>RCWM02000009.1:3182500-5780000 GCA_003667255.2 Euschistus heros | reverse complement strand
ACCCATTAACGGTCAAAATTGTATCAGTTTCTGATTGCCGCTCTCTTTGGAAGTAAGTCTTGCACCACTATTTCTTTTATAACCCATTCATTACTCTATTTCTTTACTGATTTCTCATATTTTTAATTATTAATCCTCTATTTAAAAAAGTCCCTTTTCTTTCTTTAAATTTAAGTTTTATTGAACAGTTCATGCTAACTTTGACTTTCCTCACATTAGTCTCCTCATTATTTTCGGTATTCCTAGCGAACATAGTACTTTCCCCTGCTCCCGCGCAGAATACACTTGTCACCTAATTCTAACCTTGCTCCGATCTTATGACGTCAGTTATCGCAGCTTTAGGAGAAGTTTCTCTTCCCCTCCTTCCCCCACCATACCTACCTACCTAAGATGGAGAAATCTCTACTTTAAAGTTCTAAGAAGTTTAAAATCCACCACCGCTCTTCACGAACTCGTCTCAGAATGTTGATTCATTATTCTTAATCACTTTTAAACATAAAATTAGTATGTTATATATTATTTATCCAGCTACCGTCATTAACTACACTTGTAGTTTCTGCTACTATTAACAACATAATATTATTCTAATATTAATAATGTCGTATTATTAGTTTACAATTATATTATTCTCACACCTTGCAACTTATTTATTACTTCCTTCTCAGACTTTTTAGTTTTCATTTTATTATAAATTTCTCGTTGTTTCATGTAGAGACTCTTCATAAAAAAATACTAAATTTTAACACTTTTATTCATTTCTTTTCTTGCTATTGGACACATGAAAATAAAATTATAAATGAATAGAAGTACAATTTCCAAAAGTATGAAGTGAGATTTCCCTTAACATCTACAATAGCATCAAAAATGAGTACACTATTTTTAAAGTAAACTGCTGTAATTAATTTTTCAATATCGTGTAAAAAGTATTTCTGTTAATATCAAAAGACAAAAGCTAAATTCACTACCATTTCTTCCCCTTTTAACTTATTTTTTTCTGTTTTAACTTTGTTTTAACAAAATTAACATATTAGCAAAGGAAAATATCAAACATTTACAGTATTTCCTGACCTTATTCAGAAATGGTAGTGTATCAAGAGTATTCTGATAATAAAATAAACAAATAAAGAATGTCAATCTGATGCATTCAATAATAAACCTAAGTAAGACTCCAACTGGAATAATCATTATAGGCTAGTTTTTTATTATATTACATAATAAATATAAAGAAATTACATAATAAATATAAAGAAATTACATTATAAATATAAAGAAAACACAATAGGGTAAAATATATTCCAACACTAACAAGACGAATAATAAGTAAATTAACTAATGAAAATTTTAAATTAATGGTGCCCTATATAACAATAATAAAATCAAATACATAATAAAAAACACAGACAACACAGATAAATGGAGCAAAAAAGACTCAATTTATAAAATAAATTGCAAAAACTGTAATATGCACTATATTGGGGAAACTATACAAAACTTAATAAAAAGAGTAAACCAGCACAAATATGATTGCAATAAATAAGTAAAAAACTACAATACTGCACTAAGTGAACATGCATATAAATTTAAACATGAGTTTGATTTTGAACACAAAAGGATCTTAAATCATGAAAATGAAGCAATTAACAGAAAATTAATGGAAACAATCTACATAAATTAAACAATAAACCAAGCAGTAAATTATAAAACAGACATACATAAAATTGGTACTTGGTAAAAAAATGGTAACACCACAGAAATAGATAATATTGAAGTTTATATAAGCACCAAGCCAAATAGTCTTTAAGAATAATATTAAAATAAACAATAATAAGATGAACATTGCCCAGCTGTATGTCAGTAAGACAGAATAAGTGACCTTGTGAAATCAATCACAGTTGTAAGTAGAATTTTGGCATAATAAAATAAGATAAAATTGTATAATTGATAAGATTTTGTAAAAAGATATATTTAAAGGTTTTTAGATCCTGAAGATGGAGCCTGACTCTGAAACATGTTGATCACATTTTAATAAATAAATAGGAGTTATGCTTAAAAATGAAGATTAATTACATCTCCTTCAACTAAAAGATTTTTAATAATTTCTACCTCTGTACCAATACTTTTTTTTCAGACTGTATGTTACACAACCATTGGTCAAAAAACTACATCAATGAAAGTACTAAACCAAAGATCCTTCCTTCACTGGTTTTATTGATACATTTTTTATAATACTTCGATAGAAAAGCTTTTTGCTATAACTTAAGATTTGAAATTAAGATGAATTAAAATTACAGTTCATTTATTTTGAAAAACTAGCCCAAAATGATTATTGCAGTTGGAGTCTTACATAGGTTTATTATTGAATGCATTAAATTGACATTATTTACTTGTTTATTTTACTATCAGAATATTCTTGATGCACTACCAATTTTGACTAAGGTTAGGATATACTGTAAATGTTTGATATTTTCCTTTACATTTATCCTACATACAATCCTTTGAATTCCTATGTAAGATTCCAACTGGAATAATCAAAATTTTTTTCAAAATAAATGAACTGTAATTTGAATTTTTGATTTAATTATATTTCCAATTTATTTATTATGTTCGCATAACAAGTACCAATTTTATGTATATCTGTTGCCGCCACCACTTCTGTCATTATACATTACATTTGAAAAAAAAGTAATTAAAAAAGGGTTTATAATTCATTTGATATTTAAATTTTTAAATATATTACCAGTGTACAGTGGTCAGAATTATCTATTTAGCAAGACTAAATTACATGAACCTATCCTTCAGAATATTTTACACAGAACAAAAAAGTTCCTACTAACATAAATCCACAAAGAATTTTATTGCGAGATAGCACACAAAAACACATTTTATGTTCTATATAACGAAGTGAAAACTGATCTTGAAAATTTATGTTTTTTGATATATAGTCGAACAGTAAAACGTTAACCTCGGTTTGGCTTCTCTCTCCTCCCTGTACATCTTCATCTATTTAAGTATGTTAAATATAACAGTTTTATGTGCAAATAAGTGATTTAATTAGAGAATGATATTGAACCAGTTGGGATTAGGATAACCATTAAATTAGATATAATTACAATTAAGGTTTATATTGAGTTAATGTTTGTTTATGAACTATTAAATATTCAAATTTTTTACCATATGTTCCTATGTATACCTTTAAAAAAAAAAAAAAAATCTGTTAATAAAATTATAACATTATAGAGTAATATATAAAATAGTATATGTATATGGATAAACTTCTTGACTGTTACTATTAAATGTTTAGTAAGGTTCTTAGGCTCAGTCAATAAATAAAAACAACTATTTTGGCAACGTTTCGAGACTATATTGTTCTCATAATCATGCTCTACAGTGAAAAAACAGGTTACAATAAAATTATATAAGTTATACAAGTTATTTCAAAACATAAAGTTAGCTACAATATAAGTATATAACAACATGTGTTAGAATAATAAAAATATATATAAATACAGAATATAGAAGAGTATGAAACTACTAACAATGTTACAGTGGATGTGGTATCGACTGACTTAATTCTAACAATTCTAGTACACAACTGACCAGGGGAGTTTTTGAAGAACAGTTACAACAAGGTTAGGGGGGATTTCTCAAAACTGGTGGTATTCCCACAGATGCAGGTATAAAAAGGTTTTACGTATTTAGGTACAATATACTTATAAATGTATAAATGATTTGTATGATGTATATTATTGGTCTGAATGTATTAAATTGGAAAAACAGGTGTTGAAATTCAGAACGCCTGAGTTTTTGTTTATTGCGCTATTTTTTAATTATTAAAATTTTTTATAGATTATGAGAACAATATAGTCTCGAAACGTCGCCAAAATAGTTGTTTTTATTTATTGACTGAACCTCAAGAACCTTACTAAACATATATATGTGTGTGTGTGTTTGTGTGTGTGTGTGTGTGTGTGTGTGTGTGTGTGTGTGTGTGTGTGTGTGTGTGTGTGTGTGTGTGTGTGTGTGTGTGTGTGTGTGTGTGTGTGTGTGTGTGTGTGTGTGTGTGTGTGTGTGTGTGTGTGTATATATACACGATGGTATTTTAAGTTATAATTATTATTGGACAGTAAGTAAGTAGATGTGTAAATATTTATTTTCAGCTATTTGTAAATATTTTGTCTTATTAACATTCAAATAGTTAATTTTTTTTTTTCTCTATATATCTTTTCCTTTCTATTCACTAGTGTGTGTGTGTGTGTGTGTGTGTGTGTGTGTGTGTGTGTGTGTGTGTGTGTGTGTGTGTGTGTGTGTGTGTTTGTGTGTGTGTGTGTGTGTGTGTGTGTGTGTGTGTGTGTTTGTGTGTGTGTTTGTGTGTGTGTGTGTGTGTGTGTGTGTGTGTGTGTGTGTGTGTGTGTGTGTGTGTGTGTGTGTGTGTGTGTGTGTGTGTGTGTGTGTGTGTGTGTGTGTGTGTGTGTGTGTGTGTGTGTGTGTGTGTGTGTGTGTGTGTTGTGTGTTTGTGTTTGTGTTTGTGTGTGTGTGTGTGTGTGTGTGTGTGTGTGTGTGTGTGTGTGTGTGTGTGTGTGTGTGTGTGTGTGTGTGTGTGTGTGTATGTATGTGTGTGTGCGTGTATGTGCGCGTGTGCGTGTGCGCGTGTGTGCGTGTGCGCGTGTGTGCGTGTGCGCGTGTGCGTGTGTGTGTGTGTAATAGTATATAGTAATATGTAATAGTAAGTATAAAGTAATATATAATAGAATATATATATGTAATATATAATGTAATATAGTGTAATAGTGCTAACCTCCAGTTGGTGTCCTTATTTGTTCTTTGTTCTAGTAATCAAAAAGTGGCTTTGACAATCTAAAAAAATCCTTAAATTTTTCAGGATCTCTGCTATGTTCGCGAGCTACAACAAAAATGTACATTTTCCCGCTTTTTATAAAATAACTCAATAACTATATACAGAATTAAAGAGGATAAAATTGTCATCATTTTTTGCATATAACAATTTTTTGGCCTATCAGCTGTTAACCTACTAGTGCGCAGCGAAAACACGTGTGTCGGTACTCTGTTGGCTATAACTTCAAAAATATTTGTCCAATCCAAAATATGTTTTTTCATCTGAAAGCTGGTTAAATTTACTATCAGAACCAATACATGAAAATTTGATCAGGTCCTTAAAACACCCATGAGAACCCCTTACTATTGTGAAATCCTTGTTTTTTCGGCACATTTCTGGCTATAAATTCCAAAATATTTGACCGATCACAAATTTCTTTTTTTAATCTCAAAGCTGATTAAATTTGCTGTCAGATCGCATATATGAAATTTTAATTGAATCCCGTAAAATATTCATACCACCACGCTAATAACCGCGAACTATTGTGAAATCCATGTTTTTATGGCACATTTCTCGTTATAATTCCAAAACTATTTGTCTGATTGTCAAATTCTTTTTCTCATCTCAAAGCTGGTTAAACTTCCTTTTATGTATTACAAATGGAATTTTGATTATATCCCATAAAATATCCACGCCAGCCCACTGAACATATCAAAATTGTCATATTTCGCAAAAACATACACATTTAGCGTGTTGGCATTTATCAAATCGTGGGATTTAATCAAATGATAATATATAGGACCTAATAGTTAATTTAACCAGCTTTGAGATGAGAAAAACAAATTGGGAATCAGAACAGTTTTGGTGTTATATTGAAAAATGTGACATAAAAACTTGGATCTCACAACAGTAAGCGGTAATTAGCGTGGTGGTATAGCCATTTTACGTGATAAAATTAAATTTCATGTTATAGATCTGATAGTAAATTTAATCAGCTTCAGGTTGAAAGAAAGAAATTTAGTATCAGACAAATATTTTTGGAGTTATAGCGAGAAACGTGCCGAATAAACAGGGATTTCACAACAGTACGGGGTTCTCGGCATGCTGTTATGGGTGCTTAAAGGGACCTAATAAAAATTATTGGTTAAAATTTATTATCATATATGGGTTCTGATTGTAAATTTAATCAGCTTTCGGATGAAAAAAAGATATTTTTGATAGGACGGATTGTTTCGGGTTTATAGCCAAAAGAGTACAGAAATGCGACTTACCGGGAGTTACTTAGCTGGTAAACGGCTGATCGGAGAAAAATTGTTATATGCAACAAATGTTGAAAATATTATTCTCTTTAATTTTGTATATAGCAAATTTTCGAATAGAACTGATAGTTATTGAGTTATTTTAGTAAAAGCGGAAAAAGTCCATTTTTTGGTGGAAACCATATTTCCCGTTAGAAATTTTGTTGGCAAACATCAGATTCGTGTTCAGTACCCCAAAAACCATGTAGTACCAAAATTCATAACAAAAAATAGCTGCATGAACTTGCATAAAAAATTACACATTTGTTTTTTCTGCCGGGAGTTACACTCATGTAAAATATTTAAACCTTGTGGATAGAATTCAAATAAATCAACAGGGAAGCCGTTTGCGATCTACTTAAAAATCCTATTAGTCATGTTCGGTGCCCAAGAAAACTGTTTGAAAGTTCTGTAGATCTTTCCAAATTAATGAAGTCCAAGAGATTGGTAAAAAAGTATTCTTTTTGTGGCTAAAACGAAACTGAATGTTACAGGTAAACCACGAGCTGTTCATGTGGTCAATTATGTTCCAAGATTTCCTACAAAACGAGCAAAAAAATGTAAACTCTTTGTTAACCAATATGATGCTGCTGTAAAATATCGCCCCACTCGGTAGATGTATTGATAACCTCTCAAATATGCCCTGAAAGAAACAAAATGTGACCCTCCTTTAGGAACAATAAAATTCGACAGTTTCACGCTTTTGAGAGTATCAAAAACTTGAACTGCAAAAGACTGTCAGTTCCATTTGATTAGCTACTGGAGCGGATCGGGTAAATGAGGGTTGATTAAGGTAATTAATTATTTTGACAACATATTATTAGTGTGTTAAGGTGGTAGATATTTATATATATATTTCACTTCTCTTTGAACCACAGATCGACAGTGACATCCAAGCTTCTTTATGAGGGTTTCTGGTTGCTCAAATCTACAAAAACCTAAAATTATTTACAAATATCGATCTACAAATGGTCTCAAACGAGTCAATCAAACGAATGAAGAAGCCAATAAACAGGAGGCCATACGCTCATTTTTAATTCAAACAATGATATGAATTTGTTCGTGCTAATACTGCAAATTGGAACACTGTGCGATATCGAATATACTTTTTTCTTCTATTTTTTTTTTTCTTTTATGGCTAACCCCATAAAAGGATAGTTTATTACGGAAGTTCGACATGTTCCATGCCGTTGCAGACATACTACATGTATTATAAATGTTACATTGTATTATTTTAAATATGAATGAAAATATTTTACCAACTATACAATTTTGCGTATAGGTACAATAATATTATGAATTTTGATTTTTTTGTACTTTTATGTGGCTGTAGAAGAATATCTATATATGTATACATATAATTGTTGGTTAAAAAAATAATACTAATGTAAAGGACAATTAAATAAGACTGGTCAACATGATTTTTATTACTAAAACATTAGATAGCAATTATCGTAGTATTTCACATCCTGAATTAGAATATGTTGTCAGAATTTTGCAACCAGGCAGAGTTTTTTGCTACAGACATTTTTGTATTTCTTAATTTTAGTGATCCTCATAGTTCTGTATAGTTTGTCATTAGGTGATTCAACAAAATTATTTACTGCTACCCATTGTGTGATGTGAGGAATAAGATTACAACACACTACAGCAACAATAAGCTGGTCCATTCATGATCAGACATGTTCATACATGCTTAGATCTCACCTTTTGTAAGTGGGTAACCAGTACTGAATTGTCAGTGAGTCTTTTTAGCACTGCCCTATCCCTCCCCTGTCGCGAGGAACAACCGGAATACGAGAGACTTAACTTGTTAGAGACCTAAAAAAAATATTTTCTTTCTTATTTTGTTTTTTTAAGCGTTGACCGGTGCCAGCTATGACAGTAGGGCCATTTTGTGTTCCTCTATGAATAACATGACGAATTATATGTATGAACTTTGGGAGACCTACCATGACAGGTTAAGTGCCGTGGGCTCCCGCACTATAATTAGCAGGTTACCATGGGGACAAAACTAACTCAGCTGAAAGCTGAAATTACAATGATAATGCTGAGATGGAAGTATACAGGAAGCTTCGATAAGTTTTTATATTATACCAAATATGATACAACCTTGGGTATGATTAGAAAATGAAGATGACATAGATACATTTTTACAAAATATTGACCTCGTTGCTAGTACCAACCAGGAAAAATTACTTATTAGTCGTTCAAAATTAACCTGACCTACTAATCCATGTATTTAATCTATTCCGGAATTATAAATCCACCGCTAGGTTCGATCACCTTGCTTCAATATTTCGTAAGCGTTTTGAGGAATATTATACACCCGCAGAAGCATTAGGAAGGGGGGGAGGTCATAACGAGTAAATGACGTCTTGTATAATCTTAATCGATGAATAAAGGTTTTAATTTAACTGACTTTAAAATATAAAATAAATCTACTTAAAATGCAATAAAAAGATTGCTGTATCGCTTTTGTTTTAACTCAGTGTTCTGTATTCTGGGGCTATTTTAAGAATTCAGAAACATTTTAAGAACGTTGAAAGATAAGAATCGCTCATTAATTAATGAAGAAGGGTAGAAGTTTGGAGAGAGCGGGATAATCTTTCCATTTAATTAAGTATGAACGAAGAGTGGGTGGGGGGGGGGTGGAATATTAATCTCCACACTTCTCCTTGAGTATGTTTTACCATCTCTCAGCAACCCCCACCAGCTCCTACTTACCGAAGTGTCTATCATGTTAATTGAACTGAAGAAAAGTTGGTGAATTTAGCAACTAATAATAAAGATTACCGTAACCGGGGGCTACTTTGAAAAGGTTTTGCACATTTTGCAGCGCGATCGTTTTTGTGGATATTTTAAATTTTATTGGACCAAATGATAGCTACACAATTCAGCTTCAAAATCTTGTATGAGCGATTCCGCTATCTTCAATAAAATGGGGGAGGGTCATTTTTTTCTTGTTCAAAAAAGCCCATCAAGTAGGGGCTAGTGACCCCACAAGTAGGGGCTACAATGAAAAAGTTGATTTTCGCCTAAAAAACGCTTCCCTCGGAGTCTTATTCAATTTAACCTTTTTAATTGCTAAATTTAAGTTTTAAAAAAATGTTTTTAGAGTTTTTCTATTTTTTTTTTTATTGAGTCGAAAAACATCACTTTTTAACAAAATGCCTCAGTAAATCCGTCAATTCGGTTCACTTCATCATCAGATTTGATGATAACACATACATAATAATAACATAACATTTTTAACAATGTTTATATCTTTTATAAAAATATAGCTATTAAATTAACAACTTACAAACTATCTATTAACATAAAATAAAGATTTAGTTTTCAAGGAACATTGGTCCTTACCATACAAAATACACAAGGAAAACTTGAATAGAATGACGAAATTACTAGAAATAAAAGTGCGTACGTTACTTACAATTTTCATTTAAAAAATTTAATTATTTTAATTTAATTATTTTAATTTAATTGTTTTTGTTAATTTTATTTTATTGTTCTTGATTTGTTTATTTTACAAGTGCCTGATAAACTATATTCCTTTTTGTTCCTCATCAAATCGAAATAAATTTTAATTATATAATAAAGGCATAAATCTAAAATAGGTTTAATTATAAATATGAATGAAACTAACTGTTCATATTCATCAAATAACAAAACAGACGATATCGCAATGTTTAAAGTAACATCGTTGTCTAAAAGATGTCAACAACTTTGTTCAATTAGCCCTCCAAGTTACCTCTTTTTTTGTCTAATAAAGTATATAAAATTAAAGAAATGAGTTAGAGACATGAAAAAGAAGACAATTTTTCTGAATAATTTGGTGATCAATATACTACTCTTATGAAACAATCCTGCTGCCACATGTGCCAGGCCAGATGAGGTTTGGAAACGTTTAAAAAAACATCAGCTAACATCGATACCGTTAAAAGGCTTAAATCGGCAAGAGACTGCCAACTGTGCTCTTATCTCGAACGTAGCACATTTTATGTATAATCCTTAAATGTATAGAACGAACTGGTGGATGCTTTCTTGTAAATTGAGCCCGCCAGAAAGATATTTGTTTTAAAAGCGTGTTCGTTCAAAGTAGCCCCACTTGTTCAAAGTAGCCTCGTTTACGGATTATTTAATAACCATTTATTATTAGAAAATGCCATTATAACTAGAGATTGTAAAACCGACCAGCGGCTGCATTTGTAGTCGGCGATACGTCAGCAAAATGCGCCTACAGCAAAAAGTCGGCCATTTAATGCATTTAGATTTCTACGCTTTAAAATGAGTTGATTGAAATGAAAACATGGCCATTAGTCTTCATGTTCACAGTTTGTTATTTACTACAAAAATAAAATTTTTTTTTCCTTTTCTGTTATATATTATCGACCTTAACAAAGATTATGATATTAACGAAAAACAAATTCGACAACTTCTATATTACTGAATAAAAAAGTTACTTAATCTACTATTTTTTTTTTTTTTAACACAGTTTTGATTTTGTGTCATAATTAAAAATATTATTTCTTATTTGAAATGTAATATAAAGGTAGGAACACTTCAATATAAGGAGAGGGTGACTTCAGCCTCCAAGACAAGGAGTTTCGTGGCAGGACTTCCCTGAATGACGTTCTTCTGCAAGCTTTAGTGGATGAAAATCCCAGAACTCTTGAAAACAGAAAAAAAGTACGACGCTGACCACCGCAAGGCAATTGAAAGAGCTCAAGCATTAAAAATCGCTATGAAAGTTTTCGTTGTTATGATATTGTTGGAGCTTAGTTATAAGTTCCCTTAACCATTCTCTTGTGACATCTAGCCTACCAACAACCATTGTTTTAAAGACCTGGATCACTTTTTAAACGATAAAATATTTATTTATGAAAAGTCGACAGAAATCAGATATGGTTAATAATAAGGAATCAATAATAACAATTCCATTTTGAGGAGCTAACAGGTATTTTGATGAGAAATGAAACCTTTTTTATTTATTTACCCAACGCCTGCCTGTGGCAGTTGACCCATTCCAAGCCTAGCCCCCCCCCCCTCCGTAGTGATTTACGGTGTCTTCGTTAGGAGGGTGAGAGCAGTGCAAACCCAAAGGTGGCATAGCGGAGAAGTGTCATTGTCAGGCAGACCAATGCGGTACAAGTGGGCTTGCGTGTAGTCGTAGCAAAATCGGGCAATGGATTCAGCTCTCTCAAGGCTTATTGCGATTGGCCCTACCGTGACAAGTTCCTCCATTTTTTTGTCAACGTTTGATCAGGGTACGTTTTGTTATATTGCTGACGGTGATGTCAATCTGGTTTATGGCTCTTAACAAAGTAAGCGGCACGGTAGGCTGGTCTGACTCGAAATGAAACGTATTATGATTAGTAATAAATATTTTCTAATATTTTTTTTTTAGAATCATACCTGCATTAATTTTCCTAAAACCCAAAAAAACTAAAATTTAAATAAAAAAGAAAATTCGTAAATAATTTAATCTGTTCATATTCCATCTAGTTCCATTACGACCTAATAGCCACTCCATATAATTTATTATCCAAGAAGGTTCATCGAGGAGAGAGTGAGAGGGAGTCTGGGGTCTGTCCCCTTCAAGGAATTAAGAAATGACCACTTGTGTCTCGTCTAATGCGTTGTTTTTCTTAAAACATTTGTAATTCTTCCATTAATTGATCAAATATTATATTTATATCCCAGACACTCCAATCCCATATCATAAAACTTCAAGAATGGTGTGAAAAATGGAGAATCAAGATAAATCCAAATAAATCCCATCAAATAACCTTCACCCTCCGTCGTAAACCCACGACCTCCTGTCCTACAATATCCTTTAACGATGTTCCACTGATCCCCGTTGAACAGATCCGCTACTTAGGACTCCATCTGGACAAACGTCTTACTTGGAATCCACATACAAGACTAAAACGACAAGAAACTGCCCGTCGTTTTCGACTACTTCAACATTTACTTGACAAACGTTCCAACCTTTCAATTAATTACAAAAGACTCATTTACATAACAATAATTAGACCAATTTGGACATACGGAGTTGAGCTTTGGGGCTCCACTAAACCATCCAATTCATCCCGTATCCAATCCTTAAAATCCAAAATCCTTAGAAAAATCCTAAATGCTCCTTACTTCGTCACAAACAAACTTATCCACAAAGACCTCAATATACCTTACGTTTCTGACTTAGCTCAAACCAGATATCAATCCTTTCATAGCAAACTCCACAACCATTCAAATCCATTAGTATCACAACTTGCTTCTCATTCCATTCCAGATAATCCTCCGAGGCGCCTGAAAAGAAGATGGCCTCGGGACCTTCTAATATAAAACTTCATAATAAAGAACCTTTATAAGTGCTACCAATGGGTAGGTGCTTTAAAAACAAGACTTGTCATTTTTATCATTGTCATCACATTTACTAGATGTATCATATTTTATATTGTATACAGTTGTAAATTTCAATAAATACATAATAAAAATAAAAAATAAATATTTATATATTTGATTATGTAATACAATTTCTATCATTAATTATCTTAAGCAGTTTTGTTTATTATATTTTTAAGATTTTTTTATTTTTATTCAAATTTGAATTTGAAACCGAATTTCAATTCAGGTTGACACAGATTAGCGTAACAGTAGAACTTCACTAATCCTACTTCCGCAAGACAGACTTACCGGGCAATCCGACCCTTCCGCGGAGTCTGGGGGGTGGGTGAACAATATTTTTATTTTAGTCCCTAATAGTCCAGTAAAATTATACATTTTGGAGTGTAAAATGCTGTGCCAAGCTTTTTAGGTTTGTTTCGTTTCTTTTGTTCACTTTCTCATTTTTTTGTATTTTTAGATAGAGTAAAAGCTTCTTCGTCTACCACTTTAGAAGAGTGTTGGCGATAATTCTATATTATTTTATATTTCATTAATTTCATTTTTTTACGATAGTAAATATAAACATTTCTCAAAAAATACACCAATTTCTTTGGATTTAGTGAAACATTTAGATTACCAAATTTGTCCAATGAGTAGCTTTGTAAATGTGTTACCATTATAGAAAAAAAAGTATACTTCATTAAGATTTTTTAAAATCTTATTGGGCGGTCATATAGACAAAATTTTTACGACATAAAGACAAAACATGTTTATGAGAATTTTGTAAAAATGCAATTGACGTTATCATGGTATTTTATATTTCAGAACCATTCATTAAATAGTTGTCATCCAAACTGCCAGAGAGCCTACATTTTTTCAGGTTGGAATCAATCAATTTAAAAGTAGATCGATTTATAATTTACTTCCTGTGATATTTTCTGATCGTTAGATTTTTTGTTTTCTGTTATTTTTCCATATGAATCATCATCCAATATTTTTCAAAACTCACACCTCCTGAATTCTTATTTTGTATCGAGCTTCAAAGGTACTACAAATGTTAGTTTCTAAATCCAATTGAATAAAGACATATTTATAAATAAAATAAAATAGTGATTAAAAAAAAAAAAAAAAAAAAATCAATACACACCCGTACATATTTACAATATTTTGAGGATTCGTAAACCAGCTTCTCCCTCACCATGTGAGGGATTAAGCAAGTTTCGAAGTGATCTTAGTGCTTCTCTAGTTCATAGAACAGCAAACATTCCGTTCTTGAGAGGAAAAGTTTTAGGGTTTGACAAAAACGTCATAAGGGGTATTACTGATGTTTTTGATTTTTAAGTTGCCGCTTGATTTGTCTTGCCCCCCATACTTCTATTCCGCAGGTTCAAATACGTCTATGCTTACGTAAACTGTAAGCATATATTCGACAGTTGCGAGTTTTGATTGGTAGTGAACTTAAAAATGCAAAAGACTCCACGTCAGAAATGACTATTCTTGAAAGTAATTCAAGTTTTCATTTATCTATTGGTACCAGGTAACAATTTTTTTTTTTTTTAAACTTACATTATTTTGCATTGTATAGCGTATATTTACTAGATGTTTAGTTATTACTAGATGTGTAGATATTTATCTAGATGTTTAAAATTTTTTTTTTCTCGAATAGGAATAAATGGACCGGTAAATTTGTTTAAAATGCACCATTAAGATTAGTTTTTATAATTTTGTGCAGGATACTTCATCCACGAAGGTAAGGAAGGTTTTTGACTACTACCCTTGATGAAGATGTTCTAAGAGCTTTGTCGAAAAAACCCTAGAACAACTGTTGGAGAACTCAGATAATCTCTCAAAGTGACCACCGTTGACCACTTCATGTCAATCAGAAAACTAAAGAAGCTCAAAACTTGGGTATTCCATGCATTATTTGACTGTCTTAACCTTTTTTTAGATTTTGAGGCTGCTTTATTCAGAAGTCTAAAAAAAATGGTAGTCGATTAGCGAGAGACCTGGAGAGTAGGGTCGATGTACTTTCCAGGTCTCTCGCTAATCGACTACCATTTTTTTCAGACTTCTGAATCACTTTTTAAGAGATAGGATCAAAATTCGATAGGAAATGCATTTTAGAAATTCTTAGTATCAAAGATTCCATTCACAGCGCAAGAAAAATTATTAAGTCGTTGCCAGAATTGTATTGAGAGTATTTTGATAAATAAAAAAATGTTTAAGATCGTTTATTTTATATCTATATATATCTTTTAAAACCATTAACCTGCATTTGAACACGGTACGTGTTTTAACGTGGACTAACATGGTTTCAAGAGTGTAACCGTCCTCCTTTAACTCTCGTAACAATTATTTTATTGTAACTCATTAATAAAAAACAGTAATATTATTAGTTAATATTAATATTTTTAATATTACATTCGAACTTCAAGGTCACACTACAGTCTAATGTGAATTTATAATAATATTATTATTAATAATTAGGAATTATTATTATTATTATTAAATTATTGTATATCTATACATAATTATATACCTTTTCGAAAAACATGCACCATGTAACCTTGCTTTGATCCTTGATCTAAACTGCGATAGCCTCGGGGCCGGTGTGTCCCCCAGAAGTCAATGGATGCGGCAATGGATGTCATCATAATATTATAATAAACACAAATCACAGGCGGCAATTTTTTTTTTTAATCATTAATCGATTTTGACAGATTTGTATAATTGTGGACCGCAGATTGATTGCAGTTGGTGGAGAGTATTCTCTTAATAGTCTCGTATGAATTTAAGAAGCCACGGACCAATGCAAGATAAAAAAATTAGTCAGGTATAAATTAAACTCATTACGGTGTTATTGCCAATACTTCTATCAAAAATAGCTGTCTAAAACATGTCTACGCAAACCAATTAGTCTATTGGTGTATATAACATATGTTCCATATTTCTTTTACTTTTTTTAAAATATTAATATCTAACTATCATTATAATTATAACACACTTTTAACTATAAAAAAAGTGTGCTTGATAGAAATTTGACCTTTTGGCCCGTTAGGGATCGGATTATTGAGGTTCTACTGTGATTTAATCTATATTTAGAGGCTGTTTATTTTTTATTTTTTACCTTACTTCATTATTTTATTTTTTTTTCTTTCATTGAACATATTGTATGAATGGATTCATCGTCATCCATATTAATGATTTTCCTTGAGTCAGACAGCTTGTAATATTTATTCCATAAAAATAAATAAAATAAAAGCACTGAATGATAATCTATAGACTGAATTGTTTATAAGAGTTTAGGAAATAACTTAACTTCCTTTCTATTTTGGCTTCAATTGTATAGAATGGAAATAAAGACGGGGAGAGAGAGGAGCAGGCAGACGCAGGCGGTGGTGGTTATTAATCAGTTCGTATCCTACACGGGCCGAATGAGATGTTCATTGTGAAACACTAGCTCCATTCCAGCTCATTAACCCTCCCCCTCCCCCTCCCCCCCCCTCCCCCTCCCCCTCCCCCTCCCCCCTCCCCCTCCCCCTCCCCCTCCCCCCCTCCCCCTCCCCCTCCCCCCCCCCCCCCCCCTCCCCCCCCCCCCTCCCCCTCACCATTAACCAACTTATCCCATTGTTAGAGGACTAAACTCAAGCAAAACCATTTCTTTCATTGTCACAACAGTTCGATAGTTGTTTGTAAAACGTAATTTTAATCACTTATGCATCAAACGATTCTTAATTTTTTATAGTTGAATGATATCTGATGTATATATATATATATATTTTTTTTTTTTTTTTTTTTTTTTTTTCTCTTCCATAGTAATCCTATGAAACAGTCGTTTATTGAAAAAATGAGCACATCCCATGCATGCAAGCATATTGTGTGCTTAGCTCATAACAAATACACAATTTAATTAATTACAGCATTGTCAATTATTTTATAGAAATTTTAAAACTACTAAAAAAAAAAAAAAAAAAAAAAAAAAAAAAATCCATAAATCCCAGCAATGAGATTTTCTCATTTATTAATTGATGGAAATTCTGTCTAATTTTGTTTAGGAGTGGGTCATGTATATTGGGTTTTTTTATAGAGTCTGTCGGTATTTTGTTTTCTGTAAATATGTTGGAAGATTTTGTCATGTTTTTAGTTCGTTGAATGTATTCGGTGGCTTTCAAAACAGCTAATTTTTCTGCTTGATTGTTTGAGCAGTTTGGTCCTAAACGATATTGTTCGTCGTGTCGTTTTTCTTGTTTATGTAAGGTTATTAAGGCACAGCCTGTATTCTGTTCAGTTTTGCTACCGTCTGTGTATATGTCTGTGCTGTTCATGTCGTTTGGTTCTATTTCGTCTAAGTATTGTACCAATTATGAGTGAGATGATGGATGTAGCCAAAATTTTGGTGTTAGTTCCAGTTCAATGTTGTCAGCCTGAATATTTCTAAAAGATAGTCCTTGTTTTTTAATTTTATAAATTGTTGATGTCTCTGTTATTTTAAACTCAATGGGTACCAACCCTGCAAGTACACATGCAGCGTCATATGATACAGTATGAAAAGCTTTGATAATTCTTAGTGCAATTAGCCTTTGAACTCTCTGTAATTTTCTCAAATTAATCGGTTTTAAGGCGGCTGCTTCCCATACTGGAATACCATAAAGAAGTCTGGGCAATATGGCCCCATTGTGAATAACCCTTAGAGCTTTAAAGCCGAGACCCCAGGTCATTTTTGCTGCGTTAGTTAGTGCGTTTATAGTTTTTAAATTTTTGGAAGTTGCAATTTCAATATGCGTTTTCCAATTCAAGTTCTTGTCAAAGTGCAAGCCTAAGAATGTCAATATAGGAGTCTTTTTTAATTTGGTTGAACTTAAGTGAATGTTAATTTCGGAATTTTTCTTTTTTTTGTGAATATGATGTAATTAGTTTTAGCTAAGTTAAAAATAAGTCTGTTTCTTTTTCCCAGTTATTTAAGGCTAAATTTAAGGCTAACCCCTTTCAGTCAATCGTTGGAAACAGTAGAATTTATTTCCAGAATTTCTCCGGAACGGAATGTCCGATTTTCAATCTGTAAAATTCTTTGGGTATTTGGTAAACACAGAATTCACGCTACGAAGCGTTTTTTTTTTTCTATGAATTCAATAATTAGGAAAATAGAATGTAAAAATAGGTGTTAAATATATATTTTTAAAAATATGAGGTTATAGCCAGTTGTAGAAACGTTTTCTGAAACGAATGACACATTCCAACTAATCATAGCATGCATATTACGATCGTAATGTGAAAAAATACGAATTTCGTCCGGATGGAATTGCGTCACCGGCTGAAACGGTCTCTTCCTTACCGAAATGTTTCTCACATAGGTATTCATCGATTAGTGAAGAGCCAAAGAAAAATTGTATGATTTTGTTTTCTTGTTATTATTATTTTTTATGTGTTGTTAGATTCATTCTATTAACAATTTCTCATTTTTAGCAAGAAAGTAAGAAGAATAAGGCAATTAAATTAAATTTTTAGAATTGACAGAAGCTGAATTCAAGTTTTAATATATATTTTGATAAATTTATCAAATATTTTATTTGTCTATTTATTACCAAATAAAAACAACGACATTTTGTTTATGCAATCCTTATTTAATTGCGGTATCTATAGGAAACATTGGCCCTTTTCTCTGTCTAATTATTAGGAACAAACAGACCTAGCTACAATAATTTGTAAACTTTTATTTTCACTTGAAGCGTTTGACGGTCCAACAAGTTGAATGTCAACCATAGTAATTAAAATATATTAAAAAAACAAACAAAAAACTTTTACTGTAATGTGTTGTACAGAACTTTGAAGATCCTAAAATCTGAAAAATCATGAATTGATAATAGCTGCATATTTAACTTACAGTTGTGATAAATATGTCTTTTTATAAAGTCAACAAAGGAGTTATTGTCTATTTATTTTCAAATAGAGAAAAAGTTTTGTTTACTTACTGCAGGAAGTCTAACACTATCTGACCCTTTTCACAGGTAATGTATTTGGGGCAAATAATATGAAATATTCCTAATAAATTTCATAAGTTACCTAGTCGATAGATACCTATGTAATTATATATAAATTTACATATATAAATACATACGTAAATTTATTACCTCGTACCTAATATAAATTTAGGTAGCATGTCGGTATATGAAGTCAATCCGATAGTACAGGAACCAGGTAAAAGATATCCCGGAAAATCCAATAATAATTGAAAATATTTCCTGTTCAGAACAAATTGTATTTCCGTTCAATTTCTATCGTTGTAAAGATATAACATAACAAAGAAGAACAATCTATTGGACGTAGAGATTTTTATATAAATAGTTCTAAATCCAAAAAGAATCTCCGCGTATCTGCTAGACGAAGAAAACCTGAACTGAAAAGAAGAGCTGATAATGAAAAAGAGTACGTACCCATATAATATTTACCATGATGTAATTTGCAAACATAATGTTATTTTGCTAAAGTTGTTCAAATTCAACTTTGAAAATCAATAATTTTACATTAGTTGACTGTAAAAATCGTAAAAAAAATCAAACAATGACTGATAAATAAAATCAGTTTTATAACTGCCTCCTTGGAAATGTTTTAGAATTACCGTAATATAAGGTAATTTCGTTGTTCGCAAGTCTCGTGGATATGTAATTTTTCCATAGCGTATACCATAATAATTAAAACATATTTTTAAAAACATAACCGGGAAAAGTAATTTTAAAATGTAATTTCCTACTATTGGTTGGATATAGGCACCTACAAAACGGTTTGTCCTTTTATATTCATATTATTTGATTTATTTGGTTGTAAATACAAGTAGTGGAAATCAATTGAAGAATGTGATTTTTTTCTGATTTCTCGCGGCTACATCACATTGCGGGGTTCGTTATGTTTTCTTAGCAAAATATATAAAATATATAAATAATTTGTATGAAATCGAGTAAAGCTCATGAGTTGACATTATTACAGCTGCCGGGACTATAGCGGTAGTCAACATGAATCAGAGACAAACAATAATAATCCCTATACAATCATTGTTTTTAGAACATTTTTGAAAGGGTTGAACATCGTATGTTCTTAGCTGTTTGATCAAATAACTAGGAAACCGCTACTCTCAGCACATTTTCGTTCTATGCATTAATAAAGCAAATCTAATTTGCAACAACTTTTGTTTTATATATTTTTTTATTAAATGTGCTCTTTTTTGAATTGGAAGTATTCTCTGTTTTGTCTATCTGTTTTTTCAAGAACCATACCCAAACACACCTGGAATCCTGAAACTAATTCTTTTCTAACTTATAGAATATCTATTCTTTTTTTTTACTATTTAATGAACAATAATGAATATTATTTATTGCAAGGTGTTGAATTATTTTATTTTATTTTTTTCCAAAAGAGCTCAAATGTACGTATTGAGTGAACATTTAATTTAAAAGAGCGTTTGCATAAAAGTTTTAGTTCCTACTACTACTAACGTTCGGGCTATATTGAAAAATTACTTACTTTATGAATATTAAAATAAAAAGCTTTTATACTTTTGCTGATTCCATAAAAAATTGTTGAGTTCAAAAAGTTATAAAATTTGATACAAGATCATAATGGTTTGATTATATTGTACAGATTAGAAATCTGATGAATTCTAATATCTACAATAATTTTAAATTGTAATGTACGTTTTGGCGTAATCATAAATTATTATAGAACTACCAGTGAGAAATTCCACCAAAACTCCATTCAAATAAGGATTTCACCTCGAAAAGGAAGAAATGAAGCTAAATGTTTGCATATACCTTTGTTTTGGCATTCTAAATAAGGGGCGAAAAGTCACCTTTACCTTCCAAAGACTCCTAACGAAGTTGTGAAGTCTAAAATAGTCACATATTTTATTTGTAGAGTGCATACTCTACACCCCTCATTTCAGCACTTTGACTGGGGTCGCACTTCTCCGCGAAACCAAGTTTTTCCAAAATTTTATTTTATAATTTTAATTTATTTATTTTTTTCTGGCAATGTCCAGCTTCTCCACTCATGCTCTGAGTAACTGTGGTTAGCGCTCTCACTCAGCCTCCACTAGTGTTATCTTACACTAGTGACGTAGCTGAGAGAGAAGCGCAGGAATCTCTTGGGGCCTGGCTTGTTCCTCCATAAGTGCAGGTACAAGTCAGGTAGGGGGATCCCTCAGATGTGTATATATTGTAAATAAAGAATGAATGTATTTTTAAGATTTAATTTAATTTTTTTTATTATTATTATTTATTTTTTATTTTTTCACTTTATGTATTGTATAGTTGAGGTACTTTGTTTATTTAATTTTTTTATTTTTTTTTTAGTATTACATATTACGAGACTTTACTTATTTATATTTATTATTCACTTTTATTTATTGTTAACTTTCTTTGTTTTTTGTTTCATATTGTACATATTGTGTGAATGGATCCATTAAGTCATCCATATTACTTAATGCCCACATTGAGGCAGATTGTAATACTTTCCTTAAATAAATGTTTTATTGTTTCTGTTACTGTAAAAAAAAAAAAAAATTTATTTATTTATCGATTTTATTAGAAAAAATAAAATTTCAGATCAGACAAACAGTTTTGGAGTTATAGTGAAAAATGTGCAAAACAAAACTTAGATTTACGTTATTCGAGATATACGTTATTAAGAATAGATAATAATCGAGAAAAAACAAATTGTTACCTCACTTTTTGTCATATATTTTTAATTAAGTGCCAAAATGTACATATGAAATTAAAGAAAATTTAATGTTCTACTACTTTGATTCCGACATTTTTTTCTGAGAAACGATTGATGAAGGCACTAGAAGCAAATGTTTGTCCGAACCGGTGTCCGCTACTGGTTTTCCCCACTGTATCTTAACGATTAATCCAAAATAAAAAATAAAAAAAAATGAATGGAATCCAAAAAAATCATAGAGAATATTATTATCTACAAGTTTTGTAACCTTCTCGATTGGCGCCCGAGGAAAAGACATCGAGATATTTGAAAAAAAAAACAAAAAAAAAAACTGATTTTGTGACCTTTGACCATGAATATCATTATGCTAACATGCTGAAGTTGGTGACTTTTCACCACTTATTTAGAATGCCAAAACGAAAGTATAAGCAAAAATTTAGCTTCATTGCTTCCTTTTCAAGATTTGCTGTCTAAAACTCCTTATTTGACTGGGCTAGTAGTACTCTCAAGGTATAAATATTCTTATTGTCCAATGTTTTATTATTATTCCGAGATATTTGTTATTTGAATTATATTTTATTAATAAATAATAAATAATTTTCATGGATCGAATGAAACAAATCGGTAAGAGTGAATTTACACTTACAGAGACCGATAAAAGTTTTTATTTTAATTCTTTGCCGAAGTAGTTAGTTCAGGACTCTTATATTCCAGATAATTTCTACTTACATTATGAAGTTCTAATGAATAATTAAGGTAATTTTAGGTTTTTAGTAATAAAAAATGTTTATATAAATATTATGTTCTCCTAATATGTATGTTGTTTTTACTTTGAAATTCTTAGTAGACATGCAAGAAGCTTGATTATAGAATTTAATAAATATCAGCTGTTACATTCTATATTACAAATGTGTTTTCATGTTGAAGGGTTCAATGAAACAGTTCTTCGGAATTGATAAATTATTAACAGGTATACATTTCTTAGTTAACTGTTATCAATAAAATTAAAAATTTTACTTCTTTAAATAAACAGTTATATTTTTTTCATTATTTCTCGATTTATTTACCTTTTGTGGAAAACTAAACACATGTTTTGGTCCTAATGATTACGTTACACTTTAAATTCCGTTGTTCGAATATAATAATCAGTGAAATAAATTCCTCTTGAACAATACCAAAATATCTTTAGGGTATTTTTAATTACCTAAAGTATTGATATGTTAACTAGTTATTTGTTCCAAATATCATTTTTTGTCGGTTTATTATTTTTAATATCTCCTGGGTTTAAAAATGTTTAGAAATTTCATAGATATTCTAACTATGCTGTAAAAGAGTTTGTTTTAGTTTTTTTTTTCTTTTTATGAACTACCGAAGAACATATATAGTTATTTGGAATTTGCACACAGGTTCGTTTATTAAAATATTATTTATATTCTAAAAAGTATATCAAATTTTGTTGGCCTCTATTCTGTCGGTTTTTCCACTATTGGGGAGACGTTAGATCGGTAGCTGACTGGGAGCTGGGTCCTCACAGCCCTTACCCCACTACTACAACACCAGATAGCTTACTAATCTAATCACCCGCTTCCTTACAAATCCTATTTTTCAAATTACGATCGACCTATGCCTATGAATCTGTTTGCATAATTGCGTTCAATTGACTTATGACTAAGTGGCTATAACCAGCTTTTTTTTAAAAAAATCAATAGTTCGCCAGATAATTTTTTTAAATTCTAAAATAATTGACAAAAAAAAATTCGGAAAACGTAGCGTGAATTTAATGGGGTTTTTTATGACCAAATCCATTTACAGATCTAATATTGATGATTCTGTTCACAAATGAGAGCGAAAATTAATTCGCCCCAAAAGTGCTGCCATCTCTTGAAAAAAAATCTTACTAAAAATCGGGATGTTTAGCCTTAAAAAGATTAGTGTCTGGTTTGTCAAAGATTGAAGTTCTGTAAATAATTTGCTAGTTACTAGAAGTATGATGTCGTCCGCGTAAGTGATGATATGCGTATTTTGAGGTATCAGTATGTCAAAAATGGTATTAATAAGAATGTTCCACAAGGTCGGTGAGAGACAGGAACTAATCTCAGATTTTCTAGGATTATAGGCCACCAAGCACTATCGAACGCGCCCGAGATATCAGTTTAAGCATTAAAATGTTGGTTTTAGATTTCAGAGAAGATTCTATATGATTGGTTATTTTATAAAGTGCGTCGATGGTGCTTTTCTGTGGCAGGAATCCAAATTGTTGGTCATGTATGGTTTCCGATGACATTAAAAAATGTGTTAGTCGTGTATTAATCAGTTTGTCTAGTACTTTGGCCATTATAGGGAGAATAGTTATCGGTCTGAGTTTGTTTGATTCTTGTTTAGGTATAATTTTAATAAGTCCCTTTTTCCATATTTTCGGTATATTTCTATTTAGCCAAATTAATTGGTAAATGTTCGATATCAAATTTGGATAACGAGCGGTCACATGTTGTAGTATGTCGGTTGTGATTCTGTCATGTCCTGGTGTTTTTTTCCTGTTTAATTGTGTTATAATGTTTAAAATTTACCAGTTTTCTAATGCACCATCGTCTCCAGTCTTTGGTGACATATTCAACCTGTTACGGATTTCGCATTGTTCCTTAGTGTCTCTTTTTGGGCCGTCTTGGTAAATTAACGAGTCCATTAAATAGTCAACTGTTTCTTTAAAGTCGGAAGTAAGTAAGTTCGTTTCCTTGGATTTTAACTGTTTTTAGTGCCTCTTGTGTTTTATTTTTTCCCGCTGCAGATTTGTAAATGGAACTCCAAGGGTTATTTTCATTAGAGCAGCATTCCTTCCAGGTATCTAATTAAGATTTTTTTAACAAAGCTTGATATTTGTGTCTACTGTTTAAATACTCTGTTTTACGTAGCAGTCTTAGTGCGTTGTTGTTCTTAGTCTTTTGGTATACGTTTCGGAGTTTATTAGTTGTCTTTCGTAGTTCTGTCAGTCGGTTGTTCCACTATGGGACTGATCGATATATTTTTTTTTGTGATTGTGGATTAGAAACTTTGAAAGTTAAATTGCAAGCTTTAGTAATAGATTTGATTAAACAATTTACTGTCCTGTCTATATCGTAAGAAAAAAAAATTGTTTCAATGATTTTTGATTCTATTTGTGATGCAGTCAGGTTAGTCTCGGTAAAAACTGTTTTGAAAGTTGTATGTCCAGATGTTTTTCGAATTTTTCCCAATCTGAGGTTTTACTTATGTAAAATTTTAGCCATGATTCATTTTTTTTTTTATGAATTCGTGAGTTATCGTTGGGTTTTGTAGAGATTTTGAAGAAAATTGAATTGTGATCCGAGAAGTTGATGTCATCAAGAATTTTCCAGTCATGAATTAAGCGCGCAGTATAAGATTTAGTTAAGGTCAAATCAATATTACTTTTACCTCTCGTTCCATCAAATGTCGTTAATTCAGAATTTTTATTTATTAATATTAAGTTCTGTGCCATTATGAACGATTCCATAATGCGTCCTCGATATGTCGTTTTAATATCGTTACAAAGTACCGATCGGCAATTTGAATCGATACCAATGACAATTTGGTGATCGACATACTTTTCTATAATTTTTTTTAATTTAGATAAGTCAAAATTTATGTCTTTTTTTTCGTCAAAGTAAGCACTGACTATAATTGTTCTTCAAAATTTCAATAGTACATATGTCCGGGTCGGTGAATTGGGTAAGTAAGATAGCGTCAATACAGTCGTTGTTAATCAATATGGCAGCTCTTGGTTTTGAGTCATATGATTGAAATTTCTTTATTCTATGAGAATAACCTGTTAGTTTGCAATCTCTAGTGTATGGCTCTTGTAATAAAACGATATCAATGTCTTTGTTTATAATAAAATAATTTAGATATTGTGTACATGTCTTTGAATGATGAGTGTTTAATTGCATCGTACTTAAATTAAAGTCTATCATGATTGGTAGTTAAGTAAAGTTATTGTATAGAGAATTTATAAGTCAGTGTTTTGAACCAGTTTGCTTATTTCCTTAAGGTATGATGGGCAGCGGCTGTCTAGTGCACAATGGTCAGTGTTTACCTTCAAACGTTCATTTCTTCTGTGTTTGTTGAACTGCGTGCAGTTTGGACACTTGAGCGTAGCTTCTCTGCAGTCTTTCAGGAGATGGTTACCGGAGCATTTGGGGCAGGTAGTAACACCCTCACACCTGTCCTTCGTGTGGTGGAATTTGCAGCAGTTGCCACATCGCCTTACTCTAAAGTAGTCCTCAGCCCAGTGTTTTTTATAACCTAAACTGATTTTGTTAAAAATCAGTTTAGTTCTGGTCGAGGAGTCCGTTTCGATTACTGCATCGAGTTGACTGTTTCTTCTGTTTTTAAGGATAATGACGGGTCTTATGGCCTCCCTCTCAATCACCAGATCTTGATTTTGATGCACCAAATGGTCTACCATGTTGTCTAGAGTAATGTCTTCATCGATATCCTTGAGAAAAATTCTTGGTTTTCTTTTTTTAGTTTCCCGGGCCACAAGGTTTTTTTCCTTCTTCAGTTTTTTAATTATTATGTTTTTCTCTGCCTCTGTATTGGTTTCAACCAACACAGATTCTTTTCTCATAGTTAACCTGTCTATACCTATTTTTAATTCAATAGGTTTGATTGCTGATTTAAATTCTTTTTTTTATTTCTTCTGGGTTTTTAGACTGGTTGCTTTTAATATGTAATCTAAAAGTTTTTGTTTTATTTCTTCTATTGTGAGGAGTAGAGGTGATTTTTGCATAGGGAGGTTTAAGGTTAGTCCCACCGTGTGCATTTAAATTTGGGTTTTTTAGTACTATATGAGCTGTATTATGTACATACTCACGAATTTGTTTTATTGCAACAAGCAGGTTTTTTTGTAGATCTGTTCTCAGTAATCTCCAATCTGCTATTTCCACTAAAGTTTTTAGAGCACTTTCAAGAAAGCATTCATTAGTCGCCATATATATATATATCTTATTATTATTATATATATATATATCTTATTATTATATATATCTTATTGATCCTGGAGACTATACCCGCTTATATTCGGGTTTCTCTGGATTCCCCAGTTGGAATTTTTAACTGCTCAATGTGAGCCGTCCTCCTTTTCTTAGGGTCGTGGACGCTTTGTATAGTCACAACATTATGCTCCCGCATTACAAAGACCCTGTAAGGCCCCTCGTAGCGCCTAACCTCCTTGGACCCTGCTTTCCTGTAAACTATAGTACCAATTCGTCTACGTGAAAAACACGAAGGTGATCACTTAGTGTGCTATGGAGCCGCTCTACGCCCCCTCTACTCTTGGGGTGCCCCGGGGTATTAATATACCACTCCACTTCTAATGTTTTCATCTCCGTCCTGATGTTGGCATTGTTTAACTCTCGCCCTCCGTCTGATGATCTGATGATACCCGGTTCGGTACTCCATAAAACTGGAACCACGTCCTTAAAGCCGTAACAACCGCCTCCGCCGACCGTTCCCTTATCGGATACGCCATGGCCGCTTTGCTAAAGACGCCTATCACCGTCACCCATTTGAATCCTTTTCAAGTGAATGTGTCCACTTGAAGGTCACTTAGTGGCACCACGGGTGTCTCCGACTCTTCCTGCCGTCCCGTGGGCGGATGTCGGTCATATTTCGTGGTGTGGCAAACCTCACACGCTCCCTTCTTCTACCGTCTTCCTCATCCGGATACAATAGTACTTTCGCTTTAACGCCTGAAGTGTCTCATTCACGCACCGGTGGTTCGTCTTGCCTTGGTAGACTAGGAAGCGTAACTTCCCGCTGCCTATCCGCCTCCGTTATCGTTTCCGCCATCAACCGGCATCGCACAAATGTTCTATCCAACCCAATCTTCTCAGTTTGGCATAACCACCGTATCTTTCCCCAAACAGTTGCATTACCCACATACAAGTATGACGTTTTCCCTGGTTTCGATGCGTCATTCAATGCCCTCACCAGCTGTTCCTCTCTTATTTCTGGTTCCGACCAGACGGTTGCAATACGCAATTTGCCATACCGAGTTGTTCGATTTTCGTACGCCCTGTGGTTTTGGTTTTCCAAACTACCTGATTGGGTTTATCATTGACAATTTCTTCCCTTTCTTCCATATTTACCGCTCTCTCACTTACCGAGCTTCTTCCTCCCAATGACTCCTGGTCGTTATCGGTTTCGCGTGGCTCTCGCTCTCCTTCTCCATCCAGAGACCATTCCTGAAGAAACTGCCCAATGTCCCGCGAAGGTCCCGCAGCCTCGTCCTCAATTGCATTCACGGTAATGGCCCTCGATAACCAGTCGGCAACTAGATTCTCCTTACCTGGTTTGTAAACAATTTCCATGGAATACTGGCTCAGTTGCTCTTTCCATCTAGAAACCCTCGCCGACGACTCTTTTAGTTTCCCCATCCACTGGAGCGGCCTATGGTCAGACTGCTCCCTAAACCGCCTGCCAAACAAGTATGGTCTGAAGTGGTCTATTGCCCAGACGATTCCTATTTAATTTTTTAAATATTTAATTTAAAATTAAACTATTAAAGTCAAGGTCCGAAGCAGGCTAGTAATAGGCTTAATCCTATTGCCAGAAAAAACAAACAATGTAAGTGTATAAATACAGCAAAATTGAAAAAACCCAAACCAAGGCGTAAATCCAAGGGGAAGTAATGGCTTACCTTATTATAGCTGCTTGGAACGCCACTGGGCTATTAAAAAATAAACGAACTTGATGTATTCTTGAAAATAAATAACATTGATATATGCCTTATATCAGAAACGCTTGTACAAATGAAAGTTTCTTCAAGTTCAGCAAATACAGTAAGCTTGGTAACAGATTTGTCATTGGTGGTGATTTTAATGCTAAAAATAATAATAATAAAAATAACCGCCCCATATCGTTATTATCAGTGTTGTCAAAAGTCTTCGAGGAGTTGCTCGAGAGAACTCCTCTGCTCGAGAGAAGAAAGATAAATTGATACCTGATCATCAGTTCGGCTTTCGGCAGAAACATTCAACCATCGATCAAGTACATAGAATTACAAATAAAATTGAGAAAGCACTTGAAGAAGGAAATGTCTGCTCAGCTGGCATTTGACAAAGTTTGACATCAAGGGCTATTCGATATGCTTAATACAATTCTCTCCGGATATTATGTTCTATTCTTAAAGTCCTACTCATCTGATAGGTACTTCAGAATAAAGCAAGAAGATGCATATTCTAGTCTCTATGAAATAAGTGCCGGTGGTCCGCAGAGTATTGTACTAGGCCCCATACTCTTTCTTCTCGCCGATATCCCAGAAGTTGAAGAAGGCGTCATGGCCACCTTCGCCGATGACACAGCTGCTCTTTCCATCGGAAATGACAATCAGGAAACCACAAGAAAATTAAACACAACAATAGCCAATATACAAAGATGGACCTCAAAATGGAAACTAAAACTAAATGAAACAAAATCTGTACATGTTGATTTTACTAACCAAAAAATCAACTATCAACCCATAACCATAAATAATAAAGTGATCCCGTATTTAAATCAGGCTAAATATCTCGGAATGAAAGAACAAGTTAAAAACAAAAACAATTTGTACAACTCAATTTTAGTTATCAAAAGTTATATTGGCTCCTAGGCAGGCAATCCAAACTGTCTGTAAATAATAAAATATTATTATATAATCATGTCCTGAAGCCAATCTGGATATATTGAATCCATCTGTAGGGATGCACGAGGGACTCCAACGGAAAAATAATTCAAAGGTTCCAAAATGATGTGTTAAGGGGGATCGTAAATTATCGCATATTTCATGCACACTACAATGTGTTTATTGACTGGACTAAAGCCTCTTCAACGGGGACGATATTTCGAAATCCCTTATTCTTGTCCGCCACTGTATTCCTCGTTTTTCTGTATCTCTTCTCTCATCATTAGCCCATCGTCTTCTTGGTCTTCCTCTTGGCCTTCTTCCAATTAAAATTCATTCCTCAATTTTCTTAGGTAGCCCATCCTCCTCCGTTCGTTTTACATGATTAAACCAACTCAGCCTCTTGGTAGTATAATAGTCTTATAAATCCTAATTTTTAAACTGTTGGATAGTAAGCCCGAACTGAGAAATATTTTTGACTGAGAAATAACAAGCTTCACCACCTTTGAACCTTGCCCTTATTTGCTCTTGAATTCCATTTTTACTTGATATGGTAGACCCTAGATAGTATGCGCAAACTGTGAAATATAATTTTTCAACGTGTTCTCAAATTTAAACCCGGAAATATCTACATCACGGAAATTTTCACCGTTTCTACTACTAATCTTGTAATGTTGGCTACCACCTAACGTATGGGCTACTACGTGATTTTAAAGAGTGCAACTATAACATCCTCTTTGAAATTTATTGTGTTAGTTATTAATAACTGTTTCACTTACTACCTTGAAAGATTAACGTATAATTTAATTCTTTTATAAAGGTAGAGTACTTTGTTTGTTTATAATGCATTTTCTTTTTTTCAATATTTGATTCTAATTATGTTTGTATTTATATACAGAGATTAAAATCACGTTTATAAAACACGTTAGCAATTAAATTACAAGCTTCAAGGAGTAAGGAGATGGCTCAGCTATTTATTAAAATTGTGAAGAAAGAGGAGGAAGAGTTTGTGCTCCAAGGCGTTTCTACCGATAAAAATATTTGGTATTTATTACAAGCTAATTTAAGAAACTTGAACTTTCACACTGTTTTATCAGGTAAAAAAAATATTTGTAATGCAACAGCTTCTATTAAAATTTTGAATGGTTACAGAACTGTAGCTATTAAAATCGACAATGAAATTCACAAAGAAAATGTCGATGTAGCAGGGAATGTGTTTCCAAGAATTGCCATTAGAAGAATATATCCCTCCTCCAAATCCGCCATTTTTCGAGCCTCTACAATTAGAATTGGAGGATCGAATTAGGCGATTAGAGCAACAATTAAAATCTAATTCAGCTCAAAACGAAATTAAGATGCATGAAATTGAATAAAAAAAAAATTATTTTGGATAAATTTGAAAAGAAACAAACAGATCCAACTAAATGTCTACGTAAATTTTAAGAGGAAAGCAGTCGATTTCAAATAAATTTAGACAGTGTTAAAATTGAGGCATTACGTTATTAAGTGATCATATTTCCAGAAATTTACATATTGTTTATATTTTATACAGTTTTAAATACCAATAATATATTTTAAAAGAAAATTAATAAATAAATAATCTACGAAATTATGATATTTGCTTTAAAACAATATTTATTGCACTATCAAGCGAACTATTTATAGTTTTTTTGGCATATTTTTGAAAATTTGCTAAAAAAACATGGGGAGTTATGCGCTTGCGCCATCTTTAGATAGATCACTGCTCACATTGCTCACATTGTTATAAATTCTGTTATTAGTGAGTATTCGTTAGTTTTTTTCACTTGAAAGGTGTACAGAACTAATTATTATCTGCAGTGGCCAGTGAGTAATTATTAATAGTGAGTACAATAATCACTTATTGAATTAACTTACGTAGTTATGAAGAGACATGTGCTCTAGAGATTAGGAACAGGACGGAGGGGATAGTTCCTTACTTGCTCTTCACGGCCAAGTTTAGTTTGGCGATAGCCCTCAACACAAGAGGTTACGCTCACGCCCCGTAGACAAAACACGCTACAATCTTTTTTTTATCTTATTTTTTTATTTATTATTTTTTTTTTATTTCTCCCTCAATACTGTGGGCGCTAAATGAGATATTTCCATATGATTATGTCATCAAAAAAACACCAAGAGAAGCCATTCACTAGAAGCTGTTAGAATGAGCCCAGCGAAACAAAAGCCGAGGAAATCGAAGTGTAATATGCCACCCTCTTTGCCGCCATCTATAGATCCTCAACAAGGGACGTCAGCACAAGAGATGACAGAAGAGTCCCCATTCTTCATTCAAAATCCGTATGAGGGGCTAACTAATACATATATCGAAACTATGGAGTCAAATACTGCATCTCAACCTCCACGACCTCCTCTTATCTTCGTCAGAAACGTAGGAAATTTCGGATTACTGTGCAGCCGACTGAACAACATAATCGGCACCGGAAAATACTCATGTGTAAATAGAACCAAAGTCACAAAAATCATGCCGGATTCCCCTGATTCCGTGATAGTTAAAAACTTATCAGAAATGAATGCTGATTTTCACACCTACCAGCTTAAGGAAGAGAGATCACTGAGAATAGTCATTAGGAACCTTCACCCAACAACACCAACGGAGGTTATTAAAGAAGAATAATTAGCCATGGATATGAAGTTCGGCAGGTGACTAATGTTCTCAAAGACACATCCCGGGGCTAGCGGCAAAACCCCATTACCCTTATTCTTCGTGGACCTAGAACCAACCCCTGGAGTTGAACAGATTTAGGAGGTCATCAATCTACTATACAAGAATCAAAGTAGAAAAACCGTACCCCAAACGTGATATCGTCCAGTGTCACGACTGCCAGGCATACGGTCATACAAAAACTTATTGCCATCACATACCGAGATACGTAAAATGCGGGCAAATGCATAAGTCAAACGAATGCACGAAATCCCGAGATGTCCTAGCAGTCTGTACTCTCTGTCAACATGGTCACCCAGCCAACTACAAAGGCTGTCAGACGTACAAAAACCTACGCAACAGTTTCCAACCAAATCGACCACATGCCGAAGAAACATCACAGACCAGAGGTAGACAGCCCTCAAAAATTGCCACCTCATCTGTTTCTTTTGCTGAAATGCTGGGCGGAAAAGGAAGCCAAAATGAAAATGAGTGAGTCCACGTGAGTCCTGAAGGTCAACAGACCGGGTGGACAATAGTCGAGGGAAGAAGAACTCGAAGTAAGACCAGGAAAAAATCACCAAAACGTGAACAAAGTATAGAAAGAATGGAAAGTAATTAGAAAGTAGTTTTTAATTTTATTTTTTATGTTTTTCATTTCTGTTTGCTAAATTTCCATTAATTAATAATATTATTTACCTAAATTCCGTTCTATTTACATTTTTTTTTTTTTTTTTTTTTTTTTATGACAAGTCCAACCAACATAATACAATGGAACTGTAATGGTATTATAAAGGGAAAACACGAGGAACTAAAACTTATTATTAATAAATACCAACCGTTAGTTTTATGTTTACAAGAGAGTAAGTTACCCCTCAATAAAAATTTCACGCTAAAGGATTATAATATCTACAGAAACGATTTTGATTATAGAAGTAGAGCATGTGGCGGGGTTTTGTTTGCCGTACATAAAAGGGTCGTTTCTGAGTTAATTCAGATAAATACCTCCCTACAAGCAGTGGTAGTTAAGGTCTTTCTGCACATACCTATTTTCATTTATAACGTTTATCTTCCCCCTGATAATTTTGATGAGGTAGATTCGGTTAATATTTTGAGTAATACCCGTTCTCCCTTTATTTTTATGAGCGACGTAAACGGTCATCATACCTCCTGGGGTTCATCTTACTGTTCAACACGCGGAAATACTATTAGGCGAATTATAGATGGCACTGACTCGGTAATACTAAATTCAGGACAGCCAACATATTTAAGTCTAGCATACCATTCATTCTCGTGCATTGACCTGACATGGTGTTCACTCAGCTTATATACTCATTTGGATTGGCAAGTTTCTCAAGATCAATATTCTAGCGATCATTTCCCCATAGTAATCAGTTTTCCAAACATTAATACCCGCATAACAAAACAAGCTAGATGGATAACGGAAAAATCAGACTGGACAACATTTCAAAACAATTTACTGATAACAGCCTCTGATATATCAACCACTAACAATAGTGATAAAATTAATCATCAAATCACTAAATCTATTTTAGCAACGGCGGAACTTTCAATCCCGAAAAGCTCCACAAATGTCAAATCGAAAAGTCCCTTGGTATGACAATGAGAGCAAACTAGCGATTAAGAAGAGAAGAAAGGCTCTTAAAGTCTTCCAAAAAGAACCAACTCTTCAGAATTTAATATACTATAAAATGAGCCGCTCCCTGACTCACAGAATAATCAAAGAGAAAAAAAAAAAGAATCGTGGGAACAATTTTTAAACACTATTTCATCAAATACCCCACCCAGGATATTTTATATATAAATAACATTATGGGAAGATTCGTCGACTACCAGCCAACCCATCTAATCAATGACCAAATAGAGCAAAATCCCGATTTATTGACCGAGCATTTTGTTGAATATTTTTCGAATATTTACCCCACCCAACCACAACCGATAATAGAAACCGAGACAGATATAATTGACGATCAAAATGAAAACCCTTATAATTTACCATTTGCCAAAGTCGAATTACTTTCCTGTTTAGAAGAGCTGAAACCATCCTCACCAGGAGTAGATGATATACACAATGATATGTTGAAAAATCTACCGATACCGGCGATGAACGTGCTTCTTTCATTTTTTAACCAATTGTGGAGAACAGGGGACTTTCCTGAGATATGGAGGAGGTCAATTATAATACCAATTTTAAAAACTGGAAAAAATAAGTTGTTTCCCTCGAGTTACCGACCCATGAAGGATATCCCACACCGAGGATGAAGTATATCCTAGTAGTTATGTTTCAGCCGTTCATTTTATGTTTAGAAACAATTCCTGATAATTTGTTTAAATTTAATTAGTCTAGAACTTTCTCTCTCAATTTCATATTTTTAGAAAAAAATACTTTATTTAAAAAAAAAGTTAATAACAAAATATTGTTATATTTTATATTAAATGTTTATAACAGCGGTTTGTTGTCATAATCATAATCATGTATTAGATGTAGTATTAAGCCTCAGTAGTTGGCCGGTTGTTGACCAGTGAGCGTCATGTTAAACGGACGATGTTTTTTTTGTTAATGGTGTGTCCCGTGCCAAAACATTTATCATTGTATATCATTAATCGTAACTATTACGATTGAATTCCGAAAGATATACTTAAACATTTCGGTTATAGGCAATTGGGAGGCCGTATAGCTCCCATATTGTTGTTTTTTTGTTCTTTATCTCAACCCAGGTCTTTTTTTTTTGTTTCGTCTGGGACTCCTGGACCACGACCATCGTCAAGCAGTTCGTGTGCGGCCGGCCAAGACGAAAAAATCATATTCAGTAAATCAACAGAACCAGAATGAGGACATTTTTTTCCACAGGGTATTTATAAGTCAAATGTTATTCTATTTTTTTTTTTTGTAAAGATAAATATTAGTTTAAATATGTACATATTAGCAGTTAATTTTTTTTTTTTTGCTAAATCAGAGCTCTGTTTATTTTATTGGTTTTCTTTCTTTCTAATACAGATATATATATATATATATATATATATATATATATATATATATATATATATATATATATATATATATATATTTTTTTTTTTCAAATTATATAAACACAAATTGTGAGTGAAATTGAGAGAAATTAGATTAATTTTATTACAAATGTCTATTAATAAATAAGTGTTTCAAAAAGAAAAAAAAGCATTCAATATTTTTTTTATATTGACTAGTTATTGGTCAAGTTAACCTTTAACTTTAAAAACCAGCGTTCCAGAGTTGGTACGCAAGGGAAAAAAAGCTGTTCAAGGGTGCAACTTCTGTTACCCTTACGGTGCCCTAACAAGTTATTTTACACGGTTGCAACTTTTATGCTTTATTTTTTTGTATGTTTGAACTTTCATTAAAAATTGCAATCGGGAATAGCGACTTTACTTGCTAGGTCCGGTATTATTAGTCTTCCCAGATAGCCATCTCCTTTACAACACATTACCCACTTTTCCGTAAATAAGGTTAGGTTTTGCTAATACATCGAGAGGGGTGTCGGACAGAGGGGTGGTGGTGAATCATGGAGGGGCCAGCAAATTGAGATCTACTGTAGTGCTTTCCTTTTCATAAAAACACCACTTCCGGGCCGGTATCATCCTGCCCGTCTACTCTCCGTTGCAGCATATCTACCATCTTGATATTCCGTGGATTGATTTTACCTCACTGTATTTGATAGCCCATCTAGTTATACCTACCAACATAAACTATTTTTCTCTTATTTATTGAAATTTACTACAATATAACAAAATGGATCTAGCAAATTTGTTTAATTAAAAATATTGTTGGAGCCACGCGAAACTGAGTAGATCTTTTGGTTGCGGCTCTAAAACTTAAATTAAATAAAACAAAAGACTATGGTTCCGTTACCCGCTTTATTTTTTTCTTCTTTTCTTCATTTCTTACATAATTTTTTTTTAACAATTCACAAAAATAGGTACTGTACCAAGACAAATAAACCAGTCTCAAACCTAAAATAGAATTATATTGAACAACTTAAATATATATGATGTAATCATAATTTATAATGAAAGAAAAATATACAAAAAAAAACTTTCGAAGAATAAAAAGAAAAATATACCATAACATGTACATATATATGTACACACACACACACACACACACACACACACACACACACACACACACACACACACACACATACACACACACACACACACACACAGGAGTACAGGAGCCCACTACTCTGTTTCCGTCTGCAAAATCACCTACATACAACATATATTTATATTCCTTTATAGGTGCTCGTATTTAGATTACAATCAATAAAGCAATTATACGTCTTGCTATAAACGCAATATTACTTTTATATTTCCAGGATCTTTTAAATATTCTAGCTTTTATTAGTAGTCAGTCATTATTTCCGTTAGATAACATACTACTGATTATTTGTTTTTACTATGTTTCACAAATTCGACTCTACTGTAATTTTAACATGGAATAGCTAACTAAAGCACAAAAAAAATATATTTTTTTGATAGGTTTCAATTCTGGGATTAGTATAAAAAAACTACCCACAAAAAATAAACTTCCTGTTTTTTATATTTTCCTATATCACAAAAATTAGAAAAAATATATTATATCTAATTTGTGAATAGTTATGTACAGTTTAAAGATATCTTAAATAGATATTGAGAAAAAAACAACAACTGGGTTGTCACCTCTATTATTCCCTTGCCTCCATCCTTCCTGGCATCCCTTTGGATGAACGCTGATTAATTTTTTTTTTTTTTAATTTCTTCTGACGTGAACAACCTATTTCCCTTTGCTATGGAAACACTCCATTATTACCCTTTTCTTAAAACCGGGCAAACCTTCTCCCAATCCTTTCAAAAATTTTTGAAAAGCTCCTTCTAAAACGTATCCTACTCATCCTTGAATCACAAAATATTTCCTCTCACCAGTTTGGATTCCGTACTAGTCATTCCACCGTCCAACAAGGCCTCAGAGTCGTTGACCACATATCCTCAGCCCTTGAAAGCAAACAAGATGCTCCGGCGCATTTCTGAACATAGCACATGCTTTCGACCGGGTATGGCATTACGGTTTGCTTTTCAAACTCAAAACCTGTTTACCTCAATCACTATTCCTAGTTCTTCAATCCTACCTCTCTAACCATTCCTTTCTCTTTCACAGCGGAATGGAATACTCAAACTGCTACTCAATAGAGGCTGGTGTTCCACAAGGTAGCGTTCTCGGTCCAGTTCTGTATATCCTCTATGCTGCAGATATCCCAACTACACCTGATCCTAGCAACATTCGCTGATGACACTGAAATCCTTTCATCTCATCCAATCCCACTTATCCCTGATTGGAGACTGTTGCAATGACTGGCGGATCAAAGTAAATGAATCTAAATGCACCAACGTTATCTTTACCGTTCGCCGCAAATCCAGTCCTTCTATCTATTTAAATGGTATTCCACTACCTAAAGCTGATACAGTTCGGTATCTTAGTTTCTACCTAGACAAAAGACTTACATGGAACCCACATACTCGACTCAAAAGGCAAGAACTTAACAGACGCTTCAGCCAATTGTATAGACTACTAAATATGACATCTTATCTTTCCATTAAAAATAAACTTCTCCTATACAAAACCATCATTAAACCCATTTGGACTTATGGAATTGAACTGTGGGGGACAGCAAAAAAGTCGAATATCAATCGCATTCAATCCTTCCAATCCAAAATCCTCCGAACTATAGTAAATGCTCCTTACTATGATTCCAACAAAACCCTACATAACGATCTTAATATACCACACGTCCTCGACCTAATACCTCTTAAATTTTCGAAATTCCATCGCAACCTTTCCTTTTATCCTAACCCTCTAGCTCAATCTTTATCCAGCTCCACACATCCTGATAACCCATCTCGCAGACTAAAACGGCAGTTCGGGGCCACTGCCGCTGATCTTTTATAAAATTTATTAATTACGGAGTTCTGGCAATGACCAGCTTCTCAACTCATGCCCGCCGTGAATGTACTATAGCGCTCTCACTCAGCCTCCACTGGGATTTTTTACACTAGTGACGCAGCTGAGAGAGAATAGCAGGGACCTCTCTGTGCCTGGCTTGTCCCTCTACAAGTGGAGGGACAGGTCTGGTTAGGATGACTGTGTATTGTAAATAAAGTATGATTGTGTTTTTAAATTTTAATTTAATTTTGTTTTATTCTGTATTATTACTACTTATTTATTTATTTAATTTATATTTACACGCTATATTGTTTACGTATAACAAGTTATCTTCTGTTCTCTTTTATTTAGGTTATTATATATATATATATATATATATATATATATATATATATATATATATATATATATATATATATATATATATATGAGCCCTGAGGATCTAGACCACGCCGTGCGACAGAAGCCTAAACTTGAAAGAACTTCAGGCCCTATTATTGCCAGGTTTGTACGTAAATCTTTAAAAGAACATTTTATAAAACAAAGGCGAACAAAGAGAGACCTTTCTACGCGCCATCGACGGCTAGGATCAGGTATAGTTGGGATATCTGCAGCATAGAGGATATATAGAACTGGACCGAGAACGCTACCTTGTGGAACACCAGCGTCTATTGAGGAGCAGTTTGAGTATTCCATTCCGCAGCGAACTCGAAAGGAATGGTTAGAGAGGTAGGATTGAAGAACTAGGAATAGTGATTGAGGTAAACAGGTTTTGAGTTTGAAAAACAAACCGTTATGCCATACCCGGTCGAAAGCATGTGCTATGCTCAGAAATGCGCCGGAGCATTTCATTTGCTTTCAAGTGCTGAGGATATGTGGTCAACGACTCTGAGGCCTTGTTGGACGGTGGAATGACTAGTACGGAATCCAAACTGGTGAGAGGGAATATTTTGTGATTCAAATATGAGTAGGATACGTTTTAGAAGGAGCTTTTCAAAAATTTTTGAAAGGATTGGGAGAAGAATAACTGGTCTATATGATGACGGATTGTTGGGGGGTTTGCCCGGTTTTAAGAAAAGGATAATAATGGAGTGTTTCCATAGCAAAGGGAAATAGGTTGTAAGGAGGATACAATTGTATAGGTAGGTAAGTAACATGATTGCTTTATGAAGAAGTTGCCGGAGGATCTTTAAGCTAAGGAGATCATAGCCAGGGGATTTACGGGGTTTTAATTTCTCGAAAGGGTCTTGCTGGTTAAGCTTATGAAACCTGCAATAGCGCCAAATGCAGAATTCTTACCATTTTTTTGTTGCTCTTCATCTAATGTGCATACACCTAATTTTACATCCGTAACTCCTTCGGCAAGGGAATAATGGAGGTGACAACCCAGTTTTTATTATTATTTTTTTTCTCAATATCCATTTAAGATATCTTTAAACTGTACATAACTATTCATAAATTAGATATAATATATTTTCTCTAGTTTTTGTAAAAAACAGGAAGTTTATTTTTTGGGGGTGGTTTTTTTTATATAAAAAAAAATAGGTAGAATTATAGACAAAATGTTCCATTGTTGAGCTCTATATAGTCAACATGACCCACAAATACTTCAAACTCCTCGAAATACATATTTGTCTATGAGATTCTTCTTTGAAGGCGGCCAGTTGTTTCCGTTCAATTGTACTTTAGCTATTAATTTGTGTCTGTACCTTTCCAATTTTCTGCAGTCATAAATAAGATAATCGTATGTTTGTTCACTGTTTCCGTCACAGTTACAAATGCTGTTGTCATTAAGTTTAAATCTGTGTGAGTAACTTTTTTCTCCGCCATGTCCTGTCAAAAATTGGGTTAGTTTGTAATTTAGTTTTTTAATTTTTTTTTTGTATCGTCTAAAGTTTTAATAAATTCACAAGTAGCCTACCTTTTGTTGAGTTAGTCCATTTTTCGTTCCAAGTTTGTCGAGTTGTTGTTCTCAAAATATGCTTAACTGCACTAATCGGCGCTTTATTTTTTAATTTTTTTTTTTTAAAAACGTTTATTTAAAGAAAGTATTACAATCTGCCTCAATGTGGGCAATAAGTAATATGGATGGCTTAGTGGATCCATTCACACAATATGTACAATATGAAATAAAAACAAAGAAAGATAACAATAAAGTATTTATTTATTATAAAATTGAATAATAAATAAAAATAAGTAAAGTAATAAGTAAATACAAAAAAAAAAAAAATAAATAAACAAAGTACCTCAAACTATACAATACATAAAGTGAAAAAAAATCATAATAATAAAAATAAAAATTTATAATAAATAAAAAAAAAAAATAATAAAAAAAAAAGATTAAAAAAAAATTAAAAATTGAAATTAAATTAAATCTTAAAAATACATTCATACTTTATTTACAATATATACACTCTCAGCTGCGTCACAAGTATAAGATAATAACAGTGGAGGCTGAGTGAGAGCGCTAAACTACAGTCACTCAGAGCATGAGTAGAGAAGCTGGCCATTGCCAGGACTCCATGTCGAAAATTATAATAGATCACGAGGCCACTGCCTTTTTAACCTGCGAGGAGGATTATAGGGGTGAGTGGAGCTGGATAGGGATTGTGCTAGTGGATGAGGATGATGCGAAAGTTTTTAATGAAATTTTGAAAATTTGGCAGGTATAGATTCTAGGACAAAAGGTATATTAAGTTCGTTATGCAAGGTTTTGTTGGAGACATAATATGGGGCGTTGGTTACGGTTCGCAGGAATTGGGATTGAAAGGATTGGATACGTTTGATGTTCGTGTGTTTTGCTGTTCCCCAAATTTTCTAGTCCGTTGGTCCAGATAGGCTTTAGGATTGTCATGTAAATTAAAAGCTTGTTGTCTATAATAAATTTTGCATAGTATGGGGTATAGTTGGCTGAATCTTCTGTAAAGTTCTTGTCTTTTAAGTCTAGTATGTGGGTTCCAAGTGAGTCTTTTGTCTAAGATAAAACCAAGATATCGCACTGTATCAGATCTGGATAATGGGATCTTATTGAATAGGATAGTTGGGCAGGAACTACGACGTAGAGTAAAAGTCACGTGGGTGCATTTGGATTCATTCACTTTTATTCTGTTGCACCATAGTTCAATCTTTGAGAGGTGATTTTGTAGGTTCGAAGAGGCTGTTTTGGGATCATTATGTGATGATAGTATCACTGTATCATCAGCGAAGGTTGCAAGAAATGTGCTAGGAATGGTAGGAACGTCAGCAGTGAAGAGGATGTAAAGGGCAGGACCCAAACGGTGCCTTGAGGAACTCCGGCTCGGATAGGATAGCAGTCGGAAAATTCAGGAGCGATTTGTAGGATAGGAATGAAGGATGAGGTTGAGGGTTTGTGGTAGTAGGTCCTTAAGTTTAAAAAGTAACCTGGTGTGCCAAACCCGGTCAAAAGCTTGAGCAATGTCCAGAAAGGCACCCGAGCAGTATTGCTTTCTTTCCAGAGCAGAGGACACATGGTCAACAAGACGGAGGCCTTGTTGAACTGTTGAGTGCATTGGACGGAATCCAAATTGATGGGAGGGGAAACTGGATGTATCAAGTATGGATAGGATACGCTTAAGCAGGATTTTTTCGAATATTTTAGATAGGATAGGAAGTAGGCTAATTGGTCTATATGAAGAAATGTTGTTAGGAGGTTTACCTGGGTTTAGAAAAGTTATTATGACGGAGTGTTTCCACAAGACAGCTAAGTAGGTTGTGCGTAGGATGCAATTATAGATATAGGTGAGGAACATTATTGCTTTAAGTGGAAGTTGGCGGAGGATTTGTGGAGTAAGGAGGTCATAGCCAGGGGATTTTCTTTTATTTAGTTTTTGAAGTAGGAATTTGACCTCAGAAGGTGCTGCTCTGGGAGGTAAAGAGAGTGGAATGGGAGAAGATAAGAACTCTTCAACTGAACAGGATTGATCGGGATAAGGTCCAGGATTTGGAGTAAATGTTTAGGAAAGGTGATTGGCTAGTTCATCTGCTTTTTCCATGTCTGATGCGGTCCATTAGCCATCACCTCTCCGGAGGGGATGGGAGATGGGCTTGGATTTAAGCATTTTTTTGTTATGCTCCAGAGGGAATTATCATGAGTGGAAAGGGATGAGAGATAGGTATTGAATGACTGGGATCTAAAGGAAGCCAATTCGCGATTAACTAGTTTCGTGTAGTAATTATACGTGCAACAATCGGATGGATGCCTTGTGCGTTGCCACATTGTTCTATAATGGCGCTTGGCATGGATGAGGTCTAAAAGGTTTTGGGGTAATGGGTTTTTTTTTAGGGGTTTTAGGGGTATTAATCGGTAATCCGATATGTTTCGTACTGAGGTATGTTAACTAGTCGTTTGTTGGTTAGTCTTGTTTCGGTAATCAAGGCTACGTCGATTAATTTGTCTTGTAATAAAGTAGTTAGTTCGTTAGTGTGACTGCGAACACCATTAGCGTTCCATAGGAGGATCGAAAGTGACTTAAATTATGACATTTAGGGATTTCTAGGTGGTGGGATTACAAAATATGATAGAGCAGTGGAAAGGAGGGTTATGAAAGGGGTAACTATAGATTTGAATTTTGAGAGGAAAGACGATAATATGTTGGTGAGGTCAGAGGAATTAGGAGGGGGAGGAGTGTAATTTAGTTTTAGGTAATAGGTATTTTGCAATGGATGAGCGGCGGAAGGATGTGGAATTTGGGGTTGGTGAGAGGCAGGTTCAGCTTGCTGCAGTGCCTGAGGATGTGATATTGGTTCTGGGCCTTTTAACATTTCAGAAAAGCTCACTGTTTCGTTAACTTGTTTGGATGGCTGTCTTCCCTTCTTGAGGTTGTCTGGATTCTAGATTTTATTCTTTTATATGTCTGACACCCCTTATAACTGGCTGGGTGCCCTTGGTGGCATAATGCACAAACTGCAGGTGTTTGTCTAGATTTATTGCACTCTTCAGATTTGTGCTGTTCACCACACTTTACACAGCGTGGTACGTGATGGCAATACCGTTTTGTGTGGTCATACGCCTGACAGTTGTGGCACTGCACTATTTCCCGCTTTGGGTATGGCTTTTCTATGGCTACCCTTGAATAGTAAAGTCTGCTGACGTTATAAATTTCTTCAACCCCAGGCGTTCTTTCGAGGTCGACGAAAAATAGAGGCAAGGCTATTTTTTTTTATTCACCCGACTGGTCTTTATTGTCCTTTTGAACATTTATAACTTGCCTGACCTTAAAACCTATGGCAGTCAGTTCTTGTTCGATGATATCGGCTGGTGTTGATGAGTGCAAATGCCGGATTACCAATCTAAGTGCTCTCTACTGGTGATGCTGGTAGGTGTGGAAATCTACCTTGGTATCTGACAGATACTTCACAATTTTTCTATACGTTTCTGGCGAGTCTGGCATAATCTTTGTGTCATTTGTCAGGCTATGAAATGTATATTTTCCAGTGCCTACTGTTTGATTTAATTGCACGGATAGGAGGTCAATTTTTTTTATATTTCTTACAATGATGGGTGGGGGCTTAATTTCTTTTGGGGTGATATTAGTCTCTATTGTCTCTGATGTGTTTGATAAAACTTGGTAAAGGTTTGGTGTAAAAAATGGCAACTCATCAGTAAACACTTGAGTTGAAGGGCCTGGTAGTGATTCCATGTCTGTTGAGTTCTCTGGTGTGACTGGAGGAGTTATTCTACTAGAGCGTTTTGGTTTCTGTTTTGCTGGGGAGTTCCTGGGTGTGTTTCCTTAACTTCTAGATCTTTTAGGGTTCGTCTTTTTACTGGACATTACCATATGGAAATATCGCATGCTATTATAGTGCTCATATAATTATTATAAAGATAAGAAAACAAAAAAATAAAAAATAGTATATATATAGAGATATAGGTATATGTATGACAATATGTAATAATCTGAGGAAAGGGCCAGTAGCACCTTCCCTGACAGCGACTGGCAAAGCACTGGCTTAGCTTGGTGGAGGTACTGCTAGATAAGATGGCCACAGTACACGCCAGTCTCATGCCACTCGTAAACACAAAAGTCTGTTATATAGTTTGTAAACAAGCTGTTTACTCACGTTAGTACGCTGTAATAAACATAAATCCTATTAGATTGTTCACAATGTTTTTTTTTACATGCTGTTTAATTCTAAAACACTAGTTAAAAGGACACTTAACACAGATAGATCTAACGTGCTACCATACGATTGGCGCTTTATTAAATAAAATTTGGAGGGTTGTATCCTTAGCCGCAGTTTTAGCTTCTACATCTGCCAGCTCATTTCCAAGTAAGCCTGCGTGGGCTATTATCCATTTGAAGCACTTAAAATGCACTTAACGAGCACTTAAAGAGCACCCTAAGAAAGTATTACTTCAAACACTGTTGTGAACATTCTATTGAAGAAATACGTTAACGAATAGAAAACAATTATATTTACATAATGGCAGATGATACAACAGACCACCGTGGGCTTTACTTAAGTAGAAGATCGAATTGCACGTTTGTTAATGTGTTTTTTTTTTATTGCTCGTTTCGCTAATTTTCATTGCGTGTTTTCAAAATTTTTTACTGCACTGGCTTTAAGTCATGATCTAGGAATAGTGAGGTATCATCAGGTAATCACGATGTCGTCTCGGCTAAATCGTGGTAAGAGCGCTATACAAGAAACAAGACCTACGAGGCTAGATCAAAAGGACATGACTCCGGAAATACCAGAGCTAGGAAATTCAGAGTTTTGTGATGGAATAGTATAAATATCGTCTCCTTAATATCTGTAAACAAAATCAGAGTAAATAAGAGAAGTCTCTACGCTCACTATGAATTTATGAAATTATAAAAATGGACATTTAATATGAAATGACCCAATATTTCAATATCCCATAACTACCAATATATTACAAATATTTTTTTAATATCAGATTAATAAATTCTTAAAAAAACAATAAAGAAAAACAATTTTAACGGTACTACGAGAATGAATATCCTACAACTCACTCAGTCAGATGGAACCGGAACTGAAACTTTTTTACAGACAGTAAATTTTATGACAGCAATAAAGAGAAAAACAAGCCAAACAAAGTATAAACTCAGCAGCTTAATAAAACGCTACTTCATTAAATTCTAGGATCATCACAAGTATTACTCACTACGCAGTCATTAGTTAATAAAGATTTTTTTTACATTCAATTATTGAAATTAACAACTTAATTAAGAAATATCTCAAGGAAATGTGATACCTCAATATCCTCCTTCCCATCAAAAGTATGCCATTCTTCCACTCTCAATATTTTAAAATCCAGACTCTTCCTTCACCTATTGGGCATTCAATACAATGATAGTAAAGAAGAAGAAAATATTAATTACTATGAGATATGAATGTTCAAAATATAATTTCAATTTTGTTTTTGTATTTATTTTGACTTAACTTATATTATTAATTGGTTTCACGTATGAGAGGGCAAGGGTAAAAAAAGTTGATGCCCATGTTTTGTCGGAATTGGGTTAATGGTGTTATTTAACCTACTTCCGACCAAACTTTAGATTACATATTCATTTCAGGGGAAGAAACGTTTAGACCAGGAGTCTCCAACCTACGGCCCGCGGGCCAAATTCAGCCCGCGACAGCTACGCACCGCACCCTTAGGGGCATATACACTTGAGCATTCGCCCCGAATGAGCACCCATTTGCCCTTACTTTTTCAGATGTGTACCGTTGAGCGGAATGGATCGGCCCGATCCGATAGTTGTGGGTAATTCAAAGTGAGCTTGCAGTCGAACCCAGTGGTTCATAGTTGTTGGGGCATGGAAGTGTGTATACACTGATAATGGCTTATTGTTGTAATAAGATGAAAAAAAAAACAACGGAATAATAATAACTCCATTTTATTCACTTTAGCTACGTAAAGCTTAATAACATGTATAATAGGCATAGAGTTTAACTTAAGCACAATAACTAACAAATTATTGAAATGAATCCAACTAACAGTATAAATGTATATAAACATTATAACATTAAATACTAATGAGATTAATGTAGCTGCGATTTTCCACTGACAATAGTTTGCAGTTGTGGACTAATTTTACTTGTACCAATTATTAAGACTGATTTATAATCTGTAACTTGGATCTGTAAACATTTTTTAAGTACTTCAATTTGGAGAATGCTTTCTCACACAAGTAGGTAGAATCGAAAACAGATAACAGCCCACGATCAAATTTATGCAAATTATCAAATTGTGCCAGTGGGAGGCTCTTATAAATACCAACAAAGATGAGTTTTGATATTTGTTCTTAAATACATCACTACATTGTAGATCGATAATTTCAAGTTGAAGTTCCTGGGCTGATGTGTCTATGCCGGTATCAAAAGGATTTTGAAAAATCTTAATTTTATTTGCAATGACATCAAAGTCTGAGAAACAAGTATCAAAATTTATATTCAAAGCACTCAAAGTTTCGACTGCAAAATCGACGGAGCGATTGTGATTGAAACAGTATTATTTTCATAATGATAGAAGTATAGTTGACTGGTATGATGAATGGAGAAGAAGAAGATACGGGATGCAGTGAAAGAGGAACACCACGTCTAAGAAGAAATTCTTTAATACGTACCAACGTTTCGAAGAAGCCCCGAAGAAGACCTGCAACGCAGGTCGAAACGTTGGCACGTATTAAACAATTTCTTCTTAGACGTGGTGTTCCTCTTTCACTGCATCCCTGATCATCTTCTTCTCCAGTATTATTTTCTGACGAAAAGATTTGATATAAGTTAGTCCAGTCAATAGGGAAAATTCTCTCCTAAAAATAAGGGCTGGTAGCAACCCGCACAGAGTTGTTGAGGGCGATGAAAGAAGTATTTCTGTCAAAAGTGCCCCGAAGATTTGGTGAGTTTTTTTAGAGTTAGGGGCACGAGAACATGGCCAAAAGCAGTTTTTTTTTTTTCAATTTATAAGCAAATATAACGCGGCTTTTCATAAAATGTTGCATATAAAAGTTGTAGATAATAAAAATATCTACAATTTAAGCCATTGATCGTTCGATTCTGATGATTAGTTGTCGTAAAAAGTGCAAAATGTCCCTTTTTTGCATAAGAATTATTGTAAACAAAAAGGGCCTTTTCAATACTTTTTATTGATGAAAAAGGAAGCTCTTTAAACCCAAAGAAAAATAGGATTGACCCCGTCCCCCTATATTTATTATTTACTGAGATATACCTTTTGTTTATCTCGATATCGATATTTTCAATGCAAAACGGGCCGTTCGTGATTCACATTTTGAATTTTGGACACATGATACAGAAAACTTGTCGAGTAAGTTTCCCGAAAGCCCATCCACCCTTTTGTACTATTTGGAGATTGATTTTTTTTTTAATTAGCCATAAAAATGACGTAGTGATTTAAAAAAAAAAAAAAAAAAAAAAATACTCGTAACTCGGCTGTTATTTATGGTAGCTGCACTTTGAATAGCTCAAATCAATCGTTGAGAGGTAAGCTTTTAATTTATTATATTTATAACAAAATCGGTTCAATACCGGACGCTCTAGCTTCAAGTGTTTATAGCTGTAAAACGGGCGCTTTTTCAAGTCGATTTTATTGCATGTTTTTTCAAAGAAATCGATTTTTTAGCAATTCATAATGAAAATATAAGCCCTTAAGAATAATATCCCGGTCATCCGAAGTTCAAAATGTGAATCACGAACGGCCCGTTTTGCATTGAAAATATCGATATCGAGATAAACAAAAGGTATATCTCAGTAAATAATAAAGATAGGAGGACGGGGTGAATCCTATTTTTCTTTGGGTTTAAAGAGCTTCCTTTTTCATCAATAAAAAGTATTGAAAAGGCCCTTTTTGTTTATAATAATTCTTATGCAAAAAAGGGACATTTTAGAGGGTTTTTTTGCACTTTTTTACGACAACCAATCATCAGAATCGAACGATCAATGGCTTAAATTGTAGATATTTTTATTATCTACAACATTTTATGAAAAGCTGCGTTATATTTGCTTATAAATTGAAAAAACTGCTTTTGGCCATGTTCTCGTGCCCCTAACTCTAAAAAACTCACCAAATCTTCGGGGCACTTTTGACAGAAATACTTCTTTAATCACCCTCAACAACTCTGTGCGGGTTGCTACCAGCCCTTATTTTTAGTAAATTTAACATGGGAGTGATTCCCTATTGACTGGACTAAAGTGTATAGATAAGGAAGAAGCTAGTTTTCTTCTTGCAACCTCAAATTCAGTTCGTTTATATTTTTGTAAAATCGAAGTAGGAAGTGCTAACTTCCACAGCCATACGCTATTTTGTAAATTAAATGAATTAACGTTTTCAAGAAAAAATTGCTGAACTTTTATTCTCATCGGATCATTATATTTTTGGTGGGGTGCTGAATCCGAAAATGAAGTTTGCTACCACGGCAGCAGTCGCACAGTGGGGCCATTCGTGAATCTAGCGGGACAAAAGTCCAAAAATGAAGTTTGATTTTTTGATGCAGAAAGTGGTTGGTCTCACAGGCTAAATGTTGGAAGACATGAAACGAAGTGAATCAGGCTGAGAAAATGTCAATAAAGCATTTCAATAAATAACGAACTAATACCACTTTAATTCTGTTCGATTTAAGAATTAAGTTAGTAGTCTTTCAAGCACTCGACAGTGAACATCGTAATAAGTTTTCTAATTTTTCTACGTTTTACGATGAATCGTATTAAAAATAGTCAGTATTAGTACATTTTATTTTTAATTTTAAGGCATTTTAGATACTCAGACGGTACACCAATTAAGAAGTTCACAAGTAAAAAACCATATTCATGTTTTGAATTGATTGAAACTTTTTACGTAGATAAACGTAGATCTTAAATTATAGTTCTGTGTGTCTGGGGACATTTAATTTTAGTAAATATATTATATTTTACTGCTCGTTTATCAGTAGCACCAAAAATTTTGTTTCAGGCGGAGTACTCTCAGTTGCGCAGTTTCAGTTTTAATAATTTCCAGGAAGAAAAAATATATCTGGTCGATTATATAATTCTAAAATTTGCAATTGGGCAACTCACAGAGGATGTCCAAAAAAGCCAACCAGAGATATAAAAAGATACAGGGAAAATGTCTCGCACAGTAACCAACATAATGAATAATTTGTTGGTAAGAAAAAAATATTACACTATCCATACGGTCGCTTTTAGACTTTTGTCCCGCTAGATTCAGGAATGGCCTTTATTCCCAAAATCACAAAAAAAACAACAAACAAACCGTTTTTTGTCTATGACACGACAAAGAAGCGTTTTTAGAAGAATGTCTTTATAAATTAACTGTAGCTAGAACCAGTACCTACGAAAATAAAAACGACAACTCCAAAACGGACCATATTTCGCGAAGTCATGGTCTTGGGAAAAATTGTAGAAATTTTCCAACTTGAAAATGAAAAAATGAAAATGAAAATGAATTTTATTCTGGAGCCATTGCCCCTTAAGAATAATTATAATGAACAATTAATGGCGGCCTAGCTGCCGTATGTAAATAAAATATTAAAATATAAAATATATAATAAAAGCAAGAAAAAAACAACTAAAATTAAATTAAGGAATAAAAAAGAAATTTAAATTACAATATAAAGTAATAAAAGTAATATAACATGTTTTAAAATATCACACGAAACACAAATTATATCTTAAGGTTAGAATTTAAAATAAGCTACGAAGACAAAAATAGAGAAAAAAAAATAATACAAACATAAACAATATAAACAAAGATAAGAAATATAAATTACCCGAAAAAAATAATGCATCTTGTCTGATACGATAATATAAATTATACCGAAACTAATTATACAAATTGAGTGCAATAGTACAAAATCAATATTATATTCTGAATATTCATATTTCATTTTAAAAATATTTTCTTCATCGATATGACTATTAGATTGAATATCTAACTAGTAAACGAAAAGTCGGGATTTGAAGCTATTATGAGTGGATGAATGGTGAATGATGGAAGGAAGGGAGTTCCAGAAGCTCGGGAAATGAAAGAACGTTTGAAGGATGTTGTGTTGAAGGGAGTTAGGTAGAGGTTTGAGGAACGGGATCTCACTGATGATTTTAATGTTAATGCTTTCAGGATATAGGGAGGTGACTGAGAAGAAATTGATTTGTAAAGGAACGAACCAAGGAAGTATTGTCTTCGGAAGGAGGGAAATAACCATTTTAATCTTGTGTAGTGGTGAGAAACATAATCATAACATGATATCCCTAGAACGAATCTCAGGCAACAGTTCATGAGCTTCTTCAATATTGCATCCTTAGATGTAGAGAGACCTCCATACACCACAATCAAAATGGGGGAATATGAGGGAAGAAATATATAGTTGACGAGTTGATTGAGGGAGGAATTCACGGGAGCGGTTTAGGAGTCGAAGAGTGGAAATTGTTCGGTGGATAATAAGGGAAACATGATCTTTCCAGGAAAGGGTTTGGTCAAAGACAATGCCGAGGTTCGTAACGGAAGTGTGGAAGTTAATGGGATTGAAATCTATGGAGAAATTAGGGATTCCAGGTAGGGGGTTGAGAAGGACCCTAGAGCCCAACACAATAGTCTTTGATTTACTAGCATTCACTTTCAATTTATTGCAATGGCCCACGAGGATATTGTGTCTAGATCAGCTTGCATTTATGCGGTAGCTTCCTGCAGTTCACTAGGGAAAAAGGAAAGGTAACTTTGTGACTCGTCAGCGTAAAAATGAGAGGAACAATGTTTTATCTGGAGATAAACGTCATTAATGTATAACCTAAATAGAGAAGGTGATATTGAGGAGCCCTGAACCACACCAGAGGCGATAGAGAGGGAAGAGGAAGGGGGAAGGTTAGGAATTTGGACTATCTGAGTGCGGTCAGAAATAAAGGATCTAATCAATCTGGTCGCTTTACGAGAAAAGAAAAATTTATTAGCTTATTTGGAAAGGAGTAGGTTGTTGTGGTCAATGGTATCAAAGGCTTTGCTGAAATCAAGGAGGATGAGGATGGTGATTTTATGATGGTCCATAGCTAGGTGATTTTTGCTAGAGCTGATTGTGTGGAAAAGCCAGTTCTAAAGCCCGACTTAAAAGGATTAAGATGCTGTTCAAGGAAAGAGGATATCTGGGCTTGAGCTATTCGTTCTAGAGGTTTGGAAAGATTGGATAGTTGTGAGATGGGTCGGTAGTCTTTTTCATATGCTAGATTTGGAACTTTATTTAGAGGAAGGACAATAGCTTTTTCCCAGGCGGATGGGAAGATTGAGTTCTGGAGAGAAAAGTTATAAATATGGAGTAGAGTTGCTAGGATTATTGGAAGGCAAAGTTTAATAAATCGTGCTGGGATCCCATCTGGTCCAAATGAAATTTGTGATTTTATCCTAGCCTCTATTAGCTGGGAGGGCTCGATATATGAAAAGAAGAATTTATCGGGATCAAAATATGTATTATTCGGTTTGTAAACTGGGATTGAGGAGGGTGAATCGAATGATTTAAAATACTTATTAAGTTTATCTGGTGTGACATAGTACGAGGGAGAAGATTTAAATTCTAAGGAGGGGATTTGACGGAGGAGTTTCCATTTTTGGCGAGATTCGGAATGCGTGGATAATGCTTTATGGTAATATTGGAATTTGGATCGACGGGAGGCTGATTGGGTTTGGTTTCGGAGGGATTTAAAGGTGATTAAATCTTCAGGATGTTTTGTCCGGATATATTTTCTATTTAGGATGTTGGAAGTGGGATATCAAATTTGTGGAAGAGTCAATTATATGTAAATCGAGCCAAGTATCCGATTGGGGTAGGTGATGGATAGCCGAGTAAGGGACAATGAAGAGACCAAGGGATTGAAAGAGGTTACTTAGGAAGAGTTTATCGGGGTTGTCAGTTAAAAAAGTGGAAATGAAATCTCCGGCGATAATAATGTGATTATAACATGGAATTATTGAGAAGAGGAAGGATTAAAAAGTGGGATCAAAGGGTACATGTGGGGGTCGGTATATTGCTGCGTAAAGGATAGTTCGGGTGTTGATGGTAATTTCACTAAAAAGGTATTATATGTGGGGAGAATCTGAATTGATTGAGGAATGGAGGACACGAGATCGGAGTGTTTCATGGATGTAAAGGGCGACACCACCGCCAACTCGGTTGGCCCGATCATGACGGAGTAGGTTGTAGTAACAGAAACAGAAGACGAAGGAACAAAATGTTTTAGCCATGATTTAGCCATGTTGCTATTACATGGTAAAAGTTCTGCTGGAAGTGGAATAGGAATTCATTATAGTGGGCTGGGATAGATTGAGCATTACCATGGCAAGCAGTGAGTATATTACTCATGGTAAAGATTAAGGGGTAGAATTGATGAAGGATTAGCGGTGGGGTGTTTATAAGATTAGGTTCACATAAAGCTATAATAATTAAATAGGAGACTTGATAGTAATATAGAGAATTACTACAATGGCTATAAGACAGTAAATTAATACAAAGAACGGAAAGAAAAATGAGGATTATATGAAATATAACAAACATAATAAAAATTTCATATGGAGAAGTTATATCAGGAACAGAAACGCTAAGAATTCTATAATGAATATGAATATTCTAGTAACGAAGATAATAGAAAAAAAATGATGGAAGTAAACCATGAAAGATACGTAAATAAAATATAATTTGTTAAATAAAACTCGAATGAAGTGTTAAATAGGGGATGCTAGTTTCCTCTCTCAGAACAAAACATCTAGGAGGTCCTCTTCTTGGTCTAGCAGGACAACAGGATGTCTCTTGTCTCGGTGACATCGTACTCTGCCTCCAGTTAGTCCAAGAGCCGAGGCCGAATTTTATGACTTATTTAAAGAAAAATTTTAGACATACAGCCATAAAATGTCCACCCTCAGCAATCAATTTGCACTTGTCTGCCAACTCAAAGCGGGGGCGTTTCAAATTGGCGACCTCCGAAAGGGGGTAGCAAATATCAAAATATGGTATTATTTGAAGATGATTTATTTAAAGCAAACAAGAAACTGCAAACCCCCTAGGTGCCAAAAAACGCTCTCTGCCAAAATTTGGAGGGGGCGTCGCACCGGCAGACAGAATTCAAAATCCTCGTTTTTTGAGTCCAAAAGTGGACCATTTGAAGACGATGTATTTCAAGCACACAAGAAACTGCATGGTCACTAGATGACAAAAAACGTTGTCTGCCAAAATTTGGAGAGGGCGTCGCACCGGCAGACAAAATTCAAAATCCGCGTTTTTTCAGTCCAAAAGTTGACAATTTGAAAACGATTTATTTGAAATACACAAGAAACTGCATACTTCCTAGATGTCAAAAAACGTTGTCTGCCAAAATTTGGAGGGGGCTCAGCACCGGCAGACAAAATTAAAAATCCGCGTTTTTTTCAGTCCAAAAGTGGACAATTTGAAGACGATTTATTTGAAGCACACAAGAAACTGCATACTTCCTAGATGACAAAAAACGATGTCTGCCAAAATTAGGAGGGGGCTAAGCACCGGCAGACAAAATTCAAAATCCACGTTTTTTCAGTCCAAAAGTGGACGATTTAAAGACGATTTATTTGAAGCACACAAGAAACTGCATACTCCATAGATGACAAAAAACGTTGTCTGCCAAAAATTGGAGGGGGCTAAGCACCGGCAGACAAAATTCAAAACCCTTGTGAAGGGGTCACACCGGCTGACATTGTTCAAAACTCACATCCATTTCGTCCAACTGTGAACTTTTTGAACATGATTTCCTTTTTTATTTGATTTATAAGTAGTTTTTCTTTAGAATAATTTAAGGAAATTATATTATGTTGCTTCCTACGTATGGTACAATATGATTATTTTAATATAAAATAATCTTGTTTAAAAATTTTAATGTTAAAAATACCAATTAATACATATGAACAGTAATAATATAAATACCGGCGATATAATTAAAAAATAAATAATATTTCAACTTATAAAGTTATCAAATATGTACTATCCTGGAACAAAATACGTGGAAAACATGTAGTTCTTCGTAAACGTATGTTCTTGGATAATCGAATGTTCTTAGTCGTTTGATCGAAGAACTCGGAAACCGTTCCTATTAGTATATTTTGAGCTATGTACATTATGAAGCAAATCAAATTTGCAAGAAATTTGGCACTATTCATTTCTTTTTCTTTCATCTATAGTTTTCAAACGGTTTGGCCACCAATGATTGGCTAACTTGTGGTAAGTAACTGGCTAAATTTCCTACCATACTGCATATATGAAATTTATATAAAGTCATGTTAAATACCCACGCCGGAATTATTTGGTACATTTTTCGTTAAAACCTTAAAACTATTCGTTGGATAGAAAATTTTTTTTTTTCTACTGATAGCTGACTAAATTTGCAATCAGACGCCATATATTAAATTGATGCAAAGTCATGTAAAATACCAATGCCAGCACACCAAAACCTCGTACTGTTGTGAAATCCAAGTTTTTTGGCACATTTTTCGCTATTACCCCAGAAATATTCTTCCGATCCAAAATTTATTTTTCTCAACTGATAGACGACTAAATTTTCAATCAGGCCCATATATTAAATTGATATAAAATCATGTAAAATACCAATTCAGCACATCAAAACCTTGTACAGGTGTGAAATCCAAGTTTTTTTGGCAGATTTTTCGTTATCACCCCCCAAAACTATTCTTCCGATCCAAAATTTATTTTTCTCATCTGATAGCTGAGAAAGTTTTCAATCAGTCCCTTATATTAAATTAATATAAAATCATGTAAAATACCAATTCAGCACACCAAAACCTCGTACTGTTGTGAAATCCAAGTTTTTTTGGCAGATTTTTCGTTATCACCCCAAAACTATTCTTCCGATCCAAAATTTATTTTTCTCAACTGATAGCTGACTAAATTTTCAATCAGGCCCATATATTAAATTGATATAAAATCATGTAAAATACCAATTCAGCACACCAAAACCTCGTACTGTTGTGAAATCCAAGTTTTTTGACACATTTTTCGTTATCACCCCAAAACTATTCTTCCGATCCAAAATTTATTTTTCTCAACTGATAGCTGACTAAATTTTCAATCAGGCCCATATATTAAATTGATATAAAATCATGTAAAATACCAATTCAGCACACCAAAACCTCGTACTGTTGTGAAATCCAAGTTTTTTGACACATTTTTCGTTATTACCCCCCCCCCCCAAAATTTTTTCTTCTGATCCAAAATTTATATTTCTCAACCGATAGATGACTAAATTTGCAATCAGACCCATATAATAAATTGATAAAAAGTCATGTAAAATACCAATGCCATCACACCAAAACCTCGTACTGTTGTGAAATCCAAGTTTGTTGGCACATTTTTCATTATTACCTCAAAACTATTCTTTCGATCCAAAATTTATTTTTTTCAACTGATAGCTGCCTGAATTTTCAATCAGTCTCATATATTGAATTGATATAAAGTCATGTAAAATAACAATGCCAGCACACCAAAACCTCGTACTGTTGTGAAATCCATGTTTTTTGACACATTTTTCGTTATTACCCCAAAAATTTTCTTCCGATCCAAAATTTATTTTTCTCAACTAATAGCTGACTAGGCGTAGGGATGTGGCGACCCCATCGCCCAGTCGTTAGACTGCAATCAGCCGCTGACCCTCCAGGTTGGGGGAACACTTACACTGACATTCACACACAGTACACTGTATACAGCACACTACAATCATCCACACACTACAGACAAAGGTCATATACAATACACACTCTAGGGTCACCTCCCCTAGAAAGCCGCCCCGGATGGGGGAGCATGCTAGGATGCTCCAAGGAGGCAGCCCCTCCACCTGGCTCGGGGGCAGTGGGCTGATAACCCACTCCCTCTAAACTTTATTTATTAAAAAATCTCCAGAACGTAAAGAAGCCGGACTGTCTATTTGGAAACGACCCAGGAACCGTCACTATGACTTAAAATTAGCTTTTTGGAACGTTCTATCCCTGAACAGATTGGGAGCTCTTCGGGCGCTGCTCTCGCAGGTAGATAAGTACCAGATTGATATTGCAGCAATTCAGGAAATCCGATGGCTGGGGAAGGGAATCATGGAAAGGAAAAACCACACACTGTATTATAGCTGCCATGACACCCAGCACTCCTTTGGGACAGGGTTTATTGTGTGTGGACTTGCACGCCAACTTGTTATTGATTTTACTCCCGTAAACCAAAGGATATGCAGAATAAGAATTAAGGGTAAATTCTTCAACTATAGCCTAATTAGGTGTCATGCACCCACTGAAGTGTCCAGCGAAGATGACAAGGATTTGTTTTATGACGATCTGGATAAAGCCCTAGATGAATGTCCAAGAAATGATGTAAAGATCCTCCTTGGTGATTTGAATGCACAAGTAGGTCGGGAGCTGGCATATAAACCAACCATAGGGTCCTTCAGCATGCATGAGTTGTCCAATGACAATGGCCATAGACTGGTTAATTTTGCAGCCTCGAAGGGACTAGTAATTGGCGGCACGTTTTTCAAGAAGAAAAGGATCCATAAGGCCACGTGGGTATCACCCGGTGGAAGGACCACGAGCCAAATTGACCACCTTCTAATAAGCGCGAGTCACAAGTCAGATTTGATTGACTTACGCACCTACAGAGGAGCGAATGCTGACTCAGATCATTATATGAGTGTGGCAAAGATCAGAGCTAGGATTTCGACAGTAAAAATGACAAGAACAAAGGACGAAGGACTTTACAACACCGATAAGTTAAAGGAATCTGAGATACGAGATGCATATCAAGTCAAGCTGGATACGAACCTGATGAATGCACTCAGTAATGGCGGTGACAGCATAGACGACAGTTGGGAAGTATGCTCGCATGCTATAAACAACACCGCTCAAGAAATACTAGGCCTTGAACCAAGAGAACCTAATAAGGGCTGGTTTGATGAAGAATGCTATCAAGTAACATCTGTGAAAAATGAATCATATAGAAAGATGATCCAGAGACGCACCAGACAGTCTTGTGAAACATACAAAGAGTGCAGAAGGACTGAAAGGAGGATCCTTCAAAGAAAAAAGAGGGCCTGGGAGAGCAAGAAGATGGAGAATATAGAGCATCTTAGAGCATCTAATGATACACGCTTCTTCTTCCAGCGAGTAAATGAAGGAAGAGCAGCCTTTAAACCGAGAACAAGATCGTGTAAAGGGGAAGATGGTATGCTCTTAACTGAAAAGAATGCTGTCCTACACAGATGGAAGCAACACTTCGGGGAACTCCTCAACAAAGGAACCAATAATGAACATAATTATGAAGATGAGAGTGAGCGTGGGAGAGATGATGAAAGGGATGAAGAGCCACCTGACGATGAAGAGGTGGATGAGGCAATAATGAAATTAAAAAATCATAAAGCCCCGGGATTTGATCGAATTCAGGCAGAACTCCTTAAGTACAGTGGTGAAGGTCTAAAAAAAGCCCTCCACGAAATAATACTTTCAATATGGGAGGAAGATGAACTACCGAAAGCATGGAAACGAGGAGTAATAGTCCCCATCCACAAAAAAGGAGACCAGGCTGATTGTAATAATTACAGGGGCATCACGCTACTGCCCTGTGCTTATAAGGTCCTTTCTAATATCATCTTTTGCAGACTTGTCCCTCATGCAGAAAGAGTACTCGAGAAATACCAGGCTGGCTTCAGGAAAGGACGATCCACCACTGACCAGATCTTCTCTCTAAGATTGATCCTTGAAAAGGCACGCGAGTATGGAATCACGACTCATCATCTGTTTATTGACTTCAAGTCGGCCTATGACAGTGTTGATCGACGAGAACTGTATCAAGCTTTATATGACCTAAATATACCCACCAAACTAATCCGGCTTGCCAAAATAACGATGGAAAAGACAAAATGTATGGTGCAGATTGGATCAGACATGTCAGAAGAATTTGATTTCAGTACTGGAGTAAGGCAAGGAGATGCGCTTGCCTGCCTGCTTCTTAATCTGGCCGAAGAAAGAGCAGTAAGGGAATCTGGGATACAAACATCGGGCACAATTTTTAATAGAAGTGTGCAGATATTAGGATACGCTGACGATCTCGACATCGTTGCCAGATCTCAATCAGCATTGAAAGACGCATTCCTCCAGCTAGAAAAGGCAGCTAAGAAGTTTGGTCTGGTAATTAATGAAGGAAAAACTAAATATATGATAGCTAGATCGGAGCGTTTCCGGGAAGAACATATTGAGCTTGAAAAATACAAGTTTGAGAGGGTTCAACATTTTATATACTTGGGGTCAGAGATTAATTCAGAAAACAATGTGACTAAGGATGTTATACGTCGGATCGCAGCAGCAAACAGGTGTTATTTTGGCCTCGCTAAGCCAGGCTATACAAGTAAGGCTATACAAGGTCCTTGTACGTCCGGTCCTGACATATGGATCTGAAGCATGGGCATGGACTAAGGCTGATGAAAATACGCTGCTTATCTTTGAGAGAAAGATCCTGAGAAGAATTTTTGGTCCGATCCGGGAGGGTGATGTCTGGAGAAGAAGAAAAAAAACCAAGAGATCTACGCACTCTTCAAAGACACAGACATCGCTAGGTGGATCAGTGTGAGGAGGCTCAGGTGGGCGGGGCACATCGCCAGGATGGATCCGAACGAAATTCCAAAAAAATTAATTATTGAGACTATTCATCAAACTAGAAGAGTCGGACGACCCAAAATGAGATGGATGGATAGCGTCCGTGCAGATGCCAGGAATATCCTTGGAACACCAGACTGGATGGCTGCTGCACAGAATAGAGATGAATGGCGAAAACTTTTGGAGAGGGCCCTGATTCAGCTATGAATTGTTGCGCCGCCTATGTATGTATGTTATAGCTGACTAAATTTCCAATCAGACCCATATATGACATTGATATAAAGCCACGTAAAATACCAATGCCAGCACACCAAAACCTTGTACTGGTGTGAAATCCAAGTTTCTTGGCACATTTTTCATTATTACCCGTAAACTATTCTTCCGATTCGATATTTATTTTTCTTAACTGATAGCTGACTATATTTTCAATCAGACCCATATATTAAATTGATATAAAGTCACGTAAAATACCAATGCCAGCACTCTAAAACCTCGTAATGTTGTGAAATCCAAGTTTTTTGGCACATTTTTCGCTATAACCCCCAAACCATTTTTTTAATCAAAAATTTATTTTTTTCAATGAAAGCTTACTAAATTTACAATCAAATCAAATTATATAATGATGAATGAATCCCGCAAAATACCCACGCCAGCCCACTGTAATATGAAAAATTGTTATGTTTTTACCAAAACATACACATTTAGCCTGCTGGCATGGATTTCAATTAAATATTCATGTATAAAATGTGATATTAAATTCAGTGAAATTTCAGTTGAAAAAAGTAAATTTTGGTTTAGACAAATTGTTTGGGACTAGTATCGAAAAATAATCTAAATAATTTGTATTTAACAACAAAACTTGTTTTTAGCGTGCTGGCACGGGTATTTTACAGAGCTTGATCAAAGTTTTATATATGGGGTCTGATTGCAAATTTAGTCAGCTATCAGTTGAGAAAAATAGATTTTGGATTGGACGAGTAGTTTTGGGGGTTATATTGAAAAATGTACCAAAAAACTTGGATTTTACAACAGTTCGGGGTTTTAGCGTGCTGGCACGGGAACTTTACATGACTTTATATAAATTTCATATATGAGGTTTGATAGAAAATTTAGCCAGCTATCAATTGAAAGAATAAATAAATTTTGGATCGGACGAATAGTTTTGGTGTTATAACGAAATATGTGCCAAAAACTTTAACTTTACAATAGTACGGATTTTTAGCGTGCTGGCATGGGTATTTTAAATAACTTTATATACATTATATAGATAAATTATATTATATTATACAAATAAATTACTGTTCATATATATTGATTGGTATTTTTTACATTAAAATTTTAAAACAAGATTATTTTATATTAAAATAATGTTATTGTACTATACGTAGGAAGCAATATAATATAATTTCCTCAAATCATTCTAGAGAAAAACTACTTATAAATCAAATAAAAAAGGAAATCATGTTCAAAAAGTTCACTGTTGGACGAAAAGGATGTGAGTTTTGAACAATGCCAGCCGGTGTGACGCCTTCACAGGGATTTAGAATTTTGTCTGCCGGTGCTTAGCCCCCTCCAAATTTTGGCAGACAACGTTTTTTGTCATCTAGGGAGTATGCAGTTTCTTGTGTGCTTCAAATAAATCGTCTTCAAATTGTCCACTTTTGGACTGAAAATACGCGGATTTTGAATTTTTTTCTGCCGGTGCTTAGCCCCCTTCAAATTTTGGCAGACAACGTTTTTTGACATCTAGGAAGTATGCAGTTTCTTGTGTGCTTCAAATAAATTGTCTTCAAATTGTCAACTTTTGGACTGAAAAACGCGGATTTTGAATTTTGTCTGCCGGTGCGACGCCCCCTCCAAGTTTTGGCAGATAACGTTTTTTGTCATCTAGTGAGCATGCAGTTTCTTGTATGCTTGAAATAAATCGTCTTCAAATGGTCCACTTTTGTACTGAAAAAACGCGGATTTTGAATTTTGTCTGCCGGTGCGCCACCCCCTCCAAATTTTGGCAGACAACGTTTTTTGGCACCTAGGGGGTTTGCAGTTTCTTGTTTGCTTTAAATAAATCATCTTCAAACAATACCATATTTTGATATTTGCTACCCCCTTTCGGGGGTCGCCATTTTGAAACGCCCCCGCTTTGAGTTGGCAGACAAGTGCAAATTGATTGCTGAGGGTGGACATTTAATGGCTGTATGTCTAAAAGTTTTCTTCAAATAAGTCATGAAATTTGGCCTCGGCTCTTGGACTAAGTGAACCAAATGAAATTCAACTTGCCGGCGGCTCTCTTCTGCCTCGCCAGTCAGTACAAGTGGCGATTGACTGGAATCATTCCCTCTCCTAGATAAATCTTCTCATCGTTCTCCCACCCTAAGTGCCTAGTGGAGAAACATCTTTTAATTTTTCGGAGCCGGATAACTTCGTTTCTTACTGCCTGATGGACAAAACGTACTATGATAGGACCTGGTCTAGTGTCTTGTCCTTTCGTCTTTTTCTCTACATAGTCTGTCTACTGCCACGAGTTTTATACCCAAGGCCGATCCAATAGAAACAATTCCCTCTGTTGTTTCCCCGGACTTCTGTGGCACACCTCTAATCTCCAATGAGTTGCAGAGCTGGTTCTGTTCTATTCTGTTAATTTTTGTCTCCAGTTTTGTAATTTTGGTTTTCAGAGATTTATTATCAGCTAATAATTCCTCTATCAGAGTTTCTTGCCTCCTTGCATGGTCTTCTAAATTTTTTAATTTTTCAGAATTATCAAAGGAAATCTCTGTTTGTTTATTTAGTGTGTCTTTCATTTCTTTGAAATCCCTGGCCAAATTACTTATCTGATTTGGCGGTTAAATGTTCGCCTTTACCAGACGGGCTAGTAATTTCTTTTGTTGCATAAGGGGTCACATGTCCAGGCTTTTAATTCTTTATCGTCTTGTTCCTTAATCCCTTTGCGGTCAGTTATACTTCTCCGCGAAAACAAGTTTGTCGTACTCTTCAGACAATAACTCCGAAACTATTAGTCCGATCCAAATTACCTTTTTTCATATTAAAGTTGGTTAAATGTACAATTAGAATCCAGAACACATACATATTTAAAATTCTAGGGTAGTTGTTTCATGCTGTTATATACATAGAATCTAATAGTAAATTTAGCCAGTTTTAAGAATGAAAAAAGAAATTTGGGATCCGACAAATATTTGCGAATTTAGAATATGCCAAAAAAAACATGGATTTCACAACAGTTCGGGATTTTTAGCGTCTTGCATGAGTAATTTAAGGGACTTAAATATATTGATTCTAACTGTAAATTTAACCAGCTTTAAGATGAAAAGAGCTAATTTTGGATCGGACTAATATTTTCGGAGTTATAGGCAAAAGAGTATGACAAACGTGTTGCGGTCACACAACTGAAGTGTGACCGCAAGTTGGCCGATTTCTACAATTTTTCCAAAGACAATAACTTCGCGAATAATGGACCGATATCGGATTTGTATTTTTTATTTTTGTAGGTACTGGTTCTAGCTACAGTTGATAAATACTTGCAAAGAAATTCTTCGAAAAACGCTTTTCTTGCGATTTTGGGTATGAAGTCGACGGCTGCAGTGGTAGCAAACTTCAGATTCGGATTCTGCAACCCAAAAAACATAAAGATCCGTTGAGAATAAAAGCTCGACAGTTTTTTCTTCGCCAAATCCTATTTTAATGGACGATTAATTATTTCCGCTTGTAACCACCAGATGTCGTCAAATGTCGTGTTCGTATCAATACAGTACAACACAGTAGTTATTGAGCTAGCGAATTTGGCGAGCGTATGCTCGCTCGAGGCGCCTACTCGGCGAACAGTCTAGAAATTCATACTGGCAGGGAAAATAAAAAGGTGTTGGCTCTCGGAACCCTGGGAAGTATTCAGTATGGACCGAAGGCTGAAAAGTTTGGAGACCCCTGGTTTCGGCCATCCAAATATTAACGATTGAAGTTTTTATGCCCCGGGCTATAGCATGTAATGATAAGATTTATTTTGGTGATTTCACAAAATACATACAAAGGGACATAAACATTTTCTCCCCTGCACCCGTCATTTATTTTTGTCAGATAAGATATATTATTGCTCTATTTACTACATTGTTCACTTTATTTACTTTTTATACTTACTTATTTTGGAATTGTTTACCTTAAGAGTTATTTTGTTTCTCTTGTAATTCCATTGTCATCTATTATTAGCATTATGCCCTTAATTTTATATACGGCAGCAAGACCGCCATTATTTTCTTCAATATAATTATTTTTAAGGGGCAATGGCCCCAATATAAAATTGATTTTCATTTTATTTCAACTCATTTGTCATACTTCGATTAAGGTTCTATTTCGTTCAAGCCATTTTCTTTTCAGACACCTTTATGAATCATCTGAGAGATTTAAGTTTAATTGTTCAAACATTTATCGCAGTAATGGTTAGTTGTGAATATACACAAACTGATTCCGTTTAGAGTAAAAAAGTAAATTTTTAATATTTTATTAAACTTTTAAGATAATTGTTAGTTTATTTTTTATATTTGGGCTTAACGTCCTTATGTACTCCAACTAGGGCAGGAAGAAAGGGTTATCCTACAGGTTACCAACCTATTCTAATCAGGGTGGGTAGACCAAGATTTATATCGTGGGTCCGCCACGAAATAAATTTTAACCCGCCCAGGTGGGATTCCAATCCACGACCTTCATATCAGTACCGAGCGCCCTGAAACCCTTACCCCAGCTCACTCGGCCATTGAGTCCCCAACTTTTAAGATTATCTGAGAAGCATTTAAATGAAAATAGTGATAGGTTTGGTCTGAAATAATTAAATAAGATTAAATTATTATAAAATAAAATACCAGTTTATATACAGGTTGAGTATCTCTTAGTGTAAAAAAAAAAAAAAAAAAAAAAAAAAAAAAAAAAAAAAAAAAAAAAAAAAAATGGGTGAAACTAGATCAAAAATGTAGCAAAATGCCGCAGACCTCACCTTTCTATTCCAATCCGTTGCAAATATACGATAAATCAAAGAATTTTTTGAGGAAACCACGTTTGTTTCCACAAAAGCTGTAATATCTCCATTTTGTTTAAATAGTTTTCAAATTTTGACCACATTTTCGGATTAAGCATTAAATTTTTTATAAAAGCTGAGTATCTGTAACCTTGAATTTTTCAACTTGGTATCTAAAGAACAGGTTGATCTTCACCTTATTTCGGGAAGCCATGATATCTTATATTACTTCAACGGTAGAAATGCCTACCCCTGTAAAAACAGTCATCTGCCCATAAAATTCACATCAAAAAGTAGTATTCTTCAACACAATCTGCATTCAGAAGCTAACGGCAAAATTGAGGTCTATGTTCATTATCATTGGATTTTAAACATTACATTGAAAATCTAATAAAATAAATCCTAAATAATAATAATTAATAGATAAATGTAATAACATAAGATCCTTTGATCTGGTGTCGCTTTAGTGACAGTTTTCCTTTATTTTCTATTAAAAAATATTTTTTTTTTTTTCTTTGCTTTTTATTCCAATGAAGAGTTTATTATGTTTAAAATGCACATTTTCATTAAGGGATCGTCATAATGTTTTATTTACACAAGTAACTAGTTTGTATGCTAAATGAGAGCACCGTGTTTTTTCGGTTTCAAAAGTAAATTTCTCCATAGAATTGAAACAAAATCATTACGTTTAATATCGTTAATATCATTCGAAAGCTGATTAAATTTTCAAGTTTTTTATGAGATTTGACATTTTGTGGATAGTTTTTTTTTTCGAAAAATGGTGAGCGTTGAAGTAATATAAGACATCGTGACTTCCCCAAATAACGTTAAGATCAAGCTATTCTTTAGATACTAAGTTTATAAAATTCAAGGTTACAGGTACTCAGCTATTATAAAAAATTTAATGCTAAATCCGAAAATGTGGTCAAATTTTGAAAAATATTTAAGCAAAATGGAGATATTACAGCATTTATGGAAAAAAACGTGGTTTCCTTAAAAAAGTCTTTGATTTATCATATGTCTGCAACGGATTGGAATAGAAAGGTGAGGTCTGCGACATTTTTGATTTAGTTTCACCTATTTTTTTTTTACACTAACAGGTACTCTGTACCTGTAGGTACAGTACCTGTAGGTACCCTGTATTATATTTAAACTGATTGTGAGTGTTGCGCCGTTTCTCATGTTTGGTCTTTTGACCTGCAATGTGTAACAGACATGATGGTCGGAGCATAGGCAGATTCAGGCGTAATAACTTAAAATCATGAATGTTTATTGAAATTAAATAATTAATTTATTATTTGAAATTAAAAAAAAAATACTGTACAAAAATACCCGACCATATTAGCTACTAACAAGAAAAAAAATAAAAAATTTAAAGTTACACACAGCTGTTGATTAAATTGTTAACAATTAGTTTTCTAATTTTTTGACAAGTTAGTTGAAAATTTTGTTTATAAAAGATTTTTTTTTAAGGTGTAATTACAAAAGCAATAATTCTCCCCATATTTATTTATTAAAAATCATATGATGTTACATGATTGTCCAATAATAATATTTTATTTCATTATTTGCGACGTTTCATGGTCATTGCCACATTATCAAGCTCTGAAACATGCAAAAACACACATGCATGGCAAATTGCGAATAAGGTATATTATGTGCATCTATATTCGACCATGTACTTTATATAACTAATGAATTACCTTACAAATGTCCAAAAATACAAGATCCGTTTTCACTAAAAAACTTTAATCGACTAAAAGTCTTGTCACTGGTATCATGTTAAATCTAAATATATTAAAACTTAATGAATAACAAATAAAAACAATATAAATACAAAAAATCGTAATAAATAAAATTATGAAAAAAGTACAATGTTCAACTGCACATCTATGATTTTGCAAAATTTACTATTATCGTATATCTATTGTTAATTGATATAATTACCTCAAAATAACGAAAAAATAAAAACTCTATTTGTACTAAAATTTTTTCTCATATTTCCACCTTCATTATCACTGTCCATTACTGCAATAGGTCCAAAGGTTAACATTTATATATTCAGTTTGTTTATTAGTAGTGCATAGTGGGCTCCTATTTTTTGTGTATCTGTTTTGAAATTTACAGCTGTGTCCAAATTTTTTGTTATGAAGATGGATTCCAAAATTTTTCTTTTGTAACTGTTTCTTTCATAAAATAAAATGTTGGCTTTTTTAAAATTGAATTTGTGGTTATTGTTTATTGCATGTTGTGATAATGCTGTTTTATTGATATTTTTTTTATGTTTTTGGTGTCTGCATTATGCTGTTTGATTCTATTTTCAAGTTTTTGCTTGGTTCCTCCGATATATATATTATTACATGTATTACACTCTATTTTATATATTAAATTACTTTTTTGCATAGGGTCTATTATCTTATTTTTCTTGTTTATTATGTTAATGATTTTGTTTTTATTTATTGGGGCTGTTTTTTTATTAAAATCAAATTTTTTGAGTTTATGAATTATTTTATTGGTGAGTCCTGGTATATATGTTATTCTATGGAACATTTTTGAATTATTTATTTTATTTCTCATTATTGTTGTGTTATTTATATTGTCTATTGCATCTGTATTATTCTTTGCATGCTCTATTACATTTTTGTTATTATTGTTGATGTAAAAATCAGTTATTTTCTTTTGAGTGTTTATATCTTTTTTTTGTTTATTTTCTTTTATTTTGTTACTGGATTGTGTGACTAATTGGTTTATATGTATTTTATCTTTATTGTTACTTTTTGCATTTAAATTTCTGTACCAATATTTGTTAATTATAAGTTTAGGTATGAAATTATCTTCTAAGATTTTATAAATATTTGTTTTAATTTCTTTGATATATTCTATGTCAGTTATGGTTATAGCTTTGAATATTATATTATTTATAGTGTTTAAAATTTGGTGTTTAGGGTGGTTGCTGTGGTAATTAAGTAATCTATTGGTTTTTGTAATTTTCTTGAACCATTTTGTTTTTATGTGGTTATTGTCTAAAATGATGGTCATATCTAAAAAGTTGATGGTGTTATTTATTGATTTTTCTACTGTGAATTCCATTTTATTATTGAATTTATTGAAGGTTTGTACCAAATCATTGATGTGCAGTTGAACATTGTACTTTTTTCATAATTTTATTTATTACGATTTTTTGTATTTATATTGTTTTTATTTGTTATTCATTAAGTTTTAATATATTTAGATTTAACATGATACCAGTGACAAGACTTTTAGTCGATTAAAGTTTTTAGTGAAAACGGATCTTGTATTTTTGGACATTTGTAAGGTAATTCATTAGTTATATAAAGTACATGGTCGAATATAGATGCACATAATATACCTTATTCGCAATTTGCCATGCATGTGTGTTTTTGCATGTTTCAGAGCTTGATAATGTGGCAATGACCATGAAACGTCGCAAATAATGAAATAAAATATTATTATTGGACAATCATGTAACATCATATGATTTTTTATAAATAAATATGGGAGAATTATTGCTTTTGTAATTACACCTTAATATTAATTTCTCCTTGGTAATTGATATATTGTATAGATTTTTTTTTTTTTTTTTAAATATAAAAACTTTGTCCTATCAATAACAATAAATTCTACTAAGGTTATAATGACAAGGAATAATGCTAAATGTACGAGTCATCACTTATTATTAATATCAACTGTATTGTCACTTATCACTGTCAGAGAAACGTAAATAAAGTATTAAACTTCTTGAAAATTGAATTTTGAAGCTAAGCTTCTGTACCGACGTTATTATGAATATATACATTAGAATATTTGCTTGGAGCGAACCATGGAGCATGTGACGGAAACGATGTAACGAAAAACCAACTATAAAACGTTGCCAGTTGGGTCAATACACGTTAAAGGTTAAATAAATTATTAAAAATTAACGTAAGGTTAGATGCTAAATTTGAAGTGAAGTACGTTGTCGATAAATGTTTTAAATAATATCATCTATATTTGGTTTAAATCGAGTAAGCGGAACTGAAAAACTCATATATGACTCCACCCCCCCCCCCCCCTGAAATCTTAGGAATAGGGTACCAAAATATCTAAGTCCAAAGGTACACTCCTAATCCTATGAGGTGCTTTAGGTGTTTGGGTTTTTCTCATCCCACTCTAAAATTTAATAACCCAAAAACTGTTTGTTCTCAGTGTGGTGAGGAAAAACACACCTATGGTAATGTTTAAAAACCCCAAAATGTATTAATTGGGGAGGTGAACACAATTGTTTAGATCGATTGTACCCCCATTTATAATAACGAAATTATAAATAATAATAACGAATGCATCCAGTTTTCTAGAAAAGTACCCTATAATGAAGCTAGAAAAATACATAAATTGGAAAACCCACAAAATGTAAATAGGTCATATTCAGAAATTACAAACCCAGGAAACAGGTACCCAGACAGAATTATTTTATCAATATCAGGCTTTAACTGATAACCAAATGGAATTCCATTCCTACACCCATTATAATATCTGATAAACCCAAAGGCCAACGCATGATAATTCGTTTAAGGGCGAGTATGGTAAATAAAGTCAGTTAATGCTGGGTGTAGACTATGGACCGCGTGATATTTGTTTGTCATACCTGTACATTTCGTCCTGTTTGTCAATTATTTCGTTATCGGAATAAATACGTGCGTATAAATCACATCTTTTTTGGCCCAGTCGTTCTAAGAAATCGAGTGGGTTCTCATTATGATATGTACGCGTATTTAAAATTTCTGAAATTAGTTGTTCCCTAGTTCTCGTGTCCTAACATTTTTTCTTTAAAAATTTAATTATTTCTTTAACTGTATTAAATTCTTTGTCATATACGGAGTCTTTAGCTTTTCCAGTTAGTTTATTTCAAATTGTTAAAATTAATTTAGCCTGATTAGTATTTTTATGCGTATTATCATCTTTACAATATAAATTGTATACAAATTCGCTATTTCTAATAAAATCTACCGATTGTAACGGATTTCCATCATATTCCAGGATTAGTGCTAGGTCGTGATTTTTCTAGAGCCATATTATTTTCTTTTTTGATTAATGTTGAACCAGTTATTTTTAAGTTGCTTAGTTTCTCTTCTAACTTATTCATAAAAATTCTAAATTAATATTTTAAATTATTATACTTATTATACTAATTATATTTAAATTACAAAATTACTTAAAAATAAAAATAAAAATAAAATAAATTAATTATATTTGTTCTTGATACAACGATGTCTTCGACGTCTTCTCGATGATGCTCCCTTCAGCTCCTTCCCGTCGATTCTTTAGCAAGAGGTTGTAGATCCTTTTGGTCAAGGTATTGGAATACCAATGCGCTCCCAAATACTTGAAGATCTGCTGATGTACTAAACTCAGCTCCCAATCTTCTCATGCCAGTGGAAAGAGGTCTCGCTGTTCTGTACCTGAAATAAGATAGAACTGCCGCGAAGTTACGTTCACGCTTCCAAAAGTCCCTCCGTTCGGGCGCCAGCTAAATAAAAGGATCGCGGTTTGGAGTTTTTTAAAAAGAAGCTTTATTGATTGACATACATTGATACAAGAAAAAGCACAATTTATAGCCTAGTACAAAACTTCGGGCATAGCATCTGCACGTCTCTACGCGCGACGGTAGAATGTCTTATGAGGCCAGGAGGAGGTGGCCTTTTATAGGGTTATTATAGGGTTAAAGGAAATAGAAGTTATCGGGATTGAAGGCAGCTTGAGGAGTAAAGTATGACATTGAGGAGTAAAGGAATGTTTTGAGGTTGATCAGGAAAAGGATTTGCAAAGAAATAATTTAGGTCGTCGGGGGACCTAAAATTTCACTGATGTGAAATTTGAACAAGAAGAGGAGCTGGTAATAGAAAATTTTCTAAGGGTTCTCCCCTTGTACTTCTCCTTTTCTCTGTTTTTATCAACCTTTTAGTCCGAGCAGTTTACATTTTGCGGCTGCATTACTTATATTAAAATTTCGCAACTGAGTCTATTAGTAGATAATTCTTGCAGGTTAGAATACTGGCTCATTAATTCTTTGTATTTTTCCCAATCAGCGTCTTTTACCTTCCATTTCAAAGTAAAAACATTCGAATAAAAATACTTAAAACCCCTTCCTTTTACTGGAGAAATAAGCAGGAGTGGATGATTCAAGCGGGTCAACGGTTACCTTCCAGTCAAATAGAAGTGATAAATCAGGAGACACGAGAGATATATCTAAAGCGCTATAGATTTTTGTTCAATATTTTAACTCGGGTAGGAGAACCATCGTTCAGTATTACTAGGTTAAAATTATCAATTGATGATTTAAACATCGCGCTTTATTATTTGCGATACTACAGCCGAAGTCTAAATGGTGGCAGTTAATGCCCCCCCCCCTCCCCATCAGCCACGGTCTCGGGACACTACCTACAAATTTATAATGAAGATAATGCGTCCTTCGAACGGAACCCTGACTCCGACTGCTTGGGAATTATCGCCTGGTTTTACTATTGAGTCAATTTCTGTATATAAACTCTTTTTTTAAAAATTAAAATTGCAACGCCAGTTTTACCATCATATCGATCGTGTCTTATATTGTTATAACCTTGAAAATTTACGTAAGTGCTGGTTTAAACCAAGTTTCACTTAAAACAGCTATATCTAAATTATATTGAGTCAAACATATTTCTAAAGCCCCTTTATTTGACATTACAAATCTACCGTTCCACTGTAGAATATTGTACATAATTACAAAAAAAGAAAATAATTTAAAATAAATAGAGTTAAAAGTATTAAAAGACAATGAAGTGGGCAAGCAATTTTAGTTCTCATATATAAACAATGGCATTACTGGTCAAGGGTTGATACTCTCTCTTTAACAAATATTTCTAAATAGATTTAATTTATCGACGTCAATTATAGTGTTTAAAATACTAAAATATATTTCTGTAATTTTCTCGACATTTTTATTAAATCTGAGATCCTCTGTAGTATCATTGTCGTTTCTCGGCCTACAAGAATCATTTACAATCGGAGTAGAATCAATTTTATCACCATCGGTCTTTTGGTGGCACGCGATTTGCGTAGTGTAAACTAGGAAAAGAGGTATCACTTTTTAGGTTAGGAGTTTTACTACCTAAGGCAGCTCAGAACGAATTGCCAGTAATCATTTCTTTCGCTTCAACAAAAGTGATGTTCTCATCCATCGTAAGATTTTTAATAGATCGCTTGCTTTATTTAAATAATCCGGTCATTGATCATATACAATAGAGGAATGTTCTGCTTTACAGTGAATACATTTAAATTATTTCGATAAACAATCGGCCTTTGTGACCTCCACACTCTGCACACCTAATCAATTTTTTTCCAACATGTCTACAGTGGAGACAGTTATAACGCTGTATTAATCGGGGAACAAAGGGGTCCACCCAGCAAAGAACCCTAAATAGGCTAAAGTAACTTTGCTTCTGACAGTGATAACGACAGATTCAGTTGGAACGCAACTAGACACGTTGTTTTCGTCAACAATTTTCCTCAATAATCTAAGGGCTCAAACAATTTTCAGATGCTTACTTTTGTTTTTATCAATTTGTAATATTAAAGGATTAGAGCTATCTAGATCCTTTTATTCGACTTTTACTCTGTTTTTATCTATTGTTCTCATGGTAGAAATTGTATTGCTAAATGGTGGAAAATTGTTGATTCTATGAAAGAAACATGTTTCTAGGCTCGAAAACTTGTTCATCTAATTGTAAAATCATTCTATCAGGTAATTTATCTTTGTCAGGAGGCACGTCCTCCCCTTTCACTATTTGATGCCATGAAATAAATAATAAAATAAAAGTAAAGGCTTAAAATTACTCAAAAAATACGATTTATACAAATAAAAGGAGAAAAAGTGAATATAAATCTTATCTGTGGGTTCCACCAATCCCTCAGAGCACAGCTAGATGAAGACGTCCTTACTCTACGGCAGGAGACTTTCGTTCACGCCGATATAAATGTTGCGCCTGCAGGAATTGGAGTCATTCTGAATTGTAACTTGATGGCGATCCTACGTCGATACAAAGTTTATTATTAAATAGTGGAAAATGAGTGCAGTGAAGAAATCTAAAACGTATCATTTTAATAAGGATTGGGAGGAAGAATTTTTCTTTTGTATGGTGAAGGGTAAGTGCATTTGTGTTATTTGTCGTGCGTCAGTTGCAATACCTAAGCGTGGTAACTTAGAGAGGCATCATAAAACGGTTCATAAAAACTATGAAAAGGATTTTCCGCTACCGAGTGAATTAAGAAAACGAAAAGTAAGTGATTTGATATCTTGTTTGAAAAAAGAACAATCCATGTTCACAAGACCAGCCAAACAATCAAAAGCTGCTACGATCGCGTCATTTAAAATATCTCATATTTTGGCGAAACACAAGAAACCATTTGAAGATGGATCGGTGGTGAAGGAAGCATTTATTGAAGCGGGTGAGACTTTATTTGGAGATTTAAAAAATAAAACAGAAATCATGTCTGCTATTAGAGAACTTCAGTTATCTCGTCCGACTGTCACAAGGCGTATTGAAGTCATGAGTCAGGACATCGCAGATAAACTAAAAACTGATATCATGGAATGTACATACTTTTCTTTACAGTTCGACGAATCCATCGATATGACAGACACTGCCCAGCTGTGTATTTTTATTCGGATGGTATTCAATGACATGTTGGCTAAGGAAGAATTTTTGACAATCATTCCTCTGAAGGGGAAGGCCCGTGGCGAAGATATATATGACGTTTTCTTCAATTTTGTAAAAAACTACGAGCTACCAATATATAAATTAGTGTGCATTACAACCGATGGAGCACCAGCAATGACTGGAAACAAAAACGGTTTTGTGGCATTGTGTCGAGCTAATGAAGAATTCCCTTCATTTTTTTCATTCCATTGCATTATACATCAACAAGTTTTGTGTTCAAAAGTTTTAATACGGAGTCCTATCAGCTATTCATTTACATGTTTCACGTTCTTCATCTATACGATAAATAGCTTTGTATGAAATTATAGGGGTCAGTAGGTCCAAGTGTAATGATTATTTTTATTATTTCAATAATAAAAAAAATATTCATGAATCCTGACGTTGCTTGTTTTAAAAATAATATTCTCACATTCTTTCGTTTATAAGGAATTTGTTAATTGAAAAAAGAAATACAGCGTTGGAAACTTGATTTTTAAGTTATTTTTCAACATAGTGGCTATTTCTATCTTCCCAGATTAAATTTTCCAAAGGTTTATTCCTTTATTTAAATAAGAAATTCCTGACGCCTAAACAAAAAAAAACAAAAAAAAAAACGTGGAAACTTTATTTTTGAAATGTCAATTGTAATATAGAGTATCAAGTATTTTACGAAGGATTTTGGATGGGAGAGAAATGAATCGATTCAAATATACATTGAAGGTATGTCATAACTTAATAGGTAGGTAGATTGTTTTTTTTACACTCAACTTCTGTGGTCTTCATCGTCCTAGTTATTAATTGTAAGTTTTTTTTTATTTATTATATTTTTTCGACAAAATTGTATAGTTTTAGAAATATGATGATTTTATCGGAACTGGATTTGTTATGAGCAAGCATTGCCGAGAGTTCTTTTTCTAGCCGTTGTTGTTGAAAAAAAGCTTTCACTCGGGCATTCTTCGAGAATATGTATAATTGTCAATCGACACTTACAAAATAAAATAACATTTCGGTGAAGCTTCCTTATAAGAAATCACGTGTAAGGCGAGTATGGCCAATCCTCTATCTTGCTATCACCACTTCTTCTCTTCGGTATTTTCGATGGGAAGTGGATCATTTTTTTATTTCTCCTTAAAACTTTTTAATTTATTACCTACTAGAGTTTCTTCCGATAATCAATCCAAGTCCTCTTGGCTCAAAATGCATATGCCTAAAGGAGTGAGTATACATACTCTTGACATCCAGTGAGGAAATGGCAGCTTCCTTAGCTGCCTCCTATAGCGGCTTTATTTCCTTTTATCGCCACGTAGGGCGGTATCCAGATAAGTCCCAAGCTCTTTTGCAAGTCTTTTAACATTGAGGCATATTCTTGTGATTTTCTTATGATTGGGTTTGTGGTATACATATTGAGAAAAGAAATAATTGCAGAAAGGGAGTCTGTAAATATGGCAAAGCATTTGTCTTCTAGTTCCATAACTTTATATAACGCCGCAAAAATGGCCCAGGGTTCCGCTGTAAAATTACTGTGGTTGGTTGAAGTTAATATTTCATAATTTTAGAGTCGATATCAACATTCTTGTTTTATTTTGAGCCATCTGTAAATTATCACTTAATATTTGTTTGTTAATATGGACGAATGTTGCAAATTTTATTTGTAGCTTCTCCTTAAACATTAGAAAGATCAATGCTCAGTTACCCAAGATCACTTTTGAATCAGATTCGAAGTACGAAATAGACAGGGAACGGGAGATGGATTCACAACTAAATTGGAAAGTAGTGAGTGATAAAAGGTGGTAGAGGGAGGGGAGTGTTTGTGTATAAGCGGGGGACTGCAGTGCGGCCGGTATGATGGGGTAGGGGGTAGATTAACCGCTTGTAATTCGGAGCGGAGTGATTCGATTAGAGCGGATGGGGAGGGGGGGGGTGTAAATAAAGGGAGGGGGTTGGGGGGCGGGGCCAGGGAAGGCGGGGCTATCACCCCTGGTAACGGCCAGTCTGCTGGAGGAGAGTGGCGGATGGAACAGCTCAGGCAGTTCGTCAGTAAGTCCTTCGACGGGGGCAGCCCGCCAGCCAGCCCCCAGCCCAGGCCAAGTCCAGGTACTCATCACCTAAAATTAGTATCTGTGTACCCGAGTATCAAGAACCCCTAAATAACGAACACTGTTCTCTATCGTCTAATTGAATTCTCATGCCGTAATACATTGTTGGGCAAAGCTATAATGTTTAGTTTCCCTTCCGATTCCAATAGACATTTAATTTAGCTAAATTAAATTAGTTATTAATTACGAATATTACAAATTAATAACTAAACAGTACTGACGTTCTTACAACATACAGCAACATACAACAGGTACAAACATACATAGAGGTATTTTCTTTTCTACTTTCTCTTCCTTTTCTTTGCCTCCAAGTCCAACTAAACTACCTGAAATTTGAACACCACCATTGCAGTAATAATCTTATATGATAATTAAATTAACACCAGGAAAATAATAATATGAAAGCCAAATAAAACTATTTTTATTTAATAAAGAGGTCATTATTATCTTTATTTTTTTTAAATTAAAACATTTAACCATTTATAAAAAAATGAATTTCTTCAATCGTTGTAAGGTACCCGAATACCTAGAACCTCCTCAATAACCTACAATTAGTCCTCTGTCGTCAGGTTGAGTTGTAATGAATTCTTGGCCAAAGCTTGAAAGTATATTTTCGCTTCCAATTCTAGAATAAAACTAAATTTGACTCAATTAAATTAACTAGAATCCCGAATAATCCAAATTAATAATTAAATGTCAGCACTTTTCTTGAAGTTTATTTTCGCGTTGTTTCTTTTCAGCTTTCAAAGCCTTTTATTTTCACCGATCAGGTCGGACTAAAATTTGAACACCGCTTTTACAATAATTATCTCTCGTATTACAATTAAACGCAATAAAAATAGTAAGATATAAACAAATTAAACCATATTAGTTTAATTATCAGGATGTGATATGCTTAAATTGTTATTTTTTTAATTTAGTTTTGAATTAAACCATTTATAAAACATTCAATTTGTTCAATTATTGAATTTTATGTATTTTTTTTTATCATTAAGCATACTAGATTATCGAACCTTATTTATAAATAAACATCAATCTATATATAAATAAGCAACAGGAAAATAATAATTCCAAACACAAATAAAACTGTTTCAGCTTAATGAATGTATTGTTATATCCTTGAATTTCGGTTTATAATTTAATTTAATTTTTAACTTTACCTTTATAAAACATTCCATCTTTCCAATCCTTAAATTTTATATTTTTATACCATTATGCATACAAGAAGCTTAATAAAAAAAACAAAAACAATCTATGTATGTATATGATTCTAAAATACTAATAATTACAATTATTACTATCTTGACAATAGATAAAAGACGAGCCTTGAAATATAAATAATATTTTACCGAGCCGTAAGAATTATTACTTTTTTACTGTAAACAAATACACTCGTGTCGGAAAAAGGTGGAGTGTTAAGTTTCCCTTCAAATTCTAGAAGAAATTAAATTAAGCCCAATTAAATTAATTATTAATCATGAATAACATCAATTAATAATTAAATATTAGAACTGTTTTCGAAAATTTAAAACATCACTCTTTTCTTTCCATATTTCCCTTCATTTTTTTTTTTCTTAATGGGAAGTCGACGTATATCGATTAAATTTTGAGCGCCACCATTAAAATAATCATTTCTCATATTACAATAGAACACTAACAAAATAATAAGATTACCTAAATCAAATAAAACCATTTCACTTTAATCAAAGGGATGTTATATTCTTGAATTTAAATTTAATTTAATTTAACCATTTACAAAACATTTAATTTGTCCAGGCATTGAATAAACGTTTTTATGTCACTATGCATACTAGAATAACGAAGCTTAATGACAAAAAAAAAAATGTTGACGATGGGTAATGGTCAAGACTTGAAATATTACTTTGTTGCCGATCACATTATCAACGACCAAACCAACAGCTCAATGAATTATTCAATTACGACATATTACTATAATAAGCAAAAAATACTATATACAAGTACAAAAAAAAAATGTTTTTTACATCCATAATTGTTTCAATCTACATGTCTATTGCCATCTCAATGAAAAAATATATTCACGAATTTTGTTTTTGTAAAAACCTTTTATTTTTATCTAAGTTGTAATTTACGAGTTGAAAGCAATAGCATAGTTTAAAATATTAAATCCAAATCAAGAAGGTTTCTAATCTATTGTACTATTTATCTTTTCTAAAACGCTATCAAATGACGCTATCATGACTATATTAAAATCATTAAAAATGCAATTTTAAATAGCTAAACAATATCTGGCATTTAATTTTGTAAGACTTTCAAATTCATTAAAAACAAAATATAGAATTTATAAAACTTTTTATAATTTTGTTTTTAAATTATTTCTATAATTTCATCATAATGAATACAATACCTTCATAGTGTTTCGTAATTTCCATATCATTACCATGCTCTGTCTTCTATTATTAGATGTTTTCGTTTTATTCACTTCATTTATTTCACTATGTACCATCCATTTTAATTTATCCACTTTTTTATGTTAAAGATATCCATTCATCTTTAACATAAACAATCTTTAAATAATACACCTATTCTATTTATTTTTAATCACATATATATTCCCCCTTTTACTATCATATATATTATTGTTTTTGGCTTGTTGAAGGTTAGCATTGTAAGTCGAAACTTCGGCACAGTTAATGATCTATTGTGTTTTTAAATGAACACTCGCACATTTTTTTTTCTTTCTCATTTATAAAATCCAGTGATGAGTACGGCGGAAGGACATCCTTGGCCACTCTCCTTACCCACTTAAAATTAGTTTTCGTCCTTAACCCTTTACCGGCAGGCCGGGGATTTTTGAATAAATTTCTTGTTTTTTTTTGCCTTTGAATGGCTATAGCCACGCTAACCCCCCCCCCCCCCCCCACATGTATCATGAAATTCAAGGTTGAATAAAGGATATTAGACGATAATGAGTAGGATAATGCGTCGGACATTACGTCATTTATGGAGCAAAAGGCATTAAATATGTGTATCCTCCAGGATACATCGCCTGTTAAAGGGTTAATCTTCCAGGATCTAAGGATTTTGAACGGTGACAGGATAGTCTTCCATAGTGCCTCCTCGGTCATCCTTGCATGCATTAATGGCAGGGTATCGCTTTAGAGTAAAGCACATAGGAAACAATTGCTTACAATAGCAACTTTTATAATAAACAAACAAATAAATAATAAAGATAAACAAAGATTTTCATATTTACTGGTCGATGTATTCGGAGATATTTGAAATTCAGTTCAATGATTATTCTCTAACGTTAATCGAGATCAAACACGGTATCGAAAAAACGTTACCCCTTAAGTTTGAACTTTTTTTTTTTAATTGTAAATTCGTAGTAATTTACAGAATGAACATAAAATTAAAAAAAACTTTTCTTCGATAGAATATTTATTTATTACTTTTCTTTTTTGTAAACTTTTACAAACTTGTTAATCTCACGCGATACACGATCAAACTACTCAATTAATCTTGTCTTCTGTGTTTCTATTTATTTACTAGTTTTCTGTTATATTGAGAATTATAATAATGAATATCGGAGAATTATGAAAAAAAACAAAATCTGTTTGAATCCTTAATTTTGTACAGGTTATAAATCTAAATTAAAGCAATATTTGCATTTATTAAAAAACAAATTATTGCATAAATATTCACATTTTGTAGAACTTGAAAAATAATAGATAGGTATATATAAATTACTAAATAAAAACAAGGAATGTCTGGAGTAATGGCAGTTACTTAAGGGGAAAATAAATATTTTTAGTTTTTTGAAAGGCTACCCTTAATAGAATAATTTTATTCTTTCCCAATCACTGGTTATTTTTTTCTTAGTTTACGCCCACCTTGGAGCAGTTAAATCTCTGCAGTTCTCTCAACCTCCTCTTCTCTTCCCAGAACTGATTCTCTCCGACCTGGCCGCCCTCGCCTCATCCGTAATGGCGTATTGTTTTCGTTTGACTGTTTTTAATTTTAGTCTTGTATCTCTAATTCTCAGAATCCTCTTCTCTTTTCTCACTGCAATTTGTTTCATTGTTAAATTAAGCTCTTCTAAATCATTCTGGACCTCAATGAACCAGTTGCTCTTGGTTTTACTTTTCCAAAAGAAATTGAATAATTATTTCAGCCTGGTCTCTGGTAGTCTTGATATGTGGCCGAAAAAGGCAATCACTGTTTATTAGAAATTTGATTAAAATAAAACATTTTCTTTTTTAATAAAAGAAAAAAAAAAGAAGTAAAAAACCTGCTTTGACCAGAATTATCCAGGCAAAACTTCATGAGGTAATGACTGACAGTCATTTACTACGAGTAGCTACATTGAAGGAACATCGAGATTTTTTATGATACATCTAATATAACTGAAAAAATATTTTTTCTTTTATATTGCATTGTATGTCGGTGAAATTACACAAAACTGATAAACCATCTAAATACACACAAAAAAAATAAATAAATAAATAATAGAAGTATATAGTCAATTTACAAGCTTATGTATATTTACTTCCTTGATTTATTTTTTCTTAATCAAATAAATAATAAATTATTCATTTATAATAAATAAATACTTCATGTATTTATGTCTATTATATAATAGACATAAAATTCTTTAGGCTTGTGTTAGTTTCTTTTTAGTAGGCCATTTTTTCTGCTTACTCAAACTTTAACATGGTGAGAACTATGACCGCAGAGTTTTAACGCAAATATCAAACTATTTCTTTTGGTACTATTATTAACGCATACATTTATTAATAAACTGAAATAAATTAATGAACTTCAAATCGTACAACTATATGATCAAAAAATAGGACTAATTTGAGTCTTTGTATTGTATAAATATTTCCGCAGAAACACTGAAAATGTCGATTTATTCTAACTGCACTGTGAATTTGTTAATAAACAATTGATAAAAACGCGAACGATAACACTGCTAAAATGTCAACTAAGAAGCTGTAATTCCAATCGGATTGACTCTGTCAAAACAAGTGATTAGCATGGTAACAACCATCATTCCTTATTTATTAGCTAAGCAACATGTAATGCAGGAGTTTTTTAATTCTACCAATATAACTGAAAAACTGAATTATCGTCTATAATGCAGTGTATGTTGGTGAAATTACACAAAATTGATAAATTATTTAAATACACATGACAATAAGAATAAATAAATATCAGTAAATAAATAAGTATACAGTCTATTAAAAAGTTTATTAGTTTACTTCTTGAGTCAAATTTCACAGACATATTCCTCTAGTTCAAGAGTGTATTTGTGCTTAGGAAGAAGTCCATAATTTTATGCTTATTCAAACCGTTAACATGTCGACTAATATTACCTCATAGTTTGTCTAATATTAACGCAAATTTATTAACTAAACAAAATAATAATGAACTTTAAATCGAAAAATAAATATGTGATGAAAAACAAAGAATAATTTGATACTTCGACATCTAGTATTGTTTTTATTTCAGGACAAGAAAAACAATCGATTTATTGTGACAGTACTATGGCTTTGTTTATAAAAGCAATTGAAAAACACTCGTTTTGGATAAAAACCTAAACAACATTACTGCTAAGAAGTCAACTTTGGAATAGTTATACCAAAGAGATTGACGCTGTGCCAAAATAAGTCATTTGCGATGTTATAAGTATTTGTTCATTAGCTAAACAACATGTAATGCAAGATTTTTTAATGATATAATCGCTATAACAAAAAAAAAATGTATGAAGTTATAAAAAAAAAAACAGAATACAGTCCATCAACAAGATTAGTTTTTCACTTATTTGGTTAAAAGTCACAGAAATATTGTTAAGGAGTGCTAGTTTTTAGTCAGCATTCCAACTACTCTTACCTTATAGTTTTAGCGGATATATCAAACTGTTCCTTATAGTTTGTCTTCCATAAAGGCATTGATTTATTTATAAATTTAAATAAAATAATAAAATTTTAATAAATCAGCCAACTATTTGAATTTTATACTTTGTAATGAATTAATATTTCCGCAGAATTGGTGGAACAGTCGGTTTATTGTAACAATTCTTTACTTTGTTTATAATAAACAATTGAAAAAGACTAGTTCTTGATAAAAATTGAACAATAAAACTGCTAAGATGTCAGTATCAATGTTCATTTATTTTCTAAAAATCTTATTATTTTTTTTAATGTTATAACCATTATAACAGGAAAACTGTTTTTTTCCCTCTTAAAATTACTTTGCATATTTCAATAAAAAAAAGTACAAAAAAGTGATAAACAATGTATTGACATAAAAATACAAAAGAAATAAAAATATAAGGTAATTTATTTAGTTCCTTGGACAAATGTAACAAAAATATACCTCAGGAGTGTGTTTGTATTTAGTGAGCAGACAGTTTTCTTCTTATTCAGACTTTTAACATAGTCACTACTATCCCGAATGAATAGTTTCATTCAGCAATCAAGTAAAAATAATGCACTTAAAATCATTAATAAAGAAATATCTGACACCAATTTCCAACTTTCACAACTCTTGGCCCAGAAGCAAAGCATTCTTATCTTATTATTAAAAACAAGTACTCAATAAAGAATGTACACATTTTGTTTTACACATTTTAAGATAAAATTTCTTCTATAGATTGTTATAAATCAATGCTTGAGTAGGATCAATGAGTAGATCTACTATCAGTTTGTAACTAACAAAAAACAATTGAAAAACATTCTATCTCAATAAAAATCCATTTATTGATTTTTCATCCTAGCAACAATAGACCATGGATATGCCTATCTATAATCTACTGGTTTTCAAAATTCACATTTTATAATTAAAAGAATCAAATTACCTAAATTAATAATTAAATTAAATTAGCAATCAATGATAATTAAAAATAAAGAAAAATTAGTGAAAATAGGAGTTTCAAACGTGACTTGTTTTTATTCAAAGCAATATCGCTCCTCAACGGTAGCTCCAACCGGCAGATGTTGTAGAGCAAAAAATATTTTCATTGAATTTCCAATTAGCAAACTGTTGACACATTTTCGATCCGAGTAACACCATCAAAACTAGAGCCTGTCAAAAAAGCCCAAACACATAAAAGATGTTTTTTATTCAAAGCAATATAGCTCCTCAACGGTAGGTCCAACCGACAAATGTTAAATAACAAAAATATTTTCCATTAAGTAACTGATTAGAATCTATTGGCAAAACATCGACCCACAGCAACAGAGCAAGATAATATCGAAATGCTACATTTTTGAGGTGAAAAAAGAGTTACAAAAGAAAAAGTTTAGACCTCCATCCAAAAGAGATATCACGTTAAATAAAAAACTATTAAGATGTCAATGTAGGAAGGAGGTTTTTAGTAATTATAGAAGAATTTCAGCTGTGCCGGTACCAGTAATTTTCAGTCTGTGTTGACAATTCTACATGAATGTGTTAACATCACACTGCTACATGACTATGTTAAATGATCATGATTACCCCTTGACTTCCATTACACTAGTCCCCCCTGTAGTCTCTAATTTAATCAATAACTATTACGAATAAGCAACTTCTCTTAGTATTGTTGAGATTTAAATGAATTGTTCATTTTCAAACGGAGTGATAAATGTACTTGAATTAAAAAAATTATCTGCACAGTAAAAAAAAAAAAAAATTATTTGAGCAGATTTATTTAAATTTGAAATTAAATAGTAATAAGAATATTAATAATGCTATGCAATGTAGCCTTTTCCTTCAAATTTGATTTCATATTTAATTATCAATATTATGGATAGATACCTATAAATAATTATGATTGATATATTAAATAAATACATATCAGCCTGACATTTGTTTCTACATATTTTCATTTAGCCGCAAATGTATATTGTTTTTACCATAAATTTAGTATATAATTTCATCAAATATATTTTACGGAATGTAAAAATCTTAACTACATCTTTAACTTAATAAATCAATAAATTAATAAATCTGCTGACTATATAATGTATTAAATTATTTGATGTACATTATATATTATATAAGATGTAAGCAATGACTACAAGTAAATAAATAAATAATTTTAATATGTTTTTAACAATCAAAGCTGAGTAAGCCAGGATATTACTAATTTGAATGCCCGGCCGAGCAGTTTCTGAAAAAAAAAACACTTTTTAAAGACCAGTTATTCACTATTTAAGTATATTTTTAAAAATCATAAACAATAAATCAAAATATTCCATTGCCTTTTTTTTTTTTATTCAACAAACACAATCCCTACAAAAAAGAGATTGATTTCAAATGCGCTTTGATGTCATTTTCTTTGTTTAATTTTATAATCTATAAATATTTAAATATATAATTATACATGATGTTGTCATCGTACAGTAAATAAGTTATGTATTAATAATGTAATTATAATTTATTTTATATATTTTGCTTATACATTTTAGGAAAACTATAAAAATAAAAAAATGATTTTTTAAAAAAACTATTTATTGAAATTTTAACTGTACACAAATTAAATAAAAGTACACAATGAGATGATAATGCTCGTAATACATGTAAAATGCTTGATAAGCAACTACCCATTGGCACCTCTTCAATTAGGTCTATATTAAAAGGTCCCGAGACCATCTTCTTTTCAGACGCCCCGGAGGTTTATCTGGAATAGAGTGGGAAGCAAGTTGAGGTACTAGTGAATTTTAATGGTTATGGAGTTTACTATGAAAGTATAGTTATCTGATTTGAGCTAAGATAGAAACGTACATTAATATCTTTGTGGATAAGTTTAAAAGTAAGGAGCAGCCAATTTCTAAGGATTTCGGATTGCAAGGATTGGATACAAGATGAATTGGATGGTTTAGTGGAGCCCCAAAGGTCAACTCCATATAGGTCTAATTACCGTTATGTAGATGGGTCTGTTGTAATTAATCGGAAGGTTTGAACGTTTTTTAGCTAAATCTCGAGGAGTCGAAACGATGAGCAGTTTCTTTTATCGTTTTTAATCGTTTGCCATCAACCATTGTGAAATAAATTAAAAAAATTCTTATTATAATATATATTTAAGCTTGTGTATATTCATATATATATATATATATATATATATATATATATATATATATATATATATATATATATATATATATATATATATATATATATATATATATATATATATATATTATATATATATATATATATATATATATATATATATATATATATATATATATATATATATATATAGGGAGAAAGAGAGAGAGAAGAGAGAGAGAGAGAGAGAGAGAGAGAGAGAGAGAGAGAGAGAGAGAGAGAGAGAGAGAGAGAGAGAGAGAGAGAGAGAGAGAGAGAGAGAGAGAGAGAGAGAGAGAGAGAGAGAGAGAGAGAGAGAGAGAGAGAGAGAGAGAGAGAGAGAGAGAGAGAGAGAGAGAGAGAGAGAGAGAGAGAGAGAGAGAGAGAGAGAGAGAGAGAGAGAGAGAGAGAGAGAGAGAGAGAGAGAGAGAGAGAGATGAGAGAGAGAGAGAGAGAGAGAGAGAGAGAGAGAGAGAGAGAGAGAGAGAGAGAGAGAGAGAGAGAGAGAGAGATTTACAGGATCCATGCGTTTACAGTCATTATTTTTGAAATTCTCCTCATTTCTTCCAGTTGTTTATTATGAAAATCCCTCCTCCTTTTCCTCAGGATTTTATGCGCTGTTTTTCTTTCGTTTATGTATTTCTGGAGATTCTCTGTTGTTTTCTTTTGGTTCCAGACCTTCCACATTTCTTACCTTCTTTTGATTTCCTCTTCGCAGTCTCGGTCCCACCATTCCTTCCATTTCCTCACTCCTGACAGTTCTTCTGCAAGTTCTGTCATGTCGCTTCCCTCCAACTCAGTGGGGTTTTTAGCCTTATTTTTTTGTCCCTTAAACTTTGTTAGCGTTTCCCTGTCTATTTTGTTAATCTTGCTTTTTTCAGTTGTGTACTGTGACTTCCTTGATGGTACAAATTTCATTTTGATTTGTGAGGGGAAATGTTCCGATGTAACATTGATTGCCCTTTTAGCTCTTACGTTTTGTATCTCCTTGAAACACCCCCTCGAGATTGCCACATGATAGCTGGAACTCTCCCAAGTGAGTGTTTGGGGATAACCATGTCTTTTTTTTTACTGGCTTTCGCTTTATAGTGCGTTGACATGATTCTTAATCCTGCATTTTGGCAAAGTTGTATTAACCTTTCCCCATTCTAGTTTGTTCTGAGATGTGCCGGGTATTCCCCCACTATTCTTCTGCACTTTCTTTCTTAACTTACCTGTGCGTTGAACTCCCCCATTAATATTTTAACGTTTTGCTATGGTATCTTGTTTATTTCGTCTTCCAAGATTCTCCAAAAGTCCTCTACCTTTCCTGGGTTTCTTCTGTTATCTTCATTTATGGGTGCGTGAGAAAATCTACCATTTTATTATTTATTTTTATAAAAATAATAGCGGATAATCTACAAATAGGATAATACACCGGTAAATCAAGAGTTAACTGTATTTTTTACTAGGAAGTCTATTAAATTAATCTGTCCATGAAATTTATAATAAAACTATTGGTCAGTTTTATCTCATAAATTACATAAAAACTGAATGTTACAAGAAATTCAGATATGGATTAAGACCATTCAAGTAATTTTAATTATAGTGACAACAATGTTAATTGGCTCCTTCATGTCAGTTTAAGCATAAAACTAACTTTCAAATTTTTAGAAATTTCATCGTTTCTCTCAAAAAATATACGAACTAATTACTGCATTCCATTTATTTAGTTTTTAAGGAGATACAAAATATTATTGGATAACAGATAAAACTTCACCGATTCCTGAATCATGCTAAAAATCTATCATATAACTCATTTTTATTAAAGACTAGTCGTTTAATCATTCCAAGATATTCTGTAAAGGTTAGCCACAGATAGTCTGAAGATAATGTTATTTAATAAGGTCGTTTTAACGATCTAATTAATTTTATTCTCAAGTAACAAACGCTTTATATAGTTATTTGTACTCAATTAAGAATATTATGAAGTTTAACATTTTATGTTCTTTATTATTCATTAATAAACAATTTATATATTACCTGTTAGTAATATCCATCATGAAAGTTAGGATTTTCATCATGCTGAATGAAATAGTTGAAGCGGATCTACTTGATGTGCAGATGGCCATTAATCAACTAAAAAGACGAAAAACACCAGGAAATGATGGCCTAGCAAGTGAGTCGTTTAAAGATGGTGGAAACCATTTAGTAGCTGCAGTGCACTAACTCATCCTGAAAATATTGAGGGAAGAAAAGATACCCGAAAGTTGGAACACAGGCCTTATCTATCCAATATATGGGAAGAATAATCAATGGAAAGAATCCATGTTTGAGTGTGAGAACATCAGAGATGACATTATTAACATTAACATATAAGATCCTGACATATGTAATGCTAAACCGAATAAGCCCGTTCTATGAAAAAGAATTAAATCTATGAAAAAGTACCAGGCAGGATTTCGGAGAGGTAAGAACGCAACGGACCAAACTTTTATTCTGAAACAGGTAATTGAGAAAAGGTGGGAAGTGGAACAAGATTTATACGCCCTATTCATTGACTTCAAATCAGCATACGACTCTGTCAAAAACATGATAGAATTAGGATTCCCTGGGAAGCTTGCACGATTGATAAGGTCATGGATAAATGGTTCAAAATGTAGAGTGCTGGTTCAGGAAGAGATGACGGAAGCCTTCGATGTGATGTCAGGACTTCGCCAGAGACATTGTCTTTCACCGAAGGGGGAGGTAATGCGAGAATTAGGTGGACTTGGAGGTGGAGTGCATGCCATATGATGTATAAAATTCCTCGCATACGCGAATGATGTTACAGTCCTGGGTAGAAGTAGATGATATCTAGGCGCTGGCCAGCTCACTGATGGAAGCGACAGAAGATATAGATTTTCAAGATAACCTAAGCAAAATAAAATATTTTATTGTTAGCCGCAAGATCTACCCATTAGAAAATATAAAGGTAGGGTGTCAAATCTTTCAGAAGGTATATAGTTCCAAATACCTCGGAAGTAATCTCACTTAATTCACCTAGTGAAGTCGACCAATGGATTTTTAGTGCGAACAAAGATTTCTTATCAGTAGCCCATATCCTAAGATTAAAACATATATCCCGGAAAATGAAACTCCGAATATATAAATCGATCATACTACCCGTATTGATGTTGTGGCAGTGAGACATGGTCCCTTGCGGGTACCCTTATGAAAAAGGTAGAGAAATTTGAGCGGAAGGTTCTCATGGCTATAGTGGGCCCCAAGTGGGACAATGCACTAAGAATTTGGAGGAAGAAGAAAAATGATGATATATCTGAAACCAAGCAGTACATGACGCTGGAAATAAAAGTAAGGAGATTACAATGGCCCGAAAATGTAGCATGAAGCCACCCAAATCCTCTCTACCAAACCAGAAATGCTACAGTGGTAGGAAAGATGGAGGCAGAAACATCGTGTTATTGACTGGAAAGTTCTTGAAAAAATCTTTAAATGCCTTCCTTATTAATATAGCTGATAAAATTATCATTAAAATATGGCTTAGCCATTAAACGTAGCCCAAGACATTTAATAAAGTATTTCATAGAGATATGATTTGCACTCTTCTTTTATATCATAGACAAAAGAATATTAATGAACCTCACATTAGTAGATGATATATGTCTATAGGCTTCCAGGATGTTTCTTAGATGCTAGGATATCGGCTAAAAACACTAAGCATTTGGAAAACTGAAATCAACAAAAGGTAAAATAAGTCTACTTCTAAAGGTCCATTCATTCAAAGAAGAGATAGGGAAGAAAGTAAAACGAAGAATAAAACCAGTATGGAAGCAATATAGGGAAAATATGCAATATATGTGTATAGTAATATATGTGGCCAGTTCTTTACGGAAAAATGCTGACAGGCCAAAAATTTAGCAAAGTGTTTTTTTGTTTTTTTTCATTTTTCGGCTAAAATATTTAGTTTTCATCAGGTGTTTACGCCCCCTTATACCTTAAAAAATAATAAAAACATATAAAATAATAAAACGTATTAGGATCATTAAAAGCATTCAAATAAAAGCAAGGAGTATAAAAAAGGAAAATTAATATTACATCTTTTTATTAATATGATTTATTACAGTTTTGCATTAGATGGGACATACCCCTCAAAAAATCATTCACAATCACATTAGACCTACACCCCATCGAATGAAAGACGCAATGAACACAAGGGGTGGATATAAACCTTATTAATTAAAGATTTCTTAAATTTGGAATAGCTTATTTTTAAAATATTGCTTATTTAATTATTTGTTTAATAATCCTAAAACGTTTTATATACTCTGGTTAAAGTATATGGGATGTAAACCTCTAAAAAAAGAATGAACTTTTATCCCAGAAAACGAAAAAATCAATTGTGTGGATTTTTTTGCCGTAAGTGTATTGGCAACCTTGTTGTGCCCTTAGAGTAGGGTTGCCGTACGTCCCGCTACTCAGGGACATGTCACCCCCAGGACATAAATCCCTTCCCGATCGTCCCGGTTGACCCATCATATTTCCCAGTCCGAGAATATAAGGTAATTACGGTAAATTCGGTTAATCCCTTGTAAAATTCAGCTGCGTAATATTATGTCTTCGGTGTAGTTGTAGTATGTTCATGATTCCTGGAGTGATCTTTGATGTTGTGCGTCTGCAGTTCCGCGCCACCAGATCCCATGGAACGCTGTCTTGTTTTGTAGTGTCGAGTTGGCACTCTTTATTTTTCTTACCCTATACTCCCAACTCCCTTCAGTTTGTCAGTATTCGTTGTACAGTTTATATCAGACTGCGTGGAACACTTTGTACCTGTTAAAACAACCGTTAAAACAGCAATCCTTAAGGACGAAAAAGCTAATTCTAATTGTGGATGGAGAGAGTGGCCAAGGATGTCCTTCGGCCTCGAAAAAACGTCAGATCCTGGCAGATCTGTAAAACAGTGTCTTTAAAAACCGTTAAAACAGCAATCCTTAAGGACGAAAAAGCTAATTCTAATTGTAGATGGAGAGAGTGGCCAAGGATGTCCTTTGGCCTCAAAAAATCGTCAGATCCTGGCTGATCTGTAAAACAGTTTTTTAATGCTAATTTCCTTGAGTTTTGAACTTTGTCCCGGTCAGTAACTAGACTGTTATGGCTAGTATGTACCTTATAACCATAATGTACCTTAAGAGGCACATTGTTTTATGCACACACACATTGTTGCACTTACTGAAACGTCACTGAGAATAGATTATTATATTATTATTAATAGATTATTAATTTTCTTGCATGTCTTTAATAAAATACATATTATATTTTCCATTAATCATTATTTACGTATTTTCGACTCGATAAAACTGGTCTATAATAAAATGTTTCCTTCTCATGGTTGTCTATGCACTAGTTTTCCATTCATTATTCCATAGAACTTTAGAAGCTACTAGTTTAGAGTGGTATCGAACACAAGAATCTTCAGAAAAAAATAATTTTCAGGATCAGAGATACAGAGAATTAGTTTTAGCTGGAGGTCTATACATATTTGGTGTAACGTTTTTTCTCAGTTAAAAATACACCATTTTGACAAGCTCTGTTGGTGTTAATCGGATTGAAAATTTGTTTATAGTTTTCTTATCAGAGATTTGATGGAAAATATTTTTGGTTATTTAACATTCGTCGCTGGAACCTACAGTTTAGGAGCCGTATTGGTTTGAATAAAAACAAGTCACGTTTAAAACCCCTGTTTTCACTCAACTTCCTTTATTTTAAATTATCATTGATTGCTGATTTAATTTAATTATTACTTTAGGTAATTTGAATGTTGAGATCAAATGCTCCTGGAATCTGGACAAACGCCTCATGGAATCCACATTCCTAATCATCATTGTTTTTTACATTCTATAGGATCCCATAATATTCTGACCATGGCCCCCACTTTCCATTCTTGTATAATATTCTAGTTTTCATTAACTTATATTTTTTATAAACTTGGTTTCTCATTTAATTGTTTAAAAAGTTTCATTGAATATTTAATTGTTTTTATTTAATTTTTAATTTTTAATTTATTGTATTTCTTTATACATTTTAGACTGAGGCTGTGACTCATCGATCTGTTTTATCACCATCGATAATAATTATCATTCGAAATAAAATATCTCTTGGGCTTTTTATCTTTTATTACATTCTTTGAAAAATCCAGCTTTCTGTTGAAAAAAGCAAACATATTCTTTACTTATGGTTTTGCAGGGTGAACCTTGCTTTTCGTACAATTCTGATCCATTTGTAAAACATATAAATGTTCTATGATCTAACAAGGCCAATCAGTGAAAACGTAATGTTGGTAAAATTTAATTATTTAGTTCTACTTTCATATTTTATGGTGGCGTGTTCGGTTAGGGTGAAATTAATTACAGATTAAGTTGTTTAAAATTCTAAAAGTTTGATCCTCGGGAATAAAGTAACATGATAATTAGATCCTTCAAATAACTCGATTTGTTATAATAAAACCTTGCTGTTTCTATTTTTCGTATAAAAAACCTTTTTGAATAAATGAAACTTCACAAAGAGGCAAACATAATATAAACAAAAAAAAACAACAAAAAAACAAGGTAAACCAGCCATTAATTGGCAGGTCAGGTAGAAAAATTTCGAATTTAACCTACATAAATATTTATGTAGGGCAATCATCTTTACTTTATTGCTATAATTAATAACCCAAATTACCCAAACCTTTTTAAGAACAGGGGATCGCTGAAAACTATCCATGAGCCATTGGATTCTTGTAACACCATTAGATGACACCAATAATCATTTTAAGAAGAGTTTAAAAGGGTACGATCTTCGCATTAACCTACAGATATTTAAATCTATCAAAACGTTAAGGTTCAGATTCGTGCCTTTTTTTACAAGACAATTAAATTACAAAAAGGAAAATAAATGAATGTATATAATAAAATAATAATAATTAAATAATAAAAAAAAAGTGAAATTTGGCCACCAATATTTGGGCAATAAACTATTTATTTATATTTTTTAGTGAACACTTTAGCTATTGACTGCACAAATATCACGCCTATATAACGCCCATCTTCTCTTTTTTCTTCTTTCTATAAGTATTATAATCTTTCAGAGTGAAGTGCTCTCCTTTTCCGTTATGTTTTTCTTATACCCTGCAAGGACCCTCAGTCCCATGTTTTTAACCCCATGTTATGCAGAATCTATTGCAAATATTAAGTTTTACAAGTTCCCTTTTGTTTGGTGTTACCTCCTTTTATGTTAAATATTCTATTGAAAATTCTTTATTGATCCTTGAATGATTGATTCTAATCATCTTTATGTAGAATTTTAGCTTTCATTTCCTTATTGTTATTTCCAGATTTTTCAATGTCCAATAAATTACCTAATTAGACTTTATTTGACATTCTTGCTCAGTAATTATGAATCCAAGAATTCTTCTAAAAATCCTTTTTTCCATTTTTAAGAGTTTTTACAGATAGGGGTCGCTAGCTGTTTCTATATTTTATTATAGATTCCTGAATATTGGTATAACAAGAAGGTCCCTCTGTATTCTCTATTCATCTAAACAATAATCACCTTCGAACCGTCATTGTCTCCTGTTTTCTACCATTATTTGCAATCAAGAACCTCTAATCTCTGTCTAATTATTTCATTCCATACGGAGTCTCTTCCCGTTTCCCCAAGTAAATTTTTCATTGTGATATGTTATAATTATGTATATGCATGTTATAATATGAACATACATTTAATTTCAATGTTATGAAATTTGTTAAAGTTGTTTGAGTGGATCTAGATGTTTTGAAGCACCATTCCAGAGAATGGATGTTAGATGTAAAAACTCTTAGTAAATACTTTTCCATTTTTTACCTCACTATAATTGATATAATTTAATAATACTATTATAAATTATCAACACTATGTTGTAATATAGAGGAATCAAGTGATTTACTTCTACAGAAATTTGGTAAGACAGTTCTGATTTAAAGTTTAAGTATTAAAATTATGATCTATGATAATATCTTTATAATAGCATATACGGCTATACCTCCGATTAGAAGAAAACTATAATGACATTTTCGTGTCTCGTAAAAAAAAATCCGTTAATTTAGAGGTTATATATGTTATAATATAATAACATTAAAACTTATTTTAACTCTCGTAATTAGTTCTATTTGTTCCTTCTTCAGGCCACTGCCTCTAATACTTTGATTCCTTGTGGCTTGCGTTAGCTTTATGGGATCATTAAAATTATTTAAACGCACGTGTAATTTGGGAAGGAAAAAAAAAAGGTTTTACAGAGTTTATGCAATTCTGAGTCAAAAACACCCCACTTTGGGCGATAGAAATCATGCTATTTTGCAACACGATAATGTCCCTGCAAAACGTTTTCATTTGGTTAGGAAAAACTGAGAAAAACCAACGTTATGCCTCTACCTGAGATACTGCACCATCAGATAATAATTTGTTTAGACCAATGGCTCATTTTTTAAAAATTTCGGATCCTTGATTATTACGAGGAAGTAAAATTTGAATGTCAAGAGTTCTTTGCCTCAAAACCAAAGGAGTGGTAACGGCATTAAATCCAATTGTTAGCAGGAACAGTGAACGTAGTTGAAAATTTTGGACTTCGTAGAGTACTATTCAAAAGTGTTTAAAATTTTTAATCTGAAATAAAGGTATAATTATACATAAGGCCCTTTGCAAAAACCTAGTATTAAGTTATTCCATAGCAATAGCCTGGAGTGTTCCTTAGTAATGAAAATGAATGAAAATAAATTTTATTCTGGGGCCTTGCCCCTTAAGAATAATTACAATGAACAATTAATGGCTACCTAGCATACCGTATATATAATTAAGAAATATGATAAAAGCAAGGAAAATATAATTAAAATTGAATTAAGGAATTAAATGAAATTAAAATTAAAATATAAAAGCAATGTTACATATTTTAAAATATCACAAAAAACAAATTATATCTTGAGGTTAGAATCTAAGATAAGTTACGAAAACAAAAATAGAGAAAATTAAACAAAAACTCGATGAAATCAAATACAATAATCAAAGCTGAGAAATAAAAATTATCTAGAAAGATAATGTGTCTTATCTGATAGATAATATAAATTATGCCAAAACCAATTTAGTGCAATAGTACTAGACTAATACTGTACAAAATCAATATTATATTTTGAATGTTCATATCTCATTTTATGAGATATTTTCAACATCTATATGACTATTAGATTGAATATCTAACAGGTAAATGAAAAGTCGGGATTTAAAGCTGTTATGAGTGGAGGAATGGCGAATGAAGGAAGGGAGGGAATTCCAGAAGTTGGAAGCTCTGGATATTAAGGAACGTTTGAAGGATGTTGTGTTGAAAGGAGTTAGGTAGAGGTCTGAGGAACGGGATCTGGTTTTGCGGGAACTCACTGACGATTTTAATGTTAAAGCTTTCAGGATATAGGAAGGTGACTGAGAGGAAAGAGATTTGTAAAGGAACGAACCAAGAAAGTACTGTCGACGGAAGGAAGGAAATAACCATTTTAATTTGGTGTAGTGGTGGGAAATATATTCGTGGCGTGGTATTCTCAGAACGAATCTCACACAGCAGTTTTCTTTTTAATTATCTTCTTTAATCTTGCATCTTGAGATTTCGAGAGACCTCCATACACCACACTACCATAATCAAAATGGGGGAATATGAGGGAAGTAATTAACAGTTGGCGGATTGACTGTGGAAGGAAATTACGGGATCGGTTTAGGAATCGAAGGGAGGAGATTGTTCGTCGGGTAATAAGGGAAATATAGTCTTTTCAAGAAAGGGTTTGGTCTAGGACAATGCCAAGGTTCGTAACAGACGGATAGAAGTTTATGGGATTGGAATCTATGGAAAAGTTAGGAATTGTGGGCTGGGAGTTAAGAAGGACTTTAGAACCCAACACAATAGCTTTTGATTTGTCTGCGTTTAATTTCAATTTATTATATCAGAGGACTAAGAGACTATCGTGTCGAGATCTGCTTGGATATTTATTTAGTAATAGAGTTTAGAATGCCACCAAATATGTACTAATTGATACACCCATTTTTATGTTTTAATGATACAGGTAGATACCAAAGTCAACTTAAAAAATGTCGTAAAAAATTAAAATAAAAAAAAATGTTTTGACACCAACCTAAAAAAGAAAGGATGTTAAGCTGTTGAGTAGAATTTAACTAAAGATACCATTTGTAGTTTGCCCTTCAGTATATGCGAAGAAATATATTTCAAATTTGGCTATTATCTCAATTTTTTAGTTTTTACTTTTTTATTTCAAAAAATGCTACTTTAATACTGTAATTAAACCTTAGTGTAATTTAAACCTGATAAAGCTGTTATAAATTTAAATTTATTTGAATGACGCAGTAATACGAAACAAGGAAATAAATCTTTGATGAGCTATTGGGTTGTTTCATATGAAAAGTTTTAATATTATTTTAATGTAATTTCCAATGTGGAAATGGCGATTACGAGCTGTTCCATTTAAATTTCTGCTTGATCAATTAACAAAAACTACAATAGGAGAAGAAAATGTGGATGTACAAACTATGGCTAGATGTTTTTGGCAGGTGTTACATTATTGAAAAACCTTTACCATTAATCGACCACGAAAAATCTCATCTACTTCGTACTGCAAAGAAATAGAGTAGAATACTTTGTAATAAACATCCTTAAATATACCTCAGCGCAAGACCTTAGATTTCAAAGCTGTCTGTATTTAAATTAAAGGAGCTGCAAAAAAATGTTCTTTCTTTTCGAACTAGCCTCTAGCAGATTATCACAAGTTCCGACCATACTCGGGGCTTGATTAAACAAGTATCAACCAACCGAGGCATTCATCAACCGAGCCTTTCATTAAAATTTTTTTTATTTCATTATATCGTATGTTTTATTTATTTTTTCACAAAACATTCTATTGCAAACAAGGCATTAGGAAAATTTCGGACGAGCATTACTACGAGAAGGCTGAAGGATGGGTTGGACGGTGGACTAGAAAAAGAATTGATATTAGCAATTTCTCATGAAGAAGAGTTTGCTGGGTTGGAGAGGGCACTTCAATATCTAGAAAGCAGAACTCATGCAACATAAGTTGATGGTTATTTGACAATGAAGAGAGCGTACGGCGGCAGATAGAATGTTATTACTTGAACAAAAGAAAATTAGTGATTTTTTCAAGCTATAAACTGCTTTATCAACCGACTTAAAAAAACAAGAGGTTCTCAACTCATCTGTATTTTGTGTGTGTGTGTGTGTGTGTGTGTGTGTGTGTGTGTGTGTGTGTGTGTGTGTGTGTGTGTGTGTGTGTGTGTGTGTGTGTGTGAGTGTGTGTGTGTGAGTGTGTTACGCGATTACTCCGTCAATTCTGAATCAATGTTGATGATTCTTTTTTAGATCGGTAGGGCATACTTCAGAGGAGGTCCCATAAAAAATATTTTGAAATCAACGCAGCACTTTCTAAGAAAAATAAAAAAAACTGTTAATAAAAATCATGTAATAATCTAAAATCTCCATGGTAACTAAATCTAAATGATTATAAAAAATTGATAATTTACATATACAGTCAACTCTCGATGTGTCGTACTTCGATAAGCTGAATTCTTAAATAATTCGAACAAAATCTACGGTCGGAAGTATATTACACTTAAATTTCACCTCAAAGAGACGATTCAGACAGAAAACGTTAAAAATTGTGTAAATAAGTGGAACTGAAAATAGGGTTCAAAAGAACTTCTAGGACCATCTCTATGAAATGAACTACATATTAGACGTCATCGCCTCTATAACTTGAACTCAAATTAAAAGAATTTCATGTGTAATTTGCTTTCCTGTTTTCTGTCATTGTTTGTTTTTTCAGTTCATAGTTACACCAGTCACTTATTATCAGTTATTCACTCGAGTGGCTTTACAGTGGCTATGTATTACAGATTCCTTCAATTAACGAAAAGTTAAAATTGATTTGTAAAGTGGAGAAATAAGAAACGAGTTGGGCGTTTGTTGCTTGTGAATTCCGAATTCCGCGTAGTTCTCTTTCAACCATCCTAAAGAATAAAGAAAAGATCGCCACCGGTGGAAGGCGGTAAGTCTACTTTTAGGCACCCTCAGAAAAAAGCGCAGTTCAGTTGAAAGTTATATGATAAATTGGTACCGGGTATTTAATTTTCTGTATCAATGATTTTATATGTATGTACAAACAACATACACATTAATGAAAAATATATGTAATGATTTTAACTACAATTTTGTGTTCGATTTTCCCAATATACGAAGATTAGTAGAATGATAACCTTGATAATTCATTGTTCAGTAAGTCGAACTATTTTTCAGGGTAGCTTGAAGATCGAGAATTGACTGTATAAACAAAAATACTCTCACCACTAAAAAGTAAAAAAAAAAATATAATTAAAATAAAAATAATTTTTAGAAAAAAAAAAAAAAAAAAAAAAACGACTTCAAGATTAAACCTACATATACAAACATGAACTTAAAAATAAAAAATAATATTTTCATTGCTTCGAAACAAAAACCATTAAATGACAATCAACGAAATTATCGACACTTACATACCTATTCACAATTTATGATCATTTATTTTTGGAGTCGGTGCCAACCAAAACAAACAGAATTTGAAAAGAAATGGTAATTTTAAAGATCCTCCCACTGTTTCATCACCGCCACACCGCTGTCTCCGGCCATTTGAACGTGTATTGCAAAGGCAGTCTTAAACTGTCCTTCTTGGCTGGCACCGACTCCAAAAATAAATTATCATAAATTGTGAATAGGCATATAAGTATCGATAATTTCGTTGATTGTCATTTAATGGCTTTTGTTTAGAAGCAATTAAAAATTTTTTTTTTTTTTTTTTTTTTAGTTCTTCAAGTTTGTATATGTAGGTTTAATCTTGAAGTCGGTTTTTTTTTTTTTTTTTTTTTTTTAAAAATTATTTTTATTTAAATATGTAATAATGTTACTTTTTTCTTTCTTTTTTTTAGTGTTTTCCTTCCTGTAGTAACCCTTTGGGAAGGGATTTTATATATTTCTGTACACATCATACTTAAAAGTATATAATTTACATTTAATTTGTAATTTTTGTTTTGATTATTATTTTGCATATATATAGTACATGTGTCGAAAGTTAAATTATAAAGAATAAACAAGAAAAATAAAATAAAGAATAAGAAGTTATATATTATAAATAAATCAAAATTCCATAAAATAAAGCAACAAAGTTATTTTATCATCAGAAATCCTTAAAAAAAAAAAAATTAATAGAGAAAAATTTATGAATATTTAATGATTTAAAGGTATTTCATATTTATATCCTCTATTATTAGTATGGAATTTTTAAGAAATATTTTGAAATCTTCAAATAAATTGTTCATCAAACATTGACCATCCACCGGCCAGTGTCCTAGTTTCTGTACTGTTTTCGTCTGAAAATTAGTTTTGTCTTCCCTTATGTGTTGTGTTCCAACGTGCCTGCCACTGGTCTAAAGCTTGTGTTTGTAGCGTGTGCTTTAGGTGTTCCTTAGATATCAGACTATATTGCAAAGGAAGGGAAGGATCCTTCGAAGTCCCGTTTGCAGCCTTGTCAGCCAAGTCGCTCTTTGCTATGTCGGAATGCCATTTTATCCACTTGAATGAAATTCGATTGTTATCGTCAGTTTGTAGGTGTTTTAGAAATGATGAGATTGTGACAGTGTCTGTTTGTTATCATGTATATAGTACATTGGCTGTCCGTTAGTATTGTAATAGTTTTATCTTTTGTCCTCATATTTTGGAAGTATTCTGGAGATTTAAGGATGGCATATTGTTCTGCTTGATTATTGGTACATTATGGGCCTAATTTATTCTTTATTACCTCTTCTTAAATTTTGTTTTTAAATGAGACTAGAACAGCATTGCCATATTTGCCATTTTTACTTCCGTCGGTAAATATCTTATAGTCTGTGGGGTCAGTCAAGCATTCAGCAATACAAGGAAATTCTGCTGGGTGAAGCCAGTCCTTGTAGTCGGTAGTATGTTCAATGTTGTTAGTTTTGAAACTTTTGTAGTCAGTGTTCATGGATAACAAATGGAATTTAGCTATGTAACTGTTAGCTAATATACTGATGGGGATCATTTTGACCAAGACAAAGGCATCTTCATCAGAAAGTGTTTAGAAACCTTTGGCAATTTTGAGTGCCATTAGCCTCTGGACCCTTTCCAGCTTTGCCTTGTTATACTTAATCTGTATTCCTGAATGGCATATTTCAATGTCATAAGTAAGAATAGGCCAAATTGCGCCTTTATACAAAACCCCCAGGGTCTCTGTTCTCAACCTCCATGTCGCTCCCCCTGCTATTGAAAGAGAATTTATTAATTTTATAGGTTTGTTTTGTAGTATGCCAATATGTCTGTTCCACTTTAGTTTTTCATCAATGGTTATGCCTAAATATTTCAAAGTACGTTTTCGATTCAGGTTTTTATTTTGTATTTTCACATTTAAGTCCGGACTTAGTCGTTTTTTAGTGATCGTCATATTATTAGATTTTTGTGTATTGAATGTCAGTTTGTTTAAGTAAGCCCTAGAATTTATTTTGTCTAATACTATATCGACTACTGTCTGTAAATGTTTGAATAATATGGATGTTATAATTGCTAATATGTCATCTGCAAAGACCAAAATCGTTGCATTTGAAGGTAATTGTTCTTTTAGCAGTGAGTCAACGATTAGGTTCCTATTTTAAGAGGGGAGTAGCACGAGCCTTGTGGTGTCCCAATAGATTGATTTATATGTAATACAACGTTGTCTGTCACTAAAGATACAGATCTATTGCAAATATAACCTTTAATAATCCTGTAAAATGCTCCAGTGATATCAAGCGATATAATAGCAGTATGTTGGTTATTATTCAATGAATTTTAGATTATATTTATGGCTTTCATTATTGCATTAACTGAGCTTTTTTTTTGGCGTAAATCCAAATTGGTTGTCACTAAGGAGCTTATTACTGTAAAGATAATGTGACAATCTGTTATGTATTAACTTCTCCAAGTCTTTTCCACCTGTTGGAATAATACATATAGGTCTGAGTGAGGAAATATCTTCAGGATTTTTCTCCGGTTTATTTAACAGCACCAGTTTAAACTTCTTCGAAAAATCTGGAAAACGTCCAAGACTGAAGCATTTAGAATATATATTATATACAGTTTATGGAAATGTTTCGTATACTTTTTTGTATATTAAAGAGCTTACTCCAACTATGCCTAGTGCTTTCTTATCATTAAGATTATTAATAACATCTGATAACTCTAATTGCGTAACCGGGAGATCGTCAACTGTTTCTGGCAAACAATTCGCAAACTGTCTCATGGAGACATGTATATCTGAATCTGTGGTAGAATCGTCCAATTTAATTAAATTATCAATAATTTACTCATGCTGATTGAGGTCACGTAGGTACCATCGGATTTTCTTAAAGTTTTTAAAATAAATGGATGTGGTATTTTCCCAGCTGCGTATTTGTATGGCCATTTCCAGGGATTTCTGGTAGGAATACTGTGGCAGTCTTCATTCCAGGATTCGATTTTATTGACTTCAATACACCTCGAATATTCCCGTTTTGAATATTGAATTTGTTTTTTTGGTATAATCTGCCGGCTCGGTTAGTTGATTTCCGCAGAATTTCCAATTTTTCATATCACCACGGGTTTAATTTTTGGCCTTAATGTTTTTTTGAAGTATTGATATTCATAATTTTGAAAGATTTCTTGCAAGTTTTAATTAAAATATTATTGAACTTGTGTATGAATTGATTGAAAGAAGTTCCATTTAATTTTGAGGTTAATAGTGCATCTAAATTGATAATACTATTAATATTAAAACCTTTTGAAAAAATAATTTGAAGACTATGGATAAATTGAATCCAATCAGCATTTTCAGTTCTGTATAGTTTTCCTTCCTTTCTTATAGCTAGCTCAATGATCGAAGTTTATAGAGAAGCTAATACAATTGTGATCCAAAAAATTTTCTTCATCTTCAATTCTCCAACAGTTAATATTATTAATTAAATTAACGTTTGTAATAATTAAATCGATATTACTTTGTCCTCGCCTGCTGAAAAAAGTAGGAAGACCATTATTGACATTACATATATTTATATTGTTGTCAATAATGAAATTTTTTAGAGTCCTACCACGATAATTAGTCAATAAGTCATGCCATAATCTAGATCGACAGTTAGTATCCGCACCGATTACAATTCTTCGATCTGAAAATCTATCGATTACGCGTTTTAGGTTATCAGTGTCTTCTACAAGATCTCTATTGTTATCAAAGTAGGCGGAGATAAAAATAATCCGAGTCTTATCAATCAAAGCCTGTACCACTGTAACATCTGGATTAGAGAGATCACTTAGCAGCATAGCATCTATTTGTTTACTGTTATCGATGATAAAAGATCTGCAATGGGTTAGGTTTACAGAAAACTCTCGATATCCTGAACTTGAGAGAATTGTTTCTCTTAAATATGGTTCCTGTATTAAAGCAAATTGAATTTTATGTTTTTGTATGTATTCCTGTAATATTATTTTTGATTTATAAGAATGTTGTGTGTTTAACTGCAAAATGTTTAATGTTCGTATATTTGGATTAACTGGCATTGTGGTAATTGAAATTTAGTTGAACCGCAGTAGTTTGTATTTTTAATTAGGCGGTGGATGGCATTTATATTAGATGGACAACACTTACTTGTTGCTAGATGTTTTGAATTTACCCTAAAGTGTGGCTTGCAATGTCTGTTATAACTGGCACAATTGATACATTTCTGTTGTTCTTCTTCTTTCTTGGGGCAATCCTGGGTGTGATGTTCCCCGCTACAGATGGCGCACGTCCGCTTGCTCTTACAGAGCTTCTCAGCGAGATTAAACTTGCAGCACTTTTTACACTGTCTCACCGATATGTAGTCTGCTGCTGAACAAATGGTATGGAATAATTTGAGATGATTTTTCAACAGAAGGTCACGCAAATTTGGGGTTATTTCCAACAGAGCATGTCGGGGGCTCGTTGATGTTTTTCCACCAATGATGATGAGTAATTTGATGCTTTCTTCTGCGATTTGAAGCTCGCTGTTCTGAGCAATGAGAGTATGAATTAAATTATATTTACTAACCTCATCAGGTAGCCTTTTTATTATTATTTTGGGATTATGTTTTTTTGGGATGTCAGTTTTCAGGGTTTTGTCATCTCTGAGTACTTCTTCTATCTTTTCGACATCCATAATTTCTATAGTTTCCACCAAAATCTTCCCTTCGCGTATGTTTTTGATACCCAACCTCAAAGAGACAGGAATATTTTGGGATTGAAATTCTGCAATTGATTTTACAGTGGTAAAAGTGCTGAACCCATCTAGACTATATTTTAGCTGCATCATCTTCATAGTTCTAGGAGGGTTTAATAATAATAAGATTTCCAATAATAAAAATTTAAATGCACAAGGTTGAGTAGCAGAAAGAAGGTCTGCCACAATGTCATATATTTTTTCGTTTAAAAATTAAAATCCAATCAGGTAAAACCAATTAAATTATTTTTGCCAAAAAACATTATTACTAAATCAAAATGTCGATCCTTTGCTTTTTTATATTGTGTGTAATAATATGATTCTGGGGCCTTTAGTTGTAAGCTTTGATAATACAGTTTATTATCTGCAAGTGTTTGTTAATAGTCTTAATCCATGAATTACCAACTCTTACATTGAAATTAAAAATTGGATATCCAATTATGCTTTTATGTAATCTTCAAACAAATACTCAGTGCTATTTTAGCCATATAAAAAATTACTGTGCATATATATATATATATATATATATATATATATATATATATATATATATATATATATATATATATATATATATATACCCTATATCCCCAAAGGACTACCGCCCTATATCCATACTTTCCAACCTTTCTAAGCCCCTAGAAAGATTGGTACAATCCCAAATTTTCAATTTCCTAGAAGATTCCATGTTACTCGATCCCTTCCAGTCTGGTTTCCGTCCCGACTTCTCAACATAATCCACCCTCATCAAAATTATCACTAACATCCAAGCAGCGATGGATAAAAAAGAACTGACCATCCTGATCCTCCTTGATTTCTCTAAATCATTCGATTCCGTAGACCATAATATCCTTTTTTCCAAATTGAAATCATTGAACTTTTCCTACAGCGCTCTCCTTTGGTTTCAATCTTTCCTTTCCCACCGCACCCAAGCAGTCGCCACCCCTAACCAAGGCCTATCCTCTTTCCTCACTCTACAATCAGGAGTAGCTCAAGGTTCGAGCATTTCTCCTCTACTGTTTAATTCCTACATCAATGATCTTCCCCATTCAATTCACCATTGTTCCCACCATCTTTACGCCGATGACTTCCAAATTTACTTCTCCTTTCCTCCATTCGAAATGTTAGCTGCGTTTATTTTTCTTTAAGTTTCTATTTGGTTTTTTCTGTTCTGCAATTTTGTTTACAATATTAACCTCTATTTTGTATATTTATTTTTTCACTCTCTTTTTATTTATAGTTTTTCTTTTTCTAGTTTTTCTCTGTATTTTTTTTCATACATATTTATATTCAATTTTATCTATGTAGTTTTATTTTTAACAGCTCTCGGCCAGTTATGATCTTACTTTGAGTTATTTAAAGTTATTCTTAAGGGACTTTGTCCCAGAATAAAGTTTTCTTTCTATTCTATTCTATATAAATATATATATATATATATATATATATATATATATATATATATATATATATATATATATATATATTATATTTAAACTGTTGATAAGATTCGTACTCATAGCATTGTTTCTATTGTATGATTACTAAAGCAACAAGGTATCCCATTAATAGAGGAAAATATGTAAAAACGGGCACTGGTAAATGTGTGGAAAAATGAATATAACCTGACAATAACTTGTAAAGTAACCACCCATAGGTTTCAATTTAATGAAAATTCTATATTAGAAGGTCTAGAGGCCATCTTCTTACAGACGCCTCGGAGGATTACCAGGAATAGAATGCGAAGTAATTTGAGAGACTAGTGGATTTAAGTGGTTATGGAGTTTACTATTAAAGGATAGGTATCTGGATTGGACTAAATCAGCTAAATATGGAACGTTCAAATGTCCATAATGTCACTCACTATTAATTAAATATGAAGGAGATAATTTAGTTAATATGCAACAGAGAAATACTGAAAGACAGAGCGTTAGTAGACGTGTCGTGTTGTTGCGGCAATCTTTTATGTTTATTCAATAATAATTTCACAATGATATATGGAAAGCGGAGATCTTAAGCTACTTTTTGAAGCACAACTTTAGTCACGCACGAAACCTCACCTAGTTCTCTTTAAGGCGTGCTAAATTTCCATAGTATTCTATTCCAATCTCATGAACCTAAATTTAAATGGAATGTTTTTAGAAATTTGCTGTATCTAGTTCCACATCTGATAACAATTATCCAGTCACTCAAGAGGAACGTAACTCCTATTTTGCTGACCCCACCCTAATGAACCCCCAGTGAACAACTTATCCTATTCTATTCCTCAAACCATTTTTAATTCTAATAACTTTTAGCCCCTAATGACCTAATTGATTCAGTCTTTAATTCTCGTACCAACGACCACGGTTTAGATAAAATACCGGTAAAAATACTGAAACTCTGCATTCTTATATCTTACCTGCCCTTCTCCATTTATAATTCCCTTCTCCATATCTATAACTTCTCCTTACAAAGCACTATTTTTCCTACAGCTTGGAAAAAGGTCCTTGTCCGTCCATTGAATGAAGTACCTTCTCCCTCTTCAGTTTCTCATTTGAGACCTATATCAATCCTATCAAATTTATCCAAACCATTAGAAAGATTAGCACATTCCCAACTCACATCCTTTCTTGAATGTAAAGCCCTCCTTAATCCATTCCAATCAGGCTTCCTTTCCGGATACTTCACGCAATCTGCTTTGGTAAAAATTACCCAAGATCTTTATTCCTCCTTTGACCAACAAAATATTCCGATCCTGATTCTCTTTGATTTTTCAAATACTTTTGATGCTGTTGACTATACGATTCTCCTTTGCCAACTCCATAACCTCTCAATATCTAAGCCATTCTTAGTGAGCTTGAAATAAGATGTAAAAGACTAACGAACTTAGGATTTCCAGATGTCCTCTCATATCCCACATGTATTCTGAAATTGGGTGCCTTTATCCCAGTTTCCGACATCAATACTTCCTAGGTGCACTTATATTTCGATCCTTGAAAACCAAAAAACCCACCCATATTCACGACCTTACTCTGCGCTCCACCATCCACCTCTTAAATACTAGAACCCAACCCATCATCCTGTACACTCCTGCGCATCGAACTGCATCCTTCGAAAAATCCTTTATTAACCGCGCTTCCTCTTCATGGAATTCATTGCCCATCACAATTCGAAAAAGCTCCACTCTTACTTCCTTTAAACATCATTTATTTCTTTACCTCCTGAATTTGCAATCCCATGAGCAAATGTAAAACATAGATATTTTTGTTATATACGAGTACATAGTAATAGTATACATAAGAGGTATCCTATAACAAGATTTGTCATTTATTTTGTAAATCATAATTTAATTATTAATCAATTTTTATTATGATTAATTATCAGACCCTATACATTGTACTCATATTTTATTCTCAGAGGAAGTTGTCCTAGAATAAAGTTCATTTTTTTCTACTTCTTAACTTACAAGGGGACGTTTGGAGTTGTAACTCACAGATTTGAATGCCGATTTTTTGTGTGGGTAGTAGGGACCTATAATAGTGCAAAACTAGAGTTATAGCTGCCAATGAGCATTAAGAGTCGAGAAAAAAAATAAAATATGAAAATCACGTTTTATTTTTTCTCTTAGCTCTCAGTCAAGATAGTGAAATGATTCTTCCACGTTAAATTGTAGTTTTGTATGCGTTTTGACATAAAAATACTTCCGTTATGCTCAAAACAGGACCTGGCTTCAGGGTGCTCAAAACCCCCCAAAAAATGACAAACTTCTAAGGAAATCCGCTGTAAATCAGTGGAAACTTTTTTTCATGAACAACTGACCTCAAACCTTGATTTAGCGTGCCAAAAAACCCTTATATGTAAAATTTTATCAAGTTTTTTATGAAGTTGAGATTTCATCAATAATTTCTAGAGCCCATAACAACTGCTGTGTTCAACCGATTACTAAATAAGTAATAGCATCACTAAAATCAGCATACATTCTGCTTTTTATTTATGTATATAATATTGGGTTTACTCCAGATTTTAGTGGACAAAAACTAATTAGGAAAAAAAATTCCGAGGTCAGCTATAACTTGAGATATTTCAATAAGGGGAAATCCTCCGACCTCCGGATTTAGGCTTAACTATGCAGTTATACGGCTTCTAGATGACATTAAAATTTGGTCTTAATCGGTGGCGAAATATGTGAGATAGTACAAATTATTTACATTTTTTTCAGAAATTAACAGCCTTCTAAAATCATACAAAATTTTAATGGTAAAAAAAAATTATTTTTGATTTCGACAAAATTTAGTATCTACGTGTTTCTTGAGAAGAGGAATCTTAAAATAATATTAGTTTTTAGTTTCCAAAAATTTTCCTCACCTATATTATATAAATAAAACGTTTAAAAATAATCTATTTCTATTATTATTTTAATTTTTACACAATAAATTTCAAATAAGACCATTTAAAAATAATATACATATTTTTTAACCAAAATCTGATATTAATTTTAGATTATTCATCAATCTTAGGATTTCAAAGCAATTTGAAATAAAAATATGGGTGAGAAAATTTTTAAACTAAAAACTGATATTATTTTCAAATTCCTCATCTCAAAAAACATGTAGAAACTAAATTTTGTCGCAATCAAAAATAATTTTATTAGAACGCTGTAAATTTCTGAAAATTGTAAATAATTTGCGCTATCTCACGTATTTCGCCACCGATGAAGACCAAATTTTAAGGTCATCTAGAAGCCGTCGTATAACTGCGTAGTTTTTTTTTTTTTTTTTTTTTTTATCCAACGCCAGTCTTTAGCCTCTCGGCCATTCAACGTCTAGCCTCCTAGTAACGTTTGGCAGGATCAGGTGGAGCGTCAGCAATTTCTGGACAGGTCTTCAGATGATCGCTATCCATCTTGTCTAGGTTGCAAAGGGGGCAGATGTTACTGTCTGCGACTCCAATTCGGTGAGGATGATCCTGTAGATAGTCGTGTCTAGTTGTAAGTCTGAAGTGTGCAACAGCTTGGGCTCGGTCCAACCCAACACCGGTCGGCCAATGAGTTACTATTCATTCCCACTTTTTATTTTCACTTTGTTCCTTCATGCGATTGTACATATAGGCATCGATGGTGCTGTTGATTATGTTCTTTGCTGCTCTTAAGGTCGTGGCAACTGAGGGTTGGACAGATTTAGCACCTTTTTTGGCAAGTTCATTGAAATATCTCAAGCTATAGCTGACCTCGGATTTTTTCGTTCACATCCGTTTTTATCCACTAAAATCTGGAGTAAATGTTATATGCATGCATAAAAAGCAGAATGTATGCTGAATCTAGTGATTCTATTACTATTGTAATCGGTTGAACATAGCAGTTGTTATGGCCTCTAGAAATTTTTGATAAAATCTCAACTTCAAAATTTAACCTCCTCGAAACGAGTAAAAAATTAATGATTTTTGATTTTGATAAAATTTTACATATAAGGGTTTTATGGTACGCTAAATCAAGATTTGAGGTCAGTTGTTCATGAAAAAACGTTTCCACTGATTTACAGCGGATTTCCTTAGAATTTCGTCATTTTTTGGGGGGTTTTGAGCACCCTGAAGCCAGGTCGTATTTTGAGCATAATAAAAGTATTTGTATTTCAAATAACACGCATAAATGCAATTAAACGTGAAAGAATCATTTGTCTATCTTGACTGAGAGCTAAGAAAAAAAATAAAACGTGATTTTCATTTTCATTTTTTTTCTCAGCTCCTAATGCTCATTGGTGGCTATAACTCTAGTTTTGCACTATCATGGGTCCCTACTACCCACAAAAAAATCGGCATTCAAATATGTGAGCTACAGCTCCAAACGTCCCCTTGTTAGATCGTGCAGGGGCTGAAAGAGCCATGATTATGATTCCGATTTCGGTAAAAAAAATTTTCTGCAATAAATAACTCTCTCCGTTTCGATTGGTTTTATCCTGTTTCAAACTATTTTTAGTGACTTTTTTGAAGTGGGTGGTTGTTAAAGGAAGACAAAAATTTTAATTTTTCAAGTTAAAAACAGAAGGGGTGCCTATATTTACACCTTTTCCTTTGATAAATCTTAGAAAATGAATTGAATACCATCTTGGTCTGATAATATTTTTGATAGTGTCGCTTTAGAACCATGATAAAAGATGATAAACGGTTATAGCCGCTTTTTCTATTGATCCATGAACCTGATTTTTTAAAGAAATTCTATGTATTACAAGGGCCCTATGAATTCCTATTTTGTGTATTTAAATGTTTTAACTATTAATTTTTAACTTTGTTTTTCAAAAACTCAATTGGAAAATATAAATTAATAAATATAAAAATAAATTAACAAATTTTATTAAAACAGATAGGATGCGGCCTCAGTTCAATAGTTTCTACGAAAGACTGTTAAATAAATCCTACCATGATTTTTCGCGGAACTTTCTGGTTTCATTGGCTGATAAGTATCTTGGTTATAACATTAATCGGTTTCCTTAAAATAAATACGTTATATTATGAAAAACATTGATAATTTTAATTTTCAAAAAAACAAACAAAAAAAAAACGGTGCGAAATCATCATGTAGAACATTAACGGCGTTTTTGAGACTTTGAAAACTATATATCATAACCGGGGGCTCCTTTATACAGATTTTGCACATTTTGCACTGCAGTGCAATCGATTTTGTGGATATTTTAAATTTTCTTGGATCAAATGATAGCTACACCACAACTCAGCTTCAAAATCTTGTATGAGCGGTTCCGTTATCTTCAGTATGCGGAGTAATCTTTCTCATGTTCAAAGTTGCCCATCAAGCAGAGTTGGGCATAATTGTATTTAAATACTATTTGAATACTTTTGTATTCGAATATAAAAAGTATTCGAAAAAAAAATAACTATTCGAATAGTTAGTAGTATTAGTAGTATTAGTATAGACGTTGTTTACATGAGAAACAATTAAAATTCTAATGACTTATAACCAGAGATCATGTATGATATTGATGAAGGGAGATTTTATATCCCCGGAACCTAAAGACTGTTAATTATTTATTGCATTAATAAATCGAGAATATATGCCAGTTTCTAATTATGCTGATATCGCTGCGAGATGTTTCAACTCTGGATAAAAATAAGAAATGAATTATTCCTGCCATTGATCACCACAATAAATCTAGTATTATTTATTTTTGGGTGCGAATATGGTTTTGGCATGTGTCTTTAGGCATGTCGTTACAACGCCCTTCCACAAACGCCATAATAATGTTTCTTACAGCTTTGGCTGCTGAATTTTCGAGTTTAAACTCATTAAAAAACCCCTCTAAAATCGCGTGTTTTCATAGACATATTTGCGTCATCAATATGAAATAAAACAGTTCATAAACTAAACAATTTGTCATCAATTTGAATGATAGTAATTATTATTAAAAAAATGAGGATTGTTAACGGCTTACTATAATCTGTAAACATAAACATAGCCTTCATGAATGGTGTAAAAATGGAGAATTTTAAACTAATTCATCATATCAAAATAAATCATCAATTAATCTTCCCCTTTGTCATGAACCTACGACTTCCTCTCCTAATGTATCCTTTAATTATATTCCAGTGATCCCTGTTGACCATATCCGCTACCTAGGACTCCATCCGGACAAAATACATACTTTTTTGCCAAACCCGCTCTTTTGGAAACCCAGAATGTCTATAGACGTGAACCCTACCGAAGTAATGGGCGCCCATTTGAACGCTGCAATTTCGTTGGGTGTGAGCGAAATTTCTTGACTAAAATTCTTCCTGCTTAGAATATGAGCAATTCTTCTGATTTCTTCAAAACCAGGATTTTTTCTTATCACATCCTCAAGTTTTTGTCTAATTTTTTTCCTGAACCTATAATGAACGTATAGGTAGTAGTAGAAATACATATTTAATAATTAGTAAAAAAACCAGAAATGTGAAAAAAAAACTAAGTACCTTCCACTAATATTTTCTAATATCTGAAAGACGTTGTTCACCGTTGCAGTACTGTCGCAGAGGGAGACATTCTGGGTTTCCAAAAGAGCGATCTTGTTTGGCAAGAAAGAGAAGTTCGAGGTAATATATGCTCAATTTTGAACTATTGTAAATGGTTCCATTATTTCTTTGGCCTTTTCTTTAGCTACTGCGTTTTCCTCGAATTTCGACAAAACATCCTTCATTTTTGTGAAATTTTCACTGTAGTATATGGCGGCTCCTAGCCAAGTACCCCATAATGTAACAAAAGGTTGTAGTGGTAATGTTATGGATAGGCAAAGATCTTTTAAAAACTGACTCGACTTGGCGCTTTTAAAAATACATTTTTACATTTGAAATCAGTGAATCTTCATCTTGAAACTCACTTCGTACATCCTCAGCAATCTTATGTCAAGCATGAGCAAGACATGCCACGAGAATATATTTTGGGTACAATATTTTGAGAGCTTTTCCTGCCTTGATTTTGAACGCCCCCAGGCCAAAGTACACCCAAAGAATCATTAAAAATTGGAAAATTTCTGCGTGGTTGCATTTTTCTAAAACTTCTATATTTAAAAGCATTCGTTTTGTTTTTTCATTGGACATTTTTCCCACAATAGCATTGGCCATATACCGTGATTCAACACTCGTTGTTTTCTTTATGCATACCCATTTGGGTCTGTATTAAAATTTGACTAACTAGTTGAGGAAGACAAATAAGAAATAAAGCTTTGGTTCAGATTCATGTTCTTTTCCTTATTTCTTTGTACAAAAGTGTTGAGTTATTAGAAATCGTTGGTTTGTTGACACTTTTTTCCCCACAACTATCACATAATAAAACATTACCATCAACACGAAAGGTTTCGTCGGGAAACTCGCTATTGTATTTGGCGACTAAAGCTTTCGAAGTCAATTTGATTTTGGGCATTACAACAAATTCTACTAAATGATAACAAAACAATGTCTCGACATGAAATGAAACAAATTTTGGATAGAAAAAATGGACATTGATAGGGGAAACGCTTTTCATATATTGTCGGAAACCTAATAGAATTTTTCGGCTCAGGCACCTTCCGCAATTCACTGAATTCATAAAAACAAATAAAAATTATAAAATTTTGCTTCTGTTTTTCTTGAGTTTTTTTTTTCTTCAAATTTTCAATGTTAACTAAATATGGATAAAAATATGTTTAAATAAAGTACTATGAATATTTCAAACAAAATCAAACTGCTCACAAATTGAAGTGGACCACTCATCAAAAGTTAGGTAACACTCTTTTTTAACCATACTTCTGGTTATTTCTTTGGGTGCATAATACCTTACTTATACATTGGTATTTACTTAACAAAAAAATAAAGTAAAATAAATAAACTAAACGCAATTTGAGAAAAATGTATTTTTCTAAAAAATTTTTTTTTTTCCTTAAGTGGCCCACTTCAATTTTTGACCAGTTTAGTTAGTCAGGAAATCACCTTGGTACATCACAAACAATACACTTCATTCAGATCTGCATGTAGCCACAGTAAAGGACCATATACATAACCTTTATTGACGATTTCATGACAGACTCCTACTACATAATCTTTAATTTTAATGTTTTCGATATTAAAAAAAAGAGTGATTTAAAGTTCCGATCCTTCGCTTTTTTTTTATTGCCTATCACTTTTGGCAATCATTTTCACTTTCAATCAAGAGGAGATATTCCATTGAATTAAATATTCCGCGGAGAGAGCGGGGGTTCTAAACACGGGCTTTTAGCAACCGCTCGAGAAGTTGTAAATATAAAGGGATATTCATTAAAGGTTTAAGTGAGTGAATGAAGCGCAGTTATTTGAGGTGGGGGGGGGAGGGGAGTTGATGGAGGATTGGAGTAATTAGGTGGGGGTGAGAAGTGGAGGGGGGGGGGGGTCGCCATCTTCCCCGCCCTCCTACGCATGCTTTAGCCAAAACCTGGATTAGGATAAGACTATCGAGCGGCCCTGGTTCTCATTTCCCAGTCGTTAGTTTTCCCATATCCAAAATTTATTACGTAATGGTAAGGAGAAAAGTTGGAAAATTTTCGTCAGTAAGCACTTATAGGGATGGACATTTAAATTTGTATAGGATATTAATTCTAATCGTAAAACATAATTATCTATTATATGTTACTGTTTTAAACCCAATTATAAATGGCACCCATAAAAAATAGTATTATTCAATATGCAATCTTATCTAATTGTATTACGATAGTTTTAGGAGCTCACGTAGATTGATTCTTTCCTCTCCTTTTTAGACAATAATATTAATATCTTCAAATTTCCCAAAAACGAGGCTGATAGATCACCTCCTTAGGTCCGAAAAATAAAGCAAGTTTTTTTATTTTCTTTAAATTACTCCTCTGTGTGATAAACTGTTTACATTTAGTAGATTATGTTTTTGAATGGATGTTATGGATGTTAATATTTATTATTCCTTTCCTAAAAAAAAAAAAAAAAAAAAAAAAAAAAAGTTTTTTACCTCTTTAGCATTTGACTACTTGGAAATCAGTCCTTACTCAATTTTCCCAAATGTTTTTGGTATAGTTTAGTTTTACGAGTTCAAGCTTGGCCGGAACCAGTCCCAAAGGAACCGTAATAAAGTTTGGAGCGACGATAGCTGAGCCAGTACACCGTTCAACAATTGTTAAAATGAATTCGGTTGGCAGATTTTCTTTTTTCAATGTTGGCTAAGCATCCTGCCTGTCACTTAAACCTTCATTCATATTAAGTGGTCGATACATACCTGGCACGGATAAGTATTGATGTTATTGTTTCCAATTTATGTGCTTCTAATGCTGATCTAGGAACTTCTTCATTTCCAGGCGTACCGGAAAGGCTGGGGACCTGGAAAAAGGTTATTTCATTTAAAGAATTGGTAACATGATTTATGGTAAAGTGAATTATTTGGATTTGAGCGTTGTATAAATAAATTTTGGGAAGGATTTTGAGCGCACTCTAAGAATCAGAGCACATGGTTATCGACTATTTAACTATTTAACCTATTATTATCAATTAGAGAGCTTTTTATATCACCATCTATGAAAATACCGACAGACCTACCTGACACTTAACAACTGTTATAATAAAAATAATATTATTATTAAATTAACAATTGTTAATCTCTGACTATTCCTCTCAGCATAGTATTTTCAGTATCTGTTCAGTTTTTTTTCCTATGAAATACACGTTTCAGTAAACAAAGAAAGTATCTGCTCATGATTTTTTTTTTTCATAGTGATGTTTGGAGTTTAGTAATATTTAGTAGTTTCTCCATAATTCATTTCATATTACTTGGACATAGCGTATTTATTTGTCGTATTACTAATTCATTAGTAAATCTAAATAAATGATTATAACAATTAGTAGATTTTTTTTTTTTTAATTTAATGTGTTTTGGCCTGTATTATGTTTTTTTAATAGTTCATTTTCTCTCTCTCTCTCTCTCTCTCTCTCTCTCTCTCTCTCTCTATATATATATATATATATATATATATATATATATATATATATATATATATATATATATATATATATATATATATAAAATTTTTCTAATTTTCAGTGCTTTATTTATCTGAGTGGTTATTGTACCATTAGATAAGAAATTTAAGGGGCTATCGAACCCTGGTGTCTTTATTTTAAAAGTAATTTTTTAAATATATTTTTTATTTTTGAAGAGAAAAGATTTGACCCCGGTTGGGATTCGAACCCAAGTCTCCACCTCTCTAGCGTGGTGCCTTATCCACTAGGCCATCGAGCTCGTATCCGAACCAGGGAAATCTTCTCTCTTCACTGATCCATACCCCCGGGCACTCGCAATTGCGATGTACAATTCGGAGATGAATGTTCAATTTGAACATTACTTTAAACGGATCTATTGACGAGCTGTCATATATATATTAAATTATGAAATAATTCTTGATTATTAAATATTTTTTAAATATATTTTTTATTTTTTGAAGAGAAAAGATTTGACCCCGGTTGGGATTCGAACCCAAGTCTCCACCTCTCTAGCGTGGTGCCTTATCCACTAGGCCATCGAACTCGTATCCGAACCAGGGAAATCTTCTCTCTTCACTGATCCATACCCCCGGGCACTCGCAATTGCGATGTACAATTCGGGGATGAATGTTCAATTTGAACATTACTTTAAACGGATCTATTGACGAGCTGTCATATATATATTAAATTATGAAATAATTCTTGATTATTAAATATTTTTTAAATATATTTTTTATTTTTGAAGAGAAAAGATTTGACCCCGGTTGGGATTCGAACCCAAGTCTCTACCTCTCTAGCGTAGACCTCTCTAGAGAGGTGGAGACTTGGGTTCGAATCAAGAATTATTTCATAATTTAAAAGTAATTTTATTTTTACAGAAAAAAATCTTTTTTTTTTAACTTACTGATTAGTGTCCGTAGGTACCTTCCCCCTTTGTACCTGTGGACACTAGTGGTTGTACCAATGGACATTCATGTCTTCATAGGTTTATAGGAATAATTGAAATGATATTTAGAAAAACACATCAGCAATAATTTTTTATAAAATGTTCTAAACAAAATAGAATATTTTTTTTTAAACCTTTTATTGAGTAATTATTACAATCTGCCACAACTGTGGGCAATAAGTAATATAGATGGCGTATGATTACATTCACACATTATGTACAATGAGAGAAAAAAAAATAATGAAATAAAGTAAATAATGAATGTAAGAAAAAGAAAAAGAGAAAAGAAAAGAACTATCCCATACGTAAACAATATAAAATATACAAAAAAAAAAAAAGAAGAAAAAAAGTAAAAGATAAAACGAAGGTAAAAATACAATTATACTGTATTTACAATTTACACTCATCCTACAGATCCCTCCACCAGACCCGTCCCTCTACTTATGAAGGGAGAAGACAGGCACAGAGAGATCCCAGCTCTTCTCTCTCAGCTGCGTCACTGGTGTAAAAAAAACCCAGTGGAGGCTAAGTGAGAGCGCTATAACATTCACTCAGGGCATGAGTCGAGAAGCTGGCCATCGCTAGAACTCCAATATAAGTAATTTTACAAAAGATCTCGGGGCCACTGCCGTTTTAGTCTGCGAGGGAGGTTATCAGGATGGGTGGAAGCGGATAATGATTGAGCTAGTGGGTTAGGGTGCAAGGAAAGGTTGCGATGGAATTTTGAAAATTTAAGGGCTATAAGGTCGAGGACGTATGGTATATTCAGATCATTATGTAGGGTTTTGTTGGAAACATAGTAAGGAGCATTTACTATAGTTCGGAGGATTTTGGACTGGAAGGATTGAATGCGTTTGATATTAGACTTTTTTGCTGTCCCCCATAGTTCAAGTCCGTAAGTCCAAATAGGTTTAATGGTGGTTTTGTATATGTGAATTTTGTTTTCAATGGAAAGATGGGATGTCCTATTTAGTAGTCTATACAATTGGCTGAAGCGTCTGTCAAGTTCTTGTCTTTTAAGTCGAGTATGAGGGCTCCATGTAAGTCTTTTGTCTGAGTAGAAATCAAGATACCGAACTGTGTCATCTTTAGGTAGTGGAATACCATTAAAGAAGATAGGAGGACTGGATTTACGGCGGAGGGTAAAGGTTATATTGGTGCATTTAGATTCATTTACTTTGATTCGCCAGTTGTTGCACCAATCTTCAATCAGGGATAAGTGAGTTTGGAGATTATTGTATGGTATTAAAGGATCTGTATGGGATGAAAGGATAGCAGTGTCATCAGCGAATGTTTCAAGGAAAGTATCAGGAGTAGTAGGGATATCTGCTGCATAGAGGATATATAAAACTGGACCTAGAACGCTGCCTTGTGGAACACCAGCCTCCAGAGTATTCCATTCCGCAGCGAACTCGGAAGGAACGGTTAGAGAGGTAGGATCTAAGAACTAGGAATAGCGATTGAGGTAAATGGGTTTGAAAAGCAAACTGGCATGACATACCCGGTCGAAAGCTTGCGCTATGTCCGAAGCTTGAAAGCTTGAAAGCTTTCAAGTGCTGAGGGTATGTGATCAACAGCTCTGAGGCATTGTTGGACTGTGGAATGGCTAGTGTGGAACCCAAACTGGCGAGAGGGAATATTTTGCGATTCCAGGATGGGTAGGTTACGTTTAAGAAGGAGCCTTTCAAAAATTTTTGAAAGGATTGGGAGAAGGCTAATTGGTCTATATGATGAAGGGTTGTTGGAAGATTTACCCGGTTTGAGGAAAAGGACAATAGTAGAGTGTTTCCATAGCAAAGAGAAATAGGTTGTCCGCAGGATTCAATTATATAGGTAGGTAAGGAATATGACTGCTTTATGAGGAAGTTGCCTGAGGATTTGTGAACTAAGGAGATCATATCCACGGGATTTAATTTTTTTTATTAGGTATTTGACCTCAGAGGGGTTTATTGCTTTAGGAGGTAAGGAAACAGGAATAGGCGAATCAAGAAATTCATGAACCGTTGTTATATGGGTGGGATTAGATTCAGGATGGGGAAAAAATATGCTGGAAAGGTGCTGGGCAAATTCTTCGGATTTGTTCTCGTCAGAAGCCGCCCATGAACCATCTGCACGTCGGAGAGGATGGGAGGTGGGTTGGTATTTTAGAATTTTTCTAGTGGTGGTCCAGAGGGAGTTATCTGAAGAAGAGAGTGAAGAAATATAAAAATTATAGGATTTAGATCTGAAGGTAGCCATGTATTTTTTAAGGAGTTTGGTAAGGTAATTATAGGATTTCCGATCATCTGGATGCCTGGTACTTTGCCAAATAGCTCTGGCATGACGTTTGGATTGAATAAGGTCCAGTAGATCTTCGGATAAAGGATCTTTTTTCGAAGTTTGGGAGGGGAACGAGGTGAGGATGCAGCCCAGGCTGCTTGCTGGATCATGGTTGTAAGGAATTAGTAGCATTGTCAAGGTCCTGGGAGGTTTTTAGGGATACTTTAAGGTCTATAGTGTCGGATATTGTTTGACGGAAGATGTAGGAAAATGTAATTGTTTACATAATCTCCCAGTGCCAGTTATAAAAGATAAAATACTATAAAATAAAGAAGAAGCTATAAAATGCTTTACAACACAAAACATAGCTACCAACATATATTTCTTTACCTTGTTCATAATCATTCATCAATTCATCCAAAAAACTAAATCTTCGCTTGATGGATCAACCAAGATCACATTTGTGAAATCACCATCTTCACAAGTTGAATAATTTGTTATGAATAGTGAATGGCCAGTTTTCTTCTCTTAAAAAAAAAAGTTATACGAATAGTAGGTATACAAATTTAGGCATTTTATATCACGCGGAATCTCTAAAAACTTTTCCGCAATATTTATAATCGAAATAATGAATTAATTAACAAAGAGAAAAATCTATTGTACCTGTGGGCACTTTAACCATCCGTCCACAGGTTCAGCGGGCAATGGTGTCCACAGGTACAACTGAACGCCATGTAGTGCGGAAAGCTCTGTTTTATAAAACCACTTACGGGTTTTATCTTCACTGATATGAAAACATGTGAAGTTATATTTATCGGACAACCCAATGAAATATTACTGCCTTGAAAATTTTGAAGTGTAGGTCTTAAAAAATTTAAAATCACTGGTTAGATTGGTCAGGATTTGAAAGAAAAAAACATTAAAATAATAATTTCTACGAAACTGTTGATCTGACAATCATGAAAACACTCGTGCAACTGCAGGGAGATGCATGCAGCACTACCGATCTAACAATTTCAATTTCCCCCCACCCACTCTCTTTTGCTTTAGGTACGCACCTTCCCCTATATATATACACACACACACATATATATTAGTATATTGTTTGTTGTTTGTTTAAGTTTTGTGGCGTACAACTACACCGGTTATCAACGCCAATTTTTCCTTTTTATTTTGTTTTTGTACTAAAATATTCCTTTATTTGATTTAATTTACATATTTTATGTAGACATTGTTCTATAACATAATTACAATTTGTGCTTAATTTCTGTAAATAAATCGTTTAATTTTAGATAAATCGTTTTCAGTCCCAAGCTACTGAGGCGCAACGAGAAAAAAGGGCATTCTTGAAATATATATGTTATCGTGAGTATATTATTGCAGTATTGGCACTTCGGTGGAGCGTCTTTAGTGAATAGGTAGGAGTGTGTCAGTCTGGTGAGGCCTATCCTGAGTCTCGTCAGTACCACCTCCTCCCTACGACATTGGCGGCTGGATGTTTTCCAGGGTTTTTTATTGTTCTCAGTTTATTCGGTGGGCTTTCATCCCACATAGACTGCCATCCATCATTGATTTCTTTCTCTAGGACTTTTTGTAGATCAGATGGAGTTAGTGCAATCTTACCCCGTCCCGGCAGTTCAAGAGCTTCCCTTGCAGCTAGATCGGCCAGCTCGTTGCCCACAATACCCACGTGGCTTGGGATCCATATAAACTTTACTGCTCTGCCTAAACTTTTTAGTGTGGATAAGTAGGAGTTTATAACTGGGATTTTGGGATGTGTCGGATACATACAATCTAGGCCTTTTAGAGAACTCAACAGATTATTGACTATCACTACACTATTGTGAGTAAGGGTCATGCAAAAGTGGAGAGCTGCTGCTATTGCGTTAATTTCGGTGGTGTAAATATTAGATAATTTATGAAGCTTTATTTTGTGAGTGGAACGAAAGAGGAAGATGCAGATTGATCAGATTTTGAACCATATGTGTAAATTATAAATGATTCTGGCATGTTATTATGAAGGCGGGAAAAGAGGTCTTTGAATTTAGATCGTTCGGTATTCTTTTTTGAGTATTTTGTCAGATCAATCATTGTTTAAGGACGCTGGTGGGTCCAGGGTGGGATATCATTGACAGATGGGGTAATTTTTATCGATTTAAGGAATGAGATAGCTGAGGAGATTCTTTCTGATAACGGGAAAGTTGAATTTTGTTTTTGTCTAAAAGAGTTAGAAAATTTAGAGTTAAAAATATATTTGTAAGTCGGATGTTCTGTCTGTGGGTGTATTTTTGAAACATAGGTTATTGCCAATTTAAGTCTTCTAAATAAGAGTGGTGATAGCCCGGATTCGGAACACAAGCTAAGAATTGGACTTGCTCTAAATGCCCCTGTAGCGACTTGAATTCCAGATGATGGACAGTATCGACCTTGGAAAGAACACGGGAACGAGCAGAGCTGTAAACGAAGGAACCATAGTCCATTTTGGAACAAATTAATGCTTGATATATTCTGAGTGGGCTCACTCTATCGGCACCCCATTTTGTATTGCTCAGAACACGAATAATATTTAGTTTTTTTATTGCATATTATTAGTTTTAGGGAGGATATATGATATTCCCAATTTAGTTTTTTGTCAAAATTAAGACCCAAAAATCTGTGATGATTAGTATATGTTATCGGATAGTTTCCAAAAACAGTTCTGGTGAGGGAGGTGTATTGCGTTTTCGGCTGAAATGAAGACATTTTGTTTTCTCTGTTGAGAACTGGATACCTACAGCAGTCGACCAGTGATGGATTTGGTTCAGTGCCTCTTGCAATTTTAGTCGAATATCCAGAATGCTTTCTGATCGGTAAAAAATTGCGAAGGCGTCGGCGAATAGAAGAGGTTTAACTCCTCTAGGTAGGTTAAGCCCTAAATCATTAACAGCCAGTGAAAAAAGTGTTGGGCTGAGCACACACCCTTGAGGAACTCCTTTGTTCTTGTGAATATTGGCATCCGATCCGTTCCCTAAAATGAATACATATGAAAATGAATACATTTGTCCCCGGATTCCTATCGATGAAAATTGTTGAAGTATGACAGCATGATTTATGTTGTCGAACGCCTTTAGCATGTCGAAGAAGACAGCAATCATTTGTTGACCCTTCAAAAATGCATATTGTGCTTCCGTATCTAAAATCAATACTTGATCAATTGTTGATTGGCCTTTTCGCAAACCTGATTGAAACGATTGGATAAAATTATTCTTCTCCAGGATCCACATCAATCTTTTATTTACCATTCGTTCCATTACTTTGCAGAGGCAACTTGTCAGGAATATTGGGCGGTAAGTGGATGGAATGAGCTTGTCTTTTGAGGATAGGAATAATTATGGAATCTCGCCAGGTATTTGGTGTTATACCGGAATGCCAAATGTGATTATAATAGTCTAGTAACCATTGTTCAGTATTGTTCGAAAGTTTAATTATCATCTCATAATGGATATTATCGGGACCGGGTGAGCAGCCTTTTACAGTGCTTAATGTATAATTTAGTTTCTACATCGTAAATGGTGTGTTGTAGTAAGTTTAATGTAATGTACTATTTTCATGTTCTATTTCTTTAAAGTCCACATTATTAGAGAAGCTATTATTTCTGGAATTGAATGTTTCCGAGTAGTGATCAGCAAAGGTATTTGAAAGTTTTAATGGATCATCGGACAGCTGGTCATTGACTAAAATTGTGAAGCGAGGTAAAGAGTTTTTAGAGTTAATTTTTCGGATATTGTTCCAGGCGGTGCTAGTACTTGTAGATGTAGTTATGCTATTTACAAATTTTTTCCAAGACTCAGTTTTATGTTGATTAAAGGTAATACGGCAAATGACTTTTTGTTTTTTGTATTCTATTAAATTATCAGATGTCATGCGTCTGAGGAATTTTTTGTAGGCCTTACGGCGGTTTTTGAGGGCTTGTTTGCAGGCGTCATTAAACCAAGGAACGGCTGGTCTTTTTGATTTACCGGACAACATCGGTATCGCTCTTGTGCTGCTTGGATGATAGTGCTAGTTATTGCTAGGCATCCCTCTCCGATACTCAGATCACATGGAGAGTTTTGGGGTAGCTAAAGAAGTAAATTGAGGCCAGGGTTTAATGCGAGGAATTTTATCAGGATTGGGAAGTGGTCACTGCTATGTAAATCGGGAAGTACAGTCCAGTCTAGATTATTGTAGAGTGTAGGGCTGCAAAGAGATAGGTCGAGAACAGAAAATGTCCCGTAACTGGAACCGAGGAAGGTAGGTTGTAGTGTTGTATTTAATAGAAGTAAGTCGGAAAATTCAATAAAATTTTCTATTATTTTTCAACACGTTTAAATCTCGGATCTCCATAACGGACTATGACCATTGAGATCTCCGACAAAGATCACAGGACGTGGCAGTTGGTTAAAATATCAAGTAAATGCTGGGTTTCTATTGTACGATCCTGTGGTAGGTATATATTACAAACGGAGACTGTGAAATTTAAGTGTATTTTGGCAGCTACAGCTTGGAGGTGGGTATTTATTGAAATCGGTTCTCAATATACTGATTCCTGAACAGCAAGAAGAACGCCATGGTGGCCATGATTCGGATTAGGGCTATCTTTTCTATAAATTTTAAAATTTTTTAAAGTTCTATTTTCATTATTTAAAAGATTGGTTTCCTGGAGGGCTATACAAAAGGGATTTACATCTCTTATCAATATTTTTAAATCGTTAAAATGAGTCTTTAATCCGTTGCAGTTCCATTGAAGTAAGGACATACGGGTATATTAATAGTTATGAAAAACAATAATTTGGGAATAAGAAATGTCATTGTAGTTATGCAACGGAAATAATATTTTAGTAAATATCTATATCGAGTAATAAAAAGGCGATATTTGAGAATATTTATTATCAGCCTATTTATTAGCAGAATTTTTGATATTACCTGTTTTTTGTTTTCTCCTTTTGTTTGTCCTCTTTTATATGTGACTTCGGTATAACCGTTGTCACTATCGGGAGAATCAATTTCAATAGGTATTGCATCACCTATCGAATGACCCTCCTCAGATGGATCTGAAGATATGCCTGCAGACAGGAGTGGGGCTGGGAGGAGGAGCGAGGAAGAGGAGGGAGGGAGCTGGGGTGGGGCTTATGCTAGACACACTAGACATATCGGTTGACGAAAATTGTTTATCGTTATTGATGGGTGTTTTACTTTTTTGTTGTTCGGTATTTAATATTTGTTTTTTATTTTCTCCAAAAAAGAATGGGATATCGGTTTGGATGCCGATTTCTTTTTTTCGGTGTGATAAACTTTTTCTTTTAATATTTGCGCAAATTATTTGCTTGAAGAATTTGGATATCTTTCTCTATATATTTTTTTTGCTTCAATTTGCGATATTTTATTGTTAATTTGTATACCCTTGATCTCTTTTTGCATTTGGAATATATAACAAGTGCGATCCAAGGCGTTAGGAGAACCATCGCAATTTATAAATTTAGGCTCTCCTTCACATTTGTTTCCCTGGGTTCATTGCTTTTCTGCACTGTATACATACAGATTCTTTTTTACATTGGGCAGTTGGATGATTAAAACCCAAACAGTTGAAGCAGCGAAGGGGATTAGGGATATATGGCTGTACCGGCACAGTCTGGTATCCTTCCTTAAATGTTTTTGGGGCAATAGGTGTTGGAAAAGTAATTATATAATTGTGTGTAGGTATTTCGGAACCATTTTTTAAAATTTTAATTCTGACAATATCAATTATTTTTTTATTGACTTCTTTTTTAATTGCATCAATATCCAGGTAATGAAGGTCATAAACTTTTATAATTCCCTTACTATAATTAAGAGAATTATGGGGAGTAACCTGTATTGGGAATTGTCCTCCAAAATCTTTGCAGGAAAGGAGTATTTCGTATTGGGTTCCCTCGTAAAGGTTTCGACCAATAGTGGTCCGTCCCTCATTTTTTAAATATTTTTAACCTTCCCTACTGGGCCTGTAATAAATTTATTAATGAAAGAAGGAAAGATTTTGACAAAACTCTCGTCGGCCTCTCTTTTAATCATTATGAAGGTTAGACTAATATTTTGTTCTTCTTCTGGAATCAACCTGTCTGATTGGAATTTTTTCCATTGGACGTTTTCTTTTTGCCCGAGGGCTAATTGGGTCGTCAGGTTCTTCCATAATTAGAAGACCGATATAATCGGTTGTTGAATTTGAAAATATGTAAAAATTAAAAAGTGCTTAAAAATCAAGAAAAAAAAATAATAATAAAAAGAGGTGTAAATCTAAATACCACAAAAATATAAACGAGAAAAAAAAAAAAAAAAAAAAAGAGATAAAAGAGATATATATAAAGAAATGGTTTCTCTTATCTGTTTGTTGTCCCTCAGAGCTCTAGTAGATCCTTCCTCTTCGGAGTCCAAACAAACACTAAAAATATATTAGTATATTGTTATACACAGTTTGGGAATTACCTTAGTTAAACAATAGTCTCTCTATTGATGTCTGATCTATTTGACTTCTATCTATTGTGTTAACCAATTATATTTTAAGTAGTGGCATTTAGATTATTGTCTATTAATAAAGATATTTAGGTTTTAAATATTAAGTACTTATTGCTAATATTAAGTAAGTAAATATTAAGTAGCTTTTATCTAATGATATTGTATCATTAGTAATAGGAATATATGGATAATATTAGGCTTGTTCTACTCGTGGGTCAGCAAACAATTTACATTATTAAACTTATTCTTGACTATCGCCATCCTGAAATCCTTCTCTACTTGTCCCTGATCTAACTCCAGACAGCACCAGCCTTCTGCTTCTGCACCATCCTCCCCACTTCTCTCAATCTAAAAAGACCTCTTGTTATTTCCCGTGACATTTTAAAAAGGAGTATACCCCCTCTATCTAACCTTTGAATCTCTTCTCTAGAGTTTTGAATTCTTTGTTTGAAAACTATTTCTAGGAAATTCTATTTACCTAGGACCTAACTGGACCTGAGGACCTAAGTGGGTCAGCGCTCAATAAAAATAAGACATAAGCAAACCACTGGAAAATGAAATTAAATATAGACTGCAGTCTATGTGGAATGAGAGCCCACCGAACAAACTAAGGATGATAAAGATAAATGTAAATCTCTGGAGTAAATCCAGCCGCAAATGTCGTAGAGAGGTTATATTGGCAAGACCAAGAATAGACCATATCATTTATATGCTGACGACTTTCAAATCTACTTATCGTTTCATCCTTGTGAGATTTTTGAGGCAACTCGTAAAATTCAAGATGACATTTATAGCATTCACCAATGGGCAGTAGAGAATAAGTTACGACTGAATCCAGAAAAAACTAAAGCAATGCTAATTGGATCGAAACCCTCCCTTAATTCCCTTTCCTGTTATCCACTTCTTTATCTCGATAACGTTCCTATTCAGTTCACAAACTCTGTCAAAAACCTCGGAGTAGTATTCGATCAACATTTGTATTGGAATAACCATATTTCCCACATTACCCGAAAAACCATCTCCATCCTCAAACAGCTCCTGAGATTCCGTGAATCTTTCCCTCGCAATACCCGTCAATTGTACCTCGATTATGGATGCTTAGTATACGGAGGACTGTCTGGCGAGCTTGAAATGAAGGTGAAAAGATTAATGAACTCCTTTATAAGATTCATTTATGGGATCCCCAGGCGTTCTCACATCACTTGCTGGTATTCCGAGTTGAGGTGGCTTTATCCAAGTTTTCGGCGACAATAATTCCTTGGTTCCTTTCTATTCCAATCCTTAAAGTCCAAAAAAACCTTCGTACATTTACGACATCCTTGCCCTTCGTTCTTCCATTCATCTTTTGAACACCAGATCTCAGCCTATAGATCTGTATATCCCTTCTCATCGAACTGCTTCCTTTGAAAAATCCTTTATTAATCGTGCAGCTTTATTCTGGAATTCCATACCCATTTCGATCCGCAATGTTACTTCTCTCACTTCCTTTAAACATAATTTATTCGTCTATCTCCTCAATTATCAATCTTCCGAAATTATGTAATAATATTTTATTGCTAGAATATTTCTTTTTCTTTCAAATTTTTATTATTATTTATTTTTATTTTAATTTTGTTATTTACTTATTTATATATTTTTTTATGTAAACCCAAAGACTTGTAGTATATAATTTACACTCTATATAAGTTACTGCCTGATATGTACGCAGTCAGACAATAATACCTTTTTATTGTTCTTATATGTTATTCTTAGGGGACAAGGTGTCCCAGAATAAAGATTATTTTTCATTCATTCATCATCATTTCATTTTCATTAGACCACACTAGATTAACACAATCCTACTTCTTAAACAAAACAAACTACACAAAAATGTCAATATTGCAGTAATATTATGGAAATAAGTCATATTTTTCAGGAATGCCCATTTTCTACATTACAATTCAATAGTTTTGGATTAAATCCTGAGCTTTCAACAGCCCTCAGAGATGATAGTGCAACCATGGAATCACTTTTCGATTTCTTGAAATCAAATGATTGGTTTGGAGAAATATGACATATATTGATAAATACAAGAACAAATTTTCAAAAAAGGAAAAGAAAATAGAACCCTGCCGAAAATCAACCTTTAAGGTGCCACTTACTCTTTACCTTCTAACATATATTAATAATTTTTTTTTTTCTATTTGGTTCTAAAGCAAAAACATCACAAACCTGTTATGCATAGTTTTGCACTGTACAACTCTATTTTTTATACATATAATAAAAGTTTTTATATGATAGTGCAACTGTATGTCAGAGGGCTTAGATAATTATGTTAGAGGACGAAGATTGGACGTTGCGCCATGGGCCGTGCCGATTTGCATGTGTAACTAGCTCCAATCAGCGTACTGTTTACATATTCATCCCCCTCCCCTCATCCAACCACCACTCCGATCCTCAGCACTGCCTTTGTAATCACCTCCGTCCGCAGACTATTTTCCAATAATCCTGTCTTTTATTTCACTACATGGATAAAATAAAATCTTCTGTAATGAATCTCAATGTAAAATTGTATTATTCCATTGATATAAAATATAAACCAGTATGTGGGGAATAGTAATTTTATTATTCATGATCAGATCCGAAATTTAGAAACAATTCTTTTACTGATAGACATTGGTAATAGCTCACCCTCAACTTTCGCATCCTACCAAGACTGTTATAAAATCCTATTTCTTCTCACGTCATCTCACAATCACTTAATTTCCTTGTGCCAACTCTCAACAACAAATAATAATATGAGAAATAACAAATAATAGCATTATTTAATAGGATCGATTTATAACAATAAGTCCATTTAATTTATCCGTCAACACTTTCATTTATAAACATATTTTTGAATTTATAGAAGATTTTACAAAATAACACATTAAGAATAATTGAAAAACAACAATAACGACATGAGTCGAAAGTATTCGTACATTTGATCAAATGTCTATTTAATAATGACATTCGATAACAATTAATATTTAGTAGGCCCAACTTTCGGTTTTAATAGACACTCTATGCTTTGTGGCATTGAATTAACTACTTTTTTGTGTCAAAGACACTATCATTTTGTAATAATAACGGCGATTAAATTTTTATTGTTAGAAACACGCATTTTCCGTACTCGATCCTTTAGATATTTCCACAAATGCGCTATAGAGATAATATCCCGTGATTGAGGAGGAGTGGCCTCCACTTTGATGTGTTGTACAGGATCCCTATTTTGGATTTCAAGCTCTATGCTCGGGATCATTATCCTGCTGAAAAATGTAATTTTCTCCCTTCCCAAATTTTTCAACACTGATAGGGAAATTTATTTTTATTACGTCGATATATTTTATATAATTCATTCTGTTATCGAAAAATTGAAGACACCCCACTCTAGCATCATTCAAGCACCAGGCCACGAGTCACTTTCCTCCATTCCTAACAGTTAGAACTGTATTTCTTATTTCTATTACTATATTTTTTCTCCATGCTTTTTGGCTCCTCTAAAGATTAAACATTTCAATTTTACCCTCGTCGGTAAATATTGTCCTATTCCAAAGGACACAATCATATTTTTTATGGTATTTGGCCCATTGATATGTTAATATTGCTAATTTATGGTTTTCTCCTAGCTGTCATGGGTGAAACTCGTTCCGTCTTAAGTATTAGCGCATTGTTAAAACACTCCCCTTTTCCCCTCTTTCAGACAAATGTTCTTCCACTAATTTAGTCTTTTAATAGCATCTTGAACTGTTGAGTGAGGTCTGGTCACTTCTCTAAGCGACCATAACCCATTATGTAGGCGCCCAATAATTTGTGTTTCCTCTTCAGTCGTATCTCTGGTTTTGCGTTCCATTTTCAACTAACGAACAGCAATAATAAGCACTAATAATCGCTCAACGTTCCTTATTACATTACAAATAAACATTCATAATGTTCTAAATGTCCCATATGTCGCATATTTGGCCATAAATCAGAAACGTATCCTTCCATAATAAGCTCCATACACAATTAAAGTCACAAGTCTCCCAACTTCCCGATGACCCTCCAATTTGTAGACTTTTTATTTATGTGCTACTAGTAGGAAGTTTCTTTACAAGTTATATTAATCATTTCCTCACACATTTACTATATGTATATATTCTATAAACTTGTAAAGATCAAAAGATTTAAACAGTATACAGTTTTAATTTTCAATGAATTACAACGGTATACAAAATTACATATAAATGCATTCAGTAAATGTAAATATAAAGCTCGTAATAACATGATTATTGCTTGTTAACACATTGACTGCGAATGACGCCAACGTATCATCATGGCTGGTGCCTTTACTTGTGCGGGTGACGACACATAGTCGCCACATCCCTTAACATTTTAAACAGTTTAAAAAAACTTCAGCACAGAGAAAGGACCGTGGTAGAAAGGCTTCAAAATAAACGTGTTAAGCAACTATCCGTTGGTGGTACTTCGATGAAAATTCTATATTAGGCCATTTCCTTTTTATACTTCTCGGAGGGATATTTAGAATCTAATTAGCCCAGTCAATAAAGGTTTCGTGTCGCAAATAATTAGGAGAAAGCTGGATTTTTGCAGGGTGATAGTACATAAAGTATACACCAAAAAAAATACAAAGTCCCGACCCCCACCCCTTTTGCTTTCCCACCCCACCCCTTCAACAACATTACAAATACGGAACTCTGGTTATATGTCGACAGTTCGAAAACTAATTAAGCTATTGGAGTGTTCTTTTTTATTTTATTTTACTCCTAACAATATTACAAACAAATTATGTTATGTACACTTTTTATGTTGATATCTTAGTTTCGCCGTAATACTTAATCATGTACAGGAAAGTGCCACTTCAAAAAACAAAAAAGTAACTTAAACTAATTATAGATTTTTATCATTACTTTTTGGGAAGAAAAGTGTTAAACAAAACTTATAGATAATATGATTGGCTTTAAATGATGTGTCTCATAACGCATAAAATTAAAACGATGGCTTCATAGAGAGCGTTGAAAGAGTAGTGGACACCGCTCCGCTGGTCCAAGCAGGGCCGTGCTGAGGTGCTCTATTGCATCTACTGCTGTTCATGATCATGAATAGTCATTCAGTTGAAATGAAGCAACAATGTAATAAAGTTTATTTTTAGGGTATTACTTCCAAATTATTAATTCCAATGCAAATTTGCATCAAATTTCATTTTACTTCTCTCTTTTCCATATCATAATTTTAGAGCTATGGGAGAGAGGAAAATAGAAGATTTTTTACTGGAGGTAAGTCCCAGTTCTCCGGAATAACACGTTTGTCGGTACTCATTTGGCTATAACTCCGATACTATTTGTCTGATTCAAATTTCTCATTTTTCATACAAAAGCTGGTTAAATTTAATATAATAACTCAAATATTAAATTACATTTTTACAAAGGAGTAAAATGACATTTGATGCAAATTTGCTTTCCTTTTTTATGTATATATGTGCTAAAAGCAACGTTTTCCGAGTTCCGAGATCAGACAGCTAACGACATACGATTTTAACACCCTCTCTCCCCTAAACCCGAAGATATTTTGAGGAAGACTTTTTATCACATTTAGAGCTATGGGTGGTGAACAATTTCCAGCTGCCAGATCTTTTGATTTTTGGAGTTGAATCTTCGATGCTAAATTTTGTACTAACTCAGTAATACAAGTAAACGATAAACTATTATAGCAAAAAAAAAATGCACTTTGGAAGTAATAACCTAAAAATAAACGTTATTACATTGTTTCAACTGAATGATTATTCATGATCATGAACAGCCGTATATGCAATAGTGCACCTCAGCATGGCCCTGCTGGAACCAGCGGAGCGGTGTCCACTACTCTTTCAACGCTCTCTATGAAGCCATCGTTTTAATGTTATGCGTTATGAGACACATTATTTTAAAGCCAATCATATTATCTATAAGTTTTGTTTAACACTTTTCTTCCCAAAACGTATTGATAATAATCTATAATTTGTTGAAGTTACTTTTTGTTTTTTATAGTGGGTTTTCTGTATGTGATTAAGCATTACAGCAAAACTAAGCTATCTACATAAAAAGTGTATATAACATAATTTGTTTGTAATAGTATCAGGAGTAAAATAAAAAAAGTAACACTCCGATAGCATAATTAGGTTTCGAGCTGTCGGCATATAATCAGAGTTCCGTATTTGTAAAGTTGTTGAAGGGGTGGGGTGGGAATGCAAGAGGGGTGGAGGTCGGGACTTTGTGCTTTTTTGGTGTATACTTTATGTACTAACACCCTGCTAAAATTCAGCTTTCTCCTAATTAGTTGCGACACGAAACCTTTATTGACTGGGCCAATTAGATTCTAAAAATTCCTCCGAGAAGTATGAAAAGAAAATGGCCTAATATAGAATTTTTATCGAAGCGCTACCAACGGATAGTTGCTTAACACGTTTATTTTGAAGCCTTTCTACCACGGTCCTTTCTCTGTGCTGAAGTTTTTTTAAACTGTTCCGAGTTCCGTACCTATAATGTTGCTGAAGGGGTGGGGTTTGGGACTTTGTGTTTAATTGGTTAATACTTTATGAACTAACACCCTGCAAAAATTCAGCTTTCCCCTAATTATTGCGAGAAAGCCTAATTTCTTGCCTTCAAAGTAGTGCTTCTTGTGTTAAATAGCAGTTTCTAGTCGTTATAGTTTTGTAAGTGTGTAAGGTTGATAAAAGTAGGCTGGAGTGAATATCAGATTTCATTAGTCTGAAAGAATCATAAGAATCATCCATAAACGAAAAATGGGTAAACAAAAATACTTAAAACATACCAACAATAATCAAGTATATACCTAAAAGAATAATTAAATTTCAAGATACATATCCAACCTAATGCACTGATAAATCTCACAAACAAACAATCTAACAGCCTAATGGAGGTTATAAAGTCAAGCCCTAGTGGTGGTTATGGGAACTAATTGATGAGATGCTCTGTTAGGGAATTTATTCCTCTGGAAATTCCAAAGAAGCTGTGGAAGCAGTTAAACGACTTTCTTCGTTTTCCGCATCCGATTTCATACATTGACTGAGATATCCTGCTGACTATAGGAAAGAGTCTCCCTCTTACTTTATCTTGTTTTTTCTGTTTAATTTACTTCCGTTTTCAATGTAGACTTGATCTCCTACCTTAAAGTCATGTTCAGTCCAATTTTTATTAAATCTCATCTTATGAAGGCAGTTGCTCTGTTCTTCATTAAATCGCCTCTATCGTGAAGTGGTGAAATTATGAATTCTTACCAAGTAGTAAATATTCCGGTTTGAACTTGGTCGAGCTGTGGACGGTCCTGTTGTAGTCCTGAACACATTCCTTTATTTACAAGTGTATTCATGGTAAGACGTTTGTCCAGATATAGTCCTAGAGTCCTAGATAGAGGATCTGTTCAACAGGGATTAATGGAACATTATTAAAAGATACTGGACAGAATGTCATAGGTTTACGACAAATAGTAAAGGTTTCCGCAGTCGGTCGTTTTACCTGTTTAAAGAATTCTTCTGAGGATATTTTTTCCTTAAATGTTTGAGGGTGAAAAAAATGCGTTTAATTCAACTGAAAATAAAATTTTTAAAAATTTACTTGCCTGTCGCAAGAATGGTCGAGAGACCGTCGCGGACGAACGAAACAGACGTTTTTACACTTCAATAAACTAAATCCAATTGGGAACCAGGGGCGACGGACTGAATCAAACGCAAATAACCGAGGCCGGCAATAATTGACAGGGGCCAATCAACAATATTCAAGAAACCAAACAGGGGCTATTAGCCCTTAATCGAATCACTCCCCGAAGCCATGTGCTCCCTCATAAATATTCATTACGCATCTGCCACCTCCCGGCCGAACCTTTGTAGAAATTATTTTATAGGAAAAACACGCGATACTCTTCCTTTGAGGTTGTTGAAGACTTTTTCTGTTAAAAACATTCGAACTTATAATATAAGGTATCATCATTTTAATTTTTTTTTAATTTTTTTTTTCTTTTAGTAGGAATATATATATATATATATATATATATATATATATATATATATATATATATATATATATATATATATATATATATTACTAACCACCCATCATTAATACTTTAATTACCACACAAATTTAAAATTTATAATTTATTTTATCGGTTTTCTGGGCGAACGAAACGAGCCATTTCAACGGAAACGAGCCATTTACATAATTTTCCCCGCAAAAACAATTAGTTTATCGGGTAGAAAAGGAGAATCAAAAAAGTAATCCATCGTTAAATATATCATAAATCGGACGAGTTGTCCGTGATATGCAGTTTTCATACGGTTAAGTCGCTAGATCCTTTTATACACTTTTTCTTTCTTCCATTCATCAAGGATGGAGAAAATCAAACTATAATATTCTAGTTCAACTGCTCAATAAAAACGGACATTAAAAGAACCTGTTATTATAGAGAAATCATTTCTGTAGATTTATCGTTATTATTCTTTATTTACATATTTATTTGGATAAGTGGCCAGAAGAAGGGTGTAAAAACCCTGAGTGGCAATCCGACAGCCTTTGAAGTGTTAGGAGTGAATCGATGGGAGCCGGGGGACAGGGCGCTGCTAAACAGATTTCCTTGTTTGCCCATCTCATCATTGTTAGCTAGGGTTCAGGTATTTAAACAGTTCTGCGCGGAGAAGGCAATTTGTAAAATAGATGTTATAAAAGGGAACCCGTTAATGAAGACCCTATGCATTCTGTATCTTCATTAAGCTAATGGCATTAGCTCCCCTCCTCGCTGTTAAGGTGTAACCCCTGACCCAATTTTTCTTCGACTTCATTTATTAATTGCTGACGGGAGCCCTTAAACTGGTAACTTGCTAATTCCTCCCTTCCCCCCCAGACTTTATTCAATTAACTAAGAGTTTTTCTTATAGAATAAACTGGGAGGATTTAGTAGGGGCAATTACCGAGGTGTGGCTCCTTTATCCGGCAGTTTTTCATTGAGGATTACATCAGTCGGTCGCCCCAGCTATAAAGTCTTCCTAATGGCTCGGTACTTCTTTAACAGTTGTGATTCCAATTAGCAATAATTAACCACAGTTTTAAACTGACTTGCGGTGGTTTGTCATTTTTGTTAACTGCTGAATAACAACAATAAACATTAATCCATTTCATGATCAACCCGCTAAAACCAGTATCAAAAATTATCATCAGAATACCTCCCAACAATGCAGACCTGGTTATGACCAGCTCATATCCTGAAACTCCTTCCTCGGAAAGCAATTTTATGTTTACATATGTATGTATAATTGTGTACTCCGCACCACATATTTCCCTGATCCTGGGAAAATATTCATAGTAAAGATGGTTCCCAAAAAACCACCTGAACTCCCATCCTCATTTCGTCCAATATCACTCTTGCTCATTATGGGCAAAATCATGGAAAAACTCATTCTGAAATGCTTATATGACTGATTCTCAAACTACAGACACATTTTTGCCCCCTCCCCCCATTAAAATTCAATGAAGAAAAACTTCGTTAAATATGTTGTTTCCAAATCGATTTATGTTATGTGAGTTAATGATATTAATTGAATTTATTAAGGATTATAGTATTTTAGGGTAACATTTTTTCGTTATTCTACGTCAAATTTCATTGTCGTGGCTTGTCCCTATGCTTGGATTTACACAGTTATAATAATTATTACTTGATAGGGCGAAACTAACTCAACTAATGGTTAGTAATATTAAAATATAACGGTGGAAGAAAGTGAAAATGTGTTTTTCAGGATTATAATGCCCAAGTAACCAGTCACCGAGTTATTTTATTCTTGTCCCCGTGGTTTCTTAACGTTGTCGCGCCATTGCTAAAAAAAATAATGAAAACCAATTCGGAAGGATTTTTTTTTTTTTTTTTTTTTTTTTTTTTTTTTTTTTTTTTTTTTTTTTTTTTTTTTTTTTTTTAGCATTGGCAGGTAGCTGTTTTTCGTGGACGCATCAGTTCGTAACCACGCGAATTAATGTGTTTGATGTTCGAATTTTTTGCTGCACCCCCCCCCCCCCCCCCCCACAGTTCAAGTCCAAATAGGTTTAATGATGCTATATGAGACATTTTTTTTTCATTGGAAACAGGAGATGTCCTATTTATTAATCTATGCAATTGGCTGAAGCGTCTGTTAAGTTCTTGCCTTATGATTCGAGTATGGAGGTTCCATGTAAGTCTTTTGTCTCAGTAGAAACCAAGATACTGAACTGTGTCAGCTTTAGGCAGTAGAATACCATTGAAATAGATAAGAGGACTAGATTTACGGCGGCAGGTAAAGGTTACGTTGGTGCATTTAGATTCATTTACTTTGATCTACCAGTCTTTGCACCAGTTTTCAATCGGGGATAAGTGGGTTTGGAGATTACGGGATGCTTTTAAAGGATCTGGATGGGATGAAATGATAGCAGTCTCATCAGGGAATGTTGGTCAGTCAGTTGGTGTTGAAGGAATAAGAAAATGAAATATTGATTTGTGGATGCAAGATCCGCCATGGGAGGTGTTATCTAGGTGATTTAATCTGTAAGTAAAAATACGAACGTTTAGTAAAGATAAGATAAATAAGATAAAGATAACACCTCCCATGGCAGATTTTGTATCCACAATTCAAAATTTCATTTCCTTATTCCTTCAACACCAACTGACTCTATTCAATCCACCACAGTAATCATTTTTGCTCGCCCTTTTCGAATAACATTTTTAGCTGTATACTGTCCTCCTTGCAATTCCCATTCATACAACTATCTTGATTCCTTATTCCGATCCCTCGGACCGCGTTTTATTGCTGGAAGAGACTACAACGCCAAACACCAGCGATGGGATTGTAGAACTTCCAACTCCGTCATCCTCTCCTTAGTCCTTCGAGATTTGGAGGATTCCCTCCTCCCCCCCCCCCCCCCTGTATCCGCAATGCTTCTTCCCTTGGAACATTCAAAACACTTCTCTTTCACCGTTTTCTTTCCCTCCAACCCGACGATCTCTAATTATAAGGATGTATGTACTTTGAATGTAATCGTCTAATTTAATTACTAAGACAGTCAGACATAAAACATTAGCAAAAATTATAGTTCGTATATGATAATGTTTTGATTTTTTGTAATGATAATTTTTGATTTTCTATCTTTTATTTTTCTCTTCTGCAATTTTGTTTACAATATTAACCTCTATTTTGTATATATATTTTTCCACTCTCTTTTTATTAATAGTTTTTTTCTTTTTCTAGTTTTTCTCTGTATTTTTTTTTCATACGTATTTGTATTTAATTTTACCTATGTTGTTTTATTTTGAACAGCCTTTCGGCTGTTCTTTCTATTCTATTCTATGTAAGACATAGGATTGCTTTCCGAGGAAGGAGTTTCAGGATATGAGCTGGTCATAACCAGGTCTGCTTTGTTGGGAGGTAATCTGATGATAATGTTTGATACTTCTGAAGGATGGAATGCTTTAGGAGGAGGAGACATTTGGAGCGGAATCTTTAATTCTACTTCAATACATTCAACGTGAGCAGGATTGGGGTTAAACGTTTTAAAGAGGTGAAGACCAAAAATTCGTCTGATCTTGTCCAGGTTTGAGAGTCTGTTAGGATGGGATTGCAGAACTTCCAACTCCGTCATCCTCTCCTTAGTCCTTTGAGATTTTCAGGACACCATCAGACCGCTCATTACCCTACTTACCAGAGCACTTACATTAATTCCGTTTAATGTTACAAGCAAGCTTTCTACCGGGTATGGCATTACCTCAATCACTATTCCTTGTTCTCCGATCCTTCCTCTCTAACCGTTCCTTTCGAGTTCACTGCGGAATGGAGTACTGGATGACGGAGTTTAAAAGCATCCCATAATCCCCAAACCCACTTATCCCCGATTGAAAACTGGTGCAATGACTGGCGTTCTGCTGTATCGTGTTCTACTGAGACAAAAGACTTACATGGAACCTCCATACTCGACTTATAAGGCAAGAACTTAACAGACGCTTCAGCCAATTGCATATATTAATAAATAGGACATCTCCTCTTTCCAATGAAAAAAAATGTCACATATGTCAAACCCTTATATGTAAAATTTTATCAAAATCAAAAAATATTGATTTTTTACCCCTTTCGAGGAGTTTTACCCCTTTTGCAAATTATTTACATTTTTTCAGAAATTGACTTGCACTTGTAAAATCATACAAAATTTTAAAGTTAAAAAATAAAATTATTTTTGATTTCGACAAAATTTAGTTTCTACATGTTTTTTGAGATGAAGAATCTGAAAATAATCACGTTTTATTTTTTTTCTCAGCTCTTAGTCAAGATAGAGAAATGACTCTTTCACGTTTAGTTGCAGTTATGTATGCCATTTGGTATAAAAATACTTCCGCAATACTCAAGACATTACCCGGCTTTAGGCTGCTTAAACACTACAAAAAAATGACAAGATTCCAAGGAAATCCGCTGTAAATCAGTGGAAATTTTTTTTCATGAACAACTGACCTCAAATTTCGATTTAACGCACCATAAAACCCTTATATGTGATTTTTTATCAAAATCAAAAAATATTGATTTTTTACCCCTTTCGAGGAGGTTAAAATTTTGAAGTTGAGATTTCATCAACAATATCTAACGGCCATAGCAACTGGTGCGTTCAACCGATTACAATAGTAATAGCATCACTAGAATCAGCATACATTCTGCTTTTTATCCATGCATATAACATTGGGATTACTCCAGATTTTAGTGGACAAAAACTGATGTGAATGAAAAAATCCGAGGTCAGTTATAACTTGATATCTCAATAAGCGGAAATCCTGCGACTTCCGGATTAGTACTAAACTATGTAGTTTTTCGGCTTCTAGATGACCTTAAAATTTGGTAATAATCGGTGGCGAAAAGTGTGAGAAAGCTCAAATTATTTACATTTTTTCAGAAATTGACTTGCACTTGTAAAATCATACAAAATTTTAAAGTTAAAAAATAAAATTATTTTTGATTTCGACAAAATTTAGTTTCTACATGTTTTTTGAGATGAAGAATCTGAAAATAATATCAGTTTTTAGTTTAAAATTTTTCCTCACGTATATTTTTATTTCAAATTGCATTAAAATCCTAAGATTGATGAATAATCTAAAATTAATATCAGGTTTTGGTTAAAAAAAAACTCCCCATACCTGTATTTTTTTTTAAATGGTCTTATTTGAAATTTATTGTGTAAAAATTAAAATAATAATTGAAATATATCATTTTAGAACGTCTTATGTATATAATATAGGTGAGGAAAATTTTAGACCTAGAATGATTTTAGAAAAACATGTTGAAACTAAATTTTGTCGAAATCAAAAATAATTTTTTTTTACCTTTAAAATTTTGTATGATTTTAGAAGGCAAGATGCTGTCAATTTCTGAAAAAATGTAAATAATTTGCGCTATATATAATTTGAAGAAAGTGAAAATGTGTTTTTCAGGATTATAATGCCCAAGTAACCAGTCCCCGAGTTATTTTATTCTTGTCCCCTTGGTTTTTTAACATTGGCACGCCATTGCTAAAAACAAGTGAGAAAAACCAATTCGAAAGGAATTTTTGATTTTTTTTTTTTTTTTTGCATTGGCAGGTAGCTGTTTTTCGTGGACGCATCAGTTCGTAACCACGCAACCATTGTACGTCGAAATATCCTAGTGTAAATATCACCTTTGACTCTAAGTACATTCATGGTTCACATTGTCATGTCCACGATAAATCAGTCAAACCAAATATTTATTTTTAACGGACCTCATGCGTTCTAATACTAGGCTTCGGCCCTCATAATATACTCGCAAGAAAATGCGAAATAAATGAATAGTGTTTCGGCGGTAATATTTTTAATCATATTTTCACATTGTCAAGGCCATTATCATTTAACATAGTCATGGTATCTTTTTATCCCATGCAACTGTTAATATACCAAAACAATGTTTAAAAAATCATTTTTAAATAATTTTAGAAATACTGTGGCCGAAATTGAGTGTGATATTTTCTTTTAAAAAAATCAATGGGCTTACCAATCAAATCAGGGTGCTTAGTATTATGGTGTCGCATCAGTAAAGAAGGCTTCTTGCTTTGGGTCAAAAGCGTCTTTAGACATACAACACATTGAGGAGGAATAGGAATGTCACTGGTTTCAGTCCCTGGCTTCACTACAAAACCGTTCTGTAAGTAGCTGTTATTGGCCGGTGATTTAGGTTTTTTTGCACAATTGAAGTTGAAGATTACTTCAGAAATCGTTTCATAGTTCAGTTTTCCTATACGAAATCACTGGCAATATTGTAAGGCCGAAGATTGTAGACGTTGGGAAAGAGAGCTCTCGTCGCCCCACCCCCGGCGCCGTCACTCTTCACGCGTATCACCTGAAACGTTCCCGCGTACCACCGGTTGGGAACCCCTGGGATAGAGGATGCCCTTGATTTAGATTGCTAGATGACTTGGAGCAAGACCTCCGACAGGCGGGAGTGAGAGGATGGCTCCATAAGGCAGTGAACCAAGATGGAGAAAATTAATTGAGTAGATCCAAGTCCTGCTTTAAGGAATGTTGCACCGCACTAATTATTTTTATTAAAATTGCTAATATAAAATCTAAATAAAATTGTTTCATTGGAGCAGTCGAAAGAACAAGGCCTGATTGTTAGGAGAGGAGGTTGAGGTTTAGTTGTCCACAAAATCTGGAAGGAATAAGGAAAGGATGACGGAGATACCAGTAGGATTTTGGTAGGGAAGGGGAAATGAATCGATGGTATGGGATGGATTATATATTTTAAGTGATGTGTTGGTTGGGGGCTGCGCTATTCGTGAGATTAATTAGATAAATCTAATTGTTTAAAGAAAGAAACCCAATGTTTGACGAAATGTGTCAATACTGATATTAACTTGATGAAGGAAGTTAGAAACTTGAAACCTTGCAAGTTTAAGAATTGCAAAAGATGGAAATACTCACACAATCGGTGAAACGCTTTTACTCCCGGCCGCTGTGGATATGGTCCAAGCCGTGTTAAAAGAAAAGGCAGCAAAGAAATTCAAAAAATACCTTTATCAAATAGCACAGTAAAGAGAGGAATTGTCGATATGTCTAATAATATTGAAGGACAACTGGCTTCAAAACTCCAAGAATGAACTTATTTTGCTCTTCAACTTGACGAAAGCACCGATGTTACAAACATGGCGTTGCTACTTGTTTTCGTGTGGTTTGATTATAATGAAGAGGTCATAAAAGAGTTTCTGTTCTGCAAACCACTTGAATCAAATACCACAGCGGAACCCATTTTTACGGTAATTGATGAATATGTGCTCAAAGTAGGCATTCCCTGGTCTAAGTGTATTGGCTTGTGTACAGATGGTGCAAAAGCTATGTCAGGTAGATTGACAGGGCTAGCAGCAAAAATAAAGGAAGTTGCTCCTAAATGCAAAAGTGCACATTGTGTCATCCATTGAGAAGCATTAGCTGCCGGAAACTCTCAACTCCCGTTCTTACAGATGCTGTGAAAGTTTCATTCACTTCATAAAAGGTAGAGCTCTAAACACAAGATTATTCTCTTTAATGTGTGAAGAAATGGGTGGCAGGTTCAAGACTTTACTCCTGCATACAAAAGTGAGGTGGTTATCTGGAGAGAAAAATTTGAACCGTCTCTTTGAACTGAGATCAGAAGTTTTTTTATTTTTAAGTAAAAAAAAGTCATGACACGAAAAAATTGTTTGCTGATAAAGAATGGTTGTCAAGATTGGCTTATCTAGCTGACATTTTTGACAAACTCAACACACTGAACTTGGAACTTCAGGGACCAAACACAACAGGCTTTACAGCCAGTTACAAAATAAACTCCTTCAAGAGAAAGTTGGTCCTGTTTAGTTCACAAATAAAAGAGGAGAAGTTATCTGCATTTCCCACTCCAATACCAGACGTGGTGGCAGATATAATTGTTCACTTGGAAGGCCTTCAAAAAAGCTTTAAGAAGTATTTCTCTGACGATTATTCAAAAGTGGACTGGATCAGAAATCCTTTTTCGGGAACCTCATCAAATGAATTGGAAACAAAAGAAAGTTTTATCGATCTTACAGAAGATAGTTCCATGAAAGATTATTCTAAAGAAAAATCATTAATTAACTTTTGGATCGGATCTAAAACCAAGAACCCTTTGATCTTTCGGCAAGCTCTGCTATTTTTGATGCCATTTGTTACGAGTTACTTGTGTGAGAGTGGATTTTTTAAATCTTGAACATAAAAAATAAACATAGAAGCAGAATAAGTGCTGAAGAGGACTTAGGAGTGAAGATATGTTCTATTACTCCTAATGTTGATATTTTAATCACAGGCAAACAACAAGTTTCGCACTAAAGAATATAAAAGTATATTTTGTATGATGATTAATTTTTTTCTGAGTTTTTAATAATTTTTTATTTGCATGTTTTTAGACCTATGGGTAATAAATAAAACTGTTAATTAATAACATTTTAATCTTTTTATTTCTCCTTTATTATAAACAAGTTATAAATAAACATATATCTAACCATTAAGTACGAAGTTTTCTCAGGAATTTAATTCAAAAAGCCTTTGAGCACTTACAGAAACGTAAATATACGTTTATTAAAATATTTAGGTCTGGTGGTACCCTAAAATTTCTCAAAAAGTCAATTGGTATGCAGGTGCAGAAAGGTTCCCACCCTTGAAGGTGGGTCCCACCCTTAAAGGTCCCCCTTCTCTATGCTATTAATTCTTCATTTTTTTCATGTTCCAGTCATCCTTACTTACTAAATATTTTTCTCTCCCAAGCCTCGGCAAGTTTCACGGGTCTAATAATGGTTTTCTGGATTTTTATTTTAGCTTTGAGAGATAAATCTTTGAACCGAAGAACTTTCTGAATCTCGAACAGGCATCTACATGTTCTTACATAATTCAGAATTTGTATACAGTCTTATATTTAAACTTTTAGATTAGCAATTTTATATGTATCATTAAATGTTAGCAGTTTTTCATTAATGAAAGCTGTACTTGATGTACTGAATCATACGTACACTGGTACATCAGGTTTCAAACTTATGGATAAAAATTATATTTTTATTTCAGATTTTGAATATTCATAAATACGTTGTTGAAAATATTGGATTCTTCAACCAAAAGTGAGAAAAAAAGACTCTATTCACAAGGGTAATATAACCTGGGGGATATAAAGTTGCTTGAGATCTGATTAGATATACTTGAGGTATCATCTGACAATTAATCATAAACTTTAACTCATAAATCATAAACATATTATTTCTTCAAAAACAATCGAGGAAAAGCAGAGGGTAGCAAATTATTATCGATAGGGGTAAACGAAAACAGAAATGTTTCTGACTTACGTTTTTGGCATTATAATACAATAAAAATAAACAGGATTAAAAAAAAAAAAAAAATTATCAATGAGAGATGAGATGTTGAAGATATGATATGGATTAGATTATATATTTTAACCAATTTATTGTGGACTATATTTGAAAATTATTACTATCATTCGTTCTGTGCAGGGCTTAGTGGTTCCCCTTGCAGCAAGTCGGCGAGCAGCAAGCAGCGCCGTAGCAGGACAAACTTCACGCTGGAGCAGCTCAACGAACTGGAGCGACTCTTCGACGAGACGCACTACCCCGATGCCTTCATGAGGGAGGAACTGAGTCAAAGGCTGGGTCTCAGCGAGGCCAGGGTACAGGTACTAATTGTAATTAATAATTATTTTAGATTTCATTAAACTTCTGTAATATCGACATCGAAATGAAATAGGTTAAGATATTCCAATCCTCGGTTAATCGAGACCCCGAAAAAGTAAGTAAAATACATAACAAAAAAATATAGGACAATTGACGTAATACATATATTTATTTAATAACAAAATAGTACCTTTTGGAAAGAAAAAACATTATCACATACCTGAATCAAAAAGTTTATACCTTGAAAAAATCATTAATTTTCGTTTTCGTAAGTACCCTTATTCTATCTGCCGCCACACGATCTCTCTATTGCCTAAAAACCATCAAATCGAAGGATGTTGCATCAGTTCTGCCTTCCAGATGTTGAAGTGCCTTCTTCAACCCAGTAAATCTTTAATCATAAGAAATTACTAATGACGATTTGTTTCCTAGTAGACCGTCCTTCCTATCCTCCAGCCTTCCCGTAGTAATGATAGGGCAAAGATAGCCCAAGGTCTTGTTTAGCAATCGAATGTTTGTAACAAAAAAATCATAAATAGTAATATAAAATGAAATAATAGAAGATGTTGGTAGTTAAGGTATGCAGTCATAAAATTTTAATTTTAATTTTAAACAAAGTTAAAATTTTAATTTTAGTTTATTGTGCTGATTTCAGCTTACAATGCAAGCCTTCATCAGGGTTTTCAGCGCGGGGACGCTCTGAAACCAAAATAATAAATAACTAGTAGAAGGCTCGGTTAATCGACATTCGAGTTCCGACTATATAAAAATTATAAGATTAAATAGTGACCCAAAGCTTGACTGGTTGATGCTATCTGAAAAATAAAAAGTTAAATAGAGATTAAAAGCTTATTAAATAACGAAGATATTGTTGATTTTAAACAAGTGAATTGGCTTAGATGGGCTGCCAATGTAGAAAGGATCGGAGAGGAACGACTCCCGAAAATAATATTAGCTATGGCATTCAATAAGAAAAGAATAATCCTTTCTCTCGGGCCGTTTTCTGTTTTCTCTGAACGACAGGGCTCAAATATCTCCAACATCAAATCTATTTTAGCAGGAGTCCCCAAAGCTAGATTCTAGTACCTTTCCTTTATTTAGTATATACCTACGAGACAATAACCTACTAATTGCTAGCTACGCAGATAACAATACAATCGTGATTAGAGACCCGGACCCAACACAAGCCACCCTAAAACCTCAGCACAACCTCAACAAGATACCAATTAGGTGTAAAAAATGGAAAATAAAACTGAATTATGTCGAATCACATCTGCATGCCTGTTTACATTAACAACCAATCTTTCCAATTAAACTGAGAAACTGACATAATTAGGACATATGCTTAATAGAAGAACGACATGATGCTCAAACGTATAGACAAAAAGCAGACTTTTCCCTCTATGACTGCGACTGTTATATTGTTTACTTCAAAGTCTCTCAAAATCACCCCTAAAACCGAAAATCAACATTTACAGTTACTTGTTAAAATCCATCTGAAATTATGGATCCCAAATTTATGGACTGGGAAAAATTACTGGTAATATTAAGAAAATACAAATACTCTAATATAACTTCCTAAGATTGATAACCGACTCCTATTCTTGCGTGTCCAACGAAATGCTACATTTAGAATTTCGTATTCCAAAATTTAAAAACCATATTCATAAAATTTACAGATATTTTCACCAAAAAATTACGAGGAGACATCAAACATGTACAGAATATGGCAACATAACAAATTGCAGTTATAACTCAACGGAGACAAAAATAATATCTGATATATATATTATTAAAAAAAAAAAAAAAAATGTTTCCTAAACTTATTTTAAAGTCATGCAATGCTATATTTGAATTTAAGTATCATATTTTTAATTATAAATATAAAAATAAACTAAAGACAGTTTTGTTATTTTACTCCTTTTTTTTTTTTTATGTATATAAAAGTATATTTAAAATAAACAAAAAACAAGAATGATGTACTCAACATTCAAGATCCATGTAAATAATTTCAGGTCACTTTCAAAGAATTCTTCAAAACATGCCTTAGATATAAGGCGGTTACAATACATTTTATCTTAGATTATATTTATAATATATAATTGTATATTGCTCTTCATCTAGGCGTAAAAAAACAATACATATTTGTTCTTTAACAGATCGATATTTCTTATTTCTTAACAGCTGCTCACAAATCTACACGAGATTGAATCGATCTCGTCCCGGCTTAATCTATTAGGAAAATGGGGCGTATTACCATAGGTTTATAGACTGCTTCATTACTGATTCAAGTGAATAGCAAGTGCTTTATGAGGTTGGAACCCTACTCCAGACCTTGAAACTATTAAATATACCATCACTTCCAAAAAAGAAAAGAAAAAAAAACCTTTAAAAAAAATATATTGTATATGTATTCACTTCAACAAAAGTTGAGGAGAGCCTCTTACATTTTTAAAACGCTCACGCGATGTCAGCAGAAGGTTTAAGCCCAAAGAGAACCACCGAACAAATTAATGCCATCAAAGCAGTCAGTCATTCATCGGAATGGTGCAGCACGTTGGTGTGTTTGGATCGTTTTCAAAAAAGAATGATGATTTTTATTTGGTGGAACATCGAAGGTTTTTGGGTTTTGTACTTGTACAGCAACCAAGCCATTTCGTACCACTACATTGCCCCAAAAAATCTTTCCCGTTTGACAAAGGAAAAATTCTTGGAACTGCGAGGAGTAAACATTTTGCCTCATCCTGCTTATAGGCCAGATATTTAACTGCCAGATTAAGATCAACTATCAGTTGGTTTAGATCATTTTTTAACAAGTCACTTTGATAATCTCTAAGAAGTGAAAATTGGATGTGAAGAGTTCTTTCAAACCGAAGGAGTGGTACCGGCATCATATCCAATCACTGGCAGAAAGTTGGGTATAAGATCTTGAAAACAATTGGGATATACTTTGTAGAGTAGTATTCATTAAAGCTTCAAATATGTATACTGAAATAAATCTATACTTCTACACGATGACTTTTGTGACAAATTACAAGGGGAGGACACACTCAGTCTCTCACGGATCTTGTTGGCAATTTTTTTGGAGGTTCCTGGTCAAAAAATATTAGACACGTATTTTGCTGTTCCGACCAATGGGCTCTAGAAGCCGAGAAAAATATCTCGAGTTTAGAAAATGATATCGACATGATTCTTTCACCAAGATGTTTAGTTTTGGATGCGAAAGGAAAAATACAGCCACTCCACAGATTTTGGTTTAGGTTAATTAAATTCTAAAAAAATGATTAGATTTTCAAGCAAACTAGCTCTATAGATTTTTTCACACAAATTTTGACGTAAGATTCTAATTCAGCATCCTAAAAACATTGAAAAACGCTTGTTCAACAAAATCAAAAAATATCATTTTTTTCACCCCCTTCGAGGAAAATGAAATTTTTAAACCGATTATTGGTTACATACCTTTGTATCGCCATTACTTTGTCACACAATTCACTGGTTGGTATCGCTGGAAAGAGGAGAGCCTCAGCTTTCTTTTGATGTATATGAATGTAAAATTTGATGAACATAAACCTATTAAAAAAATTGTAAATACCTAACCATCAAATCTAATATGTGGTTCTGTATGTTTATCATGTAAATATTAATTTGTAATAAATTATTATTACATTAAATAATAAATAATTATGATTACTTTAATATTTATTATTAAAGTAATAAATTATTTCTCCTTAATAGTATAGTATAATAGTATATAAATGTTTTATATATATATATATATATATATATATATATATATATATATATATATATATATATATATGTAATTTTTCTTGATATTACTCAATATTATTAAATACATTATTCTATTTTTTGAAGAGAAAAGATTTGACCCGGTCGGGATTCGAACCCGAGTTTCCACCTCTCTAGCGTGGCGCCTTATCCAACTAGGCCACCGGGGTCGTATCCGAACTGAAGAGAAAGGATTTGCCTGGTTCGGATACGACCCCGGTGGCCTAGTTGGATAAGGCGCCACGCTAGAGAGGTGGAAACTCGGGGAATTGAGAAGGCTGTGGATTTTCATGCTGTTGTGTTTTGTGCAATTAAATCTAGTTTTTGGTGTTTTGTTTATTTCGTTTCTTTTATTTTTTATGTTAATTCATTGTTCGCTATTATTGTTTACAACAAAGTTTGAGGTTTCAATAACTTTAGAACATATTTTTGTTGTTTTAAGCGAATATTAGTGAAAGTAGGTCAAACTGTTAAGGTTAGGTTATACTAGATTTGAGATTTCTAGAGATTAGCCTTTCAGAAAATGGAGGAGGAGCCTCCTGGATGTACAGTCCTTAAGGACCCACGCCCATCCGCAAAAAGACCTAGGAATGGGTCTGATGTTGAAGAAGAAAATGAAGAAATTTATAGTGGTGGCTGTTTGAATGAAGCAAAGAAAATTCAGGAGAGCTTACGTAAATTCATTCGAGATTTTGATAAAAAGATGAACCAACGTAACTAGAAAACATATCAATGGAGAAATTGATCGATTAATCGGTATATTGAAAACCTTAAACTCCAAGGTCAAGCAAAGTGAAGACAAAAAGAAAGAAGATTCAGTCTCGTCGCTTGTCCAAAGAGTGGTGAAGGAAACATTGGAGTCTCCCATAGTAGTCGATACAATAATAAGCAAAATCATGGAAAGGTCACATCCAAAGGTTATTCACAGCCATTCAGGGGTAAACACAGCAACCTCCGGCCCTCAATTTGCCAAGGCCGAATCCTCTGAAGGGAAGCTAATGTCGACTAATGAAGATGCAAATTTAAAGGAAGCTGAAACTTTTGAGATATACAAGAGAAAAAGAAATAGGAGAAAGGAAAATCGCAAGAAAAGAAAACTAATGAAGAACGGAGCGAAACTGAGGACAAAATTGTTGAGATTTCTCCAAATGATAAATCTACACCAAAGAATAAACCTAAGACGTTGGCAGATATTGTTAAATCGCTGCCATTAAAGCCGTCCCTGACGTCAAGACCAGCATACTTAACAATCAGTGGCTCTGGAAAAAGCCCAGTGGATATCATAAATGGGCTCCCGTCGCCCACAAATATAGGTGTAAACGCTTCTATAGTTAGAGCGACCAAGGCGGGCTCGATTCTAGTTCGGTTAGAAGAAGAATCCCATGCAACTAAAGTCATTGGATGGCAGGAGCTGCGCCAAAATGGGCTACATGCTAAGCTAGCTCTGAGGAAAAAACCTAAACTTGAAGTGAGGGGTGTGCCTCACGCATGGAACTCAGCAGACCTAGTTAGGTTTCTGTGGCAAAGAATACCTGAAAAATCGGTTCCAACTCTCCTTGTTATTGAAGATCTTCGCCCACTATTTGCTTCAGTCGCCAGGAACGGCTTAACTAAGAACTGGGTATTGGAAGTGCACCCAATGATCCGTTTTCAGCTGTTGGAAATAGGAAGTCTAGATGGAGGATGGTGGTCCATGACTTTTAAGGATTACCTGGATGCCCCTCGCTGCACCAAGTGCCAGGGCTATGAACACACCAAGGCCACTTGCACTGCAAACTCAGTGGTTTGCATTTGGTGCGCAGGAAGTGGCCATCTAATGAAAGAATGTCCAAAGAAGAAAGTATTGGCCGACCCAACCTGCATTAATTGTAAACGGGCGAATGCAGATCATAGTAAAACAAAGCACAAGGCTGGCAGTCGGGAGTGCCCTGTGCACTTAACATGGTGCAAGGAAATAGCGAAACGTACCTATTATGAATAGAATTACCATCCTTCAGCTCAACATGGGTCGCCGAAGAGTAGTGGCAGACGAGTTGCGAGCTCTTTCTCAACGCTACGACATGATGGTAATTCAGGAACCGACCAGCCATAGGAACTTGGTCACGGGGTTTGGTCTCACGTCAAGAGTTATAGCTCTGAGCAGTGGAGAGAGGAGGCCTAGGGCTGCTATAGTGGTCAACAATCCAAATCTTGACGTGATGTATCTTAGACAATATTCTACGGCTGATTGTGTCGCATGCTACGTAAAGTGGGGCAGTTTATCTTTTACGATGATCTCGGCTTACCTGCCTAACGGAAGTAATATAGAGGAAAGTATTTCTGTCATGGAAACGATCACATCTAGTTGCAGGAATGTGATCTTATGCTCGGATACTAACGCTTGGAACACGGTTTGGGGTTCCAATCGAACAGACCGACGAGGGGCTAAGCTTGGTGATTTTATAGCAAGGAGCCAGTTAGTAGTAGTCAACAACATCTCTTCCACTCCCACTTTCTCAGGGCCAATGGGTGAAAGTTCGATTGATGTGACATTGGCATCAACGACATTAGTACGACACATTGTTGACTGGAACCTCAGATCTGAAACTAGTTCTGACCACAAAGTCCTGGAATTCAGTCTAGTGCAGGATATGCCAGATTTTCACGATATTGACAAGGGTTACGTAACTCGAAGGAATGACTGGAGCGTCTTCAAATGCATGCTGGAGGGAGAAATTGCCGACGAAGAATGGGAATCGGTGGAAACGGAATGTGCTGACGATCTGGACTATAGAGTCTCTAAAATAACTAATACAATTCTTGACGCAGCTGAAAATTCTCTCCAACGGCGAAAGGCCAGAGCTCGACTAGTTCCATGGTGGACACCGGCCTTAACTACAATGAAGAGGGAAGTCTACAAGGCACGAAGGTTGTACCAGCGATGCAGATATGAAGAGAGGCGTATTGCACTTCGTAATCAGTACAAGGCCAAAGCTAAAGAATATCGAAATGAAGTGCGTTTACAAAAGCGGAGGTCCTGGGATGAATTCATTGTCGAAGAATCAAGGAAGAATCCATGGGGAATTCCATACAGAGTTGCTCTAGGAAAACTAACTCCTTTGCAAACATTGGCAGCCCTCAAGCATGTAGATGTTCAGGCGACTACCCTCGAAGAAGCAGCGACCATTTTTATTGAGGCTACATATCCTAAAGATGATCCGTCGGAAGATAATGAAGAGGAAGAATTAGTTAGACGCACAACTACTTACCCACCTGGAACAGACTTCTGCCCTCCATGGGATATTTACGATCTTCGTATTGCTGTTGATAGGCAGAAAACCGGTCGTGCCCCGGGGCTCGATTCTATAGACGCTGCGATCTTGAAAAATAGTATCCCCTATATGGAAGATATATTATTAGGAATTTTCAATGACTGCCTAGATAGGGGGTATTTTCCGAGAAGCTGGAAGGTGGCAGATTTGAGACTACTCTACAAGGGAGGGAACAAGGATAAGCAGCTTCCTAAGTCGTATAGACCTATATGTCTTCTTCCCGTGATGAGTAAGGTACTGGAGAATCTTATTATGATAAGACTACAGCCGATACTTAGAAAGGCAAGCCATCCACGGCAATTTGGCTCTACAAAAGGTAAGGGAACTACAGATGCTATACTCAGAATTCGCGCCGATGTCGAACAGAGGAATGAACGGTATGTTATGTTGTTGCTCTTTGATATATCCTCTGCGTTTGACAGCGTTTGGTGGCCACGTGTACTCCAACAACTACAGAAATACGAAGCCCCCAGTAACTTAAATACTCTCATAAGCAGCTACCTTCAGAACAGGACTGTAAAGGTCCGAGGAAGTTCTTATGAGAAAGAAGCTTCTATAGAGAGGGGATGCCCACAAGGATCAGTTCTTGGCCCAGCTTTATGGAAGCTGGTTTTTGATGAAATACTGGGTGTGCTCGAGGAACAGCATTTCTCTGCCACGGCCTACGTCGACGATTTAGCTGCTATAGTGGCCTCCAACAGTAGGTCTGGAATAAAAGAAGAGGCACAACGGTGCGCCACCCTGGTAGGACAATGGTGTAAAAGTAAGAAGCTGAGAATGGCAGTTTCAAAGACACAGGCTATTCTACTTAGAGGAAAAACGGATAGGGCACATCCTATAAACATATGTATAGAAGGCATCAGAATCCGTCCCAGTGAGGAAGTCACCTATCTGGGAATAAGAATCGGAAGAGGATTTAATGTGACCCCTCATTTGGAATACTTAAGAAATAGGGTGGCACTAGCCTTAAACGGTCTTAGCCGCGTCGGGGGTGCATTTTGGGGCCTTAGATACCCGGCTACGATGACGATATATAATGGAGTGATTTTGGGTATCCTAAGATACGCAACACCTGCCTGGTACCAGAACCTTTCACAGCGGCAAAAGAGCAGATTGGCAACCATCCAGCGAACGGCTCTGCTCAGGGTAACCAAGTCTTACAGGAGTGTGTCTCACGAGGCGACACAAGTTTTAGCTGGAGGAATACCTATCGACCTCTTCTTACGAGAAGAAGTGTTGAAGGATAAGTTCAAGAGAGGGGACTCAGCTGGTCTTCCGGAGAACATACGAGCGAGAATCACAGAAGAACCCAGAAAATGGAAAAAGATTATCCGAGATCATTCTATAGATACGTGGAATCGGCGGTGGGTGGCAACTTCGAAAGGTGCTACCTTGAGAAAATACTTTCCCAGCGTTCAGGCACGTTTACATGCAACATGGGTAATCCCGGATTACTGGATATCGCAATTTCTCACAGGACATGGGGGTTTCCGGGCTAAACTCCATAGCCTTGGTGTAGACATAGATCCCTTATGTTCTAGATGTGGAATTCCAGAAACTGCTGAGCACATCATTATGAATTGCACAGCCTTTGAAGCTCTAAGGGTCAAACTACTGAGGGAAACCGGACTATATGTTGTCTCGGAGAATGATTTCCCTCAGCTGATCACAGAAGAAAACTACCCGCACTACAAAGCTTTTGTATACGGGTGGAAGACTGCGATTGGCTCATCCCATTTCAATCTCAGTAGAAGAGGAAATATTCCTGGGAGGCCGCCTGACAGCGGAGGAGCTGAGGAAGAAGATGACAGCCTTGGAGCAGCCTAAGATTAGATTTCTCAGTTACCTTGATAAATTGTTATGGTGTTCATTGCTATTATGTTTATTGTTATTATAGTTTTTGGTATCGTGGTTATTGTTATTGTGTATATGTTGTTTGTATTTATATATTGTTTATATATTGTTATTGTGTATAATGTTACATTGTAATTATATGGATATGTTTTGATATTTTGGCAATATTAAAAGTTAGTATTGCCTAAACCTGTATTGCCTGAAGGCAAGGAAGGGCGAACAATAAATAAAATAAATAAAAGGTGGAAACTCGGGTTCGAATCCCGACCGGGTCAAATCTTTTCTCTTCAAAAAATAGAATAATATATCTATATATATATATATATAAGTTAGCTGTGTGTAAGATATAAATAATAACTTATAGGATAAGAGACTTAGTAGGATAAGTAATACCATCACTATAAACAAACCTAATGTATATATATCTGTTCAGAAGACACAATAAAGTTAGTTGTTGTTTTATAAGCGTGCCGTTCACTTTGTCACCTCAAACCCCCACCTTTTTTTAGTGTTAGAGTTCAGTCTAATCATAACTTATATATATATATATATATATATATATATATATATATATATATATATATATATATATATATGTGTGTGTATACATATATATACTTGGTTCTAAACCAGTGAATTGTGTGACAAAGTAATGGCGATTTAAAGGTATGTAACCAATAATCGGTTTTAAAAATTTCATTTTCCTCGAAGAGGGTGAAAAAAATGATATTTTTTGATTTTTTTGAATAAGCGTTTTTCAATGTTTTTTAGGATGCTGAATTAGAATCTTACGTCAAAATTTGTGTGAAAAAATCTATAGAGGTTGTTTGCTTGAAAATCTAATCATTTTTTTAGAATTTAATTAACCTAAACCAAAATCTGTGGAGTGGCTGTATTTTTCCTTTCGCATCCAAAACTAAAAATCTTGGTGAAAGAATTAGGTCGATATCTTTTTCTAAACTCGAGATATTTTTTTCGGCTTCTAGAGCCCATTGGTCGGAACGGCAAAATACTTGTCTAATATTTTTTGACCAGGAACCTCCAAAAAAATTGCCAACAAGATCCGTGAGAGACTGAGTGTGTCCTCCTCTTGTTAGTATAATATGATGAAGACGATTGGGATACATGGTCATTTAGATAAAAATAAATCATATAAAGTTATTTTATCGACGTTTCGGATGACTGTACAAGCCTTCATCTCAGCTAAAAGAAATCCAACAGAAAAATTATATCACAGGAAATTGAGTTTAAATGAGATTAAAAATAAAATTATGATATCGAAAAATACAAATGATGTCGAAAAAATAATAAAATAAAATAGAAAGATTAAAACATGATAATGGCCATTATTAATAAACAATAATAGATAAATCGAATATGACCATTAAATAATACATTGTAAAATAAATAAAATAATAACGCTAAGGTCCTTGAAGAATCCTGGTCTCCTCCACAATCCTCCTCCTCTGACACCCAGAGTTTGAAGATCGTCCTCCATATCTTCTAGCCAATGAAGTCGAGGCCTACCTCCACCCAGGTGTCCCTCCAACATCATTTTAGGGAGCCTACCATATTCCATTCTTTGTAAATGTCCTAATCTTATTCGCCCCCTTTTTATATAGGTTACTATATCTGTGGGGCTGCAGGTTGGTTCTTAAGCTCTTCATTAAATTTCTTCCAACAAAGATACCACATTTTTTTTAATTAGGCCATATACTTTCTAGAGAATTTTCCTTTCACACAAGTTTAGTAGTGTTTTGCCATATGGTGTCCAGGTCTCGCTCCCGTACCTAACAACCGGATGTAGGATCGCCCGATAAACTCTTATTTTGAGAGTGCTGGATATATCTCTATTTCGAAAAACCTATATCAGAAACCAACGACACCTATTTCTAGCTATTATTCCTGTTTTTATTTCTTCTTTTATACTATTATTCTCAATGATAATAGTACCCAGGTACTTAAACTTTCTCAAAACAGAATCAATTTTTTCCTCCTCAATATATCTATTTCCTCTTTTCTCTATCTCGTTTCCCTATATTTAGCTTTTCCTTTATTTATTATCAGTCCTAGCTCTTGCAGCTATTTCACACTCGAAAGCTCCAAGGAGCGCATTGGCTGTTCTCCCTGTAATCGCTACATTAAATAAATATAGTTGTAATTAATATAAAAGTAGGTAATATTAAATGAAAGAGTATGTTAGAGTATTAGAGCAATTATTTGAGTATGTTGTAGTAGAAATCGATCCAGCAAAATTGATTTATTTTAAAATTCGTTAGATGAACAGCAAATCTTTTTTCTTTTCTTTTTCTCTACTTCTATAAAAACCATTTATTTTCTTTATTAACAAACTGAATATACAAATCTAGCTAATTGACCAACGAAGAAGTCTCTAAATATGCTTAATTTAATGGGTGAATAAATTTGCATTTAACTTGACAAAAACTCTTCGTTTATACACCGGTGTCTGAAGAATGTTGTTTGGCTTGAAATTTTTGGCTTAGACGGTACGCGTTCGTAACACTACATGCTCGTATAAATGAATCGACTTTAATTCTTGAAAACGTTTTGAACCACATACGGTCTTGAATTAAACAAAAAAAAAAAAATCAGCAATACAAATACCAACTTTGGTTATCCTGATTGGAAGGGATATTCCTATAATGCTGACGGCTTTCGTGAAAATCGGATAGGGGGGGCATCCCTTCGGTCGATACCCATCCAAGTTATCCCGGATGAAGACTGTAATAGAGGAAGAGTAGTAAGCGTTATTGAACCAGGTGGTTCCTAAGCGTGTGAGAAGAGGGAGATGGACTAATTTATTTATCAAACTATCGGGAACAGTGTTAGCTAATTGAAGAAGGATAAATATTTGAAGAGGTAGCGGGTAAGAGTCTAAGTGAGCAGCTATCTAAGTAGTTGATTGATTGAATCATTCGGCCCCGTGTGGAGCTTTCAAGTAATTGACCAGCCAACCACCTGTTAACCTCCTCCGTTTACTTCCCCACTTACTTACCGTCCTCCCCACCACTTTCCTTCCCCTACTAGTTCATTTTATTTCATTGGACAGTCCATAGTCAATCTCATCCACAACCAACTATATATCTTTAATTTCATAGAAGGATTAAGACAACAAAATCACCCTTATATTATAAGGAAAAGACACAATTATTGATGGGTATATATCGATACACGATGTGTCGAAATATTTTTCCTCGATAGTCCCGATATGGTACTGCTATCGACGAGGCGCTCTAGCCCCTCCACGCACCAATAAAACCTTTTATCGATTCAAACCTCGTTCCGATTTATTTCGATGTTCTAGTCGCTACTTGTTGAGGGGAAAGGTTATAATCATCATTTTTTTTTTTTTTTTTACGGGTCATCATCAAGAGAGAAATCCTTTTCCTGCTTCTACTACTTCTCAGACTGCGCTTACGGTTTCAAGCTCTTCAACTACTTATTTTTCTTCTTCTTTGATTTAACCCAATATTGTAACTACCCAACCTTCTCCGCATTTTCATCCTCCTTCTTCTGAATCCAACATATCCTTCTCCCAGTTAAAATCTACATTTCCTCATCATATTCACCATTTTAACCTCCTTTGTCGTCTTCAAAAAGCTCTTGTTATGAAAATTGAACAAAGGATCTTTCTTCTCAAATGCCGGTCCCATTCTCTCTTTCCTAAATTTATTGATAACTCATTTCACACTTTCACTATTTCCAAACCTCTCCTCAAAGCTGGCATATTCTGCCTTTAAATTTAAAAAATCTTTATTGAACCTTAAAATACGCGAAATCATTCTTGATATACACAATATCAATAAAAAAATATCATCCCTTACTCACATTTTAAGTTCTGATATTTATAATCATATAATGATCAGTTTCCTATAATTCCGTAGCTCCCCGTTTCTATGATCTTCCTAAAATCCACAAGTCCAACACCCTACTTCGTCCTATTACCTCTAATATCAATTCCCCGTCTCTTAAACTCAGTAAATTCCTACTCCCCTCCCTTCAAATCCTGAGCCACGATAATCCTTATGATATCCGCAGTTCCTTCCACTTACGTGAAATATTACTTTCCTTTAAAATTCCCGATAACTTTATCCTGGTCTCCTTAGATGTTGAAAACCTATTTACTAACATTCCTATAGATAACGCTCTCCTCCTTATTAACAATCACTGGTCATGCATCGAACCTCACACCCTTCTTAACCGTTCATCCTACTTAAATTCCTTAGAACTATGTTGCAAATCCGGCTACCTATCCTACAAAAATGAGTTTTATAAACAAATCTCCGGTCTTGCCATGGGTAATCCTGTTGCCCCTGACATATCCAACATCGTCCTCAATGACCTTCTTAACTCCATTTTACCCTTATTCCCTACTGATATCGCCTTCATCAGAATATTTGTTGATGACCTATTCCTTGTCCTCAACCCTGATAAAATTCCCTCTATCCTTTCCGCGTTCAACTCTTATCACCCTCGTCTCCGCTTTACCATCGAACGGGAAATCAATAATTCTCTCACTTTCCTTGATCTTCTAGTTATAAGAAATCCTGACCACTCCATATCCACCAAACCCACCTACTCTGGTAGACTTTTGAACTTTCATTCCCAACACCCTTACCATCAAAAAATTAATGTCGCCAAGAACCTCATCCATCGCTGCCTCTCCCTTTCTGATCCCGAATACCATAATACCAACACATTACGCATTAAACAAATCCTCCAGGCTAACAGTTTCCCACCACTTACCATAAACAAACTCCTTTCCAATTACCTCGATCATTCGACCTCTACCCTTTCCGCCTCAAACTCCCCCGCACCTCCATCCCCGTTATTACTATACAGGTCCCTACCTTATATCCCCTTCATTTCTGATAACATTAAAAAAACTCTCCGCTCTACCTTCCCTAACCTACGCCTAGGCCTGAAATCCCACAACAAACTCAACTACATCTACACTAACCTCAAAGATCCCATCCCTATCCAACTCAGATCCAACGTTTATCAGGGTATTTACCGTATACCCTGTGCTTTTCCTAATTGCCAGTCCTCATATATTGGCCATACCAAAAACCACCTTAAAACCCGCATCTCCCAACACAAACTCTCCATTTCTTCCAAAAACTCCTCTGCCACCAAACTCTCGGAACATGCCATATCCTTAAACCATACCTTTGATTTTGAAAAAACTTCAATTCTTGCCACGGTCCCTAACCATAGTAAACGTTTATTATCCGAATCTATTTATATCCATCTCGAGCCTAATCCCGTCAACCACAATAGCGACAAAGAGTACATTTCCTATACTTATTCCCAAGTTATTAACCTTATTAAAAAACAATAACCTTCCCTTCGGTCCTTTCCGTCTCTTTTTGTAATTTTTACTTTATATTATTATGTCTATTTGCTTCATTTTGTTATTTTTCTGTATCTTTTTATATTTGTGCTGCACCCTGATCATGATGGCATTGGCATTATTGTATTTATCTCTCTTTATTCTGTTTGTATTTAACTGTTATTTTGTTGTCTTTTAGTCTCTCTGTTGTTCATTTTTCTTTTGTATTTTTGTTACATTTTCATTGTTTCATTTTCCTATTCTGTATCCATGTATCCAGCGCCTTTTCTCCCTTTTACCTACCCAGCTGTTCTTACCGTTTCACTTCAGTCATTATTTTATTGGTTATTTGATATTTACTTTAACTAAACTATAATATACAAATGTAATGTGATTAGAATGAATCATGTACATATATTTTTTCAGGTCTGGTTTCAGAATAGGAGAGCCAAATGCAGGAAGCACGAAAGTCAAATGCATAAAGGTAATAGAATATTTTAATGTTCGAATAATTGCTTAAAATACTAGAATTTGCTTATTTTTAGTTTTAAATATAGTAATATAGCAACAATATCATACCAATTATAAATATAAGAATTTAATAAATAACTTTATAAAACAATAAAATTATGAAGGTATAATGAACAACGTTTCATGGGTCAATATCTGTCGTGAAAAATTAATTTGAGATTGTTATAAAGCCAGAATTTTAATCAAACTAATTGCAGCTGTGTAATTGCAATTTTTTTTTTTTTTTTTTTTTGTAAACATCATTTATTTGTCATATACTTCTAACGTAATGAACAATATATTACTGACATCTGTATATATACTATATACTATATATATATATATATATATATATATATATATATATATATATATATATATATATATATATACTGAGGTGTTTGCTTCTGTTAGTGCTCCCTAATCCAGTTACTCCTTAACCTACTTCATTCTGTACCTGTTTGTGACTGTTTCCATATGATTTGTCATTGAAATATCAATAAATTTTAAAGACAGATCAATACAATTAGAATTCATGAATTATTTGTCTCATCTATTGGAATTTTTTTTATTCGAAGACTAGGTTCAAATTGTAAACATATATCAGTTCTAAAAACCTACAAAAAAAAAGTCTACAACACTATGGTACACAGATTAAAATTTAATTTTAAAATATAATTTTATCAGAGTTTAAATTTTAAAAATTTAAGACAAGTCATCAAACATGTTGACATTCATCAAAGGAGGCAAAATGGAAGGGCTTCTGAAAGACATGAGGCTGAGTGTAGAGAGGCCAAAGAGGGAGTCGAGTAGTTAGCTAGATACCTTTTGACCCCTACATTTATTTGTCAGATCAATAGGCAATCCCTTCGGTTTTATTTTTAATTATCCCATTTCGCATTTGTGACCAGTAGAAAAAGATAAATCAACATATCATAGGGAAAAACTAAAAGATTGTTCATTGAGCTAACTAACATATACAGTGATCAAAAGGTATTCACTAAACTCTAGCAAACTCATTCGTTCAACATTCGTCTCTTTACATACTCTACTCTAGGTCCTAATAGCTTTTAGAAGACCTTCCATTTTTCCTCCTTAGCTGAGTATCAACATTATTTCTTATCTTACATCATTATTATATAATCTATTTATATAATCTGTGTGCCAAGGTTCTAATGTTTTGAATTTTTTTTATGTTTTTAGAACTGATGATGTATTTTTAATATTTGAAATTAGTCTTCAAATAAAAAAAATATCCAATAGAAGAGGTATATAATTTATTAATGCGAATACATTTAATAAGCGTTAAACAGTTGAATTAGAGTCTCACTTATATGTAGGAGTTTTTTAGTAAAATTGCTTGATTGAAATTTATTTCGTGGTGAGATTTATATAAAAAAAAAAACCCTAAAATTATTGCGGTCTAGGTGATGACTGAAAGTGGGATGGACATGCGCCTCCTATAAATTTAGCTGAAACGCACTGGCTATAACTTCATGTATAGAAAAACGCAAGAAGTTATCAATCTGTTGTTAAGAAATATAAATGCATATTTTACAGGTGTTTTTGTTGTAAATTTTAGGTTTAAGATGGAGCTCTGATTTATTTCCAGATTTTCTCGGCTCCTTGGTGCATATGCTTAAGGTCCGGGGATGAGAACTGTGCACCCTGAGGGAGGCTGATGTATAGACTGGGGTGAAAAACGCTTTACGGCTCCCTTGACAAAATACCGGGAATAATTTGGTTAGGGTAGCGGGGTAGGGGGAGGGGGGGAGTGTTGTTGCTAAAAGATTGTGCAGCCTACGTCCCCGGGGCCACATTATCTCTGATTACTCCGCGATTTGATTGAATTAGAAAACATGCTGGGGTGATTCGGGCAGATGTCCTCCTCCACACACCACTTACTCCTAACTGGCCTAAAGCTCCACCAGCAACAATCTCTATCGATTCCAGCCTCTCATCGATTTCGTCATCGCAATTGGTGAAATCGAAAAATATAACAAGAAGACAAGATCCGAAAATAATCAGTATTATGATAAATGTTAAAATGGTGAATACATTTAATCTGTTTACACAACACTTTATAACTTGAGGTACGCATGGTGGTATATAAGGATTAACTAGGATTGATTTATTGATTACGATCCTACAACAAGAATTAATGATTTAATTGCCACTTCTATTGGAATTGGTTTATTTAAAAATTAGTTTCGAAAGTTAAACATTCATCATCAGTTATAAAACACACAAAATTTTCAAAACGTCGGCACTTTGTTACATAGACTTTACATATTATTGTTTTTAAAAATATAAGACAAGAAACCAAATATATTGTTACTTACCTTTAAAGGCAAAACGAACATATTTTTAAGCATAGAAAAATTAAATTAATAAAAAAGACCGACTAGTCGGTGGTTTTTTTCAGAATAATCGCAGACTACAATAGTAGGCGAGAGGTCGGTCCATCTCTAGCAAACTTATTTCCATCCGCTTATTATCTCATCTAATTAGATATTTTCCTTTTAATAGAAATTTATTCCATAAAAAATACTGTTGGGGCATTTCACAAATTATTTAATTTTAATTAAAATACAATGCAACAGAAATCACAAGTATTGGCATTGTCATTAGACATTAAAGGAGCGTTTGATGAAGCACGGTAGCCCTCTATTTTGAAAGGGTGTCCCATAAAATTTGTCTAATGATTAAAAATTATTTAACTGTTTGGAGAAGTCAAAATCAATTAACAGATGCAGTTTTTACTAAATCGCGAAGTAAAGGAACACCTCAGGATTTATGCTGCTCCCCTCTCCTTTGGAATATAATAATGGACGATATATTCAAGATTGTGACGTTAGAAGAAACTGACGTCATTGTATTTGCCGATAATTAATTGCTACTTAAATGAAAGTTATTTTACCAACTAAATCGTAAAGAGATATTAAATAAATTAGTCATAGGGGCTAAAAAAAAATTAATTCACTTTTCAACCTGAAAAAACCAAATATATGTTATTCTCCCGGAAACATCGTATCCCCCCTAATCACAACATTATACTAAGTAACCGAAGAAATATTTAATTAAAATCTTAAGGCTTCATTTTAAAATGACTTATTAAATACTAAAACATTAACAAACATTTAATTTTCTTCTAAGGCTATTTGAAAAATGGCTATTTTTATACATTTAAAAAAATAATCCAAGGTAAATAAAAACAATGGATGTTTTTTATTACACAATGTATATATTATAATAATCAATATCACTAAAAAGATATTGGTTTGAAAAGATAAAGATTGACACTCACAAATAAGTAAATTTTGATGAATTTGTCAGAGTAGCGGGGGGATTTTTTTGAATCTGAACTAAAACCTGCCCTTCCATAAGAGGGGGGACAAGTTTTGTTCTAGGTTCTTTGGGACGCTTATATATTGTATAATTGTTTTTAATTTTTTCCCTTCTTTTTACTATTCATCTTATTTTAAATTTATTTTATATTATTATTTATTCCATTTTATATCTTAAACAGTTTGACTATTTTTATTTGTTTTCATTGTATTTATTGTATGAATGGATTCGTTATCTACCATATTATATATCACCCTTGAGTGAGGAAGATTATAATATACTTCCCTTCACCTTAAGAAAAAATAGATCCTTTCCAAAAAAGCGGTGTATATGAACTAAAATGTGATGACTGTGAAGCAAAATACACGGGGAAAACTGGACGATCGGTAAATCAAAGTGTAAAAGAACATATAAGAGCATACACTACTAAGACGCAAAATGAAAATAACCAAAAATTTAATAAAGACTCGGGAGTAAAAATACTACATCAAGTAGAAATTAGCCTACAATTAAATATTTATGAACCATTAGAAATAATAAAATCGTTTAAAACCGATCCAGATTTTTTTTTAAACGACCAATTAAACATTTCCAATAGCCCCATTTTAAATTTGTTCCCCATAGGAACAAAAAATCCAGTGACTCATAAGGGAAATCCCATAGTAAATCACAAATATTTAATCTACCTGCCCCCTTCCACTTCTCACGATGAGTATGTTTCATTCAGTATTTTTTAGACCTCCTGAGGTGAATACTGATGTTTGATTTCTTGTCTTACATTTTTGAAAACTTTAGTTTATATAATCCATGTAACATAGTACTGATGTGTTGAAAAAATGTATGTTTTAGAACTGAAGATGAATGTTTAGCATTCGAAACTAGTTTTCTAATAAAATAATCCCAATAGAAGTGGCAATTAATTCATCAATCCTAATTGTAGTGTTGTTCGTGTATACAAGTACTATTAAAAATAAATTGATAAAATACACAGTATATATGTATGTTTAAAAAAAAAAAAAAATAAACTTAAAAAAATTGGTATATCGTATTTTTAATTTTTCAAACCCGATATAACAATCTCGTTGTGGTGAACACGGCATTATGTCGTTCTTATTTTTGTCACCTTGAAGATACGATATATCGGGATTCTACTGTATAAAAAAACAAGAAAGCATTCGTTATTTTCCCTACAACAAAACAGTTGAAAAACTAGAAATTGATGTTTTACAAGATGGTTACGATTTTTATATTTCGTTACAAAATAAATGACAATAAAAAAACAATAAAAGCCACAGAAAGAAAATAATAGGGAACTAGCGATCCATCTCCACTGGTTACTGATGAATGCAATAATAGAAAGTGAAAGAGATTCAGCATCACTGGTCAGATGAGGGTGGGTCAATGAAGTTAGCTACCTGGCACCCCCCTCCAACTAGGAGGGGAGGGTTCACCCGAGTGTAAGTAACCTCCAATACCAAGATATCAGACACTTCCCCATTCCCTACGAGGAACAACTTTTACACTTTATCTAACAACTGGTTCCTTAAATTATTAAAATGTTCAAACTTGGATTTATTGAAAGTTAAAACTGTATAAAATAAAATTTATATGACTTTAATTGGATTAAGGGTCACTCTGGTATGATAGTAACTAACAGGGATGGGTATCGTATGAAGAATATCTTTAATAAAGAAAAAAATATATTAACATATTCGATATCGACGATACTTTGAACTCTGAATATCGATTTGAATATGACATTTGTGACCAAAATATTGATATATCGATATGTGTGTGTGTGTGTGTGTGTGTGTGTGTGTGTGTGTGTGTGTGTGTGTGTTTTTGTGTGTGTGTGTGTGTTGCCGCAAATCGCGAAAAATCAAGAAAATAAGCAGTCTAAAACTGGTATTGAATGAATGAATGAATGAAAAATTACTGTTTATTGAAAAAAAGAAATAATCATAAAAATCGATTCATAATCGACGAAAAAATTGCGTTATAAACATGTATAAACATATATATATGTATATACAGGTTGTTCAATATTTGATGTATCAGTCGCGGGAAGGCCTTAATTTCATATTTTTGTTCAAAATATATTTTATTTTTGCAATATCAGTTTTAGACTGCTTATTTTCTTAAAATGATTTTTAGCGATTTGCGGCGAAACAGTGGCCCGTATAAAAAAATTCACCCGTATAAAATCGATTCAGAATTTGATTTTCTATCTAAACCCGTCGTAAAAAATACCACATCCTATTGGGAATTCCAAAGTTAGGGTAGCTTGAGAAGAGGTGGAGAATGTTGGAGAGTAGACTATAACCTGAAAAGAAACTTTATTTGACACAGTTAAGACCCTGAGAGTTTCGTTTCAAAATTTCAAAAACTGTGGGAAAAAAAGGGGTGGGAATCGAATATTGAACACCCTGTATAAAACACTGAATTCATATTTTAGACTGTGATTCAATGTCGTTACCTAAATTAACTAAAATGATAAAATTAAGAGGAATATCATTCTAACGTGATTGGAATATTTAAAATGGCATTTTAAAAAAAAACACACAAACACACACGCTCACAAACACACACGCTCACACACACACACACACACACACACACACACACACACACACACACACACACACACACACACACACACACACACACACACACACACACACACACACACACACACACACACACACACACACACACACACACACACACACACACACACACACACACACACACACACAAACACACACACATATCGATATATCGATATTTTGGTCACAAATGTCATATTCAAATCTATATTCAGAGTTCAAAATATCGTCGATATCGAATATGTTTATATTTTTTTTTTCTTTATATTTTTCTTACGTATATTGATATTTTATTATTTCCATTTCCTAAAGTGAGAAAGGTTACCAGAAGTTAAGAACATTGATATAGTGTTTTCTATCTTGGTATATAGAGGTATTTTGGGTGGGAGCAGGGGTGGAGCAGTGGTTGGTTGAATGTCGGTACCTTAATTTATTTTACCCCGAAACGTCGGCACTATCGTAACTTGTATCTATGACTGCAAACCCCAACAGTCAACATCTCCATCAATATGAAATATATTTTATATCTATTAAATATAATATAAGATCTAAAGATTTTAGATATTATTTTCGTTTAAATATGTTATTAATTTAAAATTATGATCCCTTGTACAATATAATATTATGCTATAACAACCAGTTCACGAATAATGAAAATTAATAAAAGCGCAATGTATTATTTCATCAAATACGCGCTCCTTCCTTAAGGGAAGGAATCAAACACACACACATACACACACACACACACATATATTACTATAATTTTTATGTGGTGGTACCATGGCTTAGGTCTGTTTAACTTTTGAAAATGGGTACTTGGTATTAAAGTAATAACCAGGTGGTTAGTACAAAGTTCTGACAACAATGCCTACAAAGAATTTAGATTTAATTTATTTATAAAGATAAATTCCTCCTGTAAGTAATATGCTCTGAGAACAGCAACTAACTGAAGCAGAGCTGAAGGGAAAGGAAGACGCCGTGAAGAGATCTTAAAGATGATTACTCAAAGGGTTATAAGCTCCTGGATGAGCCGTTCCAAGTTAGCCCTACCATCTTAATTAATTTATAAGCAACCTTCTTCTTAATTGTTACTGAAAATTCTTCTACCCATTACAAGAGTTCATTTGATAAACTCACTAATAAAACTTGTTATTTATTTGCCATTAATTCGAATTTTTTTCAAGTAGCTTAAACACTTAATTGATATAATTAATTAATTTATCAATATTAATTTTTATCGATATAATTATATTATCAAACGTCTTAATCAATTTATAAGTAATCTGATTGTCAATTATTACTGAAAACTCTTCTAGCCATTACTACAGCTAATTTTATAATCCCATGTACAAAACTAGTAATATACTTGTCATTAATTTACATTAATAATAAATTCAGTGATGTGTCGGTACCAGTACCTCGGTTAAAAATAAATTGTTATTACATAAAAAAACTACAATTTCTTAGCTTTCAAAAACATCAAATATTTTAAATATATCTCATTTATTACACTCAAGAGAAGCTTCTGAACCTAGCTCAAAAATAAGATGAGCCAGATGTTGTCCTCTTCACGTGGCGACCACAGTATAACTAAAGTCTTCCGACTCTAACCTTTTCCTGCTCTGACGTTCTGTCAAAATAGAAATTCATATGCTAACTTGTTTTTATTTATAAATAGCGCCTTTATTTGATTATTTGGCAATAGGCCATAATTGGGTCCCCTATCTTATATGTTATCGATATAATTAATTAAACGTCATAATTCATTTATGAGCAACCTGGTTCTTTATTATTATTGAGAATCCACCGAAGCAATACTAGAACTTATTTGATAAAACTTATAATTTAAATGTCATTAATCAATATTCTACGCAGCCTAAACGTAAAAATTCTAATTTATCTATATATTTAATGTTAATTCATTAATGAATATAATTAATATTAACTCACCAATAGATTTATTGATGGAATGTATTTAAAAGCAGCCTGATTCTTAATTGCTATTGAAAATTCATCAAACCAGTAACAGAACTTATTTGATAAACCCAATTACAAAACTTGTAATTAAAAATAATTATTGATTTTATGCAATTTAAACGTTTAATTAATTTATCTATATAATTAACCTTAAAAAATGAACATAATTATTATTAGCTTATCAATATTATTAAAGAAACGTCTTATCGTATTTATATGCAGCCTGGTACTTATTTTTTACTTAAAATTCTTCTAACCATTACTATAATTTATTTGAGAAACTCCCTTATTAAACTTGTCATTAATTCAAATATTCAAAAATTCATTTATAGCAAAAAACTCCAATTAACTTTACTTTCTCATTATCAATTAGTAGTATGTAAAATATTTAATATCAATCAATTCCAGAAGTGGCTATTTCTCATCTCCAATAATAAACATAACAGCTGACCTAAACTGTTAGTATTTCACTTTCTACTTATTTATAAATCACTATTATAGTGAGATAATCCTATCCGATGATTATAATAGAGATGGAATTTCGGAACTGCCTCGCGTTTTGCAGATAAAATCAAAAATCCACTTTTAAAAACTTAAAATTCAAGTTACTTCATCCATTTGCATTTTAACCCATATCAAACTAGATTTAATATTGACAAAACAAAACCACCCTGCCATGCATATAGTGTGCCACGTGTTTTGCAGATAAAATCAAAATCAACTCTTAAAATCTTAAAATTCGAGTTACTTCATCCATTTTCATTTTAACCCATATCGAACTATATTTAATAATGACAAAACAAAACCACTCTGCCATGCATATAGTGTGCCACGTTATTTCATCCATTTTCATTTTAACCCATATCAAACTAGATTTAATATTGACAAAACAAAACCACTCTGCCAGGCATATAGTGTGCCACGTGTTTTGCAGATAAAATCAAAAATCAATTCTTAAAAACTTAAAATTTAAGTTATTTCATCCATTCTCATTTTAATCAATATCAAACTAGATTTAATATTGACAAAATAAAACCACTCTGCCATGCATACAGTGTGTCACGTTATTTCATCCATTTTCATTTTAACCCATATCAAACTAGATTTAATATTGACAAAACAAAACCACCCTGCCATGCATATAGTGTGCCACGTGTTTTGCAGATAAAATCAAAAATCAACTCTTAAAAACTTAAAATTCGAGTTACTTCATCCATTTTCATTTTAACCCATATCGAACTATATTTAATAATGACAAAACAAAACCACTCTGCCATGCATATAGTGTGCCTCGTTATTTCATCCATTTTCATTTTTACCCATATCAGACTAGATTTAATATTGACAAAACAAAACCACTCTGCCATGCATATAGTGTGCCACACGTTTTGCAGATAAAATCAAAAATCCACTCCTAAAAACTTAAAATTCAAGTTACTTCATCCATTTTCATTTTAACCCATATCGAACTATATTTAATATTGACAAAACAAAACCACTCTGCCATGCATATAGTGTGCCACGTTATTTCAACCATTTTCATTTTAACCCATATCAAACTAGATTTAATATTGACAAAACAAAACCACCCTGCCATGCATACAGTGTGTCACGTTATTTCATCCATTTTCATTTTAACCCATATCAAACTAGATTTAATATTGACAAAACAAAACCACTCTGCCATGCATATAGTGTGCTACGTTATTTCAACCATTTTCATTTTAACCCATATCAAACTAGATTTAATATTGACAAAACAAAACCACTCTGCCATGCATATAGTGTGCTACGTTATTTCAACCATTTTCATTTTAACCCATATTAAACTAGATTTAATATTGACAAAACAAAACCACCCTGCCATGCATATACTCTGCTACGTTATTTCAACCATTTTCATTTTAACCCATATCAAACTAGACTTAATATTGACAAAACAAAACCACTCTGCCATGCATATAGTTCCACGTTATTTCATCTATTTTCATTTTAACCCATATTGAACTATATTTAATAAAGACAAAACAAAACCACTCTGCCATGAATATAGTGTGCCACGTTATTTCATCCATTTTTATTTTAACCCATATCAACAAAGATTTCATATTAACAAAACAAAACCACTCTGCCATGCATATAGTGTTCCACACGTTTTGCAGATAAAATCGAAAATCCACTCTTAAAAACTTAAAATTCGAGTTACTTTATCCATTTTCATTTTAACCCATATCAAACTAGATTTAATATTGACAAAACAAAACCAATATTCCATGCATATAGTGTGCTACGTTATTTCATCCATTTTCATTTTAACCCATATCAAACTAGATTTAATATTGACAAAACCAACTGAACAAACAAAACCAACTCTGCCATGCATATAGTTCTACGTTATTTCATCTATTTTCATATCAACCCATATTGAACTATATTTAATAAAGACAAAACAAAACCACCCTGCCATGCATATAGTGTGCCAAGTTATTTCATCCATTCTCATTTTAACCCATATCAAACTAGATTTAATATTGACGTAACAAAACCACTCTGCCATGCATATAGTGTGCCACGCGTTTTGCAGATAAAATCAACAATCCACTCTTAAGAACTTAAAATTCAAGTTATTTCATCCATTCTCATTTTAATCAATATCAAACTAGATTTAATATTGACAAAATAAAACCACTCTGCCATGCATACAGTGTGTCACGTTATTTCATCCATTTTCATTTTAACCTATATCAAACTACATTTAATATTGACAAGACAAAACCACTTTACCTTGCATATAGTGTGCCACGTTATTCCAACCATTTTCATTTTAACCCATATCAAACTAGATTTAATATTGAAAATACAAAACCACTCTGCCATACATATAGTGTGCCACGTGTTTTGCAGATAAAATCAAAAATCAACTCTTAAAAACTTAAAATTCGAGTTACTTCATCCATTTTCATTTTAACCCATATCGAACTATATTTAATAATGACAAAACAAAACCACTCTGCCATGCATATAGTGTGCCACGTTATTTCATCCATTTTCATTTTAACCCATATCAAACTAGATTTAATATTGAAAATACAAAACCAATCTGCCATGCATATAGTGTGCCACGTTATTCCAACCATTTTCATTTTAACCCATATCAAACTAGATTTAATATTGAAAATACAAAACCACTCTGCCATACATATAGTGTGCCACGTGTTTTGCAGATAAAATCAAAAATCAACTCTTAAAAACTTAAAATTCGAGTTACTTCATCCATTTTCATTTTAACCCATATCGAACTATATTTAATAATGACAAAACAAAACCACTCTGCCATGCATATAGTGTGCCTCGTTATTTCATCCATTTTCATTTTTACCCATATCAGACTAGATTTAATATTGACAAAACAAAAACCACTCTGCCATGCATATAGTGTGCCACACGTTTTGCAGATAAAATCAAAAATCCACTCCTAAAAACTTAAAATTCGAGTTACTTCATCCATTTTCATTTTAACCCATATCGAACTATATTTAATATTGACAAAACAAAACCACTCTGCCATGCATATAGTGTGCCACGTTATTTCAACCATTTTCATTTTAACCCATATCAAACTAGATTTAATATTGACAAAACAAAACCACCCTGCCATGCATACAGTGTGTCACGTTATTTCATCCATTTTCATTTTAACCCATATCAAACTAGATTTAATATTGACAAAACAAAACCACTCTGCCATGCATATAGTGTGCTACGTTATTTCAACCATTTTCATTTTAACCCATATCAAACTAGATTTAATATTGACAAAACAAAACCACTCTGCCATGCATATAGTGTGCTACGTTTATTTCAACCATTTTCATTTTAACCCATATTAAACTAGATTTAATATTGACAAAACAAAACCACCCTGCCATGCATATACTCTGCTACGTTATTTCAACCATTTTCATTTTAACCCATATCAAACTAGACTTAATATTGACAAAACAAAACCACTCTGCCATGCATATAGTTCCACGTTATTTCATCTATTTTCATTTTAACCCATATTGAACTATATTTAATAAAGACAAAACAAAACCACTCTGCCATGAATATAGTGTGCCACGTTATTTCATCCATTTTTATTTTAACCCATATCAACAAAGATTTCATATTAACAAAACAAAACCACTCTGCCATGCATATAGTGTTCCACACGTTTTGCAGATAAAATCGAAAATCCACTCTTAAAAACTTAAAATTCGAGTTACTTTATCCATTTTCATTTTAACCCATATCAAACTAGATTTAATATTGACAAAACAAAACCAATATTCCATGCATATAGTGTGCTACGTTATTTCATCCATTTTCATTTTAACCCATATCAAACTAGATTTAATATTGACAAAACCAACTGAACAAACAAAACCAACTCTGCCATGCATATAGTTCTACGTTATTTCATCTATTTTCATATCAACCCATATTGAACTATATTTAATAAAGACAAAACAAAACCACCCTGCCATGCATATAGTGTGCCAAGTTATTTCATCCATTCTCATTTTAACCCATATCAAACTAGATTTAATATTGACGTAACAAAACCACTCTGCCATGCATATAGTGTGCCACGCGTTTTGCAGATAAAATCAACAATCCACTCTTAAGAACTTAAAATTCAAGTTATTTCATCCATTCTCATTTTAATCAATATCAAACTAGATTTAATATTGACAAAATAAAACCACTCTGCCATGCATACAGTGTGTCACGTTATTTCATCCATTTTCATTTTAACCTATATCAAACTACATTTAATATTGACAAGACAAAACCACTTTACCTTGCATATAGTGTGCCACGTTATTCCAACCATTTTCATTTTAACCCATATCAAACTAGATTTAATATTGAAAATACAAAACCACTCTGCCATACATATAGTGTGCCACGTGTTTTGCAGATAAAATCAAAAATCAACTCTTAAAAACTTAAAATTCGAGTTACTTCATCCATTTTCATTTTAACCCATATCGAACTATATTTAATAATGACAAAACAAAACCACTCTGCCATGCATATAGTGTGCCACGTTATTTCATCCATTTTCATTTTAACCCATATCAAACTAGATTTAATATTGAAAATACAAAACCAATCTGCCATGCATATAGTGTGCCACGTTATTCCAACCATTTTCATTTAACCCATATCAAACTAGATTTAATATTGAAAATACAAAACCACTCTGCCATACATATAGTGTGCCACGTGTTTTGCAGATAAAATCAAAAATCAACTCTTAAAAACTTAAAATTCGAGTTACTTCATCCATTTTCATTTTAACCCATATCGAACTATATTTAATAATGACAAAACAAAACCACTCTGCCATGCATATAGTGTGCCACGTTATTTCATCCATTTTCATTTTAACCCATATCAAACTAGATTTAATATTGAAAATACAAAACCAATCTACCATGCATATAGTGTGCCACGTTATTTCATCCATTTTCATTTTAACCCATATCAAACTAGATTTAATATTGAAAATACAAAACCAATCTGCCATGCATATAGTGTGCCACGTTATTTCATCCATTTTTGTTTAAAAACCCATATCAAACTAGATTTAATATTGAAAATACAAAACCAATCTGCCATGCATATAGTGTGCCACGTTATTTCATCCATTTTTGTTTAAACCCATATCAAACTAGATTTAATATTGACAAAATAAAACCAATCTGCCATGTATATAGTGTGCCACGTTATTTCATCCATTTTCATTTTAACCTATATCAAACTACATTTAATATTGACAAGACAAAACCACTTTACCTTGCATATAGTGTGCCACGTTATTCCAACCATTTTCATTTTAACCCATATCAAACTAGATTTAATATTGAAAATACAAAACCACTCTGCCATACATATAGTGTGCCACGTGTTTTGCAGATGAAATCAAAAATCAACTCTTAAAAACTTAAAATTCGAGTTACTTCATCCATTTTCATTTTAACCCATATCGAACTATATTTAATAATGACAAAACAAAACCACTCTGCCATGCATATAGTGTGCCACGTTATTTCATCCATTTTCATTTTAACCCATATCAAACTAGATTTAATATTGACAAAACAAAACCACTCTGCCAGGCATATAGTGTGCCACGTGTTTTGCAGATAAAATCAAAAATCAATTCTTAAAAACTTAAAATTTAAGTTATTTCATCCATTCTCATTTTAATCAATATCAAACTAGATTTAATATTGACAAAATAAAACCACTCTGCCATGCATACAGTGTGTCACGTTATTTCATCCATTTTCATTTTAACCCATATCAAACTAGATTTAATATTGACAAAACAAAACCACCCTGCCATGCATATAGTGTGCCACGTGTTTTGCAGATAAAATCAAAAATCAACTCTTAAAAACTTAAAATTCGAGTTACTTCATCCATTTTCATTTTAACCCATATCGAACTATATTTAATAATGACAAAACAAAACCACTCTGCCATGCATATAGTGTGCCTCGTTATTTCATCCATTTTCATTTTTACCCATATCAGACTAGATTTAATATTGACAAAACAAAACCACTCTGCCATGCATATAGTGTGCCACACGTTTTGCAGATAAAATCAAAAATCCACTCCTAAAAACTTAAAATTCGAGTTACTTCATCCATTTTCATTTTAACCCATATCGAACTATATTTAATATTGACAAAACAAAACCACTCTGCCATGCATATAGTGTGCCACGTTATTTCAACCATTTTCATTTTAACCCATATCAAACTAGATTTAATATTGACAAAACAAAACCACTCTGCCATGCATACAGTGTGTCACGTTATTTCATCCATTTTCATTTTAACCCATATCAAACTAGATTTAATATTGACAAAACAAAACCACCCTGCCATGCATATAGTGTGCTACGTTATTTCAACCATTTTCATTTTAACCCATATCGTACTAGATTTAATATTGACAAAACAAAACCACTCTGCCATGCATATAGTGTGCTACGTTATTTCAACCATTTTCATTTTAACCCATATCAAACTAGATTTAATATTGACAAAACAAAACCACTCTGCCATGCATATAGTGTGCTACGTTATTTCAACCATTTTCATTTTAACCCATATTAAACTAGATTTAATATTGACAAAACAAAACCACCCTGCCATGCATATACTCTGCTACGTTATTTCAACCATTTTCATTTTAACCCATATCAAACTAGACTTAATATTGACAAAACAAAACCACTCTGCCATGCATATAGTTCCACGTTATTTCATCTATTTTCATTTTAACCCATATTGAACTATATTTAATAAAGACAAAACAAAACCACTCTGCCATGAATATAGTGTGCCACGTTATTTCATCCATTTTTATTTTAACCCATATCAACAAAGATTTCATATTAACAAAACAAAACCACTCTGCCATGCATATAGTGTTCCACACGTTTTGCAGATAAAATCGAAAATCCACTCTTAAAAACTTAAAATTCGAGTTACTTTATCCATTTTCATTTTAACCCATATCAAACTAGATTTAATATTGACAAAACAAAACCAATATTCCATGCATATAGTGTGCTACGTTATTTCATCCATTTTCATTTTAACCCATATCAAACTAGATTTAATATTGACAAAACCAACTGAACAAACAAAACCAACTCTGCCATGCATATAGTTCTACGTTATTTCATCTATTTTCATATCAACCAATATTGAACTATATTTAATAAAGACAAAACAAAACCACCCTGCCATGCATATAGTGTGCCAAGTTATTTCATCCATTCTCATTTTAACCCATATCAAACTAGATTTAATATTGACGTAACAAAACCACTCTGCCATGCATATAGTGTGCCACGCGTTTTGCAGATAAAATCAACAATCCACTCTTAAGAACTTAAAATTCAAGTTATTTCATCCATTCTCATTTTAATCAATATCAAACTAGATTTAATATTGACAAAATAAAACCACTCTGCCATGCATACAGTGTGTCACGTTATTTCATCCATTTTCATTTTAACCTATATCAAACTACATTTAATATTGACAAGACAAAACCACTTTACCTTGCATATAGTGTGCCACGTTATTCCAACCATTTTCATTTTAACCCATATCAAACTAGATTTAATATTGAAAATACAAAACCACTCTGCCATACATATAGTGTGCCACGTGTTTTGCAGATAAAATCAAAAATCAACTCTTAAAAACTTAAAATTCGAGTTACTTCATCCATTTTCATTTTAACCCATATCGAACTATATTTAATAATGACAAAACAAAACCACTCTGCCATGCATATAGTGTGCCACGTTATTTCATCCATTTTCATTTTAACCCATATCAAACTAGATTTAATATTGAAAATACAAAACCAATCTGCCATGCATATAGTGTGCCACGTTATTTCATCCATTTTCATTTTAACCCATATCAAACTAGATTTAATATTGAAAATACAAAACCAATCTGCCATGCATATAGTGTGCCACGTTATTTCATCCATTTTTTTTAAACCCATATCAAACTAGATTTAATATTGAAAAACAAAACCAATCTGCCATGCATATAGTGTGCCACGTTATTTCATCCATTTTTGTTTAAACCCATATCAAACTAGATTTAATATTGACAAAATAAAACCAATCTGCCATGTATATAGTGTGCCACGTTATTTCATCCATTTTCATTTTAACCTATATCAAACTACATTTAATATTGACAAGACAAAACCACTTTACCTTGCATATAGTGTGCCACGTTATTCCAACCATTTTCATTTTAACCCATATCAAACTAGATTTAATATTGACAAAACAAAACCACCCTGCCATGCATATACTCTGCTACGTTATTTCAACCATTTTCATTTTAACCCATATCAAACTAGACTTAATATTGACAAAACAAAACCACTCTGCCATGCATATAGTTCCACGTTATTTCATCTATTTTCATTTTAACCCATATTGAACTATATTTAATAAAGACAAAACAAAACCACTCTGCCATGAATATAGTGTGCCACGTTATTTCATCCATTTTTATTTTAACCCATATCAACCTAGATTTCATATTGACAAAACAAAACCACTCTGCCATGCATATAGTGTTCCACACGTTTTGCAGATAAAATCGAAAATCCACTCTTAAAAACTTAAAATTCGAGTTACTTTATCTATTTTCATTTTAACCCATATCAAACTAGATTTAATATTGACAAAACAAAACCAATATTCCATGCATATAGTGTGCTACGTTATTTCATCCATTTTCATTTTAACCCATATCAAACTAGATTTAATATTGACAAAACCAACTGAACAAACAAAACCAACTCTGCCATGCATATAGTTCCACGTTATTTCATCTATTTTCATATCAACCCATATTGAACTATATTTAATAAAGACAAAACAAAACCACCCTGCCATGCATATAGTGTGCCAAGTTATTTCATCCATTCTCATTTTAACCCATATCAAACTAGATTTAATATTGACGTAACAAAACCACTCTGCCATGCATATAGTGTGCCACGCGTTTTGCAGATAAAATCAACAATCCACTCTTAAGAACTTAAAATTCAAGTTATTTCATCCATTCTCATTTTAATCAATATCAAACTAGATTTAATATTGACAAAATAAAACCACTCTGCCATGCATACAGTGTGTCACGTTATTTCATCCATTTTCATTTTAACCTATATCAAACTACATTTAATATTGACAAGACAAAACCACTTTACCTTGCATATAGTGTGCCACGTTATTCCAACCATTTTCATTTTAACCCATATCAAACTAGATTTAATATTGAAAATACAAAACCACTCTGCCATACATATAGTGTGCCACGTGTTTTGCAGATAAAATCAAAAATCAACTCTTAAAAACTTAAAATTCGAGTTACTTCATCCATTTTCATTTTAACCCATATCGAACTATATTTAATAATGACAAAACAAAACCACTCTGCCATGCATATAGTGTGCCACGTTATTTCATCCATTTTCATTTTAACCCATATCAAACTAGATTTAATATTGAAAATACAAAACCAATCTGCCATGCATATAGTGTGCCACGTTATTTCATCCATTTTCATTTTAACCCATATCAAACTAGATTTAATATTGAAAATACAAAACCAATCTGCCATGCATATAGTGTGCCACGTTATTTCATCCATTTTTGTTTAAACCCATATCAAACTAGATTTAATATTGAAAATACAAAACCAATCTGCCATGCATATAGTGTGCCACGTTATTTCATCCATTTTTGTTTAAACCCATATCAAACTAGATTTAATATTGACAAAATAAAACCAATCTGCCATGTATATAGTGTGCCACGTTATTTCATCCATTTTCATTTTAACCTATATCAAACTACATTTAATATTGACAAGACAAAACCACTTTACCTTGCATATAGTGTGCCACGTTATTCCAACCATTTTCATTTTAACCCATATCAAACTAGATTTAATATTGACAAAACAAAACCAATCTGCCATGTATATAGTGTGCCACGTTATTTCATCCATTTTCATTTTAACCTATTTCAAACTAGATTTAATATTGACAAAACAAAACCACTCTGCCATACATATAGTGTGCCACGTGTTTTGCAGATGAAATCAAAAATCAACTCTTAAAAACTTAAAATTCGAGTTACTTCATCCATTTTCATTTTAACCCATATCGAACTATATTTAATAATGACAAAATAAAACCACTCTGCCATGCATATAGTGTGCCACGTTATTTCATCCATTTTCATTTTAACCCATATCAAACTAGATTTAATATTGAAAATACAAAACCAATCTGCCATGCATATAGTGTGCCACGTTATTTCATCCATTTTTGTTTAAACCCATATCAAACTAGATTTAATATTGACAAAACAAAACCAATCTGCCATGTATATAGTGTGCCACGTTATTTCATCCATTTTCATTTTAACCTATTTCAAACTAGATTTAATATTGACAAAACAAAACCACTCTGCCATGCATATAGTCTGCCATGCGTTTTGCAGATAAAATCAAAAATCCATTCTTAAAAACTTAAAATTCAAGTTAATTCATCCATTCTCATTTTAATCAATATCAAACTAGATTTAATATTGACAAAATAAAACCACTCTACCATGCATACAGTGTGTCACGTTATTTCATCCATTTTCATTTTAACCTATATCAAACTAGATTTAATATTGACAAAACAAAACCACCCTGCCATGCATATAGTGTGCCACGTGTTTTGCAGATAAAATCAAAAATCAACTCTTAAAAACTTATAATTCGAGTTACTTCATCCATTTTCATTTTAACTCATATCGAACTATATTTAATAATGACAAAACAAAACCACTCTGCCATGCATATAGTGTGCCACGTTATTTCATCCATTTTTATTTTAACCCATATCAAACTAGATTTAATATTGACAAAACAAAACCACTCTGCCAGGCATATAGTGTGCCACATGTTTTGCAGATAAAATCAAAAATCCACTCCTAAAAACTTAAAATTCGAGTTACTTCATCCATTTTTATTTTAACCCATATCAAACTATATTTAATATTGACAAAACAAAACCACTCTGCCATGCATATAGTGTGCTACGCGTTTTGCAGATAAACTCAAAAATCCACTCTTAAAAACATAAAATTCGAGTTACTTTATCCATTTTCATTTTAACCCATATCAAACTAGATTTAATATTGACAAAACAAAACCAATATTCCATGCATATAGTGTGCTACGTTATTTCAGCCATTTTCATTTTAACCCATATCAAACTAGATTTAATATTGACAAAACAAAACCACTCTGCCATGCATATTGTGTGCCACGTTATTTCATCCATTTTTATTTTAACCCATATCAAACTAGATTTCATATTGACAAAACAAAACCACTCTGCCATGCATATAGTGTGCCACGTTATTTCATCCATTTTTATTTTAACCCATATCAAACTAGATTTCATATTGACAAAACAAAACCACTCTGCCATGCATATAGTGTTCCACACGTTTTGCAGATAAAATCGAAAATCCACTCTTAAAAACTTAAAATTCGAGTTACTTTATCCATTTTCATTTTAACCCATATCAAACTAGATTTAATATTGACAAAACAAAACCAATATTCCATACATATAGTGTGCTATGTTATTTCATCCATTTTCATTTTAACCCATATCAAACTAGATTTAATATTGACAAAACAAAACCAATCTGCCATGTATATAGTGTGCCACGTTATTTCATTCATTTTCATTTTAACCCATATCAAACTAGATTTAATATTGACAAAACAAAACCAATATTCTATACATATAGTGTGCTATGTTATTTCATCCATTTTCATTTTAACCCATATCAAACTAGATTTAATATTGACAAAACAAAACCACTCTGCCATGCATATAGTTCCACGTTATTTCATCCATTTTCATTTCAACCCATATTAAACTATATTTAATAATGACAAAACAAAACCACTCTGCCATGCATATAGTGTGTCACGTTATTTCAACCATTTTCATTTTAACCCATATCAAACTAGATTTAATATTGAAAAAACAAAACCACTCTGCCATACATATAGTTTGCCACGTGTTTTGCAGATAAAATCAAAAATCAATTCTTTAAAACTTAAAATTCAAGTTATTTCATCCATTCTCATTTTAACCCATATCGAACTATATTTAATAATGACAAAACAAAACCACTCTGCCATGCATATAGTGTGCCACGTTATTTCATCCATTTTCATTTTAACCCATATCAAACTAGATTTAATATTGACAAAACAAAACCACTCTGCCAGGCATATAGTGTGCCACATGTTTTGCAGATAAAATCAAAAATCCACTCTTAAAAACTTAAAATTCGAGTTACTTCATCCATTTTCATTTTAACCCATATCGAACTATATTTAATATTGACAAACCAAAACCACTCTGCCATGCATATAGTGTGCTACGCGTTTTGCAGATAAACTCAAAAATCCACTCTTAAAAACTTAAAATTCGAGTTACTTCATCCATTTTCATTTTAACCCATATCAAACTAGATTTAATATTGACAAAACAAAACCAATATTCCATGCATATAGTGTGCTACGTTATTTCATCCATTTTCATTTTAACCCATATCAAACTAGATTTAATATTGACAAAACAAAAACCACTCTGCCATGCATATTGTGTGCCACGTTATTTCATCCATTTTTATTTTAACCCATATCAAACTAGATTTCATATTGACAAAACAAAACCACTCTGCCATGCATATAGTGTGCCACGTTATTTCATCCATTTTTATTTTAACCCATATCAAACTAGATTTCATATTGACAAAACAAAACCACTCTGCCATGCATATAGTGTTCCACACGTTTTGCAGATAAAATCGAAAATCCACTCTTAAAAACTTAAAATTCGAGTTACTTTATCCATTTTCATTTTAACCCATATCAAACTAGATTTAATATTGACAAAACAAAACCAATATTCCATACATATAGTGTGCTATGTTATTTCATCCATTTTCATTTTAACCCATATCAAACTAGATTTAATATTGACAAAACAAAACCACTCTGCCATGCATATAGTTCCACGTTATTTCATCCATTTTCATTTCAACCCATATTGAACTATATTTAATAATGACAAAACAAAACCACTCTGCCATGCATATAGTGTGCCACGTTTTTTCATCCATTCTCATTTTAACCCATATCAAACTAGATTTAATATTGACAAAACAAAACCACTCTGCTATGCATATAGTGTGCCACACGTTTGCAGATAAAATCGAAAATCCACTCTTAAAAACTTAAAATTCGGGTTATTTCATCCATTTTCATTTTAACCCATATCAAACTAGATTTCATATTGACAAAAAAAAAAAAAACACTCTTCCATGCATATAGTTCCACGTTATTTCATCCATTTTCATTTCAACCCATATTGAACTATATTTAATAATGACAAAACAAAACCACTCTGCCATGCATATAGTGTGCCACACGTTTTGCAGATAAAATCGAAAATCCACTCTTAAAAACTTAAAACTCGGGTTACTTCATCCATTTTCATTTTAACCCATATCAAACTATATTTAATATTGACAAAAAAAAAAAAAAAAAAAAAAAAACACTCTTCTGTGCATATAGTGTGCCACGTTATTTCATCCATTTTCATTTTAACCCATATCAAACTAGATTTAATATTAACAAAATAAAACCACTCTGCCATGCCTATAGGGTGCCACGCGTTTTGCAGATAAAATCAAAAATCCACTCTTAAAAACTTAAAATTCGAGTTACTTCATCCATTTTCATTTTAACCTATATCAAACTAGATTTAATATTGACAAAACAAAACCACTCTGCTATGCATATAGTGTGCCACACGTTTGCAGATAAAATCGAAAATCCACTCTTAAAAACTTAAAATTCGGGTTATTTCATCCATTTTCATTTTAACCCATATCAAACTATATTTAATATTGACAAAAAAAAAAAAAAAACACTCTTCCATGCATATAGTTCCACGTTATTTCATCCATTTTCATTTCAACCCATATTGAACTATATTTAATAATGACAAAACAAAACCACTCTGCCATGCATATAGTGTGCCACACGTTTTGCAGATAAAATCGAAAATCCACTCTTAAAAACTTAAAACTCGGGTTACTTCATCCATTTTCATTTTAACCCATATCAAACTATATTTAATATTGACAAAAAAAAAAAAAAACACTCTTCCATGCATATAGTTCCACGTTATTTCATCCATTTTCATTTCAACCCATATTGAACTATATTTAATAATGACAAAACAAAACCACTCTGCCATGCATATAGTGTGCCACACGTTTTGCAGATAAAATCGAAAATCCACTCTTAAAAACTTAAAACTCGGGTTACTTCATCCATTTTCATTTTAACCCATATCAAACTATATTTAATATTGACAAAAAAAAAAAAAAAAAAAACACTCTTCTGTGCATATAGTGTGCCACGTTATTTCATCCATTTTCATTTTAACCCATATCAAACTATATTTAATAATGACAAAACAAAACCACTCTGCCATGCATATAGTGTGCCACGTTATTTCATCCATTTTCATTTTAACCCATATCAAACTAGATTTAATATTGACAAAACAAAACCACTCTGCCAGGCATATAGTGTGCCACGTTATTTCATTCATTTTCATTTTAACCCATATCAAACTAGATTTAATATTGACAAAACAAAACCAATATTCTATACATATAGTGTGCTATGTTATTTCATCCATTTTCATTTTAACCCATATCAAACTAGATTTAATATTGACAAAACAAAACCACTCTGCCATGCATATAGTTCCACGTTATTTCATCCATTTTCATTTCAACCCATATTAAACTATATTTAATAATGACAAAACAAAACCACTCTGCCATGCATATAGTGTGCCACGTTTTTTCATCCATTCTCATTTTAACCCATATCAAACTAGATTTAATATTGACAAAACAAAACCACTCTGCCATGCATATAGTGTGCCACACGTTTGCAGATAAAATCAAAAATCCATTCTTAAAAACTTAAAATTCAAGTTAATTCATCCATTCTCATTTTAATCAATATCAAACTAGATTTAATATTGACAAAATAAAACCACTCTACCATGCATACAGTGTGTCACGTTATTTCATCCATTTTCATTTTAACCCATATCAAACTAGATTTAATATTGACAAAACAAAACCACTCTGCCATGCATATAGTGTGTCACGTTATTTCAACCATTTTCATTTTAACCCATATCAAACTAGATTTAATATTGAAAAAACAAAACCACTCTGCCATACATATAGTTTGCCACGTGTTTTGCAGATAAAATCAAAAATCAATTCTTTAAAACTTAAAATTCAAGTTATTTCATCCATTCTCATTTTAACCCATATCGAACTATATTTAATAATGACAAAACAAAACCACTCTGCCATGCATATAGTGTGCCACGTTATTTCATCCATTTTCATTTTAACCCATATCAAACTAGATTTAATATTGACAAAACAAAACCACTCTGCCAGGCATATAGTGTGCCACATGTTTTGCAGATAAAATCAAAAATCCACTCTTAAAAACTTAAAATTCGAGTTACTTCATCCATTTTCATTTTAACCCATATCGAACTATATTTAATATTGACAAACCAAAACCACTCTGCCATGCATATAGTGTGCTACGCGTTTTGCAGATAAACTCAAAAATCCACTCTTAAAAACTTAAAATTCGAGTTACTTCATCCATTTTCATTTTAACCCATATCAAACTAGATTTAATATTGACAAAACAAAACCAATATTCCATGCATATAGTGTGCTACGTTATTTCATCCATTTTCATTTTAACCCATATCAAACTAGATTTAATATTGACAAAACAAAACCACTCTGCCATGCATATTGTGTGCCACGTTATTTCATCCATTTTTATTTTAACCCATATCAAACTAGATTTCATATTGACAAAACAAAACCACTCTGCCATGCATATAGTGTGCCACGTTATTTCATCCATTTTTATTTTAACCCATATCAAACTAGATTTCATATTGACAAAACAAAACCACTCTGCCATGCATATAGTGTTCCACACGTTTTGCAGATAAAATCGAAAATCCACTCTTAAAAACTTAAAATTCGAGTTACTTTATCCATTTTCATTTTAACCCATATCAAACTAGATTTAATATTGACAAAACAAAACCAATATTCCATACATATAGTGTGCTATGTTATTTCATCCATTTTCATTTTAACCCATATCAAACTAGATTTAATATTGACAAAACAAAAAACCACTCTGCCATGCATATAGTTCCACGTTATTTCATCCATTTTCATTTCAAACCCATATTGAACTATATTTAATAATGACAAAACAAAACCACTCTGCCATGCATATAGTGTGCCACGTTTTTTCATCCATTCTCATTTTAACCCATATCAAACTAGATTTAATATTGACAAAACAAAACCACTCTGCTATGCATATAGTGTGCCACACGTTTGCAGATAAAATCGAAAATCCACTCTTAAAAACTTAAAATTCGGGTTATTTCATCCATTTTCATTTTAACCCATATCAAACTAGATTTCATATTGACAAAAAAAAAAAAAAAAAAAAACTCTTCCATGCATATAGTTCCACGTTATTTCATCCATTTTCATTTCAACCCATATTGAACTATATTTAATAATGACAAAACAAAACCACTCTGCCATGCATATAGTGTGCCACACGTTTTGCAGATAAAATCGAAAATCCACTCTTAAAAACTTAAACTCTCGGGTTACTTCATCCATTTTCATTTTAACCCATATCAAACTATATTTAATATTGACAAAAAAAAAAAAAAAAAAACACTCTTCTGTGCATATAGTGTGCCACGTTATTTCATCCATTTTCATTTTAACCCATATCAAACTAGATTTAATATTAACAAAATAAAACCACTCTGCCATGCCTATAGGGTGCCACGCGTTTTGCAGATAAAATCAAAAATCCACTCTTAAAAACTTAAAATTCGAGTTACTTCATCCATTTTCATTTTAACCTATATCAAACTAGATTTAATATTGACAAAACAAAACCACTCTGCTATGCATATAGTGTGCCACACGTTTGCAGATAAAATCGAAAATCCACTCTTAAAAACTTAAAATTCGGGTTATTTCATCCATTTTCATTTTAACCCATATCAAACTATATTTAATATTGACAAAAAAAAAAAAAAAAAACTCTTCCATGCATATAGTTCCACGTTATTTCATCCATTTTCATTTCAACCCATATTGAACTATATTTAATAATGACAAAACAAAACCACTCTGCCATGCATATAGTGTGCCACACGTTTTGCAGATAAAATCGAAAATCCACTCTTAAAAACTTAAAACTCGGGTTACTTCATCCATTTTCATTTTAACCCATATCAAACTATATTTAATATTGACAAAAAAAAAAAAAACACTCTTCCATGCATATAGTTCCACGTTATTTCATCCATTTTCATTTCAACCCATATTGAACTATATTTAATAATGACAAAACAAAACCACTCTGCCATGCATATAGTGTGCCACACGTTTTGCAGATAAAATCGAAAATCCACTCTTAAAAACTTAAAACTCGGGTTACTTCATCCATTTTCATTTTAACCCATATCAAACTATATTTAATATTGACAAAAAAAAAAAAAAAAAAAAACACTCTTCTGTGCATATAGTGTGCCACGTTATTTCATCCATTTTCATTTTAACCCATATCAAACTAGATTTAATATTAACAAAATAAAACCACTCTGCCATGCCTATAGGGTGCCACGCGTTTTGCAGATAAAATCAAAAATCCACTCTTAAAAACTTAAAATTCGAGTTACTTCATCCATTTTCATTTTAACCTATATCAAACTAGATTTAATATTGACAAAACAAAACCACTCTTCCATGCATATAGTGTGCTACGTTATTACATCCATTTTCATTTTAACCCATTGTCCGCGCCAATCGGCGCTTTTGTGAGGGGGGAAAGGAGAAAAACTGTACTGTACCGTTCATAGACGCACTCTATTGATCTCTAGGTAACTAGCCCTTATCTGCCCTAATCCCTACTTTAATATTCCTCTTTCTTCTAGCATCTGCGTTCCAGTACGCACCTATACAAATTGTCCAAGACCTCATGGACTTCCATCGTTTTTTTGACCAAGGCAAAATATTCTTTCAGGAACCTATTCTTGTTTTAAAAGTGTTTTTATTTCCTGTGCCAGTTAGTAAAGATTTAGTTATACCCTTAATGAGTGGTGATATAAGAGGAGGAGATCCTGAAGAAATTTTGCAGCCTGGGAGAAACATTCGCCTGCCCGTAACGACTTCGGAGGCCTCCGAACAGACCGTCGGCGGCTGTAACCAGGTTAGTGGGTTTTTACGTAACATTTGTTTAGGTTACCTTCTTAATACGGTCTCCCCACAGGTGCGAAACCTCGTTTTGATATTTTCCAATACAGTCCATTTTCTCTGCCATGCATATAGTGTGCCACGTTTTTTTCAGACAAAATCAAAAATCCACTCTTAAAAACTTAAAATTCGAGTTATTTCATCCATTTACATTTCAACCCATATCGAACAATATTTAATATTCAGTTGGCCTCTAACTTTCATAGAGTGCGGGCGTGTTTAAAGTTAGAGATCACTGTCACTAATCACGAGATGACTGTTAATTTTATTACCGTTTTTTGTTTTATCTTATGTAAACTAAAATAGTTTTCTACACAACTTAATGAAATCGGAAGATGAGGTACCGGTTACTTCATTAATTTCCCAAAATTGCCAACTTTCTTCTAAACCAAATGGCCACGATGTTATAGAAAACTCAAATTCGAAGAAAAGAAATCTCGAAGGCTCTCCACTGAACCAATCACCAGTAAAAAAAATAGGTAAACATTATCAAGAAATTTCACCTATAAAAATTAGCAATAGATTCCAAATATTATCTGAAACTGACCTTACATTAGACCTTGCTCTTCTAAACAAACACCCGCTCAAGAGAGTATTATCACTGAAAATAAACAGGTTGCACCTAAAATCCCCCCGATATTTCTACACAATTCAAATAATCACCAACTCTTAGTAAATGACCTAAATTCATTATGTGTGAATCCCTTTTCTACAAAATTAACCAGAAAAGACACGAAAATAATGCTCTCGTCCAATGACGACTGTAGAAGAATCACTCGCTATTACGATGAAGAAAAAATCGAATATCAGAAAGGTGCCATACTCGATTACGGATGAAGAGCTAAAATCCGATATAATCTCTAAAGATTTTGATGTGTTATACGTATCGAGAATATTAAATAAAGAAAAAAAACCCACCCCTCATTGTTCAGTTTCATTAGTAAATAATACAAAAGCAAAAGATATTTTTAAAATTCGAAAATTTATTTTCCGCTCTAATTTCAGTGGAACCAAAAAATAAAAACAATGAAATCCCCATGTGTACCAACTGTCAAAGGTTCGACCACACAAAGAATTATTGTCGACTAGAACCGCGTTAAGGTGTGTTAAATCTAAAGAAAATCATCATTTTTCAAAATGTCCACTAAAATTCACTGAAAAACCATATTGCGTCAACTGTAATGAGGCACATGCAGCTAGCTATAGAGGTTGCCCTTATTACTAATCAATTAGAAAAAACAAAACAAACTCACCGGCCGTTCCTAGCAAAATCGAAAATAAATATGAAGAAACTCCATCAAATCGTAAACCATTTCGTAAAGTCACACCAAATTTTCCGTATTCTTCTGCCTTATCACCTGAACAACAACCTCAAGAAAAAACTAATACCGACGACAACAGTGAAAAAAAAAAAATTATAATCAATGCTATAAAACCATATTTATCACAAATAATGAAACATTTAAGTTCGTTAGTAACCTCCTTCTTTACAAATGGGCCTTAGTGAAAACAACATCCCATCGACTGTTACTAATTCCTTACAATTAGGATTGATGAATTAAATGCCACTTCTATTGAGATTATTTTATTTGAAAACTAGTTTCGAATGCTAAACATTCATCTTCAGTTCTAAAACATACAATAAAATTTTCAACACATCAGTACTATGTTACATAGATTATATATACTAAAGTTTTTTAAAAAGATAAGACAAGAAATCAAGCATAGGCACTCACCTTCGAGGTAACTAAAACACTGAATTTGTGAGAAGTAAAAGGGGGCAGGTAGGTTAAGTTTTAGATTTACAACGTGGTTTTCCTTATGACTCATTGGGTTTTTTCCGTTCCTATGGGAAGCAAATTTAAAATGGGGCTATTGGATATGTTAATCTGATCATTTAAACAAAAATCTGGATCGGTTTTAAACGATTTTATTATTTCTAGTGATTCAAAAGTATTTAATTTTAGGTTATTTTCTACTTAATGTAATATTTTTACTCCCGAGTCTTTATTAAATTTGTGGTTATTTTCATTTAGATGGATAGCGAAATTGGAATTTTGGGTCTTATTAGTGTATGCTCTTATATGTTCATTTACTCTTTGATTTACTGATCGTCCGGTTTTTCCCGTGTATTTTGCTTCACAGTCATTACATTTTAATTCGTATACGCCGCTTTTTTGGAAAGGGTCTATTTTGTCCTTCGGTGAAGGGAAGTATGATGACAATGGCTTATCTATTTTAAATGCAGGGTTTAAACCGAATTTTTTTTAATCCTTTCCCGACTTTGAAGCAAAATACTAATGACTGTGAAGCAAAATACACGGGAAAAACCGTACGATCAGTAAATCAAAGAGTAAATGAACATATAAGAGCATACACTAATAAGACCCAAAATTCCAATTTCGCTATCCATCTAAATGAAAATAACCACAAATTTAATAAAGACTCGGGAGTAAAAATATTATATTAAGTAGAAAATAACCTAAAATTAAATACTTTTGAATCACTAGAAATAATAAAATCGTTTAAAACCGATCCAGATTTTTGTTTAAATGATCAGATTAACATATCCAATAGCCCCATTTTAAATTTGTTTCCCATAGGAACGGAAAAAACCCAATGAGTCATAAGGGAAATCCCGTTGTAAATCTAAAACTTTACCTACCTGCCCTCTATTACTTCTCACAAATTCAGTGTTTTAGTTACCTCGAAGGTGAGTGCCTATGCTTGATTTCTTGTCTTATCTTTTTAAAAAACTTTAGTATATATAATCTATGTAACATAGTACTGATGTGTTGAAAATTGTATTGTATGTTTTAGAACTGAAGATGAATGTTTAGCATTCGAAACTAGTTTTCAAATAAAATAATCTCAATTGAAGTGGCATTTAATTCATCAATCCTAATTGTATTGATCCTTCTATATCATCATGCGTACCTCAAGTGATACTAATTCCTTCCCCACCTGTTATAATAAATATGTTTATTTTCAATATTCTTTTTACAGTCCTAATGATACTATATTATTTTATTATGGCCACTGAAATAAAAAAATTAAATATGTTAAACTGGAATGCTTATGGCATTTTTTCACAAAAAACCGAATTTAAAATATTTCTTGTATCAAACTCCATTGATATAGCCTGTATATCTGAAACTCACCTATCAAGTAATATTAAATTTAATATACCAGGCTATGTAATTTTGAGAAAAGACAGGAACAGTTAGACAACCTCTGGCGGAATAGCTCTTATCACCAAAAATAATATTAGTTTATCCGAAAATATTATTCTCGACATATCAAATATCGAATTTATATCCATCCGTCTAAACTCTACCCCCAGCACTGTTATCACAGCCGTATATAAGCCCCCAAATAAAAAGCTCAAAGAAGAAGAAATTCTTAAATTATTACCTCCGAATGAATTTACTTTAGTATTGGGTGATATGAACTGTAAACATATCTACTGGGGGTGTCGCAAACCTAACTCAAATGGTATAAAATTACTAGACATTTGTTCTAGACATAATATTAAAATCACAGCACCTCCTGAATCTACATTTTTTAGAAGAGGGTGTACGCCAGACATCTTAGACATTATGCTATCAACAAATATCAGCCTACCTATAACAACCAAAATTATAAACGCTCTAAATTGGGACTACATCCCAATATTAATTCAGTTCTCAACCGAAACTCCTCAAATTATCACTCGAAGTTCTATAATTAAAGGATTCATAAACTGGGATATTCACAAACAATTGATGGAGCAAAATATTTTTTTAAAAAAAAAGATTCACCACAAACATGAAATTGATGAAGCCATAAAACAATTTACAGAAAACATATCTAAATGCATAGATGACTCCACAGTAAAACCATTCCACAAAAAAAGAAATAGTTTTTTAAGCAATTTCCAAATTCTATCCTATTAAAAAGAAAAGAAAAAAATACTGCTAGAAGACACTAAAAATCCAAAATTCAAAAAAATATGGAACAACTTAAAGACGTACTATCAAAACAGAATTAGATTTCACATTATCAGAATATAAAAATTATATTGCAAACCTGGATCCAAATGATCAATCCCTATGGAAGGCTACGAGACGTCTATTAAACAAACACGAAACAATTCCAAGCCTATTAGAAAATGGTGGTTTCATCACCAGCGATGTGGAGAGAGCTGAAGCATTTGCAGACTATTTTGAAAAAACATTTTCTATCCCTACAAGTGAAATAGGTTCGTCAAGAAGAAATTCAGCATATGATGAGATTGACGAATCTGTAGCATTACCACAAGCAACAGCACAACGTCCACTGAAATATACTACTCCAAAAGAAATTTTCGAACTTGTTACAAGACTTAAAACAAAAAAAAGTCCTGGTCATGATATAATTCCAGCTATTTCCATTAAGCAATTACCGAGAAAAGCTATCATTTTAATAACCTCAATTTTTAATAGTTGCTTGCGGACTGGTTATTTTCCTGAAAACTGGAAAAAGGCTGAACTGGTAGTTATTCACAAGCCAGGAAAAAACGCTAAACAAATTAGTAGTTACAGACCTATAAGCCTCTTACCAATATTAGGAAAACTTCTAGAACAATTATAAAAAGGTGCCTAACTTCTTTTTTTCAAGAAATAAACATTATTCCAGATTTTCAATTTGGATTTCAGGTCAGTCATTCCACAGCACACCAACTATCAAGACTAACAGAAGTTATAGTAAACTGTTTTGAAATGAAAAAACACACACTTGTCACATTTTTAGATTTTCGACAAGCATTTGACAAAGTATGGCATCAGGGTCTCTTATACATACTGTAGTCAGTAGATACTCCAAAATATCTATATGATATCCTATATTCCTTTTTCAACAAACGTTCTTTCACCGTCCGAATAAACAACACTATCAATCAGTGCTAGCACTCCACAAGGATCAGTTCTATCTCCCATCCTGTTCAACTTCTACCTTCACGATATCATACAATCGTCCGGAACCTCTATAGCCTTGTTTGCTGATGACACAGCAGTTTTTTCACAACACGACTATATAACAATAGCCAGAAATACGCTCCAAACTCACCTCAACGAACTAGAAAAGTATCTGAACAAATGGATGATTAATCTAAATATTCAAAAATGTATAGCCAAAATTTTTACTCTCAGACGACCAACAGACCCACCGGAACTGGTTTTAAATGGTAACAGAATTCAGTGGATTCCATCTAATGAGGCAGTAAAATATCTTGATGTCCATCTGGATCGTCGCCTTACCTGGAATCACCACATCAATATTAAACTTACGCAAGGCTGGCAATGCTGTATGCTGGCAATAATTAACAGAAAATCCACTCTTAAACCAAGTATAACTATTTTAGTGCTCAAAACAATACTCAGGCCATTAATGATGTACGGTTGTGAAGTGTACCTGCCATGTAATGGCTTATCATGATTCAAAGTCATTTTGGTCATCATGGTTGTCATCTTGAAGAAGTTTATAATACCAGTAGTTCTGCTATTCGTCAAACACTGTTAGGAAGATTCTCCCTGTTACTTAACTTTGACGATGTACCGGTTTTAACTTGAATTCGCAGTAATTACTACATAATAAGGGCAACATTCTAAGTAGCCTCAATCAGAATTTAGGCATGATGTATACAATATCATAATCGTTTAATTAAATTTTATCCTTCTACTCTTCAAAATAATAATTTATTGTTTGATAATTGGTAGTAAGGTTTTGAAGGTCAAGCTAACTAATATTGTGAATATTGAATTTCAAGACAACCATGGTCATTATCAATTGGGACGTTAGTTAAATAAATATAAAAAATAATTTACAGTTGAATGCATTGTAAGGCGTTTTTCATTAAAAAAAACGAATGCATGACTAAGTAAATACGCTAGCTAATATATGATTTTATCATTTATTTTGGAGCAAATCTCACGAGGACAAAAAATTTGCCCCTAGCTTGAGAACCACCCATAAATAAAAAAACTGCTCTCATCAATCCGGTAGTACTTTGTGTTTTCACTTAGTAACTTATTTTTTAAAGTATATTAATCTATACCACCATATAAATGTAGGCGTAGGGAAGTTGCGACCCCATCGCCCAGTTTTCAGACTGCAGTCAGCCTCTGCCCCTCCAGTTTGGGGGAACAATAACTCTGACACTCAAACAGTATACTTTGCACAGCACACAACATATACCCTCATACTACAGACTATGGTCAACTACAGTACCCACCCTAGGATTAACTTCCCTAGGTAGCCGCTCCGGACGGAGGAGCTTGTCAGGATGCTCTGAGGAGGCAGCCCCTCCACCTGAATCGGGGGCAATAGGCTGATAAACCATTCCCTTTAAACTTCTTTATTGCGAACACACAAAGGAAAAATTAGGCAGTCTGTTTTAAGGTTAAGACTAGGAAATGGACTATTACAAATTGGAACTTGGAACGTGAGAAGTATATTTCAGCCTGGATGAAGTAGAATGTTAGAGCAAAAGCTGATGGAATATAAAATGGATATTGTAGCCCTACAGGAAATAAGATGGAAGGAAGTCGGTATAGTGACTCTTCAGGATTACACTATTTTCAACAGTGGCAGCAAAATTAATATGTTTGGTAATGGTTTTGATGGTAAGAGATGCTTTAAGAAAAACAGTGATTGATTATGAAGCAGTTAATGAGAGAATTTGTAGGATAAGATTAAAAGGAAGGTTTTTAAATGTATCAATGGTTAGTGTACATGCCCTAACAGAAGACAAACCACAGGATGAGAAAGATGAATTTTATGGGACACTCGAGAAAGTGGAGGATAAAATCCCGAAGTATGACGTGAAACTGGTTTTAGGAGATTGGAACGCGAAAATCGTTAAGGAGAGTGTTTTCTATCCAGTTATAGGAAGACATAACAAACACGGTGTTTCCAGTGATAATGGGATACGTCTGGTAGACTTTGCTGCATCAAGCGGAATGAGAGTGAGTATCTGGAATGAGACCTGGGTATCTCCAGATGGTATGATCCGTAATCAAATTGATCATATATTAGTGGTGGTAAGCTTATCATATAAGATGGGCTGAGAGAGCCTTTGGGTCTCTAATAACAGAAAAAAATTATATGAAACTGGAGATGAAAACAAAAATAGCGGCTGGCAGCAAATGCCTTTTTGCCCTAAATAAATTTATGAGGTCTGGAGAGGTGTCTCGATGTGCCAAAATTGCTGTCTACAAAACTGTAATGAGGCCAGTTGTGACTTATGGAAGCGAATGTTGGGTGCTGACTCAAGAGAATGAGAGGTAGCTGAGGATTAGGGAAGGAAAGGTCCCAAATCAATTTATAAATGAGACCGGTGTGCCAGACGGTGTCAAATGCTTTTTCAAGATCTAGCATAAGCATCCCAACATGTTTTTTTTTCGTTAAATGCCTTCGTTATGAAGTCGGCGAGTCGAGCTAATTGGTCAACAGTGGAGTAATGTGCTCTGAATCCAAACTGTTTTTCTGCAATTAGATTGTTCTGTCTGGTGTGATTGTGGATACGGATTAATAATAATCGTTCAAATATTTTTGAAATTATGTTTAATAAACTTATAGGTCTGTAATTTGAATAATGTTTGGGGTCTTTGTTTGGTTTGGGAATCGCGATGGTTTTTGAGGTTTTCCAAGCCTTAGGGAAATAGTTATACCTTAATATGGAGTTATATATTTTGGTTACATAGAAAATGGCTTTTCTGCTGAGGTGTTTTATAGCTATTGATTCCATCGTCCATTGATTATAGCTATGGAATTCCATCATCACCTGGGGCTTTTTTTGTTTTCAGGTTTCTGATTATTTTGCTAGTCTCTCTGGGTGAGATCGAAGGGAAACTGCGATTAAGTGGGAGATTTACATAGCCACGGACTGATTTTTGAATTTTCCGTTGATGGTGATTTGAGCCAAAATTTGATGTGATTAAATGAGTCGAGTGAAAATGGGTGGCTAGTAGGTCGGCTTTATCACTATCCAGATAGGCATAACAGCTATTTTGTTTTAGTGGAGGAATTTTTGAAGAACACTTAGTAAAGATCCTATGTATTTTCCAAATATGTTTGTCACCGGGTGTGAATGAGTTTAGAGCGTTTGCCCAGTTTTCGTTTTTCCAACTGTTAATGCGGGATCGGACATAATTGTTGAATTTATAAAAAACTGTCTTTGGTATAATGGATTTGTTTTGTTGATATATTTTCTTAAGTTTATTTTTAATTTTTAATAGTGCTAACAGAACTAACGGTAAATTGTTGCAACGGATCGTTTTTGACAATTTTGAGGTATAGAAACACTCATCGAGAGTTCGATGTGCTGGTTTAGTTTTTTAATGTTACGATCAATGTCGTGAGGGTTTTTAATTATAGGGTTTATGCTAATTTGTGAATCTAACGTTTTACGAAATTTTGGCCAATCAGCTTCTTTGAATACGAATTTTTTTTTATTAGGGTAAAAGGATGTTACCCAATACGAAAAATCACAGGATTGCGGTCCGAATTGAGACAAGTTAAAGCGACGAGCTGAGATAAATTTTGAATATTTTTGGTTAGGGCTAGGTCAATGATACTAGGTTTGTACTTTTCCTGAGTAGGAATGTGGGTTGGTTCAAACGGACTATGTAATTGAATTTCAATTTTTAATAGGTAGTTTAAAATGAGTTTTCCATTTTTGTTTGTGCTGTGGCAATTCCATTGAACGTGCTTTGCGTTTAGATCACCAAAAATTAAAACATGTTTGTTTAAACGAAATAGTTTGTTGATATCAACGATATTTATTTTATTTGGTGGAATGTAAACGGAAATTACTGTAGTTGATTTATTGTTAATGATTGTATTAATAGCGACTGCTTCAGTGAATTTCAAGTTGGGCACGAGCTGAAAGTGGTGTTGGACATCGGAGCGAACTAAAATCATGACGCCCCCTCCCGCTCTGTTACGATCGTTTCTGTAAATCTTATATCCCGAAACCGTGAACCTGTCTTGCTGTGAAAGCCGGGGTTCACACACAGAAATGATGTGGGGTTGATTTTGCTGTAGAAATAATTTAAATTCTACATCGTTTCGACGAATTGTTTGTGCATTCCACATCATGAATTTAATTTTCTTGTTATTAGTTAACATTTAATTTCGATGTGAAATTAAGATTGCTAGAGAGTAAAAAAAAAAAATATATATATACATATATATGGTACACACATACATACATATATAAACATAATTAATAGAAAATAATAACAATAACAGATATGAGGGTATATGTTTATTAGTTAGTTCAGTACTTATGTTGATAGTAAGCGTGGTTATTAAGTTGTTTGGTTTGCTAGAGATATGGTTCAATGTCATTTTAGTATCCGTAAGGTGAAGTTCAAGGAAGTATGCGGTAGAAAAATACATATTTTGAAATAAATAGTGAACCCTTAATAAAATGTTATTATTGTGAGTGTTAGTGATTTGTAGTGGGATTATGGCGATGGAATTAGAGAAGTCGAAGTTTGTGAGTAGTTTTACAACAATAATGATTATAAAATATTTTAGCATGCAAATATTAAATATGAAAATATTTGTTAAAAAGTCCATTAATCAATAAAAGACAGAAGACCTTCTATTAAAATAAATACTTTTGACATACCGTCTTCAGCATTTTTTAATTGAAACATCATTTTTTTAAAGTTCGAGATAATTTTCGTTATATTAAATGAACTGAAAATATTTTTTATTTCTGTAAAACAGTCAGTAAACGAAGGTTCAGGATTATGTTGATCATTTTGAGAGAAGGTGCTTTGAGGCCACTGCGATCTTGGGGTTGGTAATGTCGGAAATACTTGGTCTGTAGGCTTGAAAGTATTTCTAGGTATAGCTTTTAGAACTGGTTTTTTCTTAATTAGTTGTATTTCAATATTTCTTCGGTATTTTGAACATTGAGGTGAGTTTGAAAAGTGTTCTTCTGAGCAGTTGCTACATTTAGGAGTGAAACTATCAATTAGGACATTTGAGCAATCTTTAGATAAATGATTTTCAGAGCACTTTAAGCATTTAGGATTTTTGTAACAATTTCGTGCTTCGTGATTAAATCCCTGGCAGATGTAACATTGTGTAACTACTTTATTTGATTTATATTTTTCCCATTTTATCATCACACTGCAGCAATATTGAATTGAGGTTAATTTTGCTAATTGCTCTTTATTTTCGAGTATAACAACTTATATAGGTAGTTTTATAGGTCCAGTTTCTGTTTTTTTCTCCATCTGATAAATTTTATAAGTCTGTAAATCTTGATTGAATAAGTCGGCTGAGATATCTTCTGTTGATATTTGTGGGGGCATCCCTTTTAATACAACTTTAGGTTTTATCTCGTTTTTTGGAATGTACGAGTGGAAGCCGATGTTTCTTCTTTAAATTCATTTTTGATTAAAGTGAAATCTTGATTGTTATAGGTGTAAAATGTTGTTCTATTGCCCTGATATTTTATGTTCATTTCTTTTATTTTAGATTTAAGGATTTAATTATTCTGTGATGTCATTATAAGAGCTATTTACTATTACAGGGGGATATTGATTCGGTTTTTTAGAGACATTTAAATTACTGGATATATCGGAAATCTCTTCTTCGTCGAGGTCCGAAAAAATATCGTAGCTATTCGCTACATCTATATTACATTTAATTTTCTCACCTCTTTTCCTTTTCGATGGTTGGTTTGCTGTTGATGTACTTGGTGTAGGTACATCCATATTTTCCGCGGCCCCCCTTCTCTGGGGCACTTTGAGGTTTTCTTCTTTGATGGAATAACTATTTGAGTAGTGATTAGTAGAGCAAAAATAATAGTGTTTTTTTTGGAAAATAAAAACTAAAACTTGAAGATTTTTAAAGTTTTATCGACACTGTTTCTATTCACACACGTCAAGGGAGCGCACGGCATGTGACCCCTCGAAGGGTAACAGGCAACTGAAAATAATAAATAAATTATATAAAAGGACAAGTCATTTTTCGTTTGTGATCACTAACCACGAAAACTACTAATCTGTACCAAATTTTTACCACATCATCTTTATAGTTCCAGGAGGGTTGCTTTAGCAATAATAAAATCTACTGATTTTTAATTAATTTTGTATTTAAAAAGCGATAATATGTGGATAATAGTGAAGTTTGGCATTGACCGATAGGTGGCGAACGCAATTCTGCATGAGAGGTTACAATGTTACAATCCTATATAGAGCTTCAAATTGATAATAACATTTACTTATATTCAATTAAATTATTAATAAAAAATTTTAATATGTGATGCAATGAAGTTTGAAAATCGACCATCTTCATAGTTCAAGTGTACAGTGTTAAGTGGCAGAAACCAGGTTTGATTAACTGTCATTAAATTTTATAGTAAGAAATTAAAATCCAACTATACGAAATCAATAAAACTATACCTGCTGAATAAACATTATTACCAAATCAAAATGTCAATCCTTTTCTATTTGATGTTGTATGTAAAAATAAGGATTCATGAACCTTTACTTGTGAACACTGATAATGTAGTTCATTATCCACAAGAGTTTCTTAGTAATCCTATCCACCTGAATCCAGGTGGTAATCACTAACTCCTACATTAAAATTAAAAAATGGATGTCTAATTATGCTTTGACGTAAACTTCAAACATCTAATCAGTGCAATTTTAGCCAGTTAAAAAGTTACACTATGCGTGAAAATAACATTTAGAAAATAATATTTATTCATAACATACTACAATATAAGATTGTAATTGATAAACAAATAAAACTTAAATTATTAGTTAAAATTATCTAATTTCTATCTTTAGAGTGAGGGGGAAGCCGCGACGGGAGATGCTAGTCAAATATAACAATCCGAAAGGAATATAAATAAATGACGTATACACCAATAGCATTCCCATCACCACAGCCATGAAGACAATAAATTTTAATAAAATTCGAATTAAGACTGGTCGGCACAACCACAATTAAACTATGACACGCTTATATCTGAATTTAAGTCAGGGAAAAAACAAATGTGACAATGATGACAGTTAGGGTGAATAATTCAAGGGGAGCCCCCCCCCCCTACCGCCGTAGGGTTGGCACGTCTGATTCAGATGAAATATCCTTCTGGGTCTACACATCAACAAGGGTCGTGTTAATATTTAAATACGTAGGTTATTAGTATCAGTTTTTTCACATGTATTACGACCACTGTTGAAATCAAATTTCGATATATCATACCTCCATATCGTTTTGATTAATAACTTAGTGTGGTGTCAGAGCTGGGAATCCTTAAAGTAATGAAGTGGGCAGTTCAGGAAAGAAAATTTAATCTATTGAGTCGTTCCACATTAAATGTCCAATAATTTGAATCTTAATGTTTAGAGAGTATTTAGGGATGTGTACTGATACACAATGTTTCGAATTAGCAATATTTTTCTTCCGACGATTCAATAATTTAATATTCATGTTTTTATTACGATATATCTTTTTTCTGTGTGTTATAAAACTACAATAAACATTTATATATATATATTTTTTTTAAAGTAACAAAATCTTATAAAATTTGTTTAGATAAGGAAAAGCTTGAACATTAAATTTTTAATGCTTGTAATGCAACTTTTCAATTTTTATGGAGGTTTATCAGGAAAAATGTTATTACTGTTCCACTTCAGTATCTACGTCGCGATTATTTTCTAGAGCAGAGCAAACCATCTCACCCACAAAAAATTAAGTGGAAAAGTTTTGTGGGAAAGATATTTTTCCTACAATCCACTGATGACGATCTCACATAATGCGAGATTAAATTGACATCATAATATTGATATCTCAGCCTATGTACCTACCGCGTTTTGTTTAATTCATGATAAACTACTTTTACATTTTAATCATTTGAAATAATTTTGTTCCAATATATGTTGTAAAATAAATTAAGGTAATAACATTGAACTAGCCACTGCTCCACCCCTGCTCCCACCCAAAATACCTTTATATACCAAGATAGAAAACACTAAATCAATATTGAAAGTAATGTTGTTAACTTATGGTAAACTTTATATATATATATATATATATATATATATATATATATATATATATATATTTTTTTTTTTTTTTTTTTTTACAGAAATAATGTTACAATCTGCGTTACTTTAAGGCAATAAGTAACATAAATGACAAAAACTCTATTTACATAATTAAAATTTCTCACATTACGGAAGTGAAAATAACAAAATTTCAATATATAATACACTAAATTCATCTTAAACCGGCTCCTCACATTCTTCTTATGTTATAACATGCAACACGAAAAAGACATGCTTGTCAAAGATTGTCGAATGTGTGGATGGGCACTCAGCTCGTGTTATGTGTTATCAAGTTTGTTTGAAATGATTGACATATTTAAAATCACGATATTTCGATATACAGAGCTCAAAACATCGTCGATATGAAACATTGACATTTTTTTTTAAGATACCCACCCCTAGGAAGGATTAAAGCGTTGTATGTTAATTCGTAAAAAAAAAAAAAAAAAATAAAAAATAAAAATAATTACGAAACCTGCAGTTATTTTTCATGTGTAATTTTCATTTTCGTTATTTTAGATTTTTATCTTAATTTATGTCCTTTCTTTTAATTCTATCATAAAAGCTTAGTATATAAAACTAAATATTAATTGGTAATCATGGATTTCTCCTTCGTTGTCTTCAAGCGCTATTCTTTCTTTTCAAGGACGTATCTCCTTTAGAAATAAAAAAAAAAAAAAATAAAAAAAATTAATAAATAAATAAAAAAAAATAAATAAATAAAAAAAATAAATAAAAATAAAAAACGCTGCGCTTTTCGCTCTTCAAAGACAAATTTTTCTTTCAATTATTCTTTTTTTTTTTTCAACAATATCTAAAAATGACGAGTATATAATTAGACATCGTCATGTTGATTTTCGATTTTTTGTAAACAATAAATAAGATAATAAAGATTGTTTTCATTTCATAAATGTGTTTATAGTTCGTGGGATTCGTGCATCTGACGATACTTTCATTCTTTTTTTATACACCCTTGAAACTTGAAATTTAAATTTCACATCCTCATAAAAATACAAATAATAAAGAAAGCATTATATATATATATATATATATATATAGATAGATAGATAGATAGATAGATAAATTTCTTGACTGTTACTATTAAATGTTTAGTAAGGTTCTTGAGGTTCAGTCATAAAATTAAAAAAAACAACTATTTTGGCGACGTTTCGATACTAAATTGTTCTCATAATCATGCCCTACAGTGAAAAAAACAGGTTACAATAAAATTATATAAGTTATACAAGTTAGCTACAGTACAGGTAGGTATATAACAACATGTGTAGGGTAATACAAATATATATAATTACAGAATATAGAGGAGTATGAAGCTCCATAATAAGATATGATAACCAATATCTTAAAACACTTGTCCACAAATAAATATAATGTCAAAGATTCGTTTGAGTTCCATAATAAAATAACTAATATATCCGGATTCCACAAGGCTACAAAATAGTTTCATTAGACGCATCCTCGTTATTTACCAATATTTGTACCACTAAAGTAAAAAATAATAATTGAAAAACATTGGCATAAACTTCAAACTCACACACCAATTCCTAAAGACCAATTTCTCAAATTATTAGCTCTGTGTACCGATAGGGGTTATTTCCAATTTAATGAAAAATTTTACATTCAAATGTATGGGTGCCCTATGGGATCTCCAATCGCTCCAATTTTAGCAGACATATACTTAGAGGATCTCCTAGATTCAGTTATCCCCAAAATCCCCTTCAACATCCCATTTCTATTCAAATATGTAGATGATATCCTTACTGCTATACCTACAGAAGACAATAAACATGAAATAATTTTAGCCGAATTTAATAAATTTTCAAATAGACTAAAGTTTACTATGGGATGGGGAAAAACCCTATTTCTTAAAAATTAAGTTAAAAGGACTGGGTGGGTATTCCCAAAGATGCAGGTACAAAAATATTTCAGTGTAATATACTAATAAATGGAAGAATGGTTTGTATGATGTATATAAATGTAAATGTAAATTAGTGGTCTGAATGTATTAAGTTGGAATAACAGGTGTTAAGATTTGAAACGTCTGATTTTTTGTTTATTGCGCGGTTTTTAAATTTTTCTATGGTTATCATTTCTTTAATATTTCTTTTAAAATTATTTTGTTCATGGTGAATAATTTTGGAGAAATCAAATTTAAAAGTATGTTTTGTTTGCCTGTAATGTGTGGTGAGAGCTGTTTGGTCAGGTTTGTTCGGGTTTTTATTTATAGACGTGCAACTGTATTTATGTTGATACACTCGTCGTTTAAGATATTGTTCCGATGTACCAAAATAAGACTTGCCACAACTATCTTCACACGGAATTTCATAAACAATATTAGACTGTAACTCTAACTTATCCGTATCTTTGATTTTGGTAAACAATTTATTAATGGTGGAGGTATTTTTGAATGTGGCCGTGTAGTCAGTTTTATGGTTATTTGTGAGTGTTTTCCTGAGCCTTTCTGATAGTGTTTGTATATATGGGATGGTGTAATATCTTTTATTCATATTTTCTTGTTGTTTCTGTTGAGTATTGGTTTGTTTGAGTAAGTTACAAATGAGTCTATGTGGATATCCATTTATTAAAAGAAGGTCTACTACTTTATTTTCCGCGGTTTGTTTATATTTTTCTGTAGATAACTTTAGTGCACGATTTATTAAATTTTTTGCCGTGTTTATTTTATAACTTTTGGGGCATTGACTAGTATAATGTAAATATCTTCCGGAATGTATTGGTTTTTTCCACCATTCTGTATCTATTATTCCATTAGGGTTCCGAATTAAAAGTAAGTCTAAAAACGGTATTTTATTATCGTATTCAAATTCCATAGTAAACTTTAGTCTATTTGAAAATTTATTAAATTCGGCTAAAATTATTTCATGTTTATTGTCTTCTGTAGGTATAGCAGTAAGGATATCATCTACATATTTGAATAGAAATGGGATGTTGAAGGGGATTTTGGGGATAACTGAATCTAGGAGATCCTCTAAGTATATGTCTGCTAAAATTGGAGCGATTGGAGATCCCATAGGGCACCCATACATTTGAATGTAAAATTTTTCATTAAATTGGAAATAACCCCTATCGGTACACAGAGCTAATAATTTGAGAGATTGGTCTTTAGGAATTGGTGTGTGAGTTTGAAGTTTATGCCAATGATTTTCAATTATTATTTTTACTTTAGTGGTACAAATATTGGTAAATAACGAGGATGCGTCTAATGAAACTATTTGTAGCCTTGTGGAATCCGGATATTAGTTATTTTATTATGGAACTCAAACGAATCTTTGACATTATATTTATCTGTGGACAAGTGTTTTAAGATATTGGTTATCATATCTTATTATGGAGCTTCATACTCCTCTATATTCTGTAATTATATATATTTTTATTACCCTACACATGTTGTTATATACCTACCTGTACTGTAGCTAACTTTATGTTTTGAAATAACTTGTATAACTTATATAATTTTATTGTAACCTGTTTTTTTCACTGTAGGGCATGATTATGAGAACAATATAGTCTCGAAACGTCGCCAAAATAGTTGTTTTTTTTTTTTACTTTATGACTGTACCTCAAGAACCTTACTAAACATATATATATATATTATATGCATTAAATATTCATAATATAGTTAAGGAAAACGACCCGAGGCGTTGTGTTGCAGCAGCGGCCAGCCTGAGCAGTGGCCAGTCAAGCCCTCCCAGCAGGTTGGCACCATATTTACCTCGGCTGCCCTTTCCGCCTCACGCCGGCACCTTCTCTGCCTTCGATCCAGCCTTCATATCGGCTGCGCATCAGGTATTTATAACATTAGATATAATTTGTGATAATTATTATACCACATTAGAGTAACAAATTAAAAAAATATATACTCCCTCAGTTACTCATTACACAACTCAAAAAATGGTATCAAAACTGAAGGAATAAAATAGATCGTCTTGGTCACTCACCTTAACAAGACTGAGACGACTAACTACGGTAATAACATTTTCTAGAAAAAGATCCAAACTTCCATAATCAAGACTGTTTAGACATATGAAGATGTAATTAGATACTTCACAAACGTTCCTTCGGTATCCATTCTTCACAACTTGAAATTCTTAGTGTAATCCTAAATGCTTCTTGTTGCACCACATATAAATTGATTTATAAAGATGTTAATTGCCTATACTGTTTAAAGGAGGCACCTCCACTTCTCTTATAAACTACATAAACCTACTAGCTTGTAACATTTCTTCATTATCTATACCCGATAATCCTCCAAAGCGGCTGAAAAGATTATGGCCACTTGAATTTTTACTAACATAAAACTGAATTGGGGTGCTAACAAATACAACTTTCAACAAAAGTAATCCATGTGTCATCGAGTTATTATTATAATAAAGGATAATTATTTATTTTGTTGTAAATATCACGAGAGAATGGTAGGATTTTCGAACAATTAAAAAAAAAATGTTTATGTTATTGTTATGAGAATTATTAAAAATATAATTATTTTTTACAGTATGCTGCAGCTGCGGCGGCACTTGGTCCTCGAGCCAGCTCCTTGCTATTCTGCCCTGATTACGGACTTGCTGCACTTGCAGCGTTGCACCACGAGCGACTTCTCACCAAGAACTCTTCTATTGCTGATCTTCGACTCAAAGCCAAGAAACATGCTGAAGCCCTCGAACTGATACGTGAAAAAGAAGCAATCTAATTTCCATAACGTGTAGACATTATACTAACGTGTTGTATCCATATATGGTGTAGTGAACCATTTCAATGAGCGAGGAGATTTACCCATCCATTTTACCGAGAAGAGAACGTGTATATGAAATATTTTGTGATCACTAAACGATCTAATGAATTTTATACCGGTTTATACATATATATAATAGGTTAGTAGGGTGGACAATTTTTGGCTACCTGCAATCATTCAGTAAAAATACAGAATGCAAAGGTCAAGTATTTAATCGAATCTAATACAAAATACATAAGCTTCTTACTGACTGAATGGGTATAGTTCTGGGTGATGGATCTTCTATTAGTATAACCATTTTTGAGAAAAGTGGACAATTTTTAGATGTATATTATCGAAAGTTTAAAAGGTTCGTCTGATTTCTTTTGTTTAGCTATATTGTTACTGAAGCCTTGAACAAGTACAACGATTGCACTAGATCAACTGGGTCGTCAAAATGGCTAAGATAACCTACACAATCGATAACGTTGCTGAAATGACTGCATTCATATTTTTTTTATTTATTTTTTGTTACTGTTAAAAAAATGTATAATGCCAGATGAAATTTTGTTTAATATTGTTTTTGTGTACGAATTGATTGTTGGCTTTTGTTGTTTGTAAATATCAATAAATAGATTGGATTTATGGTATATTTCTTACTCGTTGAAAGACATTACATTGAAGCAGTGCAAAGCAGAACTGAGTTGGTTGCCGGTCCATATAACAGAATGTGGTTTCTAGACCATATATAAAAATATTTATATTTTTCTTCACAATTTTTTATATATTTAGGTAGATTATAATAATAAATAAAGAATACTCTTTGTGAAAATGTAGAAAAAACTCTAAAGAAAATTGTTATGAATTGTTTTTCAGAATGGTAGTAGCGTTTTGCCATTGAAGTATTGCTTTAAAGAACCATATTATTTTGCGATATTTGCTTTCAAACATTAATTTGCCAATCTTCAAACAGACAGGAAAGAAACAATCATAGACTAAAGCTACACCCAGGCAATAGATGCACCTATAATAAATGGTACCTGTGAGATAATATTCCATGAATAGATTTTTTAAAAATTGAAACTTTTTACAGCGATCGTAATTAGCTAACGATTTAACCTTTTGGTGTTACCTTTTTTTTTTAATTCGTCAGTTAATTTTGCCTAGCAAGATTTCTTCGATGAGATAGGTTGGTATGTGATTATATACATAAGTAATTGAAAATTGTAATTATTAAAACAAATACGTGTTATTTTTCCATTTTAAGCTGTAGGCATTTATTCATGGGAGGGAAGTAGGAAATATTTTGAGAGGACGGAGATATTTTGATTTCTTGTTACATTTTTAATTTTTTAATAAAATCAACTTACCTAAAAAATATGATTGGACGTTTTCATTATTACTTATCCGGGCCAAGGGCATTCTTAAGAATCTTACTAAGTTGGATAGTGTCTCTTTGTTTAGCATCTCACTTGTATTCTAGCATGGAATTATAAGACATTGTCTATAACTCTATGTATTCTAGCTATGGAAGTATACTATATCTAGAAATTACACAGTAGTTAAGTCTGACTATCAGATGCTTCATACAAGAATATTAATGTATTCTAAAATTAAAAAGATATACCGTAAACTGGGGCAACTTTGCCATGTTTAATTTTTCCATACAACTTTTACCTCAACCAATTGCGTTCAAATCTGTTTAAAATCCATTATAATTATGAGTCTAGATCTTTTGAATTAAAATATATGCAACAATTAAAATTTAATCATTAAATTAAATTTTTAAAAAATATAGAAAAATAGCATTGGCAAAGTTCCCCTACAATAGGGCAACTTTGCCAAGTATGTAGAAAACACTTAAAAAATAGAAACAGGGACAGAGAAAGAATTGTTTGAACTAATATGAAAACATTTTGACGAGAAAATGACATATTGATAAGGTATTAGTTGACTGAGAAGTATTTAATGATGTAGATTGTTGGGGTATGCAGACATAGATACGCAGCAATTAAAAATAATATTTTAATTTATAATACCGACGTTTCGATTCGCATTGCAAGCCTTCATCGGGGTTTCAGAGACCGTGGTAATCAGAAAATGACATATATTTAGATTTTACAGTATTTAGAATGAAACATCGTAGTAATGAAATTCATTAAAACGAAATTTGAAATGCCTAATGAAATTTAGAAACCATAAAAACATCTGACATTTTCATCCATAAATGTATATTTACCTCGGAGTTCAATATAGGGTGAGTCAATTATATAAATGATATCTTCTACGTTTAATAAAGCTTCATCAGCCACGTTTGGAAAGTAAAACGATCTTCCTGTGTTGTTTGTGCGGAGGTAGGATATTTCAAACTCCTCGCCGCCTTAGAATTTGATGAGTTTGCACACGCCGTGTTTTACATTTTTGCATTATAGATAGTTATGTAAAAACAAACATAACACTATAGGTTGGCAAAGTTGCACCATCTTGACCTTACTTCCTAGTGTACCTTTGCCAAGTTATTTCATAAACTTACAGAAAAATTAAAATTTACGTTAAAGTGGGGACTCGGGTTCGAATCCCGACTGGGCAAATCTTTTCTCTTCAAAATTAAAAAAAAAAAAAAAAAAAAAAAAAAAAAAAAAAAAAATTAAAATTTACATTTTCAAGTTGTTCTAAACAAATATTAAATTGTGTATTAGACAAAATAAATAGTTGTTATTTACTTTAAAATGTATGAGCAGGACGAGGCACTTTGTAAGGATATCAAAACCAACTACACAAAACAAGCTGAGAAAAACACTGATAAAACCTGTGAACATTGGATAAATCTGATTAAACATAAGAGTTTCTTTGAAAAAATAACTCCTCTACGTGATGAAAACTCTAGCGCTTCTATATAATGGGTCAGAAACTTCACGAAGTGCCAAAAAACATTTTTTTTTAAGCTGGCAAAGTTGCCCCACATGGCTAAGTTGTCCCATTTTACGGTACTTGAAAAATACTGTTTCAATATAAACAACGTGAAGAACATCCTTAAAGGAATATATATTACTGGATATCGGAATAGATAAAGACAGTAAAATAAAAATACTAAAAATGAAAAATTAGTACATAATTTTTTCTTTAATTTTCGAACGTAAATAAATATGAACCCACCCCCAGGTGAGCAATTCTGTGCTGATAATCATCATGAGATGTTAAATGTCTTATTTATATACATATAATATCCTATTTAGTTGAATAATGGAATATTAGGTACGTTTTCGTTAAGTCACAGAAATCTGCAGGAGAGGTTAGACAAAAACTTAAGAAGACAAGCTAGTTAGAAAACTTAAGATATATCCAAAAATTGATGTGCAAATACCTTCAAAACTACTTAAAGTTTCAATGCTGATTTATTTTCATCCAAATTAGATACAATACTTCTTCATCACAGTCAAAACTTGTTCAAATATTGTAAACCTACTATTGACCTTAGAATCATTATGTTTTTTTGTTGAAAAAAAAAAAAAAATGAATTTAAACAAACATTAAAATTAATAAAATGGTCGTTAAAAATTTTAAATAAATTTGTCTTTCATATGCTATACATATTTTATTATGTAATTAATAGAAAAAATCCACTTAACAGCATATTCTATGCTCACCTTACCATATTTCATCACACTGTCTAATTGATGATAAAATTTATTATTATTGTAAACCAAAAATTCTATTTAAATTAGAATAAATGTATACAAAAAAAAAAGAAAAAAAAAATCATCAACATTTCAATTAATTAATTTTAGTTAACTATATTACATTTTTAAAGTTCCTTTTGTAATTATAAATCACCCACATTTTGTTTATCACTTCTTAAAACATAAATTAAGAATCCAAATCAGGAATCCACAAAAACAAATAATGTTGAAATAGATGTTAACTAGTTCTTAATTGTATTATTGTATGTTTTGAAAGGAACAAAACAATTAATTAAAATGTATCAAGAATATTAAGCGCCACTTCAATAATTTTAAGGCTTGGTACATAATATTTATTTGTGATATGTATTATAATATAACTTATTTGTATAATGTGTAAAAACATACACTTTTTGAAGTGAAACTGTAGTAAAATACCAAGAGTGCTATGAGTAATCTTTTTTTAACTTATTTATAATTGTAAATATCGTTAATACATTTCATGTACATATAAAAATGTTATTTCTTATTAATGAAGTATAGTTATTATTCAGAATATAAAATTTGAATTTGAAGTTTTTCTTACATCCCAGATATTATATAAGCATGTATTACTCCCTACGGAAGTAATAACTAGGATAATTCTAAATCTTTAAGCAATTTAGATTCATGAATATTAGGTGCAAATAATTAATTAAATACTGAAACATCCTCACAGAATGTGCTTTTAGTCTTTTTAAGCCATTGAGGTGTTAACAGACTTTTTAATAGTAAATGACCTGAGAATCATCCCACAATACAGGCATAAAGGCCTCTGTTTTAATCTCAAATGTGCCATTCAAAACTGCTAGCAACCAGAGGGCAGGAATAAAATTTAAAATTGGATTCTGGAATGGAGAAGTTTATTCAAAGCAGGAACGAGCCGGAGTCTTGAGAAAGTGCTGTATGAATATGAGATTTGACATAGTAGCCTTGTAAGATATCATGGAATAATTTGAACTTCGACTTCATTGTCAAAAAGATTCAAAAACCATATCAGACTTTTTTAAAGGTGGCTTTTAGGTCAACAAAGATTGTCACCTTGCTCTGCTTACAATATAATGTTTTTAATTTAGTGTGACAGTTTTCTTCGACATACCAGTTTCCAAGATGTTTCAATGTTTCCTAAATCTGGCTTCTTTATTGAAAATTTCTCTTTATTTTCCCAAGAAACTCTGAAGTATTAATAGTAATCATTCTAGCAGTTTGGAGAGAGTAACTGGCCTACAGTGTTCTGCACCCTACCTTTTTTGGGAATGGGTATTATTCCAGCTTTTCGCCATGCACTTGACACACTCCGTACAGCCATGTTTTTCAGACCTTGTTCATGTACCTTAGTTAAGTCACCCCCGATGCACCAACAAGATACATAGTAAATTGGGGAAGTTCATCTTCTGGTCCAGCACTTTCCTTCTTAGGCATCCTTTCAGTAGCTGAATTCAACACAGCAAGAGTAAAAACAAAGTTTCTGACTCATTTAGGAAGATTTATATTTTTTTTTAAATTTGGTCAGCAATGCTTGGGTCCAGCATGGCTTTTGAACAGTATGAGCAGAAGAGTTGGACCATATCCATATCCAAACTAAGAAACAGTTCATCCTGAAGTAGTATGAAGGGATTACTTATCACTTTGAGCTTGCACTCCATATTTGTAAAACAGTTATTTTAAGAACTGTCAATATGTATTCCTTTTAGCCACTATTTCTCTCCTGAGGGCTCCCGTGGACTTAAATCATGTTTCATCCTTCAGCTACTCAATACCTGTTTTTGCCTACTCAAAATTGTTTTTATTCTCCTTCAATCACCAAAAATTTATATTTCAAGACAGTGAATATTTCATATCACAACCTCTAGGGATCTCTTTCATTACAAAGTTTTTTATTTACCAAATAGACATTGCCTAGTATAGTTTTCTCATTAAACTGTTACAGTTAAGCCAGAACAGGTTCAACCTATTCATAGAGGGAATTAAGTTATATAAAACTGGATCTTATTCTTCAATGCATATAACAATTTAGCCTCCAACTTCTCACTCTCCTACATTTTATTTTTAATGAAGAATTTCACCAAGATGATTTTGCAGCAACAATTACGCCAAATGCCATTTGACTCTCTCCTAGAAGTGTATACATCTGTTATCCTGATAATTGATAAATTTGAATGTTTACTGTAGATGAACTAGCCTCTAGAATCCCATATATATCAACATACTTATTATTGATAATAATAGCCTTCCATGTGGTGAATTTGGTCTCTATCAAGCCACCTCCATTCCAGATAACAGCCTAAAGCAGTGTGTTGATGAGGCTTTGAAAATGACCACATTTAGACCTTACATTTGGTGGTCTAAAGGTGTCCTAAGATATGAAATACAATGATATGAGTCAGGAATACGGAAATATAGACTGCGTAATTAGCTGAAGTTTATTAATCAATCTAAGGAACTCACAAGTTTATTTACATTAAAAATAAATCTTTATAAAATCACATATATTTATAGATGTATAAACAAACAAATACATAAACCATTTATATACATATATATATATATATATATATATATATATATATATATATATATATATATATATATATATATATATATATATAAAGCATATTGTATTTATTCATTTAATTGATATTATCACATAACATAATGAATGTTTACAAAATATAAAAGCCATTCATTCGTAACAATTTCCACTAAAGAAAACAAAACTTTATATACATTTTCAAACAGTTTGTTGAAAACTCTTAATATAAAAATAAAAATAAAGCCAGAGCAAATTAAAATCCTTCTTGTATATTTATCAAAAAAACAAAAAAAAAAACAAAAAAGAAAAAAAAAAAGGAATTTATTTTATAAAAGAACATATTTGAAACCCGAGTTTGAGAATTATACTAAAATGGTAAGTTTAAACAACAGTTTTAAAAATATGACTTATATTTAAAAATATATACTGTACTAAGAACATTTTACTACATAAGTACAAAGAATGTACCAGATGAGGTCGCGTTTTATAATCTATTGTAGCCCGGATTAATTCTTTCCTTCGATAAAAATAATTTTTTTTCTTATTTTTAAGTAACCAAATTGATAAATAAAAGAACTTGTTATCACATATAAAAAAGAAAGCTCACCTGAGCGATAAAACATTGAGGAATTAAGGGATACCTATTTTTTTTACCATCGTATATACAATATTAACCTGACAATACAAATACAAATAGTCTAGCCCAACTGCTCAGTTTATTAACAATCCTAAAAATAAGTGTGCAGTTCCAAACGCATTACTATACAAGTGTACAATATAACTTATGTACAAATACTTACAAGAGCGTTAATAAAAACTATACAATGTTTTTTTTTACAAAAGAACTTAAAACAAATAAAAAGATTTAACAAATTCACTTTCAGCAACATTATGAGAATTTTCAACAGCAAGACCAACATTTTTCCTTGACTTTTATATCACAGAAAAGTTAACTTTACACAAGTTTATTACTTTAAACTACATTGGTATAGAAAAAAAGCTAGGCCTGGTGTGTTTGGCTAAATAATTGAATTTGTTAAAGCTTTACAGTATCCATAATAAATTGTAAGGAATAAGTATGAAGCCTAGGGTAAACTCCAATAAGGTACATTTTTTCCAAACACTTAAAATATTTAATTTACATAAATATAAACACTAATATATGTATTAACATACATACAAAAGATATATACACAAACATACATATATACACACATAGTTATGTACACATGTAATAAATATGTCTGTGTATGCCTAATAAGTTTTACAAGCAATACAAATATATGTTCTCTCCGAAATCATTAAAAAAAAAAAAAAAAAAAAAAAAAAAAAAAAAAAAAAAAAAAAAAAAAAAAAAAAAAAAAAATACATATATATAAAGTAATGCAATAAATAAACAACTTAAAAAAATCGGGTAAACGTAAAACATAATAGATTACGAGACAATTAGCCTTAACTATTACCTTTTAATATAAATCAATTTTTGAACAATAATCAATTTTGGAACAATAATCAATTTTTAAACAATAACCAATTTCTTCTATAAGCAATTAATTTTAGAACTTGTTTTAAAGTATACTATGAAATTATATTAATATAGAACTTTTTTTTTTTTTTTAAATTGTAGTCTATATAAAATCAATATTTGAACTAAAATACAATAGTAAATATGATGCAAATACTATTATATTTTCAATTTAATAACTGGAAAACCAAAGAATCAAAATTTCAAAATATAACAAATCATCATTCACCACAAAATAAATAACAAACAATTTTAATCAATAATCAATTAATTAATAAAAATGATCAATTCCACAATTAATTAATCTGGATAAATTCCAATAAACAAATTTCTTTAGTTATTTAAATGATTGTTTACTGGTTATCAGAACTACTGAAATAGCTTCTAAACACTCATGTTTCTTAAAATATATCCATAAAATAAATTAACTCCTCAATAGAAAAGAAATGACAGTGGGATTGATTTTAAGTTTCACTATTCCATAGTGATCATTTTACAAAATTTAAGTTTAAATTATTTTTAAAAAAGTTAAGTTAATCGAATAACTTTTCCTAAATATATATTGATACATATAAAATTTAATATATATATGTAATATGTACATAATATTACAATATTTTTACAAAAATTTACATATGTACACTTTAAAATGGATATAAAACAAAAGTTAAACTAATATTTTGGTCCAATAATACAAAAATTAATTATTATAAATAAATATCTGTTAATTTTTTACATTAAAAAAAAAAAATTACAAACTGAAAACAATAAGTGTACATGAAAGTAGAAGTATTAAAAAAAAAAAAAAATTGTCTAAACAATAACAAAACTATGCAATACACAAAGAATTATGAGTTCGTGGAATGAGGGTATCTATCTCTCCTGTAATCTTTTCCATCTCTCCTCCAGTCATGAAACCCTCCTGAAGGAGGAGGGTATCTGTCTCTAGGATAAACATGACCAGAGCCTTCATAGCCATAGGGAGGTGGATAGGGACCTCCACTGTAATTCCCACCAGGACCACTTCTAAATCTGTCACCATATTTATCTCTGAAAGAATAAATAATTATAAAGCTATGTACATATAAATAAAGCTCAATAAGAAAATGCAGCAATGAACCAACCATAATGTCTTATGGAAATATTTATTTGTTTAATAGCCAAAATATGTTGAAAATTTAATCTACAAAACAAAGTACTTAATTATAAACCACATAAAACTAGAAGAACACTTCTAAATTACAAATTGGGAAGATAAAATTGATTTTTAATATAGCTTGATTTCAATTAAACTTTCTGGTTCAGGTTTAACTAATGATATAATAAAATTGGAACTTATTATAAATAAATTATTATTATTTAACTTATAATTAAAAGATAAATTATTATTTTGTTCTTTAGATAAATAAATAAATCGTATGCTGTAATTTTTATTTCACTTGATTTACATTAATATGTTCAGTGTTTAGTAAACAAAAATCTAAGACTTTAAAGTTGTTAAATGGTAAAGTAGAAACACTTTTAACCGATCTGGTCAGGAGCTAGCCCTGGAGGATTACATACATGGTCTGATAACCCAAAGTTCCCATGAATAATCGATTTTCAGTTAAAAAGAGCCATTTTCATTAGGAATCATGAATAAACAAGCAAATACGATGTTGTTGCTCATTTAATTGTTCATAAATACAATAATTCAATTGTGCAATACATACATGTAACAAGCATGAAAAAAATATACAATATAGACTTTCTATAACTTTAAAAACCTGATATAACCTGGAAGGCACTGATCAATAAATAAATGACATCCTTGAGTTTATCTTCTTATCATTTTGCAGGAAAGGCAAGTATTGAATATATGTTTGAATTACTTGACATATTATCATTAGAACAAAAAAAACTTTAAACTTTTTAAAAAACAGGTTTAATGATTCAAAGAATAAAAAATAATGTAAGAACCAAAACTGGAATGAGATATTAATATCAAACAATGTAGAATATTGAATATTCTACATAGTTTCTGGTATACATAGAACATACACGTATAGAACATGTAGAATGTATAATACATGTATAGAACTACATAGTTCTATATTAACAGTTAACTAATATAATAACAATTTTAAAACCTGTCCTTTCTGCCCTTGTTGGAGTACATAATGACCTAAACCCACAACAAACAAAAATTTGAAACACATAAATAAAAGAAAAAATACCTTCTATTATCTGATCTACTGTTTCTATCACGATCACGAAAACAATTCCTTTGATACTGATCAAATCTTTCTCTTTCCCTTTTTCCTTCTCCTGATGGAAACCTAGAATACATAATACTTTATTAATGAGTTCAAATCTCTTGAACAATTTTTAGTATTACAATGCTTAAATACTAAAACAGAATATTGCATCGCAAACATAATTTCTGATTCAGTTATTTCAAGCTATAACCTGACAGGATTGCTGGCAAATCATTGATACTTTTACTTCTTTTTTAAATCTAGCAGCTATAGGTAGATTTGCTGTTTATAAACATAGAATAAAAATTGTGCATGGCCCTCTAGTTACATATTTTTCATTTATATCATATACTGTTTCAAAGATCTGCCAGGATTTGATGATTTTTTGAGGCCGAAGGACATCCTTGGCCACTCTCTCCTTCCAAAATTAGAATTAGCTTTCGTCCTTAAGGATGCTGTTTTGAAATATTTAACAATTTTAATATGGCGGAAGGATAACTTCCACCATTGTTATTCTTATAAGGACACCGTTTCTAAATATACAATGATTTAACTGTTTTTAAGATGGCAGAAGGATATTTCGCCTTTGTTAACGCATTCTACGGGAGACTGGAGATAGTTTTTTAACACTAACGACCCCTTCCATCAAATGTTTTTGCTAAATTGGTACAATAACCGTGGCAGTGGGGGTTCGGGGCGGGATTAAGAGATGGCTCCTGCTATAAGGACACTGTTTTAAAGACCTGCCAGGATCTGGCGTTACTATTTTGAAATATTTAACAATTTTAATATGACAGAAGGATAACTTCCATTGGTGTCCTTATAAGAAAAAGCGATGGGTTTCAAGGGGTCTCAGTATTATACTCCAGGTACAACACTGGTACTGGAGTAAAAGAATGAATACAGGGATACACTGGTCAAGAGTGGAGAAAATGGTCATTACCAGAACTCAAACTTCTACAATTTAACTTTAACACAATTAAACTACAATCATATTAAAGAGATAAATACAAAAATACCAATTTTCTTCAAATTGTATACACAATTAAATAAAATATAATAATCAGTAAATATTTATTTAAATGTTTTGAAATACCTCTGTTGATGAGTCCATCTGTCATTAGAATTTCCATGATTTATATCGGGGTTCAATCTTGGGGTAGAGCTAGTATCAGTAGGTTTACTTTTCTTTTCATTTTCATTGATTTTCTTGTCTTCTTCAGAGTTGCTAAAATAGAGAGAGGAAATTATAAAAAAGTGAAATTACTAGAGTGGTTTTGAATTTACGAGAGGCGAACAGCAAGAAAAAACTTATTGCAAGTAAAGGCAGAAATCCACTCTGTTCACGAAACACCAGTGCTCCAGGCTCCTGTAACCCTGTTAGTTAGCTGCCCCAGATATTGAAGCAAGTTAGATAGGTTCAAGGAGGCAGCCCCTCCATCCGACTCGGGGGCAGTTGGGCTAATAACCATCTCCACTTAAATAAACTGTAACATGGACTTTGAGATCGGATAATGGAATTTTGTAACCTTGAACAGACCTGGGGAATTTCAGCAACTCCTAGATGTACTAGACCGATACAAGACTATACAGATACAGGAAATTAGATGGACTGGAGAAGGGATTATAGATAAAAAGAAAACTTGCTATTTATTATAGATTACACACCTTTGGAACCAGCTTTATAGTGACCAGTAAATGCAAACATCTAGTCATGAATTTTGGACCAGTGAACCCACAAATTTGTTTAACAAACATTAATAAACAGCGTTAAAGGATAGGTCAAACTCACTGCCGTTTTTGGTAGATGTTACATGATACACATTACTAATGTGGTCCAAATTCCGTCCACAAACATAAAGCTCTCCCTTTTGAGTTCACACCAAAACTGATAGTCCTCGGAGCACTGACAGGTATCCACTTGTTACACACATGGAGTGCTGGAGGTTCACGAACATAGTGGATACCCAACTTAAGAAAGTGCTGAAAAGTATCCCAAATAATAAAAATGAGGATGCAGAGAAATCACAAAGCTACAACATTAGCATAAACACCAATCCTACAAAGATAAATTAAAAGCAATTTAGCTTTAAGGAAAGAAAAAATTATGACAACAATAGAGATAAACTCCATTTATTTAGCATAGTTAAAAAATTCACATGGAATTCAAAGAAAGACTAGAAGTAAGTAAGCTTCTAAAATTTTTCATTAAAATTTGCTACATATAAAACAAAATTGACGATTAGTTTATTATGAGAATTTCTCAGTAAGTATATAGTTAAGTAACTAGGGGCTCAATGGCCGAGTAAGTTGGAGTGAGGGCCTCAGCTCGCTCAGTACAGAAAGGTCGTGAGTTCGATTCCACCTGGGAGGGTCAAAATTTATTTCATGGCAGACTCACAAAAGGAATTTTGACCTTCCCAACCTGGATAGGGTAGGTTGGTAAACTGTAGGATAACCCGTTCTTCCTGCTCTAGTTGGAGTACATAAAGACGTTAAGCCCAAATAAACAACAACAAAGCATAGTAGCGGTAAAAGAAGTAACTGCTCAAAATTGAATACTAATTCACCTCAATATGCTTCTTAACATATTTTTTTTGTCTAATATAAAAGGAAACTGAGAGTCATTCTTGGGAAAAAAAAATGTATTATAAAATAATAGATAATTTGTAATTTCCTAATTCCAAATGAAGTTCTATTTTTTATTACAATATTATTATTTTTTTTTTATTTTTTATGAAAGTATATATCATACGTTAAGTTAATGAATAAATTAACTATGAAAGAAGGATAAACTGAAATTAGTAGTATTACCGATTTCCACTTGAAGATGTTTTTTTGTTGGAAGTGGTTTCATTTACTTCATCTTCTATTTTTCTCTTTTTATTAACACCATTCCCTTCAGGTTTTACAACCTAAAAAACAACAATGTACATAACTTTAAATAAATTACTAATCTGAATTAATTTATTGATTTAACCTTTCATACCTCCTTTTCTTCTTTCTCAGGTTTAATTTTTTTATTCTTGATGGCATGTTTGTATAATTTATACAATTTCTTAGGGTCATACTCAGTGAATTTCGATACAAAGTACCACAGATTACTAGAATTAAAACAATATCAATATTACATACCAAATTTAAATTATTGATACCACTATAAAAATGATCAAATAAGAAGTTATAGCTAATAATAACTTAAGAATAAACAGTCAACTGATTTTCTTGTTAAAAAAATAAAAATTATCAGATTAATATTTTTTTAGAATTATTCAAAATTTAAGCACTAAAAAAAAGGATTTTATTAAAGTGATATAATCATCAGTAGTACATTGGATAAAACAAAATAAAATATAAAAATAAAGATATCTGATGTATGATTATCCTATATAAATATGGGTGTATGTTGGTGAAAGAAGGGGGAGTGCCAATCCACCTGATTTTGTGGAGCCATGATTATGGTCACATCACCTAAAAAGGTTGGGCTTCGCTAGTCAAGATATAAAACTAAATCTTTATAACTGTAAAGTATTCTCAAAATGCTGATCATCAAACAATAACAAAATTACTAGACACACACCTCCTCCATTGTTTAATAATATCAGATTCTTTATACTCCATAAGACATTTGTTAATTTGATCACCAATTTGAACCAAACACTGACGAGTGTGATTCACTTGTTCTTGAGGGCCTAAACTTTGGTCAGGATTGTCCAATGCTTTCAGGGCTTTCTTTACAGGTCTCATCTTTTCTTTACACTGTAATAAAGAAGAAAAAATGAAAAAACAAAGTATATTACATAAAATTTATCCTTTAACTTAAATAATTATAATAAAGTAATATAACAATGATAAAGAATAAGGAATCTGAAGGTTTAATGGTAATACCATTAACAATCATTCCCTACTTTCTTTAACAGAAATCATTGTCTTACTTCCCCACATGGCACTAAACGCGCCACTCAAATTTACAAGATCAACCTTAACACAATCATGTCACCTACATCTCTTTCAACCACTAGGACATCTAATAGTCATCAACCTATTACAGTTGTAGTGATAACTGGTCTAATACTTTTGTTACCCATTTATAGTTTTTTTTTTTATTAAAACAAACTTTTTGAAATCTTTGGGGATAGTTTTACTCTTGAAAGTTTATGTAACATTTCAGATATTAAAAGCATGGAAAATTATGCTCACTTGAGGCTATTTAACCCTTTAACAGGCGATTTATCCTGGTGGATAAATGACGTAATTTCCGACGCATTATCCTACTCATTATCGTCTAATACACTTTATTTAACCTTGAATTTCATGATACATGAGTTGGGGTTAGCGTGGCTATAGCCATTCAAAGGGAAAAAAAAAGAGAAATGTACTAAAAAATTCCCGGCCTGCCCGTTAAAGAGTTTAAGACAAGTGGAAAATTTAATGGGAATTTCTACAGAAAATGTTACCATATCAAAATTATGATATCCACTCATGAATTACGAAAACGATGCTTTACAACTAAAGTGGATACCAATCAATTCACTACAGTGAACGACCAGGAATAAACAGTATCAATAAAAATCTTGTCCAACATTTGATAAAAATCTTATATTAACCTCATCATATGTGTTATAGCTCTCAATGTATACAGACATATTATAACCTAGTGCACTACATAGTAAATGGTTTTCAAATTTTAAAACAGTAATTAATACTTTAGAATTCTTTGTCAGTGTGTAAATCAAAGTGAATTTTAATATCATTGAACTTAGTCACAAAAAGAATGCCCCATCGGGGAATATAGCAAATATGGAGGACGGTATTCCAAGCACTTCAAAATCAAAAGAAGATACTGCCGCTCCTAAACGCAAAAGAGGTGAGTACACTATCTATAATGTACCAATCAAAAATGCGTACTCTATATTCTCGGACGAGGAAGACGAATTTCAAAAATAAAATTTCCTCCAGTGGTAGCCAATACTACATTTGAAGACCACAAACACATTTTGGACTATTTAAAAACTAAATTAACTAAGGTAAATATCAAATATGCAGGAAGCAAAACTATATTTTATGTGCAAAATAATGAAGATTTTGTGAAAATAAACTAATATCTCTGAAAATAACTTTTCATAGTTACACTACAAAACACGAAGTTAAGCCAAAAGTTGTACTTAAAGGCATCCAACCGAGGACATTTTAAATTATTTAAAAAGCCAGGGTTTAGAAATTCATAAAATGTTCCAAATGATAAAAAAACAAAACAATTATAGTTGTTTATTAGAAAATAAACAACAGCTGTCTAAATTAAAAAATATAAAATACTGTGAAAGCGTCCATATCACAAGGAAAAAATACAATAGTAAAAAATCGTTAACTCAATGTTATCTCTGCCAAGAGTTTACATCACGCGGCAAGAAACTGCTTTAAAAAACCAAAATGTTTAAAATGTTCAGAAGAACATTTATTAAAAGATTGTCCAAATATCCTAGCAGACGGATTTAAACCAAAATGCTGTAACTGTCAAGAAGAACATTTTGCCAATTATGAAAAATGTCCCAAACTGATAAGAAATTTACAAATTCAACAGAGTAAACAGAGGCCAAGGTTAAACCCTTCCAACCAAATTATTTACAAAGCGAAGCCTACTGAATACCCAGCTCTACCAAAATCTAGATACAAAATGGTTTGAAAAAATGTTTGTAAACCAAAATAAATCAAAAAATAATAACGAACCTTCTATTATGGAATGTTTCAAAGAAATCAAGAATATGTTCTCTGTTTAATCTTAATATCATATTAACCAAATTTAAAAGTATTGTTTCAGATGTAAAAAATGCTGAAGACGTCATGTCAAAAATGTTTATAATAATAGAAGGTCTGTTATCATTCTTTGATTAATGGTTAATTTTAAAATATTCCATAACATTAAGTGTATATTCCATATCCAATGTTTATTATATTCCAATGTATTATATAACAGATTAAATATTGTATATAATGTAAGTAATCTAGTGTACTTTAAAATAATAATATATATGGAACTACCTGTAATAATAATCTTAACACCACAATATAAAAGGACAACTCTACAATATCCTATATAGATGTATAATAATAAACCATTTTCTTATATACTAACAACACCAACTGACAAACATCCTCAATTAATAAAGCTCATAAAAGTTTTATCAGAGTCCTGTTTTTCAATTAATCTTACAAATAAATTACATTCATACCAATATCACACAAAAAATATGTTAATCCGGTTAAAAAATATTTATCGCTTATTAATACTTTTTAAAAATTTATTATACTTATTAATAATTTCAATTGTAACAAAAACTGACTGTTAGCAGTTATAAATTAAATACAATGATGTGGAATGCCCAAACATTAAAAGGTCATGAAATAGAATTCAAACAATTTCTATTCGATAATAATCCCAACATAATATCTGTTTGTGAGACTCGGCTGGCTACGGGTGATAGATTTTCGATTTCTGGCTACAAAGTGAACCGGAAGGACAGAAACAGGCAGGGCAGTTCCTGGAAAACAGCAAAAACAATCCCAATTCCTAAACCCAATTAAGATGCAGCGATAGTCATAAACTATAGACCAATCAGCCTTCTCAACATTCTTTCAAAAATATTTGAAAAAATACTCTTGAAGAGGTTTCAAATCTCAGTTTCATATCTCTAAACAATATTATTATTAGTGAGCAATTCGGATTCAGAAACCATCATTCCACGGTAGCACAGTTAGCAAGATTAACAGATTATATTACGGCAGGGTTTAACGAAAAGAAACATACAGGGATGATCTTGCTGGACATAGAAAAAGCGTTTGATACAATATGGCACAATTTTATACAAACTTATTACCTATCAGTTCCCTCCCTACATCATATACAGTCCTGTGAAAAAATATAAACTCAACTTATAAAAATAATGTATTTATAAAATTTAAAAGTAAATGCATTACACAATTATGTTTTTAGACTTGTTTTTATCTTATTAGATTGGTGTGAAGCTTAAGTGGACATTGATCTATTTGATAATTTACAATCAACTGATTTTGTAAACAAATCTTATTTATGTTGTGAATAAGTATAAACTCAATGTTTGTTTTCTATTGACTGGAGTATTAAGGATTTAAATATCACTTCAGTTTTATTCCTGCTGTTAAAGAGTGTTCATCTTTGATACCATAAAGCTTCATTTAGTAATTAATTTTTCTTTAATAATGCCGCGGGGGTCACAACTCACGGAAATTGAGCAGCAACGAATAATGGACTTAGGGAGAGCTGGGATGACCCAGAGGCAAATTGCTCATGAAATAAACCGCTCCCAGGGAGTAGTCAAAAACTTTTTAAAGTGCGGCCTTGAAAATTACGGGAAAAAGAAAAGAAATGGAAGGCCTCCAAAAATTTCTAAGCAGGTGAAACGGGCAGTTTAGAGAGAACTTTCGAAAACAGGAGCTTCCTCTGCACAGATTGTGAGGCGATTCAACTAAGGATGTGATGCTAGTTTGGTGAGGAAGTGGTTAGCTGAATCCAAGTTCTTCAAATATCGTAAAATTATGAGAAAACCACAGCTTAAAAAACATCATTTGCAGCGACGATTGCAGTTTGCAGAAAGACATATCCAAGACAGCAATAAATGGTCAAGAGTTATTTTTAGTGATGAAAAAAAAATTTAACATTGACAGCCCAGATGGATTTAATTACTACTGGCATGACCTTAGAAAAGAAAAAAAAATTTTATCACGAAGAACACATTGGGGTGGAGGAGTAATGGTCTGGGCTGCATTTAATGAAAAGGGAAAGTCTAAAGTTACATTCATTGCTGGCAAAATGAATGCTGTCAGGTACCAAAATGTTTTAGAAGAGTTCCTTTTGCCGTTTATTACAATGTTAGAAGAAGAAGATCCCATTTTTCAACAAGATAATGCGCCAATTCATACAGCACGCTCAACAAGACAATGGTTTGAAGATTTCAGACTCAATGTTTTGGATTGACCAGCTCTTAGTCCAGATCTCAATCCCATTGAAAACTTGTGGGGAATCATGTCTAGAAAAGTCAACAACCCTCAGAAACCAGAAATCCAAAACATTGATGAGCTCAAGGAAAGGACCACACAAGCTTGGGAAAATATAACAGAGAGCACTTTACTTAATTTGGTAAGAAGTGTTCCTAAAAGACTGTTGGAGGTGATTAAAAAACATGGTGGAAGTTCTCATTATTGAAACGAATTTACTCATTAAAGAGACATTAAAGTTTTGAGTTTATACTTTTTCACAGGTGTATTTTGTTATTTTGCCCCAGTTGTACCTAATTCTAGCCATATGATGAAATTATTTATTAAAATTGTAATTAATCATTCACTGTATACATTAAATAATATATTTTGTTACTCAGATTCCAAAATTAAAGACTTAAAATGACTTGAAGAAGTTTTTTTTGTCTTGAGTTTATATTTTTTCACAGGACTGTGAACTATCCATTCATTTCTTTCTAATAGATCCTTTCAGATTACAAATAACAATTGCACATCTCCTAAATATCGCTTATCAGCAGGTCTTCCTCAAGGATCCTGTCTTTCACCAACGCTATTTAATTTATACGTATCCGACCTACCTTCTCTCCCTTCAGTTGAAAGATAGGTAGGTATAGGTATTATATGCCGATGACACGGCGATTTACACTAGTTCCTTCAGGATAGACACAATAGAAAACAGATTAAAATCATTGTACTTCAGACTAAATAAATATTATAAAAAATGGAAAATAAAAATAAACGAACAAAAAACAACTGCAATAATTTTTACAAAAAGAAGACCAAACATACCAAAACATATCTATCTAAAAAATATACAAAACCCTTGGACTCAAACTGTTACCTACCTTGGTCAGGAACTAGATAAACGATTGACATTCACACCTCATATAAATAACAAATGCGACAAAGCCAACAAACTTTTAAGTACCATGGCTCCATATTTCAGAAGAAAATCCCCACTGTCGATCAAAAACAAAATCATTCTGTAAAAATCAGTCATAAGACCATTACTGACGTACGCCTCTCCCGTATGGAGCTACACCTGTGACTCAAACTATAAAAAAATTGAAAGGGTGCAAAACAGATGTATGAGAATAATAAATGACTACCCCAGATACACAAAAATAACCGACATATGCTACTCGAATTAGATTTTCAGACAATTAAACAATTTATTCACACACAGACCAGAAACTTTTTTAACTCTACAAACAGTTCAGGAAATCCTATAATTCAAACAATAGGCAATTATAACAAGCAATCCTTAAGAAGATACATACACAAACGTACAAACCACATACTACTATAACAATATTTTGCTAATAAGACATCCAAAAGTTATTGTCAGTTCGAAATTAAATCTATTGAAACACAAATAATATATAAGTTAATTATCCAAAATGTTGATTAACTTAACGTACAAAAGCTAATAAATTATGCATTTTAGTTGTGTTTTTTGTATTATGTATATTTGCTTCTATCAATCTCTTTTTTTTTTCTTTTTTTTTTATTTTTCTTATTTTGTAGGTTTTTTAGTATTTTTCCTACTGTTGAAATAAATGCATTCCAAATTATACCCATTTTAGCTAAGCTCAGCTGACAATGTAGTGTAAATTGTTTTATTACCAAAACATGTGTCAATATTTAATATGAGCAATTGTAAACTGTTTAATCATTTGAATAAAACTTTTATTATTATATTATACATATTAACCTAAACATCCAAGAAATTGTAAAGAATCAATCAGTTCCTAATTATATTGATGCTTCTATACTATCTTACATACATCAACTAATAAAAAGCTCGTATAGAGTTGAAGTTTTGGTTTCTCCTGGATCAGATTCTAATCATTCGTATCTCCATTGAATAAGTTCCACGATTCTTTCCCATAAAGCAGTTGAACCCGAGATCATATTAAGTTTTTATAAGTTCAAATTGTCTAGATATGACCTAGAAAAAATATATGAGGTCTAAAAAAAATGTTGAACTCATCTATTCTGCATTGTCTAAAACAACACATTTCTTCCTACAAAGAAAATACCCAACTATTTTTTTATTTCCAAACACCTTGTAAACCATCCAATTTTTCTTATATTATGTAGAACAATCTCGCTACTACTGATCCTCTAAAGAATCTTGTAGAACCTATCTGACTGAAACTTCAAAGGAATTATCAAACAGCAGTTCAGATTTTGCTTAAGACATTCCACTATCAAACTTTAAGGTCTTCTAGTTGTTGATCCTAGTTCTTTACTCCGAACTCAAAAAAAAAACAATAGTTTTCAAGCTAATAGCACATTTAGAAATAGAAAAACAAAAATAAGTTAAGATAATTAAGATAAAAAATCTTACCTCATTAAAGATAGATGGTTCTAGATCACCTAATACATCAAGTGCCCTGGGCTCACTATTAGCAGTAAAATGCATTGGGCCTGATTCATTCTTTTTCTTCTTTTTCTGAGTTTCTTTTTTCTTTCCTTTCTTTTTGTCTTCTTCATTTTCTTCAAGTTTTATATCTTTATGATTAAAAGAATCTTGACTAGGAGTTGATACAGATTCTGCTGGCAGTTCTCCTCCAGAACTGTCATCCTTATCTTCAATGATTTCTCTAGATGTAGCTTTGTTATCTCGTTTTCTTTGTCTCTTAGTTTTAACCTAAAAGAATAGATTAAAAATAAAAAAAAGTACAATAAATAGGAAGCATTTTATCACTAAATTGATCATATAATTTCATTTGGGTAAACTATAGGACGTTAAAAATTAAGTTTATAGAAAAAATGCAATAAAGAAATAATTATTCTGTCTGCAGGTGGCTGAAATTGATTCTAGTCTCTATATTTTTAATTTATTTACATGAATATTTTAATAATGACAATAAGTATGATATTATTTACCAACATTTACATTTACAGTAAAAATATTTATTATACATTTTTAAAATATACATACTGTTGACCCTTGACGTTGATCAATACTCTTTTTTAAAACTTTTAGCAGATATTCAGCTCTAGATGCCAGATGTTTGGTTTGAGGCTTAGATCCATTATTTGATAGAATTTTGTCACTAATACCAATCGAAGGATCCATCTTAATTGCTTCCCAAGAACCCATTCCATACTGATAAACTCCACGTAGTAAGGCACTATCATCATTAACATCCCAATCACAGTCAAAATTTGCAGGTTTCACCCTAACAACAAATAAAATGACTAGATGAAACATAATATAAATAAAGACTTAAAAGAGGCAAAAACTCAGTACGTAACAGCAAACTGGTTAGAATGTATGAGACTGCTCTGAGATGAACTTTCTCTAGTCTACGCTTATTGTTATTTTGTGTACTTCAGTTTTGATTTGAAGTTATAAGCAGGCATTTCTGAGAATTTAGACATTATTTCAATAAAAATTGTGATTTTGTAACTCATAAAATAATAATTTTTTAAGGCTGTGTCAGAATCACTCAATAATAACCCTAACCACCCCTAACTATAAATTGTAATCTGGAGTTTTACTGTAAAATTAAATAACTTCTGCAAAAGTTTAAGAATATCAATATACTAATTTAAAAATAAGTATAAAATGATATTTGCAATTGTCAAGGAACTACACTCGAGTGCAAAAGAAACGGCGCCTTGAATTGCATATTAAAAAAAAATATTAACTAACGGAATAATGTTGGGATTGAACCAGCACACATATAGGCCAAGGTAAAAGCGATAATATTATAATAATCCTCTTTAAGGATAACAATGAAGGACCCTTGTTTACAGATAAACATATTCCCAGTTAATCTTCAGTTCTCTAGAAGATAGTGTGTAGTGCCCAATATGGTGTTGGATGCCATGGTATTCGCTCAAATCGTAGCGTTCACTGAGGACAGAAGTCAGCGATACGCAGCCAGGACTCTCGGGAATCGGAAACGATGGTTCGGCGGGCGATCCAGAGGTACCGGGAGACGAGCAGCTACTCGAGGAGGTCAGGATCAGGTAGGCCGAGAGTAACAACAAACCAAGCTGACAATCGATTTATTGAAATGAAGACTCTAAGGAACTGCTTCCTAAAATCTGTAATGACTAGCCACTGGCTTCGTGTTGCTGGAGGTGTGGATGTCTCCATGCATACTGGCTGAAATGAATCTACACTCTAATGTTCCTGCTACCATCCCTCTCCTCACTGCAGCTCACAGAGCAGCTCGACTCCGTTTTGCTCAAGAACATGTTGCCTGGAGTGAAGCTGATTGGGCCTCTATTCTTTTCAGATGAGTCTAGAATTGGCCTATATTCTTCAGATGGTTGAGTTAGAATCTGGTGAAGAAGAGGAGAACCGATCGATACTACCATTACAGCATTGTTACTGCAAGATAAAGGTCATATTGTTTAAGATAAGTATTTGCTGCAGGAAAGTGAAGAAATAGGATTACTATTTCAAACTGTCAAAGCTGAAGCGCCAAACAAATAAATGCCAGATGGCAACCGCCATTTTATTATACTTTTTGGTTATTCTTAGGGGATTTTTGTTAATAAGATTTGTTTATGTTATAGTCAATAATAAATGCTATTTGTTGTTTACAAATTCATTTCTTGTATAATTGTAGCATTTATAGTTCTCAGATAGATTTTTTTTTGTTTTGACAATTCGTTTTTTAAACCAAGGTTTATGTACCATGAATCGATTTTTTTTTTTTTTTTTTTTTTTTTTGTACCAGTGCCAGAACGGTGAATCAAAAAATTTTGGAACCAACTCTTTTACTAAATGATACTCTTAATTTATACTGTTCTTAAAATGATACTAAGAAGGAGTATAAAGAGAAACTAGGGATTTTTTGTAGGGAGTTGAGAAGAAACTTAGAGCCCAAAACAATAGCCTTCGCTTCGTCTTTAATTGTATTTAATTTTAATTTTTAAGCAGTGGTCCAAGATATTATTTCAAGATACATCATAGTAAGGTACAAAAGTTTCCAGCCTGGGATAGAAGGAAAGGTGAAAGAAAAAAAACAAAACCGACTCCAAGATTAAGCCAACATATATATGTAAAACTAAAAAGTAAAAAATAATATTTTAGTTGCTTCAAAACAAAGAGAATTAAATGAAAATCAACAAAATTATCGATGCTTATATACCTATTCACAATTTAAGATCAGTTATTTTTGGAGTCGGTGTCAGCCAAGGAGGACAGCTTAATCCTACCTTTGCAACAAACTTTCGAATGGCATGAGACTTGCGAGCAGTGTGGCGGTGATGAAATAGTGGGGAATCTTTACAATTAACATTTTTTTTTTTTTCGAATTCTGTTTGTTTTGGTTGGCAACGACTCCAAAAATAACTGGTCATAAATTGTGAATAGGCATATAAGTAATGATAATTTTGTTGATTGTCATTTAATTCTCTTTATTTCAAAGCAACTAAAATATTATTTTTTACTTTTTAGTTCTACATATATATGTAGGCTTAATCTTGAAGTCAGTTATGTTTTTTTTCCTAAAAATTATTTATATTTTTCCCTTTTTAGTGGTGAGTGTATTTTTGTTTAAACAGTCAATTCTCGATCTTCAAGCTACCCTGAAAAATAGTTCGACTCACTGAACACAGACTTATCGAGGCTATCATTCCACTTATCTTCATGTAAAAGGGAAAATTGAAGTTGAAATTATGAAGTATATTTTTCATTAATGTGTATGTGTATGTTATTTGTACATATGTACATATAAAATCATTGATACAGAAAATTAAATACCCGGTACAAATTTATCATATAACTTTCAACTGAACTGCGTTTTTTTCTGAGGGTGACTAAAAATAGACACCACCTTCCACCAGTAGTGATCTTTTCTGTATTCTTTAGGACAGTTAAAAGAGAACTACGCATAATTCGGAATTCACTAGCAACAAACGCCCAACTTCTTTCTCCTTTCTCCACTTTGCAAATCAATTTTAACTTTTTGTTAATTGAAAGAATTTTTAATAGCCACTGTAAAACCGCTCGAGTGAATAACTAATAATTAGTGACTCGTGTAACTATGAACTGAAAAGATAAACAATGACGGGAAACAGGAAAACAAATTACACATGAAATTCTTTTAATTTGAGTTCGAGTTATAGAGGCGATGACTTCTAATAGTTCGTTTCATATAGGTGGTCCTAGAAGTTCTCTCTTTTGAACCCTATTTTCAGTTATTACTTATTAACACAATTTTTCACGTTTTTTGTCTGAAATCATCTTATTGAGGTGAAATTTAAGTGTAATGTGCTTCTGACCGTAGATTTTGTTCGACTTATTTAAGAATTCAGCTTATCGAAGTATGACACATCGAGAGTTGACTGTATGTGTAAATTATTTTTGTTAATAATTTAGATTTAGTTACCATGGAGATTCTAGATTATCATAATTATAAATATGTATGTTTAAAATGGAAGGTTATGTAACAGTGATTTTTATACACTGTTTTTTTGATTTTTCTTAAAAAGTGCTGAGTTGATTTCAAAATATTTTTTATGGGAACACCTCGGAAGTATGCCCTACTGATCTAAAAAAGAATCATCAAAATTGATTCAGAATGGACAGGGTAATCCCGTAACATACACAAAAAAAACAGAAGAGTTGAGAACCTCCTCTTTTTTGAAGTCGTTTGAAAACTGGTCTTACTTTTTTTTAATATATTCTCTTTTAAGTTCAACACACTTAATAAAACAACGCTCTGGCAACATTTCTATACCATGAAAAAAATAATTTTCTTCTTTGTTGAAAAAAATAATTTTCTTCTTTGTTAAAAAAATGTTCTTCCATTGCTGCTTGGAAAAAACGCATACAAATTCATTACAGCAGTGAACTTGTTCCTGTTTTTGAGCAGCTAAAAGAATTTCTGGAACCCATCTTGAAATAACCTTGTACATATGCAAATGTGAAATATGCGGGGGAGGACTGCCCGTATACACAATCCAAGCACACTTTAATTTGCGCAGGAGTAAGACCCTCTTAACAAAAGAATATAATAACCGCACAGTACTCGAGTTTGAACATTGTAAAAATGGGGAGTTTCCTTCAAGGCTGGACACTGACTGATAGGGCTAAGTGCGGGCGATGGGTTTAGAGTGAGCAGGCATGGACCTTCATAGGAGTGCAGGTCCCGGCACGTTTAAAGAAGGGGAAGCAGGACAGGCCGAAAACTTATGGACCTTAATTATATGGGGATGTTTTGAGTTGTAACACAGATTTGAATACCGATTTTTGTGTAGATAGCAGGGACCTATAATAATGCAAAACTAGAGTGATAGAGCCAATGGGCATTAGGAGCAGAGAAATGATTCTTTCACGTTAAATTGTAGTTTTGTATGCTATTTGAAATAAAAATAATTTCGTTGTGCTTAAGACATGACCCGGCTTTTAGGGTGCCCAAAAACTCAAAAAAAAATGACAAAATTGAATTGAATGAAACCCACTGTAAATCAGTGGAAAATTTTTTTTTTATGAGCAACTGCCCTCAACTCTCGATTTAACTCACCATAAAATCCTTATTTGTGAAATTTTATCAAAATAAAAAAATATTGATTCTTTACCTCTTTTGAGGAGGCTAAAATTTTGAGGTTGAGATTTCATCAACAATTTCTAACGGTCATAACAACTGCTGTGTTCAACCGATTACAATAGTAAAAGCATCACAAGAATCAGCATACATTATGCTTTTTATCCATGCATATAACATTGGGTTTACTCCAGATTTTAGTGGACAAAAACTGATGTGAATGAAAAAATCTGAGATCAGGTATAACTTGAGATATCTCAATAAGGAGAAATCCTGCGACCTCCGGATTTGGGCTAAACTATGGAGTTTTACAGCTTCTAGATGACCTTAAAATTTGGTTTTAATTGGTGGTGAAATATGTGAGGTAGTGCAAATTATTCACATTTTTTCGGAAATTGACAGGAAAATTTTTAAACTAAAAACTGGTATTATTTTCAGATTCTCATCTTCAAAAAACATGTAGAAACTAAATTTTGTCAAAATCAAAAATAATTTTTTTTTTACCTTAAATTTTTTTAGGATTTTAGAAGGCAAGAGGCTGTCAATTTCCGAAAAAATGTAAATAATTTGCACTATCTCACATATTTCGCCACCGATTAAAACCCTTGTAAGTTTCAATTTTTACAATGGCCTCTTCTAACTAGCTGGAGAAAAAGGAGAGGTAAATATGAAAATCATCAGCATATTATTGAGTAGAACAACATTTAATGAGGGAATAAATGTCATTGATATGAACACTAATTAGACAGGATGATGCTGATGAGCCTTAAACTACACCAGAATTAATAAGGAGATGATAAGGAATATACAGTACCTAGATGCGGCCAGAAATAAATGATTAGATCCATTTAACGACAATGTTAGAAAAGAAAAAGGCAAGATTAGAATGAAAGTAGGTTGTGATCAGAGGTAATGAATGAAGTAGAATAGGGATAATGATTTAATGATGGTCCATGGCTAAATGGAAATGATAGGGCTACAAAGTTTAATAAGTTTTGGGAAAAAGTGAACTCTGCAAATTAAGTTACATTTGTTAATTTTTTTTTAACACACTTCTAATTTTACTGAACATTAAAGGAATTTGTAAAGGAAAAAAATTATAACTGGTTGTTGAAGTAGGAAGTAAAACTAAGTAGGACATTTGGAATGAATTACGATTGTTTAACCAAGTTTCATTGTTTTTGTTTCAATATTATAACTTTTTAAAGTTTGATTTTTATTAGAATTTTAAAAAAACTTAAAAAAAGAGTGTGTACATCGCTTGTGTCCTCCTGGAAATAAGCCGAAATGTGTTGCTTAGACAATGTCGATTGAATATCTTCCCGGTAACCTATCTAGATGACGTACGGAGAAGTTGTCTCTATTCCTGCTTTCTTGGTTCACAGAATCCCCCTCGCTTCCTTTTTAAAAACTGTGTATTATTCCTTTAGTTGTTGGCCGGGTTTATATCAGAGTGCATTTTCATTATTTTTTGACCCCCAATGATTCATACTTTTGTCTATAACGCGGGAGGTTTCATTTCCCCTCAACCCGCGTTATAACGAGGGTCCACTGTATTACAGAAATTTATTTAATACAAAAAAAAAATGAGAATAATTGATTTCCTAATAAAAGATGGAGTAGATTGTGAACAGCAGTAAATCCATGTGGGAACAGGCCTTTTAAGATTGAGACATGCATGTTAGAGATCACAGTGATCACAAAAACTTATAGAGTCTTGAACTTTCAAATTTAAGGTAGGAAGTGTATAAAATGTATCCTTATATATTGACTAATACAATAGCAATCAATAATTAGCTTACCGGACATCAAGAACCCACTTATTTCTCTCGTTTGGATCTAATGGAATCTCAATATCTAAGGGTTCCAATTCTTTTTCACATGCCAACAAACTCTTAGCATTAACAGAAACACCACCTAGTTTAGCAGAAGGGCCACGCCCTCTTTTCCTTCCTGAAGTTCCTGAAATAGAGTATTAAAATATAAATATTTTTATACCTAGAAAAACCAATAACAATGGTAAATTGTAGGAAAAAATCAATATATCAGAGTAAACAATCTACTATCAGTAAATTGTTTTTACCCAATCAATCTCCAAGTATATTTTATTACTAATGATGTCCACTCATCTGTTATTATAAAATAGATTAGAACACAAATTTATTTATATGTCAACACATACATAAATTATATATACAATCAGTAAGGAAAAAATATTATATACAAAGTTGATCAAAAGAAAATTTTCTGGTACATATAGTTAAGCATGAAGATAAAAATATTTGTTGAAAGGGAAACAAAAACAAAAAAAAAAAAAAAAAAAAAAAAAAAAAAAAGAAAAAAAAAAAATAAATGAAAATTATCTGAATAAAATTGTAATCACGAGTCTTTCAATACTTACAAAATGGTTCAGTGCCCAAAATGTGAATACCCTATTACCAGGGATGACAAAAAAGAAATTTCTTGCTCCAAATGTAAAATAATATTCCACGGCCGGTGCTTTAACTTGCAGGAAAAAATAATTGAAGCACTAAAGAAAATGAATAAATCCTGAATATGCCACAATTGTGATACATCAAAAAAGCCTGAGCTGTCAGGATCTGAAATTCTCGCGGCTGTTAATCTCCTGGGAGTCTCTATGAACGAAGAAATTAAATATCTAAAAACCTCACTAGATGAATATGTGGACCTCAGTTTTGAATTAAATGAAAGACTGACCAAAATTGAAAACTACTTGGAGGTGCAAAACAAATATATTGAAGAACTAGTAAATGAGAATAAGACACCTATATATATATATATATATATATATTGTTATGTTCTTTTTAATTTAGATAAGAGTTAAAATTTCTAAATAATATAAAGTTAATTAGTTTTCTAATTAGTAGTTAATTAATTGTCCCTATTTGGGAGCCATAATGTAATGTTCTTTTAATTGATTAAGTTCTAATTTTAGTTAATATAAAGTTATCTTTTTTTGTTTAAATAAATTTTGAGGGAATATCAAGGGTTGAGCTTTTCAAAGATAAGTGAGAGAAGAAGGAGCGTCTCCCCTCCGAGAAGTAGTACGCGTCCCCAAGCAAAAAAACCGTTAATGGACAAATCTTCACGGCCTTCATCTTTACTACGTCTTAACGACTTATAACTTGAAAAATATAGAATTCAAATCATACATTACAAAAGCATTTAGAAGTCCTAATCATTATTTAACATACCTTACTTCAAATTGACAAACAAAAACTACGTAACAATTAGATCGGCGGCGAATTCTCACTGGCGCCGAATTCAAACCAAAATCCTTTTACATACAATTTATCTTTGACTCCGAAATATCACTACATTCGGGTCCACTTCAATTTTTTTTTTTTTTTTTTTTTTTAAATACTTACTTTTAAATATCACTACAATATATATATATATATATACATGTGTATATATATATATATATATATATATATGTAATTTTTTGATATAAATCAATATTATTAAATAAAATAAAATAATATATATATATATATATATATATATATATATATATATATATATATATATATATATATATATATATATATATATATATATATATGCTTTAGAAGCGGTGCGGGAGTATGCGCGCCGATTTCCAAATAGAAGAGTGCCTAATCGACGAGTCTTTTCGTTAACTTTTAATAGACTACGAGAGACTGGGTCATTCTTAATACATAATGAAGGCGACCAATTCCAGGCAGCATTAGAACAGATTATCAGAGAAGAAATTGTGTCCAACACCACTTCGATAACAATCCTGAGACTAGCATCCGAAGAGCATCTGCTGCATTAGCAATATCGCAGCAAGCAATATGGCGAACTTTGAAAGGTGATAATCACTACCCATACCATCTTCAAAAAGTTTAGAATTTATTACCTCAAGATTATGTCAAGAGATTGAATTTTAGTAACTGGTTTCTTGACGAAATTCGCGATAATAATTTATTTCCATTAAAAATTATATGGACCAATGAAGCTACCTTTACAAGAGGAGGAATTGTTAATCAAAGAAATTATCATGTATGGGCTCTTGAAAATCCCAGAGCTATTAGAGAGAATAGGTTTCAGCATGAATTTGCTATTTACGTTTGGCTTGGAATTTGGAACGGATTACTGGTGGGACCATATTTTTTACCTGGAAGATTGAATGGTGTCACATTTACACATTTTTTGGAGAACAACTTTTTTAATTATTTAGATGACATTCCCTTACAGCAGTGGATTGAAATGTGGTTCCAACTCGATGGATATCCCTATCATCAGAACAATGTTTAGCTGCAAGTTATCAAGTGAGTGCTAGATTTAATGCTTACATTGGTGCAAGAGGACAACATTTTGAGCAATATTTACATTAAAAAGAACATAACATAAACATAAATGTAAATAAATAAGTATAAAAATGAAAACTTGTTTTGTTTCTTTTTTTGCGATTTTCTCTAAAACTAAGCAAAAACGAGCAAATCTCTAAAGGACTTTGTCTTAGTTTTTGAAAAGGACTTTGTCGGTCTCCTATAAGTTCCTGAAGTTTTGCCATTTAAATTCGGGACACCCTGTATATTAAAAGTAAAAATAGGACAGCTAGAGGTTAGAATAAACAAAACAGAGCAAAGTTTGTTAAACAAATCACTAGAAATTCACGGCATCCTTGAACGCACAGGGGAGACCCCTGCGGGTCTGGTGATGTGTAGGTGTCGGGCTTGGCATTAAGTTAAATGTTGAAGACTATGGTAGAGCGCTGAAGGCTCAGAAAAGATGACCCCCTACCTCTGCCTGTGATAGCTCGCTTCATAAGGAAGACTCAGAGACAAACAAGTACACAAAAGAAAAGTCAAGAGAGAGTTCTCTTTGCGCGATCTAGGCTGGCAGGAGAAATACTCCCACTGGATATATTTAGGCGAGGAGATGACACCGACTTTGGCTGACCTCTCGGTATTCATTTCCTTTCTGCGACGTCTCAGTCTTTTATGCTTTTCAGTTTTTATTTCAATGTATTGTTAGGACTGATAGGAGCAGTTAAAATTCAAGATTGCAACCCTCAAAACCTAGTGCGATTTTTTTAGTAAAGTAATTTTAGCACTATTTAATTTTTTCGCTTATATTTTGTAAATTAACACAAATTTAGTGGTTAGGTTTTGAGGGTTGCTATCTTGGATTTTAACTACTCTTATCAGTCCTAACAAATATTTATTAATTTTTTTTTTTTCACCTTTCAGGTCAGTTTCCAGCAATATAAAAACCAGTCTGGCAGCATGTTTCAGACGGCTTCTGACTGCCAGATCACTCAATCCGTGTTTAGAAAGGGATACACTATAAAATGAGACCAACCTCACGAATATGTCTTTCAAATTATTTTATGCAATTTTGGGTGATTTTAAACGAGGTAAGCACACCTCGCCACACCTCTCATTTTAAGGCAGAGGATACTATAAATTGGGTTAGGAAACAAATCTATGTATTTGCAATTAAATTTGCATGTGACTGACTCCCAGTCTACTATATTTCATTTTGATTCTATTGGGTTGTTTCACATGAAATGTCCGATTTTATAATATTTGAAATACATAGAGGATTTTGGGAGTCTCTGTTGTTTACTTCCAAAGTTCACATATCATAATCAAGCAGTTACTAATCCTCTACTTTTCTTTTATAAACATTAGCTTCCCAATCAATTACACACTGTTTAGTATACCTTCAAATATGAACATGGAAACACGCGATTTTCGTGTAATATTTTTTTATGAGTTCAAACTAGGTCGTTCGGCAGCTGGATTGCTTATGACAATCAGCGTCGGTCAGGGCAGTGGTTAGACATCGACGAAAGCCCAGGACAAATGCCAAAACCAATTTGCACCCGAAAAAATTGATGGTTACAGTATGGTGGTCCATGGCTGGAATCATACATTATTCCTTTTTGCCTAGAGGTGAGACCAGTACCTCTACAACCTACTGCAATGAAATTGGCCAAATGCACGAAAAATTATTAAAAAAAAAAACCTGGATTGGTAAATCGGAAGGGCCCTATACTCCTACACGACAACGCTAGACCCCACGTTTCAAAACTTACCATGCATAAATTGAAAGAGCTGGGGTACGAAGTTCTTCCGCACCCACCATATTCTCCCGACTTGTCTCCAACAGATTATCACCTTTTCAGGAATTTAGACAACTTCTGCAGAGGAAAAATTTTTGCAAATGATGCTGAAATCAAAAGTGCGTTTTCAGATTTTGTTTCACTTCAAAAGCCGGAGTTTTTCAAATCCGGGATAAAAAAGTTGTTGTCACGTTGGGAAAAATGTGTAGAAAAAGAAGGTAAATACTTCGAATAAAATTATATTGTTTTCATATTGTATTTTTACTAAAATCCCTTTACCTTGAAAACGGACATTTCATGTGAAACAACCTAATAGTTTTAAAATTCAAATTGTTTAAGAATATAAACATATATATATATATATATATATATATATATATATATATATATATATATATATATATATATATATATATATATATATATATACATATATTAACCTCTTTTTTGTATATTTATCTTTTCACTCTCTTTTTATTAATAGTTTTTTTTTTTCTTTCTCTAGTTTTTCTCTGTATTTTTTTTATCATACCAATTTGTATTTAATTTTACCTAAGTTGTTTTATTTTTAAAAGCCTCTCGGCCAGTTTATGATCTTACTTTGTGATATTCAATGTTATTCTTAAGGGACTTTGTCCCAGAATAAAGTTTTCTTTCTATTCTATTCTATTCTATTCTATTCTATATATATTTTTTTTAAGGCGATTAACTGCAGTTAGAGCCACCACCTGTTCTACTAGTAACATCTTTAAATAAGTTATAATAGGCAGCTCCTCTTTCCCACCATAAGGTATGATAATTCGTCAAGTTATCACTTAAATGCTTGATTTGTTTCTGCAACAACTGGAGAAGAGGTCTGGATTTCTTTTGGTTTAATTTGAGACTTTGATGGTATAGTGCAAATTACCTCTAGTGCTTGAGAGCCTGAATTTACAACCAGCTACAATGATGTATTTTGTTAATAAAAGATATATATTTTGTAATTTTGAGTTGATTGTCTAGTGTGTGAGAGAATGAACATCTGACTGTGTGCTATCACTCATGAGTGGTTGTCTTTTGATTGGTTAAAAAGCGTGAAAGATTTCTGAATGGTTAGGGCTGGTGAATATTTATTATTTGGAATAAATAAAGTAAAATATTTATCACAAAAAGACTGATGGTATAGTGCAAATTGCCTCTAGTGCTCAGAGCCTGAATTTACAACCAGCTACAATGATATATTTTATTAATAAAAGATATATATTTTGTAATTTTGAGTTGATTGTCTAGTGTGTGAGAGAATGAACATCTGACTGTGTGCTATTACTCATGAGTGGTTGTCTTTTGATTGGTTAATAAGTGTGAAAGATTTCTGAATGGTATTTCTTATTTATTGATTAAGAAAGTTATCAAACCAAACCTCTATAAAGCACCGAAAATAAAGGTTACGAACAGCAGAAATAAAAAAAGTTTCCTAAAACTTATTTATTTATAGTTATTAGGATAACTGCTTTATCCGTTTATTTTTGGGATCCCGAGAAGCGCCCACATTTCGCAGTTTTATGTGGAGTTAAAGTAGCTTATTCCTTCCTACTGTCGCCAGTATTTCCTGGCATCCTTACTTTTTCAAAAAGTTCAATCCCATCATCCACCTTACATTTCCGAACTCCTTCAAGTCAAATCCTCAATTCTTTAACCACCTACTATCCACCCAGATCCTGTCCTCCAAAAACTGTCAATAGCCACTTTTTAGTTGTTATAAACTACAATTATAAACAGTTTATATTCAAGAAATCTTTTTCTTTTTGTAAAAAACTACTATAAATTTTCTGTTACTTTTTATTAATATCTTTTTCTGCACTTTTTTCATTATTATTATCTGTTACTTTGTTATTAAAATATTATTTCATCTTAAGGCTCTCAAGGTCCTTGATTGTACATTATTTTTTATTCATAAGGGACTTAAGGTCCCAGAATAAATAAAGAACTTAAAAAAATAAATAAAAGAACTAACCTGTATTTTCCTCATTAGCGTCTGTTAAATTTTCTTTAGTTTGATCACCTAAACAAGCTTTGCACCTTTGCTTTAACATATCTCCTAACTTTCTTAACTCAGCTAGGGGCTTTTCCTGCAATTCGGCATCACAAGCAATTGCATCAAGCCTTTTCAAAGGGGCAGGAAATTTCTTAAAACTTCTAATAAATCTTCTTATCTATAATAAAATAACAGAATTTTCAAAATGTTAAGTAAACATGAGAAAATAGTGTATACTTAGAAACCTTCAATTAGTAATTACCTCAGCATCATTAAAACCTTTAATGACCTCCTTGCTAGAGCCTTTATTTCCACGTGGACGGCCTCTTTTTCTAGGTTTTTCTTCATCACTGCCTTCTTCGGTAGTCTCATTTTCTTCACCTTTCTTTCGTTTCTTTTTGTTGGCTTTACCATCAGCTAACATAAAAAAAAAAAAAATGTAGATATTTGAACAGTGTAAACCGTCATTTCAAAAGAACAATGACAAAACTGCAAAATTTTGCCAAATGGAGTTTAAAACTCACTAATTTCATATATTCCTCAAGATGCAAGACCACTATAGGGGTCCAGTTCAGAACCTGCTACATAAAATAGCACCTAATATGGGTCTTCAAAGAAACATAGCATTTGCATTTCCAAATTAAATAAACATTTTTACAGTTATGTCACTGCTATTCTGAAACAGCGATATGTGCATACAATATCAACACATATATACATAATATAAAGTACCGTGCAGGTACGGTAGAATCTCTCTTATCCGTCTTAGATGGGATTAGGAAGTGGGAGAGAGAATCAGATTATCCCGCCATTGTAAAACTATAGAAAAAAATTGTTAATAATTTTCTTTTTTAATATTAAAAATATTTTAAAAAATGAATTTAAATACAATATTTTATAACGAGTTGCTCCAAAAAAATATGTAAGAGTTATTTCTACAAAGAAATCTCACAATTTCGATTAATAAAAAAGAAAAAAGTAGCAAGGCTGATTAACCAACATATCTTCTATAAATGGCTAAGTATCCTTATTAGTACTATGAGATAACTGAATGAATTCAATTGTAAACAATATGAATATGTAAAAGCAATAGGGCTTAATTATTATTATTTTTTTTTTTTATAACTGCTGTTTCAACAACTGACGGATCAAACTGAGTCGGATGAGAGGGAGTCTACTGTGCTAACTTTCTAAAATATGAAAAGAACTGAAAAAAAAAAAATTAATATCAAGATTAAGAAATTCTAAACTGTATTTAAATCCATCAAGACAACAAAATATAAAATACAAATAAACAAAACTCTGATTATATCTTAGTGTTAGTAAAGAACTTCAGTAAAAACAAAAAGTTAAGCTATATATAGAAAATAAATTTAAAAAAGAGAGAAATTAAAAATTTTGGAAAACTAAATGAATAAATAATTATACTTAAAACAAAAAAAATAATCAAGAAGTGATTGTAGCAACAGTAGTAAAATCTTGGTTATAACTAACCATCACTTTCAGAATGATTGATTTGCTGCAGAGTTTTACGACTTCTAGGAGGTAAATACAGGTCTTCCATTTCTTTAGCCCTCTCTTCCTCCTCCACTTTTTGTCTATAGGTTTCAGGGATTATTTCATCCTAAAAAATGAGTCAATGGTATCTTGAATCAATTGATTTTTGTAAATTCAAGTGATAATAGGTATAATAGTGCACTATAGATAGATAATATGGAGAAAAACTTATCAATTTATATCAAAATAACTAAAAAAGGCTGGTCACAATACATAAGAAAAATTGACATTAAATTCTGTTATTGAGATATAAAAAGGATAATTGTAAAAACAAAAAATATGGGTACTACGCAAACTGAAAATTAAAGAAATATTAGAACTTAACATTAGAATTACAACTGTATTATAAATTATTTTATTGTTTTACATTACTTAAACAATAAATAACGTTTATTTATAAAAAAAAAAATAAATAAATAAAAGTTCTTTTATGATCATATTAAAAAGATATAAACCTGTACCACTACAACCCATGAAAGGTCTTATTAATGAAGTACTATTTCTTGATTAATGGTCACAAAACAGGTGATGTGGTCAGCATCATGTGCAACTGCCACCTTTTCTTACCATTCCATTAAGGGTCAGGTGCGCTTTAGGATGGCCTGATGATAACTAAATGACTACTGGTAAAAAAGAAAATAAATGTCTATCTATAGCTAGACTTATAACTACGAGTAAAGAAGTCTTGTCGCCTAGGCCACTCCACCCCCACCAACAAATTTTCCACACAAACCAATAACAGGTAATAAGAATAATTTTAAAATTCATTAATAAAGGTTATCAGATTCACATCATTTTAGAATATCAGGGATATTAAAAACAAGAAAAAAGACAAAATGCTTTATCTTGTGGGATATAAGATTCTGTTTCATTTGGCAAAGAACATAAATTGTAGTTGAGGATATTTTAAAGTAAATAAATGTAATTCAAAGAGTAATTAGCTTGATAAATATGAATAAGAAAATTTTAAATTTATTTGTTTCATTAAAAAATTATCTTATGGGTTTATTGATTATAAATTGGTTCAATCATAAAATACGAGATACATAAGATTGTATTATCATAACAAACCCAATCTCTAGTATCGTCATCCTGCTGTTCTGGTTCACTCTGAGTTTCTTTATCTTCATCAAAAGCAAAACTTGCAACTTTAAAAGCAGAAAGTAATTCATCACCAACAGTGGCTGGTCCTTCATCTCTGGTTTCAGCTCTTCTCAAAATTTCGTCAATGTCACACTGTTAAATAATTAAAAAAATAATAATACTTTTTTATTAATTTATTTTAACAATTCATAAACATTAACAGAAATTTTTTAGCATGGTCTGTTTGTTAAAAGTGTAGGTACTATTGAAATATATTTCATCAATATGGGATAATATAACAAGCACATTTTACATACTTAAGAAAGAAATGTTGCAGTAATTTCATTTTAAAAACTAAACAAAAAAAAAATTTAATACTAAAATTATATGCACATAAATGAAAAAAGTTAACTTGATATTCCAAGTTTTTACATTGACTTAAGGCACGACATTCTAACACAATAATATTGAATAATAATAATTTTATCAAGTAAATATTGAAATAAAAAAATTATCAACATTTATTTTCTGTTACTATTCCCTAGTAAACAATATTAGGCTAATATTTACTAAGCAAAGTAAAAGCAGTTATCCCAAATCATATTAATAATACTAACAGTTGGTTCTTCATCACCATCTTCTTCATCTTTAAATAATTCTTCAGCCCCAAATTTTAAAATAGCAGTAAGTTCTTCTTTGTTAAAAGGCGCACTGGATGAAGAATTTTTTTTATCCAGGACAGTTCTACCTGTAGTATCCATTCTTTGTATAACTAAATGATCTAAGACCATTTTTTGTTTGGCCCGCTCGACAATATTTTCCTCAACAGAACTTTTAGTAACAAGTCTGTATATGTTCACCTGATAACAACAAACTATACTTCAGAAACAAAAGATAAATATAACTATCAAAATTAAATAACTTTTCAAAGCATTTTTTAATTTTTACTTTTTAAATAAAAAGATAAAACACATTACCTGATTTTTCTGACCGATTCTATGAGCTCTAGCTTGTGCTTGCAAATCATTTTGTGGATTCCAATCAGAGTCAAATATAATGACAGTATCAGCTGTTGCTAAATTAATGCCCAAACCACCAGCACGAGTTGATAATAAGAAACAGAAATCTGGTGAATTTTCAGCATTGAAATGATCGAGGGCTTGCTTTCTCAATTCACCTTTAATTGAACCGTCTAAACGTTGGAAAGGGAAATGTCTCATTTGAAGATACTCAGCCAGTATGTCCAACATTCGTACCATTTGAGAAAATATAAGTACTCTATGCCCAGTTTCTTTAAGGCGAACAAGCAACTTGTCCAACAGAAGTAATTTCCCTGAGCCTTTTAACAATTGCTGAAAAAAACAAAAAATTAAAATGGTGCGATAATAATAATAACAGTTATATTTATTTAGTATGGTTTAAGTCTATTTGGAATAATAATAAGGCCCTTTAGATATCATGAAAATAAAGTGGTCATCTGAGCACTAGATGAGTAGAAATTATAAAGAAAGAAAAAAAAATCTAAATCATTAAAGATTAACATAAATTAAAGGTAAATCTTGAAAAAAAAATGGTTACTTCAACAGGTTCCCCCACCCAAAAAAAGGGTTAGACAAAAAACTAATTAATTAATTATAATTGAATAATAAATAAATTGGTTATTAACTAGAAATAGAAAAGGGTGAGAATAACTAGAGTATACACGTCAAATTTGGAGGTGGACTAGGTAGGTGGAGTGGGGGGCCATCGGGTTCATTCAGAAGTTGTCGGCGGTCATCGGTACTAGCGTCTTTAATGTCACTAAAGTGGTTGAACTAACTACAGTTATCTCTTACAACTTTGATTCTTTTTCTCTTGAAAAAAATTTACAAATAGTGGAATTTCGATGGATTTTATATTCAACTTGTCCTGTGATTTTCATCTAGAATACGGAATGATAGGTAAATAAACTGCAAGTTATGAATGTTATAAACCCTTATAATCGCGAAATAAGGTGTTAGCAGCAAAACGAAAACTGCCACCGTAAATAAATTTTTCAATAGGATTGAATTGATAGGAATTTCACTATCAAATGAAAACATGTCACAACAAAGGTTAGTTTCATGACTAATCTCAAAATGCTTAATTAAAGAATATTTTGGCCCGCTGAAATTACAAATTGGACAATTCTTTAGAATATTTTTGGATTTGTTAAAATGTACGTTCCTTTTATGTTTGAACAGATTATCCTTCTGATGGAAAATCTTCGAGCATGTAGGGCATTTAAATTGAAGTTCAACACTATGAATTCGTAAATGTATTTTCAAAGTAAATGAACATGAGAAAGTTTTAAAACATTCCGTATAAGAATAATTTTGTCCTGTATGTTTTGTTTTGCTATGCCGATTTAAATTGCTCTTGTTGTGAAATGATTTATCACAAATCTTACAAGACCATTTATCCATGTCGCAGCAAAAACAAATAACCTAACTCAAGGAGTATTGACAACGGAAAGGCAAGAACAATAAAGTCTGAAAGTTACACTAATTGTAGCTCTTATGTACATGTCTCAAGAGAATAAAGAAACTTGTGTATTTCACTAAGAAAAAAGTTGTAAGAGATAACTGTAGTTAGTTCAACCACTTTAGTGACATTAAAAACGCAAGTGCCACAACTTCCAAATGAACCCGATGGCCCCCCACTCCACCTACCTAGTCCAACTCCAAAATTGACGTGTAGACTCTAGTGTGAGAATAGAGGACATGGTTTTCCTTTCACTGCATGATTCTTATTTTCTAATAAAATGTAATTGTTCTAAATAAAAATTATAAAATTTACATATTAAGAAACTAATAATTAATAGAGTATCAATAATATACCTGTAAGTAGTCTTCAGTTTTTGCTTCATTTTCTAATGGTTTTATTAGATGTGCATGATTACAGCATTTTTTTAATTCAATAACAATATTTATAAATGTACTAGGAGAACCTTTGACTCCTTTTCGAAGAGCAGAATAATTTTTGGACAAAATCCACCTGTAATACTGCTTCTGTACAGATGTCATTTCAACACGTAATATTTGTTCCACCTTAAGTCAAAAAGAGAGAAATATCTTAAAAATCTGCTATAAAATCTTACCTGATAACAAGAATGTAACAGTATACAAAAATACATAATATTAAAAATTATTAACAGAATCATAAAAATTACTTTAGCTGGTAAAGATTTCTCAACATCCTTCTTAACTCGTCGTAGAATATATGGTTCCAGCTGTCTGTGCAACTTAGTATAGCCTTTATTAGCAGAGTTGTCATGTTCTTTTTCAAATTCTTCCCAGTTATTAAATCTGAAACAGAAATAGTAACATAAAGCCAAATAATATTACAAAAACTCAAACAGTAAAAATATTTAATAACTTAAATCATTTCTTTTTACATTGATGCACTGTTTAAAGAAAAAGATAATTAAAATGTTGGCCACCTAAATACCGGATTCATTCACATATACAGGACTTTTACTTTTTAATATTTATTTACTTTAACAGCTAAATGCATGAAAATGAATCATAAAATTAATATTAATGGAAAATTAATTTAAATACCACATTTACCACTAAATCAATCTAACTTATACCAATAACAATCCACAATATGGAACTTGCTGAGTTTGTACACACACAATATTCATTTAAAATTATAATACAGTATAACCTCTCATAAGCAGAACCTCTTCATAATGGAAACCTCGACTAAACGGAAAATTTCTAAGTCCTGGTTTTCACAGAGGATAAAATCACCTCCCATATCCAAAAAACTCTAATAAACGGAAATGGAAAGTTTTGTTCAAATAAATAGGCAAAGCCTCTCTCAGTACCAGAAAATTCATTTCTTTACATCTGGAATTCCTGAGGTAATTAGTTTTGTATTATGGCCAATTATAATTTTCTATGAATAGCAAGTTTCTGTTGGTTTCCCTAAATTTGTTCTTTCCCTTCGGTATTTCTGTTTTTCATTTTTACCAAATCAGTAGCTGTTTTGAAACCTCACATTGTACATGTATCAAAAAGTTGTCAGTTCAGATGTCATGAAGAGTGCTAACACTGCCAGATAAGGTGAAAGTGATTGAATTGAGAGGAGACAAACTGCCGATAAACAATAATGTATCAAAATTTAAATTATGCAAAACTCAAATTTAAGATCTACTGAGTAAAAAATAAGAAATAATGGATTCATGGGTGAATGCAAACCATTCTTTATTAAAACGATACAAGGCCTCTACTAATTTTGAGAAAATTTAAAACTTACTGAATGAAAGGTTCGTGAGCACGCGATCAAATATCTTACCCATTTCAGATGGTTCAACTATGCAAACAGGGGCCTGAAAATTAGCTGAAAAGTTAAATGAAACTAAATTTAAAGCATCAAATGGTTGGTTAGAAAAATTTAAAAAGCACCACTATATTGTTAGGAAACAGATCATAGATGAACGAAGAACTTGTCAGCTATAGGATAAAAAAAACTTTCATCACTCATTAAAAACTATGTTAAGAAGGATTTGCATAATGGTGATAAAACTAGCCTCTTTTTTAAAGTCATTCTCACAAAACCATTAGTTCTGAAGGGAGAATCGTGTACAGGAGGGAAGAAAGTGAAAGATCGACTGACTGTTTTGTTGTATGGTAGTATGGCTGGCGAACTACGAAAGCCTTTAGATATCAGGAAATCTAAGAAACCAAGTTGTATTAAGAATATTGAGATTTCTAAACTTTCAGTCATTTGGAAATCAAAAAAGAAGGCGTGGATGACAATTGAAATAATGGAACAATGGTTACGTCGTTTCAATGCGGGAATGTGTGCTGAAAACAGAAAGGTTTTGTTATTTTTGGACAACGCTATTTGTCATCCATAAATCCAGTTAAGCAACATCAAACTCTGTCATGCAACCTCCCAATACTACTGCTATTACTACGCAACCAATGGACCAGGGCGTCACCTAAACCTTCAAGTCATATTATAGGAAATATCTTTTGCAATCACTTGTTTCAAAAATGGATGAGTTGCCATCAATACATGAACTAGCAACATACATAATTTTTATTTGTTTAATAATCCTCCATTTAACGGAAACCTCTATTCAACAGAAAAACTGAGTCCCCAACCGTTCCGTTTAATAGAGGTTATACTGTACATTCAAATAGGAAACTCATATATATTTTATTCTTTACAATTAAAGAGAGCCTAAAAATAACTAGCTATGCCAATCGGCGCTCTTGCAGAGATGTATTAACTCCATTCACACCAACAGGCGTCCTTTTGTAAAAAAAAAGGAAAAAATATATGTACATAGAAACGCCCTCTATTGAATTCCTTAAGTCAACTGGCCCTTTAGTATTACAATGACTACCCAGAGGGCAGCTGATTACCTCCCGCAACATTTATTATGGCCCTTATCTCCGGGCTAATCCTTCCTGTTTTATCGTCTTTGTCTTTCAGTCGTTAGAAGCTGAGCCAACCTGACTTACCTTCTTTGCCCAAGGCCCTTTCATCTTCCTTTGTCTCTTTCATGCCCAAGGCTAAAAGCCTTCCAAAGTGTTTTTTAACAGTGTTTTCTTTATGTATTCCAAAGACATTATATTTTCCCTTGCAAATGAGTGGTGATCTAATTGGAGGATTTCTTAACCGATTATCACAATATCCAGGAACAAATCAGCCGCCGGTGAGTCTCTTAGGGGCCCCTGAGACGCCACGGAGACACAGCGGCTCCTGCACATGGGTGAGTGATTTTCAATTTTATGATTGGTTTAGATATATTCTATTACAAGTTTCCCCAAAGTAGCGAGCATTTATTTTAATAAAATTATATACAGTCCATTCCCCAGAGGCTGCTGCGATTTGTCAGGAAGTTACCCTTCCTTTTAAATTGCAACAGGAAAAATTACGATCTTTGATCAAACACTAGTTTATGATTAAACCACAGCAAAAAAACAAGTAATCAAAATAACATTTATTGGTTCTTCAATTAGAACATTTTAAATAGTAAATTCACAATATTAGCCATTCACAATAAAAGGGTACAATAGTTCGTTAACTACAAAGATAATTGGAACAAAAGGATGTCATTCTCTGTTTTAATGAGTGATCCTAACTGAGATTATGACAAATGCTTATCTGCCTACTTTCAAATTTATCTCTTGGTGCAAAACTTTGACTTAAAAAGCAGTAAAAATTCCTTTACACTAGGCCACAACATTTAAAAATTGTTGGTAAGGAGAGGTGTCTGTTAGAAGCTTCACTTTATTAATATTTTGCTCTAACCAAAAATGACCAAGTATAAAAACCATTGAATAACACAGAAACTTTTACGATTCCCATTCAAGTTGTAAATATGAACTAAATACAAAATGCTCAATAAGACAAACAACAAATAAATGAAAAATGTTAAGGTAACTGGTCAGTAAACCATCGTATTAATTAGTATATGCCTAAACAGAACATTGGACAGTCATGTTACTGTTGCTACTGACAGAAATAAATTCATTGCAGGATTCAATAAGAAATATTAATGACTAAGTTGATTTTCAGCAGTTTATAACTCATTTCAGACAAAATTTCTCAAGTCCATAAAAAGTATACATACATCAAGCAGTTTCTAACACTGTAACAACTAAATTGGCCTTAACTATAATCATATTAGTCATACCTTACACAAAATAATAACTGTAACAAAATATTGAAAATATACCTGTTGGGCATAATAAAGTGAAGCAACGCCCAAAGCTCTTTAAGACTATTTTGCAAAGGAGTGCCTGTTATAAGAAGCCTATGGTTGGTATCAAACTCTTTCAATGTTTTGTATAATAATGAATCATCATTTTTCAATCTGTGTGCTTCATCAACCATAAGGATAGCCCAGCTTATACTACCCAAAAATGCTTTGTCTTTAAGAACAATTTCATATGTAGTAAGAATGGCATTGAATTTTAACCTTTTCGAACCTGAATAGCACCATTCATAATTACGTATCTGAAAAAATAACATCAGAGCATAACTACAATATGCCTATGAACAAACAAACATATTCATATGGAGCTTAATTATAAAAGCAATATTTGTTTTTACTTTAAAATGTGTATATATATATATATATATATATATATATATATATATATATATATATATATATATATATATATATATATATTTATTTATAATAATGAAATAGAATTGGAATTTTCACTTCTTAAGATTTGTTGATTTATATAATACAAACAGATATAATTATTGAAAGCTCTTACAACATCACGGGAGTTTATATCACCAATATAAGTTACAACATTCATTTCTGGAGCCCATAATGAAAACTCCCTCTGCCATGAAGTCATCGTAGATAAAGGGACAACAATTAAAAATGGTCCATACAACTGGTGAGTATGAAATAAATAATACAAACTGCAGATAGTCTGAAACAATCAAAACATTTATTACAGCATAAGCAATGATAAACAGAGGTTAAATTAAAAAAAATTAAAAATATTTTTAAATTAACATAAGTTATTATTGGGTTCTTTTATTTAAAGACTTTAAATATCTATTTTAACTGAGTACATTAACACAGAGGCACTATTGGATAATGTTTTTTCAAATTTACCCAATATATTTGACGATTAAAAAAACAAAACAAATTGTAGAATGTGTGAAAAATTTCGAAATTAACCATTATTAATAGGGTATCTCTCTCTTCCCATATACTATTTTGGAGGAATAACCAAATCTCTACCCTAGGTAAGTGTGGGAGGGTTCCATACAATCCCTTCTCAGTCATAATACTTAAATGATAGTATCTTTCCACAAAAGCGGCAACTGTTTTTCTTCCTACATCATAAAAAGTGGACTTTTTAAGTCTGTATGAACTTCACTGTAATTCCCCCCCCCCCTTAAAATACAGATCTTCACTGTTCACTTAGTGTTTCATTAATAAAAAAAAATAAAAAATAAAAAAATAAAATAAAATAGAACACACAGCATCGAGTAAACTTGGATGTAAGAACTTGTTTTAACATCATATTTGTTATTTTAACTGTTCAAAATATACACATTATATCTATCACCTTTAACAGATATAATTGAGTCTCTGTTAATTGATTCATGAAACATTGATAAATAATAGATTATAGATTGAAAAATAGTGAGACTCCATCGAGTTTACCTCTTACGTCTTTCTCTGTAATTACAACTTAAAATAAACACTTTTAAGCTTTTGAATTGTCATTGCTATGATTCTAGTCAGGGCTATATCCGAAAATTAATGTAAATATGGTTTTAAAATACAGAAAATAAAATAAATGATCTAAAACATTTTTTTAAATCAAAATACTCTTCATTACTGTCAATACATTTCCACCAAGTTAATAACTTTACAATACCTTGTGAATAGATTTTTGGGTTTTTGGTACTAACAAATTCTAAAAAATTATTTTTTATCATATGAAAATGGAGCGAGTGTCTAAGCAAATGATAGCCGATTGGCGAGAGGTCTGGAGAGTAGGGTGAATGAGGGAAAGTCTAATAACTAATTTAATGAAAACATGAAATCTTGCAATAATTTCCAGACAACTCAATAGATAAAAAGTATTTGTTTGATAACAGTTAACAAACCTTAACAGCCTTTAAAAATTAATTAAATTTGATTTTGAACATTATAAATTTAATTATTCATGCAGATGTTTTAGCCAAAATATTGAAGGCCATCATCAGGACAGCAAATAACCTAATTGGTTAATAATTGTGTTTTCAAGAGTAGGACTAATATAAAATAGTTACTATGGGCTAATTATTAAAAAATAATTTGTTATTAACAGCCCAGATGATGACCTATGTTGAGGCTGAAACATAAGCATAAATAAATTTATGTTGATTGGTCCTTGAGAAAAGAACAGTTCAATAAACTGTACCTAACAAATCCCATCAAAATATATTAAATTCTTACCTGAATAGTTTTACCAAGACCCATTTCATCAGCCAAAATAATAGAATTTTCTTTACACCACGAATGAACCAACCAATTCAAACCACTGATTTGATAATCTCTCAAAACCAATACCTGAAATTAAGAAAACAATTGTATACACAAGACATAGAAAAATATGATAAGATTTTATATGGTTTTATAAATTTTCATAGTTATGCAATTGAGATTAGAATAGTAATTGCATGAAAAAATAATATAACGATGGGTAACTATGAGTTTATAAATTCCAATGGATAGTTTAATTATCATAGGTCTTCATAAAACAATTAGTCTCTTTATTATGATGAACTTATATTTGTAGGAACTAGTCAAGTTTTAGCAACCAAGAACCTTCTCAGACAAAGTTAATACTGCACTAATAAGATAAAGGTCAACATCACCGTCATGAATTCTTAAGCATAGCTTTAAATGGAGATCAGAAGTCAACAGTTTTTATTTACTTTACCATATATTTAAATATACAGGTGACATTCTTTAACTATCCTCATTGAACATGGAACGACTTTAGTCAAATGAGAGTCAATTAGGAGTTTACAAAGTTTGAGCAACCAACTTAAATTTAAAGCAGAAATCAATCTAAAAATATAAGTCATATATAGAAATTTTTTCTATTTTCAAATAAAATGAAGGATTAAGAACTTTGTTTTAAACATAACTCATGTAATTTACTATTTCTAGTTCTGTATACATGAATTTATATAGGTGAATATATTTATATAATTTTTGATTAGGTTTTCTTTCTTTATTTGGATCCACCAGTAAAACTGGAGCGCTGAACTCATTAAGAAGGATTCTATAGTATTTACTTTGATTATTTTTATTTACAATATCATTTCTATATTTAAAAATAAAAATGATAAAAGTATAGTCTACTGTTAAGATGAATGGAGAAGAAGATAATCAGGGATGCAGTGAAAGAGAAACATCACGTCTAAGTAGAATACTTTAATGTGTGCCGACATTTCAACTTGCCCTGCAGGTGCTCTTCAGGGCCACCAAACCACACTGGAGAGGAGACAAACGATGACTGGTGGTGTTCAACTTAGAAGTGGTGTTTTTCTTTGACAGCATCTCTGATTATCTTCTTCTTCATTTAAAAATAAAATTCTATGTATATTGTCTAACCAAAAGAAACTAACATCAATGTATTTCATGAACAAATTTTACATTTACTTTGATGTTAAACTTAAATTCAAGCTAGGAAAGAATGTATAATTATAAAAAAATAACTGGCACATGTTTTGTTTAATATAAAATGGGAAAAAATAATAAGTTGCCAATTATCTTAATTATGTGGTTGATTTGTAGGCTGTTATCTATCAATAAGAAAAATTCCAAACCTTCAATGAAACAGGCATATCTAAATTTAATGTTATCTCTTTCAACAGTTGCACAGGGTAAGGTTAAATGTTTCAAACTGATGAGTAAAAAATCTGTAATCTAAATTTTGATTTAGAGCCCATTTGTAATACAAACACATTAATGATATTGGTAACACAGATAAATCAATAACTTTATTTATAGATGATAATGATAATCAAGACTTTAACAACATTACTAATCTCTTAATCCTATTATAGAGATGAAAATTAAGGATGATAAATAGAATATGGTTATGAAGAATGAGTCAGTTATTAATAAAAATAAAAGATCAAATATTATGGATAGATGGGCGGAATACTATAAAGAACTACTGGCATATAAAGGGCAGAAATTGGAGACAAACCAACAGGCTAAAAGCACAGATATCTGGGAAGAGGATGACTACATTGATGAAGAGGAAGTAGCTGAAGCAATAAAGCTCACAAAGCTGGGGAAAGCGGCTGAGATTGATGGCATCTCACCAGAAATGTTCAAATATATAGGCATGAAGGGACATGAAATGCTTCAACACCTCCTCAATGTGGCTTGGAAAAAGAAAGTGATCCCAAAGGATTGGGAAGTATCTACTATCATTCCAATTTTTAAAAAGGGGGACAATCGTGAATGCCAGAATCATCGAGGCATATCCCTACTCAGCATTCCCTATTAAGTATATTCTATTTTATACTACCATATTCGTTTACTAACGATATGGTTGTACTAGGAAATAACTGCAGTAATTTGCCGTTTAACCTAAGGATCCTCCTAGCTGAACTGGAGATAATAAATATCTCCAAAACAAATTTATGAGGATCGGGAGAAGAAGAGACCGTGGGGCTGGCAGGAAAACGCCTGGAGCAGGTGAAGGATTTTAAATACCTGGGAGCCCACCTCAACGAGTATGGAAGGGTATATGGAGACATTAAGGAGAGAATAAAGACAGTTGGAAGATGCTTTTATTCCCTCTAGACAGGCTTCCTGGAGAAGAAAGAAGTCTCAAAGGCAACTAAGAAGGTGGTCTTTAAGAATACTTTCCTACCTATTCTAACTTAGACAAGCGAGACTTGGACCCTCACTTCCAAACACAAAAGCCAAATCCAAGCCATGGAAATGCGCTATTTAAGAAAAATAGAGGGGAAAACAAGAAGAGATCATGTGAGGAACACTACTATAAGAACAAACTTAGACCTGAGGCCTGCAGAAAAAATAATCCAAGAAAACCAACTCAGGTGTTTTCGGCACGTCTCACGAAAGGCTGAAGACAAAATTGCCAGAGTAGAAGGAAGACAACCACAAGGAAGACCTGGGAGGAAGCAATCAAAGAGGCCTTTAACAGAAGAGGAACGGACTGAAGGAGGAGAAGGCAGCTGGTGCAAGACAGAGCTTCTTGGGTCAGGCTCTATAAGAAGTAACCTCACACCGCTCAGCGGTAAAAGAGGGTTGGATTAACAGAAGAGAAGATCAAATATATATCTATTATATGTCTCCAGTAATACAGAGTAAAAGAAAGATATACAATATGAAACTACTAATATCAACATTCATTTAAAGATAAAAATACTAAGCACCTGGTCACCACCCATATATTCCGGCTGATCTTCAATTTTAATAAATTTCGGCCTTGCTTTTAAAACACGGCATAATTTGCTTGGTGTTCTTTTAGAATCTTCTCTTTCTTTAAATTCCTTTATCTTCTTGGGCCACTTTTTTTCAATTAATCCAGAATCCTCCCATGTGGCCTCAGAATAAGGTAAAGATTCCCATTTAACATAATATTCAACCTGACCATCTGTTTTTGAAACAGCTGAAATTGAAAATAACGTATTATAATCAAAGTTTCATGACCTTATTATATAATATTAGACTAATTATGAACTTGAATATAGGCAAAACCACACATATACTTTCTATACCTATAATTCTTTCTACCCTATTATAGCTTTTAAGAAGTTCTTGTTGAAGCTCCAATTGGCACTCATAATACTCAATATCTTCTGGAGTCGTGTGTTCTTTCCAGAATCTAATATCTTCTTCTCTTTTTACAAAATTTTCCAATTTTTTAACACCTTTTACCTAAAAAATAAGAATTTTGCATAAATAAAATTTATCAAGTTTATGAAACTTAACATTAAAACTAAAACCCTAATTTAAATACAAATGATAAAAACTTCGAATATATGTATTTTCATTTTTAAACCTCAATAATTTACAAACCTATATATAAAAATTTAACTACAGAACAAAGTTCAAATTTATGAAAATATAAAATAAACAGGTAACTGCTCTTAACTGTAACTACTTTTTTTTATCTCTTAATAATTATAAATTTTTTGCTTATTTCCTTATTTTAACTGCCTTTTTGACTGAATTTCTGTGGCATAAAATGGAAGATAGACTTACTGTGACCTTGAGACAAAACTACAAATCATTGAATTATTTTTAAAAAAAGCTTATGCGCGCTATTGGTTTTATAATTATATTAATAGTTTAATGATCTTTTATTATTATTTTCTGTTTGTTATTATTATTAGTTGTAGGAAGTGTGAATTTAAGTTCTGATGTGTTAAGTTTTGTAGAAAGTGAGTTAAGTGTCAGGTTAAGTGAACCTGGCAACACCGAGTGCTTTATAAAACCTTTTCTAACCTACTAGGTTAGCTAATCTAATTATAGATGGTCTGTTTTGTTTTTTGTATTTTTTGTGATTAAAACTATGAAAAAAGTCTTAATGAGTGTTGAGTCAACTTATTTACCATTGGACTGTTGAATATTAAAATTTATAAAAAAGGTCTGTAGCAGATAGTCACCACTAAAGAGACTATTCATTATGGCCAATGACTAAAATAAAAAGATATTGGACATATCTAGGTATCCATTACCAAGTATATGGATGTTATGCCTGAAGTTGAAAAACTATTGAATGAAGCCAACCGTCTCCTGTATAATAAACTAAAAAGGGCCTCTCAATTGATACAAAATACATTCTCAGAAATACCAGATTCGCCTTATCCTGATGCAATTTTGATATGTATTGATGACGCCATTCACAACATCTGTGACAAATTGAACCCCTTCAAGAGTCGTCTACCCTAGATTTTGTAGTTTTAGATGAACTACAGACAAATAAGAGCAAATTTGTTTCGGCTTTAAAATCCGCTAATGCAGTAATAGTGGAAAACAAATAAGGCGAATCTTTACAACAGTTAGACGAATGCAAAAGTTTTATTTCACATTCTGCAACGACCTTTTCAAGAGATTTTTTAGAGGCATTACAATTGCATCGACAATTGATCAATCAATCAATCAATTGACAATCTGTTCCCGATTTCACAGGAGACACAATTCAGTTTCCAGTTATTATAAAACAGTTTAATGCAGCTGTACACAATCTACCCCATTTGCCCAAGGACAAAAAATTCACCTCTAAAGAACAAATTAAAAGGAATTCCGTTAAGTCTGGTGAGTACTTATGAAGACTAAAACGCCATTTAACAAGTTCTGGTAAATGAATTTTGTCCCGCTTCCGGTTTGCATAAGCCAACTTACTCAAACTGAATACTCTTCCAAGCTTTACTGAAGATCATCATAGGTTACTTAAGGAGTTTTCCTGCTCTACTCAGGGATGGGCGGATTCTGTTCTCAGATTACCCGTTGATAACTTATTACTTATTTTCAGAAGTTTGTAAGACAGTACATCACAAATAATGAAGCAGTTCCAACGCTTAACCAATTATTTACATTTCTGCAATCTGAAGCGAATGCCCAGCATCTTCTACCCAGTTTCAGAGCCACCAAATCCACAAGCTGTCCTGTTAGCCCTGCTCAGGGGAAACAAAGATCGCCTGAAAACCGAAGAAAATCGTTTCATGAACATAGCGCTGCTGTAGTACATCAAAACATTGATAGCTCATGATCGAAAAATCGCTCTCCTGTACCATCACAAAGTGCATTATTCAGTTGCTACAGATGCAAACAATCGCATTTATTATACTTTTGTCTAGACTTCCTCCGTCTTTCAGCTATGGACAAATTAAACCTTGTCAACGCAGTTCAATTATGCCTAAACTGTTTGTTTCACTGCCACACAAACACAGAATGTCCTTATCAGCGACGATGCAGGAAGTGTAACCAAGCCCATCCATCACACCTTCCTAAATGAAGCCACGGTGGAAGAGGGGTATGTCCCAGCACCTGCCAATTCTCTCAAACCTGGTCAACGTGAAGCTGAGAGAAGATCTCAGCACCAAGAACGCAGAGAGGATCAACTACACGAAACACCTTTCCATACTACTTCCTCTTTACATGCTCAGTTGCTTTGACCAAAAGAGAACAAGCCAAGTCAGTATGAACATTAGGTAGCAAATCCATTTGAAAATTTCTGTTTTAGTTCATATGGACACTTCAATCAGTCAGTAAAAAATGGTAATTACATAGGTACTTAATAACATAGGTACTTTGTTGAATAATTCTCTTTTGACTCACCAAAAAGATTCTGTTAATAATTTTTGTTTCAATAATAAGTACAATTCATTTTCTATCAGGTCACTGAGCTCCCATTGTCAATTGTACATTACATTGTACAGGACATACATTGTATTAGCAAGCGTGGGAACTCACCACTGTCTTAATTAGATAAACTGTTTAATAAACCTGGGAGTAATCACATGTCGAATTGGAATATAACTACTCATGATTATGTTTTATTTTTGACCTTATTGCAGGAATTCTGTCCTTAATCTAATTCATTTAAAAAATTTTTAATTTTTATTGTTCTCTTGTTTGTAAACAGTTAAATAATTTTTGCAGCTATTTACTCATACATTATGACTGCTCTGCTTTCATTGATAATCATAAAGCTGGTATTGCTATAAGTTGTAACCAGACCCTTCCAACGAGACCACCCCGCACCTTCGATTCAACTACAGGCACTCTCCTCATACTCCACTCAGTAGTAAATCAAAATTAAAATCGTTATTGCACTTTTCCCTATCGGTCGCACTAATCCCCACAGTTACAACTGTTTTATCCTCTCATGGAGCACATCCAATACAAGTGAGAGCATTATTTGATAGTAGGTATGAGGCTTTTCCTTCATAACCAATGAAACAGCCCGCTTAGCACAGTTACAAGTGGTCACTTTACAAGTCAAAAGTGAAGTAATTGGAGTAGGGGGAAACCATCAGTTCAAATATAAGGAGTGGCCACTGCACTGATTCATTCACCATAACTAATAACAATACCTGTTTTTCTGAGAGTTCTGAAACTAGTTGCTAAAAACCTCCCATCACAATCATTTTCTGTGAATAACTGGCCTCATCTCTCCAATTACCAACTAGCTGACCCAGATTTTAACCTTAGTAAGCCTGTTGATCTAATTTCGGTGCAGATATTGTGGCACGAATGTTGATTCCTGGTTTTGTTTATGCTGTAGGCTCTTCTCCTTGCTTGCAAAATTCTTGTTTTGGTTGGCAGGCATTAGGAAATATCTGTCTCCAATCAAGTAATTTGTTAGTGCGACTCTGCAGTCAACCTGAAGTACAGTGCTTTCAGCCTGATTCTGGTACTAATTCAAATAACCTTGTTACCAATCATAACACCTCTCAATTTGTAAGTGTACATATCCATAGCCACTTAAAGCGTTCTCACCTTGATCAGATTAGTTAAAGACTCTGACACTGAGCAGATTGATACCCACGAATTAGAAAGTGATATGAGCGTTTTCCAGGCTCGCTTAAATTCACTGCGAGAAATCCCTAAGCCACAAAGACTTTCTCACCATCGTCGATTGTCATGTATTGCTACTGTTAGGTCAGTAAACAATGATTCCCCGTTGTTCCCAACGAGGACTAATATAATAAATCACATGCACTAACTGATTTAGAGACCAAAGCTGAACTTTCCTTCATTCAGTCAGTATCCCGACTTTCTGGAGGCCAGTATTCTGTGGCTCTGCCCTTTGCAAAACACCCATCAGAATTGGGAGATTCTAGGTTTATTGTTATTCGATGACTAAATAAGTTGGTACGAAAGTTTAAGAACAAACCTGCATTGAACACAGCTTATGCACAGTTTATGCATGAGTACTGCAGCCTTGGTCATATGCGACTAATTTCCCCTCCCCTTACAGGTGAACTTAATTACTATATGCCTCACCATGCTGTCCACAGGCCTGATGATACCCCTGAAAAGATCCGGGTGGTCTTTAATGCTTCTCAGAACACCTACAATGGTTTAGCCCTAAATGACATCCTGCTTGTTGGACCCAAACTTCAGTCTGATATTTCAGAGGTTGTAACCAATTTTTAAAGATAAATATGTGTTCACTTCTGATATAGAAAAGATGTTTCACCAAATTATTCATCCAGAACCTGATCAAACCTTTTTAAGAATCGTTTGGCGTGCCAATGAAGATGAGCCAGTTAGAGACTATGCTTTAACCACAGTAACATATGGAACTGCACTAGCGCCTTTTTTGACCAACCGTGTAATTGCTCATTTAGCTGAGACAAATGCTGCAACCCATCCTATTGCAGCTGATATTCTTTTAAAAAGGAGTTACATTGATGATGTGTCAGGTGGTGCTGACACCCTCAAAGGTGCTATCGTCGCTCGTGATCAGTTAATCAATCTTTTAGGCTCCGCAAATTTTAGATTAAGAAAATGGGCTTTAAACTGTCCTTAGTGGTTGGAGGGTATTCCTCAAGAGCATTGGCTCCCTGCCTTCTCTCCAGTAGAGTGGGCTGAACCTCCAGATAAGCCCTTGAGAATTTTGGGCCTCACATGGAATCCCAATTCTGATTAGTTCTATTTTTCTGTCAAGTCTGTGGATCTAGTTGAGACAAAGCGTCAATTGGCAAGCTTTATGATCCTCTAGGATGGCTTATGCATCACGGTTCGTGCTCGTCGCATACAAAGAGCAGTTTTTCAATTAAAGTTGGACTGGGATGATATGATTCCATCTGAATTGATGGAGGTATGGTCGAAAATCAACTCCTCTCGACCCGATTTGTCTAATCTACAAGTATATCATCATTGTTCAAGTCTGATAGGTGGTTGATTAATTCTGCTGATGACTATCTGTTGATGATGACCACATTCTAGCCGTTTCAGATAGTACTTGGTGCACTCTCTTGGATCTGTGCTGACCCCCCCTCCGGTGTGGAAAGTGTTTGTTGGAAACCAGGTGTCAAAAATTTTAAAATCCATGCCAGCCTGTAAGTGGTTTCATGTCTAGTCAAGTGATAATCCAGCATCCCACATTGCTCTGAAAAAAGTACCCTCAAACCCAGTTAGTAATCAATCAAGCCCATGAAGATTGCTTGCATATAGGCCCTCGGACGAAATTAGCATTTTTGAGACAACGGTTTTGGATTGTTGATGGGCGCAACACTGCGTTGCAAGCATTTACAAAGTGTTTTTCTGTCTCGCCTAAACCCTTTCAACCTATATTGGGTCAGTTGCCAAAGGAAAGGTTAGATCGCCTTTATCCCTTTTCACAAGTTGGCATAGATTTCACTGGCCCATTCTCTGTAAATATTCCTGGTATCCGCAGTTTTGGGCAATATCCTTGTATTTCGCTGTATTTGTTTGTTTTACCACAAAGGGGGGGTTCATCTAGAACCAGATTTCGATTTGTCCACTGATGGATGTTTGCAGGCTTCAGAGGATTGCCATCAGTTATATGGACTGATAATGGAACTGGTTTCGTGGGGACTGCAGGCTTTATTCGTCAGTTAAAAACTGCGATGAACCATAAAACTCAAACTCGCCTCGTCGATTCTACTTCTGCTAATGGAAGTACATACCCCCTCATGCTCCGTACATGGGCGGGTTGTGGGAGAGTGCTGTTAAGTCATTCAAGCGTCTATTGAAGATAAATTTAAGGACCCAATCCCCTTCGTTCACTACATTTCATACAATCTTAGTCTGAATAGAATCAATACATAATTCACGCCCTCTCATTCATTTGTCTGGATCCTCAGACGACATCGAAACCTTAACTCCAGCTCAATTCCTAGTCCAAAGCCCAATGTAAGGACTACCCCCTCAAAAAATTCATTTAACTCCCGTCTAGCTCCGAAGTGGAAATTTTTTAAGCAATCAGTGGAATGTTTTTGGTGTCGTTGGAAGAAAGAGTATTTGTTTGACCAGCAGACAAGGCAAAAATGGAATATACCATCCCACGAACCTAAAATAGATGACGTCCTCATCATTGAAGATAATACACCTTCATAGACCTGGCCAATGGGTAAAATTGTTCAGTTATTTGAAGGCAAAGATCATAAATCTGGAGTTGCCAAAGTACGTACACAATCCAGTTTCATTAATAGACCTGATATTCGTTTGTCTCCTCTCCCATTAGAGGGCTGCAATTTGCAGAGGGAGCAAATTTTTTTTTTTAAATTACGGTGATTTTTGTGGGGGAAGAATGTTGCGCCGCTTGCTATTGGTTTTATAATTGTATTAATAGTTTAATGAACTTTTATTATTATTTTGTTTGTTATTATTATTAGTTGTAGGAACTTTAATTTAAGTTCTGCTGTGTTAAGTTTTATAGAAAGTGAGTTAAGTGTCAGGTTAAGTGAACCTGGCAACACTCAGTGCCTTATATATAAAACCTTTTCTAACCTACTAGGTTAGTTAATCTAATTATAGATAGTCTGTTTTGTTTTTTGTATTTTTTGTGATTAAAACTATGAAAAAAGTCTTAATGAGTGTTGAGTCAACTTATTTACCATTGGGCTGTTAAATATTAAAATTTATAAAAAAAGGTCTGTAGCGGAGAGTCACCACTAAAGAGACTATTCAGTTGAAATGACTATATTCTGTAACACGGAGGTAATGACCCAGTAACCCAGTTTTAATTTATAAGAACTAAACATTTCAATATCCTTGATCTTCTACATCAGCTTTCATCACCAATTCTTTGAATACAAAATATTACAGTCTAACACTTGTATTTGACCACAGTCAAATGCATACATTTATCTTATAACATAAAATTTACTCTATTTAATCTTTTTTTTTTAAAGTCCTTGAAATTTAAATAAAATTTCAAGGACTTCTAAAAAAACATATATATCTTTTAAATTTTAACAGGTGGAGAAGCTTAAAAAAGTTTCTAAACCCAACTATGAAAAAAAAAATTCATCTCCCTAATATTTAACCTTTCCAAACTTCATGAATCCTAACATGAAACTTAAATTTCCTCCAATTCATTTGAACTTATCTCAAACTTTTGTGGGATTAGTTGAGAGCTGATATCCTAGCTTTCTTCCATATATCTTTTTTTCTTTTTTATTATCCCCCTATTTCATATCTATCAGGTTGTATACCTCTTTGAAATATCGTTTTTTGGTGTTTTCCCTTTTCATATCTCCCAGGTCATATGCCTGTTTGAAATCTACAGACTGAAAAAGGAGGTGCATATAAATGTTAAGCTAATAATTCTTTACCACCTTTCCATTTCAACTTCTTTTCTGTCTATGTTCATAATTCATAAACAACTTTCCATTGCAACTCCTTTTTCTGTGAAAGAAAATTAAATTATCTGTAGATCTTCCCAACTTAAAACCACACTGGGAATCTCCAGTGACCCTCTTGGCCTACATCACTCATAAATTCTAATGTAAAACACATTAAATGATGTCAAGAGGAGTACTATTCAGCGATAGTTATTGTTCTCCTTTCTTTAAAAAAGGGCAAATTTTTGCAGCAGTCTTTTGCTATTATTTCCTGAATACAGATATACCATATCAATATATATTTATGCATAATCACTGCCTGTCCTGCCATACTCAGTAAATTCTGCAAGAATCTTATCAGTGCCTTGGGCCCTACCATTTTTTATGAATGGTAATATTTCTGTTATTTCTCCTTGGGCTTATGGCACCTCCTTGTCATGTCTCTCCACATTCCATTCAATATGTCTTCAAACACACACCAATTCTCTTCAATGGACTATGTTTTCACAAAGTCCTAAAAATCTCTATTTTACTCCAGTATTTCAATAATGAGTGTCCATAATTTGCAGTATTTGTTGAATAAAGATTTTTTTTCTCTCTCCTTAGGCTCTCTTAAGTAGAGCTGTGTATTGATTATTTAGAATGTAAAAAATCGTAAATGTAAAAAAATATTTTATGAGTGTATAAAATACGAGAATTGTAACTATATAACTAACCTTATAAATAGCAAATGAATCAAAAAACAAAAATGTAAAGAAATTTCAACTAATTCATCTAAAATTTAATAACTTAAACAAATATTTTTTATTTTATTATTTTAATTTAAACAAATTTTACTTAACTGAGAATTGCTGCCATACAATGCACTAATAAGTCTTTAATAAATATTGCTATACACCAACCTTCTGTTCCTTTAAAGACAGTTCAGATTCCCATGTATTATGAATATGGGACCATCCTTTCCATTTTATCAAGTATTGTACCTCTGTTTCATCTTTATCCAAAGATTCATAATTGGAATTCGGATCACCATTTTCTTCTACTGCGTACACAGTGGTTTGGTTTCCAACAACTGGAATAATTTAAGAAGATATATAAAAATTGTTGAACAAATTAATTGTTTAAACTTATGATTAGAATTTAAAAATAAAATAAAACTACTTTTTAAAAACCATAATAAAATGATTGGAATATTTCATAGCATTGTGAATAGCTAATGCTTATAAAAAGCAATAAGCAGAAAAAATTGTTTATTGAAGAAAGAAAACCCATTATTTTATAACAATAAAAATCAGAAACCAGAATTAATAATACAATAACTGTAGAGAGGAGCCAAGTTTGACCAACATAAAGAATCAACAAATAGTTTTTAATAGCTTAGCTTATATCTCATTCAATAAAGATTATATTAAAATTAACAAGTTGTAGGAAGTCAGTTCCAGCTACAGAAAAAAAGGTGAAACACAAGTGATGAAAGATGTTGAAATTGGATTATTTAAAATATTCGATCACATAGAACATGTTAACTACTATATACAAAATAAATTGTACATAGTCAACATATTTTGAAGCCATCCGGAAAAAATTCTTATCTCAAATCCAAGTAACAAATTTCCAGTGAAAAAAAACCTAAATTAGCATGCCTATAATAAACAGTTTACTATTTCAAATGCGTTTTTAAAATAAGCAAATTAAAAAGTTGTGTATTGGATACATAAACATATCTTAATTTTGGCATTTATTTCAATACATTTCTATAAAATTTTAAATATCATGGTTAAATAGTTGTAATTATATTTTTTTAAAAGAAGTTTTTTAATCAGTTTTGAACAAAAGCGCTTACAAAACATTTGTAATTATTATTTATAATAAAATAAAAACTCATTAACCCTATCATAGAATATTATATAATACTATATGCACTAACCTCCTTTTTTACCGATTCTTTGCGCAAGAACTTTTTCAATAGTTTCCGATGTATCTGGAGGTGCAGGTTCAACAGGCTCTGGATCAGGTTCCAGTAATTCATCTGAATCTGTTTTTTCATCACTAGCTTCTTTGTAACTAACTGAAGTGACTCCTCTCCTAGATTTAGTCCTTAAATGAACAAGATATATTTATTACCATAGTTTATAGCTTTAAATGACCTAAACTAATCTATAACAATTCTACAACATCCTAATAACAAACACAACAGTATTTCTACTGATGAAAACAATTTAAATTTCCTTCAATGATGATCATTGTGTTCTATAGGAGGTACAATGAGAAGAGCAACAGTTTTTGATCCATCTCTAAGAATTAAATGGACAAATATTTTCATATAGATTGGCAGAAGAAAAGTGATTAGCTATAAAAAGAAAATTGAAAAAAGAAGTATGTCATGTTTGGAAAAAGCAATTAGAGGTTGAACTGAACTTATGCTTGACTTAACAACAAAATATGTATATGCTATTTATCATCATGGCAGCGACAGTCAGAACATTTTTACTAATTAATCATTCTTGGCTTGAGTAAATACAGTCAAAGCCCAATAGGACTCAAGGTGATTTAGAAAAAAATATAGAAAGACTTACTAGTCATTTTAAGACTAGTTTAGGTTCATTATACCAAGTTTGTGAAGACTAAAAGTTAATGGTTAATTTGATTTTCTTAAACTCCACTATTTAAGTAACTTTTGGATTAAGCACTCCTAAGGCGTTTTAAGTTTAAAAAATTAATGATTATATTAACAAAATAATTAGTAACTTAAAAAACAAATTTATAAAGTAAACATTTGAAGAGGATTTTAAAAAATGCACCTGGTATTGAGAAAAACGTGCTAGTGGTTGTCATACGAGACATACTATAAAATTGAAGTATAACCCTACAGGGATAAAAAATAAAACATTAATAGAATTTACCTACATAGGAATTACCTAGAATAGAAAAGAAAAACTACCCTTCAAAAATTTTGACAAAACTGTTCATGAAAATAAGCAGGGAAACTATACCTTCTATTATTGTCATCTTCTGATTCATAACTTGATTCCGAAGAATCAGAATAGGCTCTGTTTCGAATTCTTGACTTGGGTTTTCTAGTTGTCTTAGCTGGTCTTCTTCTGCCACCAGGAGGTTTGCTAGGTGGAGGCCTTTTTGATTCTTTGTCAGTCTCGCTATCATATGAAGTATCAGAATTCCAACTAAAATACATAATAAAAATTAAAAAAACTTTACATCAGACAGACCACATAACAAAACATTGAACAAAAGAAATAAACCAACGATTTAGGTGATGATCTCTTCACAGATCGTTTGGTCTTTTCACTTGAATCACTATCCCCAGTATTTAACCTGGAAGGCTCTTTTCTTTGTCTGTTTGAACGCCGTATGCCATATACATCAGGATTCTCTTCCCAATACTGCAATTAAGTGTAATTTCATTAATAAATATTACGTTAGAATAACCAATGATTGTATATATATGTATAAAAATGTTATCAACTTTATTAAAATAAATTCTAAATGAACTTATTTATAATTAAGAGCACTTAATTATAAAAACAATTTCAAAAGATTTCTTTAACGATTGACTAGGTCTAAACATGACTTTTCAACTTTAGCAGATCTAGATAAAAAATCTTCCTTTATTTTGTAAATAAATACAGGCAAAATTTATTTAACAAGGAGGACTAGAAATTTAATTAAGGAATAATTAAATAATAATAATTACTGACCTGCTTAATGTCATTCTTTCCCCGACTACTATTGGAGGTTTTAGATTTATAGTCTGATCCACTGTCAGATGATTTTGAAGAGGATGAGGCACTTGAGGCTGAATCGCTAAAACATGAAATTTTCTTATTTTTAAATGAAACAATTAAAGAAACAATATACAATTAACATTAAAATATTACACACATTAAAATGTAAAAAAATACCATCATATCGAGTTACCAAAAAATTTGAATATTGGATTATCGAGATTTGAGAAGTGTATCATGGATTTTTGTAATGATTATTATTTAGAAAAACAATCGGATCATATGATCCATACTTTTTTACTGCAATGAAATGTTACTAGTATCTGATTCAGCAGTTTTGTTTTCACAATAAAAAAAAAAATCTGAGAACAAATAACGATGAAAGATTTTATTCTTGAGAGAGAAGTGTTGTTTATCGGTAAAGAAAGAAATAGGTGAGAAGTCTCACTTAGTTTCCATGTCAAACTGAAGAAGGATCAACATTGTGTCTACCAATTTCAGTTATCCAAATTCCCGACTTTTACAAGAATTTTTCTAGAAATTCCCGACTTTTTCAAAAATATTTCTGGAAATTCTCACCAATCGATATTTTAATGCTGTTGAAATAATAATTCAAACAAATCAATCAATGCATACTTTGCTACTTAACATATCACAGTTAAACAGTACAAAAAATAAAAAAAACATTTTTTTTAATATTTCACATTACTCTACATAAAACACACCAATGTCGAGTACTGCCATTCGGTTTGAAAATAGTTATGAGGTTACACAAGGTTGTCTGATAAAATAACCCCAAAAATATAAGTCCGATCAGAAATTTTTTTTTTTTTTTAATCTGAAAGAAAGCTGGTTGTATTTACTTTAAGACCTCAAATATGAAATTTTGATCAAGTCCCATGTATATACCTGGGTATACCTATGTCAGTACACTGAGAACCCCATATTCTTGTGAAATCCAATTTTTTTCAGTATATTTCTGGCTATTACACCGAAACTATTTACTAGAACTGTGCTAAAAAAAGTGGTTTTCACAACAGTATGGGATTCTCAGTGTGCTGGAGTGAGTATTTCATGGGATTTAAAACTTCATATAAGAGGTCTCATAGCAAAATTGACCAGCTTTCTGATGAAACAAAGAAATTTGGGATCAAACATCATAGTTTTGGAGTTATAGCTAAAAGAGTACCACCAAACGTGTTTTTGCAGTGTGCTACTTACCACAACTTAGCCAATCTTTAGGTGTTGGTGGTGGCCAAATGGCTGAACCGATTTTAATGTAATATTATTAAAAAGTAAGTTTAATGTAATCTTTTACAGTTTTCAACAAAATATTGTCTTTTTTCAAAAAAATGAATAAAACCAAATTCGATTTACTTTAATGTGCAGATGAGAAACTTTGAATGATTATTTTTCTTTATTACATTATTAAAGTTTTAATTATAATTACCTAGTACATGTTAATGTTTTCGTTATTATTGTTTTATTTGTAAAAAATTAAATAAAAGTTATAACTGTTAAACTATCCAGTTAAAAATAAAGTAGCAAAGGGATACATAAAAGTAAAGTAAATTTAATGCTCTGGGGATTGAATATCATGGCTCATAATAAGGAGATGGAAAGTTTGCATATAAGCAAAAGGAACTCGCAAAATAGATATTTTGAATATCAAAAGAAACTACTCTGATCTAAATTTTCTCACCCGCTAGATTTTTAGACTGATAAGTTTTATGGCTATAGAGTAGAGATAAGCAATGATAAGGAAAATACCAAAATGACCAAGAAAGATGCCACTTCACCAATGAAAGAACATATTATTTTCCAGATGATCTACAGTTTTCAGATTTAAATAAATTCAGCAAAGGAGGAACTGAAAAAGCAGCTTTATGTGAAGTAATAAAAGGTTCTCTGACTAAACCCCTAATAAAATAAAAGAAGACTTATCTTTTCACTAGGAAATCTACTTTATAAATTTGTTAATTCTTTCTTTAACTGTACTATAGAAATTATTAAAATACATGTGTAAAACAGAATTATAGAAGAGAGCATGGAACTTATTTAATGAGATGAATAAGAGAAAATTACTGTCTTCTTTGTGCTTAAAGTTTGAATCATAATTCTTCACTTACTTACATTCAGGAGCTATAAATTGAGATAAGAAGTTAATTTTTGATCCTGTCTGAATCATTCCATAAACAGCATGTCCCCCTACCAGGGCTCAGTACTTCTATAGCTTTCTATTTCTATAAGAAATTCTTGTAATTTTACTCTATTATTGGAAACTGAAGAATTAAGTAGCTGAGACCACTCGTTTAATACGTGAATTTGAGGATGAAAACTTTAAATGAAATCATGGTGAAAAGGTTGTTACAAAAATTTAATGAAAGTGATGATAGCTTTGATAGCAAATCAGGATCAGGTCTCGTTTTCAGTAGCCAACGAAGAGGCTCTTGGCTGTTGAAGCAGATCCTGATTTGGATAGAATCGAGCTTTTCCCACACTTAGAATATAGTTTAGACCTGGCATCATCACACCTATGAAGGAAAAACATTGAACACATTGAATGAGGCTGGAAATGGGTTTGAAAATAGAGTTTTTCAATTCAAAACCCAAAGAGTCTTGTTATCAAAGAATTCTACATTTGGTTTCTAGATGGTGTCAAACCATTGAGCATATTAAAATTTATAGAAAAAAATAAATATTGATTACCCAGAAGCAAACTACCTCTATAGATTTTTTCACACGAAAATTGATGTCAGATTCTAATTCAGCATCCTAAAAAACATTGAAAAATGCTTATTCAACAAAATCAAAAAACATCAATTTTTTCATGCTCTTCGAGGAAAATGAATTTTTTAAACCGATTATTAGTTACATACCTTTAAACCACCATTACAATGTCATGCAATTAACTGGTTGGTATCGCTGGAAAGAGGAGAGCCTCAGCTTTCTTTTTTTGTATATAAATGTAAAATTCGATGAACATAAACCTATTAAAAAAATTGGGAAATCCAAAAAACATTTTGATTTTTAGCTTGAGTTTGAAACCAGATAGGATGATGAAACCAAAAACATTTCAAGTGTATTACCACCCTATATTTCGTGTAAAAAAATAAAGTTGATAAGTTTAACCGTCTAAACGTAATTCATGTTTTTCTCAATTTAAACAAAAGTTGCCTACCATTTCATTTGGTCAGGCAAATTTTGAAGCTTACGAATTTTTATTTTTCTATTTGAATGAAATTTCGTATTTAAGGGTTCTTTGGAATGCTGAATTCGAATCCGATGTCGGTTCTTTGTAAAAAAATATATTGAATGCACTTCACTTGTACTATTTTAGCTTTTACACCGTTAAATGTGATAAAAAATTTTTTTAGCCCAAGAGTTCCATTTCAGCACCCTCAAATCTTAGGAAACGTATGTATGTGTATGTGTGTGTGTATATATATATATATATATATATATATATATATATATATATATATATATATATATATATATAAAAACTGTTTAGGAGAAATAATTTAATACTTTAATAATAAATATTAAAGTAATTATAATTATTTATTATTTATTATAATAATAATTTATTACAAATTAATATTTACATGATATACAGACAGAACCACATATTAGATTTGATTGTTAGGTATTTGCAATTTTTGTTATATTCTTCGAACCCAGAACAAATCTCTAATCAGTTGACTGCGTTGTTTTAATAACTGAAACTTATTACCTTACAATTTCATTTTCATTATATTCAACAAAATCCTGTCAGCAACGGAGGTGAGGCAGTTATTGCTATGTTTTTATGTCAGAATCATATTTTAACATGTTCAACTACAAAATAAAACATAAATTGTAAATACCTAACCATCAAATCTAATATATGTGGTTCTGCCTGTATATCATATAAATAATATTTTGTAATAAATTATTAATACAATAAATAATAAATAATTATAATTACTTTAATATTTATTATTGAATTAATAAATTATTTCTCCTGAATAGTATATGTATATATGTATATATGTGTATATATATATATATATATATATATATATATATATATATATATATATATATATATATATATATATATATATATATATACACATACGTTTCCTAAGTTTTGAGGGTGCTGAAATGGAATTATAGGGATAAAAAAATTTTCGATCACACTTTACGGTGTAAGAGCTAAAATAGTACAAGTGAAGTGCATTCAATATATTTTTTTTACAAAGAACCAACATCGGATTCGAATTCAGCATCCCAAAGAACCCTTAAATACGAAATTTCATTCAAATAGAAAAATAAAAATTCATAAGCTTCAAAATTTCCAGAGATACCAGTGAATCGTGTTACAAAGTAATGGCGATTTAAAGGTATGTGACCATTAATCGGTTTAATAATTTCATTTTCCTCGAAGAGCGTGAAAAAATTTATGTTTTTTGATTTTGTTGAATAAGCGTTTTTCAATGTTTTTTAGGATGCTTAATTAGAATCTGACGTCAATTTTTGTTTGAAAAAATCTATAGAGGTAGTTGGCTTGAAAATCTAATCATTTTTTTAGAATTTAATTAACCAAAACCAAAATCTATGGAGTGGCTGTATTTTCTCTTAAATTCGCAATCAAAACCTAAACATCTTGGTGCAAGAATTATGTCGATATCATTTTTTAAACTCTAGATATAAAATAAATTAGTTTAATGCTTTTTTTTTTTTTTTTCTCGGCATCTAGTGCCCATTGGTCGGAATGGGAAAATAATGCCTAATATTTTTTGACCAGGAACCTCCAAAAAAATTGCCAACAAGATCCGTGAGAGACTGAGTGTGTCCTCCCCTTGTGAGTGTAATCGAGCTGTTGAATAAATTTTAACTTTTTATGTTTCCCTTGAATGGAACATCAAAATTTAATTGGGAAATCAAGATTTTTCATTGAAATCTTGCAAGTGCTGTAATAAGTTGTGAAGTGTTCAATAAAAATTAACATATGATATATATTCTTGAAGGGAATTTAATGCTGTAGAAGTTTTTTTCTGACGAATTTCCATTAAATGAATAAGTGAGTATCTAAAAGAATAACAAAATTATATGAAAAACAATTTTTTTGAAAATTATCACATTTCCAGAGCCAGTAGCAGGATAACGGTCCTGTTTTTCGTAAAACTGTATACAACTAAACTTGTATCAAATTTAATAAGCTTTCATTTTGAACTGAAAAACTTTTTCAATGCAACGCACCTTTATAACGAGTTATAAAAACTGAAAAATGGAACATATAAAGCCCCTCCCTCCCCCCAGCGCCACCGGAATTTGGAAGGACTTAATTTTTTCTTGTTCAGGGGACCCCTACACATTCCTGAAAAAATTGGAACTAGAATTTTGAGTACCTCTGCCCATTTTTGGTCTAAATTGACTGGACTAATAAGGGTGGTATTCTCCTTTCATAGTTGAACAATAATTTTTGATAATTTTTCTGACAAATCTAGTATAACACTCATAAAAAGAATCTACTCATCCTATAATTCATTACCTTTCTGATCCTGAACCACTTTCAGAAGAAGAATTGTCGGATTCTTCTTGGTTACCTTGATCCTTATCACTTTCTGATGCAGAGTCTTCGGAACCATCTTTCTAATAATTACAACAAAAAAAAGAAAGAATATAATCACAGATCAATAGGTAGATAATATTAAAGTAATTTACAATAAAGAATTGACAACTTTTTTTAAATAAAAAAATATTTATTTTAGTAATAAACTAGTAAAACTAGAGTACCCAATATGTACAGAATAATAACAAAAAGAAAATAGTACTGACCAAAAGTATTTACAGTGTTGTCTAAACTTAAAAATCTACATACCTTCACAATTTATTAAAAGGATAAGGATAGGTGGTGTGACATAATTATTATACTAGCTTCTGACCGAATAATGGTAAAATTTTAAAATGTAAAATTATCATTAGAAAATTGAAACAAATGAGTTTTTCCCTTTTCCCCCAAATAGGTGCAAGTATTACAAATAATATTTATCAAGACTTCTGATGTCCATATTAATCATTACTATTAGTATTTTAATTATTTTTATCCTCCTTCTTGAATAAATGGTATGAACAGGTCCCAGAGACGTTATTAGTTAATATCATTTAATCCCCAAAAGGAAAGACTGTAATGATATTTTCAATTAAAAATAGTATATATATATATATATATATATATATATATATATATATATATATATATATATATATATATATATATATATATATATATACATATATTTTGAACAAGTCTCATGAATATTTAGAAGGAAAGTTTATTACTAAATAAATAAAAAAATTATGATATACTGTATCACAAATGTATTTTTCTAAGTGATAACTCCAAAATTAATCTTTAGCACAACAGCAGATTGTGACTAAGAGCCTAATCATGGAGTTCTATTGACTTTTAGAAGACACATAATAAATATAATATATCCATGTAATACTGGATCAATGTTGGGTGAAGCTATCACAAACTATCACTGACAAAGATCTACTGAATATTTGTTAATCTCTACAGCAGGGAGATGTAAATAGTTATTATTTCCCTAAGCTATAATAATTTTAACAATCATTCATAATGCATATGATAATCTTAAATGGCTACACTGCTAAGCCCATTCAACAAAATATCAGAATGGTGTCAGGGGAAACACCAATCTGACATTTTGTTTTCAATTACACAATCTACAACATTTATTCATTAATATAACTTTAACGAATAAATATGAACAAAACATTAACATGGTCATAACATAATGCAAACAGTGTATATAAATTTATACTAATATATACACACACTCACACAAACAAATTCAACGCATTGGTTATTAATTTCGCTAATGCCTTGATTTTTGGCTGCTTGTCTTTATGAAAGAAAGTTCATTGTTGTCTAGCATTGAGAACAAACTCCCATTCTTATTGACCTTTAATTGATTTATGAAAGCAAAACATCAAAAAAATAAACAAAACACAATGAACTGAGTGTTTTACTCACCTTCACGGATCACTAAAAAATGTATTCTATAACTCTGAATTTAAATAAATAACTTAATTCCCACAACAATGTAGAGATATTAGGAATTTATTAAATTAAATATTAAGAAACAAATATAGATAATTAACCCTCTGCCGGTCACAACTGATCTAAGAAGCACTGACGACACTTCACTCAGCCCCCATCCTTCACTAAACAGTGCGGAAACCACATCTCTAAAGTACCTTCCTAACTACTAAGCCCTCTCCCACCCCCATGCTTAGTTGCTTTCCCACCATTTGATTGAGCAACTGATGAGCACGTGGCCTGAGAAGCTCATTGTGACAAAAGACATCATATTTTGGAAGGTGTGTATTTTCTCTTTTTTTTTTTTTTTTTCATGCATTCATCTTAAATATTGATATTTATACAATCTATAAGGACATTTATAAATTTTATGGTTTTATAGCACCGGTTTTCGAAATTGCTTTTAAGTGAGCTTCGCACGCACATTGCGACCAAGCTCGCTATGACCAAATGTTCTTTAGTTTCTCTGTCTTTTATTTAAGATATTTTAGTAATATGACCCAGAAGATGTTTGACTTAAATAACCAGAGGGATCTTAAGATCAGAAACCTAATGTTAGCTAATGATGGTGATGAAGACCCAGTGACGTTACAAGATTTGAGAGAATAGAGCGATATTGCTTCAAAAGATGAAGTGGAAGAAAGAAAAGAGGATTCAGGTGAAGAGCAAGACTGTACTGATGGGTCTGATGATAAAGAGGTCTGAAATAACAAGTTGGCCAATTGTCATCTTCTACACGATGATGAATTTGGCTAGGATTAACTTTCTCATTGTCTACCTCGGTAATGGACTGCAGCCATTGCGCAGAAGGTTGTTCCTAAAACAGTTGTTCCATGAGCTTACGGTTCCAGAGCTGAAGAAAAGTCTTAAGAAAGTTGGGATTCCCTCCAGCCTTCAAATCCGCCCCACATGCGATGATGATGAAGATGGAGAAAAAGTGAATGGTATGTACCATTGAATCAGGTATTAGAAGACTTACCAAGATTAAATGTCTTCATTGCAAAAAATCTATCTGTCTCAGCCACGCCAACTACGTCTCTGACGAGTGTAGTCAATGTTCCAACTTCTTTTGAGGCACATGGATCGTGTGAATTTGAGGTGGACTGAATATATCTATATCTAATGACTGTACCTGAGAGGTTTTTAAATTTTTCTAAAATGTTTATTTAAAGTTTTAAGAAATATTTTGAAGTAATCATGGTGAAGGATCAAAATATCGGACTATTTGATGTCATGTATTCATACTAATAAAAATAATTTCTTTTTAATTTGTTTTTAATAGCCCCTTTATATAGATCCCTAGAAAGGCTAGTGTGCAAAAAGATCCCCTAGATTTGGGTAGGATGAAAGTTATGGCAATTAAAAATTATGTGTCCGTTAGGCTCAATGTGACCGAACTCAGGTGGATAGATGTTGCGACCAATGGAGGGTTAATAAAACTTTTAGTAGGAAATCTTAATGATAATAATACAAATAAAGAGGACTTCAATTAATGTAATTATTTGATTTTGTTTTTTTCTGGCAAATATTGCACCAAGCTGAACCTGGTAAAAGTTTCCAGCTATCAAGGGAATTTAGGTACCTTAAAATTTCTGTGATGATTAAATTTGTTATTTAACTTATTTATTTTAAATATTTCTTTCTTCAATTAATTAGTCACTAGTTTTAATTATCATCATTCAAAATTACATGACAATGCTAAAATAGTAACATTTTGATGCACACTTCAATCAAGTTTAAAACCACAGAATGTTGCTGCTGGAACCATAATAGAATTTAGTAAGTGTATGCAACACTATGACTGAGTTTAGGAGTCTATATAACAAAAACCACAGGGTAAGCACCCAGTAAATATAATTGAATTATTCACATTAATGTAATTGAAATGAGCAAGTTAATTTTTTCTGCTAATGTATGAGATAGGTGATAACTTTATGGTATATGGTATGTGATAACTGAAGTAATCCAATTCTAGATTAATAGTTTAACACTGAACCAATTGCTAGATGTACCCAAAGTGCTTTTGCTTTTATTATCTTTGTCAGACAAGAATTTTACACAGTTACTTAATTCATGATTTTTGCCATTATTTAAAAATTTATTTCTTATTTATCCAATAAACAAATAATTATTGTAATTTAACATATTTACAACAATTTAAAGAATGGTTTTACAGGATATTTTACTAATTTTCAATATTACATATGTTTTAAAGTTAATTTTGATAAAACCAAACCTAAGATATTTTCTTAATGGCCAATAATCATCAAAATATCTTCCAAAAAAACTCAGAAATTTTATCTAAATAATTCTTAAACAATACCAATTAAGATTAACTCAATCTAGTCATCTAAAAAAAAAAAGATGCGAAAAAACATGTGACAATGAGACATTATTAATACTTCAATTATTAACAAAGCTATAAATTAAATTAATTACGCTATAAAATCTGCTAAAAGCAAACCTATGGTAATGTTTTAAACAGCTTAATAAAAGGAAAAAAAAATTATAAAGAAGTGTTGTTCATATTTTTATCATAAAGAAAGCAATGCTTATATTCCTAAAGGAAGATAAACATTTGTAATTTCAGCATTAATAAAGAATCATTGCTGTTATATATGTTTGAGTTTTTGACAAACATTAAAAAAAAAAAAAGGAACCTGGCACCATTATTAGAAAATTATCGTGCTAAATTCTTGTAGAATGATATTAAAGTAATGATATTTAAAATACGTCTATAATTTACAAATGTTACCATTATTTCACGTTGATTACTTATTAATCTTAAAATTTAAATTATTTACTAACAATAATTGTAAACATTAATATTTCTATAATTAGCATATTCAGCTGATTTAATTATTTATTGTTTCCAAACATTTTACTATATTTTAAATTATCAAAGCAAGAGAAAACATTTTTGAGCATATCCATATATAAAAGAAAAAAAAATGGGAATATAAAACCCCTATTGTACAAATAGGCTTATGAATAAGTATCAACTAGCCTATAAGTGCTCCTCCATCCACTACTTAAATACTAGAACCCAACCCATCAACCAGTACACTCCTGCTCATCAAACTGCATCCTTCGAAAAAATCCTTTATTATCCCCGCTTCCTCTTTATAGAATTTATTGCCCATCCCAATTCGAAAATGATCCTCTCTAACTTCCTTTAAACATCATCTATTTCTTTACCTACTGAATTTTCAATCTTCCGAGCAAATAAGTTTTATTTTTTTACAAGATTTCTCATTTATTTTATAACTAACAATTTAATTATTAATCAATTGTAATAGCCAGACAACTACATTACACCCATATGTTATTCTCAAGAGACAATAACAATAAATTCTTCTTCTATAAGCTAAGACAAGAGGTACTACTATGATAAGCATCATCAAAAACACGAGTGAACCTGACACCATTATTAGATGCATAAGTATTGAGGTAAATTCTTGTAATAGCAAACCTTAACAAGACATTCAATTAGTCTAAAATTTACAATTTTTGCCATTGTTTCAAAGTTTATTTCTTACCTTAAAACTTAAATTAATAACTAATAATAAATATAAATAGTCTTTTAACTAAGAAGTGTTGTTCATATTTTTATCATAAAGAAAGCAAAGTTCATATTTTTAATACCAACAAAGAACCGTTTATAATTGCAGCACTAACAAAGAATGATGGCTAGTATATCTTTTGTGGTCAATAGAAAAACATTATAAAAAACGTGTGTAAGCCTGACACCACTATTAGATAAGTATAAAGGAAAAAGATTGTAGAATAAAACTTTTGTGAGACTTTCAATTTGTCTAAAATTTACAATTGTAGCCATTATTCCAATGCTGATTTCTAATTTATCTTTAAATTTAATGTCATTAAATATAAACATTCATATTTACTATAATTAACATATTTGTACCAATTTAATTTATGATAGTTTTCAACTTTTAAGATATTTTAAAATACCCATTACTTACAACAAAAACCACCAAGCACTTACAATGAAATTTTTTTGACATTGAGAGATGCTTCTAGTTTAGGTTCGTGATATAACAGTGATGTAGAATAAAAGTATATCTGTCTGTTGGGGCTTAACATCCTTATATACTGCAGCTAAGATAGAAAGAATGGGTTATGATATCCTATAGAAGGCGAGGTGAAGCGGTGAGCCGGTATGCTACTACCATTTTACAAAAGCTGACCTGAAATGCTGTTCTAAAAACATATATGCAACACTTTCTATAACAACTCAACAAATTTTAAAAATTTGCTTAATTTTTTTTTTCTTCTAATATATTAGTACGGAATGAGTAGTAAAAGCTCTTGCCTTCAGAAGGCACGTCTACCCTGCAGGTAACCGATCTACTAGCCAGGGTACGAAGATCAAGATTCATTCCATGTGGGTCCACCACAAAATAAATTTAAACCAGACCTGCCCAGGTGGGATTCAAACCCACAACCTTTAGTTACAACCCAGTTCGCTGACCCACCCTAGCCCTTAAGTGTTCGGCCTTTATGCCCTGAATCCGAATGAATGTATTTCTATATGGGTATGTATTTCTTCATTTATGTGTGTGTGTGTGTGTGTGTGTGTGCGTGCGTGCGTGCGTGTGCGTGTGTGTGTGTGCGTGTGTGTGTGTGTGTGTGCGTGCATGCGTGTGTGTGTGTGTGTGTGTGTGTGTGTGTGTGTGTGTGTGAGTCATATAAGGAACGAAAACTATGATCTCAATTAAGACAAATATTTTGGATTTTTTAAATAATACTAATTTAAATACAATAGTAGCACTCTAACATTAAGTATTATAGTCATCTGAACGAAATAAATAAAAAAACTGTAGGGAGAAGGGGGCTAGCTAATCAGGTAAATAGTCTTTGAATAAACAAAAACAAACTAACAAGAGATTTATTGAGCACATTAAACAAGAGATTTATGGAGCAAATAATTTATCGATTCCAAATTGTACTGATCCTTCTATACCATCATGCCTTCCTCCATTAAAGTAAACTCTCTAATTATAGAGAGTTTCTATAGTACCACTTTAAACTCATTAGCCTAGCAAGAGGAATAACAATGATAAGAATTATTAAAAAAAACTGAAAATATAACTAGAAATGTATCAGAGCAAATGCTGGTAGAAGTAAACCTTATCACATTTACCAAGCAGTCATATCATCAAATTACCTAGTTCAAACAGAAAATGAGTAATTAAACCAAAATAATTCTTATGCAGTAAAAATGATCGCAAAGTCATTCCAATCATTAAAAAAAAAAAAAATAATAAAAAATAAAAGAGCTATCATTCTCCTAACAAAGAAGCTTAGTTAATATTACAATCACGAACAAAGCAATGTTCACATTTGTAGCACTAACAAAGAATCATTGTTTACATTTCATTTGTAATTAATTGATAACCATTATTAAAGGGCAAGTAAATTATATATTATTACTAGATAAGAATTATCTTGTATTATTATTATTAGTAAGGCAAATCCTTGTAGAAGTGAGCCATTATGAGATTTTCAATACATCAAGAGCAAAAAAAAAAAAAAATTTATAATGGTAAAACTAACAAAGTAGTGTTGTTCATTTTTCATTCACCAAACAAATTCACATAATATTTTTACACTGTTATAATAAACAAGTGCTGAGAGAGAAGAGAGATAAGGCCACCAACTATAAAAATTGTATGTTTAACTTCAGACAAAATTAAATTATCAAGTATCATCTTCAACTATGATTCCTTATATTATTAAAAGCATGGAACAACTAACATAAACAAACAGGACAACATTATGAATCTGATGCTAATGACATGAAAAGAACTCATGTACACAAGTGAACATCAGTAAGATATCACTAATGTAAAAAGAAGATAATAGATAAACTAAGCATAGATTATCAAACATACTTTTAAATGAGCAATGCATAATGCAAGTGGTAGCGAAAATTATTACTAACATGTAATAGTCTTAGTTTAAGACTGAAAAATTATTAATTATAAACCGATTAAAAGTAAAACATTTAAAACAATTGACCCATCATCATTGTTCTTTCATAGCATACACCACAAAATTACATTAAACCTAACAGATACTTACGATGATCAGAAAAACTTGAATCATTGTACTAAGTAATAAAATATATACATTACAATTAGAATTAGAATTATTTTAATTTACAATTAAAATCTAAACCATTTAAAAATCCACAAAACCAGTAACTGCAAATAATATAAATAAAACCCATAATCTCTTATCTACAGTTAATCACTTTACCAATTAATTATTCAATTATCAAATTAAATGAATTCCTTGTAACATCCCCATGATTTAAAAAATTAAAATCATTATGTTCTATTTAACATTTTAAATGCATAGTCTTTCAGCTTTTAAAACTTTTTCACTAAAACGAACAGCATTTAATGCATTTTCCAACAACATTCATTGAAACGAAATTCTTGGTCATGAATATTTAAAAAGCTTAAAGGGAAATATAGTCAAAGGAACATGAAAAGTCAATTGATTTAATTACGAAAATCAATCAGAACACTTAAGCAAAAAAATTAATAAAGGAACATTCATAATCAGAAAACCTTCATATACAAGAGAATATAACTATTATTTGAGCAGACTAAAGTCTAATATGAACAAATGTGTGACTCAAAAATCATTTACTTACATAAGGTACAAAACTAAAATGTTAAAAACAATTTAAAATGCAACTACATCATTAAATTTAAATTATGAGTATTGGTATTAAGAACTCAGAAAATATTTAACAGCTTAATGAACATCAATAGAAATCAAGTTTTAAGAGGTATTGACTCATCAGGGGCAATAATAGAAATAAATGAAAACTGATCCATCATGTAACTAACATTTTAAAAACACTAAAAACAGTTTATAATTGAAAAAAGAAATATAAATATATATATTGTCAGAAAAAGGCATAGTAATATCAATACTACAGTAAATTTAATTGAATCAATTTAACTATTTTAACAGTCAGATCATAAGGTGTTAATCAAACCAACAATAGTCACTAAACAACAGACACAACTCAAAATTACTAAAATGGGTACCTCACAGAAATGGATGAATTTTTTGGGGGAGTTAATTTATATGATGAAGTACCACATATAATGAATATTAGAACGGTACACCACATACAAAGCCACATAAACAGTGGTTTAATAAATGTAAACAATGTTTAAGTAAGGACTAATTATATGAAAATATGAAATATAACTCAATTAGGGGATGTAGCACAACCTTTAACACACCTTAGGACAGTAAGGATTAAATATACATAATTAATACTAGGTGCAAATAGGTAAAGTTGGGATAAAGAAGGAATTTAAGTATATGAAGAGGTTACTACTTACTACTGATGTAAATAACTTCTAACCAAAAACCAATTCATCAAACATAAAAAAGCAACAGATAAATAGAAAGTTAAATATTAGTTAAAATTATAAAACAAATTTATAACAACATTATGGTAAGAAATTAAATAATTTACCTGGGGCATGATTACTTCAGAAGGGATTCAAAGGCTAGTAATGTACCCGCTTATTTAATACGTTTACATAAGACTAGAGAAGTAAAATCATAAAATAATAGTTAATATGTAAATAAACAAATTTGAAAAACTAAGTTCTTAAATGTTTATTAAAATAACCGTTCCATTTTGTCACTAAGAAAAATACGAGTCACTTCTAAATATTGAAATTATATAATTGAAAGGTTTCAAATAACAAATTTGATACTAAAAAATGGTAAACAACCGACAAGTATAAATTGGAATTGAATCAATCATTCTTATCATCGAATATAAAACTAGAAACATTGTGAACACGCACTCAATCGGCCATTTTCTTGTTCACCTTGAAAGTAAAGCTTTTACAGTTTTGTCAAGTAGTTTTAAAACAGTAAAAAAATAAAATGAAAATAATAATCAAATAGTGAAAGTTGAAATAATAAAAATTAACTAAATGAATTTCACTTTATAAAAACAATAAAACATGATTAATTATTAAATAATTCTAGAAATGTAAAATTCCATGATAGTTCTAAGTAAAACCATTTGGAGCACAAACATTTTCTCTGGTTTGAATGAAATAATTATTATATACAAACATATATAAAACACTTTCCTTTTTCCCTTTACATTCGTTTTTCCTCATTGGGTAATATTTTAAAAAAAGAAGCATATATACAACTATGCACACAAAAAATTAATTTAAAAATAATTCAGGATGGTGCATAAATTATAAATTCACATAAGTTTCGGTACTTGTGTACTATACGGGCCCCCGTGATTTGATACCACATTACAGTGATTCTATGAATAAACATATGACTTAATTTTTAAATGTAATAACGTTACTTCTCAGTTACGAAAACAATACAGATTATTAATATTGTTTAATATGTACAATTTAAAGTGGCTTTTTAGAACAATTAATATTAAAGACAGTAAAGTTACATTTTTTCAGGGAAAGGACATTGTTTCAAAAGCATGGAGTATTGGACATTCTATGAAGTTATATTATTAAGATTTTGTTAGATGGAGATGTAATGTGAAAAACTGTAAACTGAAAGGAATCAATTAAAACAACAGAACCCCTTTGAGGCAATTTTAAAAGATATACGAGATCTTTGGTTAGGACAAAATATTTAATGCAAATAAACATATGTGTAAAGTTATTACAGTTCTTTTTATATGATCACTACCTGGTATCAAATCACGGGGGACCGTATAGTACACAAGTACCTAAGTTCCTTTCCAAATGGATTGTCTATTAACTGTTTGTATAGATTTATTCAGTTATATTACATAAATTTCCATGACAAAATTTATGAGACAAGATTAATAAGTGTATAATAAACTAGCAGGCGTAAGACATGGAATCAAAATTTACCTTATCTATAGAAAAGTATGAAACATGAAAAGTATTTTTACGAATGTTTACGGTACTATATTTCAAATCATTATTAGTCACAGGTTTTATAATTAGTTTACATTACCAACATTCCTAGTCTTAAAACTGAAATTATTGTAAATGGGATGTTGATCAAAATCACCTCCAGCCTTAGTACCTAGATTACAAACACATTCCTTACAATTGAACGCCATTATCATGCCCATTGACTTGTGTTAGTTTAAAATTTATTAATGGTTTTTAATAATACTGCATTAATTCTGGAACCCCTCCATCCACACCACGGCTGAGGTTGATTCAGATTTTACAGTTAGTATAAAAATAAACCACGAGGGATATAATAATTATAACAGCGATGTATAATTTTACATTATAGTATTATAAGCCGAAAAGTGTTCTTTGTTATAAAAATTCAGCTTTGTATCAGTAGCGTAGCAACAACGGCAGGGGCCGGGGGGCGTTTATTCACACTCACGCACATACACACACACACACACACACACACACACACACACACACACACACACACACACACACACACACACACACACACACACACACACACACACACACACACACACACACACACACACACACACACACACACACACACACACACACACACACACACACACACACACACACACACACACACACACACACACACACACACACACACACACACACACACACACACACACACACACACACAACACACACACACACACACACACACACACACACACACACCTTGTATATATTTATAGCTGTTATGCCCAACCCAATACATCAATAGAAGAATAAGCTGGCCTCTTAGATAGAATAATACAAGATGCAAGAGGCAGAAGACCTTTAATAATTCCTAGTGATTTTAATGCTTGGGCAGTTGAATGGAGGAGTCGTCTGACAAATAGACGAGGAGAAATTCTGCTGGAAGCTTTTACCCAATTCGATAAACTGGTTCTAGCCAATACAGGAACGTAACCTACATTTCTGAAAGGAACACGGTCATCCATCATCGATCTGACATTCATAAGTGATAATCTACGACCTACTACCACTTGGAAAGTGTGTTACACACTCACAGTGACCAGCAGGAAATTTTAATTATAATAGGTGAGAGGAAATTAAACAATCCTGTGAAGCTTCAGAAGGGTACAGTCCGATGGAATACTAAGACATTTGATCGAGAAACGTTCCAATTCATAATGGAAGAGCATTGTGATCTGTCAGACACAGCAGAGGATAAGGCCCAAGAGGTTACGAAACTTGTTATGAAGGCGTGCGATGCAGCCATGGTTCGCACTAATCATCACGCAAATAGTGATTGGAAACCAGTATACTGGTGGAATCAACGAATTGCTGATTGTCGTAAAAGGTGTCATGCAGCGAGGAGACGGAGCCAGCGAGCAAGAGGCCGCCCAGAGTTTGAGTTGTTATTGGAAACATATAGGAATGAGAAACGTGGACTCCGAAAGACAATTAGGGAGAGTAAACGCCAGTGCTGGAAGGAACTTTGTGAAGAAGTTGATAAAGGCCCATTGGGAAGGCCCTAAAAGATCGTTATGAAAAAGTTGTTGAGTTGTAACAAGCAGTCCACCACCTGTCCAGTTACTGTGCAAAGGATTGTTGCCACTTTGTTCCCAGAGGAGGCGGATGTACAGCGAGATATAGAGCTGTTGATGCTATCTGAAGTACCACCAGTGTCTAGTGAGGAGCTAAGCGAGGTCTACAGGAGCCTCAAGAGAGGCAAAGCCCCAGGCCTGGATGGCATCCCGAATATAGCACTCAAAGCGGCGATGGCAACAAGACCAGACTTGTTCCTAGAGCTATTTGATTCCTGTTTACGTGAAGGTTCCTTCCCTTGGAAATGGAAAAGGCCTCGCTTGGTTCTGATTCCAAAGGGGAAGGAAACCATCGGACCCTTCGGCCTAGACCACTGTGCCTTTTGGATACGATGGGAAAGGCTTTAGAATAGATAATCGGAAAAAGGTTGCAAGAGGCTACCGAAGGTTTAGGAGGCCTTTCAACTAACCAATACGGCTTCAGCAAAGCGAGATCTATAGTGGAAGCAATCAGCTTCTGAATGTGAAAAATGCCTTTAACTCAGCGTGATGGTACTGTATTCTTGATACTTTAAGAGATATGGGAATTCCTATGTACCTCAGAAAGATAATCGGGGATTATTTCAAGGACAGAGTCCTGGTATTTACAACTGACAATGGGCAGAAGAATTATGGAATAACTGGGGAAGTGCCCCAGGGATCAGTGCTGGGTTTGCAGTGGAATATGGAGTTCTCAGGCTGAGCTTTCCATGGGACGTCAAAATAGTAGGATATGCTGATGGCATCGCAGTGGTGGTAGTTGCGAAATATTTAGAGGAGGTAACTTAAAGAGCAACTAGCTGATGGTAAGACTGAGGTGCTCTTAATTAGCAGCCGGGAAAAATAGAACAAATCAGAATAACAGTTGGTAGAGAGGCGATTCTATCCAAATCCTCCTTGACTTACCTCATCATCATCATCAGCGGCGCAACAACTCATTACTGAGTCAAGGCCTCCTCAATCAGCCCACGCCATATGTCCCGGTTCTGCGCAGCCACCATCCAGTTACGCACCCCAAGCAATGTCCGGGCATCATGCGCAACACCGTCTCGCCAACGCAGTTTGGGTCTTCCTTTTCGCCTGGTTCCATGAAGTTCCTCCAGCAATGTCCTCCTTGGAATGGAACCCTCATCCATCCTCGCAAGGTGTCCAGCCCACCTTAGCCTTCCAAGCCGAACAAACTTTACTATATTCGGTTCCCTAAAGAGAGCATATAGTTCTTGATTGGTTTGTCGACGCCACTCTTGTCCCTGCATAATTCCACCATAGATAGATCGCAGGATCTTCCTCTCGTGGATAAGTAATGCGGACTCATCTTTCTTCGTGAGTGTCCAGGTCTCAGAACCGTAGCTCAGGACTGGGCGGACCAAGGTTTTATACAGCTGTACCTTGGTTGCTCTCGGAAGCAGGGAGCTTCGGAAATGGTTACGTAGGCCATAGAAACATCTGCTTGAATTGCTGATCCGTGACCTAATTTCCCCAGATATGTTGTTATCCACATCCACTTGACAGCCGAGGTATACAAATTCGTTAACTTTCTCAAATTTGTAATCCCCAATTCTGACTTCTTCGCCCTGTACTGTCCGTTTTCCTGATACCATGTACTTCGTTTTCGCGTCGCTTATTACCAAACCCATTCTCCTGGTGTTCTCAGCAAGGAGAAGGAACGCATTTGAGACAGCCTGAAACGATCGTCCCATGATATCAATATCATCGGCATACCCAAGCAGCTGAACCATTTTATTAAATATGGTGCTACCCAGTTGGATTTGGGAACTTCTGATGGCTTTTTCAAGGCCGATGTTAAAAAGAAGGCAGGCCAATGCATCACCCTGACGGACACCCCTACTTGAGAAGATTGGCTCGGTCATCCCGCCTTGAACCCTTACGTAGCATTCTACACCCTCCATCGTAACCTGACACATTCTTAAGAGCTTTTGGGGTATTCCAAGTTCTTCTAGTGCGATAAAAAGTTCTTTACGATCAATACTGTCGTAGGCACTTTCAAAGTCTATGAATAAGTGGTGGGTTCGGATGTTGAATTCCCTACCCCTCTCCATCACTTGTCGGAGGGTGAAGACCTGGTCTACGGTTGATTTGCCCTTCCGAAAACCGCACTGGTAGGGACCCACAATTCTTTCAGCCCATGGAAGGAGACGCTCAAAGAGGACAAGAGAGAGGATCTTATATGCTACTGATAACAGTGATATGCCACGATAATTACGACAGTCTAGCTGGTCTCCCTTCTTGTGAATAGGGCAAATTATCGTTTTGTTCCAGCTCCGTGGCATAGTTTCCTTCACCCAGATAGAGGTGAGGAGATCCTGGAGTGTCTTGGTCAGTTCCATCCCTCCCTGCCTGAAGAGCTCCGCTCCAAGGCCGTCATAGCCTGGCGCCTTATTATTTTTAAGCCTGGATATGGCTGACATAATTTCCTCTTCATCAGGCGGATGTAGATCCTCAATTGGAACTGGGCGAGTTGAGAGTTGGGGAGGAGGGTCCCCATCGTTGAGGAGATCTCGGAAGTATTGGTGCCATCTTCTAAGGATTCCACCTTCATCACTCAATAACGATCCATCCTCAGCTCTGCATGCATTTAATCTAGGCTGAAAGGGCTTTCTTCCAGTGTTTATCTTCTGGTAGATTTTTCTGATCTCGTTATTGGTCTTCAGGGTCTGGGCTTCTTGCAGCTGTTTATTCCTCCATTGCCTTTTCTTCCTCTGAAGTAGCTTCTTTACGGAGCGTCTTCGACGTCTGTATTCCTCAGTGCTTGCTCTTGTACGACGATGAATCATTAGCCTGTAGCTCTTGTTTTTGGCTGCATTTGCATTAAGACATTCCATATCATACCATGGGTTATGCGGCTCCCTTTCCCGAAAGCCAAGGACTTCCTCCGCAGCACCCGAGATAGCATCTATTGATTTCCAATGACTATCAATGTCGTAGTCCAGAGGGGCATCCAGTTGCCTAATAAATTCATCCAGGCGATCCTCGTATCTCCTCCGTGTGTCCTCGTCCTTTAATCTCGAAACGTTAAATTTCTTGGCTCTATATGCTGGCTGTCTTTTTACAAGTGATATCCTATCCCTCAGATGAGCTCTCACGAGATAGTGGTCCGAGTCTACATTTGCTCCTCTGTATACTCGGACATCCATGAGGTTTGTTTTGTTGCGTGATGATATGAGGATGTGGTCGATTTGATTAGTGGTCTCTCCATTCGGTGATCTTCAAGTTCCCTTATATATGTTTCGGTGGGGGAACAGCGTTCCTCCAACAGTCAGATCACATGCTTCTGCAACATTGACTAGTCGATGTCCATTATCATTAGAGACTTCATGAAGGCTGTGTCGACCAACTGTAGGATAATAATACTGCTCGCGTCCTACTTTAGCATTCGTATCGCCAGCAACAATTTTTATGTCATGATTAGGACATTGGTGGAGAGATCTCTCGAGTAATTCGTAGAATTCGTCCTTATCATTTTCGGATGCGTCTTCAGTTGGAGCATAGGCGCTTACTATTGAGTAATTTTGGAATGTGCCGCGCAATCTAATTATGCGAATTCTGGGGTTAATTGGTTTAAAATCCAAGATAAGCTGTTGGAAACGCCTGTTCACCACAAAACCAGTGCCACATACATGGTGTCTTTCGTGCCCACTGTAATAGATGGTATGATTCCGCTTCTGGAGAATCCCGGATCCTGTCCATCGTACCTCCTGGATGGCAGCTATGTCTATCCTGTAGTGGTCAAGTTGTGAGAGGAGCCCTTGTAAAGCTCCTGGTCTATATAAACTGAGGACATTCCAGAGCCCTATATTGAAGTCCAGGCATTTGCGATAGCCTGTTTTTTTACCAGGGTAGTGGTTTCCACTAGGTGCTAACCGGGGCCCCCCCGAATCCGAATGGGCCCCTACGGGGAGTTTATTAGTCGTCACCATTGTGTTGCCATGTGTGATAAAATTCATAATAGCGTAAAGCTGAAGGCTTCACCACGTATTTTGATAGGTGGATGAAGGCTCGTGACACCCTCGATCCACCATCCTGACCGAAGCCTAAACCCCCATCTCTCGTCAGTCACCTACCCAGCCTTGAGTCTTAGTTAGGCTTAACAGGGCCCACCCGGATCGTAGAATCCTTCGAGAAGGTGAGAGTGGAGTTAAGAAGGAGAGGCTATGTGACCAGGGGTCATAACATCGCGTCACTTCCCCTTGGGCCCCCCTTGACTTACCTAGGAGTGAAAATTGATGAACGCCTAAACTTTAAAGATCACGTAAAAAAGGTGTCAGAAAAAGCAGCTGGAGTGAACACTGCACTGTCTAGACTGATACCTAACATAGGAGGTCAACGCCAGACCCGAAGACTACTGCTGTCAAGCGTCATAACATCCATTATCCTTTACGCTGCCGTGATATGGGGGGATGCTTTAGATATACATGCGTACAGATGGCCTATGATTTCTGTGTATCGCCGAAGCGTCCTAAGAGTTATTAGTACATTTATAACAGTATCCTATGAGGCAGCATGTGTGGAAGCCAGGATGCCACCTATCGACCTAATAGCTGAAGAAAAGAAGAGCTCATATCGAAGATGTGAACGCATTCCCAGAGCCAATGAGAGGAAAGAGACTATAGTAGTTTGGCAGCAGCGCTGGGACATTGCTTCAAGTGGGAGATGGACACACAGGCTGGTCGCTCCTATTCAACGCTAGGTGGACCGGAAGCACGGAGGGGTAGACTACTACTTAACTCAGTTGCTCACTGGACATGGAGCCTTCCGAGCCTATCAGTATAGGTTCAAACTAGATGTGATAGGGAAATGCCTAGCCTGCCCGGCGGTGGATGAGAGTGCGGAGCACGTGTTTTTCATATACCCTCACTTACACGAAGAGAGAGAAGAGTTTCGACAGCCCTGTGGAGTTATTCCGACAGTTGATGGTCTGGTGCAATTGATGTTGGCTTCTGAGTAGTACTGGATGGCGGGCCAGAGGTTAGCGGCTGAGACTATCAAGCGGCTCAGGCAAGAAGAGAGGGATAGGCGCAGCAAGATGTAGTTTACTACCATGAGGCGGCACCCAGCCATTCCTCTCCATGATGTAATGCCTAACGGTGGTTCCGCGGGGAGGAAAAACAGGCGTAGAGAGGTGGTTTTAATGGGTAAGAACCCCACACATGGTTAGGTACGGGCCTAACAATGTCTTTTGAAGATTTCCCCTACCCTCGTGACACACACACACACACACACACACACACACACACACACACACACACACACAAGAGCATTTCGCGCTGTTTCTTATGTGTTTTGTAGCTGAAATGCCACCAATTGACCCTCTGGTGGATGAACGCAACCGGATTTACCGTTAAAATCGAGTGGAACCGGATACTGAGTGGCCCACAATCGCAAAGGAAGAGAGAAATGATACTTTAAAAAGGTGGCAAAGACGCTGGGACACACCATCTTCTAGAAGATGGATCCATCATTTGATACCAGATATTGCGACATGGATAGCTCGGAAACATGGGGAGGTTGATCATTATCTCACCCCATTGCTTACTAGATATGGGTGTTTTAGGGCCTATCTGTTTCGGTCAAAACATGATAATGAATCATCTTGCCCCAATTGCACAAACCTAGAGGAAACAGTAGAACATGTATTCTTCTGTTGCCCTAAATTTGCAAAAGAAAGAGATCAGTTGGTCCCAGAAAACCTGGTTGGCTGGATGACTTATGCGTAGGAACATTGGAATGCTATGCCTAATTACGTGGCTAACATCTGCAGAATGCTCCGTAAACAGGTGGTAGAAAGACGAGGGAGGAGATAAGACGAAGAACCCAAGAGCATTCAGAGTCGATCGGTGCCTACGTAGCGGCGATGAAAAATTATTTCAACAGGCTATCACTTGTCCCTTCGGAGGATGAAATGCTTAGACTGATCAAGAAGAATATCGACCCTTACTATTTGGATCGGTCAGCGTTACATCCAGTGACCACGTTGAAAGATTTGATCATCCTTGGGAGGCAGCTAGAAGAGGTGCGATGGAGGATCAATGTATATCGACCACCCCCTACCAGCAAAGGACTCCTTGAACCAGATTTGGCGAATCGCCCATCCCAACGGAAACGGGCTAATGAGATAAACACCCTGGAAACATCACAAGAACCTAACCAAGAAAATGGAAAGGCCACCCAGGAAACGTCGCAAGAACCTATCCAAGGAAACGGTAAGACCAATAATTTGTTCCGCTGTTGGAACTGTGGAGGAACGAACCATTCTTTCAAGAAGTACGGTCAAAAGAAAACCAAATTTTGCGAGGGTTGCGGGTTAAAAGGCGTGAAAATACGAACGTGTGGGTGGTGTAACAAAACCAAACAGGGAAACGATCAAGGGGATCAGGCCTAAGTGGATGGGAACATAAACATAACCCTAAATCCATAACCAAAGCAGAGTGGGAAGAATGGTTGGGAATAGTAAAGGATTTTTATGAAGGGAAAAAGTGGAAAATTCATAGACACCCTGGAAACGATTGAGACCAACGGCCATATTTGGGAATAAACATTCTGGGGAAAATCGAGCTTGGTTTATTAGGTTCTGGGACTTCGAGATCTCTCATGAGTGGAAAGTGCTGGGAAAAATTCGCAGGACTTGGAGTCACCCTGCGAGGTGAGTCAGATGTAAGAATAAGCGCAACTGGAGGCAATGCACTCAATGTGGAAGGAAGGGTGAGATTACCCGAAGAATAAGAGTATAGACCCTGGTAAAATAGAGGCCATACTCAACTATCCAGCGCCTAAGAATGTAAAACAGGTTAGACAATTTAAAAAGCTTTCCTCCTGGTATCGCCGGTTTGTTCCAAATTTCTCCACATTGACTGCACCCCGTTCAGATTTACTAAAGAAAAACAAGAAATGGAAATGGGGAGATGAACAAGAATAAGCGTTCAGCCTGTTGAAGGAAAAACTGGTGACTGCAACTTTCTTAACATGCCCAGATTTTAGTAAACCGTTCATCCCCGTTAGAAATACTGGACACATGGTATATGAAAATGATACAGCGAGTAGAAGAGAATCCTGCAAAATACGGGGATTGGAGAGTAGAAAATCAATCGCTATGTGTCCCTAATAAAAGGAAAATAGTAGGAGACGATAACCGATGGAAAGTGGTATTGCCCAAAGATATACGTAAAGAAGCCTTCTGGGAATGTCATGACCAAGCAACAGCGGGGCATTTAGGTCGCTTTAAAACATTACAACGGTTGAGAGAGTACTATTATTGTCAGGGATGGCCTCTGACACGGCTAAATATGTGGCTAGATGCGAGACATGCTTAGCGCACAAGCCTCTGCAGCGATCCCCTGCAGGATTCATGGGGGAACAACGTGTCGTTTCAAAACCATGGCAAGTGGTTTCGGTTCATATAATTATAATAATCACCATTATCGACGAACCAGAACCGATTTATTTTGGCGTTTTCGGATTACTTCACAAAGTATAGCATATTTGTGCCACTTCGGACTGTAACTGGGAAAAAGGCTAGCTCCCTACAGGAAAACGAGGTAATTCTCATGTTTGGATGCCCACAAACATTAATATGTGACAATGGACCTCAATTCAAGAGCCGTGAATTTCAAAACAAAGTTGCTGAATACTCAATCAATCTCTTATACACCCCTTATTACCACCCTCAGTCTAATCCGATGGAGCGGCTCAACCGTGTAAGTAAGACCTTGATTGCGTTATATGTGAAAGAAAATCACCGTCATTGGGACGAACATATTTATAAACTCGCGTTTGCCATGAAAACGGCTGTACACGAAGTCACGGGTTTTTCACCGGCTTACTTGAATTTCGGAAGGGAACTCCCCAGAAGTGGCACAGATTACCACAGTGTATCAAATAGACCAGATGTATCGGATATGGGAGGCAGACAAGAGTTTGCTGACAAACTCCAGAATCTACCTCTGTTATACGGGGAAATTAAAGAGAAACTCAGGAAGGCTTACGAGAGAAGCAGACACAACTACAACCTTCGGTGAAGACATCAGGAATTCAAAGTAGGCGATACTGTTTGGAAGAAGAACCAGGTGTTGTCGGATACGTTGAGGTTCGTTAGCGGGAAACTAGCAGCATCATTCGTAAAGTGTTGTGTTACTAGACGATAGGGAAATCTCACTAAGTGTATTTATTATCAGCACAAATACAACACCTACCATATTATCGACAGAGATATATAAAAGCGACAGATATATATATATATATATATATATATATATATATATATATATATATATATATATATATATATATATATAAGGAAGTGAGACCAGTAGACCCACTGTCGCTGGTACTGTTTAATATAGCATTATAAACAGCCATAAGAGCGATGAGGACGAACCCTGGATGCGTTTATGACCGAATGACTCAGCAACAAGCCTTTGCAGACGACGTGGAGATCTATAAGAGAACAGAAAACTCCGTACTTGGAACATTTGGGGAGTGTGACAGAAAAGCCAAAGAAGTTTGTCTCCACATAATCGAAAATATAACGAAGCACTTGGAAATGTCGAAGGAACAAAACCGGCTGGAAAGAAAACCGTACTATAGTGTAGTAGGTACATAGGGAACGTCATAACTGAAATAAAACGTAGGTTGAAATCAAGGAAAGAATAACAAATATTGGATAATAGCACCATAAAAGAATGAAAGAATTATAGCATCAAAGCCACTGAAGGGATACTGGTTTTAGATCTGCTAGGATCTGACAATTTTTAATGTCCGAAGGATATCCTTGGCCACTCCTCAACAAATCAATTTTCGTCCTTTTTACAATTTATTAAATACTTTCGATTTTTGATAGTACACCCTAGGGATACTATTTTGAGATCTGCCAGGATAGTCCGCATTGTTATCCTCTTTGAAAATTGAATTAAATATTACGTTTTTAAAAGGACACTCTTTTCTATCTGTTTAATCCTTCGGATTTTGGTTATTGTCTAACACATTTTTCGGAATATAGGAGGTAGTCCCTCGATCTTATCACTCCCTCCTCGTCGAAACTTTTACTAAATTGATACAATATAGATTCGTGGCGATGAGGTTTGGGATTAAGTGATGGTCTCTGCAATACGCCCAAAGCCACTGAAGGATACTGGTTTCAGATTTGCCAGGATCTGATGATTTTTGACGGTCGAAGGAAATCCTTGGCGACTCCTTTACGACAAATTAGTTTGGTCCTTTTATAAGTTGACTAAATATCAGTCATCGTTCGTCTGCTCTCCAATGTGGTTCGGTGGTTTTTAGTTCATTTAGCCTTTTCAGAAGACCTGTATGGCAGGTCGAAACGATGGCACACAATTATAGTATTTTTACTAGGACATGTTGTTTCTGATTGAATGCATCTGTGATCATCTTCTTCTTTATTCATTTAACAGTCAACTATACTTTTATTATTATTAATTTTTTTTTTTTTTTTTTAAAGGGCACTTTACCCGTTTCATCCTTTTCACCGGATACATAAGGATACTATTTTTAGATCTGTCCACTTTAGTAGTGTGGACCTGTTGTGTAATATAAACATTGTATGTACCTAACCTAACCTAAGATTATGGAGAATATGAAAAAAACAGTTGTTACGGGACCTCTACATAGCTCCAGATTCAATTGCGACTGTCAAGCAACAACGAATATGATGTCTAGGTCATGTTAAAAGAATGAGCTCCCATAAAATGCCAAAACTTATGATGAATGGATATCCCGAAGGAGGGAAGAGGGGAAGAGCCATATTGCGTTGGAGAGATGTTGAAGCGGATGTGAAGACCTTTAACGTGAGGTTAATGGCCAGAGAACGGCTGGAGACAGAAAAAAATGGAGGAGGTCGTGGAAGAGGCTAGCGTTCCATATGGACCGTAGTACCATATTTTTTTGTTGTTTAATATGATTAATTACAGGTTTATATAATTAAACTGGGACTGTAAATTTTATTTGTTCTCTCTTAATCATTCTAAGAAATAATTAGGAAGCATAAAAAAATATCAATATTTTGGGGTCCAAGTTCAGGCGGGGCATGGGGTGGACGGCCCTCTTTGCTACATCTCTAGGTGGACTTTCTTTTGGAATAAAAGAATACCTAGTGTGTTCTGAATAGTATAAAGAGACAGTGAAGCTTTTAGTTCATTAATAAATATATTATATGCAAAACGAGATAAGTTTTAAAGAAAAAAAATGTGCTTTGACTGCCTAAATATTTATTCATAGTTTTTTTTTTTATTTATTTTTTTTTTTATTTAACAGACAACAAGATTCACGAATGAGAAAATTTGACGTTCTTATAAATACATAGTTGAAATACCATTGACATAAATATTTGAAAAAAATAACGGTAAAAACAACTGTTTTTCTTTTTCATTCAACAATGTATGATATAAAAAAAAAATGTAAATTCGTAAAATAAACAAGTTCCATGTCAGCTATTGTCATTAAGAAAAGAAAGAGCATTGTTCGGGTTGCCAACTCCTTGTCTGCAAAATCAAACAAACGGTTATTCCACCATCGAATCCTTATTTCTCTAAATGTAATTATACTATGTTTTGCAAGGTTTTTTCGTGACGTTAATAGTTTTGGCAAAATCTTTTTATGATAGTAATTAATATGAAAATGAAATACAAAAGCATCATTTGTTCGACCTCTACTATCAATCACCATATTGGTGTTTTTAATTTCTTAAATGAGCGCAGTCAGTAAACCTTATAGGCTCTATTTTATTTATATATTATATATATATTATATATACAATATATATACATATATATATATATATATATATATACATATATAATATATATACATACATTATCGACATAATGTAGTTAGTTTAAAATGAAAATATTGTTTCTTCATAATAAAACAGTTTTGGAACCAGTTTAAACCTTCAGGTGAATAATAAACAACATAATCATGAATGAAAATATGAATGAGAATTCGGGAGAAATGATGTAGACAGTTATCATGACAATTCGTTTTATGTATGTTATAATACATACGCAAATACCTAAGTGGGTCATTAGCACTTTATACATTAATTTAATAATTTGAAACAATATACAAGATTCCATAAATTCAAAAATTCTTTGAATTTTATCTTATTTGCCTTGCAGTACTTCGGCCATACTAATAGGTATATTATGTTATGTTCTCTGGAGTAAGTATTGTTTTGCAAGTTCACGAATCGGTGGTTCCAGGTTCCTGTATGTTCAATTCCGATTCTAGTCAGGATCATTGCCTCTAGTTTATATTTTCAAAAAATGGTTGTCCTAGTTGAGGTATGCTGTTTGATTTATTGAAGTTTGAAGGGCTTAGGTTTTCAAGTATAAAATTGTTATGGCGGACCACTTTTATCATTGCGGTTCCAAAGTGTTCCCTTCTTGGGAGGTTTACTGCACTGTCTGCTGATTCAATGTTGATACCACAATGTGAGGGTTCATACTAGTGAAATTTCTCCACATATCTTTCCCAGAAAGTCGTTAATTTGTTTTACGATAATATTTCCAAAGGTGCCTTCAGTTGTAGTCATCAATGTACGTAAAGAGAACGTGGCTAAAAGGGAAGTTTTTTATGTGTTATAGATTTTATTAACTATGAACCTTCGTAGATCTTTAAAGGCTACTACGCCTTTTAATCGACTTATTTTTGATCCTGTTCAGACTCAAAACCATTCAAAAGAACCGTGCTCACACCAAGGAACATTTTTAAGAACGAATTTCGTGATTACTTTCTAGACGAAGATTCAGTGCCGTGTCAAAATAAAATCATATGAAACAAAGACGTTCCCTACTTTTTTATGCGCTTGTGGTCGTAATGTTATTTGTATTCTTATTTAAAAAATATAAAAATTAAAATTAAATAATTCAAAAAAATGGAATAATTTCACTCACTTCGCTTTCCTCGTCAATATCCCTGTTCCTCTTGATTCAATAAAAGGCGTTAGAAACAATAGTGGTTCATAGCAAAACCACTACATTACAAGATCCACTAATGAGAGATGCAACCATCATGTGCTACCGACGAAATTGGCCTTTAGTTTGTGGATTATTCATGCTATTTCGGCAGATGAAATCTGATACTTTGTTTCCAATGACAAAATACATTTAATTTCTTTCCCCGGTTTTTATATTCAGCAACGGGTCCCACATACGCCGATACGAATGCAATTTCTCAATAAAACTTAATATTTGAACGCTACTCCATGATATAATAATCATGTTATTTAATAGTTTAATTATTAATATTAGAGGATGAAAAAATTATTATAAAGAAAAAATAATTTAATTAGCCGGAACAATAGGCGCACGTGATCGAAAGCTAGAGGGTGTCCTACCCCAGTCGAGATTCAAGTCCACACTGAGCATGTTGCGCATGTACGGGACAGCTCAGACTCAAATTCTTGCCATCAACCCCGATCTACACCCATGTAACAAACGATGCCTTCCGAAGTTGCTCAAACCTTTCCCGCAAAAGCCCTGTCTATCTTTAATCGTTCCTAGACATCGTAGTTTTGAAATAAAGCAGCACATTATCAGTATAGGGTAGCTGGAATGATAACTGGCTGACTAATAAAGGGGTACTAGTGGTGGACTAGAGTCTAGGGATAAGATATTCCATGAGCCGAGTGATGGCCGATTCCACCCGAACTCCCCCCACTACATTCTCTCGCAGCTCTTCTTACCTTGCGGATAAGATATTCCCGTCGCCCTTACTATTTCTACTGTAAGACTGAATGAAGTATGGGGATATGGTATTAATAATGATTAATATTATGTTATAATTAATACTTTATATTAATATTAATTAATTAATTAGTCAATTATATATATTTTTAATTGAAAATTTAAACATATTAGTAAACATACATACATTTAAACGTAACAATGTTTATACTAAAACTCATTTCATTATCAGATTCCTCATTTCAAAAAACATGTAGAAATCAAATTAGGTCGAAATAAAAAATGAAGGTTTTTTTATTTTTTCAAATATATTAGTGAAGAAATTTTTTTAACTAAAAACTGATTTCATTTTCAGATCCCTCATATAAAATAACACGTAGAAACCAAATTAGGTCGAAATCAAAAATTATAATTTTTTTACCTCCTAGAATGTGTAGGATTTTAAAAGGCAAGAGCCTGTCAACTTGCTTCAAAACGTAAATAATTAGCGCTATCTACAGATTTCGCCACCGATTAAAACCAAATTTTAAGGGCATATAGAAGTCGTAAAACCGCATAGATTAGCCCAAATCCGGAGGTTGCAGGATATCTCCTTACTGAGATAACTCTAGTTATATTTCACCTCGGAAATTTTTTAAAAAATTACTTTTTGCCCACTGAAATTTGGAATAAACCCAATGTTATATACACAAATAGAATACGGAATGCACGCTGATTCTAGTGATGCCTTTACTATTTTAATCGGTTGACCACAGGAAATGTTACAGCCGCTAGAAGTGGTTGCTAAAATCTCAACGCCGAAAAATGGTGAAAGGGGTAAAAAAATAAATATTTTCTGATTTTGATCAAATTTAATGTGTAAGGGTTTTCTTGTGCTCTGAATCCAGATCTGAGATCAGTTTTCCATTAAAAAAATTTTCCATTGATTTACAGCTGATTTTATTGGAATTTGGCCATATTTTTCGAATTATTGAGCATCCTCAAGCCAGGTCGTGTTTTGAGGATAAAGAAAGAATTTTTATTTCAAATGGTACTCTAGTCTTACAGTAGAAATAGTGAGGGCGATGAGAATGGAATATCTTATCCGCAAGGTAAGAAGAGCTACGAGAGAATGTAGTGGGGGAGGTTCGGGTGGAATCGGCCTTCAGGTTCGGGTGGGATCGGCCATCCTCGGCTCATGGAATATCTTATCCCCAGACTCTAGTGTAGTGGTGGGGAGTTCAGAAATGTGGTGGGGACAGACAGTAGCCGTATTACTCTTGCTGTATGAGGAATTCCAGCTCTCAGCTACTTTCGATGTGTTTATGGCTATTTTTTCTAATAAAGCCTGAAATTAATTTGACTTATGGTAATAAAGAAAAAAACGTGAATAAAAATACTTTTAGATGTAAGTTTTAAAAAAATAAAACAAGAAAAACCACAGGTACTGTCAGTAGGAAAACCTAGACTGGTTTAATAAATAGTTCATTGTCTGACAGATCAAGTAATGTTCTCATTCGACATTTTCAGTTCTTGCAGTAGATTTGGGCTGAATATGTATCTCTTGTTTACAAATAACTCTGAAGTCTCCTCAAAAGTTTGTTCCATAAAAATATTGCGTTTTAATGAAAAAATGTTTTGATTATTGATGGAATACCAATTTAAGCAAATATGTTTAATAAAAACGGACAAGTTCCCCCAATATAAAATATACTTCCCGTGCATATTATCTATATTGTGGGCTAAAGAAACCAATGCTTAATTTTTCACATCTTCAAATAAGTACTGCAGTTGACTGGATTAAATCTCCTTGTCCTTTGGTGGAGTTGGCTACCAAAAATATGCATTTAGAATGTTATCATCAATTTTGCTTCTTAAATGATTTTTTAAGTTTATACAATCAGACCACTAGGTGCTGGTTCAATATACCAAAACAAGTTATATGCCAATTCAAAGTTTCTGTAGGATAATTATTACTATCCTCTTAGTACCAGATTGTGACCTAATGTCAATTCCAAATTTCAACAATATATATATATATATATATATATATATATATATATATATATATATAGAGAGAGAGAGAGAGAGAGAGAGAGAGAAAGAGAGAGAGAGTGTGTTTGTGTGTATAAAAGAGTAAACATCTTATTAATAGTAATATCTTATCCTCAAATAAGGTTACCTTCCCACCAATTGATGTAATTTAGATATGTTAGTAACAAAGTTATAATTTAATTACAATTTTCTTCTGCTTCATTACTTTTGAAACTTGGGCAATTTAATCAAAATAGTTTGTGTGTATCATAAACACTTAGTAACATAACAAACATAACTTTATCCTAGGGCTTGTTTCCACTCCAAAAACAGGTTTTGAAAATATTGTCTGGAATTAAAAAAATGAAAAGCCCAGGACTGCACAAGAATATTAAAACCATAAGTTTTGGTTTGATTTTGTTCATAATTGAACCTAAATAATTTTTATTTTAAAGATAAAATCATATTTTATAATTTTCTGATCTGTTGAGAACATTTTGTGATAGCACTGTGGCATAAACATTAAACTTATTCAAATGTTAAAATATGTAATTGAATTATCTAAAAATCAAATATTTTTTATTGTATGTTTTTTTTAATCAGTAAATGTTTGAAAACATTAGCTAGCTATTACAGATTCAATTAATGTAGTAATGCAATAGCTCATAGAGATTTGATGTTAAAAGATAAGTAAATTAATATAATAATGTAAAAAATTAAAGCAGTTGGAATAGCTTATCAATATTAGGATAAAATAACTATTTTTTTTGAAGTTTTTATATACATTTATTGAAATTAAAAAATGTACAAAATATATACATCAAGTGAATGTATTGACAACGATTATAATAACATGTTAAAACTTGAAAAGAACTACTCATCAGTAGCACTTTATCAAAAATTTACATTAGAAGGTCTCTAGGGCATCTTCATTTCAGACGCCTTGGAGGATAATCAGGAATGGAGTGGGAAGCAAGTTGAGAAACTAACGGATTTGAGTGGTTATGGAGCTTACCATGAAAGGATAGGTAACTGGTGTGGGCTAAATCAGCAACATATGGAACATTAAGATCTTTATGGATAAGTTTATTGGTGACAAAGTAAGGAGCATTAAGGATTTTTCGAAGGATTTTGGATTGTAAGAATCGAATACGAGATGAATTGTATGGTTTAGTGGAGCCCCAAAGCTCAACTCCGTACGTCCAAAGAGGTCTAATCACAGTCATGTATATGAGTCTCTTGTAATTAATTGGGAACTTTGAAAAATAAATATAAAAACATATCTCAAAGATAGGAGGGATAGCATAAAAACTATTACAAATATATATATTGTAATGATATTTGCAATTTAAGTCCAGAAAGAGCAAATATTGGAAGTAAGGGTCCAAACCAGGTAGGAGCAGGGATTAATGAAACCTTCAATACCTGGAGAGGTAGTACCAGCCCTTGAGGCAGGTAGGAAAAAAGGGGCAGTTGGTATTAGGACAGAGAATGAAGAAGACAGGGAGAGTGAGTTTTGGACCTTGGGCAGCTAGATGTCTGGAGTCTTAGAAGATTATGGAACCAAGAATAGACTGGGCTAGATAAGTGAAAGTGTTTAGGTTCTCTCAGTAATGGACTTTAATTAAAATTAAATTAAGGTAAATTTAAATATGTTTATATATAAAATAATAAATATAAAAAGTATGCACAAAACCTTGTTTAAAAAATATCCAGTCATAATTCAAAAGAATATTGACAGAACCCTAATAATGAATTAAAGTCAATTAATTATTGACATATAATTTTATTAAAAATTAATGATACAAGAAAATCATTACAATATATATATATATATATATATATATATATATATATATATGAATTCATTTGCTTATGTAAAAGTAACATAGTAAAATTGAAAGAGTCTGAATATATCTCTAATACTTAATTAATAAATTAGCTTATTTTACAATGATTTATAATATAGTGTATAGCAATGAGCTCTCTAAAATAAAATAAAATCTAGTTCTCATTACCCTCTACTCCAAACTACTGTCAGTCATAGACCTCCAGGTTAGGGGAACACTTTCACTAACAAATTTACAGTGTTATAAAACACCATACATTACAAAACTCAACTACTGGTCATGTAGGCACATAAACCACACTTCGTAGGATCTTCTGTCTTGGGCAATACACGCAATTCTTGGTAGTTTTGCACCTGTTCAGAATATAAACTGGATATGAAGAGCTCATTACCGTACCCAACCACATTCCAATAACTTAAAAAGGTCACAATGACTATTGTCACTTCTCCCATTTTTGGAGAATTCGTTCCCAGCAAAACTGGCATGCTCAGAGAAGCTGTATCAGAGATCAAGAAAAAACGAGGGATAAGTCTTCTAGGCCAATGAAATAGTATTTAAGATATCATTTAAAACTGAAACACTTTCCCGGTTAATATCATTTGTGGTTTTGGGATGCTATACATCTGCACTGACGATGTATCATATAAATATTTACATATGAAAACAAATAATAAATAAATGGACACAAATGACGATATTGAGTTCACCAGAAGTGCCAGCTGCAATGGATAGTATTATTTATAGCAGAGGAGATGCCGTCCCAAACCTCTCAACGTTTTGAAGTTTTAACTTCTTTTGGCCCGTTGGGCACTTTTTAGGATGGGGTAAAAAAATAAAAGAAATGATTTGCTTATTCAATTTTTGTTTTTTTAATACGAAGTCGGAAATCACCTTTGTGAAACTATGGATTAATTTTTTTCGCAAACTGAAACCTATAGCTAAATTGTGAACAGACCAAAATGAGGCCTGATCCATCCTTATTAAAAGGGCATTCCATTGGAAACTGTAGCTCATTCCATTAAGAAGCTATGATGTGATTCTTCAATTCAGAGGGAAAAATTGAATTTTCTATAAGTTATCCGTTGGCATTCCTCGCGCTACTCGCATTGTTTTGAAATACGAACACTTGAAGGGTTTGATGCTTGATCAAATGATAGGTCAACCTTTAAAGTCGGATAAATATTTCCGTTTGACTACGGACAAATAATTTATTTTTTAAACAATTTCTATTTTGTTTAATTTAATATTTTCCAAATCAATTATTTGTGACAGCAACCTGTTTTTAAGCGAGGGAAAATTATTAAGATTGAAATAAAATATGACTGTTACATCATATTGCATCTGCAATACTGCAATAAATACCTATTTCATCAAAAAATAAAATTCGCTTGAATAGAATATTAATTTTTAAAAAAATATTTCACCTTATTCTCCTCTCTTTTTATCTTTAGATTTATTTAAGAATGTAGATCGGTCAAACAATTTTACATTTCCAGCGTGTGGTCCAACCACACGCACATTTAGATTTAAATAAAATATGGTGTTGAAACTTTATGGTGTAAAAATTTATAGAATTAAATTTATATTTTTGTAATTTGTAGAAATTAGTTTTTTTTTTTTTTTTTTTTTTTTTTTTTTTTTTTTTTTTTTTTTTTTTTTTTTTTTTTTTTTTTTTTTTTTTTTTTTTTTTTTTTTTTTTTTTTTTTTTTTTTTTTTTTTTTTTTTTTTTTTTTTTTTTTTTAGTCTTTGAGTAATATGTGTTTCGTCCGTTTGTGTTTGTATCTTTTTAGAGTTTTCTTGTTGTAATTACCTATTTCTTGGATATATGGGTTTTCAGAAACGGCAGTTGATGAAAAATGAGTTTGTTTGGGACTGAAGGTGTTGCTTGATTGTGGGCAGCTTGAGATCAGAGAGCATAGTGGCAATTCTTGTGTATATGGGGTAATTATTTATGATTCTTATACAAATATTTTGTACAACTTCCAGTTTTCTGTAATTTGTATTAAATGTATTACTCCAAACTGGTGATGAATAGGTTATCATAGGTCAGATTACGGATTTGTAGAGTATTAATTTGTTTCAATTTGATAAATTAGAGTGCTTATTAGAGTAAGGGGGCATTTTACTGATCATATTTTTTACTTTGTTACATTTTTTATTTACATGTGCTGTAAATGTGAGGGATCGGTCTACTTCTATACCAAGATATGTTGCTGATTGTGCCCAAGGGATATGGTAGTCTTCTATAGATATATAGTGGTCTATCGTAGGTCTGCGTTTTGTGAAAATTATTGCTGTAGATTTGTTTTGGTTATTTTGATTTTCCATTTTTTGTAGTATCTGTTAAGTTTTTTAAATACGGACGATAAACGGTGGGCTATAGTATCAATCCTGTATGAGCTTGTATATAAGGCGGTGTCGTCTGCAAATAGGGATCGTTCAATTGATGGGATACTGGGGAGGTCTGATAGATAAATGTTAAAGAGGGTGGGTGAAAGACATGAACCTTGAGGAAGTCCAGCTGCTATTAGGTGGGTAGATGAGGAAGAATTATTAATTGTAACATATATTGATCTATTGTCTAGGTATTAATTTATAAGGTGGATTATATAGGGTGGGAATTTGTATGTAATGAGTTTGTAAATTAGTCCAGAGTGCCAAATTTTGTCAAATGCTTTTTCTATATCAAGGAGGAGCATACCTGTGTGTCTTTTTTCGTTAAAAGCTTTGCTTATGTAGTCAGTCAGTCTTGCTAATTGTGCAACGGTTGAATGTTGTGCTCGAAATCCGAACTGATCATTTGGAATCAGGTTATGAAGGGCTGTATGTTGTTGTATCCTTGATAGTAATATTTTTCAAATATTTTAGATATTATATTAAGTAGACTTTTTGGCCTATAATTTTCAGATTCTGATAAGTTTTTGTTTGGTTTCGGAATGGGTATAACTTTTGCTATTTTCCACGAAGAGGGGTAGTAATTAAAACGGATTATACTGTTGTAAACTTTAGTTATAAAAAAGATGGTTTTTTGCTTATTTTTTTTATTACTATTGCGGGTATTGAATCTTGACCTGCGGATTTCTTCGTTTTTATTTTTTTTAATACTTTGCTTGTTTCTTTTGGGGATATGGCTGGAAAGATAGGAGGAACAGGATTCTTGAGGAATTTGTTTACTAAAGTAATAACTTTCTGGTGATGGTGATTTGATTTGTAGTTTGGTGTGAGGGAGCATACAGAACTGAAATATTTGGCCAATAATTCAGGTTTTTCTACGTCAGAGTAAACAAAACCGTTATTATGTTTAAATGCAGGTATGGGCTGTGAGGAATTCGTATGTTGTGGATCCTCCATATACTTTTGTCACCAGGGCGTAGTTTGTTAAGAGTTAGTGACCACTGTTCGTTTCGCCATTTGTTTAATTCATTTCTTGTTATTGAATTTATTCTATTGGCTATGGATTCGTGGTTCTGGTTTTTTGACTTTTGGCATTTTTTCATGATATTGTTTTTTAAATGTATAAGTGTTTTCAGCTGTGGTGGTAGTTCTGGAGGTTTATATTTGGATGAGGTTTGAGGGATGGAAGCTAACATAGCGGTTTTTATTATTCTGTTGAAACTTTTTATTTTATCTTCAATATCAGCGGGAGATTTTATTGATGGATTAATATCGATCTGATTATCAATATGAATTCTAAATTTTCGCCAGTCAGCCTTTGGAAAAATAAATCTGATAGGGGGTTTTGTTATTTTGATATTTTTTTCGATTCTAAAAATCACCGGGTTGTGGTCCGAGTTGAGGGATGGGAGAGATATGAGACGGGATAAATTGTTTAAGTTACGGGTTAGAGCCAGATCTATCATACTTGGTTTGTAACGAGATTGCCTAGGTATATATGTGGTTCGCTTGGGCTATGTATATTAATATTATTTTTACTAACGAAATTTATCAGGGTTTTACCATTTTGTATTATTGTGTGGCAATTCCATTCCTTACTTTTTGAATTTAAATCTCCAAAAATTAAGGTTCTTTTTCCAATTTTAAACATATTTAAGAGATCGGTATACAGAAGTTTATTTGGAGGTACGTATGTTGCTATTGCATTTATATTTTTATTACCGAGCCGAATTTGTATACCGACAGCCTCAGCGAACTTAAGATTTTGAATAGGTCGGAATGAGTGTGGGAGATCTGAGCGAACCATTATAGCACCGCCACCTGCCCTGTTTCGATCTTTACGGTAAATTTTGTATCCCGGGACTGAAAATCGGTCTTGATTTGATAAACGCGTTTCACTTATTGAGATTAAATGTGGCTGATTATCAAAGATAAATTGTCTAAATTCAACGTTGTTAGCTCTTATTGATTGGGCATTCCACATCATGATTTTTATATTTTGTTTCTGGTTACTCATTTTGAATAGAAAATAAATTTAAAAAATCATAAAACATTTTACATCGAATTAAAAGAACGGTAATGTAAATGAAGGAATTATAAATAAAAATGATCGGACGGAATGATTTTATTTGAGAGTTAGGGAAATACTTTCGTTTGTTTACTGTAAATAAATAAAGGACAGTAGGAGGTGAATGAACTTGACCTAGTCTGGTTTTATTTATGTGAGTTGTATGGTGCGATAGTATTATTGATGTGAACTTGTTATCGGTATGAATGCCTATAGGTATGTTTACTTTAAGGTGACTATTCTCAGAATCATAGCTGCTAAAGGTTACTTTGAGAATTATTATAAATAACAATGTTATACAATCTAACTTACAGTTTAACATAAAGCCATTTATAATTTTATTATTTATGTCCATTAATCGAGAAATGAAAGTAAGCCTTCAACCAATATTAGTATTTTAGACATACTGTCACCTTCATTTTATACATGGTTTCTTTAAATTTTAAAATTATGTTGCTTATGTTAAAAGAACTGAAAATGTTTTTAATTTCTTTAAAACAATCTAATATTGATGATTCGTTAGGGGAAGAATTTGAGTTTACCTTTTTCTGTTCCGAAAATGTATTTTTGAGCCATTTTGAGTCTGCCTTCGGTAGAGATGGGAACTCATTTGTTATTGGCTTGAATATTTTCCTCTCAGCTGGTTTTATGGACGGTCTGCTTACTTTGTTGTAGTTGCTGGTTTCTGATAAATACTGGGCATTTATCATAATTTGAAAAACTCAAGCCTCCTTAGTAAAAGGGTAAATTCTGGTAAATGCAATGAAACTATGCATATTTCGGTTGACACCTTCGGCTTAATAGGACTCCTGAAGGTATGCTAAAGTAGGTCTTCTATCCTCAGCCAGCCCTGAACATAAATGGAGTGGTGCCGAGGGTTATAAATTATGCTAGCTTATGACTCAGAAGGAAATTCTTATGATATCATACTCCTTTTTTCGTGCCGAATAGCAATTTGGGGTTTCATCTTTTATTACCGCCTCCATGTTCCCCAGTCCTACAACATTCTTTTTCTGTTTTCCCAACTCTTACGTTCCTCCTACAAAAATCCTCTTTTATGTACTTTTGCGTCTCTTTGTGGGCCGCGTACCTAATATTTTTGGTTCATAGGCCTCTCCTGGCAAGGTTTCGCACTCTCATGATATCGCCAAAACTTTTTAATCTATTTTCTAGAGAGGAAGCGTTTCTTCAATGTCCAGTAGTCGACCTGTGGCTTTGATGCGCTCATGAATTTTGAACGTAACTGGACTCATGAAAAGGAGCCCTGTGATAATTGAATGTTTCAACCTATTCAAGAATGACTCCATCAATTCTAAGCACTCTTATTGTTTCCTCGGTTTTTGTGTTTTCCGCATTAATTTTTATATTTAATGTGAGAAATTCCTAATGGACAGTATTAATATAGTTTCACAGGACTTTGAAAATATTTGTAAATACGATCATAGCAAATGGAAGCAGTCTATACTTGGTGATTCTTGAATAGCAGTTTCCCCGACGCGGTTTTTAGCCTTTCCTTCGTTATTTTCAGCACCATGTTGAAGGTCAGAATAAACAACATATGGCTGACCTTGTCGCATACCTAGATTTGTTTCAAGTTTATTCTACTTATTGTTTGCTGCTCATTCCATGTTTCTTAGAAAATTATAACGGATAACGACACACATTTAGACCCTGATCATCATCATTGTAAGACTTTAATAATGTCTCTTTTTCTTATTTTGTCGAAAGCCTTCGCGAGATAAAATTGTTTCTTCTGATCAATTAGTTTTAATATTTTGTTGGGATTTTGATTATGAAACCTATTTTTAGAGCTCTACCTCCTCGAAAAAGTGTTTTCAAAAAAAGAAAATTATAGTTATTAAATATGTAGCAATTTATCCGATTCCTGAATCTATGTGCATATATGTATATGAATGTGTGGTAGATATGTGAATATTAGGGGAGGAATAACATAAAATGAATGAATGAAGTGAAATAGGAAAAGAAGGGGGGAAAAAGAGAGGAAAAGATAATAGAAAAAATAAAAAAAAAATGAAGAGGAAGGGGAAAAAAAAATGTTATTAGTTTGTCTAGTATTAGGTAGTATTAAGTATTATATTATATAACTATAACTAAATTATAAATTATATTGTTGTCTGTAATTGGATAGATGGGTATGCTGTGTTTATAGCAACCCAATAAAGTTGGGCAGCACTATATTTATTGTTAATTGTCTCAATAAAGCATATATATATATATGTTCGCGCCGATCGGCGCTTTTGTGTTAAGGGGAAATGAGAAAATTGTAATTTAGTTCAAGTGACGCCCTCTACCGACTTCCCTCATTAACCGGCCCTTTACTTAGTTTTCCTATTGCCAACCAGAGGGCAGTTGACTTTATTAACTCTCGCAAAGTTTAATATGCGGGAGTTCTAATCGCAATCTTAATCCCCTCAGGACCATTCTCGGTCACTCTGTTCCTGCACTCTGCCCTGGATGCACCTACTTTCGTCCAAGACTTCATAGTCTTCCTAGTTTTCATGCTCAAGGCTCACATAGCCTTCCGAGAATCTTTTATATGTTAAAAGTGTTTTCCTTTCGTGCTACAACCAGTAAAATTTTCCTTTTGACTTTAATGAGTGGTGATAGCAGAGGAGGAGAGTTCAATCAAGTTTTACAGGCCACAAGGAGCGTTCGCCTGTCTGTGAGGACTTCAGGGGCCCCGCGAGAGCGAGACGGCGACCGCAACCAGGTGAGTGCGCTTATCTGTATTTTTTGGTTGAATTATTTTCCCGCTAACATCTCCCCAAAGTTGCAGAACCTCGCTTTGATTAAATTCTATACAGTCCATTTTTACTTCTTACTCGCCGAGGCGAGTTATTCGCACCGGCAACTTTCATTAACAATATATATATATATATATATATATATATATATATATATATATATATATATATATATATATATATATATATATCTTCACGTGCATATGAATAAGTGCTCATTAAAATTTAAAAAGAAATATATTAAATTTAATCCTTATTGTTTTGTACAGATTTTTATTTTTCAAACCTAGAGCGCATTGAAGTTAAATATATGGAATAGGAGGTAGTGGCTAGTGAACTACTTTGTATTTATAAACCATTTATCAGGTCCAATGCTCTTGTCTATCGAGGTGGCAAAGTTTTTTTTTTTTTTTTTTTTTTTTTTTTTTTTTTTTTTTTTTTAATAGCAATTTGTGAAATTTACAACTGTATACATATAAAACGCAACAAGTAAATGTGATGGTAATTCTAAAATTGACATTTCAATTGCTTGAAAACGACTACCCATTGGTAGCACTTATAAATGTTTTATATTAATACATATGTTTTATATAATAATACATATTTTTTATATAATAATACATATTTTATATATAATACATATTATATAATGTTTTATATAATATATAACAAACGTCCACCAATTCGCCGCAGTACTAGACTCCAAAATTTCTCCAACAGTAGACTTCTTCTTCATCATCATCCCTCGCCATCTCCACTACTTCCAGCTGCTTTGCAAACCTCTTCACCCGACGTTGTTTCTCCGGCTCTGTCTATCAATTCATCTTCTACCATTGTAACTTCCCAAACCTCTTCTCTTCATCACCACTCTTCTACTGAATCCATCATATTCATTTCCTCCCTAAAATCTACCTTTCCCCATCTTATTTCAATCGCCTATGCCGCCTCCATAAAAACCTAGCTGAAAAAATAGAACAGAGAATTTTTATCCTAAAATGTCGATTCCACTCACTTTTTCCTAAATTCATTGAAAATTCCGAAAAGTACCGTCACCATTTCCAAACCCTTCTCCCCAAAGTTGGCTTTTTCATCCCTTAAATTTAAAAAATCACTGTTAAACCTAAAAATTCGCGAAATCATCCTCAACATCCATAACCTTAACCAAAAAATCTCATCCCTCACCCATATCCTACATTCTCATTTTGATGAAGACAATATGATCAATTTAAGTAACTTCATTTCCAAAATTTCTTCATCCGTTAAAACACAGAAAAAGCTTATATTGATCAAAAAATTCGACCAACTATACCAACATTCATTAAGCCATAAAATTTATCCTTAAGGAGGCCAATCATGGATTCACAACATCTCCTCAACTGAAATACCCCCTCCTGCCTCGAATATTCTCAGTTTAGGTCCCAATTTTGTTACTCCCCAGTCAAAAATTCACCATATTCTTCCACAATTACTCACAGATTTAGAATACATCTATAGAGATGACCTCCTTAAATGTACCGATGAAAATAGAGAATAGTCGTGCGTCATTGTCAGCAATATTATTTCTAATCACCTTCAACACCCGCCCTCTCAACCTTCCACCCTTTCTCCTCAGTTCTTCAAAGACCAATCCTTTACCCGATCCTTTTTAAAATCTAACGATCAGATTATTGTTACAAGAGCAGATAAAGGTAACAAAACTGTGATCATGGACCGTACTGATTACATGAAAAAATGTTAGAACTCCTCTCTGATCCCACTACCTATCTCCCCACCAAACGTGATCCTACTCCTCCCCTAATCACTAAATTCAACCAACACATTAAATCCCTTACAGGAACCTAATCTCCTATAGTTCCGTAGCTCCTCGTTTTTATGGTCTTCCAAAAATCCACAAAACCAATACCCCTCTTCGTCCTATTACTTCCAATATCAATTCACCCTTCCTTAAGCTTAGCAAATTCCTCCTCCCATCTCTTCAAATCCTTACCCATGATAACCCGTACGATATCCACAGTTCCTTTCACCTACGAGAACTACTACTATCCTAACATTTCATTGATTTCATTCTGGTATCCTTTGACATTGAAAGTTTATTTACCAATATACCTATTGACAATGCTCTCCTCATTATAGACAATAATTGGACATCCATACAACCTCACACCCCACTTAACCGTTCTTCATACCTAAAATCCCTAGAACTCTGTTGCAAGTCCTTTCCTTTCACAATAAGTTTTATCACCAAATCTCCGGACTTGCCATGGGCAATCCACTTGCATCAGACCTATCCAACATCGTCCTTAATGACCTACTGAACTCCATTCTACCATAAATTCCTAAAGACATTCTTTTTATTAAAAAGTATGTCGATGTCCTTTTTCTTATCCTTAGTCTCGAAAATATTCCTTCTATCCTTTCAGCCTTCAACTCTTACCACCCTCGCCTCCGTTTTACTGACGAACGTGAAGTTAATAATTCCCTTCCATTCCTTGATCTCCTAGTTACCAGAAATCCTGACCACACTGTATCCACTGATTGGTATACAAAACCTACCTACTCTGGCAGACTGTTAAATTTTCATTCTCAACACCCTTGTCATCAAAAAATCAATGTCGCCAAGAATCGCTGCCTCACCCTATCTGATCCCCAATACCACACGACTAACACACTACGTATAAAACAAGTTCTCCAATCTAACAAATTCCCATTTAACATCATCAATAAACTGTTTCAAATTACCTCAATCATCTCTAATAATCTTCCTTCTAATTCCCCCGCACCTCCACCCTCTGGATTCTTAAACAGATCCCTACCTTATACACCCTTCCTCTCTGATAACATTAAAAAATCTCTTCGCTCAACTTTCCCTAACCTACGTCTAGGCCTTTAATCCCAGAATAAACTTCAAAACATCTACACCAACCTAAAAGATCCTATTCCTCTTCAACTCAAATCCAATGTTGTTTACCGTTTTCCATGTTCCTCTCCTAATTGCCATTCATCATAAATGGTGAAACCAAAAATCACCTTAAATCCCGCATCTACCAACACAAACTTTCTATCTCTTCCAAAAATCCCTCCGCCTCCAAACTTTCAGAACATTCCTTATTATTAAATTGATCCTTTGATTTAGAAAAAGCATTTATCCTTGCCACTGTCCCCAACCATAGTAAACGTTTATTATCAGAATCCATTTATATCCATTTAGAACCTAATCCTGTAAACCATAAAATTGATAAACAATACATTTCCCTCACTTATTCCCAGGTATTAAATCTTATTAAAAAACTATAACCTTTCCCTCACTATCTATTAATTTTTATTTTATTTATTTTTTCATTTATTTATAATTTTATTATTTATTTTATTTTTATTTATTTATGTTTATTATTATTTTTTTAATTTATTTATTTTTTTAATGCTGACGGTGATGTATTTAACGTATTCCACGCCTTTTTAATAAATAAAAAAAAATAGTTCAGTTTTCATCCACCATGCGCCCCCTTTCATTTGTTATATTTGCCACTGCCACCCTTCCTGTCATTAATTACTTTCTGCTAGTCATTATCCCCCCTTTACCTGATTTTATTTTTTAACAGTCATTGTTAGTCAAGCCTTCATCCAGGCAACAATCAGTAAGTCCATTTATTTTAATTTCTCACATGCCAACTTTATTATTTTTTCTTACCCTTCTATCTTACCATTTTCCTTTTCATATATTCCCATATACTTATTTTTAAATTCATATTAAAAGCATCTGTTAATAAAATTGTTACATTGTATTAGTTTACACAATTTAAAATTTGTATTATTCAATTTAAATTATTCTATTATTTTATTACAGCTGTATGTTTGACTAAACTTTACTACTATTTTGTATTCAATTATTCAATTATCTTCAGATATTATGTAAACAGCTATTAATGTTTTTCATTGACTAATTTATTTTGTATTATTATTTTTTCTTTTTCTTTTTTCTTTTTAAATTATTTTTATTAATTCATTTTTTAAATGTTTTTATCATCTTGGTCACATCTAATTTTTTGTTATTTTAGCCCTGATGGAGACCTGCAAGGCAAGTCGAAACATCGGCACGCCAATATAAAGTTTTTCATTTAATTTAAAAGCTTGACGTGTTTATTTACCTGACTGCACCTTGACCATTTCATCACTTAAATTATTATATTAGTTATATAATATATTATGTAATTATTATATTACTATATTAGCAGGTCCCGAGGCCATCTTCTCTTCAGGCTCTTCGGAGGATTATCTGGGATAGAGTGGGAGGCGAATTGTGATACTAAAGAATTTGAATGATTATGAAGTTTGCTATGAAAGGTAACTGGTTTGGGTTAAGACTGATACATAAAGAATATTAAGATCTTTGTGGATAAGTTTGTTTGTGGCAAGGTAAGAACCATTGAGGATTTTTCTAAAGAATTTTTACTTTAAAGATTGGATACGAGATAATTGGATGGTTTAGTGGAGCCCCAAAGCTCAACTCCATACGTCCAAATAGGTCTGATTACTGATAGACTGATTACTATTTTAAACACGTTTTTCATATTCTGTACCGTTTCCGAGATATACGCTTGACAAACGTGAACATTTTAGAAAAAAAAACATTTGCAGCTCACGTTTTCTTTTAAACTTCCCTCCATATCTTTTAACACGTTCATCCTACGACACAAGTCTTTATAAACAATATTGTAGAACATTAAATTTCCTTCATAATTCACATATATATGTCGATTTATCTCGAACCTGTAAAAAGTTACATAAAGTTTAAATGTTGCTTTCTTAGTAAAACAAACATACTAAAAGTCCTTCAGTTGGCCAAGCGTATATCTCGAAAACGGCCCAGAATATGAAAAATGTGCACTAAATAAAAGTTGTAGAAAATTTAATTAACTTTAATTTAGTAAATAGTCATGTTTTGCATATGACGCACCGTTTTCGAGATATGAGTGAAAAAACAAAAAAAGGGACCTTCCGCACCCCCCTCCTTCCTGTTTCCAGGCTCGAAAACTCCATGACTTTTAGTATGTCTACTTTCTACTATCCTGAACATGTTTCCGAAGAAAAACCTTGGATTACAGAAAACGTATACTACATCCCATTTCAGGCCTTCACTGACTGGACTAAGTAACGAGTCCATTTCATGTAATACATCTTCTTCTTTCAGAGCCTATCCGCTTCGGATGTTGGCGGTCATGATGGCTATTCTTCTCTTATCGGTTGCAATGCGGAAAAGTTCCGTTGAAGACATACTGAACCAGCATCTGAGGTTGTCAAACCAAGATATTCGTCTTCTTCCAGGACCTCTTTTGCTGTCGATTTTTCCTTGAAGTATTTTTTGCAGCAAATCATATCTATTTGTATTTCGCATGATATGTCCTAGATATTGCAGTTTTCGGGATTTCGCTATCTTGATTTAGTTAGGTGTTGTGTTCATTCTTCTCAACACTTCTACATTCGTCACCCTCTGGATCCAAGGTATTCTCAGGATCTGTCTATAAAGCCACAATTCAAAGGCCTCCAGCTTCTTCTCTATGTTTTTATTTAAAGTCCATGTCTCTACACCATATAGGAGGACAGAATATACATAGCAGTGCAAGAGTCTGATTTTTGTTCTTAGAGTTAGATTATGGCTTTTGAAGACGGCACTCATTTTCTGAAAAACACTTCTTGCTTTCCCCATACGAATCCTGATTTCCTGAGAGTTATCCCAATTTTCATTTATTATGGTTCCAAGGTATGTATATTGTTTTACTCTTTCTATACATCTTTGGTTTATGACTAAGTTTACTCCTGTAATATTTTCCTTACTTACGACCATGAATTTTGTCTTTGTGGTGTTTATTTCAAGCCCGTACTTACTGCTGACTCTTACAATGCTATTCATTAATAATTGTAACGCTTGAATAGTGTCAGCAAATACAATAGTATCAACCGCATATCGAATGTTGTTTAATTTTATTCCATTTATCAAAATTCCTTCTTCAACTTCTTCTAGGGCTTCTCTAAATATGAATTCTGAATATATATTAAATAGTATGGGTGACAATATACATCCCTGTCTTACTCCCCTGAGAATTTTGACTGCTTCGGTCTGTTCACCATCAATGCGCAACACCGCTGTTTGATTCCAATATAGGTTCTTGATGATTCGCAGATCTCTTTCCTCCATTCCAATATTTTTCAAAATCTCCATCAATTTGTAGTGTTTTACTCTGTCAAAAGCCTACTGGTAGTCTATTAGGCAAGCAAATACATTTTTATTTACATCTCTGCATCTCTGAAACAATTCTTGTACACTGAACAAGGCTTCTCTCATACCCACAGCATTAACAAACCCAAACTGATTAGGGGCTATCTGTTCTTCACATAGTCTATACATAGTCTATGTATCACCTTCAAAAACAATTTCAAGATATGGCTCATCAAGCTTATTGTGCGATAATCTCCGCATTGTCTTGCATTTAGCTTTTTGGGCAGAGTAATAAACTCTGATATGTAACACATACACATTAAAAAAAGGGAGATCGCAGAACTAAAGTAGCCTTTAATGTGTAATAAAGGTGTAAACAAAAGTAATAAAATCTGTTGTAGTTCGCAATATATTTAAGGTAAATCTGTACGGAAAGAGACGCGTAAAGGAACTAGTACCCTTAATTGGAACAAGTTCGTTTATTACCAATGAGATAAATTTATTCAATAAAGCTATAGTTTCAATTGATGATCATGTAACTCTCAGGCAGGGCCGGTGAGAGCCAACTGGGCACCTTAACCCCTCCCCCCCCCCAACATCATCCAAAAATACAGTTTATTTTTTTACAAAAGTAAACTTTTGATAAGCTACAATGTTTGATTAATTTCCTAATACGATAAATTGCTATGGACTCTGTTATATAAAATAACTCTTGTGAGTGCTTACCTTAGCACGCCCCCCCCCTTAAGAGCCGAGCCCCGGAGATTTTGGCCCCATCTCAGCAGCCCTGCTCCCGTGTCATAATTTTAAAAAAATTTAAAGGAGTAAAAACATAAATCAAAGTCAGTAGGTCAATACAAGGATCTTAGTATTTGATCATTCACGTTGTGCTACCAATAAATCAACGAATATTACGGGTCCTTTAACTTGAAATTACACTCATTTTTTCAGGGAAATATATGCCAATGCAAAATATATTTAATCCCTATTTTTGTAAATTTACGTTTATAATTACAATTATTATTATTTGGTAGTATTATTGAGTTTGTATAAGTGTATATAACCTTAGCAAAACAACTCAACAATTAACCAATATTATGTGACATATAATACATATTAACAATAATTAAATGATTTAAATTTACCCATTATCAGGATTTTCACGTTGTCATATTTTAAAAATGTGTTTTACCCTAATTAAGTGAAATCTTCAAAGTACTATCTGGAAAATCTCCTTAGGACGGCTTGGTAATCTAACATCAAATAGTATAAGGATGCTCACTGTGAAAAAAAATAGACAAAGCAAATTACAATTTTAAAAACATTATCTTGACAGTCTCCGGAAAGACCTACTTCCTCAAGAAAACCCAGGTAATGGTTAACTGTTCTGGCAAGTCTGCAAAATATGACCTTATAGACCTTCATTAAGATCTTTTAGTCAAAACATAAAGGCTGGCGCATATAACCGAAAAATTAAGAAACAGAAACGACAAAGCAAGGTTAAAGTACTTTTAGTAGCATTAAAAAAAAAAAAAATAAGAAAAAAAAACGCCTACCTGCAACTTCCTTGTATTTTCTGATTGAAAAAAAGAGACTTAGACTTTTTTCAATGTGAAATGTACATTCGAAAAAGCAAATGTGAGGCAGTTCCCAAAGTGTTGCCAGATACATCTAAAAAGGGAAACAATTCAAGCATACTTGAGAATCATAGATAACAGAAAATATCAAATCACTCGAAATAAACAGAAGGAAGGTAGAAAAGAATGGATATCAAAGGATAGGGAATGCTGATAACTCCAGAATATGACATGGAATTGGCTCTGCTTCTAGAAGATAAACAATAGGAGAAAATCATGGGTAAGCTCATACATGAAATAAGACGGATAAGTAAGATATAACACTGACAGAAAAGTAAGATATACCAGAAAGATTGAAGGGGCACTTCAGGGGCGATTTTCATAATGAAGATGTAGAAGAGGAAGCCAATAATATTTTAACGGTGACTGATTGTCAAATGAGAAGGAATCAAGGGATAAGGAAGAAGTTGAGGCAGACATTACAAAATTAATGAAAAATATAAGCCCAAGACTGTACAGAACAGGTGGACAGTTTGAGACATGGAAATGTGGGACACATGAAGGAGCTTCACAACCTCATCCTTACAGTATGGGAAGAAGAAAGGATACCTTGAGATCAGAGATGGGGTATCATATATCCTATTCACAATAAGTATGAACACATTTAATGTAACAACTATCATATATAATAGTTCTTTCAATAAAGTATTCTTTTTGAGAAATTTATTCCCTATGCTGAAAGGGAGATCAAACTGGGTTCTGTAATGGTAGATAAAACATAGAACAGATTTCCCCTGATAAAATGATTATATATCAGTCTTTTTTTTGTTTTCTTTATTCCAAATTTGCATATAACAGTCCAACTCCATCAGGCATCAGATGACATAATGACATAAAAAATATGATCTGTCTTAGACAGATGTCGATTTTGCGGTGATAGTAGGATTATCTGTAAATAGACTAACTAATGTTTCAAAACATTTCTTTGAATCTCCCTTGTCGGACGTATAAAGTTTTTGTGAGATACTAGGGACAAAAGACTAGCAATATTTTAGATTAGACAGGAAGATTAAAGGTAATTAATACTAAAAGCATGAAATGTCAGAAGACCAGCTGGAGTAAGAGTTAGCTGAAACTTGGAGGAGATACTGGAGAAATAAAATGTAATAAAATAGAGATAATGGACCTAAAAGTAGCCATAAACAAATCATGCTGGGCACAAGATTTATTATTTTTATAACAGTTCTGTCATACTTCTTAATTCTTCTGAACTATAAAATAATTATTAAAAGAATTTATAATAAGGCTGAAGGCTAAATTTTTTAAATACATTTATAATCACATATACATTTATATAAAGACAGCCAGAAGGAAGATAAAAAAATTTTTATGAAGTAGTTTATGGGGAGTATCATTTCCTTTCTGAACATGATTTCAAAATAATTATAGACAATATGAATGTGAAAGTGGGCAGAGGTGACTTTCAGAAATCAAATGTAAACTTGTCACTTAACAGGGTTTGTTGCTCTTCTAAAGCCTTTGAAGTTCAGAAGCCAAACCAAAAGAGCAAAGACCATTATAAAAATGGTCTAATTATTATTAGAAAGCTGTAGCATACAGTAGTGAGACATGGGTGCTTACTAAAGAGTTTGAAAGAATATTAAATGGTATGGGAAAGTAAAGTGCTAAGAAGAATATACGGACCTGTTCGTGAAAAAAGTAACTAGAGAATTAGAAAAAATGTTTAGTTGGAAGATGTGTTAGATGAAACTGACCTGGTATCCTTTGTTATGAAGAACCAGTTGAAAAGGTTGGGATATGTGCAATGAATGCCAGTGATTAGGATACCCAAGAAACTTGTGAAAGGTAAGCATGGAGGAGGAAGAATGAAGGACACACAATAGTGATGTAATAGATTGTGTGAAAAAGTTATAAGAGGAATAAGTTTCAGAAGATAGAAGAGGCTTGCCCAGGATAGGGAATAGTAGAGTGGAATTGTGGAGGAGGTTCAGATCCTTGTAGGATTGTATCACCTGAGAATATGTTAGTAAGGAAGATGATAAGAAAAAAATTTAGTCTTCATAAAATCACTAGGGATTAAGATGGAAAATGATATTCATGTTCAAAAAATACAGCCTCTCTTCAAATACTGTCCCACTTTAAACACTTTCAAAGTGATCCAATTTTTTTGAACTAATGGCTTAGTTTTTAGTCATAGCTCTAACTAATCTAATAACATATTGAAACTTTTCACTGAATTGCCTTCTTCTTCTTCCTTCTCTAACTTCTATGTGCCATTAAGCATGGAGTTGCAGTTCTCATTCATTAAGCCCAATGGTCCCTATCTCTTGCTTGTCTTCTCATTTCCGGTATGGTGCATTCTCTTGCTGTCCCCAGTTTTCCAAAGTAGTCAGTTTACATACTCCTAGGATTGCCATGAGGACCTCTACCTTCCGGTCTTGCTTCAAAGAACCACTTGGCCTTTTGGGTATCTGCTGTTCTGAAAATGTGGCCAAACCATTTTAATTGCTGCTCTTCCAGGATGCTACATACAGACTTCACTCCCATTTCGCCTGATATTCTATTCTATTCGCTTTAAAGAACCTAAGTTTAGCCTCTCTACTTACTTCCTGCTTGCCTATGATAGTTTTTGATATTTGATTGAATAGTCCATTGGCCTTCAACCCGATTTAGAACCTCCTGGTCTATTCTACCATCCTTGCTTATGATTGTCCCCAGATACATGTATGTATTAACTATTTCCGGAGGTTCTCCATTATACATGATTCTAAGCTCCACATTGTTTTTTCCAACACACATGGCCATGCTTTTGTTCGGATTGATGTTCAATCCTCCTAGCTGCAATTCTTCCTGCCATTCAACCAATGATGAATGGGAGAGTCTCCTGGGAGTCAGCTATCAGGACTGTGTCATCTGCATATATCATGGCATCATAAGCACTGTGGTTAAGTGTACTGAATTGCCACAAAATTAAATTAAATTTTATGGTAGTATAAGCTGAAAAAACCCTCACTGTGGAACGTAGTGCATGATTAAAAAAGAAATAAATGAATCCTATATTAGGAAATGTATCAGTCATATCATTAAATTATAGATCTAATATTATACCAAGCATTAATATCGATTATGCTACTTTTGAAATGATCTAGGGTGAAATACAATAAAATAAATATTCTTTGATTCACTTCATAGTCTTCTGAGATAACAAATTCCCAAAGAACATACACCCTAAAGCAAATATTTGGGGGAAAAGTAGATGTATTTAAAAATAATTTAATAATATCAATGTGGTAATGCACTGGTCCCCTGACCTACTATTGAAAGTAGTTTTCTGGGATTAAGCACATAGAGAAGTTGTTTTGCTTTAACTTAGATAAATATTAAATATGTATTCAGAGATAGAGAGAATAAGAAATTAGAGGAAAACGATCCATATTTTATTTTATTCCTGTACAATGTTATTATTTTTACATGGAAGATTATTACGTTATATTTTGGTTGTTTGGATGGCTAAAGGATTCAGAAGTATGCTGAGTATTGTAGCCTCAAAAGAGAAATAAATCAATAATCTGAACTAATTAAGAAGTTGAAATAATCACATTAGAAAAGCAAATGGTGCTTACTTTGAAAAATAATAAGACTATTATTGGCAAAATATCCTGAAATTCAATGTAGGTCATTTTTAGGCTTTGTTTCTCTGTGTCCTCATATCTAAGGTAGAGCACAGGACAGCCTTTGATAACCATTTTAGATGACTCACCACTGCTGAAATGAAATTCATCAGGCAAATAGTTGGAAAGTCATAAACGCATTGCATCCGAAATTGAATTGTTAGAGGGGACTTAAAGATTCAATACATAAAACGTAGCATTGAAGAATGATAATTAAAATTGTATTCAGGATGTCTGAGAAAAGAAAAGTGAAATGGTATTTCGAGGCAAGACCAGAAGGTAGACAATTTTTTTATTTACTTGAAACATGACTCTCAGATAACTTAATAATAATTGGATGGTCTAAAAAAAATAAGAACTCTTGAGAAACATTATCCTAATATAGACAAGAATACTAAATAAACTATGATCATAATGGAACAAATTGTCTAGAAAAAAAAAAATTGAGAGAGAAGAGCATATAAGATATCTCATTATACCTTTAATTTAAAACAAATATGTTGTAATTTATACCATAATTTTAGCCTAAGAAAGAAAGAAAAAAAACAAGAACAACAAATGAATCAAAAATAGCAGTAAATGTTCATATATATATATATATATATATATATATATATATATATATATATATATATATATATATATATATATATATATATATATATATATATATATGTGTATTTATAAATAGTTTCTTTGCTGAAGTGTAAATAATGGTTATGAATTATTTAGAACAAGGATACTAAATAATGTTTTTATTTTTTAAACTTACATCAATGGCTTTTATTTATTAAGTACAACAATGACAAAAATAAAAAATATTTCTAAATGATCACATTTAAAAACAATAATAATAAATGGTTAAAATTATTTATAAAATATACAGAATGTATTTACAGCAAAGAAGAATTTTCTTCAAATAACAAAATTTACAACTTACAGACTGTTTATACAAATGGAATTAAATTAGTATAAATACATAAAACATGTAAATTACAAAGAAATGGAAATAACAGAAATTATTTGTACTTAAAGCCCATCAATATTACAGGTAGCTCAAAGAAGATATGGGAACTGTTCAATGCTGGATTCAAGGCTGGATGGAGGTGTAGCCAATTGAGGTAAACTTAAATCCAAGTATTCCTTTAAAAAAAAAAAAGAAAAAAAAAGCTGGTTCTATTAGCACATACACTTAATTTTAAATGCTAATGTTTTAGGTGGGTCACTTGTTACAACACCACAGTCATGCACGTACACACACACTCATATCTTCTGTTTCAGGGTAAACACAACTAGGACGAGGAAAAATCTTTATCTTTGGATGGAAAAAACTGATGGATGGAATCAGGTGAAATGAAAACGTACCACAAAAGTTATCTATTCCACGGGTTAAAGCTTAAGTAAAAAAAAAAAATCCTATAAGGCTTATAAAAATTCCAAATAGGACATAAGCTATGTACCATTAGAATGAGGTATGCAGATGATATGTAATAAATTAAAAATAAACTTAAAACTTTCAATCTACAACTGATTTTTTTAAAAGTAGATATTATTTAAAACTACAAGTGAGCATAGCAGTAGAAACTGCGATCAGGATTATAAGTAATACCAAAAGAACATGAAATCTTCTGGCTACTAAATTTAAAGATGTATTTTTGATAGTCAAATCTTCTATTTTTCAATATCACTGTCAACCAGATAAACTAATTGTTTTTTTATGTGAAAAATGATTAAATTGTCTATTTTGTTACAGGGAAATCTCTCTTTTTTTATACTCTCTGTGCTCCATTAGAACGATTATGAAATCTCTAACCAGGGCTGGTGTGGGAAGATCCCTTGCTAGGGTCAACTCAAACTGCACACATTTCCAGTCATTCTACCTGTATGTATATTTCTCCCGTAAGAGTCTAGAGGTTAAGGACAATCTCTAAATTTCAATTAAAACACACCTGACAATAAGAAGCTCTTCCTAAATAAAGGGATATTTCTCATAGCTAAGATATATTTTTGTGAAGGCATCAAGTCAACTTAAATTAAATAATTTCAATTATATTAAATATATTTTCTGAAGTTCAAATAAAAAAATATTTTAAATAAATGACCCTATGAAAGAGGCCAATACTTCTTAATAGTTTGCCACCTTGATCCACAGCAATTCTCATCAGTTTTAATTTTGGGTTCAAAAACCCACTATTTTTACTAACTACTTCTTTTTTATAATGCATTTACTCATTTATTATCAAGATAAGAGGTGGACAATGTTCCAGATCTTAACCACTTTTTAATAATGCTCAGGAGTACCAAAAATTTAACATGTGTCAACAAAAAATAAAATTTAATGATGCATAAATTGTTTACTCAAAACCTGGTCTAATCCTATCATCTAAACCCCTTTAAAAATAAATTATGGTACCGAACAAATAATTAATGTTAAAACAATATAATAAAAAATATATTAATAGGAAAACTCCCTTTGGATTTTAACTATTTATTTATTAAAATTAGAGTATCATCTTTAATCATACCTCATTCGCGGTCTCCATGAGTATTCTATCTAAGCTTTCAACTAGCTTAGAAAATGATGGTCGTTCTTTAGGTTGATAGCACCAACACTGCCGCATCATCATGTAACTAAAATAATAAACAAACAAAAAAGATTATGGATTCATTAGGAACTGTATTAAGTTGAATAGAATAGAATAGAAAAAAAAAATTTATTCTGGGACAAAGTCCCTTAAGAATAACTTTACACAACACAAAGTAAAATCATAACTGGCCGAGAGCTTTTAAAAATAAAACAACATAGATAAAAGTGAATACAAATATGTATGTGAACAAATACAGAGAAAAAATAGAAAAAGAAAAAAAACTATAAATAAAAACAGAGAAACAAAAAATAAATAGACAATATAGGAGTTAATATTATAAACAAAATAGCAGGAAAAAAAACAAACTGAAAAATTATATTGAAAAAGAAAGGATAGAAAATCAAAAATTATCATTACAAAAAATTAAAACATTCTCATAATCAAACTATAATTTACGCTAATTTAAATGTTTCATTTAAGGAGATTAATATCAGTTATTATATTAAAAAGGCATAATTCCCCATTTGCTTTAATTTTTGTTTTTTTACCTAACACTGTGATATTCTCACTTGGTCATCTCTTCTACACTGACACCACCAGGCAATGTTCAATTATTGTTTTGTTTATTTATTGTCAACATTCTGGCCTATTTTATATGGTTCCTATTTTACCATTCCATTTCCATTCAATTAGTTGTATTGTCACTACTATTTACATTTTTATTATTTTTATTTATTAATGATTTTATTCTTATATGGACTATTTATATTTTCAGTCTATCTATTAATTTAGCATAGCTTGTACCAATTTTATGTGTATCTGTTTTGTAGTTTACTGCCTGGTCTATTTCATTTATATAAATTGCTTCCATTATTTTTCTATTTTTGGTTTTATTCTCATGATTTAATATGGTTGTATTTTCAAAGTCAAATTCATGTTTGAATTTGTTTGTGTGTTCACACAGTGCAGTCTTATTATTTTTCTCTTTTTTATTTATTCTTTTGCAGTCATATTTATGCTGGTTCACTCTTTTAATTAAATTCTGTTTGGTTTCACCTATGTAATGCATTTCACAATCTTTGCAGTTTATTTTATAAATCAGATCTTTTTTAGTCCATTTGTCCATTGTTTCTGTATTTCTTATTATGTTATTAATTTTATTATTATTATATAAAGCACCATTAATTTTAAAGTTTTCATTATTTAAATTATTTATTAATTGTCTTGTAAGTGTTGGGATGTATTTCACTCTGTTATAAGTTTTCTTTAAAATTATGTTAGGTGTTTTTGGCATTGTTTCTACTGTGTTCTCTTTTATACTATTATTAAGTTTTTCATCAGTACTTTGTTTCTTATGGTAGAAGTCAGTGATTTTCAATTGTTCATTTATCTTGCCTATTTTACAGCTTGTTTTATCAGTTTTGTTACTTTTATTGTTATTATTTCCTATTTTAATTTTACTATTTTTGTCTGTATCTTTATTATTTTTAATAATGGCTTTATCTTTTATTTTTGTTTTATTTATATTTTTATACCAACTTTTATTTATTATCTTATACGGGACCATATTATCTGTTAGGTTATTTATTATTTCTTGTTTTATTTCATTTAGGTATATATGATCTGTTAGTTTTATTGCCGTATTAATATAATTATCTATTGTGTTTAGTTTTTGGTATATGGGGTGATTACTGAAAAAGTTTAAAATTCTATTGCTGTATTTTTCTTTTTTTATCCATTTAGTATTTATAGCGTTTTTATTCTTTATTATAAATAAATTTAGGTATTTAATTTTATTATTTGACATTTCTTCTTTTGTAAACTTAATTTTTTTATTCATTTTGTTGAAATTATCGTATAGTATATCCATCTCATTTTTATTTTCTCTTATTATTAACAAGTCATCAATGTATTTTACCATTAATAGTGGTTGATTTATTATGATATTGTTTAAACATTTTTTAATTAAGTGGTTCATGGTGATTCCACTTATGTTTACACCCAGACTAGAACCAATTGCAATCAAAACTATTATTATCATTGAGTGCATCTAGTGTATTGTTAAAATGGTGTTTGATATAAAAAATGGTTTCGAATTAAAATGTAAACTGAATGAATTAGATTACAATCAAAACATAGAAATATGCAGTTTTAATGTAACAAATTTATATACTAACATACCAATAGACCTAAGCCTGAAAATTATAGAAGAGAATTGGAAGGAAATCGAACCAAATACAACAATTAAAAATAAAAAAATGTATATAGAAGGTTTAAAAATTTTTTTATACAATAACTATTTCCAATACGATAATAGTTTTGATAGACAAATTGACGGGATTGCAATCTGGGTGTAAACATAAGTGGAATCACCATGAACCACTTAATTAAAAAATGTTGAAACAATAGCATAATAAATCAACTATTATTAATGGTAAAATACATTGATGACTCGTTAATAATAACAGAAAATAAAAATGAGATGGATATACTATATGATAATTTCAACAAAATGAATAAAAAAATTAAGTTTACAAAAGAAGAAATGTCAAATAAATAAAACAAAAATAAAAGATAAAGCCATTATTAAAAATAATAAAGATACAGACAAAAATAGTATTAATATAATTATCTATTGTGTTTAGTTTTTGGTATATGGGGTGATTACTGAAAAAGTTTAAAATTCTATTGCTGTATTTTTCTTTTTTTATCCATTTAGTATTTATAGCGTTTTTATGCTTTATTATTACTAAATTTAGGTATTTAATTTCATTATTTGACATTTCTTCTTTTGTAAACTTAATTTTTTTATTCATTTTGTTGAAATTATCATATAGTATATCCATCTCATTTTTATTTTCTGTTATTATTAACGAGTCATCAATGTATTTTACCATTAATAATAGTTGATTTATTATGCTATTGTTTCAACATTTTTTAATTAAGTGGTTCATGGTGATTCCACTTATGTTTACACCCAGACTAGAACCAATTGCAATCAAAACTATTATTATCATTGAGTGCATCTAGTGTATTGTTAAAATGGTGTTTGATATAAAAAATGGTTTTCTATTCCAAAACAATAATTGGACATTGCCCAGTGGTGTCAGTGTAGAAGAGATGACCAAGTGAGAATATCACAGTGTTAGGTAAAAAAACCAAAAATTGTAAAGTGATGTAATAATATAGTAAAGAATTGTAAAATAACATAATGATTGTAGAACCTGAAGATGGAGCAACAGACAAGCTCTGAAACATGTAGTATAAATGAATAAAAGCAAATGGGGAGTTATGCCTTTTTAATATAATTTACGCTAATGTTTTATGTCTGACAGACTTTGTGATTAAATTAGATGATTATATACATAGTACATACATAGAGAGCATCAGGTTGAAGAGGATGATGGTGAAAGAAAATTGTTTTGAATGTTGTCTGGAAAGAAGCATTACGAATACAGGGTGGGGGGCGGAGGGAATTCCAATGAATATAGGATCGGACAAGGAAGGAACGTTGGAATGCATTACTTCTGTGGGTTGGAGTATAGAGATCGGAAAGACGAAATCTTGTATGCAGTGATTTGATTGCAGACTTGAATTTCAGGGTACTGTAAATAAAGGGAGAGTGACGGGTGTTGATAACTTGGAATAGGTAGGTGCCAAGGAAGTATTATCTGCGGAAGGAGGGGAAGAGCCAATTTAACTCGGTGTGGAGATGCAAAACATGGGAACCTCTTGAGGTTCTGAAGACAAACCTAATTCATGATGCGCTTTAATCTGTCCTCAAGAACCATCGAGAGCCTGCCATATATCACAAAACCATAGTCAAATTGGAGGAAGATAAGGGATGATACTAGAAGTTTACATGTGGGTTTAAAATAGTTTTAGGATACTGATTGACCTTTGGGAGATTTGTGCAATATGGGATTTTCAGGAAAGGGTTTGATCAATGGTTAGGCCTAAATTTTTAACAGAGAAATAGAAAGTTATTGGATGATCATTAAGAAAAAATGTAGGAAAGTCGGCATTTGAATGAAGAAGGGAATGTGATCCTATGGCAATGGCTGGAGTTTTAGCTGCGTTTAATGTTAATTTGTCCAGATTTGCCCCAGGCACAGATATTGTCCAGGTCTTCCTGAATTTCGGAAAACACAGCTAATATCTCGGATGGAGGAAAGAAGAAGTAAATTTGGGAGTCATCAGCGTAAAGATGGTGGGAACAATGAATTGAATGGGGAAGATCATTGATGTAGACATTAAAGAGGAGAGGGGAAATGCTCGATCTTTGAGCTACTCCTGACTGTAGAGATAGGAATGAGGATAGGCCTTGGCTAGGGATGGCAATTGATTGGGTGCAGTGGGAAAGGAAAGATTGAAACAAGAGGAGGGCAATATTGGAAATGTTCAATGATTTCAATTAGGAATAGAGGATATTGTGTTCTAAGGAATCAAAGGTTTTAGAAAAGTAAAGGAGGATCAGGATTGTCAGTTCTTTTTTATCCATCGCAGCTTGGATGTCACTGATAATTTTGATGAGAGCGGATTGTGTTGAGAAGCTTGGATGGAAACCAGATTGGAAGGGATCGAGTGACTTGGAATCTTCTAGGAAATTGGAAATTTGGGATTGCACCAATTTTTCTAGGGGCTAAATTTAGAAAGGTTGGAAAATATGGATATAGGGCGGTAGTCCGAAAGTCGAGAAGGAGCAGATGAAGTGGAAGAGACAAAATAGGAGTTAAACTTAACTGGAGTGACAGGAAAGACTCCCGAAGGAGAGGAACTAGGTGGATCACACAGGGAAAGTTTGTGGAGGAGCAGCCTTTTGGATATTGGATTGGGGGCAGATGAGAGGAAGAAATTCTTTGTGGAAGAAATTGGATTTTTTTGCCGGATCATGGATTGTGTTAAATTTCTAAGAAACTTCAACGCTTGATAGTCATCTTCAAGCCTAGTGCGTCTGAAGCGTGTTCGGGCAGCCTCACGTCTTCTTTGTAAATATTTAATATCTTGGTTCATCCATGGAGCAGGGCGACAGTGCCAAAACGTTGAGGTTTTAAGAGAAGCATGGGTATCAAGAATAGATAGGAGATGGGTGGAAAGTAATTCAACCATGGTATCAATTGAGGGTACCCCGTATGCCTGAAAAGGCTTGGTAGGGGAAAAAAAAAAAAAAAAAAAAAAAAAAAAAAAAAAAAAAAAAAAAAAAAAAAAAAAAAAAAAAAAAAAAAAAAAAAAAGGTATCAATTGAGGAGCAGGAGTAAATTGGACTCCAATCGAAAGTTTTGAGATCAGGTAAAGTCTTATCTCTGGTAAAGGAGTCTATGTTGTGGAAGGTAATTGTTTTAGGGAGGATCAGAGGAGTTGGGATATCATATGATATTAGTATCAGGTCATGAGAGGATTGGAATGAAACAGGCCATTGACATGAGAAAAAAAGGAGAATCTATGATATGCAGGTCCAACCAAGTGTTGGACCCACGGGACTGGTGGGTGGGGTTTAATGGGAAAATAAAGAGGTGAAATGAAAAAAAGAGATTTTCTAGATAGATTTGGTCATGGGAGTCAGAAAAGAGATTGGTATTCAGATCACCGGAGATGATTATATTGGAGTAGAGGGGAACATAATTGTAAAGGTTTGATTCGAATGATTGATCAAAAGGAACATGTGGGGGACAGTAAACCACTACATACAGGAGAGAATGGGCACTAATGGGTATTTCAACATATAAGGGCTCAATGTTTGGGAGATATGAAGGAGGTGAAAGAAGGACACGAGACTTCAGGCTATCATGGACATATAGTGCTATCCCACCACCAGTCCGGTTAATCCAGTCAAGTACAGTGTATAATTAAAAAGCACTGAAGCATAGAAATATCAATACATGATAACATGCAAGGATGAATAGGTCTAAAAAAATAAATAAATAAGAAATAAGAGGAAGTTATCCATCTAAATGAAGAAAGTTATCCTTCTAAATGAGTTCAATCCAGAACTCAGTCTTTTCATCTGCTGGAGGAAAAAAACTCTCATACCAATAAAATTTCACTCTTTCACAAACATTGTATTATCCTAGAATCCTCTCTTGAAAAGATTATGTGGTTCTGATTATTTGATTTACCGTTCCTCTTGGGATTTCAACATAAAACACTATCAACCTGCCAACTATCTCTAGTCTCTTCTCCCATATTCCACCATTGTGACTAGGGTAGTGCAGTGTTGATTGTAGAAATTGGACAAGCCAGAAGCGCATTCAACACATTAAACAATGTTTTATGCAGCAGAGTACTTGACTATCAGTCAAGTTTCACACTATCAGTCAAGGATCACACTTTTGAGGTTTACATGTTCTCAGTGCTGTTATACAGAATGGAGGTATAGACTCTAAAGGGAAGTATCACTGGTAGACTAGAAGCTTTTGAGATATGAGCATACAGAAGAATGTTAAAAATTAACTAGGTTGATAGAGTTTCAAATGACGAAGTACTGAGAAGAATTAGAAAATAAAGAGAAGTTTTGAATACTATCAAGATTAGAAAGTTTTTGAGTAAACTGTTATCCTGAAACCCAGTTTAGCCTCCAATATTGAAACCTTAAATCAAATCCTGTTGAATTACCAGTCCCTATTGAGGCTATGGCTGTGGAATAACTCCTTTATAAAGAGTGATATAGATTCTGTAGCCCCTTCAGAAGGTGCAACAAACCTCAACTGATCCTGTCCAGATATCTTGCTGATTACTAGTGTTTTTTGTTTTGAATAACTTTTTAATACTCTCATATTTTCAAGCAGTTTATTATGGCATCATGCATGATTGTTCCAATTTTGGCTTTTCATTCATATATTCTGTAGCTTTGACACTCATATAAACTGCTTCTGTGTCTCATATACATTCTATAGGGTACAATCCATATTAGAATGAGGCAACCTATGTACTTGAATGACTATCAAATGACAATAATTAATGAGGTCTTAGCAGGTTTTGTTTTTCATGTAAATTGCCCCTTCTCATTTAAAAATATGCTTTCAAACCAATTGATTTTTAAATTTTCTAGTAATTTAATACTATTTGCAATTGTTCACATTAATAAATGTTTTCATTTTGATAGGGTATTAGTTGACTGAGAAGTATTTAGAGATGTAGATTGTTGGGGTATGCAGTCATAGATACACAGCAATTAAAAATAATATTTTAATTTATAATGTCGATGTTTCGACTTACATTGCAAGCCTTCACCAGAACTAGAAGAACAAGAAAAGGTATGAAAAGAATAATGATATAAGAATAAAGGCAATAAATATCTAAACACCATGAAGACAATATATGTATTGTACATAATAGTTATTATGTAACTATTGAATTAAAATTAAATTGAATAGAAATTAAAATGAGTGATAGTTAATTAAAAGTTAATGAGTAAATACAACAATTTAATTGATAAATATAAAAAATGAGTAGATACAAAGTTAATGAGACAATGAGATTAAGTTAATGAGTAAATACAAAAAAATAAATAACAATAGCAGGAAGTTGACTATATACAGTGGGTAAAAAAAGTATTCGTACACATAGTTTTTAGGAGTAAAGTACGCCTAATTAATTTTTAAACTAGTAAAAATTAGAGATAACATTGTATAAACTATATATGCATTAATTCATATGTGCCTCAAAAATTATATAACAGTTTAATTTGAATAAAACGAAAATTTCAAAACCAACAAGAAAAAAAAGTATTCATACATATCTTAGGAAATTTATTCAACAATGATATTTATATTAATCTAACAAATGTTTTTTTTTTTTTTAACAGGCCAATATTTGGTTGGATAACTTTTCACATTTATCACGGCCTCATAGGCTTCGGTTCAACAGTTTTGTAGGTATCCTGAGGGTCGATTTCTGCCTCTCAGATTGAAAATTAGGTCGTTCTATGATGAGCATTTGATTTTTCTTAATTCTGATAGATTTTCAAATGGATTAATGTCTGGTGACTGTGGTGGTGTTAGACAAATCATAGGAACATTTTACAGCTGCCAATCTTCGTTTTTTTTGGCAGTATCCTTAGAGTCATTGTCCTAATAAAACAAATAACTGTCCTCAATCCCTAAATTTCGTACACTTTTTATTAATTGCCTCGCAACATGTTCACATAGTTTTCTACATTAAAAATTCTATTGAAAATAACGAGTTCACCAACCCAACTTGCGCTCAGACGACCCTAAACTTTGACGTCTTTACAGTTGGTTGCAATTTTAAAAAAAAGCTTTGTTCCTCTGTTTCCAAACAAATTTTCTTTCATCGCAACCATAAATATTAAATTAGCTTTTCTGAATGAGAGTGGTTTGTTGGAATGTTCCCGTGGTGAACTGAAATCTTTTATCCCATTTTTTTTTTTTTTTTTTCATTTATGAAGGGTTCTTCCCTTGTCGCTCTTCCTCTGCTTCATGGAGTCTATTTTTGACAGTTTGAAGTGCAACATGTTTACTGTATTTTGTTGCGATGTGTTCCGCTATTTCGCAGGTACTTATTTTAGAATTTTTAACACTAATTTCACAATCTCTCGTGATTCTCACATTGATAGGGGTCCAGAACGTTTTTAATTGTCCATTAATCCGGTTTTAAACTCTTTAATAATGTATTGCATGGTCGTATGAGACAATGCTGACTTTACACCGATATATCGAAGACTTGGTAAACCTTGCTGGAAGCAGAGCTCAATTCTTTTGATTTGCGTCCCATTTTTGAGGAATTAACTTTTAGTACACAATCAAACAAGTGCATCCACCTCATTTTGTTCACATAAGAGCAAAGGATTACTTATAGATGAAAACATTGATCTGATAATGAACTTAAAAAGTTATTATTAGATGAATCTTTGCTGTACGAATAATTGTTTTGCTTAAAAATATTGATTTTTTTTTCATAAATTAGATTGTATGGGCTTTTTATTTCCTTGCTGGTAAGAATTAATGCACAGTGCTGTTTTTATACTAATCATAAGTTTTTCCGTGTCCAATTAATTATTATTTGTACTTTTGCCGAGTAAAAATGTGGTGTACGAATACTTTCTTTACCCACTGTAGTTGATAATAATTATATAAAGTATAACAATGGGAAGTAAATAGCAGGAAAGGAGTGATAAATATTGGGGCATAAGTAGCAAGATAATTATAAATGTACATAGTGGAAAGAAAATGGAAAAGAATGAGGAGGCAAATGTGAGGAAAGTGAAAGTTAGCATGAACTGTGAAATAACTTAAATTTAAGGAAAGGAAAAGGTTTTTTTTTTAAATTAGAGGATTAATAATTAAAAAGATGAGAAATCAGTCAAGAAATACAGAGTAATGAGTGAGAACAAGAATAAGGCATTACAAAAGAAGTAGTTGTGCAATACCTACTTTCAGAGAGAGTTGCAATCAGAAACTGATACAATTTTGACCGTTAAGGGGTATGAATGGGTAAGACGGATGGGGGTAGAGAGGTCAAGCGGCAGGGATTTCAACTAAACAGCGGGAGTGGGAAAAGAGTTTTTATATGAAATAAAATCAGGTGATGCAGAGCTGGCGCGTTATAGTGTCAATGCAGAAGAGCGAAGAAGGGAATGGAAGCGGTGAAGTAAGCAAGAATATCTGTGGCACCTGTGCATAGTGGGCATGTCGAATATTGCGTATTTTGAGCTATCTACATCACCAGAATCGAATTTTTTTTTCTCTTTTCTTATATCTAACAGGCTAAGTGTTCCGTCCATTGCAATGAAGGATATTCCTTTGTGAATCGTGGGCTGATACTCCAATCTTGAACTTTTACTTGTGAAAAGCAGGTCAAGTTTACGAAACCCCCTTTGCACAAAAGGAACAGCTACATAGTATTAGAAAAAAAGATAATGAAAAGGGCACTATGCATTGGGGGAAGGTAAGATGGCTTAACTATCACAAAGATAGCTGCGGTTCTCTACTACAAGTCGACTTTCGATAAAAATCTTAATTTTAAAAGAGTAAGTTTTTTGAAAAAGGGCAGGCTACAAAAATTAGAGCCAGCAAACAGATATGTTGAATCACTTCCCGTACGGGCAGAAAAGAAGAAAGATCTGTTAGATCTTTTTCCCTACATTTAGGCATTTAGGCGATTCTATGAAGAACTGAAATCTACATCCAAGCAGGATCTGTACCGAGATTTAGGTGAAGAAGAAGACAAATGAAAAAAAATTATGGGTGATTTTTTTTTTTTTTTTTTTTTGTGTTTTAAAGACTACCAATAAAATAATTATTTTTTCTTTAGGCATGCTGTATATGTTATTTTATGTTCTATTATGTAAAAAAAAATATAAATAATATCGAAAATTAATTTTTGAAAAGGGAAAAATATTATTTAATGTGTACTAAATTTTTCTCAACTCTAAAAATTAGTTAAGCACTTGGCTTTCAGAGGTCAATCACGTTAATATTAATAACTTAGCCCATTTCACACAAAATCGATTAGTGTAATGCGGGCTAAGAGTTCGATTTTTTTGGAATGATTATTATTAAATATTAGAATATTGGCAAGAACTGAAAGATACCTCACCAACATAAATAGAAATGTACTATCAAGAGTTTAAGCCCCACGAATTTGAATTTTTTTAACTGGACGATTTAGGAAAAAATCCCAAACTTTCAATTCAGTTTTCCTAAAATCGCAATTAGCCTAATTTCGCACTTGGTCCACTATGCACAGGTGCCACAGATATAAAGTAATAATAACATATGAAAGTATATGCATATAAACCAGGAGGAAATTCTCCTTCTTTAAAACTCAGCAAATTCCTCCTTTCCTCGCTTCAAGCCCTTAGCTACAATAATATTTTTGATATTCACAATTTCTTCCACCTACAAGAGAACCTATTACCCTTCCTAACTCCTGGTAACTTTATCTTAGCATCCTTTGACGTAGAAAGCCTCTTTACCAACATTCCTATCGACAAAGCCCTTACCATTGTAAATCTTTAGTGGCGCACTATAGAACCCCACACTCCTCTTAACCGAACATCCTATATTGAATCCTTTGAACTCTGTTTAAAATCTGGCTACCTTACTTTCAAAAATAACTTCTACTACCAAATCTCTAGACTAGCCATTGGCAACCTCCTTGCTCCCGATATCTCCAACATTGCTCTTTATGATCTCCTCGATTCTATCATTCCTTTGTTTCCTAATGACATTTGCATTGTTAAAAAATATGTAGATGACCTCATACTTATCCTAAATCCTGACAGCATTCCCGCCATCCTAGCTGCATTTAACTCGTACCCTGCCTCTGTTTCACTGTAAAACCTGAAGTTAATAACTCCTTACCCTTCTAGGATGTTCTCATTAATAGAAATCCTGGTAACACCATATCCATTAACTGGTACACTAAACCTACTTACTCAGGCAAACTCTTAATTACTACTCCCAAGACCCTTATCATCAAAAAATTAATACTGCAAAAAACCTTATCCAACGCAGTCTCTCCCTTTTCGATTCCCCATACCACATTTCTAATACTTACCACATAAAACAAATACTCATCTCTAATAACTTCCCCTAAGCATTATCAATAAACTCCTTAATAAATACAATAAACACTCCTCTACCACCCCTTCTTTATCCAACTCTCTGTTACCTCCACCTCTATACCTATACAGATACCTCCCCTATATACCCATCCTTTCAGATAAGATACAAAAGTCTCTACACTCAATCTTTCCCAATCTACGCTTAGGCCTCAAGCCCCATAACAAACTCCTAAATATTTACTCCAAAATTAAAGATCCCATACCGCTTCCTCTCTGATCTAATGTTATCGATTGTATTCCTTGTTCCTTCCCTAATTGCAATTCTAATATCGATGAGACCAAAAATCACCTCAAAACTGGCATCTCACAACATGAATGCTCCATCACATCTGGTAACCCTTTAGCCACAAAACTCTCTGAACGTTCCTTATCCCTTAACCATAGTTTCGATTTTGAAAAGACCACTATATTTGCTTCCTTCAGTAACTTAGAGAATCAATTAATATGCAAATCCATCTATATCAACCTTGAACCCCAACTGGTTAATCAAAAAATAGATAAGGAATAAATTTCCCTCACATATTCCCAAGTTTTAAACCTCATCAAAAAACTTCAATTTCCTCTTGGTTTATATACATATACTTTCATATGTTATTATTACTTTATATTCTTGCTTACTTCACCGCTTCCATTCCCTTCTTCGCTCTTCTGCATTGACACTATAACGCGCCAGCTCTGCATCACCTGATTTTATTTCATATAAAAAGACTTTTCCCACTTCTGCTGTTTAGTTGAAATCCCTGCCGCTTGACCTCTCTATCCCCATCCATCTTATCCATTCATACCCCTTAATGGTCAAAATTGTATCAGTTTCTGATTGCAACTCTCTCTGAGAGTAAGTATTGCACAACTACTTCTTTTGTAATGCCTTATTCTTTCTCTCACTCATTACTCTGTATTTCTTGACTGATTTCTCATCTTTTTAATTATTAATCCTCTAATATAAAAAAAAACCTTTTCCTTTCTTTAAATTTAAGTTATTTCACAGTTCATGCTAACTTTCACTTTCCTCACATTTGCCTCCTTATTCTTTTCCATTTTCTTTCCACTATGTTCATTTACAATTATCTTAATACTTATGCCCCAATATTTATCACTCCTTTCCTGCTATGTACTTCCCATTGTTATACTTTATATATTTATTATCAACTATATAGTCAACTTCCTGCTATTGTTATTTATTTTTTTAGGATTGATGAATTAAATGCCACTTCTATTGAGATTATTTTATTTGAAAACTAGTTTCGAATGCTAAACATTCATCTTCAGTTCTAAAACATACAATAAAATTTTCAACACATCAGTACTATGTTACATAGATTAAATATACTAAGGTTTTTAAAAAGATAAGACAAGAAATCAAGCATAGGCACTCACCTTCGAGGTAACTAAAACACTGAATTTGTGAGAAGTAAAAGGGGGGAGGCAGGTAGGTTAAGTTTTAGATTTACAACGGGGTTTCCCTTATGACTCATTGGGTTTTTTCGTTCCTATGGGAAATAAATTTAAAATGGGGCTATTGGATATGTTAATCTGATCATTTAAACAAAAATCTGGATCGGTTTTAAACGATTTTATTATTTCTAGTGATTCAAAAGTATTTAATTTTAGGCTATTTTCTACTTGATGTAATATTTTTACTCCCGAGTCTTTATTAAATTTGTGGTTATTTTCATTTAGATGGATAGCGAAATTGGAATTTTGGGTCTTATTAGTGTATGCTCTTATATGTTCATTTACTCTTTGATTTACTGATCGTCCGGTTTTTCCCCGTGTATTTTGCTTCACAGTCATTACATTTTAATTCGTATACGCCGCTTTTTTGGAAAGGGTCTATTTTGTCTTTCGGTGAAGGGAAGTATGATGACAATGGCTTATCTATTTTAAATGCAGGGTTTAAACCTAATTTATTTTTTTGTATTTACTCAGTAACTTAACCTCATTATCTCATTAACTTTGTATCTACTCATTTTTTATATTTACCAATTAAATTGTTGTATTTACTCATTAACTTTTAATTAATTATCATTCATTTTAATTTCTATTCAGTTTAATTTTAATTCAATAGTTACATAATAACTATTATGTACAATGCATTTATTATCTTCATGGCTTTTAGATATTGCCTTTATGTTATTGTCTTCATTCTCATATTGTTATTCTTATTATACCTTTGTTTTTTATACTCTCTACAATTTTGTCATACCATTTTGTTTGTTTTCTTTTTCCTCTAGTGCATTGCAAGCCGAAACGTCGGCATTATAAAGTAAAATATTATTTTTAATTTTGGTGTATCTATGACTGCATACCCTAACAATCTACATCTCTAAATGTTTTTATATTACTAAAACAATTACTAATCCCAAATACTTATTATAGTGGCATTATACATAGGAGTTCTTAGGTTTCACAACCTCGTGGAATTTAAATAGAGAATGTTAACAAATGATCATGTAAAGTATCCCCTACCTAGTTTTTATGATTTACATTTATGAATAGCAATGCCAAATAATTTTTTTTGTTCAAACAGCATAACTTTGATAAATTAAATATTATTCACATATTAAAGAAAAAAACAAAAAAAACATAGAAAATATTATAAAACTATATCTATAGTCAAGTCATTTTTTGTGTAAATATATTCTTTGTATTAATGTTTTTGAAAGAAATAATCTAATTACACTAATTAGCATGTTTTGTGGAACAGTAAAATTAATTCTATCATCAATACTTGATGAATAAAGTTTTTCTTTCTCAATAATAAGTTGCTTTATTCTTACATTTCCAATGAACAGCAAGGTGGCTTTTCCATTCTATGTCCAGTCCTCAATAAATGGAATAACTTTTCCATACTAGGTACAGAAGGATATGGTGTACCACCCAATGTCATAATTTCCCATAATAAGACTCCATATGACCATCTGGAAATGGATATAGTTATTAATATAAAATAATTTCCTGATGATTTTATATTTTAAGCAAAATACAAAGCCTAAGAAAGATAAATTATTCATCTATCCAGAAACAAACAATACAAATTATTTTCATAAAGCATTGATATAGTATATGTTAATATACTTTTAATGTTGAATTTGACCTTGAAGCTGTCCTAAATGATGCAAAAGTGAATCAGAACGTCTTCACAAAAACTATGTGTTCAAAGCTTAGTACAAAACAAAAATACACTTTATTTTTCTAACAATAACATTAAACTGAGGAAGTTACTAAAAAATATTATCGATAAATATAAACAAAATTCGTAGCCATCATAACATATAAAAGTAGTCCCTTAAGCGCAAAAAATAAATAATAAAAATAATGTTTTTTATGAGAGGAGATGTAGATAGTTAGGGTAGGCAGTCATAGATACTCAGCAGATCAAAATAAAATTTTTATTGTTAAAGCCAACGTTTCGACTTGCATTGCAAGTCTTCATCAGGGCTAGAAGAAAAGAAAACAAGCAAAAAGGTATGATACATGGTAAAAATATATGAATAAACACACACCACAAAACATAGGAATGAGTGAGAAAAAAATAAATAAACATAAAATGATAAATAAATAAATGTATAAGAGTAAGGATAGTAACATAAAGGCAATATCTAAAGGCCATAAGGACAATAAAGACTATTTAATTGAGGTTAAAATGAGAATAAATTAAAATGAGTGATAGTTACTTAAATGCTAATGAGTAATTTCGACAAAATAATTGGTAAACATAAACAATGTAGATGCTAAGTTGTTGAGATAATGAGGACAAGTTACTGAGTTAATACTTAAAGGAGTTAATACTTAATGAGTAGATACAGAGTTACTGAGATGTTGAGGACAGATAACTGAATTAATATCTGAAGGCACTGAAGCCAAGACACTAAATGTAAACTATTGAATTAAAATTGAAAAGAATATTAAAGGAGTGATAGTGAAAGAGTAAATATAACAATATAATGAGTAAATATAAAAAATAGTAGATATAGAGTTTATGAGATATAGTGGTTAGGCTAATGAGTTGATACAGTTATTACAGTTGCCCATTTTGAAGAATTTTATCAATATTTTTCACAAAACTTTTACCATATTATATCTATTTCCGAAACGTGGCTTAAGCCCCACATTCCTTCCTCTTCCGTCTCCCTTCCTGATTACTCTCTAACCCGCCATGACCGGGCTGGCCGGACTGGTGGTGGTGTTGGCATTTATGTCCACGATAGCTTAAAAACAAAAATCCTCGATTTCTCTCCCTCATCCATATACCCACATGTTGAATACCTTATCCTAGAAATTTCATCTGGCAATCATCACCTACTATACGCTGTGATATATCGCCCTCCTCTTGTTCTGTTCGGTCCTTCCTTCGAATCTTCCTTATTTAACCTTGTTCCTCTCTATTCCAATATTATTATCTCCAGAGACCTCAACACAAATTTCCTTGCTGACTCTAACGATAAGCGTTATTTAGATAACTTGTTCTATTTCCTCCGTCTTTTCATTGTACCTTTCGCTCCAACTCACCATTCCCGCTGGTCCGATACATGGTTAGACCTATATATCATAGATTCTCAAAAAAACTTCCTTTCCTCCTCCCAATGTTCTGTGTCCTTCCTATCCTGCCATGACCTAATTCAAATATCCTATGATTTCGAAACCCATCAGCTTCCTACTAAAACCATAACATACCGCAACCTTGACGCCCTTGACCGCGATAGTATCCTACCTCTCCTCGAAACCTTAGATTGGTTTGGAGTCTACTCAACCTCTTCCATTGACGCCATGGTGGAAATCCTCACAACCAATCTCCTCAGTATCCTCGATACCTACGCTCCGCTTAAAACCTCCACCTTTCGCCGTCGGCCTGCACCATGGATGTCTAAAGAAATTAAAGATCTGCAGAGAAAGTGTGAAGCTGCACGAAGACGATTTAGACGAACGAGACTCGTGGACGACTATCAAGCATTTAAAGTACTCCATAACCTGGTGCAAGTAAGAATTCAACATGCGAAATCTTCCTATTTCCACGAAGCCCTATTGTCCTCTTCCGACTCCAAGTCAAAATGGCAACTCCTTCGAAAACTCTCCCTCTATAACCCCTCCGGATCCTCAACCTCATCCAACTTCCCTTTTTTACCTAATGACCTAAACACCTATTTCGTTTCATCTGCTCTCACCTCTCCTTCCCGTTATACCAGTTTCTCCTCTGAAGTACCTTTCAATGACAATGAATTTTATTTTTCCTACATTACTCCTACAGAAATTATCTCCTCTATCATAAAATCTCATACCAATTCCATAGGCCCAGATGGTATCCCCGTTAAACTAATAAAACTACGCCTCCCAGAAATTTTACCGGTCCTTGTCCACATCTATAACTTTTCCCTTCAAAACGCCATATTTCCTACTCCCTGGAAAAAAGCTATTGTCCATCCTATCAACGAAATTCCTAATCCCACCGAACCTTCAGATTATCGCCCAATCTCCATCCTTTTAAACCTTTCAAAACCCTTAGAACGACTGGTACAATTCCAAATTTCTTATTTTCTAGAAGGTTCCCATTTGCTCGACCCTTTCCAATCTGGTTTCCGTCCTGGTTATTCCACACAGTCTGCACTAACCAAAATCATAAGCGATATCCATGCCGCCATAGATGAAAAAAAAACTGACCGTCCTGATACTCCTAGATTTCTCCAAAGCTTTTGATTCCATTGATCATTGTATCCTTTTTTCCAAATTAAAAGCTTTAAAATTTTCCAATAGCACAATCCATTGGTTCCAGTCTTTCCTCTCCGACCGCACTCAAGCAGTATCCATCCCTAATCAACCCTTATCCGATTTCCTAGCCCTCTCTTCCGGAGTAGCCCAAGGTTCCAGCATTTCGCCTCTCCTCTTCAACTCCTACATAAATGATCTCCCCCAGTCAATTTTTCATTGTTCCCACCACCTTTATGCAGACGACTCCCAGATATATTTATCCTTTCCTCCTACTGAATTATATGAAGCTTTTTCTAAGATTCAGGAAGACCTCAATAAAATCAGTGCTTGGGCCAACCTGCATAATTTAAAGTTAAATGCAGGAAAAACTCAAGCTATTATAATCGGCTCAAATCCCCTTCTCAGATCCATCACCGATTTTCCTACCCTAATCCTGAATAATCAACCTATCACCTTCTGTTCCTCCGCTAAAAACCTAGGAATCATTATTGACCAAAACCTTTCCTGGAAGCCTAAAATCGCCCAAATAGCCCGTAAATCAATAGGAATCCTCAAATTATTTCATCGTTCCCGCCATTCTCTTCCTCAATCCACACGAAAACTCCTAGTTTCCTCATTCATTTTTCCTCAGTTTGACAACGGGTGTGTAGTGTATGGGGGCCTTCTCGATGGGGCTCCGGGACAGATTACAACGTATCATGAACAGTTTTATCAGATTTGTATTCGGAGCCCCGAGACGTTCCCATGTATCTCACCTCTACACTGCCCTGGAGTGGCTCAATCCATCCTCCCGTAGACAATATTTCCTGGGCACCTTCCTGTACCATGCCATTAATAACCATTGCCCACCCTACATCTGTAACCTATTGATATTCAAGTCTTCTGTCCACTCCCAACTCACAACAAGATCACGTTCCTCTGACCTATATACTCCTTTCCACCGAACAGCATTATACCAACACTCCTTCCTAGCTTGATCCACCACCCTCTGGAACTCGATCCCTCCTGAAATTAGACATGCTTCTTCCTTAAACTCATTCAAAACTCTTCTATTCCGATATCTCCTTAAATCCCAGTTACAGCCCGCCAATAGGAGTGATAATTGAAAGTCAGTTAATCAAATTAAGCATATCCGATGCCGATGAGTTTGCTTCAATGAGTATATCATTATATAAATTTAAATTTGTTTCTCCAACAATTGTTTCCGTTTTGTTTTTTTCTCTTATAAATTATTGCTATTATTTGCATATTGTTATTATTATTATTTTTTTTTGTCCTACTTTTTTTTTTTTTTTTTTTTTCTCTCTCTTCTTTTCTCATGTATATATTTATCACAAAGTTCTATTTTCAATTGTATATTCATATATTACCTTTTATACTTATTATTGTCCATTTGAAATTAAGATAGCCAGACTATTGTACAACTTATTATACATGTCTGTTATTCTTAGGGGACAATATGTCCCAGAATAAAGATTTTTTTTTCATTTCATTTCATTACAGTTGATACAGTTATGCTATATCTATATAGATCCCTCCCAACTTATCCCAATTGGGATTTAGGATAAGTATTCCCAACAGTATTCCCGCCATCCTATCAGCTTTTAACTCATATCATCCCTACCTCCGTTTCACTGTGGAACTTGAAATTAATAATTCCTTACCCTTCTTAGACCTACTTATTATTAGAAATCCTGACAACTCTATATCCACCAATTGGTATACTAAACCTACCTACTCAGGTAGGCTATTAAATTTCCACTCCCAACACCCTTATCATCAAAAAATTAATACTGCAAAAAACCTTATCCACCGTAGTCTTTCCCTTTCCGATCCCCAATTCCACGCTTCTAATACCATTCGAATAAAAAACATACTCAGCTCTAATAACTTCCCCATAACCATTATCAACATACTCCTTAATAACTACAATAACCAATCATCTACCACCCCCTCCTTATCCAACTCCCCATTACCCCCGCCCCTATATCTATATAGATCCCTCCCCTATATACCCATCCTTTCAGATAAAATACAAAAGTCTCTATGCCCAATCTTCCCCAATCTACGCCTAGGCCTCAAGCCCCACAACAAACTCTTGAATATTTACTCCAAACTTAAAGATCCCATACCGCTTCCTCTCCGTTTCCAATGTCATTTACTGTATCCCGTGTGCCTTCCCTAATTGCAATTCCTCGTATATCGGTGAGACTAAAAACCATCTAAAAACCCGCATCTCACAACATAAATGCTCTATCACATCCCGTAACCCGTTTGCAACAAAACTTTCTGAGCGTTCCTTATCCCTTAACCATAGTTTCGATTTTGAAAAAACCACTATACTTGCTTCCTTCAGTAACTTCGAGAATCAATTAATATGCAAATCCATCTATATCAACCTTGAACCCCAACTGGTTAATCAAAAAATAGATAAGGAATAAATTTCCCTCACATATTCCCAAGTTTTAAACCTCATCAAAAAACTTCAATTTCCTCTTGGTTTATATACATATACTTTCATATGTTATTAATACGGTACTATCTTCCTTACTCCACTTTCTCCACTTCCTTCCTCCCTCTCGTTTTATTGATACTTCAACGCGCCAGCTCAATATCACCGTATTGTATTTCATAAACGAATATTTTCCCGCTCCCACCTTGGTCTGTAGTTTAGATACCCGAGGATAGATCACTCCACCCTCCTTTCCTCCCTTGTCAACTGTCATCTACTTCCCCCTGCCTTCAGTTTGTTTACCATTACCTGAACGTAAGTCTTTATAAAAATATTTTTTATTTAGTTTTATTTTATTTTATTTTTTGTTTTTGCCTTTTGTTCTTTGCCACTCAATATTCATCCTTTAATCATTAATATATCCTTTTCCTTTCTCCAATTTAAATGTTAGTGCACAATTTTTGCTAAATTTCGTTTTCCTCACATTTGCCCCTTATTTCAATTCCTTTCTGTTTCCACTGTACACACTTGTAATTACCCTACTATATATTTCCTAATATTTATCATATGTATCAATATATTTATCACTACTTTATAGCTGTACTTTGCATAATTTTATTTATTATTAACTATTTAGTTAACTCCCTACTGTTACTAGTAATTTTATCCTATATTTGTATCAACTCATTAGCTTAACCACTATATCTCATAAACTCTATATCTACTATTTTTTATATTTACTCATTATATTGTTATATTTACTCATTCACTATCACTCCTGTAATATTCTTTTCAATTTTAATTCAATAGTTTACATTTAGTGTCTTGGCTTCAGTGCCTTCAGATATTAATTCAGTTATCTGTCCTCAACATCTCAGTAACTCTGTATCTACTCATTAAGTATTAACTCCTTTAAGTATTAACTCAGTAACTTGTCCTCATTATCTCAACAATTTAGCATCTACATTGTTTATGTTTACCAATTATTTTGTCGAAATTACTCATTAGCATTTAAGTAACTATCACTCATTTTAATTTATTCTCATTTTAACCTCAATTAAATAGTCTTTATTGTCCTTATGGCCTTTAGATATTGCCTTTATGTTACTATCCTTACTCTTATACATTTATTTATTTATCATTTCATGTTTATTTATTTTTTTCTCACTCATTCCTATGTTTTGTGGTGTGTGTTTATTCATATATTTTTATCATGTACTTATACCTTTTTGCTTGTTTTCTTTTCTTCTAGCCCTGATGAAGACTTGCAATGCAAGTCGAAACGTTGGCTTTAACAATAAAAATTTTATTTTGATCTGCTGAGTATCTATGACTGCCTACCCTAACTATCTACATCTCTTATATATCACAGTCAACTATACCTTTTGAATAATGTTTTTTATGTTCAATAGTTACCGCTACATAACTCTCTTCCCCCCTAGTGACGGAGTCACAGAGCACCTTCTTCACCAAACGTCCATCCATGTTCTGTAACCGTCCTCCCGATGATTCGATGTCTGGGGTTGTCCAGACGGTGAACTTTTTTTCTCCTGCTTATCCTTGATATGGTTTTCATTGGGTGGTGTTGATGCTAGTTTTATTATAGTGGTTTCCGTAGGTGTGCCACTAGAAAGGATATAGGCAGGTTTGAGACGATCGAAGGAGGATGTAATTTCTCTATTGCTAATCATAAGAGTAAATATCTTGTCGCCTCAGTGTAGGACTTGGAGAGGGCCAGAATATAGAGGTGTTAATGGTTTATGAATAGCATCTTCACGCAGGAATACATGGGAAAAAGTTGCTAAATCCTTATGTTGAAAGGTTTTTCTGTTGTACATTTCACATGGCTTTGAGGGCTTGAGTTATGTGAGATCCTCTTTAACTGCTGTACGGCAACACAAGGCTCTCGACAAGTCGTGTCCTCTAAAAAGTCATCAGCAAGACAAGGGTTGCCCGTTTACTGTTTCAGCCACACTAGCTCCTTCATCTTCTCTGAAAGTAGCCTGAAGTCTGAGCAAAACTTTACGGATGGCAAAACTTGAGTCCAACGCCTAAGATGTGCCGTTAATGCTGATTGGATTGCAGATGATAAGCAGTAGTTCTCCGCTTTCGAATCTCCATTATTGCTGATAACCTAAGAAAAAGTTTCGCCACTAATTGCCTGCTTTGGCCTGTCAATTGGCATAAAATGCCTGAGCGACAGCCGAAGCACTGATCTCGAGAGGAATCGCTTCTGGCCATTGAGTCGCTGTATCCACCATGGTCAGAAAGTATCTCAGATGGCAACAGTGGTCTCACGATATAGATATGGACATGTTGAAATCTAGGTGCCCGTAAGTAACTGCCGAGAGGAGTCACTGTGTAGCTGCGAATTTTAGACTTTTGGCAAGGAATGCAGGTCTTTACCTGTTGAACTACATCCCGATTAATTTCTGGCCAGAAGTAGCGACTAGCGAGCAGCTTTCTACTAGCTTTGATACCTAGATGGATCAATGAGTGAAGACGGTCCAAAATGGCGCGGCGAAATCCTTTTGGGAAATAGGGTCGAGCAGTCGAAGCTGTGTATTTGTACCCAGGAGGGTGATGAATTTTAGTTGCAGCCTGGTATTCTTCTAGAGGTTTTTTTTTAGCTAATGTTCTTATTCTGTGGGTCCGCTATTTCTAAGAATTCGTCCGGCGATTAGATTCCTTCGATTCGGGATAGTGTATCAGCTACCACATTTTCAGATCCACGTCTAAATCTAATGTCTGAGGTAAACTGACTTATAAAATTAAGTTTTCTGATTCGACGAGGAGGGGCTTTCTCAGATCTTAGTAGGAACGCTTGAAGCAAGGGTTTGTGGTCAGTAATAGTGTGGAAGTTTAACCCTTCTAGTAGAGGCCGAAAATGTTTGATTGCTTCATAAATTGCTAGGAGTTCTCTGTCGTAGGTAGCATAATTTCTTTGAGTGCTTGACAAAGCTTTTGAAAAAATCCGAGGGGTTGCCATTCACCGTTCTTTTGGTGCTGCAGGGCACCACCAATACCTTTGTCGGATACATCGCATGTTAAAGAAATTTCCTCTGAAAATCCAGGATGGGAGAGCCTAGCAGCTTCAATGAGATTCTGTTTGCATTGTTCAAAAGCTCGTAGTGTCTCTTCCGTTCATGCAATGGAAGTTTTATCTCTCCGTTTGCAGTGGTGTGTGACTTGGTTCAAGGTTTTTTGTGTTTCGGCTGCGTGAGGGAGGCATCTTCTGTAAAAGTTTATCATATCTAGAAACCTGCAAAGTTCACTGATGTTGCTGGGTTTCGGGTACTCCTCAATCATTTTAACTTTTGCAGGAAGAGGCTATATACCAGTCGCGTCCACCCTGTAGCCGAGAAAGTCGACCTGACGCTCTCCAAAACCAAATTTGCTTACGTTGAAGGAAAGATTATATTCATTGAGCCTCTTAAAAATTTCTTTGAAGTAATGTTCATGTTCCCCCTGCGTTTTCGAAGCTTCAAAGAAATCGTCCAGGTATGAAAAAACGTATGGCAGATATATGGATAAAAAAACATGTTATCCACGAAACGCTGGAAGGTTTGTGCTGTGTTTTTCAGACTGAATGGCATCCTGAGAAATTCAAATAGGCCGAAAGGCGTAATAGACTGGGAGCCAGCCACATGCAAATTTAATGTAAAAGACATGGATTTGTATGTAGGAAGCTGGCAACACTGAGTGTGTTTAAAAAATTTTCATAACCTCCATATGAGATGTGTTAATTAGCTGAATAAAAAGTTAGTGTTTGTAATTAAAATGTGTGAAATATAAAGTGGCCAAATATTGAGTTGTAGATAGTTTTAATTTCAAAATAGTTACCAACAAAACCCTAAAGTTTCTTAACTCATTTTATCCTATCATCTAGTTTACACAATGTAGCAATACATCTACGGGCATCTTTTATGTCTCAAATTATAGCTAATTAAATTTCTTTTAAATTATTTTCTGAAGGTGTTTTTGTAAAACCAGGTCTTTCATCAGTAGTATCCGGCTAAGAACAAGACAACAGAAAAATTTTGTGAAAAATCGCCTTTTTTGGAGATCTTTATCTCCGCAATCAATTAATGTACAGAAATGCAATTAAGCTTAAATTGACACAAATTTATTGCTCTTTAATATGGCAAATGTTCGTATTTTACGACATATAAGCGAAAAAATGAAAATAGTGCTAAAATTTCGCGATTTTTCGAGTACTACAAAAATCGCTTTTGGTTTAGAGGATTTGGATCGCTTTTGGTTGCGAACTTGGATTTAAACTACTCTTATGAGTCCTAAAAACATATTAAAAAGTGGTAGATACATTTTTTTTTCACTTTTCGGGCCAGTTTCCCGCGATATAAAAACCGGTCTGGCAGCATGTTTTTGACGGCTTTTGGCTGCCAGATCACTTGATTCGTGTTTAGAAAAGGATACACTAAAACACAGGCTGCCAGACCACAATATCTGTCTGGTCTGCATATTCCTTCCTCTATCATGGCTTGAAACTCCCGCTTAACAGTTGCATACCTTTTAGGTGGAAGTCTTCTTCTCTTGCAGGTAACTGGGTTCCCTTTTGTCTGTTTCGCTCTTGTTGTCTAAACTCCGCAGTTCCTCAAGAATAGTATCGCTAGTTGATGTAGGTGACACTCTAACAGCGGCATTTACTTCTGCTGTCGTCTAAACTTCCATAATCTTCTCTGCCAGAGTGGCTAAAACCTCAAATATCATCTTGGCTCGTTGTGGCCAAAATTTCCTAAACTCTAGTAAGTAGTTTTCTCAGCCACAGGGTCTTCACGATATATTCCCCCAATAAAGAACCTGCCAATTGCAGCATACATCTATATAATTGAGAAGGTTTTTGGCTTCCCAGCAACGTATCACTTAATAATCTATTAATTTTAGAAGCATTGGACTCACCATACATCGAAACGAGGCGCCTTTTGAGTGCGTCAGGGGTCTTTTTCCATAACTGCCAATAGGTCAGCAACCTGGGTTAGGATCTAAAGTTCCAGACCCGCGACAACGTCTATAATTTGATCTTTGAAGAGGTTATAAGTGAAGTAGCGAACACAGCCCATGCTTGTAAAAACCACAATTCTGGGTTGGATTTGTATAAGGCTGGGAGTCTTGCAGTCGGCCCACCAAAGGCTCCTATATGGTAGTCTAATATCGATTTTGAGGTGATATGAGACTCGGAGAAACTAGGGCTCGCAGGTATTGCCTCACTTGGATCGCTCTTTATCTCCGTTTCTACAGCATCTCGTTGAAAAAATCACCTCGTGGTCACAAGTTGTCGTGAATGATTGGTTTAAATGTAAAAGTGAATCAGAAGGTTACGACAAAAACTACGTGTTCAAAGCTTAACACAAAACAAAAATACACTTTATTTTTATAAAAATAACATCGAACTGAGCAGGTTGCAAAGCTATAATTTATAATAGAAACAGAAATATTTAAAATAGAGAAAGTTGTGGGATTTAATAATAAGCAATACTCACACATCACTTTGAGTTGTATAAACTCTATGGAACAATGCTTCAGGAGCCATCCATTTCACTGGCAATCTACCATCTGTTTTTTTCCTATAATAATCATTGCTATGAACATCTCGAGCTAATCCAAAATCAGCTATTTTTAGAACATAGTTGTCACTGACAAGAACATTTCTGGCAGCAAGATCTCTATGAACACACTGTAACAAAGGATTTAATAAATCTAATTTCTGGTAATAGGTGCTACTGGGCCCTCAGTACAATATTAGGTAATAAGAACCTCCCTAAAAATCTTAAAAATAAGGGAGTATGAGACTGTTTTTAGACCTGTTGTCCTGTGTTGGAGCAAGATTTGGATGCTCACTGAGAAGAATGAAGGCATTCTAAATAGGTGAGAAAGAAAAATCATGAGGAGAATATATGGTTCTACAAAAGATGGATGGAAGATAAGAAGCAGCCAGAAGCTAAGAGGCCTGTACAAAGCTCCAGATTAAGTAGCAACATTTAAGCAACAATGAATAAGATGGCTACGCCATGTTTAAAGAATGAGCTCTCATGCTCAAAGAATGAGGAGGGCTCGGATTGCGCTGAATTGGACCTGAAGACCCTAGGTTTGAGGAACTGGAAGAGAGCACCTGGAGACCAAAATTAATGGAGGGGAATCGTGGAAGTCCAAGGTTCTACATGGGCCATAGCTCCATATTTGTAGTGAAAAAAAAATATAAACTCAATGTGAAAAAACTTTCAAGCTTTTGTATCCAAATTTATCTAGCATATATATATATATATATTGTAGGGGCATTTCAGATAGCTTGACTAAAAGAAATAAATATTATATTGAGCAAATGTGGACTGTATAATTAGAAAAAAAAAGAATGAAACTTTAAACTGGTTTGTGGCATAAGAAGATGAGTAAAATTCTACTCACCGGACTTCGTGTCTTCTCTAGGAGAATTTAGCCGCTTCCTGGTTACAAAATCGCGGCGACGAGATCTCTGACGCCGCGAAATGTTGACGACTGACGTCGGACCAAATTTCAAATGTTTAAACCACTTAACTGATAGAAAAACCGAAACTTTACTCATATACTATTAACTAGGAGGCAATAGCATGGTGGAGACAAGTTCACTAGAGAGAGTATAACAAAGAACAGATGTTACAAAAAACAAATGACTAAGTACCTGATTACAAAAAAAAAAGTTGAAAAAAATAGATAATGAGAAATAAAGGAAAACGCTTATAACTGCTTTAACATACCGCCCACCAAAATGGGGAGGACTTTCCCATTTTCAAAGATGATCAAAGGGATAAGGGAGTTAAAGGAAGAAGGAAAAAAAAAAAAAAAAAAAAAAAAAAAAATAATAATAATAATAATAAATAATAATAAAATAAATTAAATAAAATAAAATAAAACGAACATACAATTGTACAATAATTATTCAGTGGGAGTCATTCCGGTAAGGGAATGACTTGGTTGACAGGTCGCGTAAAGAGGCTGTCAGTAGTGCGGAGAGTTACCACCCTGGTATTGCCATCAGGACCAGGATGTAAAGTGTGGATGCGACCCAAAGGCCATTGAGTAGGGGGCAAATTTAATTTTTTTAGAATTACGACATCGCCGAGTTTCAATTCCTTAGATGGGCGTGTCCATTTCAGGCGTTGATTAAGTGTGTTCAGATACTCCCGAGACCAACGACTCCAGAATGACTGAACAACTTGAGATACCCTCTTCCAGCGATCATGAAGGGTAACCTTTTCAGGAATTTCTAATTCGGGGCGTGCTAACAGGGGTGCACCAACAAGAAAATGATCAGGGCTCAAGTAATTCATGGACTCCTGGGGATCGGAGGAAATGCTACATAGCGGTCTACTGTTGAGAATAGACTCAATACGAGCAAAAAGGGTGAAATATTCCTATGTGGAAAACAACACACTTTTAGCGGTCCGGTAGAGCAGCGTTTTGGTGGATTTCACGGCGGCCTCCCACAGACCGCCGAAATTGGGAGCTTGGGGAGGGTTAAATTGCCAGTTAATATGGCGTTGGGCAAGATGATCGGAGAAACTGTGTTGGTTTTCCAGCAGCATGTCATAAACCTCTCTTAGTTGCGTTTCAGCGCCTATAAAATTACGTCCCCGGTCGGACAACATCGTATTGGGCAAGCCCCTCCGGGCGATAAAACGGTCGAAAGCGGCGAGAAACGTGTTCGTGGAAAGTTCGGAAGCGAATTCTAAATGGACAGCTTTCGTGGACGCACAAACAAAAATACATAGATAGCCCTTGGAAATAAGAGGTTTGCGCAAGCGCGGAACCCGCACATTAAATGGACCGGCAAAATCTACTCCAGTGGTGGTAAACGGTCTACTGGGTTTGACGCGGGGGGAAGGCAAGTCAGCCATAATAGGCTGTAAAGTAGTGGCTCGAAACCTGTGACATATAGCACATCGGTGGATGGTTGATCGCAATATTTGCCTTAAAGACAAAATCCAAAATCTCTCTCGAATGAGAGCTTGACAAGTAAGAGGACCGGAGTGCATTGAAGAAATGTGGTAATGTGAGCATATCCTCTCGGATAGTTGTGATCTTTTAGGCAAAAGGATGGGATGCTGAGCGGAAAATGCGAGTTCAGAGTTCTGAAGCCTACCGCCCACCCTGAGAATGCTGGCTTCGTCTAGAAAAGGAGACAAATGTCCCAAAGATGGAACGGGTTTATCCGACTGAATAAGTCGGATTTGTTCGGCGAAATGCGAACCCTGCACAAGACGCGCAATTACAAAAAGAGATCGTTCAATTTCGGAGGCAGTCATAGAACCTTGAAAACTCGGTTTCGCATTCGAACGCGCGTGGCAATTCTGAGCGAAGCGCATCATCCAGGCTACCACACGCTGTAGACGTAAGAAAGATGAGAAACGGGTTATGATATATGGATCAGCAGGGACACTATTGGCAGCGAGTAGCACATGTGAATAGGGCTTCGACTCAGGGATCGAACTTGAGGGAGCAGATGGTGGGGCAAATGGTGGAGGCCAACTTGCTTGAAAGTCCGACATAAATGGAGGGCCATGTGACCAAAGTGACAACGCTATAGGCTCAGACAGTAAATTAGGGTTCAGCCCTCGAGTAGCCATATCGGCTGGGTTCAGAGCCGAACTGATATGAGACCAAACGGTGCAATCGGGTATGGTGTTGTTGACGTGGACTACACGGTTTGCGACGAATGTTTTTAATAAGTGGGGGGGGGAGTTTTAAGCCAAGAAAGGACGATTTCGGAATCAGCAAACAATTGATATCCGGAAATATTTACCGGATATTGGATATCGCAAACAGAGCTGAGCAAGTCCGTTAGCAATACGCAAGCACACAACTCGAGCCTGGAAACCGATAATGTTTTTAGAGGAGCGACACGAGTTTTTGCTTTCCACAAAAAAGAGGATCGAGTCTGGTAAGAATCGAAACAAATGTATATAGTAGCAGCATAGGCAACTTCAGAAGCGTCAGCAAAACCTACCAACCTGATAAGAGTGGTAGCGATCAGGGAGTACACATCTTGGGAAAGATAGAGTGGAAACGCTAGGCAAGTGGTGCACAGGATCATTCCATTGTGCTTCAATTTCGCTTGGGACGTTCTGATCCCAGCCGAGCTTAGCCGTCCAAAGCCTTTGTATAATGATTTTGAAGCATACGGTGATAGGCGATAAATAGCCATTGGGGTCAAATATACGAGCCAAAAACGACAACATGTTGCGTTTGGTACATTTAGCGTTGAAGGGTATCACTCTGTATACAAACAGATCTCTAGAAGGTTCCCAATTTAAGCCCAAAATTTTCAACGACTTGTCCTCGTCATTCAAAACCAAAGGGGGTTCGCAATGTTCCTCGGGGAGATCCTCAAGAACTTGAGGGTGACTTGTGGACCATTTGCGGAGCTCAAATCCGCCTAAGCTTAGCAATTTGGTTAATTGTGACCGCAGGAAACTAGCAGACTGGACATCATTAGCACCAGTTATTATGTCATCGACATAAGTTTGATTCATTAAGGCTGCTGAAGCCAAGGGGAAAGAGGAACCTTCATCTTTTACAAGCTGATGCAGCACGCGCATGGCCAGGAATGCTGAAGGGGCCAAGCCGTATGTTACGGTATTCAGCTGCGCCTCTTCGACTCGTGAATTGTTGTCCGGGGTCCAAAAAATGTGTTGCAGGTGGCGGTCCTGTTCGTGAACGAGCACTTGACGATACATCTTTTGTATTTCACAGCATAAGGCAACTTTAGCGAACCGAAAATTTAACAGGGCCGCTGAAACGTCAGATTGTAACTTGGGCCCCTTCAACAAACGGTCGTTTAAAGAAACGCCAGAAGAATCAGGGCTTGAGGCATTAAATACCACACGCAATTTGCTACCCTGATTGGTAATTTTGGTTACCACATGATGCGGAATGATGTACGTAGAAGGCGTGGAAGCCTTGGACATGTGGTCGAGCTGGGCGAACTCCTGCATGAAATTACGGTATTCTGAAGCAAGCTCAGGGGTCTTAGCTAACCGTCTTTGCAAATTTAACAAGGAAGCGTATATTACTATATATGTTTCATTCAAGGAGATTAATATCAAGTTATTATATTAAAAAGGCGTAACTCCTCATTTACTTTATTCATTTACTACATGTTTCAGAGCTTGTCATGTTGCTCCATCTTCAGGTTCTACAATCATTATGTTATTTTACAATTCTTCACTATATAAATACATCATTTAACATTTTTGGTTTTTATTACCTTACACTGTGATATTCTCAGTGGTCATCTCATCTACACTGACACCACTGGGCAATGTTCAATTATTGTTTTGTTTATTTATTGTCAGCTTCTGGCCTATTCATTTAGTGCCTATTTTACCATTCTACTTCCATTCTATTATTTGTATTGTCACTACTATTTACATTTTTATTACTATTATTTATTAATGATTTTATTCTTTTTATGGACAATTTATATTTTCAGTCTATCTATTAATTTAGCATAGTTTGTACCAATTTTATGTGTATCTGTTTTGTAGTTTACTGCCTGGTCTATTGTTTTATTTATATAAATTGCTTCCATTATTTTTCTATTTCTGGTTTTATACTCATGATTTAATATGGTTGTATTTTCAAAGTCAAATTCATGTTTGAATTTGTTTGTGTGTTCACACAGTGCAGTCTTATTATTATTCTCTTTGTTATTTATTCTTTTGCAATCATATTTATGTTGGTTCACTCTTTTTATTAAATTCTGTCTGGTTTCACCAATGTAATGCATTTCACAATCTTTGCAGTTTATTTTATAAATCAGATCTTTTTTAGTCCACTTATCTATTGTTTCTTTACTTCTTATTATGTTATTAATTTTATTATTATTATATAAAGCACCATTAATTTTAAAGTTTTCATTATTTAAATTATTAATTAATTGTCTTGTAAGTGTTGGGATGTAATTCACTCTGTTATAAGTTTTCTTTAGAATTATGTTAGATGTTTTTGGCATTGTTTCTACTGTGTTCTCTTTTATACTATCATTAAGTTCATCAACAGTACTTTGTTTTTTATGGTAGAAGTCAGTGATTTTCAATTGTTCATTTATCTTGCCTTTTTTACTGCTTGTTATATCAGTGTTGTTACTTTTATTGTTATTATTTCCTATGATAATTTTACTATTTTTGTCAGTATCATTATTATTTCCAATAATTGCTATATCTTTTATTTTTGTTTTATTTATATTTTTATACCAGCTTTTATTTATTATCTTATACGGGACCATATTATCTGTTAGGTTGTTTATAATTTCTTGTTTTATTTCTTTTAGGTATATTTGATCCGTTAGTTTTATTGCTGTATTAATGTAATTGTCTATTGTGTTTAGTTTTCGGTATATTGGGTGATTACTGAAGAAGTTTAAAATTCTATTGCTGGATTTTTCTTTTTTTATCCATTTAGTATTTATAGCATTTTTATTCTTTATTCTTAATAAATTTAGGTATTTAATTTCATTATTTGACATTTCTTCTTTTGTAAACTTAATTTTTTTATTCATTTTGTTGAATTCATCATATAGTATCTCCATCTCATTTTTATTTTCTGTTATTATTAACAAATCATCTATATATAACCAATAATATTGGTTGATTTATTACGCTATTGTTTAAACATTTTTTAATTAAGTGGTTCAAGGTGATACCACTTATGTTTACACCCAGACTAGAACCCATTGCAATCCCGTCAATTTGTCTATAAAAACTGTTATCATATTGGAAGTAGTTATTGTGCAAACAAATTTTTAACCCTTCCATATACATTTTTTTATTTTTAATATTTGTATATGGTTCTATTTCTTTCCAATTTTCATCTATAATTTTTAGGCTTAGGTCTATTGGAATGTTGGTATATAAATTAGTTACATCAAAACTATATATTTCTATGTTTTGATTGTAATCCAATTCATTCAGTTTACCTTTGAGTTCAAAACCATTTTTTATATCAAAACTATTATTATTATTGAGTGCATTAAGTGTGTTGTTAAAGTATTTGTTTAGTCTGTAAGTGGGTCCATTTATATTATTTACTATTAGTCTTAAGTTTTCTTCTTTTTTATGTAGTTTTATTAATCCGTGCACTGTTGGGTGGTATATATTATTTGGTGCCATATTGATTTTTTCTATTTTATTAATATATTTTTCTTTTTCTAATTTATCCAGGTATTTGTTTATTTCATTTATGTATCCTTTGGTTGGATCCAATCTCAATTTACGATAAGTATTTTTATCATTTAAGATGTTAAGCATTTTTTCATTATAATCCATTTTGTACATAATCGTTAATTGTTTTGTTTTTTGTCTGATTTAATAATCATTATTTCTTTATTATCCTTCAAAAATTGTTTCAGTTCTTTTATGTCTCTTATTATTTTATTTTCTATTATATTATGAACTTGACTTTTATTGCCTTTGTTATTGTTTTTATTTTTATTTAAGAAATTATTGATTGTAATACTTATGTTATTTCTTAGAATATTTCTGTGATTATCTGTTATAATTTAATTTATTTAAAAATATAAATAAAACAAAAATAAAAGATATAGCAATTATTGGAAATAATAATGATACTGACAAAAATAGTAAAATTATCATAGGAAATAATAACAATAAAAGTAACAACACTGATATAACAAGCAGTAAAAAAGGCAAGATAAATGAACAATTGAAAATCACTGACTTCTACCATAAAAAACAAAGTACTGTTGATGAACTTAATGATAGTATAAAAGAGAACACAGTAGAAACAATGCCAAAAACATCTAACATAATTCTAAAGAAAACTTATAACAGAGTGAATTACATCCCAACACTTACAAGACAATTAATTAATAATTTAAATAATGAAAACTTTAAAATTAATGGTGCTTTATATAATAATAATAAAATTAATAACATAATAAGAAGTAAAGAAACACATAGATAAGTGGACTAAAAAAGATCTGATTTATAAAATAAACTGCAAAGATTGTGAAATGCATTACATTGGTGAAACCAGACAGAATTTAATAAAAAGAGTGAACCAACATAAATATGATTGCAAAAGAATAAATAACAAAGAGAATAATAATAAGACTGCACTGTGTGAACACACAAACAAATTCAAACATGAATTTGACTTTGAAAATACAACCATATTAAATCATGAGTATAAAACCAGAAATAGAAAAATAATGGAAGCAATTTATATAAATAAAACAATAGACCAGGCAGTAAACTACAAAACAGATACACATAAAATTGGTACAAACTATGCTAAATTAATAGATAGACTGAAAATATAAATTGTCCATAAAAAGAATAAAATCATTAATAAATAATAGTAATAAAAATGTAAATAGTAGTGACAATACAAATAATAGAATGGAAGTAGAATGGTAAAATAGGAACTAAATGAATAGGCCAGAAGCTGACAATAAATAAACAAAACAATAATTGGACATTGCCCAGTGGTGTCAGTGTAGATGAGATGACCAGTGAGAATATCACAGTGTAAGGTAATAAAAACCAAAAATGTTAAATGATGTATTTATATAGTGAAGAATTGTAAAATAACATAATTATTGAAGAACCTGAAGATGGAGCAACATGACAAGCTCTGAAACATGTAGTAAATGAATAAAGTAAATGAGGAGTTACGCCTTTTTAATATAATAAAAGGAAGCGTATGATTTGGAAGAATTACTCTGAACCGGAGCAGCATCGGGCTTCATAGGCAGGGATCCGGAGTACCGGCCATCTGGCTTTCGTTGGTGAGTATCCCGGAAGTGTTGCTCAGCTAGAGTGTCGAGGGGATCTTCAATTACAGGTGCATGAACATGCTCGATTTCCCAGAATTTCGAAAGCTGCTGAGAAAGTTCAGCAGTAGAAATAAGCGACGCGATGCTCGATGAGGGAGTCTAGGAGTTCATGGGACCAACAATTGTCCAACCAAATATAGTGCTCACAGCAACGGGACCATTCGGGTGCTTGATAATAGGTTCAGGGGACAATAACTGTGGGTAGACGTCAGCACCTAGTAAAATTTCAACCTGGTCGGGTCGGTAGAAGGTAGGGTCAGCTAATTGGAGTTGAATGAACGATTGAGGAATCGTAGGAGGCAGTTCAACAGTTGGCAAATGCCCGACGATATTGGGAATCACCGACAAATTTGCGCTAACGTGCTGGGTCGTGTATGAGGAGACTATGTTGCACGATACGGTGCCAGGTGAGGTGGACAGCGAACCGCCTATTCCACTTACCGAAATGGGAGCACGATTCACTTTAAGCCGAAGAGATCGAGCCAAACTTTGAGAAATAAATGATACTTAGGAGCCAGGGCCAACGACCCCTGGCATTGGTACAACCAAGAGAGATATTAAGGATGCGAGCTCGAAAGGTACCTAGCATGTTAACAACAGAAGCTGGAGCTATTTTGGGAGTTGAAGAAGTGCAACTACAGGAAACAAGAGCATTAGCAGTAGTTGGCTCGGTCTTTTCATGTAATGAATTAGTGGGAACATTGGCATTAGGCTTAAGTGGAAGCGAGGAATCATTTGAGCGATCAGGATGTAACAGCGTGTGATGATTCCTGGATGAGCATCTACGGCATGATGCCGTCGAGGGGCAATCGGCTTTCAGGTGTGAACCAAAGCAATTGAAACACCTTCTATGGGTGCGGAGAAAGGAAATCTTTTCTTCCCTTGACACTGGAAAAAAGGTGGGACATGAAGATAAGGAGTGACCCTTATGACAAAATAAGCATTTGGAAAAGATTTGTGTGGAGGCTTTTTTTTCATTGTTGGCTACAATAAAGGATAGTTTAGAAGTACCATGAGATTGAGGTTTATTAGAAGATAAGCTGCTGGCAGGGCTGTGGGTGGATGAAATTTCTAAAGTTTTTATTTGATGCTCCACGAACTCTAACAGTTTATCATAAGAGGTGATTCGCTGTGTCGGCTTGCTTTTCTTCGAAAGCTCTTGCAATTCTTGAATCTAAATTCCTGAGGGATAATGATAACAACAAAAAGTTTGCTAAATCGCCAACCTTCAAAGCTTTGATGGCTTCAATTGAGTTTTGATGGACTTGAATGAACGTTTTTAGAGCACTCAACGAGTGCGTGGTGGAGCACTTATAGTCCAAAATTGTATTCAAATATGTGGTGGCGATACGGCGAGTGCTTTGATATCGGTTTACAAGAGCTTGGTAAGCCAAGGGGTAATTTTCAGCTGTTAACTGAAAATTTTCAATAACAGCCAGAGCTTCATGGGAGACCGATGTACGTAAATAATGGAACTTCTGAATGTTTATCAATTGAGAATTCTCATGGACAAGAGAATTAAAAATTGAGAAAAATTCGCTCCACTTTTCAATATTGCCGGTAAATGTAGGAATGGTAATGGGAGGCATGTGCTGGGTAATTTCGGGTGGTTCATTATTAGTTGATTGTATGTTTTCATTTTTTATCAAGGGAGCAGGTTCTTGTTTTTTTAACTTATGGTATTTGGCTTGAATTGTGAATAGAATGGTTCGAAACGAGGATGAAACGTGTGTAGTTTCAACGGTATCATCGGGGTCAAGGTTGTAATTTAATTCAATAATTTCATCAGTTAGTGTTTGGAACTTCTTTTGGAGGAATAATGAATCATCATAATACGAGCGAACAAGATCTATATCAGATACGGTCGAATTCTTTATCTCATCCCATGATTTGGTGATGTCGGCAAAAATGTTTTGACGTTTGGTTTCAGCGATTTTCAAAGCCTTTAATATTTTTTCGCGAGTTTTTTGATCCATCGTTAAAGTAAATAATTAAATATGGGGGCAGCTGAAATGTAATATGAAAATTCAAATTAATTAAATCAGAATGGTTATGATTCGAATTAAAATTGAAAACCGGTAACGAAAAGTGACAAATGTAATAAAATCAAAATAAATAAGTAAACAACAAGTGAATAGGAAAATAAATATATTAAAACAAAGCCAAGGATAACTGTATTAATGGGATTCAAAAAGGTTTCGATCCGAAAAGAAATCGAAAACCAAACGCGTGAATAAAATAGTAAAATAGAAACAAATACTAACAAAAAGTAAAGAAAATCAGAATTTTCGATTGATAATATGATCAAAATAAAGTAAAATGCAAAGAACGTAAAATGAATAGGTTTGATAAGGTTACAATTTACAATGTATCTTTGTAAGGTTACAATAAATAATTTTAAGGTAGCAGTGGCTATACTATGTAAGGCTGTGGATTCTAACGAATGTTTCGTAAGATTAATCAAAATGGCTACCTAAAACCGACGCCGTTTGTGAATTTAAGAAAGAAAATTAATTAATAAATTAATTAATTTTATTTGGGGGCAATAATTAACCTTATTGTTCAAGAAATACTCTAAACATACTTTGTGTGGTTTAAACATTCGAAATTTTATGTGGCCCAAGAGGGCCAAAAATATGTAGGGGCATTTCAGATAGCTTGACTAAAAGAAATAAATATTATATTGAGCAAATGTGGACTGTATAATTAGAAAAAAAAAGAATGAAACTTTAAACTGGTTTGTGGCATAAGAAGATGAGTAAAATTCTACTCACCGGACTTCGTGTCTTCTCTAGGAGAATTTAGCCGCTTCCTGGTTACAAAATCGCGGCGACGAGATCTCTGACGCCGCGAAATGTTGACGACTGACGTCGAACCAAATTTCAAATGTTTAAACCACTTAACTGATAGAAAAACCGAAACTTTACTCATATACTATTAACTAGGAGGCAATAGCGTGGTGGAGACAAGTTCACTAGAGAGAGTATAACAAAGAACAGATGTTACAAAAAACAAATGACTAAGTACCTGATTACAAAAAAAAAAGTTGAAAAAAATAGATAATGAGAAATAAAGGAAAACGCTTATAATTGCTTTAACATATATATATATATATATATAAAGTACTAGTTTAGATGATTAGTGACAATTTTAAATCAAGTCAAATTATACATCCAGGAGAAGCTAGAAAGTGAGCAGAATAGTGAATACAGTTGTGAAAAAGAATAAACTCAGAATGTTTTGGACAGTTTATTGAGTGAATTTCTTTTGATTGTGAGAATATTCATGGAAACAGCCTTTGGGATCATTTTATACGAAGTTTATCAAAATGCTCTCTAAATATTTTCCCACACTTTTGTGATGACTTTATTCAGTTCCATGATATTTTCAGTTTCTGGATTCTGAATAATTATTAGAACAATTACTTTCTACATTTAATTATCCTATAGTATATATAATTCCATAAATCTTAAATTGTTACTAGACTGTAAAACAATCTATGATTAATTGAATGATATAAACTAGAACTTAATCTAGGAGTTAACAAATATTGGTTTCACAGGCCTGGATAATCTTACAGCCCTTCTAATAACTTTTTGTATATGAACTTTATGTTAGAAGTAGAGCCTACATTTGTTGCAAGTTATTTTCTTGGTAGTTTCATGAGATTAAAATTTAAATAATATGTATAGTTTAATATTTCAATCAACAAAAAATTTTTTCAACAACACAAATTGGTGGAATATACATTAAATAATAGATTCAAACAGATTTTATATATACTGCTTTCAAATTCTGGCCTCTCTCTAAAAAAATATTGAAGTTATGAACTGTGTTACCCATATTAAAAAAAATATATAAGACAATACTTATTGAGAGTTCATGATTAAAGACTGCAGAAAGTTAATTTTAAAAATTAAAAAAAAGGTCTGTGGGGGATGGTGGGGGCTTTAAAAAAAAAAAAATTATGTCAAGTAGTTGTTTTGAAACCAAAGATCAATAAAATATCATTCACATAAAATAAGTTTTCTTATTAGCTTAAATATTCCTATTAGTTTATCTGTTCTTACCCTCCTTGAAGATAAATACTGCATGCCCCTGGCGACCTGGAAAGCAAAAGACACTAAGTCTTTTTGTGTTAGCACATTTCTGTTATCCTGTATATCTTCACCAATTGCAGGCTCATAACCAGATGAAGGTCTATGCTGTCTTAAGAAATCCCTAAGGTTTCCATGAGGAGCGAATTCAACCAAAACATATAATGGGCCACCTTGTGTACAACACCCTAACATATTTATGATATTTATATGCTTTCCCACCATTTTAATTATCTCCATCTCAGAAACTAAATCTGTCATTTCTGCATCTGTATGACCTTCTAAAATAAAAAAAAAAATTACAAATGTGAATTAAAAGTAATTTTACAGTTCCAGCACAGTAATGAGAAAAGACTTTTTCTAATATTTATTATATTGTAATGAAATAATATTTATTTATTTTATTGTATATTTTATTTATATATATATATATATATATATATATATATATATATATATATATATATATATATATATATATATATATATATATATATATATACTTATTTGATTGTAAAATGAATACATTTAAATTACCTTTTAACATTTTAACAGCTACTATAGAAGTAATGCCTGGCTGAATCACTCCTACAGCTTCAGCTTTTACAACTTTACCGAAAGCTCCTTCTCCCAAAGTTTCACTAAGAACTAGATTTTCTCTAGGAAACTCCCAATCTGAGTCTAATGGTAACTCATACTCTAAATCAGGTTCTATGCTATCACCTTTTGATAATGTCCTGTGTTTTTCAATTTTCACTAAAGGCATCAGCTATAATAAAATAAGATTATTACATTAATTAAAACAGCAGTTGTGTGTTGACTGTGTCAGCTACTCTACTCTAAAATTAGCATTTCTTTTCTTGAGATACCACCCCTTTGTAAGTGTTTTTCACAAATTTCAGGCATACTCTGACATATTAGTAGGTTCCTTACAAATAATTCACCATCACTGAAAAATTCTGAGTGATTGAGAAGGGTATTATTTGCTTTACTAGCCTAGTAAAGTTGGTTTATTTAAAAAAAATAAATTTTGATCAAATGTTTTTATATCAATTTGGTCTCCTTTAAAGGGATTTTACTGGGGGAAAAAATTGTTTTTTCTTTTAAAAATTATCTTGTCAAGAAAAGGGTTAGTTGTAATAACTATGCTTAATATAAAGATTTTGATATAAACTTCTAAAATCATAAACTTTAATATCTATTTGCATTATCAAACTATACTTATAAAATTTACATACAGTATTACAATCCAAGTTTATATTCTAAAAATATCCTAATTATATATAAATAAAAAAATTAACTTTTAAAAGCAAGTTAATATATTTGCAACTTACTAATGGATCCTGTTCATTTTTGGGGCATTGTTTATCAATAATAACTTTTTTTCTCCACTGTGTGATAGCTGCAGATCTCTCAGCCTCTATAGCATTCAATTTTTTCAATTTGTCCCTGAATAACATAAGGAAAAAATTCAATATTCTATTTTTTATCAATGTACTTTATATTAATTAAGTGATGACTAAATTGAATTAATTCAATCGAAAACCTTTTTCTTTATGTATTGTTTTTATGGTGAGTGCAAACAAATAGGGGAGTATCTTCCTTAATTAGTTAACACAGTAATTTTTTTTATGCAAGACAGGAATGAACACATACATTTATAATACAATAATATACATTATTTGAGTTTTTTATTTATAGCTGAATATAATATAAAATAATGACAGCCTCATTATTTTATTTTTTAAAATTAAAGTATACCAGTATTTATTGAAGATAAAAGAAATCTCTATACTCATTTGTACATCATTTAGGATACATTGAATGACTTATTGTCACCCAAAACGATCTGGGTTCAAATGTGGACTCAGAAAAAGCAAATAGAATCTTGGAGAAACACCAACTCAGTTAATTATCATATCTGCAATTCAATAATTAGAAATAGAGAGAAGGATCAAGATACAAAGCTGAATGTATTTGAACTCTGTAGCTCCTAGTGCTCCTGTATCGAGCTGAGTGCTCAGTTCTCCCAAGAAAAATGCAGATGTTGATCCCTGCAGCTGAGATTGGGTTTCTCATGAGGGTATTAGGGAAACGTAGAAGATAGTATTTTTGTTTAAAAACTAGGTGATCATTGAACAAGGCAAATGATTTGTTTACTAAAAAAGTATTAGACCAAATTAAACAATGTGGCTTAAGCATTATTTGTAATGGAGTGATCCAGTTATTGAAAATCTATACTGAATGGAACATTTTTCCTTCCTCAATATTGGAAACTAATGTTAGAAAAAGGCTATTGGCTAGCTAAATTCTCTCTCCTTTGGAGTAGTGATATTTTTAGGACCGAAGAAACTGGTATATTGTGTACTGATCCAGAATGTAACGCTCTATGGCTTCAAGGGTTTGGACTCTGAAAAAATTACAAGCAAAAAGATATTTATGAGTGAAGATGAATTTTCAAAGGAAACCTACCAGGGTTTTAAGAGTGGAGCATGCCAGAAACATCAAAATCAGAGAAAGTATGAACTTCTACTATTGGTCAAAGAAATATCATAGAAATGAGCAAAGAAAAAAATATCTAGATCATAAGGTCATTCCTCCCAATGGCAAAGTCTGGGAATGACAAAATAAATTAGATCCTCCAGGTCAATGTTAAGCTTGGACACTAAATCAATAGGTTCAGGGCACCTATATTTTCACTGTTCCTCCATAAGCATGCATCTTTGGGGACTGTGTTTTGATGTTTCTTTGGGAATGTTACTGTCACATTCATACAAGGGCATTGGGCCAGTTTTTTAAATATTTTATGGAGGTGTACTTATGGCCGGTTATGACTGGTTAAGTTTAAAGGTAAGGTCATTTAAAACAAATAAATACAGGTTAAATGATGAAATTAATAATGAAATGAAAGTCTAAAGGTTAAAAAAAAAAAAAAAAAAAAAGGAACACAAAGTAAAATGGAAAACAAAGTAGAAGAAACTACGGATAAGAAAATATTGAGAGAAAAGGAGGCTGTTGAACAGTAGGAATGGAAGAAGAAGCTTAGAGAGGCACAAGAGAATCATCTAAATGTTAACTGATTTTAACAAAACTTATTCAATGCTGTATATATTTGATTAATGGAAATTAATGAACATTCATAGTTTTAACTTAAAACTAAAATTAATGATTTGAAAATATTTTAAAAAATCAAAATATTCTCTATTACACTTTATAAATTTTTGCTAACGTGTTGTTAGCTTTTCCATTTTCTCTAATCTGATTTGAATCTTTAAACAAATTCTAAAAACATGTTTTTTATCAATACATTTTTATCTCTTAAAAAGTGGTTTAGATGCTTAAAAAAATGCAATTCAGTAGGTGAGAGGTATGGATATTAGGGCAGATGAAGTAGAGTCTCAGAACCAAGCTTCAACATATTGAAATACAGCCCAACCTACATTACAATGATTTTTTGCTGATCGTTTAATGCATGAAGAACCCAAGTTTCAATATTCTTTGCCTTTCCATTTACCTAACTAAGAGTTTCTTTGCATGTTCTTAATTGTCTCAGAATTTGCATTTACCAAAGCTAGCCTAACATTGTCATCAGAATAAAAAGTCCTGCCACAACTCTCTTTGTTTTCAAAGCTGTAGTCTCTCTCAAAAGTTTTTAAGCCATCGTTGAGTGATGCTCTTCCTCACACTATCATTGCCTTTGACTTTGCTTCTAATTGTTTATTTCTGGTTGTTTGTGCCCCTTGCAAAAGCTTTTAAATTTGTAAAAAAAATCATGCAACAAACCTGTGTTGATATCTTAGTAAAGATAGAATTATTTTCAAGTAGTGAATTGCTAGAGAAGCAAATAAAAAAAAAAAATTTTTTAGGAGAGGTTTAAGAAGTGCTGATATTCATACAAAAGAATAATCCATTACAGCTTTTTAAATATATAGATTGATGGAAAGCAAGAAAGCCTGCATTGTAGTCTGGACAACCCAATAATATAAGAATCGGACAAAAACCTAGATATCTTTGAGAAAGAAGTTTTTCTTTGAATCATTGTTCTTTCCCACAACAGAGAATAATGGTAACAAACAAGTAAAAATTAAATTTATGACCCCTTATCACTCAAGTAATAGAATCAGGCTTTGATGGACAGAAAAGTTTTGGGAACAATTGGAAGACAACTAATGATAGATTTGCTAAGCAAATGATGCTCGAGGAAGCCTAAACACACTTCTGGGATTTCATAGTAAAATGTAATATTAATCATGATGTAATATAAAAAATAAGATCATATAAATAATATAAAATAAATTATAAATAATAAGATTACATAAATCATAAAGATCCAAATATGCATGCATCAATGTTTAATATGTTAAAAGAATTAATGGTAACCACCAACCTTTTAAGTCTCTGAAAAACCCACATCATAACGAATGTTCCAACAAAAAAGGCACTACAAAGTATACCAAATAGTATGAAGGTATTCTGCACAGCGAAGACTCTAAATGAAAACCCTGGGTTTTCTTCTGTTTCAAACTCTAGAATTCAAACATATGTATCAATTCCCAAAGGAAGGAATAGATAAAAGTTCAGCAGTTGTTTGTTCACAGAAAAACGTAATAAGTATACATGATTATTTACTCACTATCCACTATTTTCAGGTATGCACTGGAAGAAGTGTAACCCAGCTTGTTCCCAGCTAAACAAGTATACCAAGCTTCATCATCATGGGTAACATTATGAAGTACAAGTTTTTCTGGATCACTATTATCATCACCTTTCTGTAATATTAAATTTCTCTAATACATCTACATTAAATATTAATAAAAGTTTTCACAACTCACAACCATTCTAAGCAATAAACTTCTAGGTAGCTAGTAAAAATTAATGTTCTTGGGTGCTGGTTAGTTGTATGATTACCCATATATAATTTGATCACAGGCATTACTAGTTTTTGTTTACAGGCACTTAAAAATTCCTCATGAAAAAAGCAAGCATGAAACAGAATCAATTAATATATATATATAAATAATAATCACTTTTAAGAGGCTCTTTTTTTTTCTTTTTTGTTTTTATAATTAATTTATGTGAAAAAAACTTAAAAACCCTTCATTCTGCTCAAATGATTATCTATTTAAAAAATTCTCTTTTTAAAAGGAAAGAATGTACTGCATGAGCACATAGAATAGGCTTTTAACTGAGTTTCCATAAAGTCCTGCCCCCCCCCCCCCCCCCATACTTTCTCATTATCTTGTGAAAGATCGATATGAAAAATAAAAATATGTATGTCTATAAATATAAAGTGAGAATATATTTAAAAAATTATATATTATTTTAATTTTGGTCGATAAAATATTTGACAGATCACTTTAGACCTAATCTACAAACTACAAATAGTAAATTAAAAATATTCAATTTAAAAAATATTACCTTATCCACACTAGATTTTTAAAAAATATATTTTTTGTATATATTTTATTTATTTAATATTTTATTTTATTTAAAAAAAATGTATTTGAACTGACCATAACCGGTGTATAAAAATACGGGATATGAGTCATGGTCACCCCTTTCCTTTTCAGTTTTATTTAGTGTTACAAATGTTCTTTCTTCTAATAAAGAAAAAATAGAATTTTCTTCATTTGATTATGTCATTTTAAAACTTATATACTACCCTTCCTTGTAGTTGTGATGTTAGAGCTTACGACTCTTAAGTGAACATTACTAGTTATAGTCAGTTATATTTTATACTTCATGGATGGCTACTGCTGTTTAAGAAAACTGGAAATATTGAAAGCAGATACTTTGTAAAAAATACATACCAATTTCTTTTAATTCATTAATTTTTTACTAGGGATGATTACCAAATTGTATGCTGTTACTGCTTACTTGGGAAAATCAACAAGAAGTGCGGTTACAAATTATACTCTGATAAATAGTTGTTTTAATTCATTTTTAACTATCATTCCATGATGGTTTTCTAAACTAATAAGTAGCTACAAAGTTTGTGAATGAGTGCCTCAATTGATTGTGTTTTTAAACGTTTATTTTACTTTCTTGTTAGACCGCATTGTATTAGTATTTAGATTATTTTTATAGCTCTAGTTGTTCATTAATTAGGTAATACTCATGTTTAATTTATTAAAAATATTTGTTTACAGATTATTTTTTTATATGACAATAACTAGTCTTGACTATGATCATAACTGGTATTTTTAGCTTTTTGTTATAAAATATAAAAATTTATTTGAAAGGAAGCTTTAGTGTATTTGTCAATTTTACATTCAATAGAATAAACTTTTGAGAATTTAAGTATATAACCAAAGATGTTATATTACAAACTGTATCAACGATATTCCCTTATAAATCGACAAGTTCCCTTAACAATGACCATAACTAGTGATTTACCCTGCAATAAAACATTACATAAATGTGAAAAATAGTGAATATACATTTCAAAGATTTGTAAAGCAACTACCTTTCATTAACGCTTTATCTCATCAAAAGCTTTGGAGGATTTCAGGTATCCAATTGGAAGAAATTTGCGAGTCCAGTAGGTTTGGGTAGTTATGGAGTTAGTTATGAAAATGTAGATATCTGATTTTGGCAAAATTAGAAATATATGAAACATTAAGATCAGTATGAATAAGTTTATTTGTAACATAAAAAGAAACATTCCCAATTTTTCAAGAAAATTAAATTAAGCAGTGAATAACAAAAAAAAAATTCAAAATTGTCATTAAATGAAAATAAAAACATTTGAGTCCCGCTTATTAAAAATAATTAATACAAATAAAAGAAAAATAAAGTTGAATAAATATGTATTACTAGTTACTTATTTCCTGAGTAATAACATAAAATAATTTATACTTTTGATATTAGAGTACTACCAATGGGTGATTCCTCTACAAGTTTTTGTCATGTCATTATTTTGTAATGTACACCCCATATTTACTAGACATGCTTTTCTAATACAGTTGCAAATTTTGGTTAATAAAAGAAGAAAAAAAAATATTTCGTCCATTTATTTTCCTGATATTTTCTCTAGGCTTTTCCAGGTCAATTGACAACCTGCAGCTGATAGATTGATATTGACCAACTATTTTCTGTAATATTCAATCATTCTTATTTTTTTAAACAAATAGATTGAAAGTTTCCCCTTACTAACTATTATGTGAATGTACATATGTGACTTGGGCCAAGTATCTGAAGCTATTCTTGCCACATTCTTTAAACTAAATGCAGTTCCCTTCTCCAATAATATACTTTGTACACAGCTTTCCTGATTGTGTCCATTTATCTAAAAAATTTTCATCTTTGATTAGGTAGAAACTTATTTCTTAAATTAAATATTATTTTAAATTGTTTTAGTGTAAATCTAAACATTCACTTGTTTTAAACATTTTTTAATTTATTAAGGTTGTAAAAAGCTTTCGTTATTTGATTCCTTGGTTAACTACTTATGAAAAAAATCAATTATACCATTGTCTGCTTCATTTAGATTAATAAAAACTAGTAATTTCAAAATAGAATGAAAACTTTATTTCTTCATTAACAAAACTTAGAGCAATTTTCTATTCCACTGTTTCAATAAATAAATGTAATTGTGCTTACGGCATAATAAATAATAAAATTGGAAGGATTGGATTTCTTTTTGAGAGATTTCCTTTTATTTATAAGTTTTACAAGTTCTCATATTTATTTCTGAGTATATATATATATATATATATATATATATATATATATATATATATATATATATATATATATATATATTCAGAAATAAATATGAGAACTTATAAAACATATATATATATATATATATATATATATATATATATATATAAGACCCGATGCGATAAGGAGAATTATTTGAGGAATAAATCAGTTATATTTCAACTATCTAGGTGTTCATATATCAATCCTTTTTCTTTAATTATTTTATATTATATAAAAGCTCATAAATGGTGCCGAAACCCGGGAGTTGGCTTATGTGGAGGAAACGGAAGGTCAGTAAATTTTTTCTTTATAAATACAAAAAAAAAAGAGAAAAAAACTTTATTAAAAAAAAAAAATTCTTTTTCGTGTGTAATCTTCTGTGATTAAAAAAATAAATGCCAGAGGGATCAGAAGGTGTATTAGGACAGCCAGTTCTAGCTGAAGCACACGCGAACACGTTGGCCTGGATGAAAGTGAGGGTGGTCACTGCGCAGGAGCTGCGGAGGGCAATATCGGACTGGAGAGATAGGTGAACTTAATCACTTTATTAAAGTCGGAGATAGGCTGTTGGCTAGAATTGAGGTCAAGGCGGCATATAATTTGGTGGATACGGGAGACGCTGAATCTCTAAAGGCGGACTTAGAGTGAAAATGGACGTTTTGATTCAAGCGGATGAGGGGACTTCATGGGAGGTCGTGAAAAGTCGCTTGAAGAAGGCATTTGGCGGAGGAAGATGGTCCATTGAAGAAGATATATATCAATTGTTTCGGGAGAGAAAGCACCACCATCAAACTACGGGTCAATACGCTGTAGGGATGCTGGCTCGCTACAACAAGCTTATGGAGAAGATGCGAGAGACCGTATCAGCCACAGAATACGCAAAGGAGTAGAAGCGGCAATGCAAGGGAAAGAGTGGCACAAGCTACCCCCACTCCAGCCGCCCCCTCGGCACATGACGGCCTCGCTGTTGTCCAATCTCTATTTATGTTTTGAAGAGGTTTTACAGTTACTAGTGAAATGCCGTGTTGTGTAGCTTTTGGTTGCAGTAACAAAGTCCAAAATAAGAATGCTATTCCTCCAATTACCTTCCATTTATAAGTAAAATTTTCTTAAAACTCTAATTAAGTTCTTTATTTTTTCTGAGCTATCTAACGAAATATATTAGATTCATCCTTAAAATTTTATTTTCTTCAGATTGGAACGATTCCCTATTTGCAAGTGTATGACTAAATGAACTTCACAACGTTAGTAATACAAAGTAAAAAACTAACGTAAAAGTTTTAGTTATTAAAACGTAACGTAAACGTTAGTAAACGAGATAGGAGTTACTAAGAGGATACATTAAATGCACTGATGATGAGCCGAATGATTTGAAAACGTTTTGTGGCAATCAAAAGTATTTTTCTTTATTTGTAAGTAATACACTTGAAAAAATAATTCATCCGGAAACATTGGACGTAAAGATAATTACAAAGAAAAATATCAAACCTCTTTCTTCATTTGATTAGTCTGTGTTTGCATAGCGCATTGCTCGGAAGATTGAAGATTACTGTAGTTAAACCATAACTTTAAATATGTTTTATATTGTATAATAATATCATATTTTATTTTTGTCCCTAGTTTTCCCCTTGGATAAAGATGAACGAGTTAAATGGATTAATGCCGTCAGACTAGAGAATTGGAATCCAACAAAAACCAGTTGCTTATATTCAAAGCATTTTAAGGAAACCGACTTCGACCAATCATCTCCTTTCCTCACAAAATTGAAAAAAGGCGTGGTCCCATCAGTATTTGACGGATTTCCCGACCATTTGAGACCAAAAGATAAACATGTTCGTGATTTTTTATTATATAATATATAGGTTTTATTTTTTTTAAAGGTATTTTTATTTATTTATTTTTTACCACAATAGAGCCGCTATTCCCATAACTAATTAATTTTAGTAGAGGATATGCATAAAAAAAAAAATAAAAAAAATTAGGAACCAATTTTCTCGTCAAGTAATACTATAACGTTGCCAAAGGAATCATTCAGAATTTGAGGTGCCGATTTTATTTTTAGTTTCTATTGTTGATAGAACACCTGAAATTTGGACCGTTTGTAATCGTGGAGCATATTAGGAACAAGCTTCTTTCCCTTGCTTTAGGGGCTTCATTACTGTGAATAGCTTGTCCGAAATCAATAGAGTCAAAATACTTATAGTCCGATAGCCAGTACGAAAAAATTGACATTATTTGAAGAAACCTACGGCTTCAGTGTTTTGAATCCTTATAGTATTTACAATAAAAAAATGAATCTACCAGTCAGATAATGCTACCTGATTCAGCCAATCATAAAATATATTAGCTTTAGGAAAAGGGGCTGTATTATGGTAAAAATAATAACAAATAAAATTTCTTTAAAAAATAAAACCTATACACATTGTATATAAATCTTTACATTTGTGTAAATGTATGTGCTCTAATATTTATCAGATGCATATTAGAGGTTTCATTATACATTTTTTTTTAAATAGGAGAGAAGAGCGAAAAAAAGACATAGTTGTCCTACAACAATCACCAAATCTCCTGACGAGAAAATATTGAAGACAATGTTGGCAAATGCTAGAAGCGACGTAACAAAATTACAAACACAGCTTGAAAGTACTTCAGCTGAATTGAACTCTGCTCAAAATACCCTCCACTCCACTCAAAGTATTGTAAGCGAAAAGAAAAAGAAATAAATAAATTTGAGACGACAGGCAAATAGGTTGAAAAAGAGAAATTGTCAACTGAAAACTATTATTGCTCAGCTGAAGAAAAAAGATCTAGTTGCCGATTAATATGCGGATATGCTCGGAAACATATCACAAACTACCTCAACTCTCATAAAACGACAAGTCTCGAAATCAAATAACACCAAACTTTCGAAGATTTACGATAAGAGATTGAAAGCGTTTTCAATTACTAAATTATATGGATTGATTGCTGCGAAAAATCGCGATGGATTAGTTTTGCCAGGAAACGACGTGGTCGAAATTTGCCTATTTTGTGAACAAATTTTTCGCGCTAAAGAAAAAGAGAAAAATGTGTTAGCTTCAATAGAATCCTGGATCTCTCATTTGCTAAAAAAATGTATCGGGAAACAATTTTTTTCTTGATGTGATAATTTTTTGGTCGACAAATCTCACTACTCACTACTAATTAGATCGATAGAAGTTTTGTACTTTCGAACTAGAATTTTCCATCATGTAAAAAAATTAATGACGATCTTCACATGAAAAAAATTAGAAGTACTAATAATAAGCATATTCTTTTCAGTGACCAGTAATAACTGTTCGTGTTATTTTAAATTGCCAACTTGCCAGTCATTTTTTTGTTGTAAAACAGTCATGTTATTGTTGTAATGTCAGTTTGGCAATGAATAAAATAATTTTAAATATATTGTATAATTTGATTTTCATGGCTATTGTTTATTCATATGGTTATTTCTAACTATCAAGAAACGACGTAGTTATGCGAAAGTGTAGAACTAAAACTAAGTAATAAATCAAAGATGTAAACAGAACACCTTGGTACGAGGGGGTGGCTGTGGTGGGGATGACCCGAGCGCTAGGGTGACACAGTTCCCTCGCCTACTAGCCTTGGATGCCGCTTCTAGTCCTTTATGTGTTCTGTGGTATCAGCAGAGGCCCGAATGGCGTTTTTAGGCACGGTCTGGAAGGTGCAGCTAGCCAGGGAAACTGGAAAGAAAGAGGGCTTTCAGTCAGACCGGACATTCGTGGAATGTGCCCAGGAAATAGTGGATTCGGGCGCCCGGGAAGGAAGAAGCACGTATGAAAGGAGCTGACTTTGAGTGGAACAGGGTTTCATTTTGTCGACCACGGATCGCCCCAGCGGTGTGGCGAAAGTCTCCTCCAGCAAGGGATAGACCAGTTTGGAACGAGCGATAGTCAGGACCATCCAAACAGAAAAGTGGGCCAAGAAAGGAAGAGAGAAGATGCCATGGGTGCAGAAAAACCGGGCATCTCGTAGCACGGTGTCTTCGAACCAAATGCTTCGAGTGTGAAATGGAAGGTCACATCTTTCACCTTAAGGATGGTTAGCAAGGTGAGCCAAAGGAGGGGAATGCCCAGGAATTACGGAGAAGATCCCGAGCAGTGCGAAGGAGCTCGTCATTCGAAGAGGCGTCTGGAGTTTCCGGAACAGAAGAGGAGCCGGGGAGCAGTGGCGAGGAAGGTGATTCGAGCAGTCAGTGGCGGAGAACTACGCAGAATAGACAGCATCACCAAGCAGCAGCCAAAAGGAGGAAGCAGGCCATGAGGAGGGTGCGGGAGGAGAGGCGGCCACGCGTTCTGGTGCAACAATATAAGGAGTCAACGCGGTAGCTGGTTGTCAATAATTAAGTTGAAGAGTGGAGTTAGATGCCTGGTGGACACCGGGAGTTCCAGTACCCTGATGTGGTAAGGAGGGAACATCCCAGGTAAAGATATGTGGATGTAGGTTGATCACCCTGGGGGGGGGGTATAGCTTGCTAGGAGAGATAGAGGTAATGAGCAGGAACGGGAAACAGCTTGCCACATGTTGTGGAGCAGATGCCTCGCGAATACCAGGCGATCGTCGGTTGTGACTTGCTGGGGCAAGTAGGTGCAAGCGTAAGGAATCAAAAAGGGAGGTGGCATATACGTTTGGGAAAGAAGGCATATCAATGCCAGCGAGTGGTAAATGGATCGCGGATTGGAGCGGCGAGTAGGGTGACTGATTGGAGGGAAGAATGGAGGCGGGAATATGATGATAGTTTTTTTCAAAGAAGGGGATGTTTTAATTAATAGAGAGTCATATAGGGTCTTAATCGACTTCCGTAAGTTAAATGAGAATACCGTGGACGAAGTATACCCTGTTCCTCGGTTTGATGATATTATAATCATCAAACCGAGGAACAAATTAAATGGGCGATGGGGGCGGATGACAGATTAAATAGGGCTGAAGTATTTAGTACATTGGATCTCAAAGCTGGATATCATCAAATTAAGATTCATCCCAAGGACTAGGCGAAAACAGCATTCACGTTTGAGAGGGAGCATTATGAGTTCACCCGTATGCCGTTCGGATTAAAGAATGCACCCCTCACATTTCAGCGACTAATGGACGAATTTTTACGTGATATGTCAGATCTATCTGACGACGGTGCGTGAATTCGGGTTGTGATTATCACCAGAGAAATTCGTACTTGGGAAAAACCGAAATTAATTTTTGGGCCATAAGGTGTCGAAGGAGGGAGTAAAACCAGATGCATCTAAAGTTAGTTACGAGGATGGAAATACCCCGGAATGCAAAAGGGATCCGACGACTTTTAGGGGCTCTAAATTATTACCGACGGTTTTTACCGGATATGGCTCAATATTTGTTGCCTGTTTGCTGAAAAAGGGTGCGAAAATAATTGTTACTCCGATCATGGAAGACAATATTCCCCGATGCATGGCACGATTGAAGGAGAAACCCGCACTAGCATTCCCGGACTTCACGCGACCGTTCACATTAACAACCGATGCAAGCGAATACGCGGTTGGTGCGGTTCTGTCTCGGGAGGGCACGGGAGGAGATGGTCGCCGGATGGAGAAGAAGAGCGAAACGGATAACGACCAGAAGTCATCGGGAGGAAGAAGCTAGGTAAGTGAGAGAGCGGTAAATATGGAAGAATGGGAGGAAATTGTCAATGATAAACCGAATAAGGTCGTTTGGAAAACCAAAACCACAGGGCTTACGAAAATCGAACACACTCGGTATGGCAAATTGTGTATTGCGACCGTCTGGTCGGAACCAGGAATAAGAGAGGAACAGCTGGTGAGAACATTGAATGACGCATCGAAACCAGGGAAAACGTCATACCTGTATGTGTGTAACGCTACTGTCTGGGGAAGATACGGCGGTTATGGCAAACTGAGAAAATTGGGATGGATAGAACGTTTGTGCGATGCCGGTTGATGGTGGATACGGTAGTGGAGGCAGATAGACCGCGGGAAGTTACGCTCGCCTACCACCAAGGCAAGAAGAACCACCGGGGCATGAATGAGACGCTTCAGGCGTTAGAGCGAAAGTACTATTGGATCCGGATGAGGAAGACGGTGAAAGAAGTACTCGGGGCGTGTGAGGTTTGCCACACTACGAAATATGACCGCCATCCACCCACGGGACGGCAGGAAGAGTCGGAGACACCCATGGGGCCACTATGTGACCTTCAAATGGACACATTCACTTGGAAAGGATTCAAGTGGGAGATGGTGATCGACGTCTTTGGCAAAGCGGCCATGGTGCATCCGATTAGGGGACGGTCGGCGGAGGCAGTTATTACGGCTCTAAGGACGTAGTTCCAGTTTTACGGTGTACCGAACAGGGTATCATAAGACGGAGGGCGAGAGTTCGACAATGCAAACATCAAGACGGAGATGAAAGCATTGGAACTGGAATGGCATATTAATACCCCGGGGCACCCCAAGAGTAGAGGGGACGTAGAGCGGCTCCATAGTACACTAGGGGATCACCTCCGTGTATTTCACGTACATAAAGGGTTAGAGGCAGTCATGGTGATGCCGAGGGCGTTTGCAGCTTATAACCATTCTATACATATGGCAACTGGGTTCTCTCCATTTAAAATACTTTTCGGGCTCCTTGATAGAAGAAGGGACGAGCGCAATACGGTAATGGACGAGGATCTGGCGGGGCGGTCAGCAGCGAACCGAATTGCATTGGTTAGCCGGTGGAGAGGGAAAACCTCAGGGTTCGGAATGTGATAGAAAGATTGAGAATTGGTGCCATAGTGTACAAGAAAGTAGGGTCCAACAGGAGCAAAGAGGCTAGGCATTACGAGAGGCCCTTCAGGGTCATTGTAATTCGTGAGCATAATGTGACCATACAAAGCGTCCACGGCCCCAAGAAAAGAAGAACGGTTCACATTGAGCAGTTAAAAATTCCAATTGGAGAACCTAGATAAACCCAAATATAAGCGGTTATAGTCTCCAGGATCAACAAGTTTTTATTTTTATTTTTTTTATTTTTCCCTTTGTGTCTTTACTTCTTTCGTTGTACAGTTTTCGGTTATACTAGACAAGAAGGAATGTATGTTCAGTAGAAGTATATATATTGTTTTTTGTATTTTTCGTAACGATTATAGGTATATAGATGATGTAATGACAATGATTGTGAATACGGTTCATAGTTTTGCTACGTTGTTTTTTATTATTTTCATTCTTTTCTGAGTTCTGTATACAGTAATAAGTGAATGTGAATCTATTGTATATTATTGTTGTGTTCTTTTCTTTTAAGTTATGTATTTAGTAATAAGTGATCTATTTTATTTTATTTTTGGAGTTTACGAGAGGTGTTCGTAAACTGATGGGGGGGGGAGTTAAGGTATAGGGAATAGAATAATATACTTAATACCTAACTTAATCCTACTTAAAGATGTAAATAAGACCAATTGTGATAAGGAGAATTATTAAATCCGTTTCTATTAAACTTATATATTTAAAGCAAATCCTAATTTTCAAGGTAGTGTCCTATTTACAATCCTCTATCCTTAATTAACATCCAAGCCCATCAAAGTACTGTTTTCACCATATATATACTGATGACATTAGTAAATAATGAATCATTTATTGCAGCTATATAAATAAATAAATACCTTTAATCACATATCCGAGACTTTAAAGTGTTTAAATTGAAGGATAAATAAATCCAAACAAAACTCATTAAATGCATCCACCCCACTTTGAAAACCTAAGATAAGACCCCTTTCCTACAGTATCATTTAACAATATTTTAATTGAATATGCATACTAGCATAACATTATGCATACTAGATTGAAATGATAAGAAACTGCACGCTGTTTCATACTAATAAAGCATCTACTAGACAAATGCTAAAAGGACTCATAGCAAGGACTCATCATTAGGCGAGTTGGATCCCATTGAACCATCAAATTTTGCCCATATACAATTCTGGCAATCAAAAAGTCTCAATGCTCCTTATTATGTTACAAATATAATTATCTCTAGACACCTTAATGTTTCAAATGTTACTGACCCAAACAAGATACTCCAATGGTTCAATGGTCCAATGGTTTCTAATCTTGCTTCCCATTCAATTCCTGATAATACTCTAAAGAATATGAAAAGAAGATGGTCTCGGGATCTTTTAATTTAGGACTGTTATTGGGTTGCTATCAATCGGTAGTTTCTTCACATTTCATTGTAATGTTATTGGAATCATAGCACATTACTGGGTGTATTTTAAAAAAAATGACTGATTCAAATCTGTTTGAGATATTTTACTAAGTAAAAAAGTTTAATGTTCTCTCCAAAAGGATGTAAATCAATGATATATATATATATATATATATATATATATATATATATATATATATATATATATAAAAAATATATATATTTTTTTTTTTGGAAATTAATTATTTAATAATTTTTTAGTTTCTTAATATGATATAAGAATTGACTGTAAAATAATTTAGGATCTGTTTGTTACATATAATGATAATGAAAAGAAAAGGTAATAATATTTACACAATGCAATACTTCAGTTTTTGCATATAATAAATTAGACATTAAATTGATTTATAACAAAACTGTAGTTTTAGAAATTGTTTTGTTATAAATAATACAATTATCGAAAGGTTAATGAGCCTTAAACAAAGTATGATTGTTTAATTAGCAAACATATTTAAATGTTAGTGTTCTCTCAAGATATGTGCAGATAAAATTAAATTTTACATTGTAAAATTTTATGGACAGTTATAAAAATTATTGTAATTTTGTTTCAAATGTAGTTTTCATTAAACAAAATGCTCATTAGAATTTATTATTCATAATGAAACAATTCTATAATTTCTTTCTTTCATTTTACTTTTATAATACAGTTGAGAAACTTTGATAGACTTAATTTGGTAGTCAATTTTTTTATGAGAAATTACTTTTTCTTCTTCTAACATTTATTCATGTTAAAATATCTGTTTATTAGTTCTCATTCCTTTATTATTATTTTTTTTTCATAATAATGAACATATATAAGATTTCAGGCTTATTATGATAAATTATTTATCATGAACTGCTTTAATCTAAAAATCTTCTAAATAACTGAAATAATTTAATTGAAAAAAATCTAAATTGATAGTTTTAATGTTGATTTGAGCTAAAAAATGTATTTATTTTATTTGTTCATTTCGGCATTTTTTTTTATTTATAACTATAAGGAAAATAGCTCTTTATATTAAAGACAAACTATTTTCATGTTACCATTAGGTACAATGGATGGAGATAAATTTGTCATTTTAAGCAAAATAAAAAGGTATTAGCAAATGCCTTAAGGTAAATATAGGTAATTTAAAATATGTGATGGAAACGGCAAATAAAAAATAATATACTGTTTTAAAAGTAAATTGAAGATGAAAGAATAGGAGAGAGAAGTAACAACACAGAAATTTGAAATAAATTATCAAAGTTCACTATAACATGAGCCACTCCCAAGTGAGATATTCACATACCTTACTAATATTAATTTATTAACAATGAAATTCTCCATTTAATTGAATTGATGGTTAAATTGAAAATAGTTTCCGGAAATTAATTTATAATATTAAATATCTAAATTAAAAAAAGGCAATAAAAACAAAAATGAGCTTAAGAATGTTGTGACTTTCAAGTGTGATCATACACAAGATTATGAACAAAAAAGATATCTAAACTGATCTTTATAACTTCTCAAGTACAAGGCATGCATTCATAAAAAGATTCCCACGTTTAAATTGTATGCAAGTGTTGAAAGCATTAATATTTATTTCAAATTTTTCATGCAAAAGATGCTATAATAACATTACATGCTCATGCTCAAATCTAGAATATATTAATAATTTAATTATGGATTATTATTGTATCGTTAAGAAATAAAATTATAGAAACATATTAAATATTCCCATTAACTTATATTTGTAAGATCGACATTCAAAGCTGAATTAATACCTTCACCAAGCTAAGTGTTTGATTTGGTTTTGAGGTTTGACCCTTGTACCAGCTCAAATGAGGATGGAGATCTGACAATATCTTGCAATCAAATGAACCCGTTGAACCAACAACCAATGTGATGTTCTGGGGGACCTTGGTCAGTATAGGTCTGTGGTACATGCGTTCTATAATGATAATAGCAACATTAAAGTATATTATAACATAATTATTACATCAGCGCACTTCAGTCACAAAATTTATACAGTTGAAATGTTTTAATTCATGGAAAATAAAATAAAAATATCATATTAGTATGTTTTAATAATATCTCTAAGAATAGAATGGCTAACTAAAACAAACTGTAAAGCTTATTCTGAAACATCTATAAATTAAGGAAACCTAAAATCAGTAACATCAAGTGTTATTTGTTTGTTATGTAACCTAACCATGTTTTAAAAATTAGAAAAAAGTTTATTTACTAGAGGAAAATATAGTTTGGTTAGAATTTTCTTTATCTAAATACTGAAGCATAATCTGATTAAAATATAGTATTGTTAATGTGGAAGTTCAAGAAATAGTAAGACAACTGTAAAGCCTTATTATGTACCAATCTACAACTTTTTCTTTTGTTTGACATAAATAATGCCGAAATACTAAAATAATGTCAGATTAGTCAACAATTTATAGACACATAAATTCAATATTAATAAGTATAAAAAAATAACATTATAGAATTGACATAACATTAATTTAGTTACAAACAATAGTATGGAACATTATTGTTTAAAATTAATGTCCTTAAAATTACATGATGATACACGAAATAAGGCACAAACATATTTCAACAGTACTACTCATTATGGATAAAAACACAGTTTAAGAATACAGGGAATATTTTTAGTTTCAAGGGATCAGAAAAAAGATAACAATGAAGTATTGCTCTTGGAAATTAGATGTAAAGCCACCTTAACATTTATGTTAAGCTGACTAGTTAGACCTTATTTTTCTCTATTTCAGACTCAAGTTATTCCTCACAACCCATGTTTCTATGGAAATATACACACACTAAGTTGTTACCAAAATCTTTGTGCATAAGAATAATTTTATTTCAGATTACATATTTTAAGAATTATTGAATAACACACTTCAAAGTAAAGTCAATTATTTTCAACAACTATCACCCATCTTTCTGCCAGTAATTGGATTTGATGCTAAAAGGACTCATCACAACCAATTTTTACATACATGTAATTATGAAAAAAAAAAACCTTTTAAAAAATTAGCCATTGATCTAAACAAACTATAATCTGATGGTACAATATCTGGGCTGTGCTCAGAATGAGGTAAAATATTTGTTCCTTCCAGTTCCAATAATTTTTCCAAGGTTAAATGAGAACAATGTGCAGTGAAATTGTATCACAAAACTCCTGTTTATCAAAGCAGGGTATTTTGCACTCAAAACTGACTAAACTCTGTTTAGCTGTTCTCAGTAAAGGTTTGAGTCCAATGCCTGTCCTTCAGGAAGAAGCTCAAATGCAAAAGGTTTCAAAGTCCTACAAAAAGCAATACTTTTTTTCCAAAACTGATCCAAGCCAATGTAAACAAACCAAAGTGCAGCTGCATTTCAATGGGTAAGTGATTCAATCTATGGTATAAATTTCTTCGGTGACTGTATTTTCGCATAGACCTTTTTTCTTCTTTTATACATTGCACATATGTTTCAAAAATGTAAATGAATACTCTATCAAGCCAATTAAAGTCACAAGGAATTAAAGGATTAGTCAATCTAAACATTGACATAAATAGTAGGAACAAAAACATTGTTATGGAATCAATTAGGAGAGTTGTAATTACGGGTTGTTTTATGCACAAGGACTTTTGTAACAACCTAGTATGTATGTATATATATAAAGATTAACATTCTTCTTTTTTTTTTTCCCACCTATTCTAAAATTAGATGTGAATTTAAGAATCATCTATTTTAAGTTTTATTTTGTCAATCAGTGATATTAATCAAAACTGTTCTATATGTATATCCTTCGCCTAGAATTTTCAGATGCGAAATCAAACTTAAACAAAAAAAAAAATTAAGGATAGGATAGTTGAAGTACGTTCAAAAGGATATACTATAAAGTAGGCTGAAATGGTACATAATAAATTATAGGGTTTCATACTGTGTGTTTTCTTTTGACCACAACCTGTATTCTCCTTAATATAACTTATGGTTCACAATCTCGATTAAAAAAAATAATTTAGGGTGATATCAAAGTTTTGATGACTTCTAAAAATGTTTTCACAAAAAATAAACATTTAATTTTATATGCAAATGATTTTGGTAATACAATGTATTATCCATGAATTTGATTTAATGACTCACTATTTACACTATTGAAATTCATTTACAGAAAATTATATTTAAGATTTTAGTTATTATGAATTTTAGATTGAATACAAATATAGTATAATTATATAATAAGATTAAAATTTTATCATTTACCTTTTTTAATCTGAAAGAAAATAAATTAGGTATATTATAACTAATTATTTTGAGCTTTACAGTTGAAAAAAAGGCATTTTGGTGTGATATAGTGAAGAGTGAATGAAACGCCCTCTCAATCTTTAGTGACTGAAGCACCTGATGTACATTTTGTATTAAGTACCTGAATAAGAGTGCCATTGGTTGGAGTATTATCAGCTCCATAAACTAAGCTAGCAGATTTTTGCCATTCAATGTATGGTTCTAAATCTGACAATAGTGGGCAATTCAGAACAGCTGTTGAATTAACAAGTACTGTTAAGTTATTTGGAAATCCTTCCTTGATGTATGGTCTGTGAGGATATCTCTCTGTTTCAGAAAGGAATAAAATATTGAAAATTTGGAATAAATGTTATTTTAAACTGTATAATATGAAATTTTTAAAAGAAGTTTTTGTTAACTTATGAATAAACTAAAAAACTGAACCAAAGATCCTAACAATGAGTTTATTAAGAAATAAAAAATGCATTAAATTCAATGAAACATACTAAAAAGAAAAAAAATGAAATGTATTCAAAATAATAGTTTATAATTCATTATACTATAGATACCTTCTTGAAATCCATTACATTTGAGTAGGATATACTGATTGTAGGGATACACAATTTTTATACATTTTTTAAAATTTTGACTTACATTATAAAACAAAAGGATATAACTTTATTAAAAATAAATAATAAATAGTCAGAAAATTTAAATTTGTATAATTTTACTCTAAAGTATTAGTTTTTCCATTGTTAGAATTTTGTTATTTAATTTTTTTTTTTTTTTTTTTTATAGTCATTTATTGAAATTTACAACTGTATATACAAATATAATACATCAAGTAAATATGATGATACTGATAAAAATGACACGTTACTTGTTTTTAAAGCAACTAGCCATTAGTAGCAATTATAAAAGTTCTATATAATGAAGTACTATATTAGAAGGTCCCGAGGCCATCTAAGTTGTGATACTAATGGATTTGAATGGTTGTGGAGTTTGCTATGAAAGGATAGATATCTGGTTTGAGCTAAGTCAGAGACATAAGGTATATTAAGATCTTTGTGGATAAGTTTGTTTGTGACGAAGTAAGGAGCATTTTGGATTTTTCTAAGGATTTTGGATTGTAAGGATTGGATACAAGATGAATTGGATGGCTTAGTGGAGCCCTAAAGCTCAACTCCGTATGTCCAAATCGGTATAATTACTGTTATGTAAATGAGTCTATTGTAATTAAGTGGAAGGTTTGAACATTTGTCAAGCAAATGTTGAAGTAGTCGAAAACAACGGGCAGTTTCTCGTCGTTTTAGTCTTGTATGTGGATTCCAAGTAAGACGTTTGTCCAGATGAAGTCCTAGGTAGCGGATCTGTTCAACGAGGATTAGTGGAACATCATTAAAGGATACTGTAGGACAGGAAGTCTTAGGTTTACGCCGAAGGGTAAAAGTTACTTGATGGGATTTATTCTGATTTATTGTGATTCTCCATTTTTGACACCATTCTTAAAAGTGTATGATATGGGATTGGATTGTTTGGGAAGCAATGAAGGAATCATTTTTTACTGATAACACACAAGTGTCATCAGCATACGTGGTGAGGATGGTGCTAAGATTTGTTGGGATGTCAGCTTTATACATCGTGTAGAGGATTGGACCTAAGATACTTCCTTGAGGAACACCAGCAGATTGGGTAAAGAGAGAGGAATAGGAAAAGTTATGATTAACTTGTTTTACCACATATTTACTTAATGTTTTTATTTTAAACAGCGGTAGATAAATAGGTAGTTTTTAAAAATAAAAACTACATAGTATTTATGGTACTTCAACTTTTGCAATTAAAATTAGCAATCTATGTTATAAACTACTAGTTAAGATGAAAATAATATTTGTTAAAAGTAAAACCTTTTCTGATAGAAAGCAAGGCTATTGCAAAATATATTCAAGATATTGACTTTAGATCTACTAAGTTTACTGTGATTTGAATTATTTTATTTACTCAAACCAAGAACATTTTTGATTGTAAAACAAGATGCAATACTTAAATTATTTAGTATAAACTTACCTCAAAAAACTTTTTTCTAATATAAACTTTATGTAATTATACATGTCTAAACTAGGTTGAAATGATCTCATTTCAAAAATAAATAGCAACGAGATATTTAGAAATATAATTTTTGTATTGGATAATCTAACACACAAGACAATGTATTAAAGCACATGATTCATGTTTACTTGTGTTATTAATACAAATGATTACTTCCATTTTAAGTATATTGCATTTAAGAGATAATTTCATCAATAGGTCTTTGTTAAAAGTAATTCCATAGACTTGATTGTAGATTATCATTAGCTTTTGTGGAATAAAATAACCATTTACTTCCTAAGCTTTTATTTAACTAGACATAACAGGTTATACAGGATGAGAACCTCTAAGTGTAAAAAAAAAAGAAAAAGGATGAAACTAGATAAATAATTAAGAAAAATGCCGCAGACCATACCTTTCTATTCTGATCTGTTGCAAATATACGATAGTTCAAAGACTTTTTTGAGGAAACCACATTTTTTGCGATAAACGATGTATTATCTCCATTTTCCTTCCTTCCTTCTTGGCGCTACAACCCATCACTGAGTCTTGACCTCCTCCAACATAGTCCCCCATCTTTCTCTATTTTGTTTTCCAATTTGTAACACCGAGAAAGTACAAAGCAGTGTTTAAGACACTATCACTCCATATGGCACTGGGTCTACTTACTCTGCGTTTATAGTGGATCCTGTCTTCCAACAGCTTTTTTGGGATCTTCTCTTCAGACATTCTGGCAATATGGCCCACCCACGGAAGCCTGCCAAATGACATCTATATCCTTATAAAGCTGAAGTAGTTCATTTATTGACCTTTGCCTCCATATTTCTCCATCTTGGATGGTGACAAAAATTTTCCTTTCAAATCTTACGAAACTTAGCTCATCTGCTATGGTCCAGCATTCTGAGGCATAGGTTAGAACTGGCCGTATAAGGCCCTTATATATCCTACTTTTGGAGCTAAGGGATATCAATACACTTCTCATAAATTTTAGTAGTCCAAAATAACACCTATTAACCGCAACTATTCTTCTTTTTATCTCAGATTGCGTGTCATTATTGCGGTCTACCTGGCTTCCAAGGTATAAAAACTTGTCAATTGCTTCAAACGTGTAACCGGAAATAGTGATTTCTACCCCACTACACATATACTTTGTTTTTTTCTTGTTGACTTTCAGGCCCATTTGACTTGCAGACCTTTCTAAACTAATGAATGACTGTTTAACTGCATCTACTGACCTACCAATTAAATCGATGTTGTCAGCATATGCGAGTAGTTGAATGCTCCTGTTGAATATTGTTCCACTGACTTGATTCCCTGAAATGCGTATTGCCTTGCTTAGTGCAACGTTGAAGAGAAGACATGCCAGGCTTTCTCACTGTCTAACTCCTCGTTTTGTTGTGAACTGTTCTGAGATCTCCCCATGTATGTTCACCACACATTGTGCATCCTGCATTGTCATCCTGATTAGACGAATCAATTTGGGTGGGACATCAATTTCTAATAGGGCATTATAAAGGGCTGGTCTCAGAATAATATCGTAGGCAGCTTCAAATCATTAATTTGATCATACCATATGAAAGCTGATTAAATTTGCAAGTTTTTGTGAGATTTGCAGTTTTGTGGATAGTTTTTATGAAAAACGGTGAGCGTTTAAGTATTATAAGTCATTGTAACTTCCCTAAATAAGATAAAAATCAAGCTGTTCTGTAGGACCCAAGTTTGTAAAATTCAAGGTTACATAATATGTAACCTTAATTAAATTTCCTATTAGAGCAGAGAATATTATACACAGTTTTTTAACAGGTTGCTACTGTTTGTTGAATTATAGATTATAAATTATAAGTAAGGCAAGAAGGATGAGTAATCACACAGCTTTTTCAGCTGTTGTAATAAGAATGGGATGGCCAAGATTTATTTCCTCAGCCTTTAAAAAAATTAGGGGTAGTCTTCACTAAGTACAATCAAGCCATTTTCTTCCGTGCCAAACAACTACTTAAGAGCAAAATCTAAAAGAACTGTACAGTTTCTGTGTGCCATATTTAAATTAAGATCTATATATCTGTATTCTCGTAACTTAAAATTAAAAGTAGCTTTTACATTAACTTTATGTCATTTATTCAGATAAATCTCAGTATCTTATAATGACTTTCCATTTACCTTTTGAGTTTAAATTAGGTGGTTCATTATATTATCCAAGAAAATGACATATCACATTATTTTCTAATTTTTCTATATAAGATGTTGGGTTATCTTAATATTATAAAGTTCAGTTGTATTTAAGCATTATACAAGTCACATTTGCAGAAAAATATGTATATAGTTTTACTTAAGATAAATAATTAATAATGTCCTTATAATAAAATAAGTTTATCATTAAAAAAATATGCATACCTTGGATCAAAACCTTAAAAGTAAAATCAATGCATCCGTATAAATTACAAACAATGCAAGTATAATTTCCTGAGTCAGAAGGGATTACATCTTCTAGAGTGATTGACCACTGCCTGTATTGAACAGAACCGAGATTCCTTTTAGGAGTGATACCGTCCCTTGTCCATGTAATATTAGGAGCTGGATTACCTAGAAGTAATTATTTCCTCATAGATTCATATTAATTTTCTTTTAACTATCATTTTTTTTTAAATTTAGAACTTTATTATGACAAAAACCTTCAGCCGGACATTTCAGCCGCAAAGTATTACCAGCAGGTTTAGCGACTACTTTATGCATTTTATCTGGTTTTGTAAAAACAGGTTTTGCAACTTGTTTTGAGTCATTGAAAGAACCAGCCAACTTTCTTTCTGAAAAAAAAAAAACAAACAAATCAAATCATGATTTATGATGAAATTTATGATTATTAAACAGACAATTATAAAAAAGACAATATTATTATCAGAAGTATTAGTGCTTCATTGAAATTAAGAGTTAGGCGCGGTGCAAACAGGAGAAACCGGTTTCTAGAAATGTGTTTCTCCATGTGAAACATGGAAACGAAGTTGCTTGAAACTGAAAGATAGGATTAACGCAGGTTGGTGCACACAGCGTTTCGTGAAACGGGGTTTCGAAAACCGGGTTTCTAGAAACTCCTTAAATCGGTTTCCTGTTGCTTCCGTTTCACCCTTCATCAGTTCAAGTGTATACAGGGTGTATTGCAAGTAGATGAAAATAAGCAAGATGGAGAAACTAGATAAAAAATGAAGTTAAACAAAGCAAACTGCATGTTTCTATCTCATTCCGTTCCAGAGATATGCCGTTCCATAGGTTATTTTGAGAAAACCTCAGTTTTCTCTGCTTTCATATATATTTTTTCAACGTTCCATCACAGTTTTGAAATCAGCATTAAATTTTCTTTGGAACGTCTTATGTGCATAAGACGTTCCAAAGAAAATTTAATGCTGATTTCAAAACTGTGATGGAACGTTGAAAAAATATATATGAAAGCAAACTCCGCCATAGCCGGTCCCAAGCCCGGTTGAGAAAGAAGGAGGAGAAGATGAAGATGGTCAACAGCTTCAACGCCATGTGAAGACTGAGAGTCCCAATGACGGAGAAGGTGGAAGAACTATTTTCAGCAGCGTCTAACTAGGATTGAGCGGCTGCAAACAGCGTCTGTTCTCCATGTTAGGAACGGCTGGTATTATAAACCTCAGGGTTTACAACCTTGAAAGTAAATGATCCGTCACCCATTAGGGTGGCCCTACTTACATACTCGTTGGAATCAACTTGAAGGGAAATATTAAAATAGAGAATACCCCAGGTGGTAACCAATCCACCCCTACTTATGATGGGGCAGGTAGGCTGTCGGATTCTGGGGAGCCTGCACTTTCATGTGTTCCACTGCATACACAACAGCGGAAAAACAAGGGAAATATTACCTACCTAGCTACAGTCAACATCAATTCTTTACTAAAAGTAGGCAAATTGAAACATACTCTGGATGTGCTGGACAAGTATAACATCAAGATAGCAGCACTACAAGAGACTCGGTTCAAAGATGAAGATGCGACAGAATCTATAAAGGTAAACCAGGCATCAGAGTGATGAGGATAGTCCCACATCTGGGCACTGGCTTTGTTGTACATCAAAAGATAATCGATCACATAATAGGTTTCACTTCACCTAGTGGTAGGACCTCCTCAATATCCTTAAGGTTCCGCAATAGAGCGTATACTATAGTGAACTTTCATGCACCTACAAATGACACTAACAGGAAAAAACTAGAAGAGGTTGAACACTACTGGAGCATTCTAGAAGAAACCTTAGACAGGATCCCGCAACACCACACCACTATACTCATGGGCGATTTCAATGCACAAGTTGGCAAAGAGCGGAAATATCGCAGAATAGTTGGTTACTATCCAGCCCACAAGAGGACCAACAGGAATGGAGAGCGCCTAATAGATCTTTGTGACAAATATAACATGGTTCTTAAGTCAACTGCCTTCAAACACCTACAAAAAGAGTCCAAGACTTGGAGGAGGCCAATCCCCTGTTAGGTGAATTCCAGATAGACCATGTGGCTATAGACAAGAGGTACCACAGGGAGATACAGAATGTCAAGGTACTAAGAGGAGCTAACCTAGACTCGGACCATTATCTATCCCTAGTAAAGACCAACCTACAACCATTGAGGAGATTACCTAACATCACAAAGGTATCTAAGATACCAAAGTTCAACATCTTGCAACTGACTGATAAGGAATGCACCTTCCAGACCACTCTAAGGAATAACACACAAAAACAAGGGTGGCCAAACCTACATAGAGCTCTGCTGGACACCGCAAAAGAAACCATCCCTGCCTCGTCCAACAAAGGCAAACATCCCTGGTGGACCACAGAATGTGATCAAGCCATAGAGGAGAGGCTTAGAGCCTGGATCAAGTGGAATCAGCGTAAGGATGAACCCAACTACTAGGCATTTTTAACTCAAGGGAAAATAACTGCAAACATTATTCACAATACTAAGAGAAACTATATCAGATCCCTGATACAACAGGTGGAAGAGGACTTTAAGAAGAACAACTCAAGAGACCTGTATAAGGGACTCAAGAAACAGATCATGCCGTACACAGCCCCCACTCTTCAACTTCGTGGACCTCATGGGAAGCTTCAGTTAAACAATAAAGACTGCACTAATACCCTCGCACAGTACTTCCAAAAGCTCCTAAATTAAGAAGAACCTAAAGAGAGACTCACTTTCCATGAGCCACCTTCTAGGTATCCAGACTCCATGCCTCCAACCAAGGAAGAAATAGAGAAGATCATCAAGAACCTGAAGAACAACAAGGCCTCAGGTGAAGATGGCATAGTAGCAGAAATGTGGAAAAATGCAGATAAACAATCTGTACAAAGCATCCATCAGATTATACAGGAAATATGGGAAACAGAGACATTACCAGAAGAATGGACCTCAGCTGTGATCCATCCTCTTCACAAAAAGGGTAACAAGACCAACCTCGACAATTACAGAGGCATATCTCTGATTTCTGTTACCTACAAGATTTTCTCTACAGCCCTGTTAACTAGAGTCACCAACCAGCTTGACTACCAACTAGGTGAATATCAGGCTGGCTTTCGAGCTGGTAGATCATGCACAGAGCAAATACAAAACCTCAAGACTATCCTTACATATGGGAGTCGTGGAGGACATCCCTGGGTAGTCATCCTAGTGGACTTTCAAAAGGCATATGATTCAGTAGATCGGCAGACCCTGATCTCCACCCTACGTGAATTGGGCCTAGATGAGAAGACTGCCAGACTAGTGAAGGCCACTTTGAGAAACACTACCTCCAAAGTCAAATTTAAAGGTGAGGTCTCTGAGAGCTTTACCATTCAAACGGGGGTTAGACAAGGCGATGGCCTCTCTTGCATACTATTCAACTGCGTACTGGAGAAGATTATCAGAGAATGGACTTGCAAAATGCCATCGGGAACTGAAATAAGGATTGGATACAAGAAAGATAACCTTAATGTACCCTGCCTAGCCTTTGCTGATGACCTTGTCTTGTTATCCAACAATATAGAGGAGGCTACTTACCAACTACAGAGCCTCTCCAGCATAGCAGTTAAGGCCGGTTTGAGGGTCAGCATACAAAAAACTGAGTTCATGACTAAAATAAAAGAAGCCCCATCTACAATTCCACTAGAAGGCACCACCATTCGTAAAGTGCTTGCAGTAAAGTATTTAGGAGAATGGATATCAGCAAACGAAAGTGAGAACTTGGCTATAGATACCAGATGTACCAAGTTGGAGAGGAGGGTCTACCACGCCTGCAAGAGCATTTACATCTCCAAGCACCTTTCCAAGAAACTTAAACTCCAACATTACAACTTAGTAGTAAAGCCCTCTGTACTCTATGCCTCCGAATGCCTCTTGATGAACAGAAAGGGTCCACTCAGGAAACTAGAGCTCAAAGAACGGAAAATCTTAAGGAGAATACTAGGGCCAATACGAGAAGAGGATGGCACCTACAGGATCAGACACAATGGAGAGCTGTACCATCTCCAAGAAGACATAATCACCTCAATGAGGAAGAGAAGACTAACTTTCTATGGACATTTAACCCAAATGAACACCAACAGACTCACAAACAGGATCTTCACTACGACAAGTAGAGGGAAAGCCTCCAAGAATAAATGGATCAAGTGAAATCAGACCTGGACCAACTTGAAATTCCACTGGAGACCATTCAGGATCGGTCCAAATTTCGGCAGATGATTTTACAAGGAGTATTCCCAGTGCACCTTACCAGTAAAAAGAGCTCCGAAACCAACAGACCAAAGTGGACAGAGGAGAGAAAGCTTGCTCATAGCCAGAAAATGAAAGCTTTCTGGGCTAAGAAGAAACAGCAGACCCATATAAGGAGTCAAAACGAGCCCCATGGTCCTAAGTAGGCCCAAACGAAAAAAAAAAAAAAAAAAAAAAAAAAAAAAAAAAAAAAAAAAAAAAAAAAAAAAAAAAAAAAAAAAAAATATATATATATATATATATATATATATATATATATATGAAAGCAGAGAAAACTGAGGTTTTCCTACAAAAAACCATGGTTTTCTCAAAATAACCACGGTTTTCTCAAAATAACCTATGGAATGGCATATCTCTAGAACGGAATGAGATAGAAACATGCGGTTTGCGTTGTTTAACTACATTTTTTATCTACATCTTGCTTACTGTCATCTACTTGCGATATACCCTGTATTCACTCCATAATAATTAATAAAAAATTAAATTTAATACAAAATTTTCAAAAATCAACTTAAATATGGTCAAGAGTTCCCTTTATATTATATATGTAGTGAAATCACTGAAGTTAAAAACAAAACATACATAATAATTTTTTTTATATTTGTGTTGTTTTTCTATACCTTTGACAGTCTATTAAACAATATAAATATATTACAATAATAAATATTAAATTAAAATAAATATTTATTATTGTAATATATTTATATTGTTTAATAGACTATAATAATAAATATATATTGTAATAAATAAAAAATATATTAATATATTATATTAAAAATCACCTTTCATATGCTTTATTAGCAACTGCCACCCCCTTACTCCTTGTCCTTACTTTCTGCTAGTCATTATCCCCCCTTTCCTTAATTTTATTTTTTAACAGTCATTGTTAGTCAAGTATTCAACCAGACAACAATTAGTAAGTCCCTCTTCATTTGTTTATTGTTATGCCAACTTTATTTTTTTTCTTATCTTTCTATCTTACCCTCCTCCTTTTCATATATTTTCCTTACATTTATTTTTAAATTCCTATTTATACCTTCTTTTTTTTTTTTTAAATAAATAAAATAAATCTGTTAATAAAATTGTAGCATTATACAGTAATATATAATATATTATTGGCTTCACAAGTTCTAGTAATTGATCAAAAAGTGGCTTCGACATCCCAAAAAAATCCTTAAATTTATCAGGATCTCAGCTTAGTTTGCAAGCTACAACAAAACAGCTGTGTCGCCGATCCCTGATCATCGGGTGAATCCAGTACTAGCGTTTTTTCTTCTTATCTTCTAGCCACATCCATAACACAAGCATATGGTCGTCAGAATCCATTGCGAAACTGATGGAAACCCGTTTCATCTGTGTGTACGTTCCAATGAAACAGTTTCCTTGAAACCCATTGCATGACACGCGTTTCTAGAAACTGGTTTCTCCAGGGTGTACTGCACCTTAGAGACAATTTTATCTCTTCTAAAATTTTTGTAAGTAGAGTGAGGCCATCTGCTGTTATATTCTAAGGATGATTTCAAAGACTTTTTTGTTATTTATTTATTATATATAGTTGGCATCATTCTTCAGGAAAAGTAATTTCTGATAATTTCCTAAATATTAAGATATTTTTCATAAAACTATGAATTTGTTAAAAATATAAGTTTCAGTTTACGTGTTTTTCTTTCGTTTTTTATAATTATAAATTAAAAAGTATAAATAGTTGATCAAACAGCCTATTACTAAATGGAAAATCATACACTATTAAAAATGGATTCAATTTTACAAACCTTCTTCGGTTACTTCAAGCCAAGCACTACAAATATTTTTTCGCTGTTGAGTGATCACTAAACATGTATACCATCCTTCATCAGATGTTTGAACGTTACGTATATAATGTCTGTAATTGAGGGAAGCATTAGGGTTGCCTTTGACCTATAATTACAAAACATAGTGAAATTAATCAATTAATGCTATTAACTATATTGTTCATACAACATTAATGAGAAAATGGGATTTAACTTTAAAAGTCTTTTATATTTATTTACCTTGGGTTCTTAATGATCAAATATAAAGCTGTTGTTGCTGAAATGAAAAAAAAGAAAAAAAAAGAACCTTTTTTGCTAAACTAATGCAGCACAGGAGGTAATTTAGTATATGAAAACCAAGAACTGGCAACTATGTTCAGATTCTTTTACATGAGACCTTAAATAATAGGAAACCTCATCTTGCAGGCAGCTTTAGTGATCCATTGTCCTAATATTCCCCCTTTACTACTTAGCATATATTCCAGTCTAATTAGACCAAAAAAAGTAATTTTTTTCTGCATTAAATCATGTTAGGATTGATGAAATTAGGATTGATGAATTAAATGCCACTTCTATTGAGATTATTTTATTTGAAAACTAGTTTCGAATGCTAAACATTCATCTTCAGTTCTAAAACATACAATAAAATTTTCAACACATCAGTACTATGTTACATAGATTAAATATACTAAGGTTTTTAAAAAGATAAGACAAGAAATCAAGCATAGGCACTCACCTTCGAGGTAACTAAAACACTGAATTTGTGAGAAGTAAAAGGGGGGGGGGCAGGTAGGTTAAGTTTTAGATTTACAACGGGGTTTCCCTTATGACTCATTGGGTTTTTTTTCGTTCCTATGGGAAATAAATTTAAAATGGGGCTATTGGATATGTTAATCTGATCATTTAAACAAAAATCTGGATCGGTTTTAAACGATTTTATTATTTCTAGTGATTCAAAAGTATTTAATTTTAGGCTATTTTCTACTTGATGTAATATTTTTACTCCCGAGTCTTTATTAAATTTGTGGTTATTTTCATTTAGATGGATAGCGAAATTGGAATTTACTTCTCACAAATTCAGTGTTTTAGTTACCTCGAAGGTGAGTGCCTATGCTTGATTTCTTGTCTTATCTTTTTAAAAACCTTAGTATATTTAATCTATGTAACATAGTACTGATGTGTTGAAAATTTTATTGTATGTTTTAGAACTGAAGATGAATGTTTAGCATTCGAAACTAGTTTTCAAATAAAATAATCTCAATAGAAGTGGCATTTAATTCATCAATCCTAATTGTATTGATCCTTCTATATCATCATGCGTACCTCAAGTGATTAAATCATGTAGTTTGAAACTTTTCAGAACCGTATAGAGTAAGATTCCCTACACATCACATAATTCAGCTGCCGCAAGGGCTGGAGGGAAGGAAAGCTCAAAAGGGTCTTTTTCAGTTTTCACCAGTTTGGCGAATATCTTAAAAATGATTTGTTGCACAGAAACTTTCATTTCAAAATTATAGGTTACGAATTTTCTTATAAAATCGTATTATTATATTTATTTCTAGTGTAATCTCTGAGATACAAGGTGGAAAATGAAAAATGTTCAGGAAAAATTGTATCGCCTCACATTTTTTATACTTCCAACTTTTTTGGCTTTGACTTTAAAAGAAAGTCAAGAGAAATAACATCATGAGGAGATAAGTTGTGGATAATTAAATTTCCTTTAAGAGTAAATACAATTTTGACCATTTAATTCCTAGAAGTAAAAATTAGCAGGTCTTGAATGTTAGGGGTTGATTTCAAGATTTGGCTAGGGAACTTTTACATATATTATTTATTGTTTATTTGAACCTAAAAGGTATATTAAATAGATATGAAATGTGTAGATAGTTCTTAATGTTAAAAACCTATAATTTATTAGGGGAGTGGATAAAATCCTTTAATATAGGATAAGTATGTGCTAATATGTAATGTATAATATATACTATTATTATTATATATATGTATATGAAGGTGATGCATCCATTGATAAATATATCGTAGCTATCTATTTGTTAAGATAATTAAATATCTTTATTTAAAAAAAAAGAAACCTGTATCTCCACAATCCATAAAATAGATCTCACTGCCAGTACTTGATGAGTAAGTATATACTGGTTCTCAGCTAGTGCTTATGCAAGGAGGTAATCATGCTTAACAACCAGGTTTTCACTCAACCCATTGATGGGTCAATTACTTTCCAGAGGCAGGGTGAGTCTTCCAACTCAGAGAAGATAGCAGAGATATTAAATTTAATATTTTTATCTAAAAACTGGTTAAATGTACTATTGGCTCCTATATATCTAACTTATAATTAACACCGGGAAATACCCACACCAGTCTACTGAACATGTCATAATTTACATATTTTGCCAAAAAATACACATTTAGCGTGCTAGCTTGGGTGGTTTACAGGATTTAATATAATTTACATATATAGCATCTGATAGCGAATTTAATCAGCTTTGAGATAGATAAAAGAAATTTGGAATCGAACAAATATTTGAGGAGTTAGAGGGACAAATGTGCCAAAAAACACTAGGATTTTACAATAGTACGTTTTTATTAGCGGGCTGGCATGTACATTTTACGGAGTTTGGTTAAAAATTTATTCTTATAGTAAATTTAATCAGCTTTAAGATGAAAAAAAAGTAATGTTGTATCGGACAAATAGTTTCAGAGTTATAGCCAAAAGAGTACGACAAACGTGTTTTCGCGGAGCTTTGGGACTGACGGCAAATTGGACAATTTCTCCATTTTTCCCAATAACGTAACTTCGCGAAAAATGGTCCGATTTCGGATTTCGTTTTTTTTCATTATGTAGGTACTAGTTCCAGCTACAATTAATATTTGAAGACTTCCTTCGAAAAAAGGTTCGTTATCTTGTTATAGATAGAAAAACAAAAATAATGGGTTTTTTTTGGCGGTTTTGAATATGAAGCCGATGGTTGCCGTGGTAGCAAACTTCAGATTCGGATTCAGCACCCCAAAGAACATAAAGATCCGTTAAGAATAAAAGTTCCGCAGTTTTTTCTTCAAAACGGCCTTTTGGAGTCTTATTTTACTGGACTATAAAGACGCTCTATGAAGCATTATTTTGGAGGTCCTACAACTTTTGTTCTATTTCACTTTCCCAATGATGATTTTATTGACTAGAATTGTAACATTGTTCATATACATATAACGGGAAAAGGATATAAATAAAAACATTATTTTATTATTAATTTATATAAAACTAGTTGAAAAAAAAAAAAAAAAGGAATCCACAAACAATAAAGTATTATCTATTCATATTACTAATTAAAAAATTAAAATTACTTATGCTATATTACTGCACATTAAAAAATATATATATTATGAAAAATATGATATATTATTTTTGCATAAATGTTGCTTATTCTTAATAAGGAATAATTATATTATGAGCTGTATTCATTAAAATTATTTACTTTTTTAATACCCAAATCAAAAAGATTTAGTACTTTTCTTCTTTTTTTTTGATTTCATATAAAAGTGATGAGTACAAAAAGTTATTGAATTTTTCAATTGAATGAGTTTAAATAGGCAGTTTCCTTCTTTCCCTTCCTGCCGCGCGTATTCCTGAGATATAAAACTCATTTTTCTATCTTACGTTTTGCCATAGGAATCCACAGTCAAGATTATGCTAGGTTCGGGTAAAAAGAAGAAGGTAGAAAAGACGCGAAATCCCTAGACGGCATAGGATCAAAGGAAATATCAACATTTCTAATACTATCGTAGGTTCAAACAACAATGGTCTGGTAGGACAAGATGTTTACAACCATTTCTTTGTGAAATTGAATTTTTTTTTTTTTTTCATTTTGATCAATCCATTTAATTGTTTCACAAGAGTAGTTTCATTTCTTATTTATTCGACATATCACACACAGTATAGGCTTGTTTGACTATTCTCCTCCTTCAAAACCCTAATCTCAAAGTAAAGGTAATAATAAATAATTGCAAGCTTTTTTGTATGAGAAACTTCCTACATTTTTTTTACGTCCCGGGGTCTAAATTGTAGAAAAAATGTGTTTTTTTACTGCTTAACATTTGAAAACGGTTAGACATAAGAAGTAATTCATTACAAACCTTTTGATTTAAATAAGAAGTAATTTTGGGAAAAAATTGATTTCGTAAATACTATTTTTATTTATTTTTTAAATGAAAAAGAAATTTCGGATCGAACAATTAGTTTCGGAACTGTAGCCAAAGGAAAGGTGATAAAGGTGTTTTTTGGCAGAAAAGTGCGACCCTAGTCAAAGAGTGTTGAAATGAGGGGTGTAGATTGCATGAAATATGCGATAATTTCTGATGTCACAGCTTCGCCAGGAGCAATTAGAAGGCGAACCTACTAAAAGTCTCCGAACCTGGAGGTTGAGCTAAGGTTGGGGGGGAGAAGAGAGGTCCCATTTCGTATTTTTCGATCTTATCCCGAAAACAGTAGACTCAAGAAAAATATGCTACAAATCGGAATTAAAGCTAATTGAATTTCCTATAAAATTTATTATATACATATTTGTCGAAATTCCAACGGTTTTCGAGATATATGTTATTTAAAATCGATAATTTTAGAAATAAAAAAATGTTTACCTCACTTTTTGTTAAACATTTGCTTCAAATACCAAAAGCTTATATATCAAATTAAATTAAATTTAATGTTCTACAATTTTGATTATGTAATTTTTTCTGAGGAACGATCGGGGAAGGTACTAGAAATAAAAGTATAACAAAAAGTGAAGTAACATTTGTTTTTTCCCCGAAAATCACCGATTTTCATTAACGTATATCTCGAAAACCATTAGAATTTCGACAAATTTATACATAATCAATTTTATAGGAAATGTAATCAGCTTTAATTTGGATTTGTAACATATTTTTCTAGAGTCGACCATTTTCGAGATATAGTCAATGTCAAAAATAAAGTACGAATGTTTTTTCGGAATCAAACGTTTCAATAATGTTTATAATAAATTTATTCTTACAGCTAGCCGTTTTCTGATTGTAAGCTTGTAAATATCAATATATATTCTCTCAGCAATTTAGTCACCAAACAGAAAAAAAATGAATAAAATGGAATCATAAGGGGCAAAATATGCTTATTTCGCAGTAAAGGGGTTTTAAAACGTACACACTCCCTTTTGCGATCAAATACCTTATTAGATCCATTGTAATATATTTATAAATATTTTCTTTGTCTTTGAAGCCTTCCGTGTTTGTTGACCAAAACAGGGTCTATAAAGGTTAAATATCTAAATTTTAGTAAAAATAATTTTTCAAGAGATGGCAGCACTTTTGGGGCAAATTTATTTCCACTTTCATTTGTGAACGAAATCATCAATATTAGATCTGTAAACGGATTTGGTAATAAAAATCCCATTGGTAACGGTCGGGTTAAGAGGAGGCAGCAAACTGGCTTGACCCGCGCTACACCGACCAGTTCGATCCTTACGCTTCACTTCGAGTTTACATTTATCGATAGCTCTTTCCTATAACCTCACATGTAAACAATCACTTCTACAGTTTCTACTTAGATTGTGTTGTTTAGTGTCTTATATTGATATTTAGTCTTATTGTATATAAAAAGGTGCAATAGAGCTTAACAACATGAATTTCATAAAGGATTAAGTGTTTTATCAATTCATGTTTTCTTATTCACTCTTATCTAATGTGTAAAAGTGTTACAAAACTTAAGAACATAAATTTGTACATGGATTTGGTGTTTTATATATTTTTATTTGTTGTATCAATTGGAGTGATAAAATTTCGGTATGCCTATTTTGTGAATGGATTCTTTCTCATCCATAATACTTATTGTCCTAAAGTGTAACAGATTTTATAATGTAAATAAGCGAAACAGAAGTTAACAAAATGAGTTTCATAAAGGATTAAGTGTTTTATCAATTCATGTTTTCTTATTTCCTCTTATCTAATGTGTAAAAGTGTTACAAAACTTAAGAACATTAATTTGTATATGGATTTGGTGTTTCATATATTTTTATTTGTTGTATCAATTTAAGTGATAAAATTTCAGTATGCATATTTTGTGAATGCATTCTTTGTCATCCATAATACTTATTGCCCTAAAGTGAGACAGATTGTATAATTATTTCAATAAAACATATCGATCTAAAAATAAATGTGAGAGAGGTTTCATATTTTCTTATTTCCACTTCCCTTGAGAAAATATAGCAGAAATTAACATCATAACTTTCAATAAGGATTCTGTCTTATATTATATCCCTTATAACATGGAGAATGGACAATGTGAAAATAATCACAGATTAAGAGGTAAATAACATTCTATAATTGTAAAACTATTGGTGTAATGTTATAGATTAATGTATTTTTAAACATTTTTAGAAGCCTGATGATGGAGCATTGCCTCCGAAACATGTGGCTGCAAATGTTAAATAAATAGGAGTTATGTGAAATAAATACTTAAGGATTCTGTCTTTTAAATATTTATAATTTGTTATTTACACTTCCCTCACATCACAAAGTTTATGAGGAATTAACATTATTACTGGTGGTTTAGCATTATATTAATTTTCATTTAATATAAAATTAATTCAAAATTGATTTAGTGTCTTATATTTTGACATTTTCTTATTTCTCATTTTAATATCATAAGGTAAACAGAAGTTAATATTACTTTGAACAGGGATTTAAAGTTTCTCCGTAAATAAATGAGAATAACCTTTCCCCTCGAAAAGTAGCGACTAAAACAGTGAAATAAATTGGAAGAAGGTAAGAATCGATAAAAGGTATTCTCGGCGGGCGTAGGAGCTGCCTCCTCTTAACCCGACCGTTACCGCCACTTAGTCATAAGATAATTGAACACAATTATGCAAAAAAGATTAATTTTCGGTTGCTTAGATTGATCGTAATTTTAAAAAATCTGATTAGCAATAGCGGGCGGATGATTAGTAAGCTACCTGCTGTTGTAGTAGTGGGGGAAGGGCTGTGAGGACCCAGCTCACAGTCAGCTACCGATCTAACGTCTTCCCTAAAGTGGAAAAACCAACAGAATAAAGGCCAACAAAATTTGACATACATTTTAAAATATAAGTAATATTTTAAAAAACGAACCTGTGTGCGAAATATTATTCAAAATAGCAATATATGTTGTTCTGTGCTTAATAAAAAGAAAACAAAACAAAAAAAACCAAAAAAAAAAAAAAACCTAAAACAAACAAAGAAACAAAAAAGCTTAGTTAGAATATCTATGAAATTTAAAATCATTTTTAAGCCCTGGAGATAACTTTAGTAAAAATAATAAACCGACGAAAAATGATATTTGGAACATATGAATACGAGTTAACATATGAATACTTAATATAATTAAAATTACCCTAAATAAATATTTTGCATATATCATGAGGAATTTATTTCATAGATTATTATATTCGAAAAACGGAATTCCAAGTGTAAAGTAATCATTATAGACCGGGAGCCCGCCACATGCAAATATAATTGAAAAGACATGAATTTGTTTCCTAACCCATTTTATAGTATCATCCGCTTTGAAATGATATATCGTGGTCTGGCAGCCTGTATCCGCCGGAACGGGGAGTGGCGAACGCTTAAAATCGCCCAAAATTGCAAAAATTAATTGGAAAGGTATGTTCTTGAGTTTGGTCTCATTTTTTAGTGTATCCTTTTCTAAACACGAATCAAGTGGTCTGGCAGCCGAAAACCGTCGGAAACAAGCCGCCAGGCCGGTTTTTATGTAGCGGAAAACTGACCCGAAAAATGAAAAAAAGGTATATGTTGTAAGGATTCATATTAGTAGTTTAAATCCAAGTTTGTGACCCTCAATACATAAGCCTTTTTTGTAGTACTCGAAATACCGCGAAAGTTTTGCTCTATTTTCATTTTTTCGCTTATATTCCGTAAAATATGAAAATTTTCTGGACATAGCATATTTGCAATATTAAAGAGCTTGAAATTTGTGTCAATTTAAATCTAATTGCATCTGTGTAATTTATTGCGGAGATGGAGCTCTCCGAAAGTGGAGAGTTTTCACGAAATTTGATATTTTTCTGTTAAGAGTCAAGTTCTCGGCCGAATACTGATGAAAGTACTGGATTTTACAAAAAAACATTCTTAGGAAACAATTTAAAGGGAATTTAATTTGAGTTCTTAAATATGCCCGTAGATATAATAATTTTCGGAGAAAAGGGAAAAGATTGGAAATTAGGAAAATCGGATTTGGAGAAAAAATCATATAGACTGGTTTGGCAAGTGTCTGAGTCGGTAGGAACCAAACTAATTCATTTCTAATTCTCCACGAAAATGCGTTTCTAGGTACTCATTTAGTTATACTCCCATTCATCACACTCCTGTAACAAACTTGGATTCGGACCACCTCCCTGTGATCTGCTCTCTAGGCGCCCGAGCCCAACCACCAACCTCTTTTCCTCGGCTCTTCACGGAAAGGTGGACTGAGGGATCTTCGCCGAGGAGATGTGTTCCCTTCCTATCCCCACACACTATTACACGACTGACGACATAGACACAACCATATCTATACTCACACAACACATATTCAATTCCATAAACACAGCCACTTCACATACGCACCCTCACACACACAAACAACACAAGACTCTACAGCACATACTTGACCTTATACACTACAAAAACCACATTCGTCGTCAATGGCAACGCTACAGACTACCGGATCACAAACGTGAGATAAACCGACTCTCAAAGCAAATTAGACTAGAACTGGACAAAGAACGGTGCCAAAAATACAACAGCTATCTGGAGAGTTTCGAGCCGGGGGACCAACGACTTTGGAGAGAAATCAAACAATTGACTGGACAAATCACACAGATCCCCCCTCTAACACTCGGGACAGACACTGCAACGACTGATGACGAGAAGTGTGCAGTTTTCGCTGAACATCTTTTTCGTACGTTCCAGAAACTTTGATAGACAAAATAAAGTAACTGACAACGACAGTAGAACCCGTGATACCCTTCGTCGCTCCAATCGAGCTGAAGTGTCTCATAAGATGGCTGGCAAGAAGAAAAGATCCAGGAGATGACCTGATACCTAATTTAGTACACAAACGGCAGCCTAGGAAGACCATTGCGCTGCTCACCAGTATATACAATGCCTGTCTCCGGTTTGGTCACTAACCTCAAGCCTGGAAGAACGCCATAGTACTCCTTTTTCACAAAAGAGGGAAGCCCAAGCACGAACCAGACAGCTATCGTCCAATAAGTCTCCTCAACACACTGGGGAAACTCCTGGAGAAGATAATCGAGAAACGTCTCCGCTCACATTTAGAAGACAACGAAATTATCCCGCAACATCAGTTTGGCTTCAAGCCCCACCACTCGGCAACACACCAAGTCCAACGAGTCGTCGAAGTAATTTACCGTGGCTTTGAGGCAAAAAAATATACCACGGTAGTATTCCTAGATGTGGCAGCAGCATTTGACACGGTTTGGCACCGTGGTTTACTGCAAAAGCTGAAGAAGACTTGGCTTCCACTCTATCTTTTCAGCATTATAAAATCATTTCTGACCAGGAGGACGTTCCAAGAAAGAATCAAAAATGCTATCAGCGAGAGAAAGGTTATCCTCGCCGGAGTACCCCAGGGTGCCATACTGAGCCCTCTTTTATTCAACCTTTATTCCTATGATATTTCCCAGTATGATGAGGACACAATTATTGCTCAATTCGCTGATGACACAGCACTCCTTTCCCAAGATGATGAACTTCACGAAGCCATCGGAAAACTTCAGTGTGGCCTCGTCATGGTTCCGGAAGTGGAAACTTCAACTAAACCCATCGAAGACGGAAGCGAAAATCTTCAACTTACGTCGCTTCAACCTCACCGACCTGATAACACTTCGACTCGATCACCTCCAAGTTCCCTGGAATCCTAAAGACCAGGTAGTGCGTTACCTTGGGGTACACCTTGACACCAGACTGACTTGGAGATTACACACTAACTACATCTTACAACAAGCTAACGCAAGACTTAAACTTTTGTACCCTCTTTGAAATAGAAAATCATTCTTCGTCACAGAACTGCTATCTTAGTATACAAAACCATGCTGCGGCCCCTACTGACCTACTCCTGTCCTGTCTGGTACAACACTTCAAAATTAACCAAAAAGAGGCTACAGACATTCCAAAACAAAATCCTGCGTGTGGTGGTTAACGCAACCTGGTTTACAAGGAATTCCCAGCTTCACCGGGAACTGGGAGTTGATCGACTTGAAGAGGTCTTTAACAGACTCACAAGACGACACCATGAACTTCTCCACGTCGCATCTGGAGCTCTGGAGTATAACTTAGGAACCTCGATAACAAGAAGATTAAAGCCTAGGGCTTACCAAGACATACTTGATTTATAACATTTGTTCATCAAATAGTTCGTGTATAACATTTATCGTTGATCCGAAATTTAAATAAAATTTGTTTGTTGATTTAGTTATAACTCCGAGTAAAGTAACCATTGTATCACGCTAAATGTTCCTAAAACAGTTAAATAGTCGAATATTTTTTAAAAAGTGTCCTTTTTAGGTCCGCCATCTTAAAACCGTTAAATATTTTAAAACAATATCCTGGAGGACAACAATGGCAGGAGTTATCCATCGGATAACTTAAAAAACCGTTAAAACAGCAATCCCTAAGGACGAAAAAGCTAATTCTAATTGTGGATGGAGAGAGTGGCCAAGGATGTCCTTCGACCTCGAAAAAATGTCAGATCCTGGCAGATCTGTAAAATAGTGTCCTCATAGCATAACTTAAAAACCGTTAAAATAGCAATCCTTAACGACGAAAAAGCTAATTCTAATTGTGGATTTTAGGTATTTTACGGATTCAAATCGGAATTTTATAAACAGGATCTGATAGTAAATTTAATGAGCTTTGATATGAAAAAAAGGAATTTGGGATCGAGCAAATATTTTTGGAGTTTTAGCGAAAAATGTGCCAAAAAATGTTGCATTTCAAAACAGTTAGCGGTACTGCCATGGGTAATTTACTAGCCCAGTCAAATAAGGAGTTTTATACAGCAAATCTTGGAAAGGAAGCAATGAAGCTGAATTTTTGCATATACGTTTATTTTGGTCTTCTAAATAAGTGGTAAAAAGTCACCGACCTCAGCATGTTAGCTTCATTAGACATTTAAGGTCAAAGGTCACAAAAATCAGTTGTTTTTTTTTTTCAAATATCTCCATCGGCCGTCAATCAAAATGTTTACAAAACTTGTAGATAATAAAATTCTCTGTGTGAGTCTCATGGACATCATTCAGTTCAAGTGAATGTCCCATGGAGAGCAGAAGTCTGTTCCGGGTGGGTATGTAGTTGTGCGTCTAACTAATTCTTCCTCTTCATTATCTTCAGACGTATCATCTTTAGGTTATGTAGCCTCAATAAAAATGGTTGCTGCTTCTTCGAGGGTAGTCGCCTGAACATCTACATGCTTGAAGGCTGCTAATGTTTGCATAGGAGTCAGCTTTCCCAGAGCAACTCAGTACGGAATACCCCATGGATTCTTCTTTGATTCTCCGACAATTAATTCATCCCAGGACCTCCGCTTTTGTAAACGCACTTTGTTTCGATATTTTTTAGTTTGGCCTTGTACTCACTACGAAGTGCAATACGCCTCTCTTCACATCTGCATCGCTGGCACAACCGTCGCGCCTTGTAGACTTCTCTCTTCATTGTTGCTAAGGCCGGTGTCTACCATGGAACTAGTCGAGCTCTGGCCTTTCGCCGTTGGAGAGAATTTTCAGCTCCGTCAAGAATTGTATTAGTTATTTTAGAGACTCTATAGTCCAGATCGTCAGCACTTTCCGTCTTCACCATTTCCGATTCTTCATCGGCAATTTCTCCCTCCAGCATGCATTCGCTCCAGTGATTCCTTCGAGTTACGTAACCCTTGTCAATATCGTGAAAACCTGGCATATACTGCACTAGACTAAATTCCAGAACTTTGTGGAACTTAGTGGTCTGCTACTAGATGTGATCGTTTCCCTGATAGAAATACTTTCCTCTATGTTACTTCCGTTAGGCAGGTAAGCCGAGATCATCGTAAAATATACACTGCCCCACTTTACGTAGCATGCGACACAATTAGCCGTAGAATATTGTCTAAGATACATCACGTCAAGTTTTGGATTGTTAACCACAATAGCAGCCCTAGGCCTCCTCTCTCCACTGCTTAGAGCTATAACTCTTGACATGAGACCAAACCCCATGACCAAGTTCCGATGCCTGGTCGGTTACTGAATTACCATGATGTCATATCGTCGAGAAAGAACTCGCAACTCGTCTGCCACTACACTTCGGCGACCCATGTTGAGCTGAAGGATGGTAATTCTATTCATAACAGGTACGTTTCGCTATTTCCTTGCACCATGTTAAGTGCACAGGGCACTCCCGACTGCCAGCCTTGTGCTTTGTTTTACTAAGATCTGCATTCGCCCGTTTACAATTAATGCAGGTTGGGTCGGCCAATACTTTCTTCTTCGGACATTCTTTCATTAGATGGCCACTTCCTGCGCACCAAATTCAAACCACTGAGTTTGCAGTGCAAGTGGCCTCGGTGTGTTCATAGCCCTGGCACTTGGTGCAGCGAGGGGCACCCAGGTAATCCTTGAAAGTCATAGACCAACATCCTCTATCTAGACTTCCTATTTCCAACAGCTGAAAACGGATCATTGGAAACGGAAATTTGTATGTTCATTAGTCGACATTAGTTTCCCTTGGATCCGACCTTGACAAATTGAGGGCAGGAGGTTGCTATGTTTACCCCCGAATAACCTTTGGATGTGACCTTTCCATGATTTTGCTTATTATTGTATCGATTACTATGGGAGACTCCAATGTTTCCTTCACCACTCTTTGGACAAGTGACGAGACTGAATCTTCTTTCTTTTTGTCTTCACTTTGCTTGACCTTGGAGTTTAAGGTTTCCAATAAACCGATTAATCGATCAATTGTTCCATTGATATGTTTTCTGGTTACGTTGTTCATCTTTTTATCAAAATCTCGAATGAATTTACGTAAGCTCTCGTGAATTTCCTTTGCTTCATTCAAACAGCCATCACTATAGATTTCTTCATTTTCTACTTCAACATCAGACCCATTCCTAGGTCTTTTTGCGGATGGGCGTGGGTCCTTAAGGACTGCACATCCAGGAGGCTCCTCCTCCATTTTCTCAAAGGCTAATCTCTAGAAATCTTGTATAACCTAACCTTAACAGTTTGACCAACTTTCACTAATATTCGTTTAAAACAACAAAAATATGTCCTAAAGTTATTGAAACTTCAAACTGTGTTGAAAACAATAACAACGAACAATGAATTAACATAAAATAAAAGAAACGAAATAAACAAAACACCAAAAACTAGATTCAATAGCACAAAAGACAACAGCACGAAAATCCACAGCCTTCTCAATCCCGAACTATTTTGTATTATTTGTAACTTCTTCTTCATCTTCCTTGGCTTTACAACCCACCAGCGGTCAAGGCCGCCCGAAGCAATCTCTGCCATTCACCCCGGTGCAGCTGCTCTCCAGTCCCCGATTCCCAGAATGGTGTGTGCATCACTCACCACACCGTCCATCCAATGAAGCCTGGGGCGCCCACGTCTTCTGGTGGAATGAATTTCCTCTCCGAGGATCCTTCTTGGCACAGAGTCAATGCTCATCCTGATCACATGACCAGCCCACCTGAGCTGACCAACTGTGATAAAACTCACGATGTCACAATCATTGAACAGCTCAGAGATTTCCGAATTGGTCCTTATTTGCCAGGCTTGCTCGTTAGTATCAAATGTCGCTTTTAAAACTCTTCTCAGCCCTTTTCTTTCAAATCGGAGGAGTTGATTTCCCTGTGCCCTGGTAAGCGTCCAAATCTTTGACCCATGTGTAAGCACCGGTCTAATTAGGGTTTTGTATAGACGCAATGTGGTAGCTAGAGACAATGTACAGCTCTTCATCTGTCACGCCAGCCCAAAATAGCATCTATTAGCTATCAAGATTCTTGTTTGGATTTCTTTTCCAACGTTGTTGTCGTGCATCATCAAGGAACCAAGATATACAAACTTTTCGACTCTCTCAAATGTACAGCCGTTAATTGGTACATATGAAGGAAGAATCCCTCGTGAGCTTGTCACCTTGTATTATTCTCCCAGCTGCCACTCATAGTCTTGTGAACGCCTCGGCTATGGCATTAAAATTTCGTCCGACGATATCCATGTCTTCGGCATACCCCAGTAATTGAGCTAAACGGTTGAAAATTGTTCTTCCTATCTTGATTCCAGACTCCCTTACTGCGCCCTCCAGGGCAAAATTAAAGAGAAGGCACGCCAGACCATCAGCCTGTCGTAATCCCCTAAAAGTCTGAAAATAGTTTGAGAGTTCGCCATCAATGCCTACATAACACTGTACCGCTTCCATTGTCTTCTGGATGAGTCTCACAAGCTTAGGTGGAACCTTCATATTGATCATGACCTTATAAAGTTCATCCCTTTTCACACTATCATATGCTGCCTGAAAATCAGCAAAAACAGGTGGTGGGTTTGGATATTGTATTCATGGGATCTTTGCAGCATTAACCTGAGGGAGAAAACTTGGTCTGTGGTACCTCTTCCTCTCATGAAACTAGCCTGGTAATTGCCAATCTCTCTTTCAGCATGGGCCAGACAGCAGTGAGATACCCCTGTAGTTACTGCAATCCAGGACATCCCCTTTCTTATGAATTGGGCATATAATAGTCTTATACCAGTCCGCTGGTATTCTTTCATTAACCCAGGCATCCACAATGACATTGTGTAGAGCCTTCAATACCTCCTGACCTCCATACTTAAACAATTCTGACAGTAAATCATCAGCTCCTGGTTCCTTGTTGTTTTTTAGACCTTCAACAGCTTTTATTACCTAATCAAAGTCAGGCAGTTCAAGGTCCTCAGCTGGTATCACAACATCCTGTGTGGACCGATTCTCAACTCCCTCATTTAGTTAACTATAAGTTGACTATGCAGCTATTATCAATTCATGATTTTTCTGGTTTTTAATTGATCTTCAAAGTAGTGTACAACACGTTATAGTAAAATTTTTTTTGTTTTTTTTTAATATATTTTAATTATCATGGTTGACATTCAATCTGTTGGAGTGTCAAACGCTTCAAGTGAAAATAAAAGTTTACAAATGACTGTAGCTTGGCCTGTTTGTCCCAAATAATTAGTCAGTGAGAAGGGCCAGTGTTTTGGTCTAGATACAGCAATGAAATGAGGATTGCATAAACAAAATTTAATTTTTTTTATTTGGTTGTAAATATACCAATAACAATTTTGATAAATTTATCAAAATATATATGACAACTTTAATTCAGCTTTATTCATCAATTTAAGAAATTAATTTTTATTGCCTTATTCTTACTTCTAAAAATGAGAAATTTTTAATTGACTGAATCTGACAAAACATAAAAAATAATAATAACAAGAAAACAAATCATACAATTTTTCAAATCGAGGAATGCCAATGTTAGAGTCATTTCGTTAAGGAAGAGACAGTTTCAACCAGTCACCCAATTTCATCAGCTTGCTAACAAAATTAGTATTTTTCACTTTACGATCCCAATATGCATGCTATAATTAGTTGGAATGTGTCATTCGTTTCAGTAAACGTTTCTACAAGAGGCTATAACCTCATTTAAAAAAAAAAATATTTTTAACACCTATTTTAACGTTCTATTTTCCTATATTGAATTTATAAAAAAAAATCTCTTTGTAGCACGAATTCTGTGTTTATCAAATACAAAAAGAATTTTACAGATTGAAAATTAGATGTTCCATTCCCGAGAAAATTCGGAAATAAATTCTACTGTTCTTCACTGAAGGCTGCACTGAAGGGGGTACATTTAGCCTTAAATTTATTGAAACAGCTGTGGCCAGGATTAATATTTGACAAAATAAAAATGACTTAATACTATGCAATATTTTTGCGAATGTAAATTATTAATATTGAACTTACATAATATTGTTCTAATTGCTGGCTGTTGCTTAGGTTCAAATTTAAAGGATGAATTTTATGATTTAGCCAGATTACTGTTTTAGGTCCTATATTGTCATTTACAACTTTACATTCAAAATCAGCTGATTCCCCAACATTCACTGTTATATTAGAAGGACTTTCAATTACTAGAGGCAGTTCTTTTAAATTTTCTGTAAAAAAAATATAAACTTCATAGAACAGAATAGATTTTAAATGCTAAAATATTTCAAAGTGATAAATAAGGTAAAATTATCAAAACGGTGCTCTTGCTGCTTAGTTCATGGAGGATAGGTTACTGTAAATTTGATGCATATTTTGATATTTTCGTTATATTACTTTTATATTATGTACAGAGAACCTATAAGGATATAGAAAAGGATACATAGGGGAAAAAAAGAAAATAGGAAAACAAAAATTTCATAGACTTTGAAAATTTTAGAGCCTCCAATGAAACACGATTATTCCTACAGAATGATAGAAGACCTAATTTAAGCCAAGGATAAAAACCTGTAAGGTCGAAGACCAAACATTTCGAACGTAAGGAAGATGTTCTACAGTGGTGGTATAGGCACTTTTGAAGCCATCTTGACAAAGGGAATGATCCTGGAGGAAACAAAAGTGAGAATATTGTAATACATAGAATGGAGAAGAGTTGTCTGATAAAGATTAGGAAGAAGATAGATTAGGTTAACTAAAATGAAAAATCATAAAATATCAGGACATGACCATATCAAAGCAAACATTTTTTAAATATAATGGACAGGGCTAGAAAAAAGTACTTCACAAGCTTATCCTTCCCATATAGGGAGAAAATATCCTGCCTGAAGAGAGGTAAATGGGATTGATTTGTACAATCTACAAAAACAGTGCTCAGACTTACTGTAATAATTATAGTGCTATAATTCCATTAACATGTGCCAACAAGTTTATTTCCAACAGTATCTTTTATATCTTGCAGATTTATTTGAAAGGGATGAGTCAAATTAACGGAACTATTTTTTTTTTTGGAAGGTAATTTTAATTAAATAGATCATCTATCTACATATTTGTATTGCTAAAATTATTTTTATTTAAAAATTAAATTAAATGAGAAACAAAATAATTTTTTCCATGAATGTTTATAAGGGAAGCTCAATTTATCTCACAGAAACTGCAAAAAATGAACTTCTATACATACCTATATTTTTGTTTACTGAGAACTGTATACCTAATTAGACCATTTCATTTGTTTCTCTCAATATCATCCTAATCATTTGGTTGGTTATAGATCTCACCTAAAGTTTTAAATCATTGTTTGTGTGGCGTACATCTTTGTGATCAGTTTTTGTTTTAAAAATTTCATGTCATCATCCATTTCAACAAATAGGAAACGAGAGCTCTCTTCATTTAAAGACAAAATGAAAATCATTGTATGGCTATATAAAGTGAATCGGTTCAGAAATCAGCTATCGATTTCAAGGTCGGTAAATTAACAATAACGAGAATCAAAAATAATTCTAAATCAATCATCAGGTACCCCATAATCTTCACAGTGAGATGGGCAGTTTGAGTCGTAAAACTTTGAAAACAGTGAAATGTGAACTGTTAGAAATGCTGTTTACACATAATAATTTTTTTTAATGAATTTGGATTATCCGAATTTTTGATTATTGGAACCACCCTTGACAACATTAGTTCAGATAATCGATGCTCTACTGTACATTAAGATTGGCAAATACTAGTATGAAACTGTCAAACACTTCATCTATTTACGCTCAGAGATCAATTTTCTTGATGACATCTACCAGGATTTTAGCCTCAGATTAGCAGCAGGAAATAAGTGCTATTTTGGACAGATCAAATATTTCAACAGCTAACTGAATAAAAATCAGACCAAAAGTGAGACTTCGCAAGACACTAATATGCCCTTGAGTAACCTTCTGAATACTCCTAATTAAATGGCTACTCCACAAGATAGAACAGATTAGTATAGACCCTAATTCAGTATTGGATTGTTCCACCATTTATGTATGTATATATGGTTGATTTACAAATCTTTAATGGAAGGGAACTGATTGTCAACTCAAATCCTCACTATTGTACGATAACTTCCTCATAATGCAATGACTTTTTACCAGTGATTGTTTTAAAAATGGATAAAATACTTTTCTATTTTAACAATGGAATAAACAAAATTCTCATCAATTCAACTACCACTGATAATGAACCCATAGAGTTATTATTATTACAACTATTAAGGAATTTTTATTGTAATTATTTTTTGAAAATAGAAGAAATTAGATTTACAAAAGTCACAATTCCTGTTTAAAGCAAAATGAACTTAACATACAACCATACACAAAAAATATGACTACTAAAGTGGAAAATAGAACCGATACTATTCAATAGAAATGATTAGAAAAAAGTTGGTTTTCAGAGATTGCAAATGATCAGTCAAATTTATGTTAAGATACATTGGAATATCTTGTAAAATATTCCAGAACCGGTATCAAAAATTTTAATGAACTCACATGCAAGATTGTTGCTTTGATAATTTTACCAAACCAGAAATAAGAAACTAAAATTTATTCTTAACACTAAGTATGCACAAATAATCAATTTGATGTATTTTGAATTTCATGTTAATGAAACAAAGAAAATAATTTATTTATTTTTTAAAAGTATGCTGAATTTTATATATTTATGGTATCAACACCTATTATAATTAACTTTCCAGCAGTATATTAATCAGTTGAAAGAGGGCTGCAATATTTTTTTAAAATCTAGTTGGATTATTCATTATAATAATATAATTATAATAAATCAATCATTATATTTCTGAAGAGCTCACCATAAACTTGAACATTGGAAGTATGAGTAATGGTGCCATACTGATTTTTCACAACACAAGTATAATTTCCAGCATCTTTTTTAACAATGTTTGGAATAGTGAAACTCCACTGTTCATCTTCTTCTACAAGTTTATTATAATCTATTTCCACTAAAACTCCATCTTTAAACCACTTAATATCCGGAATAGGAATACCTTCAAAGAATAATACCTATTATACATACAATATAGAATAAAATTACATCATCACATTTAATAATATAAGTACCATATGCTGGGCAAGACAAAACACAGGGTTCACCAGTTATTTTAGCCATATAATTATGCATTACTGAATAATTAGTGAAATAAGGCTTTCCATAATCAGGATCGTCCAAATTATCACCAGTCATATTTATTTCATCATCATCTTCTAAACCCATTCCTGGAGCCTTAAGCAATTTTTCTTCAACAATAAGAGTAAAATTCCTCCATTCTGCAGTAGAAAGTGAGAAACAGCCATAAACACCTTCATCTTCTTTCTTTATATTCATTATTCGTAGCCTTCCAAAATTCATAATAAATGTAATTATATTATATAAATGGCAATATTTTATATTAAATAGTTTTATTTAAATTAGATTATTAAAATACCATTGATTTGCAAGTTTCATGCGAGGGGAGAGCGAATGTGATGTCAACGGAATGTTGTTCTTATACCAATCTATCAAGGATTCTTCGCAATGATAAGTATCACACGAAGCTTCACATGATATATTCAACTTTTCTCCAATGAATGAAACACCTTCAGAAACTGGATCTATAATTTAAAAAAAAAAAGTTTCAACATTAATAAGTTTTTTTTTTATATCTATACATAAAATACATTTATTTTTTTAACTTAAATTTATCGTGCACTACCTGTTTTATGCACAGATATAAACTTTTTCTTTACCCAATATGTGTTGAAAACTATTTATATTTCTTGTAAAATTAAAATAACATATTGTATTTTATAGGACTATATTATTATCACTAGTCATTAAGTAATATAAGAGAAGTCAATACTAAAATTTAAAAACAAAAAGATCATGCCTGACAGTGGCGCAACCAGAAATACTAACAGGGGAGGGGGCTGGGTTTATAAACTAGAAGTTGAGACACCCCAAAATGCACAATAAACAATAATCTGAGTAATAGATTTTTTATTCCATCTATCAAGTCTAATGTGTGCACAGTAATATTTTTAAAATTAATTTTATACTTTTAAATTAATTTATATGTTTCATTCTTCAGTAATCACTGGAAGATCACTAGTCTATCTGCCTTGAAGCAGCTATCCCTGGTGATAAAATGAAAAATGCAGCATTGTGGAAACATCAATCCAATTCCTTCATTAGAATAATGGAGGGAAGAGTTAAACTTGCGAGACCATTAGTGTTGGGGTTTTTACAACAAAAGGAAGTAATTACTAAGGCAAGTGATGAAACAATGACAAAGAGCTCTAGAAAAACCAGCAGAAGGAAGTTTACTGGAGGAAAGAGGGTATTGAAGCTGTCCACTGAGGATTCTATTGCACTAAGAGAATAAGGTTATAATACACTTATCAGACCAAAAAAAAAAAAAAAAAAAAAGACATCTTTCTGCAATACATATATATATACTTTTTCAGCAATGTGAATAATATAAGGACAAGTAATCTGAAAACATTGAAATTCTCTATGAAGACAAATAATAATAAAAGATATATTGAATATAAATAAATCTAAAATAAATGATTTTATCTTGTGACATGATTATTTTAGAAATTATTCAACACTTACTGGTGAGTGCAATGTGACGCTCTAAATGTTCTACTGCAGTACCAATCACAACAGGCAGAAGAATGATGCTCACTTTAAAAAGCATCTTTCTGTAACAAAAGAGTTTAAAGGAGAAAGAATATTAAAATATATTTTTGAATCATTTAAACAACGATTTTATGTTCATCATTATTTATGATTAGTTTTGTTTTTAAAGATTTCAGTTATATTGATCTATATGTATGTCCACATGACATAAATAAAATTATGATTTTCTTCATAAAAGCTCCTTAATATTTTTATTATTATATCCTTAATATTTATCTTATTATTATTCAGATAACCTCTATATAATTTTAGTGATGTTAGCTTATTTATTATTATTTGACGATAAAACGATATGTTTTAAACCAATATCAGCTTGCTAATGCTAAATTAAAAAAAAGGAATTTATATTCAAATTCAACTTATCTTAAAATTATTATAGATCTCAGGCAAATTAAATCTATTTTTTTTTTTTTTTTTATTATTCCTCATTTATATAGAATAATTATATAGAATCAGGCAGTTATCAGGCTAGGTTTCACAGAGGACAATTGATCAGCTGTTCTCTCTCAGAATGATCCTGGAGAGGACCATGGAGCACAATATAGTAACCCACCCACCACTTATTCATTGACTTCAAAGCAGCGTATGACAGCATTGACAGGACCCAACTCGGCCTTGCTCTAGAGGAGTTAAGCATTCCACAGAACCTCATAAGATTGATTATGATGACTATGCAAAGCTCAAAATGCTTAGTACGTGTTGGTCCTGATGTTTCTGAAGAGTTTGAGGTGAACGGCGGAGTACAGCAAGGGGATGCACTTGCCTGGCTACTGTTCAACATGGCAAAAGAGAGAGCTGTGAGAGAGGCCAGCATTCAGACAAGCGGAATGATCTTCACTCGCCTGACCCAGCTTTTAGGATATGCAGACGATATAGACATAATAGGACGGTCTGAACGGGTTCTCAGAGAAGCGTTTACAGCACTTGAGACAGATGCAAGACGACATGGTCTGGATGTCAATGAAGGAAAACCCAAGTACATGAGAGTTGGTGGTGGGGAGGACGATCTGAGATCTCCGTTTAAAGTTGGGTTGTTCAAGTTTGAGAGAGTCAAGTGCTTCATATACCTTGGGTCTGAAGTGAATACAAGGAATGATATGACTCAAGAGAAACAGAGGAGGATCACTGCTGCCAATAGATGTTTCTTTGCTGCCAATAGATGTTTCTTTGGGCTTGGCCGACACTTTAGAAGAAGGTATCTCTCAAAGAAAACCAAGCTGAATATATGTAAGACCCTCATACGGCCAGTTTTGTCATATGGATCAGAGGCTTGGACTATGAAAAAAAGTGATGAGATGAAGCTGAACGTGTTTGAGCGAGGAGTCCTCAGGAGGATCTACGGCCCAGTAAAGGTGGGTGAAGTCTGGAGAAGAAGAAAAAATAGAGAACTTAGTACTCTGTTTGCCGACCTCGATATCGTCACCTTTATTAAACTTGGCAGACTGAGATGGGCGGGGCATGTATCCAGAGCTGCACTTCACAAGGCCGAGGACAAGGAAGGCCGAGGATTAGGTGGCTGGACAGCGTGGCATATTATGCCAGAGCTTTACTTGGCATTCGGAGCTGGAGAGCTGCAGCAGAAGACAGAGCTAACTGGCGGAAGCTCTTAGAGGAGGCTCAGTCTCGGTGACGGGACGTCGCGCCACATATGTATGTAAGTAATTATTCCTCATTACTGTTTATAGCTCATGACATTGTAAGAATTATGGAGCAATATTTGTTCTAGTAATTATTCTAAAAATTAACCAGAGTAAAAAGAGTATAATAGCCACTTAATCAGATTTTTATAATGTCCTTAGAGAGGCCAACTCGATGAGACGCGAGAGTGACGCCAAAACTTGCAACCATCAGATGTCAACAATCTTACTTTATCATTTCTTTCTTAGGTAGAAAACTAAAAATAAAATCCCCATCTCTTGAATTAACAGAATGAACGGGTGTTCAAACAAAAAGACTGAAAACAACGCTTTTTAATTTGCAAATTATTTTATTTGAAATAATCCGTGAAATACTGAATGGTGTCTGCATGGAGTTGTAAGACATGGAGAAGCCCTTCCCGTACTTTCTTCAGTGAGGGGTGAGGCAAAAACACCAACCGGCCAGTTTACCCATTATTAAATGGAAAAATAACGCATTAAATATAATAAAATCTCAGAATAAAGCCTAAGAAACCCAAATTTGAACTGAAAAAAAAGGGTTAATATATGGTGCAAATCAAAATGACTGTCTCTAGTCAATTACTGCCTCAGCGATGGAGAGGTAAGCCCCCTCCACTTGTCTATAACTCCATGGGTGTCTGACATTGTTATGTTGGAGGAATGCACTGAGCCGAAATTAGTAATCATAATAGTTTATGATATAAAATCCGTAAATATCTTTACGGAAATTTACAGATTTCAAAAATATAACACAGTTTCAAAAATAATAAACAAGATATTTGAAAACTGTATGCTTTTTAACACAAAAAAAAAAAAAAAAAAAAAAAAAAAAAAAAAAAAAATAGGATTAAAATATAATTTATTATAGTCTTTAAAAAAATCATTTTCAAGTCGTAAACGTTTTTTCTCGTAAATTTTTAAAGTATACTTTCATCATTCGTAAATCCTAATTATTTTAATTGAATTAGATCAGGACAACGTTCTTCATTCTTTTGTGAATGTATCTTATAAGGGATTTTTCTTGTAGTTACCGATTTCATAAGGGGGTTATCTAAGTTTTTTTAAAAAGTATGTTTTAGTTTGTTCATAGATATAAAGTTTGATAGGTGTAGGATTATGATAGAGGAGCATAGTTGATATTTTTGTATATCAAGGGTAACAATTGAAGATCCTGAAACACAAATTTTGGATCCTTTCGTTTACCGTAGTTGGCTGCACATGTTGAAATCCCCACAGGTGAGACACAGACAGGGCTGCCCATTCTGAAATAACATTTTTCTCCCGTGTAAAAGAAAAACTTTCCCAATTTCCTCCCAAACGTTTCAAAACTTCCCTCGATTTCCCCCAAATGACAAATGAGTAATGTTGCTTATTAGCTTTAATAATGAGGCATTAAGTTCATAATTATCTTTATCTCTTAATTAGAAATTAAGATATTTTTCGTATATTTAACGTAATTTATGTAATTAGATATAGTTATAAAATAAAAAAAATAATACTTATTATAGCCAACTTATACGCTACTAGGTCGAATCGATTTTTTAAAATTCAATACGAATTTCCCCCGGGGGAAAATTACCCCCTAATCGGCAGACCTGGATACAGGGCCGGTACTAGGAGATTTGTCAGAGGGGGTAAAGATCAGTTTGCCACCCCTCTACCCTCTCCTACTATTAAAGTACAATACCTTAGTAATACAGTTTATACATTATGCAAAAAAATCAAATAGAATTAAACAATATTGATTGTGATATAATTTTTTTGAAAAAATTTTTAATAGCTTATTATTTTTATTTCTAAACTTTTCAAATTTTGCCGCCTGATTTTCAGTTTCCAATCTTGGCATTATTTGCTAATTATTTTGAAAGTTTGTTTGTTGTTTGTTGTGTCATCTGTATACAGGGGTACTATTACATTAGGAAGTTTTGGGAAGTCAGATGGGAACAGATTGAAAAGAGTTGGGGATAGGCGGGAACCTTGTAGAAGACCGGCAGGAAGGGTAAGTACTGCAGAGGAGGAAGAGTTTATTTAGTTATAGAATGCCTATTGGAGAGGAATGAGTGGATAGTATGAATTAAGTAAGGAGGGAAATTATACACTTTCAGTTCATTAATCAGACCGTTGCGCTAGGGATTATGAGGGATATGAGCTGATGAGAAGGAAACTGGTCTAAGTCAAGTTTTCTTCATTTCGAGAAAATGAAGGTTTTGCAATCAAGATAGAATGGTCTGTTTCAATTTTAGCCAAAAATGCTTATAAGTTTATAAAAATGGTTGGTGCAAGTTTTTAATAATAATTTATTAATTGCTAAAATCTTTAAATAGTTCTTAATTTTTAATTTTAATTTTTTTTCGTTTTAATAATAATTTATTAATTGCTAAAATCTTTAAATAGTTTTTAATTATTAATTTTTTTTTTTTTTTTTTTTTTTTCAAGTAGGGAAGCATGTCCAACAGAAATCAAAGTTAAAATACAATCAATCAAAATACAATAACACCCCTATTACTACATTTACTATTACAATAACACCATTCTCATAATTACCAAAGAAAGATTAAGAGTCACCAATATAAAAAAATGTTTTAACCATCTTTGGTTCGAAACTAGATACGACAAATAGTTACGGAGTTATGGCGAACAATATGCCAAAAAAAACGTGGATTTCATAAAAGTACGGGATCTTTAGCGTTCTGGCATGTTAATTCCAGTAACCCGATTTGAACTTCATATATAGTCTAATAGTAAATTTGACCAGCTGTCAGAAAAAAAAAAAAAAAGAAATTTTGAGTCGGACGAATAGTTTCGGCTTTATAGTGAAAAAGTGCAAAAAAACGAGGATTTCACAACAGTACGGGTTTTTTAGAATGCTATTAAGGAACATTATTAAAACTTTATACACAATAGTCTAGTAGTAAATTTAATCAGCTATAAGATGAAAAAAATTAATTTTGAATGGGACAAATAGTTTTGGAGTTATATATATATATATATATATATATATATATATATATATATATATATATATATATATATATATATATATATATATATATATATATAATAAAGTACGACAAATATGTTTTGGCGGAGAAGTGGGACTGGCGCGCCAGTTGGCCAATTTCTACACTTTCCCCCAAGACGATATCTTCGTTGTAAATGGTCCAATTTCGGAGTAGTTGTTTTTAATTTCGTAGGAAATAATAATTCCAGCTGCAATTAATATCCTAAGACATTCTTCGAAAAAAGCATCGTTTTCGTGTTGTAGGTAAAAAAAAAACGAAAATAGCTGGTATTTTAGGTGTTTTTTGCGATTTAAGGTATGAAGCCGACGATTGCCGTGGTAGCTAAGTTCAAATTCGGATTCAGCATCCAAAAATACAAGAAGACCCGTTGAGAATAAAAGTTCGGCAGTTTTTTATTCGGCAAACCCTTAGTTTACTGGACTATTTTAAGTAGAATTCAACCAATAACAGATATGGTGGCTGCTTCTTGTCAGTACCATGATTGCTGTTTGAAAAAACTATACCTTCATAAACCCAAGGTTGATGCTAAGCAAAAAGTTGGCCCTTTTGCGAAAGCAATTGAGAATGCGATGGAAAAATTATTCACTTTTTTGGAGAACAATAGTGAGAAATGTCAGTTTTCATTAGATCATGTAATATCACAGAAAGAGGATGAGTACATTCCTGAAAGAAAAAGGATAATACACTATTTATTGGAGAGGTATGGGGAAGGTGTAATCGTATCTAATATTAAGCAGAAAACCATAGTTTGTTTCAAAAACACTGGTTATAAGATTTTGATAGATGTGTGGTACAACGAGAAAAGCTCATCAGAACGTGAAGAACGTCTTCGATTAGTTGAGAACGCAGCAGATATAATCATTGAATTTAAAATACTTACTTCGTATAATACAGAAAAATAATATTTAAAAAAATACTTTTTTAATATTTTTTTTACATAGTTGCCATGATATAATACTTATAATACCTTACGTCTGACAAAAAAAAAAACATAAGGACATAAATTGTAGTTTATTTTTTCCTCTTTATTTTAATACCGCAGGGTATTTAGCTTAAAATGATTACTTTCCACGTTACAAGAAAAAAATAATGAAAAAAATTAAAGATTTTTTACTTTTTTTATATTTTTCTCACATTTGCCGATGGAAATTGTGTTGGACAACTTCAGATTCTTGTTCAGCACCCCAAAAAATATAAAGTAAGCCATAAAAAACAATTACCCATAAACTTTCCACTTCAAGCCCTATTTTAAAACCATTTGACTGGACTGTACATACATATACAAAAAGTTTTTCCTATTTAAATATTCATTATTTTGCAACTATTCTAGAAAAACTAATCCCACCACATCTAGCGTGCAAAAATACATAAAAATCTTGAGTCACATGTGTTTGATAAATTTCTTAAAATTCACTATGCGCATCTATATTTTAAAATTTTGAGGGATATCCGGCAGAATTTGTCTCCCAATTTAATCACTCCGCTCACTTGATATAAAAAATATGGCAAAATAAAAATTTCTCAACATGAAAATATGAACAATGTGACACCAAATTTGAATCTTAACGACGCTCAGTAGTTGAGGAGTTATAGAGATTATAGGAACAGCGCTACATCGACTATTGCCGCCCCCCTCCCGCCTAAACCTACCACATTCTCGGGTACAAACATGCAGTTTCATGGTCACTAACATCCCCTGAACAATAATCAGAAGAGAAAGATCGGTGCGCGATTATTGTATACTCAACCACACTCAGCGCCTAGACTATATCTATTGACTTACACCACTCTCATTCTCAACAGATATCCGTTTTTGTTAAATTTGATAATGATATTATGAATTTACTGGCTTTAGGTAAGGAATTCAACATAATTGACAATGCCAATTAATAGAGCAGTAATAAAGGAGCAATAATAGATAATAAACCAAATTTTGAAATATTTTTACTTTCACCATTTTCATTCTCACCGGCTCATATAATCTTTATCACTCTCTATCTATAAATCTTATTGAAAATTGTATGCATTTTATTTTTGTAAAATTCATTATTTTTTTATTTTGATGAGCACTTTTTTATATGGGTGAAAGAAAAAACTGATAAAATGATAAAACTGATGATATTGACTGGGAAAAAATTCCACCCAATAGATTTTTTTTATTTACTCGGCTAAATGTTGATTCATTATTTTTTAGATGTTTACGTCACCATATACTTTAATCAGAGCATATGAAACGTATTAGGACAATTTAAAAAAATAAATAAAATCAAGCAGTAGTGTATCAGAAGGGGCATATCCCACATGAATTATTGAAAATCACATTAGAGCTATACTCCCTCGAACGCAAGGCATAGTGAACTCAAGGATTAGAAATAAACCTTTTTAATTCAAAATTTAGTAAATTTAAAATTGATAGGTGATATTTTTAAATACTGCTGTATTTTGATTCATTGAAATTTTTAATAATCCTGATATGCTTCATATGTCGTGGTTAAAGTATGTGGGGACGTAAACATTTAAGATTGGAGATTTTGGCCGAGAAAATAGAAAAATCAATTGGGTGGAATTTTTTGCCGATGAGTGTATGTAAAACAAAATTATACAAATTGACTTTTCTGTATTTCCCCTGTTTGACAAGCAACGTATGTACTATAACTAACATACTTAAGCACCTAAATAGTTGATTTGACAAAAACATTTAATGGAAATAATGTCTAGAAAATTTAATGTAGTTTGTTTTTGTATATGAAATTAGACGCTGCGGTGAGAAAACAACGATCCATTACTTTTAAATTCAATTTAAGTTCAAAAGATAAAATGACCTTCCTTACGTTAACAATTAGCTACATTAAATTGTCTACAAGTTATTTTTTATAATTATTTTTGTCAAAGTAACGAAATAAATTTTTTATTTTAATTTTAACCCATTTAAGGCCAAGGCTAAAATTAGTTGAAAGTTCTGATTTTATTTTCAAAGAAATATTTTTAGAGTAATTTGATAAGCAGATAAATTAAAAAAAAATTCGTTCAGCCATAATGGCGTCAGAAAATGTAAACGCATCATTGGCCTGTAGAATATATATATATATATATATATATATATATATATATATATATATATATATATATATATATATATATATATATATATATATATATATATATATATATATAGTGCTGTACCTAAAGCACAGTTGTACCAGTGGACATTTGTAATTAGGAGAGAGTAGGAGGAGGGAAATTGAAATTGTTAGATTGGTAGTACTGCAAGCATCTTCCTACAGTTGCATGTGTGTTTTTAAGATTGTCAGATTAACAGCTTAGTAGAAATTATTACTTTTAAGTTTTTCTTCTTCCAAATCCTGACCAATCCAAATAGTGATTTTAACTTTTTTAAGACCTACAGTTAGAAATTTTCTAGGCAGTAATATTTCATTGGGTTGTCCGATAAATATATCATAACTTCATATGTTTTCATATCAGTTATCACTTACGGGTTTTGTGAAACAGAGCTTTCCGCAGAACTTGGCTTTCAGTTGTATCTGTGGACACCATTGCCAGCTGAACCTGTGGGCAGATAGTTAAAGTGCCCACAGGTACAACAGATTTTTTTTTGTTTATTAATTCATCATTTCAATAATAAATATTGCGGAAAAGTTTTTAGGCAAACTATTTAACAAGTGAACATAGTGATTTCACAAATGTGATTTTGGCTGATCCATCAAGCGAACATTGTAATTTTTTGGATAAATTGATGAATGATTATGAACAAGGTAAAGAAATTGAAGATAAAGAAATATATGTTGGTAGCTATGTTGTGTTGTAAAGCATTTTATAGCGTTGATCAAAGAAAAAGTAGACTCGTTCACGTTCAAAATTTCTACTTGAAGAAAATTTCATCAAATGATAGAACCCCATAATTTATTCTTCCGGACACCGCTACTGATTATGAAATTGAAATAAGAGATATCAAAAGAAAATTACCACTGCCATCTTTTATAACTGGTACTGGGATATTATGTAAACAATTACATTTTCCTACATCTTTTCATGAATACGATCTCTAATGATTCGATTTTTTCTATAAAAAAAAAAAGTCAGTGACACTCGCTAATAATAATTATAGGTACATAAAAGATTTATTTTTGTTAAAAGGTTAAATAATAAGTTAAGTTTCTATTTACTTTCATACGCTAAATTTATTGTTGTCACCTTTGTTCGACCTTCTAGTTTAATAATCAAGTTGACTTCTCTTTTTTAAATATTCTACTTTGTTTAGTACATTATATAAAAAATTATTGCTGATGTGTTTCTCTAAATATCATCTCAATTATCGCTATAAACCTATGAAGGAATGAATGTCCATTGGTACAACCACTGTGTCCACAGGTACAAAGGGGGAAGGTATCTATGGACACTAATCAGTAAATTACTATACAAAACATTATTTTCTGTAAAAATAAAATTACTTTTCAAAATAAAGACACCAGGGTTCAATAGCCCCTTAAATTTCTTATCTAACGGAACAATAACCACTCAGATAAATAAATTGCTGAAAATTAGAAAAATTTATAAGTGAAAATTGTCCACAGGTACAGCACCTTCCCCTATATATATAGGTAAGGTGATATATTTATAAATACTACAATAAAACTGTTTCATGAAAACTTTAGCTGCAATTGTTTGAATCATGATATCGTTCGAAGAAAAAAGAAAAAAAGAAATACAATTTCCACACAAAAATCTCTATTTTAATTTTTAATTTTTGGTATGGTTTAAAGCTACATGGGTGTGATTTAACAGACTATCGCTGTCACAATTTAATTGTAGCAAGAATTAATTAATTAATTTTAATTAACAAAAAGTTAATTTGGCTGAAGTTAACATTTAAATCTTACTACTCATTAGAGTTAACAAATAACCAATTTTAATATTAAAACATATTTTTAATAATTACAAACCTTAAATAATAAGCTGATGTAAAAAAAAAAAAAAAAGAAAAAAAATTATAAAAAAAAAAATAAAATAAATTGTTATTTTCATCTCGCAAATACGCAACAGTAGACGTAAAGGGGTTAATGATTTTTTTTTTTAAAAGCATGATTACATAAAAAAGACCTGAAGAAACTACAGATTTAAAATATTAAAAAAAATTGTTCTGATTTTTTTACGGGAACGAATCACTTTTTCGTGGATGCAAAGTTAAATTTCGGATTCAGCATTTGATAAAAATATAAAAATCCATTGAGAAAAAAAATTCCCAACCCAACTATCTGTTTTCTGGGCTATTCCTCAAAATAAGGCAAACCTACTAAATGGAAAATAAGTTTTTAAGTACAATCAATCTTGATATTCACAGGTGAAGTTAGACAAAGCAAAGACTAAGAAACAACACAACTGAAGGTTGACCCAATCCGGCTCAATTGGGTAATAGCTTCGTCTCGACACTAACTAGCACAACTAACCCTCCTACTCAGACTTAGCTATGCTCGTCCAACCTTATAACTAAATTTCCTATCCTGATATTATAATGTGTATAATATCTCTTTATCTTAGTTTCGAAATATCCTAAATCATTAATCAAATATTCTTAAAGAATCTATAGAAATTATTGAAGGGTTTCTGTGATCCAGAATTTTATGTGACAAATAAGGCCTGGTATAAAATATGGTGATAAAATGAAGCCCACTATTCAACCAAATATTGAAAAAAAACCACGAACGTCCAATCCGTCGATTAATTCCAAGAGACTCATTTACATGATAGTAATTAGACCTATTCGGACGTATGGAGTTAAGCTTCGGGGCTCCACTAAATCACCCAATTCGTCTCGTACCCAATCCTTAAAAATCCAAAATCCTTCGAAAAATCTTAAATTATCCTTACTTTGTCACAAATAAACTTAACCGTTAAGAACTTAATGTATGATACGTTGTGAATTTGGCCCAAACATGATACCTATCCTTCCGTGACAAGCTACATACCCACTCAAATCCACAATGCTCCTAACTCGCTTCCAGATAACCCTCCGAGACTTGTGAAAACAAGATGACCTAGGTACTTGTTAATGTAAACAGTTATTGAAGTACTATTAATGAGTACTTTATCAAAATTTATTGACATTAATCATTTTACCGCACATTAACTTACTGTATACATATATAGAGTATACAGTTATAAATATCGGTAAAATATAAACATAAAAAACAAAACAAAAAAAACAATTTTTTATATAATTATAGATATAGAAGTATTTTTTTTCAATTCAATTATTAGCAGTTCCAGTACCTTTATAATTTTCAACTCAAGTATTATAGTCATTTACATGAAAGTAATTTGACCATTTAAACAAACGGTGTCGAGATTTGTGGCTGTACAAAACCATCTACGTTGCTCATTAAACCCAAACCAGATACATATCCTTTCATAGTAAACTCCATAACCATTGAAATCCAGTAGTCTCGCAACTTGCTTTCCATTTCATTTCCAAAAACCCTCTGAGGCGTCTAAAAAGAAGATGGCCTCGGGAGCTTCTAAATGGTCATTTTAACTAGTATAAAATGTAGCAACAACAGAATTCCTGACGCAGCACGACGAAAGCTAAAAAGGAGCGGTATGAGACATGTCCAAAAGTAACGTTTAAAATCAGCTGAAGGTGAGCAGTACGCACCTCTGTACGATATCTCCCACGTGTCAACCCATGATGTTATAAATGTTCTTATTATATATATATTTAATCAATGATCAATGACATTGGATCAAAACCAATCTCTCCGATGTTTTTGTATACCAACTTAACAATAATTTAGTATTTTTTAAAATTCAATCTAAATTAAGCACACACACCCACACACACACCCCCCACCCACACACACAAACTCTCACACACACACACACACACACACACACAGATATATATATATATATATATATATATATATATATATATATATATATATATATATATATATATATATATATATATATATATATATATATATATATATATATATATATATATATAAAAGGTAAAATTAAATCAACTCAATAACAGAATTAGATTATTGACTAAGGTATGAATACCCGCATTATGGCAATTTGTAGAATTACCCGCTTACTGTAATCAACATCACTTTTATATAGAAATGAGTATTCCATTTCTTTCTATTCAATATTTTGTTCCTCTATTATATTCGTTTACAAAAAAATAAAATAAAATATTTATATTAGAATAAATATTGGAGAACATTTGTCTTCAAGTATGTAAAATTCTCATTTGAAACTCATATGACTCATATGGTCAACTTTGACTAAATAAACGCTTTAAGATGTCAATTATTTACAAGCAACTTGTCCACATGACTATAATCAGGTCTGTATGGACAACCGGATTTGAGATTTTGGTTTCCATTAAACTATCCAATTCATCCCGTATCGAATCTTTCCAGTATAAGATCTTTAGAAATATCCTCAATGCTACTTACAAGGGGAGGACACACTCAGTCTCTCATGGATCTTGTTGGCAATTTTTTTGGAGGCTTTTGGTCAAAAAATATTATACACGTATTTTTCCATTCCGACCAATGGGCCCTAGAACCCGAGAAAAACAATAAAAAAGCATTAAATTAATTTATTTTATATCTAGAGTTTAAAAAATGATTTTGACAATGATTCTTGCACCAAGATTTTTAGTTTTGGTTTGCAAATTTTAGGAAAAATACAGTAGCTCTATAAATTTTGGTTTAGGTTAATTAAATTCTAAAAAAATGATTAGATTTTAAGCAAACTACCTCTCTAGATTTTTTTACACAAAAATTGACGTCAGATTCTAATTCAGCACCCTCAAAAACATTAAAAAACGCTTATTCAACAAAATCAAAAAATATCATTTTTTTCACCCTCTTCGAGCAAAATGAAATTTTTAAACCGATTATTGGTTACACACCTTTAAATCGCCATTACTTTGTCACGCGATTCACTGGTTGGTATCGCTGGATAGAGGAGAGCCTCAGCTTTCTTTTGATGTATATCAATGCAAATCTCGATCAACAAAAACCTATTAAAAAAATTGGAAAATCCGAAAAACATATTTATTTTTAACTTGAGTTTCAAACCAGATAGGAAAATGAACCTAAAGACATTTCAAGAGTATTTATGAACTTCGCCAATTCCTTTCATCTACATATTTCCTCATCCTCCATTCCTACCTTTCTGATAGGGTATTTAAAGTTAATCACAATTCTAAATACTCATCGATCTTTACCGTTCCGGAAGACCGCTGGTATTCCTCAAGGTAGTATCCTGGGCCCCATCCTTTATACAGTGAATACAGCTGATACTAATATAATTACTATCCTTACAACCTATGCTGATGACACCAGCGTGTTATTAGTCAATGAAGATCTATTTGCTGCATTCCAGACAATCCAGTCACATATCACTTCCCTTGAAGAATGGTGTCATAACTGGAGAGTTAAGATAAATCCTAGCAAATTCCAGCAAATAACCTTTACCCTCCGTCGAAAACCTACCTCATCCTGTCCTCCTGTATCCTTTAATAGTTTACCGCTAATAATGTGGAACAAATACGATACCTTGGATTTTATCTGGACAAGAGACTTACCTGGAACCCTCATACAAGATTGAAAAGACAGGAAGCTGCACGTCGATTTCGACTGCTACAACACTTACTTGACAAACATTCAAATTTCCCGATTCACTACAAAAAAAACTCATCTATATGATGATTATCAGACCTAGTTGGGCTTACGGCATAGAGTTATGGGGATGCACCAAACGATCGAATTCTTCCCGCATCTAATCACTCCAATCCAAAATCCTTCGAAAAATCCTTAATGCTCTTTACTTTGTCACAAATTAACTGATCCACAATGGTCTTAATTTCCCATATGTCGTTGATTCGGCTCGAACCTGATCCCTCTCCTTTCATAATAAACTTACTCCTCATCCAAATCCACTTGTTGTACAACTTGCTTCCCATTCCATTCCTGGCAATCCTTCGATGCGCCTGAAAAAAATGGCCTCGGGATCTTCTTCTTTTGTAAATATTTCATTAGAGTACTACCAATGGGTAGTTCCTCTACAAATTATTCATGTCATTATATCTCATGTATACCGCATATTTACTAGATTTGTTTTCTAATAGTTGTAAATTTCTATATACTAAAAGAAAAGAAAAAAAAATTTTTTTTTTCTTTTTCGTAGTACCGACACTCTGTCTACCGCCGCGCGATCTCTTCATTGTCTAGAAATCATCAAATCAAACGGTGCTGCATGAGTTCTGCCTTCTAGATATTGATGTGCCTACTCCAGCCAAGCAAACCCTTCTTCGTGAGAAATTTTTAATGTCGAATCGTTTCCTTGTAGACCTCCCCACCCTCCAGTATTCCTGAAGAAATACTCATACTAAGAATGCCTATTGTCTTTTTCACCATTTGGATGTCTTGTGAAATAAATAAATAATACATAATAAAAAGAAATTTAATAAATAGACGGGTCGGTTGATCGAGATCTCGGCGTAAGTTGATTTGTGACTAACAAGGGGAGGACACACTCAATCTCTCACGGATCTTGTTGGCAATTTTTTTGGAGGTTCCTGGTCAAAAAATATTAGACACGTGTTTTACCGTTCTGACCAATGGGCTCTAGAAGTAAAAAAAAAAAAATAGCATTAAATTAAAATATTTTATATCTCTAGTTTGAAAAATGATATCAACATGATTCTTGCACCAAGATTTTTATTTATGATTACGAATTTAAGGAAAAATACAGCTGCTCCATAGATTTTGGTTTAGGTTAATTAAATTCTAAAAAAATGATTAGATTTACAAGCAAACTACCTCTATAAATGTTTTTACACAAAAATTGACATCAGATTCTAATTCAGCACTCACAAAAACATTAAAATACGTTTATTCAATAAATACAAAAATATCATTTTTTCATTGAACTACGTTCAATATACTTTTTTCACAAGAACCGACTCGGATTCGAATTCAGCATTAAAAAGAACCCTTAAATACAAAATACAAATTTAAATTCGTAAGCTTCAAACTGTGCCTGAACAAATGGTAGGCAATTTTTGTTTAAATTAACAAAAACATGAATTAAGCTTAGACGGTTTAACGTATCAACTCCATATTTTGTGATAAAATCAAAATGTTTTTCGGATTTTCCAATTTTTTAAATAGGTTTTCGTTCATCGAATTTTACATTTATATACATCAAAAGAAAGCTGAGGCTCTCCTCTTTCCAGCGATACCAACCAGTGAATCGCGTGACAAAGTAATGGTGATTTAAAAGTGTGTAACCAATAATCGGTTTAAAAATTTCATTTTGCTCGAAGAGGGTGAAAAAAATGATATTTTTTGATTTTTTTAAATAAGCGTTTTTTAATGATTTTGAGGGTGCTGAATTAGAATCTGACGTCAATTTTTGTGTAAAAAAATCTATAGAGGTAGTTTGCTTAAAATCTAATCATTTTTTAGAATTTAATTAACCTAAACCAAAATCTATAGAGCTACTGTATTTTTTCTTAATTTGCAATCAAAACTAAAAATCTTGGTGTAAAAATCATGTCAAAATCATTTTTTAAACTCGAAATAAAAAATAAATTAGTTTAATGCTATTTTATTTTTTTTCTCGGCTTCTAGGGCCCATTGGCCAGAACGGCAAAATACGTGTCTAATATTTTTTGACCAGGAACTTCCAAAAAAAATTGCCAACAAGATCCGTGAGAGACTGAGTGTGTCCTCCCCTTGTGAGTGTATTATTCTATTTTGTGAGGTATTTTCTTTTATGATGGTTAGTATTGATTTAGTAAGATGTTCTATTTGTTGACATGCGAAAAAGAAAAGAAATTAAGTGATTGTTTTTAAATCCATAAACTTTTTGATTTACATTTGTAATAAAGTTACTCATGTATTTTATTATGAATACATAATAAGAATAATTTTGTTATTAACTAGATACATGTATCACGTCAATTTTTCCACTCAATTTTTTCCCTGTATTTCTCTGACTGTTTTATTGTGTCGATTATCCGCGGGCTTGGTAATCAGAGCCTCTCTTGGTCTCAAAAACGTCGGCTAATCGAGCTCCAGAAGTATTTAATCAAGAAATATCTTTATCCATAAGTATTAAGAAGTATCTTAATGTAGCAAATGTCGCTTTTTTTTTCTTTTTCTTTTTCTATCCAAAAGGCAACAGTTTTAACAAACATACACACATATTTACAAGTGAAAGGTGACTAATCACTCATTCATGTTATAGAAGCTTTATATATTTCTTTTGTTTTGTATCCATTTGAAGATATCTACAGAAGGAAAAATTGAAAAAAAAAATCTACACTATAAAAGAAGAAAAAGTAAATAAAAATAAAAATGTACCTACAAATAAAAATACATAATATGGATATTTACTTAGAATAAAGTATGATTGTAATACTGTTTTTACATAAAAGTAAAAAAATATTTTTGTTTTTTGAGACATTTTTCTGATTCTATTTTTTATTGATAGAAGGTTTTTGAGGTAGATTCCGCTCTACCAGATTCCATTCCATATTTTTAGAGTTTAGATCTCCGAAAACTAACGTTCGTTTTTGATTTTTTTTTAATTCTTAAAAGATGAAAAAAATAACATATTTGGAGGTATATAAATTGCTACAGCGATTATTTTTTTTTACAATCGATTTGAAATTCTACACTAATCGCCTCAGCGTTTTTCAATCTTTGGACGCTCCTATATGTGTGAGGGCAATCGAAGCACACTAAAATTATGACACCACCGCGGCGGGAAAACATCATGAGTTTTAAATTTCTGTTATTAAGGGTCATTATTTCGTATTAAAAAAAAAAAAAAAAAATATGTATTTCAATTAAGTATAGATATAAATTATATCCGGTAAATATAGTTCAAGTAATAGCAGCGCGACGCTTAAAATGGGCATGTAAAGTCGTTGGGTTTAATAATGATCGAATGCTAAAAAAAGTAATCAGTTTTGAGCCGTCGGGTAAACGACCTAGGGGTAAACCGAGACGAAGATGGGAGGATTGCGCCAGGGCCGACCTGGGGGATTTTGGTTTTGGAGGAGTGGATTGGAGGGAAGTGTGCGGTCGACGGTTGGTGGTGTCGGCATCGAACCTTCGGGTTCGCTAAGCCTTTATTTATTTATTTATTATTATAGATATAAATATGATGTGTAATGTGTTTATTGTTTGATTAAATATAATACTCAGATTTAATAAATACGAGGCAGTGAGTGAACGGCAATGGGAGTTAAGTATTTAAATTTGATGTGATTGTATAAGGTCGTGTGTCGTGTGTTTACATCGGTGGAAGTCTATGTAATTGTAATGGTATCTGTCAAATAAATACATAAACAAATAAATAAATAAATAGAAACAAAATTACAATAATTAAAGAGTTTAAATATCCTATGAAGTAAATTTCTTAGTGACAAACACAAGCAAAGTTATAAATAATAAACACTTAATTTGATATTATTAAAGTTACACATTAGTCAACTAAGCTCAATAAGTCTTTAACTAATATAAATACTTTAGACATACCGTCTTCTGCTGTTTTAATTTCTGAAATAATTTTGAAAATTAAATCGGGCGAAGTACTGTTTTATGTCATTAAAAACAACTTTAATTGAAGGCTCATTTTTGGCACAAGAGTTTTTTTTCTATTCAACAAGAATTTGTCTTTGGAAATGATAATGTTTTGGTTTCAAAATACTGCGTTTCGAAGGCTTAATATGTAGTTAGTCTCTGTTTGCTTAGTTAAATTTGTTGATTACTTATGTATTAAGGGCAGTTTTTATAGTTAGAAAAGTGTTCTTCTTGGCAGTTACAACATTTCGGTACAAAACTGCCTGTTAGAATATTAGGACAATCACGTGATATATGCTCTGCACATTTAAGGCATTTTGGGGTTTTATTACAGTTTCGTGCCACGTGGTTGAATTCTTGGCACAAAAAACATTAAGTTAAAGTTTTTTTACTATTGTATTTTTCTATTTTATTACAACACTATTGCAATATTTAACACGATTTAATTTAATTAATTGTTCTTCGTTTTTGAAAATCACTACCGAAAGAGCAAGTATAGTTGCCACTATACTATATGTCTTTTATTTTTAACTTGAATTCCACTAAAACATCTTTTTTTTATTTTTATTTATTCATTTATTGAAATTTACAACTGTACACAATATAGACAACAAGTAAATGTGTTGCTAATAAGTAGGGTTCAAGGGTGAAAGGACAGAGTAACAGTTGGAGGTTGAAATACGGGATGAGATGCTGCCACGGGAGTTGGATGTTCGACAACCCCATCGCTGGTGTTTGGCGTTGTAGTCTCTTCCAGCAATAAAGCGCGGTCCGAGGGATCGGAATAAGGAATCAAGGATTATGAGAAAGGGGATTACCAGGATGGCAGTATATAAATGAAAATGTTACATGGAAAGAACGAGTTGAAATGGATATTGATGTGGATTGAATGACGTCGATTTAAGTAAAAGGGATAAGATAATGAGGTATTGATTTATGGATAAGGTACCCCAAGTGGCATAGATTTTTACTCTGTTAAATTTACTAATCCCACTGATAATTAAACAATATAATAGATAAAAAAATAAACGAACAAAACTGGATAGAAAATAAGAAAACGTTTACACTGCGGCTGCTAGTGGTAGACTATGTCGCTGACTATGGCTATGACCCAAACAAGATTACTATCCATTCATAGTAAGCTCCATAACCACCCTAACTCACTAGTCTCTCAACTATTTTCCTATCCCCGGTAATCCACCGAGGCGTCTGGAAAGGAGAAAGCCTCGGGTCTACTAATATAGAAACGTTTATTGAATTGATACCAATGGGTAATTGTTTTAAAATATATTGTTATTGAAAATGTCTTTACATTCACTACATTAATTTTTGCGTACAGTTGTATAAAAAAAAAAAAAAAAAAAAAAAAGAAGAGTTTGGTTCACTAATTGCTTTTTTTTTTCCTTTCTTCAAAATATGACATCCAAAGAGAAATAAAGAGGATCGTTTATGTATAGTGGCATTAGTCCAGCACAAATTAGTTTGTTAGTCAGAGCAGGTTGGAAGTTGTATTGACCAACGTTCAGTTCACTAACACAATGCAACGCATTCATCAGACAATTTTCACTTAAAATCAATTGTATATATTTCTTTTATATTTTAGAATGATTATTTTATTTTCTTAATTCTTAAATTTATATATTATAGAACAAAAATATACAGGATTCAGTTATAACAAAATTTCTACTTATTGTTATTAGAGTTATCCTCACAGTGATGCTCCGATACAATGACATTTTGTTTTGGTCAACGATCGTTTGGTTCTCTACTTCGGAATTCCTCAGATTCAGAGGAAGTGTATATGACATCACTGGTAATTGATGTCATGAGTTGTATGACTAAAATACACCCTTCTGATAAAAATCTATGTGTCATTCGTTGTTCTACGTAGCTTGTATGAAATTCACGTATACAATATTTATAGAATATGAAAAATTACTTTTAATAATTCTTGGAGGGGCCGTTTTACACAGAAAGAAAACATCACTCTTTAAATATAAAAACAAAGGCTCAAAGCTAAGAACTTGAATTGTTGATACGAATATAAGGAATAAAACTGTTTCGGTTGGTATATATTTACTTTGACGATTACCATCTTATTACTTAAAGCTTTTTATTCGTATTTTCACATATTAAAATGTCAGTATCTAATGAATTGTTCATTAACTAATCTTTAACAACAGTGCAAAAGTGGCTAAGTTCTATTGTTTTAGATTATGTAAGAAATATTCAAAACATTTTCAACTTTGGAACCTATTGATTAAAAAAAACAAACAAAAAAAAAACGTAACTTTAAACATAAATAGTAAACTTCTTCACAATTAATTTGATACCTAGTTTATTTGCCTATAATTTTTGAGTTTATTCCGTCATACTGTGATTTTTGTGGTTTTAGATTTCAAAACCAATTCTCAACTGTACGACGTATGGCGCAGTAATGAACCGAGCACCGAAGATACTTTATTTGATAGAATCGAGCAAGAATATAATTTATCTGAACGTTTGGATAAATTTAAGGAGAATATTAGATAATTAAGACGATATTTTGTCTGGGTATCATAAAACAAAATTGATCCGATGTCACAAGTTTTCAGTAAAATTTGAAACATTAATAATTAATTTAAACACAATTTCAAAAACATTTTGAAAGCAGTTTCTAGTGGAAAATCAATTAATATATCGAAATTTACTGAATTAATATCTGAAACTAAAGATTTGTTGGTGGTATTATATGCCTGTATCTTTCCATAAATTGCTTTTCCATGGTCCCGAAATTATTTCTTTTTTTTATTACTCCGATTGGGCAATTGTTAGAAGAAGTATTGGAAGGCTCACACAGGGCCATCAGGTAGCTCAGAAAAAACCTCGCGTATTAGTAAAAATATGGATCTAATGAAAATGCTTCTCCTTTCATCACATTCATATTTGATGTGGATACCTTCAGGGCTATCCATTGCTTTCGCTAAAGTTGAGGAAGACCTGGAAAGAATCAGTTCCTGGGCGACCTTAAATAAATTACAACTTAATGAAAAGAAGACTTAGGCCATTCTAATAGGATCTAGCTCCCTCCTTAATTCCTACTCACAATTTCCTCCTTTAACCTTAAATAATCACCCTATCTCTTTCTACTCCTCTGTAAAAAATCTCGAGATTGTTTATGGCCAAACCCTTTCCTGGAAACCTCAGACTGCCCAAATTTCCCGCCGTTCCATAGGCCTTTTCAAATTATTTCACCGAAATCTTACCTTTTTCCCCAGTCAACCCGTAATCTTTTAGTCTCTTCCTTATTATTCCCTTACATTGAATATGGTTGTCTGCTTTTACGGTGGCCTCTCGACGGTTCTCGAGGACAGACTGAAGCGATTCATGAACTGCTTCGTCAGGTTTGTCTTCGGTAGTCCGAATCGCTCCCATGTATACCACCTCTATTCCCAACTAATTTGGCTTTATCCCACTTTCCATAGACAATATTTCCATGGAACATTCCTATACCAAATTACCAATACCCTTCAACCTTTTTATATTTACAATAAGCTTCAATTCAGATCTGCAGTCAATCCAATACATACAAGATCCCGTCTTTCTGATCTGTGCACCCCATCCTATAGAACTTCAACATTCCAACGCTCCTTCCTTTTCCGCTCACCAATCCTCTGGAACTACATCCCTCCTCACATCAGACAAGCTAAATCACTGAAAACATTCAAATACTTTTTTTTTCAATACCTCATTCTCATCCAAGCTGACACTTGCTAACTATCTACCTAATTAGTCAAAATTATGTAAATTATTATTGCATTGCTGGATTCAGACTCATAATCAGATTCAGTTCTTGCATAATTAAGATTTCATTTAATACAAATTTCACTTTCCATGAATATAACATTGGGTACTTCTATTGTACATACAAATCTAATCATTGTACCAAAAGATTTTTTTATATTATTTTTTCTAATTTCATTTCATTTTCTCTAATTTGTAGGATTTTATTTTCTGTTCATTTAACTATCATCTATGTACATAGTGTCATTACTGTATTATTGTTTTTCTTTATTTTCTATATCTCATTATGTCTCTAACCAGATTTAATTTATTTATACCTCTACTTATCTGTTATTCTTAAGGGACTTTGTCCCAGAATAAAATTATTTTTCTATTCTAATCTATTTCTCAACTCAAAGAAAAGTTGATTCTGAAAAACAAACAGTTTACGAAAACGCATTAACATACTTAATTTTAATAGAAAATGCTATTATTAGTTTACATTTAAGTGATTCTGAGAAGTAATAAGTTTTTTTATTTGTAATTTTCTGTATGTATTTTTTGTAAGGTCCTAAATGCCATATTTGAGTCTATATATACATTTTATGTAAGTTTATACCATAATCAATTATTTTATCTGTCATTTTTTGTTGTTTAGTATCCTAAAAAATAATAAACCTTGTCAAGCCTAAATTATGATTTTCGGTTTCTTACCCAATATACTTGTGACACTGTGCGTTTGTCGTGGAAGGTTTGGTCGCACTGATTTTTTCTGGCATTAATGCATTAATTCGAGCTTCAACGAATTCAGGTAACATATAATTGTTAGTAAAATAAATATTACTTATAAATATTTTATATCTCACTGCTTGTCGAGATCCAAATCGATTATGAAATTATGTTTAAAAGAAAAAAACTGGCCAATAACAGAATGCGAAGTATACAATAAATTCAAATATCACTTCATAAAATTATAAAATATATAATATCATTAGTCCCCTCTTTCAACCACTCTTTTTTTTTGTAAATATCATTATAATACTTATAATATTTATTTATTCCACGTCAAACGTTAATTCTGTGGCAGTTGTGAATAGTTGTTTTTGGAAAAAACGCAACTTTTTCCATGATTCACAAATTAATATTCATCCCTATAATTGCCTCTCAACTTAGTGCATTAGACACTAGAGAAAAATATTAGTTTTCGGGTGATTACCCAAACATACTTAACAGATTATTTACTATAAGTACCACAGAATGATCAAACCTAGACATGAAATAATCAATAAACAATCATTACATACTTGTTAAACACATGCCTTAATTATCCATCCCCCCTTAAAAATGACACCCTAATTATTTTTCCTATTTTTTTAAACCTAAAAAAAAAAAAATACCTGCACCACTTACAACCCATGAAGGGTCTCGGGTTCGGTGACTCTCATCAGTAGGTCTCCAGCTTGCTGATCATAAAACCGAGGCAGTTCTCGTCACAAGCAAGAAAGTAAGAGAAACAATCACCCTGACTGTTGGAGGTTATAATATTTCCTCCCAACCATCTATTAGATATCTTGGGATGCAGATCGACGGCAGACTAAGGTTTGATACACATCTGCAAATAATTAGCAAGAAAGCACCTCAAGTAACGAATGTACTTGCTAGAATCATGCCGAATATGGGTGGCCCTAGGCAAAGCAGAAGATAACTTCCGGCTAGTGTGGCTAGCTCTGCTCTTTTGTACACTGCACCGATCTGGACAACCGCATTCCTAGTGCAGTCATACGCCCAAAAAGTCAATTGCGTGTACCGAAGAAGTGCAATTCGTGTCACTAGACCATTTGGCACTGTTTTATATGATGCAGTGTGTGTTATAGCTGACATATTGCTACATGGATAGCCCGGAAACATGGGGAGGTTGATCATTACCTCACTCAATTGCTTACTGGACATGGGTGTTTCAGGGCCTATCTGTTTCGGTTCAAACTTGACAATGAATCATCTTTCCCCAATTGCACAAACCTTGAGGAAACAGTAGAACAGGTATTCTTCCAAATTTGCAAAAGAGAGGGATCTAGCCAGGACGCTTGGCCATCAGTTGGTGCCAGAAAACCTGGTTAGCCGGATGACTTCTGCCGATGAAAACTAGAATGCTGTTGCAAATTACGCAGCTAACATTTGCAGAAAGCTACTTAAACAGGAGCGGGAAAGACGAGGCCTCCTAGTGCCTCAATAATTAGCAAGCAGAAAATATAAAGTAGGCACATAGCCAGTCCGCCCCTCCCCCGTGAAGTAATGCTTGACAGCAGTTCCGCGGTGTGGTGAAGAAGAATATGGAGGTGGTTTTTAGTGAGTAAGATTCTCACACTGTTGTGGCCTCTCACACGGTCCACTTCGTCTTATGCAAGATTTTCCTCCTCCCATCACAAAAGAAAAAAAAAAGTCTCGGGTTCAGTACTTAGGTAGGCTGTACTGTTTCTGAGCCAACGGTTGTGAAAGGAGGTGATGTGGCCAGAATTCACGCTCAACCACCAGGTTTTCCCCCCAATTAAGGGTACCCACTTTTTAGGAGGCTGGGTTTGCCCCAGGAAGGTCTACCGACCTCGAATTCGATCCATGGCTGAAATAACAGAAAATAAATTTTTTGCCTTCAGTCGGACTCGAACTCGGGCCCGGGTGCATGATAGTCAAGTGCCTTACCCACTGAGCTACCGCGCCTCCCGCATTTTTATAAAGTTAATAATAATTTCTAACTCCTTATAATTTTTGAACATGATATAAACAATAAACTATCATCGCAAATAGACGTTAGTACATCAAAACAAAGTATTGAGCATATTTAGACACAGAGTGGAAATAAGTAAAATAGTTGGGCTATGAAGTCCTGCCTAAACCCCCTCCCTATTCTCTTCACCTATAGCTAACAGCTAACAGAATACATTTTGCGGTGCTTGGATATATTATAAGACAATATTTTAAAAATGATTCAGGCACTAAAAATTACTTATCCAACTTCGCTTCAGCATGCTTAGTTAAAACTTTACAAATCTAACATTGAGAAAACGTAGTTGGTCGTTGGAAGTGTTTTTTTTTTATTTTTTAAAATGTATTCCCAACATCTCGACTCATCCGTCTTTAGCATGTACGTTGATGAGACATGCGAGTTATCAGTGAATAATGGTCCATTCATTGCCTCCCAAACACTAAAAGATAAAAATAAATCCAAAAAAAATCACATCAAATAACCTTTACCTTTTGTTGTAAACCTACTGCTTCATGTCCTACAGTCTTTTATTGGTATTCCATGAATCTCTGTTGAATAGATTCGCTACCTATGACTACTTCTGGACCAACGACTTACTTGGAATCTAAATACAAGACTAGAACAATAAGAGACTACTTGTTATTTTCGACTTCCTAAACATTTACTGTACAAACGTTCAAACTTTCCGATCAATTGCGTAGACAATGAATAGAATATTACAACACGTTATACGGAAAAAAATTATATTCAATGTTAACTTCTTTTCTGTTAGATATCCGTTCTTAGATATCCCTTTATTATTAGAGGAATTACAACACTGTATTAAAAAATAATTCTAATCGATTGTATAATATTACGTATGAAGTTTTTAAGAATTTAATGGGTTTAATCTCTTAAATCTTAAATAGCATCATAAAAAATGAGACACCTCCATATCTATGGTCGATATCAAAATTATATTTTGTACACAAGAAAGGTGACAAAAAGGAACTAACAGACTATCGCGGTATCTCCTTGATAAGTAATACTACTACGAAATTGTTTAAAGCCACGTTATCAAAAAGAATCTTAAGATGGGCTGAGATGAAAGAATTGATTCTAGAAGAGCAAGCAGGTTTTAGAGAAGGAAGAGGATGAGAAGAACACATCTTCTCACTTTCATCAGCAATAAATATTGATTTGCGCGTTAAAGGAAGTTATGTATACGCTGTATTTACAGATTTTAAAAAGTTTGACTCCATAAATCATAATTTACAATTGCAAAATTGTTTGATGTGGGCCTAAGCGGAAAAACAATCAGGATAATGATTTTTACTGTTATATGACAAAGCAAGCATGCATATAAAAGTTGGCAAAGAAGTTTCAGAAAGCATCAATATTAGCTTAGGTCTTCTTCAGGGTGAAAGTCCAAGTCTAAGATATTATATCATATTTCCAAAATAACGGGGCTACTGGCATTTCCATTAAAAAAATAAAGAGGTCATAATGCTGCTGTTTGCTGACGACATTGTCCTTTTAAAGTAATACATAGCAAGGTGCCTAGAAAAAGTTGAAAATGCTAGAAACATATTGTGCTCAAAATTCATTATTCTTAAACCTAGATAACAGTAATATAGTAGTTTTCCATAAATACTCTAAAACAAAAAAAATAAATAAATAAATAAACCCACTCTACTGGAAAGGAAAACAATTACTAACAAAAAAAGGCTATAATTATCTTGGAGTAACATTTACCTCATCAGGAAAGTTTGCAAAAGCAGTTGAACACTTCCTACAAAAAGCAACAATTGCAAGAGCAAAAGTAAAAACTATACTCATAAAGGGTAAGAATGATTCTTGGGAAACAAAGATGATTCTTTTCGATGCTATGGTCTCTTCAACACTTCTGTATGCAGCTCAGGTCTGGAGTTTAAACTATATAGAAACCATCGAAACTATCCAACTTAAATTTTTAAAATCACTATATATTTGGCCCAAATGCACACCAAATTATATTGTGAGATTGGAAACAGGATGGAATCCCTTATTTATTCCAGTACTAAAATAAATAATAAATTTTTCTATTAAAATTATGGCAATACCAGAAACTAGGTTCCCACGTATATTTATATTTACATATCAATAAACCTAATTTTCAATATAACTGGATATCTTAAATTAAACAATTAACCGTTAACGGCAATATTTCTGAACACTTTCGTGATTTTTTTAATCCACAAAAATTATCATCCAACAAAAGTAACATAAATGAAAAAGTCTCTAACCAGTTATTCTCAATAGATATCGGTCGCACCTTAAATACAAGCTATAACCCATTGTATACGAAAATTTCTAATTTTAACAAACCACAGCCGGAAGATTATTTTAAATATAAAAAACTGAGAACCATTAGCTAACTGAGAGTAGTCAAAGATGACTACTTAAAAATATTTTTTTAAATAATAGTTTAAAAATTTAATCAAACGAAAAATGTGAAAATTGTAACTTATCCATCATGAATACCTTGAAACATTTATTATATTGGAATGTCAAAGACATGATAACTGTCGAAAAAAATATCTAAAGAAATACATAGTTCAAACAGATGAGAGTTTATCAAAATATTTTTGCATACAATATCCTAGAAAAAACAAACAATGTTTTCCTATTTATTTTGAATATTTTAAATGCTTGCAAAATGTAATTAAGTTTTTTTAAAATTTAAATAAACTAAATAAAAGTTTGGATTTTATTGCAATTGCTGCTACAAATTTTGAGACCTTACATATTATTGTCATTATAATCAATATCAATTATTATGAGTTGTAAAAATGTATTTTTTTACTACTGCTTTGTTTGTTTGTATATATCATTATATATTTGTTCGTATTAATTATTATAATATGTAGAAATGATATTTTGTTAGTGTTAATTATATAACATGTAAAAATAATCTTCTGTTATTATTTATTATTATGTATCTACTTACTTTTATTTTATTTTTTTTTTGTTAAATAGTGAAATGTAAATATTATTGGCTAACTCAATTGCCATAATGTTTATACTTTAAAGCAATTAATATTAAAAAAACAACAAAAAAAAACAAAACAAATATCAATTATGAAAGACCCATTTACATGACAGTAATCAGACCTATTCGGACATACGGAGTTGATCTCTTGGGTCCCACAAAACCATCCAAATCATCTTGTATGAAATCGTTACAATCCAAAATCTTTTTCAATCCTTTCTAATTGTCCGAATCAGACACGTATCCTTTCATGGTAAACTCCATAGCCATGCAAATCCATTTGTATCTCAGCTTTCTTTCTATTCTTTTCCAGATAAACCTCTAAACGTCTGAAAAGAAGATGACCTACGGACCTTCCAATGTAGAATTTTGAATGAAGTGCTACCTATAGATATAAAATGGGGAGTTGATTTACCAGCAATTGACACGTCATTATGAGCATTATCTTCACATTTACTATATTATTATAATTTTAGTTTGTCTACAGTTGAAAATTTTAATAAATAGTTTTAAGTAAAATAATAAAAAATGTATTTCCTGTTTCCTAAAATGAAATTTCATGGGGGACAACCTAATACACGTTTATACGAAACAAATATTTGCAATTCTAATATTAGAAGTAAAGTGTGACCGTTTCGGGCTTGGTATCAAAAGTTCATTCTGAAAGCCCGATTTTTCTAAACTAACAAAAATTTAAGTAAGATTTCCAATTACAAGAAAAGTTGGGTGGTCTCTTAAACCCGATCCTAGGAGAGTCGTACAGTTAAATTATATTTTGTTTCAGTATAGGTGAAATAATAAAATAAAAATTGAATAGAGTTGTAGGAAGGTTGTAATGCTTCGGAACAGGATGAAGGATGCTTGGACGGGATAAAGCCGTGCATACAAACCGACATTGGGATCTTGCCAGCTCACATCCTTCCATGGCTCACAACCTCTGAAACCTTTTAAAATGTTATTTCCGAAACAGGGGACCCTTCTAAAAAATGTTTGAAATTCTGAGTGGATATTATACAATCGATTATTGGTCAGGGTGGTATCGATGTAAAAGCATGAAGGAAAGAGCGATGGCGTACTCGAAATTAAAACGTAAAACTGATAACTCAGATAAATGTTTTATGACATGTGCCTATCAAGCCATATATCAGAAAGAATTTAGCCTTAATTTTGCGCAATATATCATTAAAGGCTATAGCCGGAGTTTGGGTATCTACTTGGTTTTGTTTTGATAGGAGAACATTTAGGTCACTGTTTTTTTTATTTACCGTTTTAAACTTACCTTGAAGGGAGGGTTAATCCTCGTAAAGAGTCTGAACAGAAAAAATATCCTCAACAGAAGAAGCTTTTATTTGGGTCCAACTGCTAGTTATGTCAGCAAATACCGTTTCCCTTTTTGCGAATAGTTGTGCTTGAACTATGATATTTTTGTCTTCTACAGGCATTATGAAAAATTGTGATATAGAAATAAAAGGAAATTATAATATACAAAGCACAGAAAAGGAAAGGAGAAAAAGTTGCAAAATTGATTACACTACTTATATCGTTAATGTAACCGACGCTTGAATAGAACAAAATGGCGGGGATTGGTACGAGATAAAATAACAAGTACTTCACTAGAGAAATGGTAGTAGAGAAGTGTGACGTAAGATCACAGCTGACGATACGAACTAGAAAAAAATGGCTGACAATAGCGTCGGTTTTAAATCGGTAATTACTGGAAATTATGAAATTTGAACACAAAATGGGCAAAATTTCAACGTAAAAATCTGTAAAATAAACAATACACGGAAATGAGTGGATGATCGATCGCCCCAAAACTGCGAAAACACTCGTTTCAATGTTTGGAGCAATGTGGCACAAAATGCGGCCCAGTCGGACCAAATGTTTATTGAAAGATCGTGATATTTTCCGAAGCGACTCCTCAAAACTCGGCCTTTAGGTAATGAACTGTATTTAAAACTATAAAAATGAGTGTTCGCAATCTTGGGGAAACCTTATGCAGAAGATAACTGAACCAAATATTTAAGAAAAAACCACTCACCTCGATGTAGCCGCCGATGTACTTTCGCGACTTCTCGGTGGCCTCCAAGAGAATCGCGGGCGGAGGAATGATTCCTGCTGGCTGAAACACTCGGTCAAGATATCTTCCTCTCCAATCACCACTCATTTGTTGGGGGTACTATTTCTTTATTAAATATCATAAGAAACAAAAAACACTGTAAACAAACTTTTGGAAGGCTTATCTTAACCTTGGGCATAAACAGACAGGAAGACCATAGGGCCTTGGACAAAAGGTTAGGCGCTCGCACTGGTTAAGAAGACAGCGACAGAAGACAGTGATGACGATTATTCCTGTAGGGATTAATGCAGATAAGGGCTAGTTACCTAGGAATTTTATAGAGTGCGTCTATGAACGATATACTACAATTTATCCTTCCCCCCCTTTACAAAAGTGCCGATTGTCGCAAACAATAATATAAACAACAAATCATTAAAAAAATATATATCTCCGCTTCGCCTGTGCTCCCGATCCGTACTGAGAACCCGCTATATTTGGTAATATAAATACACCATGTATTTGTCTGAACCGTGCCGTGTCTGATCCGCTATGTGTCGGGTCGGATAATATAAAACAAGCCTAAGGCAAAACAAGTCACTGAGAAGAAGACGTAATATGGATTTTTCAGCTCATGATTTTATTTTATTTCATTAACAAAATAATGACATTTTTATCGCATCTCAATCACTCTGATATTATACCATTAACCTTCAAAAATATTGTCAATGTTGGAAAATTATAATTTTTACAAACCAATCTCATCAAAAAACCTTTACTATTCGTCGTAAACCTACGTTGCAGATATAAGTTAAATCAATGACTTTTTTTTTTAGGAAACCACGTTTTTTTACCATAAAAACTGTAATATCTCCAAATAAATATTTTTTAAACTTTGACCACATTTTCAGATTTAGCGTTAAATTTCCTATAAGAGCAGAGTATGTAACCTTGAATTATACAAACTCGGGATCTAAAGAACAACTTGATCTTCGCTTTATTTAGTGAAGATACAATGTCTTATATTACTTAAGCACTCACCGTTTTTCGAAAACACTGTGTAAATAAAACATTATAATAATCTCTTAATGGAAACGTGCATTTTAAACATGTATGCTTTGTAATGATATGTTCAAAATAATGATTCTGTTTCAATTTCATGGAGAAATTTACTTTTACAACCAAAACATGGTGTTCTCATTTGACATACAAATCACTTACTTGAGTAAATCAAATATTATGATAATCCCTTAATCGACTTGTGCGCTTTAAACATAAGAAATTCTTCATCGGAATAAAAATCAAAGAAAAAAACTATTGTTTAATAGAAAATAAAGGAAAACTGTCAATAAAGCGACACCAGATCATAGGATCTTATGTTATTACATTTATTTATTTATTATTATTATTTAGGATTTATTTTATTAGATTTTCAATGTGCGAATTAAAACCCAATGATAACGAACATAGACCTCAATTTTGCCGTTAGCTTCTGAATGCAGATGATATTGAAGAATACCACTTTTTGAGGTGAATTAATGGATAGATGGGTCTGTTTTTACAGGGGAAGGCATTTATTTAGGCACTTAATAAACTGTCGCTTTATTGGCAGTTTTCCTCTATTTTCTATTAAACAATAATTTTTTTTCTTTGCTTTTTATTCTAATGAAGAGTTTATTATGTTTAAAGCGCACATGTCCATTAAGGGATTATCATAATGTTGTATTTACACAAGTAACTGATTTGTATGCCAAATGAGAACACCATGTTTTTTTGGTTGTAAAAGTGAATTTCTCCATTGTAAGGCAATGGCATTGTAACTTCCCTAAATAAGGTGAAAATCAAGCTGTTCTTTAGGTCCCAAATTGCAAAATTCAAGGTTACATGTACTCTGTTCTTATAGGAAATTTAATGCTAAATCCGAAAATGTGTTCAAAGTTTAAAAAATATTTAAACAAAATAGAGATATTACATTACAGATGTTATAAAAAACGTGGTTTTCTCAAATAAGTCTTTGATTTATCGTATATCTACAACGGTTGAAATAGCAAGGTGAGGTCTCCGGCATTTTTCTACATTTTTGATCTAGTCGCACCCAATTTTTTTTTTACATTAAGATGTACTCACCCTGCATTTTTTTATATATACATTTATATTATACACAATCACCGAGTGTGTTAAACAAACTAAGGCGTGTTTATAATATGCCTTTATAATAATATTATTTTTTTTTTTTTTTTTTTTTTTGTATTGGCTAACTCAATTGCCATAAAGTTTATACTTTAAAGCAATCAATAAAAAAAAAAAAAAAAAAAAAAAAAAAAAAATATTAGCTTTGGCTTTGCGTGGGGGGTTGTCATGTCACGTTTTAATCGCGAACTAAACGTATTTACACGATTAAGTGACGTTGACAGGCTCGGTATTCATTTTCCAATCTCTTCGCATTTTACTGAGTCATCGGGCCATTGAAGTTGTGGCCTTGGAATGTTTAAGATGCTTCTAGTAGTTAAAATATAGATTTACATAAAATTATACACCATCATGCATTTAATTTTATATGCCCTATAGCTGCAGAATATTATATACGTATTTCAATATTAAATATATTTTACATAATGCTTATTACATACGTAAGAAAGTTGCATAAATCATCATGTATGTTAAATCATATAGTTTGTGACAGTAGACTCGTTTGAAGGATAAATAATGAGTAAGTAATGTTAGCATTTTCTATAAAATCTCTCGATCTTTGATTTAAGAATAAATAATATTTAAAAAATAAATTTTCTTAGACAAATACCTGCTTTCAAAAAAATCAAAGAACTTATTTTTTTTCTTTACTGTAATTAAAAAATAAATTGGTCTAAAAATGAAATACTGACTGCAACGCAAATGCACCGCTTCACAGTTGGGCATTTGCCTTCAAATGCTGGTCAAAGACCATTTTGTAAAAGTTATCTCAGATGAAAAGAAATTACTGCCAGAGATAGTTGTGTAGTCTGTCAACAATGTATAAGTCTAATTCCTTCCCTGGAATCATCTGTGAACCAGATGTAAACTCACCACTCTCTATTTGTGCACTCACTTCTTAACTGTCATCCGGATATTTATCTGGGTAAAAAGTTTTTCTCGAGTTTGGATGTTTTTTTAGACAATTTTGATTATGGATCACTCTGAAGCAGGTAGGTGAGAGAATATTTATCATTTTATAGCAATAAGTAGACCATTTGTAAATTAATTAGACCACAATGAAAAATAAAAATCTTTTGGCGTTTTTAGTGTCAAATTTAAAATAATTCGAATTTTATTATTATACTTTCAAGCATTTCCAACCTCTTTTTTTTATATAAACATAAAGAAGAATGATTTAACTTTAAGAATGTATAATTGGTAATGGCGGATTAGCGCGGATGTGCGTGAACATGCCAGTTAATATATGTTGTTTTTGTCTGTTTAATGTGATCGTTTTTGTGATAGTTTTTAATATTATTAATTTTTTTCCTTTTAGGGCCTTCAGGAGTCAAAATAATGACTTGAAAAAACGTTTTTGACATCATGCGTCACAAAAAGGACCTAAATTATTAAGACAAATAAGAATATGCCCAGAATATTTTGTTAAAATGTGACGATTACTTAAAAAATCAAATAGGTGAAATCAAGCACAATTTTTCTCATTTTCAGTCACAGTTTAAACAAAAATGGTTGACAGCGCACAAAAAAGAAGCTATTTTTGTCAAAAATAATGGAATGTGGAATTGATAGTTAATTTATAAAAATTATACCTATGTTATACCTAACATTAATAAACATTTTTTTATTCAAAACAGCAAAAACCCTATTATTTTTATAATACCCATTTCTATTTTCATATATTACCTATTCTTCAACTTATCCGATCAAATAAAATGTATTGAACATCAGAAATATTTTTGGCCAAGAAAATCAATCAAGTACACCACTGTGCGTTGGTGAACGCTCCTCCAGTGGTCACTACTTGGATAATAAAATTTTAAATAAACAGCTATAGTTTTAATCAGATTCAATGTTACAATAATAGCAGGGGCTTCCATATAAAGATAGCTTATGAAAATTTATATCTTAATGTTAATATGAAAACCGCAATGTTAGTAAATGCAAATATTTCGGTATCAGTCATGGCAGTAACAAATATATATTTTATTAGTAAATATGTATTAAAAATGAATTAAATTTCATAGATTTCCAAAGGTCCATTAACAGTTCAAATTTGATGTTTAGGAAAAAATACTTAATGAAAAATATAATTTTTATAGTATTATAGTATAATATTGTTGAAAAAAAAAAATAGATAGGGCATATCCCTCAAGAATTTATTCATAATCACAGTATATCTATACATTATCCAAAGCAAGGCCTGACGAACACAAGGGGTGGATATAAACTTCATTAATTAAAAATGATGTAAATTTATAATTTGTATTTTTTTAAAATACTGTTTGCTTTTATTTAATTTTTTTGTTAATAATCCTGATGTTTCATATGCCCTGATTAAAGTTTACGGGGACGTACACCAATAAAATATTATAAAATTATTAGCAGAGAACATGAACATCTGAATTGGGTGGAATTTTTGGCCAATCATGGTATTGTATTTTAATATAAATTTTAACTAACGCTAAGAACTTAACCCATTTATGAGTGCCGATCAAGGGAGCGTCACGGTTAAGAAAACGACGGATATGTGAGTTTTCAGTGAAAAATAGATATGTCCGTAAGGAAAAGCATTTTTATTTTATTTTTTTTTTTTTAAGTTAAAAAAGAACTCCTGGTGAAGACCTCAAAGAGGGTGGGCTTATCCCAGCCCCTAGATCGGTATCAATAGGAAGGATGTCGGTTATCAGGGGTTCCAAACATCTACCCCCCTCTACGCCCTCTATACCTGTCACCCTCCCTTTACCATATTTTCAGTAAAACTACTTAGCTAGGACATGCTTCAAAACAACCCGTCGAAGATTTTTTTTTTTTTAAATCAATTTTTACGTTTTTTTTTTTTGTTTTTTTTGGCGTGATTTATCAAAAGGAATAATTAGAAATAGAGAATAGTGGAAATTAGATCCCACTTAATACTATCTTTCTCACTCTGTTTATAACATTTAGATACTTTTATTATATGTTATGCAATAAACTAAGCAAAGGACCTTAGGGATATACTTTATAATATTACAGTAGAAATTCCATAATTCGTAATGAGTGAGAGAGGTAGGGTGGCGAAATAACGGAAATGATGAATTACAGAATTTTGCTGGTAAAGAAACAAAAAAGAATATTAAACTATATAATTGTAATTTTTTTTGCAACTCATTGAATGTAAAAACGACTAGATGTACATTATTAACGTTGGACTTGAGTGACAATGACAAAAAACACAGAAACATTGGAACACAAACAATTTAAAAAAATGAAGTCATATAGAACGTAAAACGTACATATAGAAAAAAAAACAGACTTACATTCCATATTTATAAGTAGCAAGGGGAAAAAATGAATTACATACGTTTTTAATTTTGTTATTTATAATTGCAAATATTAAAAAAAAAAAAAAAAAAAAAAAAAAAAAAAAACCTGTTGAATTATCGAGTGACGAAATAACGAGTTTCCACTGTAGTTATGAAGTGTTGTCTTATTATTCTCTTTCCGCCCTATATCTCTAGATAGGATTTATGTATATACTATCTTTATTATTACTTTTTTTTTTCAGTTTAATATTTAATTATGTATATCGTGAGAAAAATGGCCGCTACAGCTATGCAGCCAGCTTAAACAGCTCCGTGTTTACTCTCTTGATTCTTGTGGTATTTGCTCACGTATCAGCTCGAGACTTTGTGTATATTGTGTATCTACAAACTATAACAATTTGTGAAGTTTTCCGGCTAGGTGAGTTACTAGAAACTAATATAGGCGGTCTGTTAGTGTTAGACTAAATAGTTGGGCGCAGCGTGGCGAGGCAGTCTCGGCCTGCTCACGTCTGGAGCTAGGCTATTAGTTATTGGTCTACCTATCATTGTCATCACTGGTGGCGTAGTAAGGCTACACCTACATTGGATCCATGTCGCGACCGTCCCAGATATTCGAAGAACTCCTAATTCGCAATCCAACAGAGGAAATGGAAACAAACACGAGCTTTATATAGGGAGTGCCTGCATTGGGACCGATAATCTCCAGTCAGGCTACGACCGTCTCTTAATCCTCAGTCAGTCAGCGACCGTCTCCCTTTTCAGAACCAAACCTGTTTGGTTTTATTCCAGTTTTCGGCCGTCAGGACGTTTAAATGGCAATTGTTTGAGATCACTAACCACTATAATTACTAATTATACTAAATTTTAACCTACATTATTGGTAATAAGAAGATTTAGCAATAGTTAAATTTAAAATAGTAAAAATTTAATTTAATATAACTTTTCCATGTTTCGCAGGCATACGAGGCTACCGGTCGCACTAAAGTCTTGCACAGTCTCATCTTGGTTGCGCGGCTGGCGAGTCTACTCTTGATAATGCTTTGTATGGAGAAGAAGGCTCTGTTGGCTGATTTATCCGACTTTTAATTTCCTCATTTTCATCGAGGTGTTCGTTTATCCAGGCGCCTAAATATTGGAAACTTGTGACGGTTTCGAGGGTGTAGTCTTCCATATAATAAAAACGCTGTGGACGAGCAAGTTTTTTCCTTCTCAATACCATTATTTTGGATTTATCCTCGCTCATATGCAGTCCCATTCTTTGAGCTTCTCTGTCCATTTTTTGCAAAGCTTCCTTTAAACATCGCATAGAGCGAGCTGCAATTACTACGTCACCCGCATACGCCAATATCTGAATGGGGCTGTTAAAAATTGTGCCTCTGGTATCGAACCCCGCTCTTTTTACAGTTGCATGTAAAACTATATTGAAAAGGAGATCTGCTAACGAGTCTCCTTGTCCGAGTCCGACATCTACGGGAACATGCTCGCTTCTTGCCTGGTTCACTTAATCCTGGCAAATGTGCTCTTCATGGTGCACATAGTGAGCCTTATGAGCTTGTTTGGTATTTTCATATCATTCTTGGCTTTGTACAGCTCATCACGGTTGACGGAATCGTATGCTGTCTTAAAGTCTACAAACATCAACCACATAGTTTAATTATACTATTTCATTTTCTCGCACATCTGCTTCAGTAAGAAAATTTGATCGACAGTCGATATATATGTATATATATCGTTGTATATATATATATATATATATATATATATATATATATATATATATATATATATATATATATATATATATATATATATATATATCACACACACACATAGACGCATATTTACAATTTTAATAATAAAAAAAAAGAATGACATAATTATTTAGGGTCATATATTAACAATCTAAAAAAAAAAAAACTCTGTGTGTGTGTGTGTGTGTGTGTGTGTGTGTGTGTGTGTGTGTGTGTGTGTGTGTGTGTGTGTGTGTGTGTGTGTGTGTGTGTGTGTGTAGTCTAAATTTTGAGCATCTAAGCAAGAACTGAGAGAGTGGAAGGACATCGTCTTAACGGTCCATTAAAAGATAAAATGTTATAGGGTAAATCACTAGTTATGGTCATAGTTTAGGGAACTTGTCGATTTAAAACGGAATTCTGTTGATACAGTTTGTGATATGACATCTTTGGTTTTATATTTAGAATCTCAAAAGTTTATTCTACTGAATGTAAAATTGACAAATAAACTGAAGCTTCCTTTCAAATAAATATTTATAATTTTTTACAAAAAGTTAAAAATACCAGTTATGGGCATGCTGTACCTATTATGATCATAACCAATACTAGTTATGGTCATGTGGCAAAATAATCTCTAAACAATTATTTAAAAATGAATATTAATTAATAAACAACTATAACTATAAAAATAATATAAATACTAATACAACACAGTCTAAAAAAAAAGTTATATATATATATTTAAAAACACAATCACTCAATTCACTCGTTCACAAACTTTGTAGTTACTTATTAGTTAAGAAAACCATCATAGAATAATAGTTGAAAATGAATTTAATCCAATATTTATCAGAGAATAATTTATAGCCGCACTTCTTGTTAATTTTCCTATATAAGCACTAACGGCTTACGATATGGTAATCATCCCCTCTAAAAAAATAATGAATTAAAAGAAATCGGAATATATTTTTGTAAATTATCTTCTTTCAATATTTACAGTTTTCTGGAACAACATTAGTCATCCACGAAGTATAGAGTATAAGTAACTGTATTAACTAGTAAAATATTTAAGTTTTGAAAGGACATAATCAAATGAAGAAAATTGTATTGTTTCTTTACTAACAGAAAGAACGTTTCTAACAATAAAGAAAATTTAAATGGATAGGGGTGACCATAACCCATATCTCGTATTTTTATACACCAGTCATGGTCAGTTCAATATTATTGTTAATTAAAATCAGATAGTCCAACCTACTGGAGATTGTATGGAAGCCTGAATTCTATTAAAAATATACATAACTCAAAAACTAAAAAATAATGAAGCGATTTCACTATAATTCCTAAAGAATCCTCACTTTTGAAAACGATCTTACTAAAAAAAGGAGGTATTTCAGGACACTATTTGAGGAAAATATTTTTTAATGTCTACTAAAAAGGGATAGAAGGGAGAGTTTCATTAGTAAATGAATCTTAAATCCTTTTCAGAAATATTTCTCCTGGTGATATCACAAATAAATGGATTAGACCCTTATTATTGCGATAATTGTATTAGCCTGCCCATAACAGGTGAGGTGACCATAACTAGTGATTTATTAAACCTTAGTGTTATTGTATTTTGAATATTACTTAATTTTCTATTTAAGTTTTTCACTTAAAAGTTTATCCCTTTGATTTACAAATACAGTGAAACTCCGATTATCCGGATTGATTGGAGCCGAAATTGATCCGGATACCCGAAAATCAGATTTACTATTGAATTAGGAAATTGAAATAGAAAATGTGGCTGTTCATGAAGTTATATTTATATAACAACAAATTTTAGTTAACATGTCGAAAATCGTGGATGTTCCGACACAGAACTCATCTACAAATTTTTCCCCGAATCGCCTTTCCTAAAACGTTCTACAATGGACAGTTTTCGGACACAGTTAATACAACACGTTTTCTGTTAGGTGTCATAAATCATTAAGTTCATAAAGAGACGACTGGGACGGGGCTAGGGCCCAGGCTGTGCAAAATCCGTCATGTGCTATGCTTCTAAAAATACCCCAAGTATGTTTAATCATAACTTGACTGTATGAGGTGTGTCGGCTCCACCCCCTAATTCTGAGACGAATTTCCGGCAATTGCCGCTTGGTATATTTAGTGTTATGTCTTTTTATTGTGTCGTGATACCTAATGAAACGGGACCTATCGAATTTTACGTGAACTAGGAACCACGTCCTACAAAAACTGGTAATATACATACTATAATAAAATATATATATATATTCTTCAAATCAATCTGAATAATTGGAGTTTCACTGTAATAATATTATTAAATTATTGTAAAGTTATTAATAAGGTACTTAATACATGGTACCTATGGAATATACCAAATCGATGGCCGGCTCTTAAATGGGTTATTTTGTAAGGAAAAGAAAATGTGTATATACAAACATACACATATAAATATACATACATGCCATATCAAAACAGATTACTAAATCCAATATAGTTGATATTACTAAATCCAAGGCAGTCGAGACAAAGGAGTCAGTAAATACATTGGTAACAGTCGGCACCAAACTGGCTTGACCCGCGCTACACCCACCAATTCGATATAACCCACGATGCAATTGGAATTGGGACTTTCTTTATAAATAGCAAGAGAATAAATTTCTATTTAAAAAGATATTTTTCTTAGCTTTAAATATTAATCTTATAAAACAATTGCATTTATTTATTTCTGTAGCGGTAGGAAAAAGTACCTTTTATGGATTATATCTTTGTTCCGATTTATTTCGATGTTTTAGTCGCTACTTTTCGAGGGGATAAGTTATACTCCTTCATTTACGCACAAACTCTAAATACATGTTCAAAGTAATATTAACTTCTGTTTTACCTTCAGATATTAAAAAGAGAAATAAGAAAATATCAAAATATAAATCACTAATTCAATGTTGAATTAATATTATACAAAATCAGAATTAATATAATGCTAAACCATAGGTAATCTTAACTTCTGAAAACCTTTTCCACATTAGGGAAGTGGAAATAACAAATTATAAATACATTAATCAAAAATTATGTTGATAGTAATGTTATTAATTTCAGCCATATTTACACAAAGGAAGTGGAAGTAAGAAAATTTGAAACTTCTGATATACTTTCTCACTTTCATTTTAAGATGTGTTTTATTGAATTCATAATACAATCTGTCTCACTTTAGGGCAATTAATATGTACGACGAAGAATCCATTCCCAAAATATACTAATATAAATATATGAAACACCCAATCTATATAGAAATCAAAATTTTTAACTTGTGTGTGTGATTACACTTTCACACATTAAGAAAAAGGAAATAAGAAATCATCAATATATAAAACACTAAATCCAATATGAAACTCATGTTGTTAACTTCTGTTTTACCTTTTTACATTTAAGAAGGGTAAATATCAACATAAAACACAAAACAACACAATCCAAATAGAAACTGTAGAAGTGGATGTTTACATGTGGGGTTATAGGAAAGAGCTATCGATAAGTCCGATCCGCTTCACTATGGAACACTCTATGGAAATATGACATGCCCCTTCCTGAAGCTCATTTAAAACACTCCTTTTCCAATATCTCCTCTCTTTCCAGTCAGATGCCAGTCAATATGAACAATAATTAACATTAATGATATGATACCGGAGAATTGGTTCATAAATATTCATTTATTTAATAATAATCCTTTATTTGTTCCATAATGGTACATAATCATTTGTTTTATAAAAATTCAAATTTCTTTTCACTTTAAATGTTTTTCCTATACAATGAAATATCATCAATTAACTTGACAATTCATATGTGTATGGTTGTGTGTATGGATATATAAGTAGATGTGTGCAGTATATATAAATATATATGGTGCTATCAGTAAATATTTTCTTCATCCAATGTACATATAGACATAGTTCATTCTCTGTATATATCTTTTCTTATTTTCTCATGGTTATTTTATACTATTTTATTTTTTTATTTCTTTGTAGTTTATTTCATTTCTCCTTCTTATGTTATCATATCTACTTAAGCTCTTTAGACAATTATTTACAATTACTATATTTGCAAGTCCCATTTTTCTCATATATAAATACCTCAGTATGAAAATGTGCGCGCCAGAACATTGTACTACCTTATGATACAATTTTGTTATACTTGGGGGACAATACTTCCCAGAATAAAGATTTTTTTTTTTTCATTTCATTTCATAAATGTAAACTTGAAGTGAAGGCGAGGATCGAACTGGTTGGTGCATCGCTGGCCAGGCTGATCTGGTGGCGCGCCTTTTGTCTAGCGCAACCTTAGTATCAACAAAATCATTGTTATACTTTAAGTTATCATAAAGTAAGCGAAAGCAAGCTATTCTATAGCCCTTGATATATATGTGTATGTGTGTTTGTGTGTGTGTGTGTGTGTGTGTGTGTGTGTGTGTGTGTGTGTGTGTTGTGTGTGTGTGTGTGTGTGTGTGTGTGTGTGTGTGTGTATTTCTTTTTTCGTTTTCATTTATTTTTTAAATTAGAAATTTATTTATTTATTTTTTTCTTTAATAGGTCTTGAGAAAAACTCTTCTTTGGGAATACTGCGATGTTAACACCAAATCCGCTGATTTTAAAAAATCAATGTTTGGAGCTAAGCGACTGCTTCTGTTATAAACATATATAGATACGTAAATAGGGTTAGCAATTACACTAGTTTGAACTAAGCGGTCATTTACGCTTATCCTTACACTTAAAAACTGTCTGTTAGAAGTATTTCCATGCATACCTCCTCATAACCAAGCTTAAGATTCGACCTTGCTTAGCATCACGTAACCGAATGTAAGGCGAAAATGACCCTGGCATCATTGCTATGCAACATGAAAACAAAGATGGCTCTACTATTACGCAATTAAAAATCCTAAAGAGCGATTTGGCCCTGCACTCACAACAAACAATAAATCAACAGATTCAGTTTGATATGCGCGGTATCATGGTCAATCCAAATCTTTGCGACGATTTTACGATGATCTTTCATAAAAAAATATTTAACATTTATCCTAATTTTGAGTGAATGTGCTTCAAATATAGATATTTGGCAAATTGATAGAAAAAAAAATTCTTTAAGAATCTTTTAAGTAAGGAAATACAGTAGGCTCCCCCTTACCCGTCGTTACGGGGGCGGAACCTGCGTCGGGTAAGTGGAAACGCCGGATAACGGAAATCATCAGTTATAATTGCAAAAACTTAACACAATGAAAAAAAAATCATCTACCGCATACGCAGCGTGAGGTTCAATAAAAAAATATCGAAAAAAAAAAAAAAAAATTGTTCTTAAGTTAAGTTTTCCATGAAAAATATAACGTGTATGTACCCAGTAAGAAGAAATTGCACATCACAATCTTATAGTCTAGTCGATTTATAACATAAAAAAGGCAAAGTTCGCAAATGCGCATTATTTATTATGTTGTTAGGACCCACACGGGCAGTTGATATTGATACAAGTTTTCCTTTATAGAAAACATTTTTAATAATTTTTTTTTTTTTTTTGGACATATAATAGTCAAATATAGTTCCTTCCTTCGAGAAATAGAAGGAGAGGACGACCAGCGAGGAGATGGGAGGATGACATAGAGGAGGAAATGGTAGGAAGAGGTCTGAGGGACGGTGATTGGTGGAACAGGGAATAGCAGAAGGAAAGTTTGACCTGACGGAAACCCAAAGAAGGGAAACACCGTTTCAAAAAAGAAAGAAGAAGATAGTCAACTATAAATTATTGATTTGATATAATTAAGTATGTATCTAATAAAATACAGTAATACTTTTTTATTTTTTGTTGTAAGTGCCACAAAACGGTCTATAATTAATCGTTATATTACAGATTAACTTTACTATATTAAAATAATACTTGAATATTACTTTAATGTAGTAAATTGCGTATTATTTTTTAGGGATACTCAAAATATACTGATAAGAAAAACATTTCAACCAATTTTGTTTTCTGTTTTCTCGGCTCAAAATTTCGTTTTTGATTAGGTGTTTAAGTCCCCATATTCTTTAAATAGGGCATATGAAACGTATTAGTAATATTGAAAACATTAATTAAATAAAAACAGTATTTAAAAAAAAAAAAAATTAAAATTACAAAAGTTTAAATTAATATGATACATTACAGTTTTGCATTAGATAGCGCATATCTCTCAAGAATTTATTCAAAATATTGTAATAATAAAAAGTATAATTTTAAATTGAGCCAAAAAGCTAGAGATCAATTATCATTTTTAAATATTCGTTTCTGGAACAGTTTTGGTTTTATGTTTGTTTGTTCTTGGGCGCTACAGTCCTTGCAGGACCTGGACCTCTGCCACCATCCTTCTCCACTCCTCTCGGTCCCTCGCCAGGCTCCTCCAATTCCGTATCCCCAGCCTCCGTAAATCCTCCTCCAGGTCATCCATCCATCTGCGCCTGGGTCTGCCTCTCTTCCTCTTTGCACCTGGTGTACCATTAAACATTATTTTTGGCAGCCTGTTGGGCTCCATTCTTTCGACGTGTCCCAACCATCTAAGCCTGCCCTTCTTGATAGCACAGAGTATATCAGGCTCTTTGGTTTTATAAATGGCTTTATATAATTTATTGAATTCTAAAATTGATGAATAACTAGATATGAGTGTTCTTTGTTTGTTCTGAAACATGGCTATTCTTTTCTAATAAAGCAATGCATTATTTTCTTTGAAATTATGATTATTATTCAGTCTATGTTAATGCAGTGTATAGTGAACAGTGTTAATACCCTGCCCTATCTATACGGGCACCGTCTGATATTGATTTTTATTTTTTTTACTTTTCTTTAATAGAATTTGAGAATGGAATTCTGTGCTTCAAATATTGAAGAACAATGGGAGGAGGTACAAACAGGAAAATGTACAAAAAGAAAAATATTAACTCCTAACAAAAAAATAGAAGGTATGATATTTTGAGCGATGAGCAAAAGAATATTCCAAAACAATGCTTGGATCAAGCTAATAATAAACCGAAAATTACACCGATTGTCTTATTTAATAGATTCAAAAATTATAAAAGCTCACTTGAGCATTTAAATAAGAATATAAAAAATCACTATTCTTTAAAATACAAGGTAATAGAATGCTAATCTACACTACAACTAAAGAAGATTTTAACACATTAAAACATTTAATAGCTGAGAACAAAGGTGAATACCACACATATACATTACATGAAAATAAAACTTCATTTGCATTAAAGGGGCTACCTGCTTTTTTAGAGGTAGGTGTTATCATTGACGACTTAAACATACAAAATGTTGTAGCTATTAAAGCAACTCAGTTTATAAAAAACACAGAAGAAGAAAATCAAATTAAACTACCGATTTATGTAGTTACACTACAAAACATGGATGAAATTAGTAAAATAAAAAAAAATCAAATATGTATGCAAATGCCACATCAGATGGGAGCGTTAATGATAATGATAATGACACTACAGGTACTGGTCAATTTAATTTTCTAAAAGATCTTAAAGACTTATTTAAAACATTTAACCTATCCCATAATGACCTCATTGATAAAATTAGTATCTTAATTGAAGGGATTAAGGAAATATTAAATATGACAAATAATTGTAAAATTAATGTTATGTTTTGGAATTGTATGTCGATTGCAAATAAAAAACATTTCAAAGAGTTTTTAAAAACTAATAATGTACAAATTGCGGGTATTGCGGAAACACTTTCAAGTGATGCTAGCTCCTTAATTATTGAGGGATATATAGTACACAGAGCAGATAGAAATAGCCATGGTGGAGGAGTGGCCCTAATTATTCACAAATCCATCAAACATCACCGGATTCAAATTTTTAATATACAAAACCTAGATAGAGGCTGTAGCAGTAGAAATCGAACAGACCATCAAACAAGAAATTAAAATTAAGAGACCTGGACAATATTTTTAAATTAAATAGTAGATTAGTTGCCATGGGGGATAATTCAAAACATTTTGCATGGAATTGTTTAATAATAATCGGGATGGCACAAAGTTCTGGATTATTGCCTCCAACAAAATATAAAAATAAATGCACCGGATAAACCAACTTATTATTCCACTAATAGCTCCAGGAAACCAAGTATTATAGACTTAGTTTTAACCAAAAATATAATTCACTCAGTGGCGGAACTAACCTCCGATTACAAGTCTCCAGCTTATCAGATCAATTTCCAATTAAAACATTACAATAATAATAAACAATTCAATACACAAATAAACTGGAAACAATATAAATAAATAATAAACAAAAACTTGAAAACAATTTTCAATTAGTAACAAAACTGATTTTGAAAAAGCAGTGGATCATTTTCAAAAGAGTATACTATCATCATTAGCCAAAGATTTAACCAATTCAATTTTGAAAGAATATTAATAAAAATTCATACATTCAGTTTTTGATCAAACTAATGACTATGTTCCGACGTAAACACCAATAATACCTAATCAAAACATGAAATAATCGAAATATACTTATCTAAACTAATATTTAATCAGACAAATAAACAATGGAACGAAAAGACCTGTAAAGTCAAAACAACCGATAAACTCTTGTCAATACATAGAATTTTTAAAAAAGGTAAAACATACTATTACCTCTTACCTATTCGAATAGAACCGAATTTTCTCGTACTGGTAAAGCCAATCTTACAGCAGACCATTTAGTAAAAATAAGCAATCAAATTAATAATTTAGGACCCAATAGTCGTAACACAAGAATAAACAGGGAGTGAAAGGAAAATTAAACGAAAATACAGATACTCCCAAAAAAGCACGGCATAATTACTAACAAGGGGACGTTTGCAGTTGTAACTCACAGATTTGAATAAAATTTCAAAGGTAAAAATTAAAGTTTAAAAATTTTCCTCACCCATATTTTTATTTCAAATTGCATTGAAACCCCAAGGTTGATGAATAATCTAAAACTAATATCAGGTTTTGGTTAAAAAAAAACTCCCCTAATTTGAAATTTATTGTGTAAAAATTAAAATAATAATAGAAATAGATCATTTTAAAACAACTTATTTATATATAATGGGTGTGGAAAATTTTTAAACTAAAAACTGATATTATTTTCAGATTCCTTATCTCAAAAAACATGTAGAAACAAAATTTTGTCGAAATCAAAAATAATTTTTTTTTACCTTTGAAATTTTGTAGGATTTCAGAAGGCAAGATGCTGTCAATTTCTGAAAAAATGTAAATAATTTGCGCTATCTCACACATTTCGCCACAGATTAAAACCATATTTTAAGGTCATCTAAAAGCCGTAAAACTGCATAGTTTAGCACAAATCCGGAGGTAGCAGGATTTCCCATTATTGAGATATCTCAAGTTATAGCTGACCTCGGATTTTTTCATTCACATCAATTTTTGTCCACTAGAATATGGAAAAAATCAATATTTTTTGATTTTGGTAAAATTTCAGATATAAGGGTTGTATGGTGCGTTGAATCGAGATTTGAGGTCAGTTGTTCATGAAAAAAAAAGTTGATTTACAGCGGATTTCCTTGGAATTGTGTCATTTTTTTAGAGTTTTTGAGCACCCTTAAGCTGGGTGGTGTTTTGAGCATTACGGAAGTATTTTTAATATCTAATTGCATACATAACTGCAATTAAACGTGAAAGAATCATTTCTCTATCTTGACTGAGAGCTGAGAAAAAAAAAATAAAACGTTATTTTCATATTTTATTTTTGTTCTCGGTTTCTAATGCCCATTGGTGGCTATAACTCTAGTTTTGCACTATTATAGGTCCCTACTACCCACACACAAATCGGCATTCAAATCTGTGAGTTACAACTGCAAGCGTCCCCTTGTAAGAAATTTATAAAATTCTAAAAAAAAACTAACAAAAAAAATCCTGGTTATGACGCAATATTCCCTTTAAAAAAATACCACCCACAGGAATTACACGATTGGTACAATTGATAAATACAATGCTAATATTGAAATACTACCCACAGGTATAGAAAATGTCTATAATTAAAGCGATTCCAAAACCGAACAAAGATAAAAAACTTGTAGAAAAGTATAGACCCTATACAATATAAGCTTATTGTGTGTTAAAGGCAAAATAGCTAAAAAATAATATTACAAAGATTGAATACATATATTAAAAATAATAAAATATTTATAGATAAACAAGTCGGTAAATATATTTGCATATGTACGTATATAAATGTGTGTGTATGTATGTATATAGGTATGTATGAGTATGCATGTATGTATGTATATAATAATATATAGATATTTAAGGATATATAGCTACAATTCTTGTTTATTTTGTTAATAGAATGTCATATTTTTTTTATTTTTTATACTTTGAGCGTTTTTTTTTTTTTGTATATTTTTTCATTCATTGTAAATTATGATTATATCTACATGTATTGTATTGTTCAATAGTACTCTATTTTAAGTTTGAGACTGTTCTATTTTTTTTTTTTTGGTACAGCATGTAATTTTGTGAATTGTAAAAAGAAATTATGTAAGAAATAAAGAAAAAAAAATTATTATCATTTTTATATATGTTTAGTCATATATATTGTATAGTTATATAAGTAGTTTCAAGGAAATTTCTAGTAGTAAATTTATATGTTTATCATTTTTCTATGTTTAAGTTGAAAGTAGTTTTTATTATTGTATTATTTTCTTCTATTTATTTTACTCCACAAAGTAATATTTTTTATGTTTGTATTATTTCTATTTATTTACGGAGAAATCTATAATCGAATACAGAAAAACACAGTGTTTAATTTTTGTTTTACTTTCCATATGTTTATGTATGTTATTATATTCATATTGAAAGTTGAAAGAGTATTTCTACTTATAAATCCATGTGCTTAACATTTTTCTAAGTTTAAGTTGAAAATAGTTATCAATATTATCATTAATCAATATTATCATCAATATTATTAGTTATTAATAAGTTTGTATTTTTTCTATTGAGATCCAAAATCTACTGTGATTGAAAATATCTTGAAAAAGAAACGTATTTTTTTTTTTTTTTTTTCAATAAACTGAAATTTTTCTTATACCCCATCCAATGTAAGACGTACTGAAAGCAACTTAACCTTAATAAACACCAGATACCTACCCTTTCGTAGTAAGCTCCATAATCACTCAAATCCGCTAGTTTCTCAACTTGCTTCCCACTCCATTCCTGATAATCCTCCGAGGCGACTGAAACGAAGATGGCCTTGAGACCTTCTAGTGTAGAATTTTTAATAAAGTGCTACTGATGAGTAGGTCTTTTCAAGTTTTAACATGTTATTGTAATCGTTGTAAATACATTTACTTAATGTATATATTTTATACAGTTGTAAATTTCAATAAATATATACAAAAAATAAATAAATAAAAAAAACCTTAATAATTAAAAATTGTTTAAATTTAAAATTTCTTAATAACTTTTTAAAAATACTACTTGCATTTATAGTTTTATTTAATTAATATTTTTAATATTTCTAATACGTTTTATATACCCTGGTTAAAGTATATGGGGACGTTAACTCCTAAGAAACAATAAAACGTTTAGCCAAGAAATTTAAATATAAGATTTTTGGTCTACCTTTTAAGATTTTGAAGATATATATTTGTGTGTGTGTAAGATTGTTTCAACGTGATTTTATTCTTTTATTACAAAGGAATTAAATTACACGTTCTTTCTAACTGGTAATTATAACATAAAACACTTTAAACAAGATAACATTAAACTAACCAAAGTTATTAACACTCTTTCTCTCACATATGTTTTAATTAAAAGTCTCACACACATTGAAGGTTGCAGCAGTGTTGTTATCACATGGTAGCAAACTTAGACATATATATATATATATATATATATATATATATATATATATATATATATATATATATATATATATATATATGTGTTAGGCAAAAATTAAATCCAATGGATTTTTGGATTTTCCCGGCTAGAAGTTTTACAAAACGATCAGTTATAAGCAATTAATGGTAAATATACAAAGGATAAAACTAAATATAGTTAAATATTATTTTATACTGTGTAGAATATTTAATAGTTAGTGGTTCTTTTTCTTTTTTTCCTTCTTTTCCGTTCATTTGTTGTCAATGGATCCATAACCATCCATATTACTTATTGCTCTTATTTGAGGCAGATTGTAATACTCGATAAAATTAGGGAAAAAAACTTTTTTGCTGCAGATAATTAAAATATTAAGTTTTATTTATAAATTTTATACATATTCAAAAAGCATTTTCATTGCAAGTTAAAGGAGCGCCCGGTTAAAAGAACGAAGGATGAGGAAGATTTTACAGTGGAAGGTTTTTATATGAAATAATACTTGCTATATGTTTGCGAAAGTCCTAAATAATTTATAAAGATTATTTAGCAAAATTTTAACTAAATTATCTAATTCATCATGTTTTATTATCCTTCGACACATTTAATTTTTTTTTTTCGACTTTGTTTATATTTATTAGGGAAATCTCCAAATCTATATCCCTCCTCCACCTTGAGGCAAGACGCGAAGAGAAATAGTCTTTGCAAAATGGACGAGATGACCCTGCAGACCTTGCCTCAACCTTACTTCACATTAGCCCATTTGTTTTGGAGCAGCATCTGGCAGTGAGTGGCCATCTGGAGTTGATGAGATAGGCAGTGAGGGAGGGAAGTTCATTGCGCCTCGGCTCCCTACCTACTTGTCCTTTACGACCAAGGTACTTGCCCTTCAAGGGAGATGTTCAAGATCTGACCTAATGTAAGAACAAATATTTTGTTATTTTTTTATTTAATAGGCTTTACGTACAACCATCACTTATCAACAATAAACATTAATCTATGAGGACCAGAACGTGACCTAATAAAATCTCTTGAGGGATATTTTTTTCTTTATAATTTTTAGTTTATTTTTTGTTATTTTAACATCAGATCATTTGATTCGGTGTCGCGTTATTGACAGTATTCCTTTATTTTCTATTAAACACTAATTTTTTTCTTTGCTTTTTAATCCAATGAAGAGTTTATTATGTTTAAAATGCACATTTCCACTAAGGGATTGTCATAATGTTTTATTTATACAAGTAACCGATTTGTATGCCAAATGAGAACACCATGTTTTTTCGGTTTCAAAAGAAAATTTCTTCATGAAATCGACACAAAAACATTACGTTTAACATATCATTCGAAAGCTTATTAAATTTGCAAGTTTTTGTGAGATTTGACGTTTTGTGGATAGTTTTTTTGAAAAACAGTGAGCGTCTAAGTAATTAAGAGATCGGGACTTCCCCAAATAAAATGAAGATCAAGCTGTTTTTTAGACCCAAAGTTTGTAATATTAAAGGTTACAGGTACTCTTCTATTTTAGGAAATTTAATGCTAAATCCGAAAATGTCGTCAAAATTTGAAAAATAATAAAACAAAATGGAGATATTACAGTTTTTATGAAAAAAAAACGTGGTTTCCTCAAAAACTTCTTTGATTTATCGTATATCTGCAACGGATTGGAATAGAAAAGTAAGGTGTGCGGCATTTTGCTACATTTTTGATCAAGTTTCACCCAATTTTTTTTTTCACACTAAGAGATACTCACCCTGTATAATATATCCATCACGTAAATGTGTGACAATATTACTACAATTAATGACAGTAAATTGTAAAGCAACTACTCAATGAAAGTTCTACATTAGCAGGTCCTCAGGCTATCTCTTTTCAGACTCCTAGGAGTATTATCGGGGATAGAATGGGGAGCAAGTTGGGAGACTAGTGGATTTAAGAAGAAATTTTTAAATGTCTTAAGACATTGTCATATTGAAAATAAAATCAAGCTAGGGGAAAGAGCGCATTTATGTGAAGAAATCAGAAAGGAATCTACGAGAAAGGTTCATTCCGGATTTTCGGTAAACCGGACTGGGTTTGAGTAATTACTTATTATTTAAAAATATTTGGTTAGTCTGAAGTAGGTCTTGTTGTTTGTCTTCAGAAACAAACACCCTGTTTTTTATTTTATTGTATATTATATTATAATTTGTATTTTCAAAGATTATTTTTATTATAATTTTTTTTTTTATTGTATAAATGTAATCATTGTCATCATTATTACGTATTGCAATTGAGTGAGACAGATTGTCATATTGTTTGAAAAAAAAAAAAAAAAAAAAAACTTACTGAGCAATACCATCTCCTTATTTATTTATTTAATTTAATTTAAAACATTTTTAACATATTTTAGACGATGAAAATTAATTCAAATAAAATGTTTATTAAACCAATTATATTACTCTACAACAAACTGTTTTCAAGTAGTTTTCTACATATTAATTCATTTCCACTTAATTCCAATATTAAAAAGAAATTTCTGCACATATATTAAAAATTATTCTAGAACGTGACAATATTTATTGGACTGTAAAATAAAAAGTACGATATAAATTAATAATATGATTAATAATAAATACATATTCATAATAAAACAAATATAGTACACATATTGCAAATTTAGCTGATAATAAAGTGATTTAGTCAAGAAACTCTTTATTCAACATTTTTTCTTGACATTGAGGTTTTCACCATGTCATTGTTTAAATTTTTCATGGAGAATATTTCAATTTTTTTTTTTATTTTATGAGGTGAAGTAAATTTTGATTATAAGAACTACAGCATAGTAGCTGTAAGAATATAACTTAATTATCAAATAAACAATTAATCTTAACTGGAAAATATTTTGATTATGATAATTAGAAAGTAAACATTTTTTTTCATTGATGTAAACAGATAAAATAGCTATTTCTTCAAGATAAGCTGACAAATAAGTTTTAGGAAGGTAAATAGATCTTAATAAATATTTTTCTTATCTTTGCGAATTATATATTTTGAAAAATATAACCCATACAAATATTTTCAAATTTAAAATTTTTATTAATAGGAAATTAATGTGATTATAGTGCAATGATTGGCAATAAACAGAAAAAAATATTATTTTAATGAATAAAAAAAGGAACTCGAGATAAGTTGATGATAAACAATAAAAACTATTGTTCTAATCTTTGCATATTTATATTTTGAAAATTTTAATCCACTAAAAATAATATGAGTGATAAATTTATATTTTTTTGTGTATAATTATGATGAAATCTCACTATTTAAAACGTAATTTATTAATTTAAAAACATGTTTAAAAACTGTTTATTCCTGGAATTTATATTACGTAATAAAAAATAATGCATTTTTCTGCATTTTTTTTTGCATAAAAACATCAAAAGCAGAATTTTCCAAAAGGAAAACTATTTTTTTTTTCAACATAAAATCTGAATCAAGAGAAAATAGTATCACAAAATTTCATCAAATAACTAAAAAAAATATGTATATACTTTTATTATACACCTGTATATGAAAAGTTATGTTGTTGTTTTTTTTTTAAATATTCTCAATCAAAAATAAAAATAGAAATATTCGATGTTGAAATCTTAATACTTTTTAAATGGTGCGGTAAATTTTTAACCCATTTCTTTTTTTAGTTTTTTTCCTTTAAAATTTATTTAGATTATTCCGTGGGCAAACAAGTTTTAAAGAAGTGTTCTTAAAATAAGTATACCTCCCAGGAGAGCAGTACCAATAGGTACCACCTATATGTACTTAGTGTTAGTGGATTTCTTTTCTTTTTTTCTGGGATTTAAATAACAATTTATTTTGATTAAAAAAATAAACAAATGAAAGATAAGTAATAATAATAAATGAATTGGATAAAAAAGATAAAGATATTTACAATATTTACATCCAGACTGAGGACCTGCAAACAAATTTCCACCACCACGTGAGGAGGTAAACAAGTGTAAGCTGAAAAAAAAAAGAATTCGGTTCGCTAATTGGTTCTTTTTTTTTTCTTTCTTTCTTCAAAATATGACATCCAAAGCGAAATGAGGTTCTCGCAGGCATAGTGGCATTAGTCCAGCGCAAATTAGTTTGTTAGTCAGAGCAGTTTGGAAGCTGTCATTGACGAACGTTCAGTTCACTAACACAATGCCTGCAACGCATTCTTTAGACAATCGAACCAATTTGGAAAGGAGTCATTTTTCATGCATCCTTAAGAAAGACAAATTCCACAACCAAAAAGGCTGTTGACTACAAGATGGCATTAATCTTCTTCCTTATTCTCGAGTTAAATTTCAATAAGGTATTAAATATTATTTATACATATCTTTAATATTATTAAGACCTTTCGGTGGCGTCTTAAGCTGACGATTCTTTTCACAAGATTCTATCTTGCCAATGAACATATTAATAACTTCTATTTCGGTTACGGAACAGCCAATTATCATTATATCTAAAATAATATATTTATATAATGCATTAATCGCAGTCATTAATTTATTGTTCGAAGAATTGATTCCATCGATTCTTATGAAAATTATCGGTATCGAGAATCGTTTATCCAAAGCAGATTGCTAGGAATCGATGGGGGTTAGCAGATATTACGATAAGTTTTATTTAAATATATATATATATATATATATATATATATATATATATATATATATATATATATATATTTTTTTTATTTTATTTTTTTTTTTTTTTTGGCCTAAGACTTCCATTCAAGTCCTATTCTGGCCTGGCCATTTGGAGGGTCTGCCACAAAATAGATTTTAACCCGCCCAGGTGGGATTCGAACCCACGACCTTCCGGTTACGAGCGCGCTGAGTCACCCAACTCAATCGGCCATTGAGTCCCACTATATATATATATATACAATAGGTAAATGTGTGGTAAAGTTATTACTATGACATGTCATTAACTTGTAAAGAAACTAACCATCAGTAGCGCGTTTTAAATTAGAAGGTTAATACGCCATCTTTTTTTCAAACGCCTCGAAGGGATATTGGGAATCGAACGGGAGGCAAGTGGATTCGAAGGAGCTAGTGGATTGTAGCTTATAACGGAAGGAAACAAGATACCTTTGTTTGAGCCTATTCTGCAAGACCAGGGAAACTTAGATCCCTAGAAGGATTAGTTTATTGTGACATAAAAAGAAGTATTTAGGATTTCACGAAGAATTCGGATTGTCAGGATTGGATACGGATTGAAGTATTGAATTTTAAAATAGTTTTATACGACTGCATATTACTAATTTTATTATATTGTTTTTCAACTTAATTGCATGAATGGTGTGGTTAAAAGTACACATAAAATTTAACTTTTTTCATTTTTTATTTTTATTTATTAGTTTATTTAACGCGCTACTGCCCTCCAAGGGCAAGGGCCTGCTATGCTGGTCTTTCGACAGCAACGTTCCTCCATCTCCTGACTTCCAATTGCTTCATTCAAGTCCTCCTCTTTCTCTTCCAACCATCTCATTCTCGGACGACCTCGTCTACGAGCTCCTCCAGGCTTTTCATAGATTAGTTTTCTAGGGAGACGATCACTTCCCATCCGTTTCACATGGCCGAACCACCACAATCTTTATTTTTATTGCACGTTTTAATCGTTTTTACTGAGTGGAAATTCGATGTTTAATCATATCAAATAGTTTACAACAGACTTAGTTCACAGTGGTATACCTCCCAGTAGTGAAGGACACAATTAAAATTCTAGTCCTACTTTGGAAGGACGCTGCTTGGATACGACATAGAGTTGGCAGACTTCGTGCATGCTTAAAAGTGCAGAGGAGGACTTGCAAGTCTTACATGTGGCGTGCGAGCTCCTATTATTACCCTTGGGTATAATAATAGTGTAACCCTACACTTGGTTGGGTGTAGAATCGGTGAATAGGTCGATAATGGTCATATACCGATGGAAGATACTGTCAGTGCGTTTCCTTCAGATTGAAGATGTGAGGAGAATAATGGAAAATAAAGAAGTGGAAATTAGCAAATGCCAACTTCTACGAATCAATGAAATTATTCAAAAATGCTTATATTATTCGAAAACTTACCGTAAGTTATACTTTTTCTGAATCTTACTGGCATTTTATAGATAGTAAAATAAGTTGCATATATAATACTTTCCTATTTATTTTGTGAATTTATACATATATTTGTCATAGAGAAACCTAATAGAAGTTTGGTGTTGCTAAATTATGACTTCAAAACAATTGATACAGTTTGGTAAGAAAATTGAACAAGTAAGAGTAAAAAATATATATTGTATTGCGTTGTTCATTAATTTAATAATAGTTCTTAAAAAGAAACTATAAATTAAATTATTAGAAACCAATTTTATCACTCGAAATTCGCTTCTTTCCTCTCAATACATTTCTGCTGACATTTTGCTTCCTCTGAAGAAATTTCGAATCCTTATAATTAACGGTGCACACCCTTGCGCTTTCGTCTTTCCCATTTTTTTTTATGTATCTGGCTCTTTGGGACCTGTCCTAACCGAGTTTGAACTCCTATAACGAAATTATAAGAAAATCTCTTGTTCACTAGCGAGTAAAGACCAAATTAGTTCTAAGTTGTAAAACTCTAAAGAGTTTAAAAAACATTGTTTTTTTTTAGGAGAAGGATAATAAATATTGACGTCCATACAAAAATAATCTATAAAATATTAACAGTTTATTACACAGAGCTGTAATTTAAAGAAAACAAGGAAGCCTGCGTTATTTTCTCTGCAACTCAATATTCGCCACGGCAACCATTCAAAAAATAAAAAATAAATGAGGGGTATAAGCATTTTACGAAGACACATATTGTTCGATTGCAAGTACTTGTGTGTGAACTACTAGTGCTTAAGTCACCCACTCTGGTTCAAGAAATGAGCTCTGAATTGATTCAACTAAAAGTTCCAGTGCTTGAAAAATATAACTTTTAAATGTTTCACGATTTCACAAGAAACAAAAATTATATCAATTGATATTTTTTAAATATTTTTTTTTATTATCTACTTAAAGAAATTTACAACTGTATCTAAATAAATAAAAATTTATTTAGTAAATATGAGGGATAATAATAATAATAATAATAATAATAATGTCGTTAAGATCCGCAAGACTGCAACGTCTACTGGCCCATCGTTCGAATTCAAGCTTGGAGGAGAGGCATTCTCCACCCGCGCAAAGTCGACAACAGAGACCAGGAGGTGCAATGAGGATGAAATGGACGCCAGATATGAATTAGGCAGTCATCCGGGCATACTACCTGGCAACAAATCTAGAAACAGAAAAAACAGGATATCTTAACCATATTCAGAGATATTGGCGCGAGGCATTTCCTGATATCAACGTCAGCACTCAGAGACTGGGCGATCAGGTTAGAGTAATTCTACGAAGGAATTTTCTAACGTCCACAGAACTTCATCAAATTAGAGAAGAAGCTCACAGGTTAGTTATTGCTGAAGTGGATTCTGAGTTACCTGACAGTACTCATAATATAGGGATGAACCTGGAAATTGTAACTAAAATAGGACATCAACCACCATTGATAGAAGTTAAATAGAAGTTCTATATTATAAGGCCCCGAGACCAACTTACTTTAATGCTCCTAACGGAAACTAAATATATATATAATTTTTTTTCAGTTGCAGCTCATTTTTAAAAATTTTGTAGATGATAGAATCAGTATGCTTTACCGACATAAATATATTTTAATACAATGGCTTTATAAGAAATTAAAATTCATTAAGAAAAGCATTGAAAGAAAATATATATATTTTTTTCTGAAACAAGATGTCCCTTTGTCTAGAAGCATGCTGCAGAAGATTTTTTACACCTAGCAATTTATTGTGGTATTGAGTTGTACAGCAATTATTAGAGGTTAATGGTTTCCAATCATAAAAATAACATAAACGACATAAATTATTTTTTTGTTAATTAAATTACTCTAATACTCCTAATACATTTTAGCTAATGAGTAAAAAATGTTCTATGCCTTTTGAATAGAAGTTTGGGTCTTTGGTACAAACCAATTATAAAACTTATAACACATATTGAGTATGAATATTTTTACCTCTTAAAAAGATGTTTAGGTGTAAAGAAGAATTCCTTCTACGACCTCCCCCGTCTTCCTAGGTCTCCCAAACATATCCATATATTTTTAAACTACCGTCGAAAGGTGCACTCACTCACACTGCCATTATCCCTGACTTCATAAACCTTCCGACTAATTTTAAAAGTCATAAAAAGAAATTAGATGAAAATCAAGCTTTAAAATTTTAGTACTAACTAGATTATTTTCATGTCATGCTACAGATTTAAACTCATAGCAAAAAATAACATTCCAGTTCCATGACTTTGTCGCCCAGTGAACGTAGCCAGTGCCGGCAAATTTTTACGGGAGCAAAAATTTCAATTTAAATACAGTTTTTCAAAATAATAAAAAAAATAGTAAAAAGTTCAACTCCACAGCTACAATTAAAAAAAACCTTGAAACCAACCAATGGGAGCTCAAATGTCAAGGTTTTTTTGAAATTGTAGCTGTAGAGTTGTACTTCTATCTTTATGAAATAGGCTCCTGGTGTCAATTTAAAAATGGGTTCATACGTCATAGAGTGGACCAAATTAATTGTCAAAGGGCCTGGGATCATTACTTGAAGTAGGGAGTTCCCGGTATTCAAAACCTCACGGACCATGTTAATTAAGAGTTAAAACGGCCTAAAAATGCGTAATTTGACACTTAGTTTTGAAAATTTTTCCGGACCCCCCGCCCTACCCCCGGTACTTTTGCCGTGCCCAGCCAAAATTCCTTAAAATATACACTGGGTAAACTAACGTTTTTGTATTGAAGATTAAAAGCAAAGACATTCATACAAAGAAACAACAAAATAGCCAAACGCAAACTATTTATTATCAAAAGAGGTGATGAAATCCTGCATCGGAACATCCCAATTTACATTATATCATCAAAATTTGAATAGAAAATAAGAAAGAAAACAAACATTATTTATATAAAAATTTATCAAAAATAATTAAAAAAGAACGAAATTATATATAATAAATGAAAAATAATACATATAGCAGTTAAAGAAAAATATTATATCAATAGAGTAAGCAAAAGTAGAAACAAATTATATGTATTATAACTTTATAACGATAGTTATAATAATGATCAAATACTTGGTATTGATTAAATAAATTTGAAAAAAAAATATGATAAATTGAAAAGATAAAAACTAAATTATTCTTAAATCATCAAGTTTGAAATCAAGGTTGGAATAAGAGGGATTTGAATGTCGACATTCATTTAATAATTTTCATTAATTTTTTAATGATTCTTAGGTTCATTTGCTTTGATTATTTTTATCAAAAAATGAATTTTTATACTTCTGCATCTCTTTAAGTTAGTGACATAACAGAGTCAAATATTTGGAACATTTTCTAATTAAATTTATGCTTAGTTGCCTCTTGTGGTTTTCTCAGATCTCAAAGAACATAAATTGGTTTAATCCTTGGTTCAGCTCTGCCTATTTTAGTCTATTGCTAGTCAACATAACATAAATAACTCCAGTGTATTTGTTTACCCTGTCAAACTATCTGTTTTTGGGTTCTCAAGTGGTCTATTGCCAACTACTGTGGCATTCATGGTTATGTAGAGAAGCCTTGATGAATCGCTTCGAGCTATACGCTCCGTGGATCTTGAACTCCGTGCCTTCATATTCAGAGATAATGACAAATTTGTAAACGATCAATTTATATTTTTAAAACCAAATGCATGGTTTCTATAGTTTCTGTGGAGAAATTTCTATTTGAATAATCCGTTGTGAATCAAAGACATCCAGTAAATGACAAGAAGTTTGATATAATTCTCTCTAATAAAGCCGTCTATATTGCCAAGTTTAAAAGTTCATTATTTTACCGAGTCCTTCATTATCATTTATTTATGAAAAATATAAATCATTAACATTACAAAAGAGAAATACATTCTATAACGAATAAAATAAAAAAAATCAGCCATAAGCTAAAACCAATTAATCTCATTAAAGAATTATAGTTTAAAAATGATTGTTCGTCACAGTTTTCGATTTTCTACATTTACTCGATAAACGCTGTAAGCTGTCTATAATTACAGAAGACCCTTCTAGATGACTATGATGATAACTATTTGAATGGACAGAGTTGAGGTTTTGGCTCCATTAAACCTTCATTTTCATCTCGTATCTTTACTGACTAGAAATCTCCAGAAAACTCTCATTGCTCCTTACAATGATAGAAATATATTTATTCATGATCAACTCAATGTCTCAAATATTGCTGATTTAGCCCAAACCATCAATTTAGCTTAATCCACCCTTTAACAATAATCTCAGGAACAATTTAACAAACCTTTCAACATGCTTCCCATCCGAGGCGTCTGTAAATATTTTAAAGTTATTTTAAGCTCCATTAAGCAAATATTTTTATTTTTAAACTAGAAAGTGCAATTATTATGTTCCATTAATTTCTGTTGACAGATCCGCTATATAGGACTCCATTTGCACAAACGTCTTACTTTGTAACATACAAGACAAAAAAGAACAAGAAACTGCTCACCGTTATAGACTTCTCCAACATTTCCTAAACAAACGTTAAAAGCTTCTAATACATTACAAATGGACCATTTATAAGACACTGATTAGACCTATTTGGACATACGGAGTTGAGCTTTGGGGCTCTACTAAATCTTCCAATTTTTCTCATATCTAATATTTACTATCGAAAATCCTATGTTAAATTCTCAATGCTCGTTATTATGTCATAAAAACATTTATCCATAATGATCTCAATGTCCCATATTTTGCTGATTTAGTTCATTCGAGATACCTATTATTTCATTATAAACATCGGAACCACTCAAATCCACCAAAGTAACTTCCAACTTGTTTTCCATTCGATTCCTGATAACCCCCTGGTGTGTAAAAGATTTATGGTGTGTGTTTTCCATTTATCTATGTTCCTTTCCAACTTTATATTTTCTATAAATTCTAATTCATCCACCTTTATTTTATAATTTCATTGTAAAAGTATGAATGTGTAAAATTATTTATAGACCTTGATGGTGGGGGATTGTAATTCTGTCAAGTTTTAACTTTTGTGAAGTTTTGAAAAGAAATTACAAAAGTTGATAAAATCTAACCTAAGAACACAATTTAGTTCTTCATTAACTTCTTTTTTTGTGTGGAGGGAGGGCATAACATCCTTATGTACTCCAATTAGGGCAGGACGGACGGGTTACCAACCTATTCTGATTACCAGCCTGAGTCGTCATTTCGTACAAATAAATACAATAAACAGTTCAGGAAATGAAATCTTTTAAAAATAAAACCAATTCAAATTGCTCTCCTGTAAGTTATGGAAATGTGGCATAGTATTCTGTACCTATGTATTATGTAAATAAACTTACTCTGCAAACAGAAAAATAAGAGGAAGCTCTACAGATTTCAGTGCATACGAATTTTAATGTTTTAACGCATTGACCGCTCCATTTCCACCCTAACTTCCCCTCTTCCCAGTTATTTACATTTATATTTATTTTATACGTACAAAAAAATAAAAAATTATCGGAGAGTATGCCTTCAGAACCTGCCAGAGCATAGGCCAAAATCAAAGGGTTCTATTTGATTAAACTGCTCCTAAATATTCAGGCTTAAATTAAACTTGCCACTTAATGCAAAATATGAAGTATGCTCCATAGCTAGTTTTATGGATTCCATACATAATGTTCTGGATGTAGGGATTTTTATAGCATAGAATTGGTTTGGAACCACCCTTCCGAATTACCGGACGATTGCTTCCAGTTGGTCATCTAAATTTTCTGAAAAAAAAACAAAAAAAACACTAGGGTTCCTGCTCTAATAATACGAGATATAATCATCCTTAAGTGCGGCCAATAAATAGGACGTTAAGAACATCAATTGGACATAACCATGGCCAGGGGGTGGGGGATGGATTTGTTTGCCTGAGACCCCTCCCCATGGCTACGATACGGGCGGTTTGTATCTTCTGGGACTTGTAAACCATTCTCAGTAAGAAATGTCTATAATAGTAAAACGTGTGTCCATATGTAAGTTTTTGGATGATTTATTCTCTTTGAATATGAAACACATTTTATAAGCCTTTATACGATGCGATCTTAAACCTAAATTATATTTAGTAAGCGAATAGAAATTTCGAATATTTATATATATATATATATATATATATATATATATATATATATATATATATATATATATATATATATATAAAACAAAAAAAAAAAAAAAACCCTAGTAAAATTAGACAAAGGTATTTATTTATTTATATAAGCTAGATTTAGTTTGGAACAATCATTTCTCGTGTTGATGGTGTTATTATCTTTTTTAATATTCATCATTTCGAGGATGAGCCTTTTTTGTTGATGTTTTTCCACATCTAATATCCTCACCCTCTTAAAATCAAACCCGTGATTGTTGTTGATTGCGTGTATCGCTAGAGCTGTGTCCTCTTTTCCACTTTCTATGCTATATTTGTGGCTATACATCCGCCTGTGGAGGTATTGGGAGGTCTGACCCACGTCAGACTCATTGGGGGTCGAAACGTTAATAAAAAAGAGAGAAGGAAAAAAAAATGTAATAAAGCATATATTTTTAAAACAAAATATTGTTAAACATAAAGGAAAACCTATAACCCGAATAATGTAGAATAGTTATTTAAATAATTTCTAAGGGTCGACAAAATATATTTTTGATATATATATATATAAAATATGAGGGAATACGATAACAATAACAAGTCCACTATCCATTAATAGCCACTTCAATAAAATCTACAGTAGAAGGCCATCTTCTATTTAAACACGGAGGGTTATCGGGAATGGATCTGGAAGTTGAGGACAAGTGGATTTGAATGGTATCTGGTTCGGGCTAAATCAGCAACCTATGGAACATGGAAGGTCTTTATGGATAAATTCATTTTTGACAAAGTAAGAAGCATTGAGGATTTTTCAAAGGATTTTATATAGCAAGGATTTGATACGGGATGAAGATGACCGCTTAGTAGATCCCTTAAGTACAACTCCGTATGTCCAAATAAGTCTGATTACTGTCACGTAAACGAGTCTTTTGCAATTAATCGGTTTCTTAGAACGTTTGTTTAGTAAATATTGAAGAATTCGAAAACGAAGAGCAGTTTTTTCGTTGTTTTAGTCTTGTGTGTGGAATCCAAGTTACACATTTGTCCAGATAGAGTCCTAGGTAGCGGAACTGTACGAGAGGGATCAGAAGAATATTTGAAATATTTAAATTTTCATTTAACTTGTTCAATATATTGTTTCTACAAGATCATATTCCGATCCTCAGTATTTTCTTAAGACATCTAACGTAACAATATCATACTCTGTGACTCTTCTAGCCGTCTCCTCTACGTCCTCTATGCCCTGTTTCCGAGGTCTTCAACATCTTCCTCTCTTCCCTCTGAATTAGACGGTGCCAATCCTTACATTATGAATATTCTCATGACATTATGTATATTATAGGTTATATAAACAATCTTCTGTTTACAGAATATCATATTCTGCCCCGATTCTATTTTTGATTTCTCCATTTCGAATCCTTTGCTAATTTTCTAAAAATCCATCTGGAGCACCAATAATTTATTAGCATATGTCTTGATCACTGTCCATGATCCACATATATATTTTTACATGATTTTAAGATAACATTAACATTCATTAGAAAATATTTCAATCGATGAAAAGAAATATGAATTACAAGCTACAATACTAAAATGTATAAATAACGCGACTTAAAATGTTTGCCTGTATGTTGAATTTTCATGAACCTTTACCATATCAACTATTTATCAAAACAATTAACTCTACACAGAATGGAGTTATTTATTTTTTGAATTTAAATTTTAGGAAAGTTAAACTCCAGAATTTGTGACATTAGAATACATGTTTTGGATATGATATAATAAGGATAACACATGTTTGGAGTTGTATAATATAGTGGCCTACACAATAAAATAATATAGTAATATACAAAAAAAAAAAAATTACGTATTATGAACATTTGTTTAGCATTATTTCATATTCTAGTAAACTTCACACAAAATATCAGCTCATTTTATTTCATATAATCGTCAAGCTTAAAAGTCCAGAAGCTTATATATTTATCTGCATTAATTACATTTTCAACTAACTTGATCTTCAGCGCATTTTGTTTTTTTGGAATACGATGAGTGATTTACGCTATTTAATAATAGTATTATTAGTCATACTTTTTAAGAAAATACAAGCAGATGCAGTGAGTGATAAGACAACATGCTTTCAACTTCCAAACAAAGAATGCTCGTTTATCTACACATCTTAGTATTCATTTAGTTTGAATTTGAGAGAGTCGGCTGTGTAAATATAAAATGGGGTATAAACGAAAGAAGTAAACGGATAAGGTAATAAAAGACATAAGAATGAGTTTAAGCAATATTAAGTTAGTTATGAAATTAAATAAAGTCGTAAACAACAAGTTTATATTAAAAAAAAAAAAAAATTCTTATTTTTTCTTATTTATTATTGTTATTATGATTAGTGTTTGATCCGAAAAAAAATTAAAAATTTTTGATAGTTTACAGAATGAATTTTTATTTTAAAACGAGATTATTAGATTTATTGATTCTACTTTTTTTTTTTTTTTTTTTTTTTTTTTAATCCAAACTACAAGATTTTTTTTTATTACAAAATTTGAAGTTCATGATTTGATGTCTAATTTTTTTTTTTTTTTTTTAACGGAGAAATTCTTTTTGCATTGACAATAAATCGTAAATTCTAATGCGTGAAATTTTATTCAATACCTTTATATTACTGTATATCGTTTGTGGCAACATAATTATTGACAAATTTATATTTTAAAGTATATTATATTAAAAAAATTGTAACTAATTTGAATAAAGGATGTATAGAAGGAAATACATACATATACTGTATCTTGTGGAAAAAAAAATACAATTACCGGAGGTATGACTTTAAAAAACAAAACATAATTTATTTATAACTAATTTAACACATATAGGTACAAATATCAAAATAAAATGCAAAGTAATAGTTTGAGCAAAATTTTGCCGCAACGTTATTGTTTGTATATCTTATCCAATGCTTAATTTATACGTACAAGAAACATTCGTGATATACCAAATAAAGTCGAATTTAAGCTAATTCATAGGAATTTATCACATTTTTTAAAAAATATCATGTACTCCCTGTAGCGAAAATGTACTTATTTATAAAAAACTTTTTTTTGTTTATTTTATTTTAAATGCTTTAATACATCTTTAAAAATATGCATGCTGATATCGTGATTATTTTTGAAATTGTTTATTAACAAGAGTTGCATAAACAAAATTTGACATCCACAGACAGAGACTAGCCTACTTACCTCAACGTACGGCTGCCGGACGTGCACTGACTGAGGGGCGGAAGGGACCGGATAGTGGGGATGCCCCCAGCCAATAGGATTCCTCTTTAGAGCACCTCCTATCTTTACCTTTCGGTGTTTTTTTTTTGTTATTTTTTAAGGAGATTAAGATTGGAACAGACATTTACTAATAGAGTGTTGCCGTCAATCAAATGCTAATAAACAACTCCAAGCCTCATTAACTGAGGTTTTCTTCACACTTCAAGAAAACCAGTGCTAACCAAATTTTATAAAGACAATTAATAATTAAGATTGGGGAGGCTTCATTTTTTTCTGTTTTTCCAAATCATAAAAACAAAAAATGATACAAATAAAAAAATATTTAAGAATTCGAATACAAAGCCTTCAACATAGCCAACAGCGAACCCATATTTACTTAGAAAGGAAATTGAAATAATTAATTATACCCTAGGCAAAACATATTTACGAATAAACACACACACACAAAAAAAACATTTAATAGATTTTTTCATTGCCTTGTCGAATCAGGTCACACACTTTAACATTTTAGGAAATTAAAAAATATAAATTGAATAAAATACAGCAGTATTTAAAAAATATTACGAAGCAAATTTAAAAATACAAAATTTGAAACGAATTGGCTTTATAAATAATACAATTAAATATGCAGTATAATTAAAATTACTAGTTAAGAAACTACCTATCGGTGTATTGTTTAGCTATAATATTTTTTTACGTCATGTCTCGAAAATATTCAATTTTCCTTTTAAAGGCATTACAGCATTCAAAAGGAATATAATGCCGGGCATTTTATGTGGATATGAAGTTTATTATGGGCATGTATTTGGTTCGGTTCAGACCAGCAACAGACATTTTTGTATACTGCATCTCTATTAATTTCACTTTTTATTTTTCCATTTATATATATGTATTTAATATTATTTATAAAATATTTAACAGGGATTGATAATTGCTGAGTAGCAGAAATATTTTATTTCTATATTTCTTTATCCTATAATATAGGAGATAAAATAATCTCACAAGGGAACGTTTTGACTTATAACACACATTTGAATGATGATTTTTGTGTGAGTAGTAGGGACCTATAACAGTGTAAATCTAGCGCTATAGCTGCCCATGAGCATTGGGAGCCCAAAAAAAAAAAAATATGAAAATCACGTTTAATTTTTTTTCTCAGCTCTCAGTCAAGATAGATAAATGATTCTTTCACGTAAAATTGTAGTTTTGTATTTTATTTGAAAAAAAAAAAAAAAACATACTTTCGTTATGCTCAAAACACGACTTGGCTTTAATGTGCTCAAAATTCCAAAGAAATCCGCTGTAAATATGTGGGAATTTTTTTCTCAAAAGACTGGCATCAAATATCGATTCACCAAAATACCTTATATGTAACTTTGAAATAATCTATATGTAAAATTTTACCAAATTAAAAAAAAAAAAAAAATGTTACTCCTTATGAGGACGTTAAAAAAAAAAAAAAAGATATGACTAGAGGGAATTAAAACAAAATAATATACAGGGTGAATCTCTCTTAGTGAAAAAAAAAGAAGAAAATCGGGAGAAACTAGATAAAAAATGAAGGAAGATGACACAGTCCTTACCTTTCTATTCCAATCCGTTGAAGATATACGATAATTCAATAGCTTTTTTGAGGAAACCACGTTTTTGCCAAAAAAATAAACCAACGATACCGTACATGGATAAGTAGAAATGCCTTCCCCTGTAAAAACAGACTAATCTGTCCATAAACTTCACCTCAAAAACTGCTATTCTTCAATATCATCTGCATTCAGAAGCCAACGGCAAAATTTAGGCCTATGTTCATTATCATTGGGTTTTAAACCTTACGTTGAAAATCTAATAAAATAAATCCTAAATAATAATAAATAAATGAAATAACATAAAATCCTTTGATATGGTCGCTTTATTGACAGTTTTCCTTTATTCTCTGTTAAAAAATAATTTTTTTCTTTGCTTTTTATTACAATGAAGAGTTTATTATTGTTAAAGTACATATTACCACTAAGCGATTATCATAATGTCTTATTTACACAAGTAACTGATTTGTATGCCAAATGAACGCCATGTTTTTCCGGTTTTAAAAATAAATATCTCCATGAAATCGATACGTAATCATTGATTCGATCATACCATATGAACGCTAGATAAATTTGAAAGTTTTTGTGAAATTCGCCGTTTTGTTGATAGTTTTTTTGAAAAACGGTGAGCGTTGAAGTATCATAAGATATTGTAACTTTCCTACATAAGGTGAAGATCAATCTGTTCTTTAGTTCCAAATTCGCTATGGAAATTTTGAAATTCGGCTCCTATTGTGCCCACATCAAGTTATCGGTGGAGTTGGATAGTTCGAATAAACCAAGAGGCTTTCACACCAGTGCTTAATATTGTGTTATCGAATGTTTAAATTATCTTTTTTTCGTTATTGATATTGCTGCTTGAACCTTATATCCATAACTTAATAACAGACCCAAATGGAGAAGACACTAGTACATAAACATAGTTTTTCTTGAGATCATTAAAATTAAAATTGATAGTCGATTTTAAGTTTCCTTTTTTCGATTAGTCGACAATTAGATATATATTTTCGAATATTTGACAGCTCCATCAGAAGGTTGTTAATATTGAAACATTCTTATTCAGCAGAATCTTCAATATGCATTTCACTGCGTTAAGTAAGACAAATTAAAATTTTTATAAATTATTCCTAGCAGTTTTTCAAATACTTCATTCATCCGATGATCATGACGAAACGTAGTATTCTTCTCAGTACAGGAGACTCTTCCTATTTCGAACTAATTGAAACCTGAACTGTTCGGATTAGCGAAAAGTACGCATCATCGAGCAGGAGAGTGAACATTCTAATAGACGCACTATGTAAAAAACAGCTTGTATTAAAATAATTACATAATAAAGATGTGAATGTATAATGTACACTGAAACATATCGGATCCCATGCCTCTTTTTAAAATTAGAAAGGTAGCTAAGTACTATTATTTTTCACTAATATTTGAATTAGTTTCTATCGACAATGTAAGGTTGAAATTTACGTTTCTGAACCCCTTTTTATTATTTCACGTTGTAAATAAAATAATTCATATTAGATGAATGAATTCGCTGTAATAACTAACAAACATAATGAAGTTTTTCATAATGATTCCACGTTGTTAATGAAATAATCTGTATTGGTTAAATGGCGTTGTAGATTAAAACATTCGGTTCGGGGCGTCCAGGGCGTGGTTTGGTTAAATAAGAACTTGTTTTAATCTACATCATGTATGAAATGTTTCATGAATATTTGGAAAATTTTATACAAGTGATGATCTATTACATTTTTTGTTCACCTGTCTTAGGGTATGTTATCAGTCAGCTATCCTGATTTGAAACTAACTGGTTTGAATAAGAAAAATCTCCATTTCAGTTATAACAGGTTTTAGTTAAATTTTAAGCACATGGAACGTGCCCAGTTAATAATAAAAACCTGCCGAAATGAAGGTCGTAAGTGGGCAGGTTAAGATTTACCATTATTTCCACCTCGAAGCCATTTAATTCTAACCATGTTAAATGCTTCTTATGCAAAAACCTTGATTATGCTCCAGATAGTATTTTAAATAATGGCCTTGAAATCCAATTTGTTTCATATTTGGCCCTAAACGTATACCAATTCATAATTAACTCCATAATCAAACAAAGCCGAGTCTCCAGAATTGCTTCCCGTTCGTCTTGCGATTATTCTCCGGGGCAGAAAAATCCGATTGTTTCTGAACTTGGTGTAAAATAATTACTTGAAAGTAGGTATAGATAGTTTTTCTACTAGTTAATCCTATACAAGAACTAATAATGATACAGCATACAGTAGAAGCTGACTAATCCAACACCTTAAGGACCAAGGGGTAGGGCGGAACGGCCAAAAGGTCGGATTGACCGGAGATTACAACGAAACACATACTTTTCATTGTTAAAAGTGTATTATAATTATATTAAAAGTTATATATTGTAAAAATCTGATTCAATTCCCTGTAGGCTTTTCTGGTTATCAAAACATTTCTGCCGGAGACAATTGTCCAGAGTTCTGAAAAGGTGATAATCAGTGGGGGAGGCATTGTTTCCCATCCGATTTTCATTAATTTATCCCAAGTCAACTTTGCAGTATGTGGCCTGTTATTCAATTCTATAACTTGTAAGGGACCCATTTATCAAGTTTTTTTATTTCCCCTATTTGATGTAGGTATCTCGAGGCCATTGCTTGTGAAATATTTAACTGCTCACCTATTTCCGCACATATTCGACCTGGTTCCAAATCAATTAATTCTCGATTTTCCTGTTCGTTGGCAAATTGAGGTCTTCCAGGACGAGCATCATCTTCAAGTGTTTCATCCTCTTGACGAAAATCGGAAAAAAACAAAATTGTGCTTCACGCTCAGAGAGTGACTTCTCACCAAACACGGAGAATACTTTTCGAGCGGCCTTGGTTGACTCCAAGCCAAGTTGAGATTCATTTAATAAAATTGAACAAATTTGAATTTCAACACTCACTATTTTAGTATACGTTTCTAAACGTTTAACAGTGACTATATTAGAAGGTAATCCCTATTTCAAAAACAGTAAAAAACATGTAAACAATTTACATTAGGAAAGGTCTAATTAAAAATAGAATTATAACAAAGACGGTAAACACCAAGTAAATAAATACAACAAATAAGTAATAAGTAAATAAGTAAATAAGCAAAATAAGTACAATCAATCGTGCAACAGTTACTTGGTGAACCGTAGAAATGGCCATAAGTACAACACAGAACTAATAGTTACTGAACATTAAACTAAAAATTGTTACTACTATTTTGACTTTACTGTTTCATTGCACATAAGCTCACAGGTTACTGGATAGACTTGATCATACGAAATGAAGCACTGTACTGTGGCCACCATTCCTTGTGATAACGATGAGTTAAACTTCAAGGCGAGTCTATGTCACTTCGTTAATGTATTTATGTATTTAGATAAAATTAGATATTTAGAAATTACAGTTTCTTGTTTTATAGAGTCAGGTGTAATTATGATAATTCAAACACCTCTAAATGCCTGAGATTGTCTGTTTCCGCGGAATGAACGAATTCATGAAAACACTTATGATGGGATGAATGGATGACCTAGAGGAGGACCAAGGGAAATTGGAAGTAAGGAGATGGAAAAATGCTGCAGGCGATAGACCATCTTGCCCTCAGAGGGCAGTAGCACCGAATATAATAATATTAATTTAATTCAAAATAGAGTTGTTTAAAACCGATGTATAGTTGTAAGTATAATACAATCATCTTGATTTAATATTAAATTTTATTTAAATTAACTATGTAAGACACTACTAATCTTCATTTTCATGTTTTTTTCCTCCCTTTTCAGTATTACATCCTTCTCCTGAGATATCTAATTCCAAGTCAAATACATCTAATAAAAATTAAAACTCACTCAAGCATAACATGACACTGAAAAGGATAAGAATAAACATAAGTGGTTTAAAAAAAATACTAATTGAACTCTTCTCAGCGTAAACACATCCATAATTAAGCTAATACATAAGGATTATTATAAGAAAAACGATGTAGATGCGTATAACAGATGCCCTTTAAGTGATTAATGATGTTACTTGATCATGTTACTTGGTGTTTGGGCGCGGTGGGGCAAGAATGTCAACCCCTCGACAGATTTCGAGAGCGATTGGACATATTTATAGCGCCTTTTAAAATAATGCACTTTGAAGTTGGATCTGAAGTAATATTTCAGCCAGATTTGAAAAAAAAACGTAGAATATAACTGAAGAGCTGTATATGGAAGATGCCATCCTTATCTACAAATAAAGTACCGTAAAATGGGGTTAAATTAGTACGGTGGGGTAAAATTGGTACACAATTATTTCTGTGGTGACTTGCTTCTGACAGATTTTTGTGTCAACTTTTACCAAATGAAAGCCCACGAAACGACTCATTCATGCGCTTGAATTTGGTAAAAGTCGACACAACAGCCTGTTAGAAGGAAATCACCACAGAAACAATTGTGTACCAATTTTATCCCACCGTACTAATGTGAACCCATTTTTCGGTAATGAAGACATATGTCAATGCTAATAGAACCGCATAATATAGTCATATTTCTTTATATGTGTACACATTTAATATACAGGAAACAGATTAATATTTTGTTTTTATTAATGAGAAATGAATTTTTCGGTGTCTATTAAGATAATAATGTTTATATGTCATGATGTGATATTATGATTGTTTCAGTTATGATCTCCATTTATCATATTTTTAATTCAATTTTGTATTCCACTTCTTCTTGCTGAATAGATCCGCTACGTAGGACTCCGTCTGGGCAAACGTCTTACCTGGAATCCAAATTCAAGACTTAAACGACAAGAAACTGCTGATAGTTTTCGGCTACTACAACATTTACTAAACAGACGTTCAAGGCTTCCAATCAATTACAAAAGAATCATTTACATGACTGTTAGACCTATGTTGGACAAACAGAGTTAAGTTTTAAGGATCAAAAATCCTTCGTAAAATTCTCAGTGCTCCCTATCATGTCACAAATAAACTTTATTATGACCTATATTTCCCCAAATGTTGCAGAATCCGCCCAAACAAGATACCTATCCTTTCCTGATAAGCTGAATACCCACTTGAATGCACTTGCCTCCTAACTTGCTTCCCACTCGATTCCCGGTAACCCTCTGAGTCTTCTGAAAAGATTATGGCCTAAGTTCTTTCTAATGCAACTTTTATAGTAGTGCTGCCAATGATAGTTTCTTTAATATTTATTTAAATGTTATTGTAATTACATTTCTCACATTGTCTTGAAGCAGATATTCTATATGATTGTAAATATCAACAAATAAAAAAAACAAAACATGTTATTTAAAATTACAATTGTAATACAAGATACTATTCAATGACTTGTAAAAAAACTACCTATTTGTAGCACTGCTATAAATGTTTTACAAGTCCCGAAACCACCTTATTTTTCTACTCGGTGCATTATAGAAATCGAAACTTTGTATAGTTATGAAGTTTGATATGATAGAATATTGGGGATAGATATTTGGTTTCACCTAAACTAGCAAAAATCGAATATTAAGATATTTTTAGAACATTGTATATAACACATTAGAGTGCGATTGGGATTATGGATTTCTTTTTTAATATTTAAGTTTACATATATTTCCTTTATTTTATTTTATTTACAGTGCATTATAATGCTTATGATAAACTGGGTTGCCCTGAAATTAATGCAGAATTTCATGCTTTCTTTAAATACCCTTTCTAGACAATAAGCTGTCTAAATTTGACGTATTAATTATTTGCGTGGATCTCTTCGTTTATGAATCCTCTTAACAAGATAAGTTTGTTTAACTCTGTACTATGTCACTGCTTGGATGTAACCCAATTTCTACTAATATGTCAAAGCATGATTTTCGCCTGATTTCGTTATTTCTAAGCTTAAATTAGGTCGGAACGGGGGCCAATTTACCAGAAGCATTGACAAAGTATGGGATTATAGCAGTGTGAGTGAGTGCACAGTTTAATGGTGGTTAAAAAAGAAAATGAGAGGTGAATTTCAGCATTGAAGACGATGAAGGTCTCACTCTGTCCTTTGATGAAGACGTTCTGCGAGATTTTGTCAGAGGAAACCCAAGATTTGTTCGAGAACTCAACCGACACTGGACATTTCAAGGAAATCTAAAAAAGCTTGATTCAAGGGTACATCGTGCATTAACTGTCCAAATGTCCAAAGTCTCACGTGTGACGTCAAGAAAGTTGTTTGAACTTGGTTATGAGATGGTTCCTCAACCACTCTACTCCCCAAACCTCTCGCCAACCGACTATTATTATTTTTTACCTGGAGCAATTTTTGGTAACGGTTCGGATCGGCGACACCAACCCCTAAACCCGCTCAGAATACCTTTTATCGATTCTTACCTTGTTCCGATTTATTTCGATGTTCTAGTCGCTGCTTTTAGAGGGGAAAGGTTATTCTCCTACATTACTGAGAAACTCTAAATCCCTGTTCAAAGTAATATTAACTTCTGTTTACCTTCTAATATTAAAATGAGAAATAAGGAAATATTAAAGTGGAAATAACGAAATATCGAAATATAAGACACTAAATCAATTTTGAATTAATATTAATTTAATCAACAATTAATATACTACTCAACCACCAGTAAAGTTAATTCCTGATGAACATTCTGTCAGAGAAGTGAAAATAACATAAATATAATAAATAAATATAAAAAAAAAGACAGAATCCTTAAGTATTTATTTGGCATAACTCCTATTTATTTAACATTTGTAGCTACATGTTTCGGAGATAATGTTCCATCATCAGGCTTCTAATTTTTTTTAAAAAACACAATCTATAACATTATACCAATAGTTCTACAATTATATAGTAATGTGTCATTTACCTCTAAATCTGTGATCATTTTCACATTGTCAATTCTCCATGTTATAAGCCATTATATAATATAAGACAGAATCCTAGTTGAAAGTGATGATGTTAATTTCTGCTATATTTTCTCATGGGAAGTGGAAATAAGAAAACATAAAAAACCTGTGATATACTTTCTCACATTTATTTATAAACTGATATGTTTTATTGAATTAATTATACAATCTGTCTCACTTTAGCACAAAAAGTAATATGGATGACAAAGAATCCATTCACAAAATATGTATACTGAAATTGAAACAACAAATACAAATATATAAAACACCAAATCCATGTACAAATAAATCTTGCTAAGTTTCATAACACTTTTACAAGTTGTAAATTTTATCACTTAAATTGATAGAACAAATATAAATATGTAAAACACCAAATCCATGTACAAATTAATCTTCTTAAGTTTTATAACACTTTTACACATAAGATCAGATGAAATAAGAAAACATGAATTCATAAAACACTAAATCCTTTATGAAACTCATTTTGTGAACTTCTGTTTCACTTATTTACATTTAAGAAGTCTAAATATCAATATAACAAACTAAACAACACAATCCAAGTTGAAACTGTAGAAGTGATTGTTTACATGTGAGGTTATAGGAATGAACTATCGAAAAATGTAAACATGAAGTGAAGCGTAAGGATCGAACTGGTCGGTGTAGCGCGGGTCAACCTAGTTTGGTGGTGTCGCCGATCCGAACCGTTACCCAATTTTTATTCGGTTTTTAAATAAATACAATGAAAATATAAGAGAAGGATGGTAATTATAGTCTGATGAGTCCGATGGTGATATCGAACTGAAAAATTGCACTTGAAGTTCCCGGGAAATAGGGGCCCATATTTACTCCAAGAATGATGGGTGCCCACATTTACACCTACTGCACCTAAGAAAGATGTTCACTAACACGTGAATTCTCACATGTGACTAAAGGTGTGCTTCAAAAAGTAGTTTTAGATCTCCGCTTTCTAAATTATTTTTAAATAAATATAGGAACATGAATAGAAAACGATTTCACACCTCTCTCAGAAGTTTGCAGACGAGAATAAACATCAATTTGCACAATAACTCACGCTGCATCCGCACTACTTCAAAGAATGGTTCCAACTGCTCTCTGCTATCTTATATCAGCAAATGGCTCCATCGACAGTCCTCGCCACCAATCTTAAATATTTCCTGTAGCCACTGGGGAGGGGGTTTTTACCATATTTACATCAGTGCCCATTTTTACACCTTTTCTTCTATACTTAATTATGTAATTTACACTTTGAATATTCTTAGTAATTTAATTTACTTTGTCTGTTAATTTTGTGTTATAAACTGGTCACATCCAGTTATTGTTATTTTAACCCCTGAATATGAAGGCAGGTCGAAACGTCGTCACTCCATAAATTTTTTTAACACTTCTACATGTGCTCATTAATCCTGAATGCATATCAGACCATCTTATTCATATCATATGCTGAATGTATAACATTCATACTGAGCATATTATAGAGATAAAAAATAAAATGAATAAAGAAAGAAAAGATGTAGTTTTGTGTAATTGCTTATTGCTTTAATATGCAGATTCAAAGAGTGTGTACATGGTGCAAACAATATTTATTCTAATTTATAAATGTATTCTTAGATTTGAGATTGGTCTATATCTTTGTGCATTTTGGACATTTTAGTGCAGTGAGATCTGCAGCGGAAATTTTCATGTTTTATAACTATCTGCAACCCCTTCCCTTATTTCAAACATGGATATTACTAATATTTCTTGATATAAATATTAACAAATCCTTCAATATTATGGAAAAATGATAATATCTTAAGACCAGAAGTTTATCTAGGAGAATTTAAACGGAGATAGGTAGGATGACACGATACCTCAGGGTGGGGCATTATAAAATTAGACACTACGCTCTCCCCACTCAATCCCAGCGTTCATATTAAATCAAAACAATATTATCACGGTCGGTTTATACAATAGACCGTTTTATTATGAGGAAAAAAAGTCTGAAGTTGAAATAACTAAAAAAATTAGTAACTTATTTTATTTTTATTTTTATTTTTTAGACATTATAGTTTTAAAATAAATTCTGAATAATATAACTAAGTCCTCACTTCCAATTATTGTAATTTAGACTAAACATAAAGAATAATAAAACTAATTAAATTGATAAAATTAGTGCAAATATAAAAGAGTAATTAAAAAAAATATTAATTTTGAATTGTTTTTTAATCCACCGCAATAGTAAAAATCTACTATATATTTGTATGTAGTCTCTATAAACATAAATATATATCTAAATGAATAAATGCATAGCTTAAATGTATCAGTATTATTTTTTTTAGTAATAGATACTCGGAGAAATAAATTGTTATACAAATTCACCTAGGATTTAAATATTTTTCGGGTTCAGATTGTATGAAAAAAAAACATGTAATAGAATAGAAAAAATCTTTATTTTGGGACGAAGTCCCTTCAAAATAATATTACATAAAAAAAACAACAACATCAAATACAGATTTACATTATAACATAAAAAAAAGGCCATAATTTAAATAAATATTATGTACAAAATTGTAGAGAGAGAACACAAAAAATGATTACCAGGTATGCAAGTTTAAAATGTCGTTTATTTCTTAAAATAAATACACAGTAATTTAAAAAAAAAAGTATAATATATTTTATTCAAAGTACTGACCCTCGCTTTCTACACATTTTGCCCATCTCTCGGGCAATATATGGATACCATTCCAAAAGAATGCTTCATCTTTATTTGAAATCCATTCATCGAGCCATTTTCGTACGTTTTCGAAATTGGTGAAGTGTTGCTCCGCCAATGAGTGTCCCATCGATGAGAAGAGGTGATAATCAGAAGGCGCCAGGTCAGGTGAATACGGCGGGTGGGGTAGGAGTTCCCAACCAAGCGAAGAAATCGTTTCCTTAGTCAATCTGGCTGAATGTGCAGGATCGTGATCATGCTGAAGAATGACTTTGGCGTGCCTGTGAGCCCATTCTGGGCGTTTTTCGATCAATGCGTGACTCAAATTGATCATTTGTTGTCGGTAGCGCTCGGTATTGACTGTTTCGCCGGGTTTGAGAAGCTCGTAGTAGACTACTCCCTTCTGATCCCACCACACACACAGCATTGTCTTCTTCCCAAAACGATCCGGTCTTGCACTCGATGTGGATGGTTGTCCTGGCGTTACCCATGATTTTTTTCGTTTGGGATTCTGAAAATAAATCCATTTTTCATCGCCAGTTACAACTCGATGCAAAAAAACCCTTTCTTTCGTGGCGTAAAAGCAGCATTTCGCACACAGTTTTTCGTTTTTTTTCCATCTGTCGTTCGTCCAATTCATGTGGAACCCATTTTCCAACCTTTTGAATCTTTCCCATAGCTCTCAGGCGATCGGAAATGGCTTGCCTAGTGACATTCAACTGTTCTGCCATCATTTGTTGGGTTTGGGTATTGTCTTCGTCTAATAAAGATTGCAATTCGAAGTCCTCAAACTTTTTTGGTCGATTTTCTCGTTTTTGATCAGTAACATCAAAATCACCACGTTTGAAACTTTGAAACCAACGTTCACATGTCCTGACGGTTGGAGCAACATCGCCATAAGTCTCAACAAGAATTCGATGACATTCAGATGCCTTTTTCTTTTGATTAAATAAGAAAATCATGACATGCCGCAAATGCTCTTTATTTGGCTTAAAATTAGACATTTTTAACACCAAAGAAAGGTATGATACGTCCACGTAAACGACTTAAAAACAACTGACTTTTGTAAACAAATGACTAACAAACAAAATAGCGTTTAGAGATAAGCAAATCCTTCAATAGGCTAAGAGCGCATTCTATTGGAATTAAAACGACATTTTAAACTTGCATACCTGGTAAAAAAAAATGTAAAAATCAAAAATTATCTATAAAAAATGAAAACATTATCATAGGAGAACTATTGGATATATTGAAGTATTAAATCGAATATCATATATTACAGAGTCTACTATTGCAGTTAATTTAATATTTAGACAAAAAAATAAAGAAAAAAAATAATTCATCTTGAACTAATATGTTATTGGCTATAAATTAAAAATGGAAAAAGTATAAAAATAAAAAGTCATTTGAAGGGATGCTTCAAAAAAAAGAAAATATTTGCAAATATAATATCATATGAAAAATTGGTAATTAAACATATTTATATATATATATATATAATTTTTTTCTAATCTCTTTTATAATAAAATGAAAATTGAGGACTGTGGCATTGGAGATCAGTTTATAAAAAAAATAAAAATCACCTGGTTATGAATATTAATAATTTCAGTTCTCAAATATATTTTAGTTTTTTTTTTCTTCTTTGTATACGATTACATGATAAAGCAGATTTATTTCAATATATTCATAAAATTTATTGATTTAAACTTACAAATGTAAAAAAGAAAATATCAAAATATTATGTATTTATGTATTTCATAATTTTAATAAATATCCATATATTTATGAATTTCATTATTAATATATGAATTTATATTTTGGCTTCCTCCAGTACTCCTTCATTGTTTCCAATATTGTCTTTCTTCTCTCCTCTGATACTACAGTACCTCTTTTAACTTTAGGTTGTTCTTGGAACCTTTTTTTCTTTCATATTTCAACAATTTTTTTAAATGTACAGTGTTTTTATTGTATTCTCTATGATATTTAATCAATTAAAATCAAGCTGAACTTGTGTAAACCAGTTACATTGTGTCTTTCTGTTTTTGAAAAAGTCGAATACTTGTTTAGTGAGCCCACTTTCATTCATTCTAAATACGTGACCCTAAAAACTCATTCTTCTTTTTCTTATAGAATGTAGAAGCTGTTCAATTTTCTTGTACAGAGTTTTGAAATCAACTACAATCCATTATTTTAAAATTTTGATCAGCTGCAGGTCCCTCTGTGCCTCCTTCAACCATTCTCTGCCACGTTTGCTAGTCGTTATAACGTTCAATATCTGAAGCTTTCCATCCGATAGATGTGGGTCTAGAATTTGGCTCGGCTTTTTCTTATTACATCAGTTATTATGCTGGTCTGTTGATAAAGTTCGTTCTGAGGTCTTTTCATCCAAAATCTATTTTTATCGATTGCTTCATATATTTTCCTTAAAATTTTACGTTCTTGTATTTCTATTTCTCTAATTTTGGAGTGTCCATCAATGACCATTGTTTCTGCTGCATAGATAGGTGGCTTCCGGTAGAATCACTGTTTGATAATGTCTCAGTTTTGAGTTTGTTGAGATGCACTTCTTGCTGTAGTGACACCATGTTAATCTGAAGGCCTTCTGCAGCTTAACGAATCTATGTTCGTTGGCGATTCTGTTTACACCAGAGGATTGTATATATATATATATAGGGTGTTCGGAAGATTGTTGTCCAAAGAGGTATCTCGGGTAGGGAGGTTCATTTAAGGTCACTTACCTCTATACAAAGTGTTAGTTTTTTTTTTTTTTAGTTAAATTTTGTTGAAAACTTCGTTTTTTACAGATATATCAACGCCATTTTTTTGCTGGAATTACTAATACATTGTCCATGTAAAATAAAAAAGATTTGATGCAAAAAACAAATTAAAAAAAAAAAAACGATAAATCGCTAATCTTGTTAATGACAAAAAAAGAATTAAGTACTTCAAGTTTAGGTTAAAAAAAAAAAAAATAGTAAGCGCTACAGCCAAATCCAAATTATTTTAAGATTAGACCTAAACTTGATGTTCTTAATTTTTTTTATCTCTTCAACAAGATTAAACGATCTCCCGTTGTTGCTTTTTTTTTGTTTTTTTGCATCGAATCATTTTTTATTTTACGAGGGTAATGTTTTAGTAATTACAACAAAAAAATGGTGTTGATATATCAGTAAACAACGAAATTATAAGGCATAAATGTTTGGTTTTGGCCATTATTTCAAAAAAATTCATAAAACAAAATCCGTAAGGCTTATATAAATAAAAGGCCGTAAGTGACCTTAAATAGGTTCGAAATGAACCTCCCTACGCGAGATACTTCTTTGGCCAATGATCTTCCGAACACCCTATATACATATATACACACATATATTTTTTTTAGTTTTGTTTAATCTCATGAAGGCGGATTTGATACGATAGACTGAACTTGACTAGATGTTTTTTTTAAAATTTACACGATCCTTAAATCATTCTTTTTAAATTTTGGATGCTCATTTTAAATTTTACAAAATAATTTAAATTTGAAATATTTGGGTCTTTCTGAGCATTATTTGGGGACGGCGGTGTGTGACTCAGAGGCCTAGGATATAAATTATAGATATATTTAGACCGGGTTCACCAGCCAGCTTGGAACCGCTGCTCCTACGTCATGGCTACCAGCTATCATTTTACTCTTTGGTCCTTGTATATTTATATATTTAAGATATTTTTGATTTTAATTTTTTTAAAAATATTTTTTAAATATTTTTTTAAAAGTTCTCATTGACCAAACAGTAGAAATGAATTCTATTAGTAATAAAACAAATTTGTATAGCGGTTCCGAAAATAAATGAAAACAATAAATTCTATTAGATATGGTCAGATTATGACTGGCGGACTAAGAGCCCTAGATTGGTGATCTGTTCAACAGTCAGTGGAATATTATTAAAGAATACTTACTGTAGTAGAGCGAGTCGTAGGTTTACGAACAAGGTTATTTGATGAGATTGGTTCGAATTTAATTTATTTTTTCTAAATTTGGCTCTATTCTTGAAGGTTTTTGATATTAGGCTAGAGTGATTGAGATGTCATGAAAGGATCATTATTTACTGACAACACACTTGTCACCAACAAATATGGTGAGGACGGTTGAGTCGGGATGTCAGAAGTTTGCACCGTGTAGAGGATGGGACCTTTGATAAACTTAATATTTTATTTATAATGATAATCAATACTATTATATGTACGTAAAAAACAACTTGACTCAAATTGATATCTTCTTATTCCAGTATTGAACCACAATGATATATAAATAAAACTAAGAAACTAATTTTCCAAATTCGGATAAGAACTAATCGAAACAGAATTTTTACTAATTATTAAAATGTTTTAAAAACATTACTTATATTAACATTTTTAATTAGATAAGTATCACTAGAAAAATCTATTATGGATTCCATCGATTTCTGAGAAATCTATGGATATTGAGAATCTATGATCCAAAGTAAGGTATCGTAAGGTATTTGGTATTCTAAGGTACCGATCGAAGATCGATTGGCAGCTCGTGCGATAAATCGGGGGGAGGGGGGGCTGCGATCATTCTGTTTTCATTAGCCTTTTAATACATATTTGTATTACGATCATCACATATTGATTCTTTTCACTAATGATAAATAAAAACAATATATATATTTTGTTTCAGCAGAGCAGTTTTTGCGTAAAAGATCAACACATCTTGATACAAAATTAAAAACAACTCCCTTCAAGAGTCAAAGATTTACTACAATGACGTTTGGCGTATTGTTGAAGATATATGTAATCACTGTTGCAACTGTTAAGATGTTAGAAACTGTTAGCAGTGTCAGTTTAAGGTAGATGAAAATCTGAATTAACTGATTAATTGACCCCTATTAAGCTGCCCCCCCCCCACCATCGCCAAACGAATTAAAACCTATTGCATAATTTTGTGCTATTAAGATAGTCTGTAGATAATACAGACGAATTAATTACAAAATTAAAATGTAAATTTATTGAAGGAGAAGGACGCTGCGGGAAACGATATTTGAGAAATCGAATTCGAAAAACTATTATTGAAAAAATGCAAGGAAATAGTGTTATGAAATACAGAACAGAATTAGCAGAAAATTTAATGGAAACAAGTGATAACGTTGAACCCCCGCATTTATTTAGCGCAAATGTTTTGCGAAAAAAAAAAAAAATCGACACTTTTCCGTTTTTCATAAGTATTCCGCTCAATTAGACCATAATAGTTTTCTAAAAAAATTAGTTGCTCACATCTTTTTGGCATTGAACTATTGTTTATACCTTCTGCTATTGAAATATATAAGTAACTGAATTTGTTGCTCGTTTTTAAGGAACGAAAATCGACACTTTTTCGTCTTTGATAAGTATTCCGCTCAATTAGACCATAATAGTTTTCTAAAAAAAGTAGTTGCTCACATCTTTTTGGCATTGAACTATTGTTTATACCTTCTGCAATTGAGATATATATGTAACTGAATTTGTTGCTCGTTTTTAAGGAACGAAAATCGACACTTTTTCGTTTTTGATAAGTATTCCGCTCAATTAGACCATAATAGTTTTCTAAAAAAACTAGTTGCTCACATCTTTTTGGTATTGAACTATTGTTTATATCTTTTGCTATTGAAATATATAAGTAACTGAATTTGCTGCTCGTTTTTAAGGAACGAAAATCGACAACAAATTCTGGCATAAGCAGTTTTTTGAAATTCCTTTTCTTTTTTTATAGTGGATCGTTATTACCTGCCAAGCGGGACGAGCAACAAAATCCGTATTACGGCTACAAATTAGCACATAAATAGCACAAAATTATGCAATAGGTTTTAATTCGTTTGGCGATGGTGGGGGGGGGGGCAGCTTAATGGGGGTGATTAATTGAATCTGAGCATATATATTATACGATAAACACAATAAATGATATTTGCTTTTTACTAATTTATTTTTTAAATTATTATTTTTTTAATTCGTCTTTTTTACTTTTTATATATAATTTTATATGGATATGTCTTTTGGCTGGGGTCTATACTTTTTGGTGTAGCGTTTTTTCAAAATTAAAAATGTAACATTTTTATGCGTTATAGCTCTGATGGTGTTGAGCGGATCGAAAAATTGGCCAAAAATTTCTGTATCAGAAATTCAATCGAAATATTTTTTGTTATATAACATTTGTCGCTAAGACCTATATTGGTTTGAATGAAAAAAATTCACTATTAAAATCCATATTTTTTCTCAACTTTATTTATTTCAAATAATTATTAATTGTTAATTTAATTATTAATTTAAGTAATTTGATCATTTCAATTACTAAATGTCTCCCAGGTCGAATTTAAACTTATACTGAAATTTAAGCAATGAATTAAGGAAAACGAATACCATAGTGTCACCTGCGGTACCCATGATGGTTTGAGAAGTATCCCTAAAAAAAATTATTTCGAAATTCAAATATATGATCTATGTTCTCAAATAGTGATATTTTGAATTTTTTATAACCGATGATGAATGTTTATTTTTTTAAACTAGTCTTGGTGTAAAAATTCCAATATGGGGAACTGGGAACTGATCTTGGTTACAGAAGGTCGTGGGTTCGAATGCCAACTGGATGGGTTAAAATTTGATTGGCGAATCCACGAAATGAATCTTGACCTTCCCAACTTACACTACAATAGATAAGGTAACCTGAAGGATAACCCGTCCTTCCCGCCCTAGTTGGAGTACATAAGGTTGCATTACGTTAAGCACCAATTAACAACAACAACAACAAAATTCCAATAGAAGTGGTAAATTATTTATTAATCTTAATTGTATAAATAGCGAATTAATAAATGTGGTAGATAGTAATCATTTTGTTTGTAAACAGGAGAGCTCACACTTCTAACTAAATAAAAACGATTATTTAATGTGAAACAACCCATGGATTTTCATTTCTTTTTTTTAAGCAAATCCTCTTTTTTTTTTTTTGCGTTTGTCACGACATGAGACCTTTAACAGACGTCAGTAGAATATGACAGGGATGAGAAGAGGCAGGCCGAAGATTAATGTTTATTATTGTTAGAGCCACTATTACCCAGCGTTTACTTGATCGCTTTCTAATTAAAGGGATAGGTAACGTTCTAAATCCCCGTGGTGACCAATCCGTACTGGGAAATACCTCTGGCTAGAACTTCCATCCTCGAACCGCAACATAACAAACAACCCAACCCACATTACTAGGCTAACCGCTATTTTAAATTTATCAATCATTAACAAATATATGTTTTTATGTACTTACAATATTTTTTTCTCGAAATTTGATGTTTTATTTGAAATCTCTCAACTTCGTTTGTACACAATTTTACTTCCTATGATAAACTTACATTCCTTTATGAAATAACTAACTAATAATGCAATAATTAATTTAATTATTAAACATTAACACCTGATTCGTAACTATGCATGCATGCGGTTGTTAAAATTTTTTTTTTTGACAATTTGCATTAAGGCTAAATATCCCGATATTTAGTGATATTTTTGTTTTAAAGATGGTCCTAATCACCCCTAAACACCCCTATGCACTTTAGCGGCATTTGTATTTTCGCTCTCATTTGTAACGGTTCGACCTTTAAACGAATTTGGCATTAAAAACCTTATTAAATTTACGCTACGTTCTCAAGTTAATTGAACACAGTTATGCAAAAAGATTGATTTTCGGTTGCATAGGTTAATCGTAATTTGAAAATTACGATTTAACAATAGCGGGCGGTAGATTAGTAATGTCCTATTGTAGCAGGTATTGGGAAGGTCCATACACTGCTACTCCAATCAATCGATATCCAAAAAGTGGAAAAACCAACAGATCGAAGGCAAACAAAATTTGGTATACATTTTAGAACATAAATAAAATTGTAAGTAAAAACCTGTGAGGAAAATATTCTTTGAAATAGCGGCAACGTATGATCTTATGTAAATAGAAAAAGGAAATTAACAAAAAAGTAAAACAAATTCTTTCGAAGCATCATTAGATTTTCTATAAAAGGAAGAAACATTTTTAAGCGCAGGAGATAATTTAAAAAAAATATTAAACTAACAAGATATATTTGAAACAAGTTTACATATGAATACTTTATATAATTAAAAAAGCCCCTAAATAAATATTTTGGCATTGATCATGAGGAATATTTTTTACCAATTATTATTTTCGAACAACGGAATTAAAAGAATTAAAATAGTCATTAGGATCAACAAAAATTGTTTTATTTTCCACCTTTAGCTGAAATATTCAACGACAGAATATGATTCTGTAATTTAATTTCTTTGTGATTTCCAACCTCATAGATGCCATGGATTCTTATATTCTCTGGAACCTAATGACTTTGGGGTCGGTAGTAATAAAAGTTACAAGAAATGATTAGCCCAAAACAAAAACAGGAAATTAAGAAAAACAAAGTTAACAGAACGGTTAAAAATTTTTCTCTCTCTTCTTAATAATTTATGGAATAGAATATCAATTTGTATTGTTTTTAAAATTTTGTTAGAGATTTTTTATAATTTTATTTTAGTTTGATATAATTTTCTACTTCATTACCAAGACGAAGTAGGATAAATTCTATAGTGTGAGTTCTATGTTTACCAAATACTCAAAGAATTTCACAAATTCGAAATCGGACTTTCCGTTGCGGAGAAAATCCGAAAATACATGTTACTGTTTCAAACGCTTCACTGAAAGGATACATTCAGCCTTAAACACATCAATTGATTGTTATAATAATAATTATAAATTATGTTGAATATATGAAAGCAAGAGTTGTTTATTATCAGCTGTCATGGTTCCTTCACTCACCTTTGAACAAGCAAATCGATCTATGCAGAAAGTCCAATATTTCATCAGATTATCTGAAACAGATAATACATTTAATTTCTACTGATTAATCCAATAAATGTTTATTAGACTGACAGAAAGATATATAGTGATAAAAAACAACTCATGTTAAGAAAAAAAGTCTAAATATTGTATATGATTGTTTCAATTATTTAAAACATGTTATATAAACTATAACTCTATTTATTCAAGATATTTATAGTAAATATATATAGAATAGAATAGAAAGAAAACTTTATTCTGGGACAAAGTCCCTTAAGAATAACATTAAATAATACAAAGTAAGATCATAACTGGCCGAGAGGCTGTTAAAAATAAAATAACATAGGTAAATTTAAATACGAATATGTATGAAAAAAAAAATACAGAGAAAAACAAAAAAAAGAAAAAACTATTAATAAAAAGAGAGTGAAAAAATAAATATACAAAATAGAGGCTAATATTGTAAACAAAATTGAGAAGAGAAAACAAACAAACAGAAACTTAAAGAAAAATAAGAGATAGAAAATCAAAAATTATCATTACAAGAAATCAAAACATTATCATAGTCAAACTATAATTTTTGCTAATGTTTCATGTCTGAAGGTCTTAGTAATTAAATTAGACGATTACATAAATAGTATATACATCCTTATAATTGGAGAGCGTCGGGTTGGAGGAAAAGAGGATGGTGAAAGAGTAATGTTTTGAATGTTCCAAGGGAAGAAGCATTGCGGATATAGGGGGGGAGGGAATTCCAAAGAGTAGAGAATGCTCGAACCTTGAGCTAATCCTGACTGTAGAGTGAGGAAAGAGGATAGGCCCTGGTTAGGAGTGAAGACTGCTTGGGTGCGGTGGGAAAGGAAAGATTGAAACCAAAGGAAGGAGGTGTAGGAAAAGTTCAATGATTTTAATTTGGAAAAAAGGATATTATAGTCTTAGAAATCGTATGCTTTAGAGAAATCAAGGAGGATCAGGATGGTCAGTTTTTTTTTTGTCCATCGCTGTTTGGATGTTAGTGATAATTTTAATCAGGGAAGATTGTGTTGAGAAGCCGGGACGGAAGCCAGATTGGAAAGGATCGAGCAACTTGGAAATGGGGGATTGAACCAATCTTTCTAGGGGCTTAGAAAGGTTGGAAAGTATGGATATAGGGCGGAAGTCCTTTGGGGATATAGGGTTTGGGTTCTTGTTGATGGGATGAATTAAGGCCTTTTTCCAGGAAGTGGGAAATACTATTAATATATATATATAGCAGTCATAATTTAATATATATATATATATATATATATATATATATATATATATATATATATATATATATATATATATATATAAATTATGACTGCTTTTACAGATATCTTGCTCCCTTTCAGGCATATTTGTCTATACTGAAACTTCATATTCACAGGTAAATTATATATTTCGGGTGTTTTACATTAAATTGATTTGTTTCTTATTTTATCATGATTGAAAATTCACGAAAAAAAATGTCTTACTTATACTTTTGGACATAAAAATGATAAGTATATTTTTTGAATTTTCGCAGCTAGTTAATTAATCTTCTGCTAAAGTAGTTTTACGCCTTCACAACAGAGAGCACAGTTATAAGTAGGGATCGGATTCGTATGTATTTACATATTTGTTTCTAGGCAATTTACAGACGTTTTTCAACGATAAGTGTTCCGCATTTCATAGGATTCTACATAGGGAAATCAATGCCTGACGAGAGCACTGTGCAGAAAAACAACCTGGAAGATATCTATAAAGATACACTAGCCAAGATTCGAAAACATTTGAAAGATGGACCGCTTTTGAGTGTCAATTGATGAAACCACTGACGTTAAGGACAGGTATATTGCCAATGAAGTTATTGGAAAACTTGACAGCCATTCCTTTTGAACTCTGAAGTCCTCGAAAAATACAACCCTTTCACCATTTTACGATTCTTCGATGTCTCGATGCATATCCTATGACACAGTGGGGTTTTGAACGAAAAAGTTCTTTTGTTTCTCTTTGATGCTGCCCCCAACATGATCAAGGCTGTTCAATCTATTCAGATATTTTATCCCAAGACGTGTATTGCTCATGCCTTGCATCGAGTAGCAGAAACTGTCCAGTCTTTGTTCAGTGACGTAGATTCCTTAATCTTCTAAAAAAGTGTTCTTAAAAGAACCAAGTCGCATTTAAATGCTAAAAGATCTTTATCCAGCCTTGTGCCTTCCTCCAGAACCGATATTGACAAGATGGTGTATTAGGCTGGAAGAAGCTCAATATTACTTACTGCGAGAACTACGATAAAATCAAGAATATCCTTTCACATCTCGAAGACGAAGCCGTAGCGATAAATACAGCCAAGTCTTTATTCGTGAAACCTAATTTAAAGAACGACCTTTCCTTCATTTCTAACAATTGCGAATTTCTCGCACAAGTAATTACCCAACTTAGTCCCAAAATGTTCCACTGACAGTAAGGGTGCGATACAATTTGTGTCACTGTGGATTTATTTTTATACATAAACCTATGAAACCTGACAGACTTGTAGCTCAAACGATAAAGAATAGTGAAAAAATATTAGATTGATCCAATGTATAAAATATATTACAAAAAAATACACTAGATTGAGAGGGAAAAAATAATCACAATTTTTCAACATGTGTGGTCCTACAAAAAAAGCTGCGCTGAGCTCCGGTAAAAAATTACCATTTTCATAAAGCTTATACCGCTACTTAATATTCCTATAAATTTCATTGACAATTGTACATAAAAACAATGTTTGTTTAAAAAGTTGGTAATTACTACGTTTGTGGTCTCTATGTTTATTTATCAGTTATTAAATAGTTATCGGTCTGCTTTCTTCTCAAAGAGTATGAACATGGATATTCTCATTATAGAGACTAATAAAAAAAAATATTCCGATGCATGTGAGGCAGTTTCTAGTGACGGATCATTATAAACTTTAGTTTTTATTTTCGGGAAGTATACTTTGGTATCTCATGCTTTGCTAACTTCAATGAGTGGTACAATGATTAAGTTATTTTCCTTCTTTACAAACAAAAATTAAAATAAGCCCTAATTTAATAAGGATAAGCTGGCATAAGTGTCACAAATAAGAAGCAGCCAAGTTGTGAATTTTTCTACTTCATGCTAGAGTTAAATTTATGAAATATAATCTTCACCTAGGCTTCACCTATATTCTGGAATTCCAGCGTTAGAAAACTATCAAAACTACTATCCCGATAAAAGAAACCATAAAGAATCAAATAAAAAAACGGTCTAACACTGAATAATGGATACAAGTTGGTTTTGAAATTAAAAAAAAGGGAAACGGTTCTAGTAACCCCGAAAATATATCAAGAATATTTTACCGAAATCCGTCTTTAACTGCATAAATAACTCAAGTTGGCTATGAATTATTTATGAACAAATACCATAAGTACTATGGTCTGCATACCCTTTACTAGGAAATGTTCCCGCACGAAAGGTGATGTATTTTATATGCAACTAAAATCTTCAGATCCCTACATAACATACATGAGGCTTGAATCTAAAATATAAACACCTAACCATCAGTAACGAAGCACTCTAGTTGATAATGTGAACCGTTCCACCATTCTTTCCATATACAGGTAAATAATGAATTCTTCTGAACCATTCTGAACCAGCTTATTCAAAAGGAATAGACATAAAAATGTGAAAATCGAAAAATGGAACAAACGTTTTATTAAAATGAAGTTAAATTATCATAAAATTATGTTCAATTAAATTTTACAATATAATTTAAAATATCTGCACATGCGTTGTCAACATTATTAAAAAATAAAATGATATAATTTTTCAAATTAGTTACAATTCTGGTGTATTTTTTTATTCTGAATCGAATGAGACTATTTGGATCTCGATAGGACTAACCATTCTCGAAAAAAAGAGTTTTTTTTCCGCATTTTAGCCGATTTACCCCATTGTGCGTCGCTCTAAGTTCCATTTGAAATTCCATGTGGTTGCAAACAATTTCGAAGAGTGAAGTTTTAAAAATTGAAAATTTAACACATCTTTTATTATTATAAATTGTAATAATGTTCTTTAGTTCCTAATAATTATTATAAGTTGTAAAAATGTTCTTTTCTTGAACAAATCATTATCACTTGTAAAACAAAAAACAACCACTCTGTTTTCATCAAAAAAGTGGCCATTTTACTTAAATATATTTGAAAATATTTGAAAAAAAACTACATTTTTTACCTGAGTATAAGAAACGTATTAGGATTATAAAATGTCATAATTAAATACAAACAAGCTGTGCTTTAAAAAAAAAAAAAAATTAATATGATTTATTACAGGTTTTTATTAGATCCCCTCAAGAACTTGTTTATAATAACATTAGACCTATACCCCATCGAATGCATGGCGTAATGAACGCAAGGGGCGGATATAAACCTTTATAATTAATTTGAACTCTTGTCAATTTAAAATTTCATAGCATATTTTTTTTTTTTTTTTTTTTTTTTTTTTTTTTTTTTTTTTTTTTTTTTTTTTTTTTTTTTTTTTTTTTTTTTTTTTTTTTTTTTTTTTTTAATATTGCTTCCTGGGGCTCGACTAAACCATCCAATTCCTCTCGCATCCAATCATGTTATTGATTTAGCCCAAACCAGATAACCTAACCTTTCATAGGAAATTCCATAACCATTTACACGCAAATGCCATGTCATTTTAGCCTTGTAATTACAATAAATATATATATGTATATGGATAAATTTCTTGACTGTTACTATTAAATGATTCATAAGGTTCTTGAAGTTCAAACAATAAATAAAAAAAACTATTTTGGCGACGTTTCGAGACTATATTGTTCTCATAATCACGCCCTAAAGTGAAAAAACAGGTTACAATAAAATTATATTAGTCATGCAAGTTATTTCAAAAAATAAGATTAGTTACAATATAAGCATATAACAACAACAAATATAGTGTTAGAATAATAAAAATATATATAATTACGGAATATATATAACTATATATATATTTTTATTATTCTGACACATGTTGTTATATACTTATATTTTAACTAATCTTATTTTTTGAAATAACTTGTATTTCAAATATAATTTATAATTTTTATTAGACTTATATAATTTTATTGTAACCTGTTTTTTCACTGTAGGGCATGATTATGAGAACAATATAGTCTCGAAACGTCGCCAAAATAGTTGTTTTTATTTATTGACTGAACCTCAAGAACCTTACTAAACAATAATATATATATATATATATATATATATATATATATATATATATATATATATATATATATATATATATATATATATATATATATATTGCTTACTTCTATTTAATTATTTTTATTAAAAATAAAAAATACTGCTTCCTTCTATTTTAACTATTTTTAATTTAAAAAATAAAAAAATATTGCTTGCTTCTATTTAATTATTTTTTTAAATCATCATAAAACGTTACATATGCCCTGGTTAAAGTATATTGGGACGTAAACGTTCATTCAATGAACCAACATTTATAATTTTTTTTGAAACACCCTAGTTTTTCATTGTTGAAGTTGAAGTTCGAATTCATCACCACAAAGCATGTAAAAATCAATTAAAAAAACTTTTTTTTTTTTTTTATAATGCTTTAAAACGTTTGAAAACTGCTGAATTAAAATATTTAGTTTTTAAATTTCGCTCAGTGAGTATCCAAATAAAATATTTAATTTTTTAATATGGTTGAATCCTGATTATAATCTTATTACCAATTACAAATGTATGGTAATAAACTAATTTACTAAATATTATTAGGAATTTGTTTGTGAAAATGAATCAGTTTATACTCATTTCATCAGTTTTTTTTTTTTTAATTATGAAGTTGAAATTCATAGTAAAAAAAATAAAAATAAAAATAGATTCCCTGTCAGGGAAAAATTTATTTTTATAAATACTGCTTGCTTTTATATTTAATTATTTATATATTTAATTTTGCTTTTATATTATATCATATATTATTTTCGGAACGCCCAAGTTTTTCAATGTTGAAGTTTAAATTCAAATTCAGCACCATAAAACCCGTAAAAATAAGTTGTGAAAAAACTAAGTTTTTTTCTAACTAAATTCAAGTTTACTGAACTACAGGGGATATTTCTACTTAAATATTGTTTTACAAATTTTAGTTCAACTTACCTATCCTTTTTCCTTATATGGCCCACTAAACTAGTTATAGTAGTCGGCGCATTTGAAACCGACACTGAAATCTGACGAAGACTCAAACTGTAATTCTATCAACTGAAGGCCTCAGCCGGCTTTCCATTCTTGGGGAACCTCGAACAGGGTCCTGCTAGGGTTCGAATAATATATGACAGGCAGACCGACTGTCAGACGTTTGAAATACGTTGCCAGCAAAAAGAGAAAAATCTCTCTGGAATACGCTCTGCCTCTGGCCATGTCAATAATATTATACAAATCTTTCAAAATAATAACTTAAAGTTTTAAGAAAAGTCATTAAAATTAATACGCTGTCAGGTAAAAAATTTCACCTTATTGATTTTTTCAATTTCGCAGCTAAAAGTTTTATTATTTTTAGGCGTTTACGTCCCCGTATACTTTAACCAGGGTATGCGAAACGAATTAGGATTATTAAAAATATTAATTAAATAAATGACAGCATTTTAAGGCCGGGTATAACCCTTACCTGCAATGCATCTAGTATTCGTTGGAGTATAGGTCTAATGTGATTTAGAAAAAACTTCTTCAGGTATAAATAAGGGGTGCATGTTGACTTCATAACACTATTACTTATTGTCTTTAATTGTAGCAACTTGCTTTTGCAAGTTGTATACAATAGTAAGTATCAATAAATAATAAAAAATATAATATAAAAAATCTGTTATCTGTTTCACTAGTATCAGATTCCAGTGCTATTTAATAAAGTAGTTAAAATTTATTAGTAATTAAATTTAACATGTCCTAAGAATATAAATAAGAAACAATATTTAAAAATCAATTAAATATTATTTATATATTTCTTTAACAAAAAAAAAAAACACAATATTATTTTAAAGTAAAGTGTCGAAGGCCTTTTTTTTTTTTTTTTAACGGCGCAGTTGTTCAAAGTTAGATAATTAGTTATTTTTATTTCTCATTCGGATACATGCTGCAAATACAACCAAATGAAATCATCTTTAGACCCGAATAATTTACACTATATATAGAAACTATTCACATAACTAATGTTTTCCAAAAAAGGGAGGTAAATAAACTTCTAGAAAATGTTTCGAAGCCTAAAACATAAGGAAAATTACCACACGGTCGTAAATAAATTGGAAAACCTTTTATCAGATCTGGCAAGAAAAGGAGGGCTGACTCATAGTGAAGTAAAGTTATATGATTGTAAAAAAAAAAAATGCATAATTATAAACATAAATATGCATAATTATAAACATAAATATGTATAATTATTAACTATAAATTTAAATAAATAATTATAAATTTAATTTCAAAATATATCTTCTGGAATAATATTTTCATTTCACCGTTTTTTTTTTATCTTGTTTAATATTTTATTTTGATAAACTTTAAAAGTGTGCAATATGAATAAAATCATACGTCAATAACTACTCATCAGTATCACTTCAATAAGAGATCTGAATTAAAAGCTCTCTTGGCCACCTCCTTCTCTGATGTTTCAGAGGGTTATCAAGAATCGAGTTTGAAGCAAGTTGGGAGACTAGTGGGTTTGAGTGAGTACGGAGCTTATCATGGAAGGATTGGTATCTAATCTGGGTAATACAGCAACATTTAGAACATTTCTTTATGACATAATAAGGAGCTCGGAGGATTTTATGAAGGATGTTTGATTGTAAGGATTGTATAGGAGATTTACTTGAGGCCGAATTTCAACTCTGCATGTCCAAATAGGTCTAATTACTGTCGTGTAAATTGGTCTTTTATAATTAATTAGAAGCTTTGAATGTTTTCTTCTTGTAAATGTCGGAGTAGTCTATAACGACGAGCAGTTTCTTGTTTTTGTCTTGCGTGAGGATTCCAAATAATATTTTTGTCAGATGGGGTCCTAGGTGATGGATCTGTTTAACATGGATTAGCAGAATACTAATTTTATTCTAAATTTAATATTTAAAAAATTTAAATGTTCTAATCGTTAAGGAAGTTTTTAAAGTAAGCACTGAATGTAAATATTTATTTTATAATAGCTTTATAATAATCACCTTTCTAAATTAATTATTGTTTAAATATTAAAACGTCTTTGTATATTGTTTACCAACTCATAAGAAAAATTTATATTTCCAGAACAACATTTTCCTTCCGTAGACTGACGTTTGACCGGAACAAGCGGTATTCTGTTGGCGCCATATTAGGACCAGATGTTGGGAGGGACACCGTTTCAGATTCTGGAATTTTTTCTCGTGTCGTAGTTCGTGTCATACGAGCCTGTCACAGTGCGTTTATGACCACCCTAAACGTTTCTGAAATAAAAGGCCTGTCTTGTGCTTAAATTTGTTTTTTATTTTGTATAAAATGATTATAATTGTCAAATTATTGAATCTTTCACTATAAAGAACTTGTGATTCATTTAATTTCTAAAAATAATATAATATAACAAGAAAAAAAAAAATCTCAATTCGTACAATTATAATTTTACCTAAAAATAAAGTGACATATAATATTTATGAATATACATTATAATTATTTATTGGCACTACGTCCCAAGTTGAGACTTGGCCTGCTCCAACATCGACCGCCAGTTTTCCCGATCAGCATTTGCTGCCTTCCAATTTCGGTTACCAAGCAGAATCCTAGCATCAGTAGCTACGGAATCTTCCCATCTAAACTTTAGACGACCAACTCTTCTAGTTCCGTACACTCGCTCACTTAACACCTTCTTTAGTATTTCTTCAGGGTTCATCCTTATTACGAGACCGGCCTATTGTAATCTGGCTAATTTAATGACCTGCACAATATCAACATCCTTATAAAGGTCCTTTAGCTTGTTATTTGTCCTTCCTCGCCAGGTTTGATTAATGCATACTCTTCATTATGCTTGCATATTCTTCGGAGAATTTTCCTCTCAAACCTCAGGAGCTACAATTCGGTTGTTTTAGTCATTGTTCACATTTCTGAGCCATAGGCAAGGACTGGGCGGATCATATGAATCTTATAAATTCTAAGCTTTGCAACCCTGGACAGAGCTCTGCTTCGGAAGTATTTTTGCAGTGAGAAATAGCATCGGTTTTCTGAGAATATGCGTCTGTTTATTTCTTCTTCGATCCTATTTTGTGAATTGACTAGATATACAAATTCTCGTACCTTCTGGAATTTGTGAATCCCTATTTTGACATTTCCTTCTTGTTCCTGTTGTTGGTTTGATGTAGTCATAAACTTTGTCTTTTCGTTGTTCACTGTGAGTCCCATTCTTGCAGCCGAGACCTCTAGTTCTTCGAATGATCTAGCTACATCTCTCCATGTTCTACCCATAAGGTCTAAATCGTCGGCATATCCAAGAAGCTGAACAGATCTATTTAACAAGGTCCCTACTACCTGTATTCCTGCATTTCTCACAGCCTTTTCTAAGGCTATATTAAAAACAAGGCAAGCCAGGCCATCACCCTGCCTGACACCAGTCTCTGTAGTGAACCCTCTAGACAAATCTCGACCAACTTTAACACAAGAGATATTGTTCTCCATTGTCATTTTCAATAGTCGAACAAGTTTATGGGGTATATTCATTTCTAACATGGCTGTATAAGCTTCCTGACGATTTATGGAGTCATAGGCCTGTTGGAAGTCCATGAAGACATGGTGCGTGGAGATCTATCTTCTCCAGTAGTATCCGGAGGGTAAAGATCTGATCAGAGGTTGACCTTCCCCTTCGGAATCCAGCTTGGTATTTTCTAATTTCCTTTTCAGCAAGAGGTAGCAGTCTGCCGTATAAGATAGCTGAAACGATCTTGTAGGCGCATGGAAGTAGCGTTATGCCTCGGTAATTGCAACAGCCCAGTGCGTTACCTTTTTTATGTATAGGGCAAATCATCGTTTCCTTCCATTCCATGGGCAATCTTTCTTCTTTCCATATTTCAATTAGTAGTTCCTGTAGCATCAATCACTCAAGACTTATCAATTCACTACCACCATGCTTTATGAGCTCTGCAGGAATTTCATCACAACCAGGTGCTTTATGATTTTTTAATTTATCTATAGCTTCCAGAACTTCTTCTTCATCTGGTGGCTCAATAAAACCCTCATTGCTAGTTGCTTCCTGTGCGTCCCATCTCTCTTGTGGATGAATATACATATTTCTCTGAAATATTCGGATTCAGTCTTGGGAACCTCGAACTAAGATTGCCCCTACCCAGTGGAGTGCAAAGCAAGACTTAAGTTCTCAGTATACGGGGATTGAAAGCTAGCATAGGCGGATTATATACAATATGCTTATTTACAAAATTACTGGGGTGTACTCGCTGCCGTTTGAGCTATATAGAGGATTTATTAAGGAGTAGGTGGAAGTTGATCGAGATTAGGACGATGCACGGTTAAGATGCGATATGGTCTAAAAAATCATTTGACAGCGCAAAGGTCTATTAAAGATTCTTCCGAATAGTGGGGTACAAGAACTGATAAATTCGACAAGCATAACCATAGACAACTCTGTGTCTAGTGTAATGATTCGGAGAAAAGTGGGCGAAGCTTTTAAATTGGAAACTGGTGTGCGACAGGGAGAAGCTCTTCTGCAACATTGTTTAATATTACTTTGTATGGTGCGGTCAGTGCAACCGTAAAGACTGAAAGTATTGCAGGAAAATTTCGACAAATGTTTGCCTATGCCGATGATGTTCCTATTGTAGCCAGAAGTGTATCCATGCTTAAAGTAGCATTCGACATTCTACACAAAGCTGAAGCCAGAATCGATTTTATGATGAATGCTGATGAATTCAATTGGAAAACATGCTTAGTTTTAAACACCTAGGCTCTTACATCCATTGTGAAAATAAAATGAAGCTTGGGAATTGGTAACAGATTAATGACAGGAAACTAGACGTACTTCGCAAATCTTATACACACAAGTCCTAACGTTGCTGTCGTTAGCTTGGAATATTTGATAGGAACATTATAAGAATAATTTTTAGTTCCAAGCTGTTTCAGAGTGGATGAATGAATATAGACTGTATTTTGTAAAAAAAGTTACAATTACTGGAAGTCTGGCTTCAAATCAAAACATAATTAACTAAAACGGAAAATTCAGATTACAAAATACAAAGTTCACTGACATTTAAATCACACCTAATAAAAAAAAAATAAAACAAAAATTAGACAAAATATTTTGAGATACCTAAAGCCTATCTGCATTAATGCGTTAATTAAAAATAAACAAATGTATTTTAATTGTTTTACACTCTTAGTAGATAACAGATTCTCCAAGGGCAACTCAGAAGTAAGTTTGGCAAGGAGATAAACGCTAAAATACTTTCGCTTCAGTTTTCGATAAGCTAGACAATCCCGTAAATAGTTGTGACATCATCTTTATTATCTATATCACAAAATTCACACGATTGAATACTATAAAATTTTCTGTTGTCATCATTACACGATAATCCTGAGTTCTTTTTATAGAAATGTACTTCTCACGAATTCAGTAAGAAGTACATTTCTATTTCAGTTATCTCTTTGACCTCCTAAGGTGCGTACTGATTTCTTGTCTTACATTTTTAAAAACTTTAGTGTATATAATCTATGTAACAAAGTACTGATGTGTTGAAAAATTCTGTATGTTTTAGAACTGAAGATGAATGTTTAGCATTCGAAACTAGTTTTCTAATAAAATTATCCCAATAGAAGAAGCAATTAATTCAACAATCCTAATTAGATTGAACTATGATTGCTTTACCTGATGAAAATCCAGGCTTACTAGGTGATTCTTCATTACATATCTTAGCTCAACGCTGGGCCTTTTAATAATTTCGGCCAAGTCCAGATGCCATAGGCTCCTGCCATGGCAAGCAGTTTTCTCAGCTCTCTTAACCAATTATAAGTCATAGTGGTAGATTTACAAATATCAGACAGCCTACTGTAACATATTTTTGGCAGCTGATATTCCTCCAGATGGCGCGGATTTTATTTACTCTAACAGCTTTTACTATCGTAACTAACTTTTAGCTTTTAACTATCGTAAAAAAGGATCCTCCATCTTTATTTAATTAAAATTCCCAGGCGTATTCAAAAATTCACACAGAGATAACTGGCGAAGACCTTAAAATTTTAATAGGTTTTACACCAATGTTGAAGATTATCGTGAAATAAAAAACGATTAAAACCTAAGAAATTGAAGTGTATAAATAAAACGAGAGGAGAATGATGGATAGGATGCTTCCGTACGCTAGAGTGCACTTAAAGGATTATTGCCGGAATAAACATTAAAATCTACAACTAAAAGAACAAGTTTTTTTTTTTTTTAATCTTTTATTGAGTAATTATTACAATCTGTTACAAATGTGGGCAATAAGTAATATAGATGGCGTATGATTACTTTCACACATTATGTACAATGAGAAGGAAAAAAAAAAATTAAAATAAAGTAAATAAGTAATATAAGAAAAGAAGAAAGAAAAAAAAAAAAAAAAAAAAACTATGCTATACATAAACAATATAAAATATACTATATGCAATATGAAATAATAAAACTCAAGGAAAAAAAAAAGAAGTAAATAATACTAATAATAAAAGATAAAACAAAGGTAAAAATACAATTAGCACTCATCCTAGGGATCCCCCCACCAGACCCGTCCCTCCACTTATGAAGGGATAAGCCAGGTACAGAGAGATCCCAGCTCTTCTCTCTCAGCTGCGTCACTGGTGTAAAAGAACAAGTAATTATAGTTTTTGCAATGTGCTCAAAATAATGAACTTCATGATGATGATATCATCATAAATAAGTGTTTGTAGAATGATTACAGCAGGAAAAAATCTTCGGCAAAACACTCTAGTTTTACTACATATAGGCGGATAGATGTTAGTACAGGGAAATCAGTATCCAACCTTGAATTCCAAAAATAAAAAGGCCTGATTGTTGAGAAAATTGTTCATCACCGCTAGCTCTAAGTGTGGTAAAAAGTCTTCCTCAAAATAGCGCCGGGTTCGGGCGGGGGAGGGAGGGTAAGGTTGTTAAATGTTCTTAGCTGTTAGATCAAATAATTCGGAAACTTTTAGCACATTTCGAGTTTTATACATATATAGAATAAAGTTCAGTTTCTTCTTCTTCTTAAAATCAAATTTGGGACAAATTTAGCACTATTCTTTTTTTTTCTCAGACCAATAGTTTTAGAGATGTGAGGGAGAAAAAAATTGAAGAGATTGACTGATTCGCGGTTTGTAACTTCTCCGCTATAACACGGATGTCGGTAAACTTTTGGCTATACATCCGAAATTACTTGTCTGATCCAAATTTCTTTATATTATCTGAAAGCTGGTTATGTTTAATATCAGACACCAACCTCAGACCACACTTCATTCCACCTTATCCCAATAAAACCCAAACCCACAAGGTTGGTCCTCATCCAATTCTTACATCTACGAGATTTGCAATTCCTTAATTAATTTGTGGTTTAAAATCACAATCTAGCTTGCCGAAACACAAATCCTATTGCAAAATCTATCTTTTATATCATAACGTCATATTGGTGCCTAGAAAAATACTCTTAACTACTTTAAAAACAATTACATTCGAACTATCAGTAGACCAACTAAGTCCTGATTGTTTATCTGACCTGGAAACAACTTGGAATCCTTTGTTTACTCTTTATTAGGGAGTAACATGATAGCCGACCAAAAGTTGTCTTTATGTGTGAATTATATTGTTTTCTGATTTTATATTTATTACAATTAATTTGTAAGTATTGAATAATAATTTCATTAATGCGATTCCAAAAATGTCTACTGTAGCAAAAAAAAAATTAATAACAATAATAAAAAAAATATTAGCCGCTAATGTTTCAGCATCCTTAGGAGTGCCTTTCATTTCCATCTAAAACTCCTAAGGAAAGCGTGCCTCCACGCGGAGCGGCTGGATTACTCTATTCCGATTAAAGTCTAGGAATAGAGGAACTAAAACAAAACCCTCTAAGGCTAACTACCTTAGTTGTACTCTGTCAGGGAAACCTGACCCAAAAAACTAACAATATTATGAAAAGAGCTTCACACTAAAACAACTCCCCTGAAGACAAAGTCGGGCAATCGGACTCCAGGGGGGCCGACAGTGAGAAGCGAAGAGGTGGTGAATTGGAGCACCACAAGGACCAAAAACTAAATTGTAATCAAGGTTCTTGTGGGAAGGAAGGATGCGAGAAAAGGAATAGCGTGGACCAAAGAAAGAAGGAAGGAGCAATCGGAAAGAATGAAGAAAAGGTGGGAAGAGAGAAGGAAGGAGAGAAGTAGTAAGAAGTGAATGATATTCGCGTGGTCTCTAAGTCCGTTACGTGGGAAAAAAAAATATATTATTATTATTTTTTTTAAATTAAACGAAGTGAATGGAACTAATTGGAAATGGAAACCTCCTTCATAAATTTTTTAATGGCTTTATGATTCATTTTCTGTGTAGGAATCTAAGACACCATAACACCTGGAGCAAAACCAAAATACTTTCGGGAGCTGTTAACGGTGTGGTGGTGCTGCTGAATATTCCTTATTGGAATCCAATCTACTCCTGCTCCTCAATTGATACCATGGTTGAATTACTCACCACCAATCTCCTATCCATCCTTGATACCCATGCTCCTCTTAAAACCTCAACATTTCGCTGGCGTCGCCCTGCTCCTTGGATGAACCAAGATATTAAAGATTTACTTAGAAGACACGAGGCTGCCCGAAGACGCTTCAGACGAACCAGGCTTGAAGATGACTATCAAGCGTTTAAATTTCTTAGAAATTTAACACAATCCACGATCCGGCGAACTAAATCCAATTTCTTCCACGAAGCCCTTTCATCTGCACCCGATCCTAAATCCAAATGGCTGCTCCTCCTCAAAATTTCCTTGTGTGATCCTCCTAGTTCCTCTCCCTCGGGAGTCTTTCCTGTCACTCCGGATGAGTTAAACTCCTATTTCGTTTCTTCCACTTCATCTGCTCCTTCTCGACCCTCCCAGCCCTTACCTCCGCCAACATTTAACGACAATAATTTTTACTTTTCTTATATCACTCCCTCTGATCTAATTACCTCTATTATGAAGTCTCAATCCAACTCATCTGGTTTAGACGGCATTCTTATTAAATTATTGAAATTATGCCTTTCGGTTCTCCTCTTCATATATAATTTTTTTCCTCCAAAACTCTGTATTTCCCACTTCCTGGAAAAAGCCCTTAATTCATCCCATCAACAAGAACCCAAACCCTATATCCCCAAAGGACTTCCGCCCTATATCCATACTTTCCAACCTTTCTAAGCCCCTAGAAAGATTGGTGCAATCCCAAATTTCCAATGTCCTAGAAGATTCCAAGTTACTCGATCCTTTCCAATCTGGCTTCCGTCCCGGCTTCTCAACACAATCTGCCCTGATTAAAATTATCACTAACATCCAAACAGCGATGGACAAAAAAAAAAACTGACCATCCTGATCCTCCTTGATTTCTCTGAAGCATTCGATTCCTTAGACTATAATATCCTTTTTTCCAAATTGAAATCATTGAACTTTTCCTACAGCTCCCTCATTTGGTTTCAATCTTTCCTTTCCCACCGCACCCAAGCAGTCTTTACTCCTAACCAGGGCCTATCCTCTTTCCTCACTCTACAGTCAGGAGTAGCTCAAGGTTCGAGCATTTCCCCTCTACTGTATAATTCCTACATCAATGATCTTCCCCATTCAATTCACCATTGTTCCCACCATCTTTATGCCGATGACTTACAAATTTACTTCTCCTTTTCTCCTTCCGAAATGTTAGCTGCGTTTGCCAAAATTCAGGAAGACCTAGACGAAATCGGTGCAATCCAATAACTTTCCATTCCTCTGTTAAAAATTTAGGCCTAACCATTGATCAAACCCTCTCCTGGAAATCCCATATTGCACAAATCTCCCGGAGGTCAATCGGTATCCTAAAACTATTTCACCGCTCCCGTCACCTCCTTCCCCTACCCACACGCCAACTTTTAGTATCCTCCCTTATCTTCCCCCAATTTGACTATGGTTGCGTGATATATGGCGGGCTCTCGACGGTTCTTGAAGACAGATTAAAACGCATCATGAATTGCTTCATTAGGTTTGTCTTCGGAACTTCGAGACGTTCACATGTTTCGCATCTCTACACTGAGTTAAATTGGCTTTGCCCCTCCTTCCGCAGAAAATACTTCCTAGGCACATACCTGTTCCAAGTTATCAACACCCGTCACCCTCCCTTTATTTACAGTAACCTAAAATTCAAGTCTGCTATCAAATCTCTGCATACAAGATCTCGTCTTTCCGATCTCCATAATCCATCCCACAGAAGTACTGCATTCCAACGTTACTTCCTTGTCCGATCCTCTTCTCTTTGGAATTCCCTCCCCCCCTATATCCGCAATGCTTCTTCCCTTGGAACATTCAAAACACTACTCTTTCACCATCTTCTTTTCCTCCAACCCGACGCTCTCCAATTATAAGGATGTATGTACTATTTATGTAATCGTCTAATTTAATTACTAGGACCTTCAGACATGAAACATTAGCAAACATTATAGTTTGACTATGATAATGTTTTAATTTCTCGTAATGATAATTTTTGATTTTCTATCTTTTATTTTTCATTAAGTTTCTGTTTGTTTGTTTTCTCTTCTGCAATTTGGTTTACAATATTAAACTCTATTTTGGATATTTATTTTTTCACTCTCTTTTTATTAATAGTTTTTTCTTTTTCTAATTTTTCTCTGTATTTTTTTTTCATACATATTCGTATTTAAATTTACCTATGTTATTTTATTTTTAACAGCCTCTCGGCCAGTTATGATCTGACTTTGTATTATTTAATGTTATTCTTAAGGGACTTTGTCCCAGAATAAAGTTTTCTTTGTATTCTTAGGGACAGTACCTCCCACAATAAGGTTTTTTTATTTCCTTTCATTTTTATATTGAATTTCTACTTTAAAAGTTAATGACATGAAAGTTACTTATTTTATATATTGTAAACGGTTCTAAATATCGATAAAGTATTAAAAAATAATTTCATTTTTATCTCATTCGTTGACTCCAAAAAAATTTATTTAGAATAAACTAAACCCGTGTAGTCAAAACATTACAATTTGCGCCCTTGAAGGAATCTTTTCGTCTCACAGATCCAGAATCTGAAAGTTACTCTTGGCAATTGGCTAATTATAGACACTTGAATCTTTCTCAGAATTCAGTGGCATTAATTAGCGACAATAAATTTGAATTAGAAGCCATTTCAAAACCGTTCAACCGAAACCGGGCTTTGTCCACTTTTACTGAAAATAAATGTACAAAAATCGAAGGATTCTAGTATCGCCCCTGAGGGAAGGCTATTCTTAAAATCTCTAAAAGCATCTTGAAATAACCAGATTCCTCTCCCTGGCCTTTGTTGTTTCATTTTATTCTCAGGGAGATCTAAATATCGGTAAAATATTTCTTGTTTCGTGATCGCTAGGATATTTCATTTCGACAAGGAAATAAATGATTTTCTCTCTTAATTTTCTTCGGGTATCGCGGTTAAAAGGTTCTTTGTGAATATGTGATGTAAGAAGATACAAAGACATCATCTTTTTACATGAGTGAGTTACTTATATGTTCCATCTAAAGGGTATTGAAGTGGACAACCTTCTATTAATGCTAAGAAATAAAAAAACCTCAATACCCCCCAGACTGGGAAAAACAATAGATCATAGATATTTTTATCTATAATATATTGCTTTCCTAATTTTACATTTTAAAATTAAAATGATCAAATTACTTAAATTAAAAATTAAATTAACAATCAATGATTATTCGAAATAAACAAAGATGAGAGAAAATAGCGGTTTCAAACGTCAATTTTTTCATTCAAACAAATACAGCTTCTAAGCGGTCGGTCCTAGCAACAAATGTTATAAAAAAAAATAAGTAAAACAAAGTATCATCTATTAAATATCTGAATTAGAATCTGTATTCAAATTTTCGATCCGAGCAAATACAACAGATCTAGAGCGCCTCAGAATATTACATTTTTGAGTGTGAAAAGGGACGTTACGAGGTGTCTTTTTTCATTCAAACCAATATAACTCCTAAACAGCAGGCCCTAGCAAAAAGTATTCTATAATGAATTTCTGATAAAAAAACTGTCGTCAATTTTTTCAATCCCAGCAAACCCAACAGAGCTAGAGCCTGTCAAAAAAAACACAACCCTTCAAAGGAAAATGTGACGTTTTCAGTTAAACCAACATAGTTCCTAAACGCTAGGTTCTGGCGACAAATAATATATTCCAAAAATTATTCTCAATTAATTTTCAAATCTTTAAATTTTCGATCCGAGCAACACCAACGTCGCACTAGAGAGCTTGGGCGTTCAAAATGAATGTGAAAAGAACGTTATACCAGAGAAGTCAAAAGAGAAGATCCCCAGACAAAAGACATATCCATGTCAAAAAATAAAAATAATAAAAGTGTATTAATGTATATATATAATCTGTTTGACTATTTATAGCGAAGAAATCTATTCGTTCAGCTAATAAGCAAGTTGCACCTTCCTCAATTCTTTCAAAATAAACATTTAAACAGCATATCAATCCCCAGCGTCAGACCAAGATACAAAGTCGTGTTTATCTGTGATAGCTGTACTGCTTTGTCTAAACAAGTATTCCGCGAAGTAAAACATAGTAGATTTAAAACTTCCTCTTCTATCAATAGAATATTAAACATCCTGTAACGAAGAATAATCAGAGAGAAATAAAAGTGTTCTTATTTGTTTTCTCTTTTATTATTTATGAATAAAAAAAAAAAAAATATTTACTGTTTTATTCAAAAGGGTTTGTGAATATTGTAAGATGTATCCTTTACATATTTTTCATTTATTTTCTAACTCATAATTTAATTATTAATCAGTGTTTATTATTATTATTTATTATCATTAATTATCATAGCCAGACGATTGCCCTATGAATCGTACTCATTAGTTATTCTTAGGGGACAAGTTGTCCCAGAATAAAGTTGATTTTCTTCTTCTATAAAAATATTTACTATGGTCGAACACACACACACACACACACACACACACCGCTGCACCGATCTGGACAACCGCATTCCTAGTGCAGTCATACGCCCGAAAGGTCAATAGTGTGTACCGAAGGAGTACCAATCCTTGTCACTAGAGCATTTCGCACTGTTTCTTACGATGGAGTGTGTGTTATAGCTGACATGCCGCCCATTGACCTTCTGGCGGATGAACGCAACCGGATCTACCGTCGAAAACGAAAGGAACCGGCTGCTTATTGGCTCTTAATCACCAAGCAGGAGAGAAATGATACTCTACAAAGATGGCAAAGACGCTGGGATTCATCATCTTCCGGAAGATGGATTCGCCGTTTGATATCAGATATTGCGACATGGATAGCCCGGAAACACGGGGAGGTTGATCATTACCTCAGCCAATTACTTACTAGACATGAGTTTTTCAGTGTCTATCTGTTTCCGTTCAAACTTGGGCTGAATCATCTTGCACCAATTGCACAAAACTAGAGGAAACAGTAGAACATGATTCTCCTGTTGCCCAAAATTTGCAAAAGAGAAAAAGATCTAGCCACGACGCTGGGCCATCAGTTGGTGCCAGAAAACCTAGTTAACCACATCAATTAATTGCATATTACGCAGCTAACATGAGCAGAAAGCTCCGTAAACAGGAGGGTGGAAAGACGAGGCCTAGTGGCTTAATAATTAGCGGCAGTAAATATAATGTAGACACATAGCCAGTCCGCTCCCCGTAAAGTAATGCTGAACAGCAGTTCCGCAGGGTGGTGAAGAAGAACAGGGAGGTGGTTTTTTTTGCAAAACACAATTTTCCCTGATAAGTTTTATACCCACTCGAATCCATTAGTCTTCGAATCTGCTTCTCACTCAATTCCCGATTACCGTCCGTTTGAAAAGAATATGGCCCAGAGATTGCAGCAATTCTATTGAAGTGCTACTAGTAAGTGGTTTTTTATAGGTAATTGACATGTCACTGTAATCATGCAGTATAAATATTTTATAATCTGCTTTAAATAATTCATTTATTAATATATATGTATATATATATATATATATATATATATATATATATATATATATATATATATATTTCTTATGACTGAGGGCCTGGCTTGCCCTCCCGTAAGCTTGGTCTGGGGTTTCCCAGGGATGTGTGTGTACATTGGGTCATTCTCCCATTTCATATGAATTTGTGTCCCGAAGCGGTTGTGGTTTCTACATGAAATTTCTTGCAACCCAACTGTATCCAGTAGGTGCAAGGTACATACCTCTTAAACGTAAGGTACTTTTTCCATGGTTATTGATTTGTTTTCATGGTTAAATTTGAATTCAAAATGTCAAATTCTATTTCCCTCACATGTCCTATAAAATGAGTTAGTAACGTAAAATGCAAATAATTCATCCATTTTGCAATTATTAACTTACTTTTTTTTTTAGTACCTCAGGTAAGTTGCAATATATTGAATTTCAGAATTGAAACTGAGGCTAATTGCTTACAATAAGAAGAATGACTTCTAATGCCTGTGTCCCCTAGAGTCAATCTAATTCCCTCACGTTTGTTGAAAGAGCCCGCCAAAGCATAACCAAGATTCCATGATATTTCAGGCTGGCATCATTGCAGAAGCTTTCCGCCAAACTAAGGGTTAACTAACTTACAACAAAGTTCCCTTGTTAGTTGTCTCAAGTTTGTGTCGAATCAAGTGTACGAATCGTATCATTCATAATTATATTTCCCTCACATAGTGATTTTTCAAAGAAGATAACTTTGATTCTCGTTTTCTTTGCATTGAACAATATGTTTACCATGCAGTTCAGAGTTACATTTGTTTTGTTTTTTTGTTTTAAATGCGTGTGGTGTTGTAAATATTAAATCAAACTCAATATTCTATCTATTTCCATCCCTTCCTTCCCTCACTCGTTTCTATTTCCCTCACACATAAAGTTAGAGACATAGATTACAATAGGAAAAACTGTAAGGGAAATAAGATAAAAAAAACAAAAAACTTTTTATATATATTTTCACTATTTATATTAATGTGATGTAATATTAATTATATTATTCTAATGTTCGATTTCAAAGTTTAAATGTATAATATGTCTTACCATTTCAATTTTTTTTTTTCAAGTTTTATGTTTAAATGTTTAATTAATGTTAACTATCTTTTAATCGACTAGTTGATAGCATACTCATTAACAATTCTTTTGTACTATAAACATTTTATTATTTGAATTGCAAATGTTTTCTATTTCTCTCTCACCCTATCAGGATGGAATTTTTCGCTTGTAGGATTAGTTACCTTTTATAAAGATGTTTATGAAGAATAACTTTTTTCTAATGGAATCACAATGACGAAATTCCGACAAAATGACAGAATGACCCTAAGCAACCCAATTGCAGTTTATATTTATAAAGGATTGAGATCACAATAAAAATTACCAAGTTCTAAAATAAAATTTTATTCGTTTAAAAAAATATTTAAATAATAAAAAGTAAAAATATGAATTTTTCATAAATTTCGAACTCAACATTTTAAATTGGTAAATTTATTAAAGAATATGTATATTTTTATTATTTACAATGTTATAAAATATTTTAAAAAAACTAAAAGGAATACAAAATTCACTCATCGCGGCACTTTTTGCAAATAGGTTGTGAAAAACTATTTTGCACATAGGTTTTTTGCATTCTAAACAGAAGTTAAATATTTTTCTGTAAATATTTGAAAAGCATAATGCACACCTCTTTCTTACCATAGAAGTACTTTCTGCCACTTTCATTATCGACATAATCAACACTTTCGTTAGCATCCAGTTCACTATCTGAACAATGATCGCTAACGATACATCTCTCATCTTTTTCTACATCACCACCTTCATTTTCAATTGCGTCACATTCTTCGAAATCGCTTCTAACAAAATCTGGAAACCTGGGCTCCACTGTAGAACTAACCGTAGCACTACAAACACCTGCCATTAAAATAAATGCAAACTGCAAGCAGTGACATTAGAGGTGACGTCGAAGGGTTGGTTATTGGATTGACACAAAGAGCTAAGACGCGAGAAACAGAACGTTACATGAAATATCCGGCTTCTGAGAACAATTTGTCTTTCCGCTCGGGTCCCTAGGACCCGCACGTCACTAGGGATAGTGTGATTGTGCTTTTTAATTTCTTAAACATTTTTATTATTATTATTATTCATTTATTTTTCAATGGTTATTTTATTTTATTTAGTATGCTCCTTTATTATTACTATTGTTTATACTTTTATCTTATGATTTATTTTATATTAATTTAATTTATTTTATTTAATTTGAGTGTAAGTATATATTGTATGAATGGGTTCTTTGTCAGCCATATTATTCATTGCCCTTTAAAAGGCAGCTTCTAATATTTATTCAATAAAACAATTTTTAAAAAATATATTTTTCGAAACTAAACGTAAGAAGCTTACTACTTGGAGTATTATATTCACTTAAACAGGAGTACAAGCCTATGTAAACAGCACCGAAAAAATAAATTATCACAGAAAATATAACTTTTCACTTTACTAGCTCAAAGGTACTCTATTCCCATATTATCGCTGTCTACAGTTAAATTCTTTTAACTATGAATATAATAGAACTTTTTAATTTTCCTTAAGAAACCTAGATAATATAAGGCTAATAAGTAATAGCGGTATAAATTCACATTCATTAAACTAATTAATAGATAAATTAAAATAAAACAAATAAATTAATATATTTAAGAAATATAACATTTATTTTTTCAAATCATTACAAACAATCAATGGTTCTATTCGGTTTTCGAAAATGATTATGTGTTGTAAAATCAGTTTTTTTTATTTGGGTTTAGTTTCGTTCGATGCAGACAGAGAGATGTTTGTCAAAGTTAAAAGATTCCCAAAGCATCCCTCGAAATCGGGTCAGTGTCTAAACAATTTTATTTGTAACTTCTCTAGCCTCGTCTTTGAAAGCAGATCTCCGTTTCTGAACATTGGCAAACCAGCCCTACTGTATATCATTGACTGTTAATAATAGTTGTTATTGTTGATATTAAATATTAATAACAAAATGTACGGAAAATTATGCAGCCTTTCTTGTTTTCTGTAAATTAGCCTTTTGTATAATAAACTGTTTATCTTTAATAGGTTATTTTTTGTTTGGATCTTAAATATTTATTATTCCTCTCCGAAACAATGTTTTTTTATTTTACCTCTTTAGTGTTTAAATACTTAGAAATAATTTAGTCCTTACTTACAAGTTTACACATAACTTTCGTATAATTTTTATTTTTACGAGATTACACTTGGTCATATCAGGGCCTAAAGAGCCAGAAATATTCTTACAATGTAGATACACGATAGCGAGAGTGTGTGCACCGTTCAACATTGGTTTCACAAATTTTGAGAGGGAGGCTTGAAAGTGAAGTGAAGGAGGTTAGTGGAGGTCGCCTTCGGTGGGCAGTGAAGCCCTCGAAGCCTTGGGGGGAGGCACTGGGCTCTCACACTGGGGCCTTAAATAGGGCAATCGCGCTCAAAACTCCAAAATCCTGTTTTTTCGTTTTATAACTTTTAATTGAGTTAAAAAAGGCATAATTCTTATTAATAATAAGTTTTAGTTTAATAAAATGCATTACTTTTATTAATGTACTTATATTATATATGTAATTTTAAACTTTCTTTGATAGAATTATCGTAATAATAAACAAACATATTGAGCAATTGAATTAATACACAAAAGTAATAAAATTTACATAATATGTAACTACAGTGTAAACATAATAAAATATTGTAGCTACACACATTTCGCACAATATCTACAGATAAAACAATAAAATATGAACAATAAGCATTTAACATATTTTAAGTATCAATTATATTTTCAGAATTTTTTTTTTAAATTTTACAGAACCTTTTTAATATTTTCCAACCAATCTGACATGATGAATGAATGAATGAAATTATTTATTGAATAAGCGTTACGCTTGTTACAATAGAGCTTGGCCAATCTAGTTACATTTATACAGCAAAATACACATGTGTAGGTACATATTTACAAGAAAATAAAATATAGATCCATATGATTTTAGACATATAAGATAAAATCTGAATTAACAATATTTTTTTATATGACATAATTTCCTACTTAATTTAGTGATTTGATTATGTACAAGTAAACAATTTAAATTATACCAACAAATCGAAACTAAAATAAAAACAAAAAATTACATCTTATTATTGTTACTAATCCTCTTGGGTGCTATGTCATTATTCGTTCAAAAGGAATGTTCTAAGTTTAATAACATTTGTAATGAAATTATATAATACGTTAATTTTTTGTTCATCATCAATTGTTAAAATCGAGGCTAGATTATGAGGGACGTTTCTTATTTTAATATTAATTAAAAAAATCCGCCTGAATATTAGGTATTGGGGACAGTTGAATAGAATATGATTTAAGCTTTCTTTTTCATTTTGATTACAAAAGTTGCATACGGTTTCGGAGTCTATTTTGTACATATTATTTTTATAATAAATCTGTATTTTTTTATATGAGGCAAACCTGAGTTGTGACATTATTCTTATTTTGTAAAATGGGGCATTTAAAAGGAGATATTTGACATCAGTAATGTGTGTGGGTTTTATTTCCTTATAGTAGGGATTAAAGGGAAAATTGTTTACCCTTTCTAAATCCTGAGCTATTAACATGTTTTTATATTCTCCAACCGCTTTTCCTAAATTCTTCTTTATTAGGACAGGATCCTGATTTTCGCATAAATAAGTATTGTTTGATTTCAGTAAAAAATTTTTAATTGGCCAATCCAGTTATATTTTATTTCTTGAGGATGTGCAATATGAAGTTCATATAATTTATTGTATAGGATATGGGGGATTCTATTAGCTGGCATGTTTAGAATACTAATCCACCATTTTATAAGACATTTAAATATTTTTAAACTTATTTCCACTTGACCTGTTTCGAGTCTTACGTAATAGCCTGGAGTATTGAATGGTAAATGCAATAAAGATTTGAAGAAGTTCGATTGTACTTTTTCTGCTATCTCTAAATACCTTAATTCCCATAACTCACTGGTGTACAATATTTGTGATTCCACTAGGCTTTGAAACAACCTGATCTTTGCCTCCCAGGGAGAACTCTTTAGACTTGAAAATATAGCCGCTGTGTTATTATTTGCTGCTTTAGCTCTGGTAGTGACAGATTTAGCTTGAAGATGGAATAATCCTGATCTAGAAATAATGACTCCTAGATATTTATGAGAGTTTACCACTTCTATTATTTCATTATTATAGAAAAACACATCTTTGTTTGATTTTTTTCCTCCTTTACTGAAAATAATAATTTATGTTTTTTTATTGTTTTACTGATAATTTGTTATAGAAACAATATTTGTGTAATACGTCTAATTTCTGTTGGGCTTCCCGTTTGGTATCTGAAAACAAAATTAAGTCGTCTGCAAATAAGATTGCGTTGATATTATTTTTACCGTCTATAGATACTGGATTACAGTTCTGTGATGTTAAGTAGTTTTCTAGATTATTTATATAGATAGCAAAGCAGGCTGGTGACATCGGATGTCCTTGTAAAACTCCTTTGATAATTGGGAAGCTGTCCGTAGTATTTTCATTTATTTTATATCTCATATTGGAATTTTTATATTAGTCTCCTATTCTTATTATTTTCCAGCTTAACCCAAATTTATAAAATTTATCCCAAAGTATTTCTTGATTTATAGAATCAAAGGCTTTTGGAAGTCTACTGTGATTGCATATAATTTTCGTTTAGGTTTTTGAATGTGGATTTGAATCAAAGCTAAAAGTGAGAAAATACTGTCTACACAACCTCTTCCTTTTCGAAGACCATTTTTGGTTCATATTTTCAGAATTATAATTAATGAATAACTATGTAATGTTTTTTTACACAATGTCTTTAAATTTGTTATTTAATAATTACGTTAATTTTGAAGAATCATTTCAAAGTTGAATCAATGTCAGTTTTACCTGATCCCCTAAAAAAAAAAAGTTTAAGATGTCTCTAATGAGAATTATCCGATTCTGTAATATGAAGCTGGATGTAATGTGACGTGTAATGATGTCTAAGATAGATGGTCCAAGTCCATTGGCAACATGTCACAAAATTTGGCGTCGAATGATTTCGTTTTTTATGTTGGCATTTTTCTGAGGTTAGTTACCAATAGATCCAGGGTATTAGAAGCCGATTAAAAACGGCTTTAATTTTATGAATTCTATAAATCTTCCTACTAAATTGTTCCCAATAACCATTCAGTTCTTTGTTGCGGGCCTTTCACTAAATTCAAAATTTTCAATATCTTAATTTTGTGCGAAGGAATTTCCTTTTCGCTTTCAAATTAATTTTTATTAATAATATCATATCACAATGGCAGTTTTGCAATTCTCCTGCGATAAATAAAATTAATGAAATTCAAATTTTGTTTTCAAATTTAAAGATTTGTTTTCAATTTCATCCTTAAGATTTTATTTATTATTATTTTATATTGCATATCTATTTAATTCTAGAAGTTTTCCTATTGAAATTTTACCTGTAAGCCTTAAAACCTTTGTTGGGGGCCTTTCATTAAATACAAAATGTTCAATATCTTAATTTCGCGCAAGGGAATTGCACTTTTGCTTTCAAATCTATTTTTAAAAAAGCTTCTATTATCACATCACAATGGCAGTTTCGCAATTCCCTTGCGCAAAATTGAATTAATCAAATTTAAGATTTAAGAATTTAAATTTTGAATTTTATCCTTAATATTTTATTTATTTGTATTTTGTATGATATACCTTTACTTGATCACCATATAGTGTGACTTGAAATATAAAAGTTTAAAAGAAAAAAAATAAATAACGTATTGAAATGCGTTGCACTTAACAATCGACTGAATAATACTGTGCTATAACATGAAACGGATTAAAACATTGAAAGTAAGCAAACCGGAGCGTGTATTGTTTACTGGTTGATTTGCTATATTTTATAATAATCCATATTATATAGATTATTTTATTCACAAATAATAGTCAATTTACCAAAAAACCAAAAATAGGGTTTTGAGCGGAGTTACTGCGGAGATGGTCCCAGTGTGGGTCGCACAGTGGGGAAGAACAGCCAAAAAGCGGAAAAAAATCTTTTTCTCGAGAACGGTTAGTCCCATCGAGCTGCAAAGCTCATTCGACTCAGAAAAAAAATACATTAGAATTTATATCATTATTTTCTTTAATAAAACTGAGATATATTTTAAATTATTTTATTTAACATAATTTTAATTCAATTTAACATAAGTGTATGCTAATGTAACTTCATTATAAGAAAAAAAATTGGCTCCCTTTTTCAATAATCACATTTTTATGTAGATTAGTTCAGAGTAATTTATTATTTACCTACATAATGAATGATAGGACGGCTCACATATCAATTGGAGTTCTTCTTCACTGATCGGAAGTAGTTTTCTTTCAGGTTGAGGCCTCATGTACTTAATGTAGGGATCTAATGATTCTAATATCTTATGAAATATATCATATCAATCTTTTATTCATCCAGTCATAAAACCTAGTTTTAAACTTATGTCTATTAAAATTAACCGATTTTAAATTTTGTTTATAATGAGAGAAAAATCGCTCATTAATTGCACAAAATAGTAAAGTTATCAAATCATCCGATTCCAAAGGATACATGTCGCGAACAAAAGTTTCTAATGAACAGTCACTAAAAAATACCTCACAGAGATCGGAATATTTTATTTTGATTCATAAAGTGTATGTATATGTTAAAACTTTTTAAGAAGAAAGCAGACCTAAAACCGCACCGGAGTGCCAATTTATTTATTTTTTTTTTTTGTAATGTAATTTTAATTAAATTTATCATATAATCACTTCTTTGTATTTCCAAAATTATTATATTAAAAAAATAAAAAACAAAATGATATTTTCCATGAGTGTCTATAAGTGGAATAAGAAATAACTATTTCTCAGAAAATGCAAAAAATGAACCTTGACATCTATCCCTATATATTTGTTTCATCATTTGAGAATTAGATCACTTAATTTGTATGTCTGAATTCCTTAGGTTTAGTATACAGTGTTTATAAATAAACAAACATAGGGGCCACGAACAGGTTAATCTCAACTTTGTAAACAATCGTGGTTTTTTTGAACAGTTGTCAATAAAATTAATAGTGGTATTAAGTAGTGGGATAAGCTCCATGGTGATGGTAATTTTTAACCGGAGCTCAGCGGAGCTTTTTTTGTAGGACCACACATGTTAAACAATTCTGGTTAATTTTTCCCTCTGGCTCTAGTATATTTTTTGATAATATATTTCATACTTTGGACCAATCTAATATTTTTCCACTATTATTTAGTGTTTGAACTACAAATTTGTCAAGTTTCATAGCTTTATCTATAAAAATAAATCCACAGTGACCCATATTGTAGCTCAATAGAAATAGGCCATTTTGGGGTGGAGTAATATTGTCTAACTTTAGAAGGCCTCGGAGTCGCAAATAAAAATGAAATTTTAAGAAACAAACTGGAAATGTTTGCACCAACTAATAATGAATAGAATGGCCTATCAAACACGACAAAAATAATAAAGTCATTGTTAGAGTTTTTTCCGTGTTTGCTCCACTGTGCGTCTCACAGTCGGGCCGCTGACCAATATTTAAGGTCAAAATCTCTAAAATCAAACTATGTATGATGAATTGGAATTAAGTTAATTCTATTGTTCGACACATAATTAAAAGTAATCCATACAAAAGAAGAGCTAAAATAAAAGGTAAAGAAGTATTTATTAACATTAATCTGCCATCTTGTCATGATGAACTTCGCCAAGCAGTAGATGCAGTCAGAAGAAGATCGGTGCTATGTATGAGAGAAGAGGGAGGACATTTGGAATAATTATTGTAAATTGAGTATGTAAATTTTAATTAAACTATCTTAAAGGTTTCTTAAATTTCAAATATTAGAAGAAGATAAATAGGTCATTGTGATTAAATTAAGTTTCTATTAATAAAACATAATAAAACTATTTAAAATTTCTGAGCATTCTCTCAGTATTTCCCAAAATGCAGATGTTGCATCTCCCTGCTTTTTGTAATTAATAAGTGATTTCAGTATCAATTTTAGAAATTATCACTATTTATGGTATACCATTCGAAAGGTGTATGTGTGTAGAAGTTTTTTTCGAGTAGTGCACGTTTGTAACATATGTAATATTTTTGAAAAAAATGCAGTCAAAGTTTTGGAACGAAATCAGAAACTTACTATTTCATATGTTTGGATCAATAAGTTAAATACTGGACGCTGCTATTTTGAGGTTTAAATAAATTTATTTTAAAGGAAATATAATCTTCTTTTTAATGAGCATATTGAAATTGTTCTTATTTGTCAAAAATTAGAAATTTCTTGATAAAACATAAAATTGAAAATATCTTTAAAACGGATGAGAATCGAGCTAAAGTTTATATAAAATTTTTGTTGCAAATGATGCCTAGAATCGCCTCTTACGTTACTGCAGTCTTATGCTGAACACACTGTATATATAATGATGATACAGTTCTTAAATATTTAGCTAAACATTTTACCCAATTAATTTTTTTATTTTCTTGTCTAAACGTTTCATTCTTTTTTAGATGCTAACTTTCGGAATACTTTTATACAGGGAATTAGAATTATTAAAAAGATTAAGTAGTATTTAAAAAAAATACAGTTACGAAATTTTAAATTCAATATGATTTATGAAAGTTTTGCATTAAATGGAGCTTTTCTATTTTGGTGCTGAACTTTTTTAGTTTTTAGATTCCACATAGTGAATCTCAAAATAGAAAATCCTATTTTAAAGATGGTTTGATTTTACATAAAATTTAATTACCAACTACTATTTTTAAATATAATTTAATAACCATTAATTAGTTGTTTTTTTTTTTAATTAATCAGCTTTTTTATAGTCTTGCTATTCATTTCTTTCAGAATTAATAAATTTGTAAAACTTATCGCTTTTAAAAACATTAATCTAAATTAATATCAGGACAACCCAATACGTGGATAAGTAGGAGAGTGATAATAGATACAAGATAGGAATCCTAGTATTTTTTTTTTTTTAATTTCTTGTATATATCAACCACATTTTCAACAGTTTTTACTAAAAGATGGGTTATCATGTCTTGGAGACAATAGTATCATATAAGTAGTGTGTTCCCAAGTTCCACTTAGGCAGTTGTCAACCAGACTTTTTTTGGTTTACAAAGCGGATTTCCCGTGCCTTACAGATGGCTTCAGGTAGTCCCTCACATCTGCCACACCCTAACATTATCGGTACCAACTCTTTTTATCCCGCAAATGTTATTCCCTCGAAACGTGGAATGTATTTCGAGGGAATGTATACACACAAACACACACACACACATATATAGTGACAAAACATTGCACCCAACTTATTCTTTTTCTCTGCTAAAAGTTTCATCCTCTTCTAGGTACAGCACATCCTCCTACTGTCCTTACTGGTATAGTAAGGAGGGGATACTAATACTAATACTAAACATTACGGTCAATTACGAGGCATCTTTAAATTAATAAGGTTTATATTTGCTCCAAGCGTGCATTGCGTCTTGCAATGATAATGCATGATCTATAAAGTCTAATCTGATTTTGAACAAATTCTTGACGAATTTAAACTTCAAGAGTGTAACCGCTCGTCCGTCAACTCTCGTAACAATTATTTACTGTTACTCATAAAAAAAGTAACATTATTAATTAATATCAATATTTCTAATATTAAATTCCCACTTCAAGGTCACACTAGAGTCTAATGTGAATTAATATTAATATTATTATTATTCTAGTGTGACTCATTAATAAAAAAATCTAGCACCACACATAGCGGTTCTTGTATTCATTTGGTGTTTGCACGTAATATCTACCTCACCAGTAAGAACTACGTTACCTACTTTAGTTATCATAAAAATATGTTAGCTATAACCGAAAAATGTCTGCACATACTGATGTACATATGTATCTATTCGAACAACGTGATCCTTTGATCCTCGATATAAAGTGATTGTGAGATATTCCGGGGGTCTGGGATAAGACAATGCTTGTACGATGATAGACACAAATCGCAGGCTTTTTTTTTTTTTTTTTTTTTTTTTTTTTTCATATTTGGATTGTACTGACTTTTCTCTTTAGGGGGTCAACAATTTTATGTTATATTTAGTCCCACATGAAATGTCCGATTTTTAAAATGTTAGTGTTTATGGAATAATGAAGTGTTGTCTGTTCATATCCAGCAAAATATTTATAATACCTGCTAACCCTCTAATAAGTAGGCATAGACACTTTAGTTTTATTTTAAACGTGAAATGGAAACAACCGATTTCTAAGTATCTTTATTTTAGTTTAAGCTTGACCCATTCCACTAATATGGATCATGAATGAATCCGAAAAAATGAATGCTCAGCTTACTTTTTTTTTTTCTTATCGAAGGGAAACCTTCAATTCAACATAGTACGGCTAAGAAATTGACCGAATGCATCAAAATTTGACCTCATAACATCCTACACTATTGAACAGGAAAAGACATATTCTGTTGTATGATAACAGTGTATCATCCAATTATGATTCGACCTCATATTTCTATACAGACGGGTTATGAAGTCCTACCGCACCCTCCATATTATCCCTATCCATCCACAACAGATTATGATTTATTTGGAGCTTGGATAACTTTATCTGTTAAAAAGTATTCACGAATGATTCAGACATAAAAATCGGTTTTCTAACTTCGTTTCAACACGTGAATTAAACTTTTTCAAATCTGGAAATGACAACTTTGTCGTTGAGGGAAGTGTGTAAATATTTTAAATAAAATATATTTGGTTTGTTTGTTACTGTTTTATTTATTTCCTGTTTTCATCTTGTTTACATTTCTAGTTCTGTTTACATTGTAATGTGTGACAACGCAATATTATAATTTATGGATAGACAAATTTATAATTTATATGAAAAATAAAAATATTCACCCCACCAAAGTTAAAGCAGTAAAATCTAAAAAAATCTCGATGCTAACCAACCCTGATGCTAAATATATACTTCACTTACTCCGCATTACCATAGGTCATTAACACTCAGCAATTTCTGCTACCTTATTCTTTTCTACGCCTCCAACTCCAAACTGCGTATAGGATAGATTAGACAAAGAAAAGTTAGTTTCATTTCCTGCAACGGGACTTACTCCTTTGACAGACGGATGCCGTGGGCGAAAGATGAATACTAAGCGTCCTCCCGTAGTCCAGGAGAGGAGAGTCTCAGGAAGTGGCGGCAATAGTTTATTCGGCACCGTTACCTGAAAATCCGGGGGTGGATACCCTTCATGAGAAGTATAATAAAATTAATTTTTATGTTCTGTTTCTTCCGGTCCATGAAACAGATTTTTAAAAATAATAACTATGATTAATTTTGAAAATTTATTTAACAATGGACTTAGTAAAATAAAAATAATGTATCGGTAACAAAATTTTTATAAGAACCGATTTAAGAGCTAAAAATGCAAATCAAATCTTATTAAAAAGAATGATAACCTGAGAAATTTTCAAACTGCGAATCTCATTTATTATTCACAACATAAAACAAGTTAATAAAAACGTATTAATATATAAGTTAATTGCAATGCATAAGTTAATAAATAAGTACAAACAGTTAAAGAAAAATAATTCATGTAGCATACTATTATTTAAGAAGATAAATATTCCAAAGCTTCTGATTTTCATTAACTACTTATGGATGCATAATTGTTCCTCTAAAACCTTTTACTGAACACTGTAGATAAAAGGATCCACTGATATTTCTCTTGTGATAGAAATAACTTTTTATTAGTGATAAAAATTAGTGTTGGTTTTAAAAGTGCATTTGGGTTTCAAGAGTATTTAGTGAAATGAAAAATTTTCTGTATTCTGAGATAACAAAAATCCTCAAAGAATAACCAAAATATATAATAAAATCAGGACTGGAACTAGATTTGTCAGAGGGGATCAGTTTGCCACCCCCATCCTCCTTCCTCCCCCACCATAAAAATACAAAATTTCCGTATTACAGAATATTGAAGTTTATGAATTATGAAAATTAAATTTTAAAATATTGATTGTGATATTATTATTTTGAAAACGTTTTTAGTTCCGTTATTAATTTTTTAATTTTTTTATCAACTTCAAGTCAAAGTTTGCCGCCCCCTGAAATCTGCAGCCCGGGCCCCCGTGCCCCCCTTAGTTCCTGGCCTGAATAAAATAGTACTATTGTCTGGCCGCAATCATTTTTTTACTTATTCAGATTTGTCATATTTCTTCATTTTCCAGTAGCAAATGGATATCTTTAACATTTTAACATTTAGCTTGTAGCAGCAGTGTTCGATTTTTCAAGAGAATTTCGGAATGTTCTGAGCAGTGTTGATCTAGTATATGAAAACATTACTGTATTATTAAAAATATATGAGCTGTTTAAAAAATATATATATTTTACATTCTAATTGCATAATTATTTATTATAAAACTATCGCCAACGCTAACGGTATCGATCGGTTCCAAGGAATCGATTTCGGAACAGCGATTCTCGATACCGATTCATTTCTCATGAATCTGTAGAATCGAGAGTCAACCTAGCCATAATATAAATTAAGTAAAAAAAAAGAAAAAATTAAAATAACATTTTAAAAACTTGTAGGCAACTTGTTGGTAAAATTTCTATAATATAAGGCCCCTAGGCCATCTTCTTATCAGAAGCTTTAAAAATGAGGATTCGAAGCTTTAATTTATTTCTTCCATCGTAGGATCTAATATAAAATATCATAAAAAATATTTGTTTTCCATTTTTAATTAATATTTGACATGTGATCCTCCAATAGCCATGGTTTCGTTTAGCAAGCAAAGCCGTATCCTGCCTCTGGGTTGTGCTCCATTTGATTCTATGATGTAACTCCAAGAGGAGAAGATGACTCCCGTTCTAGCTATAGCAGTCTATTTACTCAGATAGCCATAGTAACATAACACGCTACAATATCCGGACGTAAATACAATCAAAACTCGATTAGTCGAAAATCATTATGTCGAAAACTCGGTAAGACGAACTGAACCCCATTTCCCGATTACGTTAATATGATTTATTGTATTCGTTTACTAGAACCAACAATCATTAACCCGAAGTAAAATACTTGTCTTCACAACTTCCGAGGCTCTTTGAGTCAAATTTCCAAAGATGGGAAGCTCTATAAGACAAAGATTCCTAGAAACATGAACATATACAAACAAGTCTATGTCAACCCTATCCTCGCTTATCCTCAGTGCCGTATAAGTATATGTATATGTATATGCCAAAATATACACATTTAGCATACTAGCGTGGATGTTTCACGGGATTAATTACAAATTACACATATAAGATCTAGTAGTAAATCTAACCAGCTTTGAAATGAATAAAATGAAATTTTGGATCGGGCAAATAGTTTCGGAGTTACATCGAAAAATGTGCAAAAAAACGTGGATTTTACACAAGTATGGGTTTTTCTAGCGTGCTTTTAAGGGACATTATTAAAACTTCATTTTTGTGAAGATCATGTGATAGATCGTTACACCCCTAAATATATGCAGAATAAAGTTACAGACTATTTCTAATTTGTTATGTAATTTATTACATAAGGTATTTTATTACCAATGTTTTTTAGGATAAATTATTTAAAATATGACCTGTTAACTATATATATAACTCCGCCAGTAGATGTAGTGTTGCTACCTCTAGTGATGCTAGGTGAACTGCTGCCAGTCCCAAGCTTGGATAAAGGAGGAGGGTTGAGTGTGAGGGATAGGTGACCTCACCTCTATAAAAAAAGAACAGTCTAGAACCTGCCGAAAGGAGAGGGAGAAAGGAAAATATAAGAATGGTGAAGGTTAAAAATACAATATAGTCCCCGGAGGGACCCATTCGAATACGGGGGGGGGGTCCCAACCAACACCAGCCTTAGGAAAGCAATCGAGGGAGAAGAAGAGGAGGAGGAAGAAACAAGGACGTGGACTGAAAATCGGCACCTGGAATGTGCAGAGCATACTGCAACCAGGCGCGAGCAGAACATTAAAATCGGTACTGGAGCAATATAAAGTGGATTTGGTTGCTTTACAGGAGATCCGATAGAGAGATATTGAAGTGATATCACTCGAGAAATATTTATTGATAAATAGTGGTACAAAGGAGAATCAGAGAGGCACAGGATTTATGATTAGAAAAAGCATCCGACATACACTGCTGGGATACAACTGTGTCGATGACAGGATTTGTACAATACAATTGAAGGGTAGATTCTGCAATATTACACTGATCAGTGTACATGCACCATGCGAAGATGCAGAAGAAATTGACAAAGAGATGTTCTATGCCCAACTGGTAAAGCTGTATGACGAAATACCACAGTACGACATTAAGATTGTACTCGGAGATTTCAATGCCCAGATAGGCAAAGAAGAAATAAACAGACCTACAATTGGCAAACACAGCAACCATGAAAAAACGAATCATAATGGCTTCCGAATCATCGAGTTCGCCATGGCGACAAATATGAAGATGTTCTCGGCGACTATGTTCCCCAACATAAGGATTCACAAGGAAACATGGATGAGCCCAGGGGACAGGACCAGGAGCCAAATTGATCATATATTATTGAGCGCACGACACTTTTCTCATATTTCAGATGCACGAAGTTACAGGGGAGTGGATTGCTGCTCGGACCATTTTTTGGTATTAGCGAAATATGAACAGCATCTAGCACGAAGGAAGAAATGTCTGGAAGAAAAAACATGTAGATTCGAGATTAAGAGACTGATGGAAGAATCTACAAGACAAAATTATATAGACCGACTACAGCACCGACACCAAGAGTAGATTGGAGGAGAGCTGTGCGCGGAGGAAAGGTGGAAAAGATTGAAGGAATATATCAGGAACACGGCACTGGAAGTTCTTGGAGAGAAAACAAAAAATAAGAGGAACGCTTGGTTTGATGACGATTGTAAAAGAGCCGTACAAGAAAGGAAAGAGGCCCGGATAAAGATGCTCCAAAGGATAACATATGACTGCATATGACTCATATACGTAGAAAAGAAGAAATGCGAAACGAATAGTGCGTGATAAGAAAAGGGCATATGAAATAGGCAAACTTGAGGAGATGGTAGAGAATTTTCAGGTACGAGAAAGCCGAAAATTTTAGAAGGGAGTGAAAATACTCGTACTAAGAGAGGGCTTTAAACAACAGACGGAATTATGCCTGGACCAAAACGGCAACCTTCTCACTGAGAGTGACCAAACCAAGAGTAGGAGGCAGCAGTACTTTAACGACTTGTTAAACCCTAAGACATGCAACAATCACTCTTACCAGACGTATCAAACCGGCAATCATGAGGATATTGACGAGGAGGTCCTTCCTGACAAAGAAGAAATAGCGCAAAAAATTCTATCACTAAAAAATAATAAGTCCCCGGGACCTGACGAAATTCCGTCAGAGCTATTAAAATATGCAGGTGAAGAAACCTGGGAAGAGATTTTCAAGGTAATATGGTACATCTGGGTAGAAGAAAAAATTCCGTCCGACTGGAGGGAGGCTACCATAGTCCCTATACATAAGAAGGGAAATAAACTGAAATGAGGGAACTACAGAGGCATAGCACTACTTCCACCAGTCTATAAAGTCCTGTATGTGGCGATATGTCGGAGGCTGGTGAACGAAAGAGGAGTGAACGACTACTCGGAGAATATCAGAGTGGTTTCCGCCCAGAACGATCAACCACAGACCACCTATTTTCTACTAGGCAAATGCTTGAAAAGACGTATGAATATAACGTCGATCTGCACCATCTCTCCATTGATTTCAGACAGGTATATGATAGTGTCGATAGAGGAAAGCTGCTGGAAGCGTTACGGTCACTCGGAATACCAGGAAAACTAATAAGACTGACGATGATGACTTTAGAAAGGACAAGAGCTAAAGTAAAAACCAGAATGGGCATCCCGGAAAGCTTTGAAGTTAATAGTGGTTTAAGACAGGGGGGCCCATTATCGCCTGTACTTTTCAATCTCGTCCTAGAAGTAACGATTCGCGGAATAAAGATGAACCCAGGATGCACTATTTACAATGGCCTTACACAGCACATGGCATATGCTGATGATGTGGTTATCACAGGTAGAACCGAAACAGCATTGGCCGGTGCTGTTGAAGAATTCAAGACAGCAGCTCTCAATTTGGGTCTCGAAATGAACATGGACAAGACCAAATATATGAAAACCTCCAGACGGACAGATGGAAGAAGAGATACGGTTGATGTGGGGGAGGACACGTTTCACTGCTGTAGTACATTTAAATACCTGGGAGGAGTTGTGACGGAGAAGAACAATCTAGACGTTGAAGTAAAAAGCAGAATGGTTGCAGGAACCAGATGTTTTTATGCAGTATAAAAAGCTCTCCATTGTAAAACTCTCTCAAGAAAGGCAAAACTGTTGATTTATAAATCTATAACAAGACCAATAGTGATGTATGGCAGTCAGACGTGGACTCTCACTAAAGATACCGGAAGAGCACTGCTGGTCTGAGAGAGAAGAATATTAAGAAGGATCTTTGGTGCTGTGAGAGAGGAGCACAGGTGGCGGATAAGAAGCAACGCCGAGATCGCACTATTGTATGGCGAGCCTGATATACTCTGTGCTATCAAGAAGGGCAGGCTTAGATGATTGGGACACGTCGAAAGAATGGAGCCCAACATGCTGCCAAAAATAATGTTTAATGGTGCACCAGGAGGAAAGAGGAAGAGAGGCAGACCCAGGCGCAGATGGATAGATGACCTGGAGGAGGATTTGCGGAGGCTGGGGATACGAAATTGGAGGAGCCTGGCGAGGGACCGAGAGGAGTGGAGGGGGATGGTGGCAGAGGCCCAGGTCCTTCAAGGACTGTGCCCAAGAACAAACAAAACATATATATATATATATATATATATATATATATATATATATATATATATATATATAATATGTTTTGTGAACTCAATATTTTGAACATTTGTTTTCTCGACGAATTGATAACTTAAAATAAATTTGTTCACCCTTCAACTTCGACTTATCCAGTTTTAATTGTATCTCATTTCCTGACCAATAAGAAATTTCCATTCATCAATGATTTAACTATTTCTGGACAATTGTATATATTATTGTAGTTTGGTAGTTTTAAATAAAATTAAATGAAACACCAACTGAATAATAGATAAACGTGTTGAACTAGTATAAAAACATAACAAGGTTAAGCAATAACACTATAGTCGTTAATAATGATAATAAACATATGACAATGATATTACAAAGAGGTAGATAGTAACAATAAAAAACGAAAGGAAAAGATATCACCACAATAGGATATGAATAAAAAATTCATTAAAATGAAAAAAAAAAAAAAAATATATATATATATATATATATATATATATATATATATATATATATATATATATATATATATATATATATATATATATATATCTGTACCACTGCTACCCATGTAGGGTCTTGGATTCAGTAATCAGGTAAGAGTGTACTGTTGTTGGACCTAAGGTCGCTAAAGGAGGAGATTTGTCGGAAATATGCAACCACCAGGCTTTTCCCCAATTAAGAGTACCCACTTTAAAGAGGCTGGGGGTGCCCCAGGAGGGTCAGTTTATCTCATATGTTAGTTTTAAACTTGAAGATTTTGATTTGAATTTTTTTTCCTCGTAAATTATGTATGACCAGCATTAATTTATATAATCATAATTTAGATTAGATTATAATTATCTGTTTTCAGCATTAGTATCATTATTATAAACACGGTATATAGGCCACCGATATATTTTAAATAATTATTATTAAGCTGTAATGGCCCTACTTTTAAATGTATTTCACGTTTCATTTTTTTCATTATTATTTTGTCAATAATTAAAAAAAAAATTTTTAAATTTATTACAAGAACCTTTATGTCCACTGTGTTATGGAAAAAAATGAAAGTTAGAGATTATTTTTTCGTTTGTCACAATATAACGTTCTGTTGTGATTCAAATAAGAAAAAAAAAATATCAATAATAGTATAATAAACAGCATTTAAACTCCTCTTTATTAAAAGTATAAACTAGTGACATGTTTCGGGAAACAAGGTCCCATCATCAGACTGAAAACAGTATTTAACAATTTATTATAATCACACTATATTTTTAACATCTAAACAATACTATTCATATTTCTACCTATCACAATGTATATATTATAAATTACCTTTAAAATGATTTCTTGGTGTTAACACACCGTGTCTGTTTCTCTTTTACATAGTCAATAGATTAATTCATCTACCTTATGGGTACAAGGGCCAATCCTAATTTATACTGTTGTTTTTAGTACTAAGTTGGCCAATCTTATATTATTAATTCATTTTGAACACGTGCAAAAACTGAACCACAAATTCAATTTTGATAATGTTAAAATCTTACAACCCGAAACCAAAACACATAATAGAAAAATAAAAGAAGCGATATACATTAATAAAACAATAAATAATGCAATAAACTACAAAACAGACACAGATAAAATAGGTTATTTTTTTTTATAAATATAAAAAGGTTATTTATTATATATACATTGTGATAGATAGAAATATGAATAGTATTGTTTAGATGTTAAAAATATAGTGTGATTATAATAAATTGTTAAATACTGTTTTCAGTCTGATGATGGGACCTTGTTTCCCGAAACATGTCACTAGTTTATACTTTTAATAAAGAGGAGTTTAAATGCTGTTTATTATACTATTATTGATATTTTTTTTTTTCTTATTTGAATCACAACAGAACGTTATATTGTGACAAACGAAAAAAAATAATCTCTAACTTTCATTTTTTTCCATAACACAGTGGACATAAAGGTTCTTGTAATAAATTTAAAAATTTTTTTTTTTAATTATTGACAAAATAATAATGAAAAAAATGAAACGTGAAATACATTTAAAAGTAGGGCCATTACAGCTTAATAATAATTATTTTTAAAATATATCGGTGGCCTATATACCGTGTTTATAATAATGATACTAATGCTGAAAACAGATAATTATAATCTAATCTAAATTATGATTATATAAATTAATGCTGGTCATACATAATTTACGAGGAAAAAAAATTCAAATCAAAATCTTCAAGTTTAAAACTAACATATGAGATAAAAATATAGTGTGATTATAATAAATTGTTAAATACTGTTTTCAGTCTGATGATGGGACCTTGTTTCCCGAAACATGTCACTAGTTTATACTTTTAATAAAGAGGAGTTTAAATGCTGTTTATTATACTATTATTGATCTATAAAAGTAACTCCTTCATTGAAGAATTTAAAAAAAAATTATGTTTTGCCTTTTTGAGATATTTTTAATTTTTTTTATTGTAAACAAATATATTGAGTCAAGTAACTGTGAAATTTAAAATTTTAGTTACAAAAAGATTGGTAATTTTAATTCGCAAAAATAAAACATACCAATATATATATATATATATATATATATATATATATATATATATATATATATATATATATGTGTAAATAAATAAATGGAATTAATTGAAGGGACAGAATGAAGTTTAGTTTTATCATTTTCATTGGTCTTTGTTTTCTAATAAATTTATTTAAAGTTTAACCTATAGATTCTATAACAGATACATTCCGATAGCTAAAGTCTTGATATAAAAAGTATTTAAATACAATTTTTTGTAAGAGTTGAAGGATTCTAAGATATGTTCTAATAGCGGCTGTCACCGAGCATGAAGACACAGTTCGATTTTCGGACCCTTGGGGATCTTTTCCTCAAAGCGTTAGCTCCGTAATAAGCCAATTAATCTTTTCTCCGATAAGTGAAGGAAATGTTTGAGAAAAATCTACTCGGCAACGAACAAGGCCACATCTTTTTCAGACCATTGTCAGCATATAAAGTTAGGTGAGTCAGTATACCAACGTTTTTCATTATATCAAGTATATTCATATTTATGAATTTATATACTTCATAATGCTAAACTATAATTCATTAGCTGGAAAAAAACGATTGTTATTCTGATCGTTAGTAATCCTAAAGTCTGGATTAATTTATTTTAAAAACTTATTTCCTAATTTTATAATAGATACAAAGGCAATAGATATGGTGAGACCCCGCTACCTCCAATTCAAATAAGCGTGGCAGTGGGATCAGACTCGAATAAACTCCAGAAAGGAGGAAAGGAAAGGTTTGAAAAGATTAAGGAATTTATGAATATTGATGACACGCCAGCTCAGGACAATGATCAAAATGAGCAAATATTTTATGAATTAATTTTCAAGCAGTCTAAATGAAAATTATTGCTTTGAAAACAAAATTTGAAATATTTGTATTTTTTGATTTAAAGCTAAAACTTCAAACGATTTGTGCGGCCTCAAGACAGTCACATATTCCCGTCTTAAATTTTTCACTATTGATCAACTTTACCCAATTTTTCTACTATTTTCGGCTCAGGGTTTTAGAGATTATAAAATTAAAAAAATCATAGAGTTAAAACGTAAATATGGGATTTACAATAACCACCCTCTCTTTAGATGGGATTTTTTTGGATTCACCCCATTTTGAACATATGTAATCAATGGATCTTCCCAAAGAGATTTTAGATATTATATTATAAATTATATAGTATAGAATTTAATATTAAGGAATCCTTGGATCTTTGCTTCCTAGCGATTCTACTCTTAGTTTCTCAGGGTTTGGCTTTCCAATTTTGTATTGTCTTTTTTTGGTCTGTTTATTAACCTGGTATCATTTGCAATCATTTGCAAACGATACTCGTACATTGAGATAAATATCTCCTCCTTAACATTCTTTCCTTCAAATACCAGTAGATTCTTATTGTCTGTCCTTCATATTTTTACACTGCCATAAATTGCTTGAACCTCGGGGAGGAAATTTCTTGATCCTGCTTTATATAATAATAAGAGAGAGTACCAAATCTTATAAAACATTTGAGAACATATTTGAATTGCTTTCAGATATTGTGTAAGTAATTTTTAAAGCATTCATCAATCGAATCACCAGTATGTACCTCAACACATAGTCAACAAAGACTGAAACTGATACATCACGTTGAAAGTAGTATAAAATTGCATATCGAAGAGTTATTAGAAATAATAAAATCGTTCAAAACGAATCCAGATCTTTGTTTAAATGACCAGATAAATATTTCCAATAGTTCCATGTTGAATTCTTTTACAGTTGGAACAGAAAAATTAGAATCACTTCCATTTTGCCCCCTCAGGTGATTAGTATCAACTTTCGTGATTTTATGCCTTACATTTGTGAAATTTAATATATATACTATTTCCAAGTTTACTTAAGCCTTTTCCGGAATAGTTTAATTTTTTTTCCACATTTATTTAATCTTATTCCATTTTATTTTAAACTATTCCATTTATATTCCACCCTTTTCCGTATTTTTTAATTATTTTCCCATTTAGATTGAATCTTTTCCCATTTTTATTTAGACTTTTTCTAAATAGAATCAATCTCCTAAATTTGTATGGGAAATTAGAAAAAAGGGATAATAATTATCAAAACGCCATATTCAGACAATCGAGCATTTATTATTAATAAAACAATAATGTAAATATAAAATAAATCATTTATTATTCTTATAAAACACATTATAACTGAAAAAGATTAAATGAATGTTGAAATGGATTAAACATAGCTAGAAAAAGATTAAACTATTCCGAAAAATGTTCAAGTAAACTTACAAAATGTATATAATCTGTACACCAAAGTGCTAATGTATTGAAATTTTTTTTTATTTTAGGACTCGTGATGAAGGTTTGACAAACGAAGCTAGCCTTCGAATAAAAAATTCCAAGTGGCAAATAATTCGTGGATCCTGGATCCTCATCCACCAAGTGAGCTCTTGTTGGCTTCATAGTACCCTTCCACTTGGAGTCGGTTGGTTTTTCCAGACATCTTGTAATTATATTGCCAGTAACTAAAATGACGCAAGCTGTGCAGCTGCCCAAGGCAGACATCTGCACTGGAAGGGACCCGTCCTGCCTATTTTAGATCCTTTAAGAAAAGTAAATAATTATATTTAAAGAGTTTAAACTCTTTAAAGAATGTATTTTCTTTCTTAGAAATGAGAAGTATAAAAAAATACAAGGTCATGACAACTCTGGAACCGACGATCTATAAACCGTTCTTTTAATTAAATATCTACAGACGTTCATATATTTAAGTTCATAAACAAATTATGAATATTTCAAATAGCTCAAACATTTAATTTTCGAGATCATGAATACTAAAATAGCTTTAGTATAATAATCTTCTAAAATAATCAGTAAATGGTAGCACAAAATCAGTGGTTTGGGTGATGAGGGATGAAATTTAGTTTTACAAATTAATTAAAATATAATATTTTATATAATTATAATTTTAATTCGCTTATTTAATACTTCCTGATCCCTGTTGAAGGAAAGCACAACCTAGGAATCTGTCTAATTAAACGTCTTACTTGGACTTGACAGATTAGACTTAAAAGAACAGTTTGTTATACATTAGGTACAGATCATCGTTTTCGACTAATGTTCATCGTTGGAGATCATTTACTAGACAAGTGTTCAGAGCTCTCGTTTAATTACAAAAGACTCATTTATAGCAATTAAACCCATTATGAAATATATATATATATATATATATATATATATATATATATATATATAAATTAATAAAGAGTGAAAACATAAACCAATACCAGTTTTGACCAGACTTCATGCACACTGCCTATTTCTAGCGGATCATTTTTAGAACGCAGAAATGTATTTCTACAAGCCGCAGGAAGTGAGGCGAGGCGTTAGGGAAACTTGTAAACAATGATGGAAAAGTATTAACAAGTTTAGAACCTGTGAGTTAGATGAGAACCTCCTTAGCCCTCGAGCTCAGAACTAAATTTCCAGGCTGACCCAAGAGGTGACCTTGCAGTTTTCTCTCCTTCTTAAAGTACAAAGTTATTTAGCAATAATTCAGTGGAATATAATATTTTTATTTTTGTTTTTAGCTATTTATTGAAATTTACAACTGTATACAATAAAAAATAAAATACATGAAGTAAATGTGATGATAATGCTAAAAATGACACATTAATTGCTTTTAAAGCATCTACCAATTGGTAAAACTTAAAAAAGTTCTATATAATGAAGTACTATATTAGAAGGTCCCGAGGCCATCTTCTTTTCAGGAGCCTCGGTAGCCCAGTAAAACAAGGCTCCGAAAGGCCGTTTTCAAGAAAAAACTACTGAACTTTTATTCTCAACGAATCTTTATATTTTTTGGGTTGCAGAAACCGAATCTGAAGTTTGCTACCACGGCAACCGTCGGCTTCATTCCCAAAATCGAAAAAAAAATTATTATAAGTTATTTTCACTTTTATACTTATAACATGACAAAGAAGCATTTTTCGAAGAAAGTCTTTAGCTATTAATTGTAGCTTTTATCTTAAAAATGACACGTACACATTAATTATTTACATCGGAGGCCGTGCAAATCCATTTTTGTACCCAAAACATTTGACCTGTTTGGTAACAAAAATTGTTTTTTTTTTCAATGATTGACTTTCATATTGGAAAATTCAATGGACTAAGCAGCATTAATCTATGTTTTAATAGAGATAGGGGAGACAGGTTGCTTTCGTTTTCAACCTCCAAGGTGACAGGTTACACTACAATCACCAAATAAAAAATACCAACTAAATTAATCTAATTCAAATAAGTTAATATATCTATAAAAACGATTCTTTATAACTAAAATAACAGATTTTGCAAGGTCATGCGTAACACTAGTTTCATACTCCTCCATCGAAACATGGTGTCGAAACAATGCCAAAATAAGTTGTCATTTTATTAATTGAACCTCAATAACCTTATTAAACATCCAATAGTAACAGTAAGGTAAAAAAAAAAAATATATATATATATACACCCACACACACACACACACACAGATTGAAAGAGAGAGAGAGAGAGAGAGAGAGAGAGAGAGAGAGAGAGAGAGAGAGAGAGAGAGAGAGAGAGAGAGAGAGAGAGAGAGAGAGAGAGAGAGAGAGAGAGAGAGAGAGAGAGAGAGAGAGAGAGAGAGAGAGAGAGAGAGAGAGAGAGAGAGAGAGAGAGAGAGAGAGAGAGAGATGAGAGAGAGAGAGAGAGAGAGAGAGAGAGAGAGAGAGAGAGAGAGAGAGAGAGAGAGAGAGAGAGAATGAGAGAGTCTCTTTTTGCCGCTATGAGGTTTTCCGCTGTCCTAACCAGAACGGGAGTGTCGAAATTCATTTTGCAGGACCACCACGAAAAAATAATTTTATCTGAATGGTTTTCGATACTGGATAAGTATTGTTTTGAACATCGGTTATGCAAGGGTATGGCTTGCTAAAATCACACATAATAGCTACACCTTTCAGTCCAAATCATATAACAATCTTTTCTCCACTTTATAGGGATTGGGTCTTTCTGAGCAGAATCACCTGACACCAGTGCAGATTGAAACAATAGAAAATAATTCTTCCACTACTACTAAGTTCATATGGGCTTAATGTACTAGGAATATTAGGAAATTTCAAATTGTAAAAATTACGCCACAGTCTATAACCTTTCTATATCCATGGCATAAGATATCCAATGTTGGCTTGGAAAACCTTAGCGAAATATATTTTCGTAGAAACAGACCGCCCATGGTCTGCGCCTCTTGGCACACATCCATCTTGACATTCTAAAAGTTCTCGAAAGAGCTATGCAGTCAAGTATGACGGTGTAGGTTTGCCACAAGATTCACATGCTTGTGGAAGACGGTCTTCATGAGCTCATACTCCAAAGTTATAATCTAGATATTAGCATATAAGCATTACTGAATATTTGTGCCCATTTTTATATTGGTCTAACATTGTTCTATTACCATTTAATTGTTGTCCAACTGTTCATGTTTAGGATGACCTGGATAAATAATAGTTACTTTATTTTTTTATGTTTCTAAAATAACTAAAAAAGAAAAAACATTTTCTTTTGTTTTGAGTACTTTTGCCTCTATAAAATCTCGAACAAGAATTCATTTTTAAGAAATATTAGTGTCATAAGAGCGTGAAAAATTTATGTATAAAAAAAAAAAACTTTAACATGAAGTAACTTTTAAGAGCTAAGATCCAAGAAAAAATAACTATTTCAATAAAAAAAAAAAAATCTAAATTAAGTACTAAACCTTATACTAAACAAAGGAGTATTTCTTGCTTAAATTACGTACGTTTCACCTGTATGGGGCACAACTTGTGCAACCAACTACAATACATGAATCAAAATTAACGCACGAGAAACATCAATTGTTTGTTGTTAAAATATCAACTTTACTATACAACATAAATCTTCTCTCTATCAAACATTAATTCTTAAGGCATACCAAAGCATTCTTTGCAAAAATAACTAAACAAAATTATCTTTTCCAAGCAATTCATCAAAAAATACACTCACAAAAGTAAATAAGAGGCACTCCTAAAAAAACTCAATTTACACGTCTCTGGCTTGTTATGCAACATATAAACATTATTTATTAAGGATTTTTCCTAAATTATCCTACTATTTATAGAAGTACGTAAAAATGTAAAACTCATCTATTACTGAATATAACTAACTATATTAATGAAATAGAGGACGTAAGCCCGGAGTATGCTCTCTTGAGTAGCTCTTTTACATATTCAACTATGATCTCTGCAAATTTCACACATTAGGGAAATGGATGAAACAAAATCTGAAAATAAAAACCATTAAATCATGTAAAAAGTAATGTTGTTAACTTGTGTTACGCTTTCTCACATTAGGGAATAGTAAATAAGAAAACATATAAAACACTAAATCCATGATAAAATTTATGTTAACTTATGTTACACCGTACATATGTACGAAACAAATTAGAAAATATTTTTATAACTCACTAAACAATAGAATCCAACTTAAGACTAGGGGGACTCGATACCCGTTGGTATAAGTGAAGAACTTAGGTAATTTTAACTAATTAAGAAGTTAGTGAAGTTTTATCGATTAAAATCTTGTATAGAAGTATAAATTTGAGAATTATTTCTTCAATGATATTTTCAAGGATAGATGCGATTTTTAACCTGATACTATTGTACTGATTAGTTGGTTGAAGATTACGTAAAAGCATGTACGAGTTGGTAACCCAGAGTTGGTAACAGAGACTATTAAAAAACTCACAAGACTAGTATCTAAGACTCATTAAACAGATACTCACAATATCAAAAAGCAAAGGATCGATATTTTGATTAGGCAATAATGTTTAGTGTGGCAGAAATAATTTAATGATTTCATCTGGTTGGATTATAATTTCTAACCATCAAAGAAACTAACACTGTCAAAAGCGTGTGGAAAATATAGTTTCTGCCTCAACACTGTACATTTATATTATTAGTATAGTAATCTTTTCTAGGGTAAACCTTGCTAGAACTGTGAAGATGGTGTTGTTAAAATTTAGTTTAGAAGGTTCAATAGTTTTACCATTGCAAACTCAATTTCAGGATGGCGCTAGCCACATAACGGCCCATTTTAAAACCTCACTGCGATCAACATGTTGTACCACATATTTACAGCTTTTTAATAGCAATTTAATTGAAAATAAGTAAGTTTAATTACAACTAGGAACCTTTGCTAATCCATCTTGAATGGCGCTCGCCAACTATTCGTCGATTGTCAAACTTCACTGCACACTACATACGTATCATTTTTTTAATGACAATTTAATTTAATATCTGTAAATTACGTAATTGTTAAACCTTCCTTAAACTATGAAGATGATGCGGTTAAAATTTGGTCGTGGTTAGTGATCAAAAATGGAAAATGGCTTGTCCTTTTATATAATATTATAGATTGTATACAGTTGTAAATTACCAACGATTAAAGGTTTTTGAAAGAAAAATAATAAGAAGAATATATAGTGCAATAAGGGTTGATGGAGGTTGGAGAGTAAAAAGTAATGCTGAAATCGCAGATATACTAAAAAATAAGGATATCGTCAACAATATAAAAGCAAATATACTGTGATGGGCCGGAAATGTTGAAAGGAATAAGGATGAAAGAACTAAGAGGAAAATGCTAGATATGATAATATTGGAGAGGAAGAGAAGGAGAGATAGACTGAGAAGCCGATGGAAAGATGAAGGGGCGAGAGATGCGGCGAGGTTGGGAGTTGGGAACTGGAGGATCGCTGCGGGTGAGTGATTCGGAAGGCCAAGGGTCACGCCAACCAGTAGAGCCAGCGAGTAAAATAAAGTGTAGATTGTATACAGTTGTAAATTTTAATAAATGGCTAAAAAATTTAGATACATGAGGGAAAAGAATCACACAATCTTATTCCTAAGTTAAAAACTGTTTAAAAAGCCTTATGTTCAGAAACTTTTTTTTTTTTTTTTCTTTCAGTAACTGTTCGATGAATCGTAGAATTTTATATATTTTGTGATCCATTAAGAAATATTTAATTTCCTTGCGAAACAAGCCCCTTTTATAAATTTCTAAAAATAACTTCCAAATAACCCTCTATTGGGAGTTAGTGAGGTAGAAATTCGGTGATATATCTAGAACAGCTTGAGGGGAGGGAACGTTGATTGGAACACCGTCTATGTCCCTTCTAAAAATAAATTGAGGAGGAAGACGTGAACAGGAAATACGGTGTACTACACCAACACATCTCTCAACTACTTATAGATTTTTAAAGTTATAATTAACTAAATAAAAGTTACAAGATTTCGTCATTGCCATGCCCGTATCCGGTTTTGAAGAAATATACCGGAACATGTATTAAGAGCTAAAATTATTTTCGAACAATTTTTTTTTCATCTTAAATGAAATATATATCTTAGCTAGTTTGAAGTTTTATATCGCGATACTGTAACTGATCAAATACTTCAATGTTTAAATTTTTAAATAAATAAATATATACTTGGGACTCCATTAACCGATTCGGTTGGGGTCCGATAGGTATGATAAATATAAAAGGTAATATAAAATATAAAATAAAAGGTAAATAACGCAGGATAGTTAACTTCACTTGAGGTACGCATGATGATATAGAAGGATCAATACAATTAGGATTGATGAATTAAATGCCACTTCTATTGAGCTAAAATTATTTTCGAACAATTTTTTTTTCATCTTAAATGAAATATATATCTTAGCTAGTTTGAAGTTTTATATCGCGATACTGTAACTGATCAAATACTTCAATGTTTAAATTTTTAAATAAGTAAATATATACTTGGGACTCCATTAACCGATTCGGTTGGCTCAATAGAAGTGGCATTTAATTCATCAATCCTAATAGGATAGTTAACATAATTTCCAGATCTATAACATAATAACAAAATAATACTTATTATTTATGCATTAATAATATTCATAAATAATATTATTACTTATATATAAATGTTAAATGAAATGAAAAAATAATCTTTATTCTGGGACATACCTATTGCCCGCCTAGAATAACAAACATGAATAATAAAGTTGTATAATAGTCTGGCTATCTTAATTTCAAACGAAGATTATAATATGTATAAAAGACGATGTATATATATGTATATATATATATATATATATGCACACACATATATATCTAAAATAAAAATAAAAATAATTGATAAAAAAAATAATAAAATAATAATAACAATATGATGATATAATAACCATATGCTAATATAATAATTACAATCCGTTCAGGAAAAATAAGGAAATATATAAAATATATCAATAAAATAAAATAAAAATAATGAATAGAAAGGGGAAGATATATAGAAAGAAAATTTGGAATTGAATTGTTATGAGGGGAGAAATTATAGATGAAGACAAGGACCGGCAAAATTTCTGAGAGGCATAATTTTATTAGTTTAACGGGCATACCATCTGTACCTACGGAATCGGTAGAAGATTTCGTGATAGAGGAGATAATTTCTGTGGGAGTTATGTAGGAAAAATAAAAGCCATTGTCACTGAAAGGTGCTTCAGAGGAAAAACTGGTATAATGGGTAGAAGAGGAGTTAAAGATTTGAAACGAAATAGGCGTTAGATCATTAGGTGAAACTGGGAAGTTGGTTGAGGTTGGGGATCCGTGGGGTTATGAAGGAAGAGTTTTCGAAGGAGTTGCCATTTTGACTTTTAAACAGGAGAGGACGATGGGGCATCGAGGAAATAGGGAGATTTCGCACGCCGAATTCTTGATTGCAACAAGTTACGGAGTATGTACTTTGAAAGCTTTATAAGTTGTCCATGTGTCTGGTTCGTCGGAGTAGTCTTCGTGCAGCCTCACACTTTTTCTGTAGATCTTTAATTTTTTTAGACATCCATGGTGCAGGCCGACGTATAGGTAGGGATGTATATATATATATATATATATATATATATATATATATATATATATATATATATATATATATATATATATATTATGAACTATTTATTTATATTTACTGTACACATAATATACAATAAGTAAATTGGAGAATATTGATAAGAATGTAAATAATTACACACTCAGAAGGTCTTTTGGCCGTCTTTTTTTCAAACGCCTTGGACGATTACGAGAAGGATTAGAAGGTTTAGTAGAGCCCTAAGGCTCAACTCCGTATTTATAAATTGGTCTAATTATTGTCATGTAAATAAGTCTTTTGTAATTTATTAGGAGCTTTGAACGTTTGTCTATTAGATGTTGGAGTAATCGGAAACTATTACCAACATCGATCAAAAAATGTATAGCTTTAATAAAATCAGTAATTATCTTTTGTTTAAGTACCGACATTCTATCTGCCACCCCACGATCTCTCCATTGTTTGAAAACCATTAAATCGAAGGATGTCGCATGAATTCTGCCTTCGAGATATTGAAGTGCCTTTTCCAATCCTTCATCTTGAGAAAATTTTAACGACCATTCGTTTCCTAATAGACCTTCCTCCCCACCCTCCAGCCTTCACATAGAGATGTTCGTACAAAGAATACCTGTCTTGTTCGGATGTCAAATGTTTTGTGAAAAAATTATAATACATCCAAAAAAAAAAAGATCCCTACCGTATGCCATATTCTTTTCAGACACCTCAGAAGGTAATCGGGAATTGAATAGGATATAAATTGGGAGACAATTGAAATTGAGTATGGGGTTTATTATGGAAGAATAATTTTGAACCAAATCAGTAACATATATGGATGGCATTAAGATCATTATAAATAAGTTTATTCGGGACAATTAGGAGGATAGAGGATTTGAAGATTATAAGGATTAGATACAAGAAGAATTGGATGGCTTAGCGGAGCCCATAAGCTCAACTCAATATGTCCAAATAGGTCTAATTATTGTCAGAGCAATTAACTCAATTCGTCAAAATCATAAGACCTTGAATAATTAGCTGTATAAAATATTTATTTACTACGTTTGGAAAAAAATAAGTGGTTTGATCAGAAACGAATAAACGTGAAAGAATAAACCAACGACACCCCACATGGATAGGTAGAAATGCCTTTCCCTGTAACAGCAGACTCATCTGTCCATAAAATCCTCCTCAAATTCTTCAATATCAATATCAATAAAATTTAGGTCTATGTTCATTGTCATTGGGTTTTAATCCTTACATTGAAAATCTAATTAACCTTCCGTTACTCGCGGTACCGGTATGTACATAACTAGTCGCGGTTCACCTGTGAGGTGATTCATCAGCAAAAAATGTAAACGATGATTTTTTTTTACTTTATATATTTATATGTAAAGGGGATAAATGGAAAAATCATAATTTGAGTAGTTATCAATTTAAAAAAAAAGTATTTTATGAAACATTATTATTCATAAAGTACTTAAGAACTTATATGAAAAAAATATTGTAAACACTTGTAAACTGGAAAAATATGCACATACCAATTCAAAAAACTATAAATATTAATAGTTGAAATTAACTTAGACCAATAAAAAATTATAAAGTATAAGTGTAAAAAAATAATAATTAGAGATAACTACAATGCAGTGCTAACAATATAAGCTGAGAAAAAAGCCATAATTACATATTCTGATAATTAGTTTTTCTAATTATATAAATTAAAAGAAAAATATCAAATTAATCTTCCTCAACAATTTGATTTAGGGATATTCCCACTGTCGCTACTACTGCACTGTGGTGTACCTAATAATTCCCAAACCTAATTTTTTTCGACATTTATATAGATTAATAAAAAAAATTAATTCATATTTATCAATATAAATGAATGAAACAGGAGACAGATATTAGTTCATGAAAGTATATTGAATTTAAATAACGGACATTAGTGGTCGCGACGCGCCTGAGAGGTGATTTTCATTTCTACGTCTACTAAATTCACTCGTTGAAATTTACTCCGATACTGAGTGGAAGAGGAGGAAGAAGGAGGAGGATTGCAAGAAGGGGAAACTTGTTTTTTTTATTTTTGGCCCAAGACTTCAATTGAAGTCCTATACTGACCTGGGTGGGAAGGTCAAGATTCATTTCTTGGGTCCGTTCCGGATTCGAACCCACGACCTAATGGACTAGAGTCTGGGGACAAGATATTCCATGAGCCGAGGCTAGCCGATTCCACCCGAACCTGATGGCCGATTCCACCCGAAGCTCCCCCACTACATTCTCTCGCAGCTTGCGGATAAGATATTCCTTCGCCCCGACTATTTCTACTGTAAGACTAGAGTATGGTGATATGGTTTAATTAATAATAATATTAATTAATATAATATGTAATAATTAATAAAATATATTAACATTAATAATTAATTAGTCATTTTTTTTTAATTGAGCATTTAAACGTATTAGTAAATATACATACATTTAAAGGTAAACATTTTTAAACTAAAAACTGATTTCATTATCTATAATAACTGACCTCATCTCAAAAAACATTTAGAAACCAAATTAGGTAGAAATAAAAAATGAAGGTTGTTTTTTTTTTTTTCAAAAATTTTGGTGAGGAAAATTTTTAAACTAAAAAACTGATTTAATTTTCAGATTCCTCATCTCAAAAAACAAGTAGAAACCAAATTGGGTCGAAATCAAAAATTAAAATTTTTTTACCTCCAAGATTTTAGAACGCAAGATGTCAACTTGCTTCAAAACGTAAATAATTAGCCCTATCTCACAGATTTCGCCACCGATTACAACCAAATTTTAAGGGCATATAGAAGTCGTAAAAGTGCACAGATTAGCCCAAATCCGGAGGTCGCAGGATATCTCCTTACTGTGATAACTCCAGTTATATTTCACCTCGGAAATTTTTTAAAAAATTACTTTTTTCCCACTGAAATTTGAAATAAACCCAATGTACACATATAGAAAGCGGAATGCACGCTGATTCTTGTGATGCCTTTACTATTTTAATCAGTTTACCACAGCAAATGTTACAGCCGCTAGAAGTGGTTGCTAAAATCTCAACGCCGAAAAATGGTGAAAGGGGTAAAAAAAAAAGTATTTTCTGATTTTGATCAAATTTTTTGTGTAAGGGTTTTCTTGTGCTATGAATCCAGATGTGAGGTCAGTTTTCCATTAAAAAAATTTCCCATTGATTTACAGCTGATTTTAATGGAATTTAGCCATATTTTTTTTAATTATTGAGCATCCTGAAGCCAGGTCGTGTCTTGAGGATAAAGAAAGTATTTTTATTTCAAATGGCAAACAAAAATACAACTTTACCTGAAGAAATCATTTGGATAAGATATTCCATTCCCGTCGCCGGGCGACGGGAATGGAATATCTTATCCACAAGGTGAAGAGCTGCGAGAGAATGTAGTGGGGGTAGGTTCGGGTTGATTCGGCCATCCCTCGGCTCATGGAATATCTTGTCCCCAGACTCTAGTGACCTAATGGTTACAAGCGCGCTGAGACCCTCACCCCAACACACTCGGTCATTGAATCCCCGAAGGGGAAACTTACACGTGCTCTTTTCTGTAAATTACAGAAACTTTACTTCGCTGGATCACACATTTTTGATTAAATATTTGGTAATTTTTTAAAATATTGCTTACTTTTATTTAATTAAGTTTTTACATTTATATATATATATATATATATTTTAAATCTTATCCTAACTAAATATATATATATATATATATATATATATATATATATATATATATATATATATATATATATATATATATATATATATATATATATATATATATTATATTTATATATATATCAAGATTTATCCTAGTCCATTATTAAAGTTATTTAATGTTTTCTTTGCATTATTATTTTTTTTTTTTTAACCAACAATTATATGTATACATATACAGATATTTTACAACCAAATTAAAATTTATATAATTATGCTATTGTATCTATACTCAATATTGTATTATTTGTGATATATCATCATTCATATGTAATATACTATAATGTAATAGATATCATACATGTAGTATGCCTACAACGGCCTGGAACATGTATTCGATCTGTAATAAACGGTCCCTTTTGGGGTTACGATTAAAAGAAAAAATAAAAATAAAAAAAAAGTAAAATCTATTTAACTGATTTATTTATTTTGATTCTATTATTAACATACCTTGATTCTTTTATAATTTAGTGTGGTGTGAATTAATATTACTTTTATCTGAATGTATTTTTATTTAATTTTTTTTTTATTGCTAAATATTTCTGTAGGATGACTTGTAAGAAGCAACTAGAAGGTACAAACAACCTGTTCATTGGAGTTATTTTTAATGTTGCTACTTTAAAAATGTATTCGGTTTATTACATCATCCGGTTTTATTCAGTCTAAAATTGAAGGTTCAATTCAAAATTTTCACCCAGGCTAGAATAGGTTGGTAACCTATTGGATAGCCCATCCTTTCATAATCATATTCAAAAGCTTCAAGCCTGAGAGACAATCCAAGGAAGGTTAATTCTTCAAGACTTAATTAGGGTGCTAGTTTAACAAATTTATTTTCCAGATAACTTTGATTGCTTCAACATATCAACTACATGAAAGTATTAATCTATGGACTTTATCCAAGTTATCAATTCACACTAAGTATCAGTATGCCTGAACTTGGCGGGACTTTGACAGGTTTATAATGAACTTAAACTTGAAAACTTTAAACCTTATAATTGAAAAAAGAACTTTATAAATGAAATTAAAAGGTGTTAAAATCAAGTTATTTATAAATTTAGATCAATAATTGTATTGCACCATCAATATTTGACTATACTTCTATCAAACGTTTAATTTGTAATTTTCGTTTCATTCAATATATTTTATGCGTATTAAATGATACATAATGTGTATAATTTTGTTATATAGTAAACACGTCTTCACGTATTTTAAAGTTCGTTAAAACTGATAATATTTGCAATTCAAACTGATTCGTTTTGTACGAAATATCTTACAAACATATTGCAAGTGATATTTCATATTACGTTAAACACGTTCAATTATAATTCATTAAAAATATATTTCATGTTCCTGGTTTCTTTCCTCTTATTCCCTCACCTTGATTATTGTTGTCGGTTTTATGGAGGCCTTTCGATGTAGACAGATTTCTAGAGGACAGATTGAAGCGAATTATGAACAGTTTCGCCAGATTTGTCATCGATATCCCGAGGCGCTCCCGTGTTACCCACCTCTATTCCGAAATAAACTGGCTTTATCCCACTTTCCGTAGGCAATATTTCTTTGGTACATTCCTTTTCAAAATTATCAATATCCTTAATTTTTTCTCTATTTATGATTTTCTTCAGTTCAGATCTGCAGTCAATTCAATGCACTTGAGTTCTTTCTGATCTTAGTGATCCATCCCTTAAAACCGTATTCCAACGCTCCTTCCTCTTTTGCTAACCCTCCTCTGGAATTCTATTCCTCCTCATATCAAACAAAATCCATCAATACATTAAAATACTGCTATTTTCAGTACCTCGTTCTTATGCAAGGTGACGCTTGGACTCCACTTAATAAAAATGTTTCTTAATAAAAGCATTGAGATACTTTTATTGTGTTTTAACATGGTCCATGTTTTTACGGGGTCTAACTCGAGATCAAGAGTGTAACAGTCCGTCCGTCAACTCTCGTAACAATTATTTTATTGTTACTCATCAATAAAAAAAAGTAAAATTATAAATTAATATTGATTTTTCTAATGTTACTTTCACACTTCAAGGTCACACTAGAGTCTAATGTTAATTAAAATGATATTATTATTGATAATTGTATAATATTATTATTATGATTAAATGATTGTATATACTAACTTAAATATATACCTATTCGCCAAACGTGTACCATGTATCTTTGCTTTGATTCTTGATGTAAACTGAGATAATCGGGGAGTCAGAGTGTCCCTCAGAAGTCATCAGACAATGCATGTACAACGATAAACACAAATTACAGGAGGCAATATTTTTTTGTTGTTGTTGTTGTTTTTGCAATAAACTAAGCATTGCATCATAGTAACTTATTTCTTACTTCATTTGTAGAGTGTTCTCTTTTTTTCTTTATATATCTTCGAGTTAGTATTTATGCACGTATTATCTTTATTACTGTTCTTTTTTCATTTTAATTTCTTGGACCAGAAATGATTTTATTTTTTTGCACTTACTTGTATTTCCTAAGGTACGTTGTCCCAGAATAATATTATTTTTCTATTGTATTCTATTCTATGTTGTAATACACGTAATTTTTTAAGTGTTCAAAATTCCATTACGATACTTGAAAGACTAACAGTATCCGTATTGACGAGTCCCATTATATATAAATGTATGTCTCAACAATGAAATAAGAACTATATTTAATAATTTTTAAATGGTTCTTATTTAGTCGTGATACTAAAAGCTGGCAGGACCAGTGTTTTTGTGTCTTCCACTTGACTCGGAAGCGGTAGGACCTGGTTCATTCCTTCATAATTAACGAAGCTTCAGTTAGAGCAAAGGAATCTCTAGAGACTGATCAAGAAAAGAAAGACTTTTTCCACCTACCTTCCGGATTATTTATTGGATCTTTTGAAAAAGTTACTTCAGGTGTCACAATTGACTTCAATACTTGCACAATTGGCAGCACTATTTAATTTTCAACAAATAAATTATCAATGTCTATTCCATGACAGAAAAAGATTAATATTGGTGGGTTATTTTTCAAACGAAAATCTAGCAGAATCTTAAATAATTGTATTTAGGAGGTCCTAAATAAACAAACAAATGTATTTCTGCATAAAAATAATAACAAATCCATATTTTACTTGTTTGATGTGTATTTAAAGAATGAACAACATTATATTCTAAAAAACTTTGATTACAAATATTGTTACAATAAATTTCTTAAAATAATTATCAGCTAATATCTGAGCAAGTAAGAGTGACTTTATACTGACATTTCCTAGAAATTTATTGTTATACCGATTGCTCCACATACTACATGAATACTGACAAAACGTGGAAGAGTAAAGGCTGCTTGATCTGTGAATTGACTGCTTGATCTTGAAGTGACAGACTACAAGACATGTTTCTTGTGACAACGCAAAGGACAGACGACAGACATACAGTTACGTAATGATTGTTGTATCGGTTAAGTGACACTGGGTGACGAATATTGTATATTATATTAATTATAATATTATAATTATATTTTAATGAATTGGTAAACAAATATTAAGACTCGTTTCATAGGTACAGTGCATCTTTACCTAAGGACTGAACCTTTAAATTTGTTTTTGTTTTTTCTAACCCATTCTGCAGAATTGGTTATACCTAAATCGCTGGAGACCCAGTAATGGTTATTTCGTTTAAAAACTGCGTTTGTCTAAAGTAGCCCCACATGTTCAATGCGGCCCCGTTTACGATATAAGACTTTTATTGAACCAATACTAGTGAGTAGTTCTTTAGGAATTATTGACATTCCATTGTAATAACTATTCATGTATATATTGTATACAGTTTAAATATCAATAAAAAAATTAAAAAGGGCAAACTGATTTATGAATTTCTGTATAATAAAGTTTATTCTTTTCCCCAAACAGACCATCCTTAGGACGGACCTCGGGGGCTATTGTAGATCTTAGCAAACCACAAGATGATAGCCTACTAAAATAAACGGAGTATATCATTTTTTTCTCTTTTTAATGCTTAATTTTTAACTAATATTCGACATGGATCCTCCTAAAACCATGGTTTGTTTTTGCTACGAGAACCGAACTCCGCTAACTCGAGCACACCCGCTTCAGCCCTTGCAGTCTGAGATAACTATTACGCAGATAGGGATAGTATCATATCAGGCTATAATTTAGATAGCGCACTACTTTTACCGGACGTAAATATCTCATTTCCTGACTAAGGAGAAATTGCCATTCATCATTAATTTCACTATTTCTGGACATTGTCTAGGATATCTTACGATAGCATTGTGACCACCATTGATTTTATATATTTATCGGTAACATAAAGACATTAAAATAGTTTTTTGAATTTTTCAAACAAATGATTCCCTTCACTCATTTGTTAAACTTCAAATATTGATTAAAAAAAAAAGTCATATTTGTTTTTATCACAGAGCTAGTAATAATTTAAATAAATTATTGATTATAGCGTGTATTATTTTTTAAAAAAATAATTGTTTTCATAATGTTTTATTTTTAATTGAATGATATTTGTAACTGTACGATGATACTATATGTAAACTATCGGAACTGTCAATGACTTGTTATGCAACTATCCAGTTGTAGCTTTAAATAAAAGTGTCGTGTTAAGAGATCCCTTGGCCATCTTTTTTTTAGACGCCCCACAGTGCTTCGTCAATGGACAAAAATCACAAATCGAAGTATGTTTTATCGAGCTGTTTACCTTTTCATATTGTTAAGTATACCTTAGGCAACTGTTTAGTATGATTATTTCATTGTTTACATATTCGCTTGTCAAAACAATCGAAAAACTTCAGGAGTATTTTCGTTTTGCGATTTATATCATATTAGCCGCAAATTATATTTTGTTCCAATCACATCTCATTGGATAAAAATAACTATTGTTAACGGTGCAATATACAGTTCAAGGTATCTATTTTAAAATATACTACTTTAATTGGTAAGCTGAGCACTTATTATATTCATTGCATGCGTGTAAAGTTTCGTTGGCCAGGTTGAAAATTATTCACACTTTGAAGAGGCATTTAAAAAAATCCTCAAGTATCCTTTTGTAGTTTTTGCATATTCTTGATGCCTGGTATATAGGTTTTGAATTGCCATGATTTAAACTGCGCCTGTCTGCGCCGGGACTGTTTTATTATTTTTTTTTTTTTTTGATAAAGCAAAAATTAGGCCAATGGCCAGTTTACTGAAATATGTTTTTCCCACAAAAAATCAGATCAAATAGCTGTAGTCACTTACAAACTACATTCGTTTAAGGACGTGGAAGAGTCTAACCACCTATTGGAAATAGAAACATCTACAATTAGTCGGTTATTTTGCTTCAAATTCAATTAAAAATTGAATGAGGTCGAAAGGAGTCATAATATATTTCTTCAGGGATATGCCTCTTGGCTTTAGCAGGAACTTCAATTGCCAATTATTCCCGAAATCAGTGCAGTCAAACCAGGACCAAGCCGGACACGCGGAAGAACGGAAACCCTTTTCGAAGAATCTTCCAATAAAGTGAAACCAGAAAAAAAGTGAGTAAAGGATCTTGTTCTGAACACTTCATATGTTGAATTATGTTTTGCTGCAGAGATGTCTCGCAATCTTTGGTTGAAGAACGATCGAAGTCCTCTTCCAGCTCTAGCTTTAGATTAATGTATTTCCGATAGAAAATACGGTATGGTTTGCATAAGGACTGCTTTCCTAACAGAAGCTTCAGTAACTTTTACGAAAAATTCCTTACTTCCTAATAATATTATCGCTGGTGAAGTTAGGGCTTGAATAAATTTACAAGAACTCCTGCAACTAACAGTAAAGAGCGTATTGAAAATTGCAAGTTTGTAGAAGAGTAATGAGTTCAAACTTAAATGTAAATGGGGATTCGATAACAGTTTCGGTCATAACCATTATAAACAAATGTGTAAAAATGCATCAAGCACTGATGAATATCTTTTTTTTAATGGCCATTGCCGCTCTGAAATTAGTAGTGATGAGGAATGGAAATGTAGCTTGAAGGTAAATCTACGTTCATCGTCGACCATATATTGCAAACCCATAAAATTAATTTTCAAAAAAGGAACTGCAGATCTAATGCCTGGCGAGAAAAAGCAGTGAAAGATAAAATTTGCCATCTCCAAACCTTTGAAATTAAATTTGAAAGTGATCAAATTTAAACGATTAGTTTTGAAATATTCGCAATGCTGTATGATGGTGTTAATAAAAGCAATACAAATAAAACCAACACTTTATCTGGAACAAACGCCATGTATATGTGTTTCATTTGCGGGGCTACCTACCCCAAAGGAGACGAACATTGAAAACCGTCCATCTGATGATGAGCAATATCGCCTCTAATCTGAGCAATAATATAATATAATATATATATGGGCTGATGTGGGTAGGTGCCTACTGTTGAAATAAAAAAAATATTAGAAAAAATAAGAATTTCACTTTAATTCCAATTAAAAATAATTGCTACTTATCTTTTTCATCAACTCAAACACATCCTAATGTAGCTCGAAGCGCAACATTTACGCTAGAGTATTAAAAACTTGCATTAAGAATTTTATTTTATTTTTTTTTAAAACTTGCTTTTTTTTACAATTATCTTGCCATAACTTTTTATAGGTGCATTTCCGGAGCCATGTTCATAGGAACTTTTTTGTTCAGCGTGTAATTTTCTATGAGATTTTAAGGGTTTGTGAATTTTGTCCATCCTTACTCTATGTTCGAAGCACTGTGCGCCGCAGAGAGAGGGAAACTATTCCAGAGAGAGACTAGTGTATTCGAGTGGGTATAATGAGTCATGGTAGGTATGTATCTAGATTGAAACCATTCTGCAACAAATGAGACATTTAGATTATTATGGAAAAGTTTATTTGTGACATAAAGAGGAGCTTTTATGATTTTAGGTTGGATATTAGAAGAACTAGACAGTTGAGCCTCAAAGCTCAAATACGCATGTAAATGAGTATTTTATAATTACTCTTTACATTTTTAAGATTAATATTTGTCTTGTGAATGTTGAATTAGTCTTTTCGAGCACTTTTTGTCGTTTTAATTTCGTTTGTGGATTCCAAGTAAGTAGCGGATTGATTCAACATAGACCATCATAAGTTTCCATTACGACCAGGATTAAGCGATATTAAAATTATACTAGGCTTAAGAAAATATATACATCATGTTTTTTATTTGTTTTGTTTTTTATCATACAAGGGAGTTTAAGTCGTTAGAGAACCGGAGTCGAAATTAATCCAAGCAACCCAATGGATAGTTAAATTGTTATTTATGTAATAAATTAGATTGTTACTTTTAGGTAAGTTGAAATTGTAGGAGCGTCAAACTTACATTAAACTATTGATATAGAAGCATTTCATGGAAATTCTGTTACATTAGATTAGTACGAGTACAGACAGCCATGTTGGTAATTGCAAATGATTCTTCTTCATTTATGGTTGTTGTTTTTTTGAGGTGGGTCAGGGTTTTATAAACGCAAATTCAAGCATTTTACAAGGCAATGGAATTCCAATTGCCTATTATAAGTGCAGATTTGTGGATAATTTATTATAAAGTATTTTGAGGAATCCTTGACTCCAAAAAAAAAAAAAAAAAATGTCATTGAATGTATTTAAGGACTTTTTCTTTTGTTTGTTTCTGTGTGCATAATTATGTACTGGTTTGGAACTATTTTAATTATTGAAAGGAAAAAAAAGGAAGAGAATATGAGTTAAGAAAAACTTGGGAGGGTAATGAAAAAGATAAATAAAACAAAATAGTGAATTTCTTATTTCAGTTTTTATTGGTTGATGTTTAATTATTTTAGAATTATCCTATTTTATCACAACTATTATAAGATCTTGACATTATATTGTTATATTTAAATGTGACTATCTTTAGTTAGATTAATAAGTATGCTATGTGAGAAGTAACCCAATGAAGTTGGCCAGCTATATGTTTTATATTAATATTGTGAGTGAGAAACATGGCCGCTACTGCTATGCAGCTAACTAAAACAGCTCCCTGTTTACTCAAGTAATACCAGTGGTATTAGCTCACGTATCAGCTCGGCACTTTAAAAATATTGTGTATACAGGGTGAGTATCTCTTAGTGTAAAAAAAAAAAAAAATGGGTGAAACTAGATCGAAAATGTAGCAAAATTCCGCAGACCTCACCTTTCTATTTCAATCCGTTGCAGATTTACGATAAATCAAAGACTTTTTTGAGGAAACCACGTTTTTTCTCCATAAAAACTGTAACATCTCCATTTTGTTTAAATATTTTTCAAATTTTCGGATTTAGCATTAAATTTTCTATAATAGCTGAGTACTTGTAACCTCGAATTTTACAAACTTGGTATCTAAAGAACAGCTTGATCTTCACCTTATTTGGGAAAGTCACAATGTCTTATTTTACTTCAACGCTTACCGTTTTTCGAAAAAACTATCCATAAAACGTCAAATTTTACAAAAACTTGCAAATTTAATCAGCTTTCGAATGATATGTTAAACGTAATGATTTTGTTTCGAGTTCATGGAGAAATTTACTTTTGAAACCGAAACAACATGGTGTTCTCATTTGGCATACTTACTTGTGTAAATAAAACATTATGACAATCCCTTAATGATAATGTGCATTTTAAACATAAGAAACTCTTCATTGGAATAAAAAACAAAGAAAAAGATTATTTTTTAATAGAAAATAAAGGAAAACTGTCAATAAAGCAGTCGGTGTCGATTTATTGACAATTTTCCTTTATTTTCTATTAAACAATCATTTTTTTTTTTTTTACTTTTTATTCCAATGAAGAGTTTATTATGTTTAAAATGCACAACTTCATTAAGGGATTGTCATAATGTTTTATTTACACAAGTAACTGATTTGTATGCCAAATGAGAACAACATGTTTTTTCGGTTTTAAAAGTAAATTTCTCCATGAAATTGAAACAAAATCATTACGTTTAACATATCATCGAAAGCTGATTAAATTTACAAGTTTTTGTGAGATTTGACGTTTTATGGGTAGTTTTTTCGAAAAACGGTGAGCGTCACAAGACATTCTGACTTCCCCAATAAAGGTGAAGATCAAGCTGTTCTTTAGATACCAAGTTTGTAAAATTCGAGGTTACGAGTACTCAGCTATTATAGAAAATTTAATGCTAAATCCGAAAATTAGGTCAAAATTTGAAAAATATTTCAACCAAATGGAGATATTACAGCTTTAATAGAAAAAAACGTGGTTTCCTCAAAAAAGTCTTTTTTTTACTCTAAGAGATACTCAGCCTGTATACATAATTGAACAATTAGTGAAGTTTTCCGGCTAGGTGAGTCTCTACAAACTAATTTATAAAGGTGGACTTTAAGTTTGTGACGGGGGATATGGGCACGTCGTAGGAAGAGGAGTTTCGACCTGCTGACGGCTGTGACTGGTTATCAATTAAATAGGCCTGCCACCAAATAAAATTCTAGCTGGTGTAGTGACTAAAGCGCTCGTCAAGTTTACTCAAGCTCCCGAGTTCGTGGCTCGTTTGAGTAGAGAATTTTTTTTTTTTTCAATTTTATTGATGTGTTTTCATTAATATATGTACATTTGTTTTTCTTTATTTTTCTCTCTTCTTTAAATAATGTTATTATTTAATAACATAATTATTATTAATAACATTATTTAATATCTATCAGGACTAATAATTATTATGGAGTGTGAAAAATCTTCGTGTTTCGACTCCGATGAAGAAATATCCGATGAAAGGGTAGAACTTTGTCAAAAAGACAAAGAAATACTGCACTTGAGCCCCCTGGGAACTCCCCGGACAAAAAAAAAAAAAGAAGAAGAAAAAGAAACAAAAAGAAAAAAAGCCTAATCAGCCTCCCACTCCACCACAAACATGCAGTAAGGTTGTCACCACAGCAGTTAGAATAGAATAGAATAGAAATAAAAAATTATTCTGGGACAAAGTCCCTTAAGAATAATAGTTACACAACAGACCATAAGTTATATCTAGCCTAGAGATTATAAATTAGATAACAAAATAAGATCATTAAAAGTTAATACAATTTTACAATAAAATAAGTAATAAAATGAGAAAAAAAAATCTATACGCATATATAAACACATACACACTACATACATACATAAACTATATTTACAATCAGTAAAAGAAAAAAAAATATTATATAAGGAATTGACTAAATAATAGATTTCTGATGTTAAATCGAGTAAAGGATGAAGAAAAAAATGATGATGAAAAATGTACCTGAGGAATGTACCAAGGAAGTAATCTCTACGGAAGGAAGGGGAAAGCCAATTTAACTCGGTGTAAAGATGGGACACATGGGAACGTCTCGAGGTTCCAAAAACAAATCTTATGAAATAGTTCATGATACGCTTTAATCTATCTTCAAGAATCATCGAGAGCCCACCATAAATCACAATCCATATTCAAATTGGGGGAATATGAGGGAGGATACTAAGAGTTTACGTGTGGATAGAGGAAGTAGGTGTCGGGAACGGTGGAATAATTTTAGGATGCCAATCAATCGTCGGGTGATTTGAGCGATGTGGGGTTTCCAGGTAAGGGTTAGATCGATTGTTCGACCTAGGTTTTTAACAGAGGAGAGGAAAGCTATAGGGTGACCATTTACGAATAAAGTAGGGAAGTTGGTATTCGATCGTAGGAGGAAATGGGATCCAATTGCAATTGCTTGAATTTTAGCTGCATTTAAACTCAATTTATTCAGGAATGCCCAGGCACAGATTTCATCCAGGTCTTGCTGAATTTTGGAAAATGCAGTTGATAACTCGGCTGGAGGAAAGGAAAGATAAATTTGAGAATCATCAGCGTAGAGCTACGCCTGATCGCAAAGTGAGGAAAGAGGATGAACCTTGGTTGGGAATGGTAACTGGTTGGGAACGGTGGGAAAGGAATGAATGAAACCACATGAGAGCACTATTGGATAAGTGTAGAGGTTTCAGTTTGGAAAAGAGGATGGTGTGGTCTAAGGAATCGAAGGCTTTGAAAAGTCAAGGAGTATGAGGATGGTTAATTATTTTTTATCCATTGCTGTCTGGACGTCACTGATGATTTTGGTGAGAGCGGATTGAGTAGAGTGGCTGGGGCGGAAACCGGATTGGAACGGGTCAAGTAAATTGGAATCTTCGATGTAATTGGAGATTTGGGATTGTACTATTCTTTCTAGGGGCTTAGAGAGGTTAGAAAGTATGGAGATCGGTCGGTAATCTTTTAGGGTTGAAGGATTTGGGTTCTTGGCTATAGAGTGAATTAAGGCCTTTTTCCAGGAGGTGGGAGATACAGAATTCTGGAGGGAAAAATTATATATGAAGAGGAGAACTGGTAGGATTTCAGGAAGGCATAATTTTATCAATTTGACATACCGTCTAATCCAGTTTAATTGGTGTGGGATTTCATTATGGAGGAAATGAGGTCTGTGGGAGAGATGCAAGGAAAATAAAAATAATTATCATTGAATGCAGAAGGTAAGAGAGGCAACTGAGAGGATGGAGATGGTGTAGATGTAAAGGTAGAGACGAAATAGGAATAGGAACTCATTAGGTGTGACTGGAAAGACTCCCGAGGGAGAAGAACTAGGTGTATTTTGAACAAGAGAAAGTTTACGGAGGAGGTGCTATTTGGATTTGGGATCGGGGGCGGATTAGAAGGCTTCGTGGAAGTAATTGGATTTCGTTCGCCGGATGGTAGCTTGAGTTTAATTGCGGAGAACCTTAAAAGCCTGGTAATCATCCTCAAGCCTACTGCGTCTAGAACGTCTTCGGGCAGCCTCACATCTTCTTTGCAGGTCTTTTATTTCTAGGTTCATCCACGGAGCAGGCCGGCGGCGACAAAAGGTACAGGTTTTGAGAGGAGCATGGAAAGGAGATTGGCAGTTAGTAATTCGACCATGGTGTCAATAGAGGAACATGAGTAGATAGGATTCCAGTCTAGGATTTCGAGGTCAGGTAAAATCTTGTCTCGTGTGAGGGATTCTATGTTGTTTTAGGGAGGAACGATGGGATTGGGATATCGTAAGAAATTTGTATTAGGTCGTGAGAGGACAGAAACGTAACAGGCTGCTGGCATGAGGAAAGGAGTTTTGTTGGGGAGTCTATGACATGCAAGTCCAACCAGGTGTCGGATCCACGGGAGTGATGGGTGGGGTTAAATGGAACAATGAAGAGGTGAAGGGAAAATAAGAGGTTTTCTAAATACTTTTTACCATAGGAGTCAGTTAGGAGATTGGTATTCATTTCATCAGAAATGATTATATTGGAATAGACAGGAACATAATTGTAGAGGTTTGATTCAAAGGATTGGTCAAAAGGAACATGAAGGGGACGATAGGCCACTACATAAAGGAGAGAATGGAGATTAAAGGATATTTTAACAAATAGAAATTCAGTGTTTCGGAGATTTGAGGGGGGTGAATGTTGAAGGATACGGGACTTCAGACTGTCGTGAATATATAACGCTACCCCACCGCCAGTCCGGTTAATCCGGTCGTGACGGATGAGAGAGTAGTTAAGGAGGGAAACTGAGGAAGAGGGAATGTAGGGTTTAAGCCAGGTTTCAGAAACTGCAATGATGTGGTAGAAATTTTGGGTGAAGAGTTCTAGAAATTCATTATAGTGGGCTGGAAGGGATTGAGAGTTTATGGGACAAGCGGTTAGGATATTAGTCATATGGGTAAGAAGATAAGGAAATATAGGACAGTAAGTAAAATGATGATGCTATTAATGAGATGGGGTGGTAGATGCATTGAGAAAGAAAAACATATTGATAGTATTAAATGAACTAAATATGATAATGTAAGAATGAAATATACATACCAAAATATATTTAATAATGTAGACTTAAAATATAGATAATAATATGTAAATGAATAGTGATAATAGGAAATAAGAAAATTATAAATTGGTGAATAATTGATAAAGAAAAAAAAACAGAAAGAGATAATAAAAATAATGAAAGTTGAATAATTAAAAATAAAACAATAGTGATACCTTTGTGTAAAAAAATAAGAGCTATCTTCAAAATGAGACAAAATAGAAAACAAAACAAATAACAATAAAAAATACATCTAATTTAGAAACAAAAAGCAAGAAAGACTGAGGAGGCACGGATAGGTGATGAGTACCGAGAGGTCAGCCGAAGTCATCCAGGTCCAGAGGCTGGTCTATGTAAATCACGGGCTGGCCATCATCCTTCCGACAGCGAACTCTTCCTCCCGCGAACCACACGTACTTCAGTTTGTCGGCTGATCTCTTCTGTCGGGCGAGCCAGTACAGATGCCTGTTGGTCGGGGTCATCTCCTCGCTAAGATATATCCGGTGGGAGTCATTCTCCTGCCAGCCAATATCGCTCGTTGAGAAGTCCCTCTTGACTTTTCTCTTCTGTACTAATTCGTCCCTCATAGATTGCCAAACGAAGCGCGCTATCACGGGCGGATTTCGCGGCTCATCTTTTCTGGCCTTCGGCGATCTATCAGGTCAAAGTCTTTGACACTGAGCTTAATGCCTAGACCGGCACCCACACATGTCACCAGGGCTGCGGGGGTCTCCCCACGGCGTACAGGGATGCCGCGAATTTCCAATGATCTATTTAATAGACCCTGTTTTGCTTTGTTTAATCTTACCTCCATCTGGCCTACTTTAGCTTTTAAAGTTTTATTTTCATTGATTAGGTCTTCAATGAATTTATTTTGACCCTCAAGGTGGTTCTCTATTTTTGTAAGTCTCTCACTTAGCTCAGAATTCAGGTCCCCGCACTTGTCTAATGAATTATTTATTATTTTTATTTCCTCTCCCAGTAGATTAACGGCCGCAAGAATTTCAGTTCCCGATGGCTCAGGAGATTTTTGCTGGCTTTGACTGTTCTTTTTGGATATATCACAGTTGTGACATTTCATGGTTTATTAGTTTTTTCCATTGCCTCTAATTCCTTCTCCTGTAAGTCGAAACACCGGGCGTGAAATAATATTATACATTTGTGACATGAAATATTATTCTTGTCATCTCTAGAAATATTCTGTTTACATTTTGGGCACTGAACCATTTTGAATAAAGGTAAATTACGCGTGAATGACGGTAGAAAATGTTTATTTACTTACGTAGGTAGTAAACAGGAGTTAATTCCCTGAGGATTTCACTTCTGATAAGCTATCTCACCTTAAAATGTTTTACAATTAATTTGAAGTTATCAATGAAGCCTACACTCTTTCACTCAACTGTTTATATTGTTTAATGAATAAATCGGAAACGAACAAAAAAAAAACTAAGAAAATTAACGAAAGAAAAGTGTTAATAAGAAGATAAATAACGGAGCTGCTCACTGCTTGCCGTCTCTGGCCATACTGTTACACCTTTCGAAACAGCTAACCGATTTCAGCCATTGACTAACATGCCTTCGGATAGCTCAGCACAACAACCACCAAAACCTCAAACAGATATTAAGCCAACTCCTATCTACGTTACAGGCGTAGATAACTACATTCAATTTTGTCTTAATATTTCCGAATTAATTGACCAAACAAATTTCCAATGTCACTCCAGATACCACGACATAAAAATAAACACAGAGACGAAAGAACACTATAAATCACTGGTAGCCCACCTAAAAACTCAAAACATTCAGTTTCACTGCTATCAATTAAAAGAAGACAAGGCCGACAAGGTTGTACAACGGAAACTTCACCACTCACAATCAGTGCGTCCTGATGCAATCAAAAAATACCTGGAGCAGCTAGGCCATAGCGGCAGGCATGTCTCCAACGTACTCCACCGCTCTGAAAAACGCCCACTCCCATTGTTCTTTGTGGATCTGGAGCCAGCAAATAACAATTTTGAAGTTTTCAACATCAAAAGACTGGTGTACTCCGTGGTCAAATTCGAAGTACCTCGAGTCAAAAAAGAAATTGTACAGTGCACCAGATGTCAAAACCTAGGCCACACGAAAACGTATTGTAATCGTGAGGCAAGATGTGTTAAATGTGCAGGGCCGCATTTAACAGCACCTTGCTTAAAAACACGAGATACGCCAGCTTTGTGTGTCCTCTGTAGTGAGAGTCATCCTGCTAACTATAAAGGATGCCAGGTATACAAACATAGGCAATAGCAAAGAGCCTCCAAATCCGCTACAAATAGAAATCCCATTCCTGAAACATCCGAAACAATAGTAACTTCCTTTCAGTATCAACAGAACATTTCAGTCAACAATTTTCCTAAACACTTTCCTCCACTGCCATCAACATCAAGATTTCAACAACCTCAGAATCTACAACCCACCGATTCAGTCGTTCAAATTGCAGAATCCCAGCCATCAACCTCAGCAGCGGTGTCTTCTCAACTTCACCAACCAACTAATGAATTCACTACAGAAGAACGAAGAAATCGACGGCCACAGAATCAGGCGCCTGAAACATCTCTTTCATCCCAACCTCCCAAAATAATCAATTCTTCTCCATCAACTACCCAACAGACCCCACAACAAGTAAACCAACAGACCAAGACTCAACTACAAATTTATGAGCAAATCTTACCTCAACAATATCCTAGCCAAATTCCATTCCAAGTACCGTCGTCAAGACAGTTTAACCTTCCGCCTCAAATGTCAGAATCCTATCCTATTTCCTCCCAAGGTTTTGGTTATATCTCATCGATTCTCTCCTCCTTCCTCCGTGAACTCCAAGAAACGATCAGACCTTTAATTACCCTTCTCACAAGAGCCCAGACAGAAATCACGTCTATTGTTCCTCGATGAACCGAAACTCCTTGGCAGTTCTTTTATGGAACGCAAATGGTTTGCTCAATCACTGAAATGAACTAGACATATTCTTACACGACAATAACATCCACGTTGCCTTAATTACCGAGACCCACTTGACGCCTACCTCTTATTTCCACATCAAAGACTACATCACTTACAGATCTGACCACCCCGAAAAAACAGCCCATGGTGGTACTTGTATCCTCATCCATAGATCACTTACCCACACCCTGATTCCTTCCTCTCCAACTGGCACCATTCAGTCTACCGCACTAATCCTATCCTGCCTTCTATTTAACCTTACTCTTTCCTCCAGGAAATAGCCTTTCCCAAACTATTCTGCAATCCTTATTTCAATCCTTTGGGCGGCGCTTCATTGCAGGTGGGGATTACAACGCTAAACACCAGCGACTGGGCTGTAGAACATCCACTCCCGAGGTAGTGTACTTTCCCGTGTACCATCCTTAAACAATTACCCTATCCTTTCACCTAACAATCCTACCTACTGGCCTACATCCCTAAAAAAACGCCCAGATATTCTGGACATATTCGTTACCTCTCAAATACCTACTTTCGAAACTACAATAGATTCCTTAGATGGCCTTTCCTCTGACCATAGCCCAGTTTTGCTTACATTACGTTTGGAAGAGTAGACTGGGAAAAATTCCGTTCGGCTTTAGAAAACCATATAGACTTAAAAACTCCTCTAAAAACATATCAACAAATAGATGCAGCAATATAACATCTAACTAAATCAATAAAAACCAGCATAACAGAAAATACCTCACAAAATAGAATAATACATTCTATTCGTAGAAAAAAACGATGAGCTAGAGTCAAATGGCATAGAACTCGATACCCATCTGACAAATCCAATTATAACAAATTAACTAACAAACTAAAATCAGAAATTAGAAACCCAAAACCTAGAAAACCGCCAGAAAATCCTTCCTCATACAGACCTATTTCTCTTCTACCTATCAAGGGCATCCTGGGTATCCTGGGTCCCATTCTTTATACAGTGTATACAGCTGATATCCCAACTCATCCTGCTCGAGGCATCTCGTAAACTTCAGGAAGACATTGATAACATCAACCGTTGGGCATTGAAGAATAAGTTATACCTGAATCCAAAGAAAACTAAGGCTATCCTCATCGGTTCAAAACCCATCCTCAACACCCTTCCTTACTATCCATTGCTTTACCTCAATAACCTTCCTATTCAGTTCCAAAACTCTATTAAAAATTTAGGAATTACCATTGATCATCACCTATCCTGGAATAACCATATCGCCCAAATTTCCAAAAAATCCATCATAATCCTTAAACATCTCGAGATTCCTTTTCCCAGAGTACCCGTCAACTTCTAGTGTCTTCTCTTGTTTTCCCTTACTTTGATTACTGTTGCTTGGTTTATGGGGAACTGGCGGGGGATCTCGAGATGAAGCTGAGGAGACTGATGAACTGTTTCATTAGATTTATCTTCGGGATCCCCAGGCGGTCACACGTTACTTGCCGATATTCTGAGCTTGGGTGGCTATTTCCTGAATTCCGACGGCAATACTTTCTGGGTACTTTCCTATTCCAATGTCTAAAAACCAAAAACCCTTCCTATATTCTTGATTTATTAACTCTGCGTTCTTCTATCCACCTCCTAAACACTAGATCCCAACCTTTTAACTTATATATCCCCTCACATAAAACCGCTTCCTTTGACAAATCCTTCATCATTCGTGCTACCTTCTTCTGGAATTCCCTACCCACTTCTATTCGTAAAGCAGCTTCCATAACTTCCTTTAAAAATATTTTATTCCTGTACCTTTTAGACAATCTATCTTCCGCAAATATGTCAATAATCAAATGAATACTTAGAATTACCTTCTTTTTTTTTCCTCTTTCTTTCTTTTATGTGTTCATATAAGATTGTATTTTATATTATAATTATTAATTCTTATATTTATTTATTTTTATTTTTATTTTTAATTTAATTTAATTTTTTTTTTCCTGTAAAAAATGTGTGCTAAAATTACTGAATCATCTAATTTGTAAATAATATGCCAGACAATTGTGCTTTTAACTGTGCATTATTTTTTATTCTTAGGGGACAGTAAGTCCCAGAATAAAGTTTATTTTTTCATTTCATTTCATCCTAATACTATCCTCACAACCTATGCTGATGACACTGTTATCAGTCAATGAAGATCCATTTGCTGCATCCCAGACACTCCAGTCACATATCACTTCGCTTGAAGAATGGTGTCATAACTGGAGAGTTAAGATAAATCCTAGCAAATCCCAGCAAATAAACTTTACTCTCCGCCGAAAACCTACCTCATCCTGTCCTCCTGTATCCTTTAATGGTGTACCGCTAAATACTGTGGAACAAATACGATACCTGGGATTTTATCTGGACAAGAGAGTTACCTGGAACCCTCATACAAGATTGAAAAGACAAGAAGCTGCACGTAGATTTTGACTGTTACAACAGTTACTTGACAAACGTTCAAATTTCCCGATTCACTACAAAAACTCATCTATATGACGATTATCAGAGCTATTTGGACTTACGGTATAATGTTATGGGGATCCACCAAACCATCGAATTCTTCCCGCATCCAATCACTCCAATCCAAAATCCTTAGAAAAATCCTTAATGCTCCTTACTTTGTCACAAATGAAATCATCCACAATGACCTTAATATCCCATACGTCGCTGTTTGGCACGAACCAGATACCTCTTCTTTCAAAATAAACTCAATCCTCATCCAAATCCACTTTTTGCACAACTCGTTTCCCATTCCATTTCTGGCAATCCTCCGAGGCGCCTGAAAAGAAGATGGCCTCGGGATCTTCTCCTTTTGTAAATTTTATTAGAGTACTACCAATGGGTAGTTCCTCTACAAGTCTTAATCATGTTATCATATTGCATTGTATACAGCATATTTACTGGATGTATTTTCTAATACAGTTGTAAATTTCAATTAATAAAAGATTAATAAAAAAAAAATTAATGTTGTGAATTTAATTAAACAAAAAGTTTTATTTGATAAACACAAATATAACTGCTAACCCTCTTTTTCGTCCAGAGCATACGGAAAGTAAAAGTTCCTGCAATAAGATTTTTAATTAAATGATGTGAAAAATTTTAAATATTAACAAAGTAATAACGAAAAAAATGAAATTGAACAATATTCTGGAACAATTACCCCTTAAGAATTATTATAGTATACTTGTATAATGGTGGCCAAGCTACAGTACTTGTGATTAAGGAAGTAATATTGATGACAGATAATTTTAATACTTATTGAATTATGATACTAATTAAACATTATTTACAAGTAAAACATAAAAGATCTTCAAATTTATAAATAAAGTTAAAGACAAAAAAAATTAATAAAATTAAAAATACATTTAAGCCCCGCTACGTAGTCCCTAAACAGAGTCACCTTCTCTGATAGTAGTGAAACCCACCTATACTGCCAGCCCCAGTGGTGGGGGAAGCGAAAGGGACTACATGGTTTCTGGTACGTCCTCGTCGTGCGGGGTGGATACTTCTCTTTGGGCAGGCTAGGTGCTTACTGAGAAGGCTAAAACCAGAAACCCACCCTCCACTTTGGAGGTTTCTGCGTTGGGCTAGCTCCTCAACCAGAGAAAAAAAAATGTAAAATGCTAAAAGACCTAAAAAGAAGCCTCGGACAATCGGACAGTCACATGGGTACAGACAAAGGAAACGGAAACGGATAATCAACTTCGGATGCTGGAATATTCAAGGAATTTCAACCAAGATAGATATTCTGCCGGATGAACTTTTGAAATACGGATTGGAAGTGGTGGTACTATCTGAAACAAAAAGGAAGGGTAACGGAGAGGAGGAGTTCGGGGAATACCTTCACTTATGGAGTGGGGTAAATAAATCAACCCGGGCAAAGGCTGGGGTCTCGATTCTAGTACATAAAAAACTCAGAAATAAGATCACAACATGGGATTTCATAAGTTCCAGAATGATATCAGTAGAAATAAAAATACTAGGACGAGAAATCGTTATTGTAGGAGTATATGCTCCAACGGATGACAGCCTAATGAATGAAAAAGAGGAGTTCTGGGACAACTTGAGAGATACTTTGGAGAAGATACCTAGAAGAAAAGAAATATTTCTGATGGGAGATATGAATTCCAGAAAAAAGAGGGAAACTGGAAGTAAGGTGGTAGGAGGATATGCTGAGGATTGTGGAAATGACAATGAAAATACTCTTAGAGAAATATGTGAGGAGTTTGAACTTGCTATAATGAACACCTTCTTTCAACACAAAAACATCCACAGATTCACCTGGACACAAAACACACGGAACCTTAGGTCCATGATAGACTACATTATAATGAGACAAAATAGCTCCATAAAAATTAATAATGTTCAGGTATATAGAGGAGCTGAATGTGGCTCAGACCACTTTCTAGTTAAGGGGAAAACCGAATGGCCTTGGAGAGGAAATCGAAAAGATACCGGACATCGAGAGCAACAGGAGGAAAGAAGAATAAATAACGCAAAAAAAATATAAAATTGGACTGCTACAAGAAGAATCAATACGCTGGCTATATGAACGAAGAATGAACCACGCACTTGAGGAGAACCTTGACGGCGATGCGGAAGAAATGTATAAACACATCATGCTAACGGCCGATAAAGTAGCCACCGAAGTCCTAGGAGAAGAGGAACACCAACAAAAAAAAAAAAAAAATAATTGGATGAGTGAGGAGATAATGATACTTATAAAAGAGAAAAAAAAGGCATACCTCAAATGGCTCTCAAAAAAAGACAGTGATAGTAAAAATAAATATACCTCAATAAAGAGGACCCTTAACTACGAAATAAGAAAGGCAAAAAATAAAACATGGGAAACAATGTGTGCAAATATTAATGCACAATTAGGATATAAGAAATCCACAGAAGCTTGGAATGCCCTAAAGACACTGAGGAAACAGACAACGCATAAAACCAATCTACAATTAATAAGTAATCGGGAATGGCAGGAATACTTTGAAAATTTGTTACAGGAAGATAGACAGGAGTTTGAAGAGGAAACCGAGCACCAACACAGAGGTACAACCTGGCAAATATCCAATGAAGATATAAAAGAAGCTTTAAAGGAGGGGAAGAATGGGAAAGCACCAGGACCTGGTGGAATACCTATGGAACTCTTGAAATATGGTGGAGAAAAAATCACATTACTACTCACAACCATGATAAACAGGATCTTAGCTGGAGATAAAATACCCGAAGAAATGAAATTAGGGTATCTATGCCCGATATACAAGAAAGGTAATAAAAAGATATGTACAAATTATAGAGGCATATGCGTGACGAATCCCTGTATGAAGGTCCTGGGTAGAATCGTTAAGAATAGGATAGAAAAGGAATATGAAGGTACAGAAAACCAAGGTGGATTCACCGCGGGAAGATCATGCATAGACCACATTTTTGTAATGAGGCAAATCTTCGAAAAGCATCTGGAGAAATCGAAAGATGTGGAATGTCTATTCATTGACCTGGAAAAGGCGTACGACTCGGTTCCTAGAAAGAAATTATGGGAAGCTCTGAAAGAGGCTAATATTGCGGAAGACATGGTAAACATTATAAAGGAAATGTACCACAGAAATACATGCCAAGTGGGTCGAAACTTTCCGGAGAATTTCAAACCTCGAAAGGACAACTACAGGGATGCTGCCTTTCTCCAACCCTTTTTAAAATCTATATAGACGTCGCTCTCAGAGAGTGGATGAGAAAATGCGAGAGGATGGGTATAGGGATTGGGGGAGACGCGTACATCAATAACCTTATGTTTGCTGATGACCAGGTAATCTTGGCCCAAGATAGAGATGACATTAACTACATGCTCAGGAGAGTTGAAGAGTCATATGGAAAATGGGGTATGAATATTAATTATAATAAAACAGAGCATCTTGGCACCTCGACAGATACCTTGCCGATTGAAAAAGGTATCAAAACAGTAGAAAAGTTTAAATATCTGGGATTAACGTTCAATAATGAAGGCACTTCCACCAGCGATATTGAACGAAGAATAGGAGAAGGAAGAAAAGTCACAGAAATGCTAAATGGTGTTCTCTGGAGCTCAAATATACAACCCAGTACTAAGATCCTAATATACAAATCAATATTCGAATCTATAACGACATATGCATCTGAGACATGGGTAATCAATGTAAGGCAACGGAAAAGACTACTAGCAGCTGAGATGGACTTCTGGAGAAGAGCAGCGAGGAAATCCAGACGAGAAAGAATTAGAAACGAAGATATCCGAGAAATGATGGGGATAAATAGGAATATCCTATCGACCATTGAGGAAAAAAGACTCAGCTGGTTCGGGCATGTGAGAAGAATGCCTCCAGGAAGATTACCGAAGAAAATAATGGACATGGAAGTGGATGGAAGACGGAGAAGGGGAAGACCCAGAGTGAGGTGGAGAGACGGAGTTGAAGAAAGCCTGATGGGACATGGCATAACAGAGGAACAGGCCTTGGACAGGGAAGGTTGGAGAAGGATCCTGAGGGATATTTAGGGGAAGGAAAACCACATCAGTGGAAAACTCCTATTAAAAAAAAAAAAAAAAAAAAAAAAAAAAAAAATACATTTAAACAAGGGCGAAATGAAAGTAACAATCATTAAACGAGAAACCAGAGAAGAAAAAAAATAAATAGATTATTAATAATTCTGTATGTCATCTCAGATAAGAATGTAAGTTATGGTAAAAACAAAAATAGTTTTATAATAAAAACATTTACGTTTCAGTAAAAATATTTTCTTCTTCTATAAGATCATAGGATTGAATCCTTAATAGATTAATGAATAATTAAGAATGTATATCAGTAATTTCAAACACAAATACAATATTAATTTCAAATTATGGAAATGAAACTGATTGTCTTGTGTGGGATTTGTTACGAGACGCTCTCTTCAAATAAAAGTTTAACTATTAAACTATCCATCGCATAAGTGTCCATTTAAGAAATTGCAATGGAAATGACACACGGTAATATATAAATTAAGAGATAATAAAATAACATAATTAAGACCAAGTGAAATAGTTTTTAATTTATTAATGGTCCTTAGATGGTACCGATTTTGTTTAATTTTGATATACTTTTCAATAAGGTCACACCATCCTACCCAACCATCACCGCGTATTTTTAGCCAGTTAGTTGTAAAATGACGAAACCAGGGCTACTTATAACCACGTTCAACGGAAGAAAGTTGTTGATTTGACTGTCACTAATAACAGATTCGTGTGTTTATGACGGAATCCGAAAAATAGATTTTTTATTCAAACATTTAGATCTTTAAATACCTTTATTTAGTAAACATACTAATTTTTATTAAAATATTTAACGGAAAAAATTATTTCGAATACGTGTTTATCCTTCAGAAGAAATTATAGATGATATGGAGGTATTTCGGATAATATTAACTAATAATTTAATGCAGTAACCGTGTAGTTTTGTAAAGAAAAAAAAATGTTCTAAACGTTTCTTATTTATTTATTTTTTTATGTGTTAAAGTACTATATCCAGGGCATATGAAACTTATTAGGATCCTTAAAACATTGATTAAGTAAAATCAAATAGTATTAAAAAAGGAAAAACAAATTAAAGCTACGAAATTTAAAATTGATATGATTGATAAACGAGACGTGGCAAATCTCATTTATTTAAAATCACATTAGACCTATACCTACTTTGAATGCAAGCGACGTAATGAACGCAAGGGGTAGATAAAAACCTTAATAATAAAAAAAATAATACGTTTAGATTTAGTGTGTTTGATTGCGGCTTTTTAGGAAAAATACAGATGCTTCATAGATTTTGGTTTAGATTAATTAAATTCTAAAAAAATGATTAGATTTTCAAGCAAACTATCTTAACAGATTTTTTCACACAAAGATTGACGTCAGATTCTTATTCAGCACCCTCAAAAACATTTAAAAACCTTTATTCAATAAAAACCAAAAATATCATTTTTTCACCCTCTTCCAGGAAAATGAAATATTTTAACCGATTATTGGTTAATTTCCTTTAAATCGCCAGTACTTTGTCACACAATTCACTGGTTGGTATCGCTGAAAAGAGGAGAGCCTCAGCTTTCTTTTGATGTATATAAATGCAAAATTCGATTAACGAAAACCTATTAAAAAATTAGAAAATCCGAGAAACATTTTAATTTTAAATTGAGTTTGAAACCAGAACATTTCAAGCGTCTGACCAAACTATATTTTGGGTAAAAAATGAAGTTGATACGTTTAACCGTCTAAGTGTAATTCATGTTTTTGTCAATTGAAACAAAAATTAACTAACATTTTGGCCAGGCATATTTTAAAGCTTACGAATTTTTATTTTTCTATTTGGATGTAATTTCGTATTTAAGTGTTCTTTTAAATGCTGAATTCGAATCCTAATTCGGTTCTTGTGAAAAAAATATATTTAATGTAGTTCAACTTGAAAAATTTTAGCTTTTACACTATAAACTGTGATAGAAAATTTCTTTAGCCCTATAATTCCATTTCAGCACCCTAAAAAACTTGGGAAACGTATGTATATATACAATAAAATAAATATATAAATATACTAATTAGGAGAAAAAATAAATTATTACAAATTAATATGTACATAATATACAAACAGAAACACATATAAGATTTAATTGTTATGTATTTACAATTGTTGTTTTAGCAATCCTATTTCTTACATATGAATATATTATATAGGGTGTCCCGAATTCAAATGGCAAAACTTCAGGAACTTATAGGAGACTAAAACTATTACAAAAAGTCCTTTAGAGATTTGCTCGTTTTTGCTTAGTTTTAGAGAAAATCGCAAAAAAATAAACAAAACAAGTTTTCATTTTATACTTATTTATTTACATTTATATTTATGTTATGTTCTTTCTAATGTAAATATTGCTTAAAATGTTGTCCTCTTGCACCAATGCAAGCATTACATCTAGCACTCACTTGATAAATTGCAGCTAAACATTGTTCTGATTATATTTAGTGCACTGCATCTATGATTCCGTCTCCTAATTGCTCTCTTGAGTTGATTGACACCGAATAAACTTTCTGCTTCAAGGTTCCCCAAATTCGTGGGTGTCATATCAGGTGATCTGAGTGGCTAAGGTACTAATCCTCCACGTCCAATCCATCGTTGTGGATAATTTATATCCAGCCAAGCTCGAGCAACTCTGCTATAATGAGCTGGACATCCATCGAGTTGGAACCACATTTCAATCCGCTGCTGTAAGGGAATGTCATCTAAATAATTAGAAGATTCGTTCTTCAAAAAATGTGTAAATGTGATACCATTTAATCTTCCAGGTAAAAAATATGGTCCCACCAGTAATCCGTTCCGAATTCCAAGCCAAACGTTAATAGCAAATTCATGCTGAAACCTATTCTCTCTAATAGCTCTGGGATTTTCAAGAGCCCATACATGATAATTTCTTTGATTAACAATTCCTCCTCTTGTAAAGGTAGCTTCATCGGTCCATATAATTTTTAATGGAAATAAATTATCATCGTGAATTTTGTAAAGAAACCAATTACTAAAATTCAATCTCTTGACATAATATTGAGGTAATAAATTCTGAACTTTTTGAAGATGGTATGGGTAGCGATTATCACCTTTCAAAGTTAGCCATATTGCTTGCCGCGATATTGCTAATGCATCAGATGCTCTTCGGATGCTAGTCTCAGGATTGTTATCGAAGTGGCGTTGGACACAATTTCTTCTCCGATAATCTGCTCTTATTGCTGCCTGGTATTGGTCGTCTTCATTACGTATTAAGAATGACCCAGTCTCTCGTAGTTTATTTAAGGTTGACGCAAAGACTCGTCGATTAGGCACTCTCCTATTTGGAAATCGCCAAATACTCCGCATACTCCCGTACCGCTTCTAAAGCATTACCGTTACAGAAACCATACACAAAAATCATATCAGCGTATTCAACATTAGAATATGTATGCAGCATTGAGGCTGATGCTATTCACACAAAAATATCTGAGTAACTGACTGAAGACTGATTTAGGAATTATAATCCTAGAAGGAAGCCAAAATGTAAACAAATAAAAGAATGTAAAGGATAACATTAAGTGTTTACATATCTCACTGCCTAGCCTGAAGAACTTTGAAAGGTGATAATCGCTACCTGTATCATTTTTGTTTTGTTTCTTTTTTTGCGATTTTCTCTAAAACAAAGCAAAAGCGAGCAAATCTATAAAGGACTTTTTGTCTTAGTTTTTCGGTCCCCTATAAGTTCCTGAAGTTATATATATATATATATATATATATATATATATATATATATATATATATATATATATATATATATATATATATATATATAATTCTGTACGCACCACATATTTCACTGATCCTTGGAAATTATCTATAATAAAGGTGATTCCTAAGCCCAAAAAGCCACCTTAACTCCCATCCTCATATCGTCCAATATCACTCTTGCCATAATGGGCAAGAGTGATATTGGACGATATGGCAAAATCCTGGAAAAACTCATTCTGAAACGCTTGTATCCAACCATATCATCCCAGATCACCAGTTTGGTTTTCGAATTTCACAACCAGCAATGTCATCGCGTGGTGGACGTGGTCTCTTCAGCATTAGAACGCGGAATGTAGTCTGGCACCAGGGGCTGCTTTACAAACTCCGTAAATTCCTTTCTTATCCGCTCCTATCTCAGTGATAGAAACTTTAAAGCTAATCATAACTTTTCCTATCCTTCTCTCTTTGTCCAAACTGCAGGTGTTCCTCAAGGTAGCCTCCTAAGTCTCATCCTCCACACGGTTAATACAGCTGATATCCCGACCCATCCTAGCACCGTCCTCACCACGTATGCTGATGACACATGTGTGTTATATCAGTATATAATGATCCCTTCATTGCCTCACAAACACTCCAATCTCATGTCATCAACCTTCAAGAATGGTGTCGAAATTGGAGAATTGAAATAAATCCAAGCAAATCCCACCAAATAACCGTTACCCTTTGTCGTAAACCTACAACTTCTCGCAGTACCCTTTAATAATATCCCACTGATCCCTGTTGAAGAGGTTGGCTATCTAGGACTCCAACTGGACAAACGTTTAACTTGGAATCCCCATACTTCATCCACGACTTCTTCAACATTTACTTGACAAACTTTTATACCCTCCGATTTATTACAAAAGACTTATTTACATGACAGTTATCAGACCTATTTGGACACATGGAGTTGAGTTTTGGGACTCAACTAAACTTTCTAATTCTTCCAGTATCCAATTCTTACAATCCCAAATCCTCCGAAAAATCCTTAATGCTCCTTACTTTGTTACAAATAAACTTATCCATAAAGATCTTAATATCCCATGTGTAGGTGATTTAGCCCAAACCAGATACTTATCCTTTCATAGTAAACTCCATAACCACACAAATCCACTAGTTCCTTCAACAAAAGAAGACCTTCTAGTGTAGATTTTTTTTTTTTTTTTTAATGCTACTGATGAGTAGTTCTTTTCAAGTTTTGATTTTCGCATATGTATTAATTGGCTATAATTTAATTGATTACCTTATTAATATCTTTATATTAATAGACAAATTAACCATTATTCTTACTTATTTACTGTTAAAGTGGCAGGTTGTAATAGTCAATTAAGACAATAAAATAAATATTGTTTTGGGATGCCGATTTAAGCTTATATTAAATTATTTGATCATCAAAATTATTTGATTATCAAAATTATATCAAATTATTTTTTTATTAAAAGTTTTTTTTGTAGCTAATTTTGTTTTGACATGGATATGTCTTTTGGTTGCGTGTCTATTTTTTCTAGTTTTTGTGTAGCTTTTTTTCACACTCAAATGTAATATTTAATAATTTGACACTCTAGCTCTATTAGTGTTGCTCGGATCGAAAACTTGTCAACAGTTTCAGCATCAGAAATTTAATGGTAAATATTTGTTGTTATCTATATAACATTTATCGCTAGGATTGAAACCAATATTTCAATCGCAACTTTTTTTATTTTAATAATCATTATATATCAATTTAATTAAATTATTAATTTAAGTAATTTGACCTTTTAGTGTTTTATTCATTTACTTATTTTACTGCTATTTATTGAAATTTACAACTGTATACAATAAAAAAATAAAATACATCAAGTAAATGTGATGATAATGCTAAAAATTACATGTCAATTGTTTGTAAAGCAACTACCCATTGATAGCACTAATAAACTTTTTATATAATGGAGTACTATATTAGAAGGTCACCAAGCCAGTGTGCAGAGTGTGAAGCAAGTTTTGATACTAGTGGATTTCACTCTGAACTACAACAGCTAGAAGATGATTTTCAAAAACATCATACAAGAGATTTTAAGTGTTTAAAAATAATCTAACTAAATACCAATCTCCGAATTTATGCTTCAGGGATGAAGAAAATAATTTAGGATTAACTGATAAAACCAACTGTGAGATATTAGCAGCATATTTCGATAAACTATTAAATTGTGAGACCCCTACTGAAAGATTGAATTTTGAGCACCCAATTACGGATAATTTCAAGTCATAACCCCCAAATGCGGAGGAAATACACAACATAATTCAAAGTCTCAAAAACAACAAAGCTCCAGGAGCGGACTCAATGGAAGCAGAACTTCTAAAAATAATGACTCCAAACCTTCCACAAGTATTGGAAGATCTTTTTAAAAGGATATGGGACAAAGAAGAAATACCAGAAGAATGGAAGTCTGCCTTAATACATCCACTACATAAAAAAAAGGAGGTAGGACGAATGTTAATAATTATCGAGGTATTTCCCTGCTGCCTGTAGCATATGAAATATTATCAAAGAAATTACTCCTAATCATAGAGCCAAAAATCGAAAAAGAAATAGGCTTTAGACGAAGAAGATCATGTATTGAACAGATTTTCGATTTGAAAACTCTAATTAGGTATAGAGCAAATAGATGTCAGAAATTTGTAATTTCATTTATAGACTTTAAAAAAGCTTATGACTCGGTTGATAGAGTATCATTGTTCCAAGTTTTGGAGGAATTTGGGGTGGACAAAAAAACAACTCAAATTATTAAACAGATATTAACAAACACTAAGGCCTAAGTTAAATTCATGGGTGAAATCTCTAGAGAATTTGAAATCACAACCGGTGTTAGACAGGGCGATGGCCTATCTCCAATTTTGTTCAACTGTATTCTTGAAAAGGTTTTGAGAACATGGAAAAAAGAAGTTTCAAACATTAAAAATGATTGGTACCAAAAAATTGGTAGGAAAAGAGAGAAGATTGATGTGGACATATTGGCCTTTGCGGATGATTTAGCAATATTTACAGAAAATGAAGAGATTGCTAAAATTTATATTGAAACATTACTAGAAATAGCATCTAAAATAGGTTTACAGATTTCTTTCGATAAGACAGTATATATGTCGACTCATGTCGAATACAAGAACTAAAAACTAAATATGGTAACATTAGGAGGGTAGATAAGTATAAATATTTGGGTGAAGTAATTCAAAATAATGGTTTAGATAAAGCAGCAAATCTCGCAAGAGCCAACAAAATGGAATTTGCCTTCCTAAGAACTAAGGATATATGTAATAAAAAAAATTTCTATATTGAGCCTAAATTGCGTCATTATAAAGTAGTTGTTCGTCCTGAAAGCTTATATGCCTCTGAATGCTTGTTTCTCAACAAAAAGGGAGAAATTGAAAATATGGAAAAGAAGGAGAGAAAAATATTAGGACCAAGAAAGACTGAAGAAGGTTTTAAACTAAAAAGTAATATGGAGATATATAGAAACATTGAAAGGTCGAGTGATGTAATGAGGAAACGAAGATTGACGTTTTGTGGGCATTTGATGAGAATGGAAGAAGGAAGACTGATGAAGAAAATTTTCCAATACAGCCTCCAAAAACAGAAAAAGAATACATGGATAAGGATGGTAAAGGAGGATATGAGGGTGGCAAATGTGCATTGGAATTCAATGTGGGACAGAGACCAATTTCGGACAGTGGTCAGCGGGATCAAATTCCCGGAAATGGCTGACATAAGTTAACAGACGGTGGTCAGATGAAAGAAGAAAGCATCAGGCAGAGGTAATGAAGAGATATTGGAGAGAGAGGAAGAGCAAGAAATAAATTGTTGAGCGTGGTCTACAGATGGCCGAACTCGTAAGAAGAAAGAATATTTCATCAGCTCTAACTACATAATAATGATACGCCTAGTCCTCTATGGCACAATTTTTTTACTCAAATCAAAGGTATATACAGAAGTAAAATGTAAAAATGATTTATGTACAAGGCCTTGGAGGTATAGGATAAAAATTGCAAACCTTATCGAAAAAAGTTCTGAACATGGCCCCACGACAGGCGGCCAACAAACTGGGATACAACACACAAAAATAACAAAAAACAACAACAATTGAATCAAATCCAGTTTTATCTAACTGGATGCTAATTCTTTAATTTATTGTTCCGCCCATATTTAGATCCGATTTATCAGGTTTAAAAGATAACTTTATCATTTTTTTTGTCTTCAAATTTGTTATTGCATTATTATTTATTACAATTATTTTATTTTATTTCTGTTATAGTTCGAAATTATTACTACTTTTTATTGTACATATGGATTTATTGGATGCACTACAATCCACATTAATGCTCTTGGGTGAGGCAGATTGTTATATTTATTCAATAAAATCAATTTAAAAAAATTAAATTACATCAATACAACTAGTTTTAAATATAGATATCTAAAAAAAAAATAGTAAATCTGTTTTATTAACCATGTTTTACTAATATGCCGTATTAGAAAATTATCTTACAACAGCAAGTAAAATAATTAAAACAAAATAATTTGATAAACGAAAAACTTTACTCAGTGATTCGCCGAATCTCAAGAAAGTCTTCATTTTAAAGATTGATTTTCTTTTTGCACCCTCATCAATGACAGAATCCATAATTTTAAACAATTATAGCTGGATCGTCAAAATTATTTTCAAGTGCAGCTTTATAAACAATTATTATAGATCATTAAATTCACGTGAATTAAGAATGTTCTCATCGTATTAAAATAAAATCAACTGGCGATTATGCATAGTGCATTTTTTTTTTTTTCAGAATGTGCCAGCAGAGGACCACGTGCCAATTTCAGTTCTTTCTCCCTTGTTCTTTTCATTTCTTCCAGTATGCTTTCATCTGTTCACCATGTTTCCTCTTTCTGTCCTCAGACCATTTTGCACCTGTTCTTTTCACTTTCCTGCCCTGGAATCCCTCCATTTTCAATACTCTTTGCCGAAAGTCTTCTCTATTGTTTTTTTTTTTTTTTTCTTAATCCCTTTTTACTTCATTAGCTTGTTGTTGATTTCTTACCCCACAGATCTCTGAAAATCTTATTTGTCAATCTACTATCAGGCATTCGATATAAGTGACCACAATACATCAATATTCTTTTTCTCATTACATCTGATATATTTTCTGCATTTTGATATATTGCAGCATTACTTCGTAATTTCCAACCATCTGTGGGCCTAATACTTTCCTCATGATCCGCCTTTCTAGTATTTCTAATATATCCAAATTATAGTTTAATGCCAGACATTCACTTGCATATAGGCATTCCGGCTTCACTAATGTGTTGTAATGCCTTATTTTTATTTACATTTTTGGATAGGCATTTTTTATTGTAAAGATCTTTGGTAATACTTATGCTCTCTCCATTTTATTCAATCTTTCTTCTATTGTAGATTTTTCCAAACCATTTTCTTGGATTATTTCTCCTAAATATTTGAATTTTTTTACCCTCTTTATTTGGCCAATATCTGTTTTCAGATATTTTGGTGCATCTTGAATGCTTGTTAAAATTTTTGTTTTTTTTTCTGCAGAAATTCTTAGGCCAGTTCTGCTGGCTATTTCTTCCAAGACGTTTACTTACTTTACAACAGATGTAACATTTTCAGAAAGTATAGCAAAGTTATCTGCAAATGCCAGACAATTTATTTCGATCTTATTGTTTCCTCTCCCTAACCTTATTGGCGAAATGTTGTTTTCATTAAGTTTTTCATTCCAAATTTTTACTGTTCTCTCTAGGACACAATTAAAAAGAATTGGGGATAGTCCATCACCTTGTCGTACACCTCTTTTTATTTTGAATGGCTGTAAAATCTCTCCCATAAATTTCACTTTAGTGACTGTACCAGTAAGAGTTTCATGGATTAGGTTTGCCAGTTTAGACTTTATGCCAAATTTTCGAATTATTTTATTTATAGTTTCTCTGTCAACAGAATCAAAAGACTTTTTGAAATCTACGAACATAACTATAATGTTCTTTGAATTAATTAACCTGTGGCGAATTATGGACTTAAGATTCAATATTTGTTCTGTACATGATCTTCCTTTCCTAAAACCACCTTGATATTCACCTGTATGACTGTCAAGAACTGTTTCTACTCTGTTAAATATAATCTTGGAAAATATTTTATATGCTACTGCCAGCAAAGATATTCCTTTGTAGCTACTAACCTCCTGTTTATTACCTTTTTGTGAAGAGGATGTATCAAGGCTACTTTCCGTTCCTCTAGGATTTTTTCTGTTTTCTAGATTTCTTCAAAGAGTAATTTTAGCTCATTTGCTATATTGGGCATGGACCACTTCAAAAGTTCAGCTATAATAGAATCTTCTTCACTAGCTTTGTTGTTTTTTAGGGTTTTAATTACTTCTTCAGTTTCCTTTACAGTAAGTGGGTGGTAAACCTTCTTCTAGATTTTCATCTATATTTGGAAATTTTAATTTATGACTTGGTTCAGGACAGTTCAGAAGTTAATCGGAATATCTTGCTTGTATCTCACCATTTTCAGTATTACTTCTGCCATATTCATTTTTGAAAGAGATGTTTGGACATAGGCACAGCTTCAATTTGTTCTTAAAAGTCTGATCAAAGTCACGGGTGTTATTTTTTACAAAGTTTTTTATATTTCCACAAGTTCCTCCTTTTCAAAGGCTCGTTAGTACTTCTAATTATCCTTGCTGTTTCTTTTCTTTGTTGTTTGAAATGATCAAAATTTTCAATTTTTTTTTTTAGCATTTCCACCTTTTCCCCTGTTTTAGCCCTCTCTACTAAAGCTTCTTCACATATTTCGTTCCACCATGTTTTCCTTTTATTTCTTATTAGACCAAATGCTTTCTCAGCCTCTTTATTAATTGCTTTAGATATTTCTAGCCAGTTGCCATGTTTAGTCACTTTAATGTCGTCCTGATAGTTTTTAATTGATTCTTTTGTTATAGTAAGTCTGTCTATACTATATAAGTAATGGTCAGAATCAAACTCACCATTCTTTACAAGTTTCATATTCATAATTTCCTTAGTACTTTTTTGTGAAATAGCCACATGATCTAACTGAAATTCTCCTAACATTGGGTTTAGAGGCATCCACGTTTTAGCATTTCTCGGGAGTTTCCTAATGTATAGTGCATTGTTAATTTATATATTTTTTTAGCATATTAATTTGTATTTGTAATTTTTTTAAATATACTCTTTAGCTTGTATATACAGGGTGAGTATCTCTTAGTGTAAAAAAAAATCTCACCGCAGATCTCACCTTTCTATTCCAATCCGTTGCAGATATACGATAAATCAAAGACTTTTTTGAGGAAACCACGTTTTTTTTCCATAAAAGCTGTAATATCTCCTTTTTACAAAAATATTTTTCAAATTTTGACCACATTTTCGGATTTAGCATTAAATTTTCTAAAATAGAAGAGTACCTGTAACCTTAAATTTTACAAACTTGTGGTCTAAAAAACAGCTTGATCTTCTTCTTATTTGGGGAAGTCACGATCTCTTAATTCCTTAGACGCTCACCGTTTTTTTTTTTCGAAAAAAAACTATCCACAAAACGTCAAATATCACAAAAACTTGCAAATTTAATAAGCTTTCGAATGATATGTTAAACGTAATGATTTTGTTTCGAGTTCATGGAGAAATTTACTTTTGAAACCGAAAAAACATGGTGTTCTCATTTGGCATACAGATCAGTTACTTGTGTAAATAAAACATTATGACAATCCCTGAATGGAACTGTGCATTTTAAACATAATTAACTCTTTATTGGATTAAAAAGCAAAGAAAAAAATTATTGTTTAATAGAAAATAAAGGAAAACTGTCAATAAAGCGACACCAGATCAGAGGATCTTATGTTATTACATTTATGTATTTATTATTATTATTTAAGATTTATTTTATTAGATTTTCAATGTAAGGTTTAAAACTCAATGATAATGAACATTGACCTCAATTTTGCGATTAGCTTCTGAATGCTGATGATATTAAAGAATACCACTTTTTTTTTTGCGGTGAATTTGTGGGTAGATAAGTCTGTTTTTACAGGGGAAGGCATTTCTACCGTTCCATGTCGGGTATCTTAGTTTATTCATCTTTGTATTGCTGTCGCATAGTGTTGAAAAATCATAGTTTGCCCAACAAATTGAATGATAAGATTACAAACATTTGTTACAAAATATCCTACCACAACTTCATAACGATATTCCACCTGAAGTTCGGGAAAATATGATTTTTTTCAACATCATGGCGCTCCTCCTCATTATTCGAAAGCAATAAACCAACGATATACATGGATAGGTAGAAATGCCTTCCCCTGTAGAAACAGAGACTCTACCTGCCCATAAAATTCACCTCAAAAAGTAGTATTCTTCAACACAATCTGCATTCAGAAGCTAACGGCAAAATTGAAGTATATGTTCATTATCATTGAGTTTTAAACCCTACATTGAAAATCTAATAAAATAAATCTTAAATAATAATAATAAATAAATAAATGTAATAACATAAGATCCTCTGATTTGGTGTTGATTTATTGACAGTTTTCCTTTATTTTCTATTAAACAATAATTTTTTTCTTTGCTTTTTCAATAATTTTTTTTTTCTTTGCTTTTTCAATAATATTTTATCATTCGAAAGCTTATTAAATTTGCAAGTTTTTGTGAGCTTTGACGTTTTGTGGATAGTTTTTTCAAAAAACAGTGAGCGTTGAAGTAATATAAGATATTGTGACTTTCCGAAATAAGGTGAAGATCAGAGTGAAATCATTACGTTTAACATATCATTCGACCAATTTTTTTTTTTACACTAAGAGATTCTCACCCTGTATATATATATATATATATATATATATATATATATATATATATATATATATATATATATATATATATATATATATATATATATATATATATATACAGGGTGTTCGGAAGATCGTTGGCCAAAAAATTATCTCGGGTAGGGAGGTTCATTTTGAACCTATTTAAGGTCACTTACCTATATAAGGTTTTTTTTTTTATGAATTCTTTTGTAAAAATGGCCAAATCCAAACATTTATGCCTTATAACTCCGTTGTTTACTGATATACCAAAGCCATTTTTTTTCCCTGTAATTACTAATACATTGCCCATGTAAAATAAAAAAGATATGGTGCAAAAAACAAATACCAAAAAAGCGGGAGATCGTTAAATCTTGTCAAAGGCAAAAATAAAAATTATGAACTTCAAGTTTAGGTCTAATAAAAACAAAAGTAAGCGCAACAGCCAAATCCAAATTGTTTTAAAAACTTCTCTCTTTAAAAAAATACCATTTGCAGGCGCGCAGCACATCCAGTTTTTTTTATTTTTTATAAAGTAACAAAAGGGTGCCACCAGCGCACACTGACAATAATAATGAATCGAATCATATTTTTTTGTGCAAAACGTAACAAATATATACATAATGATGTTTTCGTCAATTTTGAAACCTTTGCAATCGTGCAAGTCTATTCATGGTGGTCCAGAAGTCGATGCTGAAATCGGTGAAGTATTTTGGTCATCAAATTTAAAATTAAAATATAAGTTAGAAATTAAAAAAAAAATAAATAAATAAATAATGACTGAAGAATGTCAATAAAAAAAAATTTGTTGAAAAATTTACCATAAAAAATACAAAAATATATAAATTTATAAATATATATTAAAAAAAAATTGATTTGATCCAGGAGTAAATTTCGAGCTCCTCAAATGTGTTTGATATTTTTTTCCATTTTGTTGGAAAATTTATAGTTAAAAACTAACTGAAATACATCCATTTATAAAAAAAACATCTATTTGGAGAAAAAAACTTAAAAATATATCATTGCTGTAAAGTTTTTATTTATCAATGATAACAATGAAATCTATAATATCCGTATTCTAATTAAATATTTAAGAGTATTTTGTATATATTTTAGACAATAAAATGTAGAATTCACTGAAATCACAATTGTAAGTATGATACAGCATATAATAATAATATATTAAAAAATTAATATTGTAGTATCTAATTAAAAATAATGATTAGAATTATCCTATTATAATTTATGAAACATGTTTGTAACCTATGAAGATAAAATATAATATTTTCACAAACATATTCCATAATTTATTTAATAAAATAGTAAAATTAAAATAATATCTAGAAAAGAACAACTTTATTTTCATAATATGTTTTTAGGGTGTGTTGTTCTTTCCTTTTCTTAATTTGAAAGTCATAGATTTCTGTTTTTAGTTTTCAAAATTATTTTACAAGAATGTACATTAAATATGTATAATCTCAAAAAATTAAATTTTTTAAATAAAGAAATATTAAATTAAAAAGAGCTAAATATTTTTATAATGTGTAAAAAAATAATTTTTAGAAAAAAAAACAAAACCGACTTCAAGATTAAACCTACATAAAAAAACTTGAACTAAAAAATAAAAAATAATATTTTAATTGCTTCGAAAATTAAATGACAATCATCATAGTCGGTGCCAGCCAAGAAGGGAAGTTTAATCTTGCCTTAGCAATAAACTTTCGAATGGCCGGAGACAGTGGTGTGGCGGTGATGAAACAGTGGGAGCATCTTTACAAATACCATTTCTTTTCAAATTCTGTTTGTTTTGATTGGCACCGACTCCAAAAATAACTGATCATAAATTGTGAATAGGTATATAAGTATCGATAATTTCGTTGATTGTCATTTAATGGTTTTTGTTTCGAAGCAATTAAAATATTATTTTTTATTTTTTAGTTCAAGTTTGTATATGTAGGTTTATTCTTGAAGTCAGTTTTGTTTTTTTTTTTTCTAAAAATTATTTTTATTTTTTTACTTTTTAGTGGTGAGTGTATTTTTGTTTATACAGTCAATTCTCGATCTTCAAGCTACCCGGAAAAATAGTTCAACTTACTGAACAAAGAATTATCGAGGTAATTATTCCACTTATCTGCATGTAAATGGGAAAATTGAACACAAAATTGTAGTTGAAATCATTACGTATTTAGATTTAGTTACCATGGAGATTTTAGATTATCATAATTATAAATATGTTTAAAATGGAAGGTTATATAACAGTGATTTTTATTAACTGTTTTTTTTAATTTTTCTTAAAAAGTTCTGAGTTGATTTCAAAATATTTTTTATGGGACCACCTCTGAAGTATGCCCTACCGATCTAAAAAAGAATCATCAAAATTGATTTAGTCACTGTAAAACCTCTCGAGTGAATAAATAATAATAAGTGACTGGTGCAACTATGAACTGGAAAGATAAACAATGACGGGAAACCGGAAAACAAATTACACATGAAATTCTTTTAATCTGAGTTCGAGTTGTAGAGGCGATGTCTTCTAATAGTTCGTTTCATAGAGATAGGTGCTCCTAGAAGTTCTCTTTTGAACCCTATTTTCAGTTCGACTTATTTACACAATTTTTAACATCGAGAGTTGACTGTATATGTAAATTATTTTCGTTAATAATTTAGATTTAGCTACCATGCAGATTTTAGATTATTTTATGATATATACTAACTGTTTTTTTTTTATTTTTCTTAAAAAGTGCCCCGTTGATTTCAAAATATTTTTTATGGGACCACCTCTGAAGTATCAAAATTGATTCAGCATTGACCGACTAATCGCGTAACATACACACAAAAAAAAAAAAAAAAAAACAGATGAGTAGAGAACCTCCTTTTTTTTTTTTTAAGTCGGTTGAAAAATGAAAAATTAGCAATCAAAATTTGCCAAAATATAACTGATTTTTTTTTCAGACTGTATGAGAAGTAGGGAAAGCTTTAACAGATAATTTTAATGTTACAATTATAACGGCATTATTTTAAAAACAAATAAATAATATATTATAGATAATGAGAGCTTACCCAAGAACTCGAGTCGGGTCCTAGTCTACAACTGAAGACTGGAGGCCTCCCCTCTACCCTCTAGCCCCTTCTCCGGCTATTAATTAGCATTGAGTATCCCCAACCCCCACCATGTGTTAATTTTAGTTTTGATTGTTATCTATGGAGTATTATGTACAATAGAAATTGCTACTCCATTTAAGATTATATATCGTTTGCATTCCTTTATATAAGTATTTACATAAAAATCTATTTATAGAAAGGTTCAACTGTATAGTAAAAAAAACTAAATTTCTCACTAACTGGGAAAAAACATAGATTATGGATGTGTCAATCTATAATCTTAAAAGTAAAAGTATCAATATACATCAATTAATAATTAAAATAAATTAACGATTAATCATTATTAAAAATAAACATGAAGAGATAACGTAGGGGTTTTAAATGCAACTTTCTTCATTCATTCCAATATAGCTTCTAAACGGTAGGTCCTAGCGATATATACTATATAACAAAAAATGTTCTCCATTGAATTTCTAATGTCTTTTTTAGGAGAAAAAAAAAAAACCTGTACTACTACAACTCCTGAAGTGTTTTGGGGTGGGTAGTTTTGGGGCGGTAAGGATGTACCGCTACAGAACTAAGGATAGAGGTATCATCATAAAAACATCGATATTCTAAATCGAGAATTTTTTGAGCTATGAATAAAGTTCGACATAGAACCACTGCTCCACCAAATTCGTTGAACCCGCATCACCCATGCATATCGATTCCGATACTTTACTTTGAGTTTCACATTTATCGTCAGCTTTTTTCTATAACTTCATATGTAAACTTCCGTTTCTATAGTTTTATGTTGGGTTGAATTGTTTAGTGTTTTTTTTTAAAGATTTTCTTATATCATTTTCTCAAATCTTAAAATGTGTAACAGAAGGTAACATCAGTTCCAACATGGACTTAATATATTAATATTTTATTATTTCCTATTATTACCTGATGTGAAAATGTGTAAGACAAGTTAACATCACATTCTAGAGGGGTTTAGTACATTTTTTTTTATTACATTTTGCACCAAATAGGAATTTTAAAGTAAAGATTTGGCCATTCCTACTCTGAGATACGTAAAAAAATAAAAAATTGTTAGTTGATTTTGAATAAACTGTATTAAATTGTAAAAAAAAAAAAAAAAAAAAAAAAAAAAAAAAAAAAAAAAAAAAAAAAAAAAAAAAAAAAAAAAAAAAAAAAAAAATACTATCAGGAATAGTACAGGGAAATTAGCTTCGAGCCTTTTTTTTTTTTTTTTTTTTTTTTTTTTTAATGTAAATATCGTGAAAACAGTAGAAAGGTTTTTTTTTTTTTTTTTTTTTTTTTTTTTTTATAAATATCAACTTTTTGAAATTTACAACTGTACAAAAACTTATACATCAAGTAAATGTGTTGATAGTGAATACAATGACATGTATATTACTTATGAAGAACTACTCAGTAGTAGCACTTCAATAAAAATCTACACTAAAAGGTCTCTTCTAGGCCATTTCTTTTCAGATGCCTCGGAGGATTATTGGGAATGGAGTGGGAAGCAAGTTGGGAGACTAGTGGATTGGAGTGGTTATAGAGCTTACTATGGAAGGATAGTTATCTCCTCTGGGCTATATCAGCAACATAAGGAACGTTAAGATCTTTATGGATAAGTTTATTGGTCACAAAGTAAGGTGCATTGAGGATTTTTCGAAGGATTTTGGATTGTAAGAATTGGATACAAGATGAATTGGATGGTTTAGTAGAGCCCCTAAGCTCAACTCCGTACGTCCAAATAGGTCTAATCACAGTCATGTAAATGAATCTTTTGTAATTAATTGGGAGCTTTGTCTAGTAAATGTTGAAGTAGTCAGTAACGACGAGCAGTTTCTTGTCGTTTTAGTCTTGTATGTGGATTCCAAGTAAGACGTTTGACCAAGTGGAGTCCTAGGTAGCGGATCTGTTCAACAGGGATTAATGGAATATCATTAAAGGATACTATTGGACAGGAAGTCGTAGGTTTACGACGAAGGGTAAAGGTAATTTGTTGGGATTTATTTTTATTCTCCAATTTCGACACCATTCTTGAATGTAAGTAATATGAGATTGTAGTGTTTGGGATGCAATGAAAGGATCATTATTTACTGATAGTTCTGCTTCAATACATTCAATGTGATTAGTATTGAAGATGTCAGGATGTGGGCTAAATGATTTAAAGAGGTGTCCGAAAATTTGGGATTTTTCTTCGTCAGCTCTTGTCCAGGTTTGAGAACCTGAGAGGGTGCTTAAAGTTTTTGTACTTTAAAAGTTTTTTCGTAGTCATCCATAATGATTTGTCACAAGTATTAAGTCTTTCAGTATGGTTTTGCAGGTTTTGAATTTTGAATTTTCTTATTTCTATCTTAAGTTTGTTAGTTAAATTGTTGTATTTTTTTTTGTCAGATGGGTTTTTGGTCCGGTGCCACTTCGCCCTTGCTCTGCGTTTTTCACTTAATAAGGTGCGTATATGCTGTGGCAGGTTATTCTGTTGAGTTTTATGATTTTTCTGGTGTGAGGTATTTTCATGTATACTAATGCGTATTGATGTTGTAAGTTTGTCAACTGCTGAATTTATATCTTCTTTTGTTTGAAGGGGAATCTTTAAGTCCAATTTGTTTTCAATATCATATCGAAATCCGTCCCAGTCTACTCGTCCTGTGATCAGTCTAGGAAGAAAGGGTTTTGGAACGGAATTTGAATGTAGGAGAAGCAGAACAGGGCTATGATCAGAAGAAAGGTCATCTAGGGATTTAATGATGGTTTGAGGGATGGATATTTGGGAAGATATGAATATATCAAGGATATCAGGATGTTTTTGAGTGATATAGGCCAATAGGTCGGGTGAGAGGACAGAGACAACACCATCGCTGGTGTTTGGCATTGTAGTCCACTCCAGCAATAAAGCGTGTCCGAGGGATCGGAATAAGGAATCAAGGAGATTATGAGAAAGAGAATTACCAGGAGGGCAGTATACAGCTGAAAATGTTACATAGGAAGGACCAGCTGAAATGGATACTGAAGTGGATTGAATGGTGTCGATTGAAGTAGAAGGGATAACAAAATGAGGTATTGATTTATGGATAAGGATGCAGGATCCGCCATGGGAGGTGGTGCTGTCTGGGTGGTCTGATCTATAAGTGATATAGTATTTTATGTAAGGATATGTACGTTAAGTAAAGTGAGTTTCAGTCAGCAGGGCAATATCTATTTCATTGTCATGGAGAAAAATGTCAAGTTCGCCTCGGTGGTTTTGTTGTCCGTTTGCATTCCGTAAAATAACAGCTACAGGCTTAGCGCTCATCTAGCGGTATTAAATGGAATTTCTGTAAGGGCTCTAGTAAGAAGGGTGATGAGGGGCTTGATAGTTTCTTATATAGTTCAGATAGGAATGAGGAAAGGATGGCGTTTTATATCATTGATATTTGGATGGGGAAGAGGAAATGAATCTGGAGCTTGGTATGGGTTATATGTTTGAATAGGAGTAGTGGTTAGGGGCTGGATGCCTCGTAGGATAGTAGGAGCAGAATCAACCTGTAAAGGTATTTGGGATGAAGAGTTGGTTTGAATAGGTGGATGGATTGGAATTGGATGTTGCTTCTGAGGCGGTAATTTGACTACTAAAGGTAAATTGTGGACAGGAGCGTTCTGTTTTGGGGGTTGAGGATGGGATTGGGAGGTCTGTGGGTGTGAATGGGAGATTCGAGGTGCCTGTAGTTGAGGTTGATACCTGATTTTATCCGAGTATGATGCTTTCTGTCGTTCCTGATGGTTGGGTGCTGAGGTTGATTGTAGCTGTTCGATTCTCTTGGATTGGGTTTCTTGAATTCTATGTAATTGTTGTGGATTGTAGATCTCAGGTTCTTATCTTGTTTGTATGAAGGTCGCCTTTGAGTTTCTCTGGCTGTGCAAACTTTTATATACTGAGCAGCCTTTGAAACTTGCTGAATGGTCTAGACCACACAGTGCGCAGGTATATCCTTTGATTTTTGACATGTTTCAGTTGCGTGAGGGCCAGCACATTTTACACACCTGGCTTCATGATGGTAGTATGTCTTGGTGTGTCCGAGGCTTTGACGTCGGGTGCACTGTACTATAGTTGATCTTCTCAGTTCTTCATACCTCACGACCGAATAAACCAGCCTGGTTACATCGAATATTTCATCGCTGTTTCCAGCAGGCTCCAAGTCAACGAAGAATGGAAGAGGATATCTTTCTTTCAGGTGAAGCACATTAGAAATTTGCCTCACGTTATAACCAATGGCTTCCAAATCATGCTTTATGGCGCTCGTTGGGGTGGTAGAATTGAGACCACGTAAAACCACTCTATATGATTTTTCTTCTTTCAATTGGTAACAATGAAAGTCGTAGTTTTTAAGTGTAAAGTGATTGACCAGTTTTTTATAGTCATCTTTTTTTGATGTTTTAATTTTTATATCTTTGACCCGAGAGAAGCAGTTGAAATTAGTCTCTCCGATCAATGCTGCTATTTCTCGGCAAAAAGACATTAAGTTTTCAATTTTAATTACATAAATTGGAGGTGGTTCGGGATCAGATGTATAATGCAGGTTTGTATAATTATTATTGCTGGTAGATGATGTAGATGGTTTAGATGTAGATGGTATGGGTTATGAGATTTTTTGGCTGTAGTAGATTTACTGCGAGTTTGTAGATTATTAGTATTATGAGATTGATTATTAGTATTGTTGGCTGTCTTTTTTGTTTTCGCTGTTTTATTTTATTTTATTTTTTTGTTTGGTGAATTGCCCGCTGAACCTCGGGCGGCATTTCTATGGTGCTTCTGGAGAGTTCTTCTAGATTGGTACTCAGTTTCGCTGAATTCTGAGTAAGAAGGGGTCTCTGTCTCTGAGTCATCACCAGATGTAACGACTTCCATTATGATATTTTAATAAATTTAAAAAAAAATAATAATAATAAATTAATTAATAATAGTTGTAAAGCTAGAGAGTGAAGATAGTAATTAATACTAAAATATTCATATAATTATTTACAATATTTATACTAATAAATAAAATGTTCGTGAAATACAATTATAAAATAAGAAAGAATAACAACGAAAGATAACACCCCCACAGAAGCGGAGTCATATCCGCCGGATGATGAAGAGCTGGATGACATCATCGCGTCTCTAAAGAACAACAAGGCAACAGGGGAGGACGGAGTGCTGGCCGAAATGTGGAAACTGACTGGGGACGATTTCAGGAAAGTAGTAATGGAACTGTTGATGGAAGTCTGGAGTGAGGTAAAGATCCCTCAAGACTGGAAATCGGCGTTGATCCATCCACTGCACAAAAAGGGGGACAAGACCGATGTGAACAACTACAGGGGGATTTCCCTGTTACCGGTTACCTACAAAGCTCTACTGAATAGGCTGTACCCACAGGTGGACCCCAAGATCCGGGAGTACCAGGGAGGTTTCAGGAAAAGAAGATCCTGTCAAGAACAAATCCTGAGTTTGAAACTTCTGATAAAACATTACAGAACCAAAAGCTGAAAGAACCTCTTTATATCTTTCGTAGACTCCAGGAAGGCGTATGACTCGGTGGATAGAGACACGTTACTGGAAGTACTGAGGGAGTACGGGGTGGATCAGAAAACCAGGAAACTAATTGGGCTGACTTTGACCGGGACTTGGTCGAAAGTAAAACATCAAGAGAAGCTCAGTAAACCGTTTCTGATAAAAACGGGGCTGAGACAAGGAGACGGTCTATCTCTAGAGCTCTTCAATGTGGTGCTGGACAAGGTCTTGAAGGAGCTGTGGAAAGTCAATGGCGCGGGCGCAGTCCTGGGGACCAAGAACAGACATGTCAAGGTAAGATGCCTCGCGTACGCAGACGACCTCGCCTTGTTATCGGAATCGGAGGAAGAGGCGATCGCACAAGTGAACGCTCTCTCAGAAATAGCGAAGAAAACTGGTCTGCAGATATCCTTCGAAAAGACGGAGCTGATGACCACAGACTCGGGCTTCACCAAGAATAGGGTCGAGACCAAGTATGGATCTATAAAGGTAACCAAAAGTTTTAAATACCTGGGGGAAATCATAAACAGCAGTGCATCCGGATAGGAAAGCTTCAGGGAAAGAGTCACAAAACTGAAAAGACTGAGTTTAGCCACCAGCAACCTTTACAATAAGAAAAACCTGTCAACCAAGGCCAAAGTAAGACACTACAACACAGTCGTCAATCCGGTGATTCTCTACGGGACGGAGACCTCGTGCCTCCCCAGTCTAGAAAAGCTCCTGAAAATTGAGAGGAGAATCCTGAGAAGAATACATAGGCCCAGAAGAACACCAGAGGGTTACAGGTTAAAATCAAAAAAAGAAATTTACAAGGATACAACAGATCTCGAGTCGGACATCACAATAAGGAGGTTAAGGTTTTATGGGCACATAGTGAGAATGAGCCCCGAAAGGTTGAACAAGCAGATCTTCGAGAAGATCCGTGGTTATATAGTCTCGACTGGGTATCTTAAGCAACTGAGACGTGATCTGAACCAGATAGGTCTGGGAGACCAGGACTGCCTCGATAGGGACGAGTACAGGAAGACATTGGCAGGGGCAAGGGTTCTTGTGGAGAGGAAACATCCCAGGAGGGGTCACGCATGGACTGAGGAGAGAAAGCTCAAACATTCAGAGTTCATGAAAAACATGTGGAAGAGGAAGAAGCAGGCGAAAAAGTGCTGCTCTCATAATATTCGCGTGGTCCCAAGGGCCGTTCCGTGAAGAAAAAAAATAAAATAAAATAAGAAATAAAAAAAGAGAAACTTAAAACGTTCCAACTTAAAAAAATAAAATTAAATTAAAACTTTGATTACGAACTAGAGATAACATAAACTATCAACAGAGGAGCCCTTGCTTGACCTTGTCAAATAAGTGCTGTATTCAAACAGACGGGAGGATTACGGGCTACGAAGCCACTCTAGCCAGTTGAACTGCCTCACTTATTTATATATATATATATATATATATATATTAGATTAGTTCACAATTACTTATGTTTTCACTCACCTTACTGAAAGTTATTGTCAAATTGGTATATTGTTAATATTATAACTATTTGCCAGGTATGAACGATTAACATAGTCTAATGCTCAGAAAAAAATGTCACAAACACAGAGCGATTTTAAACATGATATGTAGATGCGGCCATCTTGTCTGAGACTAGCTTCGAACCTTAAACTCTAAAAAGTAAAAGATCTAACTGCTGCAAATTGTTCATTACATTTAGCTTTTTAGTTAGGTTTGCTATAAAAACGTGCTTTAAAAAAACTACTACTAATTCAATCTATTGAGTCACATATCATGCAAATCTTTATGTGAGTTCCAATTTTTTTATATGAAGCAGTAAATAATAAGTAGTATATTTATTTTCCGTAAATAAAGTTTTTTTTTAAATTTGGGTGTATAATTTATGAACCTGGCTGCATCCCTGACCATCTTCTCAACCATGAAAAGTTCTTTATGAGAAGGTCCCGAAGCGTTCTTCTTTTCAGACGCCTAGGAGGGATTGCCAGCTAGAATGGGAAGCAAGTTGAGAGACTAGTGGATTTGAATAGTTAGGGAGTTTGCTATGAAAGAATAGGTATCTGGTTTGGGCTAAATCAGCAAATTGAACGTTAAGTTCTTTATGGATACGTTTATTAGTGATAAAGTAAGAAGAATTAAGGATTTTGGATTGCAAGGATTGGATACTAAAAGAATTAGGTGGTTCAGTGGAACGACATATATCAACTCCGTATGTCATAATAAGTTTATGATAACAATAATAATAAAATTATTGTCATGTAAATGAATCTTTTGTAACTAATCAGCACCTTGGAGCGTTTGTCTAGTAAATATTGATGAAGTCGGAAACGACGCACAGTGGGGCCATTCGTGAATCTAGCGGGACAAAAGTCCAAAAATGAAGTTTGATTTTTTGATGCAGAAGGTGGTTGATCTAACAGGCTAAATGTTGGAAGATATGAAATGAAGTGAATCAGGCTGAGGCAATATCAATAAAGCAATTTAAAAAATAATGATCTAATACCAATTTAATTCTGTAAGATTTAAGAATTAAGATAGTGTTCTTTCAAGCATTCGACGGTTAACATCGTAATAAGTTTTCTTATTTTTTTACATTTCACGATTAATTACATTCAAAATAGTAGGTATAGTTTATTTTGTTTTTAATTTTACGGCATTTTAGATATTCAGAAGGTAAGCCAATTAAAAAGTTGAATAGTAAAAAAACATATTCATGTTTTAATCTGAAACTTTTTACGTAGATCTTAAATAATGGTTCTGTGTGTCTGGGGACATTTAATTTTAATGAATATATTGCATATTAATGCCCGTTTTTTCCCGTTTATCAGTAGCACCAAAAATTGTATTTCAGGCGGAGTACTCTCAGTTGCGCGATTGGAATTGGCTGAAGCGTTACGGGCTGGAGGTTTCAGTTTTAATAATTCCCAGGAAGAAAAAATATATCTAGTCAATTACATAATTTAAAAATTTGCAATTCGGCAACTCACAGAGGATGTTCAAAAAAGCCAACACAAAGAAATAAAAAGAAACAGGAAACATTTTCCTCCGAAAATGTCTCGCACAGTAACCAACACTGTGACATTACGAATAATTTGTTGATTTCGTCCGATCCTTTAATTAGCTCATACAGACCACTAACTGAGAATAATACGACTTTCGGTAATAGTGTTCTCAATTTGCTTATAATACCAGACACAGATACGAGTCTGATATACTTACTTAGTGATGTTAGTGATAATCTCGATCAAAGTGAGTTGTCATTATAGACTATAATTTTCTTTTCAGTTTAAAACAATATAATGTGTATGAGTTCTGTCCGTTTTTAGTTAGAAATTAAGTATTAAAGTGTTAAAGGTTTTAGTTCGATAACACATTGCCCTGACGATCGTATATATATATTATAAATTCTATTTATTTATTACTAAACAAAATTTCAGAGAAATTGTTAGTTGGTAAAGAGGAGTTTTTTTCAATCAAAATATTGACATTATTATCATAAAGTAGGTATATTCATTTTTTTTTTAATTCAATTTATATAATCATCGATAAATCACTAATAGTCCAGGAAAATAAGGCTCCAAAATGCCGTTTTCAAGAAAAAACTGCGGAACTTTTATTCTCATCGGATCTTTATGTTTTTTGGGGTGCTGAATCCGAATCTGAAGTTTGCTACCACGGCAACCATTGGCTTCATATTCAAAATCGCAAAAAACCGCCAAAAAAAATCATTATTTTTGTTTTTTTATCTATAACACGATAACGAAGCTTTTTTAGAAGAAAGTCTTCAAATATTAATTGTACCTGGAACTAGTACCTACATAATGAAAAAAAGAAATCCGAAATCGGACCATTTTTCGCGAAGTTACGTAATTGGGAAAAAATGGAGAAATTGGCCTACTTGTCGTCAGCCCCACAGCTCCGCGAAAACACGTTTGTCGTACTCTTTTGGCTATAACTCTGAAACTATTTGTCCGATACAACATTACTTTTTTTCATCTTAAAGCTGATTAAATTTACTATAAGAATCTATAAATGAAGTTTGAATCATACCCCGTAAAATGTACATGCCAGCCCGCTAATAAAAACGTACTGTTGTATAATCCAAGTGTTTTTTGGCACATTTGTCGCTCTAACTGCTCAAATAATTGTTCGATCCCAAATTCCTTTTTTCTATCGCAAAGCTGATTAAATTTTCTATCAGATGCTATATACGTAAATTATATTAAATCCTTTAAACCACCCAAGCTAGCACGCTAAATATGTATGTTTTGGCAAAATATGTAAACTATGACATGTTCAGTAGACTGGTGTGGGTATTTCATGGAGTTAATTATAAGTTACATATAAAAGTTTTAATAGTAAATTTAACCACCTTTATGATAAAGATATTAAATTTTGGATCGGACAAATGGTTTTGGAGTTATAGCGAATAATGTGCCAAAAAAAAAATGTGTTTTACAAAAGTACGTGATTTTCAGTGCGACAGCTTTTGTATTTCAAGAATTTTGACACAACTTTCATATATAGGATCTAATTGTAAATTTAACCACCTTTCTGATAGAAAAAAAACATTTTGAATCGGACAAATACTTTCGGAGTTATAATGAAAAATGTGCCGATAACCATGGATTTAACAACAATACGGGTTTTTAGGCGTCTGGGATGCATATTTTAAGGGACTTGATTATAACTTCATATATACATTCCAATAGTAAATTTAACAAGCTTTTAGATGAAAAATAGTAATTGTAGATCAGACAAATATTTTTGTAGTTATAATGAAAAATGTACTAAAAAAACTTGGATTTCACAAAAGTACGGGTTTTTTAGCGTACTAATATGTGTTTTTGGCCACTTAATCTCTTTAACTCTAAAAATATAGGTCCAATCCAAATTCTTTTATTCATATTAATGCTAGTTAAATTTATTATCAGATCCTATGTATAAAAAACTACCTTTCTGATTGAAAAAAAAATACATTTTGAATCGGACAAATACTTTCGGAGTTATAATGAAAAATGTGCCAAAATCCATGGATTACAGTTAACACAATTACAGTTTAAACTGTCTATTATTAGTTATACTACTTATATTCTTATATTATATATTCTTTCTATCGTTATATAATAATACATATTATTATCCATATCGTGATTCTTAACGTTCTATTGTTATACAATAATATGAAAATATACATATAAAACATATATAAAATATATTATGTTTTTTTTTTACCTTTTTTGTTTTTTCGTTATTATTTTTTTTGTAATTGTCATCAGTTTTACGGGTGATTAGCCCAGTGTTAGTTGTTTGTGATGTTATTATAATAAAATATATGTTATGTTATTATAATAAACATGAACTAAAGATCAGTTTTTATTCATAACTACCAACTCCTTGTACCAGCTGTACCTGACAGATTGGGGTCAGAAAATCTTCACTGACGTTCGGCGTGATCAAAAGTGATCAATTATACAGTCATTTCTATAGCAACTAGATTTGATTTTTCGTTGAGATTCGAGAAAGGGAGTCCTTGAAAAATACCAATAGGTGAGTTTATAAAATATTTTTAACATGCATATTATCGTATTTATTATATACTACATTCCTAAAAAAGGCCTTTTATTTTACTGTACATTGTACGGAAATAATTTCACGAACGATTTTATACATAGGATCTGATAATACATTTAACCAGCATTAATATGAATAAAAGAATTTAGATCGGACCTATATTTTTAGAGTTAAAGAGATTAAGGGGCAAAAACACATACCAGACGCCTAAAAACCCGCATTGTTGTTAAATCCATGGTTATTGGCACATTTTTCATTATAACTCCGAAAGTATTTGTCCGATTCAAAATGTTTTTTTTCTATCAGAAAGATGGTTAAATTTACAATTAGATCCTATATATGAAAGTTGTATCAAAATTCTTGAAATACAAAAGCTGTCGCGCTGAAAATCACGTACTTTTGTAAAACACATTTTTTTTTTTGGCACATTATTCGCTATAACTCCAAAACCATTTGTCCGATCCAAAATTTAATATCTTTATCATAAAGGTGGTTAAATTTACTATTATAACTTTTATATGTAACTTATAATTAACACCATGAAATACCCACACCAGTCTACTGAACATGTCATAGTTTACATATTTTGCCAAAACATACATATTTAGCGTGCTAGCTTGGGTGGTTTAAAGGATTTAATATAATTTACGTATATAGCATCTGATAGCAAATTTAATCAGCTTTGCGATAGAAAAAAGGAATTTGGGATCGAACAATTATTTGAGCAGTTAGAGCGACAAATGTGCCAAAAAACACTTGGATTATACAACAGTACGTTTTTATTAGCGGGCTGGCATGTACATTTTACGGGGTTTGATTCAAACTTCATTTATAGATTCTTATAGTAAATTTAATCAGCTTTAAGATGAAAAAAAGTAATGTTGTATCGGACAAATAGTTTCAGAGTTATAGCCAAAAGAGTACGACAAACGTGTTTTCGCGGAGCTGTGGGGCTGACGACAAGTAGGCCAATTTCTCCATTTTTTCCCAATTACGTAACTTCGCGAAAAATGGTCCGATTTCGGATTTCTTTTTTTCATTATGTAGGTACTAGTTCCAGGTACAATTAATATTTGAAGACTTTCTTCGAAAAAAGCTTCGTTATCGTGTTATAGATAAAAAAACAAAAATAATGATTTTTTTTTGGCGGTTTTTTGCGATTTTGAATATGAAGCCGATGGTTGCCGTGGTAGCAAACTTCAGATTCGGATTCAGCACCCCAAAAAACATAAAGAACCGATGAGAATAAAAGTTCCGCAGTTTTTTCTTTGGCAAACCCTTATTTTACTGGACTATAAATGGTTTTGTGAAGTTTTTTTTTCTTAATAAAACAACAGATCACAAATAAAATTTTAAATATTTTATCATTTAAATAAACAGAATATGTTGCTGATTTAGCCCAAACCAGATATCTATCCTTCCATAGTAAGCTCCAAAATCACTCAAATCCCCTAATTTCTCAACTTGCTTCCCACACCATTCCCGATAATCCTCCGAGGCGTCTGAAAAGAAGATGTCCCAGAGACCTTCTAGTTTAGGATATTTATTGAAGTTGTGCTGATGGGTAGTTCTTTTCACGTTTTGTCATGTTCTGGTAATAGTTAACAACACATTTACCTGATGTATATATTTGTACAGTTGCAAATTTCAATAAATTGATATAATAAAAAAAAAAAATTTTTATCAATCTTTCAATAACCATGTTTTAATCATTTCAAGTTCTCCTGGATCAGAAAAAAATATTACATTATCTTTACGATCGCTTTCAGACTTTTGTTCCACTAGATTCACTAATGGCCCCACTGTGCGACGAGCAGATTCTTGTCGTTTTAGTTTTTTAAGTGGATTCCATTAAACGTTTGCCCAGATGTAGTCCTTGGTAGCAGATATGTTCAACAAGGATAAGGATAAGTCAATTTAAAAATCTGATTACTGGAGATCACAATTTAAACAATCATAATAAAAAGTCAAATTCTGGTTATTTAACTTAATAGTAACTAATTAAATCATGGGATAAAACATTATAGAAGAAAAATATAATTCACACAGTTCCAATTTTGATCCTTCAGTATTTTTTTTTTTAGTTATTTATTATTATTATCATTATTATTTTAGTTACCGTAAAACGGTCTGACCTATCACAAAATGTTGATAGTTTAAAATTTTCGTCCGCCGAAACGAAAAATTAAATTGGCTAATACTATTGAATAAAAAAAATAAAAATAAAAATAATTAAATGAATAAAGCAGAAATCCTTGCTGAGTATAGCATAACATAACAACAAAATAGTGAGGTCAAGCGACTTCACTAACAACTAGGGACGGTCCCACCCTTTCGAACACGTGCTCTCCAGGCCTCACTGACTGGAAACAAACCAGGGCTTTGCTGGGGTTCCGATGTACCCAAGAAGGTCTAGAGGGAAGTGTACGTCACTTAAGCATCTCCAAAGTTACCTCTGAAAAGATGATTTTTTTTAATAATTCATTAAATTAAAAAAAGAAAATTAATAACAATGCTCAATTTTTCCCAGCTGCTTTTCTCTACGGCAGATCGTACGTGGTAACATTTTTATCAGACATTGGTCATGAGCCTCACAGAAAAATGATTATTTCACATTGAAAAATGTTTAATATTCTATTAATCTATAATAGATTAGAAAATCAATTTTATTCTGGGACAAAGTCCTATAAGAATAACAATACAGAGGTACATAAAATTATAAGGAAGATGTTTGGAGTGTACAGCCATATATACCATATAAATAAAATTGCATTAATTTACTGTAGCGACTTTTCGGCTTACAATGCAAGCCTCCATCATGGCTAGAAGAAATGAAATAAAAATATATATTATTTTAGGGCCATTGTTCCTTAATAATAATTATAATAACAGTGAAATGGCGATCTAGCTACCGTATATAAAATTAAGGACATATTACAGTCAAGAAAAAATATATAAAAATATTGAACTTAAATTATGGCGTAAAAAGAGGTATAACATTAATGTTATAAGTTATACATGAAAAAAAAAAATGAATCTTAGGGTAAAAAATTAAAAATGAGGTAAGAAAACGAAAAATTAGAAGAAAAAAATTTCAATGAAAAATACAATAAAATAGAGCTAAAAAATGTGTATCTTATCTGGAGGAAATAAATATATCTTATCTGATAATATAAGTTATCAACGAAAAAAACAATAAAATCAAAATCATATTGTGAATATCCATATTTCATTATGATAAATATTTTATTCTTCTATATGACTGTTAGATTGAAAACCTAATAAGAAAAGAAAGAGTCAGGATTTAAAGCTATTGAGAGTGGAGGAATGGCAAATGTCGGAACGGATTTCCAGATATTTAATGCTCTGGAAATAAAGGAGAATTTGAAGGATGCGGTGTTGAAGGGACAGGTAAAGGTCCGAGGGACGGAATCTGGTTTTTGCGGGAACGCAAATGAGGACTTTAATATTAATGTTTTGAGAATTTATGAAGGTGATTGTTAGTGGAAATCGATTTGTAGTTGAGTGGGTAGGAAGTAGGGAAATAACCATTTTAATTTTGTGTAGTGAGAAATATGGTCATGACGGAGTATCGCCTAAACGAATCTCAGGGAACGCAAAAATAATTCATCTTGCATCCTGAGATTCAGAATGACCTCCGTGCACCAGACTAACATAATCAAAATGAGGGAATATAAGGGAAGAAATAACCACTTAGCGGATCGATTGTGGAAGGAAATTACGGGATCGGTATAGGAGTCGTAGGGTGGAAATTAAGATACGACAGAAAGTTAATTTAAGATAGATTAAAAATAAAGCGGAAGGTATGATTTTAAAAAATGATTTTAAATTTGAAAATGATAGGTACATTTAGGCGCAATTATATACGGATATATATTGTTACCACAAGTACTTGTACAAGTAGGACAGTAAGTGTCAGGCTAGCTAATGGAGAAGGGGGTGGGGAGAATTAGTCAGGAAATGAGAATGAGCCCAAAAAAAAAAAGAGAACCCAAAAAAAAAACACACCAAAAATATTGTTGAGCGCCACGTCGTTTATTAATGGTAAAACGACGAAAACCTAAGATAAAAAAAAATATAAGAGACAAAATAAAATAAGGTTAAATAAATCAATAAAATAGCCCCAAAAAAAAATATTTTAAACTGTAAAATCTTCGAAGAAAGGTAAGGAAAACAATAGATAGTTTAACTCTTAAATATACTTCCACCAATTAATTGCGATAATTAATCAAAACCAAAAACCCATTAATGTTGAAAACATAAAAATAAAATAAAATTATTTTATTAATAATTTTGTGAATCTCACCTCTGAATTCAAAATTCACCACCATGCACTCAATCCTTAGAAATGACCCTTGACCATTTCCATAAATCTGAATGTATAACCATTAAATGGTAACACTTATTATTTTTACTCAATAATCAAAATTATCTCTCCTTCAATGTTGGTCACCACTTTTCCTGGTTTTTGTTTTTAATTGATTTGAGACCAAGATGCAAAAGGAAATTAAAAAATAATAATAATTTTCAAACGAGAAGGAAAGAAAAAAAAAAAAAATAACACCAATTTTGTTAATAAGAAAATTGGACCATCTTTATTACTGTTAACGAAAATTATTTTTACATATTATGATTATCAAAATTCAATTTTACAAAATTTACAAATTAATTAAACAAACAATATCTAATATTGCTTTGTAAATAGGTGGTCCAAAAATATAAAATATTTGCGAGCTCGCTTTCAAAAAAAAAAAAATATTACAAAATAAACAAACAAACAAAAGTTAAACAATTTCTCTCTTTTAATACTAATTAACCAAATTCAGCAACCATTAAATAATTTATTGTTTGATTTATTCTGGTACCAGCACAAATAAACTTAAAATAAAATAAAACTTATCTGGGTGCACCCTTCGGCGTTAACGAGCGATGTATTGGTATCAAGGGACGGCCACAATTTCTTCTTCTCCAATTTTGTTGTTGAGTCCACTTAGAGCTATAGATGACGTTGACTCATAAATTTTCTTCGATGAATAAATCCCCTGTCGGGTAAGAATCCAAAATTCCAATATTTGGAGTCCAATTTCAAAGAAAGAAATGAAAATCCGGCTTTGCCGTTTAATGAGCGTCTGTCTCCTAACTCAACACAATCACTTCTCCCCGTTGAGACCTGTCTATCTTCTTTTGTTTTGGCTTTTGTTTTTGTTCCGTCGCCTATTATTATCACTCTTAATCCGTCGACGTATTTTATCAAACTTTTAATTCTGGTCTATTTTAGCATCACAATTCATTTACCTTAATAAAATTAACAATATTAATTATTTCTGTAATGAAAATTATTATTAAAAAAAAAATGGAAAAATTTATTGGCAAAAGAAATTTATAATTTAATAATTCGTGGATAGGGGCATCACCAACATTGTTTTATTTAACATTCAGCTTTCACTATTCATCTTTCTTATTAAAGCAATTGAAAAAAAAGGAAAACTAACATGAAATCGAAATCAGAAAAAAAAATAATGTTAAAAAAAATTAACCTTTTATTTCCCACCTTTATCGAAGTGTAACACCCACCACTCACGTACAAAAAAAAAAAGAAAAAAAAAAGGATGCAATCCTGGGTTAACCAAATCGAATCATCAGGAATCCGTTTCTAACTAACCTTCGGGAGACCCTTTTAAATCGCTTATATGCCAAACACCGGCCGGACGGCCACTTTCCACATCTTCAAGTTCATAAGTTACCCGGGACGTTTTACGTATTATTTTGAACTTCCTGAACTTAGGTGCCAATTTGCTGGAAAAATAGGCTGCAGCATCCGATTGAGGGTGAGTTCTACACCAAACCGTTTGTCCTGGAACAAATTCCACTTCCCTTCTCCTCAGATTGTAAAATCTTTGTGCTTTCCCGTAGGCTCTATCCAATCGATCTTGCACTTCCTGGAATAGTAACGGCATGTTCTTCAATTTTTCAAGGTGAGCATTTCGATCAATGGCAATTGGTTGATCCGAGTCCCCAGATGCTATTTCTGCATGATCCTCTCCTGATCTCGGCAATTCCCGGCCATAGTTCAAGTATGCGGGTGAGAAGCCAGTAGCTTCATGTACGGAAGTTTTTAACGCAAAACTGATACGAGAAAGTTCCTTGTCCCAAATTCTTTGTTTATCCTGTATATAAGAAGCCAACATAGTTTTCACTACCCGATTTATTCTTTCGGTTGGATTTGCCTGTGGATGATAAAGAGCCGTATACCAGGGGGTGACCTTATATTCTTCTAACTTCCCCAGAAATTCCTTCCCTTTAAATTGGACTCCATTGTCACAAATTACAAACTGTGGGGCCCCAAACATATGGAAAACGTGCTCTTCTATTCTTTTTTTCCGATAAAGCCTTGGAAGTAGCTTTTCTTAGTGGGATCAAGATGGAATATTTGGTAAAATAATCACTTATTACCAACAGAAACCGATTTTGTTTCGTTGACAGAGGCAATGGCCCCATTAAATCAGCGGTGATGATCTGCCATGGTCCCTTTGCAACCCTTCTACTCCCCATAAGTCCAGCTGGAGCTTGTTGTGATGGCTTTAAACTCAGACACGTTTCGCACCTCGCCACATAGCGTGCTACATCCCCAGCCATTCCTGGCCAGTAATATGCCTCCTTGAGCCTCTGAAACGTCTTGTATGCTCCTAAGTGTCCAGAAATCGGGCTATCGTGGTAATCAAACAGCAACTGCTTCCGTTGAGACTTTGGTATGACCAATTTCCAGGGACGATCTTCCCCCAAAAACTTATTCTTATTAGATATTCTTTTAAATATGTTATCATCTTCTACGCGCCACGACGGATATGATGCAGGATCTTTATTTATTTTGCCTATTATCCTGAGGTACCACTCGTCCATTGCCGACATCGAGCAATCAATCGCCGCCACTTCAGTATTCTCATTCTGTCTCGACAGGGCGTCTGCAGCAAGGTTGTTTTTACCCGGGCGATGTTGAATTGAAAACGCATACTGTTGTAATTTCAATGCCCAACGAGCCAATCTTCCTTTAGGTTCCTTTAGAGTATGTAGCCATTTAAGAGCCATGTGATCTGTTATGACTACGAATTCCATTCCCTCAAGATATGGCCGAAATTTTTCAATCGCCCATAAAACATTTTTCAATCGCTAGGCATTCATGTTCGGTTGTTGTAAACTTCCTTTCTGCATTGGTCAGGTTTCGGCTAGCGTAAGCAATAGCTTTTTCTCCCTCATCATGAACCTGAGACAAAATAGCTCCTAAGCCTGTTGCCGAAGCGTCGGTTTGCAGTACAAAAGGTTTACTGAAATCGGGGCACGTTAAAATTGGAGCGGATACTAATTTATCTTTAATTTCTTTAAAGGCTAACTCTTGCGCTTCTTCCCAGCGCCATTTTTTCCCCTTCCGCAACAAATCCGTAAGAGGACTTACCACATTCGAAAAATTAGGTACAAATCGTCGATACCATGACGCTAGGCCTAGGAATCTTCGAACTTGTCGCACAGTCGTTGGAGCAGGGTACGACAGTATGGCTGCTACCTTTTCCGGGTCTACTTGAAGTCCGTTTTCGTTAACCACATATCCTAGGTAACGAAGCTCTGGACGACAGAAATTACATTTCTCCCAGTTAATTGTTAAATTTGACTCGGCTAGCCGCTTGAATACATCTTCTAAAACTTTCAGATGTTGGGTAAAGTCTGATGTCACAATCACTATATCGTCTAGGTAAACAAATACATATTCTTCCAAATCATCACCCAGTACTTGGTCAATCAGCCTTTGCCATGTAGCTGGGGCGTTATGTAATCCAAATGGCATGCGAACAAATTGAAAAAGCCCTCGTCTTGGAACAGTAAACGCCGTTTTTTTTTCCTGGCTAGACTCCTCCACTGGTACCTGCCAATACGCCGATTTAATATCTATCGAACTTAGATACCGCCCATCACGCAACCTATCCAGTATTTGGGAGACATATGGTATCGGGTAAGCGTCCTTTTTTGTAACTGCGTTGAGCTTGCGGTAATCCACGCAGAACCTGTTCGACCCATCTGGTTTTTTAACAAGGACTACTGGTGAACTCCAGGGACTTTTGGAAGGCACTACTATTCCTTCAGCCAACATTTCATCTAAATCCTTATCTAACTGACTTTGGACAAACGGGGACACGGGGTAATATCTTTGTTTTATGGGTCTTGCGTCCCCCGTATCTATTATATGCTTTACGCTGCTACTCGTGCAGCCCAGCTTCTCCGGATGTTTAGCTTTCCAATATTCTACCAATGCTGCTAATCTATCCTTTTCAGCTGTGGGTAAATTTGAATGACCAATGATAGCGGGGTTCGCTTCTTTTGTGTCTATCACATTAACAAATTCCCATCCATTTCGCATGTCCGATTTAATGCCCATTTCCCGCCAGAAGTCAACTCCTAAAATCAAGTCACACGTCAACCGAGACACTACCACAAATTCAACGATCCTAATTCTTCCGGATAGCTCTACTGGTAATCGAATCATTCCTATATGTGATAAGGGTGAACCATCTGCCTGCGATATTTGAAACTTCGACACATTTTCCAAGTCCATACCAAGGTTTATGAATACCTCCCAAACTTTCAAACTCATTAGGGACCTTGACGCTCCTGAATCCAACAGTCCGCAGAACTCCCTCCCGAAAATCGACACTGAAAGATATGGTCGACTGTCTCCCTTGCATTTACTCTCTGTCGCAAACGAGCCCTGATAGACAGCACGCACCACAGCCAACCAGGTCTGCCATTCAATTGAATTTCTATCGGACTTTGGGGCTTGGAATGAGCTTCGCCCGTTTAAACTCGACCCCCTGATCCGTTTCCCGGTCTCCGTCGACATCCGCAAGTAGTGGTATTTACCTCTTTACGACCACAGAAACCGCAGAAGTTTATTTTAGGTGCTTTGCACTCCCTTGACGGGTGTCCAATTTTATCGCAATTCCAGCACCTGCCTTTATAACCTCGCGCCTGCTGATTTTCTAAGTGAGTATGCCTTTTCTCTTCCATTTGAGGGGTTTTTTGAACATCTAATTCAGCTACTTGAGCATTCCCTTTCTTGCTAGTCGGTGAGTAACCCAAATCCGGTTCCAGTAATGTTTTTCGCACCGGAGGTGGTGGTCTGTGCACATTTACCCGCCATCTGCTTTCTTCAAGCATTCGACCTTTCGTCAACAAATCCTTTAAAGAGGTTACTGTGTGCAACGCCAACCGGTCGAGGTAAAATGGGTGTAAATTCGCTAAAATGATTTTCAACATTGTAGGCTCTGTTGCGGGAGTTGGTAGCCGATGGAAATAGTTTTTCATGATACTAATATAGTATCCAATACCTTCATCTTCGCCTTGAGTTCGGGCCCTAATTTCGTCCCACAACCTTTCGCTATAATTTTGTGGTTCATATTCTGCCCTAAGCTCTTTCGTCAGCTCATCCCACGATGACAGTTCACGACGCATGGCTTTGTACCATACCAGAGCGCGACCCGAAAAAAGATCATAGCCTGAGTTCAATAAGTCTTCGTTGGAGGCATTCCTTGCTATTTTGAGATCCTCGACCATTTCTAAAAACCCATTCACACTCAATCCTTCCCCGTCGCCGGAAAATTTTATACCCCATTCTCGTACCGGTATTGGTTTTCTCCTTATTGATGAATCCTGTGTAGCGCTTGGTGTGGTAGCACCCATGGAATCTGTGTTTACTGTCGGCGGCGACGACTGTTCTCCATCACTCGGTGGTGGTTTTTTTCTTCCATTCATCTAACTGGTCGAACATCGTCAAGCATTCATCAGTATATGCTCGTATATCTTTGTGTTCTTCTTCGGTGGAGGGCTTGAGTCGCCGTAGTCTATTTAGCACATGTTGAAGTTTGGTGGAAAATTTTCTAGGGTCAACCTTTTTACCTTCAGAAGCATCTTTAGAAAGAGCACGAAGTATCTCCATTTTCCCAACACAAGTCGCCAACTCGGAGGTCGTATCCAAACCTTCAGGCTTTGGTGATTGAATCACTTGTCGTTCTTCAAGAGCTAAAATCTGTCTCAGTTTTTTCCTCATTTCATCGATTTCAGAAATATCGGAGTATTCTCGAATTTTTAACTCGTATTCGAGCTCTTCTTTCAAAAGCCGGCTAACGTCCATACTGATAATTATCAATTCCCAATAAGATAATGAAGCAAAAGATAACACGGACAACAGACAAAAAAAATTAAAACTAGCATACGAAAATTCCCGAAATCAGAACGAACTACAAAAAAAAATAAAGTTCAAATCCCCTGCTAATCAATAAAAAAAATATTTAAAAAAATCTCGAATAAAACAATTTAAACTCAATAACCTGAATGAAAACAAAGATCCTTTTCCATAAAAAAAATTTCCTCTATTCTAATCAAATTCTCCTAAACAAAACTCAAACGCCCCACGTTGGGCGCCAAAACTGTTACCACAAGGACTTGTACAAGTAGGACAGTAAGTGTCAGGCTAGCTAATGGAGAAGGGGGTGGGGAGAATTAGTCAGGAAATGAGAATGAGCCAAAAAAAAAACACACCAAAAATATTGTTGAGCGCCACGTCGTTTATTAATGGTAAAACGACGAAAACCTAAGATAAAAAAAAAATATAAGAGACAAAATAAAATAAGGTTAAATAAATCAATAAAATAGCCCCAAAAAAAAATATTTTAAACTGTAAAATCTTCGAAGAAAGGTAAGGAAAACAATAGATAGTTTAACTCTTAAATATACTTCCACCAATTAATTGCGATAATTAATCAAAACCAAAAACCCATTAATGTTGAAAACATAAAAATAAAATAAAATTATTTTATTAATAATTTTGTGAATCTCACCTCTGAATTCAAAATTCACCACCATGCACTCAATCCTTAGAAATGACCCTTGACCATTTCCATAAATCTGAATGTATAACCATTAAATGGTTATACTTATTATTTTTACTCAATAATCAAAATTATCTCTCCTTCAATGTTGGTCACCACTTTTCCTGGTTTTTGTTTTTAATTGATTTGAGACCAAGATGCAAAAGGAAATTAAAAAATAATAATAATTTTCAAACGAGAAGGAAAGAAAAAAAAAAAATAACACCAATTTTGTTAATAAGAAAATTGGACCATCTTTATTACTGTTAACGAAAATTATTTTTACATATTATGATTATCAAAATTCAATTTTACAAAATTTACAAATTAATTAAACAAACAATATCTAATATTGCTTTGTAAATAGGTGGTCCAAAAATATAAAATATTTGCGAGCTCGCTTTCAAAAAAAAAAAAAATATTACAAAATAAACAAACAAACAAAAGTTAAACAATTTCTATCTTTTAATACTAATTAACCAAATTCAGCAACCATTAAATAATTTATTGTTTGATTTATTCTGGTACCAGCACAAATAAACTTAAAATAAAATAAAACTTATCTGGGTGCACCCTTCGGCGTTAACGAGCGATGTATTGGTATCAAGGGACGGCCACAATTTCTTCTTCTCCAATTTTGTTGTTGAGTCCACTTAGAGCTGTAAATGACGTTGACTCATAAATTTTCTTCGATGAATAAATCCCCTGTCGGGTAAGAATCCAAAATTCCAATATTTGGAGTCCAATTTCAAAGAAAGAAATGAAAATCCGGCCTTGCCGTTTAATGAGCGTCTGTCTCCTAACTCAACACAATCACTTCTCCCCGTTGAGACCTGTCTATCTTCTTTTGTTTTGGCTTTTGTTTTTGTTCCGTCGCCTATTATTATCACTCTTAATCCGTCGACGTATTTTATCAAACTTTTAATTCTGGTCTATTTTAGCATCACAATTCATTTACCTTAATAAAATTAACAATATTAATTATTTCTGTAATGAAAATTATTATTAAAAAAAAAAATGGAAAAATTTATTGGCAAAAGAAATTTATAATTTAATAATTCGTGGATAGGGGCATCACCAACATTGTTTTATTTAACATTCAGCTTTCACTATTCATCTTTCTTATTAAAGCAATTGAAAAAAAAGGAAAACTAACATGAAATCGAAATCAGAAAAAAAAATAATGTTAAAAAAAATTAACCTTTTATTTCCCACCTTTATCGAAGTGTAACAATATGTGTGTATGTGTTTTATAATATTTATTTATTTGTTTATAAATCAAAATTTACTTATTTATTTTAATGCATTAACGTCTTTTTTAGCACTAAGTATATTTATTAACCAATTTTAAAGCCATTTAGTATTTTTTTTATAGTATATGTGAGTATACGTATATATGCACATTTATGTTAATTTATTTGTTTACTATAACTTTTTTTGTTTCTTTTTATTTTAAATTCAAGAATCTGAACATGTATGTATGTTGGTCACGATTGTCAGGAATTCGCCTAATGTGATGCAGGCAACAGACGAACAGAATGGTAAGAATTGTGAAATTGGCCAAACAGTATGGGTTTCAAGGACCGAAGGGTCTACTCAAGAAGCAGTTGTTGCCTCCGTGATATCGGTGCCTGCCGAAGGAGAGGGCGAAAAAAGATCATTAAAGTAGAATGGCCTGACAAATAAGGAGTAGTATTGGGCAAAACGGTACCTATTGAGAATTTATTTACTAAGCTGCCCAAACTAACCACTAAAACCACGGAGGCTGGTATCAATCGAGAAGAAAAAGTGTATAATACTGATGATAAAGTCAGTCCTGTTTGTGGCTTATCATTCAAAGGTGAAAGAGGTCTTGGAACCCATATTGCTAAGAAGCATCCAAGGGAGGCCAATAATAACGCGTTAAGGAAACTCATTAAAAGGTGGTAGGTCCTAAAAATGGAGAGGATGAGATACCTGAAATTAAGGAGGGCATTGCTAAATGGTCTGCCACGTTTAGAAATCTCTTTAATCAAAGCAATATGAAAAATGTGGAATTCGATACAGCGGTTGTTGAATTTCTCAACTTTTTAAAGAATATTAATGCGCAACTTCCAGGCCCACAGCACCCAGCAATTTAATTCTACAAGTTAAGAAAAACTAATATAGCTGACAAGGGTGTAAGTAAAACTTCGAATCCTCAGAGAGCAAATAAAGCAGACCGAGGGTGTCGGCAAGAACAAGATCAATATGAGGTTGCTCAATACAATTATTACAACCGCAGAAAGAAGGTCGTCCAGACAATAATGAATGCCGATGCCCCTAAGCAATGTCCCTTAAAGGTTACCGAAATCGATGCCCCCTTCAGAAACCTCTTTGAGCAAGTAAACTCCTGCAGACGCGCGGATTATGAAAAATGTGCCCCGATGCCAAATGTCATGAACCTTGATGTCCTGGCAATACGAAAAGCCATTAAATCTACGTCACTGGACACATCACCGGGGCCTGACGGGGTCTTAATCCGCACAATAAAATTCTTTGATGTATCTCCCATCATTAAGAGGATAGCGGAGATCATGCTAAAGATTGCCTATATAGAATAGAATAGAATAGAACAGAAAAAATTTTTATTCTGGGACAAAGTCCCTTAAGAATAATAGTTACATAACAGACCTTAAGTTATATCTGGCCTAGAGATTATAAATTAGATAACAAAATAAGATCATATAAAGTAAATACAATTTTACAATAAAATAAGTAATAAAATGAAAAAAAAAAATCTATACTTATATATAAACACATACACACTACATACATACATAAACTATATTTACAATCAGTAAAAGAAAAAAAATATTATGTAAGGAATTGACTAAATAATAGATTTCTGATGTTAAATCGAGTAAAGGATGAAGAAGAAAAAAAATGATGATAAAAATAAAAATGAAAATTATTTCAATGGTAGAGAAAACATTATCATATGAGGATTTTTTAAACAGGCTAAACTTTTATATATGATATTCTTGGGTGAAATTCATTAAAGCATCTATATAATTAGTTAGCATCCGACTGTAGGGAGGAAAAGTGGTGGAAGAGGAGTGTTTTAAAAGTTCCGAGGGAGGATGCATTACGAATAGAAGGAGGAAGAGAATTCCAAAGAATAGCGGAGCGGGCAAGAAAGGAACGTTGGAAAGCAATAGTTCTGTAGGATGGGTTGTAGAGATCGGAGAGACGGGACCTTGTATGCAATGATTGGATTGAGGACTTGAAATGTAGGATATTGTGAATATACGGAGGGATCTGTGTGTTAATAACTTAGAAGAGGAATGTACCAAGGAAGTAATCTCTACGGAAGGAAGGGGAAAGCCAATTTAACTCGGTGTAATGATGCGACACATGGGAGCGTCTCGAGGTTCCAAAAACAAACCTTATGAAACAGTTCATGATACGCTTTAATATATCTTCAAGAATCATCGAGAGCCCACCATAAATCACACATCCATAGTCGAATTGGGGGAATATGAGGGAGAATACTAAGAGTTTACGAGTGGATAGAGGAAGTAGGTGTCGGGAACGGTGGAATAATTTTAGAATGACTACACCAGATGAATAATATGAATACTATACCAGAACCTTTCCGTCAGAGACGCACAATTTTAATATACTAGGGTAAGGGCGATGTTAAAAATATTTCAACATGGATTCCGATTACTATATACTCTATTGTGCACCGAATCAAAGAGAAGGTTCTGGACCAGGAGCTAAGAAAGCAGGTTACCTTTCATAGGATCAGAGAGGTTTTATTAGAGGCCTTCCTACACAAGTAAGCGCAAGAATCAATGACGCAGTCATAAAAGACGCAAAAAATAAGAAAAGTGACTGTGCGGAGGTCTTTCTTGACGTTGTTGGCACTTTTGACAACATTGGGTTCGATAACATTGTTAGATCGTTAGAAGCAAAAGGTGTTTCACTGGACCTGAAATCCACAAACAAGATTAAAGTAACTGTTGGAGCTCATTCCACTAGCCAGATCAATGTACTGCAAAGAGTTCCCCAAGGCGGCCCGCTGTCTCCCTCACTGTTTAATTTAGGTATTGAGCATGCCTTCTTTGCTATCATGATTTCTCGAGACGCTAAGGGGACAAGTTGAGATATGACCAAGATTGTGTGGTCCTCACAGGATTTGCAGATGATCAGGCGGTCTCTGCACGTAATAAGTATGCTGCAGAGAGAATCATAGATAGCACCCAAAGGATACTGGCGGAGATTGGTCTGACTATAAATCCACAGAGTGTATGGGCATTGTGTTGGATAGGAGTGATATGCAAGCAACGATGCTCTCTCTTGAGAATGGAGATGTCATCCACATGCCAAAGGAGGATAACGCTATTAAATACTTAGGATGCACATTCTCGAGAGAGCTAAGGTTCAATGAAGAATCCGTAGAGAAACTAAATAAAGAATTAGATAAAATAGTCACCTCTTGCCTACTTAAACCTGAAAAAAAGCTCAATGTAGTCAATCAATATGTGTCCCCTGGATTGACAAATCCTCTCCAGACTGTACCCCTTATAAAGCTTAGCCCTGCGTTGTTGAATGGAATAGATGTGATGGTCCGCAGGAGCATTAAGGCCATTGTCGGACTCGCACCTCTACAGCACTGGTCCATTGCTCAGCGACTGTCTAATATTCCGGACGCTCTGTTCCAGTCCATATTCCATTATGGAAAAGAGATTGCAGAATGTGCTGAGAGACTGGGTATGGATCAGAGACACCGAAGCGTGAGAGCTCTACGACGGTCGCTGGGAGAGGGTGCTTTCTAGGAATGGGCCAATTGCTGGTGGAATGGCGCACAGTGGGACGAATGGCCCAAATTTTCAGGCATGCACTAGAAATCGAAACTATTTTATTGCGATATGCGACCACATTGCACCATCTTCTAACATTTTAGGAATAAGAAAATGTGGAAATTTTTCAGAAATACATAGTGAAAATGCTGTTTTTAAAATAAAAAGGTAATGAAAATTGATATAAAAATGCTCGAAATCGTAACTGGTTATTATGATTGTTCCTTTAACTTTTTTTATTTTACTGATAATTATATCTCATAATCTCAAATAACAAATTACTTTCTAGTTCGTACTAGTCTATTCAAACTATAAAAAAAATAGTAGTGATTGTTTTATCATTAGAAAGAATTAGGATTTTATAAAATAATGACATGTGGAGTAACTTTCAGGATGTTTCGAGTATATTATTGCGTGTTAAAGAAAACGTCCAAATTTGTCCAAAAAATCGACTTCATAGACTTTCACCTTAGGTATTTAATTAGATAAATACGTTCCATTATTTTCCAAATATGGCCGAATCAACCCGTGGTTAAGCATAGTTTATATATTTCTAATGTTGTAATTCGACCTAATTAAACCATTAACCTTTATTTTTATTTGTACCTTTCCCAGTTATGAAAAATAAAACAATATTTGTAATTTTTAGTTTAGAATTGTATTTTGTTAATTTCAAAATGTTTAGTCTTAGTTATTCTCTCTTCTTAAGTTTTTCCACATTGCAGTAATGGTACTAGGCGCCCTGCAATAGGAGCATATATTTCTACGCGTTCTTATGCATATATTTCTCGACATAACGCATATTTAAATAAATATTTATACAAACTGTTTTTATAATAATACATAAAATATTTTTAGAATAATACTAAAATAATTTAACTTTAATTTAAAATAAATGAGTTAAGATGAAATTTAAGCAATAATTATCAAATGAATTTATACGCTAATTGATGAATAGAATAAAGATTGGAGAAAAAAAAATGAATAAAAAAATATATAAATGAATAAAAAAGAGAAATATAGAAGAAAAAAAAGTATATATTATTAGGAGTAGGTAAAATTATATAGACAGTTTATTCGTTCCGCTCCATGTTACAACGTGGTCCACAAATAGCCTTAGTTACTGTATAGTCGTTTGTTGTTTAATAGCCATAAAAACATATAGGCAGCAACTGACCCATCAGTCTGTATCCAGATACATGTTTTGATAGCTTGAAGCCATAGTCAACTTTTTTTTTTTTTTTAAATTATCGCTTACTTAATTATCGCGGGAAGTCGGGGTTAATTAAATATAACAGGTTAGTTTAGTAGGTAATTATAGTAGGTTTTTTGTTTTTTTCATTTAAATTTCGACAAACCCTGATTTCTTAAATATTTAAAAAGTCCAATCAATGAAAAAGGCATACAACACGTATAACTCACATAAGGGTTAACTGATTGATTTGTAGATTTCTTAAATTCGATAGGTCACATCAAAACTCATTGAAAATAATATCCCTCGAATCAAAACACGAACAAACGAAAATTAGATTTTTTTGGACACACTATTGGTTAACAGAGCAAAATCCTGAAATGATAGGAATTAACAGACTTCAGATTCGAATTCTACACCCTTGAAAACATAACCATATGAAATTACGGTGTTCGACATTTTAAGAAACTGAGAGCAAACAGATATATTTGTGAAAAACAAATAATGGGGTGTATAAAAAAAAAAAAAAAAATGACCGTTTTTGAAACAAATATTTGTATTATTATTTATTTGATATAAAATATAATTAATAGTTATTATATTAAAAAGGCATAACTCCCCATTTGCTTTATTAATTTAACTACATGTTTCAGAGCTTGTCATGTTGTTCCATCTTCAGGTTCTAACACTGTGATATTCTCACTGGTCATCTCTTCTACACTGAAGAGATATAATAACTTGATATTAATCTCCTTAAATGAAACATTTAAAATAATTAATAGTCAAAGTATAGTCCATTGTTATCTACCGTCATTACCCATCTGCTAGCCAATTGCTCGACGCCACGCTGATACCATTTCTTGGGATGGCTGTCATAGAACTCTTGGACTGCATTTTCAACTTCCGCAAAATTATCAAATTTTTCCCCTTGAAGAAAATGGGCCATGGATCGAAACAAGTAGTAATCCAAAGGTGCGAGGTCTATATAGTGGTTGAGGCAGGAGTTCAAACCCATGAAGGTCAGTCAACTTTTCTTTGGTTCGACTGTTGATTATGTTGATGAGTAAGTTCGTGAGGGACCAGTCTACAGGTCTTTTTCACCTTCCCCATGGAGAGAAGATGGCGACAAACAGTATCTCTTAACACACCACACTCCCTGGCAAGTTCGCGAGTACTTGTAGACGAGTTTGACTCAACAGCTTCCTTCAGAACCTCATCAATATCCATTAATGGCCGCCCGGTGTCCTTCTTCCTTTCCAACGTCGTATCTCCACTTCTAAATTTTTCAAACCAAAGCCGCGCAGTGCACACTTTAAGGACACCTTCCTCTTCACATTTAATAATTTCACGAGTTGCTTCAGCGGCTGTGAAATTTTGTTTCTAGTAATGTCTTAAAATTACGAGAATTTCGTAGGACACTGTCATATTTCTTCTTTGAAATAAATAACTGAAGTTAGGGTTTTTTTTTTTTTTTAAGAAGTTCAGTGTTAGAAACAAGCTTAGGGAATGCTCTAAAGCGATTATTAAGTATTGGTAAGTAATAAATAGCATTAAGATATTTACAGACTTTTGAACTCTGGAATTTGATAAAACCGCCATTTTTTTTTTTCATTTTTTTTATACGCCCTATTACTTTCGGGGTCTGAATGGACCAACGCCCTAAAACTCAACATCAATTATGCACCCCTGCGTGAAGTCCCAGATGCCTCCCGACAGATAGGAGAGATTGGGTCATTTTGTCACAAGTACGGCAAAGAGTCCGAAACACCAGCCCATGTGCTGGGAAAATGTCCCAAAAACTCACTCCTGATCACACGCCGTCACTACAGGGTCAACAACGAACCGATAAGGCTCCTCAAGAATAAAGGCTTTACCTGCTTTGACGAGGTATACTGCATCGATACCAACGGATCCACGAGATATGTGGGCATTGTCGCGTTTCCGAAGAACGGACGGACAGCGCTCATCCTGGATCCTACTGTAAGGTATGAAAATCGTAACCTCGATCAATCAGATGAAGTAGAAAGGGAGAAAATGGAGATTTATGAAAAATGTATCTCTTTCCTTAAAGAGAAATTCCGCGAGACATTCGGAAATAGGGATTTTTACGTGTAAGGAGTATGGTTTGGGTCTCGCGGAGTCATCCCGGAAAAGACAAGGAGCTTCTTGAAGGATCTTGGTGTGGAGGCGAAGGATATAGCGATAATGGCCGAAAATATAATATTAGACTCCTTGGGCATTATCCACCACCACATGCATGGTACATAGGTTGGACTAATGCAATTTACAGATATTATATAGGTACCTTGATTGACTTTCGCCAGGCTTATGATACGGTGGACAGTACCAAAAAGTTGGATGCATTAGTGTCCATACAAGCTGGGTATACCATACAAGCTTGTACTCATAAAAATGACCCTGGATAGAACAGTGCTTAAAGTCAATACACAAGCAGGGATGTCAGAAAAAATTGAGGTATACAGTGGGCTTAGGCAAGGGGACCCGTTATCACCGGTTCTATTTAACTTATGCCTTGAAATTGTCATTCGCGACATAAGAACAAATCCAGGTGGAAATATTTACAGTAGACTTACGCAGTACATGGCATATGCAGATGACGTGGTGATCTCTACAAGAACGTATTCTGCGTTAGTCGATGTATTTAATGAATTCAGCCAAGCAGCAAAGAAGATAGGGCTCGAGATCAATACATCAAAAACTAAATTTATGGAAACCTCGAGCAACCCAGATTATAGTGTAGGATATATAACAATAGGAGAGTACACGTTTCCTACCTGTAAAGAATTCAAGTATCTGGGAGGCATAGTAACAGAGAACAATGATGTAGGAGCTGACATTAAAGTCAGAATAGAAGTGGGAACAAGGTGTTTTTATGCGATGGAGAAAGCTCTACGGTTTAAAAGCCTTTCCAGACGGGCAAAAGTAACCATATATAAAACTGTAATAAGACCAGTAGTGACATATGGTAGTGAAACATGGACTCTAAAAAAATAATATCAGAAGTCTCTACTAGTATGGGAAAGAAGGGTTCTGCGAAAGATATATGGCCCAGTCAAAGAGCAACAAAGGTGGCGCATCAGAAGCAATGCAGAGCTCAGGGAGCTCTATGATGAGACTGATGTTATCACTGTTGTGAAAAAAGCGAGGTTGCGATGGCTGGGTCATTTGGAGAGAATGTAACCTCAAAGGCTGCCAAGACAAATATGGACGGGAACGCCAGGAGGAGCAAGGAGAAAAGGCAGGCCCAGGCAGATGGGTGGATGATTTGGAGGGAGACATCCGGTGGCTGAATATCCGGAATTGGAGGAACGTGGCCACGGACAGAGAGGAGTGGAGAAAGCTTTGTGCAGAGGCCCAGGTCCTTCATGGACTGTAGCGCCCGATATAGAATAGAATATAGGTACCAATTTGTTATATTACTGATTCTGTGTGCATATATGTATATGAATATCTCTGTGATGGGTAATAGTAATATTAATTGGAGAAAGAAATAAAGGGAAGAGAGAAAAAACAAACAAAAAAACGAGACATGTAAATACTAGGAGGGAAATAAAATAAAAAGGAAATAATGAAATGAAATAAATAGGAAAAGAGGGGAAAAAGAGGGGAAAAAAATGTATAAGTTTGTCTAGTATTTAGTATTCAGTATTCTATTATAGAATTATAACATAATTATAAATGTTATGAATTATAGTGTTATCTTTAGTTAGATAGATAAGTAGGCTGTGTGTGTAGCAAGCCAATAAATTTGGGCAGGAGTATGTTTTTTTTTGTTTTTTTTATATCTCTCTCTATTGTATTTTTTCATTTTATTTTTTTTTTAGTTTATCATTATTTTTTTTTCTTCTCTTATTGTACATAATGTGTGAATGTAATCATGAAGTCATCTATATTAGTTATTGCCCACATTTGTGGTAGATTGTAATAATTACTCAATAAATGTTTAAAAAAAAAATTTGGACAAACCAAAATTTTTCTCTCTATCAGTTTTTCTGTAAACGTTAGCTCCCTTAGTGTAGTATATAGAGTTTAGTCTAGCCAGAACCTGATATTGTGTTTAAATTATTCATCTGAAAAAATATGTAAATAGCGAATTCGGGTGAAATAAAAAATTAATGTTTTTTTTTTTTTTAAAATATAGGTGAGTAAAATTTTTAAACTAAAAACTGATATCATTTTCAGATCCCTCATATAAAAAAAAAAAAAAAAAAAAAAAAAAAAAAAAAAAAAGAGCAGAAACCAAATGTTGTTGAAATCAAAAATTAAAAACTGTTAACCCCAAGATTTTGAAGGATTTTAGAATTAGAAGACTGTCAATTTGTTGAAAACGTAAATAATTTGCGCTACTTCACAGGTTTAAGGGCATCTAGAAGCCATAAAACTGCATAGTTTAGTCCAAATGCGAAGGTCGCAGAATTTCTCTTTATTGAGATATCTCAAGGTATAGTTGACCACAGAATTTTTTATCCAAATCAGTTTTTATTCACTAAAATCTAGAGTAAACCCACTGTTATATAAATAGATAGAAAGCAGAATGCACGCTGATTCTAGTGATGACATTACTATTTTAATCGGTTTAACACGTCCTCGATATGGTTAAAAATCGTTGATTTGATCGAGATTTGAGTTTAGTCTTCTATGAAAAAAATTTCCCACTGATATACAGTGGATTTCATTGGAATTTTGTAATTTGTTTGGAGATTTAGAGCACCCTGAAGCCAGGTCGTGATATGTTAAGCTCAAGTATTTTTATTTCAAAAAGCATACAAAACTGTAATTTTACGTGAAAAAAAAAATTCTCTATCTTGAATGAGAGCTGATAATAGAAATAAAATGTGATTTTCATTTTTTTTTTTCGGCTCCCAATGCTCATTGGCGGCTATAACTCTAGTTTTGCACTATTATAGGTCCCTACTACCCACGCAAAAATCGGCATTCAAATCTATGAGTTACAAGTCAAAACGTCTCCTTGTGAGACGTTTTCATTACACGTTTGGCAGACAAGAAGATTAACAGATGTTTAATTAATAGGAATAATTTAGGGTAAGGACATCGAACTGCTCCACTTTCAGGTGTAATAGTAGTTAAAAATATGTGTTTCAACATGGAATTTGTTTATTATATATTGATGTTTTCTTATTTTCTATTCATTAATGTTAAAAAGTGTACTTTCTGCATTGGTTCAGTTATACAATTTTTTTTTTTAACTATTTAATATTCTACAACTGTATACATATATACAATAGGTACATTTAACCCTTTAACAGGCAATGTATCCTGGAGGACACACATATTTAATGCCTTTTGCTCAATAAATGACGTAATATCCGACGCATTATCCTACTCATTATCGTCGAATATCCTTTATTCAACCTTAAATTTCATGATACATGTGTGGGGGTTAGTGAGGCTATAACCATTCAAAGGAAAAAAAAAAGAAGAAATATATTCAAAAATTCCCGGCCTGCCCGTTAAAGGGTTAAGGAGATTATTACAATGACTTGTCAATAACATGTAGAGAACCACTAACTAGTAGCACTTCAATAAAAAAAATAAATCTATATATAGGATTATCAGGAATAGAATAGAAAGCAAGTTGAGAGACTAGTGGATTATAGTTATGGAGTTTACTATGAAAGCATAGGTATCTGGTTTGAGCTAAATCATGGAACATTAAGGTCTTTATGGATAAGTTTATTTGCGACAAATTAAAGACCATTAAGGATTGCAAGCATTCCATAAAAGATGAATTAGATGGTTTGGTGGAGCCCCAAAGCTCAACTTCATATGTCCAAATATGTCTGATAACTGTCATGTAAATGACCCTTTTGTAATTAATCGGAAGGTTTGAACGTTTGTCTAGTAAATGTAGGAGTCTATATACACATTTTAATTTTGTTATTTCCACTTTCCTTATGTGAGAAATTTTCAGTGTACAAGTTATGTGAATGGGTTCTTTGTCTTCCATATAATGTATTCCCCATTGGTGGTGAGGTAGATTGCAATATTAGTTCAAGAAAACATTATGATATAAGAAAAAATGTATGAAGGTTTATTAGAAGTTAACATTACATTCAATATTAATTTAGTGTTTTCTATTTGGATTTTTTCTAATTTTCACATAATTCACATAATTATTTTCTTATTTCTAATTTTAACATGAGAAGGAGTATCAGACTAAAACATCGCAATAAATTGGAAGAAGATAACAATAGGTAAAAAGGTATTCTGGGTGCGTGCAGGGTTCGATGTTGTTATCTCACTTTTTTGTTTCATTTACGGTAATTTTATTAGTTGGGATGAAGACAGATATTAGTTTTGTTGATTTATTGTTTATTGCTGAGTTAATTGCCACTGATATATTGGTTGCTAATACTGGTAAGTGTACATAGCGGAATTGGCCCTCTAGCGGAACGTATTAAAAGTATGACGCCACCTCCCCCTCTATTACGATATCTTCTAAAAATGTCGTATCCCGGAACTTTAAATCTATCATGGCGTGAAAGGCTTGTTTCACAAATTGAAATTATGAGTGGTTAATAGAACTTGGCATTTATCTTCATGAAAAGCGAACGAATGTTGCTTTAATAACAGGAAAGCACATGACTTCACGGACAAAGATACTCATCCCAGATTGCACAATCTATAGAAATGATCTCATGCACAAGGTAGTACAGCCATAATCGTAAAAACATCACTCAAACACCACCCCACACATATGCCTCAAACACCACACCTACAAAATACAGTCACAACTCTCTCAGTACATTCGCGCTAAAGGGATTTATTCTAAATGCCACTACGGGATGAGGCATGTCCCGGCGTCACAATGTGGTGGTGCCAGGAATTACTTTGGGAATTGCCTGGTGTAGACGAGTAGTCGTCGTTTATTGGAACCATATGATGCAAATCTATAAAGATTTATGCAAAATATAGATCCAAGCTAGATATTATATTGTCCCTTTCCTATTTTTATGTTGAAAAATAGGTTAGGATTTGGGTGGTTAAGACCTTCTGGCTAGGAACGCTCAATTCCGATACCTTTTTTCCATTCACCCTTCTCACTGTACACCAAGCCCAAGACAATTACACTAGGAATACCCTAAGGTATGCTCTGCCTCAAAGTTATTTTATCTTTATTTCGAAAAACTCGGCAGATATTTTGTAGCTGGTGGAAACTACGGTCATATATATCCATGTTGGAGTTCACAATTGAGTAGTCCAAAAGGTAAAAAATTGAGGTCTCTACTATGTAACCTTTCATTAAACACGAAGTACACCGACCTACTGGCATACATCCAGGTACAAAATACCGGACTTACTTGATTTTTTTATAATTAAGGACTAAATATCATACCTTATACTATCATGTTTAGTTTGCTCCGATCATTTCCCTGTACATTTGGTTCTCTTCGATGAACTGTTCAAGATAAGAGAGCCAGAAACCTTTATTAATAGTTGTATTATATATCTTTATTGTTTTATGTACTGCAACTGCTATAACACTAAAAAACATTAACTTAAAAATTATCGGTCTCCCTTAAGAGAGATATATGCTTTATTGAAACAATTAACAATAAACATAGTGCTGCCCAACTTTATTGGGTTGCTATAAACACAGCATACTCATCTATCCAATTAAAGACAACACTGTAACTTATAATTTAGTTATAATTATATAATATACTACTTAATATTACCTAATACTAGACAAAAATAACATTTTTTTTTTCTCTTCCTTTTTCCCCCTTTTTTCTTTTTTTTTCCTTTTTCGCTTCTTTTCCTCTTTCACTTTATTGTTTCATTTTATGTTATCCCCCCCTAATATTCACATATCTACCACACATTCATATACATAAATGCACATTAATTAACTGTACATTGCAATAGGCCATCCTATGCACCATGTATGTGGTGGTGAATAATTCCCAGGGAGATTGAAAAACCAAGAGGAAATTGAGGAAGCAGTAGAACTCTTGACATCTATAATTTAAAAGTTTTATAGACCTTATGGCGTAAAAGTAACACTTGATCAATATACCTGCAATACCTAGGGGGCCTTATCTGAGCAAAGATAATAGCACGTAACCACTATACAATCGACTTAATAATGAATTTAAAAAACAAATTCAAAACTTCAAGAGAACAAACTACGACTCTATTATATTATTAACAGCTTCACGACTGATGATGGAATCTTATGGAGGCATACCATAAATTTGATCAAATATTTTGAAATATTAACGCTGTTACGATGGTTCATTCATAGGACAATGAAAAATCTGATCTCTTTGCTCTAACCTTTCTACTGGAAGTGTCATGGCCGCTATTAACATTACATCGTTAAGTGATCAGTGCTTGTGCCAATATTATCAATAGTATAAACTATAATTCTTCAACCAAACTTTATAAACAGTGAAAGTTTATACAATGGATTCTTTAGACAGACATACTGGTTGAGGTGAGTGCGTTTATTATTAATTAAAGACAATTAATTGATAATAAAGCCAGTTCTCAGGTGAATAGTTCTCCAGTCAGCCGATTGGGGCGTTACCTCTACTCCCTATCTCTCAACGTCTAGGTATGTTGATAAATCAGCCGAGTTTAACTCGGATTGTTATTGTTATTATTTTTATTTTTTTTAGAGGACACAATTTTTTTTTTCTTTTCTTATTTTATTTCTTTCATCGTTAGCAATGTGTTTTTTTTTCTTTTATTCAAATATTGTATATAGTTCTGTAAATAGTCTAGTTTATAAGCATATGATACATATATGTTTTTTTTTTCCTCTTTCAATTCATTTTAGTTAGTTTAAATTGTAAATTTCATTTCACTCACTTGAAACAATGGACCTTGATTCATCAGGAGCCGAATCGGAAGATGAAACTCCAATGTCGGAAATAAGTGAGACAGACTCACAATACCTGAAGCGCCAACAACTTCAAAAACGTCAGCGCAATGCTACACCCGGTTCCGCTTGGACCTCCCCAAATAAAAAAAAAAAAAAATAAATAAAGAAAGAAAATTATTGATAGTGAGCCACCAACAACTCGCAGTAAATCTATTGCAGCCAAGAAAACACAAATTATAGTCAATATTCCTACCAGCAATAAATTTGCTAACTTAGAAAAAATTCCATCAGAGCTACAACCAACTCAAGGATTTTCAGACCCTCTTCCTCCACCCATTTTTATGACCAATATTAAAAATTTTAATGAATTCGGTCAAGAAATTGCCTATTTGATTGGTCAAACAAACTTTAAATGTTTTTGGAGGGTGAGAGACATAAAAATTAATACCACGACAAAAGAGCATTATAAATAGTTAATTCACTAGTTGTCTGTCAATAAATATGCATTCCATTGCTACTTAAGGGAGGAAAAATCATATCGGGTTGTACTGAGATGTCTCCATAGCACTACTTCAACCGATGCGATCAAACGAGATATCGAAGAAATAGGCCACAATGTTAGAAACATTTCAGTCGTGCTCCATCCTACAGAAAAGTACCCTTTCCCTCTATTATTTGTAGATCTGGAGCCAGCGAAAAATAATTTAGAAATTTTTCAAATAGACTGGTTTATTCAGTAGTCCGTTTTGAGCAGCCAAGACAGCGACCAGTAATAGTACAATGTACTAGGTGCCAAAATCTTGGACACACAAAGGCATATTATTACCATCCGCCTAGATGTGTCAAATGTGCAGGCTTCCATGCCACAGAAACCTGTTCCATGACTCGAGATACACCTGCAAATGTGTATTATGCAAGAAATATCACCCCGCCAATTATAAAGGCTGCATAGTTTATTAATATAGCCAAAGAAGAAGATCACACAATCCAGCCTTAAAAAATCAAACTCAAAAGAATGGTAGACATGCAAGTCAACAACAAGACTCTCTGAAAACTCTCTGTGAGGAAAACCAAAATTTTCTCACTGGAAATCAGCCCTCAACTTCAGCGGTCACCGATCGGCCTCTTAATGAACCTCTAGCAACGTACTCAAACATCTCCACACGACCGCAGCAGCATCGACCACGACAACCTCGAAATCAGACGCCTCAAATCTCCCAAGCTCAGCCTCTGATTTCCAAATTCCAACAATCCCGTCAGTCCAAACCTCCAAGTCATTACACTGACCACTCCTATCACCATCTACCCCTACGGGTAAAACTACCACCCGAAACCCAACATCCAGTTCCTTCCCAAACGTCATTTCCAACATACTCAATTTCCAAAGACCAAACAACCCCTACCATCCAAAGATGGGATCCCTCCCCAGCCAACATTCCCGGGCCAACAAATACCCTATTACCAAACATATAACAAACATCCTATTCCCAACCAAAATCCAGGTGATATCAACACCATCCTCTCATCATTCCTCACAGAACTGAAAGAAACAATTAGACTTCTTATTTCCCTCCTCACCAGAGTCCTTTCTGAAGTCCCATTCAACAATACAAACATATTTTCACATACCTGACTACATTACTTACAGATCAGACCACCTAGACAACACAGCCCATGCTGGTTCTTGCATCCTTATCCATAAAGATCCCCCTTCTACTCCAACAGACACCATTCAATCCACATCATTAACCATTTCTACTCGTCCTTTCCATATAACATTTTAAGCTGTATACTGTCCTCCTGGAAATTCCCTATCTTATAACGACCTTGATTCCTTATTTAGATCCCTCGGACCGCGCTTTATTGCTGGAGGGGACTACAACGCCAAACACCAGCGATGGGGTTGTAGAACATCCAACTCTAGTGGCAACATCTTATCCCGCATTTCAACATCCAGGTCCTATTCTGTCCTCTCACCCTAAAACCCTACATATTGGCCTACATCTACCAAAAAACGTCCTGATATCCTTGATATATTCATTTCTTCACAAATGTCCACCTGTCAAACCATTGTCAAATCCCTGGACGACTTTTCATCACACCACAGACTTGTTCTCCTTCATTCAAATCCCGTTCCTAAACCTTCTCCTCCTAGACTGATTAAAGGACGAGTAGACTGGGACAAATTTCGTTACGATTTAGAAAACAAATTAGACCTAAAAATTCCACTTAAAACAAAACAGGACATAGACACCGCCATAGATAAACTTACCACATCAATATCTATGACAATTAACGATAACACCTCACACAAAACAAATTGTAATTCTCTCCAAACTAACTTGCCACACCATATTCGCGACTTACTAAAAGAAAAACGTAGAGCAAGAGCAAAGTGGCATAGGACTAGATACCCATCAGATAAAAATAATTACTGTAGACTAACAAATATGTTTAAGACAGAAATTAAAAAATACAAAATTCAAAAATAACATGACTATACAGAAAACCTTAAAACCACTGACAAACCTTTATGGAATACCACAAAACAACTACTGAACTATAAAAATTACAATCATCCTCTACTAACCCAAGCCCGAACCTGGTCAAAATCGGATGAAGAAAAATCACTCATTTTTGGCCAGCACCTTTTCCAAACTTTTAACCCACATCCTGATATCGTTAATCCTACTCACCAAAAAGTTACAGAAGCAGAACTAAATATTCCACTCCAAATGTCTCCTCCCCCTAAAGCATTCCATTCTTCAGAAGTATCAAACATCATTCACAGATTACCTTCAAAGAAAGCCCCTGGACACGACCTGATTACATCCCATGTCCTAAAACTCCTTCCTCAAAAAGCCATCCTACTCCTAACGTACATATATAATGCTGTGCTTCGTACCACATATTTTCCTGACTCCTGGAAATTATCTATTGTTAAGATGATTCCAAAACCAAAAAAGTCACCTGAACTCCCATCCTCATACCGTCCTATTTCCCTTTTGCCAATTATTGGTACAATCCTTGAAAAACTAATCTTAAAACGCTTGTATCCAATCCTAGATTCCAATCACATAATCCCAGACCACCAGTTTGGATTCCGAACATCACATTCCACAATCCAGCAATGTCATCGTGTGGTGGATGTTGTCTCCTCCGCATTGGAGCGCGCAATGTACTGCACGGGAGTCTTTCTCGACGTGGAACAGGCTTTTGACCGAGTCTGGCACCCAGGACTACTTTACAAGCTCCGCAAATACCTTCCTTCAACGTACTTCCTAATTATCCATTCCTATCTTAGTGATAGAACTTTCCAAGTAAACCATCAATTTTCCTATTCTCCCCTCTTTACCAAATCTGCCGGTGTTCCTCAAGGTAGTATCCTAGGTCCCATCCTCTACACGGTGTATACAGCTGATATCCCAACTCATCCTGCCACTGTTCTCACCACTTATGCTGATGACACATGTTTATTATCAGTAAACAATGATCCCTTCATTGAATGGTATCAAAAATGGAGAATCAAAATAAATCCAAACAAATCTCACCAAATAACCTTTACCCTTCGTCGTAAACCCACGACTTCCTGTCCAACAGTATCCTCCAATGATATTCCACTAATCCCTGTCGAACAGATCCGCTACCTAGGACTACACTTGGACAAACGTCTTACTTGGAATCCACATACAAGACTAAAGCGGCAAGAAACTGCTCGTCGTTACAGACTACTTCAACATTTACTAGACAAACGATCAAACCTCACAATTCATTACAAAAGACTTGTTTACATGACTGTTATTAGACCTATTCGGACTTACGGAGTTGAGCTTTGGGGCTCTACTAAACCATCCAATTCATCACATATCCAATCCTTACAATCCAAAATCATAAATGCCCCTTACATTGTCACCAATAAGCTTATCTATAATGACCTTAATGCTCCATATGCTGCTGAGTTAGCCCAAACCAGATACCTATCCTTTCATTGTAAGCTCCAAAACCACTCAAATCCATTAGTTTCTCAACTTGCTTCCCACTCCATTCCCGATAATCCTCCGAGGCGTCTGAAAAGAAGATGGCCTAGAGATCTTCTAGTGTAGAATTTTATTGAAGTGCTACTGATGAGTAGTTCTTTTTAAGTTTTTACATGCCATTGTAATCGTTATCAGCTCATTTACTTGATGTACATATTTGTATAGTTGTAAATTTCAAAAAGTTGATATTTATAAAAAAAAAAAAAAATAAAACCTTTCTACTGTTTTCACACCGCAGAAGAACCTTCCGAACATATAATATGAATTCAAAGTACAGGACACATTAAGCATTCCTCTCCTGCTGACATTACCACCTCCTGTTTTTACTCCCTCTGACAGAAAAGCTACAGTCATTCTCACTACTCTTTATTAGGAGATACTTTATATAATACAAAGTAATAAGAATTACCAAATATCCATTGCAAAGGAAATTTTCACACATTTATGAAGAAACAAAACCTTACAAAAACAGTAACTCAGCTTCTTTATAAAGATTTATTAGCTCTCTATCTGTTCCAAGATTTTCGAAAGGTACACAATAAAACAATTGACATACTTACAGAACAATAAAATTTACTTAATCATTAATTTGGATTTCACTCATTACAATAGACTACTCAACAATTACATATAGTAACTGACTTTGTTTCAGCAGCTCTTGAGCAAAAGCTGTACGCTACTAGCATATTTCTTGATTTAGTACAAACGTTTGACAAAGTGTGGTATCAAATACTTCCCTTTAAATTAATATCACTTCTCCTTCCGCCTTACTTTATCATTCTTCAATAATTTCTTTCCGACAGTTTTTCGCAGCCCAACTAGATTCTGAAATTTCTTCTGTGTGCCCAGTTACTGCCGGGATACCTCATGGTTCGATTCTCTTTAATACAGTATCTATACACCTGACATCCAAGAACACTTTAACTTTCGCAGACTATACAGTCATCCGAAACTTTAGAAATGAAAAATTTTAAAAATGGGATAATGGGAATTTTATAAAACTGAAAGGGTTTGGTTGGGGCCTCTGTAGCCCGATAAATTTGAAATAAAACGTCCAAATGAACTGTCTAAAAACAAACCTTACTGTTTAATAGCTAATAATTTTGCCAATATCTAAGGGGGTTAAATATTTGGTGCAGTACGTGACAACTTTTTCCTTAGTTATAACATGACATGGCGGATTAAGAAGCTGTGAAGGTAGCCATGACCGGTTTATTATAGAGTGGAATGTACTTAAATTATTAATATTTTTTTAGTAGAAATAAAGAAAATGTATACATGAAACCGTTTGTCCGCTTTAGAGTACTTTCATCTATTAAATTCATTTTATAAATCAGAACGTTTTATCTTATTCATGAACTGTATGAATGGGTTCATAATTGTCTCTATTACATATTATCCTTCAGTGAGGCATCTTGTAATACTTTTCCAATAAAAGTATGATTATGTTTTTCTATAGTTATCTTTAATTTTTTTTTTTTTTAACAAGTTCAGAATTACTTATACTTCTCATTCATTAAATATTAAAATCATGGAAAATAAATTCCAACATTAAGGTTGAAAATAATGATCAACTTGAAAAAAACATTTTTCTGTGCCGAAAACGTCCTATGTTAACTAATGATATTTAATTTTAAGTATTGTGCAGGAATTGTAAATATTTTACAGAAAAAAATTTAATTCAAATCAAAGATTTTGTTTTGTTTAATTAAAATTAAATAATTAAAATTTTGTTATATCTAAACTTCTAGGCTATAAAAACATGAAAAGAAATATTGGCAAGAGTCCAGAAAAATTTCTTACCTTGAAGAAGCCATCAACATCTTGATGTAAATAAAAAAAAACAATTGGCTGAGTACAGGATTGAAGGTGACCCTAGTCAACTTTATTTATATAGGTTTTTAAGATGCTAAGTTGAACAAATAATGTCCACCGTTGTATTTACCAAATTTGATATTTAAATGAATCTCAAACAATAAATTACGATATTGTCTGCAAATTACAGAATACATTGCATATAGATACACACATTTTTTAAATTGATATAAAACTTATTAATGTACATACTTTTCCCTGTACTTATTACGAACAATATTGAAAGAAAAAACATATTACTCTGATCAATCATTGATTCATTGAATGTTTACCATCATCATATTTCTATTTAAAGTTTTATCCCAATAGATACAATGAAAAAGAAATGTACAATTCTTTTTATAGACACCGACACCTATAAAAAAATAATTTAATAAAAGAAACCTCACTTTTTTAAAATAAAATGTTCACCGTTTATTCGTTCAATTTTTTTATAACTATCTAGCATAGTGAAGTACAATATCTATTTTTGCTAGATTTTATGTGCTTGACACAGCCGGTAAAAAAAAAATTAGATCAAATGATAATGGTGAAACACTGAGGAGCATAACCGCTTGAAAAAAAAAAAAATAACGATTTGTTTATTTTTGTCAAAATGACGTCGAGGAAATAACAATCTAGTTATCGTATATTTTGTGAAAACAGTGTAGATGCGAAAAAAATATTTGGTGATTGTACCACAATTCTAAGTGAGAGAAAATCAATTTTGAAACAAATAACTTTCTTTTCTTTTTTTTTTATTGTATTTCAAATACCCCCTTCCACTAATGAATCCCAATAAAATTTAAAACATTCCAGATTTTTATCCAAATCGATTCTTCCATTCTAACTTTGCGAATTTTTATTCGAACATTCGGAAATCGATTATCTTTTCTTTATGGTTGATTTTAATAGCTGAAATCGAGAAGTGATAATTAAAATAGGTACCAATTATAGGAAAAAATATGGAGGTAATCCAAGGTAGTCCCGTTCTTATTAACCTAGGGCATTTATTTTTCAAAAGTTTTAATTAATTTTTAATTTTTACGTAACTGAGTTGTTCTAAAATCCAGGACGTGTCTTGGCTTCCTTTACAATGCTCTTCCATCTGTCTCTTGCCTTCCTCCTCCATCCCATTAATCACAAAACCCTCAGATAACCCTCTAGGTCCTGCAGCCATCTTCTTCGAGGATGGCCTACTTTACTTATGCCAAATTGAGTTCCAAGCTATAGTTTGCTTGGCATACTGTTTTGAGTCATTCTTATTACATGACCTAGCCAATCTAACCGGTATGGCTGGGCCATAACCTGGACTACATTGGCTTCCTTAAATAAGGAGTACAAATCTTCGTTGGTGTGGAGTCTCTATTTATTGGAGGCAGCGTAGTACCTTTCGTAGGAGTTTCCTTCCAAATACTTTCAGGCTGTTAATCATTGCGGCAGTAAGGGTACATCGATGTCTCTGCTATGTTGGTCAGGAGTGGTCTAATTAAAGTTTTGTAAAGTTGAAATCTAGCATTTCTAGTTAAGTTTACTGTGAATAGAAAATGAGTCTCTGGCATGAAATCTATCTCTTCCTATCTAATATTAAATATCTCTTAATACATTTCCAGAACAGAAAAAAACACTATGCATTTGTCATTCATACATTATTTAACAGAAAAATGGCTAAATGATGTAGACTTGATATCGCCGTTAAAAAGGCTTCACTGGATTTTGACACCAGTGAGAGAGCAGCGCTAAGGCCTCTCTCTATCCGGCTTGTCCGTTTAAAGTGGTCTTTCTAGTTTAAAATCTGATGAACCATGTTCTTTTAAACAATCAAAACGGAAATAAATATTAGTACTAATGCGCTTATAAATGACATAGGTTATTATACGGGTTGTTTACCACGAGGGAGTATGGGAGTAGCTTCAGTAGAGTCGAACCTAGAATTCCAAGTAGTCCCACAATGGCCGGAAACATAATTGGCATGCTGCTCTTGCGTCTGCCACCGCCCTCCACACATGGACCATAACCTGTGAAGATTGACGTCCTCCCATAGAGAAGCAGCATCCGAGATTTTAAAAAAATAAATAAATAAATGTGTTAATATACGTTTTGTATTCCATTCATTTTATGGATATTAATTTTAGATATTTGCGTATTCGATTAGTTATAGAAGATGAAATTTCAACTTCAAAAGAAGAGTGGAAATAAATCAATATTTTCATCTTTTTTTTCATTACTTATCCTGTGAACTCTTTTTAAAAAAAAAATTGTATTGGAGTATACAATTGAGCATTATTTCTTTAATATTTTAAACATATCAGTAATTTTTAACCTGTTTAAAATTGCACTGATTAGTAAGCTCAAGATTACGTAAAAGTATAATTAGACGTCCAATTTTCAATTCTAATCTGGTGTTGGTAATCGAGATGCACTGAGACTATTGCGAAACTCTTGCGGATAATGGACTGCAAGGCTCGTGAATCATAATTTTACATACCATATAAGAGAGTAAAGGACATTTTGATTATAATTTTAATGCGGCAGAAATAATTTTATTGATTTCATTTGGTTAGATTTTAATTCCTAACCATTAAAGTATATGGCAGTGTGGCAAACATGTTTCTACAGCTCAACATTGTACATTAAACTTTTTATTATTGCTAAACCTTCCTTGAATTATAAATACGATGTAGTTAAATTTTGGTACAGATGGGATCAATATTTTTACCATTGCAAACTCTACTGCGGAATAGTGCTAACCACACATCGGTCAATTTTCAAACTTCGCAGGGATCCTCATGTCGCACCACATATTGACATCTTTTTTAATATAAGTAAATTTTATTATCAATTTAAAACTTTAAACGGTTAATTTCCAATCTTCACTGTTCCATCCACATATTGTATTTTTTTTTTATAACAGATTAATTGAAAATCAGTTGATTTTACTGATGCTAAACCTTCCTAGAAGTATATTGATGATGTGGTTAAAATTTGGTATATATTATTTTAGTAGTTTTCATGATGAAGGGTTTTCCTTTTATATAATAGTATAGATTATTAGTCAAAGAAAGACATGGCATGAATGTAATTAATATATACTGGACTAATAGATCTGCATCATTTTTATTTATTTATTTTATTGATATTAATAGCTGTATACTATAACAAACACAACACAGGGGTTTTTAACTCACGGTTTATTAACAAACAATTATCAAGATATTTACCACAGACACATTTACAGAACAGTAGTGATTAATAATAGCACAATAATACCGATATTTAACTACTATTTATTAAACGATAAACACAACACAAAACAACATAACCAACTCATAATATTCCATATTGTTATTACACTGTCTCCTAGCAACGAGTAAACACTCCTTGGCGAGTCTAGGTCACTTAGCAACGGGGGTAGTTCTCCTTATTTTGTTACAATGCAATATATAAAAACGTAAATGAGCGGGAAAATGATTACAATGCCATGCCAATAACTTGTAAATAAATTACCAATCAGTAGCACTTCAGTAGATAGTCTATATTAAAAGGTTCCCAGCTTCTTCTTTTCAGACGCCTCGGAGAGCTATCGTAAATCGATTGAGAAGAAAGTTGGGAGACTAGCGGACCGAGCTTATCATGGAAGAATGGGTATCTGGCAATTCAGAAACATATGGAACATTTATACCGTTTCTGGTTAAAATGAACATCAAATAAAATTATTTGCGTGTTGTTCCCAGCAGTTTGCCTACATTAAATACAAAACATATATACCTTTTCCGTGTTTACTTATACTTTTTACAGAACAATTTAATAATTTTCTAGTTATGTTAAATCCATTTCCACATTTATTTAATCTTTTCTAGTGCATTTAACCTTTTTCCATTTTTATATAGACATTTCTATTTCTATTTTAACTATCGCATTTATATTTAAACATTTTCCAATTATATTTAATCTTTTTCCATTCTATTTTAAACTATTCCATTTATATTTCACCCTTTTCCATATATTTTTAGTCTTTTTCCATTTAGGTTGAACCATTATCCAATTTTATTAAACCTTTTAGGGTATTAGGTGTTAATATTTAATATTCATAGGTGAGGACTAATTTAGGTCTGAATACACAACATGAGACTCTAGGATAACGCTTTATTCAAATTTATCAAAAACAATGGACGCTACATCACAATACTACACTCATGGAGTTATAGACAAGTGGAGGGGGCTTATCTCTCAATAGCCAAGGCAGGCAGCCATTTTGGTGTGAGCCGTATTATCAGTATATTAACCTCTTATCAGTTCAAATTTTGGCTCCTAGGCTATATACGGCTGTTATTTTATTTTAGTGATTTATTTACTTTAGTGATTTACTTCTTTTATTTATTACGAACCCTTTCAATTGCTCCAGGCTATATAGAATGTAAGTCGCCAGTTGGGCATAGTGGGCGTGGCAGGTTATGTTTTGGTCTCGCCCCTCACGGAACAATATATTTTTGTTGATATATTTTATTTGTTATTATCTAATAACAAATGCTGGATTGTCAGAATATGGCGTTCCAATATTTATTATTCTTTTTCTCCGATTTCTTATTAAATATTAGGGGCCTGATTACATTTAGAAAAAGGTTAAATAAAATTGGAAAATGGTTCAACCAAATGGAAATAGACTGGAACAAGGGTGAAATATAAATGGAATAGTTTAAAATAAAATGGAAAAATATTAAACATAATTAAAAAATGTTTAAATATTAATGCGAATGTTGAAATATAAATGGAAAAGTCTAAATAAAAAGGGAAAAATATTAAATATAACTGGAAAAGATTAAATAATTGTGGAAATGGATTAAACATAACTAGAAAATGATTAAAATACTCCGGAAAAGGTTTAAGTAAACTTGGAAAAGCGATAGATTATTACAGGTAAATTTAAGGGTGACATAACATGGAGCACTGAGGATTTCAATATTTTTTATTGTAAGCATTGGATATGAGAAGAATCAGTAGACACCCAAAGAAAGTTAGTTATAATTACTGTCACGTAAATAGGACTTTTTAAAGTAATTGTAAGCTTAGAACGTTTGCGTTGTAACTTTTGAAGAATTCTATAACGACGAGAAAATTCTTGTCGTTTTAATCTTGTATGTATATGGTTTTTAAGTAAGACGTTTGTCCAGGTGGAGTACTAGGTAGCGGATCTATTCAACAGATATTAGTGAAATATTATTAAAGGATGTTCTTTGTTGTTTGGTTAGATTTATGAGGACTTATTTATTATACGACAACGTTCTTGAAAGTTTGTAATATGAGATTGGTGTATTAGGGATGATATAAAAGGATCATTGTTTACTGATTAAACACATGGCACCAACATACGTGGTGTGGACGGTTTTAGGATAAATCAGAAAGATGGAGCTTTAATTTTCCGTGTTAAACTGTTTTTATTAATTTTATTTATATTTTTATTAATTCTCGGTTTCCTCTTAAGCGAGTTATTGAAGGATTTGAAGGAGCATCGAGAAATCACGGTAGGTCATCCCATTCCATTTTGAGAAAAATGAAATTTTAAGTTAACAGCCACCTCAATCAATTTTTAAAGATTGAAAATTAGGTTTTGAAAAAAATATTTTCCTTACCTACAAAATTATGATGGTAATTTCTAAACCAAAGTGTAAGTTTTAATGCCCCGGAAATAACAAAATATTACTAAAATGTTCAATGTTGGCGGAAAATCCACTGTAGCTCATTGCTTGATTAATTGTGAGAGCACATTTTTTTTCCGGTGTAAAAATCTTCTTCTTCTTCTTATACAACACCCTGTAGTGCATTTTAGCGTAGGGGAGCGTCCAGCCATGAAGGCCATCTCTGTCACTTGCCAGGTTTCTGGCTTGGCGAAGATTTCTTCCCTTTTTTCTGCATACACGGTCGACATATTCCAGGTGCGACATCCTTGGACGGCCTCAGTGTCTTCTCCCATCAGGGATATAGTCCATGGTCTTCAATGGATCTCGATTCTCCTCCATCCTGGCGATATGCCCAAACCACTTCAGCTGGCGAGCCTCGAGAACCTCCTTCATTGGGGAGACCCCTAGTCCATGAATCGGACTAATGCAATCGGCAACCAAGGTGTGTTAAATGTGCAGGACCACATTTAACTGAATCATGCTTAAAAAGACGCGAAACGCCAGCCTTGTCTGTCCTCTGTGGTGAGAGCCATCGCGCTAATTATTCCATCCCGACCTCCCAAAATAATCAATCCTTCCCCATTAACTAGTCAACAGACACCACAACAAGTGAACCAACAGATCAAGCCTCCAGCACAAATACAGGGGCAAAGCATATCTCCTCAACAATATCCTAGCCAAATCCCATTCCAGGTACCGTCTTCGAGGCAGTTTTATCATCCGTTTCAAATATTAGAACCCTATCCTATTTCCTCCCAAAGTCTTGGTGATATCTCATCGATTCTTTCATCCTTCCTCCGTGAACTCCAAGAAACTATCAGACCCTTAGTTACCCTTCTCACAAGAGCCCTGTCAGAAATCATGCCTATTGTTCCTCGATGATCCAAAACTCCTTGGCAGTTCTTTTATGGAACGCGAATGGTTTACTCAATCACAGAAATGAACTAGACATATTCTTACACGACAATAACATTCACATTGCCCTAATTACCGAGACCCACCTGATGCCAACCTCTTATTTTCACATCAAAGACTATATCACTTACAGAGCTGACCACCCCAACAAAACAGCACAAGGTGGTACTTGCATTCTTATCCATAGATCACTAATCACACCTTGATTCCTTCCTTTCCAACTGCCACAATTCAGTCTACCGCACTAATTCTACCCACCCTTCCATTTAACCATACTATTTCAGCTGTATATTCTCCTCCAGGAAATAGCCTTTCCCAAAATAGTCTAGGGTATACAGGTAGGGATTACAACGCTAAACACCAGCGATGGGGCTGTAGAACATCCAATTCCCGAGGTAGAGTACTTTCCCGTGTATCATCCTTAAACAATTACCCTATCCTTTCACCTAACAATCCTACCTACTGGCCTACATCCCTAAGAAAACGCCCAGATATTCTCGACATATTCGTTACCTCTCAAATACCTACTTCCCAAACTACAATAAATTCCTTAGATGACCTTTCCTCAGATCATAGCCTAGTTTTGCTTACATTACATTCTACTCCTATTATCAAACCATCTCCTCCATCCTTAATAATTGGACGAGTAGACTGGGACGAATTCCGTTCGGCTTTAGAAAATCAAATAGACTTAAAGACTCCACTAAAAACATGTAAACAAATATATAGATGCGGCAATAGAACATATTACAAATTCAATGCAAACCTGCATAGCAGAAAATACTTCACAAAATAGAATTAAAATTTCAGAAAGTATCTTACCACAGAATATTCGCGTTTTATTAGTAGAGAAACATCGCGCTAGGGCCAAACGACATAGAACTCGATATCCAACTGACAAAACCTATTATAATAAATTGACTTACAGACTTATATCAGAACTTAAAAAACTAAAATTTGAAAATTTACAAAAACAAACTGAACAACTAACTGTTTCCGATAAATCATTTTGGAACACTACCAAACGGCTGTTAAAATTCAAAACCTTCAATCATCCTCTCCTTACTCCAGCCCAAACCTGGACCAAATCTGATTTAGAGAAATCGCAGATATTTGGTGAACAATTACACAATATTTTTAAACCTGATCCTGATATCCTAAATCCTAACCATGTAGAATTTATTGAAGCAGAACTGGTCATTCCTCTCCAAATGACCATTCCTCCTAAAGCCTTCCACTCTTCAGAAATAATAGCCATCATTCGTAAATTGCCCTCCAACAATTAATTATAATTCTACATATTCACCCACCTTTCCTCAGACTGCTGGTATTCCTCAAGGTAGTATCCTCGGTCCTATCCTTTATACCGTATATACAGCTGATATCCCAACTCATCCTAGTCCTATCCTCCCCACCTATGCTGATGACACAAGCATGTTATCAGTCAATGATGATCCATTTGCTACATCCCAGACACTCCAGTCACATATCATTTCCCTTGAAGAATGATGTCATAACTGGAGAGTTAAGATAAATCCGAGCAAACAACCTTTACCCTACGTCGAAAACCAACCTCATCCTGTCCTCGTGTATCCTTTAATGGAGTACCATTAAATAATGTAGAATAGATAAGATACCTTGGATTTTATCTGGACAAGAGACTTAACTGGAACCCTCATACAAGATTGAAAAGACAAGAAGCTGCACGTCGATTTCGACTACTACAACACCTACTTGACAAACGTTCAAATCTCCCGATTCACTACAAAAAACTCATATATATGGCGATTATTAGAGCTATTTGGACATAGGGTATAGAGTTATGGGGATCCACCAAACCATCGAATTCTTCCAATCACTGCAATCCAAAATCCTTCGAAAAATCCTAGATGCTCCTTACTTTGTCATCAATGAATTGATCCACAATGACCTTAATACCCCATATGTTGCTGATTTGGCACGAACCAGATACCTTTCCTTTCATAATAAACTCACTGCTCATCCAAATCCACTTGTTACACAACTTGCTTCCCATTCCATTTTTGGCAATCCTCCGAGGCTTCTGAAAAGAAGATGGCCTCGTGATCTTCTTTTGTAAATATTCATCAAAGTACTACCAATGGGTAGTTCCTCTACAAGTTTTATTCATGTCATTATATCTCATATATACCGCATATTTACTTGATGTGTTTTCTAATACAGTTGTAAATTTCTAGTAATAAAAGAATATAAAAAAAAAGTAGATTACCTCCTCACCTGGTCGAATCCTCACTCCTGCAACGTCCAAGTTGATATGGTGAGCCCTATCCGTGGAGCCCTTAATGAGTATGGCCTGGGTCTTGGCTGCCGTCAGACTCAACTTCCTCATCGCACACCATTATCCCACGAAACTGGTGCACCTTTCTGCGTCTGTCTTGAGTCTGGCTCTGCTACCCGCGGCCACAATCACTGCCAGGTCGTCTACATAGGCCTTGGCAAGGAACCCTCTTTCCTCCAGTTCCCCCAGCAACTGATCAAACACCAACTTCCACAGGGCCGGGCCAAGGACTGAACCCTGTGGCCACCCTCTCTCTATTGGTCTCTCCTCTTAGTAGCTACCTCTTATCCTCACGCTTCTGTCACATAGGTAGCTGCTTACGAAGGAGTATAGGTTGCTGGTGGCATCGAACCTCTGCCGTTGCTGGAGCACGCTCGGCCACCATACGCTATCAAAGGAAATGTCGAATTGTAAAAACATACTTTTATGCCTTTCCTTCAGCATCCTGGCGTACTCTCAGCAACGCATCTGTATTTCCCTAGCTACGGGCCGAGCCAAACTGCCGTGGATGACTCGCTGCATTGAGGACCGGTCTAAGGAGTTCATCCTCAATGTACGGGGTACTCATCAACAAATGTCTTTTCTTCGTTATCCAGGGACGGATCATCCCTAGGGTACGTAGAGCTTATATACATCGTCTCTGATTCCTCCAGGGTTGCTGTCTGGGTCTGTCCTTCCCTGATAGCTGCCATCATCTGTAGCGGCTTAACCTTGCCCATTGTCACCCTGTAAGGTATCCCCCAGGGATTCTTCTCTGATTCCTTGACGATGAACTCTTCCCAGGATATCCTCTTTTGCTATCGCACACAGTTTCGGTATACCCTCTGTCTATGGTTGTACTCGCCTCGGAGTGCAGCTCTCCTTTCTTCTTCTCTGCACTCCTGGTACCTACGCCTGGCCCTGTAGAAATCTCTTTTCAGTTGTGTTAAGACCGGCGTCCACCATGGGACCGGACGCGCTCTCACCCTACGGCTCTGGAGGGAAATACTTTCCGCTTCTCTGATGGCACCCCTCAGCATCTCCACTCTGTGATCAATAACTGACTCACCTTCCAATGGTGTCATCTCTTCCCATTCTCTATCGGCTTATATTCCCTCCAGGGTACTGGTATAGTTCTCCGAATTCGCCGTCCGGGTCACAAAGCTCTTCTCTACTTCCTGGGCTACGTTCTGTCTAACAGTAGTGTCACATCGATCTGGCTCTGGCCCCTTGCTCCAATAAATATGGGAACAGAGGGCTCATTCATAATCACAAGCTTCCGTGCGCACTGAACTCCAGGCCGTGCTCCAGGAGTTGGTGTCGGAACTAACTATCGCACTTTTGTAAGTACAACAGCCTCCACGGCGGCTATATGGGCTTCTATGCTTGCTGGTCTCGGCGGCATGTACGAGGACAGGAGGGCGAATGTTACCTGTCCCATCTAATGTAGCATGCCACCTGGTCCACCTTGCTTTGTTGTTTCAGTTCCATTACGTCGAGGGCCGAATTGACGATGATTATCGCCGCTCTGGGCCTCCTCTGTCCACTACTCAGAGCCACGACTCTCGATGTGACACCGAATCGTCCAACCAAGTTTCTTTGACACCATGGGTCTTGTACAACCATGATGTCGCAACTTCGGGTGTGAAATCTTAGCTCGTTCCCGACCACTCGTCTTCAGCCCATATTGACCTGCAGAATCTGCTGCTTATGCATACCGAGTTCTCTTCGCCAGTCTGTCCATCATTTCCAGGTGCATCGGGCACTCCCTGCTGCCCGCACAATGCTGGATCTCTCTCCCCTCTCTTTTATATATCACGCAATTTCTGCAGCGCGGGGCCACTCCCTTTTCCCTCTTCAGGCACTCCTTGGCCTTGTGCCCGGTGTTACCGCCAGGATCATCAGGGCAAATCTCATTGCCGGGTAAGTTTCCATCACCCATATCCTGGTGAGTTCGTCCCTCGCCGGAGTGGAGAAGCAGGGTCTCATCCACTTCCTCCTGTCCAGTTTTTCCTTCGGTTTTGCTATTTTACTGTCTACCTTTCCCCATAGGTAGGCCACCACAGTCTTCTCATCCTAGTTCTTCGGGACTTCCCTGACTTCCACTCGGGGTCTTCTAGTCCTGGCCAGTCTTGCCTGTAGGCATTTCTCCTTCAGGAGGTCCTAATCTAGAAATTTTTTGGCCTGATCGGTGCCATCCGTTTTGATAAGAACTGTTTGCTTTGGTGACTCTTAGCATCTTTAAGTTGGCGCCGATGCTTTCCAGTTGCTCCTACGATGGGAGCTGTTTCCACACGTCGCTGGGGGACCATGCCTCAGTGCTCCTTTTTAGTGTGACGTAAGTTTCTGTTTCCTTGGGCTGTTTTGGGTTGTTAGGTATCCTACCGAGGACATCTGCGAACGTCATTTTCTTTTTCTCTTCTTTATTTCCTTCGAGGATCTTTACCTTTTTCTTCATCTTATTCTGACTTTGGTAAACGTTTCTTCGTCCGTTGTCTCGGTATCCCTTATTCCCTTATTTCTTTACCCCTGCATATGGGGTTTGTATTACTCCTTTGTGGCATGGGAGCCGAAGGCAATCCATAGTATTTCTCTTTGGTCAATTTTAGCCTTTCGCTTGTAGATGGCCCGGGCTTGGGCAGTTCCCCTTCTGGGTCATCTCATTTATTTTGGCTCTTCCCTCAGCCCTCGTTATTGCAATGTGGTGTAGTATGTTGGCCTCGTCGGCTGACAGCTTGAGGCCATCAATCACCTCCTTTACTCGCGCCAAGGTTGTTGATACTGTCTCCTTTTTTTTACTATACGCTGTCGCCATCGCCTTATCTATCGCATATACTATCTGTGGCGCTACCATCTGCACAACCTTCTCAGCAATTATCTTATGCAGATGGTCTGAGGTCACACAAAATGAACTAAACAGACTTAGATGGAATGCTTTTTACTGGTCCCCATAAATCGTCTGATCTCGCATCGATAATTAATATTTATTACAGTACTCCTAAACGGTTGATGATATTTCCACCAGTTATCCTTTAGTTATAGGTCAAGGAACAATTAATTTATATCTTTTCAGTCGCAGTAGAAGAACATAAAGATGTTAAAAGCCAAAAAACAATCACACTCAATACATTCATTTGAAGACTATTGAAAATGAAATTCTTAATTGTTCAAGAATAACCCAAATACCTTAACCTGTCATCCCAATATTATACTAACAACTTTCATACTAAAAGATTTACATTACTACTCTTCTTCTTCTTTACCTTTCTCTTTTGTGCCTTTCAGCGTAGAGTTGATCCAACCCAGGACCTCCATCCGTCTCTGTCTCTCGCAAGAGTTTTCATCTTTTGCAGTGTCTTTTCTCTTGCTTGTCCTAACCTGGATATATAGCTATTGTAGGTAAACCGAGGCCTTCCTCTAGGTCTAGTACCTCCTGGTCTCGCCTCCATAAATTTTCGTGGGTCTCTGTCTTGGCTGGTCCGGCATACGTGCCCATACCATCTCAGCTGCCTCTTTTGAACATAAATAGACCAGTTCTGCTGTGACGTATTTGCCATATAGTCTTTCCAGGCTTTCTTTTTGTCAGCCAACGCACGTTTTACGTACTCGTTCCACCATTCTGTTCTTTTAGCCCTCATATTAATTTTCTTGGAAGTGAAAATTTTAGTAGCAGTTTCAAGTATACAGCATCTGATGTCTGACCACATTTCATCTATATTCTTTTCGAAATCTATCGATTGGAGCCGATGGTCTAGCAGCTCTGCATATAAAATCCTCTTCTCGGGATCCCGTAACACTACCGTATCTATCCTTTCATATGTTTTGGCTTTACTATTGATGGGTTTGACAATCCGGGTATCTGCAACGAAAAGTAAGTGGTCGGTGCTGAGCTCTGCACCTCTTACTACTTTTACGTCAGTGAAGTATCTCCTAATTTTCTTACTGTAGATGAAGTAATCTATGACGCTGTTTACGTTTCTTCCTTGGACAGAGAATGTTATTTTGTGAACCAGTTTATGTGGGAAGAGCGTGTTACCTATTACCTACTCAAAAAATCATATTTGTAACACATATGATTTAAGAAATACATAAATAAATTATAAGAAAAACATAAAAAAATAGTTTATATATTTATTTTTAAGAATCCTTTATTCAACTTGTTAAAAAACAAGTGATTTGCCCGAGCTGGCACACCAGTTATCTTGGAACCAATAACCCGGCAATTAGGATTGATCCTTCTATACCATCATGCGTACCTTAATTAAATAACCCTGCAGTTCCCTGGAGGAGAATATCAGAATAAAAATAATTTCGATAGAATCACTGTAAGGGTAGTTCCTTAAAGTATAAGTATAAGTAATAGGAAGTCAAGAACTCACAAGGGCAAGGTTGCTTGGACCCTGATTTCTGTCTTTCACATGGATCACAAAGAATACCTTATTACCACCTGCTCTTTCATAATTAATAAATGTATTAAGGAGTTGATAATTCAGAAGAATTAACTTCTTTTTTTTTTTTTCATTTATTGATATTTACAACTGTACAAAATAATATACAACAAGTAAATGTGTTGACAGTGAATACAATGGCATGTACATAACTTGTGAAGAACTACTCACTAGTAGCACTTCAATAAAAATCAACACTAAAAGGTCTCTAGGCCATCTTCTTTTCAGACGCCTCGGAGGATTATCAGGGATGGAAGAGGAAGCAAGTTGGGAGACTAGTGGATTGGAGTGGTTATGGAGCTTACTATGGAAGGATAGGTATCTGGTTTGGGTTAAATCAGAAACATATGGAACATTAAAATCTTTATGGATAAGTTTATTGGTCACAAAGTAAGGAGCATTGAGGATTTTTCGAAGGATTTTGGATTGTAAGGATTGGATACGAGATGAATTGGATGGTTTAGTAGAGCCCCAAAGCTCAACTCCGTACGTCCAAATAGGTCTAATCACAGACATGTAAATGAGTCTTTTGAATTAATTGGGAGCTTTGAACGTTTGTTTAGTAAATGTTGAAGTAGTCTGTAACGACGGGCAGTTTCATGTCGTTTTAGTCTTGTATGTGGATTCCAAGTTAGACGTTTGTCCAAGTGGAGTCCTAGGTAGCGAATCTGTTCATCAGGGATTAGTGTAATAGAATTAATTTTACATTTAAATTTTTAAAATAAATCTATGTGGAGCTCTACATTAAAAGGGCGACCTCAAGACCAAGTTTATTCAAAGTAGGATATCCAACCACTTAACAGAAGTGTTTCAACACTACAGCGGAGTTTAAATATAACAGTACAAAGATTGTTCATTTCTAAAAGAATAAACTATTTTAAGGAAAATTGAAGCTAATTTATTGTATTAAAAAAAAAGAAGACAATTTTATGGAGCTGTCAAATTTATAAACCGGTTCTTTCAACCTAAATCTGACAGCTGTAAAGATAAGCAGGGTAGAATAATTGAAGACGGAACAAAAGTTGTCGATAGGTGGGCCGAGTATTTTAACGAGCTGTTGGCCCTTTAAAGTGAGTGTACCCAGGAAAATCAACCAATATTAAGCAATGAGAATGATATAGAACCACCTGACATGGAGGACTTTTTGGACGCTGTTCAGAAATTAAAAAATAACAAAGCACCTGGAGAGGACGGTCTGGTTGCTGACTTTTTCAAATATAGTGGCGAAATTGTTATGAATCAACAGTACTCTTTAATCTTCCACATTAGAGAAAGCGAAAAAATGCCTATACAATGGAGGACTAGTCTAGCATGACCCATACATAAAAAAGGGGAAAAACTCCAATGTACGAACTATCGTGTCATATCGCTGTTAAATGTGGCATACAGGGTGAGTATCTCTTAGTGTAAAAAAAAAAAAAAAAATGAGTGAAACTAGATCAAAAAATGTAGCAAAATGCCGCAGACCTCACCTTTCTATTCCAATCCGTTGCAGGTATACGATAAATCAAAGACTTTTTTGAGGAAACCACGTTTTTTTTTTTCATAAAAGCTGTAATATCTCCATTTTGTTTATATTCTTCAAACTTTGACCACATTTTGGGATTTAGCATTAAATTTTCTATAAGTACAGATTACATGTAACCTTGAATTTTACTTACCTGTGACCTAAAAAACAGCTTGATCTTCACCTTTTTTAGGGAAGTTACAATGTCTTATATTACTTCAACGCTCACCGTTTTAAAAAAAAAACTATCCACAAAACGTCAAATCTCACAAAAACTTTCAAATCTAATCAGCTTTCGAATGATATGTTAAAAGTAATGATTTTGTTTCGATTTCATGGAGAAATTCACTTTTGAAACCGAAAAAAACATGGTGTTCTCATTTGGTATACAAATCAGTTACTTGTGTAAATAAGACATTATGATAATCGCTTAATGAAATTATTGATTTTAAACATAATAAACTCTTCATTGGAGTAAAAAGCAAAGAAAAACAACATTGTTTAATAAAAAATAAAGGAAAACTGTCAATAAAATAACACCACATCAAAAGATCTTATGTTATTACATTTATTTATTTAGGATTAATTTTATTAAATTTTCAATGTAAGGTTTAAAACCAATGATAATGAACATAGACCTCAATTTTGCCGTTAACTTCTGAATGCAGATAGTGTTAAAGAATACCACCTTTTGAGAAGAATCTTATGGGCGTATAAGTCTGTTTTTACAGGGGAAGGCATTTCTACCGTTCCATGTATATCGTTGATTAACTTTTGTAATGCTTTTGAATAATGTGGAGGAGAACCATGGTGTTGGAAAATCACATTTTGCCGAACTTAAGGCGGAATATCTTGATAAACTTGTGGTAGGATATTTTGTAACAAATCTTAGTAATTGTCATCATTCAATCTATCGGGCAATCCATAGTTTTTTATTCGACATCAGTACAAAGATGAATAAATCAATGATATACATGGATAAGTAGAAATGCCTTCCTCTGTAAAAACAGACTCATATGCCTATAAGATTCATTTCAAAAAGTGGTATTCAACACAATCTGGATTCATAAGCTAACGGGGAAATTGAGGTCTATGTTCATTATCATTGGTTTTAAACCTTACATTGAAAATTTAATAAAATAAATAAATGTAATAACACAAGATCTTTTGATCTGTTGTCATTTTATTGACAGTTTTCCTTTATTTTCTATTAAACAATGTTGTTTTTCTTTGCTTTTTATTCCCATGAAGAGTTTATTATGTTTAAAATCAATATTTTCATTAAGCGATTATCATAATGTCTTATTTACACAAGTAACTGATTTGTATACCAAATGAGAACACCATGTTTTTTCGGTTTCAAAAGTGAATTTCTCCATGAAATCGAAACAAAATTATTACGTTTAACATATCATTCGAAAGCTGATTAAATTTGCAAGTTTTTGTGAGATTTGAAGTTTTGTGGATAGTTTTTTCAAAAAACGGTGAGCGTTGAAGTAATAAAAGACATTGTAACTTCCCTAAAAATGATGAAGATCAAGCTGTTCTATAGGTCACAAGTAAGTAAAATTCAAGATTACATATGCTCGGCTCTTATAGAAAATTTAATGGTAAATCCGAAAATGTGGTCAAAGTTTGAAAAATATTTAAACAAAATGGAGATATTGCAGCTTTTATGGAAAAAAACGAGATTTCCTCAAAAAAGTCTTCGATTTATCATATATCTGCAACGGCTTGGAATACAAAGGTGAGGTCTGCAGCATTTTTGATCTAGTTTCACCCAATTTTTTTTTTTTTAACACTAAGAGATATTCACCCTGTATAAACTTTTTTCCAACATCTTATGAAAGAAGTTGAACTGCTTTGCTGATATAATCTCCAGGATTACCAGTGTGGATTTCGGCAAGAAAAAGGAACTATGGACCAGATATTTGTGATGAGGCAGTTGTTTGAAAAATGCTGGGAGTATAAAATTAACTTACATGCTCTCTTTATTCATTATCACCAAGCGTTTGACAGCATCGACCTTTCCAAATTGATGGAAGCCTTGACAGATTTCAAAATTCCACATAAATTAATTTTTCTCATTATAACAATGGATGGCAGGTGAATGGTAATGTGAGCCGTGAATCCCCAGTATCAGCTAGTATGAGGCAAGGTGATGCCCTATCTGCCACTCTTCTTAATCTCGCACTTCACAAGGTGATAGAAAAGCTTAATTATAAAAGCAATATCCTTTACTCAAGCACTCAAATCTGCGCATATGCAGATGACATTTGTGTGGTAGCTCGCAATATCCCTGCACTTAAGGAACTGTTCACAAATCTTGACAGAGAAAGTAGGAAACTGTGACTGCGAGTCAATGAAAGGAATCTGGGCTCAATTAATAATTGGTTGTTGGAGACTATGTCTTCGATCATGTCAAAGAGTTCACATACCTGGGTACTGAACTAAATCATGAAAATAAAATGATTAATGAAGTAAATAAAAGGGTGATGGCTGCGAATAGGGCTTCTTACTTTGCCAATATCTGTTTTTTGAAGTCCTCCAACTTATCACGAGCCACAAAAACCAGAATTTATAAAACGCTTGTAAGACCGAGAACATATGGAGCCGAGACATGGCTCTTCACTACGCTGGTGAAGGTCGACCATGCAGACGATGGCTGCAGGACGTGGAGGATGACCTTAGAGTACTAGGAGTGACTGGATGGAGTGAGAAGGCAAGGGACAGGAATGTGTGGAGTAGGACTGTCAGGGAATCCAAGGCCCACCCCGGGCTGTAGCACGGCACAAGAAGAATTAAACTCTGCTGTAGTCTAGTAAATCTTTCCTAGTATTTAAATATTAAGATGCGATACATTTCCAAATGTATATAACTGCCAAACTTTCAGCACAGATCACTGAAACATTTAGAACTTTTACCTCGCTGACATCAGACCAAGAGGATCCATGTATTACCTAGACTAATATACACGGATGTTCTAGTGAATTCTCATTATGTTTTAATAAATCATAATCACAGACAATAAAAAAATATATTTTGGGATAAGGTATTTAATAAATTTAGGACAGTAAAAATTAAAATAATTTATTAAGAATAAATAAATGTAATAATACAGTGATAGAGAAAATTTAAAACAAATTAAATTTTTTAACTTTTTCATAAATACAATAAAACATATCATTAGATAAAGATCTAAAACTAAGCTTCATGATCTTCATTAACATTTATAAGGGACTCCCTTTGTTCAATTTCAGACTCAGTAAGCCTAAAAAATATTGTAAAAATTAAAAGGTTCATATAAAATAAATAATTAACAAGTGTTGAAATACAATTATATTGGGGTGCAGAAATAATCCTTTTATAAATAACAGACACAAAAATCACTACAGATACAAACTTTGCTGTATACAATCACTACTACAGACAATACACCTAAAATTACAGAAAGATTTTTTTGTAAAGATTAGTGAATAAAAGCCTTAATCCTCTAGTAATAGTTGGTAACCAACAATGACTAGCAACGTCAGCACATTAATATAAAATCAGATTATTTAATACAAGCCTTTAAGTAAGGTAAGTACAGAGTATAATATGATTTTACAGCAATTCTGAACTCTTGATGACTAAATTAGTGATACATGGAATGGTTGGTAATTAACTATGACTTTGAGAAAATTAAGCCCTTTGTTTAGGAATCTTCCAATGAAATCTTTATAAATGTTTATGTTAGGCTGGAGGGTATATATATCTCTTCTCTATTTGATTAAATAGATCTATTGACCATGAACGTTTCAACCTTTAAGGAGAATTGTGGCTAGTATACATAGGTAGTGCTGGATTGAGGCTACCATCTGCACAATGCGGTTTGAATTAATACCATATGTATTTATTATTTTACTATTAAATAAGAATTTAATTATTATTGTTTGGTACTTATTATTTTAATTGTAATTTAATGAAATTTTTATAGTCATAATTTTAAAAAGCTTTTCAAAATTCTCCCCAAATCTAACCACACTTTGTATACAAATGTTTTTGGTATTCACTAAAGAACCATTTAATCTAATGGTTCTCCGATGAGCTAAAATGAAAGCAAACTAAATTTACTTCAAATTCATTCAAAATGACTGTTCTTGTAGAATGAATATTTTTGATATTTCATGAAAGAAAAAAAAAAAAAAAAAAAAAAGTTTCAGTTTTTAGAGATATCTAAAATATATTTTTAAAGACCTGTATCTTGGAAAATAATGGTTGCATAGAACATAATTCTATCTTAAATTCAAGATAATACTATTTTGTATAAAAAAAATCAAAATAAAAAGTTTTTTTGCCTGATGTATAACTTAACGAGTTAATAGGTAACAATGGAAAAAAGTGAGTGACACCAGTTATTTGTCAGTAGGTCCACAAAGGTCTGAGAATATTATTGTAAATTTTGTTAATGTCTAAAAGATCAGAGGTCAAGGTATTTAGTATAAATACCAGCTGAATCTTCTGTTATTGTAACTGTTTTCCAAGTAGAATATGTCGACTTCATATGAGTCTGAGATGAAATCAAGATATTGTACTATGTAAAAGCTGGGTAATGGAATCTGATCAAATAAGAATGGAGAACAGGAACTACAGCAGAGTGGAAAAGTAACATTAGTGAATTCCGGTTCATTAAAATATATTCGCCATAGGTTTCACTTTTGCTAGATTTGGGACAGGTGTTTTTAGAAATAGAATAAGGCTGTTCATCAGGTTGGGATGGTAGTATAGCTGTATCAGGTTGGGATGGTAGTATAGCTGTATCAGGTTGGGATGGTAGTATAGCTGTATAATCTGAAAATGCTACCTGAAAGATGCAATGAGTGAAGGGAATGTCAGCAATATAATACCAAACGGAACAGTCCAAGCTGCTGCTAAGTGGAAGTACAACTTTAAATAGACAACAGTTGGAAAATTCAGAGCAATAGAAAACTTAAATGGAACAATTTAAAAAATAGAAGGATGGATATGGTATAAGGTTTGTGGTTGTTGGGTCTTGAGCAATAAAATTAGTCCAGCAAGCCATACTTGTGCTATATCCAGAAAAGCATCCAAGCAATAGTGCTTTCTTTTAACCTTTCAGTCGAGTTTTGTACAAAATACAAAGGCGTGAATTTTGTACAACACTCGACTTTTTTTCTCTCTCTCTCTCTCTCTCTCTCGCTTACAGCGTGCGCCAATTTTCCTGGAAAATTGGCTTTAGCAATTCCTCGAGATACTCATTTATTTGCCACCAGTAATTTTTCAATGTGGTAAGAAGGGTGGCTTCTGATTAAAAAATATTTAGTCCTCAGTGTTGCACAAAGTACAAGCGACTGCTCTCGTTTTGTTTTTTTCTCGGCAATCAGCTGGATTCGATATAATGTAAGTAGCATTCTTTTGCATTTTTACTTTTGTTTATCTTACTCAGCGAAGTATTAATTATTTTAAACGTTTGGATTAGGTGGAAACCTATAAAATTGGTACATATCCTTGAATTTTGCAGAACTAAATGAGGAATTAAAAAGAGCCGGACAATCAAATAAAAATTTGGAATTGAGTGAAGAGGAAATAGAAAATGTTCTAAATTATGATACAAAAACCTATGTTGAGGGTAGTGATGGAGATGATGCGAAGGGGTGAGGGGGCAGTCAGGGGATATCTACATTTTATTTGTAAAAATCATTCCTCAAAGAAATATGTTTACAATACAATAATTGATCATAAAAACAACCATTTTAGACATGCAAATGATTAATCTGACTGAAATATTGTAAATAAAAATTTATCATAAAAACAACCATTTTAGACATGCAAATAATTAATCTGACTGTAATATTGTAAATAAAAATTTATCTAGTTATAAATTTGTTTTTTGTAATTTTCAATCATAAACATATTTTCATTTATGTTCAAAATATTATTCACTCATGTAATATTTTGTACATATACTCTACTTTAAATTTAGAATCATCAAAATATTTTATTTAATAGATTTAATACAAAATATGGACAAAAACAGTTAAAAAAACAGGGTGTTGTACTTTGTACAACCAGTGATCACTCAGATTACAGAAATTGGCGCGACTGGTGTAATAAGGAAAATTAAGATTCAAATATGGAAAGGATAAATTTTAGGAAGGAAGCTACTTGATCTATAGGAATTAGTCTTGATATGAGGTTTACCTGGTTTCAGAAAAATATTAACAATGGAATGTTTCTAAAGGAAAGGAGAACAGGTTGTATGTATGATACAATCGTAACAAGGAAGAGGGTGAGCGCACTTTGATAATACACACATTTGCTAATCAAATGTAAGTAATCGAGTCGTAACATCACTCAAACACATCTAAGCCTGTATTTTGAATGGAAGTTGCAATAGTGTTCACATTCAATAAGTCCATGGTGCATGACAAGTACATAAGTGTTTCAAATGCAGCAAACTAAAAAAAATAATAAATGTAAACCAGCTTCAGTGAGTTTCTGTGCCTTCTTACTGAGATTTCCACATACCAAAGGTGAGTTAGTAAACTCAAGTAAATAATAAATAGTAAATTTATTAACCCTTTGCACTCATTAGCTGATTATAATCCAGCAAAATAAAAATGCAATTCCACTCAGATTATAAGTTCCACTTAGGAAAATAGTACCAGCCACCTGAGTGAAAGCCACGAAAAGAATGCCAGGCATTGGGTTCACAGCTTCAGAGTGCAAAGGGTTAAAAATGAATTGTGAGGTTTATAAGTAATTTATTGTCAGTAGCGACATATTGATACAGGACACCATGGGCTACTTTGATACAAATCAATTCAATAATTTATTTGTGTTAATTAAATTGTAAATGCTGTTGAAAGAACAAAAATATTAAAATAATGACACAAACTGATAAAGTAGTGCAGTGGCTACAGAGAAGGTGACTTTGCACAGAGATATATACAGAAAATTTTCGTTCTGTGTGTTTCCCTAACCCATCTAGGTAATTTTTTTTTTTTTTCAAGGGTACGAATTTCTGTTATGGGGAGATTTTTTCCAAAATGGCTGCCAATATCAGTCAAAATAACATCATAGAAATCCATATATCTCTTAAACTAGTCGCTCTAGCAAACAATTTTAAAGGATAAATTTTTACATTGAATAAATGTATTTTAGTGTTTTTTTTCTATTTGGGGCTTAACATCCTTGTATACTTCAACTTGGGCAGGAAGTACAGTAGAAACTCGTTATTTTGTCACTCGATAATTCGTCTTATTCTGTAATTCGTCAGGTGTTTTTTTTTTTTTTTAATTGGTAACTATAAATAACAAAATTAAATACGTATGTAATTCATTTTTTTCTTGCTACCTATTTAATCTTTAAACCACCTCATTTGCTTTGTCACTAAAAAATACGCCTATATTTATATATTTTATAAATCATTTGATAGAAAAAAACAAACAGAACAAGCCCGGAATCGATCCTTCGATTGTATAGATAGATTTTATCAGTTAGGACACTACTAAGTAAAACCTGTTTATGCACATCAATCATGCCATCAACACTAAAGGTGAAGAAAATATCCTAATAGCATTATCATCTGACAGACCTTTTTATATAAACAGTGTACTACTTCCAGAGTGTTCCCCTCTAATGTATTATAGCAATTATGGATTCTTTTTGGGACTGGACAAACCTCAAGATTTATTCTACTTCATGACTTATTGAAAGCTTTGGACAAACAAGTTATAGAAATTATGTCCACCATATAATCACTGACTGAGTTTGATACGATGAGTATATTTGAAAGAATACAATCTGCTCTTACACGCCAAAGACTGAGCTTCAAACAACTATGTAGGATAAATCACTAGTTATGGTCATAATTAAGGGAACTTGTCGATTTAAAAGGAAATTTTGTTGATACAGTTTGTAATATAACATCTTTGGATATATAATTAGATTCTCAAAAGTTTATTCTATAGCAAGTAAAATTGACAAATACACTAAAGCTTCCTTTCAAATAATTTTTTTTATTTTTTTACAAAAAGCTAAAAATACCAGTTATGAGCATGTTGTACCAGTTATGGTCATGTAAAAAAATAATCTTCAAACAAATCTTTTTAATAATTTAAAATGAGTAATAATTAATGAAGAACTAGAACTATAAAAATAATGTAAATACTAATACAACACGGTCTAACAAAAAAGCAAAATATCTATTTAAAACCACAATCACTTGAAGCACTCATTAACCAACTTTGTAGTTACTTATTAGTTTAGAAAACCGTCATGAAATGATGGTTGAAAATGAATTAAAACAACTATTTATCAGAGAGCTGCACTTCTCTTTGATTGTTCTACAGTAATAGTATACAATATGGTAATTATCTCCACTAAAAAATTAATGAATTAAAAGAAATCTGAATGTATTTTTGTAAATTATCTTCTTTCAATATTTCCAGTTTTCATCAACAACAGTAGCCACCTGCGAAGTACAGAATAACTAAAAATATTAACTAGTAATGGTCACTTAAGAGATGTAATGTCAAACATGACCACTACTAGGTAGGGACGAAGTATTTAAGTTTTAAAATGACATAATCAAATGAAGAAAACTCTATTTTCTCTTTTTTAGCAGGAAGAATGTAACACCAAAGAAAATTGAAATGGACAGGGGTGACCATTTTTATACACCGGTTATGGTCAGTTCAAAATTATTGTTAATTAAAATCAGATAGTCCAACATAATAGAGCTTGTATGAAAGCCTAAATTCTAATGAAAAGTAACATAACCCAAAAACTAAAAATAAATGAAATGTTTCACTATAATTCTTTGAAAATCTTCACTTTTAAAAACGACCTTACTAAAAAAAGAGGTATTTCAAGACACTATTTAAAGAAAATATTTTTTAATGGCTACTGGTAAGGGATAGGAGGAAGAGTTTCATTAGTAAATGAATCTTAAATCCTTTTAAGAAATATTTATCCTGGTGATATCACAAATAAATGGATTAGACCCTTATTATTACGATAATTGTATTAGCCTGCCCATAACTGGTGAGGTGACCGTAACTAGAGATTTACCCTATGACCAAATGAAAAAGTTAGATTTTACAAAGCTTCCTGCAGCATTTTTGAGTGATTCTCTGAACATAAAAAGAGCATATTTACAAACTTCTTGATGGTACAACCTGTTGGAAGAGCAAAATCGTTACATCTTGACCATTCTTACTATGGATATGAAGAACATGAATAATGATGGATGCCAAATATTATTGAACATTCTACCAGATGACTTTCCACATCCATGCTCTTGCAAGCGTTGCGGATTTCAAAAGAAGTGTGTATGTACATTAAACTCTATCTCATGTTCTAACTTTGCAAATGTGGTTCATCGACCAGTCGTAAAAATACTGTTCTGATCATTTGTTGTTCTTCATTAATATTTGCTGGACCAAGATGTTTCAGAGATAAAATTATGATGTTCTCATCTTATACATATTTCAATACGATAAACTGAACAATTAATCATATATGTACTTCCTGTCCAAGTTGGAGTATACAAGGATGTTAAGCCCCAATTAGAAAAAAAACAAAAACACTAAAATAAACTTATTTAATGTAAAAAAGTTTTTTGAGCAAAATTTATCCTTTAAAAGTATTTGCTAGAGTGACTAGTTTAAGAGATATATGGATTTTCCTAATGTATTTTTGGCAGCCATTTGGAAAAAAAAATCTTCCCACAGCGAAACGCATACCCTTGAAAAAAATTATCAATATGGGTTAGTTAGGGAAATATCCAGAACAAAAATTTGCTATACCCATCTCCATGCAACAGTCACCATCTCTATGGCCCCTAGACTAAAGAATAAAGCAAAGGCATTGAAAACCACAAATAATTTAATGGGTCTCAAAAAACAAAAAATAAAGACCTGTACCACAGATAAAACCCAAAAAGGATCTTGATTTCAAGTGGTTATAAGGGTATACAAAGAGGTGATATGACCAGCACCTCAACTGCCATATTTTTTCCGAATTAAAAAATCTGCCTACAATCTGGCTCAAACTCAGGCCTGAGAACTTGCAGTCCAGTATCTTCCTTATAGCCCAGTCAATAAAGATTTAGTGTCACAACTAATTAGGGGAAAGCTGAATTTTTGCAAGGTGTTAGTACATAAAGTATACACTAAAAAAACACAAAGTCCCGACCCCCACCCCTCTTGCTTTCCCCCCCCACCCATTCAGCAACATTACAAGTACGGACCTCTGGTTATATGCCGATAGCTCGAAACCTAATTATGCTATCAGAGTGTTCTTTTTTTATTTTACTCCTAATAATATTACAAACAAATTATGTTATATACACTTTTTATGTAGATAGCTTAGTTTTGCCGTAATACTTAATCATATACAGAAAACTGCTACTACAAAAATACAAAAAGTAACTTCAACCAATTATAGATTTTTATCATTACGTTTTAGGAAGAAAAGCGTTAAACTAAACTTATAGATAATATAATTAGCTTTAAAATGATGTGTCTCATAACGCATAACATTAAAACGATGGTTTCATAGAGAGCGTTGAAAGAGTAGTGGATACCAGTGCGGTGTTGAGGTGCACTAACTCATATACTGCTGTTCATGATCATGGATAGTCATTAAGTTGAAATACAGCAACAATGTAATAATGTTTATGTTTAGGTAATTACTTCCAAAGTGCATTTTTTTTTGCTATAATAGTTTATAGTTTACTTGTATCACTGATATACATAGTGTCTACCAATTTCAGCTATCAAAATTCCCGACTTTTCCAAGAATTTTACTAGAAATTCCCGACTTTTTCAAAATTTTTTCTGGAAATTCTAGCCAATCGATATTTTAATGGCATTTAAATAATAATCTAAACAAATCAATCTATGCAAACTTTGCTACTTAACATACCACAGTTTAACAACATAAAAAAACAAAACATTTTTTTTAATATTTCAGATTACTCTAGATAAATTTCAAGAAACACATCAATGTCGAGTATTGCCATTCAGTTTGAAAATAGTTAAAAGGTTGCACGAGGTTGTCGGATAAAATAACTCCAAAAATATATGTCTGATCAAAATATTCTTTTTTTTTTTTTTTTTTTTTTTTTTTTTCCATCAGAAAGCTGGTTAAAATTACTATGAGACTTCATATATGAAATTTTGATCAAGCCCCCTGATATACTCACGCCATCACGCTGAGAACCCCATACTCTTGTGAAATCCACTTTTTTTTCAGTATATTTTTCACTATAACTCTGAAACCATTTACGAGGATTATACTGAAAAAAAGTTTTTTTCACAACGGTATGGGATTCTCAGTGTGCTGGAGTGGGTATTTCATGGGATTTAAAACACATTTCATATAAGAGGTCTCATTTCAAATTTGACCAGCTTTCAGATGAAAAAAAGAAATTTGCATCAGACAAATAATTATAGATTTATAGCCAAAAGAGTACTGACAAACGTGTTTTCGCGATGTGCTACTTACCGCAACTTAGCCAATCTTTAGGCGTTCGTAGTGGCCAAACCGCTGAACCGATTTTAATGTAATATTATTAAAAAGTAAGTTTAATGTGACGTTTTACAGTTTTCAACTAAATATTGTATTTTTCCCTTCCCCATTACTGACTGCGCAGACAAACTTTGAATGATTATTTTTCTTTATTATATAATAAACTTTTTCATTATAATTACCTAGTAAAAGTAAATATGTTCGTTATTATTGTTCGATTTGTAAACATTTAAATAAAAATTATAACTGTAAAAAATGTTGAACTATAGATCCAATTAAAAATAAAGTTAAATTTTCTATGAGATCTTATATATGAAATATTGATTGATTTCCGGGAAATACCTATGGCAGCCCATTGAACATGTCACAATCGTCAGATTTTGCCGAAACATACATATTTAGCGTTTAGGGTATGGGTATTTCACGGAATTTAATAAGAATTAAGTATATTAGGTTTAATAGTAAATTTAACCAGCTTTTATATGGAAAAAATAAATTTTGAATCGAACAAATAGTTTTGGAGTTATAATGATAAATGTGCCGAAAAATACGAGTTTTTCACAACAGTACAGGTTTCTCAATATTCTGCCGTGGGTGTTTTACGGTACTAGATTAAAATTTAATATCTGAGTTGTTATAGTAAATTTAACCATCTTTCATATGAAAAAAGAGAAATTTGAATTGGACAAATAGTTTCGGAGTTATAGCCAAATGAGTACCGACAAACGTGTTATTCCGGAGAACTGCGACTTACCTCAAGTAAAAAATCTTCTATTTTTCCCTCTCCCATAGCTCTAAAATTATGATATGGGAAAGAGAGGAATAAAATGACATTTTTTGTAAATTTGCTTTGCTTTTTTATATAAATATGTGCTAAAAGCAACATTTTCAAGATATTTTGAGGAAGTCTTTTTATCACATTTAGAGCTAAGGGTGGTAAACAATATCCAGCAGTCAGATCTTTTGATTTTTGGAGTTGAATCTTCGATGCTAAATTTTGTACTATATCAGTGATACAAGTAAACTATAAACTATTATAACAAAAAAAAAAAATGCACTTTGGAAGTAATTACTTAAACATAAACGTTATTACATTGTTGCTGTATTTCAATTTAATGACTATTCATGATCATGAACAGCAATATATGAGTTAGAGCACCTCAACACCACACCGGTTTTCACTACTCTTTCAACGCTCTCTATTAAACCATCATTTCAATGTTATGCGTTATGAGACACATCATTTTAAAGCTAATTATATTATCTATAAGTTTAGTTTAACGCTTTTCTTCCTAAAACGTAATGATAAAAATCTATAATTGGTAGAAGTTACTTTCTGTATTTTGTAGTAGCAGTTTTCTGTATATGATTAAGTATTACGGCGAAACTAAGCTATCTACATAAAAAGTGTATATAACATAATTTGTTTGTAATATTATTAGAAGTAAAATAAAAAAAAAAGAACACTCTGATAGCATAATTAGGTTTCGAGCTATCGGCATATAACCAGAGGTCCGTACTTGTAATGTTCGTGATGGGTGGGGGGGGGAAGCAAGAGGGGTGGGGGTCAGGACTTTGTGTTTTTTTAGTGTATACTTTATGTACTAACACCTTGCAAAAATTCAGCTTTCGCCTAATTAGTTGCGACAAAGGCTAATTTCTTGCCTTCATTGACTGGGCTATTACTCACTATGCATACCCAACTCCTCTAAAACTAAAAAGCAAAGAGTCTGTCATTCAACTCCTATGCCAATTTTAGCCAGAATGATTGATATTTCAAGGCACTTGAATAGTTTTAAATAAACATTATAAAAACGATAATTGAGGCATGGAATTCCAAAGCCAGCTAAGTCCAATTTCCAGATTTTTTCTTTTCTTTTTATTTTTGTATTGAATAGTTTTTCTACTAGACTATCTTTAGGTGAAAGTTTTTCTCAAAACAGTAGTTAAATCATATTGAAAACGGCCATACAAAAAATAATTTCCCTTCCTAATCTGGACTGACCATTACCTTTATCGACCAGCAGTGAAAAATTTAAAAAAATGGACTTAGCTGTTTTTGGAATTCAATACTTCAATTATAAGAATGTCTTGTGCATTGATATATAGATATGTTTTGGCGCTTCAGTTGAATCAGATGAATGTGATTTTATGGTAAAGGATTTTGAAAATTATTATTGGAACTTTGTATAGTGAGCTTGTAGCCAAACAATCAGATTGTTTAGTGAGAAGTTGAAAGAGTGAATAGTATCAACCAGGAATTCAAAACAACTAAGGCCTATTTTGATCAGTAAAAAGTATGCGATTTGAGAATAGGCAACATGGAAAGAAATAGGATTTGGATATAAAATAAAAAAATCCATTAAGTTTGATTATAAGCACAATCATCACTCAGGTCCAAAAAAACACTCAACTAATTGGCTTTTTAGTCCAAGAGACCAATAGGAAAAAGACCCAGTTATTGCTCACCAAAATTTCAAGTATTTCTATGTAACAGATCTACTGTTTAGACTAAAGTTTTATGAGTATGTCAATCTTAGTTGGGGCAAATAAAAATGGCAGACATGTGAAATAACTTATGGTTTGAGTTTAAAAAATTTACTTTTGGATTTAGTTGGCAAAACACACGGTACACCACTGCTTAAAATTTGGGGCTTCTTATATATTACCAATTCGATTCCAGGAGGGGAGTAAGATAGGGCGATGGTCTCGCATGCAAGCTATTCAATCTGGTCCTTGAAAAAGCAATAAGAGATTCCGGTATACAAACATGTGGAACAATCTTCGATGGATTGGTGCAGAAACTTGGCTTTGCAGACAATCTAGACCTGGTGGAAAGATTGTTCAACACCTAATAAATGTATTTTTGAGGTTGGCTGAAACAGCGGAATCCTTGGGCATGTCAGTAAACCAGAATAAAAGTAAGTAGGTGCGAGCTGTACCTGAGTTCCAGTTGGAAAATAAGTGAAAATGGGTCCTTTTTCCTTTGAAATCCTAGATCATTTTACTTATTTAGGCTCAATTGTAAGTGGCTCCAATAGGATATGCCTTGAAATCAGCCAAGACTTCTAAAGGCCAAAAGGTGTTATTTTGGGCTAAATAAACATTTGAGAAGCCAAGCTATTACCTGCCGTACTAAATAAATAAATAAGACTCTTATCCAACCAGTCCTCACCTATGGATCGGAAGCCTGGACACTGACAAGCGCTGAAGAGAAAGAGATTCTCATTTTTGAAAGAAAAATACGGCGCAATAAACAAAAAACTTTAGCAATAAAACTGTAATAATTAAATTTGAAATTAAAGGTTTTAATGAAGGGTTATACCTTTCTTCTTCAGACAGTGAAAGAACCTTTTTCACCCCTTGAAGAACTGGGTCCATGTTGTCATAGTGTGTTAAAAATGTAATAAATACAAAAGAGGCAATAACTGGAATGCTTCCAATATAAAATAGAAATGATGGGGGACATATTGATAAAATCATATCACTTATTATTGATAATGGTATGGTCAAACTTAGTGCTAAAGTAGCAATAAGTGATGATGTCAGGAGACATCCCCTGAAAAAAAAATATAAGTATTTTACTAAAACATCAAAAAATCTTATTAAAATATATTATAAATAAATTGTTAAAATTATTGTTGTTTAACGTAATAATATGGGTAAATAAATGTTGCTTGTCAATTAAAAACTTATTAACCCGACGTTGGTCGCTAGCCGATCTGGTACACTGTTAGTAGCTAGGTGAGCATTTCCCTCACTTCTTTGATTTTCATAAAAAATGCAGTTTTATGTTACCAAATATGTAGTTATAAATGGTAAATAAATGTCATCATAATGCATCAATAATTGCAGTATGGAGTATAAGGATTAAAAATATGTTTTTACAAAGATTTATGGCAAAACAACAAAAAAACCAAACAAAAATAAAATATTTTTCTATTTACATAATAGTGTGTTTGTCATCAGCTAGATCATTTTCTTCTATTTCTATACAATTATTACAAGTATATTCAGGATGTTCATTGTGAATTGGAACATTGCACTTTTTACAAGTTTTTTTGTTTTTCTTTTTTTATTTCTTCGGCACATCTATACCAGATCTATTTTATATTGCCTCGAGCAGCCACGAAGAAGAATCTGGAGTAGTAAAAATTTCAGATTCCTAGTAAATGATTGAAAAATAGTATAAATACAATTCATGACGATTTATCTGATAGATAATCTGATACTGAGGAATGTGGACATGGCAATTTTCAGTACAAATCTCCCAATATCCTGGCCACCTGCATCCATTTTGCTTAGAAATCGAATATTCTTGTTCACAAATGTCCTAAACTGAGCTATACTGAGATTCAGCGATGAAAGTTAAATTCTGACGAACTTATTAAAAAGTGTGTTTGTTTGTATTTTTAGAAGGGTGAGGGAAATGCTCACTAAGCGACCAATGCCGGGTTAAATTATTACAATTTACCTCTATCATGTACTCAAAATATAACACATCTTGTCTAAAGCATATTAAATAATCCTCACTGGGGCAAGCTGCTAGATTTTCAGCAGATAGTGATCCTTAAAATTTGATATAAACAGAATCTTAAATACCTAATGAGATGCCCACTTAACTGCTAACTTATCACCCAAAAGAAAATGTCACTGATCACAACAGATGATAATATATGGCATTAAGCCTGTAGGAAAGATGATACAACAATGAAATTTTGTAAACTGCCGTGTTTAATCCAAGCAGCATTCAACTCACGTATCTCTCCCAAATTATTCATATTATAATGGTTGACTATTGATATAGATCTTAAAAATAAATATCCAGTAAAAGTGCCTGTTTATCACAATAGGGGCCATGGAACTACTTAGAGACCAGTAGCATTAATCAATAAATTTACATCTAATTGACTCAAAAAGAAACAATAGTTATAATTAAGGAGAATTAAAAACCAGAAAACCTGTCTTCTCGAAATGGATACTGCTTTAAATGAGTCTTCAAAAACACAAACAAGTTTGATTGAACAAATGATATATATATATTAAAATAACTTTTAATAGTTAGCAATGTAGTCTGTCGCGATTTCAATAAGTAAATCCATCCTTGCGTAATTGTAAATAATTCTGACAAATATTTTGATATTAGTATGGCAAGAAGGCATTCAAGATTTACTGATGTGGTTGGTGAAGGACTCAATAAAGAAATGTGTTCAAAAAAGATAAAGCAAGAGATGACAGGGGGAGCAGACTTGGATTGGATTTTGTTGTATGGTGCTGGGTTCTGAAACAATTCTGCAGATTAGGTTAGTAGAAGGAAAGGTATACATAAAAACATCCATCTTAGATTTTTATACTGAAAAATGGGCACTCAATAAGGAAAAATATATTATAAAATAAATTTTGTTGGCCCTGGCAAATGAAGAAGTTTATCAAGCTGGAAAACAATTCGAAAATAGACATATAAAAGAGTTAAAACAAAACATGATACCATAAATGACAAAACACAGTATGATTTCCTTGAACATATGAACTGAGAATATAACAGTTTATGATTAATTTTCATTTTGAGACAAACACAACAAATAGGACCCATTGTTAATCACAATATATATTCACTATTCTCTCAAGTTTCAGTAAGGAGGTTACATTTCTTTTAAAAGTGTTGATAGAAGTTATTAATATTTTCTTTTCTCTTATTTTTTTTATTTTTTTTTTTTTAATTAAACATTACATAAATAGATGAATCCACAGAGGATTTATTTCCTGAACTTTCTCCACTTTACAGTAACAGAAGCATTAACTGATCGTAGACCTGCTCAAAAGCCTTCCCTCAGTATTTCCTGACACCTCATGGCGGTTCAAGCATTCTTCACATCATTGATAACACTGTCCCACCATTTTCCTACAATCTTAATCCTTCAGGTTTTTCACAAGACAATAAAATGTGTTTTGAACAGACCTTCCACCACTAGTCTAATACCTACTAGCGAGAGAAACAAAACTAGGACAACTTCACCCTCCTCTCAAAAAGGCTAGCCATGTATACATTTAACTTATTTTGGCTAACAACATTACAGTTTTTTAATGTGTTGAACTGATAAAAGCAAGGACCAATACAGTAAAAATTTTACAAATACACACAAATATTTCTTAAAAAATATCAAAATCTGTCAAATAAAGTTATTCTCCAGAGGAGCTTAAAGAAACTTCTTTTTATAATACTGTTGCAATTGATTTATAGTCATCTTGGAAGACTCTAGCCATGTTAATAATAAAGAGATAGTGTTTCTTTTATTCTCAAATATTATGAATAATATTCTCTACTAATAAGACGTCCAAATTCTAAAATTTTTAGAAACAATGTTCCAAGCAGATTATTCATTCTTGTCAGATTCAATCGCAGAACATCTCTTTCCAAATCATATATTACAATATTTTCGAATAAGTACAACATTAATATGATATGATTCAAATATTAGTTACCATATATAATATAGTAGCAGACCTAAATTAAATGCATACCACTTGAAAAGTAACATTTTTTTAACCCAACTCTTTAATTAAATTGGTTCATTAATATAGTATTAATACTTCATTTAATTTAGTAAATAAAAAATTTTCTATTTTGGATTTTTAATAAAAGATAAACCATAAACCAATATTATCCTAAAAAGCCAGTAGTACAGACCAAAATTTGTTTAGTTTTATTACAACGTTAACATGCCTTATAGATCCATCATTACCAAAAGATTCCATGGTACAATGAATTATTACATGAATCTCATATTAATTTAGTATTTTGTATTCAAATTAAATGACTTACCAAAGCCAAAGAGCTTCAGAGAGGACAGTGCCAATCAATCCATTGACTATTAAAAACAACCACTGGTTTTTGTTGGGCCATTCAAACAGTTCCCATTTACAGTAGTGCAAAACAAAAAATGTCGGCCATAGTAATATAAAATTGAACAGACCAACAAACCCTAAAAAAAAATAAATATGGATTATAAATAAATAATATATATATATATATATATATATATATAATATATTAATAAAAATAATTTTTATCTAAAAGCCAACACTGCATTATATAAATTTATCATCCTATGATAAAATATATGAGAGGATATTTTAATGACAACTTTTATAGACAAAACATTATTATCTGTCTTACTCAAGGGCAGTAAGTAAAAGAGATGACAATGATTCCGTTGATACAATATGTACAAAAAATAAATAATCTTTGAACACACGAATGATAACATAATATAAAATAAATTAAAAAAAAATTATGATACACATTCTGTATCGCAAGTAGATGACAATAAGCAAGATGGAGAAATTGGATCAAAAATGTAGTTAAACAACGCAAACCGCGTGTTTCTATCTCATTATGTTCTAGACATAAGCTATTCCAAATGTTATCCTCAATTTTCTCTGCTTTTGTATATATTTTTTTCAACGTTCCTTCACAGTTTTGAAATCAGCATTAAATTTTCTCTGAGTCTTATGCACATTCAATGTTCACAAGTATTTTTTTAAACCGCAATAATATATCAAGAAATAAAAATTGAAAAAAAGTTTAGTTAACTACTCTCACTACTCTTCCAAAAAAAAGAGTACAAGCTGCCGAATCTCACAAAAGTTGTGAAATTTAATTACCTCACTAACGGTGTACTCAGAACTGCAATTATCTCTCAATTTTGTATTGAAATTGGAATGGGAAAGGAAAAATAACTGGTCATGGTTATTTTGTGCGGTCTTACTTCAATAAATTGAATTTATTTTTTATGTAAATTACAAAGAATAATTAAATTAATTCTTACATTAAAGTTAAAAAGTAAAGAAAATGTCTGAAAATTATAAAAGTTGCTGAAACTGGCCTCCTCCTTGCTGCACACACTGACATATGGTCAACACCGCTGATGTAGTCCTTTGAATCTCATCATCGTCAGCTTTCATTGCTACACATGATTCGCGAATTCTTGAGATCAGGTAGTTTATGTCCTGAATGAGTACTCTGTACACTTCCCTCTCGTGGCACTGTTGAACATACCATTGCCCAAACACCATCCGTAGCTCCATATCACGGGGTAGCAACTCCTGGACAGTAGTCAGGTGATAAGGATATCTATTATCTTCCTTGATAGCTCTGAAGACTGTAGAGTGAGATATTCTCAGTTTATTTGAAGTGCGACTAGTACTTTTTGATGGATCATTATCAAAAATATTCAAAACGTCGTCAATCTCCCTGCGAGCTCGGCCCACCAACATAACAGGTTGTCTTGGAATAGAGCCTCTTGCAGCCTCATATGCGAAAATCACATCAACGTACTCTTCAGCTGTGTATAAATTTGGCATTGTACTTCTTGAAATAGAAACGAAGTTAATAGTCTGAATATTTGCACGATACTGTCTTATTGTTATTTACAATGCGAAGTAGGCAGATGAAGAATGAGGGAGATAAGGTAAACAAACCGTAATGTGGACATAATCCATAAGAAGTAAACAAGAACTTACCTCATGTCAGATGTTCCTCACGTTCTTTTAGGTTTCAACTCTCCCCTAGTAGGTTTTTTGTAATTTAAATAAAAAATAAATTAAATTAATTGAAGATAAGACAAAATAACCATGACCAGTTATTTTTCCCTTCCCATTCTAATTGCAATACAAAATTGAGAGATAATTGCAGTTCTGAGCACACCCGTAGAAAGGTAATTAAATTTTAGAAATTTTGTGTGATTTGGCAGCTTGCAGAATTTTTTTTGGAAGAGTAGTGATCCTCGAAAATTTGTCGTTAACTACAATTTTTAAAAACATTTATTTTTTGATCTGTTACTGCAGATTAAACAGATACTTGTGAACATTGAAAATGCATAAGACTTAAAGAAAATTTAATGCTGATTTCAAAACTGTGATGGAACGTTGAAAAAAAATGTGTGAATGCAGAGAAAACTGTGATGGAACGTTGAAAAAAAATGTGTGAATGCAGAGAAAATTGAGGTTTTCTTACAAAAACCACGGTTTTCTCGGAATAATCTTTGGAACGGCATATGTCTGAATTGGAATGAGATAAAAACATGCGATTGGCGGTGTTTAAATACATTTTTGATCTAGTTTCTCCATCTTGAGTATTGTCATCTACTTACAATGACAAACAATGGACAATAGGACAAGCCAAACAGATCCCAACACTGCTGTCTCAGCTGCTACAAAATTCAGGGGAGGTAATTAAGAGCGTGAAATTAGGATTGATGAACCAATTGCCACTTCCATTGGAATTATTTTATTTGAAAACTAGTTTAGAATGTTAAACATTCATCATCAGTTCTAAGGAGGTAAAAGGACTTCAGAACTCTGCTTACCTCCTTAGAACTGATGATGAATGTTTAAAAGAGATGACAATAATTCCATTGATACAATACATACAAAAAAACAAATAAATAATCTTTGAACATACAAATGATAACATAATATAAAATCAATTAAAAAAAATTATGATATATATACTATATAATAAAGTGTAATAATGAGAGGTGTGAAATAAAAAATCTTAGAAACACCTGTCCAGCCAAAAATATTGTATAATACGATATTTCTTTAGGCCATTATAGGTAAATTTAACGTTATCTGTACTAGGACTTAAGATAGCATGCCCCACCAGCTGTAGCTCCACCTACTCCCCTCCACTCTCACCTTATAAACTATTATACATAACAAAATGAGCTGCCAGGCGTGTAGTAAAACCTTAGTAGTTAAAACGAGTCTTAATATTATCAACTGTAAGTTTAGTTTCTTCTATTTTTCAATTATACCAGCAGGTATTAGATCATTTTCTACAATTCTATTTTATAATTGTTTTTTTTCTTATATTTTAGAAACAAAACTATTTTATTTTTTAACCAATATTATTTATTTATTTTCTATAGATAATATCATGAATATGAATCTAAAATTTAGAGCTAATTCATATTTAAATTATTCCATATTCCCAGGCTTTCAATTATTTACCTACCTAACCCCAATTCCTTTTATACCCACTCAGCCATGAGTAACATCCTTGTATCCTGTCACATCAACGCTCAGTCTCTTATTGCCCACTATGAATTCCTTCAATATTTCCTTGATAATTTTTCCACATAATAGCCATATCTGAGACTTGGTTAAAACTCTTTATTCCTTCTTCCCATGTCTCCATTCCTGCGTCATGATAGATCTGTTCGAAGGGGTGGGGGTATAGGGGTCTTTATCCACAATAGTCTTCAAGCCAAAACCCCTCTCCAATCACCATCTTCAGATTCTCCTCACGTTAAATACTTATTCCTTGAAATATCAATTACTCCCTCCCCTTTACTACATGATGTGATTTACCGACCTCCCCATGTTCCATTTGAAACCTCTTTAATCCAATGAACTTCAGCCTACTCCAATGTCATAATCTCTAGTGATTTCAACACCAATATGTTATTCGAATCTATGATGATATGATGATATATCGATGATGATACCTATGATAAATCCTTCCTCATCAATTTGTTCCATTCCTTTAATCTTTATCTAGTACCATTTTTTCCCACTCATCACACATGATTCTCAGATACCTGGCTTGACCTTTATATCACTGACTCTCCAGACAAAATCTTTCTTTATCTCAGCACCCAGTTCCCTTTCTCTCATCACATGACCTAATCCAGATTTCATATGATTTACCAACTAAATTTTTTGTTCCCACAGTTGTTTCTTTCTGAAATCCGGACTTCCTATCATTCGAATCCTTACAACCTGATCTTGATTCCATCCCATGGGATGTAATCTACTCCTTTACGTCGATTGAGCCAATGATTTCTACCCTTACTTCACACCTTCATTCAATCCTAAATGACACTAAAAACACTAATGATGCACTGTCCTTCTGCTCCTTGGTTGATTCCTGAGATAAGAGAGATGATGATAAAAAGAAAAGCAGCCAGACGGATTGTTTTTGATGAAACCCTATCCTGGAAAAACCACGTATCCGAAATTTCCCGCCACACCAGCCCTATCCTAAAACATCTCAATTACATTTGCTACCTTCTTCCTTTCGAAACCCGGAGATTACTAGTTAACTCTCTCATCTTCCCCGACTTCGACTATTGCTGTACTGTGTATGGGGGTGTTTCTGGGAATCTCGAGGCCAGAATCAAAAGACTATTAAACTACTTTATTCGTTTTATTTTCAGGATCCTGAGAAGCACCCACATTTTGCAGTTTTATGCAGAGTTAAAGTGGCTTATTTCTTCCTAGAGCTTCCCATATATACTGTTGATTGACTGAGTCGAATGCTTTCATGAAATCGATAAAGTAAATATACAGCGGTAAGTTGTATTCAATGGATTTTTCAATAATTTGATTGATACATTGTAGGTCTCAGCAAGGAAGCCCAAAAACTGAAATGGAGGTGGGCTGGACACCTAGCAAGAGTCAAGGACGAAAGATTGTCGAAAAGCAGCACCGAGTGGACACCGATCGGCCAAGTGAAAGGCAGTACATGAGGTGGAGGGATGAAATTACCTGAAGAGTGGGAACCAACTGGATGAAAGTGGCCAGGGACAGAGACTGTTGGTTCAAAATTGTAAATAATCTATAGAAAGAAAAAAAAAAATTTTTTTTGTGTTTGTAGTTTTGTTTTTGTTTTTGTGGTTTAAAAAGAATATTGTATATTTTATTTTGTATTTTTACTAGCCAGTTTCTATTCTGTAAAATTATTTTGGAGCTGAACTCCATTTTACCTCCTAAGGGAGAAGCTTCTGTCATAAATATGATGCCAATAAAGCTTTATTATTATTATTATTCCTTCCTACAGTCGCCAGTATTTCCTGGCATCCTTTGTTTGTCAAACCATCCAATCCCATCATCCACCCGTTCCCGTCAATCAGATTTGCATACTCCTGCTCATTGCTCAGCCACTTTTGACAGATCTTTAGTAATCTGATCCTCTTCTCTCAGGAACTCCATCCCTCTCAACATTGCTCATTCAATTACCCTTTCCACTTTCAAATACCACTTCTTAAACACCTACTATCCCCCCAGATCCTGTCCTCTAAAAACTGTCAATAGCCACCTTTTAGTTGCTTAAAATATGAAGTTTATATTCAAAATATGTTTTTGTTTTTGTAAAAAAATGATTATAAATTTTCTGTTAATTTTTATTAATATCTTTTTTTTATAATTATTATCTGTTACTTTGTTATAAAAATATTTTTTAATTTTAAGGCTCTGAAGGCCCTTGTTTGTACATTATTCTTTATTTTTAAAGGACTTAAGGTTCCAGAATAAATAAAGAACTTTAATATTATTATTATATAAACAAAAATTCAGCCTGGGGAACCCCAAATCAGGCTAGCCCCCGAAACTAGTTTACAAATAAAATAACTCCAATAGAAGTGGCAATTAACACGTTGAGTGCTAAGCCCAAAAACCCAGTTTTACGCCAGTGGCTCAAAAATTTATCTGTTACGGGAAAGTACGAGTTGACGGACTCTTACCTTGAAGCCCCACCATGAAACACTTACCATGTTCACTATTTATTTCGTAAACATTTTACCTCATGAATTTTAAATAATAATCATAAATAATTTAATAAATATAAAATTAATGTTGTTGGCATAATATACACTCAAATAAAATCATTGTGAATTATAAGGAAAAATTACAACAAAACTCAAATGTAAAATTATAAATACACTATATGAACACATATATACACTATACACTATACAACACTAAAACTATAAAATTTTTAAATTTTATTGTTAATAATTATTATGAACAATTAAATTAATTATTCATGAATTACATATTTTCTATTATACTTACTACTTATTGCCTACAACACTACGTTATAAATTACACAAACAAAAATACTAGAACTAGGGATTTGTAAATTTTTTTTTTTGGAGCCATTCTGGTACGAAAATCAAATCTGTGAGGAACAAAAATTAAATAATTATTTCAAAACATTATCAAGCTGGTTAATAAATTTGGTATGTAAATATTATTAATGTGGTAAAATAATAGTAACTTACCTAAACAGAAGAAAAATTTCAAGTGACGAATTTCGTGAATTGAAAAGAACATTGTCTACCTACCTGTTGAGTAAACCTTTCTAAGAATGGTGAAAAAGTTTCTAAACGCCTAGATTTAAAAGTGGGGATCTGAGAAGGTGACGGGCCGAACTGCGTAGTGGTCTGGGCCCACTGGTGGGTCGTTAGCACAGGGAGTGAGTACGCTTGGGCCCAATGGTGGGTCGTCAGCACCCATTTGTTAATTCATTGATGCTTCTATATCATCATGCATATGCAACAAGTGAGGAGTGCGAAATTTGCAAATGCACAGGACTAACAAGGGGAGGACACACTAAGTCTCTCTCACGTATTTTGCCGTTCTGACCAATGGGCCCTAGAAGCCGAGAAAAAAAAAAAAAATAGCATTAAACTGATTTATTTTATATCTCGAGTTTAAAAAATGATATCGACATGATTCTTGCACCAAGATTTTTATTTTTGATTGCGGATTTTAGGAAAAATACAGCTATTCCATAATTTTGGTTTAGGTTAATTAAATTTAAAAAAAATGATAAGATTTTTAAGCAAATTATCTCTATAGATTTTTTCACCCAAAAATTGAAGTCAGATTCTAATTCAGCACCCTCAAAAACATTGAAAAACGTTTATTCAATAAAAACAAAAAATATCATTTTTTCACCCTCTTTGAGGATAAAGAAATTTTTAAACGGATTATTGGTTACATTCCTTTAAATTGCCATTACTTTGTTATGAAATTAATTGATTGGTATCGCTGGAAAGAGGAGAGCCTCAGCTTATATACAGATGTATATAAATGCAAGATTCTTTAAACAAAAACCTATTAAAAAAAATTGGAAAATCCTAAATACATTTTGATTTTTAACTTGAGTTTGAAACCAGATAGGAAGATGAAACCAAATACATTTCAAGCGTATTACCACCCTATATTTTGGGTAAAAAAATGAAATTGATACATTTAACCATCTAAGTGTAATTTGTACTATAAGTACAAAAGTTATATTGAGATCATTATGTAGGGATTTGTTAGACATAATGTGGAGGATTTAAAATAGTTAGGAGGACTTTGAAGAGGAAGGATATAATGAATTTGATATTTGGTTGCTTTGCTGGCATTCAAGTCCAAACATCCAGATAGGTTTTAGGATTTTTGTAATGCAACATAACATCTAATAATCTAAAAATTTTTAACAAATTTTTAACCATTGATTATCAAATAATAACTAATACCTTAAATATATATTTTGAATTTCATTAAAAATCAAAGTGCTAAAATCAAAACAAACACAAATTATAAAAACAAGAGAACTTTTCGAATGACCTGGTAACTACTTAACCCTCCATTAGTCGCATGATCCTGTGAGGTGCATGATGAAATTGTTTCGACCATATCTTGACCGTAGCAAACTAGTGGGAGGCAAGACTCCCAGATGCCTTTACCAACGTTCTCTTTAAGTGTTAGCACCTAATCCCATTCCACTCAGAACTTTTCTTCTCCACAGACTGCATATCAACTATTAAAACTGTAAATTCATTTTGAGTGGTTTTTATCGAAGAAAGGTAAAAACACCGCACAGGTGCAACGCAAAAACTCTTGTTCATATTGGGCATGCAACTAATGGAAGGCTGAGTGTAGGGGGATTTCAATATTCCTTCTAAGGATGATCTATGATGTTAGTAATTAAGGATTACAGAAAAAGAGCACTATGTTCTGCAAGAAAGTCAAATTACTAGCTAATGTGGATGATCTAAAATTCGTGGAATGGTTCATTGAAGTACTGGAAGAAGACTTTGTGTGGTAGAAAACAGCTGCAGCTTTAACGGTTCTGGTGGTAAAAAAAAACAATATAAAATACCTATACGCTAAGGATGAGGGGAGATTAATGAATTGAATAGTTTTTAACAGAATAATTGGTCCAAAGAATGATGGCAAAATCTGGAGAAGACAAGAAAACAGAGAAATCCATTCAATATATGTTAAATGTTATTTTAGGATTGTTACACTTGGTAGACAAATTAAATCAATATCATGTGGCTAGAAATAGACATGAAGGAGTGGTTCATGAAGCAAGAAAATAATCATGGGAGAAGTTTAGTAGAAGTCTTAAGAAAGTATTAAGATCGACTGTGTGCTACTTATGAAAATATATAACTTGAGTTGCAATTAGGAAAAATAGAAAAAAAATCCACTTGTGATTTTTGATGGAACCAATTGATTTTTTTGCAAGAAGAGCAACAAATTGTTATACTGTCTGATTTAATTCTGGATATGGTTTTATCCAAATGTTAACTTTTGATGATTAGCTGGCTGCCACATTAGGCATTTTCACTATTATTTGTAATTGTTTACAAAAATAAACTACTATAGAATGAAATAAAAATAAAAGAGTAGGTTGAAAGGTGGAGTAAAATCATACTAAAAATCCTACAAATGGCTATACAAAGAAAACATTGTTCAACATTATACCATTTCTTTAACGAGTTTAAATAAATAATTAGAAACCCTGTGTCTTTTTTTCTTTCTTGGAAAATCCTTTAGGTAAATTTTATTGTTGATAACATTTTCTCAAAATGAAAAAAAAACCAACAATAGTTTTAATGAAACATCAAATGGGTTTAATTACGTCTTGCAAATAAATCTTTTGTAATTGATTGGGAGCTTTCAACACTTGTCTAGTAAATGCTGGATTAGTTGGAAACAGCAAGCAGTATCTTTTCTTCTAATTCTGGTATGTTTCATACTCTTAAAACCTACCCTGTATGCCTGAAAAGGCAAGGAAGAGAAAAAAAAAAAAAAAAAAAAAAAAAAAAAAACTCTTTTTAAAACCCAAAATGTGCAAATTAGTGCAGAAACCCCCAAAACATGCAAATTTGTGCAGTAACCCCCAAAACATAAAATTCAGTGCAATTGCATGGGAATCTGTTCTTTAGTCATTAGTAACACTAGGAAGATTAACCCAATAGTAGCAAATAGAATATCCGAAAAAGTTCTACTATCCAATCTGTAATAGCAAAGTGGGGCACAGAGATGGCGGAGAAACCAAAAGGCACACATACAAGTCTGTGAACAACTCAACTCTCACTTATGATAGTGAAAGATGGGTAATATACTGGATGAGTAAGGCAGCCGGATGACAAGTGCAGAAATGAAATTCCTGCGAAGAGCTATTAGACAAACCAGGAGAGAATGTGTCAGGAATGAACAGATAACAAAGGAGTAGGAAGTAATAGAGCTAAAGACCTCGTTCAAAAACCGATAGCTAAAATGGTTTGACCATGTTTGTCAAATGGATGAGGAAAGAGAGCCAGGGAAAGTAATGGAAGGATTGGAAGGAGATCGCGAGGTTGCTCTAGAATTTCCTACCAAGAATATATAAAGAGGATTGGAGGGAAAAGAGGAAAAATACCATAAGAAATGAGGCAGCTTAAGACCAGAAGACATGGCTGCGTTATAAAGATGAGCAGCACATATAGTTAGGATGGAGGACGGGATCCCAAGAAGACTCCTAATGAATTATGTTTATAGAACTGAAGATAAAGACCAATATTCGAAACTAGTTTTCTAATAAAACTAATATAATAGAAATGAAAAATTGTTTATTAATCCTTAATTTGTCAGTACAGGTAAATCATAAATATTTATAGAAGTAATTGTTATACTAACCAAAAAACATAGGTATTTCTAATTTTTCTTCACTATCCACCATCCTTTTCAGAAAAACCAGATATGAAGCATAAAAAAAAGCACTTACTAAAGATAATATCACCCCAAGTGGTAACTTCAGGTCTAGTTTGGAATCAGAAATACTGACAATGCTCTGAAAAGCAAAATTAAAGATTATATTTACATCAGTCTATATGTCTACTTCCTTAAAATTATAAAGATTAATACTCATAATTATAAAACAGTAATAAGCTTCTGATTGCCCTCCCCAGTAACATGGAAAAACTATAGGTAATGAAAGTAATTTATGCAATGGTTTGGTCATTTATCACATTTTTGCTTCCATATGAGAAAGTACACATTAAAATATTAATAAATTTAAACAAGAATAAAATAAATTAAATTTCCAGTATTTTTTTTTAGTCTAATCCACTATTTAAGTTCTCATGCTTATTTAAGTCAAATATGAGGAATTAAACACAGTCCATTTCTTAAGGCTATAGTTTAAAAAACTGAACTCCATTAAGAAGGTATTCAATGAGCCGATTAAGCAGGAATGGACATTAGTGATTAAGTGAAACAGCAAATTCTGTTTCCTCTTGGCATTGTAACAAGTTATTGTCATTAATTTAGCTTCTACAGTTGTTGATTATATGTATAAGTTATGGGGTAATGCAAGTAAGGAGCTGGTATCATGGAATATTACATTCCAATATTATTGACTTAATAACAAAAAAAAAATAATAAAATAAACTGTATATACTCAACAACAACCAGACAAAAAGATTTGTAATAATAATTTAAAAATAAATTGCAAATATATGACTAGGCCTACACAATAAGTGGACAGAGAGAGTTTGTTAGTTAAGAATTAATAGTGAATGAGGAACATGTGACCTTTATTTAAATGTTTTGCTCTTAGTCTCTCATAATTGGAAAGTATGCACCATCTGGGATACCGTTTTAGAGATATCATAAACAGCAATTCTCAACAGAATTTGGCACCTTAATTGCACCTTTGTTTGCAGCAACAATTCTGAGCTAGGTAAATCACTGATTTTAGCAGGCTTTATCATGCTTTCTGATTCAGGATCAAGAGCTTGAAAGAGAATATATGAATGAATAGTGATAAAACAAAATATTGCTGAAAGGAAAATTATGAAAATGGAATCTTAAATGCTAAAATTTTTAACTAAGCAATGAACTGAGATACCTGACCAAAATTATATGTAGCCCCTATAACCAAATAATGAAGGTGAAGGGAAAATGAAATTTTAGGGGTACCCTAGTGGGGAGAGCAAAATATAAATCATTAGAAGAACTGTACTAACACATGTAATAGTAGATACTTCATAAAAAAAAAAAAAGAAGAAAAAAAGTCTGCACATCAATAACAGTGCCATAGAAAGAAAAAAGAGAATACTTTACAGGAAAGTATTTAGAGTTTAATATCACTTCCCAAAAGAAATTCTTACCTTATATTTTCTGACTTTATTTTAGAAGTTCCTGATTTGTAATTCAGGAAGATATTACAGGCAAGAAGCCATTGTATTTAATTCCATCGATTTTTTTTTTCTACAGTGTGGGGAAACAAATAAATTATAGTATATCGCTATCTCCCAGACGAATCTGGGATAGTTATTTCTAAATATGTAATACGAGGGTCTGCTACACCATAATTCCTTTATAATTTTTAAATATGAATTATTTACGTTTCTTTGATCAACCTTTATTTTCTATATTTTTACACAAACTAAAAAAAAAAAAAAAAAAAGATAAAATAATCTAGTATAATTGAAAAACAAATATTGAAGAAAGAATAGAAATCTGTAAGCTATATTTTTGTCCTGTACCTTATTTATCTTTATCTTCATCATAAATAATAATTAATTTCCTATTAATATTTTCCATATTTTTCATTTAATTTACCTTTTATTTTATAATTTACTGATGTGTTTTATCCACACTTAACAAGGATATAAGAGAACAATAAAATGTGCATTTGTGTTACTCATAGATGAATTGTATCACAGAATAAAGTTAATTTTTCAATTTAGATATTTACAATAATACAGAAGACCTGTATTTTAAACAGTACATGTGTTTTTCACCACAATAAACCAAAAAATCAAATGATGCCCAAAAATATTGTAAATACAACTAAAACAAGCTGAAAATAAATATATGAAATGTTTACCAATCCAATTATGCTGACAATCACAGCAATGAGTTTAGATAAAGTAAACTTATCAGAAGAATTTGCAGGAAATATGGAAGCTAGCAATAATGTAAAAATACTTGATGAAGATGACAGCAATGAAACTAAACTTGCTTCTGCATAAGCTAAAGCTGCTTGGAATGTGTAATTTGCTAGGAACCACTGCAAAAAAAAAAAAAAGAAGAAATAAATAAATAAATAAATAATAATAATAAAAAAAAAATAAATATACATACATATATATATATATATATATATATATATATATATATATATATATATATATATATATATATATATAAATAAAAATACTAAGAAAAATGATTAACTGGTAAATGAATGATAAATATTTTGAAAATCAAAAATAATGCTCTTATGCAATGCAAAAAAAAACAAAAAACTATGCATTAAAAATATGGATGGTGCCTAATTAGGATATGTTCCAGATTTGGACTACTAATTTATCACAGATGAGAATTAAAATTTCTTATTCAGTAATTACAATAAGGTTAAAAGTATCCTGAAAACAGGAATTCTTGAACATCCATATAAAGCTACGTTCTCACGGGGCGTGGCACGCTAGTGTGATCCACGCATTCGTGAAATTTCCTCTGTCTGAACGAGGTGGCGTGACTTTGCCTCTGATGTCATCTTGAGAGAGGGGAGTCCATGACCGCTCACGCTCGGTATCAAACCTGTTTGATTTTCAGGCGTGGACCATGCCAGTCGAGAGAGTTGACAAGTGGTTTATTTAGAACAAAAATGGATAATATGTCGAAATAATCAAGGATCCGAATGATATTCCACCATTTTTGTCCTTATAAGGATACTGTTTTATTAATATTAAAATATTTAACGGTTTTTAAGTTATCCGAAGGATATTCAGCTATTGTCCTTAAGAATACTGTTTTAAAATATTTTTAATATTTAACAATTTTAATATGGTGGAAGGATATTCCGCCATTGTTGTCCTTAAGGATACTGTTTTATTAATATTCGATGATTTTTCTAGCAAGTATCCAGTTCCCTACCCAGCAACGCTTTCTTCCGTTTTTTTATATGTCCACGTGACTCTCTCAATCTTTTTGCCAACATATCAATAAAAACTGAACTCAAAACTGCACAACTTTCTAGGAGAAGCTCCTCCAAGGTAGGTTTCAAGGGACAAACTGAATTGTGGTCGTGTGAACTGTCCACGACTCGGCTAGTTCACTTTTCTCCTCCACTCCAGGATATGTAATATTTAATCTGAAGGTTAGTCCAGAGTCAGCTACCTTTAAAAATTTAATTATGAAATTGGTCAAACAAAATATTAAATATCTATGCATAAAAATTAAAGCAGTATTTTATAGTTATGAAACTAACCATGGAAGCTTTTTCTCAATAATCTTTGCTTTTTAAGTACTCAGAGCTAATTGCAACATATCCCTTAAGTTTTATCAAAATGTTTCAGCATTTTAGCACCCAGCATTGCTTCTAAAAAAGTCCCCTCTAACCCAGTTAGTCATCAATCAAGCCCATTAAGACTGCTTGCAAATAGGCCCTCGGGCAACATTAGCATATTTGAGGCAACGATTTCCCTTTTCACAAGTTGGCATAGATTTCACTGGTCCATTCTCTGTTAATATCCTTGTATCTTGCTGTATTAATTTGTTTCACCACAAAGGGGGTTCATTTAGAACCATTTTTCACTTTGTCCACTGATGGATGTTTGCAGTCAGTTAAAAACTGCAATTAACGATGAAGCTCAAACTCGCCTCATAGATCCTACTTCTGCTAGGGGAATTGAATAGAAATTTATAACTCCCCGTGCCCCTCACATGGGCACCCGCCATGCAGTGGAAGAGTGCAGTTAAGTCATTCAAATGTCTATTGAAGATATATTTAAGGAACCAGTCATATTTGTTTATTACCTTTAATACAATTTTAGTCTGAATAGAATCAATACTTAATTCAAGCCCTTTTGTTTATTTGTCTGGATGACACTGAAACCTTAAGTCCAGCTTACTTTTGAATGTGAAAATTTATTTAACTCCCATCTAGCTCTGAAGTGAAAATTCATAAAGCAATCAGTTCAATCTTTTTGGTCTTATTGGAAGAAAGAGTATTTGTTTGACCTGCAGACAAGGCAAAAACGGAACACACCATCCCGTGAACCTAAAATATACGACGTTGTCCTCATTATTGAGGATAATGCACCTCTATTAACCTGGCCAATGGGTAGAATTGTTCTGTTATTTTAAGGCAAAGATCATAAATTTTGAGTTGCCAAAGTATGCACACAATCTGGTTTCATTAATAGACCTGTCCCATTAGATGGGCAACAAGTTCAATAAAAAAAATTAAAAAAATCACGGCAATTTTTGTGGTGGGAAAATGTCCTGCCGCTTGCAATAGTTATAATTATTGTATTAATGGTTTATTGTTCTGTTGTTATTTTCTTTAAATTATTATTATTTGTTGTGTTAAGTGTTGTACAAAGTGTGTTAAGTGAATCTGGGAACACTGATTGCTGTAAAAACTTTTAGTAACCTGGCAACACCAACACTGTGTGCCATATATATAATCCAATTAAGTTTTTCTAATTGTAGACATTTGTTTTTGTTTGTTTTTTTGTAATCTTTTGTGATTAAAACTTTGAAAAAATATTATTGAGTTTTGAGTTCACTTATCCCGTGTGTGAACTGTTGTATATTACAATTTATAAAAAAGGTGTGTAGGGAATAGTCACCACAAAAGAGACTATTCAAGTTAACCATGGAAAAATCATATTAATTAGTACAAAAAAAAATTATTTTTTATTCTTATTATTAACAGAAATTAACAACTGTATTAAAAACACATCTAGTAAATATGTGGTATACAATGCAAAATAATGACTTGATTAAAACTTAGAGAGGGATTGGTAGTACTCTAATGAAATACCTACAAAAGGAGATCACGAGGTCATTTTCTTTTCAGACACCTCGGAGGATTGCCAGGAAAGTTCAAATAGGTATGATAATCGTCATATTGATGAGTTTTTTTATAGTGAATTGGGAGATTTGAATGTTTGTCAAGTAAGTGTTGTAGCAGTTGATTGATGTGCAGCTTCTTGTTTTTCAATCTTGTATGAGGGTTTCAGGCAAGTTTCAATCTGTAAAATTCATTGTGTATTGGATAAACAAAGAATTTATGCTACAAAGCGATTTTATTTATAAATTCAATAATTAGGAAAATAGAACTTGAAAATAGGTGTTAAAAATATCTTTTTTAAAATGTGAGGTTAGCCAGTTGTAGTAGCGTTTACTAAAACACGAATGACACATTCCAACTAATTTTAGCATGCATATTGCGATCATAAAGTGAAAAATACGAATTTTTTTAGCAAGCGGATGGAACTGGGTCACCGTCTGAAACGGTCTCTTCCTTACCGAAATGACTCTCAAATAGATATTCCTCGATTTGTGAAGAGCAAAAGTAAAACTGTATGATCTGATTTCTTGTTATTATTATTTTTTATGTGTTGTCAGATTCAGTCTATGTAAAATTTCTCATTTATAGAAGTAAGGATAAGGCAATAAAAATTAATTTCTTGAATTGATAAAAGCTAAATTAAAGTTGTATTATCAATTAAAGTATTGATTGATACCAACGAATTTTCGAAGTTGAATTTGAACAACTCAGCGAAACGACAACACTATGTATTAAAATTACATCATAATAAATATCACATGGGTACATACTTTTTTTCATTATCAGCTCTTCTTTTCAGTTCAGGTTTTCTACTTCTGGAAGATACGCGGAGATTCTTTTTGGATTTAGAACTATGTATATAAAAATCTCTACGTCCAATAGATTGTTCTTCTTTGTTATGCTCTATCTTTACAACGAAAGAAATTTAACTGGTATATAAAGTCCAGCCCATAGTACAGAAACCAGGTAAAAGATATTCGGGAAAACCCAATAACCATTTGAAAATATTTCCTGCTCAGAACAAATTGTATTTTCGTTCAATTTCTTTCATTGTTTATTAGTTGGAATGTGTCATTCGTGTTTCAGTAAACGCTACTACAACTGGCTATAACCTCGCATTTTAAAAAAGATATTTTTAACACCTATTTTTAAGTTCTATTTTCCTAATTATTGAATTTATAAATAAAATCGCTTTGTAGCATAAATTCTTTGTTTATCCAATATACAAAGAATTTTTAGATTGAAAATCGGATGTTCCGTTCCGGAGAAAATCCGGAAATAAATTCTACTGTTTCCAACGCTTCACTGAAGGGGATACATTCAGCCTTAACAGGGTATGGCATCCAAGACTGCTTTATAAACTTTGCCAATTCCTTCCATCTACATATTTCCTTTCCTCAGTTCCTATCTTTCTGATAGAGTATTAAAGTTAACGACAATTCTACATACTCATCCTCATTTGCTCAGACCGCTGGTATTCTTCGAGGTAGTATCCTGGATCCCATTTGTTACATTTACATTTCTTTTGTATACAGTTGATATCCCAACTCATCCTAATACTATCCTCACAACCTATGCTGATGAAACCAGCGTGTTATCAGTCAATGATGATCCATTTGCTGCATCCCATACACTCCAGTAACATATCACTTCCCTTGAAGAATGGTGTCATAACTGGAGATTTAAGATGAATCCCAGCAAATTTTTGTGACGAACACACAGATAATTCTTGACCTTCTCATCCTGGATAGAATAGGTTGGTAACCTGTAGGATATAACCCGTCCTTCTTGCCCTAGCTGGAGTACATAAGGACGTTAAATCCCAAAAAAACAACAACAATCCCAGCAAATAAACTTTACCCACCGTTGAAAACCTACCTTATCCTGTCCTGTATCTTTTAATGGTGTACCACTAAATAATGTGGAACAAATTCAGTTCCTTGGATTTTATCTGGACAAGAGACTTGCCTGAAACCCTCATACAAGATTGAAAAACAAGAAGCTGCACATCAATCAACTGCTATAACACTTACTTGACAAACATTCAAATCTCCCAATTCACTATAAAAAAAACTCATCAATATGACGATTATCATACCTATTTGGACTTTCCTGGCAATCCTCCGAGGTGTCTAAAAAGAAAATGACCTCGTGATCTCCTTTTGTAGATATTTCATTAGAGTACTACCAATCCCTCTCCAAGTTTTAATCAAATCATTATTTTGCATTGTATACCACATATTTACTAGATGTGTTTTTAATACAGTTGTAAATTTCTGTTTATAAAAAGAATAAAAAATAATTTTTTTTTGTACTAATTAATATGATATTTTCCATGGTTAACTTGAATAGTCTCTTTTGTGGTGACTATTCCCTACAGATCTTTTTTATAAATTATAATATATAACAGTTCACACACGGGATAAGTGAACTCAAAACTCATTAATATTTTTTCAAAGTTTTAATCACAAAAGATTACAAAAAAAAAAACAAAAACAAATGTCTAAAATTAGAAAAACTTAATTGGAATTTATAATTGGATTATATATATGGCACACAGTGTTGGTGTTGCCAGGTTACTAAAAGTTTTTACAGCAATCAGTGTTGCCAGATTCACTTAACCTGGCACTTAACACACTTTACACAACACTTTCAACAACAAATAATAATTTCAAGAAAATAATTTTGAGGATGAACTAGAGGAAGTGCTGGAGAGCATGAAGCTTGGGAAATCAGCAGGTAGCGACGAAATAACTCCTGAGATGCTGAAATACATGGGATCCAAAGGAAAAGAGATTATGCTGCACCTTCTAAACCTCGTATGGAGACAAAAGAAAATACCAAAAGATTGGGAAGTAGCCATTATAGCCCCAATATTTAAAAGAGGAGATAACAGAGACTGTAACAACGACAGATGTATTTCTCTCCTAAGTGTTCCTAGGATTTATTCTAGATTATAGATTTATTCTAAGATTCTAGAAAAGAGGATCAGAAGAAGAATCGAAGGCTTGCTCGAAGAGGAACAATACGGTTTCCATGAAAACAGGCTCTATAGACTTCCTCCTAACACTGCTAAAGCGGTTCAATGAGGAATGAATATGATGATGATGACAAAGTGATATGCTGTTCGATAAATCACGAAGGAAGAAGAAAGCTTTGAACCTTACTGTAAACTAAGTTCCTCTAAATTCCTATCGAACTCTAATTCATCAGGTTCCAGAGAATATAAGAATCCAGGGCATCTGTGATATTGGAAATCACTAAGAAAGTATAGTACCGAATTATATAAAGTAGCTGAAAATTTCAACTAAATGTGGAAAACTAAACACATGTTTTGGCTCTAATGATTACTTTAAACTTTGAATTCCGTTGTTCGAATATAATAACACTGGTCGACAGTATTTTTGTTAAAGGGCTAAATGTGGCTGTCTCATATGTATTTTAGTATGGTAATTCCGAATATGACCAACAAAAAAGTCCGTGGGGCTCAGATTTTTCGTAATTTTAAATTTTGTATAAAAAAAAAAGTGATATTTCAAAGCTATCGACGTGTCTTGATTAATATATTCTATTTATTTGCTCTAAATAAGGCTCACCACCAACGCACAATATTATTGGATGCAATATAGATAAAAAATAAGTCGTCTGAACTCTTAAAGCATGTTTAGCCAACTAGTTTCAACAGGCTTAGTCAAAACACATGAGTCCCCTCTGGACTCCTCTCATCAGTCTACATCTGTGAGCCGGCCTAGTTAGGTACCTCTATTAATTTAGTCCGAACTGAACCTCTTAGCATCTTCAATATGACGCGAAATTGTGAAACCATCCAAACAGTTTTTTTTGTGTGTGGTGAACTAACTTTAAAGAGTCAAAGAAGAAGCATTACTCCCTTAGTAAAAAAGGCATATAGTCCTTATTTTGGGTGCCAAGTTGGTGACCAGGACAAATCTTGGGCACTTCATATATGCTGTGCCTCCTGTGTTACATTGCTTTGTGACGGGATTAATGTGCAGTCACGACATGCCCTTTGCTCTTCCTATGGTGTGGTAGGAACCTCGGGACCATTCAACTTACTGTTATTTCTGCATCACAAAAATCACTGGAATAACAAGCAAATCTGAAAAGAATGTTAAATATCCCAACCTCCTCTCAGCCATTAGGCCTGTTTCTCAAAACGAAGATCTGTAATCCCAGTGCCACCTGAAGATTGGAGTTTACATTCACAAAATATTGGTGAGGAAGGTACACCCTTAAGATCAGGAACAGATGATACTGATGACCTAGATTTTTCTGTGGAGTCTTCAGAACCTCACAGAATCAATCAGTTTGATCTCAATGATCTAGTTCAAGATCTTAACTTATCAAAAAATCAGGACGAGCTATTGGCATCTAGATTAAAAGCTTGGAACCTACTTGAGAGTGGAACAAACATATCTATATATAGCCAACGCGAACAAGAACTCCATCGCTTTTTCTGTGCGAAAGATAATTTAATATTTTGCACAGATATTGATGTATTAATGGGTCAATTAGGATAAAATCATAATCCTAAAGAATGGAGGCTGTTAATAGATTCCTCCAAACTTAGTTAAAAAGCCATTCTCCTTCATATAGGCAATGACAAGCCCTCAATCTCCATTGCCTAAGCAGCCAACAGACATATGACAATATGAAGATTTTACTGTCCGAGATAAAATACCAGAAGCATTCTTGAAATGTGTGTGGATACTTCAAAGTGTTAGGACTTTTGTTAGATCTTTAATCAGGTTAAACAGAATTATGCTGTTTTCTGTGTGAGTGGGACAGTAGAGATCGCAAAAATCATTATATAAAGAAGGAATGGCCCAAAAGAAATCTTGTCCATGGAGAAAAAAATGTACTTTTCGAACCACTAATAAACCCAGAAAACATTTATCTTCCACCATTGCACATCAAACTCGGTTTGATGAAAAATTTTGTTAAGGCACTGGATAAAAGTGGATCTGGATTTTTTTATTTAAAAGCCACATTTCCTTGGATCAGTGATGCAAAAATACCAGGGAAAATGGAATCCAAATATGTTGGCGGACCAATGCTGGTCTTTGAAAAGAGATGTACCAGCCGAAAATACAGCAGGAAATCATCAAAGGCTACATTTTGACTTAAATTATGGTATGAAAGCTGATTAAATCAAATGGCTTGTTTTAACACTATATATTTTTTTTATTTTGAAATCACACAAAATCCTAGCCCCTGAGACAAAAATGCACTAAATTCTAAAAGAAACAGCCATTGTTATTCATTTAACAGACAAAAAGTTAAATTTTGTTGTCCAGTGTAATCAGTGAAATAAATTCCTCATGATCAATGCCAAAATATTTATTTAGGGTATTTTTAATTACATAAAGTATTCATAAGTTTCAAACATTGAAAATGATATTAGAATTGAAAGGAAAAGAGAGAAGATCGATGTGGACATATTGGCCTTTGCGGATGATTTAGCAATAGTTACAGAAAATGAAGAGATTGCCAAAGTTTATATTGAAAAATTACTAGAAATTGCATCTAAAACAGGTTTACAGGTTTCTTTCGATAAGACAGTATATATGTCGACTCATGTGAATATAAGCAAAGAACTAAAAACTGAATATGGTAACATTAGGAGGGTAGATAAGTTTAAATATTGAGGTGAAGTAATTCAATATCATGGTTTAGATAAAGCAGCAAATCTCGCAAGAGCCAACAAAATGGAATTTGTCTTCCTAAAAACTAAGGATATATAATAAAAAAAATCTCTCTATTGAGGCTAAATTGCGTCATTATAAAGTTGTTATTCGTCCTGAAAGCTTATATGCCTCTGAATGCTTGTTTCTCAACAAAAAGGGAGAAATTGAAAATATGGAAAAGAAGGAGAGAAAAATATTAAGGAAAATATTAGGACCAAGATAGACTGAAGGTTTTAAACTAAAAAGTAATATGGAAATATATCAAAACATTGAGAAAGGTTGAGTGATGTAATGAGGAAACATAGATTGACGTTTTGTGGGCATTTGATGAGAATGGAAGAAAGAAGACAGACGAAGAAAATTTTCCAACACAGCCTCCAAAAACAGAAAAAGAATACATGGATAAGGATGGTAAAGGAGGATATGAGGGTGGCAAATGTGCATTGGAATTCAATGTGGGACAGAGACCAATTTCGGACAGTGGTCAACAGGATCAAATTTCCGGAAATGGCTAAGACACAAGTTAATAGACAGTGGTCAGATGAAAGAAGAAAGCATCAGGCAGAGGTAATGAAGAGATATTGGAGAGAGAGGAAGAGCAAGAAATAAATTGTTGAGCATGGTCCACAGATGGTCAAACTCGTAAGAAGAAGAAAGTATTCATATGTTAACTCATTATTTGTTCCAAATACCATTTTTTGTCGGTTTACTATTTTTTATCTCCTGGGTTTAAAAATGTTTATAAATTTCATAGATATTCTAACTATGCTTTAAAATAGTTTGTTTTAGTGTTGTTGTTTTTTTTAGAGAAGTAGATTGTTGGGGTATGCAGTCATAAAGATACACAGTAAGTTTTTTCTTTTTAATAATTACAGAAGAACATATATAATTATTTTGAATAACATTTTGCACACAGGTTCGTTTTTAAAATATTATTTATATTCTATAATGTATATCAAATTTTGTTGGCCTCTATTCTGTTGGTTTTTCCACTATTGGGGAGACGTTAGATCGATAGCTGACTGGGGGCTGGGTCCTCACAGCCCTTCCTCCACTACTAAAACAGCAGGTAGCTTCCTTACTAATCACCCGCTATTGTTAAATCGTATTTTTCAAATTACGGTCAACCTATGAAACCGAAAATGAATCTGTTTGCATTATCAATTAACTTATGACTAAGTGGCTATAACCAGCTTTAAAAAAAAAAAAATCAATAATTCGCCAGATAATTTTTTTAAATTCTAAAATAATTGATAAAAAAAAATTTGGAAAACGTGGAGTGAATTTAATGGGGTTTTTATTACCAAATCCGTTTACAGATCTAATATTGTTGATTCTGTTCACAAATAAGAGCGGAAATAAATTCACCCCAAAAGTGCTGCCATCTCTAGATAAAAAATCTTACTAAAAATCGGGATATTTAGCCTTAAGGTCTGTTCAACATCAAGACTCTGGAAAAAAAAATAAAATAAAATTTTTTAAAAAAACTAGGGACTATTGATGTAAACCAGTGATGTGTTTGTATCGGTTCCAAAAAATCAATTCTCTATTCTTGGTAGATACCTCAGTTATAAATAATTGCTATTACATAAAATAATCTATATGAGAGCTGAAAAATAATACTAAATCTTATTAAAACAATAATAACTTATGAAATATATTACTAAATATATAAACTATTTGTAGTTCAAAAAATGTAAAAAAAAATGAGGCTTGAAATTTCAAAACCAGCTAAGTCAAATTTCTAGATTTTTTTTTTTTTTTTTTTTTTTTTTTTATTGAATAGTTATTCTACTAGACAATCTTTGAGTGAAAGGTTTTATCCAAAAAAGTAGTTAAATCGCATTGAAAACGGGCTTAAAAAAATAATTCCCCATCCCAATCCAGTCCAGAGAAAATTTAAAAAATGGACTTTTAAAGTTTTGGAATTCAACGCTTCAATTATTAGAATGTCTTGTGCATTGATATATAGATATGTTTTGACGCTTGAGTAGAATCAGATGAATATAATTTAATGATAAAGGATCATTGGAATTTTGTATGGTGAGGCTGCTACCAAACTATTAGATTGTTTAATGAGAAGGTGAAAGAATGAATAGTAGTGACGTTTTGCTTCCAGTAAAAATGCTTGATTATTGAAAAGCATGCTATAATTCTGTACCGAGCAGTGTTGTTTAAGTATATGAAAATGTTTTGTTATTATAAGATATAAAATATATTTTATCTTACATTTTTTTTTTTATTGTAAAGATAAATCAATGTATGTATAATAATTAAATAATTATGAATTACAAAACTATCTTCAACAGTATCCATCAGTTCCTATGAATCGATTTTGGATCATCAATTCTTGCTTGATACCGATTCTTTTTGGTTCCAATATTCATTTTCCTCTTTTAGAAACAAATCACTTTTACACCTAATAAAGGAGAAGATTGCACCAAAAGTAAAGAAATAATAGAAGAGGTGATAGAAAATTGAGATTTGTACTAATAATTCGAGTACAGTTGATAACTTTATTAGGGGGAAACATCAGCAGGAATATAGAGAGTGTATATCTCTCACATGGATCTGGCTTTTAAATAGAATAGCAATTAAGGAGTGTTACCAAAAACAATTTTAAATAATGAATATACATTAAATCTAGTTTATATGAAATTGTCTCTCAGGAAGCTGTAACATATTTATAATAATACTTAGTCCCCTGAATACTATGATAAATACTAATAATTATGTAATTGTAATAACTTACTAAAAAACAAAAATATAATGCTATTTTGGCTATCTGGTCGATAGATAATTTATTAGAGTTTGATTTTGTGAGATGTCCCGCTCTTAAACTAGCTTGATATGATAGCCTTGCCCAGAATGCATCAGTAGCATTTGTTTCAGACATATGACGAACCTATGAGTAGAATTAAGTTAGTTGTTAATATCTTTATTTAAATGAACATTATTGATCAAGTAATGGCACATCAATAACATAAGTTACCTCAGCCAGTTTACAAAACTTGACAACCTTTTGAAGAGAAGAATCGTCACTTTCTGTTCCTGAACCTTTTTCAACTTTCTCAGGCCATTTAATGGGAACATAAGTTGGAGGGCTCTAAACAAACAGGAATCATAACAATTAGATAAAAAAGAGAATTTTTATTTTATTTTATTTACATGAATCATATGAAGTTATAACAAATATAAATATCATCTAACCAAACTGGTATCATCATCAGGCTGAATTATATCTTCTTCCAATTCAGTTTCCAATTGCTGAAATCATATAAATGGTGTTCAATTGTTAATATAATTAGTCAACATTTAGAATGCACTGAGCTTATAACAATTGAAACCAACAATACATACTGTGTAAGTAGGCTGCTTTCCAAAATAATCTCGCCAAGGTGGGTAACAAAATAAACCAAGAAGGTAAATTGTAAGCATAGAAGTTTTAATGTAGGTACTGAAGAACGGTTTCTGGAAGGCTTCTTGATTGTAAATATACTGAAAAAATTAATAAATTGTATTTTTATTAACGAATTTGATGACCAGAAACAAGTAAAAACATTATCATATAATCAGTAAATTTGTAAATAAATAAAAAACTTCATTATTATTAATACATTGTTGACTTAGTATAAAAATACTTTTGATAACATCAGAACCATACATAGTGCACCAATCACAATGTTGCAGTAAATCAATGAATGCAATAAAGGTAATACTAAACCTCCCACTCATTAACACCAGCAAATCAGCAGTTGATAGTGTCTGTCAGCTATTATTAAAGTTTTAGTAATATTCCTTACCATACAGTGGGTCAAAAAAGTATTGGCATACCTCCACTATTTTTTAAATCTCAAAAATAGAAAGGTTAATGATTTTAGACTAAATTTATTTTAAAAACTAGTATTCAACTATTAAATTTGGTTACAATAGATTCAGCAAATTAGCATTGAGAAATAAAGTAAACTTAAAAGTATGAATTTTAAAGGTCAAAAAAGTATTGGCTCTTAGATGTTTATTTAAATTACCGTATAGTTTAATCCTTTTAGTCTGAAATATATACAAACAAGAATGAATAAGCTTATTTACTTACTCTTAGATAATAAGTTCTTTATTCAAATAATCTTATACTTTAATCCTTTGCGTTAATATGCGTTGCATATAGACCTGATATAAATTTGAGTACCATTAGAAACATCATAAACAAGGAGAATGAGATGAATTAAGTTCTTAACAAACAACAATCTGGGAGACCACAAACGTTTTCTGAAAGGGACTATTTCTGCCTGAGATATAGCATAAGAGATTGTATCAAATGTAATCCAGTTTTAATTATTATTGTAGAGTTCAAGCAAAGAAACCATTTATGAGTGAGATCAAGTAATGGAATAAATTAATATTCCAATAATAACAACAGAGTAATTAACAAGTTAATTGGTATGGAATGGTATCATTTCAGGAACAGTGTATATCTTATAGGCATATAGGAAGATGGTGCAACAGCATACAAGGGGTACACAGGAATGTTATCACGATAGGAGAGAGTTCATAGGAGGAGGAATAGAAGGTGGGAGAATGATAGGATGGAAGACATTGAATCCTTCAGAACTTCACAGGATAGCAGACGCTTTTTTCAACGGGTGGATGAGGGGCTGACTGCATTTAAAGCAAGAGTTACATCATGCAAGAACAAAGAAGGATGTCTCCTAACTGAAAGATGTTATATCTTGGAGCGATGGGCGTCACACTTCAGGAAGACACTACAAAAAGAAGATGAGGAGAAAGATGCAGACAGGAAGAGTAGACATGGAGGATGATGCAGAGGCACCTGATGAGGATGAGGTTGAGGCAGCATCACAAAACTTAGAACAATAAGGCACCAGGACAGGATTGTATCCAAGCAGAGCTACTGCGGTATGGTGAACCGGACCTCAATAAGGATCTCCACAATCTCATCCTTACTATTTGGTAAGTAGAAAGAATGCCTGAAGTGTGGATGAAAGACATTATCTGCCCGCTACACAAGAAGGGAGAACAGCTGGAGTGCAGCAACTATTGAAGTATTGTTCTCCTCTCATCTGCTTACAAAGTGCTCTCAAATATCCTCTTCGAGAGACTGGTTTCTCGTGCAGATAGAGAGATAGGGAAGTATCAGGTAGGGTTTAAAAGGGGAAAATCCACTACGGACCAGCTATTTACATTGAGACTGATGTTGGAAAAATGTAAAGAGCTTAGAATGGTAACCATCATCTCTGTGTCGATTTTAAATCTGCCTATGATACTGTCGACCGACCGAAGCTTTATCAAGCCCTAAAAGAGATGAACTTTGTAGTTTATTATTTTTAGAGAATTCAATGTCTAAAAAATTTAAAGTTTTATTGTTCTTTAACTCCAGTGTCCAGGGGTCTGAACATCAATCCGAATAAAGTAGAACTATGCATCTTCACAAATCGTAAGAAGGTGGTCATTAGACCACCGAAACTAAATGAAATCCAGATTAAGATTAGCACACAGGTTAAGCACCTGGGAGTCTATCTGGATAACAAATTAAAATGGGACAGACACATAGATTATGTGTCGTCCAAAACTTTAAGGAGCCTATGGGCCTGCAAAAGGGCAGTAGGTAAATCCTAGGGTATGAAACCAAAGGTGATCCACTGGATTTACACCATGGTAATCAGACCCTCAATATTGTATGCCACTATGGTGTGGTGCGGGACTGGAAAGATCTAAAGTCTAACTAAACAAAGTACAGAGACTGGCATGCCTCCTAATCACAGGAGCCATGAGAACCACTCCAACTGCGGCAATGGAGGTTATACTAAACCTCAGGCCATTGCAGTTGGAAGTAGAAGCGAGAGCTATGCTTTCCATGTATAAACTTGTTAAACAAGGATTGCTCTTTGAACCATCTAGAAGAGATGGGCACAAGAAGCTATTAAATAAAATGGAGGGAATAGAGGTGCTCAAAATGAACTCAGACCTTCAGATAAAGAAACACATTGAGATTACCTTCAACGTGGAAACAGACATCGGGAAGCAACACCAAAAATGCAATGGTATCAACTGCTATACCGATGGCTCCCTAACCAAGAAAGGTTCAGGAGCAGGAATATGGAGATCGAGCGACAATAAGAGCACATCTCTCCCCCTGGGGAAGTATACCTCGGTATTCCAGGCTGAGGTAATGGCAATCTGTTGCTGTGCACAACAACTAATAGAAGATAGAACACAGAACAGAACCGTTAAGATTTACTCAGACAGTCAAGCTGCCCTGGGTGCTCTGAGGAATGCTATAACCAGATCCAAGCTTGTTGAGGATTGCAAATTATACCTCAACAGGCTAGCTGTTGATAACAGAATCTGGGTAGAATGGGTGAAAGGACACTCGAACATAACAGGTAATGAGAAGGCTGATGAACTGGCCAGACAAGGTTCTGACAGCATTCCCACTGCTCCCGAACCTATCTGTGGCATAGCCTGGAGCCATGCGAAAAGTGAAATTGCAAGGCTCTATAACAGAATCGCCTCTCAAAACTGTCAAATGGAACAACTGAGACAGTCAAAACTGTTTCTGGGAGGGCACTGCAAGAAAAGAAGTACACAACTTCTTAATCTTGACAGAGCCAAGCTCAAATACCTGACTGAAATATATACAGGGCATTGCAGGTTAAACAAACATCTCTGCATAATGAAAATTAAGACCTCACCGAACTGCAGATTCTGCAACAGGGAGGATGAAACGCCTTACCACATTATATGCAAATGTGATATGCTGGCAAGGAGGAGGTTTCTTCATTTTAGGGAAGAAATAATCCTAGATCCGAGTGTGGACATAGACCCTATTAGGATTATAGGGTACATGAAGACACTAGGACTGTACAAAAAAAGTACAGGATAGAGAGTAGAGGCACAATGAGCCTCAAGGCTGAGGTGCCACCATAGCCGGAAAAAAAAAAAAAAAAACTCCAGTGTGAATTTCGTTTAAGAAACTATTCTGGGACAAATGCCTGGTCTGTGACAAACAGGCAAATCAATAGTTTCTTAAAGGAAATAAATGAAATTCACCCTTCAATTAAATTCACACTGGAGTTAGAAAACTATAAAACTTTAATTTTTTTAGGCATTGAAATCTGTATAAATAATAAATAACATGGATTTAGTATATAAAGGAAACCCACAAAATGGATTTCTACTTGATGGAGTAAGATACTACAAGTAGAAAATAGCCTAAAATTAAATATTTGTGAATCATTAGTAATAATAAAATTGTTTAAAACCGATCCAGATTTTTTTTTAAATGATCAGATAAACATATCCAATAGCCCTATTTTAAATGTGTTTACCATAGGAACGGAAAAATCCAATGAGTCATAAGGGAAATCCCATAATAAATCACAAAAATTTAACCGACCTGCCCCCTTCCACTTCTCAAGAATACAGTGAGAAGTCCATGTCTATTTCAGTTACCTCTTAGGCCCCCTAAGGTGAGTACTGATGCTTGATTTCTTGTCTTACATATTTAAAAACTTTAGTGTATATAATCTATGTGACATATTACTGATGTGTTGAAAAATGTTGTATGTTTTAGAACTGAAGATGAATGTTTAGCACTCGAAACTAGTTTTCTAATAAAATAATCCCAATAGAAGTGGTAATTAATTCATCAATCCTAATTGAACTCTGAGTCGTCTGGATTTTTCTCCAGAAGAGTATCTAGCTTTTAGTACCTGCATCCACAAAATACGAGTTGTCAGCCATTTAAGAATTTTAAACCCACACGCTATAAATATGTATATTCTACACTGTTCAAGATGAAATCTGCAGTGCATGTAAGCAATATATATCTAATAGCCTACATCATCTTCTGTGCCCGTCATCCAATGTATATAGAGAGAGATACCTGCAGCAATACATAGCTGATTCACCTCATTATGTTCTAACCACCTTATCTTTCTTCTCTTAATACATAAAACTAAATCTTGGTCCCCAAACACATTCCTCAGTCCTCCGTTTGTTCTATTTCTGTTCATATTTTAGACATTGGTTGGTCCATATATTTGTCTAAGTGGTTTCTACTTCCATAAAATCAGGAATCTTGCTTGTTGTTTTGTAAGGGTCTACGCTTTTCTGCCATACATCACTACTGGTCGAAGTAAGACTATCTTACTAACTTAATAGGACTTCTTACTATGATCTTTCGAGAAACTTCTTGGTTGAGAAGAATTTGATTGAGAAGCCTTGCTTTATTTTCTTTGACAATTTTGCTGAGATACTTCAATTTGTTCAATATTTCAAAACTATATCCCCACTCACCAGATATCCACCAGTCACGCTTTTCTCGGATAATACCAAGTACTTGGTTTTGTTTTCATTATATTAAGCAATATTTTAGTCGCTGCTTCCTTACTCTTTCTGGATAACTGAGAAAGATCGTATGGTGTTGTCTTTATTATGACCACACTGTAAGTATAAGCGAGATGTGTCCTACGCAGGTTACAGAAAAATCTGCACAATGTAGAGAACATTCTTAATATAGACAGTATTGAAAAAGAAAATTATACTTATTTTTTTTTTTATCAGTAGCTAAGATATACACATCATCATCATCATTATCATAAATGGCGCGACATCCCGTCACCGAGACTGGGCCTCCTCCAAAAGTCTTTGCCAGTTTGCTCGGTCGTTTACCACAGCTTTCCTGTTTCGGGCTCCAAGAAGGGCCCGGTGTCCGCAGAAACCGAGTTTCCTGTAGAGCTCTTCTGTCATCATCATTTTCGGGATCTCGTTGGCAGCCATCCTTTCACATGACCCACCTATCGAAGTCGTCACGAACTTCACTATATCAATATCGTTGTAGAGTCTTGCTAGATCTACATTACTCTGTGTAAGACATGATTTTTTTTCTTACATTTTTAAAAACTTTAGTGAATATAATCCATGTAACATAGTACTGATGTGTTGAAAAATGCTGTATTTTTTAGAACTGAAGATGAATGTTTAGCATTTGAAACTAGTTTTCTAATAAAATAATCCCAATAGAAGTGGCAATTAATTCATAAATACTAATTGTATTTATCCTTCTATACTATCATGCATACCTCAAGTGACTGAGAGTTCTGTACACTGGGTTCTTATTTGAATTTAGAGCTCTATTGATGTCTAGAGACAGGAAATGATTATCTATTTTTCTATAACATTCTTATTGTGATATCGCAGTCCTGTTCTGTAGATATTGTTAAGTTCATTGAGGCTATTTGTTGCCGTGGCTAGATTATGGACTTGTAAGACCCAGTTAAAATTTATGTCAACTTCTTTCATACTTCTTAATCTATTGAAGCACATTAGTGGATACCTTTCTCTGGAAGCATTGAGGTTCTTGTCCAAAAGTTTACAGTTTAGTATATTTCAGTTTAGAGTTCTTCCAATAGAGTGGTTTCAGAGTCTTGGTTTTGGGAGAATTATGGAATACGACTACTTTTGATTTTTCTGGATTTATTGTTAGGTCATTGATCCTGCAGTATTCTTTGAGTATCCACAATTTCTTTTGTGCGCCTTGCCATGTAGTGTCAAGAAGGACTATGTCATCTGCAAGCAACAGCATTATTACTTCATGGTTTTGGTCTATGGAGATAACTTTAGCCTCTTTATCTTTGAAGTAAGCAACAAGATCAGATATAAATAATATGAAGAGCGCAGGACTCAGGTATTATATTTTCTGATTCGGCCCAAAACATGATTCAGTAAAGATGCTTGTAAAATTTAATATATTTACAAAAATAAAAATGTCTGCAGTACCAATACTAATTTGTGCCTTGAAATTCATATCTTATTTTTTTAATGGCAGTTTGCTTTCAATTCATTTACTGTCTGTTATTTCTTTTTGATGAGTGAGGTTAGTATCCTTAATTCCAATAAATATACTGTCATAAGGAGCCCCTAAACTTATTGTTATAAAGAAAATCAAGATAAGGTTAATTTCTTATGCACTACCATTTTATCATATTGAGATATGACATAAAGAATAAACCATCACCACCAACTAATTCCACCCATATCTAACATGACCAACCTCCTGTTAAAAATGACACCTCTTGGTTTTTCCTATTTCTACGAATATAACATAAATTTCTTACTCCTTATCATTTCTGAACATGAAATAAACAATAAACCAGCATTACAATATTTACTACACCCGTATCTTGTTATATTATTAAATATTCTTTTGTATTAGAGTTTAATAATAGCACTTTAATTCTGTAATGTATTATGTATTGTGTCAAGTTATTTTCAAAACAATATTAACATTTGATACCTCTCATTGTATGAAACATATTAAGTTGGTAAATGGTATAAAGAGTTTGGGTCTTTTGCACTTGTTCCCCGCATTTCATGTTTAGGTTACGAGTAATCCAAATGTAATAACATGTCAATGAAAGATCGTTTGATTGTTCCCATTATTAAATAATTAAATTTAAAAAAAAATTCAATTATTTATTTAAATATTTTATTAAGTGCAAAATATCTTTTTCCTGTAGAAATTATATTGCTTTTCCTATTGTATATATTCGACGAATTAAATCGAACAAAGAAATGTCGCGTATAATAATAATAATTTTTTTTTCATTTTTTTAATTAATTATTCAATAATAGGAACAATTCAAACTATCTCTCATTAACATGTTATTAGGTTTGAGAAGGTTACTCTTAACCTTAACATATGATAACAAACTCAAAATGAAATGCGGGGAACAAGTGCAAAAGACCAAAAGTTCAATAAAGGACAATAATAAAAAAAATTATAGGACATCAACAAAGCAAGCTTATACTGTGCCAAGTATGACGAAGGCAAGAAAAGAATCTCGCTTGGATATTTCACTGCCAATTATTAAATAAACATACATGGCGAGTCATGATTCTAAAATATATAGGGTATAATATAAAATATAGCACAACTCCATAATATCATATTCCATATGCCAAATGCAAAAATAAAACATTTTAATACCAAACTAGGAGAGAAAGAGAAGGATGAAACAAAAGTTTATATGCATTGTTATTACTTTATAACAGAATATATATTGAATTGAATGTCATATAATATTGTTAGACAAACAATAAAAGATAAATCAATTAAATAGTTAATGTAAAGATATCGTTTGACTAATTTAGATTTTAAAAAATAACTATCATAGTTAAGGTGTTTCAAGCCTAATAGACAAAACTCCCAATTAGCGTAAACCATTTAAACAAAAATCTTTAGTATAAAAAAATGAAACTTGAAATCAAAATCATCTGTCTCAAGAACAGCATATTATATGAGTAGGAGAGAAAACTAAGTAGCGTGGTACTACCAGTGGAAATTAACTATTCGAGACTATTTGTTTTGTTCTAGTTAGACTAACTATTTAAGAGATTGGCAAATTACAATGACATATTGTTTTAAAGTCACATAATTGGTATCAATGAGGGAGTACTAAGACATTTCAAGATTCAATTATGATAATCCCAAAAGTGTAATGACAAATAGTTTTTAAAAAATCTCAAAGATCATGATATTTCAATAAATAATTGGAGTTTCTAGCTCAAACAAACCTTTTATTTTATGCTTCAGAAAAACAGCCCAACAGGCAATTAAACTTGATACAATTAGTAAATTAGTATAAATATTAACAACTAGATAAATAATAAGGTATGTCACAGACTTCTTAACTTGTAATTGAATTAAATGCCAACCTTAGTTAACTCAGAAGAGAAAACCCATATTACATCCACTGCTAGCAATATGAACACACCTAATAACAACCTTCTTGACTTATTTAACATTGCAATATGAAAATTATTGTTTCTAAAGGTGTTACTGATGTCATAAGTCAAAAATACAACATTAAAAAACTACATTTTAATTTGATATACGTTGTAGACTTTTTGCAAACGCACAAGTTTTAGGAAATTATAAAATAAAAAGACTTTAATAAGTCTTTTGCTGGTAACATCTTGCACAAACTGATACCGGCTCTAGTGAATCACAACCGCCCAGATAAACATAAGCAAATCTCTTCTCTATCGATTTCAGATCTTACACCATAGAGCTAAAACCAGACTGTGATGTGTAAACTCCCGTTCAGCTTATTTTGCAATGAACAGTAAAGTCAAAACATAATAATATAAGGTTTACTATATATGTTTGTAAATATAGCTTAATATATTATTTTCAGTTTCTAACTGTTGTTCATTTGAAAAACATAGTAATACTTGAGAGTTGGGGTTCATAGCTAGGGAATTTGAAGACAGATAATTTTTAGCACTAAACCTACCCTGATGTGTCAAATGCCCCTTTTCAGACTTTTTGGTAGAAGTTTTTGGAAACAACTTTCATTACTTTGCTTTTTGACTTTACTACTTTTATTAAAAAATATATCAAAAGTGTTTTTTCAATATCAACATCCTCTCTAATTATTGTTTTTTTACCTAGAAATTGTGGTAGAAATATGTACAAGTAAAATGTCGGTAGGTTTAGAGTTAAGGTTACTCGTGGATTCTTTATAAATAAGTAATCTCATTATTAATTGTTATTAATCATTATTAATCGACTGTAACTCTAGGCAGATCAGCCGTAGTGATGCTCGAAGTTCTTTTCTTCCGATGTCAAAAAAAAAATAAGCGTATCAGTCTCTAATAAAAACGTGCTCTTTGTTATACTACCGGAGAAGAACACAAAAAACAGACTTATCTGTCCATAAAATGCACATCAAAAAGTGGTATTTTTCAACATCATCTGCATTAAAAAGCTAACTGCAAAATTGAGGTTTGCATTATCTTTGGGTTCATTATAAACCTTCCATTGAAAATTTAATGAAATAAATCCTAAATAATAATAATAATAATAATAATAATAATAAATAAATAAATAAATAAATGTAATGACGTAAGATCCTTTGATCTCGTGTCGCTTTATTGACAGTTTTCCTTTATTTTTTATTAAACAATAATTTTTTTCTTTGCTTTTTATTCCAGTGAAGAGTTTATTATATTTAAAATGCATATTTCCATTAAGCGATTATCATAATGTCTTATTTACACAAGTAACTGATTTTTATGCCAATTGAGAATACCATGTGTTTTTTAGTTTTAAAAGTAAATTTCTCCATTAATTTGATACGGATTATTAATTTGATCATAGCATATAAAAACTGGTTACATTTGCAAGTCTCTCTCTCTCTCTCTCTCTCTCTCTCTCTCTCTCTCTCTCTCTCTCTCTCTCTCTCTCTCTCTCTCTCTCTCTCTCTCTCTCTCTCTCTCTCTCTCTCTCTTTCTCTCTCTAAACATTTGTGTGGTTCCAATAAAAAGACAAAAGAAAGGGAAGATCGCATATTGCAACGGCTTTGTTTGAAAAACAGGACCTCAACATCCACAGATTTAGCTGCAGAATGGAATACAGTTACAGGTGTTAATGTCTGTACATCAACAGTTCGTCGAAGATAATGAAAAGCAGGACTAAATGCACGCCGGCCATAGGAAAAATCACTCTTAACAAAAAAAAAAAAAAAAAAATGCGGCAGGCTCATCTTTGTTGGGCTCGAAAACATCAAAACTGAACACAAGAAGATTGGAACTCTGTCATATTTTCTGATGAATCGAAATTTGATATCCATGGCACAGATGGAATTCAGTATGTGAGACGAAGAAAAGGCGAGGCTCTAACAACTCAATGTTTAGAATCGAAAGTTTCCAGTGAGTGTTATGGTTTGGGGTTGTATTTATAGTAAAGGTGTAGGTCCTTAACTATTCTCGATTGGACATTGCGAGCCCATTGCTACATACAAATTTAAAAGTAAATACAGGTTTTTAACCTGTTGCATCTATTTTTAACACCACTGTATATCTTTTTAAGTTTGAGGATACAACAGAAAATGATATTTTAAAATAAAAATAAAACTTTGAGTGTCATATATTCTGGCTTAGTTCATTTTTTTTAAACATATGCTGTTAGACATTAGTCTTTTTCAAATTCAGGATTGACTTCATCATCATCCATTGGACCTATTCACCCCTGAGCCATTCTAGAGAACCTCATTCATCAGCTTCCGCGTAGTACCTCTGTTCTGCGGCTCACAGTGGGGCAAAAAGGCTAAAAATGATTTTTTTTTAAAAATAAATATATATGTATCTATATATAATAAAAAAAGAAAATATAAATATATATATATATATATATATATATATATATATATATATATATATATATATAAATATATATACAGCTCCATGTAATAAAAGTTTGTGAATTGAAGATGGAAGATAGTGCCAATGGTAAATGGTGACTGCTATTTCAACTGTTTCTGCTATGTATTTCCTAAATTGTATAGGTTTTTTACGGATGTATACAATATATAAGTAAATCATCTGGGTCATATATCTATAGGCATTCTAGAGAACAAAGAAATAATTACAAATATATAAGGAGCAAACAATATACATAACATATTCATAAAAATAAATGAATATACCAAGACATAATAATTTGTTCCTATAGAACGAAATATCAAAAATGAATTCTTCCCCTGAACAAATAGGGTTGAGGCCGAGATTTATACTGATAACACTGTTTAATTTAAAAAGTTTAATTTTCATTATCTTCTGAAAAGTGAAACTCCAAGGACGTGTAGAGATCCTGGTGATCAAATAATAGAAAAATCAGTTCCACGATTCTATGCCACATTTACTTACGTATTCAAACATAATGAAAATAATATTCGTTTCGTCCAGCTAGCTGGCATGAGTGTTTTACGGAACTTGAACACAATTTCATAAATAGGATATCATAGTAAATTTAATTAGCTTTCAGATGAAGAAATGAAATTTTGGACAGGATTAATTGTTTATAGCCATGTGTTATAGCCAAAAGAGTACCGAAAATCGTGTTTTGCAGAGAAGAGCGACTTAACGCAACTTATTTTGGTTTTGGGACTCTCGAAGTGTGAGAATGAATCATTGAAGTTCATTATTTACGGTTAATTTTCAATACATGACGGGTATAGAGATTATCGGAAGCATTGAGTTTCAAGAAATAAGACCATTGCTAAATACCACATTTTATAAAAAAAAACATTAAAATTGGTGTAACTTTTGACAGGTTAAAGATAAATTGGAATATATATATATATATATATATATATATATATATATATATATATATATATATATATATATATTCTTAAATATATAAATTCATAAAATTGCTTTGTCACATTTGCCAAGCATATATCTCGAAAACGGTACGGAATATGAAAAAAAGTGTATAAACCACAATTTGTAAAAAATTTAATACTCAACAACTCACACAATCTTAATATTCTGACGTAATATAAAATATAACTTATTAACATCTGATTTCACAAGTAGCAAATACGTCTCCTGTTTTCTTCAGTGGCTAGATCCTGACTAGATCCCAGTCAGATAATCCCAGGTCATCGTAAACACAACTTTATATATATATATATATATATATATATATATATATATATATATAAATATATATAAATTAAGTGTCACGTTGTTTGCCCTTTATAGACTCCTAAACTACTGAACCGATTTTAATAAAATTTGCACACCATGTGCAGTTTGATCCAACTTGAAAAATAGGATAGCTTATATCTTAATTTGTAGTTACGTTATTATTTTATTGCAAATTATTTGTTTATTACATGTAAATTATTTTGTTAATAATTTAGATTTAGTTACCATGGAAATTTTAGATTACCATAATTAACAATATGTTTATTGTAGAAGGTTATACAACAGTGATTTTTATTAACTGTTTTTTTTGATTTTTCTTAAAAAGTGCTGAGTTGATTTCTGAATATTTTTTATCAGTGAAATTATTCCTGCTTTTTAATTATTAGTGCTTCATTGTTCAAAACTCAAGGTAGGGCTCAGCAGCACAGCTTTCTGAATCTCACACTTAAGTCCGGATTAGATCAGTCTCTCTCTTAGTGAGCACTTATTTGTAATTATGAAAAAATAAGTAGCTGCCTGACTTTTAAATAAATATTTTTATTATAATATATGTTTTAATTATATATAATTAACATCTCATTTACTAGATGAACTATTATTTTATTTTGTATACAGTTTTAAATTTCAGTAAATAACTAGCAAGCTATTTATTTATATATATATATATATATATATATATATATATATATATATATATATATATATATATATATATATTTGTACCGAAGAGACAATCGAGGGGAGCCAATGGAAGTTAACGCCCAGAAGATAGGGCGAGCCATACGCAGAACAACCAAAAGAGAAGACTCGGCATCGTACACCACAGATGTAGGAGGAACGTCTGAATCGGAAGAGGAGCCAACCGGACCAGGCAGTAGAAGCAGACCGAGGAGCGGGCGACAACGGCCAGCGGAGGAGAGAGAGATTGCAGGACAGCAGCTGAGGAGGAGGTCAGCAGAGAGGCAACCGCAGACTAGTAAGTAATAATATAAAGGGAGTAGATGGCGGTTTGCCTTTAATTAGAGTTGGGGGAGTAAAGTGTTTGGTAGACACGGGCAGTTCCTATACTATTGTATGTAAAGGGGTATTAGAAAAGTGGTACGGGAGTAAGAGGGCAGTCCAGATCAAGGGTTGTAATTTTAAATTGATTACCCTGGGGGGTCCATGCAGAGTGGAGGGGGAAGCCTTAATAGAGCTAGAAAGGTGGACCAAAGAAAAGGGTAGTTTAAAGGTACACGTGGTGGAGGAAATGCCGAGGGAATACCAGGTGATTATTGGGTGCGACCTTCTAAGTAGGGCCGGAGCGACAATTAGAGGCGGTAATGGGAGGTGGAGCATCCGTATAGGGGGAAGAAAATATAAATGGTGGGAATTTCCAAGGGATGGTACGGCGAGAGTGGGAGCAATCGGTCGAGCGGAGGACTGGAGACATGCCTTAAAAAGAGAATAAGAGGACATATTTTTCAAAGAGGGGGATTCGCTGGGAATAACAGGTAGGACGGTCCATGAAATTCCACTGAAACAAGAAAGAGTAACATATGTGAAAGAGAAAAATACCCGATTCCCAGGTTCGACGATATAATAGATAGGTTAAGTGGGACGACAATATTCAGCACACTAGACTTAAAAGCTGGATATCGCCAAATAAAGATGCACCCGCGGGACCAACACAAAACAGCTTTTACATTTGAGAGAGGGCATTTTGAGTTTACTCGGATGCCGTTCGGATTGAAAAATGCCCCGGTAACATTTCAGAGGCTTATGGACGAGTTTCTGCGGGGTATAGATGAATCAATGTGCCAGGTCTATATGGAAGATCTGTTGTTTTTTAGCAAAACGGAAGCCCAGCATGTGGAACACTTGAAAAAGGTCTTTGACAGGGTTTGAGAATTCGGACTAAGATTATCAGGAGAAAAGTCAATACTGGGACAGGAGCGCATACTTTTTTTAGGGCACACGATATCAAGGAATAGGGTAAAACCGGATAGTAACAAGGTAGAAGCAATCCAAAGGATGTCGGTTCCCAGAGATGTGCAGGGTATTAGAAGACTGCTGGGTGCGCTAAATTATTATAGAAGGTTCGTACCAGAAATGGCGGAGTACCTAGTACCCCTAAATAACCTTCTGAAGAAAGGGAAGAAAGTGGTAGTGACGCCGGAGATGGAAGATAACATCCAGAAATGCATGAAACGGCTGCAGGCAGAGCCGGTCTTAGCGTTCCCAGATTTCACGAAGCAATTCACTATCACAACCGATGCAAGTGAATATGCATTGGGGGCAGTGCTATCTCAAGATGGGGAAAATGGAGAGCGTCCTGTAGCTTATGCCAGCAGAAGGCTCACGGATGCGGAAACCAGATACAGCGCATTGGAGAGAGATTGCTCGGGATCGTGTGGGCCATCGACCACTTTAGACCATATGTTTTTGGTAGGACTTTTCGTGTGCATACCGATCATAGGCCGCTACAATGGGTAGGAAAACTGAAGGAATCCTCGGCGCGAATGACACGATGGAAGGAGTTCTTAAGCCAATATAACATGGTAATAGTGTATAAGCCGGGGAAAGAAAACGTTGTTGCTGATTGGTTATCGCGTACGCTAATGATTAATGCTATAGAAGAGGACAGGGGAAATACGTCCAGGGATGTGTGGCAATTTTTGAGTGAATGGACACCAGATAAAGAAGACCACCCAGAAACGTCAGGAAGGCAATCTTCAGAAGAACAAGCAACGGTATAAGAAAGAGCTCCAGAGATGGAGGAAATCGAAGAGATTATCAATGAAAAGCGGCGGCAGATAATTTGGAAAACTAGAACCTCAGGGCTAATGAAGGCGGAATTTAGTAGTTATGCTGGATGCAATATCGCGACGATTTGGTCGCAGCCTGGGGCTACAGAAGACCAGATTTACAAAGCATTGAAAGAGGCATCTAAACCCGGAAAAGAACATCATATTTATGCTGGGAACGCAACGATCTGGGAGAAAATCAAGAGATTATGGCGTTTAGAGCGGCTGGGGATTGATAGAACGTTCGTTCGTTGCACATTGATGGTCGAGACATTGAGGGATGAGGAGCGACAGCGAGAGGGGACGTTGGCTTACCATCAAGGCAAAACTAATCACCGGGGAATACAAGAAACCCTACAGGCGCTTCGAAGGCGATATTTCTGGAAGGGGATGAGGAAAATCATAGAAGAGGTGATAGGGGGCTGCGAAGTATGCCTGACCACCAAATACGATAGGCACCCGCCGAAAGGAAAGCAGGAAGAGACGCCGACAGCAGAATCACCACTTAGTGATCTACAAATTGACACTTTAACTTGGAGAGGGTATTAGTGGGTCACTATGATAGATCTCTTTAGTAAAGTCGCCATGGCTTATCAAATCCAAGAGAGGTCATCAGAAGCAATACTAGGGGCATTACGGATGTGGTTCCACTTCTATGGCGTGCCGGATCGAATATCGTCGGATAGTGGTAGGGAATTCGATAACGCCGATGTACGCGCAGAAATGAAAACCTTAGGCGTAATCTGGCACCTCAACACCCCGGGTCATCCCAAGAGCAGAGGTGGGTTCGAGAGGCTCCATAGTACGTTGAGCGACCACTTAAGGATCTATCAGGTGGAAAAGGGACTGGAGCCAAGAACAGCAATGAAGAAGGCGGTTGCGGCCTACAACCACTCAATACATTCGACCACCGGCTTCTCACCGTTCGAAATTCTCTTTGGGCTCCGGGGACGTCGTCGGAATTGGGAAGACACTTCGGTAGAAGGGGGCGTGACAGAAGTGATAGTAAACAACCATTTGCAGTTGGGAAAATTGTGGGTGGATGTCCGGGAGAAAATAGGGAAGGAAAAACAAAGGAGGGTAGCCCGAGAAAATTTGAAAGTTAAGGATGGAATAACGGACGTTAAAATCGGGACTATCGTATATAGGAAACTGACGTCTAATAGAAACAAGGAGTTGGGGAGATACGAGGGACCGTTTAAAGTAGTGGTTATTAGGGAACACAATATGGTCAACATTGAGAAAACTCATTAAACGTAGAACAGTTCATATTGAGCAGCTTAAAATCCCGGAAAGCCCCATTTGATCTGGAGTGTTCTAACATCCAAACATAAAATGTTTTATTTAGATATTATGTTGAGTGCAGCAAGTGATGCTATTGTGTTATGTTTTTTTTTTGTTTTTTTTCTCATGTATGTAGCTTGTAAGTTTTCTTTTATTTCCATTTTTCGTTCTTGTGAAGTATCAAGTATTTTGTTTTGCTTAGAGTATATATATATTTATCTTTATGTAGGGGTATAAAGTTTGCGAGGAATGTCGTAAACTGGCATGGGGGAGTTAATGTCTGTATGGAGACAATATCAGTGCTAATACCTAAAGTAACATTGTAAACATACCAAATTGTATATAAGCAGGATTACTAAGAAGAATAAATCAGTATATAGTAAGCGTTCTTGCCTGTTGTTATTATAACCTTTTTCCTTTTTTTTTTTAGTTTTTCAAACGGCCGTATAGTACTTATATATATATATATATGTAATTTTTCTTGATATAATTCAATATTATTAAATATATTATTTTATTTTTGAAGAGAAAAGATTTGACCCAGTCGGGATTCGAACCCGAGTTTCCACCTCTCTAGCGTGGCGCCTTATCCAACTAGGCCACCGGGGTCGTATCCGAACCAGGCAAATCTTCCCTCTTCAGTGATCCATAACCCCCGGGCACTCGCAAATCGCGATGTGATTCCGGGGATGAATGTTCATATTGAACATTACATTTAACTTGGATCTATTGACAATCCGTCACCGTTATATATATATATGTAATTTTTCTTGATATAATTCAATATTATTAAATATATTATTTTATTTTTGAAGAGAAAAGATTTGACCCAGTCGGGATTCGAACCCGAGTTTCCACCTCTCTAGCGTGGCGCCTTATCCAACTAGGCCACCGGGGTCGTATCCGAACCAGGCAAATCTTCCCTCTTCAGTGATCCATAACCCCCGGGCACTCGCAAATCGCGATGTGATTCCGGGGATGAATGTTCATATTGAACATTACATTTAACTTGGATCTATTGACAATCCGTCACCGTTATATATATATATATGTAATTTTTCTTGATATAATTCAATATTATTAAATATATTATTTTATTTTTGAAGAGAAAAGATTTGACCCAGTCGGGATTCGAAACCGAGTTTCCACCTCTCTAGCGTGGCGCCTTATCCAACTAGGCCACCGGGGTCGTATCCGAACCAGGCAAATCTTCCCTCTTCAGTGATCCATAACCCCCGGGCACTCGCAAATCGCGATGTGATTCCGGGGATGAATGTTCATATTGAACATTACATTTAACTTGGATCTATTGACAATCCGTCACCGTTATATATATATGTAATTGTCAATAGATCCAAGTTAAATGTAATGTTCAATATGAACATTCATCCCCGGAATCACATCGCGATTTGCGAGTGCCCGGGGGTTATGGATCACTGAAGAGGGAAGATTTGCCTGGTTCGGATACGACCCCGGTGGCCTAGTTGGATAAGGCGCCACGCTAGAGAGGTGGAAACTCGGGTTCGAATCCCGACTGGGTCAAATCTTTTCTCTTTAAAAATAAAATAATATATTTAATAATATTGAATTATATCAAGAAAAATTACATATATATATAACGGTGACGGATTGTCAATAGATCCAAGTTAAATGTAATGTTCAATATGAACATTCATCCCCGGAATCACATCGCGATTTGCGAGTGCCCGGGGGTTATGGATCACTGAAGAGGGAAGATTTGCCTGGTTCGGATACGACCCCGGTGGCCTAGTTGGATAAGGCGCCACGCTAGAGAGGTGGAAACTCGGGTTCGAATCCCGACTGGGTCAAATCTTTTCTCTTCAAAAATAAAATAATATATTTAATAATATTGAATTATATCAAGAAAAATTACATATATATATATAACGGTGACGGATTGTCAATAGATCCAAGTTAAATGTAATGTTCAATATGAACATTCATCCCCGGAATCACATCGCGATTTGCGAGTGCCCGGGGGTTATGGATCACTGAAGAGGGAAGATTTGCCTGGTTCGGATACGACCCCGGTGGCCTAGTTGGATAAGGCGCCACGCTAGAGAGGTGGAAACTCGGGTTCGAATCCCGACTGGGTCAAATCTTTTCTCTTCAAAAATAAAATAATATATTTAATAATATTGAATTATATCAAGAAAAATTACATATATATATAACGGTGACGGATTGTCAATAGATCCAAGTTAAATGTAATGTTCAATATGAACATTCATCCCCGGAATCACATCGCGATTTGCGAGTGCCCGCGGGTTATGGATCACTGAAGAGGGAAGATTTGCCTGGTTCGGATACGACCCCGGTGGCCTAGTTGGATAAGGCGCCACGCTAGAGAGGTGGAAACTCGGGTTCGAATCCCGACTGGGTCAAATCTTTTCTCTTCAAAAATAAAATAATATATATATATATATATATATATATATATATATATATATATATATATATATATATATATATATATATATATAATATATTAATTAACTGTTGAATATAGCATTATTAATTTCCATTACATTATGTGCAAAATGGTACATAAACTTTGGTAAATTGATTAACTATTAACAATATAATAGATTAATGGCATAAATAGATGCGAGAAACAGCTAAAAAAAATCGAGTGATCGTAAAACATTCTCTAATGCTTCGGATTATGAGTCTTACAATATATTCAGGTGAAGCAAATATAAGGGTGTTATAGAAATTAAATCAATAACATGAGATGCAAGTGGATAATAGATAGATAATCAGATTCATATAGATCCTGGAGTCTTCGTATGTCAAGACCATCAAAATACTTATATCATACAGTGTGATTTGATGCATAGCAAATGTAATAATATAACTATGTGATATGATATGATAATACTTACATGTATATATTTTAATTTAAGAGTTTTGAACAATGAAGCACCAATAATTAAAAAGCAGGAATAATTTCACTGATAAAAAATATTCTGAAATCAACTCAGCACTTTTTTAAGAAAAAAAAAACAAAAAAAAAACAGGTCTTGACATACTAAGACTCCAGAATCTAAATGAATCTGATTATCTATCTTTCTATTATCCACTTGCATCTCATGTTATTGATTTAATTTCTATAACACACTTATATTACTGTCAGAATCTATGGTTTCCCATTCATTTAGCTTTCGCCATGTCTATAAATAAATCTCAAGGTCAAACAATGCCCATTTGAGGTTTAGACTTGGAAAATCCACGTTTTTCTCATGGACAACTATATGTTGCATGTTCATGTGTAGGAAAATGGTCGAATCTATTTGTGTTAGCTAAAGACAGGTTAACCAAAAATATTGTACACTGATTAGTGCTGATGTAAATTGAAATTAAAAGTATTTATAATTAAAAATAATAAATATTATTGTTGAAAATTTAAAGCTATCTGCCCTACCTACCTCATTTATAAGTTTAAATGATACATGTTATCAACTAACAACTTTGTAATATACTCATTTGTTATAAACTTGAATAAAAAAATCATAAAACTTAAAATTAATTACTTTTTAATAATTTGTGCTTAATATCAACCCCACGAAAATTTTGATCAATCGTATTCAATGACCTTCCCCTTCAAATCCCAATCCAGTGGATTTTTATTCCGGCTTTAACATTTCCCTCTTCGTTCGTGTACAATAATTTCATTGTATTAAGGGGTAACAGTAGTAGAACATCAATCATGGAGGTCGTTATGTTCTTTTACAAATGGCATCTTTGTAAAAAAACATGGCGGTCCCCAGGGCTGATGTTCTCCCACCGTTATCCCTTAAATAGTTTACTACAATGTAATGAAAAGAAAACCTTAGCCACAACAACGCGTGACCGGGTCGGCTATTATATATATATATATATATATATATATATATATATATATATATATATATATATATATATATATATATATATATATATATATATATATATAAATAAATAAATAGCTTGCTAGTTATTTACTGAAATTTAAAACTGTATACAAAATAAAATAATAGTTCATCTAGTAAATGAGATGTTAATTATATATAATTAAAAAATATATTATGATAAAAATATTTATTTAAAAGTCAGGCAGCTACTTATTTTTTCATAATTACAAATAAGCGCTCACTAAGAGAGAGACTGATCTAATCCGGACTTAAGTGTGAGATTCAGAAAGCTGTGCTGCTGAGCCCTACTATTAGGCCGCGTTCACAATAAGGCGATATAAGATAAGCGATGTATCGTTAACTATCCGCGATACACACAGGCAAAATCCATAAAATCTAAAGGGAGGCGATAAAAATAGTTCAGTGTACCGCGGCCCCACTACAAATCGCAAGTGAAATATTTCTTTAAGTACCACTTGATGGTCGCTCCGTGATTAGTTTCTTACGATATTTCGAGCTGTAAACGTAATGTTAACAAGAAGAGTAGGCAATATAATGCTATTCATTAATTTTAGGAAAGCTCATCTGTATAGTAATCTGAAGTTTTTCTTCTAGAGAAATATTATTCCTGTGTGTAATTTTATTTTTTTAAGGGCTCCCAACAATAGGCTTTAAGATTTTCACTATTCATTTGATGAAACTCCCTAAAATTGTATTCATATTGAAACAGCTCTGAAACAACAACCGAGCTATGGTGCACGTTGGTAAAATTAGGATGTACCCAATATTTTATGTATTGTACTTACGCCTAACTTCTTGCGTCTTTTTCACTTGAGCTCATGTTTGTAACTTAAGTATGAGAACTGTATTTACCACCCGAGTCGCACCGATTTCCCCACCGACATGAACCTTCCTATCGATATATCTATAACAATAAATTGTGCATCATACATCGCTTCAGTGTGAACGGCGCGCCGCCTTAGAGTGGAAATCCGGAATATTTAATAGGAATACGAAAAATTGATCTGATGGGTTTAGCACCGCTACAACCCCCCCCCCTTCTCTTGTGCTGAATTACTTAATCAAAGGAAACGTCTTTTAATGTTCACATGATGTCAGTGGCGATCAATTATATTTGTTTAGCTAGTTAAAGGTATTAATTTATTTTTTTTATTTTATAAATTGTATATACATTTCATTATCATCTGTATCACTTATTTCCCTCGAGTGAGGCAGGTTGTAATATTTATTCAATAAAAACTCTTCTTCTTCTTCTTCTCTCAAAATAAAATTTAAAAAAATCTCACGTAGATAATATTTATATTTTCATTTTTACTGCAAAGTATTTGTATATATATCTCAAACTTAGTTTTTCTTATGATTCACTTTTTTTTTTTTTTTTTTTATTCTTTTATTAATTGAAATTTACAACTGTATTAATAAAAACACATTTAGTAAATATGCTGTATACAATACAAAATAATGTCATGATTAGAACTTGTTGAGGAACTACCCATTGGTAGTACTCTAATGAAATAATTACAAAAGAAGATCACGAGGCCATCTTCTTTTCAGACGCTAGAAGTAAGGAGCATTATGATTAACTATAACTAATTATATAGTTAACCGTAAAAACCCAGAAATACTTAACAAATAATTCACTAACAGTAGGTATCCACTCCTTTGTACACCTATCTTCTGGATATCCGCGTCATAAAGGTTAATACTCATTAAAATTATATTCAAATTATTATAAATACTCATTAATAAGTCTAAATTTTTATCTTCAAGATTGTACAACAAAATAACGACGATCTTTAAAATGAATTACTGTTTTGTTTTTTTTTAAATTGTTATGTACATTGTATTATTTTAAAGTGCTGTAAATTGAAAGTTTTTACTTCACAAGATTAAGATGTGCTTTTTTTTTTTTTTTTTTTTTTTTTTTTTTTTTTTTTTTTTTTTTTTTTTTTTTTTTTTTTTTTTTTTTTTTTTTTTTTTTTTGGAGTGAAGAGAGTAGAACAAATATATTTTGAATATAAATCACGATGATATTTAGTTTTGTTAATGCTATGTCATTTCATTAATCGAAAACATAGATCTACGGGTACATCATATTTTGTTGACAATAAATTATGTTTAAAAAAAAAAAAAAAATATATATATATATATATATATATATATATATATATATATATATATATATATATATATATATATATATATATATATATATATATATATATATATATATATATATATTTAGCACATGCATTTTATAGCAAATTTGTTTTAATTTGAACAGTATATAATATTTAAGATACCCAGAACTAGGCATTAGAAATCCAAATCACAAGTCAAATTTTAAAGCAATTGTATTGATACTTTTTTTTTTTTTTTTTTTTTTTTTTTTTTTTTTTTTTTTTTTTTTTTTTTTTTTTTTTTTTTTTTTTTTTTTTTTTTTTTTTTTTTTTTTTTTTTTTTTTTTTTTTTTTTTTTTTTTTTTTTTTTTTTTTTTTTTTTTTTTTTTAGAGAAAGATACCATAATAACTAAAGATGCCATAAAGTACGTTTCTTCATTTGTTATTTTACAAGCATTTCTTCGTCCGCTTTCATTAGTAAACAACTTCATAAGTATAATCAGACATTAGACATAATCAGACAACTCTTATAAAGTCGGATAATATACTCTATTCCCAGTGATTAAAACTAATGACCCGCGAATCATATATTTACACATAATACCAAAAAGCAGAAGATCAACATTCTGATTGGTAATTATTTTTATTTGATATCGGTCGATTTTCAAGCTTCATTGGGATCCACATGTCGCACCACATATTTAAGTCTTTTCAAATAATTATATTGAATATATGTAAATTTCAAGCTCTATATAACACCGTACCTTAGTAACCTCTCATGTAGAATGGCGCTCGCCATATATCGGTAAATTATCAATCTTCGCTGTTATCTACATTATATCTTTTATTATTAACAAATTATTGAAAATCAGTAAATTTTATTATTGCTAAACCTTCCTGGGACTGTAAAAATGGTGTTAAAATTTGGTACCGATTGGATAAGTAGTTTTCGTGGTTAGTGATCACAAAACGAAAAATGGCTTGTCCCTTTATATAATTTTATAGGTAACCAATCATTGATAAAAAAAATTAATATAATTCAAAAGAGGGGCGGTAAAGATTTTCAAGGCGCGGGAGGGGAGGTAGGTGTGGAGGGGATAGGTTTGAAGCGCCCAGTTGATGCTCTGCGGCAGTCGGGGTTGGTCGTGGGCATTTGAATTTTGTTTCGGTCGACTTTACCTGCACCTGTAGACGTATACAATGTAATTTATTTTTATTTATATTTCCAGCTCTTATGCACGCATAATATTTAGAGCAAGAAAAAACTAAATAAAAACTGCACCCTAGTGGCATGGTACAAACTGTCTCAGCAATACAGGTGTTTTTTGATTTATTTTATTTTTTTTTTTTTCTCTGCTTTAGTGTTTTTATATTCATTTATTTTTTAGAAATAAACATTCTGCTTCTTAGTTTTATAAAAAAAAACGTTTTTGCAACAAAGATTAAGTGCCTTTTCTCTTGTAAATTTTTTGAAGAAAGAACTAGTTTGTTTTGGTTTTAATATTTAATTTTCGCTATTAGTAGACATGAGATTACATCTACAATCCATTGCATACATTATATATTTGTTATAATTTTTTTTTAAATAACAGAACTAGAAAAGTGTTACTGTTTAAGATGTGATGCGACCGGCATGGTTACACTTCGCAATGATTTAATTTTTTTTTTTTAATTATAAATTTATGTTTTTAATTTTAATTCGAATGATGTTGATTATAATGGATTCGAAGTTAATAAATCATTTAAACATTTTTGATTTATATTTACTTATTAACGTTGTTGCAATAATTGGCTTTAAATAAATTCTCTTTTCTAGAATTTAAATTTGTTGCTTGAATTCCAACGTTGAGCCTACCATTGTATAAAAATTATTTAATCTTTAATATAAATATACTTCCGCAAGAAACTGTATGTTTGTTTCAATCATATTTATTTAAAGAAATTGGCACAAAAATATTATGATTTTATTTATTTTTCTTATGGTTAGTGTTATTTTTATTTAATAATCATTTGATTTTTTAATTCAATTAAATTTCTTTTAGTCTATTTTATAATTCAAAATGGTATTTCAACTGATGTTTGTTAATAGTCAAATGCCGCTATCCATTGGGACCAAAATATTATATATAGATAGATAGATAGATAGATAGATAGAAAATTCTGGGACAAAGTCCCTTAAGGATAACAACAATGAATTATAGAAAGTACATCATATCTGGCCAAGATATTTTAAATAAAATAATGAAATAATATAATATAAAGTAAAAACAAGTTAATAATAAGATAATTTAAAGAAAGAAAATCTATAAAAATATATAAACAAACAACACTTATATACATACAAAACCATATGTGCATTCGGTAAAGGAAAAAAATATAATATACAAAGTTGATTTAAACAAGAAATTTCTGGATTTACTCATTGTGAAGAATGGAGAAAAATAACTTTTGTTGAGAGGGACAGACAAAAATGATAAAGAAAAATGAAAAAAATATTTGAGTAACAGTGAAAACATTATCATAAGAAGAATTGGAAAAGTTTTTATTTAATATGCTGGTATGAAATTCGTTTTAAAGCATCCATATGAATAAATAGCATCCGTCTGGAGGGAGAAGAGGTGGTGGAAGAGGGAGGGGGTGTTTTGAAAATTCTAAGGGAAGATGCGTTGCGAATGGAGGGAGGAAGGGAATTCCAAAGAATAGCGGAACGGGCAAGAAAGGAACGTTGGAATGCAGTCGTTCTGTAGGATGGGGTGTAGAGATCTGAGAGACAGGATCTTGTATGTAGTGATTGGATTGAGGACTTGAAGTGTAGGATATTATTGATAAAAGGAGGGCGATGTGTGTTAATAGCTTGGAAGAGGAATATCCCAAGGAAGTAATCTCTGCGGAAGGAAGGGAAAATCCAATTTAACTCGGTGTAGAGGTGGGCCACATGAGAGCGTCTTGAGGATCCGAGGACAAATCTTATGAAGCAATTCATGATACGCTTTAATCTTTTCTCATGAGTCGTCGAGAGCCCACGATAAATCACACATCCATAGTCAAAGTGGGGAAAGATAAGGGAGGATATTAGGAGTTTACGAGTAGATAGAGGAAGTAAATGCCGGGAACGGTGAAATAATTTTAGGATGCCAATTGATCGTCGGGAAATTTGGGCAACATGGGATTTCCAGGAGAGGGTTTGATCAATGATTAAACCTAAGTTTTTAACAGAGGAGTGGAAAGATATAGGGTGGCCATTTAGGTATGAAGTGGGGAAGTTGATGTTCAATCGAAAGAGGGAATGAAATCCTATTGCATTAGCTTGAGTTTTAGCTGCGTTTAATGTTAATTTATTTAGGCTTGCCCAGGCACAGATTTCATCTAGGTCTTCCTGAATTTTGGAAAATGCAGTTAGTAACTCGGATGGAGGAAAGGAAAAGTAAATTTGGGAATCATCGGCGTAAAGGTGGTAGGAACAATTGTGAATGGAGTTTGAGCGATCATTAATATAGGAATTTAAAAGGAGAGGGGAAATACTCGATCCCTGAGCTACACTTGCTCGCAAAGTAGGAAAGGAAAGAGGATGAGCCTTGGTTTGGAATGGTGACTGATTGAGAACGGAGGGAAAGGAATGAATGAAACCAGAGGAGAGCACTATTGGAGAAGTTTAGGAATTTCAGCTTGGAAAAGAGGATAGTATGGTCTAAGGAGTCGAAAGCTTTGGAAAAGTTTAGGAGTATTAGGATGGTTAATTCTTTATTATCCATTGCAGCCTGGATGTCACTGATAATTTTGGTGAGAGCGGATTGAGTAGATTGGCCGAGGCGGAAACCGGATTGGAACGGGTCAAGGAAATTGGAATCTTCGAGGTAATTGGAGATTTGGGATTGTACTAATCTTTCTAGGTGCTTAGAGAGGTTATAAAGTAGGGAGATCGGTCGGTAATCTTTTGAGGTTGTAGTATTTGGGTTCTTGACTATAGGGGGAATTAGGGCCTTTTTCCAGGAGGTGGGAAATACAGAGTTCTGGAGGGAAAAATTATATATGAAGAGGAGAACAGGTAGAATTTCAGGAAGGCATAGTTTTATCAATTTGACAGGAATACCGTCTAGTCCAGTTGAATTGGTGTGGGATTTCATTAAGGAGGAAATGAGGTCTGTGGGAGAGATGTAAGGAAAATAAAAGTAATTATCATTGAATGCAGGATGTAAAAGAGGCAACTGAGAGGATGGAGATGGTGTAGATGTAGAGGTTGAGACGAAATATGAATTTAACTTGGTGTGACGGGAAAGACTCCCGATATATATATATATATATATATATATATATATATATATATATATATATATATATATATATATATATATATATATATATATACATTCGTAATGTAGAATTAATTTGAAAAATTAGATGTATTCTTAAGTGTAAACATTGCACGTTTGCTTATTGAAAACGCCTTTTACCTATATAAATACACACATATTTACTAACAACATTTATAGTGCCAGATATTTTAGAATTACAAAATAAGCGTAAGTGTTATTTAAAAAATCGAAAATAATTATCTGTCGAATGCAGCTGCGACTTCTCTGTATAGGTTTTTCATGAACCGCGAGAATCCTGTTTTCAAGGGAAGTGTGTTCGGATATAGTGTCGGCTTAGCATATTAATCGTAATTTAAATATAACACTTTGGAGATCAAAATATATTTCCATATATGAATATTTACATATTTGAGTTTCATTTAACTTGCTGTACACGTCTATTGATTCATTTACGTATAGATATCCCTTTTGTATTTTTTTTTAATTTATTGCGTTTTAGTGTGAATTATAGCAAAAATTATTTCGGTTCGATTCGAGATCTTGCTGAAATAATTACAAGTATAAATAACAATGTAGGGGTGTGGAGCCAAAAATCTAGATTTCTTAATGATAAAAATTGATAGATTTAAATTAGTCCTTTTCAAATTTGCCAGGAACAATTCCATTGTTAACATTTTTCATTAAATAGAAGATCTAAGGTCACAGCTGATGTAGAATAAAAAGATAAAAAGGATGTAATGAGAACGACTTAATAGTTGGAATATTACTTTATTCCTATAATAATACTCTTTGTATCATTTGCTCCTATTTATATCTGTAAATAGGATTATGTTCAGGATTAAGTATGTTATTACTATTCCCTATACCTTAACTCCCTCCCACAAGTTTACGAACACCTCTCGTAAACTTAAATTAAAAAAAAAATAAAATATGTACCTTAATACTATATACATAATCTTAAAAGAAAAGAGCATAACAATCTTATACTATAGATTTACAATCACATATTACTATATACACTATGTAAAAGAATTAAAAAAAAACATAACAACCCTATACACTAGATTCACAATCAGTTTAGTTACCTCACCAAAACACTGCACAAAAAAAATGTATATACACTTCTAAGGACCGTACATTTTCTGTCTTCCTTCATAAAACTAAAATCATACAAAGAGAGAAGTAAGGACATAAAAGGGAAACATAAAGAAAGAAAAAAATTAAAGAAGATCTTAATCCTAGAAAAGAGGATAAACCCGCTTATATTTGGGTTAACTTGAGTTCACCCATCAGAATTTTTAACTGTTCAATGTGCACCGTCCTCCTTTTCTTGGGGTCGTGGACGCCTTGTATGTTCACAACATTATGTTCGCGAATTACAATCACCCTGAAGGGCCCCTCATAGCGCCTAACCTCCTTGCTCCGGTTGGACCCTATTTTCTTATATACTATGGTTCCAATTCTTATCCTTCCTGTCGCGTTCCTAACCCTGAGAATTTCCTTTTCTACCCTCTTACTCTTTTCTTTCTAACCTTCTCCCACCTGCTAACCAGTGCAATTCTGTTTGCTGCTAACCTTTCCGCCAGGTCCTCGTCTACTATCGTATAGCGCTTGTTCCTTCTATCCCGGAGACCAAATAGCATTTCGAACGGGGAAAACCCTGTTGCCATGTGAATGGAATGGTTATAGGCAGCAACCGCCCTCGGCATCGCCATGTCCGCCTCTAACCCTTTATCGACGTGGAAAACGCGAAGGTGGTCTCCCAGTGTGCTATGGAGCCGCTCTACGTCCCCACTACTCTTTGGGTGCCCCGGGGTACTAATGTGCCACTCCAAGTCCAATGCTCTCATTTCGGTTTTGATGTTGTCATTATCGAACTCCCTCCTTCCGTCCGATGATACCGCGTTCGGAACCCCATAAAACTGAAACCAAGTTCCTAGCGCATTGACGACTGACTCCGCGGACACCATGGCCACTTTGCTAAAGACGTCGATAACCGTTACCCACTTGAAACCCTTCCAAGTGAAATTGTCCACCAGGTCACTTAGCGGTCCTATGGGTGTCTCCGTTTCTTCTTGCTATCCCGTGGGGAGGTGCCGGTCATACCTCGTGGCAAACCTTACACGCCCCAAGTACTTCTTCCACCATCTTTCTCATCCGGATCCAGTAATACTTCCTTTTTAAGGCCTCTAATGTCTCGGTCACGATTTGTTTTGCCTTGATGGTAGGCGAGCGTAACCTCCCGCTGTCTATCTACCTCAGTTATTGTTTCCACCATCAATCGGCATCGTATGAACGTTCTGTCCACCCCAATCTTTTCTGTTCGCCATAGGCGCCGTATCTTCTCCCGCACCGTCGCATTTCCCACGTACAAGTATGAGACTTTCCCCGCTCTATATGTATCGTTCAGAACTCGGACCATTTGCTCCTCTTTTATCCCTGGTTCCGACCAGATAGTCGCTATGCGTGATTTACCGTACCGCGTATACTTGATTTTGGTTAGCTCGGTGGTTTTGGTCTTCCAGGTGATATGATTGGGCTTATCATTGACCATTTCCTCCCTCTCTTCCATATTTAATATCGTCGAATTCATGCCTCAACACCTCCCTCCAAACCGTTAACTTACTCACGGCTCCAATACGCGATCCGTCAATTACTCGCTGGCATTTGTATACTCTCTTACCCAACCGGATATGCCACTTCTCTTTCCAAGTACGCACGCTCGCGCCTACCTGCCCCAACAAATCACATCCGACAATACCTTGATATTCGCGGGGCATCTGCTCCACATTTACCCGCAAACTATTCCCTGTCTCCTAAAATTCCTTCCACGTGATTCCTAACTCACCCAACACTCTACAGCCCCCCCCCCCCCCCTTGGTGATTAACTTTCATCCACATACCTGCAACTGGAGAGCCTTTTCCTTACCGCACATCTTCTCCACAGCGCCCTTTGACATCAGCGTCTTGGAGCTCCCGGTGTTCACCATGCACCTCACTCCATTCTCCAACTCAATTATTGGCAACCAGCTATCGCGTTGAACCCTTACGTTGTTGCACGTTAACGCGCGGTCGCCTCTCCTCAAGCACCCTCCTCATGCCCTGCTATGCTTCCTCTTCTCGTCAGATGCTTGTCGCCGTCCTCGGTTCTTTGTCGCTCTTCTCCGTTTAGAATTCCAGCCATCTTCCTCGCCGCTGTATACCGACTCCTCCTCCGTTCCGGAACCTCCTGATAGCTCCGATGCCTCTTCGGATGAAGAGCTCCTTCGTACTAATCGGGATCTTCGTCGTAGTTCCTGGGCGTTTACCTCCATAGGTTCGCCTCGTGTTCCTTCCCTACAGCGAAAGATGTGCCCTTCCATACCGCACTCGAAACATTTTGTGCGGGGGCACTGCGCTACAAGATGTCCTGTTTTACCACACCGTGGAATCTCCTTTCTTCTCTTCTCGGTCCCCCTTTCTGTTTAGGTAGTCCAGTCTTTATATCGTTCCAGGCTGGCCTCTCTTTAGCCGGACGATGCTTACGCGACGCAGCTGGAGTGAACCGTGGTCGCCTGAAGGGAACTCCACTCCACATCGCCTCCTTCTCTATGCGCCTCTTCCTCCCGGGCACCTGAATCCACAAGCTCCTGAGCGCATTCGGTAAACACCTGATCGGAGGGAAACCCCTCTTTCCTTCCGGTTTCCGTGGCTAGTTGCACCTTCCAGACGTTGCCCAAAAACGCCATACGGGCTGCCGTTTTCTCTGCCGGCGCTGTCTCCCACATCGTCTCCATCAGTTTGTTGTATCGTGCCAGCATCACTGCTGCATACTGACTGAAAGTCTAATGATTTTGTCTCCTTTCTCGTAAGAGCTGGTAAATATCTTCCTCGATGGACCATCTTCCTCCGGAAAACGCCTTATTAAATTGTTTTTTTACGCCTTCCCATGAGGTCCCCTCATTTGCTTGTATTTGGTTTAAAATGTTCCTATTCACTCTACAAATGAGGTCTGCCTTCAGTGACTCAGCGTCTTGAGAATCGAGTAAATTATCTGCTGCCTTAGCTTCAATTCCGGCTAGCAGCCTATCACCACGTTTAATAAAATGATTAAGTTTACCTACTTCACCAGTGAACATCTCTAAATCGGAAACTGCCCTCCGCAGCTTCTGGGCGGTGGCCACTCTCACCTTCATCCAGGCCAAAGTGTTTGCATGCGCTTCAGCGAGTGTATTTTGCGGTAGCTGACTTGGCCCCACATTAAGAACCGGCTCTCTTAAAATTCCTTCGGGCCTTTGTTCGTCCGTCATCTCCTCTTGTCACAGAAGGAACTAAAAAAAAAGTTTTTACGCACGTTAAGCTCCGGGTTTCGGCACCAGTTATGAAGTCTCAGCTGATGTAGAATAAAAAGATGAAAAGGATGTAATGAGAACAACTTAATAGTTGGAATATTACTGACTTTATTGCTATAATAATACTCTTCATATCATTTGCTCCTATTTATATCTGTAAATAAGACTAAGTTCAGGATTAAGTATGTTATTACAATTCCCTATACGTTAGCTTATATATATATATATATATATATATATATATATATATATATATATATATATATATATATATATATATATACATTTCTATTGCATTTTAATGAATAAATTTACTTAAAATTTGATAGAAATATTTTCTTTCTAAAATTATGTGTTTCATTCAAGTTTATTACTGCATGTCAGTTTTTGTTTTGCTGGTCCAAAGCAAACTAATCTGAACTGATCTGTCACATGGATAGAAATAATAAAAAACAAATTATTGTTACAAGTTATGATTTATTTTTAGGTTTGTATAATTTTCACATTATTCTTTTGCTTCTTACGGTTTAGGATTTACTGATTTTCAAGTTTAATGTGATGGGTTGAAACGCTCCTTTGTATGCATTATTGCAAAGGTATTGGGCTGTAAGTTAAAGTTAGTAACTTCAACTAACTAGTCGTAGTCAAATTCGTGGCGAAACATTTTTGGATGACAGCTCGCGGACGTCTGCCATGGGAACCACTCTGGCTCTAATCTGATTTTGAATAAATTCTTGAGCGATATGCTCTGGCAAATGAAAAACTGTAAAAATAATGTTAATTGAAAATTTCGTATTTTTTTTTATTATTTAAATACGGCTGGATTTTATTTAATTAATGTTTTGAATGATTCTAATACGATTCACATGCCCTGTTTAAAGATAATAGGCACGTAAAAAATAAAATAAAAAACTTTGGTTGGAATTTATCGCATATTTTTATTGATATTTACTAATATACTAAACAAATCCTATTGTAAATGTGAGGTGTACTGGCAGTAACGCAACATGTCAATGATTTGTAAAGCATGTAAACAATTTACTTTAATTTAATATTAAAAAATAAAATAGATAAATTTTCGAATATTTAAAAATCATTATATTTTGTGGAAAATTTAGTAAATAAATTAGAGGCTGAGCTCATGAAAGTCAAGGGGAAATCGTGATAACTACGATAACATGTACAATTATAACACCTTATGCAAATAATTAATTATAATATTAACTAAATATAATTATCTCTGAAATTGCTACACCGGAATTCACTATCTTTGCATTTGTTTTTGTTTTTTTTTTAATATTTTACGGCGGCAAAGCCGTAGTGTAGATTTATATAAATCGTCCGTTTCATTGTTTTTTTTAGCACATTAATTAATCACACAATTTCAAAAAGTCAAATTTTCATAACTTATAACAATATTTTAATTTTGTACATTACATACATGTCTTAAACAACCGGAAACTGCTCATCGTTTTCGACATTTTTAACATTTACTAGACAAACGCTCAAAGCTTCCTATTTACTAATGTTAAGGGCCCCAGGGTGTATGGCTAATCAAACTACACTTACATATTAAACACTAATTTCTTTAAAAACTAATAAATACAGCTAAATTGTTAATCCAATATAAACTAACAATAACAATTATCACTCAGGTCTCCTCTATATCTAATTACAATAATTTCTATAATAAGGTAATTGTTCGCGCCAATCGGCGCTCTTGTGAAAAGGAATATATAGATTTTACATAGTCATGCCTTCTACCGAATTCCTTGATTAATCGGCCCTTTAGTTTTACCATAGCTACCCAGAGGGCAGTTGACTTTGACTCTCGGGAACTAAAAGATGTGGCTTCTTATCGCGTCCACTAATCCCAGCTTGACCAGACCTACTCACTGAATCGCTGTCTTCTGAACGAGTACGAGCGAATTACCTTTTATCCAAGGCCTATGGTCTTCCTGTCTATGTATACCCAAGGCTAAGATTAGCCTTCCAAAATTTTGCTTTCAAATTGTTTCTTATGATATTTAATAAAGACACAGTATCCCCTGCAAATGAGTGGTGATTTGAGAGGAAGATATCCTGACCGAGTATATCAGCCTACAGGAATCATTCATCCGCCGGCGATTCTCTTGGAGGCCTCTGAGAAGTCGCGGAGGTACATCGGCGGCTGCACCAAGGTGAGTGATTTTCTCTTTAATATTTGGTTTGGTTATCTTCTAAATAAGATTTCCCCAAAATTGCGAACACTCCTTTTTATAACTTTACATACAGTCCATTACCTAAAGGCTGATGTGATTTCTGAGGAGTCGCATCAGAAAATATCACGATCATTGATCAAACAGTAATCCTTATCCTAAATAACTTAGTTCCAGATTACACAAATACACATAAGATTCTATAACACTGATGCACAGAGACTGTCACTACTTTCATTGACACAGTCTCATCACTGACACAAAGTCATTGCCACTGGATAGTCACTGACTCATAACTGACACTTGACCACATTCACTGACACAGGTTTTTCACAACTACGTTTGCTGACACATGATAATCATTAACATCTAATGCAAAACTTAAAAAACAAAAAAAAGCATATTGAATTAAAATTTCATTTTAACTTTATTTATTCCTCCGAGGCGCCTGAAAAGAAGATGCCCCTGGGACCTTCTAATATAGTACTTCATTATATAAAGCTATTATAAGTGCTATCAATGGGTAGTTGCTTTAAAAACAAGTGACGTGTCATTTCTATCAGTATCATCATATTTACTTGATGTATTATATTCGTATATACAGTTGTAAATTTCAATAAATGGGAATGAAAAAAAAACAAACAATTATTAAAGAAAAGAATACTTATTCCTTTTATTTAATTATTTTTTAAATAATCCTAACATGTTTTATATTTTTCTTGGTCCGTTCCTAAAGATTTTTATTTTTTTATTTTAGTTAATAATGACGAGGCCTACAAATCACCCTCTTGTCGATTCAGTTTCCTGATTTTAATAAATCGTTTAGTTTCTTCCATAACTTTACCAATTTTATTTGAATCATATTTTCTTGGCACAGCATGTAATTTTGTGAATTGTAAAAACAAATTATATAAGAAACAAAGAAATATTAATAATTATTTGAATCATATATTTGACACAGACAAAATATTTTCAGCTTGAATAAGTGCTTAATTTTGGCTTACTCCAGCAAGATGGCCGAAAATATGGTTGACTTCAAATTTGTTATTGAAACAATGGAAGATGTTATGACGAAGGGCATGAAGAAAGAGTTAAAACCTAAACGTCAGGACTCACTAACGTTTTTAAAAGAGTACGTAAGTAATCTTTGTACTCAATCTAATGATTTAGGTAATAAATCAGGGGTCACTATAGATAACCTATCCCCAAATAAAAAAATTAGTTATTCCTCAATTACAAAAAAAAGTGGTAACGAAAGTACAACATAGACCTGTTTTTAAAGCTATTATTAAGCCTAAACAGTCATTACAACCCAATTAGATCACGAAAGAATTCAAAACCATAATAAACCCAAAAGAATTAAGAATTCCTTTTCAAAAGGTTATGGAAACTAAAAAAGGGTCTTTGGTAATCCAAACTGACCGTGAAAGAGATTTAAATAAAATTGAAGAGAAAATTAAAGATTCAAACACAATGTCGTACCGTAAATTATCGAAAAGAAATCCGCGGGTTTTAGTTAAATTTATCGAGGAGGACATAATCTTAGATAACATAATAGAGTACATGGTGGCTCAAAATGAAGAAATACCCCTTCAAAAAGATAAAAAAAGGCCGGTAGTTATACTAAAAAACAGAAATAATACTAGACACGCAGTATTAGAAGTTGATGCAGGGACCAGAGAACTACTGCTCTATAATAGGATTAGCCTGGGCCATCAAAAAGTTATCATTCAAGATTATTTTAGAATAAGAAGATGCGGGCAGTGCTTGAAGTTTCACCACAGTACTAGAGATTGCAGAGGGACTGTGGCATGTTCAAGATGTGGAGGAGGACATTCGGCGAATGATTGCACGTCTCAAGAAATCAAATGCATAAGCTGCGAAAATTTCAATAAAGTTACAAGAAGTCAGCAGAAGCGCTCTACTTGCCATTCTGTATTCGACCGAAACTGCCCTTCATACTGCCAATACAGAAATTGGCATCCAACACTGACGACAACATCCCTCTCCAGTAAGTCTCAAAATACATTATTTCAACTACATACATAGACTGTACACAATGCATTTTATTTATTTATGACGTATAGACACTTAAATATTATACAGCTCAACACACATCATTCAAAATACACTTCAAACATGCTACAACAATATATAAACATCAAAAACATAGATATTTTGTTGCTTCAAGAACCTTACACAAGGTTAAACAAAATAGTAGGTTATAGTAAATCGTATGTTTTTCAAATTATAGATAAAAAACCCAGGGCTGGCATTGTAATAACTAATAAACATATCGATGCTTGCATGATAATGAAATATTCTGATTCCGATTTTATTTGCTTAGAATTAACATATGGAAAATTGAAATGGATTTTGATTAGCGCATATTTCGACATAACCCATTGTATAAATTCAGACTTACAAAAATCAGAAAAAGTATTAATCTATTACAGCAATTATAATATTATTATAGGTATTGATTCAAATGCCAGGTCTAAATATTGGTTTGATAAACGCACGAATGCAAGGGGTAAACTAATGGAAACCTTTATTGTGGAAAATGATCTGTTTTTATTAAATACTGACTCAGAACTAACAACTTTTCAAGATGCGAGAGGTAACAGTAATATCGATCTTACTTTAATAAATACAAACGAAACTCGACATAACCTTGTACAAAACTGGACGATTTCAAGAGAAACTAATTTTTCGGACCACAATATGTTGACATACCAACTACACGTATACGGGAATGACTGGACAGCAGAGAAAATCAAAAACTTTGTATATTTGACAGAAAATGGTGACTGGGAAAAATTCATGACTAACTTAAGACATCAATTTATGAAACAATTTTTACCGCAACACATTCATACCAACTGGGAATGGACAGAAAATGAGACAGAAGACCTGATAATTAATGATATATTCCACCTTTCGACTGAAAGCATAGTTAATAAAATTACAAAATCTATTACGAAATCTGCAACATTGCATTCAAAAGATCCGGAAACTTTAAACGTCGAACTGAAGACCGTTCCGTACCTTGGTGGAACCCTGAACTGACTAACTTACGAAGACATACTAATCATCTTAGGAAAATATATCAACGGACAAACCATGACGGAATACTAAGGGAAATAAAAAAAATTGAATATCTAAAAAGTAAGCATGAATACCAAAAACATTTTAAGAATTCTAAATTAAATTCTTGGAAAACATATGCTACTGCTTCTACTGCGTGGCAATGGCCTTATAAATTTGCAACAAACAAAATTAAATCTCACAGTTTACTCTCAACAATAATGACCCGACCAGGAGCATTCACAACAGACACTCAGCAAACATTAAATCACGTACTGGATAAAATAATTAAAGATGACACAACAAATAATGACAATAATGAACATAGACAAATGAGACTAGACGTACTTACCCCACCCAATAACGAAGATGACGAAATATTAGATACAATTAAACAATTAAATGATAAAAAAGCCTGTGGAATAGACAAAATAGACTCTCGAATAATTAAGAAAATTGCTGAAACTTTTCCAAAATTGATTACAGCTATTTATAAAATTCTATTTAAAAGAAAGGAATTTCCAAAGAACTGGAAAGTGGGTAAACTAGTTCTAATTCCTAAATCAAATTCATATTCACTTAGACCATTGAGTATGCTTCCTGTGATGGGTAGGGTTTTTGAAAAAATATTAAAAAATAGACTAATGTACCACCTAACGACTAATGAAATACTTGACAGACATCAATTTGGATTTAGACCACAATCTGGAACTGACCAAGCCCTCAACGAACTAAGATAGAGGGAGAGGTTGAAATCGGGTTGGAGAGGTGGTCCGATGAGGGAGGGGAGTTAAGCGTGCACATCATGGAGGGCATGTCCAAATCGTATGATGGGATCCTGGGATGTGATTTACTGGAAAGAGTGGGGGGGAGGATCCGAAATAATAAGGGTATTTGGACAGTGAAAATCGGGCGGAGGAAATACAGATGTTGCGCAGTGAAAAAGGGGTGTAGTGATCAAATCGGGGTAGTAAACAGGGAGAAAGATTGGAAGGGGGCTATAATGAGAGGATTCGGGGACATATTCTTCAAGGAAGGGGACAAGTTAGGGGTTACCGGGAGGACGTTCCATGAGATACCACTGAAGGAGGAGCGCGTGTCTTATATGAAGGAGAGGAGATACCCGCAAGCGCTGAGGAAACACATCCGGGAGGAAATCAGGAGTCTTCGGGAACAGGGAATAGTGGTAGACAGCACGTCTCCATACAATAGCTCGTTGTGGATCCGGGGAGGAGAAGTATCGGGTTGTTATCGATTACCGCAAATAGAATGAAAACACCAAAGATGAAAAATATCCAATTCCGAGGTTCGAAGACATCTTAGATAGGCTAAGCGGGGCGGTGATATTTAGCACTCTTGATCTTAAGGCGGGGTATCACCAGATTAAGATGGACCAGAGGGATCAATGCAAAACCGCTTTTACATTCGAGCGCGGACATTATGAGTTCACTAGAATGCTGTTTGGGCTTAAAAACACGCCCATCACATTCCAAAAGCTTATGGACGAACTATTGAGGGGAATCGATGAGAATTCGTGCCAAATCTATATGGACGACCTTCTAGTTTTTAGTAAGTCCGAGCGGGAACACGTTGAAAATTTAAGGGCGGTTTTTGAAAGGATCCGGCAGTTCGGGCTAAAACTTTCGGTAGAGAAATCGCGTTTTGGGGGAGAGCGAAATCAAATTATTGGGGCCCTCCATTTCGAAGGAAGGTGTTAAACCGGATAAAGGGAAGGTGGAAGCGATCGCGAAAATGGCGATCCGACGGGACGTAAAGGGAATCCGGCGGTTGATGGGGTCCCTCAATTATTATAGGCGCTTCGTACCCGAAATGGCGCGCTTCCTAGTCCCCATTAATAATTTGTTGAAAAGGCGGCGGAAAATTTTTATTTCTCCGGATGGAGAATAATATTCGGAGGTGTATGGAGGAGTTGCAGAAGGAACCGGTTCTCGCGTTTCCGGACTTTGAGAAAACGTTCACCAAAACAACAGACGCGAGTGAGTATGCGATGGGGGCGGTTTTGTCACAAGAGGGCGAGAAGGGAGATAGGCCCGTAGCGTATGCTAGCAGACGGTTAACCGACGCCGAATCGAGGTACAGCGCCCTGGTATGGGCTGTGGATCACTTCCGGCCGTACGTTTTCGGGAGGAGGTTTCGAGTGCATACTGATCATAGACCCCTACAGTGGGTAGGGAAGTTTAAGGAAACCTCTGCGAGAGTGACAAGGTGGAAGGAGTTTCTCAACCAATACAACCTTTTGGCCGATTGGTTGTCGCGCGCGGTTATGGTGAATGCGGTAGAGGATAATGAGCCGGGGCCGTCAGGGGATATCCGGCAGTTTCTAAGAGAATGGACTCCGGAGGGTGAGGGTGGTGAGGATACACAGAGTGCAAATAATGAGCCCCATGGAGAGGGAAATGAGTCCCAAGAAGACAAAAGTTCCGCGGACGAGAGACCCACAGATATGGAGGAAATAGATGACATAATTAATGATAAGAAGGAACAGATCATCTGGAAAAACAGGACTGAGGGTCTCCCGAGTATGGGAGAAGTACCATTATAACCATATGAACGGAACCGGGGATCAGGGAAGAGTCCATGGTGAAATTATTGCAAGGGGTGACTAAGCCGAGAAGGACGTACCACCTATATATTGGAAACGCGACCATATGGGATAGGGTAAAGAGACTGTGGAGAGAAGAGAAAATAGGGGTCGATCGGCCTTTTATCAAATGCGCGAGGTTGGTAGAGGTAATTCAAGACGGTGAGCGCCAAAAAGAGGTAACCCTTTCTTATCACCAGGGGAAGACCAATCACCGGGGTACACAAGAGACTCTCAGGGTGTTAAAACGGAGGTATTTCTGGTGGGGCATGAAGCGGACGAATCAAGAGGTCATTGGGTCGTGCGAGGTATGCCTCACCACGAAATACGACCGGCATCCCCCAGGGTGGGTTCAAGAGGAGACGCCCACGGTAGAATTCCCATTAGCAGACCTTCAGGTGGACACGTTTACGTGAAGGGGCTATAGGTGGGTTACCATCCTGGACGTGTTTAGCAAGATTGTGCAAGCTTACTTGGCGCAAAATAAATCGGCGGAGTCAGTGTTAGGAGCGTTACGGTCGTGGTTCAAGGTTTATGGGGTTCCGGATAGAATTTCGTCGGACGGGGGTCTCGAGTTCGACAATGCACAGGTTAGGGCAGAGGCCAAGGAACTCGAGATCAGGTGGCATATAAATACACCAGGGCATCCCAAGGGCAGAGGGGGTATCGAAAGACTGCACAGAACCCTCAGCGAACATTTACGGAACTATCAAGTGGATAAGGGTTTAGAGCCGGATGTCGCGATAACAATTCTATCCACACTGTAACGGGATATTCGCCGGTAGAAATTGGGTTTGGGCTCCGAGAGCGAAGGCGCGATTTTCGGGTTACTGTAGCGGAGGAAGAAATGGTGAATTCCATCTCCAATCGCCATTGGGTATTCGGGAAGCTGTGGGAGTAGGTGCGTGAGCGCATAGTCCGAGAAAAACAAAAGCGGGTTGAGCGGGAGAATGTAAGGGTGCGCGATGTCACAGGTAGAATTAAAATCGGAATGGTGGTGTATAGAAAGAAAAGTAGCAACCGCGGCAAGGAGATCTGTCGCTATGAGGGGCCATTCCGAGTGATAGCTATCAGAGAGCACAATGTACTCACGTTGGAAAGTATTAAGGAGCCGCGAAAGCGGAGAAACGTACATATAGAGCAGATTAAGCTCCCGATTAAGGAGCAAATTATTAGATAATTTTGTTGTAGATAAGTTGTGAGCAACGGAAAAGAAAAGTTTTTTTTTTGTGTGTATTTTTTTTTTTGATTTTTGAAGGAAAAATATATGTTTTTTATTATAATTAATTGTTTTGTACTAGAGAAACGGAGAGGAGAAATTTTGTTTAGTTCAAAGAGCGTATTTTTTTTTTTAATTTTTACTTTTAGCTTGTATATAAAGTAGAAGTGTATATAGAGAATAGTAGTTTTATTTGTGTAGATATTAGGAGTATTTTATCTTACCTAGTGTCAGGAGAATTTTATTTTATTTTATTTTTTAATTTTGTGAGTGTGTGCTATTCTATTGTAAGGAGGATTTTTATTTTATGTTTATGTGTGTGTGTATCTTAGTTGTAAGGTAGGCTTAAGAAATAGTATTAGTTTTTGGTATTATTGTATAAAGGTCATTTTTATATTACTTTGTAAGATTAGGAATTAGTGTAAAAGTTTGTTTTTAAGTTTATCAGTTGTACTTCGTACCAAATAGGATTAGTGAATCTTGTACCAGGATAGGATTATAGTGTTTATTAAATGTTATCAGTTTGCTTCGGCCTTTGACCAAGTGGGAATTAGACTATGGACTCCTTAATACCCAATTGGTACTAAGCGACCATTGTATAAAGTTTATGAGAATTATTCATAAACTGGGGAGGGGCAATCAAGGTCCAAAGCCATACAGTATTAGAGTTAATCCTCAGTAACATAAATAAACAATGTCAAACTGTATATAAGCAGCCGCATAAGAGCAATAAAGTCAATTGTTATCTAACAGTCATTGCGTGTCTTTATTGAGCCCTTTTTATTCTTTTTTTTAAAGTTTTATTTTTATACCATTTAACTTATATATATATAAAGGTTTGATGTGTCTGTGGTGAAATATAGGATGCTATGCAAGTGAAAATGATTTTAGTTGTGATAACCAAACGGGAAACGATAATTTTTTTTTTATTATATATTTATTGAAATTTACAACTGTACATAAAAAAAAACAAAAAAAAAAAACATACATCCAGTAAATGTTATAATAAGATAAAATAATAAAATGACAATGGCTTGTGAAGCAACTACCCACTGGTAGCACTTCAATAAAAGTTCTATTTAAGAAGGTTCCGAGGCCATCTTCTTTTCAGACGCCTCGGAGAGTTATTTGGAACAGATTGGGAAGCGAGTTGAGAGACTAGTGGATTTGAGTGGTTATGGAGTTTACTATGAAAGGATAGGTATCTGGTTTGGGCTAAATCAGCAACATATGGAACATTGAGTTCTTTATGGATAAGTTTATTTGTGACAAAGTAAGGATTTTGGATTGCAAGGATTGGATACGAGATGAGTTAGATGGTTTAGTCGAGCCCCAAAGCTCAATTCCATAAGTCCAAATAGGTCTAATAACTGTCATGTAAATGAGTCTTTTGTAGAAAATAGGAAGTTTCGAACGTTTGTCTAGTAAGTGTTGAAGATAGCAGCGCCTCGACCTAGGCAATAAAAAGGGATATAGAAGAAATCGGTCACATCGTAAGTAATATTTCAAATTTTCTCCATCCCATAGAGACGTATCCACTTCCGTTATTTTTTGTTGATTTAGAGCCAGCCAAAATAACATTAAAGTATTTGAAATCACCAGGCTGGTCTATTCAGTCATCCGATTTGAACAACCTGGACAGAGACCAACAATCGTGCAATGCACTAAATGCCAAAATCTTGGACACACAAAGGCATATTGTTATCACCCTCCAAGGTGCGTAAAATGTTCAGGTCCACATGCCACAGAAACGTGTCTGAAGGCTCCTGATACTCCTGCAAAATGTGTCTTATGCAATTATGACCATCCTGCTAATTACAAAGGCTGCTTAGTATACAAAAATACACAACGGCAAAGATTACTTAATGCAGCTTTTAAAAATCAACCTCAAAAGACAGTTAGTCAAGAAAGTCGAAAACAGGACTCTACGAAAATTCAGTTTGAAGAGACCCAAAATCCTATACTAGAAAATCAACCCTCAACTTCAGCAGTCACTGATGCGCCACGCAGGGAACCGCGAGCATCGTACACATCACCACACGTCCGCAGCAGTAACATCCTCAACAACCTCGAAATCAGACGCCTCAAATCTCCCAACCTCATCCTCTGATTTCCAAATTCCAACAATCCCGTCAACCTCCAAGTCAGTACAATGACCACTCCTATCACCATCTAGACCCTACGGGTAAAACTACCACCTGAGACCCAACATCCAGTTACTTCTCAAACGTACTTTCCAACATACCCAACTTCCAAAGACCAAACTACCCCTACCATCCAAAGATGGGATCCCTCCCCAGCCCAACATTCCCGGGCCAACAAATACCCTCCATCCTATTCCCAACCAAAATCCATCATTCCTCACAGAACTGAAAGAAACAATTAGACCTCTTTTATTTCCCTCCTCACCAGAGTCCTTTCTGAAGTCCCATTCAACATCCCAAAATGAGCAATAAGCCCCTGTCAAGCAATAGCTGTCATTTTGTGGAATGCAAATGGTCTGCATAATCATCGAGACGAACTTGACGCATTTCTACATGACAATCACATAGATATAGCCCTACTTACCGAAACCCATTTCACAATACAAACATTTTTTCAGATACCTGACTACATTACTTACAGATCAGACCACCCAGACAACACAGCCCATGCTGGTTCTTGCATCCTTATCCATAAATCAATACTTCATTCTCTTGTCCCTTCTACTCCAACTGACACCATTCAATCCACTTTAGTATCCGTCTCGACTCGTCCTTTCAATGTAACGTTTTCAGCTGTATACTGACCTCCTGGAAATTCCCTCTCTTATAACCATCTTGATTCCTTATTCCGATCTCTCGGTGCGCGCTTTATTGCTGGAGGAGAGTACAACGCTACACCAGCGATTGGGTTGTAGGACATCCAACTCCCGTGGCAGCATTATATACCGTGTTTCATCCTCCAACTGTTATTCTGTCCTTTCTCCCTTAAATCCGACTTATTGGCCTACATCTTTCAAAAACATCCAGACATCCTGGATATATTCATTTCTTCCCAAATTTCCTTCTCTCATACCTCTGTCAAATCCCTGGATGACCTTTCATCAGACCATAGCCTTGTTCTGCTTCTCTTGCAAATACCGTCCCTAAACCCTCAACTCCCAGACTAATCACAAGACGAGTAGACTGGGACAAATTTCGTTATGACTTAGGAAATAAGTTAGACTTAAAAATTCCACTAAAACAAAACATGCTATCGACACTGCCATAAATAAACTCACCATCTCAATAACAAGCAGTATTAACGAAAACACATCACGTAGGAAAAAAAAAAAAATTCTCTTCAAAGTAACTTACAACATATTTGCGTATTTTTAAGAGAAAAACGTAGAGCAAGAGCGAAGTGGCACAGGACTAGGTATCCATAAGATAAAAATAATTACTGCAAACTTACAAACAAACTTAAGACAGAAATTAAGAAATAAAAACTTCAGAAATTACAAGACTACACAGAAAAACTTAATACTACCGACAAATCTTTGCGGAACACCACTAAAAAACTACTGAACTACAGAAACTATAATCATCCCCTACTTACCGAAGCCAAAACCTGGTCAAAATCTGATGAAGAAAAATCACTCATTTTTGCCCAGCACCTTTTCCAAACTTTTAAATCATTCTGATATCCTTAATCCTACTCATTTAGAATATATTGAAGCAGAACTTAATATCCCACTTCCAATGTCCTCTCCCCCTAAAGCATTCCATTCTTCAGTAATATCAAACATCATTCATAGATTAACTTCAAGCAAAGCCCCTGGACATGACCTAATTACATCCCATATTCTTAAACTCCTTCCTCTGAAAGCCATCCTATTCCTAACATACATATACAATGTTGTCCTCCGTACCACATATTTTTCGGACTCCTGGGAATTATCTATAGTTAAGATGATCCCAAAACCCAAAAAGCCACCCGAGTTCCCATCCTCATACCGTCCTATTTCACTTTTGCCAACCATGGGTAAAATCATTGAAAAACTAATTTTAAAACGTTTGTATCCCATCCTAGATTCCCATCATGCAATCCCAGACCACCAGTTAGGATTCCGAACATCACACTCCACAATCCAGCAATGTCATCGTGTGGTGGACGTTGTCTCCTCTGCGCGGAATGAATGAATGAATGAAAATAAATTTTATTCTGGGGCCCTTGCCCCTTAAGAATAATTACAATGAACAATTAATGGCTACCTAGCATACCGTACATATAATTAAGAAATATGATAAAAGCAAGGAAAATATAATTAAAATTAAATTTGGAATTTAAAAGAAATTAAATTAAAAATATAAGTATTGTTACATATTTTAAAATATCACACAAAAAACAAATTATATCTTGAGGTTAGAAACTAAGATAAGTTACTAAAACAAAAATAGAGAAAATTTAACAAAGACTCAATGAAATCAAATACAACAATCAAAGCTGCGAAATATAAATTATCTGGAAAGATAATGTGTTTTATCTGATAAATAATATAAATTATGTCAAAACCAATTCAGTGCAATAGTACTAGACTAATACTATACAAAATCAATATTGTATACTGAATGTTCATATCTCATTTTAAGAGATATTTTCTACATCTATATGACTATTAGATTGAATATCCAACAGGTAAATGAAAAGTCGGGATTTGAAGCTGTTATGAGAGGAGGAATGGCGAATGATGGAAGGGAGGGAATTCCAGAAGTTGGAAGCTCTAGATATAAAGGAACGTTTGAAGGATGTTGTGTTGAAAGGAGTTAGGTAGAGGTCTGAGGAACGAGATCTGGTTTTGCGGGAGCTCACTGACGATTTTAATGTTAAAGCTTCTAAGATATAGGAAGGTGATTGAGAGGAAAGAGATTTGTAAAGGAACGAACCAAGAAAGTACTGTCGACGGAAGGAAGGAAATAACCATTTTAATTTGGTGTAGTGGTGGGAAATATGTTCGTGGCGAGGTATTCTCAGAACGAATCTCAGACAGCAGTTCATTACCCTCTTTAATCTTGCCTCTTGAGATTTCGAGAGACCTCCATACACCACACTACCATAATCAAAATGGGGGAATATGAGGGACGTAATTAACAGTTTGCGGATTGACTGTGGAAGGAAATTACGGGATCGGTTTAGGAGTCGAAGGAAGGAGATTGATCGTCGGGTAATAAGGGAAATATGGTCTTTCCAAGAAAGGGTTTGGTCTAGGACAATGCCAAGGTTCGAAACGGACGGATAGAAGTTTATGGGATAGGAATCTATGGAAAAGTTAGGAATTGTGGGCAGGGAGTTAAGAAGGACTTTAGAACCTAAAACAATAGCCTTTGATTTGTTTGCCATTTAATTTCAATTTATTATCAGAGGCCCAAGAGGCTATCGTGTCGAGATCTGCTTGGATATTTGTGATGGCGGTTTGTAGTTCGTTAGGGAAAAAGGAAAGGTAAATTTGGGAATCATCGGCATAGAAGTGAGAGGAACAATGTTTAATGAGGGGATAAAGGTCATTAATGTAAGCGCTAAATAGTGAGGGTGATATTGAGGAGCCCTGAACTACACCAGAGTTGATTGGAAGAGGAGAGGAAGGCGGAAGATTAGGGATTTGGACTACCTGAGTGCGGTCAGATATAAATGATTGGATCCATCTAATCGCACTATTGGAAAAGGAAAAGTTGGATAGTTTAGATAGGAGTAGATTGTGATCGATGGTGTTGAAGGCTTTACTGAAATCAAGGAGAATGAGAATGGTAATTTTGTGCTGGTCCATGGCAAGGTGGATATCTGAAGTAATTTTTGCAAGGGCTGATTGTGTGGAATAGCCAGTCCTAAACCCGGACTGAAAAGGATTAAGGTGTTGCTCAAGGAAAGAGGATATCTGGGCTTGAGTTAGGTGTTCTAAGGGTTTGGAAAGGCTAGATAATTGGGAGATGGGTCGGAAGTCTTTTTCGGAGGATGGGTTAGGGACTTTATTTAAGGGAAGGACGCGAGCTTTTTTCCAGGCAGATGGAAATATTGAGTTCTGCAGGGAGAAGTTATAAATGTGGAGTAGAGGTGCTAGGATTATAGGAAGACACAACTTAATAAAGCTTGCTGGGATTCCATCAGGTCCCAAAGATTTAGAACGTGATTTCATCACAGCTTCTATTAGCTGAGAGGGCTCGATATAGGAAAGGAAGAATTTATCAGGATCAAAGTCATTATTATTCGGATTGTAAGCTGGAAATGAGGAGTGTGAATCGGATGAAGTAAAATACTTGTTAAGTTCGTCTGGAGTAATATGATAGGAAGGAGATGATTTAGATTGTAAGGAGGGGATTTGGCGGAGGAGTTTCCATTTTTGGCGAGAGTCTGAGTGCTCAGAAAAGGTTTTCTGGTAATATAGGAATTTGGATCGACGGATGGTTGATTGGGTTCGGTTACGGAGGGATTTAAAGGTTATTAGGTCTTCGGGATGTTTAGTTCGGATATATTTTCTTCTGGCAGCGTCTCTGGTTCTCATCAACTCTCTGATTTCTCGATTTATCCATGGTGCTGGAGGACGGCGCATTGTTACTTTTTTTTGTGGAGCATGTTTATTTAGGATGGATAGAAGAATGGAAGTTAAGGATTCGACCATAGGATCTAAGGACGGTATGGAGTAGAAGGCGTTCCAGTCTATAGATTCGAGATCGGATTGGATCATTTCGAAAGTTAAGGAATCTATATTGCGGTATGTTATGGTTCTAGGAGTGAAGGAAGGGACCGGGATATCATAGGAAATTGCTATTAAATCATGGGCGGAAAGAGAGGGTATTGGATGTTGGGAGTGTGTCAGCATTTTTGCGGGACAGTCAATAATATGTAAATCAAGCCAAGTATCCGAGTGAGAAAGGTGATGGGTGGCAGAATAGGGAACTATGAAGAGACCTAGGGATTGAAAGAGGTTATTAAAGTAATGTTTGTCGGGATTATCGGTTAAAAAATTTGCATTGAAATCACCGGCTATGATAATGTGGTTATAAGATGGAACTATGGAGAAAAGGAAGGATTCAAGACTTGGATCGAAGGGTACTTGTGGGGGGCGGTATATGACGGCGTACAGGATAGTTTGGGTGTTGACAGTAATTTCAGTAAATAGGTATTCTATATGCGGGGAACCTGGATTGGTCGAGGAGTGGAGGACACGGGATCTGAGTGATTCATGAATGTAGAGTGCAACTCCACCGCCAACACGGTTCGCCCGATCATGGCGCAGGAGGTTACAGTGAGGTAATGAGACTGAGGACGAGGGAATAAAAGGTTTGAGCCATGTTTCGGAAACCGCAATTACATGGTAAAAGTTCTGCTGGAAATGGAGTAGGAATTCGTCATAATGGGCAGGGATAGATTGTGCATTAACATGACATGCCGTGAGTATATTATTCATAGTAAGGTTTAAGGAAGGATAGGGTCAATAAAGGCTTAGTGGTAAGGGTAATTATAGGATTCGGTTTGGATAAGGCTATTAGTGGTAAGTTCACAATTTTATGGTAATACAGGATGTTGCAATAAGGGAAACACTTTATCCAATATAACAAATATAGATGGATAATCCAAAAAAAATAAATAAAAATAGAATAATAAAAAAAGTAAAATTTAAAGTAAGTGATGTCCTGGAAAAAGTTTTTACACATTCAAAAATAGATAGGAACATTCTTGTTAAGTAAAGAAAAAAAATAACCATTTGAAACCAAAGAGGAAAAATAAATAAAATATCGTTTCTTAAATAAATCTTCGATTTGATAATGGGGATGCTTAAGCTGAGATATCGATGGTAACAGAGTAGTTTTTTCTCAAGAGAAAACATCTAAGTCCTCTTCCTGGTCAACCAGGACGACAGGGTGTCCGTTGTCTCGACGACATCGAACTCTGCCTCCGGCAAACCACACGAACTTCAACTTGCCGGCGGCCTTCTTCTGCCTCGCCAGCCAGTATAAGTGGCGGTTCACAGGAGTCATTTCTTCACCCAGGAATATTTTTTCGTCACTTTCCCATCCTAGGTGCCTAGTCGAGAAGTCTCTTTTTATTTTTCTGAGCCTAATAAACTCATTCCTGACCACCTGGCGGACAAAACGTACTACAATCGGTCCTGGCCTGGGGTCTTCATCTCTAGATCTCTTTCTTTCCGCGAAATCTAGGTCTTCTGCTTTGAGTTTTATCCCCCAGAGCTGAGCCTATGGTACAAATTATCCCTTATGTAGTTTCTCCTGACTTCTGGGGCACACCTCTAATTTCCAACGAATTACTTAATTGTTTCTGCTCTACTTTGTTTAACCTTGTCTCGAGCTTAGTAATTTTCTTTTTTAGAGACTTATTTTCAGTTAGTAGTTCTTCTATTAACCTTTCTTGATTTTTTGCGTGCTCTTCTAATTTTTTTAATTTTTCCGAATTTTCAAAGGACATGTCGACCTGTTTATTAAGTGTTTCCTTAACTTCTCTGAATTCTCCCGATAGTTTGCTTATTTCCAATAAGATTTCCTTAAAACCGGTTTCTGATGAAACCCCTGATTTGTTTATTGTTTGATCGTCTTTATTAGACGGGTTTGTGATTTTTTTTTTATTGCATGAGGGGTCACACTTCCAACTTTTAAGGTCTCTTTCATCCTGTTCTTTGATTCACGTGCATTTTTTGTGAAATATTACGTGGCATGTTGTGCACGTAATTGCAGCTTTTCCGCCTCGGCTAACGGTTGAATTACAAACTGGGCACAAAGTCATATTGAAGTAAAATGGGCGGAGCTAGAGATAGAGTAGGGAGTGGCGAGAGTGGGGACAGGCAGTCTTATCAGTAGGTAGATAGAGAATTAAGCACTAGGCTTACCTTTGTCTATTGCAGAAAATGTATATATCTTTATCTACTTATTGGCCTCAAGAATGTATTTTCTGTTTAAATTAGCGACACTATAAATTTATAATTCACTATATTCGTAATAGTTAGTAATGAAACAGTATATATTAATAAAAAAACAACACAAATCAAACAAATTGCACAGTGCAATAAGGGAGCTGATGTGTATAATACGGCTGCTAGTGTGCGACTGTGAAAATGTATTGTATTGTGGAATGTATTGTATGGCAGCCTTTCTCGAAGTGGAACAAGCTTTTGACCGAGTCTGGCACCCAGGACTACTTAACAAACTCTGTAGAATCCTTTCTTCAACTTATCAACTTATCCGTTCCTATCTTAGCGATAGAACCTTCAAAGTTAATCATAACTTTTCCTATTCTTCTCTCTTTACCCACTCTGCCGGTATTCCTCAAGGTAGTATCCTAGGTCCTATCCTCTACACAGTGTATACAGCTGACATCCCAACTCATCCTACCACTGTCCTCACCACATACGCTGATGACACGTGTGTGTTATCAGTAAACAATGATCCCATCATTGCCTCTCAAACACCCCAATCCCATATCTTAAACCTTCAAGAATGGTGTCAAAAATGGAGAATCAAAATAAATCCTACCAAATAACGTTTACCCTACGTCGTAAACCTACGACTTCCTGTCCTACAGTATTCTTTAATGATATTCCACTTATCCCTGTTGAACAGATACGCTACCTAGGATTCCACTTGGAATCCACATACAAGACTAAAACGACAAGAAACTGCCCGTCGTTTCATACTACTTCAACATTTACTAGACAAACGTTCAAAGCTCCCAATTAATTACAAAAGACTCATATATATGACTGTGATTAGACCTATTTGGACGTACGGAGTTGAGCTTTGGGGCTCCACTAAACCATCCAATTCATCTTGTATTCAATCCTTACAATCCAAAATCCTTCTTAAAATTCTCAATGCTTCTTATTTTGTCACCAATGATCTTATCCATAAAGATCTTAATGTTTCCTATGTTCCTGATTTGGCCCACACCAAATTCCTATCCTTTCATAGTAAGCTCCATATCACTCAAATCCGTTAGTTTCTCAACTTGCTTCCCACTCCATTCCTGATAATCTTCCGAGGCGTCTGAAACGAAGATGGCCTAGAGACCTTCTAGTGTAGAAGTTTTAATAAAGTGCTACTGATAAGTAGTTTTCTCAAGTTTTAACATGTTATTATAATCGTTGTCAATACATTTACTTGATGTATATATTCTGTACAGTTGTAAATTTCAATAAATGTATATTCAAAAAAAAAAAAAAAAAAAAAAAAAAATGTTGAAGAAGTCGAAAACGAAGATCAGTTTCCTGTCGTTTTAGTATTGTATGTGGATTCCAAGTTAAACGTTTGTCTAGTTGGAGCCCTAGATAGCAGACCTATTCAACTGGGATCAGTGGAATGTTATTAAAGGATACTGTAGGACAGGAAGTCGTTGGTTTACGACGAAGGGTAAATGTTATTTGATAAGATTTATTTTGATTCTCCAATTTTTACACCATTCTTGAAGGTTTATGATATGAGATTGGAGTGTTTGGGATACTATGAAGTATCATGATTTATTGATAACACACAGGTGTCATCAGCATACGTAGTGGGGACAATACTAGGATGTGTAGAGATGTCAGCTTTATAAACCCTGTAAAGGACAGGACCTAGGATACTTCCTTGAGGAACACCGGCAGATTGGATAAAGAGGGAATGATAGGATAAGTTATGATTAACTTTAAAGGTTCTATTGCTGAGATAGGAGCGGATAATAAGGAAGTATGAATGAAATGAAAATAAATTTTATTCTGGGGCCTTTGCCCCTTAAGAATAATTACAATGAACAATAATGGCTACCTAGCATATCGTATATATAATTAAGAAATATGATAAAAGCAAGGAAAATATAATTAAAATTAAATTAAGGAATTTAAAAGAAGTTCAAATTACAATATAGAAGTAATGTTTAAAATATCACACAAAAAAACAAATTATATATTGAGGTTAGAAACTAAGATAAGTTACGAAAACAAAAATAGAGAAAATTAAACAAAAACTCAATGAAATCAAATACAATAATCAAAGTTGAGAAATATAAATTATCTGGAAATATAGTGTGTCTTATCCGATAAATAATATAAATTATGCCAAAACCAATTTAGTGCAATAGTGCTAGACTAATACTGTACAAAATCAGTATTATTTTCTAAATGTTCATATCCCATTTAAAGAGATATATTCTACATCTATATGACTATTAGATTGAATATCTAACAGGTAAATGAAAAGTCGGGATTTGAAGCTGTTATGAGTGGAGGAATGGCAAATGATGGAAGGGAGGGAATTCCAGAAGTTGGAAGCTCTGGATATAAAGGAACGTTTGAAGGTTGTTGTGTTGAAAGGAGTTAGGTAGAGGTCTGAGGAACGGGATCTGGTTTTGCTGGAACTCACTGATGATTTTAATGTTAAAGCTTTCAGAATATAGGAAGGTGAATGAGAGGAAAGAGATTTGTAAAGGAACGAACCAAGAAAGTACTGTCGACGGAAGGAAGGAAATAACCATTTTAATTTGGTGTAGTGGTGGGAAATATGTTCGTGGCGTGGTATTCTCAGAACGAATCTCAGATAGCAGTTCATTATCTTCTTTAATCTTGCGTCTTGAGATTTCGAGAGACCTCCATACACCACACTACCATAATCAAAATGGGGGAATATGAGGGAAGTAATTAACAGTTGGCGGGGTGACTGTGGAAGGAAATTACGGGATCGGTTTAGGAGTCGAAGGGAGGAGATTGTTACCAGAAATTTCCAACTGTAAATGAAATGAAATGAAAAAAATAAACTTTATTCTGGGACTTACTGTCCCCTAAGAATAAAAATAATGCACAGTTAAAAGTACTATTGTCTGGCATGTTATTTACAAATTAAATGCATCAGTAATTACAGTATACATTTTTTATAGGGAAAAAAAAATAAAAAAAAATAAATAAATATATGAAATAATAATTATAACTTAAAACACCATCGTATATATACGAGAGAAAAAAAAAACTTAACTATTTGAATATAAATAAGACAAAATATTTATTTAATACCTGAAAATATATATTTACACATCTACTTACTGTCCTCTTATATTATATAGCTATATGAGACAAAAATAAAAAGCAATTTTTAGACAGACAAATGATTAAAATTGACAAATTTACCAATAATGATATAATTATTGAAGAAATTCATTGATATCAGATATAGTTGAGATTGACTGACTGGATTTTTAATTATTACACATATTGGCGGCGTCTAATTGGGATTTAAGGAGATATTGGAATAGGAGAGTTTTGAATGAGTTTAAGGAAGGAGCATGTCTAATTTCAGAAGGTATAGAGTTCCAGAGGTTAGTGGATCGAGCTTGGAAGGAGTGTTGGTATAATGCTGTTAGGTGGAAGAGAGTATATAGGTCAGAGGAACGTGATCTTGTTGTGAGTTGGAGGTGGACGGAAGACTTGAATTTCAACAGGTTATGGATGTAGGGTGGGCAGTGGTTATTAATGACTTGGTACAGGAAAGTGCCCAGGAAATATTGTCTACGGGAGGATGGATAGAGCCGGTCTAAGGCAGTGTAGAGGTGCGATACATGTGAACGTCCGGGGTACCGGTAACAAATCTGATAAAACTATACATGATATAGTTACACAATAGCTTTTTTCCAGGAGGTAGGAAAGAGTTTTGTAGGGAGAAATTATAGGTAAAGACAAGGACCAGTAAAATTTCTGGGAGGCATAATTTTATAAGTTTAATAGGGATACCATCTGGGACTACGGAATTGGTATGAGATTTCATGATAGAGGAGATACTTTCTGTGGGGGTTATGTCGGAAAAATAAAAGTTACTGTCATTGAATGGTGTTACTGGAGGAAACACTGGTATAACGGGAAGGAGAGGTGAGAGATGATGAAATAAAATAGGCGTTCAGGTCATTAGGCGAAACTGGGAAGTTGGTTAAGGTTGAGGATCCGGAGGGGTTATGGAGTTTTCGAAGGATTTGCCATTTTGACTTGGAATCGGGAGAGGACGATAAGGCTTCGTGTAAATAGGAAGATTTTGCACTTCGAATTTTTACTTGCACCTGATTACGCAGTATTTTGAACAATTGATAGTCGTCCGTGAGTCTCGTTCGTCTGAATCGTCTTCGTACAGCCTCACGCTTTCTCTGTAGATCTTTAATTTCTTTTGACATCCAGGGTGCAGGTCGACGACGAAAGGTAGAGGTTTTAAGAGGAGCGCAGGCATCAAGGATACTAAGAAGATTGGATGTGAGGATTTCGACATGGAGTCTATGGAGGAGGAGTAGATTTCACTCCAATCTAGGGTTTCAAGGAGAGGTAGGATAATATCACGGTCAAGGGCGTCAAGGTTGCGGTAAGTTATGGTTTTTGTGGGAAAAGGATAGGTTTGGAAATCGTAGGATATTTGGACTAGGTCATGGGAAGATAAAAATGAAACGGGGCGTTGTGAGGAGGAAAGGAGATTTTTTTGAGAATCCATAATATATAGGTCTAACCATGTGTCGGTCCAGCGGGAATGGTGAGTAGGAGCGAAAGGTACGATGAAAAGACGAAGAGAATAGAACAGGTTATCCATGTAACGTTTATCATTGGAGTCAGCAAGCAAATTTGTATTGAGGTCTCCGGAGATAATGATATTGGAATAGAGAGGGACAAGGTTAAATAAGGAAGATTCGAAGGACTGATCGAACTGAACAAGAGGAGGACGATATATCACAGCGTATAATACGAAGGTGAATCAAATATAAACGGTAATTTTCAAAATTATATTTATTGAATAATATTATACAGAAACTATACCTTCAACATTTTTCAATGTAGTCTCCTGCATTATCTACACACTTCTGCCACCGATTTGGAAGCTTGAATATTCCCTGTTCATAAAAAGACTGAGGGCGAGTTTTTAACCATTCGCGCACGTGCTTTTCGACGTCTTCTTTGTTTTCAAATCGTTTTCCTCCAAGTGATTCTTTCAGGGGCGCAAACAAAAAATAGTCACAAGGGGACAGGTTTGGACTGTAAGGAGGGTGTTCGAGAGTTTCCCAGCCCATTTCTTCCAATTTATCCCTTGTCAACAATGCGGTGTGAGGCCTTGCGTTGTCATGGAGAAGGATGACATCTCTAATGGGCACACCTCGTATTTTGTTCCGGTAACTGGTTTTTGCTGACTGTAGCACCTGGCAGTAGTAAGCCGCATTCACTGTTCGTTGATCGTGAAGAAAATCAATGAGTAGAACTCCCCTTGAGTCAAAAAAAATTGTTGCAAGAACTTTTCCGGCTGAGAGACGAGTTTTGGCTTTCACTGGGCAGCCTTCATCCTTCCTTCGCCACTCCTTACTTGCCATTTTCGATTCGGGGGTGTAATAGTGGACCCACGTCTCATCACATGTGAAGAATCACTTGGAGGAAAACGATTTGAAAACAATGAAGACGTCGAAAAGCACTGCGCGAATGGTTAAAAACTCGCCCTCAGTCTTTTTATGAACAGGGAATATTCAAGCTTCCAAATCGGTGGCAGAAGTGTGTAGATAATGCAGGAGACTACATTGAAAAATGTTGAAGGTATAGTTTCTGTATAATATTATTCAATAAATATAATTTTGAAAATTACCGTTTATATTTGATTCACCCTCGTAAGTGATGATTGCCGGTAGAAATAGTTAGGATAAGGTATTCAACGTGAGGATGTATGTATGAGGGAGAAAAATCGAGGATTCTTGTTTTCAGGCTGTCGTGTACATATTGCTGGAATTTATCAAAATAGGCAGGCAAGGATTGGGAGTTAACGTGACAGGTAGTTAGGATACTAGACATACTGAAGAGGAGTTAAGGAAAAGACATTTATATGAAAAAAGACTCTGTAATATGAGTAACAACCTGCAAAGTACATTGTATAATAAAAATTAATAAAACTAAAATTAGAAAAATAAAATGAAAAAAATAAAGTAAAACTATTTATGTGGGAAGAAATTTGAAAGAAAAATGTATGAATGAAATAAAATTCTAAAGTACGCATTGACGATTCCACGAAATAAGCCAAAATGATGCAAGAAAATGACAGTAAGTAGATTATACAGGTAAATGACAGTCACACGAAGACATCGAAATCCTGAGCTCGGTCGACAAAGATAAGAGGGTGGCCGTCGTCTTTTCGACAGCGCACTCTACCGGCTGAGAACCATAAGTATTCTATTTGAAAACTAGTTTCGAATGCTAAACATTCGTCTTCAGTTCTTCGAGGTAACTAAAACACTATAATATAACACTATAAGTATTCTAGCTTACCAGTTACTTTCTTCTGCCTAGCCAGCCAGTAGAGGTGTCTGTTGGTGTCATTTCTTCTCCGTTGAAAATCAGGTGGGAATCGTTCTCTTGCCAACCGATATCTCTTGTTGTAAATTCCCGCTTAACTTTTCTTTTATAAATTATTTCGTCCCTAAGCGTTTGCCTAACGAAGCACACGATGACAGAGGGCGGCCTGGGATCGTCTTTTCTTGGTCTCCTTCGTTCAACCATGTCCAGGTCTTCAACATTAATCTTGAGACCAAGACCCACACCAACGCTGGAAACCAGACCCACCGGTGTCTCCCCTAGGCGAATAGGAATGCCTCTGATCTCAACTGATCTTCTCAGAAGACCCTGCTCGGCCTTATTCACTGGTATTTCAAGATTTTCAACCTTAGATTTCAGTGATTTATTTTCTACAATAACTTCCTCTAAATGTTTAGACTGACTTTCTAAATGTTTTTCGATTTTGTTAAGTTGCTCATACAATTCGAAAGTCATCTCTCCGTATTTTTCTAGGGCCGATTTTACGTCATTTATGTCTTCTTTACTTTCTTTTTTAAGACTGTTTATAGCGGCTAGTATCTCGGATGTTGATGGTTCTGAGTTGTGGTCCGTGTGTGTTTTGGTAGGACTTACTATTTTAGTAGTGGTTGAAGGTTTTTTTTTTCGTTTTGTCACAGTTCATACATATCCATATTTTTTTAAGTGATTTAATCTCTTCGACTTCTTTTTCCTCCAGCTTACAACACTTCCCGTGAAAAATAACTTTGCATTTATTGCAATTTAAATTGTATTTATCTTCACGGGTTATCGCCCCCGTATTGTATTTATAGTCCGAGTTACGAAGGACTTTAGAACCCAACACAATAGCCTTTGATTTCTCTGCGTTTAATTTCAATTTATTATCAGAGGCCCATGAGGCTATCGTGTCGAGATCTGCTTGGATATTTGTGATGGCGGTTTGTAGTTCATTGGGAAAAAAAGAAAGGTAAATTGGGGAATCATTGGCGTAGAAGTGAGAGGAACAATGTTTAATGAGGGGATAAAGGTCATTAATGTATGCGCTAAATAGTGAGGGTGATATTGAGGAGCCCTGAACTACACCAGAGTTGATTGGAAGAGGAGAGGAAGACGGAAGATTAGGGATTTGGAATACCTGAGTGCGGTCAGAAATAAATGATTGGATCCATCTAATCGCACTATTGGAAAAGGAAAAGTCGAATAGTATAGATAGGAGTAGATTGTAATCGATGGTGTTGAAGGCTTTTCTGAAATCAAGGAGAATGAGAATGGTAATTTTGTGCTGGTCCATGGCATGGTGGATATCTGAAGTAATTTTTGCAAGGGCTGATTGTGTGGAATAGCCAGTCCTAAACCCGGACTGAAAAGGATTAAGGTGTTGCTCAAGGAAAGAGGATATCTGGACTTGAGTTAGGTATTCTAAGGGTTTGGAAAGGTTAGATAATTGGGAGATGGGTCGGAAGGCTTTTTCGGAGGATGGGTAAGGGACTTCATTTAAGGGAAGTACGCGAGCATTTTTCCAGGCCGATGGAAATATTGAGTTCTGCAGGGAGAAGTTATAAATGTGGAGTAGAGGTGCTAGGATTATTGGAAGACACAATTTAATAAAACTTGCTGGGATCCCATCAGGTCTCAAGGATTTAGAATGTGATTTCATCACATCTTCTATTAGTTGGGAGGGCTCGATATAGAAAAGGAAGAATTTATCAGGATCAAAGTCATTATTATTCGGGTTGTAAGCTAGAAATGAGGAGTGTGAATCGGATGAAGTAAAATATTTGTTACGTTCGTCTGGAGTAATATGATAGGAGGGAGATGATTTAGATTGTAAGGCGTTTCCATTTTTGGCGAGAGTCTCAGTGCTCAAAAAAGGTTTTCTGGTAATATAGGAATTTGGATCGACGGATGGTTGATTGGGTTAGGTTACAGAGGGATTTAAAGGTTATTAGGTCTTAGGGATGTTTAGTTCGGATATATTTTCTTCTGGCAGCGTCTCTGGTTCTCATCAACTCTCTGATTTCTCGAGTTATCCATGGTGCTGGAGGACGGCGCATTGTTACTTATTTTTGTGGAGCATGTTTATTTAGGATGGATAGAAGATTGGAAGTCAAGAATTCGACCACGGGATCTAAGGACGGAATGGAGAGATCGGATTGGATCATTTCGAAAGTTAAGGAATCTATATTGCGGTATGTTATGGTTCTAGGAGTGAAGGAAGGAACAGGGATATCATAGGAAATTGCTATTAAATCATGGGCGGAAAGAGAGGGTATTGGGTGTTGGGAATGTCAGCATTTTTGCGGGACAGTCTTTTTTTTTTTAATTTATTTCCCTTCCTTGCCTCTCGGCTACACGGATTTTGCAGGGATGGCTTGTAGCCATCACTGCTGGTTTTAATAGTTTAACATAACATTTCAATATTACTTTTAACATTGCAAGAATAAATTTTCTTAAACATTTAACAGAACATTTCAATATTACATTTAACATTTAACATTTCAAGATTACACTACACGTTTAAAGTAACATTTAATATTTAAAATACATAAAACGCTTTACATAACTACATACTTGTGTTTAATACAATATACCTTATATCTAATACAACAACCTATATTTAATACAACATACTATATTAAACTTAACTACTAATACAAACTACTAATACAACTACTAATACAAACTACTAATACAACATACTATATTAAAATTAACTACATACTAACTATAACATACTATAATACATAATAATAACTAAATAATAACTATAACATACTAATTTAAAATAACAACATACCTATATCAATTTTTTTTTTTTTTTTTAATTGTACGTTTATACTATTATATTTTTTTATTCCTGTCCAGGATTCTTTCTGGGGCGTGGCCCCTTCTTCCTAGGTTGAAGTGCTCTACCCCCACTTCAGTTGTCCAACCATACACAAAACTTTTGTAATACGTGTAGTTGTCAGCTGATACTATTTGAGGGAAATCACTCTCCGTTAGAACATACAGCCCTGTTTCTTTCTGTAGCTTGGCTCTCAATGCCTCAAAGGCAGTGCATGAAATTACCACATGTTCAGTGGTTTCCGGTACACCACAGCTGGGAGAAAGCGGGTCAATATTTTTACCATGTTTCTGGAGCTTGGCTCGAAAGCCCCCGTGCCCTGTGAGAAACTGTGAGATCCAGTAATCCGGGAGTACCCAAGTTGCTTGAAGACGTGACCTAACAGTGGGGAAATATTTTCTAAGAGTAGCCCCTTTCGGGGTTGTTACCCACCGCCTGTTCCATTCTTCTATCGTGTACTCTCGGATTATCTCCAACCATTTCCTTGGATTTGCGTCGATCAGAGACCGGAGATTATTTGGTAGTCCCACCGAGCCTTCACTTTTCATTTTAAATTTAAAACCATCTTCTTGTAGTACAAGATCAAGAGTTACCCCTCCTGCTAAGACCTGGACCCCTCAGAGACACTGATCGGTACGCCCTGGTGACTCGCAGCAGAGAATTACGCTGAATTGTTGAATTGTTGCGGGACAGTCAATAATATGTAAATCGAGCCAAGTATCCGAGTGGGTAAGGGGATGGGTGGCAGAATACGGAACTATGAAGAGACCTAGGGATTGAAAGAGTTTATTAAAGTACGAGGTGTGATCAAAAAGTTCCAGGACTGAATTTTTATACATTTATTCATACAACATACAGGTTATTCAAATTTGTCTCCTTCGAAGTACTCCCCTTGGGAAGCTACACACTTTTCCCACCGGTGTTTCCACTGATCAAAGGCCCCAGAAAACTCTTCTTTTGTAAAGGTGTTTAGCAGCTCCGTTTTTTTTTCTTTAATTTCGTCAACTGTTTGAAATCTTCGTCCTTTCAGGTGTCTCTTGAGCTTCGGGAAAAGAAAAAAGTCGGCTGGAGCCAGGTCAGGTGAGTAGGGGGGCTGAGGAATGACAGTCATTACGTTTTTTACACAAAAGGTACGGATAACTAATGCAGAGTGAACAGGAGCATTGTCATGGTGAAGGACCCAATCACCAATTTCTTGACATGACCCAAATGAAATGTTACACTCTTCTGCCATTTCACGGATTGTTAGTCGACGGTCTGATCGTACGAGAGCGTTCACTTTAGCAACATTGTCATCATTGATTGACGTTGAAGGGCGTCCAGAACGAGCATCGTCGTCTGTGGATGTTCGGCCATCTTTAAACCTCTTGAACCACTGATGGCAGCATGATCGGCTTTGACATTCTTCACCAAAAGCCTCTTGTAACATCAAAAAGGTTTCAGAAAACGTTTTGTTCAGTTTCACACAAAACTTCACACAAACACGTTGCTCTTCTTTCACGTTCATTTTCATAAAATAGCCAAACTCTATAAAACTAACCTCAAACAAACTGTGCTAATGTTACTTTCAGTGATGTTATGATTGATCTGCAAACACAGCTGTGTTCCTGTTGAGTCAGGCAATACAATGCTGCCAACCGCATCGCTGTGAGACATTGCATTCCCATAGTATATAAAAAGTCCTGGAACTTTTTGATCACACATCGTATGTAGGAGGTAGGAAAATACGGAGTTTGTAAAGCAGTCCCTAGTGCCACACTCGGTCAAAAGCTTTTTCTACGTCGAGAAGGGCTTCACATGCAGTTTATTCCGCGCTCCAATGCTGGTGAGACTACGCCTACCACACGATGGCATTGCTGGATAGTGGAGTATGACGTTCGGAAACCAAACTGGTGATCCGGGATGATATGATTGGATTCTAGGACGATAATGTTAAGTGGTTTTATAGATATATAAATACATGAATATAGATATAATAATGAGACATCACGGGTTGCCCATCATCTTTACGGCAGCGCACCCGTCTACGCGCAAACCACACATACTTTAGTCTACCAGCAGATCGGTCGGGATCATGTCTTCGATCGATATTTAATTTAATCCCGAACCCTGCACTTATACTTGACACCAAAGTCGTAGGGGTCTGTCCTGGGCGTACCGGGATACCACGAATTTGCAAACGATCTGTTTAGTAAGTCCTGTTTTGCTTTATTTAATCTGACCTCTAGATGGGCACTTTTGTTTTAAGTTTTTATGTTCACTGACTAGCTCCTCGATAAATTTGTTTTGCCCCTCTAGATGACTTTTGATTTTTGAAAGTCTTTCACTTAAATCAAAACGCAGCTCTCCATATTTATCTAGCGAATTTTTCAGAGATTTTTTGTCTTGGTTAACCGAGACACCTATGCGATTTACCACGGCAAGTATCTCAAATATAGACGGTTCTAGAGATTTCTCGGTTTCTGGGCCGCTTTTTTCCCCCCCCTAAATCACATAGAAGACAGTACCGTGTTTTTTTATTTTTTATTTTTAATGGTGTCTATGTCTTTTTCTGGGAGATTAAAGCATCTTCCATGGTATATGTTTTTACACTTCGAAGACGCAATGCTATATCTATCCTCCCAACTGATTTGACTTTCGCATTTAGAGCAAACAACCATTTTGTTATTTAAAATATTTAAATTAACCTCGATTGAGATGAATGAATTGAATGTTATTTATTAACTCACGGTAGTCAACAGCGCCTTAATACAACAGATGATTGTTTTTATTAGAGAAGGCATTTCTACCTTTCCATGTAGGTTATCGTTAATGTAATAACATAAAATTCTTTGATCTGGTGTCGCTTTATTGACAGTTTTCCTTTATTTTCTATCAAACAATAAATTTATCTTTTCTTCCTATTGCAATGAAGAGTTTATTATGTATAAAATTCATATTTCCATAAAGCAATTATTATAATGCCGTATTTACACAAGTAACTGATTTGTATGCCAAATGAAAACACCATGTTTTCCGGTTTTAATTGTAAATTTCTCCATGAAATCGATATGTAATCATTGATTCGATTATACCACATGAACGCTAGATAAATTTAAAAGTTTTTATGAGATTTGCAGTTGTGTGGATTTTTGAAACACGGTGAGCGTTGAAGTATTATAAGACCTAACTTTCCTATATAAGGTGAACATCAAGTGGTTCTTTAGGACCCGTTTGTAAAATTTAAGGTTACATGTACTCTACCCTTATAGAAAATTTAATGCTAAATCCGAAAATGTGGGAATATTTGAATAATATTTTAAAAAGTGGAGATATTACAGTTTTTATGGTAGAAAACGTGGTTTCCCCAAACTCTTTGAATTATCGTATATCTGCATCGGATTGGAATAGAAAGGTAAGATCTGCGGCATTTTTCTTCATTTTTGATCTAGTTTCATCCAAATTATTATTTATTACGCTAAGTGGTACTCACCCTGTATATGGATGTATTTTCTTGACTGTTACAATTAGATAGTTAATAAGGTTTTTGAGGTTAAATTAATACAATAACAACTTATTTTGGCGACGTTTCGAGACCATATTGTTCTCATAATCATGCCAATTTTACAGGTCGATATGCTATTGGTATCTACTCCAATATAAATATTTGTTTATTTTTAATAAAACAGTAATTATAGGTACTCGAATAATACTGCATGAATGGAATTCAAATCGGTCCTTGGCCTGTTCAATTGCATTTGCCCAATCCTCCCAGTTGGCAGCGCACCTGCTGGATGTTCCGTTCTTTCTTAAATCTTCTAGTTTCCATCCACCTAGGCTTCGGTCTTCCTCTAGACCTAACTCCTTCAGGCTTCCCATGAAGAAGTCATCTTGCAGTTCTCGCTTCATCCATTCTCAGGACGTGACCCAACCATATCATACGTTGAGTTCGAGCGAACTGGGAGTCAGATAAAACGCCATACATTGTGTAAATTTCTTTGTTTGTTTTTAAGTGATGAAATTCTATTTCAAATTTAGGTCCTAATATACGTATTAGGATTTTTCTTTTGAAACGGTCTCTTCGTTCTCAAGATGCCGAGCGTCCGAGTCTCAATCGCCTACGCAGCAACTTGCCTATTAAGAGTTTTATAAAGCCTAAATTCTGTTGAGTGAATTAACAATCTATATTAAGGAAGGTACGCTGGAGAATAATAAGCTCTATTGGCAGCCATTATTCTCCTTATCTTCGCTATTGGTATCAGTTTGTTTAAAGCAATGCTCTTCGAAAATGAAGCATTATTATCAGAAGCCATCAAATTGTTAAAAATATACAATTGTGTTTGGGAAATTACGAAACCGCTAACGCCAAAGTACTAACGAACTAAAAGCAGCCAGACAATGGTTTTATTAAACTTGTTTATAAATATTAATTATAAATTTCATTATACCTTATTGGTTTTTTTTTCCGCAGAGTAAAGAATTTATGTTATCTTAAAAAATAGATATTAATTATTTTCAATGTTTCATGTTCTTACTGGTTTTCAAGCCCTGATTCGGTATTCAAACATATTCTGGAGAACCAGCAGTGTATTATTTAATCTACAATATTTAAATACATTAAAACATTTGCGATTTCTTAATTAATCAATGAAACTTTGGAATATTTATCTCCTTAGATAAAAATTTGAACATGAATTATTTTTGTAAATTGTCTAACTTATAATTAACTTAAGTGCTATTATTTGTAGCTAATAAACACATTATATTGAGAATCGAAATATTTTTGTCTAGTACATCACCAATATAAATTTAGAAGAATCTATAAATCCCACACACGAATTCGCTCTGCGATTATTTTCGCTTCGGTGTTTTGGACGCTTAATTCTAAGAGAAATAAGATGTCCAAGATAAATATTCAAATAGAAGATGACCTCTAAAATAGAACGTTTTATAGCAGTGCTACCATTACATAGTTATCACATAGTCATTATCTCTTAAATTTTCTTGATGCATTAGTTCGATACGTGATCGACGCATTTCAGGAGGTTATACTTGGCTAGGTTAAACGCAAGCATGTTATCAATTTGAAACTACTCTTCGAAGTGGTAAAATAATTCGAAGTGGAAAATAATTGATAAATTCTAATTTTTATGATCCTTCTATATCATGGTGGCAACCTCAGCTGATACTATCGGCCAAGTCTATGCCTGCCTCATTCTTTTACTCCAACCAGAACTCCTTGATATTTTCTTAGAGAATCTTCATTCACAATGATGTACCTTACCCATATTGTTTACTTATTTTAAATACAATAAATTATATTTACAATATGTATCATGTTCATATATAAAACAACCGTTAATGTTACTTTATTACTTGTTATATTTTGTTTTAGTTGCTCGATGGGCTGGGAACTGGATGCAGGTTAAACAATTATGCCGTTACCTCAACAAGCTCCCCATCCAACTTGCGATCATTTAGTCGTGGTGCTGTTTTGGTGTTCTAAGACCCAGGTGAGTATAAATAAATATTGTTGTACCTTAGTTTATCCATATATGTTAATTCATTAAAAATTACGATAAATACCTATGTAAAAGTCCAGTCATGAGTGCTGAAATCAGGAGTGTAGAGTGCAAGAAATATGCGATAATTTTTTACTTCATAGCTTCGTTAGGAGTAGTTAGAATGTAAACATACTAAAATCCCACGTCCCTTGGGGTGAGCTTACGGTGGGGAGGGGAGAGGGTCCCATTTTTTGGTTTTTAGATTATATCTTTTTTAGCTCTCATACGGATAATTTTTGAAATAGCAAGTTTTTTTTGAACTGAAAGGTATTGGTATCGAAAATCGGGAGTTGATTTATTGGTTTCGGTGTCGGTACTGAAAGGTTAGTAATGATGAAAGGTTGAATCAAAAAAAGTTATTACCGACAAATGACTAAAATAATTTTAGATACTTGAAGGATATCCTTTGTTCATTTTTTTTTTTCAATTTACAATTAGTAAACAAATAGAAAGTATATTGAAAAAAATGATAAATGTCGAAGGACGATATTTTTTTTATTATTTATGGATCAAAGCAGAATGAATGAATAAATAAAAATAAAATATATTCTGGGACTTACTGTCTCAAATTATAATAATGCATAATTACTGGTACGATTGTCTGGCCAAATGACTTAAATTAAAATGCATCAGTAATTACGGCACATATTGTCGATAGTGTAGAGGTGGCTACTAAGCATAACAAATATTAGTTTTAGTAATTTTTTTTTTTTTTGCTTTTAACGGACTACTTTTATGTGTTGCGATGGCAACCAGTTTTGTATCTAATTATTAATAATGTTTTAATTGTAACCTTCTCAGTTTGGTTGTTATCATTATAAAATAAAGTGTTTTTATTTTGTGTTAAACTTTGAAAACGTACTTTTTTGTCGAGACCTTCTGGTTTAGATTCAAACTAATTTTTCTCAACAACTGGTGACCTTTACGTGGATTTTTTAACCGAGATGCTTCTAGAAACGAAGATAAAGACCGATCCAAGTAAGGCAATGCCTGCAAGCCCTGGCTTCTCCGAGTCTCAAATCACTTCAAAATCGGTACTAGACTACCAAATAGGAGCGTTTGGTGGGCCGACTACAAGACTAACAGTCTTTTACAAATCCAACCCGGAATTGTGTTTTTTACAAGCAGATGTTGTGTTTGCTACTTCACGTATAACCTCTTCGAAGATCAAATTTCAGACTGCTGTCGCGGTTACGGAAGAAGATCCCTACGACGCACTCAAAAGACGCCTCGTTTCGATCTATGGTGAGTCCAAATCTTCTAAAATTAATAAATTATTAAGTGATACGCAGTTGGGGAGCCAAAAACCCTCTCAATTGTATAGATGTATGCTGCAATTGGCAGGTTCTTTAACGGGGGAATCTATAGTGAAGACTCTATGGCTAAGAAAGCTACCTACTAGAGTTCAGGAAATTTTGGCCGCTACGAGCCAAGATAATATTGAGGTTTTAGCCACTTTGGCAGACAAGATTATGGAAGTTGAGACGCCAGTAGGAGCAAATGCCGCTGTTAGAGTGTCACCTACAGCAACTAGCGTACCGTCCTCGAAGAACTGCGCAGCCATCGAGAAGAAGGGGCCGAGCTTCGAATACGGTTTAGATCACAAAAACAGCACTCAATCTACTCCGCAGGAGAGTAAAATACGTTTCTACCACAAACGATTTGGACCAAAGGCAAAGAAATGTGTCAAACCGTGTGGTTGGAAATTCTTAAGTCCTTTAAACTGAAAGGGTCGACGGAGCAGGCGGCAATCGTCGGAACCCAACCTCAACGCCGCCTTTTTATAACAGACCGAGAATCTAGGATATGCTTCCTTATTGATACAGGTGCTTCAATCTCAATATTGCCGCGTCATCCCATGAAACACAAGAAACCAACGGAATTCACTCTGGTAATACTCCAATACCTACCTATGGTGAGAAGACTCTTGGCGGACGTAAGTAGGGCAATAATCGGAGCCGATTTTCTCTTCCATCATGGCATTAGAATCGACATTAGAAAGAAACAGTTGACCGATCGGCAATCCGGATAATTAGTTATTGGAACAGTGACTGTACCCCAGAATTGTCGTAACGCTCACCTCTTGAGAGAATTTCCCAAGATTACTCGACCATCACCGATCCGTGGACCCGCTCGAAGTGTCATCGAGCACCACATCGAGACTAAAGGAAACCCAGTTACCTGCAAGGCAAGAAGACTTCCACCTGAAAGGTATGCAGCGGTGAAGCAGGAGTTCCAAACCATGATTGAGGAAGGTATTTGCAGACTATCAAGCAGTGCCTGGTCAAGTCCTCTCCATGTAGTTCCAAAAAAAGACGGAAAAATCAGAGTCTGCGGAGATTATCGTGCATTGAATGCTAAAACGGTACCTGATAGGTAGGCAGTGCCAAACATAATGGATTTCACCACCCAGTTAGAGGGCGCCAAGGTATTCTCGACTCTAGATATTGTACGTGCTTACCACCATATCGCCGTTGCTGAGGAAGACATTGGAAAGACAGCTATCATTACGCCTTTCGGCCTGTTTAAATTTCTCAGAGTGCCATTCGGTCTGAAAAATACAGCACAAACTTTCCAGCGTTTCGTGGATAACTTGTTGCGAGGTCTGCTATACGTTTTTCCATACCTGGACGATTTCTTAGTAGCTTCGACATCGCAGGGGGAACATGAGCATCATCTCAAAGAAATTTTTAAGAGGCTCAATGAATATGATCTTTCCCTCAATGTAAGAAAATGTGTTTTTGGAGAACCTCATGTCGATTTTCTCGACTACAGGGTGGACGCGACTGGTATACAGCCTCTTCCTGCAAAAGTTCAAATAATTCAGGAGTACCCGAAACCCAGCAACATCAGTGAACTTCGCAGGTTTTTAGGTATGATAAACTTTTACAGGAGATGACAGCTCGACCCTACGTCCCAAATCATTTTCGACCGCCTTCACTCAATGAGCCAGCCAGGTATCAGAGCTAGTAGGAAGTTGCTCGCTAGTCGCTACTTCTGGCCGGAAATTAATTGGGATGTTGGTGAATAGGCAAAGACCTGCATTCCTTGCCAAAAGTCTAAAATTCACCGCCACACAGTGACTCCCGTAGGCAGTTACTTACCGGCACCCAGATTTCAACACGTGCACATCGACATAGTGGGACCACTGTTACCATCATGGGATTTGGAGAAGATAATTGTAGAACATTATATTTTCTTTCCTACTGCCCATGTAGTGATACATTTTTAGGAATTTAGTGTTTCTTGGTATACAACGATAAATAAAAAAATAAAAAACAAAAAATAAAAAATAATAAGTTGTATATTCTAGAACATAGTATATCATTAATCCTTATGCATTTATTATTCTGTTTCATTTTATTTATCCAATAGTGTATTTTTAATTTTAATGTCAATGTCAATATCATTGTCAGTTTTAACACTGTTATATTAAAATGTATTATTTTCCGTCTTGTAAATTTCCCATATGGACTAGTAATTCTTATTACGATATTTTTATGAGTTTTTAGAGATATAAATGCATTTGGACTATAATTACTTAACATAATATGAGTATATATATCATTATTTATTTTTATGACATAGGATAATATATTTTTAGACCTATTGGGTTGGGGAATGAATCTATTATATATGTGTTTATATTTTGTGTATTTAATAAGTTGGAGTGGGTTATACAATGAATTAGAGAGTTGTTTATTTTCGTTATGATAGCTAGCGGGCTTGTTATTGTTTGTGGTTAGAAGGGAACTACTCGGACTAGGATATTAGAAAATTTTATGATTTTAATTAGGATCATTAATTTTATTTTCTTTAATTCATTTATTTTTACTTCCCTCAAATCATTATTCTTATTTTCTCTACTTGACAGTAATTTTCTATCTTGGGTGTAGATGGCTTTTGGCTGATATTTATTAGTTATTATTTTTAGTCCTTTTTTTTTTTTTGAGTAAACTATTACTGATTAGTGGGGTGATGTTTGAAAATGTCATGTTATAAAGTGAGGGTAAAATGTAAAAGAAAAAGTCATATAAGAATAAATTGATAGAGGATAATTTAATAAATATAAGGATTAAAAAGATTAGGATATATTAATAGTATCATGGTTTTAAGATAATGATAATATTAATTTATTAATCTTGAGATTTAATATAAATTTAAATTATTAATAGATATTAGTTTTATTACTAATTTCTATCTATTTTTTCTATGCTCGGATTTCGGATCGTGGATTTGGTTCGAGAATTACTCCTTGATTTTCTTTCTCTAACTATAGTCCACTCGCCCTGTGGCTCATCTTGGTGACCGTAGGGTGGAGGGGGGGAGGTCATTTGGTTAGAGTTTTCTTTTTCCGAAGGTGAGACCTTCGGTTCGATGGAGGTTTCCGGAATTTTTGTATAATTTTGCCTGGAAGGGTTAAAGGGGGTTAAGAGGGGAAGTGGGTTGGGTACCCGGGATGTGGAAGGGGACGGGTGTGGGATGGGTTGAGGGAGCGTAGTGGGAGTGTGGAGAATATCATTGATATTCGAGTGCCCAATAGGTGAAGGTTTGTGAATGTTAATTGGCTCTAACGGTTTTTTTAAAATAGAATAATCATCTCGTAAATCGCCTGTTTGTACACTAACTGATACTTTATTTTTTACTATATTAGAAAAACTTACATGCATTGTTATTGGGTGTAGTAATTCATATTTTATTTTTTTGCGGCTAGATATGTAATTTTTTCACCATCTTGGATGCTTTTAATTTCTTTTTCTTTTAAAAAGATAGGGCAATTTTTCGAAAAAGAGTCGTGTTGACCCTGGCAGTTAGCACACTTTATGAGACTATTACATTCAACCCCTTCATGTTTAAGTTTACCACAGTATCTGGACAGTGGCGCTTTTTTACAAAATGTTTTTGTATGACCGAACTTGAGACATACATAACAACGTGTTGGGTTTGAAATAAATTGCTTAACAGTGATGTTATAGAAGCCTTTTTTTATTTCTGTGGGAACAGTAGGGTTATTAAAAGTTATGAGATAATTATGACTGTTATGTTTTTGAAATATGTCAGTCTTTTTACGTCTTCTACATTTTGTGATTTTAATTATTCCTTTATTTCGTTAATGGAACAACAATTGAGATCTGGGCACCATATAATTCCTTTGCTTTGATTTAGTTTACCATGCGGTTCTACTTTAACAGGAAAGTTCTTGAGTAGGTTTTCACATTTTAGTAATTTATTCCATTGATTTTCTAAAGTAACTTCAACTAGAAGAGTACCGTCTCTTAACGTTTTTGCGGCTTTTACATCACCGATTAAATTTTTCAAACTTTTATATATTGAAAATGGCGATACTTTTTGGAAATCGAATGGATTTCCATCATTATCACAACCGATTCTTTTTATAATTAAGAATCGTTTGTAATTATTTTGTTTATTTTCTTTATTTAATGAATGTGAAAGGTTCTTTAAATTTAGTTTTTTTCCGCTTAGCGGGCGGGGATTCAGCCATGGTTTTTACTTACTTTTATAGTAAGTAAAAAAACAAAAAAGTATTTAAAATACTGAATGAAAAAGAAAGCCTCCTAAAAAAGGAAAAAATAAAAATAAAAATAAATAAAAAGAGAATTCTACTTATCGCTAGTTGTAGATACTTAATCCCCAGGAGCTCACTAAATATACCTACATTCTACGAGAATGTTAGGGGGTGGTTACCTAGAAGGTAACAGGTTTACCTTAGGATCTTGATACAGCAGTCAGAGGAAAACTTTTAGAGAAACAACTCTGGAGATCTGTATAAAGGACTCAAAAGGCAGATAACCCATTACACAGCACCTACATTAACTCTGCACAGGCCTGATGGAAATCTCCAACTGAACAATAAGGACTGCACCAAAATCCTTGCTGACTATATCCAGATACTTTTCAACATAGAGGAGCATAAAGAGAGACTGGTCTTCCATGAGCCTTGCAACAGGAACCCCGATTTCCTACCACCCACCAGGGAGGAGTTAGAAAACATCATTAAGGAACTCAAGAACAACAAGGCTTCAGGTGAAGATGGAATAACAGCAGAGATGTGGAAACATACAGGTGAACAGTCCTTCCAGAGCATACATCAGATCATACAGGACATATGGACAACAGAGACCTTACCAGAAGGATGGACGTCAGCTTTGATTCACCCACTGCACAAGAATGGTAGCAAGAAAGATCTCAAAAATTACAGAGGCATCTCCTTATTACAGACCGCCTACAAGATCTTCTCTGCGGCCTTGCTAACTAGGGTCACAGACCAGTTGGACTCACAATTAGGTGAATACCAGGCCGGCTTCCGCAACAGTAGATCTTGTCCTGAACGGATACACGATCTTAAGACATTACTCACCTACAAGAACCGAGGTGGGCACCCCTGGGTGATTGTTCTTGTAGATTTTCAGAAGGCATACGACTCTGTGGATATAGAAACTCTCTTCTCCACATTGCGAGAATTTGGCCTAGATGAAAAAACTGTGAGGTTAGTCCAAGCCACCATTAAGAAAACGACAGCCAAAGTTAAGTTCAGAGGTGAGCTGTCCGAGAGCTTTCCTATCAGAATGGGAGTCATATTTTCAGTAGTGGGTGGACTGTTATTCTTTAAAAGTTCCGAGAAGTAGTTTCTCCATTGTGTTAAGATCTCTGGCATATTGGTCAAGAGATTGTTATCATCGTCACAACAATAGGTCAAACGGGGTTCGAATGGTTTCCTCCACTTATTTACTTTACAGAAAAAATCCCTAATTTCTTTGTCATCATGCACTTCCTCGATCCTTTGTAGTTCCTCCTTTTCATAGTTTCTCTTTTTCTGACGATGTAACCTTTTTTCCTTTCTGCGGAGTCTTCTATATTCTTCAACCTTCCTCCTTGTCTCTCGTTGGGCCATCGCTCTGTAGGCTTCATTCTACCTTTGAGTTGCAGCCTCACATTCCCTATCAAACCACTGAGATCGTGGTTCCCTCTTGATTTGTCCCAGGATATTATTTGCTGTTTCCTCTATTACCCTGGAGAGAGTTTGCCATTGTTCTTCGACTGCATTATCCTTCATATTACAAGTCCGGAGATTGAAGTCCAGTGTTATCAAGTATCGGTTTAACACATCTGGGTCTGTGAACTTCCGTGTGATAAAGTTCTTCTTATGATGTTTTCGGGTATTTTCAGAACCTAGTCGGGAGATCCTTTCTTTGAGGTGAGCTGTCGATAGGTAATGATCCGAGTCTACATTCGCACTTCTGTAGACTCTTACATCCAGCAGACTGGTTCTGTGTCTTTGGTCATTAAGTATATCATCAATTTGATTGACCGTATTCCTGTCTGGAGTGTATATATCTTTAGATATCTTTGTGTATAATGAAGGTTGATCCAACTACGAGATCTCTGGCTGAGGAAAAATTTATAACTGTTACACTATTATTATTACTCATACTGTGGAGGCTATGATTTCCAATCGTAGGGGTATAAAAATTTTCTCTCCCAATTTTAAAAATCCTTCTCCTACTACTATTTTCGCATCATGTCTTGGACATGTATCGAGCGTTCTTTCAAAGGGTTCATAGAAAAGGTCTTTTTCTTCGTCATTGGCAGCTTCAGTTGGGGCGTAGAACTTCCCTTTTATTCTGATAAGGCATATTCGGAGGTTCACTGGTTTAAAACCAGTAACACGTTGTGTATAATTACCTCTTACAATGAAGCCGGTTCCGAATTCATGTCTGCTGTCATCACAGCTGTAATAGACGGTGTGTTTCCGTTTTAGAAGAACACCAGTTTCTATCCATCGTATTTCCTGAATGGCAGTTATGTCCAGTTTGTATCAGTCTATTTGGTCTAGTTTCAGTGCTCCGGGTTTATATAATGATAGAATATTCCAGAATCCAAAGTTTGCAGTCCTGTGGGGATGGCGGGGTCTATTACTAGTAAACCTAATATCCGAGGCATTAGTTTGTGGTTTCTTGATAGTTTATTTTCGGGTAGTGGGGCTATCAACCCTCTCTATGTATTCTAGTCTACTGGTGGGGCTGCCACCTTAATTCCTGCAGATCTGCATCCCCATCCGGGGTGGCTACCCAGGGAAGGTGACCCTAGGCTGTGTACAGTATCTAACCATGTGAAACGAGTTTTGTGTTCGTGTACTGTGTGTAAGTTTGAGTACTTTTCCCCCAACATGGAGGGCCGGTGGCTGATTGCGGCACAATGGCCGGGCGATGGGGTGCCAATTCCCTACGCCAAATATGTAATATACATTTCTAAATAATTTGGTTCAACCTCAGGTTGAAATACCACAATTTAGTTGTACATAAATATCTCTTACACAATTATACCATATCTTACAAAATATAAATTATTTAACGAAAATAGTGTTATCAATAAAATGTTTATTGGACAAAACAGTAATAAAAAACCTGGAACTTTATACATCATCTGAAAAAATAATAAAATTGTGGTTCCTGAATTGTGGTTTTCTAAATTGCCTTTCTATGAATTGTGAAATCAACAAATGGAAAACTTGTTTGTTTTCTAGTATTCCCACAATTTACTAGATTTCAGGTTTGCCCACAGTTTGTTAGTTTTCATGATACGGCTCGTTGAGCTCCCGTTTATTAAAACGTTTTATTGAAAATGGCTCGTTTTAGCACGATAGAGAAATAGAAATACAGAGGAATTATAAAGTCAAATTGAATTAAGTTCAGTCGTAAACACTTTCTGAATTTCTCCTCGTCGTTGCTCAATCAACGAAGAGAGAAAACCCTCTTCTCTTCTTCGGAAAAACATGGGGTCAATTGATTTCCTGTTCATAATAAGGAACTCCTCTTCCTCCATCAACAACCACAACAGCAGTTTTCTTCTTATTGCCTGCAGATCTGCATCCCCATCCGGGGTGGCTACCCAGGGGAGGTGACCCTAGGGTGTGTACTGTATCTAACCATGTAAAACGAGTGTTGTGTTCGTGTACTGTGTGTGAGTTTGAGTAGAGAAATAGAAATTCAGAGAAATTATAAAGTCAAAGTATTCATAAAATACTCCGCAGAAGCCAGAAAACAAGCTGATGAACTTCCATCCGCAGCGTTTGGAAGCTACATGCGGAAACACCCTCTCCCGCTTCAGGACGCAGCACTGGAGCTGGATGCAGCGGCGGTGGATGGCTGCTCCATGCGGGACCCCACCTTAAAGCGGGAAAGGAATTAAAAAATTAGGTTTAAACCCTGCATTTTTTTTATTCATTGAAATTTACAACTGTATACAATTTCAAATATAACATAACAAGTAAATGTGATGACAATGATAAAAATGACACGTCAATTGTTTTTATAGCAACTATCCATTGGTATCACTTATAAAGGTTCAATATAATGAAGTACTATGTTAGAAGTTCCCGAGGCCATCTTCTTTTAAGGCGCCTCGGAGGGTTATCTGGAATGGAATTAGAAGCAAGTTGTGATACTAATGGATTTGTATGGTTGTGGAGTTTACAATAAAAGGATTGATATCTGGTTTGAGCTAAGTCAGAAACATAAGGTATATTAAGATCTTGGTGGATAAGTTTGTTTGTGACGAAGTAAGAAGCATTGAGGATTTTTCTAAGGATTTTAGATGGTAAGGATTGGTTACGAGATGAATTGGATGGTTTAGTAGAGCCTTAAAGCTCAACTCCATATGTCGAAATTGGTCGAATTACTGTTATGTATATGAGTCTTTTGTAATTAATTGAAAGGTGTGAACGTTTGTCTAGTAAATGTTGATGTAGTCTATAACGACGAGCAGTTTCTTGTCGTTTTAGTCTTGTATGTGGATTCCAAATAGGACGAGTCGGGATGTCAGCTGTATACAACGTGTAAAGGATTGGACCTAGGATACTTCCTTGAGGAACACCTGTAGATTGGATAAAGAGAGAGGAATAGGAAAAGTTATGACTAACTTTAAAAGTTCTATCACTGAGATAGGAGCGGAGAACAAGGAAGTATGTAGAAGGTAGGAAATTATTGAGTTTGTAAAGCAGTCCCGAGTGCCAGACTCGGTCAAATGCTTGTATACGTCCAGAAAGGCTCCCGTGCAGTATATTCCGCGCTCCAATGCGGAGGAGACAACGTCCACCACGATGGCATTGCTGGATTGTGGAATGTGATGTTCGGAATCAAAACTGGTGATCTGGGATTATGTGATTCGAATCTAGAATAGGATACAAGCGGTGAGTTTTTTAGTTTTTCAAGGATTTTACCCATGATTGGCAAGAGAGAAATAGGACGATATGAGGGAGGATGTTCCGGTTGCTTTTTGGGCTTGGGTATCATCATGACTATTGCTAATTTCCAAGGATCAGGAAAATATGTTGTTCGGAGTACAGTTAGGAGGAGTAATGTTAGGAATAGGGTGACTTTCCGAGGAAGCAGTTTTAGGATATAGGGTGTAATAAGATCATGTCCAGGTACTTTTTTGGTGGCCAATCTTTGGATGATACTTGATATTTCTGAGGGATGGAATGCTTTAGGGAGAGAGGACATTGGAAGTGGGATATTAAGTTCTGCTTCAATATATTCTAAATGAGTAGGATTAAGGATATCAGGATGCGATTTAAAAGGAAAAGGTTTGGAAAAGGTGCTGGCCAAAAATGAGTGATACAATAATCCTAATAGAAGTGGAGATTAATTCATCAATCCTAATTTTACTATCTTTTATTGATTAATGGAAATTTTAATTATTACTAATATATATAATCATTACATGTTCAAATATGTTACAAACACTGATGCTTTCAAACTACTTACGAACTTCGCCTTCCTTAATAACTCTTTCACAATCCACACTCACAATTATATTTTTTCGATTCACTACAGCTACGTACTCGTAATTCAAAATGTATATTTTCACCCCACAAACTCTCATGACCTTCACAGACATTAAAGAGTCACTGAAGTATGTTTTGAGAAAAACAAACAGTTTACAGAACCATAAACATAAATACCAAAGAAATACGTATATATGTCCTCTTGTTTTTACAACTATTTTATTTTTATTTATCACCTCCATATTTCTATATTTCTCCATATTTTTTCATTATTAGTCACACTTTTACCTGTTATAAATGGTAAATAATAATGAAAAAAATTAAATTCATGATTTGGAATGCCCAAACAATTCGAGGTAACGATGTAGGATTCAAATTTTTTTTACAGCAAAATCAGCCTCATATTGTCTCAGTGTGTGACCAGACTTTTTAGAGAAGACAGATTCACGGTTCCGCGTTATGAAATTTACAGAAACGATCATAATAGAGCGGGCGGTGGCGTTTTGATATTAGTTCGTTCCGATGTCCAACACTATTATCAGTACGTTCCCGAATTAACATTCACTGAAGCAGTCGCTATCAACACGCTAATTAACAATTAAAAAAATGCATTTATATCTGTTTATATTCCGCCATATAAAATAAATATCGATGACATGTCTAAACTATTTCGTCTAAAAAAACATATAATAATCCTTGGTGACCTAAATTCAAAACACATATAATGGAACTACCGTAGTACAAATAAAAATGAAAAAAAAACAAAAAAACTTAGTTTAATATGTTTCAAATAATTAAATTCAACTACACAGCCCCTTCGAACCAACCCACATTCGAACCTTCTCAAAAAAATTACAAACCCAGTATAATTGACTTATGTCGTACGAAAAATGTACATAATTTATCTTCGCTCGTCGCCTTACCTTGTCTTAACTCAGACCACAACCCCGTGATTTTCCGTATAGGGTCAACACTAGACGTTAAAGCCAAAACTAAAAAAATCGCTTTCAAAGAGGCAGATTGGCCAAAATTTCGAAAAACATTAGACTCAAAAATAAGTATTAATCCAATTATCAACAACTCCCAAAATATTGACCATCACATTAATAAACTAAATCTGCATATTAAACACTCTATAGACAGCATCTATCCCGCAACATTCGCTACCTCCCATCCGTTGTTATAATATACCCCTCACATTAATAACACTCATTAAAATTAAAAACAGACTTAGGAAAAAATATCAACGCAATAATTGCTTTACATCAAAGACAATATTCTATAAATTCAATAATTATGTCCGATCCCGCCTAAATAGTTGGAAAAACTAAAATACACCAGGTGACAACAAAATCTGGAAAATACATAGAATTTTTACTAATCCTTCGTCTAAAGTTCCTCCGCTAAAACAAAATAACAATTACGCCTACCTAGATAAAGACCTACTAGCCACCCACACAGTTTCACTCTTGTCATCTTACTACTTTAAAATTTGGTTCAAACCACCAGATTAGAAAAATCATGAAATCAGTGGTTGATTATTTAAAAGTTCCTTTTGGTGGTAATTTTTCTTCTATCTCCCTGAAAGAGACTGGCAAAATCATTAACACAGAAACCAAATAAGCCTCAGGTGACGACAGTATTCCCATAATAGTTATAAAAAACTAAGCAAAAAAGCCATTTTTCATTTAACCAAAATATTTAATGCAATACTAAGGTACCATTATTTCTCTAGCCAATGGAAAACAGGCCTATAAGTGTGTTAAATATTACAGTAGAGGGTCGTAAAATTCGAAACAATTTGGGAACATAATTAGTTCGGATTACCAATTTGTACGGGTTTGCGAACATAACCTAGAAATGCCTCTTAAATAATACAGGTTAGCTAAAAATACAGTTCTGGAATACAGTACAGGAAATAAAAACAATAGTTTTTATGTGCTTAGATACTTATATTATGTACATTACTGTAGTTGGTTTCTTAAAGAAAAATGTAGAGTATATAGAATGGAAACGAACAGAGCACTGAATAGTTACAGTACACAAAAAGAAACACTCTTAACCTAACTGTACAAAATCACTTGGGTATATGTATCTATTTTACATTAAAAAAGTCGTTAATTTTATTAGTTGCGTTTCTTCGATACTCGTTTTCTGCCAGCCTAGCCCTTCATTCACTTAAGTAGCTAGAGTTGAACTTGACTACATTCTGGCTTTGTACTAAGTCATCCCTGTTTCTAAGGCCCTAAATAAAAACATTAGAATGTGAAGGGATGAGTCGTCGCCTGCTGGTTCTTCTTCACTCCCACTGCCTTCATTTCTATTTTCTGACTCTTGAACTGAGGTTGCAGTATCCTTATCTTCCAGGATCTCTTTAACTTTAATTCCGTACTTTAATACCCTCGATAACACTTTGGCCCGCAAAATTATAAAACTTCCGTTGTTTCCGCTCAAATATTCAAAAAAAATCTTAGGAGGCGTTCGGATTTTTGATCGGAACGATTTCTCTTTAACCGCATCCAAAATCACATTAAACAGCATAAACTAATTTGAAAAGAACAATTCGGCTTTAGGCCGCGCCATTCCACTGTTGACCAATTGGAACGTCTCACTGACTTTATTACTAAAGCCTTTAATGGGAAAAAACATACAGGAATGCTTTTGTTACACTTGGAAAAAGCATTCGATACAGTTTGGTATACCGGGCTCATTCACAGACTAATAGTATACAAATTTTCCCCTTACTTAATTCATATTATTCATTCATATCTCTCCAACAGACAATTTTATACACAATTAAACTTTTTCTCCTCCAAAGTACTGCCACAAGATTCCTGCTTATCCCCAACTCTGTTCAACTTGTTCCTATTAGACTTTCCAAAACACCCTAACGTAATAATATCCCTGTACAAAGATGAGACTGCACTATGCACAGCTTCTTACCGCATCGACACTATTGTAAATCAGTTGTAACAAAGTTACAAAATATAATTAAATATTGCCGGAGATGGAAACTGAAAATGAATACAAACAAATCGGAGGCAATCATCTTCACAAAACGTAGACCACTCATAAACCAGCATATCATAAAATACTTAGGTTTAACACTGAACAAAACATTAAGACACACATAGAAACAACAAAACAGATAATGCTAAAAAAAAGTCTATACAAAATGTTCCCCTACTTCAATAAAAAATCTAAACTAAGCCCTAAAAATAAACTTATTCTATATAAATCAGTAATCCGATCAAAAATCATGTATGCTTCACCTGTATGGAGCTCAACTTGCTCCACTAACTATTATAAATTCGAAAGGGTTCAGAACATTTGCATAAGGATCATCAGTGATTATCCTTGTTATACTAAAATATCAACCATGCTCCACGACCTAAACCATGCTACTCTCTCTAAACAGCATGTCTTCGAACAAACCAAAGCATACTTTGCAAAAAAAAAAAAAATAATAAATTCAGAAAATTCCCAAGTAAAAGAAATTGGTAACCTACCTCTTCCTCTTCCCTTATTACCAAATTCAATAGACACCTTAAGACCCTCCTAGATTCCAAATAGATTAATTACCCCACTTACAGAAACCTCATTTCCTACAACTCTATCGCTCCCCGTTTTTATGGCCTTCTCAAAATTCATAAACCTAATAAACCTCTTCGGCCTATTACTTCCAACATTAATTCTCTTTCTTTAAAATTGAGCGAATTCCTCCCTCTCTTCAAGCCCTTAGTCACACAAAGTCCTTACCATAGCAAATATAACTGGCGCACTATAGAACCCCACACTCCTCTTAACCGAACACCCTATCTCGAATTCCTTGAGCTCCGTTTAAAATCTGGCTACCTTACTTTAAAAAACAATTTCTATTACCAGATCTCTGGACTAGCCATGGGCAACCCCCCTCCTCAATTCCATCATTCCTTTGTTTCTTAATGACACCTGCTTTATTAAAAAATATGTAGATGACCCCATACTTATCCTAAACCCTAGTATTCCCACCATCCTATCTGCTTTTAGTTCATACCATCCCCGCCTCCGTTTCACAGTAGAACCTGAAGCTAATAACTCCTTACCTTTGTTAGACCTTCTCATTATTAGAAATCCGGATAACACCATATCCACAAACTGCTATACTAAACCCACTTATTCAGGCAGACTATTAAATTACCACTCCCAACCCCCTTATCAACAAAAAATTAATACCGCACAAAACCTGATCCACCGCATTCTTTCCCTTTCAGATCCCCAATACCACTCTTCAAATACTGACCATATAAAACAAATCCTCATCTCCAATAATTTCCCCCTAAATTATCAATAAACTCCTTAATAAATCCAATAACCACTCGTTTACCACTCCTTCCTTATCCAATTCTCCGTTACCTCCACCTCTATACCTATACAGATCCCTTCTCTATAAACCCATCCTTTCAGATAAAATACAGAAGTCTCTACGCTCAACCATTCCCAATCTACGCCTAGGCCTCAAGCCCCACGACAAACTCCTGAATATTTACTCCAAACGTTAAGATCTCCGTTCTAATGTCATCTACCGAATTCCTAGTTCCTTCTCCAATTGCGATTCCTCATATATCGGTGAGACAAAAAAACAATCTAAAAACCTGCATCTCACAACATAAATACTCTATCACATCCCGTAACCCTTTAGCCACTAAACTTTCTAACACTCCATTTCCCTAACTATAGTCTTGATTTTGAAAAAAACCACCATACTTGCTTCATACAATAACTTAGACAAACGATTAATAGAAGAAGAAAAAGAAAAAGAAAATGAACTTTATTCTGGTACTACATGTCCCCAAGAATAATATATGATTACAGTACATATGACAATTGTCTGGCTATGATAATTAATTATAATAAATAATAATAATAGATAATAACAAAAATTGATTAATAATTAAATTATGAGTTACAAAATAACTGAGACATCTTGCAAAAGGATATATCTTATGTATACTATTATAATGTATATTACATTAATATTCATGTTTTACATTAGCTCCGAAGATTGAAAATTAAGGAGGTAAAGAAATAAATGATGTTTAAAGGAAGTAAGAGTGGAGCTTAATAAATATATACATAAATAAATACTGTACACCATGAACTCTGTCGAGCAATTGCCGGGAGAAGGGGTTCGTTGTTACTCCGATAGATGTCGTAGATTGGAGAATTGGCTACTCCCAACTCGTTGACACTAGAAGAAGCTAGTTGGGCAAGGGGTCATTATAAAAATGCCGTAATGGCGGCATTTATTAAAGGTCTGTACCCTGATATTAGGCGACTCCAGTTTGACCCACCTTCTTCATTCGAACGGCCATTAATAAATGGTTGAAAAAGCGCTCGCGGATGACCCTCCTATAAAAGAGGTTTGGGCTTTACAAAATAATATTCTTAACAGCATCCATAAGCAGCAAAGACCCTCTGAGAAAAGTCAAACATGTTTCCGTTGTAATAAATCGGGCCTTTTTGCCAAAGAGTGTCCTGAAAAAATGACAATCAAAGCAAATTGCGAGAGAGACTTGACTCACAGTGTTAGAAAATTGTTTTGCTTTTTGTGTGGTTCCACAAAACACCTTGCAAGAGTGTGTCCGTAACGCGCAACAATAGCAGTCAATTCTTCTGAAGTGATTGAAGCAGCAAAATACCCAAACGCCATGGGGTCGATGGATGCCCCACCATCGTAAGCCCAACAAAAGGGGCCACCTACTTGGTTCCTAAAATCTCTTCAATATTAAGGGTCTATTACAAACGATTGAAATTGGAGGGAAGCGCCTTGAGCTGCTGGTTGATAGCGGATCTGAAATTTCGATAATAAAGGAACCTATCCCAGGCTGTACCCTGCATCCAACCCGGATAAATGCCTCTGGTGTCACAGGGACCCCAATAGTACTTCGTGGTGAGCAGGATTGGGAGTGTCGGATAATGTCGACAGACGTGTGCGACCGATTTGTAATTGCCGACGTATTAATGGGAAGGGATTTGATGAAGAAATTGGGAATCGTTATTGATAAGAATTGATAAGGCAAACTGATAAGAATTGACCAGGGTTCAAACAGAATCAGCTTCAGAATGTACAATCATTGGTAAAAGAGAATTTCCTAGTAGCGAACCAGGTCCGTACCGTGAACAAGGTGGTAATTCCGCAATATACTGAGATTCTCGTTAGGGGTAAACTGAAGGCACTATTCAGCAGTGAAATATTACTTAAACCAATTGTACAACCACAATATGGTGTTGGAGTAACCCGTAGTATTAACACACTGGAAGGTAAAAGAGTTAAGCTCTTTATATAACTTGTTGAAGTTACTTTTTGTTTTTTGTAGTGACTGTTTTCCGTATATTAAGTATTACGGCACAACAAAGCTTTCTACATAAATGGTATATACAACATAATTTGTTTATAATATAGTTGGGAGTATAATTAAAAAAAAAAAACACCCCGGTAACATCATTAGTGTTCGAGCTGTAAGCATATAACCAGATACTCTTCTCGTAATGTTGCTGAAGGGGTGGGGTCGGGGGGGGGGGGAAGCAAGAGGGATGGGGGTCGAGACTTTGTGTTTTTTTAGTGTATACTTTATGTACTAACACCTTGAAAAAATCCAGCTTTTTCCTAACTAGTTGTGGCTTGAAACCTTTGTTGACTGGGCTATGTAGTCACAATCATATGAATTATTTCATGAATATTCGAGATGACAACGTTGCACGTTACACAACGTTAAACGGAATGAATAAAATGGTTTGTAAAAAACTATGAAATAAATTTAATTTTAATCAAAATAGGCCCCATGATTCTCAATACATTTCTATCTATGTGTTGGAAACTTCTCCATTCGCTCTGGCTAGAATTTTAAATCTTTATTATTAACTAATTCTGAAAACGTATCATTGAACTTTTTTTTTGTTATATCTTTTGAAAATTGGTCTAGTTGCTTATAAAATGGTAGGTATATATTTTGTAGTGAAGCCCTGTTCTAACCGAAAGCAAGACTCGCACAACACTAAGATAATCAATGTATCCGGCATCATATCACTTCGATTTATTTTCCATAACTTACCAACGATAGTTCAGGGAATTTCTTGTAACCCCGACCATAATTTAAAAGAATATATTGATAACACAGGCCAACGATGGAAAAACCTTTCTACTTAAAACACCTTATTATTCTGTTTTTTAGGGTGTTAAATCCAAATATGGCACTTATTAAGCCGTATCACCTACCATTTTTTCACATTTGCACATCATTATATTCAATTTTTTGATTTATTACAGAATTTAACAGCTTTTATATACTACAAATAAAATTGTAAAATAATTTGTGCTAGATGTAGAAGAGTTGGCAGCACTGCTGAAACAGATATAGATATAGATGAGCAAGATGGTGTAGAGTTCCAATGTGCTACAGCAAATATAGAGCCTAAACTGTTTACTCAGATTGAGCTTAACGACTTAGTTAGGGATCTTGGGTTGACAAAAGAAAAAGCTGAATTGCTTGGTTCTAGAATAAAAGAAAAGAACTTGTTGGTAGTTGGAACTAGCATACATGTGTATAGGAAGAGAGAGCAGCAGTTTTCGAAATTTTTTGAACAACAAGGTGATTAAGTGTACTGCTCAGATATTCCAGGTCTGGTCAAAGACTTTGGTGTTGAATACAAAAAAAGAAGACTGGAGGCTGTTTATTGATTTTTCCAAAACTTGTTTAAAGTTGTCCAAAAGCTGTTTTATTACACAATAGTAACACTTATGCATCTATACCTGTTGGCCATTCTGTACCTATGAAAGAGAGCTATGAAAACCTAGAAATAGTGTTGAATAAAATTGGCTATTCGGCTCATGGTTGTATGGTAAGTGGTGACTTGAAAGTAATGAATACTTATTGGTCAGCAAGGCGGTTTTACCAAATTTCCATGTTTTTTGTGTGAATGGGACCGTAGAGCAAGGGATCAACATTGGTGCAGAAAGAACTGGCCTGTGAGGGAGTCTTTAAAACCCGGCGAGAAGAACATTCTCCGCAAAAACCTTGTAGATCCTAGAAACATTACCACCTCTACATATAAAGTTAGGCCTCATGAAATAGTTATATAATGCTTTATATTTATATGAAACAGTTATATCTGCATTTTTAAATTATATAAAAAAAGCAAATTTCTCAAAAACTATGGGTCCAGAAAATTTGGATTCAGCGCACAAACATCTATAAAAACCAGCTATTAAAGTAAAAAAAAGTTTTCAACAACATTTTTTTTGTTGGCCTGTGTAATATATTTAATGTCATGGTTGGTTGGTTTGCAATTTTTACAGGTGTAAAGCCTGTAGATCCTCAACGCCAATCAATAAATACTATGAATAATAATTTACAAAAACAAAATAAATTATATTTTTTTTATTTCTTTATTATCCGATAGTTAAATTATAATTATTTAAATAATGGATTGACAGTCTACAGGAGCCACTTAGATATCAGGTTGAATATTTTCCTCTAATATTTTTTTAGTAAAAAATAGGACAATGCTCAATGATATGTTCTATCGTGAGGAGGCGGTTGCACTTGTGACTGCTAGTTCCTTTGCTATTAAATATCCGCGGGTCATTTTTGTATAGTCTATGGGTCATATAGTCTATTCGAAACCGGATCGAGGCTACTTCTTCTCTTCGAGAGTTACTAGATAAGGTACTCCAGGACTTCAAGGTATTATTTATTTTCTTCTGCTTATCAGAAAGAAATTTATCCCTCACAGTCTGTCACTCCTATTTTATTTGGCCTTAGAAAATAAAATAGTTTTATTTTATAGCATAGCTCGCCTTCAACCAGGTAATACTAGAGGTTCTTTATTCGTACCATATTATATTCTTGCCAAGCCCTTGAGTCTATGTTACGTATTCGTGAATTATCATATTTTTTAGTTTATTAAGCGCGGCGGTTGATAGATGGCATTTAATTTTGTGATGTATACACTACATAAAGGGGATAGCTTATTCTTAAAGCTATCACGAGACATTATGACGGCATATGCTGTTTAGTTATCTAACTTGGGTATGTCCGTATAAATTATTTTTTACTGGGTTTACTAATTAATTTTAGTTTAATGACATATTTAAAAAATTGCACGATAAATGTAGATTTGAAAAGAGGCAGAAGAAACTTTTTCCTTCATTAAATACAGTGATTGATTATTGTGGCGCAATATTAGCTAAAATATATATTTTAAAATTACCATATTAATTATTTAAATACGGAAAGACTTAACTTATTCTATAATAATAACCATATTTTTATGTATCAGGTAATAAAATTACAGCAAAAGATATTAACACTTATTGTGAAAAGATCTATAAAATATAAAAACATTACTTTGAAAACTCGTTTTCACTTTTAATTTGAGCTGTATATAATAATAGTGCATGCAGGTTTATGTTTTACAATAAAACTATAAAATAAATGATTGCAAGACATTTTTTAAAAATCAAACTAGGTTTCATTCCTCTCAATGTATTATTGGGCTCCTGTATCAATGTATGTTGGGCTCCTCTGAATCCTAATTATTAACCATTTCTAATGTCTATTCTGTATTGAGTACTACATTTTTTATTGTTTAAATAGTGGCCCAGATCCTTCAAAAATTGTAGTCGGTAGGCTAGAGACTCTACCGATTTCATAACGATGATATATTGGGGGGCCTCCTGTGCTTGAAGCTATTTTAATTGCCTAGAGGTGCTTAGCGAAGTTGGATTTGCTAAATTTTATCTTCTCTCCAAGGTTTCAACAATTCTGGAATTTTCGTAAGCCAAAGCTCGAAGAATATCGTCATCCAGAAAAAATTCTTGCCTCGAACCTCCTCGTCGTCAAGGGTGAAATCTCCCTCTAGAATTTCTTTCAACCAGTGTTTAACGTAACACCCACTACACTATCGTCGTCCAGCATTTTAATAATGTTTCTGGCTCTTAAGGCCCTGTTTCGAAATTATACGAAGAATACTTGTAAATATGACAGAAAAGACTGAATTATTTCCAAGCGTTGAAATGCTAAAGGGGTAAAATAAAACCAAAACTTTATTGTTTAGAACAGGATTTCTAAATATTGTCCATACAAACAAACGAAAAAAAACAAAAAAAAACTCAATTTTCTTCTGACTGGGAAAAACAATAGTTCATTGATATGTCTATCTTTATATTATATACTGCTTTTCCGAATTTAAATTTTAGAATTAATAGGATCAAATTACTTCAATTAATGATTAAATTAAAAATTATTCGAAATAAAGATATTTGAGAGAAAGTAGGGGTTTTAAACGTGACTACCTTCATTGAACCAAAATATTGCTCCCAAACGGTAGGTCCTAGTAACTAATTTTGTACGACAAAAAATATTCTCTATAAAGTTTCTGACAAGATTTTCGATCCGAGCAACACCATCAGAGCGTGTTAAAATATTACTTTTTTTAGGGTATCTTACTATTATATGATGGTATATTACGATTATATGATGGTATATTACGATTATATGATGGTTCTAGCATCAAATGTTCGACACAATTTTTTTTCCATTAAATTTCTTACTGGGGCACTATCGTAAAATTTGCTATATAAGTAACACCAACAGAGCTAGAACCAGTCAAAATGTTACATTTTTAATGTTAAAAAAAAAACGTTACTGCAAAAAAGTATAGACCCCAAGCTAATGGTATTCCATTTTTTATTAGAAGTTATTATTACATTTACCCACCTGAAGTAGGTGGCTATGTTAGAGGAATAAGGGTAAGAGTGATTTACCCTTTAGAAGAAGAAAAAGTACAGCCTAACGATGAAAAAATATCCATGGCAAATCGAAACCCGATACTCGATACTGGAGGTAAGGTATTTTACGCGGAAGTTGGGGCTAGAGTGGTGATAGCTTATCATAACCTAAAAAAAAATTATCAAAGCACAACACATAATTTTTCAGTTTCGCTATTTTTAGGATTGATATAGTAAGGTTAGAAGGATCCATAATTATTTTATCTAGCGTTAATAATATAATAAAACGTTAAGCGTTTCCCTGAGATCTTTTTATAACCTTTCCAGACTGGAATTTGAATTTTAGCAGGAAATGAAATATGAAATGAGGTGTCGCAACCTCCAGAGGGCGTCCATGGCGAGGCATTGAGTACGGTCGAGGCTACCACTTGTATTAATTGCTCACAAACGGCTCTTTTGTTTAATTTTTGTTCGTTTCTTCACTCTGATTAAAGTAAAGTAAGTTAATTTTCTCTTTCACCATATACACATTCATTCTGGAGACAGTTAAAGATCTTTTGCTCATAATTTTCTTACAAAATTACTTTTTAAAAATTTCAATTTTCTTACCACCTCCACCCAAAAAAGGCTGAACGCGAATGGGCTCTTAAAATGATTTTTCTGCAACCGTTAAATAATGGGAACATTATTTAATTAAAAACAGTTTATTAACGTTCCATTTTATTCTCTAGTGAGTAAAAAATCCCATAAGCTTAACTTTAATTCTCTAGAGAAATTAAAAGTGAAGCATTACAAAATAAATCTCAGAGTTGGATACGGAAAAAAGGTGGAAAGGACGCTAATGTTGAATGCGCGTTAAAAGATTGGTTTCTAAAAGATAGGGATAAGGATGCTCGCGTTTCAAGAACTTTTCTTCGCCAAAAATCTGAAGAATTGGCAGAAAAAATGTCAATTAAAAGTACAATTTTAGTGCCACCTTAATACAAAGTTCATTATTTTTTTTTTTTACGTTATATAATTATTATTTTGTCTAAATGCACAGTATTTTACGTAAAATGAACAATTTAAAAACATTTTTAAAAAATAGCAGCACAAATTTAGAAAAACATTTAAAATAAAAGAAAAAACTGCTAATTGCAACCTTTCGAAAGGTTATTACTTTTATTCCTTATTGGATAGTACATATGTATTTATATTGAATTGCTATTAAAATGAATTTAAATTAAATTAAGATGGATAGTGATTCAAGTTATGAAAACACTCCTCCTAATATGAAAAAACAGCAGAAAATGTGATTAGTAATCTTCTACCCAATAAATCACAAAAAAATTACAACATAAGGTTTAACAATTTTAAGAAATGGTGTGTCAAAAACAAGATTAAAAATACTTCAGAAAACAATCTTATTGCTTAGTTTAATGAAATAGCTAAACCATACAAATCTTCATCATTATGGTCAATATATTCTATGTTGAAAAGTACTATATCAATAAATGAAAACATAGACATCAGTACTTATATAAAACTCAAAACATTTATTAAAAGGAAATCAGATAATTATAGACCAAAAAAATCTGAAATATTTTCAAGAGATGAAATTAATAAATTTTTATTAGAAGCTCCAAGAGAAACATTTCTTATGATGAAGGTAAGCAAATGTTTCTTCTATTTAGACTTCTAAATTGTTATGATAATAAAAATGTAAATTTACGGATTCAAGCATTGTTGCGATTTTTTATTTTTTAGGTAGCTTTAATTATCGGAGTATCTGGGGCCTGCAGGTGCGGTGAACTTCTAAAAATGGAAATAAATCGTATAAACCAAACAAATGAATACATAATTATTAATATCCCAATTTAAAAAAAATAATGTACAGCGTACCTTTTTAGTTGCCAATAAAATAGGACCATATGACTTCCATATTACTTTCAACATCCTCGTTTATTTATTAAATACAGCAAGGGTTAATGTACAACACAACCGGTTGGTATTAATTCACTTTCAGCAATTCCATCAAAAATTACAGTACATTACAGTAATCTAGTTATGTACTTGAATAAAAATAACATTGATAACTATACTCTACACGCATTTCGGAGAATATCTGCATCCTTACTAGCTGACGAGGGAGGTGATATTTTACAAATTAAAAAACACGGAGGCTGGAAGAGTACTAGTGTAGTAGAAGGTTATGTAGACCGATCAATTGGCGCTAAAATGAATACTGCTCAGCTGATATTACAAGGAGGTTTACAAACCCATAAGCAATGTGTTGCTAACAGTTCAAATTCTAATTCAAATACTCATTTCAGCAATAATCTTAACTTCAATGCAAATAATTCAAATCAACCATTTATTTCTAACGCCAATAATTGTAATATTACAATAAAAGTTTATAATAAATAATATTATGAGTACTTGCATTGCTACCTGAATAAAATTTATAAAAACATTTTTATTTTTGTTTTTTTTTTAACAGTCGCAGAAAAAAATGTAATATTTAACTCGAGTATAAAGAATTTTACTCACTGTTGGCAATTTACAGCACTCGCTTCGCTTCGCTCACTCGTGCTTGTAATCCTTTCCTCGAGTGAGTAAAAGTACTTCTTTACACTCTTGTCAAATAAATAACTATTATTATTTTTTTCCCAAAAAAGGTTTTCGCAAATTATTTCTAATCAAAAGTTAGGATTCATGAATTATTTGCCACTTCTATAGAAGTAATTTTTATTTGAAAACTAGTTTCTAATGTTAAACATTCAGTATCAGTTCTAAAAATATACAAACAATAAATACTTTGATACACATATTGTATTTATTAATTTTAAAAATGTAAGTTTAGAAATCAAACATGTTGATTCTCAGCTAAGGAGGCAAAAGTAAGGAAGGAACTTATGAAAGATGTGAGGTTATAGAGTAGACTGGGCTATTGGAAATATTTATCTGGTCATTTAAACAAAACTGTGGATTGGCTTTGAAAAATTGTATTATTTATAATGATTCATAAATAATCAGTTTTAGACTGTTTTCACTTGCTGTATTAGTTTCACTCCCGAGTCTTTGTTGGAATGGACATCAAAGCTGGAATTCTTTGTCTTATTATTGTATGTTCTTATATGATCGTTTAACTTGTCATTTATTGATCTTCCAGTTTTTCTCGTGTATTTAGTAGCTTTACAGTTACTAGACAGAAACTTCATAGAAACTAGTTTTCAAATAAAACGAACCCTAATAGAAGTGGCAAATAATTCATGAATCCTATTTGTATTGATCCTTCTATAATATCATGGTGTACCTCAAGTGTTTATCGAAAGTGCTCTTTATTAGCTTAGTCATTTCTTTGTCTGCCAGCTCAAACCATTTTGAGTAATACGTTTCATAACTTCAAAGAGAGACACATGTCCTATTTTATTTAAGTTCATTTTCAAGGCAACGTGATAGAGAGAGTGATAGGCCAAAAATATATATGTACAACTTCTCTAGCGTACCTCCTATGTATAATGTTTTCTCAGAGAATTTACTTAATACGAAAAAAAAAAATTATGAACGTTGAACTATACACTTTATGGCTACTGAGGTTTAGTTGTTTCGTAAACTCTAAAAAAATAATCAATCATTATTTCACCATTTCGGGATACAAGCCATTGCTGTGATCTGGCATTCTCAATCTTCCGTCGTTTGAACAACTCGCAGTTTAAAAAAATATTATTTTGGAAACCTTTTCCGTCACTAATATTACCTTGATTTCATTCTGTGAAATAAAAAATGGATAATATTTATCAAAGATTTTGCGACGGATTTTCAATTTACAGAGATAGTTCCTATTTAAAAGTTTTTTGATTACCATTATATTTGAACACCATTTTCGCTGCTTCATCTTTGGGAAGAGTCATAATTAAACTGAGATATAGTTTGTCAAATTGCTAAAAATTCACCAATATATCAAGGTATAAGTAAATATATATATATATATATATATATATATATATATATATATATATATATATATATATATATATATATATATACATATACATATATATATATATTGTTATGTTTTTTTTTAAATTTAGATAAAAATAAAATTTCTAAATAATATAAAGTTAATTATTTTTCTTATTATGTAGTTAATCAATTGCCCCTATTTGGGAGTCATAATGTAATGTTCTTTTTATTTTAGTTAAAGTTCTAATTTTAGTTAATATAAAGTTATCTTTTTTTTGTTTAAATAAATTTTGAGGAAATATCAAGGGTTGAACTTTTCAAAGATAATGATTCTGACTCAAGAATATATTTTATAAACAAAAATTAAACATATTTTACACCAGATTCTATATAACATTTGACATATTAGTAATTAAGATACCTTCCATCTTCGAAACGGTTGTAGATCTTCATAATCCAAATTGTTCCTCAACTTATCCTTCTTTTTGAAATTTCCTTCTAACCTTCCTTCATCAGTCCATTGAAACACTCATGACATTAAGATTGTTGAAATAGTTTATTAATGCTTCACACATGTGACTAACGATTCACTGAAATAAGGAGAGATGTCGTCACCTCGATGTCCAGCGAGAGAAGAAAGAGAGTGTCCTCTTCGAGAAGAAGTAAGCGTCCCCAAGCGAAAAAACCGTTAACGGACAAATCTTCACGGCCTTCATCTTTACTATGTCTTAACGACTTATCACTTAAAATAAAATATAGAATTTAATTCATAAATTACAAAAACATTTAGAAATCCTAATCATTATTTAACATACCTTAATTCAAATTGACAAACAAAACTACGTAACAATTAGATCGGCGGCGAACTCTCGCCGGCGCCAAATTCAAACTAAAATCCTTTTACATACAATTTATCTCGACTCCGAAATATCACTACAGTCGGGTCCACTTCAAATAAAAAAAAATTTTTTTAAATTTTTTTCTTTTCTTTTTTAAATACTTATTCTCTAATTACAATTTTTTATTAATCATAAACTCTTTAGTATACTATTTACAAAATGTTATTAATGTGTCAAGATGTCAAAACAAAATAATACTTAAATTAGATCAACTTATTAATAATTAGTTATTCTACTACATCTTTATTTGAAATACTCTTCATTTCCATTACAACCATGAATTCTTTAGATGGCATATAAACACCGCAACTTAAATTAACAATAATAGTAAAATTGAAAAACAAAAAGGTAGAAACCTTAAATTAAATTTCTACACAATAAAATTATCTAATAATAATCAATAATTTGACTTTAAATTAACAATTTGACTGAAAACTCAATAGAAATATTTGAAAACTTTAAAAGATTAAAATAAAACTTAACCAAACTTGCATGAAACACTTCTCAATAGCTTCTAATTACTTTATAATAAATTGGATATTTTCATAAATGATTGCCTAAATTGTTACCAAATTTCCAATCAACACTTTTGAATATTATAATTTCTTCTTGACCTTCCCCCGCAGATAATTGCGTACATCAATGGGAGTCTGGTTATTTTCATTATTGAAGTAGTACCTCTTCATAATTTCTTCTTCTAATAACTTGAATAATTTATTTTTCTTATTTTCCAAAATATAACTTGGGTTTTCTCTATTAATATTTACATTATATACTTCTTTTTTAAACAAATCTTTTCCTTTTGTTTTGCTATTATTATAATTATTTATTATAATGATATGATTATACATACTTCTATTAAGCTTCTTGTTTATGTTTGTTTTCAGCTTATTATAATCTTGAACAGTTACCTTTTTTAACCTTCTAACAATTTTAACTCTTCTTCCTGCTCTAAATATTATTTTTCTTATTTCTAATATTTTTCTATATCTTGATTTTCCTTTTTTATGGTTCACATTTTTCTTCAATAATTGCTTAGTTTTCTTTTTGTTCTTCTTCTTTTTCTTAACTGCCACATTTGTTATGTTTGCTTCAATTTTAGTTGATTTATCATCTTTTTGGCTATTTAGGTTTTTATTTATATTTTCAATTTCGGTATCTGTTTTTAGGTAACATCCCTCTGTAGACTTAATATGTTCTTCTATATTGTCATTATAGCCCAGTCAATAAAGGTTTCGTGTCGCAACTAATTAGGGGAAAGCTGAATTTTTGCAGGGTGTTAGTACATAAAGTATACAATAAAAAAACACAAAGTCCCGACCCCCACCCCTCTTGCTTTTTTTTTTTCCCCCACCCCTTCAGCAACATTAGAAGTACGGAACTCTGGTTATATACCGACAGCTCGAAACTTAATTATGCTATCGGAGTATTCTTTTTTTTGTTTTACTCCTAATATTATTAAAAACAAGTTATGTTATATACACTTTTTATGTAGATAGCTTAGTTTCACCGTAATACTTAATCATATACAGAAAACTGTCACTATAAAAAACAAAAAGTAATTTCAACAAATTATAGATTTTTATCATTACGTTTTAGGAAGAAAAGTGTTAAAAAAAACTTATAGATAATATAATTAGCTTTAAAATGATGTGTCTCACAACGCATAACATTAAAACGATGGCTTCATAGAGAGCGTTGAAAGAGTAGTGGACACCGGTGCGCCGGTCCTTGCAGGGCCGTGCTGAGGTGGACAAACGCGTATACTGCTGTTCGTGATCATGAATAGTCATTTAGATGAAATGCAGCAACAATGTAATAACGTTTATTTTTAGGTTATAACTTCCAAAGTGCATTTTTTTTTGCTACAATAGTTTATAGTTTACTTGTATCACTGATATAGTACAAAATTTAGCATCGAAGATTCAACACCAAAAATCAAAACATCTGACAGCTGGATATTGTTCACCACCCTTAGCTCTAAATGTGATAAAACGTCTTCCTCAAAATATCTTCGGGTTAAGGAAAGAGAGGGGGTGAAAGTCGTATGTTGTTAGCTGCCTGATCTCGGAACTCGGAAAACGTTACTTTTAGCACATAAATACATAAAAAAGCATAAAGCATAGAAAAATATAAGATTTTTTACTTGATGTAAGTCACAGTTCTCCGGAATAACACGTTTGTCGGTACTCATTTGGCTATAACTCCGAAACTATTTGTTCGATTCAAATTTCTTTTTTTTTCATATGAAAGCTGGTTAAATTTACTATAATAACTCAAATAATTAATTTTGATCTAGTCCCGTAAAACACCCACAGCAGAATATTGAGAAACCCGTACTGTTCTGAAAAACACGTATTTTTCGGCGCATTTATCACACTAACTCCAGAACTACTTCTCTGATTCAAAATCTATTTTTTTCAACTGAAAGCTGTTTAAATTTTCTATAAGATCCTATATATTAAATTTTGATTGAATTCCAGAAAACACCTATAGAAGCCCATTGAACATGTCAAAATCGTCACATTTTGCCAAAACATACACATTTAGCGTTTTGGCGTGGGTATTTCTCGGAATTTAATCAGGATTAAGTATATCAGGTCTAATAATAAATTTAACCAGCTTTAATAGGGAAAAAATAAATTTCGAATCAAACAGATAGTTTTGGAGTTATAGTGATAAATGTTTCGAAAAAAAAAGTGAATCCCGAAATAGTACGGTGTACTCAGCGTGTCGTCATGGGTATTTTACGGAATTCAATTAAAATAATATATATCGTCTTATAGAAAATTTAAACAGCTTTCAGTTGAAAAAAATAGATTTTGAATCAGAGAAGTAGTTCTGGAGTTAGTGTGATAAATGCGCCGAAAAATACGTGTTTTTCAGAACAGTACGGGTTTCTCAAAATTCTGCTGTGGGTGTTTTACGGGACTAGATCAAAATTAATTATTTGAGTTATTATAGTAAATTTAACCAGCTTTCATATGAAAAAAAAGAAATTTGAATCGAACAAATAGTTTCGGAGTTATAGCCAAATGAGTACCGACAAACGTGTTATTCCGGAGAACTGTGACTTACATCAAGTAAAAAATCTTATATTTTTCTATGCTTTATGCTTTTTTATGTATTTATGTGCTAAAAGTAACGTTTTCCGAGTTCCGAGATCAGGCAGCTAACAACATACGACTTTCACCCCCTCTCTTTCCTTAACCCGAAGATATTTTGAGGAAGACGTTTTATCACATTTAGAGCTAAGGGTGGTGAACAATATCCAGCTGTCAGATGTTTTGATTTTTGGTGTTGAATCTTCGATGCTAAATTTTGTACTATATCAGTGATACAAGTAAACTATAAACTATTGTAGCAAAAAAAAATGCACTTTGGAAGTTATAACCTAAAAATAAACGTTATTACATTGTTGCTGCATTTCATCTAAATGACTATTTATGATCATGAACAGCAGTATACGCGTTTGTCCACCTCAGCACGGCCCTGCAAGGACCGGCGCACCGGTGTCAACTACTCTTTCAACGCTCTCTATGAAGCCATCGTTTTAATGTTATGCGTTGTGAGACACATCATTTTAAAGCTAATTATATTATCTATAAGTTTTGTTTAACACTTTTCTTCCTAAAACGTAATGATAAAAATCTATAATTTGTTGAAATTACTTTTTGTTTTTTATAGTGACAGTTTTCTGTATATGATTAAGTATTACGGTGAAACTAAGCTATCTATATAAAAAGTGTATATAACATAACTTGTTTGTAATATTATTAGGAGTAAAACAAAAAAAAAGAACACTCCGATAGCATAATTAGGTTTCGAGCTGTCGGCATATAACCAGAGTTCCGAACTTCTAATGTTGCTGAAGGGGTGGGGGAAAAAAGCAAGAGGGGTGGGGGTCGGGACTTTGTGTTTTTTTTTTGTATACTTTATGTACTAACACCCTGCAAAAATTCAGCTTTCCCCTAATTAGTTGCGACAAAGGCTAATTTCTTGCCTTCATTGACTGGGCTATTAATATTGCTCCGACTACTCACACTATCACTTTCAATATTTTGTAACTTTGAATTTATTTCACTACTTTCATTGTCAAACAATTCATTTGATTCAAGTTTTAATTCAACAGTAGTCTGTCCTAATTCTTTATCAGATTCATTTAACTCATTTAATTTAGTAGACCATCTACCAATTTCAGCACACCATTCATCAATTTGAGCAGATTGTTTATCAAATAATTTATCCAATTTAGCAGATCGTTTCTTCAATTCAGCAGATTGTTTATTAAATTGTTCCTTAATTTCAGCAGATTGTTTATTCAATTCAGCAGATTGTTTATCAATTTTAGCTATCATTTCAAGAATTAAAAAGTTAATGTTTAAATCTACTGGATTTTTTGTTAATTCCTTATTAGCATTAGCATTTGTTGGTTTTTCAGTCAAATCATTGTTTAATTGCTCTGAATCATATCTATTTTCTAAATTATCTTTATCAACATCTAGAACATCACTTTGTTTATACCTTTTAATAACACTCCCATCGGTATTATAATAAAAACCTTGAGTCAAAATCCTAAGAAAAGCCCTTTTTACGGGAGCTATAATGTTATGTTTTTTTTAATTTAGATAAAAATAAAATTTCTAAATAATATAAAGTTAATTAGTTTTCTTATTATGTAGTTAATTAATTGTTAATCAATTGTCCCTATTTGGGAGTCATAATGTAATGTTCTTTTTATTTTAGTTAAAGTTCTAATTTTAGTTAATATAAAGTTATCTTTTTTTTGTTTAAATAAATTTTGAGGGAATAACAAGGGTTGAGCTTTTCAAAGATAATGATTCTGCCTATATTTTTAATATATATTAAAATATATATAAGAATAATAAAGAATAATAAAAGAATATATTTTATAAACAAAAATTAAACATATTTTACACCAGATTCTATATAACATTTTACATAGTAGTAATTAAGATACCTTCCATCTTCGAAACGGTTGTAGATCTTCATAATCCAAATTGTTCCTCAACTTATCCTCCTTTTTCAAATTTCCTTCTAACCTTCCTTCATCAGTCCATTGAAACACTCATCACATTAAGATTGTTAAAATAGTTTATTAATGCTTCACACATGTGACTAACGATTCACTGAAATAAGGAGAGATGTCGTCACCTCGATGTCCAGCGAGAGAAGAGAGAGAGTGTCCTCTTCGAGAAGAAGTAAGCGTCCCCAAGCGAAAAAAAAAAACCGTTAACGGACAAATCTTCACGGCCTTCATCTTTACTATGTCTTAACGACTTATCACTTAAAATAAAATATAGAATTTAATTCATAAATTACAAAAACATTTAGAAATCCTAATCATTATTTAACATACCTTAATTCAAATTGACAAACAAAACTACGTAACAATTCAAACTAAAATCCTTTTACATACAGTTTATCTCGACTCCGAAATATCACTACATTATATATATATATATATATATATATATATATATATATATATATATATATATATATATAAATGGATAAATTTCTGGACTGTTACTATTAAATTTTTAGTAAGGTTCTTGAGGTTCAGTCAATAAATAAAAACTATTTTGGCGACGTTTTGAGACTATATTGTTCTCATAATCATGCGATGTTACTGGTGGATTGCTATTGGTATCTATTTATAAAGATATTTGATTTATTTATTTTTTGTTTTAAAGTAACATGCTTTTATTTGGTAGCAACTTGAAATGTTCAAGAATGTAATGCCTATATATTTTTTATATACGAGAAACCTTTTATTCATACGTTTTTAGATATTTTTAGTTGTAGCTAGTAAAACTTCCAAAGTTTTAGCAAAAAAAAAGTACCAGATTTTAATTTTGAAATAGTTTCTGATCTATTGACCATAGACTGAGTGTTGTTGCTCAACCAGGAACTATAAACTTGGTAGTTGATTATTCAGTAGGTTGGAGGAGGGAGAAGGGTTGAGTGGTTTCCTGGGCAGATCAGTTAGTTGTAAGTAAAGGCTCTGTGGACAAGGGCTGTAGTGCTAGGAATAATGTATATCCCACAGGCAGGGGATTTTAATAAGTGTTTTCTATGGACTGAAGAGAGGTGGATTTTTTAACTGTAGATATGACTGAGAAGATATTTGAAGAACTAAAATTATAAATTAAACATGAGTAATATTTCTACACCACTATTTAAATCTTGAAAAAAAAAATAGAAAATAGAGATTTAAGACGTTGACAAAAATTAAATGAGGGATTTGTTGATTTGACATCTCTTGTATTTTTTAAGTCGACTGATCTACAAAGTCATATATTATTCATGTTTTGTTTATATTTCACTTCTTAGGTTGTTACCTTTGCAATTATTAAATCATAATCGCATAACAATAATAACATAATCGCTTAAAATATCGATACAAAATAATCGTTAAATTTACACTCAGATTAGTTTCTGCTGAAAAAAAAAAAAAAAAAATAATAATAATAATAATAATAATAAATATAAAAATAAATGAATAAAAATAATAAGAAATCATGCATCAAAGGGTTAAAATATTCCTCACCTAATTTCTTCACAGAAATAATATAAAATAAAATAAATAAATAAATTATACCGCTCTAACTTAGCCTTCACTAGGTTTTGACTCAAGTAACGCAGCTGAGAGCAGCTGGTATCTCATTGGACCTGGCATGTCTCTCCACCAGTGTGGGGGGGGGGGGCAGGCAATCTTGGTTCGAGTATCGCTAGACTCAGTGTAGACGTTATAAATTGAGTAAGATTGTATTTTTAATTTTCAACTTCATTTCCCCTTTCTTTTTAACATTATTATTATTTTTAATTAATTTATATTATATATTGTATAGTTAAGAAGTTACTTTTTTTTTTCAGTTATTCCTTATTGTAATTATTATATAAAGGGATTCATAAACATTCAAATTACTCATTGCCATTATTCGATGCAGATTAACTAAAGCAAAAGCTTACCAAACAATAAACAAAAAAAATATGTGAGTATTACTACGTTGAAAAGCCGTGTTGAAGTCAGATTAGTGCCTGAATAGTTTTATGAGTGATTTTTTTTATTTTTTTTATTTAACAGTTAGTTAATCTTTTTATTCTTTTATTTTGTAGTTCACGCATCTTAATTTAAATTAAATAATTAATCAAAAGGTTTTAAACGTAGATTACAAATTTAATCTAAATTGTAGAAATTGATAACTTAAAAAAAAAAATCTGAAAAATAATCAAAAATTATTATTTTTTTTTTAAAGATAAAGACAATTTCTTGAACAGCAAACTTTGCTTGACCATTGATTGGTATTTATAAATTTAAAATATCATTCTGACATTTTAAACATAGGAGGACTATTTTTTTGGTTCTCAAGAAAATAGGAGTAACTTGAAACGGGAGATGTTTTATCTACTGTAATTAGGGTTTATGTTATTCATTTTTTTCTTCTATTTTATATTTTGCTGTATATTTTATAGTAATGTGTCAGTAACGAAAATTGATAATTCTCGTTTTCGATATGAAAAAATCTATTTTCGACTCCTCGTTTTAAAGAAGAAATTCTTATTACAAAATCAAAATTCCTATGAGTTATAAAAAATCAAACCAAACTAAAAAAACAATAATTATTGAAGAAAAGTTAACTATCAGCAAATAGCATTTATTATCTACAACATATAATATATATAGTTAATTATAATTCAGATATTGTAAAAAAAAAATATATATATATATATATATATATATATATATATATATATATATATATATATATATATATATTCCATAGGTTTTGAGTTTTATTTATTACTTAAAGAATAGAAAATATTATTAAACCGTTTCACTAGACACTATAAGGATGGAAGGAAGCAGACTTATATCTCTGGATCCTGTTTTAATAGTGTATTTAATTCAGTTTGGACATGTAATGAAATGATAAAGAATTTTCTTATGGTGTAACAAAAACCCCAAATAAAATAGTGATATTGTTTCACTGTATTTAATACGTTAGTGCTTCAGCTTTGGCAGATTGAAACCATATCTTGTTTCCATTTTGAAACAGAGAATGATATGTCTTCAACAACTTAACATTTGGCTTGCAGTAGAAATTCTTGATTTTTAAAAATAATTGTTTTAAATTATGTACTATGTGTTGTTGATCTAATTCATGAAAAATAGTTTGTTTTTTCTTCAGGAAAAGAATGTATTCATTAGGCATGAAAAATTACTTATCGTTTTATAGCAATTGACAAATCCCTAATATCTTATTTCAATCGGAAGCGTTATATATGTAAAATCATTGACACACGAGTTTGTTAACGTTAATAATTCCACTTATTTGTTAAATTTTAATTAATTTTATATTATTTAAAACATGTTATATATTTAGATAAATTTTATGAAAACCGCAGATTGAGTAAGGCCATTCTTTAAACGAAGACCAGACCTAAAACGAAAACATATGCTTCAGAGCTTATTTATCTTGAATGATTTCTAAAAGAGGTTATTCATCATTCATCATTTGTCCTTTAAGATAAAATGAAAGGTGACCGGCTTTTCTTTACACAAAGACTTACTTTTATTTACCATTGTTTTGCCATCTTTGCTTCTTTATCTGACTCTTGAATAAGAAATTTCCGTTCCACTGGGCAAAAGCGTTCCTACGTCATTATGTCTTTGTAAATATTTATATTTCTTTTGTGTGTTCCTTTCAGTTGAAAACGCTCATTTCGAATGCTGCGCTAAAATTATTTTAATATTATTTATATCCCAGACTTAAAAGACAATGAAATGCTCGTTGTTTCCGTCTACTCCAACATTTATTAGACAAGCGTTCAAAGCTCCCAATAAATTACAAAAGACTTAAGTAATTATACCCATTTAGACACGCGGAGTTGAGTTTTGGTGCTCCACTAAGCCTTCCCATTCTTTTCGAATACAATCCTTGCAATATAAAATTCTTCGTTGTTTGTTTTTAAGGGCAAAAACCTGCTGGATTATGAGAACAATATAGTCTCGAAACGTCACCAAAATAGTTGTTTTTATTTATTGATTGAACCTCAAGAACCTTACTAAACATTCGATGGCCAAATCAGATACCCATTCTTTCGTAGTAAACTCCATATCCACTCGAACCCACTGGTTTCTCAACTTTCCTCACACTAAATTCCCTATAACCCTCGTAGCCCTCTGAATAGAAGATGACCATTAGACCTAATGTATAACTTTATCGAAACGCTACTAGTCCGTAATTCTTTACAAGTTACTGACGTGTCATTGTAAACAGTTTCCTTAAATTAACTTGTTATATATAATAAATAGTTAAAAAATATACATTATTTATGCATTTGTTAATCGATTTACTGCAGCTATATTGTTCTGAGTTCATGAAGAGAAATGCTTTAGTATTCAGGTAGGAATGTTTGCTGTCCGTATTGATTGTAGATGAGGGAAAACTTCGCTTCCCCATTGTGGAATTTATCGAGTGCTGTTTTCTTGTTTTTTGTAGTCTTATCTATGAGTATCGTGTGCTCAATTTTTCATTTCATATACTATTAATTAAAAAAGAAATATATTTAAATTTGGAGATTAGTATTGATAAAAAGTAAAGGAAAGAGTGAAATTATCTTCTGATCTTTAAAAATAACTATTTCCTATATGAACAGACCACACTGACAGAATAGCCCATGCCGGAAATGCTGTCATCGTTCACCATTCCCTGAAAATGAACTCCTACAATTCACAGCAGTTATAATCCGATCCTTCTCCTTTCTCCTCACAATTGCAGCGGCCTACTGTCTCTCGAATAACCCTTTTTCCACACCCCAATTCAATTTATTCTTTAATTCCTTACGTGACCGCTTCCTCTTAGGGGCTAACTTCTATACTAAGCACCAGCAGTGGGGTTCAAGAACCACCAAATTACATGGGCGAGCATTGCAGTCAGCACTTAATTCCCGAAGATTTCATTTCATTTCTCCCGGCACTTCTACATATTCGCCCACGTATCCTAATCGAAACCCTGACCTTCTTTATTTCTTCATACATTCAGGCTTAGGACCCCTCCATTACTCCATAGAACGCCTGGATGAACTTTCGTCCGATCATTCTAACCCTTTCCGTCACTCCGATTCCAAAATATTGACAATGCATCTAACTCATTCACAAGCATAATCCAGCAAGCAGCCTGGGCAGCATCCTCACCTTGTTCCCCTTCTAAAGTTCGAAAGACAAATTTTTCCCAAAACCTTCGAGACCTTACCGATCCAAGCGCCATGCCAGAGCCATTTGGCAAAGAACTAGGCAATATTGACGGTCGGAAATCCTACAACTATCTTAAAAACTCCTGAAAAAAAAAAGAACATGGCTACCTTCAGATCCCAATCCTATAATTCCTATCTTTCCTCACTCTCTGCTTTTGATAACCCCCTGTGGATTACTACTAAAATAACCCTAAACTCCCATCATCTAAAATTAACACATCTCCCATCCCCTCCTTTGAGAAGATGGTTTAGGGGCAGATTCTGACGACAACTGAGCCGAAGAAGTTGCCCAGTATCTCTCCAGTATATTTGTTCCTCATCCTGACTATAACCCCGCCCACACAACAATGGTCCATGAATTCCTCGACTCCTCTATTCTTACCTTCTAAGGCAATAAATCCCTCTGAGGTCAGCTTACTTTTAAGAAAATTAAAACCCCCAAATTCTCCGGAAATGATCTCCTTAGCTCACCTCAGGCATCTTCCTTATACATGAGTAATATTCCTTACTTAGTTATATAATTGCATCCTCCGATCAACCTATTTTCCTTTGCAATGGAAACATTCTATTATTATCCTTTTCCTGAAACCGGGCAAACCTTCCAATAATCCATCATCATACAACCGATCAGCCTTCTTTCAATCCTTTCAAAATGTTTTGAAAAATTCCTTCATAAATGCATTCTACCCTTCCTTGAGTCCCAAATTATTCACTCGTACCAGTTTGGATTCCGTTCTAAGCATTCCACTGTCCAACAAGGCCTTAGAACAGTAGACCATATATCCTCTGCAGTTTAAAGCAAAGAATATTGCCCTGGCGCATTTCTGGAAAAGCGCAAGCTTTTGACCGGATATGGCATGCCGGTTTGCTTTTCAAACTCAAAACTCTTTGACCTCAATCGCTATTTCTAGTCCTTCCATCCTATCTCACTAACCGTTCCTTTCAAGTTCGCTGCGGAATGGAATATTCTCATTGCTACCCAATTGAGGCAGGTGTTCCACAAGGTAGCGTTCTTGGTCCAGTCCTATATATCCTCTACGCTGCAGATATCCCTACAACTGCTGATACTTTCCTAGCAACATTTGCCGATGACACTGCTATCCTTTCATCCCATCCAGATCCCTCAATAGCTTCCTATAATCTCCAAACCCACTTATCTCTGATTCAAGATAATTGAGAATATTTAGAACTCATCTTGCACTAACCTTTTTCATATGCAAATGTTCTTTGATGATCCTCAAAACACTTGTTTTTGAAAGCCCCAACCTCGATTTCCTTGGTTTTCAGTCGGAGCAGTCAGGCAGCAATTCAGATTCCACAAGTTGGATTCTTTCAGAAGAGACAGCTTCCAATGGGCGACCGGGACGCGGGTCATCTTCTAGACGTTCTCTCCCTGACATAAATAATTTTTCCCATTTTTTCACTGTGGAATTTGCTTGATAATTTAAGCGCTCTTTAATTTGCACAGGAGTAAGACCCTCTTTACAAAGGAATTTAATAATCGCACGGTACTCAAGTTTGAGCATTGTAAAAATGGGGAGTTTCCTTCAAGGCTGGACACTGACTAACAGGACTGAGGAGGAGGTATGGAGTGAGCAGGCATGGACCTGCATAGGCGTGCAGGTCCCGGCACGTTTGATAGAGGGGAAGCAGGACAGGCCGTAAACTTACGGAACTTACTACGTACGCTCTCCCTCAGCCTCCACTCTATTCTACTAGTGATGCAGCTAGTAGAACAGCGATTGGAACTCTCTGAGATTGGCTTGCCCTCCAAATTGGGGGGCAGGCTTAGTTCGGGGTGTTCCTCGGAATGTTTGTGAATTTCGCATACAGAGTATGAATGTATTTATGATTCTTTTATTTTCTGTCTTAATATTTATTTTTTATTTATTAGTTTCAACAATTATTACCAATTGTAGATTATCAAATATTGTATTATATTTTATTCTTGCACTTTATTTTATTTCTTGTATTTATTTATTCGTATATTTTATTTTAATTCTTGTATATTCAGAGGCTTTTTATTTTAGTTTTATTTCTTGATTTCTTTTAGTTTATTTTATATCATTGCATAAATTGCATGAATTGTATGAATAGATGAGCTTGCATCTATTAAATGGCCTTGAAAATTATAATATTTATTTGTCTAGACAGTTGAAGCGAATTGAGTAATTTGGGACTGAGAAATTGCTAGAGCGATCTTTAACCTTGCTTGTTCGCACCTTATTTTTTTAAAAGAATTTAATTATGCTAGACATTGGCATTGTGTTCATGAGGGTAAAAACATATTCATAGTTTAATTTTTAAAAAGAGAGGAAGGAAAATACTGTAAATGAAATAAAATAAAAAAAAGTATGAGAGGTGGGAGGAAAGAGGATGGATGGCCTTCAAATTACCGCTTTTTTTTTAGAAACATTGTAGCCGTTGGACGTTAAGTTGCTTTGAAGTGTAAAGTAATACTTTTTCACAGTAGAAAGAATTCAGTGAATGTTTTTAATATTTTTTTAAAAATAAATAAAAAAAATATCTTTAGAGTTTGAGTTGTTACATATTCTTGACATTTTAACGTATTTTCAAATTTTACCGATTTTTTTAAAAATCTTTTTTGTATCAAATCAATTTTAAAAGAATAATCTTTTTCTATAGGATTAACTTGGAGAAATCAAGAATTGGAATTAAAATGATTGAACCCATTTAAAATTCCAGATGTACACTCAATACGTCTTCAATACAGAAAATTGCTTTCTTGATCGACTCTGCTGTATCATTTAATAAAAAATAAGAAAAAACTAATTAAAAATAAGTAATAGTAATTTATAATTTTTTGTTTATTGATAGCAACCGCTAATATTATTACAAATTCTAAACCTAAGTTTAATTAGTAATTACTTTTTAAACTAAAAAAGGTCAAAAATGTGAAAAAGTCGAAATTTTGTCTTCGCTTTTCTACTTTTAAAATCTCAGAAACGAATTGACCATCCATTTTTGATGGTATCATTCTCTGTAGCTTTTATAGATCTTTATTTTCCCAAAATTAAAATGTTAAAAATACGTTTTTTAATTTATAGTGATGAAGTCTTTTATTTAAAAATAAAAATAAAAGTATTTTGTTATTGAATAAAACACTATTAATTTCTAGACAAGACTCATTAAAAGGAAACTCTATTAGTAATTGTTTACTTGTTTTTATTTAAGGCCAAATAGTTTATGAGGTTTCTATAATAGCTTTAAAGGTGCAAAATGTAAGTTAAAATTTCGACTTTTTTACATTTTTGACATCTGTTACTCAAAATGTAATTCCTGTATTCTGTAATTCTCAAATTTAGGATTTTTAGTTAATTTGTTGTAAACCGCCAACTCTCTGTCCAACAGTATCCATTAATGAAAATATCAGATATAAATTAAAAGAAATAAAAAATCAACAATTAGACAAAACATCTATAAAATGATGGAATCAAATTATCGTTATTTAAATAAATAATTTTTTTTTTTTTGGTGAAATAACGTTTTAATAGAGAAATACAACTCAATGAAACCGAAAAAGTAAATAATTAATGCTAGTTATACAGTCCTGATGATTTCATGTTTTAATCGAACCTTTAGCATAAAAATATTTTTTTTTTTGTCGTATGAATGAATGAAATTATTTTATTGAATAAGGCTTAAGCTTGTTACAATAGAGTTTGGCCTATCTATTTACACTTATACAGGAAAAATGCACATGTATAGATACATATTTAAAAGATAATAAAATACAGGTTTATTTCGTATTAGGCATATAAAACAAAATTTCTTAATTAACAATATGTTTTGATATAACATAATTTCTTACTTAATTAAGTGGTTTTATTATGTACAAGTAAACAATGTAGATTAAACAAACAAGTCTAGACTAAAATAAAAAGTAAAAAATTACATCTTGTTTTTGTTATTAGTCCTCTACGGTATGTCATTATTCGTTCAAAAGGAATGATCTAAGCTTAATGTCAATTTAATAAAATTATATACTACGATAATTTTTACCTCATCTTTAATTGTTAAAAACGTAGCTATATTATGAGGGACGTTTTTTACTTAATTATTAATTAGAAAAATCCACCTGAGCATTAGGTATTAGTGGTAGTTGATTAGGAAATGATTTAAACTTTCTTTTTCATTATTATTACATAAGCTGCATAAGGTTTCCGAGTCTATTTTCTACATATTATTTTTATAATAAACCTGTATTTTTTTATCTGAGGCTAGCCTGAGTTGTGACATGATTCTTGTTTTATAAAATGGGGCATTTAAGAGAATGTATTTAGCACCAGTAATGCATGTGGGTATTATTTTCTTAAAGTAGCGATTAAAGGTAGAATTGTTTGTTAAATAATAATATAATCTCTCTAAATCCTGAGCTATTAGCATGTTTTTATATTCCCCCACAGCTTTTCCTAAATTTTCCTTTATTAGGGCTGGATCCTGATTTTCCCATAAATAAGTATTGTTTGATATCAAGAGTGGTTCTGAAAACTATGCTGAAAACTGAATTACTTAGATTTCTAAATAATACATAAATAAGTACATACATAGGTCTGTTCATGATGCTACTTTGGTACACTTTTATCTTTCATAGAAAACTACCTCGTCATTTTATTATAGCAGTTACCTATATTTATATTTTCTTTTTTTTTGGAAATTATTTTATTGAATAAATATTACAAGCTGCCTCCAAAGAGCACTGAATCCATTCATACAATATATACAATTAAAATAGATAAATTAAAAAAAAATACTGTAACTACATAAGCTATATAATATAGTAAATAATTGTTTAAAATAAACGAGAAAATAATAAAATAAAGAAAAAAAAGTAATTTAGAAACAATCCAGATCTTCTGTTTCATTAAATATATCCCCTCGAATATTGTTTGAGTTTAGTCCTATTTAATAGAGAGAGAGAGAGAGAGAGAGAGAGAGAGAGAGAGAGAGAGAGAGAGAGAGAGAGGAGAGAGAGAGAGAGAGAGAGAGAGAGAGAGAGAGAGAGAGAGAGAGAGAGAGAGAGAGAGAGAGAGAGAGAGAGAGAGAGAGAGAGAGAGAGAGAGAGAGAGAGAGAGAGAGAGAGAGAGAGAGAGAGAGAGAGAGAGAGAGAGAGAGAGAGAGAGAGAGAGAGAGAGAGAGAGAGAGTTCTATTTTTTAATTGTACCGATATTTGGTAAGATGTATAATCTTTGTTTGTATAGTAAGGTATTTTATAACATGCGTTCAATCCATTGGAATAAAGGCATTCTTTCTATTGGTTGATCTATGGAGGGCAAAAGGGGTTTGTCATTTATCGGATTTACTGTGCTTCCCATTATTCTTTTTTGACTTCTTCTTAAAAGTATGCTAGTATATATAAAAAGGTCATTTATTTACTTACAATTACAAAATCTCTTGAGTATATATGTTTCGGTCTATATCTTCTACATGATTAATATGGCTTAGTACTTTTTAAACTAAAACACAAACAAAAAAATGAACAAGTTATTATTAGGAATAGTTTTTATGGGACACATAAAATGCAAGCTAATGGTTTGCAAAGTTTAAGGTAAGTGGAAATAAAAGTTAAACAGTAACTATAAATTTTCTTATTTTCATTAACTTTTATTTATCATTATTTTTCCTCTTAATTGTTTTCAATGTCTTTTTTTTCTTTTCATTTTTCCGTATTATTACTTTTTTATTTTATTTTTTTTTAAATATATTTTTTAATGCCTTATGTTTCTTTTAAAATTTAAATTAATTTTAAATTTTTAAATTGTGTGTTTCTTTTATTTTTTAAATATTTATTATTAACATTTGTACGATTACAGATAATTTATATCTTCTTCTTCTTTCGGTGCCTATGATGATGGCTATTCTTCTCTTATCGGTAGCAATGCGGAAAAGTCCGTTGAAGACATACTGAACCAGCATCTGAGGTTGTCAAACCAAGATATTCGTCTTCTTCCAGGACCTCTTTTGCTGTCGATTTTCCCTTGAAGTATTTTTTGCAGCAAATCATAACTATTTGTATTTTGCATGATATGTCTTAGATATTGCAGTTTTCGGGATTTCACTATCTTGATTAAGTTAGGTGTTGTGTTCATTCTTTTCAACACTTCTACATTCGTAACCCTCTGGATCCAAGGTATTCTCAGGATCCGCCTATAAAGCCACAATTCAAAGGCCTCCAGCTTCTTCTCTATGTTTTTATTTAAGGTCCATGTCTCTACATCATATAGGAGGACAGAATATACATAGCAGTGCAAGAGTCTGATTTTTGTTCTTAGAGTTACTTCTTCTAGGACTTCTCTAAATATGAATTCTGAATAAATATTAAATAGTATGGGTGACAATATACCTCCCTGTCTTACTCCCCTGAGAATTTTGACTGCTTCGGTGTGTTTACCATCAATGCGCAACACCGCTGTTTGATTCCAATATAGGTTCTTGATGATTCGCAGATCTCTTTCCTCAGTATTGTGGTAAAGATGTATTGTTACAAGGTCGACGGTTTTGTAAGGAGTAACTTTGTCCGAAATTACGCTTAACCACCAGGTTTTCTTCCCCAATTAAAGGTACCCACTTTGTAGAGGCAGTGTGTGTCCTTGGAAGGTCTTCCGACCCTGAATTCGATTCACAGTATAAATTACAGATAATAAATTTTCTGCATTAAGCCGGTCTCGAACCCGGACCCAGGAGCTTCGCAGTTTAGTACCTTAACTACTGACCTATCTTGCCTCCCTAATAAAAATATAAAGTATAGATGTAAATCGAAACATTTTCTTTTCAAAATAAAAAAATAAATGTTATCCATTTATTAAAAATCCTTTCCAAGAAAAACGACAAACGAAAAGCTCTAAAGCGTTGCTCTTAGTAGATAAATAGATTTTTACCTTGATTGTTCAAGACGACATAGTGTTGTTTTTCGTTTATTTTTACATATTCTTCTTTAAGCCCCATGAAAGTCAATGTCATGACCGTTGAGATAAATATAGGATCCGTTCTTTTTTATTTTTTTGTTCGTTTACGAAAGTTTTAAATTTAGTTAAATTGATGACCACACAAAATGACTTTTATTAATAAAGTGAATTATAATATGTTACTCAGTATCATATGTAAAAATTTTATCGCAATATGTTTTTAATTTATTGATAATATTAACACCGGGATAATATCAATTCCACCTTATTACTTAATATCCATGAAGAAGTTTGTTTAGAAATAATATTAAAAGGATTTCGAAAGTTGGATGATAAATCGTAGTAGGTGGTAAAAAAAGCACTGGTATTTTATGATAGATGATAGAATTTAAGCGGTATTATTCAATGAGAATGACATAACAGTTAATCGTAAGTCCTTAAAATAAAATGAAACTTTTAGCCGAGAAAATGAAAAAATCTATTGGGTGGAATTTTTTTACTTTCACTATATTGATGATATATGTATTAATATCATCATCACAGTATATTATTAACCTGTATTTTTTTAAAAATTTCGTTTCATTAACCCATTTTTATTAACTTTAATTTTATATTCTGAATTATCTCCATTGCTTTTCAACTAAATTTTTATAATTTTTTTTTAGATTACATTCTATTGTTTAAATATTTTTTTATCTGCCACACCTGTTTTGTAGCCCGGACAATGGCCAACATTCATGGCCAAAACGTCGTAATAAAAATGAAGTTTAGTTCTGTGCCTTATCCACTAAGCTACCTCGCTCCATAATTTTTAAATACAGCTTGCCTTTTTTTTATTTTGTTAAAAAATAATTATTTATTTTGTTAAATAATTGTTCAGTAATATGGAAAGCATAAAGAACTAGTTTAGTTCTAATTAAACTTTATTTAACTAACAAAAGAGCGGAATAACCAAAGCACAAGCTTACATGGGAGAGCGTCACTTCTTAATAACAAGCTAACATGGCGTCATATACAAATGCACTGTTACAATCAATGTTACCATTAATAATTTGTATACAAAAGAAATTTTATTGTTTCCTAACACTCTCCCTCAATAAAATTTTAAATACAATATATATTAATAAAAATTCCCTTTTACAATGAAAAACCAACCTATTTCCTAACACTCTCATACAGAACTTGTTCAGCATATATTTGAACAAACCATAAAAATTACTTGGGAGAGCTTCACTTCTTAATAACAAGCTAACATGGCATCATATACAAGTGCACTGTTACAATCAGTGTTGCCATTAATAATTTGAAAACAAAAGAAATTGTATTAATTCCTAACGTGTTTTCTATGCCCTTGTTAAAGTATATGGGGACGTAAACTCTCAAAAAGAATGAAACTTTCATCCAAGACAATTAAAAAATCAATTGGGTGGAATTTTTCGCTTCTCAGTGTTTATATCTATACTATAATATAAAAGTAAAAGCCATTCTTCATTTGTGATCACCAACCGCAAAAAATACTGAACAATTCTGAACCAAATTTTGACTGATTTTCAATGAAGTTGTGATTACAAAAACAATAATATGTGAATAACAGTGAAGTTTGAAAATTAACCGATAGGTGGCGGGCGCCATTCTAGATGTGAGGTTACAAAGGTGCGGCGTTGTATAAAGCTTGAAATTAATAACAAAATTTACTTATATTCAATTAAATAATTAAAAAAAAAAATTAAATATGTGCTACAACATGTGGATCCCATTGAAGTTTAAAAATCGATCGATATGTGGTTAGAAGAGTTAAAAGAGTTTACAATGGTAAAACTACTGAACTTATCTGCAAGATTAAGGGGTATTATGATTTTAAATTTCTAATGAATTAACTCTATAATGAAAATTTTTGTTATAAGGTTTTGAAACTAAATGTATTCAATGGACATATCTGAATAAGTTGGAGTTGGGACGAAAACAATAGCATTGTTGAAAAATATCAGTTTCATGAAGGATCAAGTATTACGCTTGTTAAGATTGAAGGCTTATGTGCGTGGAGGCAGCGGTGGCTATAGGCTTTCACTTATCTACGACGAAATTAGAGAGCTGGGTCATGTTAGGCAGGTACAGGGAGTAATTAGTAAAACATGCTCATAGCGTGGTTAAATAACATGATTTTTATTTCTTTTATTCATCGTTAAAATTAATTATTTTGGTAATTTATAAATTATATGACTTTGTGTTAGTATAGTTTTACGCGTGTACGCCTTGTGATACGCGGTGCAATGGTTTTAAACTATAGAAAATCGATTTTGAGGGGAAAAAAACTGATCTATTTACGTGATAACCCTCAGTGTGCGATTCCGGTCATACCGCATATTTAGGGGAAAAGATTAGATAAAATTATAGAGCTTTCAACTGTCTATATGATGTATTCAATGATAATATTTATTTTACAAAAAATATATTAGTTGGTATATTTAACCAAATATAAAATACGAAATAAATATTCTGAAAATAAGCTTAATATATATTTTTTTTATTATAGATAGCTTTTATATTGAATAACATATCTGTCTCAATAAAGGGCAATAAATTAAACATTTATCCCGTGTTACTAATATAACAAATATAAGTAAGACACATCTCTATAAAATAAAAAAATAAAATATCGTGATTACAATAGTTACAATAAATACAATATAGTTACAATAAAAAAAACAAATATAGCAAACTGTCTTATTCGGAATTTTTTTAACCGGCGCACTCCCTTAACCACCTTCTATTCAGCTCCACTACTAAGAAAATTCTCATCGATACGAAAGGTATGATTAATTCATTTTTCCTTCTTTGAGCTTTATACGAAAAAAAAAATAAAACAAAATACACGAAGCAATTTGAAGATAATGTTGATAATAACAAGACAATTGATTGTAAAGCAACCACCCATCGGTAGCACTTCAATAAGTGTTCTATATTAGATGTTCCCAAGGCCATCTTCATTTTTGACACCTCGAAGGGTTATCTGGAATAGAGTGGGAAGGAAGTTGAGGTACTAGTGGATTCGAATAATTAAAGAGTTTACCATGAAAGGCTAGATATATGCTTTGGGCTATTTACGCAATACATATATGGTACATTGAGATCTTTATGAATAAGTCTGTTTTTGACAAAGTAAGGAGCATTGAGTATTTTCCAAAAGATTTTGGGTTGTAAGGATTGGGTACGAGATTATATGGATGGCTTAGTGGAGCCATAAAGCTAAATTCCGTATATCCAAATAGGTCTAACAATTGTCATTTAGATTAGTCTTTTGTTATTGATTGGGAGGTTTGAACGCTTGTATAGTAAATGTTGGTGTAGTTTCTTGTCTTTCAAGTCTGGTATACTTATTACATTATATCAATAATTTATGATCACTTATCGTTTGTATTAAATAAAAAAATTACTAATAATTTTTTCTAGAAAAGAAAACAAAGCTAGAATGATGATGTATGACTTTGCCATATTCGGTAGATAATGTACGTCATATTTTCTCTTGGAAAACCTTGTATCATAAAATCAATTATTTTTAATTATAATAGTAGTATTTTTAATGTATACGATATGGTGTTTTCACATTTTTCATGCGTGGCGGACATGTGTTTTCTGGACATCGCATTTTGAGCCTCTAAAAATTATTGCATCGACTTCAAATTTCATATGTGAATGTTTTCAAAGGTGTAGAATTCGAATTTATAGTCAGTTTTTCCCCACCATTTCAGGACTTGGCTTTGTTAACCTATAGTGTGTCTAAAAAAAAAAATCTAATTTTCGTTTTTTCGTGTTTTGATTCAAGGGATATTATTTTCTATGATTTTTGATGTGCTCTATCGAATTTAAAAATCTGCAAATCAATCAGTTTACCGGTATGTGCGTTATATGTGTTTTATGCCTTTATCGTCGATCGGATTTTCTAAAAACTTAAACAATTTACGGTTTGTCAGAAACCTGATAGGTAATAATTATTTTATTTTATTTGTATAATTAATTAATTTATTTTATTTGTTCCCAACCAAATACGGAACCATTTAGTTATTAAATGGAAGTAATCAATAATAGCCAGCAGGCTCCTACACTGTGGTTATCGAAATTTTATCGTTGGATCCATTCGTTCAAATTCGTCGTCAGTGTCAGCATTCAGACCTATTCCGATACCAATTTTAAGCATTTCTATTGGTGAATACCTGTGGATAACATTTGTGAAGTCCATTTGTTGTAGCAATTTGGACCACTTTTTTGTACAAGTTGAATTAGCAAAGTAAATCCAAATATTCTCCAAGATCGCAAGTAGTCGCAGACCATTTCGATCTTGAGTTACTTTTTATAATCGATATTTTAAATTAATGAGGATATTAAATGGGTTTCGACTTAAACAAGTATAAACATATTTCAAAGATCATTTTTTGTTGAAATTTTCAAATTTAAATACATTTATTTTTTGTAATTATTATTTTTACAGGAAAACGTTTTATTGCCAATTGTTTTATCATGCTAAAAACTGTGAACAGCAAAGAATTTACATCGGATGTGTAACCAATTTCTAATGCAATTTAACAAAACGGGAAATTTGCGAGAACCTTTCAAACAAACATAGCACATCGATTTTGATGTCCTGTTTGTACGTAATAAAATTATGTTTAACGTACTGTTGTTTATCGACAATGACCATAGAAAACATTTTATATGTGATTCAAGCAACAAATATAAATTTTTGTTCTCAACCAGTGTTCAACAAATTACATAGGCTCGTCCCACTGTGCGACATGGGGGTTGAGAACGGAGGCCCTGAAGGTTCTGTCAAAAGGCGCAATTTTGCCTATTCTTACTTAAGGCATGAGAATATGGCATCCAGGAATTCAGATTAAGTACAAAGCAAAGCTGGAAAGGGTCCCTAGGCTAATGGCACTCAAAATTATCAAAAGTTTTCGTATACTTTCTGACGAAGCCGCATTTTTTTTTTTTTGGCCAAAATCATCCCCATTAGTATACTACTAGCTGACAAATATGTAGGTAAAATAACCCAATAGGGTTACTGATGAAATGAAAACACTAAAAAGATATAAACAGACTAAACAAAAGGGGTAAAAAAGGATTATAATGTGAGGGGAAGAAGTTCTGCAAATCCTATAAATACGTAAACAAAATCTTTAATTCTAAATATTCTCCAAGGTCGCAAGTGGTCGCAGACCATTTTGTTCTTAAGTTACTATTCAGCATTGATATTTTGAATTAAAATGGGTTTCGACTTAAACAAGTTTAAACATTATTCTAAAATCAATGTTTTTGTTGAAATTTAAAAATTTAAATACATTTATTATTTTTATTTTTTGTAATGATTATTTTCACAGAAAAATGTTTTATTGCCAATTGTAATAACATGCTTAAAGCTGTGAACAGCAAAAAAATTACATCGGACGTGTACACAATTTCTAATGCAATTTTACAAAACGAGAAATTTGCGAGAACCGTTCAAACAAACCTAGTTTATCGATCTTTTGTACTGTTATTGCGTAATAAAATTATGTTAAACGTATTGCCGTTTATCGACAATGACCATAGCAAACATTTTATAAATGATTCTAGCCATAAATATAAATTTTTGTTTTCAACCAATGTCCAACAAATTACGTTGGCTAGTCCCACTGTGCGGCGGGAAGGGTAAGAACTTTGGAGGAGAAGGAGTTTATTTGTGTATAAAATTATCTATTGGAGAGAAATGAATGAATAATATGAATTAAGTAAGGGGGAAATTTGTACACTATCAGTTTGTAGATGAGCTCAGTATGCCAATCTGTATCGAATGCTTTTTCTAAGTCTAACAATAGCATTCCTGTGTGTTTTTTCTCATTAAAGGCTTTAGTAATGAAGTCAGTGAGACGTGCCAGTTGATCAACAGTAGAATGGTGCGGCCTAAAGCCGAATTGTTCTTCTAAAATTAGTTTGTGCTGTTTAATGTGATTTTGGGTGCGGTTTAAGAGTAATCGTTCAAGAATTTTTGATATAATACTTAACAAACTTATAGGCCTGTAATTTGAGACATCTTTAGGATCTTTGTTTGGTTTCGGAATTGCTATTGTTTTTGAAGTTTTCCATGGGCTAGGGAAGTAATGGTACCTAAGTATTGAATTAAATATTTTGGATAAATGAAAAATAGCTTTTTTGCTTAGTTTTTTTATAACTATTGTGGGAATACCGTTGTCACTTGAGGCTTTTTTCATGATTTTGCCATCTAATGATCCATGATATTGCACATCTAATGATTTTGCCAGTCTCTTTCGGAGAGATAGAAGAAAAATTACCATCAAACGGAACATTTAAATAATCTCTTACTGATTTTGTGATTTTTCTATTATGGTGGTTTGAGCCAAATTTTGAAGTAGTAAGATAGCAAGAGTGAAAGTGAGTGGCTAGAAGGTCGGCTTTATCTTTATCTAGGTAGGCGTAATTGTTATTTTGTTTTAATGGAGGAATTTTAGAAGAAGGATTAGTAAAAGTTCTGTGTATTTTCCAGATTTTGTTGTCACCTGGTGTAAAGGAATTTAATGTGGTTGACCAATTATCGTTTTTCCAACTATTTAGGCGGGATCGAACATAATTATTGAATTTATAGAAGATTGTCTTTAATGTAGGGCATTTGGTGCGTTGATATTTTTTTGTAAGTCTTTTTTTAATCTTAATGAGTGCTATTAATGTGAGAGGTATATTATAACGACGGAGAGAAGGTAGCGAATGTTGCGGGATAGATGCTGACATAGAGTGTTTAATATGCATATTTAGTTTGTTAATGTGATGGTCGATATCTTGGGGATTGTTAATTATTGGATTAATACTGTGTTAACCTCTTCACCCCACGTCTGAACTCGTGAAGCTTGACACCATCAGCAACATTAAATACCCTGATTACAGTCCCTTTTTCAGAGGCTGTAGCGATCAGGTTCCCATTCGGGCTGAACATCATCGCAGCCAGAGGAGAATCATGAGCAGCAATCATCATTTTACAATTCTAAAATATTATTAGAAAGTAATTAGTCATACCAAAAATCAAAAAGACAAGACATATCTTAGAATTAATTAAATTACTTTAAATAAATTTAATTTTTTTAAATCAGATATCTATATTTGTAATACCAAGTTAAAGGTGGTATTAATGGATTAAACCTGTGATAGGATAGGCATTATTTGAAAGAAGCTAACTTTCTTCACACAAAATTAAGAAGAAACGAACAAATAAGTTCATAAGATCTGATATAACTCAAAGAGATTAACAAAATGATTTAAGACACAAATTACTAAACAATAAAGAAATATGACATATTTTAAATTTCAAGTAATAAAAACAATATAAATTTCCAGCAACAGTCATGAAGGACAGGCATGGGATATAGGCTCCAATTTGTAACTAAATGATAATGTGAAAGAGAATGTGATAAGCACTGTGCTATTTTCTTAACTATATCTCTATGTTTGTATTGACACAGGACATGTCTATGAAGCCAAATTAATAATCAAAATTAATGCCATTATTTTTTTATCAACTGTGTGTTCACAAGAGCATTTTAACTAGTTTTAATATTATAATTACTGGACCCATCACTGTGCCAGATTTAAAATTATAAATTTTAACATATCTATCAACATTCTAAATTTGTGGAGTTTAATTTAAATTCTGAATTCTAATTTAAAATCATTTATCTGTTACAAGATCTGTTTCATACATGACTATCTCCAAGTTAAAAAAAAAAAAAAAAAAAAAAAAAAAGAAATTCAATTAAACTATCAAGAAAAACAGGAAAACATAATCTAGCATGTATTGAGAGTTAATTTAATCCTTTGTCTCAAGTTTATATGTACATAATGGAAATGATATTCTACATATTGTGACTAGTATATAGATAAACACAATGAAATGAGGATATTCAAACAATTGTAAAATATGTCTTTACATACCAGATGAACCGTATCAAATATCTGAACTTCTCCTATTGTCGAGCTACCTGGATATGCAAGGTAACAATTGTCACTATCAGTAGATGCTATGGGATATTATGGGACACTATCATTTACTGTTCTAATCACAATTTGCCTACACAATCAGTTTTTTTTTTTTTTTTTTTGCCACATTTCAGAAGATGTATATACAAAAAAAAAAAAAAAATTTGTGTATACTATACATTGTTTAAACCTTTTATCTCATCATAAGATATACTAAAATTAGTATCTTTTTTTTTTCTAATCCGCCATTTATTCATTTTATTTACAAAGAGTAAATTAGTAATATATGTACATACAATTTTAGATTATTGGGATGAAACTTAAAATAGAGAGAGTGTCTTTAAAAACAGTTAAAACAGCAATCCTTAAGGACGAAAAAGCTAATTCTAATTGTGGATGGAGAGAGTGGCCAAGGATGTCCTTCGGCCTCGAAAAATCGTAAGATCCTGGCAACTCTGTAAAACAGTGTCCTCATAGCTATGCTATGCTATGAGGACACTGTTTTACAGATCTGCCACTGTTTAACGGTTTTTTAAGTTATCCGAAGGATAACTTCTGCCATTGTTGTCCTCCAGGATATTGTTTTAAAATATTTAACGGTTTTAAGATGGCGGACCTTAAAAGGACATTTTTAAAAAATATTCGACTATTTAACTGTTTTAAGGATATTAATTCGTTGTTAACTCATTCTACGGGAGGCTGGAGATAGTTTTTTAAGGCTAACGACCCCTTTCCGTTTACTCTTTTTGCTAAAAAGTTACGATATAGAAGAGGGGCGGTGGGGGTTCGGGGCGGGATTAAGAGATGGCTCCTGTTTTTAAGGACACTGTTTTACAGATCTGCCAGGATCTATAGTTGGTTTTGGATAGGATCAGTGTTTACTATTTTCAACAGAAAAGAACCATCTTTTGGTTCAGGTGTTTCAATGGAAAAATCGAAGTCGGAAATACTATTCGAAGTAGAATACGACGTTTCTACTTCAAGAACCAAACTATTCAAGATTTTCAATGTGGATTGGTTCTCTTCTGTTAAATGCCGTCCAATTATGTATGAAGTAAAAAAATAGAGTAAAGAAAGAAAAATATATAAAAAATAAAACAACTTGAGAAATAAATACGATATAGAATACAATACATGCAAGTTGGATAGAAAACATATTTATAAATTTAATCAAAATAACAATGTAAAAAAAAAAAAAATATATATATACTATAAAAAAGAAATTCGAATCATTCTAAAATAATGTATAATATCGTTTATAATAACAAAATTTCAAAGGAAAAATATATGAAAAATAAAACAGCATAAAAAATACAATACAATATCACCTGTGTGTATTAATCACAAACTTGGTGATAACGTGATAAGATAAAAAAAAAAAAATAGGTTAGATTCTTGATTTTTTAAAAATATTTTATAGTTAAAATGAAGTTTAATAGGTAAAAAGTGCTGTTCTAAGAACTTAATAGTTTAGTGGACACATTAAAGGACAAGTGAGGTGAGTTTAGTGTGTTATTTTAAAAAAACATTAAAAATGGGCGAAAGCTCATCAGCTTCAGACAACAATAGACACATGGATGGACTAGAAACCGTCATAAATAACAATTCTCAGGCTCAGGAAGGAGTCTGGCAATTAGTAACCGGCCGCAAACGCCTGTCTGAAGTTATTGAAGCAGGCTCATCAAAAAATAGACGACCAGCCATCAACACACCAGTCACTATAACCCTTTTATTATACTTTATACTTTTAATAAAGCTTCAACGTCAAGCAATAATAATACAACACTAGAGGCCCAACAGGCACCACAGAAGGCACCAACTACAAAACCACCGCCCATCCACGTCAACGGTATTGGTATGGCCTGAAGTCCTTTTGTAACGAAAAAGTCAAGTAAGTCTGGTCTCTTTGATCGTGAATTTGGCCAGTAAGTCGGTGAATTTGGTGAAATAGTGTTTAAAGAAAGTTTATGGAGCGCAGATAGCAGATTGTTTCCTCTTGGACTGCATATTCTGGAGCCCCATACTTGGTGCTTTGCATTATAATCACCTCCAGAAATAAAACATCTTCCTAGTTTTTCAAAAAAAGTTCCAAACATGTCAGGTGTTAGCGTATACCGTGGTGGACAATACACTGCTGTGTTTTGTGAAGTGTATAATGTTATGGCTGTGGCTTGGATGTGTGGTGTAATCGACAATTGTATAGGGTGGTGTTTAAGTGATGTTTTGATGATGATGGCAGTTCCTCCATGTAAAGTGTTGTCTGGATGGTCAGTTCTGTAGATAGTGTAGTCAGGGATATATATCTTATTACGAGAGGTTAGGTGTGTTTCAGTAATTAAGGCAACGTCTGTCCGTTTTTCATGTAGGTACATGTCGAGTTCGGTTTTATGTTGTAGTATTCCACAGAAGGATGGACAGAGAACCCGCAGTTAAACATTTATGGTCCATATGTGGGGCAAAATGCTTGTGTTACCCGAGAAATTTGTTGGATAAGGCTGTAAAGGGGCTAGATAAGATCATTCAATCCATTTAGAAAATTTAGTATCTGAGGAGCATCAGCTTCAGAAGGAAGCATCAGCTGAGAGACGCCCACCCTCATACCTGGCATGGCTGTTTTCTGTTGTCTTCCTGATGTCTGCCAATGGTGCGGAACACTCTGCTGTTGGTCTACTGAAACTGGTCCTGGAGAAGGTTGAGGAGGCGGCGAAGGCTGTGGAATTGGGGGAAAATCTTGAGGTTCGAATGGCACTGGAAGTTGACTAGATGGAGGAATTCTGGGATGAGGCTGATGTCGGAAATTACGGATGGATCTGAGCTCATTTAAAACCTGGTATCCCCTATAATTGGCTGGATGCGCTCCCTGACAATTTGCGCAAGTAGCAGGCGTGTCTCGGGTTTTTTGACATACAGTACTTTCGTGATTTTCGCCACATCTTACGCACTTAGGTGCGTGATTGCAGTAAGTTTTTGTGTGACCATGTTGCTGGCATCGATTACACTGTGGAATGGATCTTTTTCTGCGAGGTTCTTCGATTGTTACTCGCGTGTAATAAAGATTATTTATTTGGAAAATATCTTCATTAAAAGTGTTCTTGCTAATGTCAACGAAAAACATCGGTAATGGTTGTTTTATGTCTTGATATTGCATTCGTGACGTTCACTGCTTCATAACCTCTAATTTTTAATTCATCAATAATTGTTGACTTTGGGGTGGAATGATGCAAGTTTTTTATGACAACCCGTGGGCATCTATCTTCGGGTAATTGGTAGGTATGAAAGTCAGCCCCTTCTTTTCGTAGAGAGTTAACTATAACTCGGTATGAGTTTGGTGTTTCAGGATATATGGTAATATGTTTACCAATACTTTTTAATATAAAAGTTCTGGGACCACTAACCTTTTCAAGGTATTCTATTCATTAAATTGGGCAAATCATTATTTAAATTTAAATCATTTAACTCTATATTACGCGCTGTAGTTTGTTCAGGTTTATTTTCGGCGGTTTGTTTATTATTATGTAATTCATTACTTAAATTTGGTCTAATTCCAAATTTCCCGGAATTAGTCCGGAGGTCTGCTCGTGCTCGGGCCTGATTCTAATAAATGGTTGTTTTTGTTCTAATAATTCAACTCTTTCTAATAACATTTTTACTTGTTCGTCTTTTTCCTCCTCTATTGCGTGCACTCTATTAGATACCGTTCTCATCGAAACTGTATTTGAATTTACTTGGGGTTGTTGATTGTTTTGTCTAAAATTTTTAGAGGGGGTTTTATTGAAAAATCGATGTTGCGATTGAGGATCCCACGGTTGATAATAAATTGGAGTTGGATATTCGATAGCTCTATGTTGTGGCCGGAAGTTGTGCTGATTATTATTATTAAAGGTATTAAAGGTTGGACTTTGTTCTTGCTGATACTGTTGCGGTCGGTACATTATAAGACTTATATTGCTCGCGATGATATTGATGGGGTCGGTAATTTTGGTAGTCATGATGGTTATTAAAATTCGGTCAATATACTTTATTTTTATAATTATTTTCAAAAAAAATTTTTTATAATTATTTTGAGCTGGGTTATTTTTATATTGTTTTTTGTCTCCGTAAAGTCTGTGTACGATGTGAGCTGCACTATTTCTTAATATTTCCTCGAGGTCTTCTAACGTATCAAATTTAATATGGTAAATAAAATCAGTTAATGCCGGGTGTAGATTATGAACCGCGTGGTGTGATATTTGTTTGTCGTATCTGTACATTTCGTCTTGTTTGTCAAGTATTTCATTGTCAGAATAAATACGTGCGTATAGGTCGAATCTTTTCTGGCCCAGTCGTTCTAGGAAATCGAGTGGGTTCTCATTATGATAAGCACGCGTATTTAGAATTTCCCAAATTAGTTGTTCCCGAGTTCTTGTGTCCTGATATTTTCTTTTTAAGAATTTTATTATCTGTTTGACGGTACTAAATTCCTTATCATAAACGGCGACTTTGGCTTTTCCTGTAATTTATTTGAGATAGTTAAGGCTAATTTAGCCTGATTAGTATTTTTATGGGTGTTATCCTCCTTGCAATATAAATTATACATTATTCCTAATAAAATCTACTAATTGTAACGGATTTCCGTCATACTCCGGGATTAATGCTAAATCGTGGTTTTTGATTTCTAATGCCATATTATTATCTTTTTTAACTAACGTTGAACCTGTTATTTTTAAACTACTCAATTTTTCTCCCAATTTATTCATAAAAATAAATGCTAAATTAATATTCTAAATTATTATACGTATTACCAAATTATATTTAAATTACAAAAAAAAATAAAATAATAAAACTAAATTAATAATACTTGTTTCTTGATACAACGATGTCTTCTCGATGTCTTCTGGATGTCTTCTTCCTCCTTCCAGCTCCTTCCCGTCGATTCTTTAGCGAAGAGGTTGTAGGTCCTTTTGGTTAAGGTATTGGAATACCCAAGTGCTCCCAAAGACTTGAAGATCTGCTGATGTATTCTTCTAATACTCAGCTCCCAATCTTCTCATGCCAGTGGAAAGAGGTCTTGTTGTTCTGTACCTGAAATAAGATAGAACTTCCGCGAAGTTACGTTTACACTTCCAAAAGTCTCTCCGTTCGGGCGCCAGCTAAATAAAAGTATCGCGGGTTGAAGTTTTTTAAAAAGATGCTTTATTGAGAATTACATACATTGATTCAAGAACAAGTACACAGGTTAAAAGTTATTGCAAGACTACGAGCATAGTATGACCGTACGACTCAACGGTCACGTACAGAATGTCTGCTGAGTCTAGGTGGAGGTGGCCTTTTATAGGGTTGTTGGAGGGGTTATCAAGGATTGTTTATTTATATCTTTAATACTATTGAGGTGTACATAACATATATATATATATATATATATATATATATATATATATATATATATATATATATATATATATATAAAAAAACACAAAAAATAATATATCTGTGCACAAATCGAATATATTGAATATAATTAATTAAAACTATATTTATATGTAATACATTCATTTGATAATTAAAAGTTTTTATAACTCAATTGATTGATTTTTTTTTTAAATTAGTTTAACTAAAAAAAATATCATTTTACAACCTTTAGCCTTTCCTCTTCTCTGAACAACCAGACTTTTGTTGCTCTGCTATACATTCACCGATAGAATTTCTCTTCAATATTAATTTACATCATTATTTTCAAATTGCTTTTCCTTTTGCGTTGCCTTGGGCCCAAAATATGTACTTCCACTCAATCCTCAATAAAAAGTGAATAACTAAACATGTTGCTTGACTGTGTTCTCAACTAACAGTGACTCTTCCTCAGAAAACTCCTCTCACTTCTTCACTGCTTTCTTAATCAGCACGTATTGAGTCGAATCACCAATTATTTCTGGTTAACCATACAGTCTCTTGAAATATATTTTGTTTCTTTACTTTGCACATTGAATAATTACATATCTGATTTTACTATACATAAATTATTAATATAAATTATATTAATATGTATGGAAAATATTTCATAATTATATGAAGGATGTGTTCAGCATTTGGTATTCAACCAGTTTATCATTTTTTTTTTATGCCACGACCATTTAAAAATAATATTTAAAAAATAAAATTATTAATTTTAAAATTAAATTTAAATTTTCATTTTCTACGTAATAAATCGTTTCACTCTTAAAAAAAAAGATTCATATAATATTAAATGAAAGAATTAGGAATATTGAATTATTTATAATTTTAATTTTTCAATTTTATTTTGTGTTAGTGCATGCACCAACTGTGCTAGTTCTATGTCCATATCGCTCTTAGATAATTATCTTTTTTTTCTTTCTTTTTTTTTACTGAGGTTTTTCCCAGTTTTTCGTTAAGAAAAGTGTACAACAGTTATTATTAATAGCTGTGGTGAACATTGACTAAATAAAACATCTTGACATTAGCCAATGGCTGGCTGCCTTGTGTACAGAGAGGTCCCGTATTGCTTTTTAACTCGCGCACTCGATCTTTTTATTTATTTTTCTTTTTTTTAATTTTGTTTTCTTCCCTTTTCTTTTCCTCTACTACTCAATTATATTCGATGAGATATTTCCATATAGTTATGTCATAAAAAACTAACAAGACTAAAAGAAGTAGATCACTTGAAACAGTAAGAATGAGCCCAGCCAAGCAGAAATCGAAGCGATCAAAGGTTATAACTTCATCCCAAGGAGTTAACGAACAATCTCTTCTTCTTTTTTTTTTACTCCTAATTCCTTTCAGCCACTTAGGAGCACAGCTGCCGAAACTATGGAGTCCTCTTTGGCACCGCAGCCTCTTAATCCTCCTCTTATCTTCGTACGTAATATAGGAAATTTGTCATTACTCTGTAACCATTTAAATAAAATATTCGGCCCATGAAAGTATTCATGTTTTAGCCGTACAAATGATATCAAAATTATGCCCGATTCTTTGGATATCTACCATAACATTGTTAAATATCTATCGGAAACTAAAGCTAATTTTCCTACCTACCAACTCAAGGAAGAGAGATCGCTTTGGGTGGTCGTAAAAACCTTCATCCTACAACTCCTGCTGATATAATCAAAGAAGAATTATTGACCATGGGTTTCAAAGTAGGGCGTCACCAATGTGCAAAGAGACAGCCGGTAACACCCAAGATAAGGCGGTAAAATATCATTGCCACTTTTCTTGGTTGACTTAAAACCAGCACCAGGAGTTGAAAAGATTTATGATGTCACTTCAATTTATTATACCAGAGTTCAGATTGAGAAACCATACCTTAACGTGACATTGTAAAAAAAAAAAATCCAGGTTCCAAAAAAATCAGAGAATGAACGAAGAAGTTCTACCAACGAAAGGATGACAGCCTTCCAAAATAGTCAACTTACCAGTCTCTTTCGCTCAAATGCTGGGAAGAAGCGGATGTCTAAATGAAAATGGGACCATGCCGCCTCCTCCTCAACAACCTCAATTTCATGACCCCCAACCTCAGCAACCACTGCCTCAATCTCATTATCAACAGACCATTCAACATACTTCATTACCATTAACCCAACCTAATCCACATACCCTTCATCAGTTCCCCCACATTCCTCCTCCCACAATTATCTCAGATCTCACATCCTTATTTAACTCCTTCTTATCAGAGCTAAAAACTGTTATTATTCCACTGATATCACTCCTCACAAATGTTATCTCTCTTCTTATCCCTCTCCAAAAAGAGTCCCCTTATCCATTCTCCTTTGGAATGCAAATTGTTGAATATTCGCGATCTTTTGCCTTTTCACTTCAAATTTCCCGGGTTTTGCTATTCCTTCGATGGGGGCGCTCCTGGTGGCAGGATTCGCGAACCCCCACTTCTTCTTCCGCCACCGACTTGAATACTTGTTGGAACTTCGGCTCTGCAATTTATTTCATGTACCTTTCCTATCCTATTCGCAATTACCCTCAACCTCTTTCATTTCACCTTGCAGTCAGCCGGTAAGTTTCTCTCTTCATGCCCACAGTTCTCGGCACCAAGGTAATCCAAACATTAATTATTTTCGTCCCATCACGGCTCTCCCTCATGAACCAGTCCCCAATTTCAAAATACAGTCCACTATTCTCAACCCAATACATGGTCCTCCGGCCGAACCTAAATTAAATTCCCGTTTTTGGTCGAAAAGATTGCTAAAATTATCGTTTTCCCTTATCGCTCGCTGCTTCATTCTTGTTTTTTACATTTCTCATTTCGTGGGTGGGAGAAGGAGTCATTTGTTGGTGCTCAAAGCTCTTATTTGCTCTTATTTTTGCTGTGTGCCAATTATTTTGGTTTGCATAATAATAAATGCGTTTCTCGGGTTAGGGGGTCAGAACCTGCACGCGCGCTTGCCGGTTCATTCCTGCTCCAGCATACTTTGACCTATTGCGCATTTCTCGTGTTCTTTTGCTTAAATTTCTTGCTTATATTAATTTCTTCGCCTATATTAACTCGTTTAATATTATTTGCTCCTTTTGTATTTTTTTTTTTCTCTTTCGTATCTCCTTGGAGGTATAACGTGTGCTTGCTCGCTGGAAATTTTTCGCTTCTATCGTTGTTTTCTCCTGGAACTGTTATCTTTTGGCATTTTATAATTTCCCAGTTATGGATATTCACGTTCAAAGTCATATTTGCTCTCTTAAGGATTTCCTTAGCTTATTGAAAGAAAAAGCCAAACCTGGTGTATCGGCTACCGCCTTATCAGTCATTAAAGAACGACTTAATTTGCTTGAAGCTGAAGCAAAATCCTTTTTTCAATCTGCCTTGGATAGTGCTGAGGATAAAAGTGTTATTGGTGAACTCCAGTCTGAATTCATGGACTTCACTTCTCAGTGCTTAGAGTTGAGCTTAATTATGTCTCATTTGACTCCTTTAAATGACAACTGTGGTAATATCAGTCACGATTCCCAGCTCAATAGTGCAGCAGGTAATTCTTTATTGCATTCTCTTCCAAAGATTCAAATTGACAATTTTAATGGTAAGGGTGATTTTGATCTATTCAATTCCAAATTTCAAACTTTAATTTATCAGAATATAAGCTTATCTGTGGTTTCTAAGTTTCATTTTTTGATATCTCTGCTTGAAGGGGAACCTCTAAGGTTGATTAGGGCATATCCTATTACATCTGAGGGGTACGATGCTGCCTTAAATCTTTTAATCTCTAAATATCAAAATAAAAGGGCTTCAATTAATGAGTGCTTGGACAGGATATTGGATATTTCTTCCATTGCTGCCAATGTAGCTTCCCTCCAGGGTTTTCTTGATACTTATCTTATAAGTGTTCAAACTTTAAAGTGCTATCAAGTGGATATAGAGTCGGGGAATGCTGAGTTGCTAGTTAGATTACTTCTTCGGAAATTAGATAAAACTCTTCGCTTGAGATTTGAGCAAAATTTGGGTGGAACCTTTCCTAAACTGGATAAATTAATTAGTTTCATAAAAGATCAATTAAATGTTTATAAAAATTCAGAGCTCTCTAAACCTGCTACTGTTAGCTTGGTCCCAAAAAGGAATATGTCTTCCTTTCATACTGCTTTGGCGGACACTAAGCTTGGGTGTATATTTTGCAAAGGTGATCACAAAAAATATGCTTGTCCTCTTTTCTTGAGCTTAAATGTTAAGCAGCGCCATGAGAAGGTAAAATCACTTAAGCTTTGTTTTAATTGCTTGTCTAAACATTTTAATCATAAGTGTAATTCTGTAAATACTTGTGCCAAGTGCCATAAACGTCACCATTCTCTTTTACATTTTGATGAACCCAATTCTAATTCTTCATTTAATGCCCATAAAGCATCTCAAAGTTTTAAGCCTGATGGGCATTCCACTCTTCATGCTTCTGATTCTGTTGGAGTACCTTCTCTTAATACCTCGCCTGCCATGCCTATAAGTCCTGTTTCTCTTTCTCATAAGTCTCAAAGTTTGTCTTCCAAACCAAATGTTTCGCTTGCTTGTGAACAGTTCACTTCAACTGTTCTACTCGCAACAGTTAAAGTTAGGATTTTTTCTTCACCTCATAATTACATTATTGTGCGTGGCCTGCTGGACCCAGCAAGTCAGGCTAGTTTTATTACTGAGAGATGTGCTAAGCTTCTTAATGTTTTCTCCCCTCAACCTTGTGACCAATTAAATGGCGTTTCTGTTGTTCCTGTGAAACCTCTTGGATATGCCAAGCTAGGCGTTGGTGATACTGATGGAAATACTATTAAGGATGAACATTTATTTATGGTTCTCCATAAAATTACAAATGATTTACCTAGTTCTCCTATTGCACCTTCAGTTAAGGAGTTAGTAGCCCAATATCCCTTAGCCGATATGGAATTTGATGTCCCGTCCAGGGTAGATGTGTTGCTTGGCGCCGACGTATCTGCTTCTATTTTGGAAACCAGAGTTGCGTCTCTTGGGGAGGGTATGCCATTTCTTTACAAGACTTGTTTAGGGTATGTTCTTATGGGTTCAGCTCCTGCACTTGTTTCCACTCCTGAGGAGGTGACGGGTCTTATCACTTGCCATGTTTCTGATAACAAACAGGTCTCCAATCTCATCAAAAAATTTTCTGAAATTGATCAACCGCCTCTTCTCCCTCCTAGAAAAGATGAACTTCTCTGCGAGCAAATTTATTCCGAAACCACGACGAGAGATTCTGAAGGTCGTTATATGGTGCACTTACCTTTTCGCCCTACTGCATTGCCCCTAGGGGATTCAGCCGGTACTGCTCGCAAATGTTTTGTTTCGCTGGAGAAACGTTTTTCCAAAAATCCAGAGTATTTCATGAAGTACAGGGAATGCATCAATGAGTATATACGTGCGGGCCATTTAGTGCCTGTTGATAATCCAGATGTCTTAAAAGGTCCACATTATGTATTGCCACATCATGGAGTCTTCAAGCGCCACGGAGATACTGGGAGTATTCGGGTGGTTTTTAATGCCAGTCAGCCCACCTCAAATGGTTTATCCCTAAATGATGTCCTGCTTCCTGGACCTAAGTTGCAGAATTCTATTCCTGATTTGATTGTTAATTTTCGGATTTTTCCTTACGCTTTCTCTTGCGATATTCGCCAAATGTATCGTCAAATAAGCTTGTATCCACCTCATCGCCATTTTCATTTGGTTTATTGGCGTGAGAACCCTTTGGAGTCTCTTCGTTTATACCAGCTCACCACAGTTACTTTTGGTGTCGGCCCTTCAGCCTTTCAGGCCATTCGAACCCTCCAGCAGTTAGCTTTAGATGAAGGTTGGAGGTACCCTCGTGCTGCTTCTGCACTGAAGGAGAGAACCTACATCGACGATCATCTAAATGGTAATTACACTTTAGAAGAAGCTCAGACGCTTATGGCGGAGCTTAAAAAGCTCCTCATGCTTGGTGGTTTTGAGTTGCGTAAGTGGACTAGTAATCACCCCTCGTTACTTGCTGATTTGCCTGAGAATCAAAAGCTCTCCACTTCTTTGGCCTCATTAGTTGGAATTCTGGGCGTCTCATGGGATCCCCAATTGGATAAATTTCTTCTCGAATTTAAGTTGGATACTTCATCAAATAATTCATGCACTAAAAGATCAGTTCTCTCCCAGCTTTCTCAAATTTATGATCCCTGTGGGTGGATTTCTCCAATTGTTCTTTGGGCAAAAATTTTTATGCGAGATATTTGGCTTACCCAGCTCTCTTGGGACGAAGCCTTACCCCTTTCCATGTGCAATGGGTGGAAAAGTTTTCTTGATCAGGTTTCACTGATGCCGCCTATAGAAATTAATCGTCCTCTCTTTCCCTCTAAGGGTATTCATCGCTTGGTTGGGTTTTCTGACAGTTCAGAGAAAGCTTATGCCTCAGTCATTTATTTGTGTACTGAATTGGGTGATGGCAGCCATCATGTCTCCATTGTATTTTCCAAAACTCGTGTTGCTCCCATGAAAGTTTTAACTTTGCCTAAGCTAGAGCTTTGCGCAGCATATTTGCTTGCTCAAAATTTTGATTATGTCTTTAATTTACTTTCTAAAGAAATCATCATTTCAGAAAAACTTTGCTTTTCAGACGCTACAGTTGTATTGGCCTGGCTTCGTGGCTCTCCTCATATGTTTAAAACTTTTGTGGCAAATCGTGTGGCTCATATTCAGGATCTTACCCTCATGAATTCCTGGTTTTATGTTCGCTCCTCGTCTAATCCTGCCGATGTGGCTTCCCGCAGTGCTCTACCTTTAGAGTTATTGAGTCATAAACTTTGGTTTAATGGGCCCGAGTGGCTTTCTGGTCCTCGTATAGTTTGGCCTGTTGAGTGTTCTGACCCTAAGTGTTCGGAGTCAGATTTTAGCCAAGAGTTAAAGGCCGTGGAACTCGAAAGCTTGGCCATTACCTCTGTTCCTACACCTTTTTACAACAAATTTTCATCCTGGATCCTTCTGTCCAGAGTGGTGGCATGGATATTGCGTTTTACTCATAACTTAAGAAAGCCTATATCGAAAAGAGATTTGTCTCGAACCTTGAATATTTCTGAAATTACCTTTGCTCGTAACCAAATTTGCAAAATTGTTCAAAAGGAATCCTTTCCCAATATTTTTGATTTGCTTTATTCTAGAAAAAATATTCCTAAGCAATATGCTGTGCTCAGTCCTTTTATTGATAATGAGGGATTGATTCGGGTGGGTGGTCGTTTGGCTAACTCAGCTTTGTCCCTTAGTGCCAGGAATTCCATTTTATTGCCCAAGAGGCATCACATTGTAACATTAATTATTAATTATTATCACCTGAAATATTTTCACGCTCGTGCCCATCTGTTGCAATCACTTATTGCTTCCTCCTTTTGGATAATTTCCTTTCGTCAATCCTTGCGTTCTACCCTCTCCAAATGTGTTACGTGCTTTAGAGTTGAGCCTCGCAATAAGCCTCCTTTTATGGGTGACCTCCCTGAAGGCCGAGTTATCCCCTCTCCGCCTTTTTCACGCTCTGGATGCGATTTTGCTGGACCCTTTATAATTCGCTCTTCTACTTTACGCCAAGCTAAAAGAACAAAGTGTTACTTTGTGGTGTTTGTGTGCTTTGCTACAAAGGCTATGCACGTAGAAGCTGTCACTGAAATGACCACGGCTGCCTTTTTAGCCGCCTTGTCAAGGTTTATTGCGCGCCGCGGTATCGTATCTCACCTTCATTGCGATTGTGGAACCAATCTGGTCGGTGCTGCCAATTCTTTGAACCGCACTTTTCGAGAGCTTTTGAAGGCCGATTCTATGCGACTTCCGCATTTTGGTGAGGAGCACAAAGTTACCTTTCATTTTAATAGCCCTTTGCATCCGTCTAGTGGTGGCCTTTGGGAGGCAGCTGTTAAGAGTATTAAACGACATTTAACCATTTCTTTACAAAATCATGTCCCTACCTTTGAAGAATTCAATACATTGTTGATCAGAGTGGAATCTATGCTAAACTCACGTCCTCTTACTCCGCTTTCCAATGATCCTTCCGATGTTAATGTAATCACACCTGCTCATTTCTTGATTGGGCGTTCCTTGTGTGTTCCCCCTGATGATGCACAATTATATAAGCAACCATCTCTCAAGTGTCGATGGTTATATATTCAACACATTTTTAATGGTATTTGGAAGAGGTGGAGTAGGGAGTACTTGCACACCTTGCAACTGAGACAAAAGTGGTTTGCTCATTCGCCTAATTTAGGTGTTGGTGACGTGGTGTTTATAAAGGATTTGAATTTACCTCCGCTTCAGTGGCCTATAGGGCGCGTTGTCGAGGTTTTTCCAGGGTCTGATAATGTTGTGCGAATTGCCAGGGTCAGGACTTCTCGTGGAGAATACACTCGTCCGGTTTTGCGACTTTTTCCTCTTCCTTTGGATGTCAGGGATGCCTGCAGTGTGTGCGTGGTCTGACCCCTTGATTTCGTTAGTTTGTTTATTTTTGCTAATGAACCCTTGTTTGAGTTTTACTAATCTTTGTTATCCAACATTTATCTTCTAATTGCATGAGTACTAACAAATTAAAAAAAAAAAAAAAAAAAAAAAAAAAAAAAAAAAAAAAAAAAAAATTGTTTTGCTTATTGAAGCTTATACGCTTCAAGGGGGATTATGTTGAATATTCGCGATCTTTTGCCTTTTCACTTCAAATTTCCCGGGTTTTGCTATTCCTTCGATGGGGGCGCTCCTGGTGGCAGGATTCGCGAACCCCCACTTCTTCTTCCGCCACCGACTTGAACACTTGTTGGAACTTCGGCTCTGCAATTTATTTCATGTAGCTTTCCTATCCTATTCGCAATTACCCTCAACCTCTTTCATTTCACCTTGCAGTCAGCCGGTAAGTTTCTCTCTTCATGCCCACAGTTCTCGGCACCAAGGTAAGCCAAACTTTAATTATTTTCGTCCCATCACGGCTCTCCCTCATGACTCAGTCCCCAATTTCAAAATACAGTCCACTATTCTCAACCCAATACACAAATGGTATTCGAAATCACACTGATGAACTGACATTCCTACTGCAAGACAAAGATACCGTTGTAGTCTTCATCACAGAAATCAGATTGACATGTAAACAACACACCAATGTACCGCAAAGCCGAACATTCCGAACAGACCACCCTGATAGTAGCTACCATGCCGGAACTGCTGTCATCATTTACCATAACCTCTTTCGCCATGTATCCCCTTTACCTGCAAATGAATTCCTACAATCCACAGCAGTTGTTATGAAAACCTTCTCCTTTCCCTTCACGATTGCAGAGGTCTACTGCCTCCCAAATAAACTAATTTCCACATCCCAGTTCCACTCATTCTTTAATTCGTTAGGTCATTGCTTTCTCCTAGGTGCTGACTTCAGTGCTAAGCACCAGCTATGGGGTTCAAGAACCGCCAACTCCCGTAAGCGAGTATTGCAGTCTGCACTTAATTCCCGAAGATTTCATTTCATTTCTCCCGGCACTCCTACATATTGGCCCACGGATCCTAACGGAAACCCTAACCTTCTTGATTTCTTTATACATCCAGGCTTAGGATCTCTCCATTACTCCGTAGAGAGCCTGAATAAACTTTCCTTCGATCATAGTCCTTTATATCTAACCCTTTCCATCACTCCAATTCCAAAACCTCCTCCCCCATGATTTATAAGAGAGCCAGTAGACTAAAACCACTTCCGCCAAATAATATCTGACACTCGTCCCTCTTCCAAAGTTAGAAAGAAAAATTCTCTACCCCAAGACCTACGAGACCTTATCCGATCTAAACGCAAGGTCAGAGGTATTTGGCAAAGAACCAGGCATCCTGACGATCGGGAATCCTACAATTATCTTATAAAACTCCTAAAAAAAAAAAAAAAAAAAAGAACTCTACTAAAAAAGTCTCAAGTATCAACCCATATCCCATCCCCTCCGGCGAGAAGATGGTGGAGCTTCTGACGAGAATAGAGCCGAAGAATTTGCCCGGCACCTCTTCAGCATATTTGTTCCTCAAAGCGCAAGCGTTTGACCGGGTATGGCATGCCGGTTTGCTTTTCAAACTCAAAACCTTTTTACCTTAATCACTATTCCTAGGCTGTCGATCCTACCTCACTAACCGTTCCTTTCGAGTTCGCTGCGGAATGGAATACTCTCACTGCAACTTAATTGATTGCATATTTATATCTGATTGAAGAATGGTGTAACAGCTGGAGGATCAAAGTTAATGAATCGAAATGTACCCACGTAACTTTTAACCTCCACCGCACATCCTGCCCTCCTGTTTATATCAACAATATTCCGCTACCCATAGCTGACACAGTACGATATCTTGGCTTCTACTTAGACAAAAGACTTAGTTGGAACCCTAACACTAGACTTGAAAGGCAAGAACTTAACAGTCACTTCAGCCAATTGCACAGACTAATAGGACATCCCAGCTCTCCATTGAAAACAAACTTCTTATACACAAAACCATCATTAAACCTATATGGACCTATGGAACAGTGGGGGACAGTACAACAATCGAATATCAAACGCATTCATTCCTTCCAATCCAAAGTCCTTCATACTATCGTAAATGCTCCATATTATTTCTCCAACAAAACCCTTCATAATGATCTTAATATACCTTTTGTCCTTGACCTGTTACCCCTTGATTTCTCCGAATTCCATCAAAATCTTTCCAACCATCCTAACCCTCTAATTCATTATCCAGTTCCATACATCCTTATAACCTACCTCGCAGATTAAAACGGCAATGGTCCCGAGACTTATTGTAAATACTTATTATTGGAGTTCTGGCAATGACCAGCTTTTCGACTCAAGTCCTGTGCTACTGTGGCATAGCGCTCTGTCTCAGCCTTCACTGGATTCTACGCGTACGAGTGACGCAGCTGTTAGGACAGCGCTGGGAACTCTCTGAGCCCGGCTTGCCCTCCTTAAGAGGGGCTGGGTTGGATCGGGGTGTTCCTCGGAATGTTAGTAAATTTTGTATGTAGAGTATGAATGTAGTTAAGATTCTTTGTTTTCTTTCTTAATTTTTATTTATTTATTTATTAGTTTCAAAAATCATTATCTATTTTATATAATCATTTATTATATTCTATTTTTATCTCTTGTTTATTTTATTCTATTTCTTGTATACATATTTGATTTGATTTCTTGTATTTTAAAAGGATGTTTATTTCAATTTTCTTACTTTATTTTATATAATTGTACATATTGTATGAATGAGTTTCTGTCACCCATATTAATCATTGCCATTGAGTAAGGTAGCTTGTAATTATTCAAATAAAAAGTTAAAAAATAAAATAAATATACATATTTATTTATTTAAACACATAACGCAAAACATGTAAATGTTTTGATCAGTTACAGTACTAATGAATTCATTTACAGTTTCAATGTTGAAATAATGTTTAATGTACTAGGTATAGCTAACTAGTTACTTAAGTATAGTAACTAGTTACTTTAGTCACGGAACATCGTGTTCGGTAAAACTTGTTTCTTTGAGATTATTACTTAACTATTTTAGTTAAAAAAGAATATACTATTTATATTTAAGATGCCCTTGCCTAGTTGATTGTACAACCGCGACCCCATTGTGTACTGGAGGGAAGCTGATAAGGAGTCCTGCCAATAGAAGTGATAGGGACGTCACTCCTGGGCAGCTTTCACTAATAGGAAATTTCAAAAACGTTCTGAGAACAATTTTAATTATCACTTGAGGTAGGCATGATGGTATAGATGGATCAATGCACTTAGGATTCAAGAATTAATTGCCACTTGTGTTGGAATTCTTTTTATTTGAAGACTAGTTTTGAATATTATTCATCAGTTTTAAAAAATCAAATGATGAGCACTTTGCTAGACAAAATGGCTCTCTCAAATACTCGTCTGAGGCAACATGTAGAGTATCAACATTTTTGATTTCTTGTTTCATATTTTTTAAATTTAATATAAATATATCTGAGCGAACATGAAATCTTCTTTATTGAACCATTCTTAGCAACTAACAGGATTCGTTTGGACTAATCAATTGTTTGCCACTTCTTTCAGAATTATTTATTCAAAGATTGGTTTCAATAAATACTTCCAATAGTCCTATTTTAAATTTTTTTCCAATTGGAATGCGAAAAACCAAACAGTCTTAGGGAAAACAGGAAAAAATTAAACCTATCTAACTGCTGACCCTTTCGCATGTGACTAAAAAGATTCACTAAAACTTTTCATCAATTGATAAATATACTACTTATTTTTTTTATTAAATTGATTAAGCATAAGTATTAATTTTAAGGTTTGCTACACAGAAACATCGTTGATAAAACCGTGAGACAGATATTGGATAATTTAAAACAATAAAGAGGATTGCTTATTAGAACAAACTGTTTCTTCCTATAACAATTGTTAAATATTGAGCACTTGTGAATAGTTGGATAAATGCATTTTGTGTTTTTGTGAATTTTTCGTAATGGGGGAGGGGGGGGGGGTGAATAGCTATCACGAGAAAGCTGTTTTTTGATATGGATATGTCTTTTGGCTAGGGGTGTAACTTTTTTTCACCCAAAAAAGTGTAACATTTTGGCACGTCCTAGTTCTGTTGGTGTTTCTCAGATAGAAATAACGATAGCTATCTTGTCAAATTTTGTCATTTAATAGAAAATACTTTTTGCCATATAAAATTTGTCGCTAGGACCTACCGTTTAGAAGCAATGTTGGTTTTAATGAAAAAAAAAAAACATGATGAAACCTATATCTTTGTTTATTTCGAATAATCGGTAATTTTTAATTTTATTAACTTAAGTAATTTGAATACCTAACATATATGATGCTGTACTCCGCACCATTAATTTCTCTGATTCCTGGAAATTATCAATAGTTAAAATGATACCTAAACCCAAAAAGCCACCTGAGCTCCCATCCTCATACCGTCCTATTTCTCTCTTGTCAATCATGGGTAAAATCCTAGAAAAACTCATTTTAAAACGTTTGTATCCTATCCTAGAATCCTATCATGTAATCCCAGATCACCAATATGGATTCCGAACATCACACTCAACAATCCAGCAATGTCATCGTGTGGTGGACATTGTCTCCTCTGCATTGGAGCGCGGAATGTACTGCACGGGAGCCTTTCTTGATGTAGAACAAGCGTTTGACCGAGTCTGGCACCCGGGACTGCTGTATAAACTCCGTCAGTTCCTACCTTCTACATATTTTCTTATTATTAGATCCTATCTCAGTGACCGAACCTTCAAAATAAACTATAACTTTTCCTATTTTCCCCTCTTTACCCAGTCTGCCGGAGTTCCTCAAGGTAGTATCCTAGGTCCTATCCTCTACACAGTGTACACAGCTGACATCCCAACTCATCCTACCACTATCCTCACCACTTACGCTGATAACACATGTGTGTTATCAGTAAACAATGATCTCTTTATTGCCTTTCAAACAATCCAATCCCACATCCTAAACCTTCAAGAATGGTGTCCAAAATGGAGAATCAAAATAAATCCAAACAAATCCCATCAAATAACCTTTACCCTTCGTCGTAAACCTACGACATCCTGCCCTACACTATTCTTTAATGATATTCCACTAATCCCTGTTGAACAGATCCGCTACCTAGGACTCCACTTGGACAAACGTCTTACTTGGAATCCACATACAAGACTAAAACGACAAGAAACTGCCCGTCGTTACAGACTACTCCAACATTTACTAGACAACCGTTCAAAGCTCCCAATTAATTACAAAAGACTCATTTACATGACAGTGATTAGACCTATTTGGACGTACGGAGTTGACCTTTGGGGCTCTACTAAACCATCCAATTCATCTCATATCCAATCTTTGCAATCCAATCCTTCGAATGCTCCTTACTATGTGACCAATAAACTTATCTATAAAGATCTTAATGTTCCCTATGTTTCTGATTTAGCCCAAACCAGATACCTATCCTTCCATAGTAAGCTCCATAACCACTCCAATCCACTAGTCTACCAAGTTGCTTCCTCCTCCATCCCTGATAATCCTCCGAGGCGTCTGAAAAGAACATGGCCTAGAGACCTTTTAGTGTAGATATTATTGAAGTGCTACTAGTGAGTAGTTCTTCACAAGTTATTTACATGCCATTGTATTCACTGTCAACACATTTAGTTGTTGTATATTATTTTGTACAGTTGTAAATATCAATAAATGAAAAAAAAGAAAAAAAAGAAAAGTAATTTGATCATTTTAATTCTAAAATGTTAATTGGGAAAATCAGTTGATTATAGATTGACATATTCACGATTTATTGTTTTTCCCAGTCAAGGAGAAATAATATTTACCAAGGAGTGTTTTTATTTTTATTTAGAAGTTTTTTCTACTATATAAGTTCATATCCACAATGTAAATGTGTCTATTTTTTATTTAAAGTTTTTTTTTTTCAAATTATTTAAATTATTTTTAAGCAACACAGATCTCTATAATTGTCTTTATATTAAATAACCTAAATATCTTACCTAAGAAATAAGTTTGCTCAAATCTGGCTCTACCATCGTGTTGGTCTTTTAAAAATATTTTAGAAAATATAATCATTGGAAGTTGTGCCATGGACATAATAAGTCCTACGATTTTTGAACAGTCAGATCGTTATTTGAAGCAGTGTTGGTTTAATAGCTAATGGTTCGGGCTGTGAAATATATGCAATAAAAACAGAAAAATATGTACGTTTATATGCAAATATATTTAATAAAATTTACAGATAAGGAAGCGGACTATTAAAATAAATAAATAAAAAATACAAGGTGAATATTGAAATCAAAAACACATTATAAAACTTAATTAAAGTGGCTTAATTTATAGAAGGGTTTCAGCTCCAACTAAAGTTCAACATAAATCAGTATCGAAACCAGACTTTTCTGATCCAGTGGCAGTTTGCGCAGTAAAGTTTTGTTCAATTTTTGACTTCTTACTTTTATTTTATTTGTACTTTACTGTTTTCTTTTGTTTGTTTTTTTGTTATTAAAATCCGTCCAGTAGTTGATATAATTTTATCAAAACAAGCACAATATAAAACGTCTCCATGACCCTTAAAAGTCTCAATTGAGAACTCACATACATACTTTCCAAATCTGTCGTACAATCAGGATTGATAAATTAATTGCCACTTCTATTGAAAATATTTTTTTTTTGAAACTTGTTTCGAATGCTAAAATTCATCTTCAGTTCTAAAACATACACAATTTTAAAAATATAAGCACGTTGTTACATGGATTATATATACTAAAGTTTTCAAAAATTTAAGACAAGAAATCAAATATATCTTTACTCACCTGAGCAGGTCAAACGGACTTCTAAAATATATCAAGAGTGGGAAGGGAGTTTGATTTTTTTTCCCCTGAGTTTTCCCTGTGAGTAGTTGGATTTTTCCGTTTCTATTGGAAAGGAATTTAAAATGGGACTATTAGAAATGTTTATCTGGCCATTTAAAAAAAAAAACTGGATTAATAATAATAAAAGTATAGTTGACTGGTATGATGAATGGAGAAGAAGATGATCAGCGATGCAGTCAAAGAAGGATAAAACAACTCAAAAGAAAATGCTAGATATGATAATATTGGAGAGGAAGAGAAGAAGAGATCGACCAAGAAGCCGATGGAAAGATGAAGTGGCGAGAGATGCGGCGAGGTTGGGCGTTGGGAAGTGAGTTTTTAGCAAAAATATTATATTTAAAATTTCATCAATTTTGGCTCAGGGCTGGCAATAGTTATTGACCGATAGTGTAAAAATTCTGTAACGGAAAAGTACTTGAACTTGTCTTTGTATTGATAATTGTTTATTATTCTTAGGTAATTGTAAATTTATAATATTTGAATTTAAGTCAAAAATTGTTATCATAACAATAAATATTTGACTTACGAAAAAGAAAGAAAACATAACAAAAGCTACTACAACAAAACACTACGATTTTTAGTTTCAGCCTATGTCCTTAAAAGTTTTAACTTAAATTTAACTGATATTTGTAATAATCATAATTCTTTTCCCTGGTTAAAGTATATAGAGACGTAAAAACCTGTTATAGAATGAAACATTTAGCCGAGAAGATAAAAAAAATCAATTGGGTGGAATTTTTTGCCGGTCTGTATGACTTATGACAGTATGTGGCAGAGGCAATTTGCGGGTAACCGGGAAAATAAAAATACGGACTCCAGTTGTTTTGCCCTTTAAAATTCCTTTAGGTAGCGGTACAAAGGTAGAAAAGTAAATAGATTCAATAGGATCCACTCCTAAATGCAGCGTGATTTGACGTAATAAGAATACAGTTAGATTTATTTTTGTTTATTTATTTATATATTTACAAAGTTATTACTACTCATTATACAAGGTATATTACTCTTTTAGCCATATTACCCGATTTTTCCGGTTACCCAAAAAGTCTCTCAAAGCTTTTTCCCCACTTTTCGGGATTTTTGGTCTTAGTGGGAAAATGGAGAATCCAAAGAATTGTTTTTTTAAGTGTGGAAAAAATATTAATAAAATTTACAAATTTTACCTTCGTCTTTCTGATAGAAATAAATACCGTTGTATTTATTTTATTTAATGATATTTTGTTCTTAGGTGGATTACTTACGACGATAATTATAGAGTTACTAATAAATTTTTATTTTAGAAACCTCAACACTTGAGATTTTTATTTAACATAGGAATACATTATATGACAGAGTTTTTAAAATAATAAAGCTAATCCTGTCCTCCCATCCACTTCAATAATATCCCTATTCCTCTATCCGAAACAGTACGTTACCTTGGATTTCATCTTGACAAAAGATTGACCGAGAACCCTCATACTAGACTCAAAAGACAAGAACTAAACTGGAGATTCAGCCAACCCTACAGACAACTAGGCAGGAATTCTCATCTTTCAATTGAAAATAAACTCCTCATATACAAAACAATCTTAAAACCAATGTGGACCTACGGACTTGAACTGTGGGGGACAGCTAGACAATCCAAAATCAAACTCATTCAATCCTTCCAATCCAAAGTCCTCCGAACAATTGTCAATGCACCACATCATGTTACCAATAATGACCTAAAAATCCCCTTTGTCCTTGACCTCATTCCTTCCAAATTCTTGAAATTTCATCAAAATCTATTTAATCATTCTAATCCTCTGGCTCAATCCTTGTCCAGGTTTAACCATCCCAATAACCCCTCCCCCCCGCCCCAGATGATTGAAACAGCAATGGCCCCGAATCCGTTTGTAATACAATGTTATGTTGGAGTCCTGGTGATGACCAGCCTCTGTACTCAAGTCCTGAGCATATGTGGCTATAGCGCTCCCATTCAGCATCCACTGGATAAAACCAGTGATGCAGCTGAGAGAGCAGCGCTGGGATCTCTACGGGTCTGGCCTTAACTTCCAATAAGTGGGGGCTGGGTGTGTCTGTATTGTACATAGAGTATGAATGTATTTTAAAAACATTTTTCATATTTTAATATTTGTTAAATAATTTTATTATTCATTTAATTTTAGATGTTTGTAAGTATCGTAACTATTATTATTTTTATTTATTTATTTTATTATTTATTTTTTATTTTTTGTATTATGACTATTTGATTTTTTTGTATTATCACTATTTGTTTTATTTTATCTCTTATCATTATCAATTGAGTATGGATGAGAACTTGTATAGATAGTATGAATGAATTTTCTTTAGCACTGTTACTTATTGCCCTTAACTGAGGCAGATTGTACATATATTTCAATAAAAGTTTTAAAAAAAAAATTGTTTAAGAGGCATTATTGAATTTTACTTATAACCCATGCTCGTTTATTTATTTGTCTCTAATAAAATTAAATTAATCTTTGAAAAATATAAAAATCGTAATAATATATACATACATATATATATATATATATATATATATATATATATATATATATATATATATATATATATATATATTTTTTATACATATTTTTTTTTATCCACTAGGCCACCGAGCTCGTATCCGAACCAGGGAAATCTTCTCTCTTCACTGATCCATACCTTCGGGCACTCGCAATTGCGATGTACAATCCGCGGATGAATGTTCATTTGAACATTACTGTTAAATGGATCTATTGACGAGCTGTCCTTGCATTCGAATCCCAACCGGGGTCAAATCTTTTCTCTTCAAAAAATAAAAAATATATTTAAAAAAATATTTAATAACCAAGAATTATTTCATGATTTAATATATATATATATATATATATATATATATATATATATATATATATATATATATATATATATATATATATGTATAGACTGAACCTCAAGAACCTTATATATATAGTAAATTAAATAAAAACTTATTTTGACGACGTTTCGAGACTATATTGTTTTTATAATCATGCTCTACTGTGAAGAAACAGGTTATAATAAACTTTTATGAGTTACACAGGTTATTTCATAACATGCTACATGCGTTGCAATATTTAGCTACATATAATTACAAAATATGGAGGGACAGAAAACTACTTGCAATGTTACTGGTGGATATGCTATTGTTATCCACTACTAAATTATAACAATTCTAGTACACAACTAAATTGAGGAAATTACTGAAAAAAGCTAAGGGATGGGAATTTCCAAATTACTGGTATTCCCAAGGTACAGGTAGTAGGGATTTCCGTATTCCTGAGTAATAAATGGACAAATGATTTATATAATGCATATTAATATAAATTTATATTATCAGTCCGATTGTAATGAATTGAAATAACCATCTCAACAATAACGTGTTGAGATTTAGGATGTCTGATTTTTAGTTTATTGAATGATTTTTAAATTTTTTCTGAATATTTTTGAGGGAATCAAATTTAAAAGAATGTTTTGTTTGTGTGGTGAAAGCTGTTTGTTTTGGTTTATTCGGGTTTTTAGTACAACTGTATTTATGTTGATAAACACGTCGTTTGAGGTATTGTTCCGAAGTACCGAAATAAGACTTGCCACAACTATCTTCACACGGTATTTCGTAAACAATATATCAACAACTATTTTATAATAATCGGATAATAGGTCCTATGTTTAACAATATTTTATTTAAACACTATTTGCTTTATTAATTTTTTTCCTTTATTTACGTTTCGATCCCTTGCTCAAATGGGATCATCTTCAGAGCTGGAAAAAATAATTCAAACCATAAACATCTTTCTTGGCATTGGCACTCATCTAGTCAGTAATAATATAAATTTTGAGAGATACATACTAAAAATTGGTACCCGGTGGACTACCAAGCCAAAGAGTCCGAGGTCCAATTACATATTTTTTGGTAACTAAAATATGACATCGATAACTAAAGAAAAAATAATATATAACAAAGTCTGGAGAAGTATGAACTATTTACAATGTTACAATCGGTTCGATTCCGGGTTCCCTAGGCTGAGTGTATCTGCATTGTATATATAGTATGAATGTAATTTAATTTTTTTTCTTATTTTAATTTTAGTTAAATAATCTCTATTATTTCATTTTATATATTTCATCATTTTTTAATTTTTTATTATTGTAAGTAACTATTAGTTTTATTTGTATTATGACTCTTTAATGTATTTTATTTTATCTCTTATTATTATTAATTGTGTATGAGAACTTGTATTTATGGTACGAATGAATTTTCTTTAGCACTGTTACTTATTGCCCTTAACTGAGGCAGATTGTGCATGTATTTCAATAAAAGAAAAAAAAAAAGTACATAAATAAACTGGGAAAATTCCTGAAAAAAAAGTAAGGGATGGGAATCCCCTTTGACTTTTCATTCCTATACAACCTTGTCGCCATACCTACAGAAGGCAATAATCACAATATTCTTAGAAAAATTTTAAATAGGCTACATTTTACGATGGAATTTCAAAATGATAGTAAAATACCTTTTCTAGACGTACTTTTAATTATAAATCCATTACTATACTTATATACCCCGTAAATTATACTAGCCAATGTCCTAAATGTAATAAAATCAACACTGCAAAAAATTTAATAAATTATGCAATGAAATTATCCACACTAAAACTTGAACAAACCATGGAAAATAAAGTAGTAGACCTCCTTTTAATAAATGGATGCCCACACAGACACATTTGCAATCTACTAAAAAAAACAAATACTCAACATAAACAACAAGAAACTAACAATAAAAGATTTTACACCATTCTATATATACAAACACTATCAGAACGACCCAGAAAAACACTAACAAATAATAGTAAAACTGATTACACTGCCACATTCAAAAATATGTCCAATTTAGATAAATTATTCACCAAAACCAAAGATACAGATAAATTGTAATTACAGTCTAATATTGTTTACGAAATACCGTGTGAAGATAGTTGTGGCAAGTCTTATTTCGGTACTTCGGAACAATACCTCAAACGACGTGTTTATCAACATAAATACAGTTGTACTAAAAACCCGAATAAACCAAATCAAACAGCTTTCACCACACAAACAAAAAAAAACATTCTTTTAAATTTGATTCCCTCAAAAATATTCAGAAAAAATTTAAAAATCATTCAATAAACTAAAAATCAGACATCCTAAATCTCAACACGTTATTGTTGAGATGGTTATTTCAATTCATTACAATCGGACTGATAATATAAATTTATATTAATATGCATTATATAAATCATTTGTACATTTATTACTCAGGAATACGGAAATCCCTACTACCTGTACCTTGGGAATACCAGTAATTTGGAAATTCCCATCCCTTAGCTTTTTTCAGTAATTTCCTCAATTTAGTTGTGTACTAGAATTGTTATAATTTAGTAGTGGATAACAATAGCATATCCACCAGTAACATTGCAAGTAGTTTTCTGTCCCTCCATATTTTGTAATTATATGTAGCTAAATATTGCAACGCATGTAGCATGTTATGAAATAACCTGTGTAACTCAAAAAAGTTTTTTATAACCTGTTTCTTCACAGTAGAGCATGATTATAAAAATAATATAGTCTCGAAACGTCGTCAGAATAAGTTTTTATTTAATTTACTATATATATAAGGTTCTTGAGGTTCAGTCTATACATATATACATATATATATATACAGGGTGAGTATCTCTTAGCGTAAAAAAAAAAATTGGGTGAAACTAGATCAAAAGTGTAGCCAAATGCCGCAGACCTCACCTTTCTATTCCAATCCGTTGCAGATATATGGTAAATAAACGATTTTTTGGAGGAAAGCATGTTTTTTACGATAAAAGCTGTAATATCTCCATTTTGTTTAAATATTTTTCAAATATTGATCACATTTTCGGATTTAGCAATAAATTTCCTATAAGATCGGAGTAATTTAACCTTGAATTTTACAAACTTGGGACCTAAAAAATATCTTTATCTTCACCTAATTTAGGGAAGTTACAATTTCTTATAATACTTCAGCGCTCACTGCTTTTCATAAAAACAATCCACAAAACTGCAAAGCTCTCAAAAACTTACAAATTTAATAAGCTTTCAAATGATATGTTAAAAGTAATGATTTTGTTTTAATTTCATGGAGAAATTTACTTTTGAAACCGAAAAAAAACATGGTGTTCTCATTTAGCATACAAATCAGGTACTTTGGTAAATAAGACATTATGATAATCGCTTGATGAAAATCTGTATTTTAAATAAAAGAAACACTTCATTAGAATAAAAAGCAAAGAAAAAATTTGTTAATTTGAAAATAAAAGAATCACTGTCAATAAAGCCAGAGTCCGTTATTTTATTAAATTTTCAAAATGTCCTCCATTATTTCGAATGCAGCTTCTTGCTCTCTTTCTCACAGCCCCTACGGTCACTGCTAAAGTCAGACGCTGTTGCAATTTGGCTCCGGCCTCCAGAATTCTCGTCTTTAGGACCTCAATGCTGGTCACTTCTCTGGCATATACCTCGCTTTTTATGTAGCCCCACACATAAAAGTCCATTGGAGCTAAGTCAGGTGACCTAGCTGGCCAATGTATCACACCATTTCTACCTATCCAGGTCGAATATCGTTGGTTCAGCCATTCCCGTACTGCTGCCGAATGATGTGGAGGAGCACCATCGTGTTGGAATATTATGTTTTGCTGAACATCAAGTGGAATGTCGTGAATAAGTTGTGGTAGAATATTTTGTAAAAAATCCAAATAACTTTCTCCATTCAATCTGCTGGGCAAAAAATGTGGCCCAATGAGTCGGTCCCCTATTATCCCAGCCCACACATTCACTGTAAAACGATGCTGGAAAGATGCTTCTTGAACCATATGTGGGTTTTCAGCTGCCCAGTAGTGCCGGTTGTGGACGTTAAAAATTCCTTCCCTTGTAAAAAGAGACTCATCTGTCCATAAAATTTTCCTCAGAAACTGGTGTTCTTGAATGTCTCTATTTAAAAGCCAGCGGCAAAATTGTATTCTATGTACATGATCATTAGGTTCTAGCCCTTGTACTTGTGTGAAATGATATGGGTGAAAATGTTCTCGGTGCAAAATGTTGATAACTGACCTTTGGGAGATACCAATTTCACGGGCCAAGTCTCTTGATGAAACACTGGGATTTTCATTTACTATATCAATAATTTCCTCTTCGAGTTCAACATCATGAGGAACTTGTCCCAATTCTTGACGTAACTTATGAACGGAACCTGTTTCAGATAAACGTTGATGAGTTCGTGAAAACACTATCGTAGAGGGGAGGCGCCTATCTGGAAACCTAAGTTGGTACTCCCGCCGCGCTGCACTCGCGTTTCCATTACAAAAACCATACAAAAAATGTATGTCAGCGTACTCACCATTTGTGAACGTTGCCATCTTCGCAGGTGTATTGCCAAACAGAAAAAAATAATCCCAATAAATAAAATGGGCCCTCAAGCTAAGGATAAGCAATATTAGCAAGGGTCTTTCTAATGATAGTGACACTTTTATCTCTGTAGCTTCTTAATTTCCAAATCAAACTTTCAATCATTATATCAAAATAAAAATAAAATAATAAACAATAATCCCCTCCCATTTCAAAATAAACAGGAAAATAACTATGAAATAGCGATAATGTGCTTAGTACTGAGAGAGGTCAAAGTCGCTGTTGTTATTATGAATACCTGAACTGGCCTAAAATTTATGTCAATAAATATTATATTTTTTCTTTGCTTTTTATTCTAATGAAGTGTTTCTTTTATTTAAAATACAGATTTTCATCAAGCGATTATCATAATGTCTTATTTACCAAAGTACCTGATTTGTATGCTAAATGAGAACACCATGTTTTTTCGGTTTCAAAAGTAAATTTCTCCATGAAATTAAAACAAAATCATTACGTTTAACATATCATTTGAAAGCTTATTAAATTTGTAAGTTTTTGAGAGCTTTGCAGTTTTGTGGATTGTTTTTATGAAAAGCAGTGAGCGCTGAAGTATTATAAGAAATTGTAACTTCCCTAAATTAGGTGAAGATAAAGATATTTTTTAGGTCCCAAGTTTGTAAAATTCAAGGTTAAATTACTCCGATCTTATAGGAAATTTATTGCTAAATCCGAAAATGTGATCAATATTTGAAAAATATTTAAACAAAATGGAGATATTACAGCTTTTATCGTAAAAAACATGCTTTCCTCCAAAAAATCGTTTATTTACCATATATCTGCAACGGATTGGAATAGAAAGGTGAGGTCTGCGGCATTTGGCTACACTTTTGATCTAGTTTCACCCAATTTTTTTTTTTTTACGCTAAGAGATACTCACCCTGTATATATATATATATATATATATATATATATATATATATATATATATATATATATATATTAATCATGAAATAATTCTTGGTTATTAAATATTTTTTTAAATATATTTTTTATTTTTGAAGAGAAAAGATTTGTCCCCGGTTGGGATTCGAATGCAAGGACAGCTCGTCAATAGATCCATTTAAAGTAATGTTCAAATTGAACATTCATCCCCGAATTGTACATCGCAATTGCGAGTGCCCGAGGGTATGGATCAGTGAAGAGAAAAGATTTCCCTGGTTTGGATACGAGCTCGGTGGCATAGTGGATAAAGCGCCACGCTAGAGAGGTGGAGACTTGGGTTCGAATCCCAACCGGGGTCAAATCTTTTCTCTTCAAAAAAAAAAAAAAAAAAAATATATATATATATATATATATGTATATATTATTACGATTTTTATATATTTCAAAGATTAATTTAATTTTATTAGAGACAAATAAATAAACGAGCATGGGTTATAAGTAAAATTCAATAATGCCTCTTAAACAATTTTTTTTTTTAAAACTTTTATTGAAATATATGTACAATCTGCCTCAGTTAAGGGCAATAAGTAACAGTGCTAAAGAAAATTCATTCATACTATCTATACAAGTCCTCATCCATACACAATTGATAATGATAAGAGATAAAATAAAACAAATAGTGATAATACAAAAAAAATCAAATAGTCATAATACAAAAAATAATAAAATAAATAAATAAAAATAAATAATAATAGTTATAATAGTTAATAGTTACTTACAAACATCTAAAATTAAATGAATAATAAAATTATTTAACAAATATTAAAATATGAAAAATGTTTTTAAAATACATTCATACTCTATGTACAATACAGACACACCCAGCCCCCACTTATTGGAAGTCAAGGCCAGACCCGTAGAGATCCCAGCGCTGCTCTCTCAGCTGCATCACTGGTTTTATCCAGTGGATGCTGAATGGGAGCGCTATAGCCACATATGCTCAGGACTTGAGTACAGAGGCTGGTCATCACCAGGACTCCAACATAACATTGTATTACAAACGGATTCGGGGCCATTGCTGTTTCAATCATTTGGGGCGGGGGGGAGGGGTTATTGGGATGGTTAAAGCTGGACAAGGATTGAGCCAGAGGATTAGAATGATTAAATAGATTTTGATGAAATTTCAAGAATTGGGAGGAATGAGGTCAAGGACAAAGGGGATTTTTAGGTCATTATTGGTAACATGATGTGGTGCATTGACAATTGTTCGGAGGACTTTGGATTGGAAGGATTGAATGAGTTTGATATAGGATTGTCTAGCTGTCCCCCACAGTTCAAGTCCGTAGGTCCACATTGGTTTTAAGATTGTTTTGTGTATGAGGAGTTTATTATCAATTGAAAGATGAGAATTCCTGCCTAGTTGTCTGTAGGGTTGGCTGAATCTCCAGTTTAGTTCTTGTCTTTTGAGTCTAGTATGAGGGTTCTCGGTCAATCTTTTGTCAAGATGAAATCCAAGGTAACGTACTGTTTCGGATAGAAGAATAGGGATATTATTGAAGTGGATGGGAGGACAGGATTTACGGCGAAGTGTAAAAGTTATATGATTGCATTTGGCTTCATTAACTTTTATTCTCCACTGATTGCACCAAGCTTCAATTTGTAGAAGTTTTCTTTGGAGGTTGAGGGAAGCAAGTTTGGGATCTGAATGGGATGATAGGATGGCAGTATCAATCATCTACAAATGTGGCTAAAAAGGTATTAGGGTTGGTTGGTATATCGGCAGTGAAGAGATTATAGAGGACGGCTTAAACAATTATATTTCAATTCTTGACGTTATTAATATTAACCATCTCAGGTGGGTCCACGGAGGGCGTTCTCAACCATTACACTTTATATATTAAATTTAAATTGACAAACATTCTTTCAATGACCTATTACAAAATTATAAATTATTAATTAAATTTCACCAATTTATGCTGTACTGCGTAATCTAGGGCTCAACCCAAACCTCATCTTATCATGATAGTTTCATGCGCCTCCAGGGATCGAACCGGGGAGCAGGTGTGTAGTCGGTCAGCTTCAGGAATCAAGTGACCGAGGAAGCCCTCTGATATTCGGCAAGTGGTGGGGATGCCCATGGCGTGGCCTCGATGGCTTATTGATCGATTCATCGATCATTCAATCGACCCGTGCTATTTATCAATTCATGAACCATAGTGATCACCACAATTCGCCTCCTCTCCAGTGAAAAAAAAAATTTAATTAATTTTTTATTTTTTAATTCTGAATGTTTATCAATCAATACAAAATATATGCCCTTCGACTACACCTTCTATACAAAATTAATTATTTTATACAATTATTTCAACAGTACCTTTATAAAATTTCAAAATACGCAATTTAACACAATAGGGCAATATAAAGAAAGCAAGACAATGACACCATTCATATCAAAGAAGTTATCAACGATTATACCTAACAAACACAATGAAGACATAGATATTTTATACAATATTAAAGTTATATAACAATTAGACAATCCGAAAAATCTCAACAATACAACATTATACGCATATATGTGCACTTTGACTCCACCTTTTTATACAACAATCATTATTTTATACATAAATTCAAACAGTACCTTTATAAAATTTCACAAATACACAATTCAATAAATAAGGCAATATATAACAAAACAAGACAATGAATAATCTAACAATTACGGCTGTTTAGTCCAAAATTTCCAAATTTTTGTTCCATTATATTTTCCATTGCCGATAATAATACATCGAAACCTAATGTGCTGGCTTGACCCCTATCTAAATTAAACAACTATAAATTATACCTTAGATTATTAATTGAACTTACAAGAGGACGTTTGCAGTTGTAACTCACGGATTTGAATGCCGATTTGTATGTGGGTAGTAGGGACCTATAATAGTGCAAAACTAGAATTATAGCCGCCAATGGGCATTAGGAGCCGAGAAAAAAAAAAAAAATATGCTGATCACGTATTATTATTTTTCTTAGCTCTCAGTCAACATAGAGAAATGATTCTTTCACGTTAAATTGCAATTATGTATACATTTTGATATAAAAATACTTCCGTTATGCTCCAGACACCACCAGGCTTTAGGGTGTTCAAAAACTCTAAAAAAATGACAAAATTGCAAGGAAATCCGCTATAAATCAGTGGAAACTTTTTTTCATGAACAACTGACCTCAAATCTCGATTTAACGCACCATAAAACCCTTATATGTGAAATTTGATCAAAATCAAAAAATAGTGATTTTTTACCCCTTTCGAGGAGGTTAAAATTTTGAAGTTGAGATTTCATCAACAATTTCTAACGACCATAACAACTGCTGTGTTCAACCGATTATAATAGTAATAGCATCACTAGAATCAGCATACATTCTGCTTTTTATCCATGTATATAACATTGAGATTACTTTGGATTTTAATTTTTGTTTGTTCAAAGTAATATCAGTCGTAATCTGCCAGTAAATTTAACATTTTTTTTTTACAAAACCTAGATTACGAATTAAAACAAAATTTTTTGATAATCATTTAAATAACTCATTTAACTTGACATCATAAAACAAGATAAGCTGTTGCCTGAATTTGAAAAAAGATACTAATATGTTTCTAATCCTTTTTCTTTTTTAAATCTAAAATCTATAAGTGAATAATCATAATAATAAAATCTAATTAGGAAATAAACTATTCCCTCAAATGTTTTTGACATAAAATGTAAATTGTGTTGATTTTCTTTTAAATAAAACTGTTTATAGCCTTAAAAATCTGTAAAACACCAGGCGAAGAAAGTATTGTGTTAGAGCTAATTAAGAGATCAAGCACGAAAATGAAAGAAGTGTTTTGTGACTTAATTGAAAAAACATGGGAAACAGGAAAACTACCTAACGAATGGAGATCTGCATTATTATGTCCCATCTTTAAAAAATGTCGGAAAGATATTTCTGCAAATTACAGAGGTATTACTTTGCTAAATACCATGTATATAGTGTTAGCTAATATTATAATGAAAAATGTAATATATACATATACCGAAAAGATCCTTGGTGAATATCAGTGTGATTTCCGCTATCGTAGCAACATTGATAAAATTGTTATCTTATATCGGACCATGGAATTATTTTATGAATATAACATAGATTTGCACCTCCTGTTCATAGATTATAAACAAGCATTTATAGTATCAAACGAACAACACTGATTTATTAAATAAATTAGATAGAAATTAATAAAGGAATATGATATCTATTCAAAACTCATTCATTTAATATCAATGACAATAGAAAACATAACGGCTAAAGGAATGATTAGTGGAAAGATTCGTGAATCATTTGATGTGGTAAGGGGGGTAAGGCAGGTAGATACATTGTCTGCCACACCAAGAATCTGTTAAAAATGGAACACTGGCTAATAAAGCTTGTAGATATGCGCGTAATAATGGCCAGAAGTGAAGTAGCTCTGAATCTTGAACCAGAATAAAACTAAATAAATGTTGGTGTCTTGAGATGCAAATAAAACAAAATCAAATATATCGCTCCTTGGTACCAGCTTAGAAAGTGTACGGAACTTTGTGTATTTGGGTTCCTCTCTAAATAGTGAGAATAAAATTAGCCCAGAAATACAAAATAGAATAATGGCTGGGAAAACAGGACACACTATGCGATCAGCTTACTGTTCAAATCCAAAATTTTCTTGAGGAGAACAAATATTAAACTCTATAACTCACTCATCAGATGGTCACCTATAGATCAGAAACATGGTGTCTATCTACGGTGAATTACCAGCGAATAAAGGTTTGTGAAAGGAAAGTTCACGCGCTGTAGCGGGTAGGTACTCCTCACGATCCTGGTGAGGACAGACCTGCTTCAGGGATCTAGCGACCCTGCCAACGCGAGCTCTTGATTTTCCCCACTACCCTTTTGGGGGAAACATGTCCCTAACCTATTAGTCCTATATATCCAATTCTTTCCTAACCCCATCCTTGTAGGAGGAAAGGAGGGATCCTCCTGGGGACTTCAGGGGGCCAGTTGTCCCAAGGCTAATCACCCGTCCAGGGTACTAACGATTCAAAGAACAACACGCAGTCTCGGAATTAGACAGTCTACAAGGTTAGGACAACGGCTACAGACAATGGATATAAGAACTGGACAATGGAACATTCGAACAATCAACGGAAAAGAGGTCGAAATAGTACAAGAAATGATAAAGTATAAGATTGGCATCTTGGGGATTTGTGGGGTTCAGGTATCACTCAATTGAATGATGGATTTACTATGCGCTATTCTGGAATTGACCTACATATGAGAGCAAAACATGGTGTAGCTATTATTACTAACAAAGAAGTGGAAAGTAAAGTCCTCGACCAGAAACCTATAAACTCCCGTATTATGAGTATAGAACTCCAATTGAAGCACAAACTCAATATTATACAAATATATGCACCAACAGACGATGCTAGTGTTGCTGAGAAGGACCAATTCTACAATGACTTTCTACTCTATCTGTATGAAATTAGAAATCGGAATGAATATGTGATTGTGCAAGGAAATTGGAATGCATGAATAGAAAGTGACCCAGATTTGGGGGAATGAGTGATTGGTAGATACTCAAGTGACCCGGTGCTCAATAAAAATAATTTTTTGAAAAAAAACAAAACCGGCTTCAAGATTAAACCTACATATATAGAACTAAAAAGTAAAAAATAATATTTTAGTTGCTTCGAAACAAAGAGAATTAAATGACAATCAACGAGATTATCGATACTTATATACCTATTCACAATTAATGATAAGTTATTTTTGGAGTCGGTGCCAACAAAAACAAACAGAATCCGAAAAAAAAAAAAAAAAAGAATAGGTAATTGTAAAGATTCCTCACTATTTCATCACCGCCACACGCTGTCTCGTGCCATTCAAAAGTTTGTTGCAAATGCAGGATTGAAGTGCCCTCCTTGGCTGGCACCGACTCCAAAAATAACTGATCATAAATTGTGAATAGGTATATAAGTATCGATAATTTCGTTGATTGTCATTTAATTCTCTTTGTTTGGAAGCAACTAAAATATTATTTTTTACTTTTTAGTTCTATATATGTAGGCTTAATCTTGAAGTCGGTTTTGTTTTTTTTTCTAAAAATTATTTTTATTTTTCACTTTTTAGTGGTGAGTGTATTTTTTTCCGTCTTTTGACCCCTATTTTCAGTTCAACTTACTTTGCCTGAAATAGATTTATTGAAGTGAAATTTACGAGTAATGTACGTAGTACATAGATTTTGTTCGACTTATCGAATTTTGACACATCGATCGAGAGTTGTCTGTATAATTGAAATTGATAATTGAAATTGATTCATAATCATAAATATGTTTAAAATGTAAGGTTATATAACAGTGATTTTTATTAACTGTTTTTTTGATTTTTCTTAAAAATTGCTGAATTAATTTCAAAATATTTTTTATGGGACTACCTCCGAAGTACGCCCTACTGGCCTAAAAAAGAATCATCAAAATTGATTAAGAATTGACGGAGGTTCTCAACTCATCTGTATTTTTTTAAATTTTTTTTTGTATGTTACGCGATTACTCCGTCAATTTTGAATCAATTTTGATGATTCTTTTTTAGATCGGTAGGGCATACTTCAGAGGTATTTCCATAAATAATATTTTGAAATCAATGAAGCAATTTTTAAGAAAAATAAAAATAAAAAGTGATTTTATTAACTGTTATTTTGATTTTTCTTAAAAAGTGCTTCGGTGATTTGAGAATATTTTTTATGGGACCACCTCTGAAGTATGCCCTACCGATCTAAAAAAGAATCATCAAAATTGATCCAGAATTGACGGAGTAATCGCGTAACATACACAAAAAAAAAAAAAAAAAAAAAAAAAAAACATACAGACGAGTTGAGAACCTCCTCTTTTTTGAAGTCGGTTGATGAAAATGGGGAGAGAATGGTTAACTTCTGTGTTGACATTGGGCTTTACATTGGAAATTCCTTTTTTCCACATAAAAGAATACACCAGATTACGTTTAAGGCCGAACCAAGAAACCAGGAAAGCATCATAGAGTACTTCACATACAGCAAACCTTTCTTTATTGAGGTCATGGATGTAAAGGTTATACGTGGAGCAGAGGTCAACACTGATCACCGCCTACTAGTATTAGACTCCAGAATTAAGATTCCAAGAGCCAGGAAGATTAAAAAGTATGAGATGATTGCCACAGAACAAATGAGAAGACAAGAAGAAAGAGAGGAATATGAAAAGGAGTTGGAGCGAGTTCTGAGGGAAGAGGATACAGGGGAGAATCCATTTGATCCTTCGTTAGTTAATGAAACGTGGGAAAAATTTAAGGGTATTGCCTTGGATGTTGCAGGAAAAGTGCTTGGAATGATTACTGGACAATTACAAAGAAAAGACCAGAGAGGCAAAGCGAATTGTGAAATTAGCTAAGGAAAAAAGCTGGATTGAATTTGGTGAAGAACTCCAAACTAGTTATGCTGAGGATAAAAGGAAGTTTTGGAGCACAATGAAGGGCTATGTGGAAAATACGGAAGGCCAGTAAGAAGTATCAAGGATAGTAATGAGCAGCTGGTTACTGAAGAGGTTAAAGTATTAAAAGAATGGGCATACTTTTTCAGTAAGAAATTTGGAAATGGGGGAGAAGTAGGGGAAAATGAGAATCTGATAGGAATGCCTGTCGAAGAGGATGATCTTATCGAAGATTGGGAGGTGGAATTGGCCATGGCTGAAGCCCGAAACAACAAGGCAGCAGGTAATGATGGAATAACGGCTGAAATGTTAAAATATGGTGGTTGCCAAGTACAAATGTGGTTACTAAATATTTTCAATAAAGCATTCTAAAAGAAGGAAATTCCCACGGACCGGGAAAATAATGTCATTATTCCCATCCACAAGAAAGGCTCCACGACAGATTGTGAAAACTATCGGCCCATATGTTTGTCATCTGTATCCCTTAAGTTGTATTCCAGAATACTAGAGAGGAGGCTTAGAAGAATTGTAGGAAGTAAACTTCAGGAAGAACAAGCAGCCTTCAGACCTTGTCGACAAACCCAAGATAATATTTTCATAATTCGAAGTATAATCGAAAAGTTTATTGAAAGGGACAAAAAGATTCACCTAGCCTTCTTATAACTCTTTGGGGCATTTGATAATGTACCAGGAGTAGAACTCAAACGGGAGCTTGAGGACAAAGGAGTGCCTAGTAACTTAATACAGGCAATCCTTAGCCTATACCAGAAAACATGTGGGACGGTCAGGCTCAATGGAAATAAATCGGGCAGATTCCAAATGGTAAGAGGGGTAAAGCAAAGGGATAGCTTAAGCCCATTGCTTTTCATAATATACATGGACAGGATAATATGGGAAGCTAAACAAAGGAGCCCCAAATTCAAAGTAAGAAACTGGAGAATGCATCCCATAAACATCCAGAATTTGGTATTTGCCGATGACATTCTTTTGATTGCAGAGAGCAGAGTGGCCCTGCAGGAAACGCTGGAAATGTGGGAAGAAGCACTGAGCCGAAAAGGGATGACGATTAACCCCAATAAATCAAAGCATATGATCGTGTCTAAAAGTGGTTGCTTGGAACAAGGAACTGTGGCTTGTGGAGGTTTGGACTTGGAACAGGTTAAAGTCTATCAATAACTAGGAGTTAAAATTAGTAATGATGGCAGGCTTGATTCTGAAATAAATCAGCGCATAAGGAAAGCGACCAACATCTATTACCAGATCCGCAATGTTATAATTGGAAAAAGGGAAGTAGAGATGAAAACCTAAATGGTAGTATATAAGCTAAGGTTGTATAAAGTAATAAAAAGAATGCTTGGTGCAATAAGGGTTGATGAAAGGTGGAGAGTAAACATTAATGCTGAAATCGCTGATATACTAAAGAATAAGCATATAATCAACAATATAAAAGCAAATATACTGCATAGACCGGCAATGTTGAAAGGAATATGGATGAAAGAACTCAGAGGAAAATGCTAGATATGATAATATTGGAGAGGAAGAGAAGAAGAGATCGACCGAGAAGCCGATGGAAAGATGAAGTGGCGAGAGATGCGGCGAGGTTGGGCGTTGGGAAGTGAGTTTTTAGCAAAAATATTATATTTAAAATTTCATCAATTTTGGCTCAGGGCTGGCAATAGTTATTGGCCGATAGTGTAAAAAAATAACTTTAGAAAAAAAACAAAACCGACTTCAAGATTAAACCTACATAAACAAACTTAAACTAAAAAATAAAAAATAATATTTTAATTGATTCAAAATAAAAACCATTAAATGACAATCAACGAAATCATCGATACTTATATACCTATTCACAATTTATGATCTGTTATTTTTAGAGTCGGTGCCAGCCAAGAAGGGCAGTTTAATCTTGCCTTAGCAATAAACTTTCGAATGGCCGGAGACATTGGTGTGGCGGTGAGGAAACAGTGGGAGCATCTTTACAATTACCATTTCTTTTTAAATTCTGTTTGTTTTGGTTGGCACCGACTCCAAAAATAACTGATCATAAATTGTGAATAGGTATATAAGTATCGATAATTTCGTTGACTGTCATTTAATGGTTTTTGTTTCGAAGCAATTGAAATATAGTTTTGCTTTTTTTGAGTTCAAGTTTGTATATGTAGGTTTAATGTTGAAGTTGGTTTTGTTTTTTTTTCTAAAAATTATTTTTATTTTTTACTTTTTAGTGGTGAGTGTATTTTTGTTTATACAGTCAATTCTCGATCCTTAAGCTACCCTGAAAAATAGTTCGACTTACTGAACAAAGAATTATCGAGTTTATCATTCTACTTATCTGCATTTTAAGGGGAAAATTGAACACAAAATTGTAGTTGAAATTATTACGTACATTTTCATTAATGGGAATGTTGTAAAATTAAATACCCGGTACCAATTAATCATATAACTTTCAACTGAACTGCGCTTTTTTCTGAGGGTGCCTAAAAGTTGACTTACCGCCTTCCACCAGTGGCGATCTTTTTTTTATTCTTTAGGATGGTTGAAAGATAACTACGCGGAATTCAGAATTCACTAGCAACAAACTCTTAACTTCTTTCTCATTTCTCCACTTTGCAAATCAATTTTAACTTTTCGTTAATTGAAAGAATTTACAATAGCCACTGTAAAATTAAAATTCACTCTTTGAGGTGAAATTTAAGTGTGATGCACTTCCGACCGTAGATTTTGTTCGACATATTTAAGTATTAAGCTTATCGAAGTACGAGACATCGAGAGTTGACTGTATATGTAAATTATTATTTTTTTAATAATTTAGGTTTAGTTACCATGGAGATTATAGATTATCATAATTATAAATATGTTTAAAATGGTGATTTTTATTAACTGTTTTTTTATTTTTCTTAAAATGTGCTGCGTTGATTTCAAAATATTTTTTATGGAACCACCTCTGAAGTGTGCCCTACCGATCTAAAAAAGAATCATCAAAATTGATTCAGAATTGACCGAGTAATCGCCTAACATACACACACACACACAAAAAAAAAATACAGATGAGTTGAGAACCTCCTTTTTTTTTTGTAGTCGGTTGAAAATTCTGTAACGGAACAGTACCTTGAACTTGTCTTTGTATTGATAATTGTTTATTATTCTTAGGTAATTGTGAATTTCTAATATTTGAATTTAAGCCAAAAATTATTATCATAACAATAAATATTTGACTTACGAAAAAGAAATAGACAGGGAAGCAGACTATAAAAATAAAAAAATAAAAAATACAAGGTGAATATTGAAATCAAAAACACATTATAAAACTTAATTAAAGTGGCTTAATTTATAGAAGGGTGTCAGCTCCAACTAAAGTTCAACATAAATCAGTATCGAAACCAGACTTTTCTGATCCAGTGGCAGTTTGCCCAGTAAAGTTTTGTTCAATTTTTGACTTCTTACTTTTATTTTATTTGTACTTTACTGTTTTCTTTTATTTGTTTTATTTGGCTAGGAGAAATATGCAAATGCATATATTTCACAGCCCTACTAATGACAAGTCTGCGATTCAGCTCTTTGATGCTAAATGTCAAGAATATTTTTTGTTGTGAATTCTGTGCTGTACATGACGATAGCATCAGGTGATAAGGAAAGCGTTAATTGGCTTTATTCCAGAACATATGGTGCCCCATTCCCAGGAGGTGACATGGTTTGGGGCCCTAACCCCCTTCCATATCGATCCACCGACCCCAGGTACTTCCCCAAACGGGGCATAGTTTAGGTCTAATTTATTGGCATTGGTCCAGTCAGTCCTAGCATGTCTTTGCCATACTATACCATATTTTTGGTGTATCTTTGATGTTTATGGTTTATAACTTGGTTTAGTGTTTATCCATAAAAGGCTTTTTTCCATAAATTCTGTCACAGACCATTAACTTCAATAATGGAACCAAAGTCATTAGATTCAATGTATTTATTAGATTATATGTATCTTAGATCGTTAAAAAGTGATTTATTCAATGAAAGTAAAGAATTAAATTACACGTAAATACAATAGTAAGATACAGCAAACAACAATTAAAATAGGTTAATGAAGGTTAAGATAAAGTAATAAACACAGATGACAAATAATAAACAGATGATAAATAATTAACATATGATTGAAGGTTGCTCACCTTACACCTCCCCCCTTGAGGCGGTGGAAAGTAAGGAAGGAGCTTGCTGGAGTGGAACAAGTTGGAGATCTTCTTCCTCTTACCGCTGGCTACTTCATAGAAAGACGAGGAAATCTGTCTGACGACTGGGAATGGTCCGATTCGAACTGGATCAAGCTTGTTTCGATTCAACTTATTTCCATTTTCGACGTATACCAAGTCACCAACGTTGAAATTATGCTCTTGTCTGTTCTTATCAACCCTTTTCTTATTGATGTTGAAGCTCTTTGTTGAATTTTGGAAGGCTATCTTGCGGTCTTCTTCTAAAGAAGATGAAGTATTCCCATCAAGAGGAGATATGGAAGATTTTCGGCCGAGCAATAGATAAGATGGTGCAAAATGGGTAGAACTGTGGATAGTATTATTATATTCCTTTACACATTCTTCTGCCAAGTTTGACCATGCTCTTCTAGTATTATCGTTTATATTACATCGCAGTCGATTAACTAATGTTTGATTTAATCGTTCATTTAATCCGTTGGATGCGGGATTATCAATGCACGTGAAAACGATCTGAGTTCCAACTCTTTTCAAATACTTGAGAAATTGGGTCGAATTTATACCTGTATATTGGTCTGTCAGTAGAATTGAGATATTATTTTGTTTAACTATGGGATTAAGTAAGTTTATGAAATCTTTAGCAGTCTGACCCTTTGTTGTTGAGATCCATGCATATCTTGTGAAGTGGTCAACTAGGATGTGCATGTACCGTTTGGAAGAGCGGTTCCCTCCAAAACCACCGACACTGTCAAGCGACATGACCTGGAAAGGTTCTGTGGCTGGACCGAGACGGGATAGGAGGCCGATCGCATGACTCCGACGAACTTTGTTCTCAATACAAATCTTGCAGCTCTTACAGAAATCATGAATTGCTTTATCAAGATCCTTGAAGTAGTAACACGGTCTGATAGTTGCTATCATGTGGGCTGGACCGATATGGCCATAATGTTGATGAATAATTTTAATAATTTCTTTTCCAAATGCTTGGGATACAAAAATTCTTGATTTCTTTTTAAATTTTCTTAAAATTATTCCTTGCTTGGATTCAATCTGTTCAGCTGCTTTAAGTTCCGAAAGATTCTCGGCTTGATCTTTTTTAATGGCTGACAAGTCTTTTAAATTGATGATCTGGATAGCATCTTCATTCTCGAAGTATTCGAGGACTGGATTTCTGGAGAGTAGATCAGCCAGAACGTTTTCAAATTTCCCAAAATCTCATCAGATCTGGCTTTCGTCTTTAGGTTTTCTAAGGGTTTGTGATCACTGCAAACTATGAAGTGACGTCCAATTAAGTAGTATTGCCAAAACTTAATCGCTTCTTTAATAGATTTACATTCAAAGTGGATGACATCTAAACGTTTCTCTCGTTCTTAAAGTTTACGTGAGTAATAAGCAACAGGATGAAGTAGGCCGTCTTCTTGTGGCTGCTTGAGGGTCGCTCCGATACCTTTTAAACTTGTATCGGTCTCGATGAAGACAGGCTTGTCAATGTCGTATATAGCCAGAATCGGGGAACTACACAAACAGTTCTTGATCATTTTGAAAGTTTGTTCACATTCATCTGACCACTCGAATTTAACATCTTTCTTCAATAGACGATGCAGTGGTTCTAGTTTTACAGCACTGTTCTCTATGTACTTCAAATAAAAATTTATGGAGCCTAAAATACTCCGAACACCTGATTTATCTGAGGGCCTCTGGAGTTTCTGAATCGAAATCAAATTATCTTGGGTGGGTGTTACTTTATTTTTCGAAAACTTGTGTCCTAGATACTTTACTGACTTCGCACCAAACAAACATTTTTCTAGTTTCAGTTTGAATCCTCCAGCGTTCAGAACTTTTAAAAGTCGGCTAACATGCTGAAGATGATCTTCCCAGTCCCTAGAAAAAATTAAAATATTATCAATGTAATTGATGCAGAAATCATCCAGGTTATTTCTTCGAAGAATGTTCGACAATATTCTCTGGAATATGGCAGAAGTATTTTTAAGACCAAACGGAAGAACTTTAAACATAAATTTACCATGTTTTGTTACAAAAGAGGTCTTTTCTCAATCTTGCTCACGAAGCGATATGCCCCAAAATGCAGAATTGATGTCCAAAACGGTGAAAAACTCACAATTAGCTACTTTATCAATTACATCTTGAATTGTAGGAAATGGAAAACATTCAGGGACTACTAATTTGTTGAGCTTCCTGAAATCTATACAGAGTCGAGATTTCTTCTTCTCTTCTTTCTTGTAGGCCAGTGTAACGGGCGAAGCAAACGGTGAGTCTGACTCTTCGATGATCCCAGCCTGCAAGAGTCCTTTTATTTGGCTTCTCATTTCTTCTTCATCTGGGATAGAACATTTGTAGGGACGAGACGTGACAAATTCATCTCTGATTAGTTTTATTTCCGCTTCACGTGAGTGAACTTTACCTATGTCGAACTTGTCTTTAGCAAATATTTGCTTGTACAAATCTCTTGTTTGTGTTCCTCTTGTTCAATATGTTGCAAATTAACATCAAATTTATTAAAGTTAAAATTTTCTTTGTAATCACTTCCAAACTTCTTACAAGTAGTTGTAGTCTGATGACAGCCCGGGCTGAGGTGAAATTAAGTCCGCTGATAGTTTTTAGCACCGCTCTTTGTTTAGTTAATTTCAACTTCAGCAAGTCAGCAATTCGTTGATTTATTAATGTCACATTGGAGCCACTATCATAAATAGCCTTTATTTTAATATTGTCATTTATAACAACATTTAGTTTAATCAGAGGATCTAACTTCGCCCGGCTCTCTAGTTTAAATGTTCGGAATCAAGATCGATTTCACATAAATCGAGATCAGTTGCATTTATTTTTGGTCGATTAGAAGTTTTATTTTCGTTACGACATTCAGATACTAAATTATAACGATTGTGAAAACCGAGGGTTTCGCTGTGAGAACATAGTTTTACACAAGCGGACTTTTTACTGAATTTTAGACTTGACAATTTTTCTTTCTTCTTTTTCATACAGGCATTTTCTAATTTTCTAAGTTCAGAGTACAATTTATCGAGAGTAAAAATCTCTTCTCTATCGAGTTTATCCTGAGCTTCATTTGGTAAACCGAAAACAATCTGGTTTATACGGGAGATCTCGGTACTTTTAGGTTCTACGTCAAGACATAGTTTTTCTTTCGTCAGGGCGTAGTCGACAAGGGATCCGCCTAAATATTTGTAGCCAAGAGCTTTTTTAACAAGAGACCAGCCTTTATCAACAAAAATATTTAGAAAAGAGTCCTTCCATATGTCCCATGAATCGTTCAAACCGATCTTCTTTAAATTAATCTCGTACCAATCTGTAGCCGAACCATCGATAAGATAAAAACTGAACGCTTGAATTCTTAAATTATCGGACTTTATCTTAAATCGAACACATTCTTCTTCGAACCTACGTAGCCATTCTATAGGTTCTGATTGTTTTTTATCAAATCGTTCTAAAATAATTTTTTTTTTCAATATGATTTAGTTTAATTTCATTCTGTTCCGAATTTAGTTTTAATTGTGTTTCTAATTGTTTGATACGATCTTCTAATCCTGTCTGATTCTCTACAGGTCTAGAAGGAACTGTTTTTGAAACCCATTCCTCTAATGGTAACTCCGGAAAACAAATATTAGAAGATTCATCAAAATATTCTCTTTGAATATCATCATCCATCTTAACAGCTACGGTTCTGTAACCATTAATGTTTTTGATAGCATTCATAGCATTTATTATAGGTTTCTTACCTGATAGAAAGGAGTGGAACTTTAAGTCTTTGGATTCTTCATGTAATAAGTACCAATTTTTCTTGTCGATGGAAATGCACTGAATCACAAAGTCTTGGTCATTTCTTTTTACAATTTGAACAAATAGTTGGGCCATTTTCTTACTTATTGAGATCTTGTAATTTAATTTATAAGATCGTTAAAACGTGATTTATTCACTGAAAGTAAAGAATTAAATTACACGTAAATACAACAGTAAGTTACTGCAGACAGCAATTAAAATAGGTTAATGAAGGTTAAGATAAAGAAATAAACACAAATGTCAAATAATAAACAGATGATAAATAATTAACAGATGATTGAAGGTTGCTCAACCTTACATGTATGCCCCCGTTTTTAAATGGTGTTCTGATAAAATAAAAACTAAATAATGATAAAAAAAAAAAATACTGATCATTAAATCCTCAATCATACTAGTACCAATTAAATAATAAGTGAATTGGAAACACGGTACGGCTGAGACAATATAAAATATATTCTCCAGTGGAGTGGGGTAAATTTAACCACTTGGGACAAAATTTTCTCAGTTCTCCATCAACTTTTCGTCTTGATGTTCAATAGTTAACATTCATCTGTAAACCGAACTTTATATATATATATATATATATATATATATATATATATATATATATATATATATATATATATATATAAATATATATATAATGATAGTTTCTCTTAGATAGTAAAATGAAAACTTAATTTTCTTTTTCTCTGAAACAAAACCAGTGACAACATTATTTATAGAATGCCTAATAGGTGCACACAGATTTTGGCTAACAGAGGACATTATACAAGGTATTAATTGTTTCCAAAAACTAATCAGTTCAATAAAAATAATTATGCAACTAAAACGTCTTATTTTTGTTATTTTTTAAAACCCATTAATTGTATTTTATTTCAGCAAAAAACATTATAATTTCTAATGAATATTAATGCAGTTTATAATAAAAATAATACAAAAATGGTAGGCAAAGTAAATAACACAAAATTAGCAATATCCCTATTCATTTTTGCGCAGTTTAGTTGGACGAGGAAAGTATTCATGTGTTAGCCGAGCTAACGACACTAAAATTATGCTTAATTCCCCCGATTCCTACCGCAGCATTGTCAAATATCGGTCAGAAACAAAAGCTGACTTTCATACATACCAGCTCAAGGAAGAGAGATCGCTTAGGGTGGTCGTAAAAACCTTCACCCTACAACTCCTCCTGATATCATCAAAGAAGAATTGATGTCCATGGGCTTCAAAGTAAAGCAAGTAACCAATGTTCAAGAAGACAGCAGGGAACACCCAGGAGCAGGAGGTAAAATCTCATTGCCACTCTTCTTTGTTGATCTAGAACCTGCACCTGGAGTTGAAACGATCTATGACGTCACCTTAATTTACTATACGAGAGTTCAAATTGAAAAACCATATCGTAAACGTGACATTGTACAATGCCATAATTGCCAGGCATAAGGCCATACAAAAACCTACTGCCACGATATTCCTAGATGTGTCAAATGTAGGCATATGCACAAATCTTCCGAATGCACAAAAACTTATGTCTCTTCTTACGAATGTTATCCCTCTCCTAATCTCTCTCCAAACAAATCCTTAAATGCCTCCCACAAAACCCTTATCCATCCTCCCTTGGAATGCGAATGTTATTTGAAATCATACTAATGAACTGACATCATTGCTTCATAAAAAAGAAATTGATGCCGCTTTAATTACAGAAACAAGACTGACCTGTAAACAACGCATTAACATACCACAATATCAAACATACCGAACAGACCACCCCGACGGTAGAGCCCATGCCGGAACTGCTGTCATCATCCATAATTCCCTCTCTCACCACGTATCCCCTTTACCTGTAAATGAATTCCTGCAACCCACAGCAGTTGTCATTAAAACCTTCTTCTTTCCCGTCACGATTGCAGCGGCCTACTGCCCCCCAAATAAACCAATTTCCACATCCCAGTTCAATTCATTCTCTAATTCCTTAGGCCACCACTTTCTTGTAATCTTAGGCATATCCCTATTCATTTTTGCGCAGTTTATATTATTTAAGTGACTGCACATTAATGGGATATTGCCTATATTGCGAACAATGATAGGAGGAGGTTTTGGAGGCTGCGATGCTGAGGTCGACTCCATAGTTTCGGCAGCTGTGCTGCTGAGCGCAGTGGATCAATACGAAATGGATTAGGTGTAAAAAAGGGAGACTCTTCGATCACTCCTTGGGTTGAGGTCCCAGGCATTGAATCATCCATCGGCGATGAGTTAGGGGGAGTTTTGACCTTTGAACGTTTTGATTTTTGTTTTGCTGTGCTCACAGTTTCAAGAGATCGGCTTCTTTTAGACTTAGTTTTTGAAGACATCACCATGTGGAAATATCTCATTTGAATGCATCTAGTGGTTAGGGAAAGAAAAAGAAGGAAAAAAAAATAAAAGATCGTAGTGTGTTTGATTGTCTGAAAAGGCAGCACCCGTACAGAGAATAGGTAAGTACTGGCAGTGTCTAGGTCACGGGCCTCTTATCTCTTATCCCCACCTCCGCCTAGATAGACTTAGTAGATACCGAGAACATGGCATATATTACGTTCACTTATATAATGTTTAATGATTGTACTCACTGTTTTCTAAGACTGAAAAAAAAAACACACTAAATGAAATAGTAATTATAGAGCGATGTAGCAATGACTTTGTATAGTTGGCGTAGGCGCAAACACTGTTTTAATTCTAAGATAGATATATATATATCCATGATCTGTTGTTTTTTACCAGTAAGTGAGAAATGTTTCTCTTTATTTGTGTCTATTGTTCTTCGTTATGAGGCTGTTACAGAAATGAATACTAATTTGTGAATCATTGTGGAAAAAAAATAAGATTGTGTTTTTCGTAAAATAAGATTTTTGTACTTAACTGAATATTTACAAGCTCCACAAAAAATAATCTGGTTTCTCATCCTTACAGTCCAAAATTCTTCGAAAAATCCTCGATGCTTTCTTGTATAGCGAATAAAATTATCTTAATTTCTTCCACTTAAAAAAAAAAAAAAAATTAATGACTTCCTATTCAATTCCCGAAAAAATTCAGAGGTCTTTAAAAAGATGTCCTAGAGACTTTTATTGAAGAGCTACCACAGTTGCTTTTCATATCCATGACACCTTATAGTCATCGTCCTTCACATTTACATTGTTTATTTTATTATATTGTCGTAAATAGTAAAGTACGTTAAACATTACTACATTGTTACAAACTATTTTAATTTTTGTTTTATACTTTTTTTTTTTTGTCGAAGGGAAATTGTATAGTTTTAATTGTATTTAAAATCGCTAATAATTATATTGTAAGGGTAGAATCCAAAATCAGTAACTTCGTTTTATTTTAATGTACTTAAAGTTGATATCATGCCACACAGACCAGACTAAAAGACAACTACTCGTCCTTTCCGACTACTCCAACCTTTACTAGACAAGCGTAAAAAGCTCCAAATAAATTACATTTCCAGCAATTAGACCCAGTAGGACATTTTGAGCTTTGGGGCTCCATTAAACCTTTCAATTCTTCTCGTGACCAATCCTTACAATCCAAAATCCTTCGTAAAATCCTCAATGCTCTTTGTTATGTGCGAAACAAACTCATTCATAAAGATAAGGTTCCATATGTTGCTGATTTGGCCACAACCAGATACCTTTTCCAGGCATAGTTAATCCCATACCCACTCGAATTCACTATTCTCCCAAATTGTCTCACTCGATTCCGGATAAACCTCCGAGGCGCCTGAAAAGGAATAGGCCAAGAGACCTGTAGGGTAACAAATAGTAATAATAATTATTCAAAATATCGATTGATATATTTTGTCATATGTGTAAATCAGAAGGTTATATTGTTGTAATAAGTAATGTGTGAAATAAAACAGTATAAAAAGTGAAGTGATATTTATTTTGCTAAAATCTCTGAATATAAAGACAGCAACAGACTTAATGTAGAACTTTTATTGAAGTGCTACTAGTGAGTAGTTCTTTACATGTAATTGACATAATCTATGCAGTTGTAAATATCAGTAAATAGTTAACCAGACATAGTTTTATGGAATAACCTTAAGCCTGGTAGCCTTCAAGCTTACAAAAAAGAAAAGAAACGAAACTGTAGTACATCCTTGAGCCGTTCACATTTATGGTATTGTATAATGGAAGCAGTCTTCCTCATTATTTTAAGACAATGAGGAAATTTTTCTTTTTCTTGAATAAAAATAATTTATGACTTCTATATATTTTCTGGGTAACGGTCGGGTTAAGAGGAGGCAACCCCTAAGCGCGCCGAGAATACCTTTAATCGATTCTTACCTTCTTCCGATTTATTTCGGTGTTTTAGTCGCTACTTTTCGAGGGGAAAGGTTATTCTCATTTATTTACTGAGAAACTTTAAATCCCTGTTCAAAGTAATATTAACTTCTGTTTACCTCATGATATTAAAATGAGAAATAAGAAAATAATGAAGTGGAAATAAGAAAATGTCAAAATCAAGACACTAAATCAATTTTGAATTAATTTTATATTAAATCAGAATGAATATAATGCTAAACCACCAGTAATGTTAATTCTTGATAAACTTTGTGATACGAGGGAAGTGTAAATAACAAATAATAAATATTTAAAGGACAGAATCCTTAAGTATTTATTTGACATAACTCCTATTTATTTAACATTTGTAACTACATGTTTTAGAGAAAATGCTCCATCATCAGGCTTCTATAAATTTTTAAAAAGACATTAATCTATACCATTACACCAATAGTTTTACAATTATATAATATATCATTTACCTCTTAATCTGTGATTATTTTTACATCGTCCATTCTCCATGTTATAAGAGATTATATAATATAAGACAAAACCCTTGTTGAAAGTTATGATGTTAATTTCTGCTATATTTTCTCAAGGGAAGTGATTAGGAAAATAAGGAAATAGGGAAATAAGGAAATATGAAACTTATAATTTTCTTTCTCACATTTATTTTTAGATCGATATGTTTTATTGAAATAATTATACAATCTGTCTCACTCCGGGCAATAAGTATTATGGATGACAAAGAATTCATTCACAAAATATGCATACTAAAATTGTATCACTTAAATTGATACAACAAATAAAAATATATAAAACACCAAATCCATGTACAAATTAATGTTCTTAAGTTTTTTAACACTTTTACACATTAGATAAGAGGAAATAAGAAAACATGAATTGATAAAACACTTAATCCTATATGAAACTCATTTTGTTAACTTCTGTTTCACTTATTTACATTTTACAATCTGTTACACTTTAGGACAAAAAGTATTATGAATGACAAAGAATCCATTCACAAAATATGCATACTGAAATTTTATCACTTCCATTGATACAACAAATAAAAATATATAAAACACCAAATCCATGAACAAATTAATGTTCTTAAGTTTTATAACACTTTTACACATTAGATAAGAGGGAATAAGAAAACATGAATTGATAAAACACTTAATCCATTATGAAACTCGTTTTGTTAACTTCTGTTTCACTTATTTACTGTTAAGAAGACTAAATATCAATATAAAACACTAAACAACACAATCCAAGTTGAAACTGTAGAAGTGATTGTTTACATGTGAGGTTATAGGAAAGAGCTATCGATAAATGTAAACTCGAAGTGAAGCGTAATAATGGAACTGGTGGGTGTAGCGTGGGTCAAGCCAATTTGGTGCCTCCTCTTAACCCGACCGTTACCATTTTCTGTAATACCAATGTAAGTGTTACATATTATTTGGAAAGGAAATAAAAATATCCTATAACTAAAGTTCTTGTGGAGGTAAATATTACTTTTCATATCAAATTTCAAATTATTTTTCTAATCATCACATTTACACTATGTATTTGATATTATATTGTATACAGTTGTAAATTTTTAAATAGAATTTAAGATAGAAAACAAAATTGAAATGAAAAAGAGACATTTGTAATTATTATTAGTTTCTTGTAATAGATTTTCTTAGATGTATTCGTTTCTTCTTTTGAAGGTGTTAACTCTAGCTTCCCCAACTGGAAGACAAAAAAATATTCCTCAAAAAATTATTCCTCTAAGGTTCATTATGATTTTTGGGGTGCAGAACCCTAATTTTATGTTTTCTGCCTTTAGAGAGTTCGCTTTAGCAACGATAACTGCTAAAAACCTCAATACTGTACCACTTTCTATACTAACATATTCTGCTCCTGTCTGGAGTTAAAATTACGACTACAAGAAATTAGAAGCCACTCAAACCTTAAGCATGAGAATTTTAAACACCTATCCTAGATATAACAGAATTTCAAACATGTATGTTGTCTGAAATAAACTTTCATCGTTTACAGACAAAAACATTATTTTCCTTTACAACGATTTCCTTCAATCCCATCAAACAGAAAATGTTAGACTACGAAGAGATAACACTGAAAAGATACACTGACAAGCGTATAAAATATATATTAATTGACAAAACGTGAATGTGCATCTGGATTCATATAAAAAAGGTATAGCAAATTTATTTTATTTAAACTGCTTTTTTGTATTGTGTATTTTAATTTATGTATTTTTACTTGTATGTAAATATTTTTCTTTATTACTTTCAATACTTCCCCAGACAATCCAATCCCAAATCATAAATCTTCAACAATGGTGTCAAACATGGAAAATCAAAATAAATTCCATAAAATAACTTTTACCTTTCGTCATAATCCTACGACTTCCTGTCTCACAGTATCTTTTAATGAGGTTTCACTAATCCCCGTTGAACAGATCCGCTACATGGGACTCCATCTGGACAAACATCTTATGCTACACCTACATTGGATTCCTGTTCCGACCGTCCCAGTTATTCCGAGAACTCTTAATTCGCAGTCCAGCAAAGGAAATGGAAACAAACACGAGCTTTATATAGGAAGTGCCTACATTGGGCCCGATAATCTCCAGTCAGGCTACGACCGTTGGAATTTCTACTAATACGTATATAATTAATTTTATAGGAAATTTAATGAGCTTTAATTTTGATGCACTCAAACCAGCCCACTGAATTTGTGAATATCGTCATACTTTGCTAAAGCATACATATTTAGCGTTCAGGTTAGGGCGTATTACGTGACATAATCAAAATTTCATATATAGGGCCTGATAATAAATTTCACCAGATTTTAGTTGAAAAAAGTAAATTTCAGGTCTGACAAATAGTTTTGGAGTTATGGTGAAAACTATGCCAAAAAAAAACATGGATTTCAAAATAGTAAGCGGTTTTTAACGTGCTGGTATGGGTATTTAATGGGACTTAATCAGCATTTCATATATAGGTTCTTACAGTAAATTTAAGGAGCATTCAGATAAAAAATAGAAATTTTGGATCGAACAATTAGTTTCGGAATAAGTACCAACAAACGTGTTCTCTCAGAGAAGTGCGACCCCAGATAAGGAGTGCTGAAATGAGTGGTGTAGAATGCATGAAATATGCTACAATTTTTGACTTCACAGCTGAAAAGATCAGTAGCCTTACGAATAGAGAACCTTCCACTTCTACCTTTGCCTATCGCCAAAGGAACTTGGTTCTCGTCGTAGTTGATGCAAATCCGAGCCCCCAGCTTTCTTTCGTATGTTCTGCGCGTTGTGAGTCCCAAAATTTACCTAGCCAAAGATACATGGCATCAGAATGAAGTTTATTTTGTGAGCAATGTCACTCCAAAATATCATGCATTTTAAAAAGTTGCATTGCCCATGATGATTGAAAAAGATTTGGTTGCTAATTTTTAAAACATATTAATATTTATAATCAGGAAGAAATATAAACGACTAGAAGGTTTAATATTCATAGACGAAACTAACCTAATAGCAAACATGAGGGATTAACCTTTTATTCAATACAACTAGTGACGTTGTATTGTCTTGTCTTGTTGTGGTCAAGATGTCAAGCTTCAGAAATGGTACAAACTAACATTTGAAAAGTGGGAAAATTCACTCCTGATGGCAAAGTCACCCGATGACGATATATATATATATATTTATTTATGTATTTATTTATATTCAGTAAATAATTTAGACTGGCTACTGAAACCAATTACCTTCATTATTGTGTTAACAAATAAATTATTTCTATTTATTATAATTTACGAGTATAGCTTTGCCAATGGTTTTACTGTATTTCATCCTTCCACGTTGTGATTCTATTTCTAGCCCCTATTGAAATGAAAAATGTACAAATCCATTTGGGCGATAAGGCATCGCGATTTTTTATTTAACGATTCCTTAAAATTAAGGAGATTCCTTTGTAAGGTGCGCCACTAAAATGAGTGTTTCCCCCGAGATTGTAAGGGGGTTGATTTCTTATTGATTACGACGTCTAACTTCTCTCTTCGATTCCAAGTTGGTTGGGATTTTCAATCAATAAACGAACAGGGCTAAGGTTTTATTTCAAATTGGACCATTTTCTTCGGCAAGAGAAAAGAGGAATGATCAATTTTGAATCACTATAATAACTAATAGAGTTATAATTAATAACCTATAATGTAATATTAATTTATCAAGCGTATAAGCAAAAGAGCAAACATTAATATTGTAAACGAGGAATGATCAATTTTGAATCACTATATTAACTAATAGAGTTATAATTAATAACCTATTAATGTAATATTAATTTATCAAGCGTATAAGCAAAAGAGCAAACATTAATATTGTAAACGGGCAAATAAACAAAAACAATATGAAACTGTTTTCATAAGTTGAGAATATAATTTTGCGGACGAATGTGAAGTGAAAACATGTGATAACTCACTTCAACGAACAGTCAACAAACAACATAATGTTGAGGACGAGAAGTGGAACTCTAACCCTTCTGCTTTGTCAACAGTCGTTCAACCAAGCCGACCTGAATTAACAGCAATGGCTATTAGTCAAATATATTTTTTAATAACATGTTTATGTCAATTTTAAATTCATTTATTCATTTCATCCAAAATAAATGCCATTAAAAAAGTTGCTAAAATAATCTTGTTTGTATTTACCAAGTTCAATGTCATCTACTCTGTGAGCGAATCTTTCCCTTAACCTTTGGCACAAATCTGTTGCCATTAACCTTTTGGAGGTGGCGGGACTGGCGTTACGGCAAAAGCCAATTTCAAACACTGTTTGACAAGTTCTAAATTCTTTAGTTTAGAACTTTACCTGTCCGTCTTTTGTGTTTATGTTTTTTATGTCCTTAAACATAAATTGATTTTATAAAAATATTTTTCACATGCCATCTCCATTACCAAAAATTAGGTTTACTAATATAGGAAGTACTTATGTTAAAATTAAATTTCTTCTCTAGAAGCTCGGGATTAACCAGCTCTCTGTAATTTCAAGAGTGTAAACATCAATTAGAATACTATATATATATATATATATATATATATATATATATATGTAACTTTGAGATCTGGTTGAACTAAATGACTGTAGACCGATTGATCCTTAAAAAGAAAAATCTTTATTTAACACAGAGTATAAATATAATAAACATTATATACAAAGAAGTACAATAGGTATTGTTACCTTAAAAAGAAAAATCGGTTTTAAAGCCTTTAGCTTATATAAAACAAAACATAACTGAACAACAGTAAAAAAAAAAAAAAAAAAAAAAAAAAAAAAAAAAAAAACCACTTACAACCCATGAAGGGTCTCGGGTTCAGTACTTAGGTAGCTGTACTGTTTCTAAGCCAACGGTTGTGAAAGGAGGTGATTTGGCCAGAATTCACGCTCAACCGCCAGGTTTTTCCCCAATTAAGGGTACCCACTTTTTAAGAGGCTGGGTGGGCCCCAGGAGGGTCTCCCGACCTCGAATTCGACCCACGACTGAATTAACAGAATATAAATATTCTGCCTTCAGTCGGACTCGAACTCGGGCCCGGGAGCATGGTAGTCAAGCGCCTTACCCACTGAGCTACCGCGCCTCCCTGAACAACAATAAACTGTAAACAAAACATGAAAAACCTATACACATCCTATAACCTTCCAATAACAACAGCTACCAACCAACCGGGCTGTAAAACATAAAAAGTGAATCAATCACTTTTACATCTCCCACAAAACATAACTGAACAACAGTAAACTGTAAACAAAACATGGAAAACCTATACACATCCTATAACCTTCCAATAACAACAGCTACCAACCAACCGGGCTGTAAAACATAAAAAGTGAATCAATCACTTTTACATACATACACATATATATATATATAGCTAAATAAATGGTTCACGGGACTGAGTTTTTAAAAAGAGATTTTATTGAAGTACATACATTATATCAAGCAAAAGCACAAACTTAAAGCCTATTACAAAACTTCGTGGAACAAACTGACATCATAACGGGTAGAGGCAGAGTGTCACCGACGAAGGTGGGGGTGCCCCTTTTATACAATTATCTAGGAGAGGGGATAGTGTACATTTATTTATTATTCCTTAATACCATTGGGTTTCTATAACTTCTCCCCCCCCAAGTTCCGAGGTCTCCGATGGAACAAATATCTTAGTGTAAATAGGTAAGATTCTATACAATAAAAATAAAAGGTTTGGACCTTATACATTTCTCAATACCTTTTACACTAAGTCATAACATTGCAATAGATAATATTCTATAAACAAAAGGGATTGGACCTTATAATTTAAGTTTATACAAAAATAAAAGGATTATAACTTGTGTACTAAGTTTAGGATTTGTACTATAGTTTTAAATAAAAAGATTAAACTCTGTACTGAAATACAACTATCAGCTTCCTATAAACAAAAGGATTAGACTTTGAACTTCCTGTTTATGAAGTCAGGATCTGTACACTTGCAAAATAAAAGGATTAAACCTTACCCATCTCTTAATATTAACAATAAGCTTAAACTATAAAATGTTTATACATTACAAAATTCCTTACATGCTAAAGTACAATTTTCCTTATAACTAAAAGATTACAGGATATTTCTTAATACTAAACAATTCATATCTATACATTATTTAAACAAAAGGACAAATAAAATAAGAGTCTTTGAATTAGTTTCCTCTATTGCAAATAATACTTTTAGCTTCAAAATTACTCAATTAAAATAATAATATTTTAAATCAAAATAAAATTCAAACACTCCTTTACAATAATTACAATTAATAATAATTTCAAAATAAAACACACACTTTTCAATGATCAATCAAAATAATATTTCAAGACAAAATAATAGTATCCTTTATGATAGTGACTTCAAGATATTAATTACAAAATAAATCGGACAGAATATTACTGTGAAATAAAATAATAATTTGAATGATCTTTTACATTATTAACATTGAATATAATATTTTACAACAAAATACAAAAAAGTCCGACTTTATTAAAATAACTACAGCATTGTCAATTTAATACAGATAATTCCTTCAATATAACACAAATATTACTCCTAATACCATTGCATTTATTATATTTAAAATAAAAGATTTTTAAAACATTTTTATATTGTTTAAATAAAATTAAATAGTTTTAATCAGAACCACTGTCTGAATCGTAATTATCTGAGACATCCGAAATATTCACGCGAATGGATTCATTATCGTCGTCCGAAATAGATTGTTTCTTTTTCCGTTTTTTCCTATTGGGCCTTTTAATATTGTCGATATGAGTTTTAATTGGTCTTTTGTCTTTTACTACTACATTTACTTTTTTAAATTTGTCTCTACTTTTTATTTTCGCTTGGGTATTTTTCAAATATTCTGTATCCCTTAATTGTTTCTGAATATCTAAAGGGTCTTCTCTATTTTTATTTAATTTTTCCGTCCTTGTCTCTTTTTCGTCATTTATTTTAGATCTAATTAGTTTATGTAATAATTGTTGGTCCTTATGATATTTTAATACATATTGTTCTGTCAGGTCGATGTTTTCGTTTGATTCTAATCTGGAGGTTCCAAAAGTAATTTCGTTAGGAGTTAATTTTAATTTATTGTTTAAGGTATTATTATACGCTATTACCGCTAATCTTAATTTTTGTTGCATCGAACATTTATCTTTTTCTTTTCCTATTATTCTCAATAATTCGTTTAGGGTAGAGTGGACTCTGTTCAATAATCCCAAAGAGTTTGAGTTCAGCTAGCCACTCACTAGTATAATGCAAAATAATATTATTTTAGTCATGTAGTTAGTCAGTGCATTACTAAAATTAAAAATATCTATCATTAACTTAAATTCTGTCTGACTATAAAAAACTGATAAAATGATATTTTTTTCTAATGTTTGAATGAATATTAACCAAATTATTCTGATAAGTCTATTTTAAATTTTTGATGTGTAAACCATTTAAATCATATAATATCTGTAACGCTAACTTCATTTTATAAATGCATAAAAAATGTTTATAACAATTATATTCAACTTCTTAAAAACAAAAAAAGCAAGAAATAAAGATCGAGACGTAATGTAAACTTATTAACTTTTTAACCAAAAATAACAATACTTAATCACGAAGATGATTAAAATGCATAATTTAACTTTAAACTTAAAACTGTGAAATTGTTTATCCCTTTAGCTTTATATTTAATATTTCGATTCTAGTGATTAACAGGACATTAAATAAAATGATCATACCTCGTTTTGTTTAAATTGAATTGTTAGAATAATAAAGTAAAAAAATAATAATTTTAATTTACAGATTCTTTTAGTTTCGTCGATACGATGTAATTGTTTAAACAGCAAACATAATAGAAGCTTAAAAATAGAACGAATACAACCGTTTAATCGTAAACGTATTTAGTAACGCATATAAGAAAGTTAACATTATTATCGGAGTAATAATCATATAAATACATTCTTTAAAAGTCTAATTAACATTAACATACAAATAATTATTATCAACTAAATCATTATTATTAAATTATTAATTAATTATTATTATTAAGTTATTCTTATAATTAAATAATGATTTTTGATTTGTTAGAAATTTACTACTATTTTCAAAATTAGTACCTATTAATATTAATTATAAACGAAACATCGTAATGAGAAGTAACATAAAACTAAATTTTGCAATCTAAATGAAAATAAGTAAGTTATAATTTTACAGAAATAGTTAAAACGTGTTATTAATAATCAATGATAATATTAATAAATTTAAGTATTAACAAAAACTGGTATGAATATAAATTATAATAGTTAAGAGAGTTATCAGATTGAAAAACAATCGTTTTAATTCTATTGTTTAAATCTCTATGCTTCTAAAACATAAACTTGAAAACTAATAATTGGTATGATTATGAATATTAATAAAAATTGTATTGATGTTGAATTCGAAGTTACCAGAATCAACAAATTATCCGATTTAAATATTTTTACTTAGTTTTTTTTTTCCTATATTTATACATCTTTTTTGGGTACGATCCAAAGTGGAAAATTATTTTTTGATTTACTTTGTCTGATTTTAACTATTCTATTTTTAAACAAGTTGTGTACTGCTTTCTCGCCTAAAGCAACGTTTAGTTGAGGTTTAAAATTTTTTAACTTATTGCCGCAGTGATCCAGCCTACTTTTTATGGAAATAGAAGCTATTATTTCTTTTAATGTCTTCCGATTCAATTTATTAAATTTTGTTACATTATTATTTAATTTTTCAACAGTTACTTTTAAACTATTTTTTGAAGCTTTTAAATTGTTCGTTTCTTTCACAATATTTGAATTTAAGTCTTCTGTTTCTTTAATTTTACTAATTATATTTTTTTCGTTTCCTTCCCGTGACTTATTAACGGATTTTATTGTTTTATTTAAATTACGATATTCATTTCGGACTGTTTCTTTATTTTTATTAAGTTCTTTAAGTTTTTGGTATTTTAAATTTTTGTCGTCTTCCATATTCTTAAATTTGTTTACAGAATTTTCTACACTTTCTTTTATTTCAGGTTTTAAATTAAACGCTTCTTCCACACTCCTAATATTGTTTACAGAATTTTCTACAGTTTCATTTATTTCCGGTTTTATATGTTCTTCGCGAATTAAGTTTTTAACACTTTCTTTTATTCCCGATTTTATATGTTCGTCGCGGATTAATTGTTTTTTTTTCCATTTTTTTCGTTGATTAGACTGGGTATGTCGTTGCCTAAATTTAAATTTAAGTCATTTATTTCTATTTGTTTATCCTGGTTATCTATTTCTTTATCCGGTTTAGAATTTAAATTGTTTATATCCGGTCCGGAGGTCTGCTTGTGCTCGGGCCTAATTCTAAAAAATGATTCTGTCTTTGTTCTAATGATTCTATACGCTCTTGTAATAATTTTATCTGTTTATCCTTTTCCTCTTCTATCGCGTGTACTCTATTAGAAACGGTTCTCATTGAAACAGTGTTGGAGTCTATTTGGGGTTGCTGATAATTTTGTTGCCTAAAATTTCTGGAGGGCGGTTTATTAAAAAATTTATACTGTGACTGGGGGTCCCACGGTTGATTATAAATCGGAGTAGTATATTCAATAGCTCGCTGTTGTGGCCGGAAGTTATGTTGATTGTTATTGTTATAAGCATTAAAGGTTGGACTTTGTTCATGCTGATACGGTCTGTATTGTTGAGGATTATTGTACGACGCATATTGCTCGCGGTGATACTGATGGGGTCGGTTGTAATTTTGATAATCATGGTGGTTGTTAAAGTTTGGTCGGTACTCTTTGTTTTTAAAATTATTTTCGAAATTTTTCTTTTTGAAATTATTTTGAGTTGGGTTATTCTTATACTGTTTTTTATCTCCGTAAAGTCTATGTACAATATGAGCCGCGCTGTTTCTTAATATTTCTTCTAGGTCTTCTAACGAGTCAAATTTAATGTGATAAATAAAATCTGTTAATGCCGAATGTAAGCTATGTACTGCGTGATGGGATATCTGTTTGTCATACCTATACATTTCGTCCTGTTTGTTTAGTATCTCATTGTCTGAATAAATACGTGCGTATAAATCGCATCTTTTTTGGCCCAGTCGTTCTAAGAAATCGAGTGGGTTCTCGTTATGATAAGTCCGCGTATTTAAAATTTCTGAAATTAATTGTTCCCTAGTTCTCGTGTCCTGATATTTTCTTTTTAAGAATTTTATTATTTCTTTGACGGTATTAAATTCTTTGTCATATACGGCGACTTTAGCTTTACCTGTTAATTTATTTAAAATTGTTAAAACTAATTTTGCTTGATTTGTATTTTTATGAGTATTGTCCTCTTTACAATATAAATTATATAAAAATTCGCTATTTCTGATAAAATCAACTAGTTGTAACGGATTTCCGTCGTATTCCGGGATTAATGCTAAATCGTGATTTTTAATTTCAAGAGCCATATTAATATCTTCTTTTTTAACTAACGTAGAACCTGTTATTTTTAAGTTACTTAATTTTTCTTCCAAACCATTCATAAAGATAAATCAATATTTTAAATTATTATACTTATTACTAACTTATATTTAAATTACAAAAATTACTTAAAAATAAAAATAAAAATAAAATAATTATACTTTTTCTTGATACAACGATGTCTTCGTTGTCTTCGATGTCTTCTCGATGACTTCCTCCTTTAGCTCCTTCCCGTCGATTCCTTAGCAAAGAGGTTGAAGGTCCTTCTGGTTAAGGTATTGGAATACCAAAGCGCTCCCAAAGACTTGAAGATCTGCTGATGTATTAGTACTCAGCTCCCAATCTTCTCATGCCAGTGGAAAGAGGTCTCGCTGTTCTGTACCTGAAATAAGATAGAACTGCCGCGAAGTTACGTTAACGCTTCTAAATGTCCCTCCGTTCGGGCGCCAGCTAAATAAATGGTTCACGGGACTGTGTTTTTAAAAAGAGATTTTATTGAAGTACATACATTATATCAAGCAAAAGCACAAACTTAAAGCCTATTACAAAACTTCGTGGAACAAACTGACATCATAACGGGTAGAGGCAGAGTGTCACCGACGAAGGTGGGGGTGCCCCTTTTATACAATTATCTAGGAGAGGGGATAGTGTACATTTATTTATTATTCCTTAATACCATTGGGTTTCTATAACTATATATATATATATATATATATATATATATATATATATATATATATATATATTTTTTTTTTTAGCTATTAATTGAAATTTACTACTGTATAAAAAAAAATGTAATGGTCAAAATCACATGTCAATTGATTCTAAAGCAAGCACCCATTGCATTTATTAAAGTTCTATAATATCTTCTTTTTAGAAGCCTATATATATATATATATATATATATATATATATATATATATATATATATATATATATATATATATATATATTTTTTTTTAGCTATTAATTGAAATTTACAACTCTATAGAAAAAAATCTAATGGTAAAAATTACATGTCAATTGATTGTAAACCACCCATTGCATTTATTAAAGTTCTATATAAGAAGTTCTATAATATCTTCTTTTTAGAAGCCTCGGAGGTTTATCTGGAATAGAATCGGAATAAATTGAGATACTATTGAATTTGAATGGCTGTAGAGTTTACTATGAAAGGTTAGGTTTCTAGTTCTGTAGAATTTACTTTGTAAGGATAGGGTTTACTAGTTTGGGCTAGATCAACAACATATGGTATAGTTGAATCTTTGTGGATAAGTTTGTAACAAAGTTTAAAAGAGCAATGAGGGTTTTTCGAAGGATTGGATACAAGCCGTATTGGATGGTTTTGTGGAATATGTAATAGTTATATAAAACTATTGGGTTATCACACAAGAAATGACCGTTTTTAGAACCAGGAAGAACATAAAAATTTGAGATCAAATCTAACATATTTTTCATTCAAAGCATTTTCGATACACTTCTGCTTCGGCTTACCAAGTTTTCATTCCCAGATTTGAAAAACGTTGAGTCACGTGATGAAATGAGTTTAGAAAATGCATTTTTAATGTCTAAATCATTGGTAAACAATTTTCCTCTCAAAAAGTTGTCTAAACTCTGAAAAAAGTGGTTGTCTGTAGGAGATAGATCAGGGGAATATGGGGGATGAGGTAAGACTTCATAGCCCAACTCCTTTATTTTATTCACTGCCAGTACCGGCTGTTGCTTGATCAAATTTTGAAGCATTTGGTCAATTTCTTGGCAGTATGATGTTGAATAAATTGTTTTTCCCTTTGGTAGAAAAGAAAAATGAACCCCGGCCATAGACCACCATACAGTAACCATTTTTCGGATGGAGATTTTGTTTTGGAATGTGCCCAGGAGGCTGATCGGCATCTAACCATTGACCAGATCGGCGTCGATTGTCATACATGATCCACTTTTCATCACAAGTTATTAAGCGGCCGAGAAATGGTTCGTTTCTTTGACGAGCAAACAAAGAAACACACGTTTCTATACGTTTCAACTGCTGACGTTCGTTGAGCTCGTGTGGGACCCATGAATCGAGCTTTTTTGCCTTTCCGATCAATTTTAAATGCCTGGAAACTGTCTTACGACTTGTGCCTAGCTCTGATGCATATTCTCTGAATGTTTTATGAGGGTCTTCTTCCACAATATTCTTCAGATCTTCGTCCTCTATTGATGTTTGGGGCCGTCCACGGGACAGATTTTCTAAAGTCGTATCTCATGACAAAAAAATTTTATAAACCAACCACGGATGGTTCTTTAATTAGCACTTCCTTCACCAAACGCATGATTAATATTTATTGCTGCCTGGGCAGCGGAATGACCGAGTTGGTACTCATAAAAAAAATCGATCGGAAATCGTGTGTTAGAATGCAGACTACTCACTGACTACAGAACTATTCTAGAGACAAAAACAGAACAGAAACTAGGAGATTGGCCGATGGATGGTCAATGTTTGATAAACAATTTATTTGAAAATTTCAAAATATTTTCTAAAAATTCTATCATTAAAATAGAGGATATAAATATGAAATATCTTTAAACCACTAAATATTCATAAACTTTTCTCTACATAACTTTGTCGCTTGATTTTATAGAATTTTGAATTATTTATGTTATATAACTTATTGTTCTTTGTTTTATTTTATTTTTCTTGTTTATTTTTTCAATAATAAACAAAGTAAATCAAAAATAATAATTTCATGTACATTGTATACTTTGTATGGTATGGTGTGTACAGAAAAAATAAATAAAACCCTTGTTGCAAGGAAAGTATCAGGAGCAGTAGAGATATCTGCTGCATAAAGGATATATAAAACTGGACCTAGAACACTACCTTGTGGAACACCAGCCTCTATAGAATAGCAGTTAGAGTATTCCATTCCGCAGCGAACTCGGAAGGAACGGTTAGAGAGGTAGGATCTAAGAACTAGGAATAGCGATTGAGATAAATGGGTTTTGAGTTTGAAAAGCTAACCGGCATACCATACCCGGTTGAAAGCTTGCACTATGTCCAGAAATGCGCCGGAGCAATACTGTTTGCTTTCAAGTGCTGAGGATATGTGATCAACAATTCTGAGGACTTGTTGGACAGTGGAATGGCTAGTGCGGAACCCAAACTGGTGAGAGGGGATATTTTACAATTTAAGGATGGGTAGGATACGTTTAAGAAGGAGCCTTTCAAAAATTTTTGAAAGGATTGGGAGAAGGCTAATTGGTCTATATGAAGAAGGTTTGTTGGGAGATTTACCCGGTTTGAGGAAAAAGATAATAATAGAGTGTTTCCATAGCAAAGGGAAATAGGTTGTCCGCAGGATACAGTTGTATAGATAGGTGAGGAATATGACTGCTTTATGAGGAAGTTGCCTGAGGATTTGTGAACTAAGGAGATCATATCCAAAGGATTTACGGGGTTTTAATTTTTTTATAAGGTATTTGACCTCAGACGGGTTTATTGCTTTAGGAGGTAAGGAAAGAGGAATTGGCGAATCAAGAAATTCATGAACCGTTGTTGTGTGGGTGGGATTAGATTCAGGATGGGGAACAAATATGCTGGAAAGGTGCTGGGCAAATTCTTCGGATTTGTTCTCGTCAGAAGCCGTCCATGAACCATCTGCACGTCGGAGAGGATGGGAGGTGGGTTGGTATTTTAGGATTTTTCTAGTGGTGGTCCAGAGGGAGTTATCTGAAGAAGAGAGTGAAGACAGATAAGAATTATAGTATTTGGATCTGAAGGTAGCCATGTTTTTTTTAAGGAGTTTGGTAAGGTAATTATAGGATTTCCAATCATCTGGATCCCTGGTCCTTTGCCAAATAGCTCTGGCATGACGTTTGGATTGAATAAGGTGCAGTAGATCTTGGGATAAAGGATTTTTCTTTCGAAGTTTGGGAGGGGAACGAGGTGAGGATGCAGCCCTGGTTGCTTGCTGGATCATGGTAAACATTTAAAATTATGAACAAAAGCTGGGTTATAAAAGCAAGGGCAGAGTTGATAAGTATAAGTTATAAAATATATTCAGGAATACAAATTGCTAAATCTGAAATTATTATGATCCACTAAAAGAATATGCCTATTATTTTATAGCGATTTTTTCAGGTTTAAACACCAATACGGTTAGTTTCACTCAAGCTTCTGAACAGGTCATGCATTATCTCAACGGTAGGGTCTGGAATAAAGTTGCTAAGTTCTGTAAAGAAGCCTGGCAACACCGGCAAAAATTACTGACACAATCCAATGCTACGATAGTTTTTCGTATTTAAAAGCTTTGGAGCAAATAAATAAAATTTAATTCTTGGGTGATTTGCAAGTATAATTATTTTTCCAATATTTATTTGTGTATTTAAGATATTGTTCCGATGTACCAAATTAAGACTTGCCACAAATATTTTCACACGGTATTTCATAACCGTTTATTTATGAAATACCGTGTGAAGATTGAGGAAAGTCTTATTTTGGTACATCGGAATAATATCTTAAACGACGTGTGTATCAACATTAATACAGTTGCACGTCTATAAATAAAAACCCGAATAAACCTGACCAAACAGATCTCACCACACATTACAGGCAAACAAACAATTCTTTTAAATTTGATTCCCCCAAAATTATTCACCATGAGCAAAATAATTTTAAAAGAAATATTAATACATGATAACCATAGATAAATTTAAAAATCGCGCAATAGACAAAAAATCAGACATTCTAAATCTCAATACCTGCTATTCCAATTTAATACATTCAGGCCAATAATATACATTTACATTAATATACATCATATAAATTATTCATCCATTTATTGTTATATTACACCGAAATATTTTTGTACCTGCATCTCGGGAATATCACCAGTCCTTTTAACTTCATTTTTTCTAGGGAATCCCCCATAACCTTAGTAACTGTTTTTCAAAATTTCCTCAGGTCAGTTGTGTACTAGAATTGTTAGAATTTAGCTAGTCGATACCATATCCACCAGTAACATCGTAAGTAGTTTTATACTCCTCTATATTCTGTAATCATATATATTTCTATTCTAACACATGTTGCTATATACTTAAATTGTAGCTAACTTTATGTTTTGAAATAACTTGTATAACTTATATAATTTTATTGTAACCTGTTTTTTCACTGTAGGACAGGATTATGAGAACAATATAGCCGCGAAACGTCGCCAAAATAGTTGTTTTTATTTATTGACTGAACATCAAGAACCTTACGAAACATTTAAAAGTAACAGTCAAGAAATTTATCCATATATATATATATATATATATTTTTTTTTTTTTTTAATATATAAGAATATAAAAATAATCTTAAAGCCTCAACAAAAAGTTTATTTTGTTCATACTTCAATAGATATGGAAAAAAAAATTGTTTTCTTTATTTTATTATATTTTATGAATAAATAAAGGTTATTATTACTATTATTATTATCATTATTATATATATATATATATATATATATATATATATATATATATATATATATATATATATATATATATATATAAAAATGATGTTTAAAGGCTAAAGGCCTTGGTATCTAAAAAAAACAGGAGTTGTAATTATTAATCTTTGTATGCTAATTTAAAAGGTTAGATTTTTTGTGTATTTGTTTATATTAGAAAAATACTATAAAAACCGATTTATATGTTTATAAGATGAGTTCCTTCAATTTCAAGACCAAGCCCTCTTTTGGTTTGCTACAAATACAAAATCTTTATTTACAAAATTACATAATTTCTCTCTTAAATAATATAATGTATAAAATGAATATATAAATCCATACATACCTACAAAATCGAGATATAATGATGTTTCTAAAAAAACATGTGTTGTTATTATTTAGCCTTTGTATGTTAATTTAAAAGGTTAGATTTTTGTGAATTTGTTTAAATTAAAAAAATACTATACAACCGATTTTGTAGGTATGTATGGATTTATGTATAAATTTTATACATTATATTATTTAAGTGATAAATTATGTAATTTTGTAAATAAAGATTTTGTATTTCTAGCAATCCAAAAGAGGTCAGTCTTGAAATTGAAGAAACTCAATTTATAAACACACAAACACACACACACACACACACACACATATATATATATATATATATATATATATATATATATATATATATATATACATCTTTTTTTTTTTAAATCATTTAATTTTTAATTTTATATTTCTTAATTCCTATCCTAAGTTTGTTTGTCAGTTTGCAGTAATTATGTTTTTCTGAAGGATATATATATATATATATATATATATATATATATAATATCATATCATATTTTTTTTTTTTTTTTTCCGTAATACATAATTACATAGCTGTATTCTAGGCTTATTGAACATCAGGAGAGTTAGTCTAGCTACCCAATGTAGAAACTAAAAACTATTTTTGAGGAAAATTTGCATACGTTGTTAATAAGGGTAGCATGGAGTTACAAAGGAACTTCCCTTAACGGACATTGCTTAGAAGCGGACAACTTTAATTTCACTGGCGTCACAACATTTACTTCTCATATTATTTTCTTTATCAGATTCATACTAACCAAATTATTTAATAAACGAAAACTAACACAGAAAATTTAATATTTCATATTTTGAAATAGTATCTCTAAAGCGGGCATTATGGGAAAGGAAAAACGTAATTTTTTTAAATTATAATTGTGATCTGATAAAAGTAATTCCTTAAAATTTGACGAAGAAGTAATTCAGAGAGAGGTTATTACTATTACTATTCTTTTATACCCCTTTAAGTTTCGATCATTTTTCAGTTTTAAAACGTTATTCGGTTATTATACAGCATTGCGAGTACCTTTAAAGTTCTTTATAGTTCAAATAAAACTGTAAAAAAATATTACCAAGGTACCATTAAAACGTGATTTTATATTATTAGGGAAAATTGAATTAATCATATAAAGATATTGAAAAATCGTATATTTATATTGAAAAATCAACAAATCTTATAAGTTTATTGAAAATATATACTTCCCAGTGTTGAAAATGAACTAGCTATGCGCAAGTACGATTACATATAGGAAATAAAATCTCTAAAAACTCTTTTTACTAACGTATTTGATCGCGTTTTTAAAGTAAAACAAAATATTTTTTAATTATATTTTATAAGAAGAAGATGAGTTGGGATGCAGTCAGATGAAAGAAAAAAACACGTCTAATTCCTTTATTCAAGACAGTCTTCTTTCGCCTCCTCTTCTGACTCTTCGGTCGCCCTGAAGAAGAGCGTCAAAGTCTGTAACCACAGGTGCTTGATTATTTCTTCTGACATAGACGAAGTTTTTAAAGATTTCATGTCCTTCAATAGTTGTGAGGGTTTTTTGTCTCCTAATTCTAACCCTGATAGCAACTTACGAGTTTTTTGCTCATTGCTGTCAGTGCAACGTTTAATAATGGTATTTTTAAGCAAAATAAAATCAGCTGGGGGATCTGTGGATCGTATAAATAAAATTATTTTTATTGAATATTTGTACTCAAAAATTTATGTTATATATAAAATGTTATTAAGATTAAGATTAAGAACTATTTTGGGATTTGTATAAATATACTGTGAGAACCAATAAAGCAAAGGATAAAGGAAGATGCGGGGAATGCGAACGAGACACAGCAGCATTGAAGCATGCAATCGATACTGGAAACACGAGACTGACGTGAAATTGCTGGTGTGGTCACTAATATTCCTGGGGAGAAGTCACGGAGCAAATTGACCAGATTGCTGGCTGGGGAGCAATGCTTGACCGCCCTCACAGAATATCTTTAAGTCGTATAAATCTATCCGAGGCAGCGAAACAATTGTCTCTCGCGGACTATTTCTTATGGCCAGACTTGTCAAAGCAAAGGAACTGGATTTTGATTATGCATTAACAGAATAAAACTTATGAGTTTTTAATTTTGTGAATATAATGAAGAAGAAATTCTATTGCACAATTAGACATAAAGATAAATTTCTCGTGGTTATCAATTTCTTTAGCAGTTCCATAGAAGAAGAAGAAGCGGGTAGTCATTTTTGGAATTTCACAAGAACGACTTTAGCTGAATTCGTCTGTTTACTGGAACTAATTCGAAAAAAACTTTCCCAAAATGACAGCCGATTTCGAATTAGTTTGGATTTTGAAAATCACAACTAGTTTCTTGTATCATTTGCAAAAATATTATATTCAATATTTGGCCAATATTTTACTATTGTACATATTTAGACTTCAGGGAAAGACTACAACAAGCCCATGTAGAGTGGAAAGAAGAGCTCAATAGAAAGGGCATGATGATCAACACAGCTAAGAGCAAATTTCTTGTTGTGTCCAAACATGAACATGATGATGTGCAGTTGTTTTGTGGCGGTGAGACTCTTGAGGTTGTCAACCACTTTCCCTACCTAAGAACCATCATTAGGAGTTCTGGTAGAATAGATGCTGACATTGTTAACAGAATAAACAAGGCCGACCAGAAATATTACTTAATTTGCAATAGCATAATTAGATACCGGGATGTGGGGAGAGCAACAAAGCTTTACATATACAAGGCGGTTTACCTCCTAATACTCACATGTGAAAACCAGTGAAAACGTGGTCATGCTTGACAAGCACATCAGCCGAATTACAAGAGCAGAGATGAAAAAACTGCGCCAGATAGCCGAAAAAGAAAGGAAAAACATGCACGCAATCAGCAAATAAGAGATCAATTACTAGTTTTAAAACTAAAGAGCTCCCTTGAAAAACGGATATTCAAGGAGTTCGGCTTTGTTTGTCGCATTGGTGGAGAATACGGCATTCTAAAAAAGTACTGGAAGTCCGTCCGCTGGGTAAAAAATCCCAAAGACACCCAAGGATTATGTAGGAAGAACATACCCGGAAAATTGAAGCAGGAAGAGGGGAAAATCTCGCTCAAATTATTTGGTTGCGTCAGGAAAGGGCGGACTTTCTCTGTAGGATTGAGAAATGTCCCTCTTGCCTAAGAATGGCTAGAGTAAGAAGGGGAAGAAGAAGCTTTATAACTGTCCTAATATAAAATGTGTAATTAAAGTAGGTGTTAATTTTAAAATAAATTAATATTTAACTTGTTAATCACATCTTATGTCATATGCGCTAGTTAAAAAAAATTTTTATTTATTTTTTATCATATTTCATGATTTTAATTAATAAATTCATAATAGATTTGATTTATAAAAATAAAAAAAAAACAATATTTCAATTTTATTTCTCATTTTGTTTTACAACGTTTATAAAATCTGTCTATGTTTTGTAATCATGATGAAAAATATTGTTTTAATTAATAATAGAGATTTATTTTAAGGCATATGAATAAGGCTAAGCTGTCCGTCCAATTTATATGGGTATTTTAAATTCTCCTAAACAGACATTTATCACGAATAAATAAATTTTAATTTCATTTGATGTTAATTCCTACAACATCATAGTATAAAGTAATTTCCCCGTTTAAATATGATTTCAGTTACTTTTGAGTATGTAACATCCCAATAACAATATAGTCTTTCCTCATAGGAAATCCGAAGAAAAATGGAAATCTTGGGAAATTTAGCAAATAGAAATTAACGAAGTGGTTGATTGATCTCGAGATAGGGTTTGCATTGTTATCTAGCGCAATTTCTTGGGTCAACTGGCCCTTTAGTTTTACAATAACTACCCAGAGGGCAGTTGATTACCTCCCAATACATTTAATAATGGCCTTAACTAGCGCTAATCCCTACAGGGACACACGTCACTCTTTCGTCAGGAGCTAAGCAAGCTGGACTTAGTTCTTTTTGGCCCAAGGCCTTTTGCCTTCCAATATTGTCCAAGGCTTTTTCGTCTTCCTCAATTTATTTATGTCCAAGGCTAAAATTATCTTTCCAAAGTTTGATTTTTACAGTGCTTCTATGATATTTACTAAAGACATACTTTCCCATGCAAATGAGTGGTGATTTGAGAGGAAGATTTCTTAACCGAGTATATCAGCCTACAGGAACAACTCAGCCGCCGACGATTCTCTTGGAGGCCTCTGAGAAATCGCGGAGGTACAGCGGAGACTGCAAAAGGGTGAATGATTTTCACTTTAATATTTGGTTTAGTTATCTTCTACTAAAGGTTTTCCCAAAATTGCGAACACTCGTTTTTATAAATTTACATACAGTCCATTACCTAGAGGCCGCGGAGCTGAGGAGTCGCATCAGAAAATATCACGATCACTGATCAAATATATAATATTAATGAATAAATAATATTTAAAAAAAATACAAAAACATAAATAAAAAAATAATAAAAAATAAATAATAAATAATAAAAATAAATAAATAACTAATAATAATAAATTTGAGTGCAAAGTAACCCACTTTGGTAAACCCGCTATTCTGCAACACGATAATCTACGAATTGATCTAGTTAGACCAAGGGAAAATTATCGGAACAGCAAGGAGTAAATAATTTGCCTAATTTTTTAAAAGTTCGAAAATTTTAATTATGAGGACGTAAAAATTGGATGTGAATAGTTCTTTCCCTTAAAATGGAGGAGTGGTACTAGGATCAAGTCCACTGATTAGCAGAAAAATGGCAGAAACAATATTCAGTAATGTTTAAAATATGTAATTTGAAATGAGGCTGTACTAACGAAAAAGTACGGTTGTAACAGCCTGGTATACAAGGTGCCCCGAATTTAAATGGCAAACCTTCAGGAACTTATAGGGGACCGAAGAACTAAGACAAAAAGTCCTTTAGAGATTTGCTCGTTTTTGCTTAGTTTTAGAGAAAATCGCAAAAAAAGAAACAAAACAAAAATGTTACAGGTAGCGATTATCACCTTTCAAAGTTCGTCAGGCTAGGAAGTGAGATATGTAAACACTTAATGTTATCCTTTACATTCTTTTATTTGTTTACATTTTGGCTTCCTTGTAGGATTACATACATACATAAGCGGCGCAACAATTCATTGCTGAATCAGGGCCCTCTCCAAAAGTTTTCCCCATTCATCCCTATTCTGTGCAGCAGCCATCCAGTCTGGTGTTCCAATAATGTTCCTGGTATCTGCACGGACGCTATCCATCCATCTCATTTTGGGTCGTCCGGCTCTTCTAGTTTGATGAATAGCCTCGATAGTTAACTTTTTTGGAAATTCATTCTCATTCATCCTGGCGATGTGCCCTGCCCACCTGAGCCTCCTCACTTTGATCCACCTAGCTGTGTCTGTGTCCCTGAAGAGTGCATAGATTTCTTGGTTTTTTCTTCTTCTCCAGACATCACCCTCCCGGATCGGACCAAAAATTCTTCTCAGGATCATTCTCTCAAAGATAAGCAGCCTATTTTCATCAGCCTTAGTCCATGCCCAAGCTTCAGATCCATATGTCAGGACCGGACGTACAAGGACTTTGTTTAGCCTTACTTTGGTCTTGTTGGTTAAAAACCTACTTTTAAATTGCTTATCGAGGCCAAAATAACACCTGTTTGCTGCTGCGATCCGACGTATAACATCCTTAGTCACATCGTTTTCTGAATTAATCTCCGACTCCATGTATACAAAATGTTGGACCCTCTCAAACTTGTATTTTTCAACCTCCTGGAGGAATGCGTCTTTCAGTGTTGGTTGAGATCTGGCAACGATGTCAAGATCGTCAGCGTATCCTAATATCTGCACACTTTTATTAAAAATTGTGCCCGATGTTTGTATCCCAGATTCCCTTACTGCTCTTTCTTCAGCCAGATTAAAAAGCAGGCAGGCAAGCGCATCTCCTTGCCTTACTCCGGTACTGGAATCAAATTCTTCTGACATGTCTGATTCAATGTGCACCATGCATTTTGTATTTTCTATCGTTATTTCGGCAAGCCGTATAAGTTTGGCGGGTATATTTAGGTCATATAAAGCTTGATACAGTTCTCGTCGATCAAAACTGTCATAGGCCGACTTGAAGTGAATAAATAAATGATGTGTCGTGATTCCATACTCGCGTGCCTTTTCAAGGGTCAATCTAAGAGAGAAGATCTGGTCAATGGTGGATCGTCCTTTCCTGAAGCCAGCCTGGTATTCCCCGAGTACTCTTTCTGCATGAGGGACAAGTCTGCAAAAGATGATATTAGAAAGGACCTTGTAAGCACAGGGCAGTAGCGTAATGCCCCTGTAATTATTACAATCAGCCTGGTCTCCTTTTTTGTGGATGGGGACTATTAATCGTCGTTTCCATGCTTTCGGTAGGTCCTCTTCCTCCCATATTGAGGGTATTATTTCGTGGAGGACTTTTTTTAGACCTTCGCCACTGTACTTAAGGAGTTATGCCTGAATTCGATCAAATCCCGGGGCTTTATGATTTTTTAATTTCATTATTGCCTCATCCACCTCTTCATCGTCAGGCGGCTCTTCATCCCTTCCATCATCTCTCCCACCCTCATTCTCATTTTCAGAATTATGTTCATTACTAGTTCCTTTGACGAGGAGTTCCCCGAAGTGTTGCTTCCATCTGTGTAGGACAGTATTCTTTTCAGTTAAGAGCATACCATCTTCCCCTTTACACGATTTTGTTCTCCGTTTAAAGGCTGCTCTTCCTTCATTTACTCGCTGGAAGAACACGCGTGTATCATTAGATGCTCTAAGATCCTCTATATTCTCCATCTTCTTGCTCTCCCAGGCCCTCTTTTTTCTTTGAAGGATCCTCCTTTCAGTCCTTCTGCACTCTTTGTATGTTTTACAAGACTGTCTGGTGCGTCTCTGGATCATCTTTCTATATGATTCATTTTTCACAAATGTTACTAGACAGCATTCTTCATCAAACCAGCCCTTATTAGATTCTCTTGGTTTAAGGCCTAGTATTTCTTGAGCAGTGTTGTTTATGGCATGCGAGCATGCTTCCCACCTGTCGTCTATGCTGTCACCGCAGTTACTGAGTGCATTCATCAGATTCGTATCCAGCTTGACTTGATATGCATCTCGTATCTCAGATTCCTTTAACTTATCGGTGTTGTAAAGTCTTCGGTCCTTTGTTCTTGTCATTTTTACTGTCAAAATCCTGGATCTTTGCCACACTCATATAATGATCTGAATCAGCATTCGCTCCTCTGTAGGTCCGTAAGTCAATCAAATCTGACTTGTGGCTCGCGCTTATTAGAAGGTGGTCAATTTGGCTCGTCGTCCTTCCACCGGGCGATACCCACGTGGCCTGATGGATCCTTTTCTTCTTGAAAAAAGTGCCGCCAATTACTAGTCCCTTCGAGGCTGCAAAATTAACCAGTCTATGGCCATTGTCATTCGACAACTCATGCATGCTGAAGGACTCTATGGTTGGTTTATATGCCAGCTCCCGACCTACTTGTGCATTCAAATCACCAAGGAGGATCTTTACATCATTTCTTGGACATTCGTCTCGGGTTTTATCCAGATCGTCATAACACAAATCCTTGTCATCTTCGCTGGACACTTCAGTGGGTGCATGACAGCTAATTAGGCTATAGTTGAAGAATTTACCCTAAATTCTTATTATGCATATCCTTGGGTCTACGGGAGTAAAATAAATAACAAGTTGGTGTGCAAGTCCACACACAATAAACCCTGTCCCAAAGGACTGCTGGGTATCATGACTGTAATAATACAGTGTGTGGTTTTTCCTTTCCATGATTCCCTTCCCTAGCCATCGGATTTCCTGAATTACTGCAATATCAATCTGGTACTTGTCTATTTGCGAGAGCAGCGCCCGAAGAGCTCCTAATCTGTTCAGGGATAGAACGTTCCAAAAAGCTAGTTTTAAGTTATAGTGACGGTTCCTGGGTCGTTTCCAAATAGACAGTCCGGCTTCTTTACTTTTTGAAGATTTTTTGATAAAAGTTTAGAGGGAGTGGGTTATCAGCCCACTGCCCCCGAGCCAGGTGGAGGGGCTGCCTCCTTGGAGCATCCTGGCATGCTCCCCTATCCGGGGCGGCTATCTAGGGGAGGTGACCCTAGAGTGTGTATTGTATGTGACCTTTGTCTGTAGTGTGTGGATGATTGTAGTGTGCTGTATACAGTGTACTGTGTGTGAATGTCAGTGTAAGTGTTCCCCCAACCTGGAGGGTCAGCGGCTGATTGCAGTCTAACGACTGGGCGATGGGGTCGCCACATCCCTACGCCACCTTGTAGGATTGTAATTCCTAAATCAGTCTTCAGTCAGTTACTCAGATATTTTTGTGTGAATAGCATCAGCCACAATGCCGCATACGTATTCTAATGTTAAATACGCTGATATGATTTTTGTGTATGGTTTCTGTAACGGAAATGCTTTAGAAGCGGTGCGGGAGTATGCGCGCGGATTTCCAAATAGAAGAGTGCCTAATCGACGAGTTTTTTCGTTAACATTTAATAGAGTATGCGAGACTGGGTCATTCTTAATATGTAATGAAGGCGACCAATTCCATGCAGCAATAAGAGCAGATTATTGGAGAAGAAATTGTGTCCTACGCCACTTCGATAAAAATCCTGAAACTAGCATCCGAAGAGCATCTGCTGCATTAGTAATATCGTGAAAAGCAATATGGCGAACTTTGAAATTTGATAATCGCTACCCATCCTATCTTCAAAAAGTTCAGAATTTATTACCTCAAGATTATGTCAAGAGATTGAATTTTAGTAACTGGTTTCTTGACAAAATTCGCGATGAAAATTTATTTTCATTAAAAATTATATAGACCGATGAAGCTACCTTTACAAGAGGAGGAATTGTTAATAAAAAAAAAATATCATGTATGGGCTCTTGAAAATACCAGAGCTATTATAGAGAATAGGTTTCAGAATGAATTTGCTATTAGCGTTTGGCTTGGAATTTGGAACGGATTACTGGTGGGACCATATTTTTAACCTGGAAGATTGAATGGAGAACATTTTACACATTTTTTGGAGAACGACTTTTCTAATTATTTAGATGACATTCCCTTACAGCAGCGGATTGAAATGTGGTTCCAACTCGATGGATGTCCAGCTCATTATAGCAGAGTTGCTCGAGCTTGGCTGGATATAAATTATCCACAACGATGGATTGGACGTGGAGGAGTAGTACCTTGGCCACCCAGATCACCTGATATGACACCCATGGATTTCTTCGTATGGGGAACCTTGAAGCAGAAAGTTTATTCGGTGTCAATCAACTCAAGAGAGTTCATCAGCATCAAATCATAGATGCAGTGCACCAAATATCATGAGAACAATGTTTAGCTGCAATTTATTAAGTGAGTGCTAGATGTAATGCTTGCATTGGTGCAAGAGGACAACATTTTGAGCGATATTTACATTAAAAAGAACATAACATAAATATAAATGGCAATAAATAAGCACAAAAATGAAAACTTGTTTTGTTTCTTTTTTTGCGTTTTATCTAAAACTAAGAAAAAACGAGCAAATCCCTAAAGAATATTATGCCTTAGTTTTTCGGTCCTCTATAAGTTCCTGAAGTTTTGCCATTTAAATTCGGGACATCCCGTATATGCTCAAATAGGCCTCGGCTTAGTCTAGTAGATGATATTATCCTATTTAAATAGAATTTGAGAACTTTTTGAAGCCTAGAGCCTAGAGCCCGTTTTGAAGTCCTGCTGGATCAAATTTGGAGTCTGAAGACCCAGCATCTGTAAATTGGGCACCCTAAAGCACCCTACACTCCTCATTTCAACACTTATTGACTGGACTAGTGATAGCAATAATGAAGTGTGAAAATTCAAATAGCTATGCTTTTGTATATAACAGGTAATATTGAATATCTCGAGGGAACAACAACAATTTATCAAAAACTGACATCTGTATTCCTGGTTCTATATTGCCTCTTCAGTGTCTTCGAAGCGTTCATAAAACAACAATGAAGGAAGGAAAAACTTGTGAATATTTTCCTTAAGCCGGTATTGTGGTTGTAATCATGCCGTGATTTTCTTGTTTTTTCTCTCCCTAAGGTCTAGCCTTACTTTATTTCCGGCTCCCTGATTTTTTACTCTTAAATCCCAAGAGGATAATCAGCGTTTCTTCACTCCTGCTCTTCTAGAAATAATAAGTTTAGTACTGCGGCTGTTATTGATTCAACGATAAGAAACGTTTCGCTTCAACTTCCTTAAGGTTTGCTTCTGATGGAAATTATACCTAATTATCATTTCAGTAGGTATACACGCTGTTAATTCGTATGACGTTTTAGGATTGTTACAATTATTGAATTAAAGACTTATTATCAGCATTATTTTATAAATTTGAAATATTTTTGAAAAAATTAATAAAAACCCACTCATTAACAACCCAATAATAAACAAACAATCTCTAACTAGTTGTGTAAAATATATAATTTATTCGAAAATTAGTTTAGAAAGTTACACATTCATCATCAGTTTTAAGGAATTAATTAATTGACATATATATCGATTTATATAAAAAAAAATATTATGAATATATTTTCTTTTAACTAAATATTCATATATTTCAGTTTTGTTTATTTTGATTTATGTATTTTTATTGTATTTGCATTTTTATTTCTTATCTACTTTCTTCTTCTTTTCATTGTGTTTTTTTTTTTTTTTTTTTTTTTTTTTTTTTTTTTTTTTTTTTTTTTTTTTTTTTTTTTTTTTTTTTTTTTTTTTTTTTTTTTTTTTTTTTAATATAATTTTCCTACTGTTAATAACTCCGAATAGCTAAAATACCAAAAAAAGAAAATAATATGTAATCTATGCTTCTATAAGATGCATGTATGTAAATATATGTGTGTAATAGCCTTTTGGCAATATTTGTCAAATTGTATCTATAAATGTTTATAAAAAAAACTACTACTGTTTCATATTTATATTTCTTAATCAACGTTTTTATTTTAGCTTCATTTGGAAATTTCGAATTTCTGATCCTTATAGTAAAGTATAAAAAATAACAATGCAGCTTTAAAGACACATTCTTGGTTTACAATTATTTTTCTTTAATTTTATGTTAAAAATATAATTCTTTACGTTTAGAGAAATAATTTTGTTTTTACGTTTAACTTTTATTTATTTTTTTTTAAATTAGAAAATATTTTTATTCATTTAGAAACTATGTTAAGTTTAATATGTTATACAATAATGTAATAAACGATTTTTTATAACCCATAACCACTATTAGAATAATTGTTACTATAGTAAAATTAAGCAGGAGTTTCAAATTCTTTAAAAACTGTTTACCATCTTTTTATTATTTACATGTTTTATAATTATTTACAGTACAAATTAATGATTTATAATTTACGGGCTAGGAATACGAAGGAAAGTTCATTCGCGATTCATTCATTTATATTTCTGACATACGAAGGAAAGGAAAACGAAACAAAGTTCATTCGCTTTGTTAAAAAGGGAATAATCCTTAATAATGATAATATATATATAAACTCGTAAACGTCAAAAATGTTTTATCTCATGTGTAAATAATTTTTTTTTTCTAGGGATGGAGGAAGCGGATAATCGTCAACTTGTCAAACATTTATCCAAGAGCGCGTCCGAGCTCCAGGGACACCACTCACTAGCCCATAGGACGCAGTCCTTATTCACATCCATTAAAGTACGTAATATATTTAATAAGTTTATTAATATGACTTAGTTCTAATATTTAAAGTTTATCCATGTTGGACTTATTGATTATTTTAGCCAATCTTGTCGATTATTGTCTAATTTAAATTTATGGGACAAAGGGTTGATTATGGCGAGGATTCAGAAACTGAAATTATTTTTTTCACTGATGATTTTCTTCCAAAGGTGAAAGATCAAACAAAATAGTTTTTTATATTTCTGACATTCTAACAAAACTGGAACTGAACATTCCCCTTAAAACAAAAGAAGACATCAACTTGACAAATTAACATCACCAACTGAAATTAGTATTACTGAAAATACCGCTCCCCGAAAAATTCATGGTAATCAATAGAATATCTTGCCACAGCATATTCGCTCCTCATTGACAGAAAAACGCAGAGCAAGGGCGAAGTGGCGATGTACTAGATACCCATTAGACAAACATAATTACAACAATTTAACGAACATACTAAAGACAGATATCATAAAATATAAAATCCAAAACCTACATAACCATACTGAATACCTCAATACTTCCGACAAGTAATTATGGATGATGACGAATAAACTCCTTAATTATACTAATTGTAATCACCCTCTCTTAACCGACTCTCTAACCTGGACAAGTTCAAACGAAGGAAAATCCCAATTTTTTGATATTCATCTCTTTAAAACCTTTAACCCACTTCCTGGCATCTCCAATCCTGCTCACATTGAATGTGTTGAATCAGAACTAAATATTCCATTCCAAATGTCTCCTCCTCCTAATGCATTCTATCCTTCCGAAGTATCAACTATAATCCTCAGATTACCTTCCAAGAAAGCCCCTGGACATGACCTTATGACAGTTCACATATTCTAAAACTCCTGCCTCGGAAAGCAATCATATTTCTTACATTATATATATATAATTCTGTACTCCGCACCACATATTTCATATTCTTTGTCCAAAATGCCGGCGTTTCTCAAGGTAGTATCCTAGGTCCCATCCTCTACACGGTGTAAACACCTGATATCCCGACCCATCCTAGCACCGTCCTCACGACGTATGCTGATGACACGTGTGTGTCATCAGTGAATAATGATCACTTCATTGCCTCAATCTCATATCATAAACCTTCAGGAATGGTGTCGAACTTGGAGGATTAAAATAAATCCAAACAAATTTCACCAAATAACCTTTACCCTTTGTCGTAAACCTACGACTTCCTGTCCTACAGTATCCTTTAACAATATTCCACCAATCCCTGTTGAACAGATCCACTATCTAGGACTTCCACTGGACAAACGTTCAACTTGGTATCCTTATAACAGAATAAAACGACTGGAAACTGCACATCGTTTCATCGTGAGCTCTGGGGCTCAACTAAACGTTCTAATTTATCTCAGATCTAATCCTTATAATCCAAAATTCTTTAAAAAATCCTCAATGCTCCTTACTTTGTCCCAAACAAACTTATCCATACAATGCTTAATGTTCCATATGTTGCTGATTTAACCCGATCCAGATACATATCCTTTCATTGCAATCTGTTTAACCACTCAAATCCACTAGACTCTCAACTTGCTTTGCATTCTATTCCTGGTAATCTTCCGAAGTTTCTGAAAATAATATGGCCTCGAGACCTTCTAATATATATATATATATATATGGATAAATTTCTTGACTGTTACTATTAAATGTTTAGTAAGGTTCTTGAGGTTCAGTCATAAAATAAAAAAAAACAACTATTTTGGCGACGTTTCGAGACTTTATTGTTCTCATGATCATGCCCTACAATGAAAAAAACAGGTTACAATCAAATTATATAAGTTATACAAGTTATTTCAAACATAAATTTAGCTACAGTACAGGTAGGTATATAACAACATGTGTAGGGTAATAAAAATATATATAATTACTGAATATAGAGGAGTATGAAGCTACTTACAATGTTACTGGTGGATATGAATAGACTAACAATTCTAGTACACAACTAACCTAGGGGAGTGAGTTTAAACAGACAGTTAACAAGGGTTAGTGGGGAAAAACCCTATTTCTTAAAAATTAAGTTTTGTATTCCCAAAGATGCAGGTACAAAAATATTTCAGTGTAATATACTAATAAATGGAAGAATGGTTTGTATGATGTATATAAATGTAAATGTATATTATTGGTCTGAACGTATTAAGTTGGAATAACAGGTGTTAAGATTTAAAATGTCTGATTTTTTGTTTATTGCGCGGTTTTTAAATTTTTCTATGGTAATCATTTCTTTAATATTTCTTTTAAAATTATTTTGTTCATGGTGAATAATTTTGGGGAAATCAAATTTAAAAGTATGTTTTGTTTGCCTGTAATGTGTGGTGAGAGCTGTTTGGTCAGGTTTGTTCGGGTTTTTTACAGTGGTTATTTTTATTGTGATTAGTATTTTTATAATTAGTTATTATATTAACAAATTTTCCTCTCATTTCATCCCAGATAGGAACACATATAAAAATGTTGGTACTAACCCAACACATAAACTAATGAACGATACAAACTCAACATTAGCTATATTAAAACAACAAAAACTCATAGATACTAAAACATACATTAAACTAATAACTAATTCCCCAACATCCCCTAAACTGTATTCACTAATTAAAAATCATAAAACTAACAACCCAGTGAGACCTATTGTTTCATTTATAAACTCTCCCACATATGAATTATCTAAATACCTAACCAATATCTTAAAACACTTGTCCACAGATAAATATAATGTCAAAGATTCGTTTGAGTTCCATAATAAAATAATTAATATCCGGATTCCACAAGGCTACAGAATAGTTTCATTAGACGCATCCTCGTTATTTACCAATATTTGTACCACTAAAGTAAAAATAATAATTGAAAAACATTGACATAAACTTCAAAATCACACACCAATTCCTAAAGACCAATTTCTCAAATTATTAGCTCTGTGTACCGATAGGGGTTATTTCCAATTTAATGAAACATTTTACATTCAAATATATGGGTGCCCTATGGGATCTCCAATCGCTCCAATTTTAGCAGACATATACTTAGAGGATCTCCTAGATTCAGTTATCCCCAAAATCCCCTTCAACATCCCATTTCTATTCAAATATGTAGATGATATCCTTACTGCTATACCTACAGAAGACAATAAATATGAAATAATTTTAGCCGAATTTAATGAATTTTCAAATATACTAAAGTTTACTATGGAATATGAATACGATAATAAAATACCGTTTTTAGACTTAATTTTAATTCGGAACCCTAATGGAATAATAGATACAGAATGGTGGAAAAAACCAATACATTCCGGAAGATATCTATATTATACTAGTCAATGCCCCAAAAAATATAAGATAAACACCGCAAAAAATTTAATAAATCGTGCAATAAATTTATCTACAGGAAAATATAAACAAACCGCGGAAAATAAAGTAGTAGACCTTCTTTTAATAAATGGATACCCACATAGACTCATTTGTAACTGACTCAAACAAACAAATACTCAACAGAAACAACAAGAAAATATGAATAAAAGATATTACACCATCCCATATATACAAACGCTATCAGAAAGGCTCAGGAAAACACTCACAAATAACCATAAAACTGACTACACGGTCACATTCAAAAATACCTCCAACATTAATAAATTATTCACCAAAACCAAAGATACGCATAAGTTAGAGTTACAGTCTAATATTGTTTATGAAATTCCGTGTGAAGATAGTAGTGGCAAGTCTTATTTTGGTACATCGGAACAATATCTTAAACGACGAGTGTATCAACATAAATACAGTTGCACGTCTATAAATAAAAAACCCGAACAAACCTGACCAAACAGCTCTCACCACACATTACAGGCAAACAAAACATACTTTTAAATTTGATTTCCCCAAAATTATTCACCATGAACAAAATAATTTTAAAAGAAATATTAAAGAAATGATTACCATAGAAAAATTGAAAAACCGCGCAATAAACAAAAAATCAGACGTTTTAAATCCTAACACCTGTTATTCCAACTTAATACATTCAGACCAATAATATACATTCACATTTATATACATCATACAAACTATTCTTCCATTTATTAGTATATTACACTGAAATATTTTTGTACCTGCATCTTTGGGAATACCCACACAGTCCTTTTAACTTAATTTTTAAGAAATAGGGTTTTTTCCCCACTAACCCTTGTTAACTGTCTGTTTAAACTCACTCCCCTAGGTTAGTTGTGTACTAGAATTGTTAGTCTATTCATATCCACCAGTAACATTGTGACTAGCTTCATACTCCTCTATATTCAGTAATTATATATATATATATATATATATATATATATATATATATATATATATATATATATATATATATAAAAAGATTTATATATATATATATATATATATATATTTTGAAGAGAAAAGATTTGACCCAGTCGGGATTCGAACCCGAGTTTCCACCTCTCTAGCGTGGCGCCTTATCCAACTAGGCCACCGGGGTCGTATCCGAACCAGGCAAATCTTCCCTCTTCAGTGATCCATAACCTCCGGGCACTCGCAAATCGCGATGTAATTCCGGGGATGAATGTTCATATTGAACATTACATTTAACTTGGATCTATTGACAATCCGTCACCGGTATATATATATGTAATTTTTCTTGATATAATTCAATATTATTAAATATATTATTTTATTTTTGAAGAGAGAAAAGATTTGACCCAGTCGGGATTCGAACCCGAGTTTCCACCTCTCTAGCGTGGCGCCTTATCCAACTAGGCCACTGGGGTCGTATCCGAACCAGGCAAATCTTCCCTCTTCAGTGATCCATAACCCCCGGGCACTCGCAAATCGCGATGTAATTCCGGGGATGAATGTTCATATTGAACATTACATTTAAATTTGGATCTATTGACAATCCGTCACCGGTATATATATATATATATATATATATATATATATATATATATATGTAATTTTTCTTGATATAATTCAATATTATTAAATATATTATTTTATTTTTGAAGAGAAAAGATTTGACCCAGTCGGGATTCGAACCCGAGTTTCCACCTCTCTAGCGTGGCGCCTTATCCAACTAGGCCACCGGGGTCGTATCCGAACCAGGCAAATCTTCCCTCTTCAGTGATCCATAACCTCCGGGCACTCGCAAATCGCGATGTAATTCCGGGGATGAATGTTCATATTGAACATTACATTTAACTTGGATCTATTGACAATCCGTCACCGGTATATATATATATATATATATATATATATATATATATATATATATATATATATATATATATATATATATATATATATGTAATTTTTCTTGATATAATTCAATATTATTAAATATATTATTTTATTTTTGAAGAGAAAAGATTTGACCCAGTCGGGATTCGAACCCGAGTTTCCACCTCTCTACCGTGGCGCCTTATCCAACTAGGCCACCGGGGTCGTATCCGAACCAGGCAAATCTTCCCTCTTATATTACATATATATATATACCGGTGACGGATTGTCAATAGATCCAAGTTAAATGTAATGTTCAATATGAACATTCATCCCCGGAATTACATCGCGATTTGCGAGTGCCCGGGGGTTATGGATCACTGAAGAGGGAAGATTTGCCTGGTTCGGATACGACCCCGGTGGCCTAGTTGGATAAGGCGCCACGCTAGAGAGGTGGAAACTCGGGTTCGAATCCCGACTGGGTCAAATCTTTTCTCTTCAAAAATAAAATAATATATTTAATAATATTGAATTATATCAAGAAAAATTACATATATATATACCGGTGACGGATTGTCAATAGATCCAAGTTAAATGTAATGTTCAATATGAACATTCATCCCCGGAATTACATCGCGATTTGCGAGTGCCCGGAGGTTATGGATCATTGAAGAGGGAAGATTTGCCTGGTTCGGATACGACCCCGGTGGCCTAGTTGGATAAGGCGCCACGCTAGAGAGGTGGAAACTCGGGTTCGAATCCCGACTGGGTCAAATCTTTTCTCTTCAAAAATAAAATAATATATTTAATAATATTGAATTATATCAAGAAAAATTACATATATATATATATATATATATATATATATATATATATATATATATATTTTTTTTTATATCTATTTATTGAAATTTACAACTGTACATTACATTACATTACATACAAGCAAACATGACAAAATAAAATGACAATTGCTTGTGAAGCAACTATCCATTGGTAGCACTTCAACAAAGGTTCTATTTGAGAAGGTCCCGAGGCCATCTTCTTTTCAGACGCCTTAGAGGGTTGTTAGGAATAGAATAGGAAGCAAGTTGAGAGACTAGTGAATATGAATAGTTATGGAGTTTACTATGAAAGGATAGGTATCTGGTTTGGGCTGAATCAGCAACATATGGCACATTGAGGTCTTTATGGATAAGTTTATTTGTGATAAAGTAGGGAGCATTAACGATTTTTCGAAGGATTTTGAATTGCAAGGATTGGATACGAGATGAGTTAGATGGTTTGGTGGAGTCCTAAAGCTCAATTCCATACGTCCAAATAGGTCTTATAACTGTCATGTAAATGAGTCTTTTGTAGAAAATCGGAAGTTTTGAACGTTTGTCTAGTAAATGTTGAAGAAGTCGAAAACGACGAGCAGTTTCCTGACGTTTTAGTCTTGTATGTGGATTCCAAGTTAAACGTTTGTCTAGTTGGAGCCCTAGATAGCGGATCTGTTCAACAGGGATCAGTGGGATATTATTAAAGGATACTGTAGGACAGGAAGTCGTTGGTTTACGACGAAGGGTAAAGGTTATTTGATGAGATTTATTTGGATTTATTTGAATTCTCCAATTTTGACCCCATTTTTGAAGGTTTCTAATATGAGATTGGAGTGTTTGGGATGCTATGAAGGGATCATTATTTATTGATAACACACATGTGTCATCAGCATACGTAGTGAGGACAGTACTAGGCAGGCCCGGGACTGGGGGGGGGCAGAGGGGGCACGTGCCCCGGGCGGCAGATTTCAGGGGGCGGCAAAATTTGAGAAGTTAAGAAAAAAATAAAAATAACTAATAAGTTATTAAAAATGTTTTTAAAATTATAATATTACAATCAATATTCTTTAATTTTATTTCGATTTTTTGCATAATTTATAAACCCTATTATACTGGATACCAAGTTAATTCTTACTTCTTATAATAATTAACTGCTTAATATAAATTAGTAGCCTGAGCGCTAGTAGCGGGCTCGGGGGCGCGAAACTGTACAATGCTTTCCCCTACCTCTTAAAATGACATTGGACTATCTCTTGCCAGTGTTTACAGTTGTGTTGTCTGCGTTTATTGCAAAAGCCGACAGTTTTTTTATTTTATTTACATTTAGTTTTTAGTGTAGGCAGTTTTAGAGGGTTATTAGTGTTACCGACTATCAGCATTTGGAAAACGTATTTGTTTTGAACATTTTGAACTGTGTTAAAATTTCCGAATTATGGATGACCGAAAACGACTCAGTGGAGCCGAGTATAGAAAACTTACTTGACAAAAAAAGCGGGGTGCTTTCACTAACACCAAAATTAGAAGCTTTTTTTTAAAAACCCTTAAAGGCTCAAAAAAAAAGGAAGATAAGCAAATATTTATTCTTATTTCTTATTTAAATTCAGTTTTTTGTTTTTTTTATCACTGTTTATTCAATAACATTGAATATATCATTAAAAAAAAATTACTTTCATTTATTACAATTGTTTTTGTTTCTTAACCTCTATTAATGTTTTTGAATTATGGGGCCCCTCCAAATGTTCTATTGAATTATTGTGTACTGTAGAATACTGCGCCCGGAAAAGGGTTAATAATTAAATTATAACGCACAATGGAAGAAAAGGAATTAATTGCGGCTTAATAGTATAGGTCTAAGTACTAAATATTCCTGGTACCCCGGCGACCGAGTCGGCGAGTTCACAATGAAAATGTCTTAGAAAACGTTATTTTGAATGAAATCCTATTAAATGTTTTCACTTTTAATCCTTTTAGGTAGCCAAGCTGGCCGCATCTATATTGCACACCCATTAAGCGCTCTGTAATTGTAACTTTTTCTGTGGTGAAATAGCGAAAGTTTTGTTCCGTATTTTTACCATATAGTGACAGTATAAACTGTAGAATATTTTTCAGTTACTGACAGTGAGGTGAGTGGAAACATTATTGATTAACAGTGAACAATAAACATTAGGTGAAGCAGTTCAGCTGTCTTGCCGTAATCCTGCGGCTAGCTGGTATACATCGCTTATCTATCTCGGTCAAGGTTGGTTAGTTGTTTTCTTGCCTCTCGTTCTAACCTAGACAATTTTTTTTTTCTTATATTCTTCTTATTATATTTTGTTTTTTTTCCAACAGTAAAAATTGTAAATAATTATTTAAATAACTATTTTATATAAGTAATTATTTTTCATTTGTCTTATTATTTTAATTTTAATTGAAGTTATATAAATTTTTTTTAATACAATTATGATGGACGTTGTCACATCAGGTGATGAATCAGAGGAAGATGGCCCCTATCAAGTCAAAAAGAAACTTACAATAACGTCAAAGAAACGCCGCCCCATGATCTGCGGGCAATTCTCCAAATAAAAAATAAATAAAACAGTTAAATTAAAAAAACCACTCACCAATGTAACTCATCAAACCCGCAGTAAAACTACTGCAGCTAAAACTATTCAACCAATTCAACCAGCTAACTCAACCATCAATACCTCTACACGCTCAACCAGCGCTAACAATAATTTGAATCCTCAGCAGACTTCTGAATCAGACCCGCCACCAATTTATGTTAATAACATTGACAATTTTATTTCATTTTGCACCGAAATTTCAGACTTGATTGGATAAACCAACTTCCAATTTTTTTCTCGAATCAAGGATATCAAAATTAAAACAACCTCAAAAGACAGTTATAAAAAGATGATCAATCACTTAACGAGAAATAATTACGATTTTTACTGCTACCAGCTTAAAGAAGACAAATCGTATAGAATAGTATTGCGGGGTCTCCACTCTTGAACTCCAACCAGCGCTATAAATGACGGCTTAGAAGCAATTGGCCATAACATCAGGCACATATCTAATGTGCTTCACCCTACTGAAAAATATCCGTTGCCACTATTCTTTGTGGATTTGGAGCCGGTTAGCAACAATAAAGACATTTTTGAGGTCACAAGACTAGTATATTCAAGCATAAAATTTGAAGAGCCCAAAAGGAAAACAACAATAGTCCAGTGCACAAGGTGTCAAGGCTTAGGACACACTAAGACTTACTGCCACCACCAGGCAAGATGCGTGAAATGTGCTGGTTCACATGCAACTAAAACTTGCCAGCAATCACGTAATACACCTGCTAAATGCGTACTGTGTGGAGAGGGTCATCCTGCAAACTACAGAGGCTGCATAGTTTACAAAAGTATGCAAAATCAAAGAAGATCAAACATAACAATAGCAAAACCAAATCCAATCATACAGGTACCTGATGTTGATAACACTGCAGTATTTCTAGAAATACCAGGAAATCAAGATCGAAGAACAGAGCAACAGCCATCAACCTCAGCTTCTCATCCACCACGACAACACCCTGCTTATTCTGACAAGATGAAACAACAACCTAGATGTCAGGCGCCTCAAACCTCCCAACCACAGCATCAGACATCCAATTCTCATCTTCAACCCTCTCAACAAAATATCCCTCCACATAACTTACCTTTGATGGTAAAATTACCACCACAAAAACAACATCCAATTCCTACTCCTGTCCATATCAACCCTTCACCCCAAGCACTATTGCAAGTTGATTCCTTTCCAAGTTTCCACGTCCTCGACAAAGAGTACCACTACCAAATAATTCACTTTCTGAAACCAACAATATATCCCAAGCATCCAATTCCCTATCCCTTATATATCCCTATAATTAATTATCCCTCCTTACCAAAATCTTACCGATATCAACGCTATCTTTTCCTCACTCCTTTCAGAACTCAGAGATACCATATAACAGCTCATTACCCTTCTCACAAGAGTCCTTTCAGAAATCCCGTTAAACGTCGCAAGATGAGTGTTAAGCCTCATGCTATCATTTTATGGAACGCAAACGGACTGAAAAACCACAGAGACGAACTCGACATATTTCTCCACGACAATCAACTAGATATTGCCCTACTGACTGAAACTTACTTTCCTCAACAGATGCATTTTTACATACGTGACTACATCACTTACAGATCTGATCACCCAGACAACACCTCCCATGGCGGATCTTGTATCCTTATCCGTAGATCAATATCCCATTCTCTTGTCCCTTCTACTCCAACTGACACCATCAATCTACCTCAGTAACCATTTCCACCAGTCCTTTCCATATAGTATTTTCAGCTGTATACCACCCTCCTGGTAACTTTCTTTCTCATAACCTCCTTGATTCCTTATTCCGATCCCTCGGACCACGTTTTATTGCTGGAGGAGACTACAACGCCAAAAACCAGCGATTGGTTGTCGAACATCCAACTCCCGTGGCAGCAGCTTATCCCACATTACAACATCCAACTGTTATTCTGTCCTCTCTCCCTTAAATCCTACTTATTGGCCTACATCCCTCAAAAAACGTCCTGATATCCTCGATATTTTCATTTCTTCCCAAATTTCCACCTCTCAAACCACCATTAAATCCCTGGACGACCTTTCCCTAGGTCACAGCCCTGTTCTGCTTCTCTTGCATTCAAATCCCGTTCCTAAACCCTCCCTTCCTAGACTGATTACAGGAGATGTAGGTTTGGACCAATTTCGAACTGATCTTGAAAATAAACTGGACCTGAAAATTCCCCTCAAAACAAAACAAGACATCAACTTTGCAATTGACAAACTAATATAATCAATACTAACTAGTATTACTAAAAATACAGCATCCTCAGAAATTTATGATACTCAACAGAATAATTTGCCACAGCATATTCGTTCCTTATTAATTGAAAAACGCAAAGCAAGGGCAAAGTGGCACCGGACTAGTTACACATAAGATAAAAACAATTACAACAACTTAACTAACAAACTTAAGACAGAAATAGGAAAATTCAAAATTCAAAGCCTACATGACAATACTAAAAGTCTAAATACTTCTGACAAGCCATTATGGATAACTACGAAAAAACTCCTAAATTACAAAAACTTTAATCACCCTCTCTTTACAGATTCTCAAACCTGGACAAGATCTTACGAAGAAAAATCCCAAATCTTCGGTCTACACCTCTTTAAATCATTTAATCATCACCCTGACATCATCAACCCGACCCACCTTGAATGTATTAAAGCAGAATTAAATATTCCACTCCAAATGTCTCCACCTCCTAATGCATTCTATCCTTCCGAAGTATCAACTATAATCCTCAGATTACCTTCCAAGAAAGCCCCTGGACATGACCTTATGACAGCCCACATCCTAAAACTTCTTCCTCAGAAAGCTTTTCTACTCCTACCCTATATATGTAATGCTGTCCTCCGCACCACCTATTTTCCTGATCCTTGGAAATTCTCAATTGTAAATATGATACGTAAGCCCAAAAACCACCTGAGCTTCCATCCTCATATCGCCCAATATCACTCTTGCCTATTATAGGAAAAATCGTGGAAAAACTCATCCTAAAAACGCCTATATCCTTTCCTAGAATCCAATCATATCATCCCGGATCACCAGTTTGGTTTCCGAACGTCACACTTCACTATCCAGCAATGCCATCGTGTGGTGGACGTAGTCTCATCAGCATTGGAGCGCGGAATGTACTGCACTGGAGCCTTTCTCGACGTAGAACAAGCTTTTGACCGAGTCTGGCACCAGGGACTGCTCTACAAACTTCGAGTATTCCTACCTCCTACGTACTTCCTTATTATCCGCTCCTATCTCAGTAATAGCACCTTTAAAGTCAATCATAACTTATCCTATTCTTCCCAATTTATCTAATCTGCCGGTGTTCCTCAAGGAAGTATCCTAGGTTCTATCCTCTACACGGTTTATACAGCTGGCATCCCTACACATCCTAGTACTGTCCTCACTACGTATGCTGATGACACATGTGTGTTATCAATAAAAAATGATCCCTTCATAGCATCCCAAACACTCCAATCTCATATTAGAAACCTTCAAGAATGGTGTCAAAATTGGAGAATTCAAATAAATCCAAATAAATCTCATCAAATAACCTTTACCCTTTACCCTGATCCCTGTTGAACAGATCCGCTATCTAGGGCTCCAACTAGACAAACGTTTAACTTGGAATCCACTTACAAGACTAAAACGTCAGGAAACTGCTCGTCGTTTTCGACTTCTTCAGCATTTACTAGACAAACGTTCAAAACTTCCGATTTTCTACAAAAGACTCATTTACATGACAGTTATAAGACCTATTTGGACGTATGGAATTGAGCTTTGGGACTCCACCAAACCATCTAACTCATCTCGTATCCAATCCTTGCAATTCAAAATCCTTCGAAAAATCGTTAATGCTCCCTATCTCTATCTAATTCGGCACTACAACCCGCTTAGGATTCATGGCCTCCGCCAACAGCAACCGCCATGCGTTATGCTCCCTACTTTGTCACAAATAAACTTTTCCATAAAGACCTCAATGTTCCATATGTTGCTGATTTAGCCCAAACCAGATACCTATCCTTTCATAGTAAACTCCATAACTATTCATATTCACTAGTCTCTCAACTTGCTTCCTATTCTATTCCTAACAACCCTCTAAGGCGTCTGAAAAGAAGATGGCCTCGGGACCTTCTCAAATTGAACCTTTATTGAAGTGCTACCAATGGATAGTTGCTTCACAAGCAATTGTCATTTTATTATTCTTTGTCATTATCACATTTACTGGATGTATGCTTTAATGTATAGTTGTAAATTTCAATAAATAGATATATAAAAAACAAAAAAATCCTTTTATAGATTCATTACGAACTTGGTCTGGTGAAGTGACAATATTTTATAATACAGATTGCATATGAATTCATTGTTCTCAAAATGAAAAAAAAAACGAGGTAATAAAATAAAACACAAAACGATAACACTGAATGCAATTGCTGTAATTGAGTGACTTGACAAATGTGTTTTAAAATTGTATTTATTAACCCTCGCACAAATTATTTTATGTTAAGTATGTAAAAAGAAAACAAAATACCTATTTTTGTTTCCGGTTAATCCGATGCCCGATTAACGTATGTTTTCGTTTGATTTTTTGGCGAATGCATTTAAACAAAAATAATAAAATGAGTTTACAATTAGAAGTTTTTTTTTTTTAATTAATGTTAAAATCTTATTAGAACAAGTTTTTAAAAGTATCTTTTGGTATTGATGACGCCACTGTAGTCAAAGAAGAAGCCAAGCAGCCGGACACCCTTGGCGAGAAAATTACCTCTATTGTCATTAAACTAAAAGGTCAATTTTAAAGTTAAAATCATTTTTAAAATTTTTTAAATGCGTCTTTTAATATTTTATATGAAGTTGGAGTTAAAGAGGAATGCACTTAATATGATGAACTTTGCAAGAAACTGAGCCCTAATGGGGTCGCGAATGAAAATTAATTGCTATTTCGTCTAGGCCCTTCAAATGGTCTTCAAGAACCGGTCGAGTATTCCATTGATTTAAGGGATCCTGGTTCTAGGCCTTAGAGTTTTCTCGATTCAGAAAGGTGTTACATAAAAAAAATGAGAATCAAAAATCTGTTTGAGCCAAATTTAAATAATAGCAGCAGAGAAGGACGTCACTTAACCAAAGATTGGATCACTTAAAAATGGATGAAAAGTAAAGAGATCGTGGCTATGCTATAGTGAAACCATTAAAGCACTATATCGTGTTTCCTGTAGGCTGTTTTTACACTTTGCGTCACATCAAGTGTCTCCCTTAACTTAAGAAAAAGGATTTACTAATTGGAAAAAAATCAGTGAAAAATTGCCCGAACATGAAAATTCATTCAACCACAAACATTTCTTTTGTTCGTGGAAAGTTCTAGAATCTTTTCGCTAAAGCGAGGTATTGATGCAGTATTTCAAAAATAGATCCATCAAGAAGAGTCTCACTGGAAGGCAGTCTAAGCAAGGGAGTCCATTCCAAGGAACCAAAGAAGGCTGTGATTTCAGCGACCCGTCAAGTGGAAAATTCTTTAACGCGCCAACCCTACGACAACGGTGCAAATATGGCGGGGAAATATAAAGGTGTTCAGTCCTGATTACTTCAGGAGAACAATTCAGCATATTTTGTCCCATGTGCTGCTCACTCAATTTAGTTGGTGCTAATGCGGCCAGTGCAACTATTCATGCACAGACTTTTTTTGTAACTTTGGATTTTTATGTATTCTTTCTTTGTAGCTTCAACTCGACGCTGGGAAATTCTCCGAAAATATGTGCTACTGACATTGAAACCTGAAAGCAAGACTAGATGGCCTGCAAGATTAGAAGCTGTTGAAGTTGTATATAAACATTACGGCAAAGTTTTGAAGGATCTTAAAAACCATGATCTGTCAAAGCCTCAAACTGAAAGTGAGGCCAGATCCGTTTTGAAAAATATAGGGAAACTTGAATTCATCGTTTTGGCATGGTTTTTTGAAAAAGATCAATCATGGCAATGAGTTTTCTCAGAGAAAAGATGTTTCAGTAGATTTGGCTGACCGGATGATTATGGAACTTAGTGACAGGTTTAAGGCTTTCGAACACCTAAAAACAGCAAGTTTGAACGTTATAATGGAGTTTGAATCAGAGAATTGCAAGTAAAAGATCTAAAAATGAAAGCAGAAGAATTGGCAAATATCTACACAGCGGATCTCAACAAGGAAGAATTCAAATTTGAAACAGAAAGTTTCAAACACCACACTTTATCAGTTGAAGAGAAATGTTAAGTCTCATTTATAAAACTAAACTGGAGGAAGGCTACCCGAACATTACTACCACAATAAGAATGTTTTCATTCTGCCTGTTACAGTGTCATCTAGAGAACAAAGTTTTAGTGAACTGAAACTCATCAAAAACTACATGAGAAATACAATGGGGGAGGAGAGACTCTAATCCAAGCATAATATCAATTGAACATCAACGAGCTTCCCTTATCAACTTTGACATCATCGGTACATTTGCAGCTAAGAAGGCTAGAATTCAAGTTTAGGTACAATATATAACATACATGTTTATGTTCTTTTATTTTCTTCTTAACTATATCTAAATCATTTATGTTTCTTTTGTTATTGTTAGTTAATTTTAATTTTAATTTAATAAACATTAATTAACTTTTAACGGTGGGGGAGTGAGACAGAGGTGGGGAGAGAGGGAGGGCGGCAAACTGATCTTTGCCCCCCCCCCCCCTGACATATCTCCTAGTTTCGGCCCTGGTACTAGGATGTGTAGGGATGTCAGCTGTATAAACCGTGTAGAGAATAGGACTTGAAATACTTCCTTGAGGAACACCGGCAGATTGGATAAATAGGGAATAATAGGATAACTTATGATAGACTTTAAAGGTTCTATTACTGAGATAGGAGCGGATAATAAGAAAGTACCTAGTAGGTAGTAACACTCGAAGTTTGTAATGCAGTCCCTGGTGCCAGACTCGGTCTAAAGCCCCTCTAATATAGAACTTTTTCTTTTTTTTAGCCCAAGACTTCCATTCAAGTCCTATAATGGCTTGGGTGAGAAGGTCAAGATTCATTTCAAGTCAAGAAATGATGAACTTAAATTTTACAGTTTAAATATCAGTAAAAAAAAACAACACTCTAACATCAATAAGAAGAAAACATAGACCTATGGTACTTGGTTGAATTATTGCTCAACGATTGTCATTTTCATTTACAGAGTAACATATTTTGTCAATTCTCAGTGTTTTTTAGACCAAATGGTGGCATAAGGCTGATAAATGAAAATAAACCACTGTGGTATACTGGCATTCAAATCACTTATTATCTACCACAAGTTTCGTATTTGTGGATTCCTCTTCTTTCAGCATCAACCCATGAATGGATTTGTTTCCTGGTGCTTATTTTCTGGCAGTTGTTCTTAAATACCGAATTTTATAAGGATTAGAGGCGTATTGTGCTGCTCTAGTTTTTTTTAAACGTATATTTTCCCCTTTAAGTTGTGGCTCCAATTTTAATCGTAAAATTTTCTCTAGGATCTTCGGTTTTTAATAGGAATACAAAGATAGATGTATTTCATATATACGTTTATAAACAAGTTTTATAGATTATTTATGCTAAATATAGTAAACAAAACAGGATGGCGATATCTTAATAATTAATAAATTCAACGATTCCACATTTTATGTATTAGATTTTTTAATTATATACTTGGTCAGCGTCAGATTTCCAGTTCTAAAATAATTCCGAAATTTGGTTTAAACATAAATCTATTGTATGATTTGCATTTCAATTGAAGTCGATCGATCGGACGAGAAATGATTCAACTACTCTCTCATATCTCCCTCACTACTCTCCATTTATTCCTTCAAATAGAAAAATCTTTCTTCTCTACATGTAGGCTTTCAGTGTTATGGTAAATAATCAAAACTTTTTCCCCATAATGCATGAGTTTGAAGGAATGTTTATTCTCCAGTTCAGATAAACCCTGGCAGACTCATTTTTTTTGTATGGTGAAAAAACTATATATGATGTAGTTACTGATTTTTAGTTAGAGAAAAATAGTGAAAAAAAATATAATCAGATATTTATTAGGAAAACAATTTTTTTTTTAAAATTTCAGTTCTCAAATTTACTTTAGTCATTATTGCTAATACCTTTACTGTAGTAATATAAAGAATAACTTACCTCTGCAAAATATAAACTTTGTTAGGACTCACAGTATTTTTCTTTCCGACTCAGAACTATTCAATTACTTTTTTTTATATTTTTGAATTCACACAAACAACAATCGTTACACTTTCATTCATATTTCGCACAGCCCACCGAAATGACATCAATATGCGATTGTTTGTATTATTTAGTTGCTAAATATCCGACACTTTTCTCGAGATGTCAAGAGAGCATGCTGCAGGAACGATGAAAACCATTGTCCCGCATAAGGTACTGGGGGCCTGCAAGGGTTAATTTTAGGCAAACCTCCGCGAATTCTACTCTATTTGCCTCTAGTTTTTTTTTATTTATAATAAATTTAATTATTAAATATTTAGAGAAATTTGAGATATTTTTTCTATTTTTTTTAGGGGTTCTCTGGATACACTCCGATCCCTCCTTTATATAATATAATACATAATTTATATAATATAATATCATATAACTATGTTGGGTATGGCTGAGGAGTAAATGGGAAGATACGTCAACTTCCCAAAATGAGGTTTTATGACCAAGAGGGGGAAAAAAAAAGAAGCTGGAAGGTGGCAGATTTGAGACTACTCTACAAGGGAGGGAACAAGGATAAGCAGCTATATATTAGAAAAGCAAGCCATCCACGGCAATTTGGCTCTACAAAAGGTAAGGGAACTAAGGATGTTATACTCTGAATTCGCGCCGACGTCGAACAAAGGAATGAGCGGTATGCTATGTTGTTACTCTTTGATATATCCTCTGCCTTTGTCAGTGTACTCCAACACACACATGTGGCCACGTGAACCCCAACAGCTACAGAAATACGAAGCTCCCAGTAACTAAGTAGCTACCTTCAGAACAGGATTGTAAAGGATCGAGGAAGTAATTATGAGAAAGAAGCTTCTATAGAGAGGGGATGCCCCCAAGGATCAGTTCTTGGCCCAGCCTTATGGAAGCAGGTGTTTGATGAAGTACTGGGTGTGCTCGGGGAACAGCGTTTCTCTGCCACCACCTACATCGACGATTTAGCTTGCTCCAAACAGCAAGACTGGAATAAAAGAAGAGGCACAACGGTGCGCCTCCCTTGTAGGGCGATGGTGTGGAAATTAGGAGCTGAGAATGGCAACTTCAATGACGCAGGCCATTCTACTATGAGGAAAGACGAATAGGACACATCGTATAAATATATGTATTGGTGGAATAAGAACTCGTCCCAATGAGGAATAAGAATCGGAAGAGGATTTAATGTGACTCTTCATTTGGAATACTTAAGAAATAGAGTGGCACTAGTCTTAAATGGTCTTAGCCGCGTCGGGGTTGCATTTTGGGGCCTTAGGTACCCAGCTACGATGACGATATATACTGGAGTGATTCTGGGTATTCTGAGATACGCAACTCCCACCTGGGATTTTAGATCCTTTATGTCCTAGATGTGGAATTCCAGAAACAGCTGAGCACATCATTATGAGTTGTACCACCTTTGAAGCTCTGAGGGCCAAACTACTGAGGGAAACCGGACTAAATGTTCTCTCGGAGAATGATTTCACTCAGCTAATCACAGAAGAAAACTACCCGCACTACAAAGCTTTTGTATACGGGTGGAAGACTGCGAATGGCTCATCCCATTTCAATATTAGTAGAAGAAGACATATTCCTGGGAGGCCACCGGACTGCGAAGGAGCTGAGGAAGACGATGATAGCCTTAGAGCAGCCTAAGATTAGATTTCTCATTTATCTTGATATATTGTTATTGTGTTCATTGTTATTATATTTATTGTTATTGTAATTTTTTGTATGGTGGTTATTGGTATTGCAGTTATTGCTATTGTGTATATTTTGTGTTGTATTTATATATTGTTATTGTGTATAAGGTTAGATTGTAATTATATGTATATGTTTTGATATGTTGGCAATATTAAAAGTTAATTTTAATATTATATATTTGACAATGTTAAAAGTTAATAAGTTTTCAGAAATGTAAGACAAGAAATGAAATATATTGGTACTCGCATGAGGAGATCTAACAAATATCTGAAGTATACGTATATATAGTGAAAGGGGAATCCAGGTATATTAAATTAAGCTAACTGTATTGATCCTTCTATATCATCATGTGTACCTTAAGTAAAATTATATATTATTATTGATATAATATAATAATAATCATCTTAAATTATTAATTATAACTTAATATTTACTAACTGCCAATTTTCGCGTTAGTGCCTAAATAGTTGATTTGACAAAAAAAAAAAAATAAAAAAATAACTAAACGCCATTTTAGAAAACTAATCTTAACCGATTAGTTTAAAATAAAATAAAATAAGGGAACTGGACAAAGCTCCACCAGAAGGTTTTTCAAACTTCTTGAGTGGTTGAAGAGGAAGAGATTAACTATAATTATAATTATGTAATATTAATAATTGAATATAAAAGTAACTATACGAAATAATTAATTAATAGTATAATATTTGAGTGTAACTGTCCATTTTCGCTTTATTGGCTAAATAGTTGATATAGCAAAAGAAAACAAACGCTACATTTTATTTTAGCAAAAAAAAAAAAAAACGCACTGTACAGCAATGAAGGGTAATTAGTAATTAAACTCCACTTCACCTAGTTCTTTTTTTAAATTGTAGTGTTTTTTTTTTTTAATGTTTTCTGAAAATCACTCTTAATCCTTCCCTTAATATAAACTGTTCGACAAAAGGTTTGAAAAATATAAAACCGGGAGGTTATGTCTTGAGCTAAGTAGTTGCGACGCTGTTATTAAGAATGTAAGTTTGGGCAAGTTACGGCATACAAAATCATAAAAAAATAACAAATGCAGATTTTATCCTCAAATTATAGGGAAAATGTTTATGTGTAAATTGTCAAGCATTTTCAGTGCAATTTTCATGTTTATTAGCATTCCCTATTTTTAATTCTTTTTTTGTTTTTTTTTAATGCTGTAATTTAACTTTTGTTTGTGTGAACTTTTTTAAGAGCTCCAGATTTTCTCCTAGTTACAGCAATAATATTAATTAAATTTTATATTCTTCTTTCTCCAACATTTACTAGACAAGCGTTCAAACTCCCAATAAATTACAAATGACTTATTTACATGACAGTAATTCGACCATTTTGGAGATAAGGAATTGAGCTTTGGGGAGAACATTCCAATTCTTCTCGTATTCAATTCATACAATTCAAAATCCTTCGTAAAATTCTCAACACTCCTTTTTATTTTACACACAAACTTATCTATAAAAATGTTAATGTTCCGTCCTTAATTTGTCCTTTCATAGTTAACCACATACCCTCTCTAATCCACTTGTTTCCCTGCTCACTTCACAAGTTTAGTGTTGTGATTGTTAATGGAGGAAGAGGAGTTCCATGTTATGAACAGATCAATTGACTCTATGTTTTCCCGAAAAAGAGAAGGTTTTCTCTCTTCGTTGATTGAGCTGCAGGTTTGAAACTGTGGGCAGACCTGAAATCTAGTAAATTGTGGGAAGACCAGAAAACAAACCAATTCTTGGAAGTCTCCATTGCTGTGAATCCCACATTTTCCCTTTGGTGATTTCACAATATATAGTAAGACAATTTAGAAAACTCGCTAGAACCACAATTTTTTGTTTTTTCAGATGATGTATAAAGTTCCAGTTTCTTTATTACTGTTTTGTCCATGGACTGTTCTTTATTGACAACCCTGTTTTCGTTAAATAATTTTTATCATGTAAGATATAGTATAATTATGTAAGAGATATTTATATATAAATAAATTGTGATATTTCAACCTGATGTATCAAATTATTTATAAATGTATATTTATATTTTGGAGTTGCCTGGCAGCCGTGGTCAGAACAACACTTTCGTCTATTAATTTTGAAATTGGTGTCCATTCTCCGCGAATTTTGGTACAGTACTAGTTTAATTATCAGTGAGTACGAAAGTGAAATTATGTGTCGATTGGTACAGTATATCAGTGGTAATCGAATAAATAAAATATACCAGATTTGCTTGAAATGGATTTGATACATTGAAATGGAAAGAAAAGGAAATGTTTTCCCTGTGGAAAAAGGTGTGAGACAAGGCGATCCACTCTCTCCAATTCTCTTCATTTAAGTCCTGGAGTAGGTTTTCTGGAACCTGGACTGGGAAAGAAAAGGAGTAAGAGTCGATGGAAGGTGGCTGAACAACTTACGCTTTGCAGATGACATTGTGCTCTTAATAGAGAGGAAATGTTTTCTATGTTGAATGAACTAGTACCAGAATGTAAAAAAGTAGGTCTAGTCGCAAACTATGATAAGACTAAATTAATGACAAATAGTGAAGAAATAGAAATAAGAATGGGTAATGATAACATAGAATACACTAACGAGCACATCTATCTCGGGCAACTTGTATCCTTCAACGATAGAACAAATAAAGAGATCCAAAGAAGAATTTCACAGAGTTGGAAAAAATACTGTTCCCTAAGGAGTATTATGAAAACCAATTTTGATACGGTATTTAAAAAACAAACTTTTGAAATGTGTATCTTTCCAGTTCTGTCCTATAGAAGCCAAACATGGTCTCTCACAAAGTTTCAAGAAAATAAAGTAAGAGTCTGGCAAAATGCAATAGACAGAAGTATGACAAATATCAAAAGAAAGGATAGGATCAAGTGCATTGATATTCAGAAGAAAACAGGGCTCAAAGACTCTTCCATGCTTATATAAAAATTAAAATGGAAATGGGCTGGACATGTGTTGAGATCTACTGACGACAGGTGGTCATATACTGTAACCGAGTGGACACCATATGACAATAGTTGGAACAGAGGAAGGCAGTTGAAGAGATGGAGCGACTCCTTTAAAAAAGAGGTTGGCCCAACATGGTGGAGAACAGCAAAGAATAAAAATTTATGGTGGGAGAAGTGGAATCAGATTGCGAACCCCGCTTCCCAGTAGGACTAGTCACCTTTGGTCAAACCTTTTTTGAAATATCTTCTTGGAGTCGGTGCACTTGCAATGAATGAAACCTACAGAAACTATGTCCAGATTTTCATACCAGCTATAATAACTTTAAATGGAAAAAAAAAATGGCTATTTATCTATGACACTATTTTAAAGCTTCCCAGCTATTTTTAAAGCTCTATAGCTTGGCGAAGAATATCAGAGTTGGTGTTATCTCTGAAGGCTACCGTGAATATTCATACATCAACCCTTCTATTGTTGATTCTGACATTGACGGATTGCCACTAAGAAAATGGCCTAAAACTCCATGAATATGAAAGTGATGGCTGCACTGTTTTTAGCACCAGTATTTGTCAGACATTTTATTGAATTCCTAGTACTCATAAATAGAATCTATCTATATCCTTACTAAAATCTTGGTCCGTGATATGAAATGAGATCATTTCTTTTATAAGAATAAATTGGATCAATAACTTTACGTCATTATGGGTGTGTTCTTTGATGGTTACATGTCACACAAATTAAATTATTAGAATAATTAAGATAAATAATATATACAAATATATAAGATTTAAAACTTTACCAGATTACATTCCAGAATGTAATGTGGCTAACAAGTTTACTTGTTGTATATGCAGTTGTAAATATCAATTAATAGTTGATATTTATAAAAAAAAAACAAGTTTTCATATAAAACTACAACTACAGATAAACTAGAGTTTTAATTTAGTTAGTTCTCAGAAGTTTCCTCTAGATATTTTTCCAACAGATTTTTTATTTTATTTTTCTAACTAGCTTTCCAAGTACTAGCACGTAAATAGAACGAGTAATGAACTGTCCCGTACAATTATTATGTAAAAGAAGGGGTCGGAGTGTTTACCGAAAAAATAAACCATCACAAATTTCTCTTAATGTTTAATATTTAAATTTATCATAAATGCAATAATAATATGATAAACTGAAATTCGAAGAGATTGGCTGAAATTAATGAAAACTGAGCAAATAATTAAACACATTTATACATATACTTATAAAATGGGTGAAATGTTTTTGAAAATAAAAACTGTAAGTCTAAATGTTAAAAAACCGAGGTTAACAGGTGAGAAGAAGAATGAAGTTAAATCAGTTTTCATTCGCAAGAGTGGGGAGGTGAATGATTTGGCAAAATATAAAAATAATATATTATAAGGGAAAATATATTTTATTTATTAATATTTATCTTTGTTGAAGCGCTGAATACTAATTTTATTTCACTGCCTCGAAAAAACAGAGTATTCAGAAAAACCTCCCAAAAAAAAAAAAAAATAAAAAAAAAATAAAAGCAGATTATAATTTAAAAAAAAAAACAATTCTGATGAAAACAAAATATGCCGAATTTTTTCATACATAGATTTTAATTTTTTTTTTTTTTTTTTTTTTTCGGCCATTGAAATTGTAGGTTAGAAAAAAAAATCTATTGGAATAGCTTTTTAAGAATTATATTTATTCATTTATCTGTATATGTTTTTATGCTGTCTATTTTTATTAAAATGCAAAAAAAATAACACTTATTTGTTGATTCGACAGCACCTCAAACATAAAAATGAACTGAGAAAGTATTTTTTACTTTTATTCCGGACCAAAGACATCTGGAATCCACATAACAGACTTAAAATACATAAAACTGCTCTTTTGTGACTACTCCAGTATTTACTATACAAGCGTTTAAAGCTCCTAATAAATTACAAAAGACTTATTAGTCCCATATCCCATATCCCATATCAGTAATTAGTCCCATTTCCACATACGGAGTTGAGGTTTGGAGCTCGTCTAAACCTTCCAATTCTTCTCGCCTCCAATCCCTACAATCTAAAATCCTTCGTAAAATACTCAACGCTCCTTACGGAAGATGGCATTTATTTTTATTTGTTCTTGATGGATGTACAACAAACTCTGATCTTTATTGCAAACAGTTAGATAGAATGAACTCAAAACTGTCGCAGCATTATCCAGCTTTTGTCAACCAAAAATGAGTTCTGTTCCAGCAAGACAATACTCAGTCACATACTTCCCACCACACCAATGAAAACAGATTAGAATTTGTTTTGATCCATGGCCCACTTCTTAAAAGGCAAAAAATTTAATACATTTCAAGAAGTAGAAGCAATGGTTCAGGAATTTTTTAATAGCCATCCTATAGAGTGGTACCTGCATAGGATCAAGCCGCAGGCTGAAAGATGGGAAATGGTAGTGCATCACAAAAGGTTTTATTCTGAATATAAATTTTATGTTATATTAAAGAAAAAATATATTAATTTAAAAAAAAAAGAAAAAACAATCTTTTTTTTATACACCATATTAAATATTTCAATAAATAATTATCTAGCAATCAAGTAATTAATAACTTATATATATTTTTAGTTCAATGATTAATATTAATTTTGGAAAAAATGGAATAATTTTATAAAATTAGTAAACAAGAAAAAAAAAACTATGCCCTAAAAATAAATTTGAAAAAAATGTCTAATAAAATGGCAATGACCATTCAATACACTGAAATATTTTCAGGTTCTTATGTGTTAAAGACTGATAGTTTGATTTTTTAATTAATTTTCCTTGCATTATCTCTCATCATCTCCCATAGTGAGAAAGATATTATGTTATAATTTATTATAAACACAACACTGTAAATAGGGTCTAAATATTTCTGGTTAGTTTGTATTAATAATGGTCCAAGTTATGTGTATTATTTTTATATTATGTGTATCAAGTTACACATTAGGTTTATTACGACAGCTGTTATGAAAAACAAAAGAAAAACAAATGAGCGTCGCCAGCGACAGTCGCATGGCAGTCTGAGGCAGACCTCCCTGGAAGAAAGTTAGAGGCAATATTTACGTACAGCCACCTTCTTTACTCACCGATCTTCTCTCATCAAGGGTGATCTTCTTTACTAACCGTCTTGCTGTATTTTCTCTCACCTCTGCTCGATCGTCTCTCACCATTGCCTATTTGAGAACCCACCACACTGAAAACCCACCCAGCTGAGGAGACTTCCACTCGACATCTATCAAGTATTAAATCCCTATTCATCTACATAACTTGAACCACATTCTGTCGTACTTAAATTAGTATTGTCAGTTCTTAATTCATTAATTATCAAAATAGTTTAAAATTATTTTTAATCAATTTTTGTTTAATTTCAATTTCTGCTAATAATCATAAGATATTTTTTTATTCTAGTTTATATCACTTTTCTCACCATCATTTCTATTATTTTTATGTATATATTTAAATTGTACTCACTATAGGATATTTATTATTTCTAGTATTATCTTCCGTCCATAAACATCTCAATGTTCCATATGTTGCCGGTTTGGCCTAAACTCTCCTTTCATAGTAAACTCCATACCCACACAAATCCATTAGTCTTGCTTTAGACTCATTTCCCGATTATCCTCCGAGACCAAAAGACCTTTTAATGTTGTAATCTAACTTTTGTTTGTGATAACACATTTTTCTGGGTTTGACAGTAAATAAAAATGAATTGAGAAAATATTTTTATTTTTAGCCCTTTCGACTAGTAAATTACTGGACTACAACTGCAATGAGCAGTATCTAATAAATAGTTGGTTCGACAAAATACATTCATATTAATTGATAACTATATGGAAATATAACCTAGTTTATATTATATAAATTAGTTTAGTTTATATATATTATATTTGTATAAATTTTATTTATAAGTTATTTATTTAATTTTTTTTAATGAGAGTTTTTGTTTTTGGAAGCTTAAAACATATCATTATTTTCTTAAATGTATTTTTTTAAAATTACTTTTTGTGATGGTATAAAAAAAAAAAAAAAATCAATATAAATCAGAATTCCAAATAGAAACATGAAGAAATTTATATTAATTTATATATTATATTCCAGGTCGAACTACCATCTGAATGGACCGTTGGATCATCACCTTAATGACATTATACTGGTGTCTTACATAAATCATGATCCACAAGTGTTTCAGTTGAAAAAGTCTTTAAACTTACGAGCTCCTATGGTGACATTAATAATCTCTTTCTTTTTTCTGCTCTCTTCTGGGAGAACCTTCCTTTTCTAATCATCCAGCCTTTAGTTCATTTTCAGATGTAGGAAAATATTCGTTTATAGTTATTTTCATTAAATCTCATACACGTTGATTTTGAAATTACCGACAAATTCATTAACAATGACTCACAATTACGTCATATTTACAGCTTTGCTTTATTTTACGAGAAGATGGTTTACCTCGAAAGAACATTAATATTCATTGCCATCAGAAATTAGGTTCGTAATAATTATGCTGTGGAAAGAAATTTCAATACTGTAGAAGGAAATTACACTAATTATAATTCTTAGATGTCGATACCTGCAATTTTAGGTTTGTGTGAAATTAATTAAATATTTTATCACATAAGTCATATTAAAAATTAATTAATGATACTATACGGCATCTAGGCCGAAGTTATATTGTTCAATATAATTATTCTTAAGGGGGAAACTGCCCCAAAATAAAATTCATTTTTGTTTTTTTATTTCATTTCCCTTATTATAAAATTATGATTCTTTTGTTGTTTATTGAAATTTGCAGAACTTGTATCAACGAGGTGCTCCAACACTTTTACGCGCCAAGAATACGTTTTAACGATTATGACCTTGTTCCGATTTATTTTTATGTTAAGTGGCTACTTTTCGAGAGGGAAGGTTATTCTCATTCATTTACATACAAACTCTAAATCCATGTTCAAACTAATATATACTTCTTTTATACCTTTTCATATTAAAATGAGAAATAAGAAAATAATTATGAGGAAATAAAAAAAATATCGAAATATAAAACACTAAATCAATGTTGAATTAACATTATAGTAAATCAAAATTAATATAATACTAAATCACAAGTAATGTAAACTTCTGATAAACTTTCTTACGACAGGGAAGTGGAAATAACAAATCATAAGTACATAAAACTAAATCCGTGTTGGAAGTTATGTTGCTAATTTCTGCTGTATCTATTCACGTCAGGAAAGGGGGAATGAGAAAATATGAAAATTCTGATATACTTTATCACATTTTTGATTAATATTACAGTCTGTCATACGTTAGGACTATAAGTAATATGAATGACAAAGAATCCATTCACACAATATGTAAACTAAAATAACCACACATAAGAGAAGTGAAGATAACAAAATATAAATATATAAAACAACAAATTCATGCAGAAACTAATGTTGTTAACTTGTGTTACACATTAGAGAAGAATTAGTAAGAAAACATCAATATAAAAAACATTAAATCTACGTTGAATCTCTTGTGATTAATTCTTGCACCTTTCTTCATTTAAGAAGAGGAAATATCAATATAGCGCTCTAAACAACACAATCCAAGTTGAAACTGTAGAAATAGATGTTTGCGTGTGAGATTATAGAAAAGAGCTATCGATAAATGTGAAACTCGAAGTGAAGCGTAGGAATCAATCTCGAGTGTATTGCTGATCGGGACGATTTAGGGAAGCGTCTTTTCGATAAAATTACTTAAGTTACAACTGTGTGAAGAAACTATTTGTTGGACGGATTCCAAAAATCATACAGGTATCAAAAGGCTCTGAGGTCATCTTCTTGTCAGACACCTTAGATTATGTATCTTACCTTGTCTATTGATCATTACGGATAAGTTTATTTGTAACATATTAAGGATCATTGGAAAGTTTATGAAAGATTTTGGGTTGTAAGGATTAGATGTAAGATGAAATGGATGATTCTGTAGAGACTTAAATATTATATTCATATATTCTTTTTTTTTTTAATCGAATTGAAATTTATAACTCCACTCAAAAATAAATATTTTGCATGTGAATATTTTCATTATTCACATGTCAATAGCTTTTAAAGCAACTGCCAATGGGTCGTACTTCTATGAAAGTTCTATACTAGAAGCATTTGGTGGATATGGAGTATACGATGGTTTAGTCCAACATTATAAGTTTATTTTTGACAAAGTGAGGGTCATTAATAATTATTCGAAGGATTTTTTAAGGAATGGCTAGATGGACTGGATAATTTAGTGGAATCCTAAAACTCAACTCCGACATCGGATATTAAATAAATATAAATATAAATATTAAATGTTATAGTGATGGCTTTTTCTTGTCTCTTCTATTTTGTATGTGGATTCAAAGTAAGGTGTCTGTCCAAGTGGAGTCCAACTTTTTTTTGTAAACTTAGAATTTAAACTAAGAATTTTAAAAGCTCTACATTAGGGGCAAAAATTTAAACAGTTCAACAAATTATTTTACTAATTTTTGCTAACCAAAAAACTTTAGCTAGAGATAGTCAGTATTATTCAAGCCATATTAACCTGTAGGAACTGTGTTGAAAATAAATAAAGACACACACACATATATATATATATGTATATAAGTTAAGGTGTTTACATAATAGTAAATAAACAATAAATACAAATAGAAAAAGAGTTTTACATGTTATATAATTAGTACTAATCACTTTTACCCTTTATAAGTATTGATTTTACTTTTGCGCTTGCAATAGTTGCTTTTTGTACAAAGTGATCAGCTGCTTTTGCAAACTTTCCTATTGAGGTAAATGGTACTCCTAGATAATTATAAGCCTTTTTTATTTGTAATTGATTTTCTTTTCAGTAGAATGGTTTTATTTATTTTTTTGTTTTAGGGGATTTGTGGAAAACTACTATATTGCTTTTATCTGGGTTTAGGAATAGCGAATTTTGATCACAGTATGTTTCTAGTATTTTCAACTTCTTCTGAGTACTTTGCCATGAATCACATAAAAGGACAATGTCGTCAGCAAATAGGAGCATTATAACCTCTTTGTTTTTATTAATTGAAATCCAAGTCGCCCCGTTACTTTGGAAACATAATAAAATATCTGAAAGAAATAAAATTAAGAGTACTGGGCTTAAGCTCTCACCCTGAAAAAGACCTGAGCTGATATTGATGTTTTCAGAAACTTCGTTGCCAACTTTTATATGCATGCTTGCATTATCATATAACATTGTCATTACTCTGATAATTTTTCCACTTAGTCCCACATCAAACAATCTCTGCCATAGTAAATTATGGTATATGGAATCAAACGCCTTTTTAAAATCTGCAAATATAGCATATAAGTAGCTTCCTTTAGCGCACAAATTAATATTTATTAGTGAAGAAAGTGTGAAAATGTGTTCTTCGTATCCTCTTCCTTCTCTAAAACCTGCTTGTTCTTCAGGAATTAATTTTTCCATCTCCGCCCATCTCATGATTCTTTGTGACAGCATAGCTTTAAACAATTTCGCAGCATTGTTTATCAAAGAGATGCCGCGATAGTTTGTTAAATCCTTCTTGTCTCCTTTCTTGTGGACTAGATGTAATTTTGATTCAACCCATTGTTTTATTTCTATTTCGTTTCTATGAGTTGAGGGCGGTTTAAGGGATTTGATTACTTTCCAAAATTCTGTACTATTTTTAACGTTTTGTAATTTTTTTATATCAGTTCGGTATTCCGCTTTTTTCATAAGTATTATTTTCCTATATTTTGTTTTAGCATTTAGATATTCTTGAACCGAATTTTCTTCATATTTACTTTTGATCATTAAAGTATATTTTTTGTAGTACAGTCTCTTTAATTGTTTACATTCGAGGTCAAACCATATTTTTTTTATTTTTTTTTTTTGAAGTAGTGTTATTATAAGGATATTTTTTCAGCTTCACTAGTTGTGATTTTAGAAGTGAATCTGTAAGGCAGGCAATCATATTTTCATATATCTTGTTGGTGTCATTATCATTGTGTAAATCCTGTTAGAGGTTCGAAGATGTTTATAAAATTCTTTAGTCTTGTTTTTGTTTCACTGTGTTGAAATTTTCATTGATTTTGACTCCTGTTTAACTATGTATTTTTCATTAAGGTTGGTATTATTTAAAATTGAGATATTGCAGCCTAAATGGTCGGATTCATCGGAAAAGGCAGTTATCTTTAAATCTCGAAATATGGTAAAACAATTTTCGTTTATCCAAATTAAATCTATTATACTTTTTCCTTTGCTTGAAAGATACATAAATTTACCTCGTCTGTCTGAAATAGTCCGCCCATTAGATAAAAAAAACATGAGATTCCATTAATTCGACAATAATCTTCTGCGGCAATTAATGTTTAAATGGTTGACTTTTCTTCGGGAGTAAAGTAATGAGTTTTCAAATAAATCATCTTCTACATCATTCAAACTATCCACATGAGAATTAAAATCTCTGCATAAGATCACGTGATTGTGTGGAAAATTAATATTTATATCATTAACACACACTCAAGTTTGTCTAAATAAATATCAAAATCACAGCCCGGTGGTAAATATATGTTAGCTAATGTAGTCAATTTATTATTTAGAAAGAAATTTATTATTATAAAATATTGGTCACATTCAATAAGAGTTCCATCTTTTGTTAAATTCCTATTAATAAATGAAATAAAGCCAGCACTAGCTCTTCCAGAAGTTTTAGTTTTTATTGCATAGCTTGCTAAAGGGATATATTCTCTTAGCCAAATTAGAGTTTTGAAATTACTATTTGTTAACCATGTTTCTACGCTGCAAATTGCTAATGTGTTTTCTGAAATATTGACTTCAGAGGGATTTATATTCCAAATATTTTTTTATCCACATATATTACAAAATATTAAATTATAATTATCATTTTCATTATCACTTTCTTTAATATCGTAAATATTTTTACTTTCCTTAGTATTGTTATTAGTGGTGTTTTCTAGCTCACCTGGGTGCTAAGTTGGTGTATCTAGAGGTTGGGGTTTTAAATGTTGTAAACAGTTGCTCTTCGTGTTGTTAACCATGAGTGGGGGATCCGTACTTTCAAGGTCATTGTCAAGATTATTGTTTTTTCCAGTTACAAATTTACAATCCGGTTGGTGCGAGAAAATGTGTCACTGAGTTAGTCAAGTGTCTTTTTGTTTCTTACTTGGCAAACTTTTTTGTGAAATTCCTCCTGGACTGGCATCTGAGGGGTAAGTCCGTTTTTTATTATTATAATCTTCGTCTGGGCTAAATTTATTCGAATCCGTTTTGTAATTAGGATCAGATAGATTTTTTAATAATAATACATCTTCTTCTGTATGAATCTGTAATCAAGTTGTGCCTTCTGTTTTTATTATATATATATATTTCCATTTTTGTGCCATGCATATTTATAAAGCCCTTCTCTCTTGAATGATTTCACTTTAGAGAATAATTGTCTATTATACTTAGTCAGCGCTTCTTTTATATAAATCCTATCCGAACCACGCTTCTTTAGGGACTCTAAGTTTAGTGCTTTAAGATTTGATTTGTCCCTATTTTCTCTAGCTTTAGACATGAATATATTTCTATCTAGTTTTCTTAAAAATTCAAGAATTATTATGGCTGTAAAGGAACTATTTCTTCTTCTAATACGGTAATAATTGTCTATATCTTTAATATTTATTTCACATTTTAGTAGATCTAACACTTGTTGGATTAATTTATTTAGGTTTTCTCCTTCGTGAAACGGTATTCCTATTATTTCACTTTTTTTATTTGCATGCTGGGTTAGAATAAATTTAGTATCCATTTCTATTCGAACTAAATCCTGCTTTAAACTTCGATATTTCTTTTTTATATTTTCTAAATCGGAAAACATATTCTCAAACTGAGTTTTTAAATAATTTTGAGTTTCCTGTATGTTTGAAATAGTTGCATTAAATTGACTCAAAGAATTTTTAATTGAAGCTATTTCTGAATTAATACCAGCACTAGAATTAATGAGGAGGTCCAATTTCTCATCTAAGCTCGTATTGCTCGAGGTTTTTGATTCCATTTTTACATTTTTTTATTTTTATTCCTTTTGAAGGCTGGGTTTGATCTATGTCTAAGGTGTAGTTGTGACGTCACTAAAAGTGATATACTTCTTTAAGATGACTATTGACTATAATATGTAGATATTACTGTAGCAAAAATACTTCCTTCAAGCACTTTAACACTTTATAAACCGGTTTCGAACTTTTGTTTTAGAAAAAACTCACTTTAAACCACAATATAGTACACAGTTAGACAGAGCTCGTTATCGGTGTGCTGCTACCTCAATGGCTTGCGGCTAACTCTTTATAAGTTAAGGTGTATAGGGGATTAATATACATCCTAATCCCTAAACTTAATACCAAAAATTCACCGATTGTATATAAAGAGGATCATAAAAGAATAAAGTTAATTTTTTGCCAGTACTTGTGAGTATCATTTACCTCCCAAATTTTCTTTTCTTTTTTTTTAATGTCTTTCTTTTGGGCGAACTTAACCGGTGCCGAAACCCGAGAACAACTGAGCATAATTTCTTGGTGAGTTTTTTTTTTTTATTTTTTCCCACTAGAAGTTTTCGTGAACATCGTAATCATTTAAATTTTTAGTACGTTTCTTTCCTGTTATATTGTTTTGACTGAAAAATTTGAATGGAAAGTAAGAACATTCTGAAACCATCAGCGTGTTGGTTTAGCCGGAAATGCTGCCTCTACCACCAGATACATTGGCATCAGCCTACGCGAATATGGCAGCGGCACAGGCAAACGCTCTTGAATTGCAGCAATGTCGCAAGATTTATGGAGGGCAATCGCTGATATCGAAAGGTAGGGTACGATGGAGAGTTAAATCACCTAAAGAGAGAAGATAAAGTGATGGCTCGAATAGAAGCGAAGACGGCAGAAAATATCTTGGACCCAGTGGATGCCTGCGCACTAAGAGCGGCGTTAGTATGCCGGGTCAAGCGCGGCATACTCAATGTAATACAAGCGGATGGGGAAACGCCATGGGTTGTGAAAGATCGACTCAAGAAGGTGTTCGGAGGCGGTCTTTGAACTCCAGGAGAGGACATCTTTCGCATGTTTCGCGAAGCGAGGAGACCTCGTCAATCTAATGGGCAGTATGCGGGATCATTAATAGCTCATTTTAACAAAATCATGAAGAAGATGAGGGAAACGACAGAAGCAGTGCAAGTGGAAGCGAGAATGGCGTTTCTGTCAGCCATTCTAAATAGGCCAGATCGCGCAGGAGACCGGGAAGAAGAAACGGATACCCAGGGACAAAACCTTCGTACAATATGCTAGGGAAATGGTGCACTCCAGCGCTCGAAGTCAGGAAGGAGGACGGTGGGAGCAGAGTGACCTACAAACGGAGGTTTAGAGGTCGTGAACGTCCAGTGATCCGGGAAAGGAGGCAGGGAACAGAGAAGAAGGCATGGAGGAGAAAAGAAAGAAAATGCCATGGGTGCGGGAAACCAGGCCATTTGGTGGTGCAATGCCCCTCGCACAATGTGCTTCGAATTTGGCAAAGAAGGTCACATTGGAAGACAGTTCACCTACATCAACAGGTGCAGAGGAGCAAACAAGGTGGGGCGTATGGAGGTGAACGCCCAGCGGATGTGGAGGAGGAGTAGACGTCCGTCGGAATCGACAAGATCGTCGGAAACTTCGAGGAAGGAAGGAGAAGTAGATGGGGAACCAGGAGTAGGTGCACGCCCGCCAGGAAGAAGTGACCGGAGGAGCGGAGAACGAAGAACGGCAGTGAAGAGGTGACCTCCTCCTCAGGCATCGCGTCAGCACATCAGGAAGGAATTGGAAAGTTTAAAGAGACAAGGAATTATAGTTCATAGTACGTCCCCATATAACAGTCCCTTGTGGGCGGTTAAGAAAAAAAAATGAAGAGGGAACAACTCGGGAAAAGTATAGGGTAGTGGTGGACTTCCGAAAGTTGAATGAGAACACGGTAGACGAAAAATACCCCATACCGCGGTTCAAAGACATATTGGATTGGTTGGAAGCCGCGACAGTGTTTAGCATGCTAGACCTGAAAGCGGGAAACCATCAGATCAGGACCCGAAAAATCAACATAAAACCAGGTACACCTTTGAAAGGGGTCATGAGTTCACAAGGAAAAACGCCCCTATAACATTCCAACGGCTATTGGATGAATTTCTTTGAGGGTTCGATAAGGCCAGTTGTCAGGTATACATGGACGACCTACTCATATTTAGTAAGGAAGAGACAGGACATGTACGGGAGCTAAGACGGGTATTCGAACGTTTAAGACAATGCGGGTTGAAATTGTCAGTAGAGAAGTCGATCCTGGAGCAAGACCGTATTAACTTCTTGTGACACACCATTTCGCGAGACTAGGTAAAACCTGCCATACGGAAGGTAGAGGAGATTAGGAGAATGGCCATCCCAACAGACGTTAGAGGTATACGGAGACTACTAGGGACCCTTAACTATTACAGACGGTTTGTTCCGGAAATGGCACGACACCTGGTACCTTTGAACGACCTGTTAAAGAAGGGAATACGAATAGTTATCACCCTGGAAATCGAGCAAAACATACGGACGTGCATGGACAGACTCCAAGAAGAACCAGTACTCTTGTTCCCGGACTTTTCCAAAACATTTACCATTACGACTGACGCAAGTGATTATGCACTGGGGGCCGTGTTGTCCCAAGAAGGCGACAAAGGGGAACAACTAGCATATGCTAGCAGGCGACTTACAGAGACGGAAGCACTTTATAGTGCTTTGGAGAGGGAGTTGCTATGGGTAGTATGGGCACTTCAGACTATACCTTTTTGGGCGGAAATTCACGGACCACCGTCCCCTAATGTGAGTAGGGAAGTTAAAGAAATCATTGGCGAGCGTTATAAGAAAGGAGTTTCTGAATCCATATAATATTGAGGTGGTATATAAGGCTAGGACGGAGAATATCGTGGCTGACTGGCTATCAAGAACTTTGCAGGTGAAAGCAATTGAGCGAGAAGCTGGGGAGTACTCGGGAGGAATACAACGTTTCATTCGGGAGTGAACACCGGAAGGAGAAGGGAAGCGTAAGTCGGAAGTAACAGAAGACGAGGGGGAATTAGCATGAGAGGAGAGTTCGGAAGGGGAAGGATCGCTAGAAATAGAGGACATAATTAACGAAAACACAGGCAGATAATTTGGAAGGCGGGGTACATAAAGTATGGGAAGTTGCATATAACTACTGTTCGGTCAGAGCCGGGAGTGTCGGAAGAAATAAGATGAATCACGACCGAGAGAAACTTTTTACTTGTATTTAGGGAATATTTGTGTGGGAGAAGATAAAACGGTTGTGGAGAACCGAGTGGATAGGGTTGGACAGGGCATTCATACGGTGCAAGCTTATGGTGAAAACTGTAAAGGAGGCAGATCGGCAGAGGGAGGTCACGGTAGCTTATAATTAAAGGAAAACGAATCACCAGGGAATACAGGAGATCCTCCAGGCACTTAAGCGAAGATATTTTCGGGTGAAGATGCGGAAGACTATTGAGGAGGTGATATCAGTGTGTGAAATTTGTAATAGGACGAAATATCATCGTCACTCCCCAACCGAATGGACAGGAAGATACACAGAAACCAATAGGACCACTAAGAGACTTAAAAATAGACACTTCCACATGCAAAGGTAATAAATGTGTTACTGTCTTAAACATTTCAAGCAACGTAGCGTTGGCATACCCGGTTGAAAATAGGTCGGCTGAGTCGGTACTTGACACCCTTCAAATCTGGTTTCAATTCTATCAATTCAGATGTGACATGGCATCTGAATACTCCAGGACAACCGAAAGACCGAGGGGCGGTTGAAGAGGGCTAAAAAGTAGAAGATTGAGCGTAAAAAAGCTGTGTAGAGAAAAAAAGAGGGCTAAAGAAAGAGAGTAACTTGAGATGATACAGGAGGAATTCATTATGAAGAACAATAGGAAATTTGACTGAGGTGTTAAAGAAATATGGACAGGATATGCACCAAGGCTAGCATTTTATAATAATAAAGAATAAAACCTTTTAGGTTATAACAAGAATATTTTAGATAGGTGGGTTGAATATTATGTAGAGTTATTAAATGTAAGCAGACCTGAGGTTAACGGATACACAGAAGGGCCCCAGGAAGGATGGAATGAGGAGGAGGTACCACCTGATCAGGAGGAAATAATAGAGATAATTGGATCCCTGAAAAATCATAAATCCTCAGGTCTGGACGAGATTTCGGCTGAATTTCTGAAGTATAGAGGGCAGGCAGTAACCACGCATATATAAAAATTGATATGAGATATATGGATTCAAGAAAATATGCCAAAAAAATGGTGTGAAGCTATCCTTTGCCCTATTTATAAGAAAGGCGATAGAATGGCATGCGAAAACTATCGTGGAATAGCGCTCCTGTCAACTGTATATAAGGTGTTGTACATTGCAATCAACCGATTGGTAAGGTGGGTTGAGAGAGCCTGAGGAGATTATCAGAGCGGTTTTAGATAAGGAAGGTCCACAACGGACTTAATATTCTCTCTAAGGCAGATGTTGGAAGAAAGTTATGAGCATAACAAAAGTCTACATCACGTTTTTATAGATTTCAAGCAAGCGTACGACTCAGTAGATATGGAAAAGGTGGATATTAGATATCTAGTTGTTTCATCAAAGGTTGCTTGAAATGATCTGGAAAGATCATCATGTTTCAGGTTGGTGGAACATTACCGAAAGAATTTGAAGTGACTGGTGGCCTAAGACAAGGTGAACATCCATCGCCCATAATATTCAATCTGGTCCTTGAAAAAGCGATTAGAGCTATAAAGACATATCCCGGAGGAGATATTTATAATAGACTCACCCAACACATGGCTTACGCAGATGACGTAGTCATCACAGCAGTCATTTCCAATACTTTCGGGAGTGTTGGAACAGTTTGAAAGGGCGGCTATGAGCAAGGGATTAACCAATTATTGCAGTAGAACGTCATTTTGCTCTCAGTAAAATTATGAGGTCTCGAGAGGTGTCTTGATCTGCCAAAATCGCTGTCTACAAAACTGTAATAAGGCCGTTTGTTACTTATGGAAGTGAGTGTTGTATGTTGATTCACGATTTGGGAAAGAAAGGTCCTCAGAAAAATCTTCGGTTCGGTAAATAACAACAGGAATTGGAGGGTCAGAACGAAGCACCATATCTTTGACAGTTAAAAACAACGTGCTTATTTCAGCCTTTACACCAGATCCTCCTTCTTTCCCTGCTTAGTTTCAGGGTTCACATAAGTTCGTTAATTAATTATCTGTTTATTAAATCATTATTATTTTTTTAATTGGTATATTTTTATATTATCACTATTCCGATTAGATTATAAATATGGGATAAATGTGTACATTGTACAGAAATTACTTATTGCCATTGGTTTAGACAAAATGTAACATTTAAATATATAAAACAACTATTTTAAATTATTTAAATTAAATTAAAAAAAAAAAGTTGATAATATCTTTCATAATAAAATGATCATTGCTTGTGAAGAAACTACCCACTGGTAGTACTTCAATGAAACTCCTATCTTCTTTTCGGTCCATTTAGTTGGAAAAGTTGTGAGACTAGTGGATTTGAATGGTTAGGGAGTTTTTTATAAAGCATAGGTATCTGGACCTGGCTAAATCAGCGGCATTTGGAACATTAAGATTTTTATGGATAGATAAGTTTATTTGTGACAAAGTAAGAAGCATTAAGAATTTTTTGAAGGATTATGAATTGCAAGGATTGGATACCAGACGAATTAAATGGTTTAATATAGCCCCAGATCCCAACTCCTTATGTCAAAATTCTAAATATTGTTATGTTAAAGAGTCTTTTAAAATTAATCGACATCTTAGAACGTCTAGTAAATGTTCATAAAGTCGAAAATGAAGAGCAGTTTCATGTTAGATTATGTGTTATTAACTTTTTTTCCGTATTGCGTAATGTTAATTTAAATTGTTTATTTTATTTTTTTTTTTATTTTAACTTAACCTATTAGAAAGAATAGCTTAAAGAGAGAAACAACAACGTTTTTATTAGAAAATAGCGTGAAGAAAGAATATCTGAACAGAAATAGTGGGCTATTAAGTGTATTGTTTCGGCTTTTATCTCTCTCTCGAAGGGGCTGGGACCCACCTTGATGGTGAAGACTAACCCCTCACCCCTATAAAGTAGATTTAACCAATGAGCTCTTTCCTTTTGTAAATTATGCTGATATTTATTTTTATGGGTCATTTCCTCGGTTCTTTTGCATTTCGTGGTGACAAGAGTTTTCGTCCACTGACTGGAATACAGATGATACTGGTGATATTGCAAATGCCTTCACTATCTGGTATGTACATTCTTTTATTTTTTCAATGTATAATCATAATATTCATAACTATTTCCATACCGATATTTACATTTAGCAGTATTTAACCGATTAAAATGGACATCGGTAATTACAATTTAAAAATAATATTCTTTCCTCTTTTATTTTTTTTTATCATTTTTCTTTCTTCGACATCTTCAACATTACTAAGCAACGTTCAAACCATCCGATGTATTACAAAAGACTCATTTATGTGACAGTTATCAGACCTATTTGGACATTCAGAGTTGAGCTTTGGGGCTCAACTAAACCTCCTAATTCTACCCACATCCAATCCTTACAATCCCAAATCCTGAATGCTCCTTACTTTGTTACAAATAAACTTATCCATAAAGGTCTTATTGTCTCATATGTTGCTGATTTAGCCCAAACCAGATACCTATCCTTTCATAGTAACCTCCATAACCACATAAATTCACTAGTCTCTCAACTTGTTTCCTATTCTATTCCTAATATGAGACCTTCTAGTGTAGAAAGAATTTTTGTTGAAGTGCTACTGATGAGTAGTTCTGTTCAAGTTTTGATATTTTATTGTTATCATTATCAACACAAGTACTAGATGTATGAATTATGTACATTTGTAAATTTAAGAAGAAGAAGATAGCCTTTTTTTTTTATGGTTTCAGCAGACATCGGCACGTTTTTATATAAAATTCAGTACCATTCCATCCCTGTTAAATTATCTTATAAAATTCCTGTGAAAAATAAATATTATATTTGAATATATTTTTTTTATTATTGTAGCTTAGTACTGTAGTTTATCCCATCTGTATAGCTGACTGCTACAAAATTCAGGTTTGGTTAAAAGCCACTTCTCTACCTGCTTCATATCGTTACTCAAACATGGATAAGTTATCTTTCTTAGTCTTTCAGACTCCGAAATTATGTTTCCTGCCGTAAAAAATGTTTTCATAAAAAAGTGTTTCCTCTCTTCTTCCTAAAACTCAACAACGGGGTCTCTAGACATTCCAATATCTCTTGCTGGAATGCGTTGTTTGAGTCCCTTTACCCTAATTTCCTACGGTAATTTCCTTTTTCTATTTTTATCCTAAAAGAGTATGGTATTTAATTTGTTTTATAATAAATTCAGTATTTTAAATTGTATGCCAATATCGCACTAGTTTGTAATCATTTCATGTTCCATAATTTATAATTATTAATTATCGTATTTTATTTGTAAACATTTATTTTGTATTATTTTATTTACTCTTATTTATTTTTTTTGGTAATATTTCTAGTGTTTTTATTATTAGTGTTTCATCATTGTTTATAGCTTCTTACTTTAGCATATTATACAGACTTCTGAATGACGAATGTATCCATATCAGATAACTTGTTATCTATTTTTTCTTTATTTGAAATTTTTTGGACAAACCAGGTCCAAAAAGATCTCCAGTGCTTCTCTCTAGGCTTCGTCACTGGTATTAAAAAAAAAAAAAAAGAAGAAAAAAAACCGTGATGAGAGCGCTATAGTAATGTGAAAAAAGAATAAATAGAGCGCGATGAACACTATGGTTTGTAAAAAACATTCGTCTTCTTCTAGAACATTGTTGAGAAACAATGTAGAGCATATCGCTGTAAGCAACATTTCAAAATTAGAAGAAAATGGTTCGATCCCAATCTAGTTTAGAAGGTAATATTTAATCCAATATATCCTACATTATTTATTAAATATGTTCTAATAGACTTTTTTTCTACTTATAAACCTCATACATGTAGTTAAAAAAAAACAACTTCGCTATTAATATCACTTGAGGTACGCATGATGATATAGAAGGATCAATACAATTAGGATTGATGAATTAAATGCCACTTCTATTGAGATTATTTTATTTGAAAACTAGTTTCGAATGCTAAACATTCATCTTCAGTTCTAAAACATACAATAAAATTTTCAACACATCAATACTATGTTACATAGATTATATATACTAAAGTTTTTTAAAAAGATAAGACAAGAAATCAAGCATAGGCACTCACCTTCCAGGTAACTAAAACACTGAATTTGTGAGAAGTAAAAGGGGGCAGGTAGGTTAAGTTTTAGATTTACAACGGGGTTTCCCTTATGACTCATTGGGTTTTTCCGTTCCTATGGGAAACAAATTTAAAATGGTGCTATTGGATATGTTAATCTGATCATTTAAACAAAAATCTGGATCGGTTTTAAACGATTTTATTATTTCTAGTGATTCAAAAGTATTTAATTTTAGTCTATTTTCTACTTGATGTAATATTTTTACTCCCGAGTCTTTATTAAATTTGTGGTTATTTTCATTTAGATGGATAGCGAAATTGGAATTTTGGGTCTTATTAGTGTATGCTCTTATATGTTCATTTACTCTTTGATTTACTGATCGTCCTGTTTTTTTCCCGTGTATTTTGCTTCACAGTCATTACATTTTAATTCGTATACGCCGCTTTTTTGGAAAGGGTCTATTTTGTCCTTCGGTGAAGGGAAGTATGATGACAATTGTCGCTATCCATCTAAATGAAAATAATCACAAATTTAATAAAGACTCGGGAGTAAAAATATTACTTCAAGTAGAAAATAGCCTAAAATTAAATACTTTTGAATCACTAGAAATAATAAAATCGTTTAAAAACCGATCCAGATTTTTGTTTAAATGATCAGATTAACATATCCAATAGCCCCATTTTAAATTTGTTTCCCATAGGAACGGAAAAACCCAATGAGTCATAAGGGAAACCACGTTGTAAATCTAAAACTTGACCTACCTGCCCCCTTTTACTTCTCACAAATTCAGTGTTTTAGTTACCTCGAAGGTGAGTGCCTATGCTTGATTTCTTGTCTTATCTTTTTAAAAAACTTTAGTATATATAATCTATGTAACATAGTACTGATGTGTTGAAAATTTTATTGTATGTTTTAAAACTGAAGATGAATGTTTAGCATTCGAAACTAGTTTTCAAATAATATAATCTCAATAGAAGTGGCATTTAATTCATCAATCCTAATTCGCTATTAATAGCTTTCTTGAACAGTTCTGAACCACACTCAATACGTTACGATTTTCAAAATTTGACAGAATCACAGCAAAATTTGCTGTCATCTAGTAAGATACTATTTGTCATAGTTATCAAATAAATTGAATTAATATGCTTTCCGTGTTGTTAGTTCAAAATATTATTGAAAATAGAAAAAGATAACTACAAGTTTTAGGGATCAACTGTTAGAATCACGCTGATCTAAGAATTACAGCAATGTAAACGTCACCAATGAATATTCTATATGAATTAGGCTTTGTAAATAGTATTGATGAATTAATTGGCAATAAGATTGGAATAATTCTTATTTGGAAAGTAGTTTCGAATGTTAATCATTCATCAGTTCTAAAAACATAGAAAAATTCTAAAACATTATCACTTTGTTACATAGATTATATATATTAATCCTTTTAAAAACGTAAGACAAGAAATCAAATATGTTGACACTCAGCTAAAGAATGTAAAACGAAAAGGTCTTCTGAAAGATATGAGTACCTAGAGCAGACAGAATTTCGGCAGGCTAAAGAAGACATGAGGTAGATAGGTTCAAATTTATAACTTTTTCCAAGGACTGGTTTTTTGTTGTTGTTTTTTGCTGTTAATAAATTGAAAACCAAATGAAAATGAGACTATCGGAAATACCTATCTGGTCATTTAAACAAAAGTCTGATATGATTTTGGACAATTTTATTATTTTTAATGATTCATGAATATGTAATTAAGATTATTTTCTACTTGATGTATTAGTTTCACTACCGAGTATTTGATAAATTTTGGGGTTTAAAATTAGAGTGTTATTTTAATTTTAAGTTTTTCTCCTGTATTTAGCTTTACACTTTTTATATTTCAAGTTCATATGTAGCACTTCTTTGGAAAGGGTCTATTTTGTATTTAGGTAATGAAAAATGAGATGACAATGGTTTTTCTATTTTAATTTGTGAGATTTAAACCAAATTTTATTATTACTTTTTTTTTTTTTACAGAGATAATACTTTATTTACATTTTTACAATTTACAATTCATATTAAGTATTCATGTTCCGGCATAAGTCCTCTACATGAATAATATAATTTTATAATTGTGAATAGGATTTACAGTTCAAAGTTTATCTTTTAACAGCAGGAAAAATAGAAAAAACCTACACAACAAAAGAAACATATATAATATTGATAAATAAATAAAATCAATTAATATAGCTTATAAGTATATGTCTTACTTCATATAAATATACAAATGTTGAACACCACTAAAAAATAATAATAATCTAGAAATTAGATTAAGTGAGGAGTATATGTTTTGTTCTTTTATGTGTATATCTTTTTAACGATGATTTATTGTAATTACCGATTTCTCGTATAAGTGAATTTTCCGAAATTATTGTTTTACCAAAGTAATTTTTTGTTTGATCGTGGACGTGAAGTTGGATAGGGATAAGATTGAGATCGTGCAGCATTGTTGATATTTTTGTATAGCGAGGGTAATCATTGATTATCCTCATACACAAGTTTTGTATCCTTTCGAGTTTGCGGTAGTTGGTTGTGCAAATTGAGCTCCACACAGGTGAAGCATATGTAATCTGGGATCGGATAACTGTTTTGTATAATATAAGTTTATTTTTTGGACTCAATTTAGATTTTTTGTGAAAGTAAGGGAACATCTTGTATATGATTTTTTTTACTTTGTCTACTTTATCGTTTATGTGGGCTGTGTAAGTTAAGGATCTGTCTAACGTTAAACCAAGGTATTTTACAGTTTTGGACCAAGGGATGTTTTCACCGTTTAAAGTAATATGACCAAATTTTATTTATTTTATCCGACCTTGGTGGATATTGGACGGTTATAGCCATAGCAGACCTCTAGCCTGGTTAATAATGATTCAAAATTCTATTCAGAGGAGCCAACTTTGTCAGAAATATAGTGAGAGGAATCAAGCGTGTTTAGATTAGTACAAGTGTTTTTAATCATTTATTTTAAGCCTGCGTTAATTTTCGAAAACCAATATATACCGCCTCTTTAGGTCTCATATTAAACCTCAACCATGGTCCATACGAGTTTTTCTTGGTCTAACACTGTACCAGACAATATTTTATTTCCATAATCGGAAAGGTCAAGGTTTTTTTTAAGTATAACTAAAACAAACTTTGTAACCAGCCGCATTGATTCTGTTGACCATTCAATCCTCCTCTCCAAACTTCATAACCTAGTAATATCTAATAGAGCACTGGCTTAAGTCCTTTTTATCTTCACTCATCTTCACTACCACTCTCGCAATTTATATGAGCAACTTGCCGAATTGAATCCACCACTCCAATATCATCTTTATGCTGACGACTTGCAAATATATTTATCCTTTCATCCTTCAGGCATGCTAGAGGCGACTCGCGGGCTCCAGAAAGACATGGATAGCATTAAGATTGATTCTGAATCAAGAAAAAACTAAGGCAATTCTCATTTGTTCAAAGCTCACCCAAAAGCCCTTCTCTACTATCCACTGGTTTCCCTCAAAAACCGTCCAATTCATTTTCGAAATTTGATTAAAAACCTTGGAGTAACTTTTGAGCAAAATCTTTCTTAGAAAAATCATATTTCCCAAATCACGAGTAAATCTATTTTTATGATGAAACAACTTTTACATTACCGCGATTCATTCACTCGACTACTTTTGGTATAATCTTACATTTTTCCTTACTTTGACAAAGGATGCCTAGTATATGGAGGACGGTCTGGTGAGCTCGAAATGAGATGTAAAATACTAATGAACTGTTTTATGAGATATCTTTTCGGGATCCACAGATGTTCAGTTCATTAATATTTTACATCTCATTTCGTTTCGATTTTCGAGCATTTTCGATTTTAGATGACCAATAAATTCCAAAAAGAGGTAGCGCGGATAATTAAGGATTTTTCGAAGGTTGCAGTTCGATGCACAGGAGTGTACGGGTAAATGGTTTGGGATCTAGTATTTAAGAGGTGGATGGAGTAGTGCAGATTCATGAGTATAGGTGGGGTTTTTTGTTTTCAAGAATTGAAATATGAGTGCACCTAGGACGTAATGACGTCGGAGATTGGAGTAAAGCCACCCGATTTCAGAATACCTGTGAGATATGTGAGAACGTCTCACAGTGGGGCCGAATGGCCAATAAGCGGAAAAAAATTCAATATCTCGAAAACGGATTATTATAGAAACCTGGGGTTGGTCTCATTCGATTCAGAACAAAAAAATACATCAAGTTCAATGGTTATGTTTTTTATTGAAATTTTGAAGAAAATTAAAGAACTAATGACAAATTAAAGCCTATAGGCAAAATATAGCTTTTTTCAGCCAAATTCATAATTTTTTCAACCGAATTCATAATTTTTTCAACCGATTTCATAATTTTTTCAAACAATTTCATAATTTTTTCAACCAATTTCATAATTTTTTCAATCAAATTCATAATTGTTTCTACCAATTTCATAATTTGTAAGATTTGTAAGGTTGTGTCAAATCAAGTTTTTGAATCACGTCATTCGTAATTCTATTTCCCTCACATTGTAATTTTTCGAAGAAGGTAAGTTCAATTCTTGTTTCCTTTGCATTGAAGTATATGTTTCCCAAGTAGTTCAGAGCACAGTTGGGCAAAATGTAATTGAAATAAATTCTATGAATTACGATTACACTGTAATTGTAATTGTAATTGTCCCGGGCCGGGATTACATTACATGTTATAATACAATTACTTCATGAATTACGATTACGATATAATTTTTATATGTAATTCGATTACGGATTACATAGTTGAATTACGGATTACTATTTCTTGTAATTTAATAATTCCATTACAATATTTCTACCATTAAATAGGCAAATAAATATCGGAATATCAGTTTTGACCTTCAACATTTAAGTTTTAAGTTTTATATTATTGTTAACGGTTTTGAACTATCGCCATATTTTTCTTTGGGAGAGGAGTGGGGGTTATATTTCTAAATTGAGAACGGCTCGTCCGATTTTAATGAAATTTGATAATTATGTTTCTTTCGTACTTATTAGCGTATATTTAGGGATTTAAAAGTTTTATTAATTAGTGGGGGTGGGGATGGGGACTAGGGGATAATCCTGTATTTGCCACCAGTAACTTTTCAGTGTGGCAGGAGAGGTAGTTTTCCCTGGTAGTTTCGGCCATTTTCCCAAATCGATCTATTTTGATCAACATCAATTGGGATTGTGAGCTTCAGAGGAACTATTGACGTCATAAATAAATTCGAGTCACTTATTCCGTTGTTGTCGATCGAATATTTTTGGGCGAATTCACTTTGGCCTGAGGCACCGTCGAATCCCCATTTCGTCATCAATATTAATTCATAATTATTTAATTTTTATAGTTCTTCTGGAGGTTTTGTTTCCAGAATTCGTTTGGCAGTAGGGTCAAGCAAATTCTGCAAAGGGACTTTTGCGGATGTTTCATTAATTGACATATTTTCAGGATAGCACTGTTTCTTTGAAAGGATTCATTTTTTAATACTTGGAAATACATGGCACCCAAGGTCTTTTAGCGCTTGTCGAATCATCTCGTACTGATATTTTGTCAGGTTGGCCTGGAGAAATATAGCTAATGCCTGATCGGATGACAAAACTTTGGGTGTATCGTGGTCTTCGTGTCTCGCTGCTGCGTTAATCAAGCTTTGTTCGTACGATGCTTGAAGGCTGCGTATTTTATTCCTCTTGCTTCTTTTACCACAATCATCAAAGTCTTTACTTGGTCCCCCAACACATCCTATGGATTCGTCGTCTGGTATGTGAAAAATATATTCATTCTCCATCCATTCGCTGAACCTTTTTCTCCTCCCTCGCCCGGTCCCGATTTACCTTAACTTTTTTTTTCATTAAAATGAGGCAAAAATCTCTGACTTAGAGCTGTCACAAGTGAAGAAATGTTTTCCTCGTCAAATTTATGGTGATTTCGTTGAAGAAAATCGTCGAAGTTTATACCACCCCACAAGCACTCACACAAATCGCGGTACTTAATACAGTTTTAATACAGCTCGTGACTAGACAACGTCAGCAACTGGACTGAACTCGAATTAAAAGTGTTTTGACGTGGGGACATGTATTTTCTGAGCCAATTGGGTAAACAAACAAAGGTGTACTATAATCCTTTCCTTTCTTTGCGGTGTTATGATCGGATAGGCAGATAAAGGCAGATGATTTTTGTTCTAATCTATACTTTAATACGTCTAGTTTGAGAAAATACCTTCCCTATCCCGGAGGAAACCGGATCTTTTTTCGTAGCACTACCTTTTCAAAGTGTTTATGGTAGCCCGTAACTTTAGTCTAGTAACGTGATGAAAAATATTTTTTTGACCAATTCGTGTAATGCGTGGCATATTTAAACATCCTAGAAGAGGAATAAAACATTAGAATTATTCCACTATTTTTCCCATTCTTATACCAAACTCAGAAAGTTAGGTGTAATGTAACCAAAACTTCCATTAGCTTGACTTTAAGCCTCAATAAATGGGGCTAAACATTAGTCCGGATGAAATTTGTGCTATATCTAGATGCAGTGGCTAATGTACAACAGAAACACGAGCCAGATGATCAAAATAAAAAATTTCGAAAAATTGAATTTTTTCCGCACTTGCCCCACTGTGCGTCTGTGGATCCCGAAAATGTATCTCATAAAACAGTTCATCTGTGTTTTACATCTGATTTTGAGCTCACCAGACAGTCCTCCATATACTATGCACCCTTAAGCTGCGTGTATACGTGAGAGTTTTCTGCTCTCGAGTGCGGTAGATCGATCTAGATAGATAGGTAGGGGAAGGTGCTGTACCTAAAGCACAGTTGTACCAGTGGACATTTTTAATATAGAGAGAGTGGGAGGAGAGAAATTGATATGGTTAGGTTGGTAGTGCTGCAAGCATCTCCCTGCAGTTGCACGTGTGTTTTCAAGATTGTCAGATCAACAGTTTTATAAAAATTATTTTTAAGTTTTTTTCTTCCAAATCCTGACCAATCCAACTAGTGATTTTAAATTTTTTAAGTCCTACACTTAGAAATTTTCTAGCCAGTAATATATCATTGGGTTGTCATAACTTCATATGTTTTCATATCAGTTATCACTTACAGGTTTTCCGCACAACATGGCCTTCAGTTGTATCTGTGGACACCATTTCCCGCTGAACCTGTGGACAGATGGTTAAAGTGTCCACAGGTACACCAGATTTTTCTCTTTGTTTATTAATTCATCATTTGAATTTTAAATATTTCGGAAAAATTGTAGGCTTTCCGCGGGATATAAAATGCCTAAATTTGGATACTTACTATTCGTATAACCTTTTTTTTTTTTTTTTTTTTTTTAAGAGGAGACAACTCGCCACTCACTATTTATAACATACTATTTAACTAGTGAAGATTTCACTAGGTGATTTCACAAATTTGATCTTGGCTGATCCATCAAGCGAAGATAGTAATATTTTGGATGAATTAATGAATGATTATGAACAAGGTAAAGAAATTGATCATAAAGAAATATATATATAGATATATAGATATAGAAATTGATCATTCTGAGTCTGGTTCAGGCCGGTAACAGAGACACATCGGTCCCACGTTGGCCTCTTATTACATTTGTTTTTTTTCATCTGTTTGTGCCCAAATTTGACACAAGTGTTAAGTGCGATTACATGGACAGATTTATAGAATTTCAAGCAAATCGCTCGAGGATCTTTGCCAATAATTGAAAGTACAGGAAGCGGTATTTCAGCAAGACCGAGTTCGTTATCAGAAGATAAGTACGGACTTGCAGCCCCCCACCGCGCCTCCGGCCAGCTGTCTAGGGAAGCATTGTGGCACTACGGCAAGGTCAGTGTCAATATTCATAGATATGTAGCTGTCATCCATATCATAGCAGCTATACTCCCTCTCCTGTCACCGAGGTTGTCCAACTTATTAAGAAGATATTGTACCTAATTGTTTTAATGCTTTAAATGTAGTTATTTTAATATCTTAACTTTATTTATTTTAATTTTTTTAACTGCATGTATTTTAGGATTTTACCTTTATTTATTAAAGTTTATTAGTTTGATGTATTTTAAAATTTAACTTTATTTATTAAAATTTATTAATTTGATGTATTTTAAAATTTAACTTTATTTATCTTAATTATTGATGACAAAGAAGAATGTGAAAGAGGAGAAAAATCTAATTAATTTTTTTTTGCTGTAGGATAAGGTTTTATAATTCCCTTTTATAGTTTAAGTGGATATTTATTATCATTAATGTTATTATTGTTGTTTTTTTTTTTTTTTTTTTTTTTTTTTTTCCCTCTTTTTTTTATCAGATTTTAATTTGTTGATTCATATGTTTTTTTTTTGTAAGTATGGAAAAAGGGATAGGTACAATTAGGTGCAATTGTATACTGATATGTATATGTATATAAATGTGTGTGTTTTGTAATATTTTTATCCTATTTATTTATTTATTGATTTTTATAGATCAAAATTATATATTTATTTTAGTACATTAATATCATTGTTGACACTTTTTAGTAGGTATATTTAATAACAAATTTTAAAGATATTTAGCGTTTATTTGATTTTTTATAGTATATGTGAGTATACGTATATGTGCACATTTACGTTGGTTATTTTTTTTTTTTTTTTTTTATTTATTTATTTATTTTTTTTTTTTTTTTTTTTTTTTTTTTTTTTTTTTTTTTTTTTTTTTTTTTTTTTTTTTTTTTTTTTTTTTTTTTTAAATTCAGGGGTCTGAACATGTAAGTGTGTTGGTTTAGATTGACAGGAATTGGCCTAATATGATGCAGGGAACAGATAAACAGAAGGATAACAATTTTGAGATTGGCCAAATAGTATGGGTTTCGAGGACCGAAGGGCTTACTCAGGAAGCGGTTGTTGCCTCCGTGATATCGGTGCCTGCCGAAGGAGGGGGAAAAAAAAATCTGATTAATGTAGAATGGCCTGATGAAGAAGGAGTGGTATTGGGCAAAACGGTTCCTATTGAGGATGTATTCACTAAGCTGCCCAAACCAACCACTAAAACCACGGAGGCGGGTGTCAACCGAAAAGAAAGAGTCTCTCATCCTGATGATACAGTTTGCCCTATTTGTGGCTTGACATTCAAGGGTGAGAGAGGCCTTGGAACCCATATTGCGAAGAAGCATCCAAGGGAGGCCAATAATAATACGTTAAGGGGAATAATTAAAAAGGTGGTGGGCCCTAAAAATGGAGAGGAAGAATTACATGAAATTAAGGAGGGCATTGCTAAATGGTCTGCCACGTTCAAAAATCTTTGTAGCCAAAATAATATGGAAACTGCGGAATTCGATGCAGCGGTCGTTGAGTTTCTCAAGTTTTTAAATAATATTAATGAAGAACTTCCAGGCCCACAGCACCCGGCAGTTAAATTTTACAAATTAAGGAAAAAAAAGAAAAAAAATATAGAAGACAAGGGTGCTGGTAAAACTTCGAATTCGCAGAGAGCGAATAAAGCAGACCGAGGGCGTCGGCAAGAACAATATCAATATGAGATGGCCCAGTACAATTATTATAACAGAAGAAAGAAGGTCGTCCAGACAATAATGAATGCCGATGCCCCTAAGCAATGTCCCTTAAAGGTCACCGAAATCGATGCCCATTTCAGAAACCTCTTTGAGCATGTGAACTCCTGCAAACGTGCGGATTATGAGAAACGTGCCCCGATGCCAAATGTCATGAATCTTGATGTCCAGGCAATACGAAAAGCCATTAAATCTACGTCACTGGACACATCACCGGGGCCTGACGGGGTCTTAATCCGCACGATAAAATTCTATGATGTATCCCACATTATTAAGACAATAGCGGAGATCATGCTGAAGGTGGACTATATACCAGAACCTTTACGTCAAGGGCGCACAATCTTAATTTACAAGGGTAAGGGCGATGTTAAAAATATTTCATCATGGAGGCCCATTACGATATACTCTATTGTGCGCCGAATCATAGAAAAGGTTCTGGACCAGGAACTGAGAAAGCAGGTCACCTTCCATAGGAATCAGAGAGGTTTTATTAGGGGCCTTCCGGGAGCACACGTAAGCGCGAGAATCATTGACGCAGTCATAAAAGACGCAAAAAAATAAGAAAAATGACTGTGCGGTGGTCTTTCTTGACGTTGTTGGCGCTTTTGACAACATTGGGCACGATCACATTGTTAGATCGTTAGAAGCAAGAGGTGTTTCACTGGACCTGAGAAACGTTATCGCTGCACTCCTATCCACAAACAAAATTAAAGTAACTGTTGGAGCTCATTCTACTAGCCAGATCAATGTGCTGCGAGGAGTTCCCCAAGGCGGCCCACTCTCTCCCTCGCTTTTTAACTTAGCTATTGATCATCTGTACCAAGACCTTTGTGATCATGATTTTTCGAGACGATACGGGTACAAGCTGAGAGATGACCAAGATTGTGTGGTCCTCACAGGATTTGCAGATGATCAGGCGGTCTCTGCACGTAATAAGTATGCGGCTGAGAGAATTATAGATAGCACCCAAAGGATACTGGCGGAGATTGGTCTGGCTGTAAATCCACTGAAAAGTATGGGCATTGTGTTGGATGGGGGTGAGATGCAAGCAACGACGCTCTCTCTTGAGAATGGAGAAGTCATCCACACGGCTAAGGAAGACGACTATATTAAATACTTGGGATGCACATTCTCGGGAGAGCTAAGGTTCAGTGAAGAATAAATAGAGAAACTAAATAAAAATTTAGATAAATTAGTAACCTCTTGCCTACTTAAACCGGAACAAAAGCTCAATGTTGTCAATCAATATGTGTTTCCCGGATTGACATATCCTCTCCAGACTGCACCCCTTACAAAGCTCAGCCCTGCGTTGTTGGATGGTATAGATGTGATGATCCGCAGGAGCGTCAAGGCCATTGTCGGACTCCCTTCGAACACCTCAACTGCGATGCTCTACGCTCCGCGAAGGTACCGTGGGTTGGGACTGATCCGCTGTCAATGGGAGGCTCCTCTGCAGCACTGGTCCATTGCTCAGCGACTGTCTAATGTTCCGGACGCTCTGTTCCAGTCTACATTCCATTATGAAAAAGAGATTACTGAATGTGCTGAGAGGCTGGGTGTAGATCAGAGCCACCGAAGCGTGAGAGCTCTACGACGGTCGCTGAGAGAGGGCGCTTTTGAGGAATGGGCCAATTGCAGGTGGCAGGGCGTTGGTGTATCTCATTTTAAGGAGACACCGAAAGCTAATAGATATATTTGTGAAAAACAAATACTTTCGGGGTCTGAATGGACCAACGCCCTAAAACTCAACATCAATTATGCACCCCTGCGTGGAGTCCCAGGTGCCAGCGGGCAGATAGGAGAGGTTGGGTCCCTTTGTCGCAAGTGCGGCAAAGAGTCCGAAACACCAGCCCATGTGCTGGGAAAATGTCCCAACAACTCACTCCTGATCACACGCCGTCACCACAGGGTCAAGAATGAATTGATAAGGCTCCTCAAGAATAAAGGCTTTACCTGCTTTGACGAGGTATACTGCATCGATACCAACGGATCCACGAGGTATGCGGACATTGTCGCGTTTCCGAAGAACGGACGGACAGCGCTGATAGTGGATCCTACTGTAAGGTATGAAAATAATAACCTCGATCAATCAGGTGAAGTAGAAAGGGAGAAAATGGATATCTATGAAAAATGTATCCCTTTCCTCAAAGAGAAATTCCGCGAGACATTCGGTAATAGAGATTTCTCCGTGAAAGGATTATGGTTTGGATCTCGCGGAGTCATTCCGGAAAAAACAAGGAGCTTCTTGGAGGACCTTGGCGTGGAGGTGAGGGAAATAGCGATAATGGCCGAAAATATAATATTGGACTCCCTTGGAATTATTCACCACCACATACATGGTGCATAGGATGGCCCATTACAATTTACAGTTGTTAAATATGTAGTAATTTATCCTATATCTGATTCTATGTGCATATATGTATATGAATGTGTGGTATATATGTGAATAATAGGGGGGGAATAACATAAAAGGAAAAAAAAATGAAGTGAAATAGGAAAAGAAGGGGGGAAAAAGAGAGGAAAAGATAGTAAAAGGAATAAATAGGGAAAGGGAAATAATAATAATAATAATAAATAAGAAAAAAAAATATATAAAAAAAAAAAAATTAAAAAAAAAAAAAAAGTTATTAGTTTGTCTATTATTGGTTTTTCTAGAATTAGGTAGTATTAAGTATATATTATATAACTAAATTACAAATTATATTGTTATCTGTAATTGGATTGATGAGTATGCTGTGTGTGTAGCAACCCAATAAAGTTGGGCAGCACTATGTTTATTGTTAATATGTCTCAATAAAGCATATATCTCTCTTCCTATAGATTATTTATAATTTTAAACCAACAGTATCTGTCCCTAGCCACTTTCATCCAGTTTGTTCCCACTCTTCGGGTAATTTCATCCCTCCACCTCATGTACTGCCTTCCCCTGCTTCTCACTTGGCCGATCGGTGTCCACTCGGTGTTGCTTTTCGACCATCTTTCATCCTTGAAGATAAAATGAAAAGACACTCGCTAGGTGTCCAGCCCACCTCCATTTCAGTTTTTGGGCTTCCTTGCTGAGACTTTTAACTTTTACACGAGTTAGGATATCTCGGTTCTTAATCTTCTCACTTCTTCGGATTCCCGCCATACTCCTTAAAAGTTTCATTTGGATGGTGTCTAGTTTCGCCCGTTCCTTTTTTGTTATTGACCAATTCTGAGCGCCATACAGGATTGAGGGTTAAATACAAGACTGCAGGACTTTTGCTTTTAGTTCTATAGTGAAATTACCCTTAAAGATTTTTCATAAGGACCAGTATTTATGCCATCCTATTTTTATCCTTCTGTCCAGTTCTTTGCTGTATTTTATTTTCTAAAGAAATTTCCTGTCCTAGATATATGAATTGATTTGAGTGTTCTGTTATTTGTTTTCCTATTGTTATATGTTGTTCTTCCGTATTTGTAAATATTTTCGGTTTTGGTAATTTATTTGTAAACCATATTACTCTTATCAATCAGATCATTTTTTATTTAAACCAAATCAGTTTTTCTAGGAGCTAATATACAAATGTCATCTGCAAACCTTAAATTATTTAAGTACCTGCCATTTATTTGAATGCCTCTTGCTTCCCATTCAAATTCCTTAAAGAGTTTATTAATGAGGCAGTTGAAGAGAATTGGTGATAGAGGGCATCCTTGTTTCACTCCTCTTTTAATGCTAAACTTCTTGCCTTCTCTATCAACAGCTACAAAAGCCTCCCCTTTCTGTATATTTCTTTGATTATTTCTATATATAGGAAATCTATTCCTGCTTCTGCTAGAGCTTCCCATATATACTGTTGATTGACAGAGTCGAATGCTTTCATGAAATGGATAAAGTAAATATACAGCGGTATGTTGTATTCAGTGGATTTTTTAATAATTTAATTAATACATTGTAGGTTGTCTATTGTGCTGAATGATGGGCGGAAACCGACTTGCTCTATGTCATGATCTTCATAAATCTTATTAATAATCCTATTTTTAATTATACTGCAAAATATTTTTTTATGTGGTTTGTGTCAGTGAGATTGGCCGGTAGTTTTCTATTTTATCCTTTGCTCCTTTTTTATGTAAAATTATGATTTTACTTTCTTTCCATTCCTCTTGTACTTTCATTTCTTCTAATGCCAAATTGAATATTTTACATAGGGGTTTTGTGATTATATCTTTTGCTTCAATGATGTGTTCATTTGAAATGCCATCGCTTCGGGCCTTGTTCCTTTTTAATTTATTTATCTCCATGTCTACTTCTGCTTCCATAATGCTTAAATCAGAGAAGAAGGTTTCATTTTCTCTGTTAGTATTTTCCCTATGTGCTGTTTCATTATGGTCATACAGCTTTTCGTAATATTTAGAAATTTCTTCAATTATTTTCTGCCTATCGGTTATTGTGCCGAGTGGAGTTGTCAGTTTATTCATAATTTTTTTCTTAAAATAATTGGTTTCTTTTCGAATTTATTTTATTGATCCTGTTTGAGATATGCATGCATTAATAATACCTTCTTCATAGTTAGGTATGTCTAGTTTGATTTTCTTCCGGACCAGTTTTCTAATAGCGGCATTTGCGGACTGTTGATCAGCTGTTTTATTTGTAATGCGATTTAGTTGATCTCTCTTTTCTATTAATTCTCTGGTTTCTATTGCCAGTTTTTTTACTTCTGAATTGTTCCTTCTTGTTTGCCTTTTTCTCTTCTCCTTTTGTTTTACAAGCTTCTTGTAAGTTGTTCTTTTTCCAAATATCCATTTAACAAATCATAAAATTCATCTAATTCTTCTTCAGTGCTCATTGAGGTAGCTGCATGCACCTGTATAAAAGTAGTCTGACTATTTCCGGTTTTTAAGACAAGTTTCGCAATTCTGTGTGAAATAGGGTTAAAGTCCAGTATGTCATGTTTCAGATTTTTGGTAACAAAAAACCCTGTACCAAAGTTGCTCTTGATAGCTGCACTATTTAACAAAATATTTCCATTTTCGGTTTCTGCGATGTTTTCATTATTTCTTCTTATTTCCAATAATCCACTAACATGCCATTCGATATCGAGAAGAGCTTCTTCTAATTCTAATAACCTGTCGTTTTCTCTTAGCGTTCTAGTGTTTAAAGTTTTTATTTTATTTAAAACTTTCCGCTTATTTCCTATTTGCTATCTTGATCCGTTGTTTTTTTTTTTGGGCGAGGATTCTTCCTTTGCTATATCCCAACGTTTACATCCCAACTACTTATTTCGGTCTACGTTTTTATTGGCATTTTTTTAGTTTGTACCAGAGTTTTCGTCGACATTTATTTGTCGTTTTTCATTATTTAAAAAATAGCGGTCTAAACTGACTGGTCTAGGTGTAGCGTGCGACCTTTTTTTTGGTTTTGAATTATTGGGTGAATTTTCTTCCTCACTTCTTTGCCTTTTTGTGATTTTTTCCTCTTTTTCATATTTAAGATCCTGAAGGGAAAACAGCTGGCCATCAATGAGTAGCTTGTCATATTTCATTAACACTTTCTTGCCCTCTTCCTTTTTTTGTTATAGAAAAGGAAATAGTTCGGCTCTTATCTGGCGTATTTCCTTAGGGAAGTCTTCTTTTATCACAATGTTTTGGAAAGATTTATGTTTTACAATTGTTTTTTTGCTTTTAGAATATCGATCTTGAGTAAAATTGATGATAATTTTACAATTGTTATTTAGGAATTCCTGATAGTTCTTATTTGTATTATATCATATTTTCCTCTCTCGATATTTAAATAATTTAAAATCATATTAATTTCTTTTATTTTTTCGAAACAGTTTTCTGCTTTCAGATTAAAAAATAAAAGATTTTGTTTTCTTTCTTGTGAAGGTGTATTTTCTATTTCATTAACTTTAATTTTTATGTCTTCTATTTCTCCACTATTTGCTTGATTGGCTTTGTCTACTTTATTTTCTAGGACGTCTAGTTTTTCTAATTTTTGTTTTATTTCGTTTAATTTGTCTTCCATTTTAACTGTTTAACGATGTTTTTATATTTATATTAACAAGAGTGGAAATACAACGGAAATAATAAACAGCTGGCTAGGCAAGTGATAAAAGTATTAACAAGCTGAAGTATAGCAATAACAGTTCAAGTTATCTTGCAAAGTAATAACAATGTAGGAGGTGGGGATTGATCATGCGCAGTAATGGCTATATTGAATTTACCTGTGTAAAACGTTTATGATTTTTCAAATTGTGTAATATCCACAGCAGGTTTCTCTCAACCTAACTTCTTACACTAGTAGGAGGATTGACAAAATGTCACTGTAACAAGTTTCACTGCGAAATTTAAATTATAAACCACATAAATATCCAATAATCACTGTCCCGATCTTTACTCTATGACGGACAAAGCCGAACTCCATGAAATTGAAATAAGAGATATCAAAAGAAAATTACCACCGTCATCTTTTATAACTGGCACTGGGAGATTATGTAAACAATTACATTTTTCTACATCTTTTCATGGATACGATCTCAAATGATTCGATTATTTTCCATAAAAAAAAGTCTGTGACACTCGTGAATAATAATTATAGGTATATAAAAGATTTATTTATTGTTAAAAGGTTTCAAAATAAGTTAAGTTTCTATTTACTTTCATGCGCTAAATTTATTGTTTCCAACTTTCTAGTTGGCCTTATAGTTCAATAATATCAAGTCGACTTTCTTATTTAAATATTATATTTTGTTTAGTACATTTAATAAAAAATTATTGCTGATGTGTTTCTCTAAATATCATTTCAATTATCCCTATAAACCTATGAAGAAATGAATGTCCATTGGTACAACCACTAGTGTCCACCGGTACAAAGGGGGAAGGTACCTATGACACTAATCAGGAAGTTACAAAACATTGTTTCCTGTAAAAATAAAATTACTTTTCAAAATAAAGACACCAGGGTTCGACAGCCCCTTAAATTTCTTATCTAATGGTGCAATAATCACTCAGATAAATAAAACACCGAAAACTAGTAGGGGAAAATGTAAGATGATACCAAAAGTTGTCGAGTACTTAGTGGTAATGAATCGCGGTAATGTAAAAGTTATTTCATCATAAAAATTGATTTACTCGTGATTTGGGAAATATGATTATTCTAAGAAAGATTTTGCTCAAATGTTACTCCAAGGTTTTTAATCGAATTTTGAAAATGAATTGGACGGTTTTGAGGGAAACCAGTGGATAGTAGGGAAGGGCTTTTGGGTGAGCTTTGAACAAATGAGTATTGTTTTGGTTTTTTTTCTCTTGATTCAGAATCAATCATAATGCTATCCATGTCTTTCTGGAGGTTACGAGTCACCTATAGCATGCCTGAAGGATAAAAGGATAAATATATTTGGAAGTCATCGGCATAAAGATGATATTGGAGTGGTGGATGCAATTCGGTAATTATCCATATTAATCGCGAGAGTAGTAGTGAAGATGAGTGAGGTTTTCCTGAGTGAGGTATAATCACTGTTTGGGAACGGTAAGATAAAAAGGACTTACGCCAGTGCTCTATTAGATATTACTAGGTTATGAAGTTTGGAGAGGAGGATTGAATGGCCAACAAAATCAATGCTATGGCTATAACCGTCCAATATGTTTATAAGTAATATAAAGAATTAAAATTAGGTTTAAATCCCACAAATTAAAATAGAAAAACCATTGTCATCTATATATATATATATATATATATATATATATATATATATATATATATATATATATATATATATATATATATATATATATATATATATATATATATATATAGGTATATATTATGTAAATTTTATTAATTTGATTTAATTATTCAATTGTTCTACATGCAGTTCTACAAATTTTGTTTATCATTACTACAATTCTATCAAATAATACATTTTATTAAATTAAACTAATCATTAATAAAAATTATACCTTTTGTAACTCAATTAAACTTTATCTTTTAGTTTAATTTTTAATTTTAATTTTTATTATTTTGTTTTTATTTTTTTATTTATAGGACCCAAGACTTGAAGTCCTATACTGGCCTAGGTGGGAAAGTCAAGATTCATTTGGTGGGTCCGCCACGAAATAAATTTTAACCCGCCCAGGTGGGATTCGAACACACGACCTTCTGGTTACTAGCGCGCTGAGACCCTCGCCCCAACTCTCTCGGCCTTTGAGTCCCCTAGTTTATTATTTAAAATAATAAAACGAAAAAAGAAGCCTGTTTTGTTTTGACTGCGAACGCCCTATTTAAGGTCCCAGTGTGCCACGTGCCAATGTAGTTTTACTTCATAACTACTTAAATTATTATATTTTATAATTATAGTTGATTTTTAAACATTTATAAAGTGATTTTTACGCTTTTTTAATAAACTGCGAGTCAACAAATTCCACATAATTAATATTTTAAATCGTCTGGCTAAAAGTTTCATTTTTTTTAATGTGATCACTTTTCCACTTACTTTAACCACGGCATATAAAACGTATTAAGATTATTTAAAATATTAATTAAATAGAATATAGGATTATTTAAATATATTACAAAGCTATTTTAAATTTACGAATCTTTTTATTAACAAGATTTATATCCGCCCTATTACGTGTTGTATTCGATAGAGTAAAGGTCTGATGTTATTTTTAATATCTTTCTGAGAAATATAGTCTATCCATCGCAGAACTAAAAAATAATTTATCTAAATTGAAAGGTTGGTAATTTTTTTTTTTCTTTAAATACTGCTAGCTTCTATTTTATAGCTTTAAAAAATCCTAATAGGTTTTGTATACCCTGGCTAAAGAATACGACGTCGTAAACACCTAAACAAAAATGAAACTTGTAAATGAGAAAATTAAAAAAAATTACATGGGAAATTTGCACGACAGTATATATTGAAATAATAGACTGTAACTCTATATTTTAAGCCTTATAATATAAAACGAAGTGGCTACTAGATAGTTTTCGGTTGTTTTTATTAGAACAGCAGCCACACGCGATGTTATAACAAGAAGTAACAGTCAGAAGTAATCATTGTGACTTAGGAGATGTAATGCCGTCACCCGCTACAAAATCCAACCAAAGAAATGATGTAATTATTATTTTATTTTTTTTGTAAACAATTTTATTTGAGTTCATAAAAAAAGAAAACAGTGATGAACGTTGCCTGGTGCACTGCTTGGTACCGCTAGAACATCCTCTGATTTGACCTGGAGATAACGAAAACTTGTTACGAGTTCACTGAGTCATAGTTCAATGGCATCTGGAGTGGTTTTCGCTATTATTATATAGTGAATTTCCAGAACATTATAGAAGTTGTTCCTTGTCTTATTATATTCTTACGTGTCTTGTAACCCATTAAAATAATTGCATATTGTAATGATATGAAATATATTTTAACATAGTCTGTGATGCTATAAACGGAAGTATAATAAGTATATTGACAGGCGAAAACATTCCACCAAAAGTCCCCATTTTCTTTACCGGGGCATATAAAACGCATTAGGATTATTATAAATAATAATTAAATAAAAGTAAGCAGTATGAAAATAAACAACATAAAATTACGAAATTTTAAATTATATGATTCATGTATTAGTATTAAATTGAATAGACTATATCTCTAAAAAAGTAATTAAAAATCACATTAGATATTTACCCATCGAATGCAAGACGTAATTAATGCAAGGGACGGATATAAGCGTTATCAATACAAAATTGCGTAAATTTAAAATTTGTTGGTAATATTTTTAAATACTGCTTCCTGGCCTTAGTTCAAGTCCTGCTGAAGGTAGAAAATTCATTTTCTACTTGTTCAGTCGTTGATCGACTTCAAGGTTAGGTGACCCTCATGCGACTCTTGATCAGAGAAAAAACTTGGCGGTTGAGAGAGCTATTGTCAAAACCTTCTCATTTTTCCAATGCTAGCCTAGTAACAGTACATCCTCAATAAAGTCATGATGGTATGGATTTTTTTACGTCGTCCTATTAATAGTGAAGTGTGATTGATTTAAAATCTTCCAAGAAACTCGTAAAAAAATCTAGTATGTTTGGGCAATACGGTATTTTAAACTGTTAATATAATGCAAATAAAAGAAAAGAACAACTAATAATTCTTGTTTTTCTCTAGTCATCAGTAATTCCATGACTCTTTCCTTCTTGATACCCTCTTCTCATTATATCCTACCTCTAATGTTGATGCATTAACCTTGAAATTATCTTTGACAACCCGTATATCTAACCTCTAACTCAACTACTGATAATTCAAACGTTCCTTCAAGCATTATGTGTTATGTCGGATTATCACATATTCCCATAATATATACAGTAGAACCTCAGTAATCAGCCTTCCGCTGGACCGACTCTCCGGGTAATTCGATTTTTTTGCGATTCTGATCTATTGGATTGAATTAAAAATTGATATCTCTGAAACTGATGAATGGCCGGCAAACGTTGAAAAAAAGGACCATACTTGTGATGAATCAACTGACGAGGATATTATATTTACCGTTTCTAATACATCGGAATAAAAGAAAATGAAAAAAAAAGAAGAGGAATATTCAGAGCAACCAAAAATAAGTCAAGTCTTTGCAAAGGAAGCTTTTGAGATTGGATAGTATTACTTTGAGGTGCACGATGATTACAGATCTGGTGATATTTGTATGCTCAAGATATGGTGAGATACATTTACCTAAAGCCCGGGAATGAGGTATACGTTAAAAAATAAAATAATAACTTTAATAAATAACCTTTATATTTTGTAATTTTTTCTCTAAAAAAAAAAATTTCTCTAAAAATTATAACTTACATTTTTATTTCCGTAATTTTTAAAAGTTTTATATTTTAAAGTTTAATATATAAAATTCATATATAATGAATATATATATATATATATATATATATATATATATATATATATATATATATATATATATTCTCTTCAAAAATAAAAAATATATTTATAAAATATTTATTAAAAAAGAATTTTTTCATAATTTAATATATATATATATATATATATATATATATATATATATATATATATATATATATATATATATATATATATATATACTTCAAAATCGGTACTAGACTACAGGGTGTCCCGAATTTAAATGGCAAAAATCTTCAGGAACTTATAGGAGACCGAAAAACTAAGATAAAAAGTCCTTTAGAGATTTTCGCTGCTCGTCGTTTTTTATGCTTAGTTTTAGAGAAAATCGCAAAAAAAAAAAAAAAAAAAAAAAAAAAAACAAAACCAAAAATGTTACAGGTAGCGATTATCACCTTTCAAAGTTCGTCAGGCTAGGGAGTGAGATATGTAAACACTTAATGTTATCCTTTACATTCTTTTATTTGTTTACATTTAGGCTTCCTTCTAGGATCATAATTCCTAAATCAGTCTTTAGTCAGTTACTGAGATATTTTTGGGTGGATAGCATCAGCCACAATGCCGCATACATATTGAATACGCTGATATGATTTTTGTGTTTGGTTTCTGTAACGGTAATGCTTTAGAAGCGGTGCCGCAAAACCCTTATCCATTCTCCTTTGGAATGCGAATGGTATTCGCAACCACACTGACGAACTTACATCCTTGCTTCATTACAAAGAAATCGATGTAGCTTTAATAACAGAAACCAGACTGACCAGTAAACAACGTTTCAACATACCACAATACCAAACATACCGAACAGACCACCCTGATGGTAGAGCCCATGCCGGAACTGCTGTCATCATCCACCATTCCCTCTCTCGCCATGTATTTCCTTTACCAGCAAATGAATTCCCGCAACCCACAGCAGTTGTTATCAAAACATTTTTCTTTCCCGTCACGATTGCAGCGGCCTACTGCCCCCCAAATAAACCCATTTCCACATCCCACTTCCTATCATTAGGTCATCGCTTTCTCCTTGGTGCTGACTTCAATGCTAAGCACCAGCAATGGGGTTCAAGAACCACCAACTCCCGTGGACGAGCATTACAGTCAGCACTTAATTCCCGAAGATCCAATTTTATTTCTCCCGGCACTCCTACCTATTGGCCCACGGATCCAAACCGAAACCCAGACCTTCTTGATTTCTTCATCCATTCAGGATTAGGGCCTCTCCATCACTCCATAGAACGCCTGGATGACCTTTCCTCAGATCATAGTCCTTTAATTCTAACCCTTTCTGTCTCTCCAATCCCAAAACCTCCTTCCCCATCATTTATAAGAGGGCCAGTAGATTGGAACCTCTTCCGTCAAATAATATCCGACACTATAGACCTCAGAGTATCCCTAAAAACCTCCCAAGACCTTGACATTGCAACCGATTCCTTCACAAACATAATACAGCAAGCAGCCTGGGCTGTATCCTCACTTCGTTTCCTTCCCAAAGTTCGAAAAGAAAATCCTTTACCTCAAGATCTACTGGGCCTTATCCAATCTAAACGCCATGCTAGAGCCATTTGGCAAAGAACCTGGCATCCAGATAATCGGAAATCCTATAATTACCTTACCAAACTCCTTAAAAAAAATATGGCTACCTTCAGATCAAAAACCTACAATTCGATCAATCAAAATCAAAAATGTGTTGGAAAATTCTCGCAGGCTGTAAAATCTGATCGGGATCTCCTCCTCTTATATCACCACTCATTAAGGGTAAAAATAAATCTTCACTAAATGTCATAAGAAACAAAAACACCTTTAAGAAAAGAAAAGGGTCTTGGAAGGCTAGCTTGCTTTGGTCAAAAAACACTGGAAGACCATGAGGTCTTGAACAAAGAAAAAGTGTACAGGAAAGCAGCCAGTAGAAGAATGAGGAATTTTCCTGTAGGGATTAACGCAGATAAGGGCAAGTTACCTAGAGATCTATAGAGTGCGTCAATATACGGTATGTTACAGTTTTTCTCCTTCCCCCCCTCACAAAAGCGCCGATTGGCGCGAACATACCGCCCACCAAAATTGGGATGTTGCCCAATTTTATTCCAAAAGGTTATACAATGAAAATGGTGGGCAGGCAGCAACAAATTTACACAATAAAATAAAGGGAAGGGAAAGGACGCACAACTTGAGTAAGGAGTAAGATAAAGACAAAAAAGTAAAAATATTATCACTTGAGGTACGCATGATGATATAGAAGGATCAATACAATTAGGATTGATGAATTAAATGCCACTTCTATTGAGATTATTTTATTTGAAAACTAGTTTCGAATGCTAAACAATCATCTTCAGTTCTTCGAGGTAACTAAAACACTGTGTTTTAGTTACTTTGAAGAACTGAAGATGAATGTTTAGCATTCGAAACTAGTTTTCAAATAAAATAATCTCAATAGAAGTGGCATTTAATTCATCAATCCTAATTGTAAAAATATTATAACATGAATGGGAGCACAATTATACAATGTAAAGAAAAGGAAACAGCCCAACTGGGCAACAATTATATAATGTAAAGAAAATAAAACAGTACTCCTGGGTAAACAATTATGCATAATAAAGAACATGAACTAGCATAACTGAAAAACGATTATACAAAGCAAAGAGAAGTCATTCCGGAAGCGGAATGAGCTTTTTCACAGATCTAGTGAGAGTGCTAGTAGATTGGCGCGAACACCCATCTTTCTTCACTCTCCTCTTCAGATAACTCCCTCTGGACTACTACTAAAAGAATCCTTAAATATAAACCTACCTCCCATCCACTCCGACGCGAAGATGGTTCATAGGCGGCTTCTGACAAGAACCGAAGAATTCGCCCAGCACCTATCCAGCATATTTCCTCCCCATCCTGAATCTAATCCCAACCACACAAGAATGGTTCATGAATTTCTAGATTCACCGATACCTCTCTCCTTACCTCCTAAAGCAATAAACCCCTCTGAGGTCAAATTCAAATGAAAAGCTCCTTCTTAAACGAATCCTACCCATCCTTGAATCGCAAAATATTCCTTCACACCAGTTTGGATTCCACCCTAGCCATTCCACTATCCAACAAGGCCTGAGAGTATTGCTCCGCCGCATTTCTGGATATAGCGCAAGCTTTTGACCGGGTATGGCATGACGGTTTGCTCTTCAAGCTCAAAGCCCAGCTACCGCAATCACTATTCCTAGTTCTTCGATCCTACCTCTCTAACCGTTCCTTTCGAGTTCGCTGCGGAATGGAATACTCTAACTGCTACCAAATAGGGGCAGGCGTTCTACAAGGTAGCGTTCTATGTCCAGTTCTGTATATCCTCTATGCTGCAGATATCCCTACCACTCCTGATACTTTCCTTGCAACATTTGCTGATGACACTGCTATCCTTTCATCCCATTCAGATCCTTTAATAGCTTTCTATAATCTCCAAAACAACTTATCCTTGATTGAAGACTGGTGCGATGTTTGGCGGATCAAAGTTAATGAAACTAAATGCACCAACGTAACCTTTACCCTCCGCCAAAAATCCTGTCTTCCTATCAGTTTCAATGGTATCCCACTACCTAAAGCTGACACAGTTCGGTATCTTGGCTTCCACTTACGTCCAGAGACAAAAGACTTACGTGGAACCCTCATACCCGACTCAAAAGACAAGAACTTGACAGACGCTTCAGCCAATTGTATAGACTACTAAATAGGACATCCCATCTTTCCATTGAAAACAAAATTCACATATACAAAACCACCATTAAACCTATTTGGACTTACGGACTTGAACTATGGGGGACAGCAAAAAAGTCTAATATCAAACGCATTCAATCCTTCCAGTCCAAAATCCTCCGAACTATAGTAAATGCTCCTTACTATGTTTCCAACAAAACCCTACATAATGATCTGAATATACCATACGTCCTCGACCTCATACCTCTTAAATTTTTAAAATTCCATCGCAACCTTTCTTTCCATCCTAACCCTCTGGCTCAATCACTATCCAGCTCAACACATCCTGATAACCCCCCTCGCAGATAAAAACGGCAATGGCCCCGAGATCTATTTTAAATATGTATATATGTTGGAGTTCTGGCACTGGCCAGCTTCTCTACCCATGTCCTGAGTGAATGACATTGCGCTCTCACTCAGCCTCCACTGGGTTTTCTTTAACTCCAGTGACGCAGCTGAGACGAGAAGAGCTGAGACCTCTCTGCGCCGTGCCTGTCCTTCCATGAGTGGAGAGGCAGGGTCGGTTGGGAGATCCTTTGGATGAGTGTGTCTTGTAAATAAATTATGAATGTAGTTTTAACTTTTAATTTAATTTAGCTTTATTTTTAGTTTTACTTTTATTCAATTTATTTTCATTTTATTTTATTATTATTATTTTGTCTTATGTGTGAATATATTTTTTTTTTATATTCATATATTTCACTTGTATGTATATTCTATATTGCATATTGTTTATATATATCAGCATAGCTCTTTTTTGTTCTATTTAATTTAATTTTTTCTTTTTAATTTTATATTTTTATTATTTTTTTTTTCTTTCTTCTCTTATTGTACATATTGTGCGAATGTAATCATGAAGTCATCAATATTACTTATTGCCCACATTTGTGGCAGATTGTAATAATTCCTTAATAAATGATTGATTTAAAAAAAAAAAAAAGAAGCGGTGCGGGAGTATGCGCGCCGATTTCCAAATAGAAGAGTGCCTAATCGACGAGTCTTTTCGTTAACTTTTAATAGACTACGAGAGACTGGGTCATTCTTAATACGTAATGAAGGCGAACAATTCCAGGCAGCAATAAGAGCAGATTATCGGAGAAGTTGTGTCCTACGCCACTTCGATAACAATCCTGAGACTTGAATCCGAAGAGCATCTGCTGCATTAGCAATATCACGGCTAGCAATATGGCGAACTTTGAAAGGTGATAATCGCTACCCATACCATCTTCAAAAAGTTCAGAATTTATCACCTCAAGATTATGTCAAGAGATTGAATTTTAGTAACTGGTTTCTTGCCAAATACGCCATCATAATTTATTTCCATTAAAAATTATATGGACCGATGAAGCTACCTTTACAAGAGGAGGAATTGTTAATCAAAGAAATTATCATGTATGGGCTCTTGAAAATCCCAGAGCTATTTGAGAGAATAGGTTTCAGCATGAATTTGCTATTAACGTTTGGCTTGGAATTTGGAACGGATTACTGGTGGGACCATATTTTTTACCTGGAAGATTGAATAGAGAACATTTTACACATTTTTTGGAGAACGACTTTTCTAATTATTTAGATGACATTCCCTTACAGCAGCGGATTGAAATGAGGTTCCAGCTCGATGTATGTCCAGCTCATTATAGCAGAGTTGCTCGAGCTTGGCTGGATATAAATTATCCACAACGATGGATTGGACGTGGAGGAGTAGTACCTTGGCCACCCAAATCATCTGATGGATTTCTTCGTATGGGGAACCTTGAAGCAGAAAGTTTATTCGGTGTCAATCAACTCAAGAGAGCAATTAAGAGACCGAATCATAGATGCAGTGCACCAAATGTCATCAGAACAATGTTTAACTGCAATTTATCAAGTGAGTGCTAGATGTAATGCTTGCATTGGTGCAAGAGGACAACTTTTTGAGCAATATTTACATTAAAAAGAACATAACATAAGTATAAATGTTTTGTTTCTTTTTTTGCATTTTTCTCTGAAACTAAGCAAAAACGAGCAAATCTCTAAAGAACTTTTGTCTTAGTTTTTTGGTCCCCTATAAGTTCCTGAAGTTTTGCCATTTAAATTCGGGACACCCTGTATATCTATCTATCTATCTATCTATCTATCTATATATATATATATATATATATATATATATATATATATATATATATATATATATATATATATATATATATATATATATATTAGTAGTCTTGAATAAGATTAAATAAACCACAAACTGAATAATAGATAAATAAGTTTTGAACCAGTTGAAAATAAGAAGAGTTGAAAATAAGCAGTCTAAAACAGGTATTGCAAAAATAAAATAAACTTTGAACAAAAATATGAAATTAAGGCTTTCCCGCGACTGGTACAAAGAGCGGTGAGAACAGTGGTCCAGTAAAATAAAGCTCCAAAAGTCTGTTTTCAAGAAAAAACTGCCGAACTTTTATTCTAAACGCATCGTTATGTTTTTTGGGATGCTGAATCTGAATCTGAAGTTTACTACCACGGCAGACGTCGGCTTCATAACCAAAATCGCAAAAAAACGTCCAAAATATCGGTTATTTTCGCTATTTTACCTATAACACGAAAATGAAGTAGAGAAGAAAAGAAAGTATTTAAATATTAATTATAGCTAGCATTATAACCTATGAACCTATCAGTTATACCGAAAATAACCGATATTAGTATGAAGCCGACGTCTGCCGTGGTAGCAAACTTCAGATTCGGATTCAGCACCCCAAAAAACATAAAGATGCGTTGAGAATAAAAGTTCGGAAGTTTTTTCTTGAAAACGGACTTCTGGAGCCATATTTTACTGGACTACTGTTCTCGCCGCTCTTTGTACCAGTCGCGGGAAAGCCTTAATTTCATATTTTTGTTCGAAGTTTATTTTATTTTTGCAATACCAGTTTTAGACTGCTTATTTTCTTAAAATTTTTTTTCTCGATTTGCGGCGAAACGGTGCCCTGGATTAAAAAATTCACCGGTATAAAATAGATTCAAAATTTGATTTTCTATCGAAATCCGTCGTAAAAAATACCACATCCCATTGGGATTTCCAAAGTTAGGGTCGCTGGAGAAGGTAGGAAAGCTGACTATAACCTGAAAAGAAACTTTATTTGACTCAGTTAAGACCCTCTGAGTTTCGTTTCAAAATTTCAAAAACTGTGGGAAAAAAAGGGGGTGGCCATCGAATATTGAACAACCTCTATAAGGAAGGACAGACCTGCAGTTCTATTGAGGATTTTACTTACAATATATTCTTCAATGAAGGAGTTACATATATTGATAAATAATTGTATTATACAAAGCATTTACTCATCTTTATTAATAGTAAAAACATGTGACATGTTTCGGGAAACAAGGTCCCATCAACAGACTTTATAACAATCTCTTGGTGTTAACACACCGTGTCAGTTTCATTTACATTTTTTCTTTATGTCTGTTTTTTTTTATAAATTGATTTGCCTTCCACAGTTGATTAAATTGGACGTTCTTTCTCTTCCAGGAGCGATGGGCTCGCGGTCGACGTCGCAGAGAAGAGGAAGGCCAAAGCACAGACTACGCGGCGGATAACTCCTCTGAACAGAGCACCCCCAAGACCCAGTCCCCAAGGCACAGACAAGTGACCGGTACGTCCATTTTACTTGATTTTTTATGGATTGTGATATGAAAAATAATAAATATACATAAAATTATTTTTGTTTTATATGCTTACATTTATAATCATACTTGGAGTATTTTGAATATGATAATTGTCTTTAAAAAATTTAAAATTAGTAGAATCATTCGTATGTGATAGTTATGCTGCTTGATACTTAAACAACCTCGCTATAAATGGAGTGTAATTGTCATGATGAAACTTTTTTTGAGATCTGCGGTCAAAATGATTGACATACAATCGAGTAAGTAGTATACTCGTGATATGCAATAACTCGTATACAGCCGACCCCTGTAGCGACTCAAATTCATCATTAACGAGTGAACCTCACGACTACATTTTCACCCCTACCATTATGACTGGTTTTTAACCTTCTTCCCTTCCTTGCAGTTCGGCTAAAAAGGGTTTCGGCGATCAGCGTAGGCGTGGATAATTAATTACTAATAGCATTCATTCACAACCTTTCCTACCATCCCAACCCTCTTTCTAACCTCATCCATTATCCAGTTCCACCCAGACATACTGATAACCCACTGTTCAAATGTTTACTGAAAGATCGTGATATTTTCCGATGCGACTCCTCAAAACTCGCATCGGCCTTTAGGTAATGGACTGTATTTAAAACTATAAAAATAAGTGTTCTCAATCTTGGGAAAACCTTACTCAGAAGATGACCGAACCAAATATTACAGATAAAATCACTCACGTCGATGTAGCCACCGATGTACTTCCGCGACTTCTCGGAGGCCTCCAAGAGAATCGCGGGCGGAGGAATGATTCCTGCAGGCTGAAACACTCGGTCAAGATATCTTCCTCTCAAATCACCACTCATTAGTTGGGGATACTATGTCTTTATTAAATAACATAAAAAAAAAAAACACCTTGAGAAAAAACTTTTGGAAGGCTAATCTTAGCCTTGGGTATAAAAAGGCAGGAAGACCATAGGGCCTTGGACATGAGGTTAGGCAATTGTACTGGTTCAGAAGACAACGCTAGAGAGAGTAAGGCCTACCTATTCCTGTTCGGATTAGTGGATGCGATAAGAGCTAGTTACCTAGGAATTTTTATAGAGTGCGTCTATGAACGATATACTACACTTTTCTCCTTTCCCCCCCTCACAAAAGCGCCGATTGGCGTGAACATAGCGCCCACCAAAATTGGGATGTTGCCCAATTTTATTCCAAAAAGTTATACAATGAAAATAGTGGGCAGGCATCAACAAATTTATACAATAAAATAAAAGGAAAGGAAAGGAAGCTCAACTTGAGTAAGAGTAAGATAAAGACAAAAAAATAAAAATATTATAACATGAATGGGAGCACAATTATACAATGTATAGAAAAGGAATCAGCCCTACTGAGCAACAATTATATAATGTAAAGAAAATAAAACAGTACCCCTGGGTAAACAATTATACAAAATAAAGAACCTAAAATAGCACAACTGAAAAACGGATATACAAAGCAAAGTAAAGTCATTCCGGATGTGGAATGAGCTTGTTCACTGGTCTGGGGAGAGTGCCGCTAGAGGTCTTAAGAGTGGCCACTCGAGATACACCATCAAGCCCAGGCTTGAGTTCGGAAAAGCGAGCTATAGGCCAGGAGAGTGAGGAGCTGTTCAGTCCCTTGCTCACAACAACGTCGCCCTGTTTCTTGGTTCCACAGCGGCGCTTGGAATTTGAGGTCCACTTATAGCGTTGTGAATTATAATTCAGAACGGCGTTGTCAAGTATGCCGCCCACCCTGAGGACCCCCAGGCTATCGAGGAAAGGAGTACGGCTGCAGAGCGGCTTTGCAGGATTATCGGGACGGATATTAAGAAGAGACCCAGAGGAATGTTTAGAGGTAAGGTCAGGTTCATTTGTGATGAGCACAATGGGTGTAGACTTAAGATCTGGTATTGGTTTAGTACTTAAGTCGGTGTCACGATAAGGAGGAGGCCAATGTTCCTGGCAATTGGTCAGAGAGGAGGAATCTTGAGTCCCTAAACTCTTATTTAAGTTTAAGGAATCATCTAGATTATCAATTTGTATTTTCTGAGGAAAATTATCACTATTTAGTCTGTGACTTCATGTATTACTCCTAATAAAAGGGTCAATGTTTTCTGGAATGTCGGAAACATTTGAGTCTTTGTGGTCTGTACTCACGGGTGGTTCAAATGGGATATTTTCAATATTTTCAGTTTCCGAAGAATCATGGAAATCTCGGGAAATTTGGCAAACAGACATTAACGAAGTGGCTGATTGATTTAGTGATAGGGTCTGGATAGGGCCTATGTTTGCCCAACCAAAAATAGTACTGACAGATATTGGACGGCTTTTTTGACCCAATTGGTCCCGGGTCGATGACGGGTGATCCCTCGGACGGGAACGTTACCTAAATGAGTATCGAAAATACGCGCACGAAAGGTACCTAGAAGTGAAGTCACGTGATTACCGGAAGTAATACAACTAAGAGGTAGTAAGGAATCAGCTGGTGATTGACCAGCGAAAGAGGATGCTTGTTCACTAGATGTGTGATTAGCATGATCAGATGCGCGATTAGGCGCGGAATTCAAATGCACATTTGAATTTACAACTTTGGAGGGATGCAAAAGAAACACCGTTTATGTTTCTTCAGAATTTCGATTTTTTGATCTCGAGTAAGAGGAGCAAACTCGAAACAGGAAGATAAAAAATGCGGCTTACGGCAAAAAAAAAACATTTAAAATTAGACGAATTAGATGGTACCGCCCGAGTTCTATTCGATTCTGGTGAAGGAGCAGGACTAGTGTTGACAATTAGTGAATTAACTTTAGGGTTTCTTTTTTGATTGAGAGGGGGAGAAATAATCTCCAGCGTTTTAATTTGCTTGGTAACGAAATTTAGCTAATCATCAAATAGAGGGACCGATTTTTCAGAATGTTGATCCTCGAAAGCTTTGGAAGTGCGGGAATCTAGGTTGTTTAATGACAAGGTCAACAAAATAAAATTCGCCAAATCATCGGTAGGTAGCGCCTTGATAGTCTGCACCGAATTCTGATGTGTTTCTGGGAAATTCTTTAAATTACTTAATGAATTTGAACTGATGGGCTTAAAATGCAAAATTTTGTGTAAATATGCTTGAGCTAATCTTCTGGGATTTTGGTACCTGTTTACTAGTGCTGAAAAGTCAAGCTGGTAATTTACAGTTGTAAGTTGAAAATTGGTGATGACTGAAAGAGCACTCCCCCTTAAATTGGACCTTAGAAAATGAAACCGTTGTATGGGGCTTAGAGACGGGTTGTCGTGAACAAGGGATGTGAACAGAGAGAAAAATTCAGGCCACTGTTCTATGTCGCCTGTGAAAGTTGGCAAGTTAATTGGCGGTATGAGAAACCACCCTGAGACATTTGACTAGGGCTGGCAACTGGTGTTGAGGTTATAATGGGTTCTTCTTTTTTTCAATTGAAAGAATTTAGCCTTAATTTTGTGTAATATATCATTAAAGGCTATAGCCAGAGCTTGGGTATCTACTTGGTTTTGTTTTTCGAACTAGGAAAAATGGCTGACTATAGCGTCGGTTGTAAATTGATAGATTATTGGATATTACGAAATTTGAATAATGGGTAAAATGACAATGGTAATTTTTTAAATATGTATTATTGTAGCAAAGGCTAGTAGCATCTCCACCTATTCCCTCAGCGACTGTACTAAAGTGCTCTCCCTCAGGTTTCACTAGGTTTTGCCATCAGGGACACAGCTGAGAGAGCAGAGCTGGGATCTCCTTAGATTTGGATTGTCCTTCCAAAAGTGGAGGGACGGGATTGATTCGAGGGGAGTGTAAATTGTATTTATATCCTTGTATTTTGGGTTGGTAGGATACGGGACGAATTAGAAGGTTTAGTGGAGCCCTAAAGCTCAACTACATATGTCAAAATAGTTCTAATTACTGTCATTTCAATTAGTCTTCAATAATTAATTGGGAGCTTTGAACGCAGGTCTAGTAAATGGAGTATTCGAAAACGATTAGCTGTTTCTAGTCGTGTGTGTAGATTCCAATTAAGACGTTTGTTCAGATTTCTAAGATAAAAGTAAGTTAAGACCACTCCAACATTAACTGGACAAGCGTTCACAGCTCCCGAATAATTACAAAAGACTTATTTACAGGAATGTAATTATACCCATTTGAACACACAGAGTCGAGCTTTGGGGCTACACTAAACCTTCCAATTACTCTCGTATACAATCCTTACAATTCAAAATCCTTTGTAGTACCTTTAATGCTCCTCATTATGTCACAAATGTACTTATCCATAACGATCTAGATATCCGATATGTTATAAATCCTTCCATGACAAGCTACAAACCCATTCTAAGTCTCCTAACTTGCTTCTTTTCCCGATAACCCTCCGAGGCGTCTTAAAAGAAGATTGTCTGGAAACATTCTAATATAGAACAGTTATTGAAGTACCACTAATGGTTAGTTCCTTACAAGTTATCGACATGTAATTGTAAACATTTTACCGTACATTTGCTTATTGCGAATAATGTATAGAGTTGTAAATATTAATGAAGTATAAATAAGTAAAAATAAAACTATGTTGAAATAAGCAAAAGAAATATATCTTTGTCTGAGAACGCGTACACTGAGTAAATATAAAACTGAATGTATTCTTTATAATTCACTATATTAAATTACAACTTAAACACCCTATTTATAAATTCTGAATTAAGATTTAATTTGCTAAATATATAATCGATTAAAGGAGAAATAAAATTAAAAATCTAGTATTTAATTGAGATTAACATATCTTTTTAAATTAAATAGTGAAACTGATATTTTCACATTAACATTTTCGGCTTGTGACAATTTGGGAGCAATGTACTGCTTGTAATTCTATACTTATTAATTTTTCCATTAAGCCCTTAACTGTGTTCTGTAAAGTCCTTCATCCCTTAATAATTAGAAAGGACATTTGAGCACTAAAATAATTGAAGGACGAGAGGGAGGGCTCTGTGAATGCTAATTGCTTTCGAGATGAGATTGTTATTAATTTTCGACTGAAATAAAACCATTGATTCGCTTAATGTATTTACTTCCACCGTGGTGGTTGATGTTTAACAAAGTTGATGTTTAACGACTTCAAATAATTAATAAATTTGTCCGGTATATCTCGATAATTAATCCAATCCCTTAATTACAGATGAATCTATAATATAAGAATAGGCAATGTTCGTGGCGCTTCCATTATAGCTTAAGTCTGTCTGTACTTGTAGCTACAGGTTTTTGTTTACCTTTTGAAGAAGTGTTTTTTTTTTAATAAAGCAAAAGCCAGAAATTTACTTTATTTAGCTTAGATAATTATTTGAAAAATTAAATAAACAACTAAATTATAGTCTATGAAGACTATTATAGTATAATATATATATAATAGTTAATATAATCTAAATGTAGTTAGATTTTTTCTACTTTATTCCTTTAGGATGAAATCCTTAAAGTAAAATAAACAGAAAGGCGATGTCTGGTGAAAATAGCGGGAGGGGTAGCAATTCAAGTCCGGTCATTTTAACCTTCCGATAGGCACGCTTCCGAGACCAACAAGGACAAGTGCGCGTATCTTACAGATACTACTGGTATATAATAAGCATATTAGCCTTTTTATCTTCATATCTCTATTATCATATCATGTTTAAAAAGGCTAATATATTAATTGGTATAGTTTACTTGGTAAAGCTCATGGGTTTATAAAAATAAAATAAAAACAAATATTATAAACAATAAATTTAAAAAATAAAACATGTTTTGTTTTATTACACAGTGTTTTATTTTTACAGCTTCTTAAGGAACTCAGAAAAAAACAACAAAATTCTATAAAAGGGGACCCAATGTCCGAATGCGTTGAGGCGAGGGTCTCAGCGCGCTCGTAACCAGAAGGTCGTGTGCTGAAATTTTGAACCCACCTGGGTGGGTAAAAACTTTTTTCGTGGTGGACCCACGAAATGAATCTTGATTTTCCCACCCAGGCCAGTATAGGACTTCATTGGAAACATTTTTCAAATTATGATAACAAATAAACTGCCTACACATCTCACTATTGAAACGGGTTAATCTCGCTTTTTTTCTATTGTAAACATGACCTATAGTGGTTAAAAAAAATTATATATATATATATATATATATATATATATATATATACAAGAAATAAAAAAAAAAAAAAAAAAAAAAAATAAAAACAAGATACAATCATTAAAGGTCACGCGTATCTGAAAAATACAACTCAGTGTTTTTTCAGTGTTTGTTTGAATCAAGTTTAAATTTAGTTTGTATGGTACTTTAAATAACGTAAGAATCACAAATTTAACAACGAATAATTTAAAATATTCAAAAAACTTAGGTGGATAGGTGCGCGTATTCCTGAGATACAAAACGTTTTTCTTCTTCAATGTTTGCCGTAAGAATCCTCGGCCAAGGGTTGGGTCGAAATAAGAGGGTAGAAAAGACGGGAAATTCCAAGGCGACATAGGATCAAAGGAAATTAAACAAACATCTCCGCTTGGTACCTGATAGATACTCCCATGGTGGACGTCGGCCCTAACACAACTGAAAAGAGAGTTCTACAGGGCTAGGCGTAGGTACCAGGAATGCAGAGAAGAAGATAGCAGAGCTGCACTCCGAGTTGAGTATAAGCATAGGCGGAGGGTATACCGAAACAGTGTGCGGCAGCAAAAGAAGATATCCTGGGATGAGTTCATCGTTAAGGAATCAGAGAAGAATCCCTGGGGAATACCTTATAGGGTGGCAATGGGGAAGGTTAAGCCGCTGCAGCTGATGGCGGCTATTAGAGAAGGACAGACCCAGGCAGCCACCCTGGAGGAATCAGCAACTATTTATATAAGCTCTACTTACCCCAGGGATGATCCGTCCCAGGATAATGAAGAAGACGCTTTCGTTAGAAGCACCATGGTATACTCCCCAGGTACCGACCTATGCCCACCATGGGATATATGGGACCTTCGTCTAGCCGTGGAGAGACAAAGGACCGGTAGAGCCCCAGGACTAGATGGAATCGATGCGGCGATCCTCAAAAGGAGTTCTCCCTACGTTGAGGACGAGCTGCTTGCCATCTTCAACCATTGCTTGGATGAGGGGTACTTCCCCATTACGTGGAGGATCGCCGATTTGAGACTCCTCTACAAGGGAGGAGGTAAGGATAAGGAGACGGCTAAGGCCTATAGGCCTATATGCCTCCTCCCAGTAGGAAGTAAAGTCCTGGAGTCACCCACGGCAGTTCGGCTCGACCCGTGGCAAGGGAACTACGGATGCGCTGCTGAGAGTGCGCCAAGACGCGGAAGGGAGGGCGGAGAAGTTTGTCAAGTTATTGTTAATTGATATTTCCTCCGCCTTCGACAGCGTGTGGTGGCCTTGCGTGCTCCATATGGAGTACTTGCTCGTCATCGCCACTTGCGAGTATGGCGGCAGCCAAGACCCAGACCATACTCATGAAGGGCTCCACGAATAGGGCTCACCCTATCACACTAAACATAGCAGGAGAGAGGATTCGACGAGGTGAGGAGATAACTTACTTGGGAGTAAGGTTCAGGAAGAAGTTTGATCCAACCCCTCACCTGGAGTATTTGAAGTGTAGGGTGGCCTTATCAATCAATAGTTTAAGCAGGTTAGGGGTGCCTTCTGGGGCCTCAGATATCCAGCAACAATGACCATTTACAAAGGCGTGGTCTTGGGTATACTGAGGTACGCATCCCCTGCGTGGAGTAATAACCTCGCACAGTATTAGAAGAGGAAACTGGCTCTGCTGTGGGTCACGAAGGCGTACAGAACGGTGTCGCATGAAGCAGTGCAGGTACTGGCTGGAGCGATGCCCCTGGACCTCGCCTTCAAAGAGGACAGAATTAAGTATGAAGTAAAGAGTCAGGGGCCAGACGCGCTTCCAGAGGGACTCCGACAGCGTATCGGCGAGACCCCTAACCAATGGAAAAAGATGCATCGGGAGGATTCCATAGAAGAGTGGAATGGGCGGTGGGTGGCATACCAGAAGGGCGCCACGCTGAGAAAGTTCTTCAACACCTTCCAGACAAGATTGGAAGCGAGATGGGTCCTCCCTGACGACTGGGTCTCGCAGATACTTACAGGACATGGAGGGTTCCGGGGAAAGCTCAACAAGCATGGAAAGGAAATCGACCCCCGGTGCCCGACTTTTGGTGTCCCAGAAACACCTGAGCATGTAGTGTTATCCTGCACTGAGAAGGAAGGACACTGTGCCAGGTTGTCAAGGAAAACCGGGATCTTCCGAAGCGGACTTCCCCCGACTCCTGGAAGAAGATGACTATTCCCACTTTAGGGAATTTATCTACGGGTGGAAGGAAGTGGTGGGCCCTAAGGCTCTTCACCTTAGGAAGGCCCGTTCCCGCGGTCGGCGAGCCACCACCAGCGGAAGAAGAAGACCAGCGACCCTGAGGACAAGAGGAGGACCGGACGGATGCTTTGGACCAGGAGGGCTGAGCCAAGCAGACCGGACGGCTGCAGTCTCAAGGAGAGCTGGCTGGTGTGGACCGGACGGATGCAGTGGCCCAGGAGGGCTGGACCGGGCTCACCGTCCCAGGTTTAAGGTGCGGTGAATGAAGGATTAAGGGGCGGTCGTTAAGGCGTACAATGTATGGCCAGGCCGCACCAAAGAAAATAAAAGAAGGTGCGGTCGCTAAGGCGTGCAAAGCATTTCCGGGCCGCACCATAGGATTATTCCCAATAAATATATGGTCTATATATAAATATATGGGTATATAATAAATATATTATGTAAAAAATAAAAAATAAAATAAAAATAAATAAATCTTGTAAATAAAGCGTTTTATTGGCAGCAGCGCCATACATAAAACCCATATGTTGAACCCGCTGCTGTCAAAACCCCGTATGCCTGAAAAGGCAAGGAAGGGAGAAATAAAAAAACCTGATAGATACGCGCGTCTATCGGAAGGTTAAATATGTTTTAACGCCATTTGCAGTTTACGGTTTGGTGTCATTTTGAAAAATGAATGTGTTATGTATGTTTACCTGTTAATGGTAATTTTGTTTTACTGCTACCATCAAACGCATTAGTTTTCATCGGAAAAGAACGCCAGTGATAATTTGACTTTTTTTAAACAACTCATGGTACACAGCATCTTTCTGATCCCAGCAAGTACATATCTTGACGAAAAGAAAAACATATTTTGGCTTAACACGAAGTTTTTTGCGTTTTAGATTATCATAATATATCTTCACTTTTTCATCTGCAGTAATTAATCTGTGAAAAAAAACTAGATTTGATTTACAATAAAGTGAGCAACGGTTTACATTTTCTTTTTTTTTTTTTCTTCAAGTTTTGATGTCTCTAGCTTTTAATTCATGTAGAATACATTTACACTTTTCGATCCATATCGATTGCTTGCAAAAAATTTAACAGAAAATTGACTAACATTTAATGTTGCTTGCAACTCGGATTGTATTTTCTTCCAATTCAATATCTTCTAATTTTTCATTGAATCGCAACATGTAACAAGTTCCCTTTGACGTGGAGTTGGAATCCCGTAAAGGAGATTCCACAATTCGAGTTGTGCATATCTTCTGTCCGTTAATTTCTCCTTGGTTAAACAAGTATCATAGGAGCATTGTCTGACCAAAGTGGGATACTTAGCACTGAGTACTGCATAGACTCAGTCAACTTGTTCACAGAAATGTTTGAGTGCACTGCCGGCCTATCTGGAACAAGCTCAAAATGCAACCCGCCTTCGCAGTTCCACCAGCCTCAATTTGTATTGTTACGGTCAGGGGAGGTTGGCGGGCAGGTAACAGAAAAGGACGGCGATTGGCCTAGAAAGGTCGCGGCGGACTCGAAGGGCCTAGACTTGTAACCTGGTTTAAATAGGCCAAACCCTAGCCTAGTGGGGCAGTGTTGAGGTGACAGTAATCAGTGAGGCATCGGTCGGGCAAACGTCAGTCAGGAGACAGTGACATCCTGAGACAGTATCCATGTGTCAGTGATTATCAGTGTCAGTGAAAGTAATAACAGTCTCTGTGTTTCAGTGTTATAGATTCTTATTTATACTTGTGACACCTAGTATTAAGATATTGAAGATAAGTATTGTGTTATATATATATATATATATATATATATATATATATATATATATATATATATATATATATACGAGGGTAAGTCAATAATTATCCGCAATATAGCTATATTTTTGTTTATGTTGGCAGTACTGTTCTTTTGTGTTGATGGCGCATGCTTTGTTTATTCGTTGTTATGTTTATGTTCGTATCAAGCTGGTAGGTTAGTTTTGTTATCGATGTCGTGCTGTTAATAATGGCCGCTCCACTTTCTATTTGCACCAAAGAAGAGCAACGTTCAGTGATCCGTTTTTTGTGGTCGGAAGGTGTATCAGGGGCCGAAATTCATCGAAGACTTTTGGTACAGAACGGGAACAATTGTTTGCCACAACGGAGTGTCTATGAATGGATTGAATAATTCAAAAATGGTGGCACAAGTGTTACGCAAAATGAAGGAGCTGGACGACCAGTTACCGCCATAAACGAGGAAAACATTGAGCGTTCACGTGAAATGATTCTCTCAGACAGACGGATAACTGTTGACGACGTGGCAAATCGTCTGCAAATTAGCCACGGTTCTGCCTACGAAATCATTTACAGCAGACTTGGGTTTCATAAAGTTTGTGCAAGATGGGTTCCAAAACAACTGACACAGTTGCATAAACAAACGTGCTTGGACGTGTGCACAAAACATTTGGATCGCTATGTTAACGAAGGGGACAACTTCTTAGACAGGATCGTTACTGGTGACGAAACATGGATCCATCATTACGAGCCGGAGAGTAATCGGCAGAGTATGGAATGGAAACATCCAAATTGGCCGTGCAAGAAAAAATTCAAAACCCAACCGTCCGCAGGAAAACTTATGTTTACGGTTTTTTGGGACTCACAAGGTCCATTACTGGAACATTATCAGGAAAGGGGCACAACAATAAACAGTGAACGTTACAGTGAGATGCTTACTGCTAAGCTGAAGCCTGCAATTCGAAGCAAACGCCGAGGACTGCTGTCAAAAGGCGTTGTGTTGTTGCACGACAATGCCCGTCCGCATACAGCTGCCCACACTGTAGAAACGCTTCAGAAACTCAATTTTGAAGTATTGAATCATCCTCCATATAGTCCCGATCTCGCTCCATCTGATTTTCACTTGTTTGGTCCACTCAAACAGGCAATTAGGGGCCGTCGATTTGCCTCGGACGAAGCATTGAAAGAAGCGGTGCATTCCTGGCTCGCATCTCAACCCAAAACCTTCTTCCATGAGGGCATCAGGAAACTTGAACAACGTTGGACCAAGTGCGTTGAAAAGCAAGGGGACTATGTCGAAAAATGATGTACTTGTAAGTTTCCTATTTCATTTCAATAAAATTTTATAACTATATTGCGGATAATTATTGACTTACCCTCGTATATATATATATATATATATATATATATATATATATATATATATTAGTGTAATTAGATATAAGTTAGACCTAAGTATAATTGTTATTAATTAAGTAGCTTAAGAGACCTATTTGTATTTATTAAGTTGTAAATAAATTAGTGTTTAGCATTTAATTGTAGTTTGGTTAGTCATACCCCCAGTGGCCCGTAACAATTTGGTGTCAGGCGTGGGATTATTGTTTAATTGCTATTTTGTGTCTTGTATTTGTTTTGTAATTATTGGGCTACTGGAAAATGGCTACTCAAAGCGTTAGATTAAATGATTTAAAAGTTGCAGATTTGAGATGGGAGTTGGAGGAGCGAGATCTGGATCCCGCCGGAAAAAAAACTGGTTTGCAGCAGCGTTTGTGCCAGTTTTTTTTATATATTTAGGGGAAAACCCAGATAGCGTTAATTTTGAGACCGATTTGAGCAAATTATCTGCAACTTTTAAAACTGAATTAAGTAATGTTAAAAATGAATTAAGTAATGAGTTAGGTACTGTTGAAAACAAATTAAGTACTGAGTTAAGTAATGTTAAAGATAATTTAAGTACACTAGAATGTAAGTTAAGCACTGTAGAAAATAAGCTGATGGAGACTGTAAATAATAACTTAGCCACTGTAGAAAATAAATTAGCCGATGTGGAATCTAGGCCAGGAGAGAAGGTTAGCTCAATTGAAAATGAGCTCATTTAGGCCAAGAATAGAAGCCCTTGAGGGACGCATGAGCCACCCACCGAAGGACGACAGCGACAGATCCTCCGAGGGCAGCTCTCACAACACCATTCAGTTTGCCAATGCTGGGACGCCACCAACACACAACATCATTCCAGTGTTCGACGGGAAGACACCGTGGGAGGATTATATGACTCTTTTCAGGACAGTGGCTTTGATCCATGGATGGTCGAGACCCAGGCCTCAACGTTGTGTCTGGCCTTTTGTGGAGACGCCTTGGGAGTACTCCAGGGGATGGCTATGGCTATTTGTATTTATTAAGTTGTAAATAAATTATTGTTTAGCATTTCTTGTAGTTTGATTTGATTTGGGCCCCCAGTGGCCCGTAACAGTATCATTACATCTTTCCTTAAACGATCCCAACAAACCAAAGAGTGGCAATATTTTTATTGATAATTGACTCTTCTTCTGTAACAAAATATGTCTTCAGCGGCTGCCTTTACGCTTAGACTTTTTAATTTTTTTTTTCTAACAACGCACGAGCGTTTTAAATATGTATATGACCCTATAAAACCAACTCAAGTCACAAGGAATTAAATGACTGACCAAAGTATAGATTAATAGTTTAAATAAATAGTGGAAACAAAAACTTGCTTATAGGATTAATTATAAGAGTTGAAATTAATGGTTGTGTTCATGCACAAGGATCGAAGGACGAAAATCGGTTGAATTGTTTTTAAGTCCGATTCCCCATGAGAATGGCCCATACGAAAAGGTAAATGTGAGGTGAAATAAGTACAATGACATGTGAATAACTTGTATATAACTACTAATTAGTAGCACTTCAATAAATGTTCTACAGAAGAGAGTCCTTCGGCCATCTTCTTTTATTACACCTCGGAGGGTTATCGGGAATAGATCAAGTTGGGAGGCAAGTGAATTCAAGTGTGTATGTAACTTTTTATAGAAGGATAAGTATCTTGTTTCGGCCAAATCTGCAACATGGACACGAGTTAACTTTTTATTTTAAGGCTCTTGCCAGTTTTATACTTTTTTCTATGTAAAATTTGACGGACCATATGGTTACTGGGTCAGTCAAAAAATAAATATTCAATCACTTAAAATCAGCAGATTCTAATTAGGTTTTTACAATATCAATAAAAATGAATTTTTGCTTTCAAATTTCTTTTTTAAATTGACACTATTGCCTATAATAACCGTACCCCTTTACCAATTCAAACCAAAATTCCAAGGTTCGTCGTAGGTCCTAATGTATACGATTTGCTTTAACTTGTCCTACGATTGTTATCAGCGAAATATTTCGATTTTATTTTTACTCTTTCCATCTCGTTAATTACACAGAATGTTTAAGGTACCGCAATCACTATTTATGTGAATAAGAAGAGGAAGATATTTCCAATCAGCTAAAAAATATCAAGCATTCTGTCAACCATTTGGAATTCGTTTTTTGACTAGGTCTTTTGCTGCGTAGTGAAGTATTCATGGCTGGGCACAAAGGTTGTGATGAATCGCTACACCGCTCGCTCATTTTAACCTTCTCGCCTTCATTATCTGAGACAATGACTCACTGGATTACCCAACTTGTTCCTTCTTTATGTGTTTAAGCCTCGTAGGCTTCCCTTATAACGCGAGGTAGAAGTTAATATAATAAACTTCTCTACGATATATCTTGCGATTTTATAATAATTGATAAAGGTAATATTATAAATCATAATTAAAATATTTAATAATTTTATCTTAATTAAAAATTGATTATAAAACTTAGTTTTTTACCGCTTCATTTACTGTAGAAAATATTGCACAGAATCACTGATAATGAATTCTGCAAATAATCCGATTTTCCTTTCTTTTAATAATTATAAAACTATATTGAATCAAGCAAGGAGAAAAGTCATTGTATAACAGCAAAATATCCTACCCAATTGATTTTTTCACTTTATCGTCAAAAAATATTATTATTACTTAGCTGTTTACGTCCCCACATACTTTAACCTCGACATATAAAACGTATTTAGTATTTTATATATTTACTAAATCAGTTTATATAATTTAAAATATAATCAGTTTACCCAAGGGTTTTTGTATTCAATTTGATTTTTTCCCTTTCTTTTTTTAATATTTTATTTTATTTCTTTTTACTATTTATTATTTTCTAATTTTTTTTTTTTCAAATAGGCCTATCGAGGACTACGGACATACTATTCTAGTTAATTTTAATAAAGTTTAATGGATTTTTCTCTTAATTCTCTATTGTTTCTTCTTTTACATCCTTCTCTAAGTTTTCTATTACCTGATGCATATACATTAACATTGTAAAATCTAATAAAACAATTTTTTTCTTGACTTCATTTTGAAAAAAACTCATCAAAAACAAGTATACTAGGTCAAGTCCCCAAAAAATTGAATCTTTTCCTGACCGCTTTCTCTAAGTATTCTATAGTTTTATTCTGACTACTTATTTAACGGTGAGATAGACAATCGCTTCCCAATTATTAAGGACAAAAGCGAGAAACTAACAACCGTTGGAAGTATGAAAATATATATTATCTTTTTAAATAAAAATTTTTTTATAAACCAGTGGATTTTCTTTGCTCATACTTTCTATGGCCTTTTTATTTGATTTATTCTCCTTTGGTAGACTATGCCCTATTATTTATATTTAATTTTTTTTTTGTTATCATTTTCCATCGATTCTACTTGCTAATATTTGATTCTTTCTTTTGGTTACTCCTGTCGCTGGTCACTGTTAAAACATTTTTGTAGACACCAGCTTATGTCTGAAATTTTTTTTCCAGGTTTTCTGTTTCGTACACCATAATAGTAATTTATCAGTACTTTCGATTTTTTTTAATAATTAGAGGTGATGTTTCACTCTTTTGTACTGAAAAGAGGGCTCATGTTATTTATTTTTTCTCTATCCAGTACTCACATAGTAGGAATCGATTTCTATACATATATCCAAAATATTTATGGATCTATTTTCAGTACTTTTCCTACATTCAGTGTTACGTGACCGGTAATATTAACCGTACTAATTGTAAGTACCTTTTTTCAGTGTTCAGTTCATATTCCTCTTTTAATCGATGTAGGATCTTTTTCCTGAATAATAATACTTTTACATACCAAGAAAATAGTCAATCCAAGGAAAACAACAATCTGGATTTCTAAGACTGTAAGACTTCCTTATCGAGGGCAGCCCAAAGGACATTACTGATATTATTGAAGGCTCTGGTCGCTAAGGATAGGATTCGGCCATGCAAGGCTCTAGAATGTGACCGGGCAGCGACAGGCCTCATAAAATATGGATGAAACATTTCCATATTGTTTTCTGAAAATTATCATGGACTGAAACAGAGACACAAAATATTCTGTGAATAACATTTCACAAATCATTGAAAATATCAAATTTGAATTCCTAAATTCAATATTTATTTATTTTTTTTACATAAATACACTATTCATATTATAGGACTAGGAACATATTGTACACTAGAAATTATAGGATCCTTTATTTGTTCTTGCCTTAAAATAAAATATAAAATAATTAATTATTTTATCAGAATCATGACCCAACTATAAAACAAATTACCTCTTATCCATTTTGAGTGACTGTCAGTCTGACTACGTACACCTTATTTTAATTATAAATGGGCATCTCGAATCGAACAAATAACCATTTACGCCAATTCCGATGGAAACGTTTATGTTTTTTGGAGAAACCTGAAGCACTGCTCTTTTAGCTGCGTTATTATTTTACTACAACATAGAGATTCGGTTTTAATCTTAATTTTATATTTTACCAGCTATTGTGCCTTAAACAAATTATATATCTTGTATAATATTTGCGAAGTACGTTATGTATATGGGGAGTCTCGCACAATTATAACATTACCTTATACATCACATAATATAAATAAATCACTTGAGGTAAGAATGATAGAATAGAAGGATCAGTGCAATTAGAATTGATAAATTATTTGCCACACCTATTGTAATTGTTTATTCGAAGACTATTTTTGAATTTTAAACATTCATCATCAGTTCCAATGACATACAAATTAAAACAATCAAAACATCAGCACATCGCTACATCGATTATGTACACATACCATATATTAGTTTTTTTTTTAAATGTAATACAATAAGTCAAACATGTTGATACACAGCTAAAGAGGCGAAATGAAAAGGGCTTCTAAAATACATCAGGGACTAGAGCAGACTGAGTGTAAAAAGAAGAAACGGTTAGATTAATAGATTTTCCTTATGACTAGTTGGTTTTTTTTCTGTTTCAACTGGAAAAAAATTTAAAAAGGGACTATTGAAAATGTTTATCTAGTCATATTGACAAAAATCAAGGTTCATTTCGAACGATTTTATTATTTCTAATGATGCGTTAGTATTTAATTTTAGACTATTTTCTGCGTGATGTATAAGCTGCAATTCCGAGTTTGGCTTGACTTTATGGTTATTTCCATTTAAATGGAAAACGAAGTTGGAATTCGGTGTCTGCCCTTATATTGTATGCTTTCAGAATTGTTGTTGAATGTTAAACATTCCAAACTGTTCAGCAAATAAAAAAAATCCATTAGAAGTTACAAACAGTTAACTTAGTCTTAATGAAAAATAAAATACACGTATAAAGAAAAATGCTATAATACTTCCATGCTATTGCTTAGTTATTATTTTTTTTTTCTCGTAAATCCTCTGTCATTTTTAGCTTTCTTGGCCTGAGTTAGTGTCTGAATTTGTTTTTAACTATGTTAAACAATATATAACACTGAATAAAATTTTACAGCAAATCTGAATTGAAATTTACTGCGAATTTATTTACATGAGAAATAAATCAACGGTTGTCTTGACGGTCATGTATTTGAAATGAGCGATTTTAAAAGATTTTTTTGACAATATTAACCTGAAGATGGAGAGTTAAGCAATTAAAAAAAAAAAGAAGAACGATCTCGACATTGAGGAAGATACTTTTATAATTTATAACTTTAAATAAACGAAAATGATAAAATGATACAATTCTTTGGTTGAACAGCCAGTCGCGAAGGGGCATTTTTCCAGATAAGAATTTGTTTTTCTATCCTAGAGCATGGATTGGATCATTTCTTGGAATGGTTCCAACATGCGCTCGTTGCAAGGCGGCTATTCAGTAGAAGTTTGGCTGTCGTGCGCGACTGATTATGCGGTGCGCAACGCGTCTCATGTCCAGACCAAGGTCACTTCGGAACAGCGAGTGCGGTGCTAGGGTCTTCTGAAGGTTTCTGTTATGTCAAGGACAACGCAATGGTATGCTGAATTATTTAAGGATCTCGACGAATCCAATTCACATCTCTTCGACAGAGTCCAATTCAAGAGGTCGAGCTTAGGTAACAAAATTTTATTAGTTTCTTATTTATCATATTTTTTGTAATCGGACACCAGTAATAATCTTAAAATAAAAATCAACGAATTATCATTATGTTTCCTTAGCCGAATTTTATAAAGATTTTTTTTACTAGAAAAGCATATTTTGGGGGGGGGAGGGGAGGGGATGAGGGATTTAGTGGGTATACTTAAAAAAAAAGAAAAGAAAAAAAAAAGAATTCCAAAGATTACCAAAGTAGTTTAGAAGATAAATAGTAATGATGTATGTTGTTCTCATAATGCAGGATATTAAAATATCTTTCAGAAATATTTTTAAAACAAACTTGTGCTGCAGGAGGTCAATGCTTCATAAAAATGTATTTTAAATGTATGGAAATAAATTAATTCCTGACATTTTTCACGCTTCTGTAAATAAAATAATTAGGTTGTTTTTATAAACTCCTCTTTTATAATTATAATCTCCTAATTTATAATTTTTACTTATGTTCATCATTTGTTATATGATCTGATTTTTCAAAATTGGTGGTATTCCCAGATGCAGGTACAAAAAAGGATTTCCATATTTCCGTGTAATATACTTATAAATGATTTATATTATGTATATTAATGTAAATGTATATTGTTGGTCTGAATGCATTAAATTGGAATATCAGGTGTTGAAATTTAGAACGTCTGATTTTTTTGTTTATTGCGCAATTTTTAAATTTTTCTATAGTTATCATTTCTTTAATAGTTCGTTTAAAATTATTTTGTTCATGGTAAATAATTTTGGGGAATCAAATTTAAAAGAATGGTTTTTTTGCCTGTAATGTGTAGTGAGAGCTGTTTGGTCAGGTTTATTCGGGTTTTAATTATAGATATGCAACTGTATTTATGTTATATTTATATAAACACGTTGTTTGAGATACCGTTCCGATGTACCGAAATAAGACTTGCCACAACTATCTTCACACGGTATTTCGTAAACAATATTAAACTGTAATTCTAACTTATCTATATTTGGTTTTGGTGAATAATTTATCAATGGTGGAGGTATTTTTGAATACTACGGTGTAGTCAGTTTTATGGTTATTTGTGAGTGCTTTTCTGAGTCTTACTGATAGTGTTTGATATATGGAATAGTGTAATATCTGTATATATTTTCGAAAAAAAGCTATCCACAAAACTGCAAATCTTATAAAAACTTTCAAATTTAATCAGCTTTCGAATGGTAGGTTAAAAGTAATAATTCTGTTTTGATTTCATAGAGAAATTTACTTTTAAAACCGAAAAAGCATGGTGTTCTCATTTGGCATACAAATCAGTTACTTGTGTAAGTAAAACATTTTGACAATCCCGTAATGGAAATGTGCATTTTCAACACAATAAACTCTTCATTGAAATAAAAAGCAAGGAAAAAAATTGTTTAATAGAAAATAAAGGAAAACTGCCAATAAAGCGACACCAGATCAGAGGATCTTGTGTTATTACATTTATTTATTTAGGATTTATTTTATTAGATTTTCAATGGAAGGTTTAAAAAACAATGATGATGAACATAGACCTCAATTTTGCCGTTAGCTTCTGATTGCAGATGATACTGAAGAATACCACTTTTTGAGGTGAATTCATGGATAGATGAATCTGTTTTTACTTTTTACAGGGGAAGGCATTTCTACCATTTCTTTTACACTAAGAGGTACTCACCTTGTCTATATGTATATATATATATATATATATATATATATATATATATATATATATATATACACCTATAAAGTAGGTTGTTATAAACTCAATACTTAATTCCAACTCTGATTATTCATCAACATAAATGTTTTTGTTCTTGCTAATTATGTCAATGTATACTTTGACTAATCCATTCATTTCTTGGTACTTATTAAAATGTTATTTGTTATTAGAACAATGTTATTATAAAACATAAAAGAATATAAGATATAAGTCATGCTGCTGTTAAAGAACTTTGTTCCATAGCAGGAGAGTGAGATATCAAAATATTGCTGCACTTCTTTGAGATTGGTATAGAAAAAAAGTGATACTTTGTGTTTGGTGGAACTTCAAAGGTTCTCTACTTTTGGGACTTAATTCTGATGACCAGGCAGTGGACTCAAACCTTTTCTTTAAATAGCTTGATTTAACACAATTTCGAGTGCAAAATAACCCGCTCTGGTCAAATAGTCCAAGCAACGAAGACTTTTTTGACCAATTTTTTACAAAAAAGGTTCTATACATTTTTGTTCTGGGATCAATGCTTAAGAAGATATAGTGGGGGAGAATATGGAAAATGTAAAAAAGACACGTATTTATTGTTAAAATTTATATATTTATTGTTAAAATTCCAATGTATATTGTTACAAATGAATAGTTTATTATAATTAATTGAATGCTTATTGCTAAAAATAAAATTATTGTCGTTAAGCCTAATATACTTATTAGTGGAATTTCTTTTTTCCATCTCATAGCTGGTTAGGGGTGGTTTTCTACCGGGCTAGCGTGGATGTTACACTGAATTTTATCAAAATTTAATATATAGGCTTTAATAGAAAATTTAACCAGCTATGAGATAGAGAAAATAAATTCAGAATCGAACAAATATTTTTAGAGTTATAACGAGAAATGTTTCGAAAAAATAAGGATTTCACAACGGTACCCGAACTTCAGCGAAGTGAAATGGTTATTTCACGTAACGTACTTAAAATTAAATAGGTGGTATCTGATAATAAATTTAACCAGCTTTAAGATGAAAAAAAGAAATTCGAGATTAGACAAATAGTTTCGGAGTTAGAGCAAAAAGAGTACCTACAAACGTGTTTTTGAGGAAAAGTGCGACTGACCGCAAGTACTAAAATAAGCATATTAGGCTTAACGAAAATAATTTTATTTTTAGCAATAAGCATTTAATTAATTATAATAAACTATTCTTTTGTAACAATAAACATTGGAATTTTAAGAATAAAAACGTGTTTTTTTTATTATTTATTTATTTATAATAGAGCGCTACAGTCCTAGTCGGACCTTGGCTTCACAAAGTACAGACAGCCACTCCTGTCTATCTTCCGCCTTCCTTCTCCAACCATTCACACCCAGTTTTCGCAGGTCATCTTAAACGTTGTCCAGCCATCTCAGCCTTGGCCTTCCTCTCAACCTTTTTCCTTCCGGCCTGCCGTTCATCATCTTTTTTGGAAGTCTATCTTCCGTCATCCTTTGCACGTGGCCGAGCCACCTTAATCTGCCTGCTTTGACTATTGAAATTATGTTGGGTTTACCGAACAATTGTTCCAGCTCCAGGTTTGTTCTTATTTTCCAATTCCCGTGGTTATTCACCGGACCGAAGATTTTTCTGAGGACCTTCCTTTCCCAAATTCTCAGCAACCTCTCACTCTCTTGGGCCAGCACCCAGCACTCGCTTCCATAAGTCACAACTGGTCTTATTACAGTTTTGTAGACCGCAATTTTGGCAGATCGAGACACTTCACGGGACTTCATAAATTTACTTAGGGCAAAAAGGCATTTGCTGCCAGCCGCTATTCTTGCTTTGATCTCTAATTTCATATAATTTTTTTTCTGTTATTAGAGATCCTAAGTACTTAAACGAGTTGCAGCGCCTAAATTTGTGCCCATTAATTTGTACTTCTTCATCTCCATATCCTTGTAGGCATCTTGAAGTTTCCATGTATTCCGTCTTGCTGCAATTAATGACCAATCCCTTGCTCATAGCCGACCTTTCAAACTCTTCCAAAACTCCAGAAAGTGCAGGAAATGACCGTGCTGTGATGACTACGTCATCCGCATAAGCCATGTGTTGGGTGGGTCTATTATAAATATCTCCTCCGGGATATGTCTTTATAGCTCTAATCGCTTTTTCAAGGACCAGATTGAATATTATGGGTGACAGAGGGTCACCTTGTCTTAGGCCGCCAGTCACTTCGAATTTTTTCGATAATGTTCCACCAACCCTTACCTGAAACTTAGTTTCTTTCCAGGTCATTTCAAGCAACCTTTGATGAAACAACTAGATATCTAATATCCACCTTTTCCATATCTACTGAGTCGTACGCTTGCTTGAAATCTATAAAAACGTGATGTAGACTTATGTTATGCTCATAACTTTCTTCCAACATCTGCCTTAGAGAGAATATTAAGTCCGTTGTGGACCTTCCTTATCTAAAACCGCTCTGATAATCTCCTCAGGCTCTCTCAACCCACCTTATTAATCGGTTGATTGCAATGTACAACACCTTATATACAGTTGACAGGAGCGCTATTCCACGATAGTTTTCGCATGCCATTCTATCGCCTTTCTTATAAATAGGGCAAAGGATAGCTTCACACCATTTTTTTGGCATATTTTCTTGAATCCATATATCTCATATCAATTTGTATATATGCGTGGTTACTACCTGCCCTCTATACTTCAGAAATTCAGCCAAAATCTCGTCCAGACCTGAGGATTTATGATTTTTCAGGGATCCAATTATCTCTATTATTTCCTCCTGATCAGGTGGTACCTCCTCCTCATTCCATCCTTCCTGGGGCCCTTCTGTGTATCCGTTAACCTCAGGTCTGCTTACATTTAATAACTCTACATAATCTCGAGGTCTCGAGAGGTGTCTTGATCTGCCAAAATCGCTGTCTACAAAACTGTAATAAGGCCGTTTGTTACTTATGGAAGCGAGTGTTGTATGTTGATTCACGATTTGGGAAAGAAAGGTCTTCAGAAAAATCTTCGGTTCGGTAAATAACAACAGGAATTGGAGGGTCAGAACGAAGCTGGAACAAGAACAACTCTTCGGTGAACCCAACATCATTTCAAAAGTCAAAGTGGGCAGATTAAGGTGGTTTGGTCATGTACAAAGGATGACTGAAGATAGACTTCCAAAAAAGATGATGAGGCCGGAAGGAAAAAGGTTGAGAGGAAGGCCAAGGCTGAGATGGCTGGACAACGTTCAAGATGACCTGCGAAAACTGGGTGTGAATGGTTGGAGAAGGAAGGCGGAAGATAGACAGGAGTGGCTGTCTGTACTTTGTAAAGCCAAGGTCCGACTAGGACTGTAGCGCTCTATTATAAATAAATAAATAATAAAAAAAACACGTTTTTATTCTTAAAATTCCAATGTTTATTGTTACAAAAGAATAGTTTGGTAACATTCTTAAGAATGGTTTGTTTATATGTGATTGTTTATATCAGTATATATTATTTTGTCATTGTATGTGTGAATATATTTGTGTACATGTGTATATGTGTGTGTGTGTATATGCATATGCATATATATAATATATTTAGCATTTATCATTTATGTTTACCAGTATCATTTCATTTCATTTACATTTATCATTATCATTTCAACATTTCATTTATATTTATCATTATCATTTATATATGTGTATATCTATAGGTGTTTGCGTGTGAGTGTAAGTATATGTATATATGTGATATATCTATATATATCACTACGTCACTATATGTATATATCTATATACATATATATATATATATATATATATATATATATATATATATATATATATATATATATATATATATATTATGTATATATATATCATTATGTCATTTCCATTATTATATCATTATAATAATTCGTGTATATATTTATTTAAATCATTAGGTCGACAACCCTTTGAAGATATTATTTACGTTTATTTTATCACTGTTTATTTATCAGTAAAAATAAATGTTATTAATAATACCTGGTCTCCGCTACTATACCCAACACCTAATATTAACAATGGCCCTTGTACAATGGAACTGCAACGGATTAAAAACACATTTTAATGATTTAAAAATATTGATTCAGGACGAAAACCCGTTATGTATTTGCATTCAGGAAACTCACCTTAAAACCGGAGACAAATTTACATTAAAAAACTTTAACATCTACAGAACCGATGGACCAAATGATCATGCCTCTATAGGCGTACTCATAGCCGTACATGATTCCATATATTCCCAACGAATAAAACATAAACTCAACACTTCAAACAGTCGCAATTACTATACACCTCGGAATTTCATTCACCCTCTGCAATATTTATTTGCCACAAGACCCTCTCATACAACCACAAGACCTCAGTCATATATATAATCAACTTCCACAGCCCATACTACTTGTCGGAGACATCAACGGACATAGCCCTATGTGGGGCTCTTCAAGCCACAACAATAGAGGAAGAATTATAGAAAATTTCTTAGAGGAGTCGAACTTACTAATATTAAACACCGGTGAAGCAACCTTCTTAAGTTCCACCTATGGCACCTATTCTTCTCTCGACCTCTCCATCTGTAGTGGATCATTATTTAATATTATTGACTGGATGGTACTTCCAGATCTCTATGGTAGCGACCATTACCCCATTCGTCTAAAATTTTATAATTACCAACATAAAACTAATCGAAAACCCCGATGGGTCATAGACAAGGCAGACTGGTCACTCTTTTTGACTTATTTTAACGCACCCAAAATGCTCCCATCTGCCCTCACAATTGAAGAAGGATACCATCTCATCACGGACGCTATACTAAACGCAGCAGAACTAGCCATCCCTAGAACTAAGGGTTCTTCCAAGAGACCCTCCGTGCCCTGGTTCAACGAAAAGTATATAGTCACCACCCGAAACCGCAGAAAAGCACTGAAAAAGTTTCAAAAACAGCCCAATCAAAAAAACCTAACTGAATATAAAAAACAAAGAGCCCTATGCCGAAGAACAATAAATAACACTAAATCACAATCCTGGAAACAATATATCGAATCCATAAACTCTTCCACCCCTACTAACCAGGTATGGAATAAAATAAGAAAAATATACAAAAATTATTCTGGTACCAGCTACACATTACTATACGAAGGGAAATTAACAAACAACCCTGCAATAGTCGCCCCAGCTTTCGCTGAACACTACTCGGAAATATTTAACCCACCACCCACACCTACAACCTCCATAGAACTGGCAAACTTCGATCAAGATACCACTAGCGATCCAATTGAAGATTTTGAAAGGGACTACAACCGCCCATTCTCCATATGGGAGCTAGAGTCGATCATGGGAAGCCTCAAAGGATCTTCACCGGGCCCAGATGATATCCACTATGCCATGATCCAACATCTTCCGCGTAGTGGTATTATCTGGCTACTAAGCTACTATAATTATAAATGGCAGAAAGGAGAATTCCTGAAAATCTGGCAACAAGCGGAAATTATTCCCATCCCAAAAACAGGAAAATATACAAGACTAGCTAGCAGTTACCGTCCAATCTTTCTGACTAGTTGCCTGTGTAAAATAATGGAACGGATGGTGAATAAAAGACTAAAGTGGATCTTAGAACAAAATTCCATCTTCCAGAACTTCCAATGTGGCTTCCGTAGAGGAAGATCAACTGTAGACAACCTTGTACAATTAGAAGCAGAGATCCAGTACGCTTTTGTCGATTACAACAGGCCATTGGGATCTTCTTCGATATAGACAAAGCATTTGACTGTATCAATAGACAGACAATAATTAAAAAACTACACAACATTGGCTTTACTGGCTACATTCTAAAATACATCACAAACTTCCATGTCTTGCCCCAGGGACTGCTTTACAAACTCCATAAATTCCTTCCTCCTATATACTTCCTTATTAGATAAATCCTATCTTAGTGACAAAACATTCAGAGTAAGTCACAATTCCGCCCATTCATCCCTCTTTACTCAGTCTGCCGGAGGTCCTTAAGGAAGTATCCTAGCACCCATCCTCTACACAGTGTTCACAGCTGACATCCCGACCCATCCTAGCACTGTACTCACCACTTACGCTGATGGCACATGTTTAATATCAGTAAATAATGATTGCATCCCATTGCATCCCAGGCACTCCAATCTCACATCATAAACCTTAAAGAATGGTGTCAAAAATGGAGAATTAAAATAAATCCCATCAAATAACCTTTACCCTCCGTCGTAAACCTACGACATCCTGTTCTACGGTATCCTTTAATGATATTCCTCTAATCCCTGTTGAATAGATCGACTACCTGAGACTCCATTTGGACAAGCGTCACACTTGGAATCCACATACAAGACTAAAACAACAAGAAACGGTTATAGACTACTCCAACATTTACTGGACTAATAAATTACAGGAGACTCATTTACATGACAGTTATTAGACCTATATGGACATACGGAGTTGAGCTTCAGGGCCATAAACCATCCAATTCTTCTCGAATCCAATCCTTACAATCCAAAATCCTTCGAAAAATTCTTAATGCTCCTTACATTGTCACTAATAATCTTATCCATAAAGACCTCAATGATCCATATGTTGCTGATTTAGCCCAAACCAGATACCAATCCATTCATAGTACCTGATAACGAATCATCATTTCTTCTGGCTTTTGTTTCAATAATTTTCGAGGTAATCTCTCTGCAGGCATTTTCTCAACCTGTCCCAGCGATCTTTCCTTGCTCTCTTTATTAGGGTGACTATATGTGGCTCTCCAAACAATGCGATAAGCTCTTAATTTTTTCTTACCTTCCAGTCACCATTTTTCAACACCGCCATTTAATTTTTTATACTTGTATACATTTCAGAAAAACATTTTACTAATTTTTACATTTTAGGTCTCTTGTTTTTGGCACAAGCTCTTTGTCTGAAATTAATACAGCTAGATAATAGTACCACCACATCATACTTTGTACTATTTATAGGAATGTTTTTTTGTTTCATTCTATACAATTAAAGTCCGATACAAAAAGATAGCAAACTCCGATTTCTTTCGTTTATTAAACTTTCATTATAGCTAATATCTTTTTTCACCATATATAACTTCTATTACATAAATATAGTTTTATCTACTTTTAAACAGCTTGGCACATTGCTCAGCATGCTGGGGTACAAACAAATATATATAAAAAAAAAGTTACAAGGGTTCTTCAGGCTGCATCTCAAATTTCTAGAGAAAAATTAAACGTATTCATCCCCTCATTACGGCCCATAAGTATAAACGGCAAAAGTTTCCCCGTGACGATGAAAGTGGAAAACAGTGGAAAGAGGAGTCGAGGAATGTGTTGTTTACAGATAAAAAACATTATTTGGATGGCCCAGATGCCTGAATTTTCTATTATCATGACCAATGGAAAGAATAAATGGTATTTTACAAAAGGCAAGTGGGAGGAGGCAGTGTGATAACATGGGGTGGTATCGGGTACAAAATAAGATCTGATATCTTATATATATCTATATATATATATATATATATATATATATATATATATATATATCTCAAAGAAGTGCAGCAATATTTTGATATCTCACTCTCCTGCTATGGAACAAAGTTCTTTAACAGCAGCATGACTTATATCTTATATTCTTTTATGTTTTATAATAACATTGTTCTAATAACAAATAACATTTTAATAAGTACCAAGGAATGAATGGATTAGTCAAAGTATACATTGACATAATTAGCAAGAACAAAAACATTTATGTTGATGAATAATCAGAGTTGGAATTAAGTATTGAGTTTATAACAACCTACTTTATAGGTGTATATATATATATATATATATATATATATATATATATATATATATATATATATATATATATATATACATATATAATTATAATAATATAAATGTGCATAAATTAAATATTTTGATATTAATAAATTAAAACTATACTTAACAATAGAATAAAGTTATATTTATAGGTAATATTCAGGGTTATTAAAAAAAAAAAAAAAAAATGTTATTAACTATTTATTGATATTTACAACTGTACATCAAGTAAATTTGAGGAAATGATTATAATGACATGTAAATCACTTGTGAAGAACTACTAGTACAAAAAGCAGTTCACTAGCAGTTCAAAAAATGTTCTTAACTAGAAGGTCTCTTGGGCATCTTCTTTTCAGAAGCCTCGGTGGGTTATCAGGTATTGAATGAGAAGCAAGTTGGGAGACTAATGGATTCATGTGGGAGTGCAGTTTACTATGAATGGATTGGTATCTGGTTTGGGCTAAATCAGCAACATATGGATCATTGAGGTCTTTATGGATAAGATTATTGGTGACAATGTAAGGAGCATTAAGAATTTTTCGAAGGATTTTGGATTGTAAGGATTGGATTCGAGAAGAATTGGATGGTTTATGGCCCTGAAGCTCAACTCCGTATGTCCATATAGGTCTAATAACTGTCATGTAAATGAGTCTCCTGTAATTTATTAGTCCAGTAAATGTTGGAGTAGTCTATAACCGTTTCTTGTTGTTTTAGTCTTGTATGTGGATTCCAAGTGAGACGTTTGTCCAAATGGAGTCTCAGGTAGTCGATCTGTTCAACAGGGATTAGAGGAATATCATTAAAGGATACCGTAGAACAGGATGTCGTAGGTTTACGACGGAGGGTAAAGGTTATTTGATGGGATTTATTTTAATTCTCCATTTTTGACACCATTCTTTAAGGTTTATGATGTGAGATTGGAGTGCCTGGGATGCAATGGGATGCAATCATTATTTACTGATATTAAACATGTGCCATCAGCGTAAGTGGTGAGTACAGTGCTAGGATGGGTCGGGATGTCAGCTGTGAACACTGTGTAGAGGATGGTTGCTAGGATACTTCCTTAAGGACCTCCGGCAGACTGAGTAAAGAGGGATGAATGGGCGGAATTGTGACTTACTCTGAATGTTTTGTCACTAAGATAGGATTATCTAATAAGGAAGTATATAGGAGGAAGGAATTTATGGAGTTTGTAAAGCAGCCCCTGGGGCAAGACATGGAAGTTTGTGATGTATTTTAGAATGTAGCCAGTAAAGCCAATGTTGTGTAGTTTTTTAATTATTGTCTGTCTATTGATACAGTCAAATGCTTTGTCCATATCGAAGAAGATCCCAATGGCCTGTTAATATCGACAAAAGCGTACTGGATCTCTGCTTCTAATTGTACAAGGTTGTCTACAGTTGATCTTCCTCTACGGAAGCCACATTGGAAGTTCTAGAAGATGGAATTTTGTTCTAAGATCCACTTTAGTCTTTTATTCACCATCCGTTCCATTATTTTACACAGGCAACTAGTCAGAAAGATTGGACGGTAACTGCTAGCTAGTCTTGTATATTTTCCTGTTTTTGGGATGGGAATAATTTCCGCTTGTTGCCAGATTTTCAGGAATTCTCCTTTCTGCCATTTATAATTATAGTAGCTTAGTAGCCAGATAATACCACTACGCGGAAGATGTTGGATCATGGCATAGTGGATATCATCTGGGCCCGGTGAAGATCCTTTGAGGCTTCCCATGATCGACTCTAGCTCCCATATGGAGAATGGGCGGTTGTAGTCCCTTTCAAAATCTTCAATTGGATCGCTAGTGGTATCTTGATCGAAGTTTGCCAGTTCTATGGAGGTTGTAGGTGTGGGTGGTGGGTTAAATATTTCCGAGTAGTGTTCAGCGAAAGCTGGGGCGACTATTGCAGGGTTGTTTGTTAATTTCCCTTCGTATAGTAATGTGTAGCTGGTACCAGAATAATTTTTGTATATTTTTCTTATTTTATTCCATACCTGGTTAGTAGGGGTGGAAGAGTTTATGGATTCGACATATTGTTTCCAGGATTGTGATTTAGTGTTATTTATTGTTCTTCGGCATAGGGCTCTTTGTTTTTTATATTCAGTTAGGTTTTTTTGATTGGGCTGTTTTTGAAACTTTTTCAGTGCTTTTCTGCGGTTTCGGGTGGTGACTATATACTCTTCGTTGAACCAGGGCACGGAGGGTCTCTTGGAAGAACCCTTAGTTCTAGGGATGGCTAGTTCTGCTGCGTTTAGTATAGCGTCCGTGATGAGATGGTATCCTTCTTCAATTGTGAGGGCAGATGGGAGCATTTTGGGTGCGTTAAAATAAGTCGAAAAGAGTGACCAGTCTGCCTTGTCTATGACCCATCGGAGTTTTCGATTAGTTTTATGTTGGTAATTATAAAATTTTAGACGAATGGGGTAATGGTCGCTACCATAGAGATCTGGAAGTACCATCCAGTCAATAATATTAAATAATGATCCACTACAGATGGAGAGGTCGAGAGAAGAATAGGTGCCATAGGTGGAACTTAAGAAGGTTGCTTCACCGGTGTTTAATATTAGTAAGTTCGACTCCTCTAAGAAATTTTCTATAATTCTTCCTCTATTGTTGTGGCTTGAAGAGCCCCACATAGGGCTATGTCCGTTGAAGTCTCCGACAAGTAGTATGGGCTGTGGAAGTTGATTATATATATGACTGAGGTCTTGTGGTGGTATCAGAGGGTCTTGTGGCAAATAAATATTGCAGAGGGTGAATGAAATTCCGAGGTGTATAGTAATTGCGACTGTTTGAAGTGTTGAGTTTATGTTTATTCGTTGGGAATATATGGAATCATGTACGGCTATGAGTACGCCTCTAGAGGCATGATCATTTGGTCCATCGGCTCTGTAGATGTTAAAGTTTTTTAATGTAAATTTGTCTCCGGTTTTAAGGTGAGTTTCCTGAATGCAAATACATAACGGGTTTTCGTCCTGAATCAATATTTTTAAATCATTAAAATGTGTTTTTAATCCGTTGCAGTTCCATTGTACAAGGGCCATTGTTAATATTAGGTGTTGGGTATAGTAGCGGAGACCAGGTATTATTAATAACATTTATTTTTACTGATAAATAAACAGTGATAAAATAAACGTAAATAATATCTTCAAAGGGTTGTCGACCTAATGATTTAAATAAATATATACACGAATTATTATAATGATATAATAATGATAATGACATAATGATATATATATATATATATATATATATATATATATATATATATATATATATATATATATATATATATATATATATATATATATATATATATATATATATATATATATATATATATATATATATAGATATAGTGACGTAGTGATATATATAGATATATCACATATATACATATACTTACACTCACACGCAAACACCTACAGATATACACATATATAAATGATAATGATAAATATAAATGAAATGTTGAAATGATAATGATAAATGTAAATGAAATGAAATGATACTGGTAAACATAAATGATAAATGCTAAATATATTATATATATGCATATGCATATACACACACACACATATACACATGTACACAAATATATTCACACATACAATGACAAAATAATATGTACTGATATAAACAATCACATATAAACAAACATACAGTCATAAACATATATAAACATCAGAGTGTGCGTAGTATAAGTATGTCCGTAGTAATAATTATAGTCAGAGGAAATAAAATTATAACTGTTAAAATGAGTCTTATCGTATTTATTTGTTAGAGATAAGACGGATAACATAATATTTATGTGGATATCGTTATGTATAACGATTTCTTCTATTATGTTTTTTATTTCCTTTGACTTTTATAAAGCCCCCCTCGTCAACTGGCCGGTCTATGTTAATAGGCCCGGGCGTGTCGCCTAAAGAGGGGTAAGCCTGTGAAGATATACCAGGCTCATAGGAAGGAGGAGAGGTGCTTGCTTCGGCTGTACAATGATGATTGACAACCGGGACGAGGGGGAGGGGGGGAGCGGGAGTAGGGAGGGGAGGTGGTGGGGGGAGGAAAGGATTGCCCACTGGGCTAACAGCTGATACCAGCTGGTCTCTCATTGCCAAGGTCGGCATAGTTATTGTCGTATTTGATACTGTACTTTTAACTAATTCATTTGATTTATTTTCTCCAAAAATGAAAGGTAAATCGACTTATGTGCCGATTTCCTTTTTTTCTATTATATTTAATTTTTCCTTTACCACTTGGGCAAAGGTTTTATTACCGGAGTTAGGGTACAACTCTTTATATATTTTCTTTGCTTCCTGTAGCGATATTTTTTTATTGATTTGAATCGATTTAATTTCTCGGTGAATTTGGAAAATTTGGCATGATCTGTCTAAGGCATTATGTGAGCCACCGCAATTAATACATTTAGGAGGTAAGGTACATTTTAAGTTACCGTCGGTATGTTTGGTTTTTCCGCACTGAATACAAATTGCCTCTTTTTTACATTGTGTTGTGCGATGATAGAAACCCAAACAATTAAAGCACGGGGGGGATTAGGTATATAAGCCTGTACAGGTACGGTCTGATACCCTACTCTAATTGTTTTGGGGGCAATGGGCGTCGGAAATGTTATGATGTAGTTATGTGTCAGAATTTCATTGCCATTTTTCTTGATTTTTATACGGACAATGTCTGTAATAACTTCCCTCAGTTCATTTTTTATTTCTTCAATCTCGAGGTACTGGAAATCAAAAAATTTTATTACACCTTTGCTGTAGTTAAGTGTTTGGTGTGGTTGTACGGTAACTGGGAATTGTCCACCAAATTCTTTACATTTTAATAATATTTCTGACACTTTTCCCTTAAATGTTTCGACGAGTAGTGACCGGTCTCTGAGTTTTTTTATATTTTTTACCTCTCCCACAAGGCCAGTTATAACTTTATTAATGAAGAAAGGAGAAACTTTTAAAAAACCTTCTGCATTTTCTCTTTTTACAATTAGGAATGTGGGGGTTATATTTTTTGTTTCATTTAACGATATCCTATCCGGTGGGTCTTTTATACGTCCACGAGGGCGTTTTCTTTTAGGAATCGGGCTAGGAGGGTCATCTGTATCCATCGGTTTTAAGTTAGTACAATTTAAAGGTAAGAAATATATATAGAGAGTATTGTTAAAAAATTAAAAAGAAATAATAAAGAAAAGAGAGAAAAAAAAAATAAATTATAGATATATAATAAAATCTAGTAATAGAAGTAGAAATATTTAAATTAAAAGTAAAAGTATTTAAAAAGAAAAATATAAGAAATGTTGAAAGTATAATCTCTTATCTGACTTAGTCTTCAGGAGCACAAGATCCTTCCGCCTCGGAGTCTAGATAAGCAGTGGGTCAAAATATATTTTGATTCTGTACTTTGCACATTAAATTGTTACTCATTTTGATTTTACAACAAATTAATTAAATTATTATTACAAATTGTATAATTATGTATGAAATTTTTTTAAATAATTATATGAAGGATGTGTACCGAACATTTGGTATTACACCAGCTTTTCAGAAGCATTAAAATATTTTAACTATGCCACTGCCTTTGTAAATAATATTTGAAAAATAAAAGTATTATTGTCAAAATCAAATATAAATTTTCATTTCTTTAACAGAGCAAGATATAATTTTCATTTTTTTTTGTGACTATATTAAATGCCAAATATATTTTGAGAGGGGTTTTTAAGTGGGCATGGTTGATATTCGGATTCAGTACCACAATAACTTTAAAGATAAATTGAATCCTGGATTCACTCATTTTTCACCGCAGTGGCTGGACTACTACGTGACTATGATGGATTCACTAGGGAACTCTACGATGAAGTTTAAACGTAGAATGATTTGTTGTGTCAGGTTTGTTTTCAGATCTCCCAGAGAATTTCCAGGAAACAATTTTTATGTTGCATTAGTGTTGCTCTTAGATTTCCTCTGTGAACACTATTTTTTCGGCTCCCGTATTTATTGTTTCCTACTTTTGTCTTTAAATCCCTTAAATTTTATTGAATATAGAAAGACCGAAGCCGTTATTTCCGACCTATATCGCTAAGCTATATTAATTCGTTTCAATTAATAAATCAGTAATTTTCCTCCTTTCAGTTGCCGCTTTGATAAAATCTTTTCTTCTATTCTTAAGTCATGAAAATAAATGAAAATCCAACAGGCCCATCCAGATTTAATTTTTTTTCATCACTAAAGACAACTTTCCTCTGTTGCTCAGTCTATGTGCTACATTTCGAGCCATGGTCATACTAGCTAATGTGTGACAGCTAAAAAACTGGCTTTATTTCTTTCTATGTAGTGTTTTTGAATATTTTAATAATCTTTTGACATTCTTAAGGTTCGTTTCAAATCCAGGCTTCCTCAGCGGTTGTCCTTGCCGTTTAACAAGAGTTAGACGCATATTCCGTTTTTGTTGTAACAAGAAACTAGACCGAAAACTGAAAACGAGACCGTGCCACATAAAGTTTGCAACAGATTGACCGTTTAAGACTGTCTGCGATCTCTCTAGGACACACCCCGTCTTCATTAATGAAGAAATGAAACGGCGCTCTTTACTTGAAAAAAATTAATTTTCCCCCATAATTGATGTGTTTAGTTGTGGTTATTTTTGTGCAAATTCAACACAGCTCTAAAGTAGAAATTGTATTTATTGGTCGTGAAAAATTACAGGGTGTCTGCCTTTTTGACGCACATAAAATTGGTAAAGTAAGGAAGATTACAGTGATCTGTGATATTGGCCAAGAATCGACCCAGAGATCTGAAGCTTTTTCTCGCAGAACTTTTTTCGCCCATAAAATAGTTGTTGTGAATGGGAGGAACGTGGCTGTTGAGCATGCTTATACCCTAATCACCTTTAAACGCAACTTGGGCTCAAAATAGTTGTTCCTTTTTTTTTCGTTGTATACTATATAAATGTTTATGTTTATAGACATTATCGGATCTATTACATTCAGAAGCATTAGATAATAATTAAACTGAATGATAATCGCTATACATTTTAAAGCATAAACCCTCACATCTAAAAGAATCTTTTGCAAGGGATAACTAAAACATTTTTTTTTTTTCAAAATTATGTTTATTTTTTTTTCTTATTTACAATTTTTTTTTTTCTTATTGAATAAATATTACAAGCTGCTCATTCAAAGGCAATGGGTAATATGGATTAAAATGACTCCATTAGTAAAATATGTACAATGATTGTAAAAAATAATAAAAATTTAAAATTTAAAAAACAAAACAAAATCAATAATAAACGATTTCTAACTATACAAGAAATAAAATAAAATTAAAAAAAAATATTATATAAAAAAAATTAGGATAATAATTGTAGAAATAAATAAAGTAAAACAGAGATAAGATGAAAACAAACACTCAAGTTCACTCATACGATATACGCAATATTTACAAGGATCCAGGCAGAGTTGGGCAAAATGTAATTGAAATATATTCTATGAATTACGATTACAGTGTAATTGCAATCCCGCCCGGGATTACATTACCTGTTATAATGCAATTACTTCATGAATTACGATTACAATGTAATTCATCAATGTAATTCAATTACGGATTACATAATTGGATTACAGATTTCCATTACTTGTAATTCAAGGCATGAATTATTCAAATTTTTAATTCGATTACAATATTTCTTCCATTAAATAGGCAAATAAATAACAGAATATCAGTTTTCACCTCCACCATTTAGGTTTAAGATTTTTTCATTGTTAACGGTTTTGAACTATCGCCATCTTTTCCATAGGGAGAGGAATGGGGGGGGGGGCTATATTTCTAAATTGAGAACGGCTCGTCCGATCTTAATGAAATTTAATAGTTATGTTTCTTTAGTACTTATTATCGTATATATAGGGTTTTAACAGTTTTACTAATTAGTAGGGGTGGGGAGGGGGCTGTATTTCTGCATTAATAACGGCTCCGCCGATTTCAACAGTTATGTTTTAATCACTTTTAATGACTTTAATTTCTTAATAACAGTATAATATTTACGTCCTAAATATTGAATGGAATTTACCATAAATCTTAATTAAGTTATTTTTGAAAATTAATTAAAATGTAAAATATAAAATTTTCAAAATGAAATAATAAAGTTGAACACATTTACCTAAATGAAATGGAAAATTAATAATGATTGTTATATTTCAACAACGAAGTTGAATTACCCTATTTACAATGTAATAAACAATTAACTAGCGATAATATGAACTAACTAGCCGAGCCGTCCTTAATGCAGAAATACAGCTCCCTCCCCACCCCTTGCTAATTAGTAAAACTGTTAAAATCTCAAAAAATATACGCTAATAAGTACAAAAGAATCATAAGTATTAAATTTCATTAAGATCGGACGAGCCGTTCTCAATTTAGAAATATAGCCCCCCCCCACTACTTAGTAAAACTGTTAAAACCTCAAATATACACTAATAAGTCCAAAAGAAACATAACTATTAAATTTCTTTAGAATCGGACGAAGCGTTCTCAATTTAGAAATACAGCCCCCCCCCACCACCACTAATTATTAAAACTGTTAAAACCCCAAATATACGCTAATAAGTACGAAAGAAACATAATTATCAAATTTTATTAAAATCGGACGAGCCGTTCTCAATTTAGAAATATAGCCCCCCACTCCTCTCCCTAAGAAAAATATGGCGATAGTTCAAAACCGTTAACAATAAGAGAAAACTTAAAACTTAAATGGTGGAGGTGAAAACTGGTATCCCGATATTTATTTGCCTATTTAATGGAAGGAATATTGTAATCGAATTATTCTAAAAATAATTCATGCCTTAAATTACAAGAAATAGTAATTCGTAATTCAACTATGTAATCCGTAATCGAATTACATCTAAGAATTACATTGTAATCCCAATTGAATTACTTTGTGGGAATACTGTAATTCATACCCGATGTATTTCGATTACATTTGTTTGAAATATAATGTAATGCAATTGTAATCGGATTACAATGTAATTGAATTTTGCCCAACTCTGGATCCAGGTAACTAAAAAGGTAAACCACGAACCAAACTCGCTGCACACTATCAGGGCACCCCCCCCCCCCCCCAGCGCTACTATCTATCCACAGTGATGCAGCTAATTCGTCAATAGCAACATCCAGTGGAGGCTGAGCGAGAGCCCTACGGCCATCATACACAGTGTGATTAGGATTATTAGTAAAACATTTACTATATTAGATCATTTATAATAATGAAATAATTTATTCAATTTGAAATTTTTTTAGACATATCTTTCCAGTTTCTTTGATTATTCGAACTTGATTTATCTCTTTTAAGTGGCAGATATGTTTTTGAATGTAAATCTATTTTATTAACTTTTAGTTACTGACTCACTACTGTTAAAAATAAGTATATATCAGAAACAATATATTCAGTAACCGTCCCGCTTGTATATAACAAGCTAAAGTGTTTGATGTGTCACGGAATCCGTGGATTGCATTAAGGTTAACCGCTAGTAGTAGCTAGTGTATAAGGAATATTTTAGACAATGACTAGTCGAATTTACATTTTAAAGATTGATCATCATATTTTATTAATTGTTTTTCAATATGGTTCATCAGATTAATTTTCTCTTCTGCAAGAAGAGAACCAAAAGGTTCTTTCCCAGTCCCCATTGAAACAAATGCATGACTTTTAGTTTGAAATCACCTAATATATTCTCCTCTAAAAATATGATCTGCATGTATACCAAATATTGTTTATGAAAGAGAAAAAACAATCTTGTTTCAGTAATAAAAACTCGATTCCTTAATAGTCACCTTACTCTTTGTATTGGCATGTACCCATGACTTTTACTCTACACCGTAGTTCCTGCCCAACAGTCCTACTCAATAAAATCCCGTAACCCAGGTCTGATATAGTGCATCTTGGTTTCATCTTAAACAAAATGACATGGCTTGCCACGCCATAAGTGGAAGGATAATTCTGGTTAAGAGATCTCTAGGATGAGTGTATCTTTTATTTTTAACTTTCAATTTAATTTAACTTTTATTTTTACTATTATTATTGTTTTTTATATTTATATTTCATTTATTTTTTTGTAATTTATTTTGTATTAATTTAATATTTTTTTTCAATGTTTCACTTTTTGTATAATATATTACGAGATTCTTTCTTCCTTTATTTTTTTTTCATTATACATATTCTGTGAATAGATCCATAAGTCCATCCATATCACTTAATGTCCGCTTTGTAATTTTGTCATTTTACTATGAAATGCTGTGAATATTGAATTATTAAATTTACTTATTAATGTTTACCATAAAATAATTGGAAGCCGATTGAAGAGGACTTGGAAGAAAGATCGTTAAAGGCAAGCTAATGAAGCTTATTGCCCTTATTTTAGTTCTCTCACGGTTAACTCAAGTTTATTAATAGCTAATGGTGTTATTACCACATCACATATGACCATTTTAAAAGATTTAAACAAATTCGCATATTAATGAATCAACGAATAATGTATGTTGTAATACAATTACAATATATTTGGCTCTTTAGTCTCTTTTCTATATAACTTATAATTAGGAAGCTTATGAAATGAATAATTTAACTTTAAAGCAAATAAATTTTTTTTTTTTTTTTTAATTTAACTGATTTTAAAACAATGGTCACAATCTTTATGTACTATTAATATTGTACACTGCAAAATTATATATATATTTTTTTCAGTTTTCAATCTTTATTCTGAGTTATTTTGTCCACCAGAATTATAAGTAACTGCAATAAAAATGTATTATTGTCCGGCTGCGTACATTTCAAATGGCAACGTCTGTAGATTTTTTATTTGATACTTATAATTATTCTGAAAGTACAAATCAACAAAATAAGTTTTTTTCTTTAAGTTTTATTGAGGAATGATAGAGAAATTCAAAGTTTATGATCTCGTAATACTTACTAACATGCAAATCACCTTCAGAATAAAATCCGGAGACAAATGAGAAGAATAAATCCATCTCAGATTTCAGAGTTTAGATCAAGTTTAAACTGGTTTAGTTCAAAGAAAGGAAGAAATCGCACCATTACTATTTTTTTTTCAGAAGCAAAAGCATTCTTAAAAGACTTAAGGGTTTTTTATGAACCCCAGTAAAAACTGGTTATGTCGAAGATGAAAGGGGTACAAATATACTTCGAGTTACCAATTTTTCGAGACATCGAGTTCTCATAAAATATTTTTTCATGCTATCGAGTTTTTTCTATTATATTCCAACAAAAATTAACTGATACGGAGATACTAATGCAAATAAAACATAATAAAATAAATAGACATAGAATAGAGTAGAAAAAAAATTTATTCTAGGACAAAGTCCCTTAAGAATAACTTTAAATAACAAAAAGTAAGGTCATAACTGGCCGAGAGCTGTCAAAAATAAAACAACATGGGTAAAATTGAATACAAATAGGTAAAAAAAAAAAAAAAAAAAAAACAGAGAAAAACTAGAAAAAGAAAAAACTATAAATAAAAAGTAAGTGAACAAATAAATATACAAAATAGAGGTTAATATTGTAAATAAAATTGCAGAAGAGAAAAAAAAAACAAAAACAGAAACTTAAAGAAAAATAAAAGATAGAAAATCGAAAATTATCATTACTAACAATTAAAACATTATCATAATCAAACTATAATTTATGCTAATGTTTTATGTCTGAAGGTCTTACAATTAGTAATTAAATTAGACGATTACATACATCCTTATAATTAGAGAGCGTCGAGTTGGAGGGAAAGAAGATGGTGATAGAATAGTGATTTGAATGTTCCAAGAGAAGAAGCATTGCGGATACAGGGGGGGATGGAAGCGCATAATCCTTATAGTATTAAGTACCTGCTCACTACTGTTGTAAAATTTTCCACGGCAGACGTTTCAACCTTCTAGATAAAGATATTGAGGCGCTGAAAAACACCAAAAAATCATGGTTTTGTCACATTTGTGACACAAAAAAGCAAAATTCAAGCACCAAAAAACCTTCGGAGCCATCCGGTTCCGAGATACTAGCGAGGAAATTACAGTAAATACAGTAAACGAGGAAATTAAATCCCTAAAAACGTCACTTGATAAATACGAGGACTTAAGTTTCGAATTGACTGAGAGACTGACAAAAACCGAAGCTCATCTAGAAGAGCAAACAAAACGTATAGAAGAGTTGGTTGACAAAAATAGAAATTTAAAAACAAAAGTTTGTCTGCTCGAAATTAGGATAAACAAGACAGAGCAGGTACTTTTGAACAAATCAATGGAAATTCGGGGCATCCCCGTACGCCCAGGAGACACCCCGACGGCATTAGTAACAAGTATTGGTGCCGGTCTCAACATCAAACTAAACATAGAAGATTTTGACCTTGTGGAGCGCCGGAGGCACAGGAACGATGATGCGCGACCACCGCCGGTAATCGCACGATTCGTCAGACAGTCTCTGAGGGACGATCTAATACAGAGGGGAAAAGTCAAGAGGGACTTCTCGACGCGCGATATCGGCTGGCAGGAGAATGACTCCCACCGGATATATCTGAGCGAGGAGATGACCCCGACCAACAGGCATCTGTATTGGCTCGCCCGTCAGAAGAGATCAGCCGGCAAATTAAAATATGTGTGGTTTTCGGGAGGGCGTGTGCGGTGCCGTAAAGAAGACGGCCATCCAGTAATCTTCATAGACCAGCCTCAGGACCTGGATGTTTTTGCCTGACCTTCTGGAATTCTTCTTATTTAAGCTTCCTTGGTCTACACATTTTGCTAATGAAACCAGTGTATTTTCTATTTTTTGTTGTTTTTCTATTATTTATCCTTACTAGAATAGTTTTCAGTTTTTAGTTTATTGGTATCACTTTGATATTACTTTTAATCAGTTAACCCTAGTATTATTATTTTCAATTGTTTATGTATTTTGGTTTTTTATAAAAATACTTCCTAGGCACCTACCTATGCCAAGTTATCAACACCCATCACCCTCCCTTTATTTACAGAAACCTGAAATTCAAGTCCGGTATCAAATCACTGCATACAAGATCTCGTCTTTCCGATCTCTATACTCCATCCCACAGAAGTACTGCATTCCAACGTTCCTTCCTTGTCCGATCCTCTACTCTTTGGAATTCCATCCCCCCCTGTATCCGCAATGCTTCTTCTCTTGGAACATTCAAATCACTATTCTATCACCATCTTCTTTCCCTCTAACTCGACGCTCTCTAATTATAAGGATGTATGTAATCGTCTAATTTAATTACTAATTGTAAGACCTTCAGACATTAATTTATTTATAAATTATTATTTATAAATAATGTATTATACACTGTTTTACAGATCAGCCAGGATCTGACGATTTGTTTAGGCTGAAGGACATCCTTGGCCACTCTCCTTCCACAACTAGAATTAGTTTTCGTTCTTAAGGATGCTCTTTTAAGATAGCGGAATTTAGCGATAACAATACATTATTTAATTAGTTATTTATAAATAATGAATTAAATATAAGGATATAAATGCATAACTAATATTTATTATGTAGTTATTCGTAAAATGAGTGTTAGGCCCAATATTTAGCTCAAAAAATGACTAACAATGAAATTAAAAAAACAAAACAAATATTCCAATTATTATATTGGATTAACAAGAAATTTAAGTTACACAGTTTTTTATAAGAGTTAATTGATCTCAAATTTTAGCAGATTGGATCTTAAAAGAGACAGGCTCGTCTCCCATCTTGCTTCTCTATCGATTCTCGATATATCTACGAGGCATATGAAAAGAAGATGCCCTAGAGACCTTTTAGTGTAGATTTTATTGAAGTACTACTAGTGAGTAGGAGTCACTATCAACACATTTACTTGATGTATATTATTTTGTGCAGTTGTAAATATCAATAAATGAAAAAAAAAAAAATCATTTTTATTCCGTAGTATCGATATCGATAATTGGCCAACAATTTTTGGTACCAACATGTCACTGGTAAACACCTTATTATCGTTAATTTATTATTATTAAATTTCTCTGTAAGAAACTGTCTTTAAATTTTCGATCTAAGCAACACCTATAGAACTAGATCGTGTCAAAATGTGACATTTTCGTTTAGGAAAATACGTTACACATTTTGAGGGTGGAAAAAAAAAACGTTCCGCAAGAAAACTAAAGACCCCCAGCCAAAAGACATACCCATGTCAAAAAATTAGCTGAAGATAACCCAAGATTTCCAAGCACACTTAACTCGCAATATGTTCCGTCTATTAACCGACTTTTTACAAATCCCATAGATATTTGGTATGTCTACCAAACATAATAGTTGTATTATATCATTTTAGAAGAAAATGTTATGGTAATATTCCCTCAAAAATAAATAATATTTTTCATAACACTAACAAACTCTACAATACTAGAATTAGGCCGAGTCTCGATGTTAAACCAGCTATTGAATTGACAAAGAGAGTCGGCTTAGGTGGCTGGGACATCTCTTACAAATGGAGCCTGAGTGAATCGCAAGGAAGATTTATCGAGCCAAAGCGAATAGAATAAGGTGGAGTGCTATTCTGGGACCTGGGGCAAAGTGGAAGGATGAAGCAGAGGACTTTCGGAAAAGAGGATCCGTCTGGAATGACAAGTAGAGAAGGCTCCAAAGGCGTTTTCATCACAACATATGCTCTTCATGAAGGGTTGACTGCAGAAGAGACACATCCGTTGACTTAAAATTTTCACTAGGTTTTGTTTGTTTGTTTTAATTTTATGGGGTATAACTGCACCTGTTATTAACGCTAATTATTCTTTATTATTTTATTTTTTTAAATACATATTTTATTCTTTAGCTTATTCTAATTGATATGTTTTATACATGTAGTATTTTGTTCTATTTCCAATTTATAATTTATGTCACATTTTTGTAAACAAACCATTCGAACACTAATTCTGTTGGCTCATTGTTAACTCCCAAGACTGTTGGAAGATCAGTATTTAGTCCTAAGCTATTGAGGAGTGGCGTGAAAAAAAGACATTCCTGAAAAAATATGTGTTACTACCACAGTATTGGTACCAGGGCGAAGCCCTCCTTGAGAAAATATATGAGTGTCAATCTGCTGTTCAAGAGTTCAGGGAATTAGAGATAGGATGTTCGGTTAAGAGGAGTGTGCTACCCTTTAGCCACTAAACTTTCTGAACACTCCTTATCCCTTAACCATAGTTTTGATTTTGAAAAAACCACCATACTTGCTACATACAACCGAACATCCTGTCTCGAATCCCTTGAACTCTCTTTAAAATCTGGCTACTTTACTTTCAAAACAATATCTATTACCAGATCTGTATCACCTGATTTTATTTCATAATAAAACTCGTTCCCGCTCCCGCCCTTTAGTTGAGATCCCCTCCGCTAGATCACTTCATCCCTTTCATATGCATATCTTTTTCCTTTAACTTCTTTATTTTGTGTTAATTTTCTTAATTTTTTTTTTCTATCTTCATTTTTATAAGCCTAATTAGTGAAGTGACGCATCGTAATCCAGTACGATTACTTCATAATAATAGCAAAAACGGGGTAATTAGCTCACAACTAGTCATTTTTTGAGCTAAATATTGGGCCTAACACTCATTTTACGAATAACTACATAATAAATATTAGTTATGCATTTATATCCTTATATTTAATTCATTATTTATAAATAACTAATTAAATAATGTATTGTTATCGTTAAATTCCGCTATCTTAAAAGAGCATCCTTAAGAACGAAAACTAATTCTTAATGTGGAAGGAGAGTGGCCAAGGATGTCCTTCAGCCTAAACAAATCGTCAGATCCTGGCTGATCTGTAAAACAGTGTATAATACATTATTTATAAACAATAATTTATAAATAAATTTCTAAAGCATTTTATTATACTCAGAATAACTCTAATGAAATTGTAAATGACTGGTTATATTTAATAGACGAATACAATTATTAAATTCAGAATAAATTAGTTAATATTTATAAAACACATGTGTCTAGGAAGGTAACGTCACTTCTATCTTTTTCTTCACGATTCTTTGTGGTGTCATGATATGACCACCACATCACTCCCCCCTCAGTGTAACACTTACTTGATGTGGCAAGGCAATCTAAATCTTCGGCCTGAAGATGCTATTGTGTCTTGGTGACGAGGGGCCTTGAGAAACGAACTGTTTTCCTTGGCTTACTTTCCTCGGATTTCTGTGGATGATAAGTGTTCTGTGTAAGTTGTTGCCGGGATTCGGGTGTGTCTGTCGCTGCTGTGTAGGCTGGCTTTAATCTATCTCGTGATACTACAGCCGGTTTGCCGTTGATGTTAATGGTGAAGGTCTTTTCCATTCGTTCAATGACTTTATGTGGTCCGGTGTAGGCTGGTGTTAGGGGAGGTCGGCAAGCATCGTCCCTGAGAAAAACAAAACTACTGGTGTGCAGATTGGGGTAATTATAAATTTTGGGCTGGCAGTGCCAGACTGGCGAGGAAGGCTTGCTTTGCTTCAATATGTCAGCGAGGTTGGCTGCAAAAGTTGACTGAGGAATCTCTGGGCCGGTTTTGTCTAAAAACAGATCCCCAGGCAATCGTAGCTTGGTGCCGTATACTAATTCGGCTGGACTGGATTGTAAGTCCTCCTTCACGCATGAGCGCAGACCCAGAAGAACGGCTGGCAGATGCTCTGTCCAAGGCCTGCTGGTTTTTTTTGAGTCGGCATGTAAGAGCCGTCTTGAGGGATCTATGCCATCTCTCGAGGAGCCCATTGCTCTGAGGGTGGTAAGCCGTAGTGTGCTGTATTTTAGCACCCATTCTGTGTGACAACCCCTGTAAGAGATTCGATTCAAAATTTCGTCCTTGGTCGGTTATAATTTGAGTGGGTGTGCCAAAACGAGAAATCCAATGCTCCCAAAAGGCTGCTGCAACTGTTTCCGCAGTTTGGTCAGGTAAAGGAATGGCTTCCGGCCAACGGGTGTATCGATCCATGCAGGTAAGGAGGAACCTGTTACCTTTAGCCAAAGGCAGTGGTCCAACGATGTCGAGGTGGACGCAGGCAAAGCGTTGATCGGGTGTTTTTTTAATGGCATCAAAGGTGTCTTCTCATGTTGATTTATTTTGGCCTTTTGGCACTCAATACATTGCTTGACGAAAGCTGTAATGTACTTAGATATGCGTGGCCAGAAATAACGCTCCTTAATGAGTTTTAAGGTTGACGTCCGACCTGGGTGGGAAAAATTATGTAAGTGTTCGCAAATTATTTGCCGGAATCGTTGTGGTACATAAGGAAGATGTTTGCCATTGTATACCTTGCAATACAGGATTGATGATGTATCTAACTGCACTGGTGTCAGGCCAGGTGTTTTCGAGCTTTGTATGAGATAGTTTAATTCGTTGTCGTTCTGCTGTGCTGCAGCGAGTTCTTCAGATGTAGGGATGCGTTGTGAGATGGACTCTATCCTGGACAAGGTATCAGCCACAATGTTTTTGGTCCCTGATATGTGTCGTATGTCGCACGTAAATTCCGAGATATAAGAGAGCTGTCGTGTTTGTCTGGGACTAGCTGTATCTGATGTCCGTCGCAGTGCGTAAGTAAGAGGTTTGTGATCTGTAAAACACGCAAAACTTTGCCCTTCCAACATGTGCTTGAAATGTTTTATGGCGCAGTATATGGCGAGTAACTCTCTATCGTATGTGGAATATAAAACCTCTGTAGGGGTCAACTTTCTGGAGAAAAACCCGAGTGGTTGTATAACGCCGTTAACTATTTGCTGCAAAACCCCGCCTATTGCTACATCAGAAGCGTCCGTGTACAGTTGTAGCGTGCCCAAAGGGTTTGGGTGATGTAAAAGCGTCACTCGTTCCAAAGCTTGTTTACTTTCCTGGAAAGCGGTATCCAATTCGGTTGTCCAGGTAATAACGGAGTGTTTTGCCCCCGTTATGGCATTTAACGGTGCCTGGCTATGTGCAGCATGTGGAATAAACCTTCTATAGAAGTTAAGCATACCCAAAAATCTGCGGAGTTGTGAGATTGTATTGGGGCGCGGAAACTCCTTGATTGATTTTATTTTATTCTCAATTGGTCTAATGCCAAATTCCGAAATCTCATGGCCCAGAAACGATACCGACGGTTTGCAGAAAACGCATTTTGATAAGTTTAACGTGATGCCACATTCTTTTAGGCGTTGGAAGACTGTTTCTAGGTTTTGCATGTGTTCGTTTAGGTTGTCTGAAGCTATGAGGATGTCGTCTAAGTATATGAAGCAAAAAATGGAAGATTGTGAAGGATTTTATGAATAAAGCGTTGAAAGGTCTGAGCCGCGTTTCTCAATCCAAATGGCATAAAAAGAAATTCATATAAACCAAATGGGGTTGTTATGGCGGTTTTTTTCGACATGTTCAGGTGCTACTGGAATCTGTTGGTAAGCTCGTACGAAGTCGATGGTAGAAAAAAATTTTTTGTTGTGTAAAAAATTAGACGTGTCCTGGATATTGGGAAGTGGGTATCTATCGGGTATGGTAACCGAGTTCAATAATCTATAATCCCCACATGGTCGCCATTTCCCGTTCTTTTTCTTCACCATATGTAAGGGACTAGCCCATGAACTGCTCGAAGGGCGACATAGACCTAAAGATTCCATGGTTTCAAATACGTTTTTGGCCAGCAGTAGTTTGTCAGGTGCTAATCTTCTAGGTCTACAACTTACGGGATTTCCTTTAGTTTCGATGCGATGTTGTGTTGAGTGCTTCACTTTTGTGACTTCTTGCAAAGTGGGTGGAGAGTCTAAACCGTATGTTTTAAGTAGCGCTTTTATAGGGTCGATTGGATCAATTATGCTGATTCTGCCTGTTGGTTCGATGTCGCATTTGAAAACGGATGTACGTAGAGGAAGAAATGAGTTCCTATCGATGATTTTTTTTTTTCCGGGTAAATCAACCAAAAGATTAAAATGTGTGATGAAGTCGGATCCGATTATAGGTTTGGAGACGTCAGCTATGAGAAATGAGAAATGAAATAACTTTGAAAGTCCAAAGTCCAATTTAAGTTTGCGTTGCCCGTAAACAGCTATGCGCGAGTTGTTCGCTGCGTGCAAGAATTTTGAGGGCGTTGTTTTCCTATCCCCAGATCTTGGAGGAATTATAGATACATCTGCTCCTGTGTCAACTAAAAATGGGACTTTAGTATTTCGGTCAGTTAAGAAAAGGCGGCTTGTCTTCGTGTGGCAGGTGCACGCCGCCGTTGCCTGCCTCAGAACTAGTTTTTTTGAACTGAAAGAGCATGGTGGTTGGCATCTTTTAGCTTCTTTGCCAAATTTTTGGTGATACCAGCACTCCTTAGGGCTGGGGCTGTAATATGCGCGCTGTGAGAAGCCTGACCGCTGTTGTGCTCGTGTTCTGCTTCTGCCTGGTGTTGGTGATCGTCTTCTAAATTGTGAAGAAATTTTTCTTACCTCACCTCTCAATGCCTCTACTTCCTGTCTGAGGTCCGAATCAACTTGTCGATTTTTGTCCGTGATAGTGCAGACGGACGGCGGGTTATTAATATCGGCTATGTTGTCTGCAATGTCGCTTAACTTATCTAAGTTCCCGTCTGTCGCCTGTAAAATTGCTTGGGTGGCTACTGGAAGTCTCTGTATCCACAGGTGCTTGATTATTTCTTCTGACATTGACGAAGTTTTCAAAGCTTTCATGTCCCTCAATAGTTGTGAGGGTTTTTTGTCTCCTAATTCTAACCCTGATAGTAACTTACGAGTTTTTTGCTCATTGCTTTCAGTACAACGTTTAATAATGGTTTTTTTAAGCAGGATATAATCGGCTGGGGGATCTGTGGATCGTAGAATGTCGGCAACTGACTTTATAGTTTCACTATCCAGATTTGCTACTAGGTGATTAAATTTTGTTATTTCGTTTGTAATTTTTGCTATTTCAAACTGTGCTTCTATTTGTGCGAACCACAGATCCGCTTCAGCTTTCCAAAAGGGTGGAAATTTAATAGAAACATGACTTACAGTGGGTGTTTGCTGATGCTCTGGTTGTGAGTCGCTTTTAAGCTGAGAGATTTCATTTTCTAAAGCAGTGATTTGTTTTTTTTATCGCATCCATTTCGGGGTCACCAATTTAGTATACTCAGAATAACTCTAATGAAATTGTAAATGACTGGTTATATTTAATAGACGAATACAATTATTAAATTCAGAATAAATTAGTTAATATTTATAAAACACATGTGTCTAGGAAGGTAACGTCACTTCTATCTTTTTCTTCACGATTCTTTGTGGTGTCATGATATGACCACCACAGCATAATACTCCAGGAGCCGACGACAATAAAACTGTCATGATAAGTCTCACAAAAAAACTAAAGCTTATCTGAATGATCATAAATTTTTGTGTAAGAAAAACCACTGCTGTCTTTTCAAAACAAAGAATAAGCTGGCGGCAGTTAGTAAAATAAGGTTCCAGAGAACCATTTTCATGAAAAAAAATATGGAACTTTTTTCTCAACGGATCTTAATGTTTTTGGGGTGCTGAATCCGAATCTGAACTTTGCTACCACGGAAGCCGTCGGCATCATACCCAAACTTAAAAAAAAAAAACCCGCAGGAAATAGTGGTAAAAGTTGGACAGTTTTTTTCCTGAAAACGGCCTTTTGGAACCTTATTTTACTGGCTGCCACCATCTTGTACGGTGTTTGGAAAATGCAGAAGTGGTTTTTCTTGCTCAAATATTGATGATCTTTCAGATAAGTTTTAGTTTTTTTGGGACTGGTTTAGTGTGACTGGTTTAGTATCGTCGGTTTCTAGGCAACAACAAATAAATAGAGTTTTTTGTGGTTTCTTGGACAATACATATGTAATTATTTTTTTCGTGTACTGACGATCAGGGAATAATTATTTACTTCATCAGAACTATATAAGGCTTCAGTGGGAATCCATAGGCGTGCTATGCCATCTGGATCGTGTTTAGATCTTTACGCACAAATGTACATTGACATGGGATATAATACGTATTAAGATAATTAAAAATATCATTAAAATAACATTCAGCAGCGCTTTAAAATATTACCAAGAATTTTAAATTAATAAGGCTCATATCCGCTCTTCACGTTCATTACGTCATGCTTTCGATGGGATGTTGGTTTATTTGTTTTTGAATAATTTCTTAAGGGATATACTCATTAAATGCTAAACTGTTATAAATATAAATTTTTATAATACTGCATGATTTTATTCGATTATTATCTTTAACAACCCAGATGCGTTTCATATCTTTTGGTTGAATAATATGAGAACATAAACACCTAAAAAATAATAAAACCTTTATCCAAGAAAATGAAAACATGAATTGGGAGAAATTTTTTGCCTGTCAGTATTTATACATGCATATCTGCGTAATCACAATAATAAATAAATGGTATAAATTCGGTATAAAAGAACATAAAACAGTATGTTCAAAGGTGATAAGATTCATTCCAAGTGAATGTTTATTTAAATTGGCAGAACTTTATATTTAGACCGCCAGTAGCTCTCAAACTGCCGGCGATTGAGCATCGTAGCGGTTCGTTTCCATTGGCATTTTCTCTTGTTTAAACGTTTTACCGAGTAGCAAAGTTTGGTAATGATTTCTATTATTTTCTGAAAATGGAGAGTAAAGAACCTTCGTCGCCGTTGGAAATAGAGATCGAGATAGGTGAGAACAAATTTTTTTTTTTATTTGTGGTTTATGTAATCACGTGTAAGAAAACAATATTTAAAATATATTTCTTTGAGATTACTAATAGTTTAAAATTTAATTTATTATTTTTTTTTTATTTACAATCATATCTATTTCGTAAATCATATCTAGTGGTAAAAATATATTAATCGGAAAATATATATATATATATATATATATATATATATATATACAGGGTGAGTCCCTCTTGATGTATAAAATAAAATTGGGTGAATCTAGATCAAAAATGTAGCAAAATGCCTCAAACCTCTCTTTTCTATTCCCCCGTTACTTTTCTATATATGCAACCCGTTGCAGATATACGATAAATCAAAGACTTTTTTGAGGAAACCACGTTTTTTTTCATAAAAGCTGTAATATCTCCATTTTATTAAATTTTTTCAAATTTTGACCACAGTTTCGGATTTACCATTGAATTTCCTATAAGAAAAAAGTACAAATAACCTTGAATTTTACAAACTTGTGACCTAAAGAACAGCTCGATCTTTACCTTATTTAGGGAAGTTACAATGCCTATATTACTTGGGCGCTCACTGCTTTTCGAAAAAACTATCGACAAAACGTCAAATCTCACAAAAACTTGAAAATTAATCAGCTTTAAAATGATATGTTAAATGTTATGATTCTGTTTCAATTTCATGGAGAAATTTACTTATGACAACGAAAAAACATGGTGTTCTTATTTGGCATACAAATCAGTTACTTGTGTAAATAAAACATTATGATAATCCCTTAATGCAAATGTTCATTTAAAACCTAATAAACTCTTCATAGGAATAAAAAGCAAAGAAAAAAATTATTGTTTAATAGAAAATAAAGGAAAAATGTCAATAAAGTGACACCAGAACAAAGGATCTTATGTTATTAAATTTGTTTATTTATTATTATTATTTATGATTTATTTTATTAGATTTTCAAAATAAGGTTTAAAACCTAATGATAATGAACATAGGCCTCAATTTTGCCGTTAGCTTTTCAATAGAGATGATGTTGAAGAATACCACTTTTGAGGTGCATTTTATAGACAGACGAGTCTGTTTTAACAGGGGGAAGGCATTTCAACCTATCCATGGGGTATCGTTGATTTATGTTTGTATTGCTTTTGAATAAAGTGGAGGAGCTTAAAGCAGATGATATTAAAGAATACCACTTTTTGCGGTGAATTATGTGGTAGGATATTTTGTAACAAATCTTTGTAATTTCATCATTCAATCTGTTGGGCAAACTATGATTTTTCAACACTATCGACAGCTACAAATGAACCAACGATACTCCACATGTAACGGTAGAAATGTCTTCGCCTGTAAAAAGAGACCCATCTAGCCATAAATTCACCGCAAAAAGTGGTATTCTTTAATATCATCTGCATTCAGAAGCTATTAGCAAAATTGAGGTTTATGTTCATTATCATTGAGTATTAAACATTAAAATGAAAATTTAATAAAATAAATCATAAATAATAATAATAAATATACAAATGTAATAACATAAGATCCTCTAATCTGGTGTCACTTTATTGACATTTTTCCTTTATTTTCTATTAAACAATAATTTTTTTTCTTTGCTTTTTATTCCTATGAGGAGTTTATTAGGTTTTAAATGCACATTTCCATTAAGGGATTGTCATAATGTTTTATTTACACAAGTAACTGATACAAATCACAGGTTACAGGTACTCCGTTATTATAGAAAATGTAATGCTAAATCCGAAACTGTGGTAAAATTTGAAAAATATTTAAATACAATGGAGATATTACAGCTTTTATGGAAAAAAAAGTGGTTTCCTTAAAAAAGTTTTTGATTTATCGTATATCTGCAACGGGTTGGAACAGAAAATTGAGGTTTGCGGCATATTGCTTCATGGCAAACTTCAGGAACTAATAGGGGACCGAAAAACTAAGACAAAAAGTCCTGTAGAGATTTGCTCGTTTTTGCTTAGTTTTAGAGAAAATTGCAAAAAAAGAAACAAAACAAGTTTTCATTTTTATACTTATTTATTTACATTTATATTTATGTTATGTTCTTTTTTAAGTAAATATTACTCAAAATGTTATCCTCTTGCACCAATGCAAGCATTACATCTAGCACTCACTTGATAAATTGCAGCTAAACATTGTTCTGATGATATTTGGTGCACTGCATCTATGATTCGGGCTCTTACCTAATTGCTCTCTTGAGTTGATTGACACCGAATAAATTTTCTGCTTCAAGGTTCCCTAAACGAAGAAATCCCTGGGTGTCATATCAGGTGATATGGGTGGCCAAGGTACTACTCCTCCACGTCCAATCCATCGTTGTGGATAATTTATATCCAGCCTAGCTCGAGCAACTCTGCTATAATGAGCTGGACATCCATCGAGTTGGAACCACATTTCAATCCGCTGCTGTAAGGGAATGTCATCTAAATAATTAGAAAAGTCGTTCTCCAAAAAATGTGTAAATGCGATACCATTCAATCTTCCAGGTAAAAAATATGGTCCCACCAAATTCATGCTGAAACCTATTCTCTCTAATAGCTCTGGGATTTTCAAGAGCGCATACATGATAATTTCTTTGATTAACAATTCCTCCTCTTGTAAAGGTAGCTTCATCGGTCCATTTAATTTTTAATGTAAATAAATTATCATGGCGAATTTTGTCAAGAAACCAGTTACTAAAATTCAATCTCTTGACATAATCTTGAGGTAACAAATTCTGAATTTTTTGAAGATGGTATGGGTAGCGATTATCACCTTTCAAAGTTCGCCATATTGCTTGTCGCGATATTGCTGATGCAGCAGATGCTCTTCGGATTCTAGGCTCAGGATTGTTATCGAAGTGGCGTAGGACACAATTTCTTCTCCAATAATCTGGTCTTATTGCTGCCTGGAATTGGTCGCCTTCATTACGTATTAAGAATGACCCAGTCTCTCATAGTCTATTTAAAGTTAACGAAAAGACTCGTCGATTAGGCACTCTTCTATTAGGAAATGGGCGTGCATACTTCCGCACTGCTTCTAAAGCATTACCGTTACAGAAACCACACACAAAAATCATATCAGCGTATTCAACATTAGAATATTTATGCGGCTTTGTGACTGATGCTATTCACACAAAAAAATCTGTGTAACTGGGATTCATTTAAATTCGGGACACCCTGTATATTAAATTATAATTTTATACATATATGTATATCTTATTTTTCTTAAATTACTTAACTGAAATAAAATTTATTAAAAAACATAGATATTAAAGAATATAGAAAGTTCTATTTTATTTAAGTATTTTTTTCTGATGTAATGCAAGAATATATTCAAATATCAAATACCGGACGTCTTCTGTACAAATAATTGAAATTAATTAATATTTTTAAAGTATTACAAATCTTTCCCCAAAATAGTCAATTGAATAAAAATATTTTTGTTTTCCAATGATCTAAGTGGGTATTATATAATAATAAACAACAATTATAATTACTAAATAATATTACAAGTCAAATGTAGAGTGTCTTCCTCTGAAAACTTCCAGCTACTTAAACCTAAAGGTTTGGAGTGGGGATAGGATCGAGGAAATAGGGTGAAAGTGTCTGGCTAAATGTTTACTAAAGGGACCGTGGGAAAGGGTTGTTCGGCGTAGGTGTCAATTTTCTCATGTCACAGTGATATACACAGAGTGTAATATGGTGTAATAAGAGAGGACCTAGGGTGGCTGGGGATCTTTGACCCAAGGCAGATTACTTTATGATTGTTTATGACATGTGTTGTTCAAGATGTAATTTATATTTTACCCTTGGAAGGTCAAAAGGATACTTTCTCTTAGTCAGGTGCTAAAAGGGTTTCTCAATAATAAAAGTAATGTTAAAGATTATATTAATATTATGAGTAATATTTATAATCTTATAAACTCCTCCCCCCTTTAATTGCGAAGTTCCTGAAGCATAAAATTTATTTTTAGAATGGATTCTCCCTTTTTTTGTATTCTATGAAACTATTCCAGAGGCCTACCATTGATTGCAAGAGGATGTTAAGGTGTAGGATTGGATGGAAAGTTCTAAAGGATGGAAGTTTGGTTTACACTATTGTCACATAATTATAACATTTAAAATATAGCTGTAGCTAAATGTAAATTACAATAATTGTTGACATATACATCCATCAAATCTTATTCCTATGTTAAAGTATTGTTATCGTTGATTAATTTTACAAAATATCATCTATAATATAATATTTTTAAAAAAATACGTATATAAAAAATAAACTTTAAGTATAAACAAAGATTTTTTTTTTTTTTTTTTCTAATTGTGTTAAATATTGACCTGTTTCATTAATATATAAACATAGGTTCGGTTTTAGTTTTAAACAATTTACAATTACTTAACTTACTATTAGTTACTAATTCTAATAAACAATTATAATTAACATTTTCATTTTTTGTACAACAATATTCCATATAATTTAAAAATTCACTTATCCAAATACTTATTAAACCAGAATTTAAAGGCAGTGTGTTGTTCCTTTATATAGATATTTATAGCATCATAATTAGGGGTCACCTGTGGTGTAGTGGTTAGCATAGCAACCTACTAAACCCAAGATTGCGGGTTCGCAGCCCGGCAGATGACCTTAGGATTTTTTAAAGGGAGTAAAAAATCCTCAGCTATGCCGTCCTTCGGAAGGGACGTAAAATGGGGGTCCCGAGCCTGTGCGATGTCAGGTACTCGTTAAAGATCCCTATCCTAATTATACCTGGATAGGCAAAATTTAGGACTCCCACCGTAGCATCGTCCGATTAGCCATAGCAGCATAAAGTGACGTTAAACGAAACAAACAAACAAACAAGCATCATAATTAAAATTTATTGTTTTTCACAACAATTGTTTTATTATTATTATTTCATGTTATTAATAAAACACTTTTCCCTTTTTTTTTTTTTTTTTTTTTTTTTTTTTTTTTTTTTTTTTTTTTTTTTTTTCATATCTAAGCAATAAAACTATTTTAACTTTATTAATTTCCCCAATACACATAACACCAGGTTGAATGTTGAACAGTAAAGTTGTCAATTGCAAAAAATAATTAGTTACATATACAGTGCAATAATTTTTTTAATGTGTCATCATTCTTTTGATATTTTATAGCAAATGACTATGTATAATTATGTATTTAAATGTTGACTATAATATGTATTTTTTATTTTATTTATTTATTTATTTTTTTAATAAAGGAAATAAGTTTTCGTGAGATATGTAATACTAATCTGTTCTTGATATGTTAAAATAAGGTATTATTAATACAATTTAACTATTATTGGTTTTTTAAACTTGGTGTAAAGGTTTGACATTTCAGATCGTTTTCTTTTACTCTTTGTAATAGTAGTTGACAAGTCCACTTTTGATTTTACTATCAATTTTTGTAAGTCTAATAGTCTAGTTGATTTAGTACTTGAATTTTGTTTTGAGCTGTTTAGACTTTTTCCTAAAATAGTGCGCCTTAAACTGTTTTTTAAAGCTTTATTGTTCTTAGGTTCTTTTGATGAGAATAAGATTAAGGTTTCAATTTTTTGAATTGATTTTTCATTTATTTGCTCATCGCGTTCACTACTACTAGTTTTTGACACATCTATATAATAATTTTTATTTTCAGGTTTATTTAAACTAGGTGAAGCATCAACTTTTGAAATATTATCTTCTTAAATACAATCAGTACTATTGTTTATATTTTGTTCAGTATATAAGTTTGTTAATTTGGCTATATTATTTATTAAAGTTGGTTTATTTTTTAATAAATCTGATGAATCAGGTTTCTCCATATCCATTTCATTATTAACCTTTGTAATTTTGATTAATTCTTCATCAATTAGTCTATTTCCAATATGTGTGATTAAATTCAGCCTATCTTCTTTTGCAATGAAAGGTGCGATTACTGAATTTTCAATCAATAACGTTGCTATCTTAGAACACGGCCGAGCATCAGTGCCAGTAACCACTTCATCACATCTAGAAACTAGAATAGTATTATCATCAGTGTTTAGACTCGGTTTTGACACTTATTCACAAGGTATTTCGACCGGTACCTTTTCCTTTTCAAGCGATTTGGAATTGTTTTGAACATTTTCTGAAACACTACTTTTTTGGAGATTAGTTGTTTTTATTATTTCAATTTCTACTTTTTCTGAAATGAATTCTCGGTTTTTAAAATATTATTATTATCGCTTCTTGTTTGCATCTAATTTAAAAATAGGTTCACCAATTACACCGATATTATCGAAATTTTCATTCTTTTGTATTCCAATAAATTTTTGAGATTCATCAACAATATCTATATGGTTATTTTCTTCACCTAATGTTGCCGGTGTTAGATTTTTATTGGAGAGTCCGCATTATCAATTATTGAATTATTTGTATCCATTTCTTCATGTGCATGAAATATTGGATAGTCGGGTTGTTCGAACATTTCATATTGATCTCCTGAAATTTGTTCTTTAAGGTATTTTATCGATTCCTCAAGTTCGCGAATTCTTCGATCTTTATAATCTTCTTTAAAACAAGAATTAGTTGAGAGAGTCGGCTGACGATTTTGAGTGAAATGAGGATTTGAAGCAATTTGGTTAAATTGGCTTTTAAAAAGAGTATTTTGTTGATACATACCGGATGAATATTGGTTCAAATGATTATTTTGATCGTAATAACAAAATTTATTATTTTAGGTTGATTTATTGTTTCTAGAAATCTTGTTATGTTTATTCTTTTTGTAATATTTTCTTTTAGTAAATGTTTCCTTTGAAAAGTAGTCATTATTAAATTTCTCATCGGTCCTCGTTATAGATTCTGATGAATCTTGATCATTTAAGAAAAAGTGGTTTTCATTTTCCAACAAAACCTTTATCTCCTCTAAATTGTTTGCTTCATTTGACCTTAAGAATATGCTAATGTTTGCAGGGATATTCATAGAGAAATGAAAGACTAAACGGCGTTCTAGTAAATTTGTTCCTATTTCTTTATCGTCATAGTGTTCTTCGAAATCATATCGAAAAATGATTAAGGATTTTTTTTTATCTAACCGTAACAGAAAATCTAACGGACTTTCATTTTGATTTCTTTTGGTATCAAATAAATCTAATTTTAATTCCTCTATTGACCTATAGTCATAAAAGACATTTTCTAAATAATTTAACAAATCAATAAAATATTTTAATTTCTATTTTACTATAATATGTTTTGCTTCATGAGCTAAGACATCCTTTAATACATATTTAAGTGGCTCTTTTTGAATATATATTTTATTTATTTCCAATCTCACGACATTTAAAAATTTAATTAAATTATAATTTTTATAATAAAAAGAAGGGCTATATTCCCTTTTGTTTTGGAACGATGTTATATTTATAATAATAATACTACAATATAATAGTAATAAAAAAGGAAATAATTATATAAGTAACATAAATATCTTGACTAAGCTTACTAAATAAGTTCGCTGTCTTCCTTGCTTGGAAGGCGCTGCTGGCGTGAGCCAGAAGGAGACTTCAGCTTGAAATACCTCGGATAAGTGGGTTTCAAACTGGATGTGTGCTGAAGAAGTGTTGGTACCTGGGATCAGTGGGCCAAGCGATGACAGTCAGACACCTCGCAGGAGTGGATCTTCAGTCGTTCTTCAGCGTTCGGTCAAGGCAGAGTAGCTTACTCGAGAAAACCTAGGAGTTGTAAGATCTCGATGCTAAGTCTGTCTCTAGTTCGGGCGCCAGATAACAAACACAAATAGTGAAGACTTAGAAAAGAAATACTTTATTTACTGACAGTTACATATAAGACTTCTAGTATAATAGTTGCAAGTCAAATGTAGAGTGTCTTCCTCTGAAAACTTCCAGTAGTAGTAGTAGTAGTTCCAATAGTTTCAAGCAATAAAACTATTTTAACTTTATTAATTTCCCAATACACATAACACCAGGTTGAATGTTGAACAGTAAAGTTGTCAATTGCAAAAAATAATTAGTTACATATACAGTGCAATAATTTTTTAAATGTGTCATCATTCTTTTGATATTTTATAGCAAATGACTATGTATAATTATGTATTTAAATGTTGACTATAATATGTATTTTTATCGTGGATTGATCGAGGGAATAGGGTGAAAGTGTCTGGCTAAATGTTTACTAAAGGGACCGTGGGAAAGGGTTGTTCGGCGTAGGTGTCAATTTTCTCATGTCACAGTGATATACACAGAGTGTAATATGGTGTAATAAGAGAGGACCTAGGGTGGCTGGGGATCTTTGACCCAAGGCAGATTACTTTATGATTGTTTATGACATGTGTTGTTCAAGATGTAATTTATATTTTACCCTTGGAAGGTCAAAAGGATACTTTCTTTTAGTCAGGTGCTAAAAGGGTTTCTCAATAATAAAAGTAATGTTAAAGATTATATTAATATTATGAGTAATATTCATAATCTTATAACTCGCGCCCACCGATACCTGAAACAGTAGTGGGCATATTACGGATTTTTTTAACCAATTGGTCAAAGAGGCGTTTGGAAAAAAAAGAAAGTTGTGACCCCTCGGACGGGAACGTAACCTGATTGAGTATCGAAATTACGCGAACGAAAGGTACCTAGAAGTGAAGTCACGTGATTACCGGAAGTACTACAACTTAAAGACAATGAGAAATTAGCTGGTTATTGATCAGCGGAAGAGGATGCTTGTTCACTAGATATGTAATAAGTATGATTAGATGTGCGGTTAGACGCAGAATTCAAATGTACATTTGAATTTACAACTCTGGAGGGATGCAAAAGTGTGTGATGATCGCGGGAATTGCATTTGCGACATGAGAACTTGGAATTGCAATTACCTTTTAAGTGCGGATCTAGACAATTGAAACACCGTTTATGTTTCTTCAGGATTTCAAATTTTTGATATCGAGTAAGAGGAGCAAACTCGAAACAGGAAGATAAAGAATGCGGCTTACGGCAAAAATACATTTAAAATTAGACGAAATAGATGGTACCGCCCGAGTTCTATCTGATTGTGGTGAAGGAACAGAACGACTGTTGACAATTAGTGAATTAACTTTAGGGCTTCAATTTTGATTGATAGGGAGAGAAATTATCTCCAGCGTTTTGATTTGCTTGGTAACGAAATTTAGCAAATCATCAAATAGAGGGACCGATTTAGCATAATGTTGATCCTCAAAGGCTTTACAAGTGCGGGAATCTAGGATGTTTAATGAGAGGGTTAACAAAATAAAATTCGCTAAATCATCGATAGTTAGCGCCTTGATAGCCTTCACCGAATTCTGATGTATTTCTAGGAAATTTTTTAAATTACCTAAAGAATTTGAACCAATAGGTTTAAAGGGCAAAATTTTGTTCAAATATGCCTCTGTAATTCTTCTGGGATTTTGGTACCTGGAAATTAGTGCTGAAAAGGCAAGCTGGTAATTTTCAGTTGTAAGTTGAAAATTGGAAATGACTGAAAGAGCACTCCCGCTTAAATTAGACCTCAGAAAATGAAAACGCTGTACCGGGCTCAGAGACGGGTTGTCGTGAACAAGGGATGTGAACAGCGAGAAAAATTCAGGCCACTGTTCAATATCGCCTGAGAAAGTTGGCAAATTAATTGGCGGTAATGAGAAACCACCCTGAGACAATTGACTAGGGCTGGCAACAGGTGTAGAGGTTATAATGGGTTCTTCTTTTTTCAATTGAAAGAACTTAGACTTAATTTTGCGTAATATATCATTAAAGGCTATAGCCGGGGCTTGGGTAGCTACTTGATTCTGTCTTGATAGGATAGCATTTAGGTCACTGATTTTTCATTTACCGTTTCAAACTCAGCTTGAATGGAGGGTAAATCCTCATAAAGAGCCTGAACGGAAAACATATCCTCAACAGAAGAAGCTTATGTTTGGGCCCAACTTCTAGCTATATCAGCAAACACCGTTTCCCTCTTTGCCAATAGTTGTGCTTGAACAACGATATTTTTGTCTTCTACAGGCATTGTGAAAAATACAGAATATACAAATACAGAAATAGAAGGAAATTATAATATATAAGGCACAGAAAAGGAAAGGAGAAAAAGTTGCAAAATTGATTACACTAATTATTACGTAAATGTAACTGACGCTTGAATAAAACAGAATGGCGGGGGTTGGTACGAGATGAAGTAACAAGTACGTCACTAGAGAAGTGTGACGTCAGATCACAGCTGACAATACGCACTTGTTGAAAATGACTGACTATAGCGTCGGTTTTAAATATGTAATTATTGGAAGTTATGAAACTTGAACAAAAAATGGGCAAAACTTTGCAATTTATGGAAATTTAAATGTAAAAATCTTTAATACAAATAAAACACGGAAATGAGTGGATGATTAATCGCCCCGAAACCGCGAAAACACTCGTTTTAATGAGGCACAATATGCCAAAAACATCAGATAAACAGAATATTCTACCTGGGAACCCTTAACACCAGAACTCTTAAAACGGAAGAATGACAGTTGGAACTTGAAGAATCTTGAAAAGAAATAAAGTGGGATCTCATAGGCCTCTTGGAAATCAGAAGAAACTACGATACACTAGCAAATACTAAGGAAAGAAATATGTTAATGCACTCAGAAGCGGTTAGAAGAAATTACGGGACGGGTTTCATCTTAAACAGAAAATAAAAACAAAATATTATTGAATTTAAACCTGTCTCCTAGAATTACTAAACTTATACTTAAGTTAGGTTGTAGAAATATTACTTTCCTTCAAGTCCATCCACCAACCACAGGATCTACAAATGAAGAAATTGAGGAATTTTATGAAACTTTAGAACGTTTCCTTGAAGGAGATCATAATAACTTAGTCTTGCTTGGCGATTTCAATTCTAAAGTTGGGGTAAAGGAATTAGGAGACTACTCAGCGATAGGAGAGTACGGAATAGGGAAAAGAAACGATAGAGGCGTAAAACTTGTAGAATTTGCGGTTAAACATCAATTTAAGATTCTGAACACTTTTTATAAAGCAAAATTAGAGAAAAAATGGACATGGAAAGCCCCAAATCAAGAAAAATAATGAAATTGACTATATTCTGGCAAAACAGAATACAGGCATGAATTTTGTATATCCTAAGACAGAAGTCAAATTTGATTCCGATCACCGACTTGTTATGGGACAAATGAAAATATATATGTTTAGTGAAAGATCGAGATATTTTTCGATGCAACTCCGCAAACTTGCATCGACCTTTGGAAAATGGACTGTATTGAAAACTATAAAAACGAGTGTTCGCACCTTTGGGGAGATCTTAATCAGAAGGTAACCTAACCAAATATCACAGAAAAAATCACTCACCCGGATACAACCGCCGACTTTCTTCTCGGAGGCCTCCAAAGGAGGCGCGGGCGGGCGAACGATTCTCGCAGGCTGAAACACTTGGTCAGGATATCCTCATCCTAAATCACCACTCATTAATGGGAATACTTAGTCTTTATTAAATGTCATAGGAAACAAAAAAACACTTTAAGAAAAAGAAAAGGGGTTTTTGGAAGGCTATCTTAGCCTTGGTCATAAAAATGCAGGAAGACCAAAGGGCCTTGGACATATATATGCTTGCGTACAGGGGAGCAGGGTACAGAGTGAAAGAGATTCTATATTCTATATTTTTTTTGAGTAGGGTTATTTTGTCAATTTTTCCTACAGTTTAAAAAAAAATGTATTCTAAATTGTAATTTATCATTATTGAATCGAATCCGCAGTGTGAACTGTTTTATTTCTAATATTGTACAAATAAAGTATGTTACAAAATTTTAAATTGTTAAATTTCGTAAAATAAAGCTCTTTTTGTATATTTATATAGTTAAGTGTTGTTAGCGGTAGATTATATGTTTAATTCGTCTCATCTGGTTGGATTTTAATTTGGAACCGTATATAAAATGGTATAGAATTTATTTGTTACAAGAAAAAAAAATCATTTATAGAAATCGCAAACTAGCTGGCTCTTTTAGCTCCGACAAATCTATGTGTGACCGACCACATTTGGCACATAACACATTTCACTCACACATCTTCAAAGAGCTTTCCATCACAAAAGATGCAAGTTGCATCGCTTGAGTCTGGTTTGACATCTAGATTGGTATCATCATAGCTGTCCACAAAAGGAGGGACATTGTAGTCTGAGGAGTGCGGTGATAACCGTATCGTTGCCTGGGTCGAATTTTTATTTTTTGAAGGCCTCTTACCACCCCTGCCCCCTAGACGGTCTTTTACCCATGGAGAACTGGAGGACATCTTTTTGAAAACACTTTTGCCAGCGACTTGGTCAGCGGAACCAAGAAAGGGTTCCTATATTTACACCAAACCCACCTAAAAAAGATGGCCACTATCACATGTAACCTATAAGCATGCGCAACTAAAGGTGTGCTTCAAAAAGTAGCACAAGATCTCCGCTTTCCGGATACCACTGTGCAATTATTTTTAACATAAGAACATGAAAAAAAAAAAAAAAATGATTTCACATACTTCTCAAAACTTTGCTGTCCAGAATTAACACCTATTTGCAAAATAACTCACTCAGCTTCCACACTACTTCAAAAAAATGGTTCTCTTGTATCTTATATTAGCAAATGGCTCTAGAAACAGTCCTCGCCGCCAGTATTTTTAGTATCTCACATAGCCACTAGGAAGGGGTGTCCATTTTTACGCCTTTTCCTGTCTCTTTCTAGGCATTTTCCAGTTACCGGCCTCCAGGACTGAATATTTCAGAAATGGATTCCACGTGGTGGTGGCGAGAGAGCTCAACGGGATTTTCGATAGAGTTGAGGTCGGCTTCCTTCTTCTGCAGGCTTGTCTTAGTCAACTTCTGGGTGCGTACCAGGCGGTAGCTCCTCCATAGGGGCTTGGGGTACTATAAACTGAGGGTTAATTTTTTCTTTCTTTATTATTATTACTATTTTTTCTATCCCTAAGTTTGTTTATGTATTTTTTTTTCTTGTAAATTTAGTTAGTGTTTCATTTTTGTAAATAAAAAAAGATTGTAAAATTATTAGTTTTAAGTTATAAATATATTTTTGTCTGTAAGATAGGACCACAGGCCCTCTCTCTCTCTCTCTCTTTCTCTCTCTCTCTCTCTCTCTCTCTCTCTCTCTATATATATATATATATATATATATATATATATATATATATATATATATATATAAGGTAGTCACTAAGGACAGAACAAGACAGACAAGTTTGTGTGTCCTTTCTCCTCTTTCTGACACCAGAAATTATGAGGATTTTTCTTTCTTTTCACATGTTAGTACAGGTTATTTTATTATTGTTGCTGTGTTTCAGGAAGTGTCAGTGATATAGAGTGTTATTTTTATTTTTTTAAGTTTACAAGGACTGTTCATAAACTGACAGGGGGGGGGGGGTTAAGAATAATATGTACTAATATATGTGTTAATCCTTAGACTTAAGCTTGTATACAATGTAAACATATAAATAGAGTATTAGAAGTGAGAATAAAGCAGTTGTTATTTACGACATTTACGACATTGTGAGTTGTACCTTGCGTCCACTTTCTTTTTTTTTTTTTATCATTTTACTCACGATGACCATAAGTTTTATATATATATACATATATAGGAAGGCCGCTGGAGAAACAGTGACATACGGCAGATGAAAATGAATGGGTTGTATGCGATCGCCAGAGATAAATGGAAGGCAGAAGTGGAAAAAGCCAGGTATCGCTGTTTGCCCCTGTTGAGCTAAAAGAAGAAGAAGAATATATAGGGAGATGCGGTAGCTCAGGGGATAAGGGACTTGACTACCATACTCTCGGGCCCGAGTTCGAGTCTGGCTGAAGGCAGAGATTTAATAATCTGTTATTCCGGCCGTGGCTCGGCTTTGGGGTCTGGAGACCCTTCTGTGGCCCACCCAGCACTAGTGTAAGTGGTTACCCTTAATTGGGGAGAAAACCTGGCGGTTGAGCGAGTAATCTGGCCCAAAATCTTCTTTTCACAACCGTTGGCTCAGAAACAGTACACCCTGTTACATAAGTACTGAACCCAAGACCCTTCATGGGTTGTAAGTGCTACGGGGCTTTTTTTTTATATATACATATAATATATAAATAATTAAATATTTCATAAAGGAAGATATTAAGAATAATTAACAGATTGGGATGAGTAGGAGAGGTCAAATCAGTAGAATATTCGGTCGTCAATAATATTTACTTAGATCGGGTAGATCTGTGAAAGATCGTCTTACCAGTGGCTATTTCAAACTCAATAAAATTACCATAATATTTAAAACTAGTTGAAATTTACTCACTATCATTGTAGAATACATTACGATATATATATATATATATATATATATATATATATATATATATATATATATATATATATATGTATATATATACAGGTAAAACCTTATAAAATTGGTTTAAATAAGGGAAACAAGACTAAAACGACAAGAAACTGCCCGTCGTTTCAGACTACTTCAACATTTACTAGACAAACGTTCAAAGCTCCCAATTAATTACAAAAGACTCATATAAATGACTGTGATTAGACCTTTTTGGACGTACGGAGTTGAGCTTTGGGGCTCCACTAAACCATCCAATTCATCTCGTATTCAATCCTTACAATCCAAAATCCTTCGTAAAATTCTCAATGCGCCTTACTTTGTCACTAATAAACTTATCCATAAAGACCTTAATGTGCCATATGTTGCTGATTTAGCCCACACCAGATACCTATCCTTTCATAGTAAGCTCCATAATCACTCAAATCCGTTAGTTTCTCAACTTCCTACTCCATTCCTGATCGGAGGATTATCAGGAATGGAGTAGGAAACGAAGATGGCCTAGAGACCTTCTAGTGTAGAAGTTTTAATAAAGTGCTACTGATGAGTAGTTCTTTTCAAATTTTAACATGTTATTATAATCGTTGTCAATACATTTACTTGATGTATATATTCTGTACAGTTGTAAATTTCAATAAATGCATATAAAAAAAAAAAAAAATAAAATAAGGGAAAGTTTTTAATGTTTGGGGGCTGGGGACTGTTGGCAAAACCGGTACTGGTTGTATCTGCACGTGCCTGGGACACATCTGTCTAGGACATTTAAGTACCTATTGGCTTCTGTTTGATTCATTATAAACTACTTTTATATAATAAAAATTAAGAATAAATTTGTTCATCATTATATTTTAAAAATAAATTAACTAAAATGATTAAATGGACATGATAAAAATGTGTGATAGGCATTTCATTAAAAAAAAAAAAATACAATAACGATACATCGGTGTACAGATATTTGTGATCCCCTATATATCGTGCTAGAGATGTAGATATTATTTAGAGCACAAAAAATTGCCGATAAGTAATATCGATATTTTTCGAAGGATAGCCATCCCTTGAGCCCTGTAAAAACGGACTAATTCAACCCAACCATCAATTAGTCGTGTAGGAGAAGTTAAAATAGTTGGATATTCTTCCGTCGAAAGTATCTAAGATGGGATAGATATCTAAAGGAAAATCCTGTCAGCTATCGGTGTAATGTAGCTATGTTAACAGATTGTTCTAATTTTTGGTATGAAGATTACCTACCGATCCAATCAATTTCCAAATGAGCAATTAATCCGTCAGGTAGGAGAGTTCAAAATAGTAGAATAATCGACTGTCCAGAATGTTTTGATTATTTGTATCTGAATATATTTCATAAATCGGGAATATTTGTGAAGGAATGTCCTGTTAGTGGCTTTATCTTCACATTTTATTAGAGGTGAAAATACATATTAGAAATATTTTTTTGTTTTTAAATATCAGGTTAAAGCCACTTGCGGAAATTTGCAGTGAAACTAATGACACATTCCGACTAATCATTGCAGGAATACTGCGATCGTTAAATGTAACATACAACAGGAGATGCTCACCGGCTGGAATGATCGCTTCAAAACATAACTCTAGAAGATGGAATTCAGAACATTTTTGAGTTCCTAAAATGTTGTGAATTGTTTAACAAAATTTAAGGTGGGAATTACACCGCTAATGACTTACTAGTAATTTAACAAAATAAAAATAATTTATTGTGGGTAATATGGACCAATATTATCTGTCCATAACTGCTTTATTTTCTTTATTGCGTATATATACCAATATATTTCAGATTTTAATGCTTTGATGAACATCTTATTCAGCATGGCATATGGTAACAAATATATTAATATCATTTAGAAGCGAAGTTTTTGTAATTTTTCTTTTTTGTCGTCTCTCCATCATGCACTGAAGCAATAAGAACAACTCAACAACTCGACTGTAAAAATAAATAAAACCAATGCACATTAAATATAGTTTATAGTCACGTTGAAGTGGTCTGCTGTGGATTAAATCGGGGACATTTTAATGTGTGACCTTAAAAGAGTAGTTAATCCATTAAATGTTTTATTATTTACTGCACCCTAACCATAACAAAGATATATCTTTTTTATTGTCAAGTATGTCTTATTTATCTACCTATAATTTTAAATATAAACAGTAAATAACTTAAGAACAAAACGAATAAAAAAAAATAGAGGTACCGTTACAACCCCTGATGGATCTTGGGAAGGGGGGTCATACGTTAGTGGGGAGGTGTAAAGGTCAATTTTTTTATTATATCTCGGAAACTGTAGACTCTAGAAAAATAATTTAGAAATAAAAACTAAATCTTATTAAAGTTGCTAAAAAATTAATTCGATACATATTTGTCGCACTTCCAACGGTTTTTGAAATATATAGAGATGTATAAAGAAGATTTGGCCGAAACCGCCAGGTTATTCTTCTCAACGAAGGCCAGCCAATTTATTTACACTTGGTGTACCCCAGGATGGTTCTCGAAATCGAAGTAGACCCATTTCTCAAAGGAAATCAATAAATATTTTCTCTAAATAAAATTTCAACGAGTTCCGAGAGTGGGATAATTGTGTTTTCATTTCATATGTATGTTTATTGTAATCTGACATATAAATATTCAAATTTAAAAACAAAACGAAAAAAAACTGAGTTATTTACAAATAATCATATCTTTGTTGGTTTTCTTCTTTAAATATTTACTACGAAAATTGATTAAATTAATTGTTTAAAGGCATTTATCGGTTTTGTGTATATTGGTCCTAAAGGAAACCTATAAACAGACGAGAGTAGTGCTTGGTTTCCTCGACTGAAGTAAACCTCAAGGTGTTTCTACTCAAATGCTATTTGCAGAGTTTCTAGAAGAAGGAGATATAACTGAGCCAAAGAATTGTATCATAAACATACTTTGAAACGATAAATCACAAAAAATAATTTCATTATTGAAGTATTAACTCTTAATATAGTTTGCGAACAGAAAATGGTTATATATATATATAACAAGTATATTTTTATCTGTACTAAAATATATGCATGTATATACAATTTTTTTTTCTCTGGCGTTTATTTTGAAATTGTACATACACCATGCAAAAAGCATATTATAAGCAAGTAATGTTTCAAAGGGCTTTTATTCTAATGTAAATAATTTTTTTGGGATATCAACAACTTTCAACATAAAAGAAAAATAACAAATACTGAAGTAAATATATAAACCGAAAAAAAAATGAGAATAAATTAAGAAATAAAAAATAAGAAGAAAAAATAGTGTGTCAATAGGTAAAAGCATAATTAAATCACATTTTTTAAATTTGTATTTATGTAGTTTTAAAATATTGCAGTATTCTAGTAGTTCCTTTTTTTTTTTTTTTTTTTTTTTTTTTTTTTTTTTTTTTTTTTTTTTTTTTTTTTTTACTTGTATTTCTACCTTTTTGTACTTGCACCACTTCCATTAGAGAAGCCTTAAATAAATTATGGCTCTTGTCCTCGTATAACTGGTAGTAATTTAAAATGTGTAGGAATGTTCGTGGAGTTAGTCCGTCACATTTACAAGTGTCTGAGTTTATTAAGTGAAATCATTTCAGGTAACAGTTAGTTGGTCCGTGTTCTGTGTGTAATTGAGTTAGTTTGTAATGAGTACTTTCGGGTATTTAATAGTTTTGTAGAGTTATATAGAGGATAAGGAGGCGCGGTAGCTCAGTGGGTAAGGCACTTAACTACCATGCTCACGGGCCCGAGTTCGAGTCCGACTGAAGGCAGAAAATTTATTTTCTGTTATTTCGGCCGTGGATCGAATTCGAGGTCGGGAGACCCTCCTGGGGCACACCCAGCCTCCTAAAAAGTGGGTACCCTTAATTGGGGAAAAACCTGGCGGTTGAGCGTGAACTTTGGCCAAATCACCTCCTTTCACAACCGTTGGCTTAGAAACAGTATAGCCTACCTAAGTACTGAACCCAAGAGCCTTCATGGGTTGTAGTGGTACAGGTTTTTTTTTTTTTTTTATATACAGAATGTATTTGTTTAATGATCGTCCTTTAGTAGATTGTTGCCAATGTCTGTTCCAGTCCTCAATCAAGTCAGTCAGTATGTATTTCTTAATATACGTAAAAGGAACTTTATTGTATTCACAAGTTAAGTTTTTATCGTTAGCTGCTGTCTTAGCCAATGCCTCCGCTCCTGTAATGCCACTATGTCTTTTTATCCTAGTCAAAAATATTCTGTCACTGTCCATTAGTTTGATTAGATTATTTTTACTTTGTATCGTAAGTATAACTTGTATTTTATTTTTTTATCTAGTCTATCACTATTTATTGTCAGTGTATATATATATATATATATATATATATATATATATATATATATATATATATATATATATATATATATACACACACACACACTCACACACACACACACACATATATATATATATTTATAGTTAAGTCTGCCCAGAAGAAAACATAAAAAAAAGGAAATTAGGGAGCTAAATAACACAAAAAGACTAACTTTGTGGTAACACTGGTGGTAACAGTGTGGAACCTCCATAATACTAGAATGAGTATTATGTGTAACAAAGTGTAACAAGCAGAATTGTACAATTAAAGAAATGTGTAATTGAGACTGGAAGTTGGTTTTTGTTTAACCTTTAGAATACAACATGGTGTCAGGTGTAAACATTGTTATTTAATCTATTAAGTGGTCATTTGTGATAGTGCCAGAGTGTTACAATGGAGTTTAAACCGCCAGCTGAGCTAGTATTACGGAAAATTGGAAGAATTGGAAGCGGGAATTGGAATATTATCTTTTGGCGACCGAAAAGGATAAAAAAGAAGTCAAAATAGCTATTTTACGTAACTTGATTGGTGATGAAGGTTTGGCTATTTTTAATACGTTTGAACTATCTACCGAAACGTCGACATATAATGCTGTTATTAAAAGATTTGACAACTACTGTAAAGAAAAGAAGAATGTATTGTTTGAGCGCCATAAATTTTTTAAAACATTGAGAATTGAGGGTCAGACTATTGATAATTATGTGACAGTACTTCGCACTATTGGAGCAATCGGTGAATTTGGTGATCAGTTAGAATCTTTAATTAGGGATCAAATTGTGTTACACTTTACAGATCAAGGGCTACAGTCTTTTTGGACACGGGCGTTAGGAGGATGAGGATTTTTAGGCATGCTTTTATTATTTTCATTTTTTTGTTAAGCCACTGGCGCATGGTTTTTTATCCTCATCCTCTGAAAACTCCGTGTTTCCAACAGGATTAAGACTAGTGGACAAATGTACTCTCTAGCTGCTCGCCCGGCTTTTCGGGGCGTCTGTGGTCTGCCTACAGTGAAGATTATTAATGTAAATAGTTTTCATTACTTCTTTTGTTTCAGGTTAATTGAAAATTAAAAAAATAAAATAAAATTGCGAGGTAAACATTTTTCGTATTGTTTAGTTGTTCTTGTTGATAATCTTGGTTTACTTATTTTTGTTTATAATGGTTATTATACAGTTGTCTTGTTGCTTATCTTTGTTTTCTATTGCGATTATTCTACATTTTGCTTTATTAGATTTGTGTATATATATTCGCACGTTGTAAATATCGCTAACTTTTAACTATGTTGTTTTATTTTTAACAGCTCTCGGCCAGTTATGATCTTACTTTGTGTTATTTTAAGTTATTATTAAGGGACTTTGTTCTAGAATAAAGTTGTTTTTCTATTCTGTTTTATTATTCTACTTTCAACATAGGTTTTTGTATCATGTTCTAGAACATTTTCTGTTTCCTTTTCAGTCAAATCCAAATTTGTATGTATTTTTCTAGGTTTTCTTCCTAGTCTAATTCATGCAAAATTCGAGGAATATCTTCCAATTTTATGTTCCCATCTAATGAAAACATTCCGAATAATTAGTACTTCGCTCAACAAGATAAACAAAAGTAAAAAAGCTAAAGAATCTTACATACATTATATTGGATCTAGCTTGGATCTAGCTGATTCACGAGAAAAGGACGAGAAAAGAACAAAACGAGGGCGGTCGCTTGTTGTACTTTGTGCAACGCTGAGGACTAAATATTTTTTACACAAGAAACTATCCCTCCTACCAAATCGAAAAATTGGTATGGCGGCAAATAGAGGATTATCTCGAGGAATAGCTAAAGCCAATTTTCCGGGAAGCTCACCGGAAGTGAGAGAGAAAGAGAGAGAGAAAACAAGTCGAGTATACAAAATAAAACGGCGCGACCGGTGGAAGGCTAAGGAAGAAAGTTCGTTTAGGATAGTCCTGAGAAACCTTCATCAAACAAAGCCAATAGAAACTATCAAAGAAGAACTAATATCCATGGGCTTTAATGTGAGGCAGGTCATAAATATTTAAAAAGACAACCGAGGACAGTCTGGAGCAAGCGGTAAAACCTATTCTCACTGCTTTTCTTTATCGATATAGAATCCACACCTGGAGATGAAAAAAATGACGATACTACTTCCCGTTATAACACCGAAGTAATAACAGCGAAACCTTTTGCAAATCGTGATATTGTAAAGTGTCATAACTGTCAGGCATAAGGTCATACAAAAATCTACTGCCACCACATGCCGAGATGTGTTAAGTGTGGGCAACTGCACAAATCCTCAGAATGCAATGAAATGCGGATGGTATTCGCGACCACACTGACATTTTTGCTGCGTGACAAAGTAATCGATGTAGCTTTAATCACAGAAACCAGACTGACCAGTAGACAAAGTTTCAATATATCATAACACCAAACTTAACGAACTGACAACCCTAAAGGTAGAGCCCATGCCAGAACTGCTGGCTTCATTCACCATTCTCACTCTCACAAAGTATTCCTTTTACCTGCAAATAAATTCCTACCACCCACAGCAGTTGTTATCAAACCCTTCTCCTTTCCCTTCACAATTACAGCTGCCTACTGCTCCCCCCACCAAAAAAAAAAAAATTTCCACATTCCAGTACCACTCATTTTTTAATACTTACTTCGTTCATCGCTTTCTCCTAGGTGCTGACTTCAATGGGGTTTAAGAACCACCAACTCCCGTGTGCTTACATTGCAGTCTGCACATAATTCCTGAAGATCCTGTTTTATTTCTTCCGGCACTCCTATCTAGAAACCCCGACCTTCTTGATTTCTTTATTCATTCAGGCTTAGCCATCTCCATTACCAACTTTAAAATTATTATGAGATAAAAAACAAAATCAATTTTTTCCTGACTGGGAAAGTCAATAGATCATGGATATAGCTATCTATAATCTACTGCTTATAGTAAGGACACAATCTTCAAATATTCGATCCAAGCAACACCATCAGAGCTAGAGCAAGTCAAAAAAGCCCCAACACAAAAATGTAGGCAAAGCGTAACTTTTTTTATTCAAACTAATATAGCTCCTAAACGGTAGTCCTTGTAATAGATAAGAGATAGAAACACTTTATTAAGTGGTGCTGCCCATTTTAAATGGGTAGCTAAAAACACAGCATACTTAATCAATCCAAATTTGACATCTTGAAATATTTAATATTTAAAAAAAAACATAAAAAAACCTGATAGTCCCATGCGGAATATAAAATTACAATTAAAACAAAATTTAAAATATTAAAAAGATAATATATAATCTTATTGATAACAATATAAAATGTAATATACAAAATAAATATAAAACTATTCATATAAATAACAATAACAATAACGATAACTATATAACTAATAACAATAACAATGACTATATAACTATATAAAAACTAGGATAAACATGCAATATATATTTTTGTATATATTTTCATCTATTTCACTCTTCCCAAACCAGCAGTTACCATATAAGTGGTAGTGGATTGTTCCCAGGAAGTCCAATATAATATTTTCCGCTAACACAGCCACATCCTTCATATCAATGCCCAGGTCTTCCATGAAGCTCCTTGTTCTATTAGGTATAGTTCCGCGAGCTCCGACCCGTAGGCCTCTCACGTTGAACTCTCACTCGCCGAAAGTCTCACGGAACGTTTCTTTAAGGAAAGGGATGCATTTGAAATATATTCCCTTCTTTTCCCTTTCCACTTTACCTGCTTGATCCGGATCGTTACTTTCGAATCTAACCGTGGGATCTAGAATCAACGCTGAATTTCTTTTTTTCGAAAACGCAACATCAGCGTATAGTGTAGATCCATTGGTATCGATGCAATTAGAAGCAGGCCAAATCTTTCTCTTCAAGGAGCCTCATTATTTCGTTTTTCACTTTGTGATGACGGTGTGTAATAAGGAGGGAGTTGTTGGGGCAAATTCCCAGCACATGCGCTGGTGTTTCAGACTCTCTGCCGTATTTGCGACAATTCTTTTCTCTTCTGCTCGCTGATGCCTGGGACTCCACGCAGGAGTGCGTAGTTAATGTTAAGCTTAAGGGCGTTGGACCATTCAGACACAGATAGCACCTTCTTGTCGTACAGGTAACTATTAGCTTTTGGGGTTTCTTTAAAATGACGAACACCAACGCCCTGCCACCTGCAACTGGCCTACTCATCAAACGCGTTTTCTCTCAGCGGCTGCCGTAGAGCTCTCACATTCCGGTACCCCTGATCAACACCCAAACTATCAGCGCACTCGGAGAGTTCCTCTGTATAATAAAAGACAAATTGGAACAGAGCACATTGTGCCATTATTGTTAGCAGCTAATTCAGATTCGGAGTGAAGAAGGAAGCTTTGCTGGACTCATTCTAACAGTGTCTAGTGAACGGCTTCTCTTGCTGTTTTTTTTTATGACATCGCCCTATGGAAATATCTTATTTAGTGCCCACAGAATTGAAGGAGAAATAAAAAAAAAATAAGGAAAAAAATAAAAAGATCGTAGCGTGTTTTGTCTATGGGGCATTAGCCAAACCTCTTATATTAATGGCTATCGCCAAACTAAACTTGGCCGTGAAGAGCGAGTAAAGGAACTATCCCTACCGTTCTGTTCCTTATCTCTAGACCACATGGCACTTCATAACTGCATAAGTTAAAGTTAATTCAATAAATGATTATTGTACTCACTGTTAATAATTACTCCCTGACCACTGGTGTTAATAGTTAGTTCTGAACACTTTTCAAGTGAAAAAAAAAACTAACAAAAACTCCCTAATAACAGAATTTATATCAGAGCGACGTGAATACGATCCATCTAAAGAATGCGCAAGCGCACAACTCATTGTTACTATCAGTGTTTTTATTTTTTTCACTTTAAATATGGAATAGTTTGAGGTTCTTGTTATATTCTTTTTCTTTTATTTCTTATTGTACATTTTGAATGAATGGAACTATTAAATTATTTATATTATTTATTGATCACAATTGAGGCAGATTTTAACACTAAATAATTTTTATTATACTAAAACAAATAAAATATATTTAATTATTTTTTTTGGATTTTCTAGTAAATAAGAGATAGATGTGTACTTGGAGTACAATTATTTATTTTTCTTGATTGTGACAGATTGTAATACAAAAAATAATTCAAAACCATTTAAGGGACGTTTTAAACCTGTTTTACCGCTCCGATTTTCAGGGTTTTTTTTTTTAGAAAACTTTGTAGTAGATAACTTTAAAATAAAATGAAAAATTCAAATTTCTACCATTTTCCCAGTTTTACTTTATTTTGAAGTTATAAAACCTGATTATGCAATACCCCTGTAACCAACGCACCATGATGCCCCATTCGCTGGCGTGTTCACCTGGACTTGGACAACTGCCTCTTATGTTTATGTTTTCTTCTTTAATATTTACAAAATATTTAAATGTTTTAGCTTTAACTGTGTGCACTCAATAAATTGTATAGTAAATGAGAAACAATAAACTGTTGTCTTCGACTCTTGAATTATTGAAAACTCAGAGACGAAATGAAAGAAAAAGGAAAACTGAAAGAATTAATTATTTTGACCAACCAAGCTTGGTTTTGAATTCTTTATGATTCCTTTAAGATATATCAAACATACCCATTTGCATAAGTGAAACAATTTCACTTCTTTACTGAATACATTATGAGCTGAGGTCATCTTTTACTTTATTTTGTGTTTTTTTCCTCGAGTAACCCCTTCTGTATGTTCCTGTTATTTATTCAGAAAGGAACTAACTGAGTGAACCCCTTTTAGGTTAAACCCTGAGAGGGGAGTGGAAATGGTAAAATACTTTAGGGTTTATGGAAGTTCCTTTTCCTCCGCAGTTCAAACACATTCCACCTACTTATAACTCAATATTGACAACATTGCAGAGCCTCATATTAAAAAAAAAAAAAAAAAAAAAAAAAAAAAAAAAAAAAAAAAAAAAAAAAAAAAAAAAAAAAAAAAAAAAAAAAAAAGTAATGTTATGTTTATTGGCAACAGTAGCATACGCACATTCCTTTGAAATGAAATATGGAACATTATAAACTTTATGTATAAGTTAATTTGTAACAAAGTAAGGATCATTGAAGATTTTTCAAAGGATTTTGAATTATAAGGATTGGATACAAGAAGAACCGGAAGGTTAAGTGGAGCTCCATAGCTCAACTCCATATGTCCAAAAGTTCTAAATACTGTCGTTTAAATGAGTCTCTTGTAATTAACTGGGATGTTTGAACGTTTGTCTAGTAAATATTGAAGGAGTCGAACACGACAGGAAGTTTCTTATTGTTTTAGTCTGGTACTTGTATTTTGTTTAATTAATATTTTAATAATTTTAAAAAGTTTTATAAGTAGAGAAAAAAGAGTAAATATGGGCATTCCTCCCTACTGGCTAAGAGAGATATTGAGGACTGGTGGCTAGGTCTATGGAGCTATTTGCTAATGTAAGATAGCAGTTAGCAGTTGGAACCAATCTTTCAACCAGTGTGGATGCAGCTTGAACTATGCCGACGATTCCACGAAATAAGCAAAAATGATGCAAACAAATGACAGTAAGTAGATTATACAGGTAAATGACAGTCATACGAAGACATCCAAATCCTGAGCTCGGTCGTCAAAGATAACAAGGTGGCCGTCGTCTTTTCGGCAGCGCACTCTACCGGCTGAGAATCATACATATTTTAGCTTACCAGATACTTTCTTCTGCCTAGCCAGCCAGTAGAGGTGTCTGTTGGTTGGTGTCATTTCTTCTCCGATGAAAATCCGGTGGAAACCGTTTTCTTGCCAGCCGATATCTCTTGTTGTAAATTCCCACTTAACTTTTGTTTTATGAATTATTTCATCCCCAAGCGTTTGTCTAACGAAGCGCACGATGACGGAGGGCGGCCTGAGATCATCTTTTCTTGGTCTCCTTCGTTCAACCATGCCTAGGTCTTCAACATTAATCTTGAGACCAAGACCCACCCCAACGCTGGCAACCAGAACCGCCGGTGTCTCCCCTGGGCGAATAGGAATACCTCTGATCTCAAATGGTCTGTTTAGAAGACCCTGCTCGGCCTTATTCAATCGTATCTCAAGATTTTCAACCTTTGATTTCAGTGATTTATTTTCTGCAATAACTTCCTCTAAATATTTAGACTGACTTTCTAAATGTTTTTCGATTTTGTTAAGACATCTCTCCATATTTTTGTAGGGCCGATTTTAAGTCATTTATATCTTCTTTACTTTGTTTTTAAGACTGTTTATAGCGGCTAGTATATTTGATATTGATGGTTCTGAGTCGTGGTCCGTGCGTGTTTTCGTAGGACTTACTATTTTAGCAATGGTTGAAGGGTTTTTTTTCGTTTTGTCACAGCTCATACACATCCATATTTTCTTAAGTGATTTAATCTCTTCGACTTCTATTTCCTCCAGCTTACAACACTTCCTGTGAAATGTAACTTTGCATTTATTGCAATTTAAATTATATTTATCTTCACGGGTTATTGCCCCATTGCAGATAGAACACAGAGCCATAGTATTTATGTTTACAACTTACAGAAGCAGGTGTATTTATGAAGGTAGCCTGTAGCCCACAGTTATAATCCTATCGAGATTAACTTCTATTACCTCAATCTCGTATCCTTCACCAGTAACCTTCACTTTTCCGGAGAAATAAACAAAAACTAAATAGACAAATCAACTAAAGTGAAAAAACTGAGTGCACAACAAAAAATGGAGAAAATTAATCAAATAAACTGTTAAACTCTAGAAGGAGTACAGAGGTGTTTACAATACCGTGACTCTAACCAGACTGGTTATATATATATATATATATATATATATATATATATATATATATATATATATATATATATATATATATACAGGGTGTCCCGAATTTAAATGGCAAAACTTCAGGAACTTATAGGGGACCGAAAAACTAAGACAAAAAGTCCTTTAGAGATTTGCTCGTTTTTGCTTAGTTTTAGAGAAAATCGCAAAAAAAAAAAAAAAAAAAAGTTTTCATTTTTATACTTTAATGTAAATATTGCTCAAAATGTTGTCCCCTTGCATCAATGCAAGCATTACATCTAGCACTCACTTGATAAATTGCAGCTAAACATTGTTCTGATGATATTTGGTGCACTGCATCTATGATTCGGTCTCTTAATTGCTCTCTTGAGTTGATTGACACTGAATAAACGTTCTGCTTCAAGGTTCCCCATACGAAGAAATCCCTGGGTGTCATATCAGGTGATCTGGGTGGCCAATTTACTACTCCTCCACGTCCAATCCATCGTTCAAAAGAAAACAAAAATGTTACAGGTACCGATTATCAAATTTCAAAGTTCGTCAGGCTAGGCAGTGAGATATGTAAACACTCCTAAATCAGTATTCAGTCAGTTACTCAGATATTTTTGTGTGAATAGCATCAGCCACAATGCCACATACACATTCTAATGTTGAATACGCTGATATGATTTTTGTGTATGGTTTCTGTAACGGTAATGCTTTATAAGTGGTGCGGGAGTATGCGCGCCGATTTCAAAATAGAAAAGAGCCTAATCGAAGAGTCTTTTCGTTAACTTTTAATAGACTACGAGAGACTGGGTCATTCTTAATACGTAATGAAGGCGACCAATTCCAGGCAGCAATAAGAGCTGATTATCGGAGAAGAAATTGTGCCCAACGCTACCTCGATAACAATCCTTGGATTGGAAAGAGACTAGCATCCGAAGAGCATCTGCTGCATTAGCAATATCGCGGCAAGCAAAATGGCGAACTTTGAAAGGTGATAATCGCTACGCATACCATCTCCAAAAAGTTCAGAATTTATTAACTCAAGATTATGTCAAGAGATTGAATTTTAGTAACTGGTTTCTTGACAAAATTCGCGATGATAATTCATTCCTATTAAAAATTATATGGACCGATGAAGCTACCTTTACAAGAGGAGGAATTGTTAATCAAAGAAATTATCATGTATGGGCTCTTGAAAATCCCAGAGCTATTAGAGAGAATAGGTTTCAGCATGAATTTGCTATTAACGTTTGGCTTGGAATTTGGAACGGATTACTGGTGGGACCATATTTTTTTACCTGGAAGATTGAATGGTTTACATTTACAAATTTTTTGGAGAACAACTTTTCTATTTATTTAGATGACATTCCCTTACAGTAGCGGATTGAAATGTGGTTCCAACTCGATGTATGTCCAGCTCATTATAGCAGAGTTGCTCGAGCTTGGCTGGATATAAATTATCCACAACGATGGATTGGACGTGGAGAAGTAGTAAATTGGCCACCCAGATCACCTGATATGACACCCATGGATTTTTTCGTATGGGGACTCTTGAAGCAGAACGTTTATTCGGTGTCAATCAACTCAAGAGAGCAATTAAGAGACCGAATCATAGATGCAGTGCACCAAATATCATCAGAACAATGTTTAGCTGCAATTTATCAAGTGAGTGCTAGATGTAATGCTTGCATTGATGCAAGGGGACAACATTTTGAGCAATATTTACATTAAAAAGAACATAACATAAATGTGAATGTAAATAAATAAGTATAAAAATGAAAACTTTTTTTTTTTTTGTTTTTTTGCGATTTTCTCTAAAACTAAGCAAAAACGAGCAAATCTCTAAAGGACTTTTTGTCTTAGTTTTTCGGTCCCCTATAAGTTCCTGAAGTTTTGCCATTTAAATTCGGGACACCCTTTATATATATATATATATATATATATATATATATATATATATATATATATATATATATATATATATAATTTTTTTTTTTTTACTTGTTTCCATTGAAGCTATTATATGAATAGATTAATTGACAGTCATATCACCTATTGCCATTAAAAAAAAAAAAAAAAAAAAAAAAAAAAAAATCAATCCAGCAAGAAATAAATGTGCTATGCATTGTTGGTTAGAAACCCTGTCTTTTTTATTATTATTTTTTTTTTTTGTTTTATTAATATTTTGATATCTTAAACAACTGTTACGTTTATGGTTTCTAAATGAACCACTTACTATAAGGTTGGTATCATATTAAGAAATATAAAATTTCTTTTTATTTACATTATTTTTTTCGGGTTAATCTGTTAATATAAATGCCCAATATCAGCAAAATTTTATTTTTCATGATAAAAAAAGTTATATGATGAATATAATCTTCTAAACTAAATAACTAAATTCTAAAATAATAAATAATAACTAAATTCTAAAACTACAAAATGATGAATATAATCTTCTACATATAAATTATACGTTAATTTTGTTTTTAAAACTAAATCTAACAAAATATATACACATTTTGCACAAAAATTTCGTTTTCCAACTGCATATTGCAATAAAGAAATAGAAAAATATAAAATTCTTTGATTATTATGTATAAACTTTATACCATGTCTATTCCTAAATAAAAACAAAAATGCATCGAAAATAAATTAGCTCTAAGTATTTAAGTATGGGGGTATTTCATTAGCATCAAAATAATTTTATTAATTTTCCACTGAATCCATTAACTTTTTTACTGTTTTCACACCAGGATTTGGGCAGTTTCATAATTCATATAAAATATTTTCCGTGTTTTCCAAAACTTTTTTCTCCCTAAAGTTTTATATCTCTTACTTACTATAAGAAATATAAATAAACTCATGATTAAGGCTTTTATCATAGTAATTTTACAGTTCAAAGGCAAGTAGCTCACTAGCAGCCATTGAATACGTACGGATCTCTCCTTATTATACTGTGCCTGGTTTTTGTTATTTTTTATTGTTATATTATTTAGTTTTTGTTCCATTTATTTCAATCGTAGTAAGATATAGTTGTTTAGTGTGCTTGTTTGGTGAAAGAAGAGAATTTTTAGAGAAATTATTCAAGTATTTTCTTCATATATTTATAAAGGTAAGCCTAGAGCTTAATTCTTCACGTACTGATAAGAGCAACTGCCAGTCCCCACTCTTACTACTCCCCACTTTGTCACTAGCTCCGCCCACTCTACATCATGACGCTGTGTCCAGTTTGTAACACCTCCGTTAATAGAGACGTAAAAATCTCAATTATGTGCAGCACATGCCACGTAATTTTTCATAAAAAATGCAAAGGGATTAAAGAACAAGATGATAAAGAATTAAAAATCTGGAAATGTGACCCCTTATGCAACAAAAAAAAAATACTAGTCCGTCTGGTAAAGACGAAAACTTAACAACCAAATCTGGGGATCAGTCCGAGTCCAATTTAAAAGAAATTTTGGTTCAGATTGGTAATTTGGCCAGTGAGTTCAAAGAAATGAAGGACACGCTAAACAAACAAACAGACATTTCCTTTGATAATTCCGCAAAATTAAAAAATTTAGAAGACCATGCAAAGAGGCAAGAAACATTGATAGAAGAATTATTGGCAGAGAACAAATCTTTGAAAACTAAAATTACAAAGTTGGAAACAAAAATTAACAGGATAGAACAGAAGCAGCTCTGTAACTCATTGGAAATTAGAGGTGTGCCACAGAAGTCCGGGGAAACAACAGAGGGAATTGTGTGTTCTATTGGATCGGCCTAGGGTATAAAACTCAAGGCAGATGACTTAGATTTCGTGGAGAGAAAAAGATCGAAAGGAGAAGACACTAGACCAGGTCCTATCACAGTACGTTTTGTCCGACAGACAGTAAGAAACGAAGTTATCCGGCTCCGAAAAATTAAAAGAGATTTCTCCACTAGACACTTAGGGTGGGAGAACGACGAAAAGATTTATCTAGGAGAGGAAATGACTCCAGTCAATCGCCACTTGTACTGGCTCGCGAGGCAGAGGAGGGCCGCCGGCAAGTTGAAGTTCGTTTGGTTCGCTGGAGGCAGAGTACGATGTCGCCGAGACAACGGACATCCTGTTGTCCTGGTAGACCAAGAAGAGGACCTAGATGTTTTCTCCTGAGAGAGGAAACTCTGTTACCTTAGCATTCCCCCACTAAACAATTCATACAAGTTTTATTTAGCAATATTTATTTTATTTATGTATCTTTCATGGTTTAGTTTCATCATTTTTTACTATTATCTTCGTTACAAGAATATTCATATTCATTATAGAACCTTTACTGTTTCTGTTCCAGATATCATTTCTTCACATGATAATTTCTATTATATTTGTTATATTTCACATATTCCTCATTTTCGTCACTATTGTCTTTATATTAATTTACTGTATTATAGCCATTATTGTAATTCTCTATATTACTATCAAGTCTCGTATTTAATTATTATAGCTTTTTGTGAAGCTAATCTTATAATCACCCTCACCGCTAATCCTTCATCAATTCTATCCTCTTTTAACCTGTACCATGAGTAATATACTCACTGCTTGCCATGTTAATGCTCAATCTATCCCAGCCCACTATGATGAATTCCTATTCCACTTCCAGCAGAACTTTTACCATGTAATAGCAGTTTCCGAAACATGGCTAAAACCTTTTATTCCTTCCTCTTCTGTTTCAATACCTCACTACAACCTCCTCCGTCATGATCGAGTCAACAGAGTTGGCGGTGGTGTCGCCCTTTACATCCATGAAACACTCCGATCTCGTATCCTCCATTCCTCAATCAATTCAGATTCTCCTCACATAGAATACCTTTTTAGTGAAATTACCATCAACACCCGACTATCCTTTACGCAGTAATATACCGACCCCCACATGTACCCTTTGATCCCAGCTTTGAATCCTTCCTCTTCTCAATAATTCCTTGTTATAATCACATTATTATCGCCGGAGATTTCAATTCCAATTTTTTAACTGACAACCCCAATAAACGCTTCCTGAGTAACCTCTTTCAATCCCTTGGTCTCTTCATTGTTCCTTACTCTGCTACCCATCACCTTTCCCAATCGGATACTTGGCTTGATTTACATGTAATTGACTCTCCTTCAAATTTGGTATCCTACTCCCAACATCCCATACCCTCTCTGTCTGCACATGATTTAATATCGATTTCTTATGACTTTCCTGTTCCTTCCTCCACTCCTCAAATTATTACGTACCATAATATTGACTCTTTAACTTTCCAAATGGTTCAAGCCGACCTAGAATCCATAGATTGGAACCCTTTTTACTCCACACCATCCTTAGATTCTAAGGTAGAATTCCTGACTACCAACCTTTTATCTATTCTAAATAATCATGCTCCTCAAAAAAAAGTGAGAATGCACCGTCCTCCAGCACCTTGGATAACTCAAGACATCAAAGAGATGATGAGAACCAGAGACGCAGCCAGAAGAAAATATATCAGGACAAAACACCCTGAAGATTTAATCACCTTTAAAAAGCTCCGTAACCGGACCCAATCAGCCTTCCGTCGATCCAAATTCCAATATTACCATAAAGCATTATCCGCGCATTCCGATTCCCGCCAAAAATGGAAACTCCTCCGTCAAATCCCCTCCTTACAATTTAAATCTTGTCCCTCGTACCATGCCACCCCAGATGAACTCAATAAGTATTTTGCCTCATCCGGTTCACCTTCCTCAATCCCAGTTTACAACCCGAATAATACAGATTTTGATCCCGATAAATTCTTCTTTTCTTATATCGAACCCTCCCAGCTAATAGAGGCTGTGATGAAATCACGTTCCAAATCATTTGGACCAGATGGGATTCCAGCACGATTTATTAAACTTTGCCTCCCATTAATCCTAGCACCTCTACTCCATATTTATAACTTTTCCCTCCAGAACTCAATCTTTCCATCAGCCTGGAAAAAAGCTACTGTCCTTCCCCTAAATAAAGTTCCTAATCCAGCATCTGATAATGACTACCGACCCATCTCACAACTTTCCAATCTTTCTAAACCTCTAGAGCGAATAGCTCATGCCCAGATATCCTCTTTCCTTGAACAGCATCTTAATCCTTTTCAGTCAGGCTTTAGAACTGGCTTTTCCACACAATCAGCTCTTGCAAAAATCACCTCAGACATCCACCTAGCTATGGACCATCATAAAATCACCATCCTCATCCTCCTTGACTTCAGCAAAGCCTTTGATACCATTGATCACAACCTACTCCTTTCTCCTTATCTCATAGTGCGACCAGATGGATCCAATCCTTTATTTCTGACCGCACCCAGATAGTCCAAATTCCTAACCTTCCCCCCTCCTCTCCCCTCCCAATCACCTCTGGTGTGGTTCAGGGCTCCTCAATATCACCTTCTCTATTTAGTTCCTACATTAATGACGTTTATCCCCTCATAAAACATTGTTCCTCTCATTTTTACGCGGACGACTCACAAATTTACCTTTCCTTTTTACCTAGTGAACTGCAGGAAGCTACCTCAAAGATGCAAGCTGATCTTGACACAATATCCTCTTGGGCCTTTGCTAATAAATTGAAACTGAATGCTAGCAAATCCAAGGCTATTGTGTTGGGATCTAGGGTCCTTCTCAACTCCCTACCTGGAATCCCTAATTTCTCCATAGACTCCAATCCCATAAACTTCCACTATTCCGTTACGAACCTCGGCATTATCTTTGACCAAACCCTTTCCTGGAAAGATCATATTTCCCTTATTATCCGCCGAACAATTTCCACTCTTCGACTCCAAAACCGCTCCCGTAAATTCCTCCCTCAATCAACTCGTCAACTATTAATTTCTTCCCTCATATTCCCCCATTTCGATTTTGGTAGTGTGGTGTACGGAGGCCTCTCTGCATCTCAGGACGCAAGATTGAAGAAGCTCATGAACTGTTGCCTGAGATTCGTTCTAGGGATATCACGTTATGACCATGTATCTCACCACTACACAAGATTAAAATGGTTGTTTCCCTCCTTCCGAAGACAATACTTCCTTGGTTCGTTCCTTTACAAATCACTTTCCTCTCAGTCACCTCCCTATATCCTGAAAGCATTAACATTAAAATCATCTGTGAGTTCCCGCAAAACCAGATCCCGTTCCTCAGACCTCTACCTAACTTCCTTTAACACAACATCCTTCAAACGTTCCTTTATTTCTTGTGGAACTCCCTCCCTTCCATCATTCGCCATTCCTCCACTCACAATAGCTTCAAATCCCGTCTTTTCGTTTACTTATTAGAAACTCAATCTAATAGTCATATCAATGAAGAAAATATTTTTTAAAATGAAATATGAATATTTAAAGTATAATATTGATTTTGGTACAGAATTATTTTAATACTATTACGCTAAATTTGTATAATTGGTTTCAGCATAATTATATTATTTTATCAGACAAGATACATTATTTTTCCGTATAATTTATATTTCTTAGCTTTGTCTACTGTATTTTTTCATTGAATATTTTTTTTGCTTTTTCCTAATTTGTTTTTGTAGCTAATTTTAAATTTCTAACCTTAAGATGTAATTTGTTTTTCATGTGATATTTTAAAACATGTATTATTAATTTTATTACTTTATGTTGTAATTTAAATTTCTTTTCTATTCCTTAATTTAATTTTAATTGTATTTCCTTGCCTTTATCATATTTCTAAATTATAGATACGGCAGCTAGGCCGCCAATAATTGTACATTATAATTATTCTTAAGGGGCAATGGCCCCAGAATAAAATGAATTTTTCATTTTCATTTTTCATTTTTCATTTTCAAGTTATGTAAACTCTTTCAATTCAAATAAAAAGTAGGGTAAATCACGGGTTATGGTCATAGTTAAGGAAATTGATTGATGCAAAAGAGGATATCGTCTAGACTGTTTCGCAGATTACTATTTTATTTGCATATTTAGATTCACAAATTCTTGTTCTATTAAATGGTAAACTTACTAAAGCTCTGTATTCTTCCTTGAAATAGATTTTTCAGTTTTTATGGAAATATCCTAAAAATACCAGTTATGGGCACAGTGTATGAGTTATGGTCATAGTAAAAACTTGTTATGGTCATATGAACAAAAATTTTGTAAACAATCGTTTTTATTATTTTAAAATTCACTATCTATGCATACCTATTAATCACTTGAGGTTAATAAAAAATGAAGGATTAATTAATCAAAAATAAAACTCCGAAAACACTTTATTATTACAGTTTTACTGCTGCTTCCGGGATTTAAAAGAAATCCAGACTCGTCACCATTAAAAATCCGTAATGGGTGACACAAAACATCAAAGACGTGTTCTTCTTCCAAAATATTTTCCACTGAGTCAAATAAACCACGGATGTCTTTCTCAAACGCACAAGAGCTGGCTGGTAATATGGCTTTAGTGGTTATACTGGAGATATTTGGATAGCGACGGAGAAAACCTCTATACCATCCGTCACTAGGCATACCATCTTTAAATTTACATTGTTGGTTCGAAACTATTGCTAGTTCTTTGACGCTTAAGAATAAATCAAATTTTCGTTTGGGAGAGCAATTGTATGTAATAATCCATAATTCATTTCTCTAACAGGTCCTCCTCTTTAGCAAACGAAATGGGGTCTGGACCACACTGAAACCTTTCTGTACCCTTTAATCTTCGAATTGACATCATACTTGGGATTTTGTACCTATTATAATTAAAGGGAGTAATAACATTAGTACTAGGTATTTTAAGTAAGAAAAACATCCATTTCAAAAACACATACTTTTTCGCTATAGATTTTAAAGAAGCCCCTTTAAGAATTTCTTCTCTTGCCTATGTGGCATCATCTTCAGAGTACGAATATCGTCTCTTAGGCATAGTTACAAATAATTATTTACTGTAAAAAAAAGAAGATTCTAAAAAAGCATCTTGAAGAAAAAATAAAATCGTAAAAGCAAGTGACGATTATACATTTATACACTGATCATAACTAGTTATGGCCACTGATAGACCTAACATTGTCACCCATGGCCAAAACTAGTAAATGATATCGTATTTTGCTTTTAAGATAATACAATTAAACCAGGTAAATGTACATTTTTTTAGGAGTAACAACACTTGTTATGCCAAAAAACTTGAAATGGTCATGGGTGACCATAACTAAAATCATAGATAGACCAGTTATGGTCAGTTGAAAATTTTAATTGATTAAAGTGACAAAATGAAAAACAAAGGGGTCTGAAGAAAAACAGAAATCAAAATGAACAGATACATACCTTTAAAACCTGAAATTGGCGAAGAATTTCAAAGCTATTCCTTAATAATGTTCACTTGTAAAATCACACCTACTACACACAGGTGCTATTGCCCATCACTAATTCGGGAAAGCATTAACTAAGCCAAACGGAAATGGATTGGAAAAAAGGATTCATCAGCAAGTGAGTCAAAAGCCCTTCCGTGAAACGTCTCTTAAAAGGATCTAACAAAGAAAACAAGCAAAGGCTTATTTTTGTTAAAAACGTAAAAACCTGCCCATAACTGGTGAGGTGACCATAACTAGTGATTTACCCTAAGTTATGAAATTTCAGAAGCTTATTTATTTTCTCAATTTATCTGTGGATATTAATTCTTTAAATAAAATAATTGTTATTACCAAATTGTCTGGTTTTAGTTTATTTAGTTTATAAGCTTAATGAAAATTAAAAAAAAAAAAAAAATGCTTAATTACAATGTATTCCCTCTTTTGAAAACTAATGCTATATTATCTAAACTTATTTATTAACAATGGACTTCAATAAAGCGTTTGTTCAAAAGTTTTTATTGATAAATCAACATGACGGCATTCTCAAGACATTATTGGAAAAATCATGTTCTGCCACTGAATCAGTTCGTAAAATCAACAAAACGAGCGAACAGTTTCAAAAGTTTTCTAGTGGCGATACGCCCATGGAAAGGAATAAGGTTATTTTCGGAACTAGGAAGGAGCTTAAGAAGAACATAAATAACATTAATTAGTTCTTAATGAAGGCACGATAAACTGTGACCTCTGTTGCCAACATTTAGATAGAATAAATCCGAAACTATGGCAGCGTTATTCATATTTGGTCACATTCCGCGATATAATGCTGTGGAGAAAACGCCCACGACACGATTGCATTGCTGAATTGTGGAGTGTGATGTTGGCAATCTAAACTGTGGATCTGGGATAATGTGGTTGGTATCTAGGATGAGGTGAAATAGTTTCAAAATCAGTAACTAGGATATTACCCATGCGGAAATAAAACTTCAAAAATCAATAAATTCTAGTTACCAATCACTTTTTATTTCAATAAGATTTCTTTAAATAAAGAGGTTATTAATTTACTAATATATTTCTGTGATTTATTTCCATTGTTACTACGAACTAACATTTTTTTTTACCAAAGAATGAAAAATCGAAAAATCATATAGCTCTTTATTTTAGATTTTTTTTTTTTAACCCTTTATTGAGTAATTACTACAATCTGCCACAAATTTGGGCATTAAGTAATATAAATGACTTCATGATTAGATTCACACATTATGTACAATAAGAGAAGAAAAAAAAAATAAAAAAAAGAAAGAAAGAAAGAAAAAAAAGATCAATGAAAAAAAAAAAAAAAAAAAAAAAAAAAAAAAACAGAAAAGAACTATGCTATACATAAACAATATACGATATAGAATATACACAAGTGAAATATATGAATAAAAAAATGTAGATGAACACATAAAACAAAATAATAATAAAATAAAATAAATAAATAAAATAAAAATAAATTGAATAAAAATAAAAATAAAGTTAAATTAAATTAAAAGTTAAAACTGCATTCATACCTTATTTACAATACACACTCATCCTAGGGATCTCCCAACCAATGGAACTCCACTCATGGAAGGACTGGCCCGGCACACAGAGGTCGCAGCTATTCTCTCTCAGCTGCGTCTCTGGTTTGAAGAAACTCCAGTGGAGGCTGAGTAAGAGCGCAATAGTAAAGTTACTCAGGGCATGAGTCAAGAAGCTGGCCAGTGCCAGAACTCCAACATAAAGAAATTTTTACAAAAGATCTAAGGGCCACTGCCTTTTTAATCTGCCGGGGGGTTATCAAGATATAAAGATAGAAAGATAGGAATTATAAGACTTGGATCTGAAGGTAGCCATGTTTTTTTTTAAGGAATTTGGTAAGGTATTTATAAGATTTCCGTTCATCTGGATGCCTGGTTCTCTTCCAAATGGCTCTGGCATGGCGTTTAGATTGGATAAGGTCCATTAAATCTTGAGGTAAAGGATTTTTCGTTCGAACTTTGGGAGGGAAACGAGGTGAGGATGCAGCCCAGGCTGTTTGCTGGACTATTTTTGTGAAGGAGTTAGTTGCATTGTCAAGGTCTTGGGAGGTTTTTAGGGATACTCTGAGGTCTTTAGTATCGAATATTATTTGACGGAAGAGATTCCAGTCAACTGGCCCTCTTATAAATGATGGGGGCGGAGGTTTTGGGTTTGAAGTGACAGAAAGGATTTCAAAATATAACGTATTAAAAATCCCCAACCAATAATAGCTAATCTGTTTAAATTTCTCCTTTTACATTTTTTCTCTAATATCTATTATTATTTATTTATTTATATATATTTTTTCAACTGTATAGAATATAATATGAAATACATTAAGTAAATATGATATCTGTTATTCTATTCTTTTTAAATTTTTACTATTACTAATTAGACTACTTCACATCAAACATTAGGAAAACATCAAGTTTAACAAAACATACTTAAACATAAAATCTGAGTAAACAACATTCTCTGTTTTCATTGAGTAAGCAGTTGGAGAGATAGAGGGGGGGGGGGGCTGCAACATGAAATTTTCAAGGTGAGTATGTTGGTCATCTTTGTACCTTCAGATTTAAAATATGTTAATTTTTTACTAATTTTTCACGCGCAACAGTATTTAAAACTACTTACGCTGCAAAATGAAATTAATCAAATCTTTCTTCGACAACACATCAATTTCAAAGAAAGATATATCAAATTACAAAGGGTTGACGTCTGACAGAATAACCTGGAGTCCACACCCAAAGAAAACAAACCTGACTTTAAATCAAAGCAGAAATGAATGAACCCACTACTCAAAAGACAATCAAAACTAAAACTGAGAAAGAAACTGGGTCCATATACCAACTTACTTAAACCAGTTTGGACTTACACTTTTCATATTTTTGGTACAGCAAAAAAGACAAAAAGACTAAAGACTTTTTAATTCAGAATCCTTAGATCTATTAAAAAGCACCTTCATATTTTATAACACAAATATACATACTGACTTATACCAAAAGTTAGCGAATAGTTGGCTGAAAATAAACTATGGAGAGCAGCAAAAAATTGTTTTTAGATTTTCCACAATACAGTGGCTTTCCTTAATCTAAGCTTTAAATAACCTCACTCCATATTCTTCTGTCGAAGGTACATTCCTCTTTTAAGCCACGTCCCACCATGTACTCTTCTATGTTTTTCTTCTTCCTTCTATTCCTTAACAGTATACTTTCCTAAGTAGCCTTTCATTGGTCATTCTTTGTAAATATCCGTAACAGCTTAGGGTTTTCATCTCCATCTATTCCAGGATATTTCGTTGCACCTCCATTTTTTTTTTTTTTTCCTCCAAATTCTACCAGCAAAACACATATATTAATATACATAAATATCAAACGTATTGAATCCTTTCGATCCAAAGTTCTCCGAACAATTGCAAATGCCTCGTATTATTTCTCAAATAAAATCCTACAAGATTACTTTAATATTCTTCGATCTCAAAGTCAGCAAATTTTTGAAATTCTATTAAATCCATCCAAACCCTCTGGTCTATTCATTTTCCAGCTCAACACATATTTACAACCATCCTCGCAGATTAAAACGGTATTTGCCTCGAGATGCAAATATTTATTTAGTTAGAGTTCTGGCAATGGCAAGCTTCTCCGCTCAAGTCCTTAGTGATTGTGCCATAGCGAGTTCTAACATACATTTATATGCTAAAAAAAAGTTAAATCAAAAACGTTTTAAGGCTGGATAACCGTAGATATTCAAAACATCTCTTAAAAGAATAGCAGAAATGTTATTTTTTTAAAATAAATTAACAATTTAAACCAGAGAGTCTCTATGCTACAGCATGTATGTTTATCATGAAAATTGGAGAATGAAAGGAAAATTCTAAGGAAAATTTGGGGCCCATTAAAAACAGACAAGGGAGAATTTAGTTACAGGGAAAACAAGGACCTGTAAAAAGAGAACAAGAATGAAAGGATATCAGATTTAATCAGGAAAAGGAGAATCAAATACTTTGATTACATAATGAGGATGAATAACAACAGGGTTACGAAACAAATTTTCAATCATGTTCAAAAGAGCATAAATGGTAACCAATAGATACAGGGAATTAAGAAAGACATGGCAGAGATTGGTATAACAGATAGCGTAATACAAGACGGAATAGCTTTCAGAAGAACGATACTAAACTATAAGGGTTTTTAGAAGAAAAGAATTAGCATCTGCACAGAAGAGAGAAGGAGATAGCGTAGTGAACGGATAAAGAACTATTGGAAATCAAGTACAGAAATGATTGCATATGGTCCTAGACGACCAAATCGAGATAAAAAAAATAAAAATAAAATATCAATTAACTAAATAAGTTACAGTCACCAGACATATTAAATTTAAATAATCTTGATTCACAGAGAAAAACTATCAAATATTAGACTATTATAATGAATCAATATCACTACGATTAAACTAGATCAGGAATCCACTAGCTCTATTACTTAGAAGTACTTAAATTACAACCATAAAAAAGAATACATATAAAAATTCAACAACTATAAATAAAAGCTGGATCATAAAAGAAATAGCAGGGGTGATAAAAATAAAATATAGAAAGTATTTAGTGGATTATATGGATTGCAAAATCTGAAGTTCTTATAACTAGACATTTGTCCAGCCATTACCCCGATAAGTATTAGATATTTCCCATAGAATTGCTTCATTTGAAAAATCATTTGTCATTCTTGCTACCTCCTTTTGGAATTCCCTACATATTTTTGTTCCTAAAGCTTCTTTCTCTACTTCTTTCTAACACCATTTATTACTCATCTACCGCGAATAGTTAAGTATTTACACTTAGTGACAGTTTTTTTCATACACTACATTTCTAAATATTGCACTTTTTGCTTCTTCCTTTTCTGTTAATATAAATTTAATGATAAATATGAACAAAAAGATATAATAGGGCAATGATCCATCTCAATAAATAAGATTCCACAACAGGACAAAAATACACGTGGAACCAATATCAAGTTGTTTAATTAAGAGGATACTCAAAAAAAATATTAGATTTATATTTGTGCATGCTATTATGATGATTTATCGAACTGTATAAAATGTAAAGTCAAATTAATTAAAGACACCATTATTTAGCGATTTTTTCAAAAATAATATATTAATATAAATATATTGTTATTTGACATAAGATAGGTCCTTCTCAAATTTGGTTTTTCCTTAAAATAGAATTATAAATTTTTAAGATGAGAACAAAACATAGTATACCATAAAGTATGAATATGACAACCACTTAGATGTATAAAAACTGCATTTAGATGTATAATTTTTTTTCGTACATAATTTTTTTTTCTATAAGCGTTTTTGTAGGCGTTGTTTTTGCCAAGGAATAATTAGTTGTTCATGTAACTTTAGCATAAATTTTAGTCTACTCAATGGCAAAGTGTTATTTCTGTGTAAATTGTGCGAATATAGGCGAATGTAATATACGAAAGAATTAACTGAGGCAATGTTCAAAATGTTATAGAAAAAACATAGCGGCCATCCCATATTATGACACATTTGATCAAACGTGTCGAAACCTCCTTTGTTATTGTTATAATGCATAATTATGTCGGTTTTTTTTTGTTGAATCGTCAATTGTTCCTTCATTATGAGCTGTAAATATTAATGCCACAAGTTTTCCTTCTCTCGGTTTTTTAGGACAGCAAAGTCAGGTTTCTGTCATAGAGAAACATAGTGCTCCCAACAAAAAAAAGGAAATTATTGAATAATATATCATTACTAATAGACGAATAACCGTTCAGTTCAGCATTCATTTCTATTATGTACGTAAATATGACATATACATATACATCAGTACTACTAACTATACGTAATTTTAACTTACCTACTTTCAGTAAAAATGTTTACCAAATAACTAAGACGGAGCCACGAATCTGTCTTTTCATCAATCAGTGGGACACTGACAAGCCTAAGCATAGCTGGGAGGTTAGCTGATTCTGTGATAGAGTATCTGATTTCCAGACTTACTGGAGGAGCAAGTCAGCTGACGTTAGTGTTCCAGGGTTAATTGAAAATAGCCAATTCGTAATCAAATATAAAATTTGACGGGCACACTCCAAACTGTAATGTTTAACATTTAAATTCTTTGGGACAAAGAAGTAACATTGTAATTCAAATTGCATGATTTACAGATATTATAATTTTTCTAATATTTATTTGTTTATGTTGAAGAAATGTAAATAGGAAATCCTTCACCTTCATAAAATTAATGTATTTCAAGACCATATGGTTTATTTTTTTATAACTTTTTTTTTTAATTTATATTGGTTTATTTTTTAAATTGTGTACAATAATTTTTTTTTTTTTTTGCTTAATCCTCCGATAGCCAAAAAGTTAAGATATATAGGCATTAAATATAAATTGTGAAAAAAAAAAATGGATTTGATAAAGGTTTTTAAATTTTAAATATGTTGGATTATATACATTATGTGTGGCATGGGTGGTGAATGATGTTATCGAGAGTGGTTTTAATTTTTACTCCTATTTGGTTTAGATATTTAATCCAAATATCTCGGGAACCATCAACTTTAGTTTACTTTATATTACAAATTACAGTACGTGAAATAACCAATATAAAGGTTTTTTTAATATTTTTCTATCCACACCTGTTAAACAATAAATTAACAATAAGCCTATGGTATAATCCATATATAACAATAACGTATCAGGCATAAGTAAGTACGTTACTTTGCGGTAACTTCTCCAGGCTTTGCTATAGTTTTAAAGATTACGAAAGATCTCTCACCCAAATTCTGTTCAATCTTCTTTTTGTATTTTCAGGGATACACGTTGTGGCCATTTTTTCTATGAGTGTGTTGTGTCCTTGTAGGTTTTTGTAGGTCCAAATAGGTTTCAGAATCTTCTTTTATATGAGGAGTTTATTTTTAATGAAGTTTTTATTAAGTTCCGTAAAACACCCATACCAGCACGCTGAGAGCCCCGTACTATTGTGAAATCCTTTTTTTTTCGACACCTTTCTCCATATTTAACTCTAAAAATATTTGTCGGAACCCGAATTCCTTTTTTCCATCTCAAAGCTGTTTAAATTTAATATCACATCCCATATATCAAATTTTAATTAATTCCGTATAATACCCATGCTAGCATGCTAAATATGTATGTTTTGGCAAACAGAACATGATAGTTCTGAGGGCTGGCGTGGATATTTCACGAAATTCAAACAAACTTTGATATATAGGATCTATTAGCAAATTTTAGCAGCTTTGAGATCGGACAATTGTTTAGAGGTTATAGAGAAAATATGCCAAAAAAAAAAAAAAAAAATTAACTTGGATTTTATTTGATTTTATAGTGTAGTTTTTAGCGAACTACACATTTCGCGTTTTCGCGGAAAAGTACGACTTAACGCAAGTTAGTCGCTTTCTCAGTGCTCTGTTCAAAAAACGGTTGATTTTGCAGTAAAATGTAACTGGCATATTTGTAGATAATTGTACGGTGAAAGATTTTTGTTTATTTTGTTGTTAAATTCCTCAATTGACCTCCGAGCAATAGCTCGCGAGATATTTGTGGAAAACTAATTTTCGCGACCTTTTAACCTTCGTAACTTTTTTAGCCGATGCGATATCAATGTCGATTTAACTGTTTTTATTTTAACTAGGACCCATCCCATCATTGGTGAGATAGAGTAAGATGTGGTTAGATTGCCTCCCTCACAATTTATATTTTTCAAATAATTAAACTAACTTTTATATTTGTTCAAGTATTTTTTCCGAAAACATAAGTGTTAATAATATATACTTTTGTATTATATGCTTATATTATAATTTTTAGTATTATGCACTTCTTTGAATTAGAAAGCTGGTGTTAGATTTTTCAATGACATTCCTCTCGCATCCTTAGAATGAGATTTTACAGGAACTCTTTTTCTATTCTGATCTGAATTAATTTATGGATCTCCTTTTGATAGTTTATCTTCAGATGCACCTCGTATCTTTTTTTATTAATTTAGAAATAGTTCTACTACAATAAACGACATTTCTTTGAATAAGAGGCAGTAATGTACATTATTAATTAATTAATCAGTTTTTTTGTTACTCGTATATGATAAAAGTTTTAAACATTTCTATTCAATTGCGGGAAATTGGGTTTGATTCCTTAGTTTACAGGCTAGTGTAGTGTATTGACCATAATTTCTACCTTTAGATTAGTAACAGCGCAATAGAATAATATTATCATTTTTTTTTTTTTTTTTATTGTTGAAGCTACAAGTATTGTGGCGCGACCGTTCAACTATTGACCAATTATTTTCCTAACGCTGAATATTGATGAAGCTAGAATGAAAGAGTTTAGTAATACAGCTTCGCGTCGATTCTGAAATGGCATACGATTCTACTGCCTGTCAAATCATTGTGTATATTAAAACAGAACAGATTTATTTTTTTTTCGAGGAAAGACTCGATTCAAAATAAGTTCAACTAATTTAAATCGATAAATTAAACTAAACTGTCTCATGCTCAGTTCGTATAAGTGGAGAGCTTTCAGAAGAGTTCAACGCCTCAGGGGAGTAAGGCAAGGAGATGCTCTAGCCTGCCTCCTCTTTAATATCGCCATAGAGAAAGCAGTAAGGGACTCAGGTATACAGACCGGTGGCACCATATTTAACCGAAAAGTTCAACTTTTAGCCTATACTGATGATATAGACATCGTAGGACGCTCCTTCCAGGTAGTCAAAAAAGCTTTTTTGGCACTGGGGGAATCAGCTGGAAGACTCGGGCTTAAAGAGAATGAATCAAAAACTAAATATATGGTGACGGGAGATAAACCGAACCCAAATAAAAGCGTTTCATTTGGAGAGTATACTTTTGAAAAGACTGCAGATTTCGTATACCAGGGATCAATGGTATCGCAGGATAATGATGGTGGAGCTGAGGTAAAAAGATAAATAATATCTGCTAACCGATGCTATTTTGGACTACAAAAACTTATAATTGGACATACTCTCTCAAGACAGGCAAAACTCCACCTATATAAAACTAAAATTCGTCTTGTTTTGATGTACGGTTCAGAAACCTGGACTCTGACAAACACAAGTGAACCGGATCTTCTTACTTTTGAAAGAAAGATCCTGCGAAGGATATTTGGTGGACTATGTGAAAATGGCGTATGTAGAAGTCTTAAAAATCAAGAGGTTTATAATAACTTTAATGAATTAAACATCGTCCAGGTCATTAAACTGGGCAGGTTGCGGTGAGCCGGACACTTTGCGCGAATGGAGGGTGAAAAGCCTAAGAAAATATTAACTGAGATCCTCCATAGAGCCAGAAGAAGAGGAAGGCCAAAACTGAGATGGGCCGACGGAGTGGCGGCTGATGCAAATGAATCCCTGAATCGGACCGTGACGATTGGCGGTGGGAGGGAGGGAGAGAGAGAGAGAGAGAGAGAGAGAGAGAGAGAGAGAGAGAGAGAGAGAGAGAGAGAGAGAGAGAGAGAGAGAGAGAGAGAGAGAGAGAGAGAGAGAGAGAGAGAGAGAGAGAGAGATTTTAATATAGTTATATTAATAGTTGCATTGACAGGAGAAAAACGCCATTCTATAGATTTTATTGGCTAAAAGTTTCATTGTTTTTTAGGTTAGGTATTTACGTCCCCATATACTTTACATATACTTTATAAAACGTATTTAAACTATTAAAAATATTAATTATATAAAATACAGCAGTATTCAAAAATATTACCGAGGAATTTTAAATTTACTAAATTTTCAATTAATAAGGTTTTTATCCGCTCCTTGCGTTCATTATGTCTACGGGAAAGAGGTAATGAAATATAAAGTAAAAGGTGATATAAGAAAAGTAAGGGAAAAGAATGTTTGACTGCATCCCTGATTATATTCTTCTCTATTCATCTTAACAGTCAATTATACATATATTTTAAATTTTGTCACGTTAATGTTACATAAATACTGCTTGCTTTTATCAAATTAACACTTTTAATAATCGTAATACGGTTCATATGTGCCAGAAAAACAAAACAAGAATATATTTAATTAATTTAAAATAAGTAATATAATATTTATAATCAAACATAAAATAACCACATTTATGCCTCACTATAGATTCATAATGAGATGCAACTTTATAAAAAATTGAACACTGTTAAAAAAAAAGTAAGTAAATAGAATTAAACAAATAGGTAAATAACCTTTGATTAATCAAAATTCATTTATCATAAATTTGAATATAAGAATCGTTTTCTTAAAAAAAAAACAAAAAAAAACAATAAAATATTCCATTTAAAACCAAATATTATTATATAAAATGATATTTCTTCAACGTAAGCAAAATAAATATAAATATGAATTATTTAGTGAATTATGTTTTTAAGATTTAAAACAATAATATTTTTTATATTTAAAACTTATATTTAATATCAATTTATTATAATTTTATGTTAATATTTTTTTATTTATTTTCATTTCGTTTAAATCAAAGAAACATCGCCTTGTGATTTTCAAACGTTCAGTATTACATTAAAGTATTATGCCCGATGAAGTGTTTCGACTGGAAAACATGGGCGGCTACACGTCTTGGATCGCGTGACCTGTAGCCAGTGAATATAATTGGACTGATAGCATCACGATGACTGAAATGGGCGTGTAAACTAGTTTGGCCTCGATATCGGATGAATTACTCATATATTGTTATGCGTCGAACCGACGGGAGAGTGCACCTAAATGTTGGGGAGAAGATTTTTTGCTAATTTTTCTATCGCCATCAAAGCCCCAGTTTCGTTAGGCTTCATCATTGTAATGAATTATTATTTTAACTATTTGACTTGTGGTTGATGTTATGGTTGATTTCCTCTTATTCAAAAGTTGTATTGGTGTTACACTAGTATTGTTAATACTAAGGGAGATCTATCTACCACTGTTATAATAGAGTAATTGAGAGGGCACACTCAGACTCTCACGGATGTTGTTGGAATTTTTTTCGGAGGTTCCTGGACAAAAAGAATTGGTGACGTGTTTTGCCGTTTCAACTAATGGACCCTAGAAACCGAAAAAAATTATATTTATTATTTTATGCTATTTAGCATTAAACTAATTTCCGGTATCGCGAATAGAAAAATGTTAGTACTGACACATCACTAATTAATAATTACGTTTAGATTCCTGGAATGTAAATTATTAAATGCAATGTATATTATACCATTTTAGAAACCTACGCTTTTTCTATTTTGCAATTTAGAATTCAGTTTGACAGTTTTGCAATCACGCCACGTGGTTATATTACAAATTTGTACTAGCTATTGTCATTTCCGGGGGAATTAGGTTAACAATTTATAGAAATTTATAGAAGGTACTGGAATACGATATTCAAAGAAAAGATTCATCACTAAACGTTAAGAGGACAAAAAATCCTAAATTATCGAATGAAAGGACGATAATTAAAGTTCAAAAAATTCATTAAAATACGATTTAAGTGCGCCTTTAAATATCCAACTTTAATAGGGACTTGTGATAAAATAATATTTTCTTTACTTTAAATCGATAAAGAAAATCCACATCACCAAAATTAATATAAATATCATCCAGAATACTGAAAGTGAATATTTTATTTTTATAAGGAAATAAAATATAATATCGAAGGTTCGAAAAAGAGGAAAATGGTTTAATATAAGACCAACTAGTTGTAAAAAGGTTATCCTTGATGATATTGAATTTTACCAGGACCAAGATCCGATGCAGAAGCCTTAGAATACAAGGTTGTTCTTTGGACAGGGAGTTCCAACCTGGGGGGTGGGAGACCATTTCTGAGAGGAAATTATTTATTAAATATAATAAAACTTCTAAATATAATTTTTACATTTAATAATTTTATGAACAATGTTTCTTAATATTAAAATAAAAGTTATTGGACACTAAATGTACTAGCATTTTGACGGGTAATTCATTATGCAATGTAGTCATTTTACATAATGCAGTTCTGTTGCAAAAGGTATGGATGAAAAAAAATGAAAAAAAAAAAAATTATTCTAGCACTTAGAAATTATCTCTTAACAACACTAAAGTTAAATAACATGGTCCGTATAAATAAAAATAATAAATATCATAAATGAATTTTTTATATAGATACAGCTGTATGCAATATGTACAAGTAAATGTGTGGTAGAATGATTATAATATTTTTATAACTAATAAGGAACTACACCTCAGTAGCAGTTAAAAACACATTTTTTTTTTTCTTCAGACATTATTCTTTTTTTTTTCTATAAGTAATTTTTATCGTAATTTCTGATGAATGGCTTTGTAAATAATGCGACCAGACAATTATACCAGTAATTTTGTATTATTTTCCTCCCAGAATTTTTAAATATATTTTTCCAATTTTTCTAATTTCATATTTTTACCCTAAAAGAAACTAACTAACTTATAAAAAAAGTGATAGATTAGCAGGGACTTGCATAAAGTAGTCTAGTATTGTAAAGAAACCTAGCAACTTAGACGTAAGTTACCTAATTGAAAATAGCTAATTCGTAATCAAATATAAAATTTGACAGGCACACTCCAAACTTTAATGTTTAATATTTAAATGCTTTGGAACAAAGAAGTAAAATTGTAATTCAAATTGCATGATTTACAGATATTATAATTTTTCTAATATTTTTTTGTTTATGTTGAAGAAATTTAAATAGGAAATCCTTCACCTTCATAAAATTAATGTATTTCAAGACCACATAGTTTATTTTATTTATTTTTTAATTTATATTGATTTATTATATAAATTGTGTACAATAATTTTTTTTTTGCTTAGTCCTCAGATAGCCAAAAAGTTAAAATATATAGGCTTTAAATATATATTGTGAAAAAAAATGGATTTAATAAAGGTTTTTAAATTAAAAAAATGTTGGATTATATAGATGATGTGTGACATAGGTGGTGAACGATGTGATCAAGAGTGGTTTTGATTTTTACTCCAATTTGGTTTAGATATTTAATCCAAATATCTCGGAAACCATCAACTTTAGTTTACTTTATATTACAAATTACATTACGTGAAATTTACAATATAAAGGTTTTATAATTATATTAAACAATATATACTGCTAATTATTCTAATAGTTCACTGCATGAACATACATGTGATATAGGTGAGAATGTATCATGACATAAAATGTGCTATTATTGAATTGCCATACAATTTAATTGTTAATAAAATAAATAAGTATGCATCTTTTATAATTAAAATAATTAATTGTTATTGCAAAATTTATTATTTATTTATTATTATTTAAAGTACTCTTTACAACATAACATTTGCCCTAAACATCTCGTGAATTTAACAATAGGTGTAGATAATCTTTTTAACAATATTTTCCTTAGTGCCACCAATAACAATGCTTTTGTCGATAATATGTATAAACAAATCATCAAATCAGAAATAAAACAAACCTTTTGGGTAATATTCAAAACAAAAAACTACATCATTAATGATATATATAATAATGATAAAGACATTAACATTAATGAATTAAAGAATAAATTAACTCTGATAATAACTAAATACAAACACATTTTTGAAAAATCCAAATTAAACGTACTCAATAAAAAACTAGATCGACGTACTACAATAAAAATTAATATATTTAAAATTCCAACTCCTCCATCGAATAATGATAACCACAACGACAATCATACCTCATTAACAGCAAACAACATATACATAAAAAATATAGACAATAAAGCAGATTCACGTTTTAAAACATATAATAACACATGGAGAGAAGTTATTAATAAATATGAACCATTACACATGAGTAATAGAGTAATCAATAAGACTAAAGTAAATATACCCACTATTATATTAAATGTCTTATCATTAGGGGATAACTTTTGCATAAATATCAACAACAACAAACACAAACTTAACAAAGAAATTATTAGACTGATTGCAGATTTAGAAACCATTATAGGAAATGACAATACCACAGATAACCATAAAAACTGTTTAAGGAATAATATCAACATATCACTCAATAGTTATATAGGTAAATATAAAAATAAAAATAATAATAATTTTTCAGCATTAGATTTCATCATCAATAAAGACATCAATCATTTAAATCTATTTATAAAAATGAATCCAAACATTATATTTGTAAGATCTGATAAAACTAAACAATTAGCCAGAATGGATAAAGAAGAATATGATATAAAAATTCTTAATTTACTAAATGATAAAAAAATTTACAGAACAATATGAACAGATCCAGGAAATAATATAGCCAAAAATATTATCAAATATATAAACAACTTAGAAAAATCAGGATTTATGACTAGGAAGGAAAAGAATAATATAGCACCTAACACTTTCACCACACCAATGCCTCATGGACTAATAAAATTACACAAAGCTGACCATAATTTAAGATTAATAATAAATGGAAAATATGGCCCTATTGAACAACTTAATATTTATTTTAATAAAACATTATCACATCTCAACAATAATAACAACTATGATGTAAAAAATTCCATAGATTTAAAGAACCATTTATCCAAATTAAAACCTAATGATTTAATCAATCACACACTGATTAGCCTTGATGTAAAGAGTTTATTCACTAATATACCAATAGACACTTGTTTAAAAGTCATTTATAATAAATGGAAGGATATAGAACCATACACCACAATAAAGAATACATGGAAAGACTTAAATTATGTTTACATAACAATTATTTCATGTATAATGAACGATATTATAGGCAATTGGATGGAGTACCAATGGGCTCGAACTTGAGTGTAAATTTTAGTGGTATATGGTTAAATCATTTAATCAATGAATGTTTTATTAAATTAAATAATAAACCATTGGCATTGTATAAATATATTGATGATTTGTTGATTATAATTAAAAATGAACATATTGATGATTTGGTACAAACATTCAATGAATTCAATAATAAAACTGAATTTACCTTAGAAAAATCAATAAATAACACTATTAACTTTTTAGATATGACCATTATTTTGGACAATAGCCATATAAAAACAAAATGGTTCAAGAAAACAACAAAAACCAATAGATTACTAAATTACCACAGTAAACACCCTAAACATCAAATTTTAAACACTATAAATAATGTAATATATAAAGCAATAGCCATAACTGACATAGAATACATCAAAGAAATTAAAAAGAATATTTACAAAATCTTGGAAAACAATTTCATACCAAAACATATAATGAACAAATACTGGTATAAAATTTAAACACAAAAAATGATAATAAGGATAAAATACATACAAACCAAATGTCACACCATCCGGTAACCAAATAAAAGATAACAAATAAATAAAAAATAGAAATACTCAAAAGAAAATAACTGATTTTTATATCAATAATAATAACAAAAATACAATCAGCATTTAAAGAATAATACAGATTCAATAGACAATATAAATAACACACCAAAAATGAGAAATAATATAAAAAATCTGAATATGTTCCATAGAATAGCATATATACCAGGACTCACAAATAAGATAATCAACAAACTCAAAAAATTTGATTTTAATAAAAAAACAGCCCCAATTAATAAAAACAAAATCATCAACATCATAAACAGGAAAAACAAGATAATAGACCCTATGCAAAAAAATAATTTAATCTATAAAATTGAATGAAATATATGCAATAATATATATATATATATATATATATATATATATATATATATATATATATATATATATATATATATATATATATAGGAGAAATCAAACAAAAACTTGAAAATAGAATCAAACAGCATAATTCTGACACCAAAAACATAAAAAATATCAATAAAACAGCATTGGCACAACATGCAATAAACAATAATCACAAATTTAATTATTAAAAAACCAACATTTTATTTTATGAAAAAAACAATTACAAAAGAAAAATTTTAGAATCTATTTTCAAAACAAAAAATTTGGACATAGCTGTAAATTTCAAAACAGACACACAAAAAATAGGAGCCCACTATGCACTATTGATTAGCAAATTAAATGTATGAACTTAGCCTTTGGACCTTGTTGCAGTAAGTGACAGGGATAGAGAATATGTAGCATGTGATCCATATTAAAGTTCCAAAAGAGATTTGTCGTTATTTAAGGTAATTATAATAGTTTAACATTAGCCATAACAAAATAATAAATTTTGCAAAATCATAGCATTATGATAGAACATTGTACATTTTTCATATTTTTTATTTATTCATTTTTTATATTTACAATGTTTTTATGTGTTTATTCATTTAAGTTTTAATATATGTAGAAAAAAACAAGATGCAATACAGGACTTGACTTTTTTAGTCATTAAATGATTTTTTTGTTCATCAGACGGATCCATTAATAGACATGAAAGGTAATTCATTAATTATATATATTGTGTATTGAAATGAATATTATTTCACATTATCAATACGTAATTCGTATTTGTCTTACATGTATGTTTTCGCATGTTTTAGGGCTTGAAAATGTGGCAATAGCCATGAAACTAAATCACTAGGCCATCTTATTTCTTGAAGCCGTAAAGGGTTATAGGAATCGAGTGGAGTCAAGTTAGGAGATTAGTGGATTCGAGAGGTCACGTCTATAATTAAATGTAGAAAATAGAAATAAACGTAAAAACTTTTTTTTTTTTTTTTTTTTTTAATGGCAAGTTTATATATAGACACACACACGAAAATATATATAATAAATAGCTACATAATGACGTTTACATAAGAAAACAGGAAAAAGATAAAATATGTATTTAAATGAACGGGGAAGCTTACTTTATCTGAGTTGCGAAACTTCTTATTTAACACCTACTGTTAACTACTGTTACATAAACTTAAAAATTGTTATTTAAAAAATTAGTGTCACCATTGGGTGGTTTGCAAGTCATATTACTGTATTCATTTGTTGACACATTTACTAGATGTATTTGTATTGTAATGTTGTAAATATCAATAAAAAGATAATTAAAATAAAAATACTAGTTTCTTTCCTACAGTTATTATGAATCCGAAAGCTGACCGCTTACGTTAGGGGAAAATGAACGTGTTTAATATTTCGAAAATAAAGAATGCATGGTATTTGGCTCAGAAATGAATGAATTACATATAATTCAATTTTAAATTTCTAATGAAAAATGAAATATAAAGTCTTGAAAATAAATAATTGAAATCCTTAAAAGGTCCGCGGATGACCGATGCCTAGAAGGCAGAATTGTATCACATCTAGTTAGTGGTTTTGTTTTTATTGTATGTTCAGCATCGATCCTTCGGGTACTTTAAAACCTCTTTATTGATTTATTTAATAAAAACATATATAAGATTCAGTTTACGTTGACAACGAAGAAGGTGCTTGTAACTCCGCTGTTTCCAAGAAAATCACGTGTAACGTTACAGTTTATATTTTATAGATGACATAGAAACTTCCTAGGAACTGCTTATTTTTCGTTTGCGACAATTTTTTGAAATAAACATGACCGCTTCAAGAATCTATAATTAAATAAATATGCAAAATACTCTGCTCTAATTAAAACGGTAGATTTTTTTTACAGCCATTTCCAATAATGAAATGGAGATATCAGTTTTTCATGATATTTTACACTCAAAAATATATATGCTGAAATCTAGAAAATGTGATCTAAAGTATAAGTGAAAAAAAAAAATTCTTTTTATTTTCGTTTTTGTCTTTTAAAATTAATTTCCATTTTGTTGCAGGTTTTATCGCAGGATGCTCCACGAGTGCAGACTGTTGGAATAAACTACCTAGCGACCTTGCGAAGCCTGATCCTGCTCAAATAGTAAGTTTTTCGAATGTTATACGTTTAACCTTCCGTTACTCGCGGTACCTGTATGTACAAGACTAGCCACAGCTCACCTGTGAGGTGATTCATCAGTAAAAAGTGTAAACGACGATTTTTTTTTTTTTACTTTATATATTTATATATAAAGGTGATAAATTGAAAACCATAATTTGAGTAGTAATCAATTTAAAAAAAATATATTGCATGATACATTATTATTTATGAAGTACCTACTAAAGAATATTTATTGAAAAAATATTGTAAACATATGTAAACTAGAAAAATATGCACATACCACTTCAAAAAACTATAAATATTAATAGTTGAAATTAACTTAGACCAATAAAAAATTATAAAGTAAAATAAATGAAAAATAAAATAATAATAATTGGAGATAACTACAATGCGGTGCCAAAAATATAATCTGAGAAGAAAAGCCAAAATTACATATTCTGTTAATTAGTTTTTCTAATTATATAAATTAAATAAAAATGTCAAATTAATCTTCCTCAAAAATTTGATTTAGGGATATTCCCACTGTAGCAATTACTGCACTGTGGTGTAAATAGATATCTATTTATATATCCCAAACCTAATTTTTTTCGACATTTATACAGATAAAAAAAACAAAAAACTAATTCATATGTATCAATATAAATGAATGAAACAGGAGACAGATATTAGTTCATGAAAGTACATTGAATTTAAATAACGGACATTAGTAGTCTCGGCGCACCTGAGAGGTGATTTTCACTTTTACGCCTATCAAATTCACTCATTGAGACTTACCCTGGCACTGAGTGGAAGAGGAGAGAGAACCAAGAGGACTGCTAGAAGGGGAAGCTTACACGTGCTCTTTTCTGTAAATTACCGAAAATTTAATTCGCTGGATCACCTCACAGCTGGCCGCGAGTAACGGAAGGTTAAATAAAGGACATGATAGTAATGATAGATTACAATTTATAAATAAATTGTAAATAAAAGTATAAATTAAATTTTTTAAAAATCTTTTTATTTGATTAATTACATGCTGCCTCACTCAAGGACAATGAGTAATATTGATGACAGTGACTCGTTCATTCACTATGTACACTGATATAAAATAATGTAAAATAAATAAAATAAGAAAATTTAAAATAAACAACTTAAAGATAAAAGAAATAAAATAATATATACAAGAAATAAGATAAAATGTACAAGAAATAGAAAATAATAAATAAAATAAGAAGAAAAGAAAGAGTCATAACTACATTCGTACTCTATATACAATATTCACAAACACTCCGAGGAACACCCTGATATTGATATAAGCCTGCCCCCTAGTTTGAAAGGCAAGCCGGGCTCAGAAAGTTCCCTGCGCTGTTCTATCAGCTGCATCACTGATATAATCCAGTGGAGGCTGAGAGAGAGCGCTATGGCACAGTCTCACAGGACTTGAGTGGAGAAGCTGGCCAGTGCCAGCACTCTAATAATAACTATTTACAATAAATCTCGGGGCCATTGCCGTTTAAATCTACGAAGTGGATTATAACAATGCGTGGAACCGGATAGTGAATGAGCAAGTGGTTTGGGATGGTTGGAAAGGCTTTGATGGAATTTGGAGAATTTAAGGGGTATGAGGTCAAGAACAAAAGGTATATTGAGATTATTATGTAGGGTTTTGTTGGATACATAATATGGAGCATTTACAATAGTACAAAGGACTTTAGATTGGAAAGATTGAATGCGTTTGATATTCGATTGTTTTGCTGTCCCCCACAGTTCAATTCCATAGGTCCAAATAGGTTTAATGATGGTTTTGTATATGAGTAGTTTGTTTTCTATGGAGAGTTGGGATGTCCTATTTAGTAGTCTATACAATTTGCTGAAGCGTCTGTTAAGTTCTTGCCTTTTAAGTCTAGTGTGAGGGTTCCAAGTAAGTCTTTTGTCTAGGTAAAAGCCAAGATACCGTACTGTGTCAGCTATAGGTAGCGGGATATTATTGATATAAACAGAAAAGCAGGATGTGCGGCGGAGGGTAAAAGTTACATGGGTACGTTTTGTTTCATTAATTTTGATCCTCCAGTTGTTGCACCAATCTTCAATCAGGGATAGGTGGATTTGGAGATTACAGGATGCTATTGAGGGATCTGGATGCGATGAAAGGATAACAGTGTCATCAGCAAAAGTTCCTAGGAAAGTATCAGTGGTAGTAGGGATATCTGCAGCATAGAGGATATATAGAACTGGACCAAGAACGCTACCTTGTGGAACACCTGCCTCTATTGGGTAGCAGTTAGAGTATTCCATTCCGCAGCGAACTCAAAAGGAACGGTTATAGAGATAGGGCTAGGAATAGCGATTGAGGTAAAAGGGTTTTGAGTTTGAAAAGCAAACCGGCATGCCACACCCGGTAAAAAGCTTGCGCTATATCCAGAAATGCGCCGGAGCAATACTGTTTGCTTTCAAGTGCTGAGGATATATGGTCTACAACTCTAAGGCCATGTTGGACAGTGGAGTGCTGGTGTGAGGGAATATTTCGGGATTCAAGGATGGGTAGAATGCGTTTAAGAAGGAGTTTTTCAAAGATTTTTGACAGGATTGGAAGAAGGCTGATCGGTCTGTATGATGATGGATTGTTGGAAGGTTTGCCCGCTTTCAGGAAAAGAATAATAATATAATGTTTCCATTGCAAGGAGAAATAGGTTGTTCGGAGGATGCAATTAAATAAATAGGTAAGGAATATGACAGCTTTATGGGGAAGTTGCCAGAGAATCTGTGAGGTGAGGAGATCATATCCGGGGGATTTACGAGTTTTTAATTTTCTCAGGAGGAATTCGACCTCAGAGGGGTTAATTGCCTTAGGAGGTAAGGATAGAGGAATCGGTGAATCAAGGAATTCATGGACCGTTGTTGTGTGGGTGGGGTTAGGATCAGGATGGGGAACAAATATACTGGAGAGGTGCTGGGTAAATTCTTCTGCCCATGAACCATCTTCTCGCCGGAGGGGATGGGAGATGTGTTGATATTTGAGGATTTTTTTAGCGGTAATCCATAAGGAATGATCTGATGAAGAGAGTGAGGAAAGATAGGAGTTGCAGGATTGGGATTTGAAGGTAGCCATGCTTTTTAAAAGGAGTTTTGTAAGATAGTTGTAGGATTTCAGATCGTCAGGATGCCTGGTTCTTTGTCAAATGGCTATGGCTTGGCGTCTGGATCGGATAAGGTCACTTAGGTCTTGGGGTGAAGGATTTTTCTTTCTAACTTTGGAAGGGGAACGAGGGGAGGATGCAGCCCAGGCTGCCTGCTGGATTATGTTTGTAAAGGAATTAGTTGCATTGTCAAGGTTTTGGGAGGTTTTTAAGGATTCTCTGAGGTCTATATTGTCGGAGATTATTTGGCGGAAGTGATTCCAGTCTATTGACTCTCTTATAAATGATGGGGGAGGAGATTTCGGAATCGGAGTAACGGAAAGGGTTAGAATTAAAGGACTATGGTCTGAGGAAAGTTCATCCAGGCGTTCTATGGAGTAATGGAGCGGTCCTAAGCCTGAATGTAAGAAGAAATCCAGAAGGCCAGGGTTTCTGTAAGAATCTGTGGGCCAATAAGTAGGAGTACCGGGAGAAATGAAATGAAATCTTCGGGAATTAAGTGCAGAATGCAATGCCCGCCAACGGGAGTAGGTGGCTCTTGAACCCCATTGCTGGTGCTTAGGATTGGAGTCAGCAACCAAAGGAAAGGGGTGGTCTAAGGAATTAAAGAATGAATTGAACTGTGATGTGGAAATTGGTTTATTTGTGTGGCAGTAGGCCGCTGCAATCGTGACGGGAAAGGAGAAGGTTTGAATACTTTCGATCCCTTTAATCTATTTAATAAATCGTCAATGTTAGGTAGGGGAAATTTGTCTTTTACGGTTGCCTGATTTAATTTTCTATAGTCTATGAACTTCTTGCCTACTTAAACCGGAACAAAAGCTCAATGTTGTCAATCAATATGGGTTTCCCGCATTGACATATCCTCTCCAGACTGCACCCCTTACAAAGCTTAGCCATGCGTTGTTGGATGGTATAGATGTGATGATCCGCAGGAGCATTAAGGCCATTGTCGGACTCCCTTCGAACACCTCAAATGCGATGCTCCGCGGAGGTACCGTGGGTTAGGACTGATCCGCTGTCAATGGGAGGCTCCTCTGCAGCACTGTTCCATTGCTCAGCGACTGTCTAATGTTCCGGACGCTCTGTTCCAGTCCACATTCCATTATGAAAAAGAGATTACTGAATGTGCTAAGAGACTGGGTGTAGATCAGAGCCACCGAAGCGTGAGAGCTCTACGACGGTCGCTGAGAGAGGGCGCTTTTGAGGAATGGGCCAATTGCAGGTGGCAGGGCGTTGGTGTACCACATTTTAAGGAGACGCCGAGAGCTAATCGATATATTTGTGAAAAACAAATACTTTCGGGGTCTGAATGGACCAACGCCCTAAAACTCAACATCAATTATGCACCCCTGCGTGGAGTCCCAGGTGCCAGCGGACAGATAGGAGAGGTTGGGTCCCTTTGTCGCAAGTGCGGCAAAGAGTCCGAAACACCAGCCCATGTGCTGGGAAAATGTCCCAACAACTCACTCCTGATCACACGCCGTCACCACAGGGTCAAGAATGAATTGATAAGGCTCCTCAAGAATAAAGGCTTTACCTGATTTGACGAGGTATACTGCATCGATACCAACGGGACCACAAGGTATACGGATATTGTCGCGTTTCCGAAGAACAGACGGACAGCGCTCATAGTGGATCCTACTGTAAGGTATGAAAATAATGACCTCGATCAATCAGGTGAAGTAGAAAGGGAGAAAATGGATATTTATGAAAAATGTATCCCTTTCCTCAAAGAGAAATTCCGCGAGACATTCGGAAATAGAGATTTCTCCGTGAAAGGATTATGGTTTGGGTCTCGCGGAGTCATCCCGGAAAAAACAAGGAGCTTTTTGGAGGACCTTGGCGTGGAGGTGAGGGATATAGCGATAATGGCCGAAAATATAATATTGGACTCCCTGGGAATTATTCACCACCACATAGGTACATGGTGCATATGATGGCCCATTGCAATGTACAGTTATTAAATGTGCATTTATGTATATGAATGTGTGGTAGATATGTGAATATTAGGGGGGGGGATAACATAAAATGAAAGAATAAAGTGAAAGAGGAAAAGAAGCGAAAAAGGAAAAAAAAAAAAAAGGGGGGGGGGGAAGGAAAAAAAAAAAAAAAATGTTATTAGTTTGTCTAGTATTAGGTAATATTAAGTAGTATATTATATAATTATAACTAAATTATAAATTACAGTGTTGTCTTTAATTGGATAGATGAGTATGCTGTGTTTATAGCAACCCAATAAAGTTGGGCAGCACTATGTTTATTGTTAATTGTCTCAATAAAGCATATATCTCTCTCTGTTCCGGGTAGCGGTAATTTCGCGTATAAATGGGATTTTCATTCGTAGTTATTATTTTATGCTTAATTAAAACTGTAGATTTTAGATTTTCATCATCTCTTTTTAGTACTTCGCCATGTTGACTTATAATTTCAATTAATTCTTTTTTTTTTCCGGTTTTATGTGTTCGTGGCGAATTAAATTTTTAATTTCGTTTTTATCATCTATAAAAAATCAATCATTTTCCAATTTAAATATTCTTTTATTATGTTTCAATTCATTCTTTTCTAAATCTATTATTAATTTTAATTTTCTCATTGTTTCATAACCTAACAAAAATTAGAACTTATTGCTAAACGGAAAAATTAGGAATTTAACTTTTTGATTGATTCCTATCAGGGGCCTTAGATTGATTATCACGCTTTGTGACCCTTCCGCCTTTCCTGTAGAGGGTTTTTATCGCGAAGTCTTTCTTAATTATTTCCGAATAACATGGAATATGATCGGGGTGTATGTTGTTTTTTGTGGCACCCGTATCAATTAACCATTTGTTCCCTAATTTGTCGATTAGATTTGGTAAATCATTATTTATATTCAAATCATTTAGTTCTATATTACGCGTAGTTTTTTTTGGTTCTTTTTCGGTGATTTTTTTATTATTAATATTTAACTTATTGTTTATATCCCGTCTAAGCCCGGAGGTCTGCTCGTGTTTTTGTGCTTGTTCTAATAATTCGATACGCTCTTGTAATATTTTTATTTGTTTATCTTTTTCCTCCTCTATCGCATGTACTCTTTTAGAAACCGTTCTCATTGAAACTGTATTGGAGTCTACTTGGGGTTGCTGATAATTTTGTCTAAAATTTCTAGAGGCCGGTTTATTAAAAAAATTATACTGTGACTGAGGGTCCCATTGATGGTTATAAATTGGTGTTTAATATTCGATAGCTCGCTGTTGTGGCCGGAAGTTATGCTGATTATTATTATTAAAGGAATTAAAAGTTGGACTTTGTTCATGCTGATACTGTTGTGGTCGCTAATGTTGAGGATTATTATACGACGCATATTGCTCGCGGTGATGCTGATGGGGTCGGTAATTTTGGTAGTCGTGGTGATTATTAAAATTCGGTCTATATTCTTTATTTTTATAATTATTTTCAAAATTTTTCTTTTTATAATTATTTTGAGCTGAATTTTTTTGATGTTTTTTATCGCCATAAATTCTATCAATATGGGTTTCCCGGATTGACATATCCTCTCCAGACTGCACCCCTTACAAAGCTTAGCCCTGCGTTGTTGGGTGGTATAGATGTGATGATCCGCAGGAGCATTAAGGCCATTGTCGGACTCCCTTCGAACACCTCAACTGCGATGCTCTACGCTCCGCGGAGGTACCGTGGGTTAGGACTGATCCGCTGTCAATGGGAGGCTCCTCTGCAGCACTGTTCCATTGCTCAGCGACTTTCTTAATATTTCCTCGAGGTCTTCTAATGAATCAAATTTAATATGATAAATAAAGTCAGTTAGTGCCGGGTGTAGACTATGGACCGGTCATGAGATATTTGTTTGTCGTATCTGTACATTTCGTCTTGTTTGTCTATTATTTCGTTATCATAAATCGCATATTTTTTCTGGACCAGTCGTTCTAAGAAATCGAGTGGGTTCTCATTATGATATGTACGCGTATTTATAATTTCTGAAATTAATTGTTCCCTAGTTCTCGTGCCCTGATATTTTTTCTTTAAAAATTTAATTATTTCTTTAACTGTATTAAATTCTTTGTCATATACGGTGACTTTAGCTTTTCCTGTTGGTTTATTTAAAATTGTTAAAATTAATTTAGCCTGATTAGTATTTTTATGTGTATTATCATCTTTGCAATATAAATTGTATAAAAATTCGCTATTTCTAATAAAATCTACCAATTGTAACGGATTTCCGTCATATTCCGGGATTAGTGCTAGGTCGTGATTTTTAATTTCTAGAGCCATATTATTTTCTTTTTTAATTAACGTTGAACCAGTTATTTTTAAGTTGCTTAGTTTTTCTTCTAACTTATTCATAAAAATGCTAAATTAATATTCTAAATTATTATACTTATTATACTAATTATATTTAAATTACAAAATTACTTAAAAATAAAAATAAAAATAAAATTAATTAATTATACTTTTTCTTGATACAACGATGTCTTCGACGTCTTCTCGATGACGCTCCCTTTAGCTCCTTCCCGTCGATTCTTTAGCAAGAGGTTGTAGTTCCTTTTGGTCAAGGTATTGGAATACCAAAGCGCTCCCAAAGACTTGAAGATCTGCTGATGTATTAATACTCAGCTCCCAATCTTCTCATGCCAGTGGAAAGAGGTCTCGCTGTTCTGTATCTAAGCTTATGAAGCTATATTGGAGTTTTTAAAAAGAGGCTTTATTCTGAAGTACATAGATTGATACAAGATACAATCTCAATTTTATAACCTAGTACAAAACTTCGGGCATAACATCTGCACGTCTCTACGTACGACGGTAGAATGTCACCGAGGTCAGGTGGAGGTCGCCTTTTATAGGGTTGTCTAGGACAGGGGATATCATTCATTTGTTTATTATCCTTAATACCATTGAGCTTCACATAAATATATATATATTTCTATTTTTTTTTTTTTTTTTACTTTTTCTCTTCAAAATTTTTATATGAGCGTTATATTAGCATGCGATATTTACACATGCTAATGTCCAGCAAAAATGCTAACACTAATAGATCTAGAAGCTTAGGAAACACACCAAGGAACTCCCCAGCAAAACAAAAGCCAAAACGCTCCAATAGAATCACTCCTCCCGTCACACCAGAGAACTCAATAGATATGGAATCTCTACCCATGTATTCACCGACGAGTCACCATTCTTCACACCAAACCCATATCAAGTTTTATCTAACAGGACAGAAACTAATAGTACCCCAAAAGAAATTAAGCCCCCACCCATCTTTGTGAGATATATAAAAAACATTCAGCTCCTGTGTGAGCAATTAAATCAAATAGTAGGCTCCGGTAAATTTACATTCTATAATCGGACAAATGATACAAAGATTATCGCAGACTCGCCAGAAATTTACAGGAAAATGGTGAAGTATCTGTCTGATGCCAAGGCAGATTTTCACACATACCATTTACAACAGGAGAGACCACATAGAGTAGTAATTCACCATTTACATGCATCAACACCAGGCAATGTCATGCAAGAAGAACTGACTGCTATGGGATTTAAGGTCAAGCAGGTTATAAATGTCCAAAGAGACAATAAAGATCAATCGGGTACAATCAGCAAAATAGCCTTGCCTCTATTTTTCGTCGACCTCGAACGAACACCGGGGGTAGAAGAAATCGACAACGTCAACACACTGTACTACACCAGTATAACAGTCGAAAAACCATACCCGAAGCGGGAAATTGTTCATTGCCATAACTGCCATGGCATATGGCCACACAAAACGCTATTGCCATCATTTACCACGTTGTGTTAATTGTGGTGAGCAACATAAATCTGAAGAATGCAGCAAATTCTGGTGGTGGCGTTGGTTTGTTCGTTAATGACAGTCTGAAGGTTAAAATCCTTTTCAAATCTCCGTCAACTGATACACCTCACCTTTTCACAGAAATTTCTTCTCACTTGTTTACCCTCCTCTATTTCATAGTGTACCGTCCTCCTCAAGTCAACTTTGACTCAACCTTCGAATCCTCACATTTACCTATGTTCCCGCTTACCATAACATAATAATAGCTAGCGATTTTAACACAAATCTCCTTTCCGTTTCTCCTGATAAATCTTATTTGATAGACCTAGCTTATTCTCTTAATCTATTCATCGTACCGCTTGAACCTACTCACCATACTCAGTATTCAGACACTTTACTTGATTTATTTATAGTTGATTCTTCTCAAAATTTACTTTCCTTTTCTCAAAATCCAATATCCTTTCTCTTTTGTCACGAACTTATCCAAATCTCCTACAATATTTCCACACCTATGATCCTTAATAAAAAAATTTCCTGGCGTAATCTTAGTTCCTTAACTCCAGAAAAAATAAACCCTCTACTAGACTCTTATCCTATTCTATTGAACCAATCTATTCCTCCCACTCAATAGATGGAATAGTGGAATGCCTTTAATCTAATCTACTAACATATCGATCTAGCACCACTCAAAACCTCTACCTTCTGACGTTTACCTGCTCCTTGGATTAATAAAGAAATTAGAGATCTGATGAAAAGAAGAGATGCAGCTAGAAGGCGTTTCAGGCGTTCCAGATTTCCTGATGATTACTCCACTTTCAAATCCCTTCGAAACCTCGACCAGTCTACCATGCAACGTGCCAAGGCGCAGTATTTTCGTAACATCATATCCGAAGCTCCAGATTCAAAATCTAAGTGGAGAATTCTAAGGAAGTTTTCGGTTACGAGTTACTCTTCCAGTACATATAATCCTGTGACTTCTGACATTCCTCTGCCAATGAGCATCCAATCAATACTTTATCCTATTCCATTCCTCAATTTTCATTTAATCCAGATAATTTTTACTTTCTTTATATTTCCCCCGATGATATAATGGAATTCTGTTTTTAAATCCTGGACAAATGATTTCGGTGCCGATCAAATACCGGTAAAAATTATCAAACTCACTCTTCCTGTCATCCTTCCTGCTCTAATGCATATTTATAACTTCTCCTTACAAACCTCTTCCTTTCCCACAGTATGGAAAAAGGTACTAGTTCTCCATTGAATAAAGTTCCTTCACCTACCACAGCATCCCATTTTAGGCCTATTTCCATCCTATCAAACCTATCTAAGCCACTAGAAAGAATAGTCCATTCTCAACTTGCTACATACCTTGAAAATAAAGATCTCCTAACTCATCTTAAATCAGGCTTCCGTTCAGGTTATTCTACCCAATCCGTTTTTTTTTTTAAAAATTACTCAAGACATTTATTCTTCAATTGACCAACAGAAAATTACTATCCTAATCCTCTTCGATTTCTCTAAGGCGTTTGATTCCGTGGATCATAAAATTCTTCTGACTAAATTACAAAAACTTTCCCTTTCCAATAGTGCTCTTGGCTGGTTCCAGTCCTTCTTATCTCTCCGTTCCCAAACAGTTATTGTTCCTAACCAACCTCCTTCAAAATCTGTGCCTCTAACGTGAGGTGTTCCTCAGGGATCTTCTCTTTCACCAACTCTCTTTTCCCTTTACATTAATGATTTGACAGACACTATTGATAATTCCCAATATCATTTATATTCTGATGACTTTCAAATCTACTTATCGTTTCATCCTTGTGAGATTTTTGAGGCAACTCGTAATTGAATGACAATGACATTTATAGCATTCACCAATGGGCAGTAGAGAATAAGTTACTACTGAACCCAGAAAAAACTAAAACAATGCTAATTGGATTGGAAGGATTAATTCCCTTTCCTCTTATCCACTTCTTTATCTCAATAACATTCCTATCTGTCAAAAATCTCGGAGTAGTATTCGATCAACATCTGTATTGGAATAACCATATTTCCCACATTACCCGAAAAAACCATCTCCATCCTCAAACAGCTCCTAAGATTCCGTGAATCTTTCCCTCACAATACCCGTCAATTGTTAGTATCTTCCCTCATCCTTCCCCACCTCGATTATGGATGCTTAGTATACGGAGGACTGTCTGGCGAGCTTGAAATGAAGGTGAAAAGATTAATGAACTCCTTTATAAGATTCATTTTTGGAATCCCCAGGCGTTCTCACATCACTTGCAGGTATTCCGAGTTGAGGTGGCTTTATCCTAGTTTTCGGCGACAACACTTCCTTGGTTCTTTTCTATTCCAATCCTTAAAGTCCAAAAAACCTCCGTACATTTACGACATCCTTGCCCTTCGTTCTTCCATTCATCTTTTGAACACCAGATCTCAGCCTATAGATTTGTATATCCCTTCTCATCGAACTGCTTCCTTTGAAAAATCCTTTATTAATCGTGCAGCTTTATTCTGGAATTCCATACCCATTTAGATCCGCAATGCTCCTTCTCTCACTTCTTTTAAACATAATTTATTCATCTACCTCCTCAATTATCAATCTTCCGAAATTATGCAATAATATTTTAGTGTTAGAATATTTCTTTTTATTTTATTTTAATTTTGTTATTTACTTATTTTGTTTTTCTTATGTAAACCCAAAGACTTGTAGTATATAATTTACACTCTATATAAGCTAAATCCTTATAACCCTAATCCTCATCAGATTCCTTACATCCCTCCTCCTTCGAATTCCTCTGACCTCACCAATGTACTGTCGTCTTTTCTCTTAGAGTTTAAATCTATAGTTACCCCTCTCATAACCCTAAGAGTAACTGCTTTATCACATTTTGTAATCCCACCACCTAGAAATCCTTAAATGTCCTCATTTAAGTCCCTTGAGGTTTTCCTATGGAACGCAAATAGTGTTCGAAATCACACTAACGAACTAACTACCTTATTACAGGACAGACGTAGCCCTTATTACTGAAACAAGACTTACCACCAAACGTCTACTTAACATACCATAGTACGAAACATATCGGACTGACCACCCAGATGGAACAGCCCATGCTGGATCCACTGTCATCATACACCAATCCCTCGCCCACTACCTATTCCCCGCACCAGTCCATGATTTCCTTCAATCCATTGCTGTAAAAATTGAAACTCCTTTCTTTCCTATAACTATTGTGTCTGCGTATTCCACTCCCAACAAATCCATTTCCGAATCCCGCTACTCTTCCTTTTTAAATTCCCTAGGACAACACTTTATTTTAGGAGCAGGTCTAAATGCCAAACACCAGCAATGGGAAGCCAGAACAACCAACTCCCGTGGGCGAACATTGATGTTTTTTGTGTTTTTTATGGCTCCAACATTTATCCGAAGATTGTTCAAAGCTCCTAATTAATTACAAAAGACTCATTTACATGTCAGTAATTAAACTCGTTTGGACATACGGAGCTAAGCTTTAAGGCTCAACTAAACCTTACAATGCTTCTCGGAGCGAATCCTTACAATCCGAAATTCTACGTAAAATCCTCAATGTCTTAGATAGTAACTTGTGAAATTTGAAATTCAATCATATTGAAATAGATATTGTGTTTATGGACATTTTTTAACGAATCTTTAATATTTACAAGATTATCTTACATGTAATTGTAAATAAACACGTATTTAAATAGCTAAAATAGCAGTTTTATTTTCGTTTTCCTACCTTTATATTACATTTCAATTAAAAATTATTATTTTTTAATTATGAAACAAACCGATAATTGCCATTAAAAAATAAAAGGTTTATTTAAGTTCTTTATCCAGTATTGTAGAAGTTATCGAATTTATTTTTTGTTATCACAACATTTCAAAAAGTTCAAGAATTTCTATTCCTGGATTAAATAACAAACTGAAAAAATATTAAATGAATAAAAATGACCGATTAGTCGGCTTCACCAACTAGTCGACTTTTCGGCCCATCTCTAAATAGATCCATTAGTTCGGATAATAACTAGTATAAAGTATTTTCTCTCAGTTGCAATTTTAATATCTGGAAACAAACATTAATAGAAATTTCTTATTAAATTGATTTATATCAAGAAATCCTCCATTGCTAGCTTGTCTTGTGAATGCAACAGAGTACTACGTATGCTAGAAACACGGAGATCCGGAGATAAACGCTGAAGGAATCGGCAGGGTGCAGGACATATCGGAGTTGATATCAGCAAGATATCCTACAGTAGACAGCCACTTTACCCTCTATTGCCTCGCTGGCAATCGACTTTATATTATTTCAAGATTGCCTTTTCGTGTAATGGTATTATCAGCCTACTTCCCAATGAGACCTATCATACTTTAATGTGTTTGTGTGTGAGCAGATTGAAAGTAAGTGGTAAGAAAAATTGTGGACTATCATGGACCGCATTGTATAAAAAATATTCCATTACCTGAAATTACTTCCAGAAAAATAAATAATAAGTAAGTATACAGTTGAAGCCTTTTAAAATATAAGGAAATATTGCAGTAGTCAGACTGCAAACATCCTCTGGCCCTCCAATTTGAGGGAACAATAACTCTGACACTCAAACTGTACACTTTGCACGGCACACAACGTACACCCTCATACTACAGACTAAGGTCAACTGCAGTACACACCCTGGGAACACCTTCCCTAGGTAGCCGCTCCGGCAGAGGGAGCTTGTCAGGATGTTTTAAGGAGGCAGCCCCTCCACCTGAATCGGGGGCAATGGGCTGATAACCCATTTCCTTTAAACTTCTTTATTACAAAAGAAGTCTTAAGGTAGGAAGACTACCTTAAGACTTCTTATTAACATTTCCGTACATTTCCTATGCTAGGAAATGAACTTTTACAAATTGAAACTTGAAACGTGAGAACTATATATTTAAGCCTGGAAGAAGTAGAATGTTAGAGCAAGAGCTTATGAAATATAAAATGGATATTGTAGCCCTACAGGAAATAAGATGAAAGGAAGTCGGTATAATGACTCTTCAGGATTACACTATTTTCAACAGTGGCAGCAAAACTAATATGTTAGGTACTGATTTTATGGTAAGGGTTGCTTTAAGAAAAGCAGTGATTGATTATGATGCAGTTAATAAGAGAATTTGTAGGATAAGATTAAAAGGAAGGCTTTTCAATGTATTAATGGTCAGTGTACATGCCCCAACAGAAGACAAACCAGAGGATGAGGAAGATAAATTTTAAAGGACAATCGAGAGGGTGGTGGATGAAATCCCAAAGTATGACGTGAAACTGGTTTTAGGTGATGGGAACGTGAAAATCGTTTTTTTTTTTTTGTTTTGGATAGATTAACCCCTATCCATCCACGCTGCTGTGGCTCGCAACCTTAAGAAGACTTCGGCAACTGCATCAAGGCTCCTTCCATTTATATCAATATATAATACTATAAGGAACACTAAATAAGATTACGATTGTGTAAGAAACGATTAAATTTGAAATAAAATATTTAAACAATAACATACTTGAAATATAAGAATGCCTGAATATAGGATCTGTGTCCCGAAACATGTAATTGAAAAATGTTAAAATAAAGATGAAAAGAAGTAAATGACAATAAATAGCTATTAATGCTTAAAATCCTCAAAACTGATTATTATATCAAAAACAAAATTGTCCATTATTACCTCAATCATTTCTGCCCTTGATTTGATAGGAACGAAATACCATATTATTTGGAAACAAAAACTTAAGAGGACTCACAATTTTACAAAGTTTACATTATATAACTTATATTGACTTTCATTTGATCTTATTTTTGTTTTTTTATATTGTCTAGTTCAGATTGGATTTTTTTTTTTTTTTTTTTTTTTTTTTTTTTTTTTTTTTTTTTTTTTTTTTTTTTTTTTTTTTTTTTTTTTTTTTTTTTTTTTTTTTTTTTTTTTTTTTTTTTTTTTTTTTTTTTTTTTTTTTTTTTATGTAATCTTATGCTTAAGGACGTTTGTCCCAGGTTTACTTTCTATTATGGTCCATTCTATTCTATTCTAAATCAGAACATTGTTTTCAACATAAGTTACAACATAAAAATCTAATCTAAACCTAGAATTTAGAAGATATTTAAATATTAAAAAAGCAAATCATACAACTCATATTTCTGTCCTCCCTTTATCTTTAACGGGTGGTTTGTATACCCAAGATATCTTACTTAAATAGATTTCCTCGATACTTTCGGATCTCTAGAGTACTTAAATGTTATAGAATTCAGCTCCAGACTTGAACTTACATTATAGGTTTTCCCAGTTTATAACATATTACGAAAATCGATTAAATGATTTTTTTTTTTTTTTTCTGTAATTCAATAACTTTTATATTAATAACAGGGATAGTTTTCCTTAACATCCTCTAGGTCGTTCTAAGTCGCATTAGATCTTATGGTCAATCTTTTCTTTCGACGTTTTCTTTAGCGTCGTCCCTTGAGGTATCGTTTTCCAGTTCCTCACAGATTAAATTTACCCTTTCTACCATTTAAAATATTTCTTAATACCTTTATAACCTTTAAATAAAATGAAACAAAATATTTTAAATTGGAAAAGCTTCCTATATATTTTTGATTTATTAGTATTGAAATTGAAATGGATAAAAATACGCGTTTTAATATCTTAAATAAGTCTTATCCTAGATTGTAAATATTTTAAAAACTAAAGCATTGATTAAAGATAAATAAAACATTAAAAAGTGGATCATTTGGTTTTTCTAATTTAATTTCTTAGCGGATCAAATGTACCAAACTTCATTAGATAATTTGTTCACACGTGAAAAATATTCTTTCACGTGGCATTAATTTATTTTTCTTAATTAAAAAAAACTGTTTTTATAAATACATGCAACTTTTGATAAGTCGATCTTCCAAGGACCGCGAAAACTACTTCAACTTATTAAAAACGACTTATCTAGGTTTTCATTCCACTTATTTACATGTAAATGAGAAAAGTGAAACATAATTGGAATGAAACCATTACGTATATATTTTACTAATAGGTATATGTATAATGTTTGTATATACATATAAAGTCTATCAAAAAAATAAGAAATAAGCACCTGGAACCCCTTAATTACACAAATTTAATCATCTGTGAACTGCGCTTTTTCTGGCGGTACCTAAAAGTAGACTTACCGTGTTTGACGTACGTGGCGATCTTTTCTTTTTTTCTTTAGGATGGTTGAAAGAGAACTAACTGCGCGGTATTCTGACTTCACTAGCAACATCCGCTCGACTTCTATCTCTTTTCTCAACTTAGCGAATTGGTTATAACTTTTCGTTAATTGAAATGATTTTGAATTTTCACGGAGCCATTTTAAAACAACTTGAGTGCATAGCCAGCAAGTGACTGGATGTATCTATTAACGAACAAGTTAAACAATGACAGGAAACCGGAAATCAAATTGACCATGAAATTCTCTGAATTTGAGTTTAAGTTATAGAGGTGGTTACCAGTAGTTTGTAGTCTTATGCCGGCAGTACACACTCGCCGAGGCGCTCGTCAACGAGGTCACCCGAGCCGAGCGGAAGCGAGATTTGTACACGAATGGTGCAAGTACACAATCGCCGAGTGGCTAGTGGACGAGGGAAGGCGAGCTTTGTAGAAGTCGGGTAGTTCAGTTCTATCAGCTAAAGCTAGTGTTTTATTGGAAGTTGATGAAGATGGATCTGAGGATTCTGGTTACAGCAGTTGCAGCTGTTGCAGCCTACGCATATTACAATTATGTGTACATAACCACAAAAAAAAAAAAAAAAAAAAAAAAAAAAAAGAAAAGGAGATGGATAAAAACATTCATCGGAACAGGACTGGATAAGTCCAAATTTATTTGATATTTTCTGATTGGATATTTATTTTAAGTGAATTTTCTAAAAACATTTAGCTACTTAAATTAACTACCTACTTAAAATTTCGGTAACGGTCGGGTTAAGAGGAGGCACCAAACTGGCTTGACCCGCGCTACACAGACCAGTTCGATGCTTACACTTTTTACACTTTTTTTTATTACACGGAAAACTCTTTGAGCTTACATTTATCGATAGCTCTTTCCTATAACCTTACATGTAAACAATCACTTCTACAGGTTCAAGTTGGATTGTGTTGTTTAGTGTGTTATATTGATATTTAGTCTTCTTAAATGTAAATAACTGAAACAGAAGTCAACAAAATGAGTTTCATAAAGGATTAAGTGTTTTATCAATTCATGTTATCTTATTCCCTTTTATCTAATGTGTAAAAGTGTTACAAAACTTAAGAACATTAATTTGTACATGGTTTTGGTGTTTTATATATTTTATTTGTTGTATCAATTGAAGTCATAAATTTCAGTATGCATATTTTGTGAGTGGATTTTTTGTCATCCATAACACTTATTGTCCTAAAGTGTTACAGATTGTATAATGTAAATAAGTGAAACAGAAGTTAACAAAATGAGTTTCATAAACGATTAAGTGTTTTTTTTTTTTTGTTTTTTTTTTTATTTCTTGTTATCTAATGTGTAAAAGTGTTACAAAACTTAAGAACATTAATTTGTACATGGATTTGGTGTTTTCTTTATTTTTATTTGTTGTATCAATTTAAGTGATAAAATTTCAGTATGCATATTTTGTGAATGCATTCTTTGTCATCCATAATACTTATTGCCCTAAAGTGAGACAGATTGTATAATTATTTCAATGAAACATATCGATCTAAAAATAAATGTGAGAAAGTATATCATAGGTTTCATATTTTGTTATTTCCACTTCCCTTGAGAAAATATAGCAGAATTTAAGATCATAACTTTCAACAAGGATTCTGTCTTATATTATATAATGGCTTATAACATGGAGAATGGACAATGTGAAAATAATCACAGATTAAGCGGTAAATGACATATTATATAATTGTAAAACTATTGGTGTAATGTTATAGATTAATGTATTTTTAAAATTTTTAAGAAGCCTGATAATGGAGCATTTTCTCCGAAACACGTAGCTACAAATGTTAAATAAATAGGAGTAATGTGAAATAAATACTTAAGGATTCTGTCTTTTAAATATTTATAATTTGTTATTTACACTTCCCTCACATCACAAAGGTTATCAAGAATTAACACGACTGGTGGTTTATATTAATTCTATTCTGGTTTAATTAGCATTATATTAATTCTGATTTCATATAAAATTAATTCAAAATTGATTTAGTGTCTTATATTTTGACATTTTCTTATTTCCACTTCATTATTTTCTTCTTTCTCATATTAATATCATAAGGTAAACAGAAGTTAATATTACTTTGAACAAGGATTTAAAGTTTCTCCGTAAATAAATGAGAATAACCTTTCACCTCGAAAGGTAGCGACTAAAACACCGAAATAAATCGGAAGAAGGTAAGAATCGATAAAAGGTATTCTCGGCGCACGTAGGGGTTGCCTTCTCTTAACCCGACCATTGCCAAAATTTCTTTAATTAGAAGTTGTACAAACCCGCTTAAATAACTTTTTAGGATTTCATGATTTTATTTATTAGTTTTCAAATAGAAAAGTACGAAAATAATGCATAATTGTCAAAATGAAGCCATTAAGGAATATTTTTTTTCTGGAAATTGAATGAGGGTGTTGAAATGTGATTAAACGAATCTTGGATGTGAATAACAGAAGTGCCTTGCCAATCGCAGAAATCTGAATCCTGAGCTCAGGCGAGTGTGTACTGGGTTGGTTCGCCTCGTCGCTCGTTTCTTCTCGGTCCTTTTACTCGTGACCAGAGACCGACTTTTTTTGGAGCGCTGCCGAGCCCAGCAGAGCTAAGGCGAACTAACACTAACTAATGCAGTATATATTCGACGAGGCAAGACGAATGCAGGCGAATATGAGTGTGTACTGGGTCACCTCGTGTTAGTCCTCAACCTGAGGACCTCCTAACCAGAGGACTCCCTTTTGTCATATTAAGAGTCAAGCAGTACTCCAAACACGTTCCCTCCGCCGCTCAGTGGTTCAAGGGCGGAAAAAAAAAACCTCAAAAAATCTTGTTTACATTTTGTACTGTTTTTTGGGGTGTAATATATATATTTAATAAGGTCTGTTCCACTTTGTTTTGCTTTGAAACTGATACCAAAAGATCGAAAATACGTACTAATTTATAAACGCTAAATTTTGTACAGGTCAGCATTTAGATTTTTTTTTTTTTTTTTTCATAGAAGATTAATTTAACTAATTTTGACAAAGAATAGAACAAAAATAGGCAGAATTGAAACTGGTGTAAAATTATAACGCAATTTTAAAGAATACCGAGTTGTTTTAAAAATCATTTTTTTTTTTCAGTTAGCTCCGTCTACATCCGCAATGCTGCGCGGAGTGGATTGAAAATTTATCTTCAGATATACAATTCACACTTAAAATTTTCACCTTAAATCACAATCTGCAAGAGTTTTTGCAAATTTATTTTTTTTAATTTTTATTTTGATGAGATTATATTTAATTAACTTATTTCTAACTAACGCATTTTTAATGTTATTTTTTAATTTTTGTTTGGTGAGATATTTTTTGGTGAGATAGTTTTTACAATCAGCGTCAAAATGTTAGACACACTTTTGTAAATATAAAACACATTTTATGTTTTCTTTAATTTTTATTGATATTAGTTTTTTTAACACAGCTTGAAGTATATGTTAAGATGTTTGAAAAAGAGACAAAATTATCATATCTTGCTGAATATTTAAATCCAATATTAGTAAAAATTAAAATTTTATGTGCGTCTAAATTATAGACACACTGTCATTGTTTACGATTTTTTTTTTTTTTTTTTTTTTTATATTCTCGAGGTTGAGACCAATAAATACCATTTCCACTTTAGAGCTGTGTTGAATTTGTACGAATGTAGACACAACTAAGTACGTCAATTGTGGAGGAAAATTTATGGTTTTAAAAAGAAGAGCGTCGTTTGATTTCTTCACTAATGAGGATAAATTTACACTTTTTATACTTATTGTGGTTATATTATTATCCTAACAAGTTATAGTATATAATTTTTATAATTAATTCCATTAGTTTTTATATCTTCATTGTCTTATAAATATTAAAAAAAATAATATGTTTGTTTGTTTGTTGAATTTTGTTAAGGCATAAAACTTCAGAGATTATTAGGGATCGGATTCGTATGTATTCACATATTTTTTTCTAGGCAATTTTCAGACGTTTTTCGACTAAAAGAGTTCATACTGACACTTTTCAAGCCGTTTGAGCCTACTTTTATTTCACACATTTGGATGTTATTGCATATTTATACATATTTGATCGAAATAAACACATATTTAATCAAAATAAGTACATATTTCCACATATTTTTCATTTTGGGCATATTTTCATTATTTGGAGGTGGTTGACAAGGACTATGAACCACAGACAGTAGGGCTGTGAATCACAGTGGGTACATTAGTTCAGTAAAAAAAGGCTCCAACAGGACGTTTTCAAGAAAAAACTGCCGATCTTTTATTCTTAACGAATCTTCATGTTTTGGGAGTGCTGAATCCGAATCTGAACTTAGCTACCACGGCTGATTATTCAAAATCGCAAAAAACGCCCAAAATACCGGTTAATTTCGTTTTTACCTATAACACGAAAACAAAGCTTTTTTTTTTTAAAAAAGTCTGCAAATATGAAATATTGCTGGAACCAGAACCTGCGAAATGAATGAACAACTCCAAAATTGGATCATTTTTCGAGAAGTTATGGTCTTAGGAAAAATTGTAGAAATTGGCCAACTTGCGGCTTAGTTCCGATACTATTTGTCCGATCCTAAATTTATTTTTTTTTATTTCAAAGCTGGGTAAATTTACTATTAGATCCGATATAGTGATATTCAATCTCGTGAAACGCCCACGCTAGCAAGTTAAATGTGTGTGTTTTGACAAGTTCAGTGGGCTGGCTTGGGTATTTCATGGGAAATTAATATAAATTACATATATATGACCAAATTGTAAATTAATTCAACTTTGAGATAATAAAAAGAAATTTGATATCGGACAAATAGTTTTGTAGTTATAGTGAAAAATATTCTTAAAAAAACGTGATTCACAAAAGAACGGGAATTGTAGCGTTCTGGTATGTGTATTTTATAAGACCTAATATAAACATGATATATGACGCCTAATAGTATATTTAACTAGCTTTTAGAAGAAAAAAGTAATTTTAGATCTGACTAATAGTTTTGGAGATACAGCCTAAAGAGTACGACAGATCATCGTCGCTTTACGTTCCAACATTTGAAATTCCATGTGGTTGCAAACAATTTCGTTGAGAGAAGTTTTCAAAATTGAAAATTTAACACATCTTTTGTTATTATGTAGTGTAAAAATGTTCTTTTGTTATATACCATTATAACTTGAAAAACAAAAATTCCATTTTCATAAAAAGAATGTCCATTTTACTTGAATATTTCTGAAAATATTTTAAGAAAATCACATATTTACCACATATTTAAAGAAAATAAATGCATATTTTAATTACATATTTGGCATTTTTAAATACATAAAAATCCGATCCCTAATTATTATCATTTAATTATTATTATTAGTATTAATCATTATTATTAGTATTTATTATTTTATTATTATTATTTTGTTTTTATTTGTATTTCTTTATATTTAGTTCATAAAACCACCCGCTCGACCCCACAGAGCAACTGAAGAGCAGCACCCAGACCCATGGGGGGGCTGGCCAAGGCAAAGGGGGTGTCCTCGTCTCGCACGTCCGTTAGTGGCTGTGCTCTCTACAAGACACGAGGGCTGATCGGAGGATGTGGATAAAAACCATGTTAGCCACCTCATTATCTTACATTAGTACAGTATATAACTGTTTACAATATTATTCTTCATGGAAAAGTCCACATCCTCCCAGACCCTCGGAGCTAACACGCTCTGAGAGACTGAAGACGCCCCCAAGTACCCCCGCCCCGACTCCCATGAGCCCAGATCTCCGCCCACCGTGCAAGCGGCTCCCTTTCTGAAACGGTGGTGTTTTTTTTGTTTTGTTTTTTTATGGAGGCTCGATAAGGCTAGGTGTAGTTTCGGAGGTTGGCAGGTCCAAGGTGGTATATTTATTTCTGGTATGCTCAATGTTCTTTTCTTTAATTCATTAAGCAAGAATGAAAATCGTTCTGCTAGGGGTAGTGTTGGGTTAGGTTCTTCCTGAAATTTTCTTTTATATTTAGACTGAAAGAGATATTAGTAGGTTGGATGTGACGAATGTAAATATATACGGGAGATATAGTTTATTGCAAATGTTTGCCTTCTGAATAATAAGGATCGTAGTCCTTATTCAGCACATAAGCCTAGTGTGGGGCTACTTCTAAAGGCTCCTGTAGCAATACGGATCCCGGCATTGTGAACGGTTTCAAGCCTGGAGAGATGTTGGAAGCGGGCCGAGCCATCTGTTCGACTAAGAGCCACGAAAGACGACTAACAGTTCGAAGGACGTGCTACTAAGAGCCCTCAAAGTTTTCATTTTTGACAGGCATTTTTCTGTGCTAATATTTTGACTCCAAATGAGTTTTTTATCAAAAAAAAAATAAGACCCAAAAATCTGCAGCTATCAACATAGCTCCCTCCCTCCCAGACTGAGCAATGATAGCTTCCTATGAGCATAGCTACAGCTTTATTACCAGGTATGCAAGTTTAAAATGTCGTTTATTTCTTAAAATATATACACAGTAATTTAAAAAAAAGTATAATATATTTTATTCAAAGTACTGACCCTCGCTTTCTACACATTTTGTCCATCTCTTGGGCAATATATGGATACCATTCCAAAAGAATGCTTCATCTTTATTTGAAATCCATTCATCGAGCCATTTTCGTACGTTTTCGAAATTGTTGAAGTGTTGCTCCGCCAATGAGTGTCCCATCGATGAGAAGAGGTGATAATCAGAAGGCGCCAGGTCAGGTGAATACGGCGGGTGGGGTAGGAGTTCCCAACCAAGCGAAGAAATCGTTTCCTTAGTCAATCTGGCTGAATGTGCAGGAGCGTTATCATGCTGAAGAATGACTTTGGCGTGCCTGTGAGCCCATTCTGGGCGTTTTTTCGATCAATGCGTGACTCAAATTGATCATTTGTTGTCGATAGCGCTCGGTATTGACTGTTTCGCCGGGTTTGAGAAGCTCGTAGTAGACCACTCCCTTCTGATCCCACCACACACACAGCATTGTCTTCTTCCCAAAACGATCCGGTCTTGCACTCGATGTGGATGGTTGTCCTGGCGTTACCCATGATTTTTTTCGTTTGGGATTCTGAAAATAAATCCATTTTTCATCGCCAGTTACAACTCGATGCAAAAAACCCTTTCTTTCGTGGCGTAAAAGCAGCATTTCGCACACAGTTTTTCGTTTTTCCATCTGTCGTTCGTCCAATTCATGTGGAACCCATTTTCCAACCTTTTGAATCTTTCCCATAGCTCTCAGGCGATCGGAAATGGCTTGCCTAGTGACATTCAACTGTTCTGCCATCATTTGTTGGGTTTGGGTATTGTCTTCGTCTAATAAAGATTGCAATTCGAAGTCCTCAAACTTTTTTGGTCGATTTTCTCGTTTTTGATCAGTAACATCAAAATCACCACGTTTGAAACTTTGAAACCAACGTTCACATGTCCTGACGGTTGGAGCAACATCGCCATAAGTCTCAACAAGAATTCGATGACATTCAGATGCCTTTTTCTTTTGATTAAATAAGAAAATCATGACATGCCGCCAATGCTCTTTATTTGGCTTAAAATTAGACATTTTTAACACCAAAGAAAGGTATGATACGTCCACGTAAACGACTTAAAAACAACTGACTTTTGTAAACAAATGACTAACAAACAAAATAGCGTTTAGAGATAAGCAAATCCTTCAATAGGCTAAGAGCGCATTCTATTGGAATTAAAACGACATTTTAAACTTGCATACCTGGTAGTGTTTATAAAGCTTTTTATAAATCTTTTCATGTATCATATACTAATATATATTATAAGGATAATATTACTAGGGCTATGGGATACGGGGATTATTCGTTTCCTGCTGAAGTGTACGCATTTGTTTTTTTCTGGTGAGAATTCGACTGCTGATAACTGACCAAGTAAGTAGTTGATTTATTGCTTCTAGTAATACCCTTTTTATCCATTAGAACTAGCCCCTTTTTATCCATTATGATAATTATTGTAATAATATGTGGTATGTTTGTCTGATTCTCTTAGGTCGATAGATAAGGAAGGGTTTGTTCATTGACCTAGGACTTCGAACCGTATGTTAGTATCTTGGTTGTCCTTATTCTAATTATAACAATTTTTATAATAATAAAACATTTTCTAATAACAACACAGTTTTCGAATGCAAGAAGTGAAGTGGGTGAAAACCCACTTTGGATTGTGGGTTTTAGTATACAACATTTTCTCTAAGTATTGTGTTTATTATGAGATACCTATTAAATCATTGATGCTCTGTTGTGATATTCTTATTGTGGAATACAACTGCAGTTGCCCCTATAAAAGAGCTTATGTCCCCTAGTAATGTAGAAAGGGCCGTTGTTGGAAGTAGGGACATTTATCCTAAATAAGGTTCATGAAAAGTCCTTTCTGCCGTAATGGATTTTAGCCCATTGCATACAATGGTCCATAGCTGCAAAAGACTGAAAGGGAAGTGGAGCGAGCTATACACCTTCAGAACCCAATCAATCCATCTTAAGGAAGGCGGATAAGAAATAGATTGGGGATAGGGAGAATCAGGCAGGGCTTATTTCAGTGGGGCCTGAGGGGGGTAATTTTGGGGGATAAAGGTTTTAGGTAGAGCCTGTCAAAAGGGACTGTTGGTCGTTAAATTGGAAAATTGATGAAATTTTTGATTAGCGTTAACTGTATCTGAGGCTTTAAATTTAATAAAGGGATTACTTATTTATTTAAACTTCAAATAAACTATTTTAGTTTTATCTTAAAGTAAATCATTTTAATTAATTAATTTGCTGCAGGTATCCTGGACTTAAATTCCAAGTAACTTTTATTTATGCAGTGAAAAAAAATTCTTAATTAAAAATCCCTAAAATCCTGAAGAAACATAATGTTGTAAGTGATTTCAAAACGATAACTGCTTACAGAAAGAAAATAATGCCTTAGTTAAGTCAACTTATATTATATTATATTAATAATAATAATATCCTTTTTCTTTTATTATGTTCATAACTCAACAACCTTAAATAAAAATGAATAAAATAAAAGAAAAGAAAAAGGATATTTACAAATAAGTCCAAAATTATTATCATATTTACAAATAAAATTCTTTTGTGAGTTTGAACAAGGGCCTTCCCTCAAGGATTATAGGTATAGACGTTCCCAGGTGACAAGTAGTCTACTGAGAAGCCGAGTTCGCTATTTGGATCCACTTCTTTTTCCATGTGTCTCTATCCTTGCCATTCACCACTATAGTGGCCCGGCCTTCTTCTTAAAAAAGTCTCTCCATCTTTTCAACTGTCTTCCTCTTAGCCTTTTGTAGCAATAGGGTGTCCAAATAGTCACCTCCATTGACTACCTTACCTACCTTATGTACCAAGTCTGACACTACCTAAGGAGACTGCAGGAAGTATACAAGTATCTAGAACTTTCTTTTTTATCTCTTTCGGATAATCATTTTTCATTATTACTTTCAATGACCATTACTTTGCCCACCTTACGGATGTTCTCCTATCCTATCTAACATATAAGGTTCATCAAATTAAACTCAAACGAAATTAAAATATTTATATAAATATTATATTGCAAGAATAATATTTAATTCAATATAATATTTATATTTTAAAATAAAACATGATAATATTTTAAATTATAAGATATTTTGTTTGTCTCCTCTCCATTCTGCGAACAATATTCCTGAAGAAGGCCTGCAAGGTAGGTCGAAACTTCGACACTCCAGGTGACACATTATCTATGTGATTGCATCCTAAAACATCTTCATATAATAAAATCTATCTGTACTATATATTTTTTTTAAATAGCGCTTATTTATAATAAACACATTTATATTTTTATATTGAACAAACGTTTATACAAATTTCATTCTAACTATTTTTAATGACAAAATAAATAGAATTAATTTGAATGTACCGGTATTGGACACTGAACCAAGTTGATTCTCCTTGGATAGTTAAATTGTAGGAATAAGGAAGCTAGGCAGCTAATAAATCTAGGTGCCACTATATAGAGATGTTAGTAATTTTAAATAATTATTTTTTCAGTTAAAGTGTTTGTTCATATAGACTGTTTAAGTAAGTAAATTTAGAAGATGCTTACAAGGTTTAGCGTTTTTCGTGATTATTGCTGTTTATTAAGGCATTTGTTCGTTTTTTTTACTATAAATTGAATTATATTGCTTTACAAGTGAATTAGCCCATTCATAGCTTTTAACCTTTTGATAGACACGCGTATCTAACAGATAAGCAGCGGAAATGTTAGTTTTCTTTGATTCTATGCTGTCTTGGGATTTTCCGTCTTTTCTACCCTCTTATTTTGACCCAACCCCAGCAGAGTTTTGGCGGAGGATTTCTACGGCAAACAGTAAAGAAGAAAAACGTGTTTTGTATCTCAGGAATACGCGCCACCTAAGTTTTTTAAATATTTCATTTTAAATAATTCGTTGTAAAATTTTTGATTCATTGGTAATTTAAAGTAATATAAAAATTAAGTTTATTACACTTGATTCAAACAAACACTGAAATTAAATGGAATATATGTATCAGAAACCTCTAATGATTGTATCATTTTGTCTATATACTTTTTTATTTCTTATAAATATTATTTTTAAAAAATCAATATAGGTCATGTTTACAAACAAAAAAACCAAAATCACCCTTTTCAGTTGTGAGATATGTAGGCAATTTAATTGTTTCCAGCATTTTTAAAATATTTACAATTATTGTATTTTATCTTCGAATATAATTTTGCATTGTTTATCATTTATTTATTTATTTTTTTGAGTTCCTTAAGAAGCTGTGAAATAAAACTCTGTGTAATGAAACAAAACATTTTGTACAATATTTTTTTTTATAAACCCATGAGCCATACCAAGTAAATTATACTCTTTTATATATTCGCTTTTTTAAACATGTATATAATAGAGATATGATGATTAAAAAGGCAGATATGCTTATTAGATACAAATGGTATCTGTGAGATATACGTGCCCTTCCTAGGTGGTCTAGGAGATGCACTTGTCGGAAGGTTAAAAAAAAAAAAATAAATAAATAAATTTGCAGAAATACATAGTTTTCATTGACGATATTTGCTTTGGGGATTTAATTCTTCTTCTTAAAAAAAAAAGTTTAAGGGGAAGAAATATGCCATTGAAATTTTAGAAGATCACTCAGAAGGGCAATAATGGATATTGATCCAGATAATAGAGAGGCAGGTAATAAAATCGCGACAGTAGAAGAAATAATCATAAAAATGTTTTGGGCATGATGATATAAAATTTCTTAAAAGAGGATTATATTAGGGCTGGCCTAGATATTTTTCTCTGTTTGCAATTAAGCGTAAAACCGTTCAATGAACGGAAAGTCTGTTATATTGTTTATCATTTTTTTTCAAATCATCACTTCATAACTTTGTTGGACACAACTAAGCTGAAATTCCAGATTTGCTCTATGACGCAACTATGGAAATTTGACGAAAAAAAAAAAAATTAAAATTACTCTTTATAACTCATATTTAATTCATCCTGAACTATCTCCCATGAAGTCAGGCTGAATTGATGGAATACATGTGTGAAAAGGTCATAGTCGGTTCTATTGACTGTGTATGAAACGAGGAACATGCTACATACCACCATTCCCTTCACCTTAAGTGACAGGACAAACACTGCACGATATTGTTTCATCTAATATACATGTGCGCATGTCTATCATCTTCGTTTGTTTCTAGTAAACATGGGACTAGCCTTCACAGTTATGGGGTCAAACGGTCGACTCTATTCCGTCTGAATTAATTATTGCCATCAACCAAAAATACTTTCACTAAATGTCTCTTGATTTACTTGTGTCCTGATAAATGTTAATCTAGCATTCATTATCTAAATCTTTAAATCTCCTTTGTTTTTGTATCTGTTTATATTTAAAATATGCGAATATCTGTAAAATTTACCTATAAAGAAAGTTTATATTAAAATGTAATATGTCAAATGAAAATGTATCCCCATCCTACAGCCAAAATATTTGGCCATTACTATAATTTTTTTTTATCATTGAACTGTTTTACTAACATTACATTCTGCCTGGATTCAGAAGAAAATGGATTACAATGATTTAATTAATACAATGAAAATAAATACATTTGAACCTCACTAATCCGACCCCTGAGGAACCAAGAGGTAGGGCGGAAGGCTAAAAGGTCGGATTAACCGGAGATTTCTATGAAGCACGTGTTTTGAAAAAACGAGGGAAAAAATATAAGTTTAATGAAACCTAAAGCTGTATGTAGGAACGGTTATAAAGCTGTAAACAAAGCGTCTCGAAAATTGTCGATGTCACCTGAATTCCAACAGAAGCAATGATCTTTATTTTCCTTTTTACTTTTCGGAAATATAGTTGAAATATAAAGTGCAAACATTTAGCGAAGTTAGATTTAAAAAAATTTCACCATTTTCCTCATTTTAAATCAGTTCAAATCAAAAAGTAACTGAGAACCAACATTTGAGCTAGACATCGTTGTAGAATGTGAAATTGAAATCACTAATGTAAAATTATCCGTTTTTTTTCATGAGATTTGTTTTTAGTATTTATATCTGCTATTTAACTAATCTGAGCAGTATCAAAACCGGAAATGCAAGTTGACTAATCAGACCAAAGGCTGTAAAGGTCATGGTAAATGTCTGCTTTTAATGTGTCATTGATGAACGCCGGGAACTTTTATAATGTGATCGCTGGTTGGCGAAGTACATTTTTAGTTGAGCGAGATGATATAAATCTCTTTATTGACTCATCATTAATTTTAAATTATTTCTAGAAAATTGTATGCTTACAATAGTTGGACCAAGATGTAAACTAAAAAACAAAAGTCAGCAGTGTTGTTTACTTTGCCAGTGTTGCTGTACTATCTCATGATAGGATTTGTAATAAAGTGTTATAATTTAATTTGGTTGTAGGTTCTAAAGAGTAGTTTTATGTTTCATTAATGTGTAGGAATATATAATCTGTTTTTGGAAAATATATCAGAATATTTTATTTACTATTAATATTTTATATCCTCAATACTGAATACAATATTATTTCAAAAACAAAATTATCCAATAAAACCTCAATCCTGTCTGTCCTTGATCTATTAGGAACTAAATATCATAGTATTTTGAAACAAAAGTTTGGTCATATTTGAAATCAGAACGTTTCCAACATACGTTGCCAGTCAAAGACGACCCTGAAACGATCACAATAAATTTAAAAGGATGACATGCAGTGAAAAATAGATTGATTTGAATAAAATTAAATTAAAATAAAGACCTTTAAAATTTATTTAGTTTTAAAAGGATAATTAAAATTAAGTTGTCACTACATAATTTAAAACAAACTGTTTTTTATATTTATACCATCAATCTCTTGTGACTACCGAAAAATCTTCTATTGATATTGAAAATCAAGAGGAGTTATTGTTGAGCCATTTCAAAGTTATTGGTCATTTTTTTCAAACGTCTCTATTTCAAACGTTCTCCACAATGCATTAAGAGTCGAAAGAAGGAAGAATGTTTTTACTTGTAAGTCAATATGTAATAAATAGAGAACATAACATATAAAAATACTTAAACAAAACTTTTAAATTTACCTATATTGACTCAGAGTTATTTTAAAAATTCGACCGGCAGTGTATATAGAAAGAAAATAAATGTCAATTGGTAAGAGGGTCTTAAAGATTTTTTTTTTCTAATTGCTTATTGATATTTACAACCGTATACAATATATGCATACGGTAAATGTTTGAAAAATGATAACAATTTCCAGTCTAGAACTTGTTAACAACTATCCATTAGTAGATACTTATTCAAAGTTCTACATTAGAATGTCTCTAGGCCATCTTCTTTTCAGATGCCTCAGTGGGTTATCGGGCATCAAGTGGGAAGCTGGGAGACTAAGAGATTTGCGTGTTCATGAATTAATAGACGTCATACAATAAAGAAAACTCAATTGAAATATCCTATTGTTTCTAGAATATGTTAAGCATTTTACGTTATATTACGGGTTAACCGTAATATGCCATACTATCCTTAATTAAATATACCAACTTTAATATGGTTTGATGTACTTATACTTTCTTGGTTTTCTCAAACGTTTGGTTAGGCTTCCTGTAAATAGAAATGTGTCGGTAAATTCAACAATCCACTATCTGCTCGGCCAAAAATAGGATTTCCGATAAGACATCGTTTGTGAACTGTCACAGGATAGACCCTTCACCTTTACTTAAATTATTTCTTAGAAAAATTTACCTTACTCTACTCTTCGAAATATTCTTGTTCACCTTGCTCAGTCGGTATAATTGTTATTATTATATATATATGTATATATATATATATATATATATATATATATATATATATATATATATATACAGTAGAATCTTGGTATTTCGTATCCCGTTAGTTAGTAAATCCTGTTAATTCGTAAGAAACTGTCGGTCCCTAGGAAAAATTGCGGTAATTCGTAAAAAAAAACAATGCATTTTGGTCCCCTCACTTATTCGTAATTATTTTCCTTCTCAACACTAGTAAAACGTCTTATAATTCGTAAATTCAAGTTTAAAATCCCGATTATTCGTATGGAATTTTCCACTCATCTAAGTTCTGTGAATTGTTTACATTAATTTACTTCTTCGAACTTTTTTTTATTTCAAAACCCATCCACGTGTCTTTAATTCTAAATTTTTGTCAGTTCTTGTTCAGTTGTCTTTAGTAATTCATCAAAATGAGTGTTAGTGCCCGACGTTCGAACAAGTGCCTTTCCATTCAAGAAAAACAGCAAATTCTAGATGCCGTTGCTAAAGGCGAAAAGAAGATCGACGTGGCTAAACGTTTCAATATTCCTCCTTCTACGTTGACATCGATCCTGAAGAAAAAGGATTTTATTGTGGCTACACCTGCTTCCAGTAAAATAAAACGTCAGAAAACCGGTGAGTACCCCAAACTAGAAAACTCTTTGTTAGCATGGTTTACTCAGTGCCGAGAATTGAACTTACCAATAGGGGGAATGGCAATGAGGGAAAAAGCTAAAGTTTATGCGGAGAAGATTGGAATAATAAATTTTAAAGCAAGTGATGGATGGTTTGACCGCTTTAAAAAAAGACACAACATTACATTTCGTAAAATATCAGGTGAGAGTGCGAGTGTGCCGGACAATATTTGTACAGAATGGAAAGAAAAATTGTTTTTCAAATGCCTCCCAGATAGTACAATGTGCTTTAAAGGCGAAAAGTGTCATGGTGGCAAAAAGAGCAAAGAAAGAATCACATTATTGTTAACTGTAAATATGGATGGCAGTGAAAAATTAAAACCTTTATTGATAGGGAAATCAGCAAAACCGAGATGTTTTAAACATATAAAATCGTTTCCCATTATGTATCGTGCGAACAAAAAGGCATGGATGACGTGCGAATTGTTTAATGAATAGCTGCTGCTGGTGAATAGGGACATGGCGGGACAAAATCGTCAAATCTTGCTTTTCATCGACAATTGCACAGCTCATAATTCCATTCCAGTTCTAAGCCATGTAAAAGTTGAGTTTTTATCAGCTAACACAACTTTCAAACTCCAGCCTCTTGACCAGGGTATCATACAAAATTTCAAAACCCATTATCGCAAGGAAGTTGTAACACAACTGTTGGATAGCATTGAGGACGGGAATAATGAGTATAATATCTCAATCTTGTCAGCTATGTTCATGGCTGACAAAGCATGGAAAAATGTCACTGTAACAACAATCAAAAACTGTTTCCGTGCTTGTGGCTTTGTTAAGGGAGAAACACCAACGGTGAGGAAATTTGTTCTCTGAATACCGTGTTCGACAACGCGGAATTTCATCGTCTGCCCCAAAGCGATGAAAATCGTATCACCTTTGAAGAATTTATTCACTTCGACGATGATGTGGCCGTAGCTGGAATTCTTACAGATGAGGACATTTTGGAGCCAACAGAAGAACCAATTAATGACGAAGATGATGAAGAAGAACCCCCCGTGGTTTCAACTAAGGAGGCGAAAGGCTGCATCGATAGTTTGCGACGATATATATCAACGAAAACAGATGTAACGGAAGAAGTGTTTTCTGCGATTGTAACCATTGACAATGCTATAGATCGCTGTCGTTATCAAACGCTTAGTCAAAAAAAAATTACTGATTTTTTTTCCAATTGAATGTACATTGTACTTTTTTCATTTTTTATTACGTATTAAATTTTAATTACTCTATTATTATCATATGTACATAATAACAAATACATATTATACATATATGTCCATGTTTTGTATAATACCTACATGTTTTATTATTTTTTCATTCTTTGTTTGAAATAAATCTCATTAACTCGAATTTTTTTTTTTTTTACTCCCGATTATTTGAAATCCCGCTATTATGAAAATCTTGGTAATTTGTAATAAACCTTGGGTCCCTGTGATTACGAATTATCGGGATTGTACTGTATATATACATATGTGTGTGTGTGCGAATGACAGACTTATGAATAAATATTATTTAGTGAGAATATATTTTTCTAGTAGTTCTTAAAACATAAGTATTAAAGTAAATTATCTTCTGATTTTATTTTTTAATATTGGTTTAAGAGACAAAAAACTGCTCGTTCTTTTCGACTACTCCAACAAATTTACATAACAGTAATTAGATTCGGACTTATGGAGTTAAGCTTTGGGACTCCACTAAACTTTCCAATTCTTCTCGTATCTAATCTTTAACATTTATTATTTATTATTATTATTATTTATGTTTATGTTTATTATTGTGTAAGGTTCTTGAGTCTCAGTCAATAAATAATAACAACTATATATATATATATATATATATATATATATATATATATATATATATATATATATATATATATATATATATATATATATATCAGATACGTCAACAAAATAGTTGTTTTTATTTATTGACTGAACCTCAAGAACCTTATTAACCCGGGAGAACTCCCTAGAGTTAATGAGACGCAAGAACTCGCACATGAGATTTTCTCTCATGCTCAAATTTTTGCATGCCCAAATTTCGAAGAGAATATCAATTTCTTACGGATAAATCAAATTAATACAATGTTTTTTTGAGGGAAAACAAATAAGAAAAACATTAAATAGTTTTAAAAAAGGTTTATATTCAATTAAATTATTACAATACTGTTACATAAAAAAAAAATTCTAAACTTTTGGATCAATAAAAAAATATATTAACAAAAAAACAAAAACAAATAAAAAAGTAAGATAATCAAATATTAGGAACTAAAAAGTCCAATTACGTTTCAAGGAGACATGCTTGTGTAACGATACAGTTATTACAATCAACGGGATTTATTTCATCATGCAAAGGCTTGCCATCACAATTTCGGGATACGGTTTCCATGAAAAGAGGAAGAAAGGTAAAGCGGCCAACGATTTTCCAAAAAATTCACATAAAATTGCAAAAATAATTTTTCAAATTGGTTAGAAACTATAAAAAAAGATGCAACAACTTTCAAAATAAGAAAATATAACTTACCTCTTTTCTAATGAACCGCTAATGGTGTGTGTGTGTGTGTGTGTGTGTGTGTGTGTGTGTGTGTGTGTGTGTGTGTGTGTGTGTGTGTGTGTGTGTGTGTGTGTGTGTGTGTGTGTGTGTGTGTGATTCCCTCATAGTATGAACAAAAAAATTGTGTAAAACTAGATCAATAATTGAAACAATTTCAATCCGTTTCATATATATGATAATTCAAAGATTTTAGGTAATTTTTTCAAAGATTTCAAAGGTAACCATATTTTTTCACCATAAAATCTGTAATATTCTAACTTTACTCAAACATTATTTCAATATTTGTCCACATTTTCGGATCTAGCATTAAAAGTGATATAACACCAGAGTTTATGTAACCTTGAATTCTACAAATTTGGGCCTAAAGAACAGCTTATCTTCAATTTATGAAGTTAAAATTTCTTATAATACTTTAGTGCTCACCGTTTTTTGAAACAAAAAAACAAACTATCCACAAAACTGTAAATCTCACATAAACTTGCAAATGTAATCAGCTTTCATATAGTATGACCAAATTAATGATTCTGTATCGATTTCATGGAGAAATTTACTTTTAAAACCGGAAAAACATGGTGTTTTCATTTTGCATACAAATCAGTTACTTGTGTAAATAAGACATTATGATAATCGCTTAATCGAAATATGTATTTTAAACATAATAAACTTTTCATTGGAATGAAAACTGTAGATAAAGCGACAACAGATAAAAATGTTTTATGTTATTACATTTATTTATTTATTATTATTATTATTATTTAGGATATATTTTATCATATTTTCAATTTAAGGTTAAAAACCCAATGATAATGAACAGGCCTCAATTTTGCCGTTGGCCTCTGAATGCAGATGATGTTGAAGAATACCACTTTTTGAGGTGAAGGCCAACGGCAATATCGAGGTCAATTTTCATTATCATTGGTTTTTAAATCTTACATTGATAATCTAATAAAATAAATCCTAAATAATAATAATAATAATAAATATAATAACACAAAGTTCTTTGTTCTGGTGTCGCTTTATTGAGAGATTTCCTTTATTTTCTATTAAACAATAATTTTTTTTTTTTGCTTTTTAATTCAATGAAGAGTTTATTATGTTTAAAATTCACATTTTTATTAAGCGATTATCATAATGTCTTATTTACACAAGTAACTGATTTGTATGCCAAATGAACGCCACGTTTTTCCGGTTTTAAAAGTAAATTTCTCTATGAAATCGATACGGAAGTAATTAATTTGATCATACCATATGAAAGATAGTTAAATATATAAGTTTATGGATTTAAATATGCAGTTTTGTGGATAGTTCTTTTTGAAAAACGGGTAGCCTGGAAGTATTATAAGACATTGTAACTTCCCTCAAAAAAGTGAAGATCAAACTGTTTCTCAATATATATATAAACTGACTGGCTAGAAATTCCACCCGATTGATTTTTAGTTTTCTAAACGTCCCATTTATTTTTGGGTGTTAACGTCCTCTCATTCTTTTAACCAGAACATATGAAACGCATAATGATCATTATAAAATTAATTAAATAAAAGTAAGCAGTATTTAAAAATATCCCAATCAGCTAGAAATTTACGAATTTTTTTATTGACATGGTTTATATTTATTATGTTTTGCATTCGATGAGGTACAAGTTCAATGTGATTATGGATGTGCCTTTTTTTTATGCAAAACTATAATAATTCTTATAAGCTTTAAATGTATTTAATAAATGTTTTTATTACTAATGCTCATACTTTTAATATGTCCTGGTTAAAGAATATGGGGAACACTTAAAGAAAAAACAAATTGGGTGGATTTTTTTGCCAGTATATATATATATATATACATATATAAATTTCCAGTGAGTCCATTTAATTATGTTGATTTTAGCCCAGTTCCATTAGGGATAGGTAAGTGTTAAACCCATTAATAAAATATGTCCGAATAAAACAAATCCATAAAGGCTATTAAACACTGATGAATGGAAACTGACGAAAATAAAAATGACTAACATATCAGTCAATCTAACGATTGAATAATTTAGATATTTATAAATACCGGATAGCGGAAGTTGTATGAATTAAACAATTTAAATTCGTACGAAATTTTCATGTCTTTATGGTTTATTTTATTTTTTCATGTAATCGTCTGGTGACAGTAAATTAAAGGTTTTTCTATATATAAAAGTTAAATATCACAGTTAGCTAAGATTATATTTGGTCTTCATTATATTTGGAATTCACATATTTTTTAAGTTTAACAAGAAACAATCCAGGGAGATGATCGCTAAGCATAATACGTAGTTAATGGAACACCATATACCTATTTCCAACAAAGGAAAACCTATTTCTCCTTATATAATTGTAATATTTTGTCTCAAAAGATTGTTAAGAAAAAAATATACTAAAAATTGTAAAACAGGTATTAGGGCCAAATCAGCAACTTATGGAACATTAAGATCATTATGGGTGATTTATGTTTCATATAATAAGGAAAAGTAAGGATTTTGCAGAAGATTTCGGGTTGTAGGGATTGGATAGAAAATTAATTGGATTGTAAGTTTTTATAATACAAATAAATATTTAAATTCCAACTTTTTACTTTTAAAAAAAGAAAAGAAAGATGGATTTAATACGTTAGTTGGATATTTAAATCGCCGATCTTCAATATTTTAAGTTAAATTAAAATAAAATTGATTACCACTAATGTGGTTTTATGTTGTCGAATTCTGCTGTTTTTCTCATATTAACTAAGGGAAATTGAAAAAATATGAAACGTATGATATGTTTTCTCATATTTGTTTTTAGGTGGAAGTGGTTTATTGAATGATTATTACAATCTCTCTCAACTTAGGGTATTAAGCAATAATGACGACAAAGAATCCATTTACACAATATGTAATAAGAAAATGTTTTGTTCAAGGAAGTGAACGTATCAAAATATAAATATATAAAACAATAAATCAATATAGAAACTACTGTTGTTGACTTGTGTTACGCTGACAAACATTAGCGAAGAGGAAATAAGAAAACATCAGTTCACCAAAAACATAATCCATGTTGAAACTAATGCTGTTAACTTCTCTTTCAACTTTTTACATTTAAGAAGGCAAAATATCAGTATAACGCACTAAACGACACAATCTTAGTGGAAACTGTAGAAATGTATGTTTACATGTGAGGTTATAAGAGAAAGCTATCGATAAATGTAAAGCTCTAAGTGAAGCCTTGGAGTCGATATCGTAGGCATTTCAAGTAAGGCCGTTTGGGTAGAGCGCCTTGTCGATAGTAGTACCACCGCATTTTCTCCATCTTGGGTGTGCTACATTAAGAATAATATATAGTTGGGACTATAGGTAAATTGTATAAGTTTAAGATCATCTACTGAGCAAGAAACAGCAAGTTCTTGAGATTTTCTTAACAGGCTTATAAGTTGGTTAAGGTAAGTTCTCACTGTCACTACGGAGAGCTGCCAACAAACAGCAGCTGAGATGAAACTTGTTAAATTTAAGAAACTTTGTTTATTAAAAGCTACTTTAAAGTTGATCCTCGTTTAATCAACGGAAGGGATTATTTTTACTTCATAATTATTTAAAAACAAACAAAAAGAAGAGATTGTTTCCTGTTGTACTTAAGTCCAGTATCTATATTTTTATTTTTAATATGAAATAATTACCTTAATTAACAAACAAAAAAGTAAAAAGTAAAGAGTAGTAACTGATTTGTATGCCAAATGAGAACACCAGGTTTTTTCGGTTTCAAAAGTAAATTTATCCATGAAATTGAAACAAAATCATTACGTTTAACATATCATTCAAAAGCTGATTAAATATGCAAGTTTTTCTAAGATTTGACATTTTGTAGATAGTTTTTTTGAAAAACGGTGAGCGTTGAAGTGATACAAGACAAAGAAACTTCCCCTGGTAAGGCGAAGATCAAGCAGTTCTTTAGATACCAAATTCGAAAAATTCAAGGTTACAGGCACTCAGCTATTATAGAAAATTTAATGCTAAATCCGAAAATGAGGTCAAAATATTACAGCTTTTATGGAGAAAAACGTGACCTTCTCAAAAAAATCTTTGATTTATCGTATATCTGTAACGGATTGGAACAGAAAGGTGAGATCTGTGGCATTTTGCTACATTTTTTATTTAGTTTCACCCAATTTTTTTTTACACTAAGAGACACTCACCCTGTATAGTTTTATTTAATTTTTTTATTATTCTCAAATAAAGTGTCGTTACTTTTTGATTGTTTTTTCGTCATTAGTGTTCTAAATATCAAAGCATTTTTACGTTTAAAATAAATTCAGGGAAAATAATTAACTGATCTATAATAATTTCTGACATTTCTTAGATTATTTATGGAAAAAATTGCACAATACGATTGGGTATTAAGTACATTATACAATAATAAATAAATAGCAGTAAAGTATAAGAGGTGATATTAAGGATAGGTACGGTTACAATCAGGAATATTATTCGATAATGTCTTATGTAAAAATTTAAATTCATTTTTTTCGAAATTGAATATTTTTGGCCAGTGTCCAATGATAATTAAGTGTCCAATGACGAGTGCTAATACTAATAGCCTGGAAGGTAGTGTTACTTTCCAACAAATCATTGATCTCACCACGAATTTTTAGTCCAGTCGAAGAAGGCCGAAAATGGGATGTAGAATGTGTTTTCTGTAATCCAAGGTTTTTCTTCAGGATGTTGAGGGTAGTTAGGAAGTTGGCACACTAAAAGTCCTATCGTTTTCGGGCCTGGAAATAGGAAGGGGCGGTCAAAAAGTTCCCAATTTGTTTCAAATATTGACGGGTTTTCCCTCATATCTCAAAAAAAGATGCACCGTACGCAAAACATGACTATTCATTTTATTAAAGGTAATTAAATTATCTACAGATTGTATTCTGTAAACGATATACTCTTGGCAAATGTGAAAATTTGCGAAAAAGCGATTTTCACCTCACGTTCCCTCTCTGTGTCTTCTAAACTGTTCAGCCTATAACAAAAGGCTTTATTATAAGTGTTGTAAAGCATTAAATTTACTTCATGTATATATATATATATATATATATATATATATATATATATATATATATATATATATATATATATATATATATATAATTTCTTAACTGTTACTATTAAATGTTTAGTAATTGTTTTTTTACACTAAGATGTACTCACCCTGTATATGTTTAGTAAGGTTCTTGAGGTTCAGTCAATAAATGTAAACAACTATTTTGGCCACCTTTCGAGACTATATTGTTCTCATAATCATGTTTTGCATCTTAGTAGGAATGTCCTAGTATTCTTTCTTCACACTTGCTAGTTTTCTGTTAGATTTATGGAGTCCCTTCATCACTGTAATTGCTTCAGGACCGTGGCACAGTGGAACGAATGAAGTATTCTAAATGGAAAAAAGTCATATCGACGAATCATCAATTTCGGTTCACTGTTAATAAGAACGATATTCAATTAAAGGATTCCATTAATATTATTAGCTTAATCGCTCTGCAGCTTCAGAGGAAAATAAATGAAGACCCAATAGTGCCCAGATCCAATCTAAATGAAATAATTATTTTTGGAAATCTAACGATATAATCCAATATTATGGATGAACGATATTATTGCACATAAGTAGTGGTTTTAATTTGTAGTAATTAACTACATTTACAAATGTTACTGTTTTAAATAAGCAAATTTAACGCTTAATTTTAACTTCATTAATATACTTTTGAAATGCCACCGCCTCCAAACCTTTTTGATTACAGGCACTAGTTTCTATATTAACTTTTCCAGCAAAAATCAGCTGCTAATAACTGCTATTTTAGTAATTATATTGATTTTTCTTCCAGATTCAAGTACATTGTTAACCTCTACAGTATAACGAAAAATGAATTTTAAGTGGAAATAAATCATAGCAAAAAATTACATATCACCGAATCCTGTTCACTGTTGAAAAGAACAATATTTTGTTAGAGGATTTTATAAATATCATTGCCTTAATCCCTTAGAAGCTCTAATCAAAAGAAAATGTATCTATATACTAACAATTGCGTTACTGTTTTCAGTTTCAATGCTGGTATTGTTTGAGCCGTAGGGACTGAAATAGTTTTTTATTTATTAAACACGGACGATGTCACTATTTGTTAATACTGGATTTTATTGTTTTCAATAAATTAATTTTAAGTGTAATTTTAATTTCATTACAATATTTTTAACATGACACCGCATGTCACCGGTACCATAATTGTTGTTAACTAACACTTGTATTGTATACTAACTTAACCAGCACAATGGTCTCCTATGTTAACAATTTGATGAATTTTCCTTTTCCTGTACAACGTTAACAGTTCGTCGATTGGAAATATTTTCCTTATGGAAGAGTTCTAATGAAAATAAAATATTGGCCGTCAAACACGACAATAAAAAATACATTGTCGTGTTTTACGGCCAATATTACGGGCAAATGACAAAAGAAATGAGGAGTTATTTTTGAAGAAAGTTCAAGAATGGTTCTCAAAATCCGATATTATATTATCATTTGAACATTCTCATCAAGGTTCACCAGGACCATTGCACAATTTGGCGCCTCTAGGTCGACCTTTGCCCACCGGCGGGCGCGTAGCCGCACACAGTGCGGCAAGCTCGGTTTTCAAGAATTTTAGTGGGTAAGCCATGGACGGAATTCTTCAGAACTTGATGTAATCCTAGTTTTACTAATTGACGTCATGTTTGTTCAATTGCGAATCGTATATCGTTTATGGTTCGGTCACAATTGGGTTCTCAGTAAGAAAGTTCCTAGTAGCCGCAACATTGCAGCTTGCGCCAGGTCTCGCAACTGTTTTTCAGTGTCTTCCAAACCCTCAACGACAGTGTTCCACACCCGTTTTTCAACAACTGACATGTAAGTATAATTAATACTTTGTATTATTATTCTCATCATCATCTCGGTACAGAAAATATACCAGCATATTCATATACATTTGATCTTTCAAATTATTCTTTTTATGGAACTGGTTTTCCTAAAAAAGTTAATGTTTTTATTATTTTCTATGAATAGTATTTTTATATTAAATGCAAGAAATGCGTCAAACACGTTTGCAAGAAGCATTCTATTTAGAAATTATATGTTAATCCTGAAATGCAAATACTGACAACACTGAGCAAGAAGAAGACGATGAACTCTAGATTTCAGAGGACGAATAACTTTTTTTTTACCAACGAAATTATGTTACCTATTTGAAAATATTGTGATTCCTACGTTTTTGCCATTATTATCTTCTATATATTTCATTTTTGTTGTTGTTATATTGATAATTAAACATTAAAAAGTATTATTCATGCTGCATTTTAAAAAAGGGTGGCTATTAATAGCAATATTTTATATAATAACATGTTTAAGTAAATTAGTTTTTGTTAACTAATAATCATTTTCCGCCTACCCAAGACAAATATTTCAATATAAAACCTGGAATTTTGACATGCCGCACTCAGTGCGGTACGCGCCCGGTTATGTAACCCCAAAGGACGCGCCCGCCGCTCAGTGGACTATTTACCATTTAATCATGGCCAAAAGTCCAACAAAAAAAATTGTACTTCAGAACATTGCAATACGTATTTCCTGGTAGCTTAGGATTACTTACATCGAAATATACACTCGAGTGCAAAAAAACCGGCGCACCTTGATTTTCAATAAAAAAATATTAACTGACGGAATGATATTGTGATTGAACCAGCACACATATAGGCCAAGGCATAAGTGATAACAATACAATAATCCTTTGCAGTAATCCTCTCTATGAATAACAAAGTATGGCCCAAGTTTGCAGATCAACATATTCCCAGTTAGTCCTCAGTTCTCTAGAAGAGTGCAATGAACACCTGTGTATAGTTTTTCTAATTTTTTCAATTTTCTTTGTCCCACGCTAATCCAATTCTACCCAATATGGTGTTGGATGCCACGGTAGGTAGTCACTCAAATTTTAGCGTTAATCGAGGACGGAAGAAGTCAGCGATACGCGGCCAATACTCTCGGGGTACCGGAAACGAGGGTTCGACGCGCGATTCAGAGGTACCGGGAGACGATCAGCTACTCGAGGAGGTCGGGATCAAGTCGGTCGAGAGTAACAAACCAAGCGTACAATCGATTTATTAAAATGGAGACTCTAAGGAACCGCTTCCAGGCATCTGTAATGACTTGCCACCGGCTTCGTATTGCTCGAGGTGTAGATGTCTCCGTGCATACAATAAGTAGACACCTGTAGACCATCTGTGGTACCATCTTATGAAGACCATCCGACAGCAACAAAACCCTCCAGGAGCTGAGAACTGCTGTAGAATGGGAGTAGATTTCTCAAGATCGAGTGGCCAATGTTATATGGAGCATGCTTGCAAGGATGCAGGAGGTTAATCAAGCAAGAGGAAGAAACACTCGATATTAAAGACCATGAATTTTGTGTTTCTTGCATATTGTAAACGAAGTTTAGAGGTTTTATTATTTTAACATAAAATCAATAAATGTATACTTTTTTGTTTGAAAATTTTTTTTGCTTTAAATTTTATGTTTTATTATTTGTTCTTTTGTGTCATTTAAACAGAATATATCCGCTACATATATAAAAAAAATTGGCAAATTTTATTAAGTTGTAAAAGAGAAAAATCATAAAATATGCGAACATTCAAGGTGTGCCGGTTTTTTTGCACCCGAGTGTATTTATCTCGTTCATTGTTACTCACTTCCTGCCCGAGGAAACTAGCCTAAATCACCCCTATTAAGCGGCCCCCCCCCCCACCATCGCCAAACGAATTAAAACCTATTGCATGATTTTGTGCTATTTATTTGCTAATTTGTTGTTGTAGTACGGATTATGTTGCTCGCACCGCTTGGCAGGTATTTACGATCAAAGTTGGGGGGGCTAGCTTAATATTAAGCTGCCCCCCCACTATAAGAAAGAAAAAGAATTTCAAAAAACTGCTTATACCATAATTAGTTGCTCTAAGACGGCCTAAAAACATTTTAAAAATTCAATAATTTAAAAAAAAAAAAATTATATCACATACGAGTGTTTACCGCTTACCCGTAAATGATGAAATTTCATTAAAATAATTTTACACTATCTTAAAGCAACAACAATGTAACAAAATCTATTACAAATATATAACGAATTTAAACAGTATAAATTAAATTCTTAAACATAAAAAATAAATATATTCTATTAATAAACAGAACCAGTTCTACTGGGTGACTTAACATGTCCGCGGAGACATAGTGTCCATTTTCGTTTTTTAAAAAGGAGCAACGTAAAATAAGAGCTAGACTATCCGTGATTCGATCCAATAGGAATACACGACGTCGAAAAATCAACGTTGAGGGACTTAAGGATCCAGATACTAGGACCCGATATGCTGATGTTATGGATGAGAAATTTCGTCAGATCACTCCGGCAGAGGATGTGGACCAGCATTGGGAAGTTTGCAAATTCGTTATGAAGGATGTAGCGAAGTACTAGGATATAAAATCCCTACATCCAGGAGACATTGGTTTGATGAGGAATGCCAGGAGGTTACTAAACAAAAGAATGAGGCATATTGCCTGATGTTACAAAGGATACACACCCGGAGATCGGTTGAAGAATACAGGGTTAAAAGAAGCCAGGAAAAACGCTTACATCGGAGAAAGAAGAGGAAATGGGAAGCAGATCAGCTGGTGAACCTGGAAGATCTAAGGAGGAGCAATGAGATACGCAGGTTCTGCAAGGATACGCCAGCAGAAAATCTTTCAAGCCTTACTTGACTACATGCAGAGATACAGATGACACTCTCCTGAACGTAAAGCAGCGTATACTGGATCGATGGCGGAATCATTTTGTGGGCTTACTAAATGAGGGGGTTGAGAATTGGCCCACACAGGAAGTTCTGATACCAGCCGAGGACCTTGAGCCGCCTGATTTTGATGAGGTGATCGAAGCCGTTGAAGGCCTAAAAAACAACAAGGCACCAGGAGCTGATGATCTACTGTCAGAATTGTTCAAGTATGGAGGTCAGGAAGTACTGAAAGAAAGAATACCAGCAGACTGGTATAGGACTATTATATGCCCAATTCATAAGAAAGGGGATGTCCTGGATTGTGGTAACTACCTGGGTATCTCACTGCTGTCTGGCGCATATAAGGTGCTGTCCAGAATTATGTTCCAGAGGTTGCTGCCCCACGCCGAAAGAGAGATTGGCGATTACCAGGCTGGTTTTATGAGAGGAAGGGGTACCACGGACCAAGTTTTCTCACTCAGGTTAATGCTGGAAAGATCCCATGAATACAATATCCAAACCCACCACCTGTTTGTGGATTTTCGGGCAGCATATGATAGTGTGAAAAGGGATAAACTTTATAAGGTCATGATCAATATGAAGGTTCCACCTAAGCTTGTAAGACTCATCCAGAAGACAATGGAAGCGGTACAGTGTTCTGTACGCATTGATGGCGAGCTCTCAAGCAATTTTCAGACTTTTAGGGGATTACGGCAAGGTGATGGTCTGGCGTGCCTTCTCTTCAATTTTGCCCTGGAGGGCGCAGTAAGGGAGTCCGGAATCCAGATAGGAAGAACAATTTTCAACCGGTCAGCTCAATTACTGGGGTATGCCGATGACGTGGATATCATCGGGCGAAATTTTAATTCCATGGCCGAGGCGTTCACAAGTCAACGAGTGGCAGCTGCGAGAATGGGGCTTGAGGTCAACCAAGCAAAAACTAAATACATGGTGGCAAACTCACGAGAGATTCTTCCTTCATACGTTCAAATTGACGGCTTTAGATTTGAGAGAGTGGAGGAGTTTGTATATCTAGGATCCTTGATGACGCACGATAACAACATTGGAAAAGAAATCACAACAAGAATTTTGACAGCTAATAGGTGCTATTTCAGGCTGGCGCGACAGATTTAAAGCCAAAACGATGTGAGCAACTAATTTTTTTAGAAAACTATTTTGGTCTAATTGAGCGGAATACTTATCAATTACGGCAAAGTGTCGATTTTCGTTCCTTAAAAACGAGCAACAAGTTCCTGATATATTTCGATAGCAGATGATATAAACAATAATGTAATACCGATACGATTTGAAAAAAGGATGTGAGCAGGAAGAGAGTTTATATATATATCTTTGAATATATATGATAAACATCGCATAAGAAGTTGTGAATGTTTTATGGTTGTGGATGTTCATCGCATATTGGATTTTTTATTGTCACTTGTAACACCCTCTGTTTCGCTTCACGCAATAATTAAAATTTATTTAAAAAAAACTCCGGCATTTTCAATATTACGACATAAAATTAACTGTCATATTGCAGATAAATACAATTGTTTTATATAAGAACGTGTATCTTTCAAAAAGTTGGCATACTTTTTAATAAAATGTGCTACATCGATACGTATATAACAAAAAGGTAAATTCCTTCCTCTGCATACGTCCGCATATTCTGTTAATAATGCGCGTGAGAAATAACATACAATTTCCATTTCCGAAACCTGACTTAAACCCTACATTCAGTCCTCTTCCGTATTCCTTCAAAACTATTCCCTTACCCGCCATGACCGGGCTGACCGGACTGGCGGTGGAGTAGGAATCTATGTTTATGACAGCCTAAAGAAGAGAATTCTTGTTATCTCTCCCTCATCCGTACAGCTTGACATTGAGTACCTATTCATCGAAATTTCTGCTGGTACTCAACATATTCTTTATAGAGTTGTATATTGTCCCCCTCTTGTACCTTTCGATCTGTCCTTTGAATCATCCTTATTTAACCTCGTTCCTCTGTATCCCAAAATCATTATTACTGGTGATTTTAACACAAATCTTCTTTCCGACTTCAACAGTAATCGCTACCTGGATAACTTGATTTATTCCTTTCACTTTTTTATCTTTCCTTCTGCTTCTACTCATCATTCCCGCTGGTCTAGCTCATGGTTAGACCTTTATATTATCGATTCACAACAAAAATCAGGCGTGCAAAATCTTCCTACTTCCACGAAGCCTTTTTGTCCGCCCCCGATCCTAAAAGAAAAGGCAGCTCCTTCGCAAACTTTCCCTCCATAATCCCTCTGGATCTTCCACCTCAACCAACTTCTCAGTTTTACTTAATGACCATAACACCTATTTTGTTTCACCATCTCTAACCTCTTCCCCCTTCTACTCAGCCAGTATCTTACCTGAAACACCATTCGAAGTAAATAATTTTTATTTTTCCTACATTACCCCTTCTGATATCATTTCCTTTATCATGAAAACCCACACCAACTCCCTTGGTCCAGATGGTATCCTAAACAAACTTTGGGACATAAAATTATGCTTCCCAGAACTTACGCCGCACAGTGGGGCAAAGCGGCCCAAAATGGGTAAAAAACTCATATTTTCTAAACGGATCGTGTTATTAGCTTGAAATTTTGGAATTATATAGTTATAGAAACCCAATGGTATTAAGGAATAATAAATAAATGTACACTATCCCCTCTCCTAGATAATTGTATAAAAGGGGCACCCCCACCTTCCTCGGAGACACTCTGCCTCTACCCGTTATGATGTCAGTTTGTTCCACGAAGTTTTGTAATAGGCTTTAAGTTTGTGCTTTTTCTTGTATAATGTATGTACTTCAATAAAATCTCTTTTTAAAAACTCAGTCCCGTGAACCTTTTATTTAGCTGGCGCCCGAACGGAGGGACATTTGGAAGCGTTAACGTAACTTCGCGGCAGTTCTATCTTATTTCAGGTACAGAACAGCGAGACCTCTTTCCACTGGCATGAGAAGATTGGGAGCTGAGTACTAATACATCAGCAGATCTTCAAGTCTTTGGGAGCGCTTTGGTATTCCAATACCTTAACCAGAAGGACCTTCAACCTCTTTGCTAAGGAATCGACGGGAAGGAGCTAAAGGAGGAAGTCATCGAGAAGACATCGAAGACAACGAAGACATCGTTGTATCAAGAAAAAGTATAATTATTTTATTTTTATTTTTATTTTTTTAAGTAATTTTTGTAATTTAAATATAAGTTAGTAATAAGTATAATAATTTAAAATATTGATTTATCTTTATGAATGGTTTGGAAGAAAAATTAAGTAACTTAAAAATAACAGGTTCAATGTTAGTTAAAAAAGAAGATATTAATATGGCTCTTGAAATTAAAAATCACGATTTAGCATTAATCCCGGAATACGACGGAAATCCGTTGCAACTAGTTGATTTTATCAGAAATAGCGAATTTTTATATAATTTATATTGTAAAGAAGACAATACTCATAAAAATACAAACCAAGCCAAATTAGTTTTAACAATCTTAAACAAATTAACAGGGAAAGCTAAAGTCGCCGTATATGATAAGGAATTCAATACAGTAAAAGAAATAATAAAATTCTTAAAAAGAAAATATCAGGACACGAGAACTAGGGAACAATTAATTTCAGAAATTTTAAATACGCGGACTTATCATAACGAGAACCCACTCGATTTCTTAGAACGACTGGGCCAAAAAAGATGCGATTTATACGCACGTATTTATTCAGACAATGAGATACTAAACAAACAGGACGAAATGTATAGGTATGACAAACAGATATCCCACCACGCAGTACATAGTTTACACCCAGCACTAACGGACTTCATTTACCACATTAAATTTGACTCGTTAGAAGACCTAGAAGAAATATTAAGAAACAGCGCGGCTCATATTGTACATAGACTTTACGGAGATAAAAAACAGTATAAAAATAACCCAACTCAAAATAATTATAAAAAGAAAAATTTCGAAAATAATTTTAAAAACAAAGAGTACCGACCAAATTTTAACAACCACCATGATTATCAAAATTACCGACCCCATCAGTACCACCGCGAGCAATATACGTCGTATAATAATCCCCAACAGTACCGACAGCAACAGTATCAGTGTGAGCAAGGTCCAACCTCTAATTCTTATAACAATAACAACCAACATAACTTCCGGCCACAACAGCGAGCTATTGAATATACGACTCCGATTTATAACCAACCGTGGGACCCCCAGTCACAACATAGATTTTTTAACAAACCACCCTCTAGAAATATTAGGCAAAATTACCAACAACCGCAAATAGACTCCAACACTGTTTCAATGAGAACCGTTTCTAATAGAGTACACGCGATAGAAGAGGAAAAGGATAAACAGATAAAATTATTACAAGAGCGTATAGAATCATTAGAACAAAGACAGAATCATTTTTTAGAATTAGGCCCGAGCACAAGCAGACCTCCGGACCGGATATAAACAATTTAAATTCTAAACCGGATAAAGAAATAGATAACCAGGATAAACAAATAGAAATTCATGACTTGAACTTAAATAACGACTTACCAAATCTAATCGACGAAAAAAATGAAAAAAAAAAAAAAAAATTAATCCGCGACGAACATATAAAATCGGAAATAAAAGAAAGTTTTAAAAACTTAATTCGCGAAGAACATATAAAACCGGAAATAAAAGTAACTGTAGAGAATTCTGTAAACAAATTTAAGAATATGGAAGACGACGAAAATTTAAAATACCAAAAACTTAAAGAACTTAATAAAAATAAAGAAACAGTCCGAAATGAATATCGTAATTTAAATAAAACAATAAAATCCGTTAATAAGTCACGGGAAGGAAACGAAAAAAATATAATTAGTAAAACTAAAGAAACAGAAGACTTAAACTCAAATATCGTGAAAGAAACGAACAATTTAAAAGCTTCAAAAAATAGTTTAAAAATAACTGTTGAAAAATTAAATAATAATGTAACAAAATTTAATAAATTGAATCGGAAGACATTAAAAGAAATAATAGCTTCAATTTCCATAAAAAGTAGGCTGGATCACTGCGGCAATAAGTTAAAAAATTTTAAACCTCAACTAAATGTTGCTTTAGGCGAGAAAGCAGTACACAGCTTGTTTAAAAATAGAATAGTTAAAATCAGACAAAGTAAATCAAAAAATAATTTTCCACTTTGGATCGTACCAAAAAAGATGTATAAATATAGGAAAAAAAAAAACTAAGTAAAAATATTTAAATCGGATAATTTGTTGATTCTGGTAACTTCGAATTCAACATTAATACAATTGTTATTAATATTCATAATCATACCAATTATTAGTTTTCAATTTTATGTTTTAGAAGCATAGAGATTTAAACAATAGAATTAAAACGATTGTTTTCAATCTGATAACTCTCTTAACTATTATAATTTATATTCATACCAGTTTTTGTTAATACTTACATTTATTAGTATCATCATTAATTATTAATAATACGTTTTAACTATTTCTATAAAATTCTAAATATCTTATATTCATTTAGATTTCAAAGTTTAGTTTTATGTTGCTTCTCATTACGATGTTTCGTTTATAATTAATATTAATAGATACGTAATTCTGAAAAGAGCAATGGATTTATAACAAATCAAAAATCATCATTTAATTTTAATAATAACTTAATAATAATAATTAATTAATAATTTAATAATAATGATTTAGTTGATAATAATTATTTGTATGTTAATGTTAATTAGTCTTTTGAAGAATATATTTATATGATTATTACTCCATAATAATCTTAACCTTCAGATATGTTTATCGTGTTGAACACGTTTGGATTAAACTGTTGTATTCGTTCTATTTTTAAGCTTCTATTATGCTTGCTATTTAAACAACTACATCGTATCGACGAAACTAAAAGAATCTGTAAATTAAAATTATTATTTTACTTTATTATTCTGACAATTCAATTTAAACAAAACGAGGTATGATCATTTTATTTAATGTCCTGTTAATCACTAGAATCGAAATATTAAATATAAAACTAAAGGGATAAATAATTTCACAGTTTTAAGTTTAAAGTTAAATTATGCATTTTAATCATCTTCGTGATTAAGTATTTTTATTTTTGGTTAAAAAGTTAATAAATTTACATTACGCCTCGATCTTGATTTCTTGCTTATTTTTGTTTTTAAGAAGTTGAATATAATTGTTATAAACATTTTTTATGCATTTATAAAATGAAGTTAGCATCACAGATATTATATGATTTAAATGGTTTACACATCAAAAATTTAAAATAGACTTATCAGAATAATTTGGTTAATATTCATTCAAACCTTAGAAAAAATATCATTTTATTAGTTTTATAGTCAGACAGAATTTAAATTAATGATTGATATTTTTAATTATAATAATGCACTGACTAACTATATGACATACTTTCCCACACCTCTACAAATATCATAAGGACCAACAATTATTACATAAACTAATTAGATCTAAAATAAATGACGAAAAAGAGACAAGGACAGAAAAATTAAATAAAAATAGAGAAGACCCTTTAGATATTCAGAAACAATTAGGGGATACAGAATATTTGAAAAATACCCAAGCGAAAATAAAAAGTAGAGACAAATTTAAAAAAGTAAATGTAGTAGTAAAAGACAAAAGACCAATTAAAACTCATATCGACAATATTAAAAGGCCCAATAGGAAAAAAAACGGAAAAAGAAACAATCTATTTCGGACGACGATAATGAATCCATTCGCGTGAATATTTCGGATGTCTCGGATAATTACGATTCAGACAGTGGTTCTGATTAAAAATATTTAATTTTATTTAAACAATATAAAAATGTTTTAAAAATCTTTTATTTTAAATATAATAAATGCAATGGTATTAGGAGTAATATTTATGTTATATTGAAGGAATTATCTGTATTAAATTGACAATGCTGTAGTTATTTTAATAAAGTCGGACTTTTGTATTTTGTTGTAAAATATTATATTCAATGTTAATAATGTAAAAGATCATTCAAATTATTATTTTATTTCACAGTAATATTCTGTCCGATTTATTTTGTAATTAATATCTTGAAATCACTATCATAAAGGATACTATTATTTTGTCTTGAAATATTATTTTGATTGATCATTGAAAAGTGTGTATTTTATTTTGAAATTATTATTAATTGTAATTATTGTAAAGGAGTGTTTGAATTATTATTTTGATTTAAAATATTATTATTTTAATTGAGTAATTTTGAAGCTAAAAGTATTATTTGCAATAGAGGAAACTAATTCAAAGGCTCTTATTTTATTTGTCCTTTTGTTTAAATAATGTATAGATATGAATTGTTTAGTACTAAGAAATATCCTGTTATCTTTTAGTTATAAGGAAAATTGTACTTTAGCATGTAAGGAATTTTGTAATGTATAAACATTTATAGTTTAAGCTTATTGTTAATATTAAGAGATGGGCAAGGTTTAATCCTTTTATTTTGCAAGTGTACAGATCCTGACTTCATAAACAGGAAGTTCAAAGTCTAATCCTTTTGTTTATAGGAAGCTGATAGTTGTATTTCAGTACAGAGTTTAATCTTTTTATTTAAAACTATAGTACAAATCCTAAACTTAGTACACAAGTTATAATCCTTTTATTTTTGTATAAACTTAAATTATAAGGTCCAATCCCTTTTGTTTATAGAATATTATCTATTGCAATGTTATGACTTAGTGTAAAAGGTATTGAGAAATGTATAAGGTCCAAACCTTTTATTTTTATTGTATAGAATCTTACCTATTTACACTAAGATATTTGTTCCATCGGAGACCTCGGAACTTGGGGGGGGGAGAAGTTATAGAAACCCAATGGTATTAAGGAATAATAAATAAATGTACACTATCCCCTCTCCTAGATAATTGTATAAAAGGGGCACCCCCACCTTCCTCGGGGACACTCTGCCTCTACCCGTTATGATGTCAGTTTGTTCCACGAAGTTTTGTAATAGGCTTTAAGTTTGTGCTTTTTCTTGTATAATGTATGTACTTCAATAAAATCTCTTTTTAAAAACTCAGTCCCGTGAACCTTTTATTTAGCTATATATTTCATGAGGTGCTGAATTGAATGCAATCATAATCAGCTTGACCAGGTGATCAGAAAGGGTCAAAATGTAAGAACAAAAAGTAAAAAAAAAAAATATAAAGCAAGTTTAGAGTATATTTATATGCAATCTAAGCTGCTGAATATAATATAACTATAACCAGAGCAATCTGATCATCCGAATTGAGCCATGTTTTCAGTTTAAAAATTTTAAAAATCAAGTTTGTTATTATTTTATATCTTTTTTTAGGTGCTAAATTGAATGAAATTTACTATATACCTCTATTAGAGACCTAAGATTCCATTAATTAGGTTAAAATTCATTATTAAGTTATATTTGGAAATAAATTAATTTTTGAAAATTTTTTAATATAATTTGATGTTTAATGTTACGCAATAAGTTTTACTAAGTAATTTCAGTTGAGCTCTATTGAATGGACTGGACAGTTATTTACAATTATCAATCTTATATAAACAAAGAAGTTTGATCTTCATATTTTTCAATATAATAAATAATGAACTAATGATAACAAAAAAAAATAATCATATGAAAAATAATAAAAAAGATTATATTCACTCGTTATATTAGGTAATATAAAAGCTGGCCAAGGACCGCTTCATGCGTCTGTTGCGCCGAGAATGAAATGAAATATTTGGTAAAAAAATAAAAGATAACTATAAAAGTAAAAAAAAAAAATATTTTGAATTGTTCCTTTTTTCTATAACAGTAATTGAGAATCTCTATCATTTAATGGGAACTTTTTTTTTATAATCCGGTCTTAAGTTACTCATTACGGGATCAGAAGTCACCATAAGATGAAAAACATCTTCATTTGTTGCTGTTAGAAAGAACTTTCAGGAATGATGTTCTCTGTAATGATCGAAAATGATTCCAGTGGTAGAATATCCTAGCCATTGATATAAAAGAATAAAATAAATAAATATGATAATCTTCATAAGAGAACTAAGGTATACAATAATTAAAACTCAGTGATACAAATAATAACCCCATAAATTGATCATCCCAAAACCCAAAACTTTTATTTTCAATTGATTTTTTGAAAGACCAAGTGAAATGAAGTTAGATTTACGAAACTGCTAACTTTAAAAATTCCTGGCAGTCAAGGTTGAGGCTAAATTTATAAAATAAAAATCGTCCATAAACCAGTAAACACCAATAGTGATAGGGGTCTTGTCGAGACGTCTGAGGAGCCTAATGAGGGAGTATTCTGCAACCTTCCGATTGACAGCTAACGGAGTTGCTTCTGGCTTAAGGGGCAGAGCGACGGAATATCGTCCCTCAAGGTTATGGATGTGAGTGGCAACGAAATGTCGCTCGGCATAGTCATCAAGAGGGTCTCGAGGAATGGGAGTTAGAATATTCTAAACTTCCCAAAACTTGTGGAGATCTTGGGCCATCTGACAAACGGAAATCAAAGAGGTGGTGAATTCATTCCGCGATGGGGTTTGGAGAGGACCTATGATGGTCCAACCAAAAATGGTGTTGACAGTGATAGGACGAATGGAGCTGCGAATAAACGGTTAAGGCAGTAATAATTGTGGGTATATGTCGGCACCTAAGAGAAGGTCAATCTTGTCAGATTGATAAAAGTCAGGATCGGCCAAATTCAAATGTTCAAAAGCGCGCGTAATTTCTGGAGTAAGGTTCTTGGGAGGCAAATGGTTAGCGATGTGAGGAACCACGGACGGGTTGGCGTAAATGTGCCTCTGAGAAAATGCAGAAAAAATGTCGCATGCAACTGTGCCCGGGGAGTTTGAAACGCGCCCACCTATACCCGAAACCGTAATGGGCATATCACGTATTTTTTGACCCAATTGGTCAAAAAGCCGTTGGGAAATAAAGGAAAGTTGCGACCCCTAATCAATGACCCCTCTGACAGGAACGTAACCTAAGTGATTATCAAAAATACGTGCACGAATGGTGCCTAGCAGTGAAGTCACGTGATTGGCGGAGGTACTACAACTATGACATAGTGAAGAATCAGCTGGTGATTGACCAGCGGAAGAGGATGCTAGTTCACTCGAAGTTTAATCTGATCTAAGGTTGTTTAATTTGATGCGCGATTAGGAGCGGAATTCAAATGCACATTTGAATTTACAACTTTGGAAGGATGCAGAAGTGTGTGATGTTCACGGGAATTGCATTTACGACAGGAAAACTTGGAATTGCAATTACTTTTTAAGTGCGGACCTAGGCAACTGAAACACCGTTTATGTTTCTTCAGGATTTCAATTTTTTTATTTCGAGTGAGGGATAAAAACTCGAAACAGGAAGACAAAGAATGCGGTTTACGAAAAGCAATACATTTAAAATTAGAAGAATTAGAAGGTGCCGCCCGAGTTCTATCTGATTGTGGTGAAGGAACAGGACTAGTGTTGACAATTAATGAATTAACTCTAGGGCTTCTATTTTGATTGCTGGGGGAAGAAATTATCTCCAGCGTTTTAATTTGCTTGGTAACGAAATTTAGCAAGTCATCAAACAAAGGGACCGATTTAGCAGAATTTTGATCTTCGAAAGCTTTTGGGAGTCCAGGTTGTTTAATGAGAGGGTTAACAAAATAAATTTTGCTAAATCATCGATAGGTAGCGCCTTGATAGCTTGCACCGAATTTTGATGTATTTCTAAGAAATTTTTTAAATTAACTAAAGAATTTGAACTGATAGGTTTAAAATGCAAGATTTTGTTCAAATATGCCTGTGCTATTTTTCTGGGATTTTGGTACCTGGAAATTAGTGCTGAAAAGGCAAGCTGGTAATTTTCAGTTGTAAGTTGAACATTGGAAATGACTGAAAAGGCACTCTCGCTTAAATTGGACCTCAGAAAATGAAAACGCTGTATCGGGCTCAGAGACGGGTTGTTGTGAACTAGGGACGAGAAAAGCTAGAAAAATTCAGGCCACTGTTCTATATCGCCTGAGAAAGTTGGCAAATTAATTGGCGGTAATGAGAAACCACCCTGAGACAATTGACTAGGGCTGGCAACAGGTGGGGAGGTTATAATGGGCTATTCTTTTTTCAATTAAAAGAATTTAGGTTTAATTTTGCGTAATATATCATTAAAGGCTATAGCCGGGGATTGGGTATCTACTTGATTCTGTTTTGTTAGGATAACATTTAGGTCATTGATATACCGTTTCAAACTTAGCTTGAAGGGAGGGTAAATCCTCGTAAAGAGCCTGAACAGAAAAAAATATCCTCAACAGAAGAAGCTTTTATTTGGGCCCAACTGCTAGTTATATCAGCAAACACCGTTTCCCTCTTTGCCAATAGTTGTGCTTGAACAATGATATTTTTGTCTTCTACAGGCATTGTGAAAAATACAGAATATACAAACACAGAAATAAAAGGAAATTATAATATATAAGGCATAGAAAAGGAAAGGAGAAAAAGTTTGCAAAATTGATTACACTAATTATTACGTAAATGTAACCGACGCTTGAATAAAACAAAATGGCGAGGGTTGGTACGAGATGAAGTAACAAGTACGTCACTAGAGAAATGGTAGAGAAGTGTGACGTCAGATCACAGCTGACGATACGAAATAGAAAAAATGGCCGACTTTAGCGTCGGTTTTAAATATGTAATTACTAGAAATTATGAAACTTGAACACAAAATGAGCAAAACTTTGCAATTTATGGAAATTAAAATGTAAAAATCTGTAATATAAATGAAACACGGAAATGAGTGGATGATTAATCGCCCCAAAACCGCGAAAACACCCGTTTTAATGTAGCACAATATACGGCCCGGTCGGACCAAAATGTTTAGGAAAGCTAATGATATTTCCGACGCGACTCCGCAAAATTCTCACCGGCCTCTAGAAAATGGACTGTAATTAAAAGTATAAAAGCGAGTGCTCGCAGTCTTGGGGAAATCTTAATCAGAAGGTAATCTAACCAATTATTACAGTAAAAACCACTCACCTGGCTGAAGCGGCGGACGTAGTTCCGAGTCTTGGAGGCCTCCAAAAGAGTCTCGGGCAGGCGAACGATTCTCGCAGGCTGTAAAACTTGATCAGGATATCCTCCTCTTAAATCACCATTCATTAATGGGAATATTAAGTCTATATTAAATGTCATAGGAAACAAAAAAAACACTTTAAGAAAGAAAAAACTTTGGGAAAGCTAAATTAGCCTTGGACATGAAAAACGCAGGAAGACCATAGGGTCTTGATCAAAGATAATGTGCATACAGGAAAGCAGACAGCAGAAGGGTGAGGTATATTCATGTAGGGATTAAGGCAGATAAGGGCAGTTATCTAGTAATTTTATAGAGTGCGTGACTATGTACGGTCTATTACAGTTTTTCTCCTTTCCCCCCCTCAAAAAAGCGCCGATTGGCGCGAACAACATCTATGCATATATGTATATAAGTTAAAAGTACTTGAGTGAATTAAACAAAAAAAAGAAAAGGTTTTAAATAATAACGCAATAACTATTAGTTAAATAATACTGACTTTATTCTGCCTCAATACTGCTTATCTACTCTTGGTTGTTAGAGCTCGTTGTTGTTAGATAGGATTAAGTTACAATACCGTGTAGGCCCGTCACTTAACTCCTCCCCTCTCCAGTTTCCGTACACTATCGGAAACTTAAATACTCAAGACCAACAGAAGTATTAAAACTCAATCCTGTACACTCTAACATTCTAAAAAAGAAAAAGATTTAATACAACTATAATATACATATATACAGAAAAACAAACTGAAAATTGCAACCTAGACATTACACTTTATATTTTAAATAACAAACTAAATCTTTAGCATTGCTGAGCATACATACACTATAACTAGATTTCCTCCGACACTGCACATGACACAACTAGATAGGAACAGAAACTACAATAATAACAAAAACAAAATATACTCTCTGAAGAATGCAAAGGATAATAAAAAAAAAAAATGAAAATACATTACAATAAATCAAACTTATTAACTTATTAATTAATCTCCTCCATACGGGTTGGGGATGGCACTTCAGAGCCCGATACTCTCTCTGACTCTGACAATGAAATGAAATAATGAAAAAAATAATCTTTATTCTGGGACGTATTATCCCCTATGAATAACAAAATTGTGTCATAAAATAGTACAATGGTCTGGCATATATATTTTCATACAAAGGTATTTATATATGAGGAACAATAGACATGCAAATACAGTTAAGTAAATAATTGTCTAAATAACTTTAGTAAATAAGATAACATAAGAAGGATAAATGAAATAATACTAAAAAAAAAAAAAAAAAAAATTAAATAAATAACCCTGAGAAAATGAGAAAAGATATATACAGAGAATGAACTATGTCTATATGTACATTGGATGAAGAAAATATTTACAGAGATTATGATATATACTTATATACACTGCACTCATTCACTTATACACCTATACACACAACTATACACATATGAATTGTCGATAGATAAAATTTCTTTGTTTAGGAAAAACATTTAAAGTAAAAAATAAAAAAATAAAAATAAAAATAAGAAAAAAGAATTTTATAAAAAAATAAATAAAATGATTATTTACCAATGTGGAACAAATAAAAGATTATTATTATATGAAAGAAAATTTATGAGTCAATTCACCGGTATCAAATTTATTCGATTTGATCATATTTAATAATAATTACTGTTCATATTGACTGGCATCTGACTGTGATAAGAGGAGATATTGGAAAAAGAGTGTTTTAAATGAGCTTAAGGAAGGGGCATGTCTTATTTCAGGAGGGAGGGTGTTCCAGAGGGTAGTGGATCGGGCTAGGAAGGAATGCTGGTATAATGTTGTTCTATGGAAAGGCAAGTATAGGTCAGAGGAACGTGATCTTGTTGTGAATCGGGAGTAGAAGGAAGACTTAAATTTCAACAGATTATAAATGTAGGATGGGCGATGGTGATAAATGACTTGATAAAGGAATGAACCTAGGAAGTATGATTTGCGGGTGGGTGGGTAGAGCCACAGGTGTGAGACATGGGAACGCCTCGGGGTTCCAAAAACAAATCGAACGAAGCAATTCATAATTCATTGTAACCTCTCTTGAAGACCCAGAGAGAAACCCCCAAACACCACGCAGCCATAGTCGAAGAGAGGAAAGATGAGCGAGGAAACTAAGAGTTTGCGAATGGCTTGAGGAGGAAATGACGGGAACAATTAAATAGTTTCAGGGTTCCTATTGAATTTCAGGATATTTGGGCAATTTGAGGCTTCCAGGAAAGGTTTTAGTCGAAGATGATTCCTAAATTTTTGACGGAGGAGCAAAAGGTAATGAATGGGTTGATTACTTAGATTTAGAGAGCGATAATAGGAGGTGACTTGAGCCGATTACTATCGCCTGGGTTTTATTAGCGTTTAACTTTAAATTATTCAAATTGGCCCAGGTACAGATTCTGTCAAGGTCATCCTAAATCTTGGAGAAATCATCAAGGATTTCGGCAGGGGAAAAGGATAAATATATTTGACAGTCATCTGCATAAAGGTGGTGGGAGCAGTGTAGAATTGATTGATGCAGATCGTTAATGTAGAAATTAAAGAGAAGAGTTGATATGCTAGAGCCCTGATATAAACACCAGAGGAAAGAGGTAGGAAGTCTGACAAGGGTTGGTTAGGGATTGATACTGCTTGGGTACGGTTGGAGAGGAAAGAATTGAACCACTGGATAGAGCTGTTAGAAAAGTTTAAAGATTTTAGTTTTGGAAATAGGATAGAATGGTCAATGAAATAAAAAAGCCTTGGAAAAATCGAGGAGTATAAGGACGGTTAGTTTTTTTCGTCTATTGCGGCATGGATATCACTGGTGATTTTGATTAGTGCGGATTGGGTAGAATAACCAGGACGTAAACCAGATTGAAGGGGATCGAGTAGAAGGAAATTTTCCAGGAAGCTGGATAATTGGGATTGCACCAAACGCTCTAATGGTTTTGAGAGGTTTGAAAGGATAGAGATCGGACGAAAGTCTGCAGGACAGGTAGGGTTGGAATTTTTATTGATAGGATGAACAATGGCTTTTTTCCAGGAGGTAGGAAATACGGACTTTTGAAGGGAGAAAGTATAAATGAATAGAAGGATCGGCGTAAGTTCTGGGAGGCATAATTTTATAAGTTTACTTGGGATACCATCTGGACCAAGGGAGTTGGTATGGGATTTCATGACTGAGGAAATGATATCAGAAGGGGTAATGTAGGAAAAATAAAAATTATTTGCATTGAATGGTGTTTCGGGTAAGATACTGGCTGAGTGGAAGGGGGGAGTGGTTAGAGATGGCGATACAAAATAGGTGTTTTAAGTCGTTCGGTGAAACTGGGAAGTTGGTCGAGGTTGAAGATCCGGAGGGATTATAGAGGAAAAGTTTGCAAAGGGGCTGCCATTTTGGCCATTTTGGGCTGCCACAATGTGATCCGCCATTTTCTCATCCTCACTGTCTTACTATTATCTCTGCACGGTCCTTGTATCTCGAATAACACCTCGAACGGTGAGAATCCCGTTACTGAGTGAATCGAGTGATTGTAGGCCATAACCGCTCGACCTGATCTAACTGATAAACCCGGAGATGGCCACTAAGGGTACCGTGCAACCGCTCAACCCCTCCTCTGCCCTTAGGGTGTCCTGGAGTATTGAAATGCCATGCAACCTCTAACCTCTTCATCTCCTCGTTAACCACGGTATTCTCGAATTCCCTTCCTCGGCCGGATGTGATTCTCTCCGGTACACCATAGAACAAGAACCACGCCCGTAACGCTTCCACGATTGTTTCAGCTGTTTTCGCCGATATCTGATACGCCATGTCCACTTTACTGAACACATTCAGTACGGTCACCCACATAAAACCCTCCAGGCAAACGTATCGACTTGTAGATCACGAAGAGGCCCATCACCTGTAAGTGTCTCCTCTTGAGTCACTCTAGGAGGGTGTCGATCATACTTTGTTACCAAACACACCTCGCATGATCCGACCACGTCTTTTATTGTGCGCTTCATCCCTGGCCAGAAATATTTTTTACGTAGCGCCTGAAAAGTTTCATTCGTCCCTCGATGATTCGTTTTTCCTTGGTGGTATGAAAGGGTCAACTCGGCTTGGCGTTCCACCTCCCTGACCGACTCCACTATCAACGAGCAACGAATAAATTCCCGGTCCATGATTTGTTCAGATTTCCAGATTCGCTTTATCTTCTCCCAGATAGTAGCGTTAGCTACATAGAGATGATGGGTTTTTCCCGGTTCCGACGCGTCTATTAACGCTTTGCAAATTAAATCTGACCGAATTCCCGGCTACGATGAAATGACCACTATCTTTGAAACCCAATGACAGAGATGTGAGACCGACATTATCCCTGACGTCTAGGTTTTCCATATTATCTGTCTCCTCTTGTCGTTCACTATCTCCTCTACTACCTTCATCTCCGCTGACTTTTCACCCTGGGAACTTCCCCCCTCCGAAGACCCTCCATACCTATCTGCGTCCGTTACCCTGTCTCTTTCCCTATCTGGCGACCATCCCTGGAGAAATAGTCCAGTATTCCGTGTATTGGCTTAGTATCTCTTTCCATCTTGAAACCCTTGCGGACGATTCTTTCATCCTTCCCACCCACTGGAGTGGTCTATGGTCCGTCTGCACCCTAAACCGCCTACCAAACAGATAAGGTCGAAAGTGATCTATTGCCCAAACTATCCCCAGCAATTCACGCTCTAGAGTACTATATCGCGTTTCTGCCTCCGTAAGTCCCCTACTTGCATACGCTACTGGGCGATCTCCTTCCGATTCCTCTTGGGACAGAACCGCATCCACCGTGTATTCGCTGGCATCCGTTGTAATTGTGAAAGGACGCTTGAAGTCCGGGAATGCAAGTATGGGTTCCTGCTTCAATTGTGCCATGCCGCCGAATATTGTCCTCCATAATCGGAGTAACAACTATTTTAGCACCCTTTGTCAACAGGTTGTTGATAGGAACCAAATATTTGGCCATGTCCGGTACAAACCTCCGGTAATAATTTAAAGCCCCCGATAGTCTTCGAATTCCTTTTACATCCCGGTGTTGAATGGTATCACATTTACACATTTTTTGGAGAACGACTTTTCTAATTATTTAGATGACATTCTCCTACAATAGCGGATTGAAATGTGGTTCCAACTCGATGGATCTCCAGCTCCTTATAGCAGAGTTGCTCGAGCTTGGCTGGATATAAATTATCCACAACGATGGATTGAACGGGGAGTAGTACCTTGGCCACCCAGATCACCTGATATGACACCCATGGTTTTCTTCGTATGGGGAACCTTGAAGCAGAAAGTTTATTCGGTGTCAATCAGCTAAAGAGAGCAATTGAGAGACAGAATCATAGATGATGTGCACCACATATCATCAGAATAATGTTTAGCTGCAATTTATCAGGTGAGTGCTAGATGTAATGCTTGTATTGGTGCAAGAGAACAACGTTTTGAGCAATGCTTACATTAAAAAGAATATAACACAAATATAAATGTAAATAAATAAGTATAAAAATGAAAAGTTGTTTTGTTTCTTTTTTGCGATTTTCTCTAAAACTAAGCAAAAATGAGCAAATCTCTAAAGGAATTTTTGTCTTAGGTTTTCGGTCCCCTATAAGTCCCTGAAGTTTTGCCATTTAAATTCGGGAGACCCTGTATATATAGGTTTACGTATGAAAATACGAAGTAATCCGAAGAAAATGCTTTCCGCTTTCCGCTTTCAGGACAGCGACTGGCAAGGCACTGGCTTTGCCTTGGTGGGGGTACTGCTAGGTAAGATGACCACAGTAGACACCAGTCTCATGCAACTTGAAAATACAATGGTCTTTAATAGAATTTATAAACAAGCTGTTTACCCACGTACGTTTACTTTACTTTAGTACCCTGTAATAAAAAGAGGTTTAAATAATTTGTTCTCCTTGATTTTCACATGTTATGATATTTTATCATAAAACACTGGTTAAAAGCACACTTTACACAGATAGATCTACCGTGCTACATTTCGATACTGGCGTGTACGCAGAACTTGGCAACACGTTAGGCCTATTTTTTTTATGTTGCGAATGAAAATAGGGGGAGGTTTTGTGGATGTGAAACAGATGTCAATCTCATATCTTCTGTAGGAGTGTTACTAAGTACCTGGAAAGGATTCGTTTACGTCTTAGGCTAATGTCTCAGGCATTTTTCGTTCATTGGTGATGTATTCGGTTTTAATCTTTCATCGACGGGGCAATCTGTTGTCATAACTAATTTTGCAATGATTTTATATTTTAAGGTTTTTGTTAAATAAAGATATTATTGGTTCTTATCTGAAAATTTTAAAAACGATCGTTTAATAAAAAAAAAAAATTAAACGATTAAATTAATAATAAAAAATTATAATGAAATTAATGGCTTGAGGTTCAGCTAGACTTGAGGTGAAGCTTTGAATTCTCGGCCTATGCCTACTGTTCAGCTTGCCATAATCAATAATACTGGCGCCTATATGTCCCACAACAATCATGAGTCTCTATTGTAAACAAATTTTTTTTTTTTTTAATTTTTTGTTTAGTTTTTTTTAGAGGCCATATTTATATAGTATTGTTATTAATGTCATTCTTAAAACTTATTTTCATTATTGGATCAATAAATCACTCAATAAAGCTTTTTTTTAAAAACTCCAAACCGCGATCCTTTTATTTAGCTATATATATATTTGTTTAATGTTTCATATTCAATCGGTTTGATTACATACATACATACATACATATATGCTTCACTTTTAACTATTTATATTACGTAAGTACTATCTCTTGGTAATTCACTATTTGTTTCTGTTCATTAACTGTATCAAATTATCTTTTGTTGTAGTCTATTTTGTGTATTTTTTTTTTCATACCTTTTTCTTTATTTTCACCTATTTCTAATTGAATTTCTATTCATTTCCTGTTATATCTTTTCCATTCTTTCAGTAATCTTGATTTCAATACAATTAGTTTCTTTACTGAACCCCGCAATTATCTACTTTTTTTTATATTTCTACAGGAAACTATATTAATGCGCATCAATATAAACAAAAATAAGGAACAAAACATCTTAAGCACAAGATATAGTTAAATATAAACCTTCCTTCTAACATTTTGGCAAATTTTCATGTTTTAATATAAAAATGTTTTGTATCAGTCTTGCTCTAATATTGTTTTACTGTGGATATATAGGATATATTTATAATTGTTATTTTGATTGTTTTAGTCCGCCGAAGAAAGAAAGAAACGCAGAGAATCGGCCCTACGACAGCATGCATTTTATCAACTCAGAGTACAACTACACAGGGGGAAGAATCTCATCGCAAAGGACAAGGGTGGTAAGTTGTTTAAACTTTCTCTCTCTCTCTCTCTCTCTCTCTCTCTCTCTCTCTCTCTCTCTCTCTCTCTCTCTCTCTCTCTCTCTCTCTCTCTCTCTCTCTCTCTCTCTCTCTCTCTCTCTCTCTCTCTCTCTCTCTCTCTCTCTCTCTCTCTCTCTCTCTCTCTCTCTCTCTCTCTCTCTCTCTCTCTCTCTCTCTCTCTCTCTCTCTCTCTCTCTCTCTCTCTCTCTCTCTCTCTCTCTCTCTCTCTCTCTCTCTCTCTCTCTCTCTCTCTCTCTCTCTCTCTCTCTCTCTCTCTCTCTCTCTCTCAACACATATGCACAATTAATACCAAACTGTTGAGAAAAAAACATCCTCGGGAAACTCAAAGCAGTAAAACATATAAAGTTTATTGTCTCTTTCTCTGTCTGTCTGTCTCTCTCTCTCTCTCTCTCTCTCTCTCCATTTATGTTGTTGTTCTTGGGCGCTACAGTCCTTGCAGGACCTGGGCCTCTGCCACCATCCTTCTCCATTCCTCTCGGTCCTTCGCCAGGTTTCTCCAATTCCGTATCCCTAGCTTCCGCAAATCCTCCTCCAGGTCATCGATCCACCTGCGCCTGGGTCTGCCTCTCTTCCTTTTTCCTCCTGGCGTGCCATCAAACATTTTCTTTGGTAGCCTGTTGGGTTCCATTCTTTCGACGTGTCCCAACCATCTAAACCTGCATTTGGAAGCGTTAACGTAACTTCGCGGCAGTTCTATCTTATTTCAGGTACAGAACAGCGAGACCTCTTTCCATTGGCATGAGAAAATTGGGAGCTGAGTATTAGTACATCAGCAGATCTTCAAGTCTTTAGGAGCGCTTTGGTATTCCAATACCTTGACCAAAAGGACCTTCAACCTCTTGCTAAAGAATCGACGGGAAGGAGCTAAAGGGAGCGTCATCAAGAAGACATCGAAGACAACGTTGTATCAAGAAAAAGTATAATTAATTTAATTTTTATTTTTATTTTAAGTAATTTTGTAATTTAAATATAAGTTAGTAATAAGTATAATAATTTAAATATTAATTAGCATTTATCTTTATGAATGGTTTGGAAGAAAAATTAAGTAACTTAAAAATAACAGGTTCAACGTTAGTTAAAAAAAAGAAAGTAATATGGCTCTAGAAATTAAAAATCATGATTTAGCATTAATCCCGGAATATGACGGAAATCCGTTACAACTAGTTGATTTTATTAGAAATAGCGAATTTTTATATAATTTATACTGTAAAGATGATAATACCCATAAAAATACAAACCAAGCCAAATTAGTTTTAACAATCTTAAACAAATTAACAGGGAAAGCTAAAGTCGCCGTATATGACAAGGAATTTAATACAGTAAAAGAAATAATAAAATTCTTAAAGAAAAAGTACCAAGACACGAGAACTAGAGAACAATTAATTTCGGAAATTTTAAATACGCGGACTTACCATAATGAAAACCCACTCGATTTCTTGGAACGACAGGGCCAAAAAAGATGCGATTTATATGCGCGAATTTACTCCGACAATGAGATATTAGATAAACAGGACGAAATGTATAGGTATGACAAACAGATATCCCAACACGCAGTACATAGTTTACACCCAGCACTAACGGACTTCATTTACCATATAAAATTCGATTCGTTAGAAGATTTAGAAGAAATACTAAGAAACAGCGCGGCTCACATCGTACATAGAATTTATGGCGATAAAAAACACCAAAAAAAACCTAGTTCAAAATAGTTACAAAAAGAAAAATTTTGAAAATAATTACAAAAATAAAGAGTACCGACCAAATTTTAACAACCACTATGATTATCAAAATTACCGACCCCATCAGTACCACCGCGAGCAATATACGTCGTATAATAATCCCCAACATTACCGACAGCAACAGTATCAGTATGAGCAAGGTCCAACCTCTAATTCTTATAACAATAACAACCAACATAACTTCCGGCCACAACAGCGAGCTATTGAATATACGACTCCGATTTATAATCAACCGTGGGACCCCCAGTCGCAACATAAATTTTTTAACAAACCACCATCCAGAAATATTAGGCAAAATTACCAACAACCGCAAATAGATTCTAACACCGTTTCGATGAGAACTGTTTCTAATAGGGTACATACAATTGAAGAAGAAAAAAAAAGACGAAAAAAATTAAATTATTGTTAGAGCGGATTGAATCTTTGGAGAAAAGACAGGATCATTTTTTAGAATTAGGCCCGAGCACAAGCAGACCTCCGGACCGGATATAAACAATTTAAATTCTAAACCAGATAAACAAATAGATAACCAGGATAAACAAATAGAAATTCATGACTTGAACTTAAACAACGACTTACCAAAGCAAATCGACGAACAAAATGGAAAAAAACAATTACTCCGCGACGAACATATAAAATCGGAAATAAAAGAAAGTGTTAAAAACTTAATTCGCGAAGAATATATAAAACCGGAAATAAAAGAAACTGTAGAAAATTCTGTAAACAATATTAAGAGTGTGGAAGAAGCGTATAATTTAAAACCTGAAATAAAAGAAAGTGTAGAAAATTCTGTAAACAAATTTAAGAATATGGAAGACGACGAAAATTTAAAATACCAAAAACTTAAAGAACTTAATAAAAATAAAGAAACAGTCCGAAATGAAAATCGTAATTTAAATAAAACAATAAAAACCGTTAATAAGTCACGGGAAGGAAAAGAAAAACATATAATTAGTAAAATCAAAGAAACGGAAGATTTAAATTCGAATTTAGTGAAAGAAACAAACAATTTAAAAACTTCAAAAAATAGTTTAAAAGTAACTGTTGAAAAATTAAATAATAATGTAACAAAATTTAACGAATTAAACCAAAAGACCTTTAAAGAAGTAATGGCTTCTATTTCCATAGAAAGTGGGCATGTTCACTGCCACAATAAGTTAAAAAATCTTAAAGCTCAACTAAATGTTGATTTAGGCGAGGAAGCAGTACAAAATTTGTTTAAAAAGGGAATGGTTAAAATCAGACCAAATAAATCAAAAAATAATTTTCCACTTTGGATCGTACCAAAAAAGATGTATAAATATAGGAAAAAAAAAAATTAAAATTATTTAATTCGGATAAATTGTTGATTCTGGTAAATTCGAATTCAACATCAATACCATTTTTACTAATATTCATAATCATACCAATTATTAGTTTTCAATTTTATGTTTTAGAAGCATAGAGATTTAAACAATTAAAACGATTGTTTTTCAATCTGATAACTCTCTTAACTATTATAATTTATATTCATACCAGTGTTTGCCTGTACTTAAATTTATTAATTTTATCATTAATTATTAATAATACGTTTTAACTATTTCTGTAAAATTATAACTTTCTTATTTACATTTAGATTGCAAAATTTAGTTTTATGTTGCTTCTCATTACGATGTTTCGTTTATAATTAATATTAATAGATACGTAATTCTGAAAAGAGCAATGGATTTCTAACAAATCAAAAATCATTATTTAATTTTAATAATAACTTAATAATAATAATTAATTAATAATTTAATAATAATGATTTAGTTGATAATAATTATTTGTATGTTAGTGTTAATTAGCCATTCGAAGAATATACGATTATTACTCCGATAATAATGTTAACTTTCATATATGCGTTACTAAATAAGTTAAATAAATTAGGATTAAACTGTTGTATTCGTTCTATTTTTAAGCTTCTATTATGCTTGCTGTTTAAACAATTACATTTTATCAACGAAACTAAAAGAATCTGTAAATTAAAATTATTATTTTACTTTATTATTCTAACAAATCAACTTAAACAAACGAGGTATGATCATTTTATTTAATGTCCTGTTAATCACTAGAATCGAAATATTAAATATAAAGCTAAAGGGATAAACAATTTCACAGTTTTAAGTTTAAAGTTAAATTATGCATTTTAATCATCTTCGTGATTAAGTATTGTTATTTTTGGTTAAAAAGTTAATAAGTTTACATTACGTCTCGATCTTTATTTCTTGCTTATTTTTGTTTATAGGAAGTTGATAATTGTAACTTTTTGTTTTCAAATGTTCAAATTCTAATTTAGTAAACAAGGTCTAATCCTTCTATGCTTGTATAAACTTAGAGAATAAGGTCCAATCCCTTTTGTTTATAGAATGTTATCTATTGCAATGTTATGACTTAGTGTAAAAGGTATTGAGACATGTATAAGGTCCAAACCTTTTATTTTTATTGTATAGAATCTTACCTATTTACACTAAGATATTTGTTCCATCGGAGACCTCGGAACTTGGGGGGGGGGGAGAAGTTATAGAAACCCAATGGTATTAAGGGATAATAAATAAATGTACACTATCCCCTCTCCTAGATAATTGTATAAAAGGGGCACCCCCACCTTCGCCCGGTGACACTCTGCTTCTACACGTTGTGATGCCAGTTTGTTCAACACGAAGTCCTTGTATTAGGCAATGAATTGTGCTTTTTCTTGTATAATGTATGTCTGTCAATAAAAACGCTCTTTTTAAAAACTCAGTCCCGCGAACCTTTTATTTAGCTATATATATATATATATATATATATATATATATATATATATATATATATATATATATATATATATATATATATATATATATAAGATAACTATCCTTATATAGACAGAGAGAGAGAGAGAGAGAGAGAGACAGACATACAGAGAAAGAGACTATAAACTTTATATGTTTTACTACTTTGAGTTTCCCGAGGATGTTTTTTTCTCAACAGTTTGGTATTAATTGTGCATAGGTGTTTATATTGAAACAATTCATGAAAAACTGCCTCGTTCAGGCAAAAGTTCCATGAAAAGTTACCAATGTTCAGAGTAGTAAATATTTTGTTAATGAATTGTCTTAAAGCTCTGAAATTTGCTCTTATAACTGTAGATATAAGCTACATTACTAAGTTATTATTAATGTATATATTGCTTACAATTAGATTATATGCTATAGAGAAAAAAATATATTAAAATATTATAAAAACTAAAAGCGAAACAAATGATTACAAAAAAAAAAAGAAGAAAATTTTCATACTTTTCTGCCACGGTATTGTTGCATGTGCACAATACAGCACAGCAGTGATTGCTGTGTTCTCTAATCATAAAACTGTATAATCTCTTCAGCCCTTTTTTTTTTAAGGTTCGAATTTTTAATGTGCAACTCTTCGCTCGTTTTGCTATAACAAAACGACCCAGAACACACCACGTGGAGGTGGTTGCACAGCGAGTTCCACCCAAAACCTGCCCAATCAACCATCTAATTGATGAGTGTTTAAAAAAGCCAATTATATTGAAAAATCATAAAACACGAAAAATATATACAATTAATAACTCATATGTATATATATATATATATATATATATATATATATATATATATATATATATATATATATATATATATATATATATACATATATATATCCCGACTGGGTCAGATCTTTTCTCTTCAAAAATAAAATAAATATATATATATATATATATATATATATATATATATATATATATATATATATATTATAATTATAATTATATCAAATAATAATTCTAATGAATTAAAACTCTTACTTTAACTTTTATCATTTCATTAAGAATACTTACTTAAATATAGGGCTGTAAACTTAGTTTTCCCTGCTGATTTTTAACGAAGCTGTTATTTTGAGGACTTCTGACGGGCTGGGTTTCAGAATGATTAGTTCAAAACGGTTTAGGTTTGATTCTAGCCATTTTCAGTTAAGAACAAGAATCTCCCCTCCTTTGTTAAGGATATCCTGTTAGGCTGCAATTTTTTCTTGGAAATTTGATTTAAAGTTTTGCTAATTTTTTTGGTCTCCGTTTGGAGGAATTTGGCTATCCTTTTATCAGGAATAGTCGATGATATTTATTCACATTGAACTTGAAATGATTGTCATCCTTGAGTTCCGTTGCATCTTTGGTTGCAAGAACGATATTTTAGCCACTGTTTTTCGGCTATACTAAAAATCTATTCCAGGTTGTTTAACTATTCATTAAGGGCATGTCGTTTATTATTCTGAGATTATACAATCGGAATCAAGCGAGGTGGCGTTAGGTGAACAATCTTTTTTAATTTTCAATTTATTTTCTGAAATTTATTTGTTTAATAATCTAATCTCCACTGCATGATGATATCGTAAACTTTGCCAGTTTCAGATCTTTTTTATCCGAACGTGTTTTAGGATTAAAGACATCGGCTTTGTTGAGAGACAACTATTGGTTTGTTTGTTCATTCAGTCTTCCTTTCTGTAAAGTGGTCTGTACCATCGTTCCCGCTCTATGCAGCATTTCTCACTTTATGTTGCACTGCATCGGGATGCCATTCCATTTTGTAGGGATAGGTTTGATTATAAGAGAGATATTAGATATGTTTCTCCAATTAGTGAATAGTTTATACCTTAGTGTTCTGCTCTACCTGCTTGCCTGCCTGCCTGAAACACAAAAATATGAATAACATTATTAATACCACGTCAAAGAAGAATTCTTTAATACGTTGGCACGTATTAAAGAATTCTTCTTTGATGTGGTGTTACTTTAAAATTATTAATTTTCAATAGATACATAATATATACCTAGACACAGAACTGTTACTTTGGTTTGACAACGAACTTAATCTGCTTTTAGTCTGAAAAATATTATAGCTAAATTTAAAGCGAAGCACCATCGAGGACATGTTGGCTCAACTTCATCTATATTTGTCATCCACTTTTCAAGATATCTGCTTTGTTCAGTGACAACTATTGGTTTATTGCTTCATTCAGTCTTCCTTTTTGGTTCAAGCGAGTTTGCTGGTCAGTATCATCATCTACACTATATACGGGCTTTAGATCATTCCACAGTTCCAATTTTACTTCATTCGAATGTCTTTTAGTTTTAGCCTTTCGATAGGCGCGCCTCCTAGACTGACAAGGACCGGTTTGCGTATACCACTTGCTTAATAAGCATACCTGCCTTTTTAATAACCATACCTATATTATGTACATGTTTAAATCTTGATTAGGAATATCAGCTTTCCAGGCAGGTGTAGTTTATTTGATTACCGCTAAATCCTGTACCCCTTGAACTAGGGTTGTGGGGGACAATATTTGCTTCAGTCAATATCTGCCCTGCAGTGTGAAAGAGTAAATTTTGCTTCCAATCCTTCTCAGTTCAGGTAATCGTCATTTTTCAAGAACCTTGTCTGTTTCAGAGACAGATATTCCACTTATAGTATGTTTGTAAATCCACTTATAGTATGCCTGTCAGACAGATATTCCAGCTAAACTTTTATTGAGTACCTGCCTACTAGTGAGGTGTTCCAATTTTGATATGTTTCAATGTCGGCCTGTCAGCACTAGGAGGATCATGGAGCTTGTTGAATCAAGGAACCATTCGTATGATGTTGATTCGGACGAGCCTTATATCCCTGGAGAGACGGAATTATTATCATCGGATGAATGTATGATTGTATCCAACGATGATGAGATAATAACTCTTCGGGTTATGTTTACTCAATCTGTTTTGCAACATCAAGACGCAGACCAAAGTAGTCAGCGATGAGAAAGATGTAAACAAAATGTTCTCAAGCAAGATAAATTGTTTTCAGTAGAACTCTAAGCCAATCAACTATTCAGACAACACGGGATGACGTTATAAAAGTTCGATTACATGAATTGGAGGGACCAGATTTTAAGTAGATATTGTGTTTTATACTTGTTGTTTGGGCAAATATTAAAATAAAATAACATTTTTAAAAAATATTTTAGTTGCGTTATCCTAAATTCCAATAAGGAATGCCTGAGAAAACGATCTACTTACGTCTGCCTCCCAGGCAGATCTTCCCACTAAGAGAGAAAAAATCATGTTCCCTCCTAAGTGTTCAAGGGAAGATGTATTAATTAATGGGTATAGATTACTTGCTATAGCTCACGAGTTTATTAATAAAAGAAAAATATAACATTTTTTTTTTATCAAACATCTTTTTGTTTTTGCAGCTGCTCAAGGAACCCAGGAAAAATACAAAATTAAATTAAAGAAACGATAAGATATACAAAACTACACCTAAAACTAGTTTTATCATAATCGTATATCAAGTTATAACACAATCTTTGCAGAATGTTTTTGAATGCTACAAAAAATAACCTGCTTACATACCTTGCACTTGAAACAGGTGATTCTCGTTTTTTTAATTTGTAAACATGGTCTACGATGTTTTTTAGGAGGCTCTCGAATTTGATATTCTCCTTCTTCTTGTTTCTCTTTATGCTTTTCCGCCAGCTTCACTTTTTTATAATATTATAATTATGATTTTATAATTTTTTTTTATTCGTAATGATTTTTGTTTGATCTTTATATCAAGTTTAAAGGTATCGGAGGTTCAGTTTTCTTTAAATATTTTAGCTCATCCTTATGAATGAAACTAAGTATGAACAATGCCAAAGTGTAAAATCATTATTTTTTCAAACGTGTTTTCATCATTAGTTTAGCGAAGTTGCATCAGGGATAATTTTGTTTTTGTTTCCGCTTTATTTTAAGTATTTTTTAATATTTCGGTCTTCCACTATTCAAATATCAACGTATTAGAAATGTTTCATCTGAATTCAATCTATTGTGTTCCTTCTCATGATAAGGTAACTGGCATTCGTTTTCTATGTAAAAAACAAGAACAAAGAATCATTATTTCAGGGTAGTTCTATAATTCTGTACTAATTGGTTCAGTATAGATTCTTGATTTGAAATCCAAGTCAGCGTGTCTAAAACACAAAAATGTGTATATTTTTAGTTATCTAATAAACTTTTTATCTAATAACTATGTAAATCGGATTTAAGTTGGCCCGGCTCCGTTTTAAATGTGATAATAGATTATTGTAATTTTATTATAATACATTTAAAGGTATTAAGAATATTATTATTTTAGGCTGCTTGCCAAGGTTGAAGAATTAATTAGATTTGGTTACTGTGTAAAAAATGTAAATTATCACCATTCGTTTCCGCAGTAAACATAACATTTATGAAATTATGCATTTTTGTACATTTTTAGCATGATTAATACTTTAAAATAAATATGCATTTTTTTTTAAATGTTGATTTAAATTTTCAATTCAAATTTAAATTTTAATATATTCCATTAATCCCTGTTGAACAGATCCGCTACCTTGGACTCCACTTGGACAAACGTCTTACTTGGAATCCACATACAAGACTAAAACGACAAGAAACTGCTCGTCGTTACAGACTACTTCAACATTTACTAGACAAACGATCAAAGCTCCTAATTAATTACAAAAGACTCATTTACATGACTGTGATTAGACCTATTTGGACGTACGGAGTTGAGCTTTGGGGCTCTACTAAACCATCCAATTCATCTCGTATCCAATCCTTACAATCCAAAATCCTTCGAAAAATCCTCAATGCTCCTTACTTTGTGACCAATAAACTTATCCATAAAGATCTTAATGTTCCTTATGTTGCTGATATAGCCCGCAGGAGATACCTATCCTTCCATAGTAAGCTCCATAACCACTCCAATCCACTAGTCTCCCAACTTGCTTCCCCACTCCATTCCCGATAATCCTCCGAGGCGTCTGAAAAGAAGATGGCCTAGAGACCTTATAGTGTAGATTTTTATTGAAGTGCTACTACTGAGTTGTTCTTCACAAGTTATATACATGCCATTGTATTCTCTATCAACGCATTTACTTGATGTATATGTTTTTGTACAGTTGTAAATATCAATAAACGAGAAAAAAAAAAAAAAAAAAAATTTTAATATACCCAATTACGAAATATTTCCTGATCCCGCAAAATCCAAATCAGAATTTTTTCAGTGGTTCGAAATTTTTAAATTAGGTGTTAGCTTGAGATGTCGATGAATAAAGTAACATGTCGGTCTGTATATAACGGCTATGGGTAGAATTTCAACATTGTGTTTAATTTTTCTATATACATAAATAAATTTTCAAGTTTGTGGGCAGGTCATGGTCTATCAGATTCATTGGCAGACGTGAATGAATAATGGTTTACATATAGGTATTGCCATTCCTTCCAGTTCGCCTTTCTTTTGTTCCCTTGTTACAGAAGTAGGATGTTTATTCTACGTGGATGTTCATTGTTTTTTTAGTTAGTCCATTCGTTGCTGACATTTTTGTGCAAATTTATTGGCTTCACGTATATGCTCCTGAAAAAAATAGATATATAATAAAATTTAATAATGCTTCTTAGTGATATAAATAATAATTTTCTCAATAATAATACAATGTGCAACTCTACACTCGTTTTGGAATGACAAAACGACCCAGAACTCACCACGTAGAGGTGGTTGCACACCGAGTTCCACCCAAACCCTGCCCAATCAACCATCTAATTGTTGAGTGTTTAAAAACGCCAATTATATTGAAAAATCTTTATTTGCTGTTGTTGTTATTTTACCAAAACATTTATTAAAAAATGCTTGAAGTTAAGATGAACATCAAATCAAATTATTTGCGTGTTGTTCCCAGCAGTCTGCCTGCATAAAACACGAAAAATATTTACAAATAATAACTCATATATATATATATATATATATATATATATATATATATATATATATATATATATATATATATATATATATATATACATAATTATAAATATATCAAATAACAATTCTAATAAATTAATAATTAATAATATATTAAAACTCTTACGTTAACTTTTATCATTTCATTAAGAATACTTACTTAAACATAGGGCTGTTAGTTTTCCCTGCTGATTTTTAACCAAGCTGTTATTTTGAGGACTTCTGACGGGCTGGGTTCAGAATGATAAGTTCAAAACGGTTTAGGTTTGATATAAATAATAATTTTCTCAATAATAATACAATGTGCAACCCTACGCTCGTTTTGTAATAACAAAACGACCCAGAACTCACCACGTGCAGTTGGTTGCTTCGAATTCTACCAAATTGAATCAATTACATTAATTCAAATCAATGTAATTGACATTACAATTAAAGTTTGTGTTAGTTTAATAATAATACTTAAATAAAATTAAAACTTCGAAGATTTTTTCTGGACTGTTTTTGATTATGATGATTACCTGATGTAGGTTTGAACAAATTTAATTATTAGACTTATTTTTGCCATATAATCTCCATGTCTGGTACAATTCACGTGAATGTATTGTAATTTTGTGGAATAAAGTCTTTTAGTTTTGCAGAGATCAACTTTGCTCAGAAAAACGTTATTGACTGTTTGCTACATTCTGAATTCCTCCTTCTTCTTTCTCTTCCTCCTTAGTGCCTTTCAGCGTGGAGGTGGCTCTGTCCAGGCAAACCAATCCTCCATATTCCGAGCCAGCACCCTCATGGCATTCCAATCTTTGCCTCTCTTCCCTCCCACCTTGTGGATGTAGTCCATCCATTGAGTTCTGGGTCTCCCTCTGGGACGTTTTCCTGGTTTCCTTCTGTTTTAAATGATTTGAATGGTCACTTATCACTACTAAACAGAAATATTTTAGTTTTTGAAAATAGAAAGTTTTTGAGGCATTGCATGAATTCAAGCATTGTTTTTCGAAAGCTATAGCTTATCTCTATAGCTTAGTGCTTGTCAAGGACTACTTAATTATTTTGTTTGTGAAAGTGAATAGTTAATCTGGGTTCGTTATCAATATCGTGTTTACTGTGAAATATTGGAGATTTTGGCTAGTCTGAATGTTGTTTCCTTCTTTAAGGAATCGGACTTGTGGAGTAAGATTTAATTTATTTAAAATTGCTCGCTTTCTGCCTTCAAGAAAACACACTCACAGTTAGTAATGTAATATGCTATAAGTACAGTAGTATAGTATAGTATAGTACTACTTACATATATTTAAAATTGAAAATTCGATTTATTGCTAGGTTGATCGGAATGATGGGTGGTTTTTAAATACCTTCGATACTATCAGATCTGTATTAATGAAAAAAGTAAATTTGTTTAGTTTTTAAACAAAAAAAATAATATATAATCATGTTTTAATTTTTATGATATTAAGAATTATTTATAAATATACTTAAAATTGGTAATTGTAGTTTTCTTCGGGTTTCATTCTATTTACTATTTTTCATGGTATTTTGTTAGTTCTAATCGTTTTAATTCAATACAGTGTATATTTATTACACTTTATTTTATTACTCATTGTTTTTTTTTACTTAGTTAGTCACGTTCGTGACTAGTTTAGAGAAATTTTATTGGTTTCTAATTTTAGTTCCCGAAAAAAATAGATGTATTTTAAAAATTTAGTGAATCTAATCAAAATAATTAGTAATGATTATTTTAATAAGAATATAAAGTGTTGCTCTTCGCTCGTTTTGCATAAACAAATCAACCCAGAACTCATCACATGTAGGTGTTTGCACGTCGAGTTCCACCTAACTCACCCCAAACAATATCAAATTGTTATGTTTCTTATTTATTAAGCAATATTTACAGATTTTGTACACACATTGGTCTCTTGGGTTTTGTTCTATTCCTATTTTAAATCAGACCTAGACTTAAGTTCTGCTCATTACCCAGTCCTGATACTAAACTAATTTATTAAAACTTATACTAGTGTTTCAATTAATTATTTTAATAATAATATACATACAGATTGCTATAATACAATCTGTTAGTCATTTAGTTATGTAGAGATTGGATAGGCTTAGGAAAAAGATATTGGTTGTTTGGTTTGGCTCCATTCTTTATTCATTTTTGGTTTAAATAAGTTACTCATATATAGGTTACTCATAGAGGGACTCAAGAAATTTCTCAGTTTCTGGTCCATTCCATCCAAATGCCTTCTCAGCTTTTGGACGATTTACAGAATTTGGATATTTGTTTCATTAGATGTAAATTTAAAAAAAATTCATTGAGATCGGACATCCTCAGTGAGAAACAATTTTTTAGTCATTCCGTCTTAATTTCTATCGTGAAACACTAAAATTCTTCAACATTGGTTTTGTTAAGGGGAATTTTATTAGCACGTGTCTTCCTTTTTTGTTCCTTTAAGTCTTATCTGAACTCACGCTTACCGTAAACGAACTTAGGACACTACCTCAGTTTCTGTTAAATTCGTTCAGCAGTGATTGGCTTTATTAGTGCCCACTATGAGTTTTAGCAATGTCATTCACATCTGATCTGTCGGCTTGTGATTCCTTCCAATTTAATTTGCTTTTCTTTTGTTCTTTATAAATATACGTGAGTGTTCCTGACAAAAATACATATATTTTAAAATTTAATAAATCTTATTAATAATATAAAAAATAATTATCTCAATAATAATACAATGTGCAACTCTTCGCTCGTTTTGAAATTGCAAAACAATCCATGTGAAGGTGGTTGCACTTTGAGTTATACATAGATCAATGCACAGCATAAAATAACATATAAACTGGGCGACATTTGTGTCGCCCAGTTCCATGACTTTGTCGCCCAGTGAACGTAGCCGGTGCCGGCAACTTAAATACAGTTTTTCAAAATAATAAAAAAAATGGTAAAAAGTTCAACTACACAGCTACAATTAAAAAAAAAAACCTTGATAACGACCAATGAGAGCTCAAATGTCAAGTTTTTTTTGGAATTGTAGCTGTAGAGGTGTACTTCTATCTTTATGAAATAGGCCCCTGGTGTCAATTTAAAAATGGGTTCATACGTCATAGAGTGGACCAAAGTAATTGTCAAAGGGCCTAGGATCATTAATTGAAGTAGGGATAATAATAATACTGACATAAAATACTTTATGTCAAATACCTTCTGATGAAGGTCTCAATAAATTTAATTATCTGATTTATTTTTACTATAGATAGAACCTCCGTGTTAGGTTTCATGTGAATATATTTTAGTTCTGTAGAAGTAGATATTTTAGTTTTATAAATATCTGCCTTGCACATTCAAAAGTCATTCGCTGTTTGCTACATTTTGAAGTTCTTTTTGTTTTAAATTATTTTATTTGTCTTACTCATCTTTACTATAGAGGAACATATGGAAATTTGTTGTGTGATTAGAAGAATTCAAGCATTGTTTTTTGAATATGTGTAGTTTCTCTTTTTAGAACTTTTTTTTTTTTTTTTTTTTTTTTTTTTTGTTATCATTCTGTAGACGGGGCATTTCTTGAGGGATTTGTTGGTAGTGCAGGTCCAGGACTATTAGTTACGATTAATTAGTTAGTCAATGTGAATAGTTTTTCTGGGTTCGTTATCAATATCAAGAACGGTAAAGTCTTGGGTATTTTGTTTAATCAGAACGTTGTTTTCTTTTTAAAAGTATCGATCTTGTTGATAGTGATTTAATTTACTTGATATTTCTTGCCTTCTATATTTTAAGTATTTATATTCAGAACTTTAATAAAGAAATATAAAATAATGGATTACTGATAAAATAAAATAGTTTTTCTTTCTGGAACTATTTTTTATCATTTTGTTGGTAGTGCAGGTCCTTGACTACTTTATTGAATAGTTTTTCTGGGTTCGTTATCGATATTGTGTAACTGTGAAATCTAAGGGATTTTGTTTAATCTGAACTTTTTTTTTTTTAATTTTATTTTAGGTATCTGATTTGTAGATTGCGATTTTATTTACTTGAAATTTCTTGCTTCCTATATTTTATGTAATTATATTTAGAACTTCATTAAAGAAATAATAAATAATAGATTACCCTTAAAATAAAATATTAATACTGTACATGTTTTAATAATACCTTTCACTACATACTTCTTCCTGAAACACACTAAATACTTATATAAAATTAAAACTTGAAAGGTATTGGACTTTTAGAGTGCGGTTTAATTTACAGAAATGTCTTGGTTTCTGGTTTCCTGGAACAAGACCATGTACGTAAAATTAGTAATATGCTACACATATACTAGCATTTTGAATTTTATCATTTCCACAACACTACTTGCCTTTGCTTAAAACTGAGGGTTATAGTTTTTATGATCCCGCTATGAATGAGGTGTTAGCTTGAGATATGGGTTCTTCGATGGCACTGACCAGTAAGATGAAGGTTCAATCTGTACGGTATAAAGTGTTATCGGTTGATTTTAGCATTTTTCATAAGTATAGTTTCTCTTTCTGTAAGTGTCATTTGATGTTGTTAGGGCAGGTCATCAGATCCATTGGTCGTTGAACGTTCATAAAGAATGGAATATAAAGGCTTGTGCTTCCTTCCAATTTAATTTGTCTTATTTTTTTTCCTTTTTATAGATAAAGGATGTTCTTCCTTCCTTTTGATTCTTCATTTCTTTTTCAGGGAATTGTTTAGTGTATTTTTATTGGCTTTCTTTTTATTGTTGTAAGACTCAAAGAGGGATCTAAACAAATAGATATATTGACTCAAAGTGTGAGATGAATAGTCGGCTCAAAATGTGGATAAGAGTAGTTTTATTTGATTTATTCTAAAAATGCTATGTCTAGTGACCATAGATCGTGATTGCAATTATCATTATGGAGAGGTTCAAGGTGTGATCGAGACAGAACTGAGTAAGTTTTTATTTGCGGCTTGGTTACAAGATATATTTTGTTTCAATTCCTCTTTTGCACAATTATAAAAATGATTTTTGGTTAATCACCAGGGAAAGTTATAGCTTTTGCCTTATTAACGAGGTTCCAGAAGTTCCTGGTTGAAATGATTATTGATTAAACGAGTTTAAGCTAGGCATGTGTTAAATATTTGATATATATTCTCTCACATCGGTTACATCAGTTTTGTGAGTCTCGGGTCTGGTGTTATGTTTGTTTGAATATTGTTTCATTTCTTTTAATTAATGAACTATAAAGTGTTATATTATATACTTGAAATATCTTGCAATCTGGCTTCCTGAAACACAGAAATATAAGAATCGTTTCTAATATACTATTATTATACTAGTTTTTGAAATATTGTCATTTCCATAATACTACTTCCATATTCTGATTATATAAACGAGAATTGAGTTTGTCTCACTCCGTTACATATAAGGTGTTTGTGTGAGTTGTTCATACGGTAATAGCATTATCGTTCTTGTGATGGTCCAATGGTCTTTGTTACTAAACAGAGTGTTCTAGCTGCTGGTTTGGTTGGTGAATAATATCAGTTTCTCCCGCTCCGCTTATGATTTTGTTGTTATTGTACAGTATCTATTGTTAGTTCAGGTTAAAAATTAAAAATATAGATTGACCAACTTATTTTGAAATGTACAAACAAAACAAAAATAGAAATAGACCCTTCACAAAATAAATCACTAAATATAATATTTGATATTTACAATATGTACATAATTAGATTCGGGCCCGAATATCCAGCGCACCAAAATTTTCATGAGATGTTATGAAAATTTTAACCTTCAGAATTGTTCACCATTTTCTGAATTAAGAAGCAGGATTATGTTGACAACGGGACGCATAAATTCTCTATTAACTGTTTTAATAGTGACCACTCTCACAACGTCATTAGCACCTTTATGTAACGCTGTTATCCGCGCCGTTGGCCAGGAATAAGTTGAAGCGGTTTTGTCATGAATTTGAATGTGGTGAGGCGACTTTCATTCACCTTGACTTTCATTCTGTCCTGTCGTGAGTGGGTCGAGATGTTAAACAATCGCCTATTAAGAAATAACTCGGAGTTAGGTATTGAAAATCTTCTGGCTCGGATGATAGTGGATATAGTGGACGAGAAATCAAAATGGCCCCGATTTGGAAGACAATTGTGTAAAATTCTTCAAACGTATATGGCGTCGAAAATAAAGTTCTTATTAGGTTGTGCTTTACTGATTTAACCCCTGCCATCCATATTCCTCCAAAGTGGGGAACTGCAGGGGAGTTAAAGTGTCATTCTATTCCTCTGTCCTCCAGACGATTTGCTATGATATCTGAAAGCTCCCTCATCTCCAGTCCTGCTCCTACGAAATTAGTTCCACAGTCGGAGTAGATTTGAGTAGGTTTGCCTCGTCTGTCTATAAATCGATCCAGTGAAGCTAAAAAGGCATCAGTGCTAAGACTTGAATCTATCTCCAGAGGTAATAGTCTCTTGTTACTAAACAGATAAATAAGCATATGTAACCTTTAGTGGTCGGAGAATTCTTTCTGGCGGAAAATTTCAACTGGAAGGGACCGGTATAATTCACTCCAACATTTAAAAAGGCTCTTCCACCGGTGACCCGAGCAGCCGGCAAATTTCCCTTCAAAAGAGCCGAGGGTTTTGCCTTTAATTTAAAACACTCTGGACACTTGAATTGATGACTCTTTATTAAATGCCTGGATGAAAGAATCCAATATTTTTGTCTTAAAGAAGATTGAATTATCTGTAAACTCCATTAAGTGTTATACGGTGGAAATAATCAACTAAGATGTTAGATTAATGACATTTTTGGGACAGTAAAACAGTATGTTTGCTGTCGTAGGTGAGAGCGGAGTGAGGAACTCTCCACCAACTCTCACTGTCGAGAGATGGTGATAGTCGAGCTAATTCCTTCGCGTTGCGTAGTAAAGCTGGCTCAGTGATATATTTGGGGAAATATTGTTGCTGAGTCTATCGAACGAGGTTAACCTATGAGCATCACCGGATAAATGTTAAGATCCAAATAACATACTTAATAAGAAAGATCAAAGGTAACGCGATCGAAGAATGGCAAAGGTTTTACGATTGGGAAAGCACACTGAAAGGAAAGGACCACTACGCAGTGCAGCAAAAGGTAGCATTGACCTTATGGTTTGTGACTTAAAGAATAGATCTCGACCACCCAAGCCCCAACTTAATCGACTCAAGATTAACCATGGCAGAACTAATAAACACCTCAACTTAATGGCATTAGGTCAAAGTGGCATGTGTCCTAAATGCTAATGCCTGGAAGATCCAAGACACATTGCAAAAGGTTTGTGAAAGAGAGGATAAGAGCGCTGGGTACACAAACTATTCACGACGGCTCTGAATTTTTAAGAAATATGACTAAAGAAAAGGCCCACAACTTAAAGAAATTTTTATCAGAAAGTTATCATATAATAGAGGAACACATACAAAATTCTACAGGGCATAAAATTAGATAGGACTACATTGGCAAACTTGTGTTAACAAGTCTTGAAGAAAAAAAAAAAAAAAAAAAAAAAAAAAAAAAGAAACCTCGGCTATGTGAATCTCTGGAACAGTTAAGGCCCCTGTTGTTCTGTAATTAGGTGTTTTTAGATTATGAATAAATTGAAGGCAATAAGCGACTATTCTTAATAATTTAATGAATGAAGAATATCTCTCTGACCAACTAAACCAATAATAAGCGCTCCCTTAAATCTTTGATGTCAGGGGGATGGTATTATCGAGCTTAATTTCTGAAAGTACAACATTTGTAGGAGCATGCCATTCGGTTGTCTGTTGAAGTAGCCAATGGGGGTCCACCCACCATAGCGGGTATTTCAAAAAATCCAATGGGGTCATTCCTCTTGAAGCACCGTCAGCGGGATTGTGAAACGAGTCCACATGAAACCAATATGACTTCTCAGTTTTTTTGAATATTAGATGTTAGGTTAAGTAGCGCTAATAGGTGAGCTCCACACAACTCGAGTCGGGGAATTGTAATTATTTTGGTAGGAGCTAGCTTTGTTCGACCCGAAGAAATAGCATATCTAAATATACTTGTTCTGAGGTATCACAGAATCCTATTACTTGGGTTTTCAGAGCTGTTTTTAGTTGAAGGTTTCTTGGTAATTGAATGTCTGTTATTGATCTTATTTCTTGAATAAATGTTGTCCATCTGTTGGTTATGTCTATTGGTATCGGATCATCCCACTTCAGAGCATGTTTCCAAAGTTCTTCACTTTGGTGTGAAACACTAAAGGAGGGAGATATCCTAAGGGATCATAGATCACCGATTGTCGACAATATGGAGTGCTTAGTGTTAACAGTTGGCAGATCATGTATATGATAAGAAACATGTCGCTAGATGTGTTGAAATGCATCCCCAAAATTTTAATTGCAAATTCATCTTGGGGATTCAATTTCATTGACTTCTCTGGAATCACATTAAGCAGAGATTGAGAGTTACTGGCCCACTTTCTTAACTGAAATCCACCTTTTTTCCAGATACGTGTTATTTTTTTCTAAAGTATTAAGGCTCCTTATAGTGAATCCGATCCAGTAACGATATCATCAACGTACATATCTTGCGACAAAGCTTGCATAGCTGCAGAAAAAACACCTGGCTTCATCTATTTTTAACTATTTGATGACGCGTAAGGCCAAGAATGGTGAAACAGATATACCATAGGTAACAGTAGATATAACAGGTAACACAGTGCGCTCATATTGCTTAAGCTCTTCGTTGGGAGCTGACCTCTAAAAATATGCTGATAGCAACGATCATCTTTATGTAATTCAATATGCCGATACATTTTGCAAATGTCAGCAGTAAATGTAATTTCGTAGATTCGGTCCTGTGAAAAGAAATTCATTCAATGAACCAAGTTTATAAGGCATGAAGGCATCGAAATCCACTCCAAGTTTAGTGGATGAGTTATCGCTTTTAAGAACACCATGGTGTGGTATTATATACCTGGCTTGCTCATTTTTTGGCGTCATGTGTCCCAATTGTCGGTATTATTTCATAAAAAGTAAGTAGAAATTTACTAGTAATACTATTTACCATTAATATTCGGTTCAACTATTGCTTGGGTAGATAATAAAGGCGCGTGACTGTTCATTTTGCCTGTTTCATATTGCCCCACTCCTGAAAGGTTTTTTGTACCTTTCTCCATCTGAAGATGAAAAGCACTCGCACATGATTCGGTGATCAATGTACACTGTGAACCGAAATCTAGGAGTATGCGAATCGGTTTGAAAATTGACAAGTGGTCCTGCAAATGAACGACAGCCGTGCTTAACAAGACATCTCTGTTATCCAATCTTGCCAAGTATTGGTCATTACTGAAGAAGATGTTTCAGGTGGATTATGATCGGCCGAGGGTGGAATCATCATTTACTTGATTATTTCGATTCAGGAAGTATAGCAATGAATTGTGTGGTTTTTGGCAGTAATTACAGCATACTTTATTCTGAAAATCTTGAGTGGTATGAGTTGCAGTAAGATGGTACAGACAGTCGGAGTAATTTTTTAATGATTCAAATCGTTCATTGTCTTAAAAAGGCTACAGCTTGATAAATAAGGTTTTTGTTTGAATAAAAAACAAGTTGGGAGCTGCTTATTCTTTTGATTATTTTGTTGCGTCGCTACAAAAAATGAACATTCTTTTGGATATGCGTTTGGTGTTTGCTAGAATTTTATTATTTTCAGATAGAGAAGAGGATAATTCCAGAACTTTACATTGCTGGGTCTCAAATTTTGTAAGTTGGTCAAATGTAGGGAACTCCACATCGATTTGTCTCTGTTCGAAAGCTCTTATACTTGATGCATCCAAACATTGCATAGATTTTTTACAATATTTAGGGCATCACCAGTTAGAACACAATTCAAATAGTGGAATTTTTCAATTTTATTTAAACAAGGTTCGTGGTAAACTACAAATTCATAAGTCTCGCGGTAGTGAAGCCAGTAAATTGGATTGCCATTGAAAGTGGGGAGATTAATTTTTGGTAAACGCACTCGTGAATATTTGGAGTCATTGAATAATTTAATTAAATTTATAGATTGTTCCTCTGAAGTAATTCGTGCAGTTTTTCCATCGTCTTCGGTAAAAAAATTACATTTTACATTCCTAAAAGTACCGTTTGGAATTTTCTATTTTTGATTTCTCGTTTTCGTCAGGATATTCTTTCGCAACACCCTTAATGTACATAATTAGATTTAGGCTCGAACACTGAGGTTTAAATTAGTGTTGATTTGGTTTATAGATAGTATAGTATAGTAAATGTATTAAACGGAAATGTATTTGTTTTTTTAGTTATCTTATTCATTTGCGACATGTTTTGTGAAATTTTATTGGTTTCCGTCCTATCTAAACAAAAATTATATGTATATCATAAAATGATAAATAATCACGATAATTTTAATAATAATATAATGGGCAACTCTAAGCTCGTTTTGCAATAAACCTCCCAGAACTCACCACGTGGAGGTGTCTGCAAGTCGAGTTCCTTGTAACTCCTACCCAGATAATATCACATTGTTGTGTATGGTTTTTAACCATATAATTCCATACATACATGGAATCATTCCATATCCACTAGTAACATTGGCATGATTATGAGAACAATATAGTCTCGAAACGTCGCCAAAATAATTGTTTTTTTATTTATTGATTTATTTAAGTTAAGTTCCTTAAAAAAAAAAAAAAACGACAAAAAAAAAAAAAAAAAAAGGAAAATTAGGAACGAAATAACACTCACGGGTACTGGTAATAGACTAACTTTATTGTTCAGCAATCCTCTTTATATACATTTGGTGATTGTTTGGGATTAAGTTTAGGGATTAAGATGTATATTGTTCCCCTATACACCTTAACTCCCCTCCACCAGTTTACGAACAATCTTCGTAAACTCCTAACAGAGGTACCCCAAACAACCATATTTAACATAAAATAAGAAAATCAATGTTAACAAAAATAAAAAAAATAAAATAAAAATACTTCTGTACATAACTCACTTCACAAATTTCCTTCAGTAATAGAACCACAAAGAAGAAAGATAAAAGATAAACAAATATTACACTTCTCATGTTACATGATAATACATTCCATATTACACTACATGTTATTCTGTAGAAAAGAGGATACCTATCGACAAACGAGAAAAACAAACGAAACGACAACAAGAAAAACGAAAACGATCAAAACGAAAACGAGCAATACGATTATGATGAAAACGAAGACGATCAAAATGAAAACGAGCAATATGAACAGAAAAAAAAAAAAAATCAAAAGATTAAATTTAATTCATCGGAATTTTCAATAGTTCTGTGTGGGCGTTTCTACACCTCCGGGGATCGTGAATATGTTGGATCGTAACGACATTATGTCGCTATTACTTTGAATGGTCCTTCAAACCGTACAACTTCTTTATTCCTTTTTGACCCCACCCTTCGGTATACTACTGTACCAATCTTGATGTTCTCCCTCCCGTCTTGAACCCTGAGATTTTTTCGCGCTACCCTTCTGCTTTTTCTCCGCCATTATCTTCCGCCGCACCCTTCCCCACCTATCGATAAGAGCCACTTTATTCACCTCTAACCGTTCTGCTAATTAATCATCCACTGCTGTGACCCTACCGTCCCTTTGCCTTTCTCGAAACCCGAAAACGACTTCAACTGTAGAGAATCCCGTCGAGATGTGAATAGAATGGTTGTACGCGGTTATCATTATCAGGCACGGCCTTTGGCATTGCCATCCCTGCATAGGTATTAGTAAGCAGGATTACTAAGAAGAATAAATCAGTATATAGTAAGCGTTCTTGCGTGTTGTTATTATAACCTTTTTCCTTTTTTTTTAGTTTTTCAACCGGCCGTATATAACTTATATATATATATATATATATATAAGTTAAGATGTGTAGGGGAACAATATACATCCTAATCCCTAAACTTAATCCTAAACAACCACCAAATGTATATAAAGAGGATTGCTGAGCAATAAAGTTAGTCTTTTTCCAGTACTCGTGAGTATTATTTAGCTCCCTAATTTCCTTTTTTTTTATGTTTTTCTTCTGGGCGAACTTAACTGGTGCCGAAACCCGGGAGCACTCGAGCATACTCTCTTGGTGAGTTTTTATTTTTTATTTTTCCCGCTAAATGTTTTTGTGAAAGTCACAACCATCCAAGTTTTTCTTTCGTTTCTTATCTTTCATATTGTTGTGACTAAATTCTGAATGGAAAATAAGAACATTTTGAAACCGCCATCTTTCGAAGTTCAGCCAGAGATGCAGCCTCTACCACCAGAGAATTTAGCAGCAGCCCATGGGAATATAGAAGCGTAACAGCCAAATGCTCTTTAATTGCTGAAGCTCAAAACAGCAATGTCGCAAAATTTAAGGAGGGCAATTGCGGATATCGTGAGTTACGATGGAGAAATTTGGGAGCTGAATCACTTCTTAATGGGAGGAAATAGAGTGATGGCTCGAATAGAAGCGAAGACGGCCGAGAATCTCTTAGATCCAGTAAATGCCTACCCATTAAGAGCAGCGTTAGTATGTCGGGTCAAGCGCGGTAAACGCCCGATGGAGGTAAACGCCCAGCGAGTGTGGAGGAGAAGTGGACGTCCGTCGGAATCCACAAGATCATCAGAGACTTCGGAGACGGAAGGAGATGAAGAAGGGGAACCAGGAGAAGGAGCACGCCCGGCAGGAGGAAGTGACAGGCGGAGCGGAGATCTCGGGATGATAAATAGTGGTGATAAATAGTGTTAGGAGTGTAAGGGGAGGGTTGCCTATTATCAAAATTGCCAGGGATGTTTGGTGTCTAGTTGACACGGGAAGCTCGAATACCATATTTAACACAGAGGTGATAAGAAAATTATGTAAAGAAGAGAGGATACCCCGAGTAAAACCGTGCAATTGTCAATTGATCACGCTGAGTGGCCCCTGTAGAGTGGAGGGTGAGGCGCAGATAGGATTAGGCATGTGGGGGAAAAACTAACGGTGCATGTAGTAGAAAACATGCCTCGAGAATACGGTAGATGAAAAATATCCCATTCTGCGATTTGGGGATATACTGGATCGGTTGGGTGGAGTAACGGTGTTTAGCTCGTTAGACCTGAAGACGGGGTATCACCAGATCAGGATGCACCCAAGAGATCAGCATAAGACCGCGTTCACTATTGAAAGGGGCCATTACGAGTTCACCAGGATGCCCTTCGGAATGAAAAACGCCCATATAACGTTCCAAAGACTCATGGATGAATTTCTGCGAGGGTTGGATGAGGCCAGTTGTCAGGTGTACATGGACGACTTACTAATATTCAGTAAAGACAAGACAGGACATGTACAGGACCTAAGACGGGTGTTTGAACGCTTAAGACAATTTGGACTGAAGCTGTCGTTAGAAAAATCGATCCTGTGACAAGACCGAATTAACTTCTTGGGACATACTATTTCAAGGGAGGGGGTAAGGCCGGATCTACGAAAGGTAGCGTGATTAGGAGAATGGCCATCCCAACAGACATGAAGGGTATACGGAGACTACTGGGGACACTTAACTACTACAGACGGATTGTTCCGGAAATAGCAAGACACTTAGTACCTTTAAACGACCTGTTGAAGAAAGGAAGACGAATAGAGATAACCCCGGAAATCGAGCAAATCATACGGACGTACATGGACCGACTTCAGAAAGAACCGGTTCTCGTGTTCCCGGAGTTTCCAAGACATTTACCATCACGACTGACGCAAGCGAATATGCACTGGGGGCAGTACTATTCCAAGAAGGCGAAAAAGGGGAGCAACCGGTAGCATACGCAAGCAGGCGACTTACAGAGACGAAGGCGCGATATAGTGCTTTAGATAGGGAGTTGCTAGGGGTAGTATGGCCCATTGAACACTTCAGACCATGCGTGTTTGGGAGGAAGTTTAAGGTGCATACGGACCATCTTCCCCTAATGTGGGTAGGGAAATTACAGGAATCATCGGCGCGTGTCACCCGTTGGAGGTGGTGTATAAACCAGGAAAGGAGAATATTGTGATCGGTAGAAACAGAAGAATTAGAAGACATAAATAACGACAAACACAGACAGATAATTTGAATACAAAAACGACAGGATTGACAAAGCCGGAGTACATAAAGTATGGGAGGTTTCATATAACAACTGTTCGGTCAGAGCAGGGAGTGTCAGAAGAAATGATTAGAAAAGTTCTGACAGATGAATCTCGACCGAGAGAAACTTTTTACTTGTATGTAGGGAATAACGTTGTGTGGGAGAAGATAAAGCGGTTGTGGAGAACCGAACGGATAGGGTTGGGCAGGACATTCATACGGTGTAAGCTTATAGTGGAAACTGTAAGGGAGAAGGATCGGCAGAAGGAGGTCACGGTGGCGTATCATCAAGGGAAAACGAATCACCGAGGAGTGCAGGAGACTTTGCAGGCACTTAAGCGAAAGTATTTTTGGGTTAAAATGCGGATGACTATCGAGGAGGTGATCAAAGGGTGCCAAATTTGTAATAAAACGAAATACGATCGACACCCCCCTACCGGAAGACAGGAAGAGACGGGGACACCAATAGGACCACTAACAGACTTACAAATAGACACTTTCACATGGAAAGGTTGTAAATGGGTAACTGTCCTAGATATTTTCAGCATAGTAGCGTTGGCATACCCGGTTGAGAATAGGTCGGCGGAGGAATAGGACGCCCTACGAATCTGGTTTTAATTTTATGAAGTACCGGAGAGGATAACTTCGGACGGGGGGCGGGAATTTGACAACGCCAGTGTCAGGTCGGAAATGCGGAAGTTGGATGTGGACGTACGACGAATAGAATGTCTGCTGAGGCCAGGTGGGGGTGGCCTTTTATAGAGTTTTTGGGAGAGGGGATATCATATATTTTATTTATATTGCTAATCCTATTGAGGTGTACATAACTCCTCCCCCCCGAGTTTCGAGGTCTCCGATGGAACAAATATCTTAGTGTAAATAGGTTAAACTCTATACAATTCAATAAATAAAAGGTTTGAACCTCATACATTTCTTAATACCTTTTACACTAAGTTTTAAATATAATAGATAACATTCTATAAACAAAAGGGATTGGACCTTATACTCTAAGTTTATTTTAAAAAAAAAGGATTATATCTTGTGTACCAAGTTTAGGATTTGTATATTTGAAAAACAAAAAGATTAAACCTTGTACGTTTAACGCTAGAATAGGATTTTATACAACTGTCAAAAACAAAAGGATTAGACCTTGTCCTTTTCTTAATATTAACAATAAGCTTAAATTATTTACAAAAATATCATGTTTACACATAGGTTACAATTTTTCTAACAATTAAAAGATAACAGAATATTCCTTAATACTAAACAATACATTATTTAAACAAAAGAGAAATAAAATAAAAGTCTTTGAATTAGTTTCTTCTATTACAATAATACTTCTAAATTCAAAATTACTTAATTAAAACAATAATATTTTAAATCAAAATAATAATTCAAATACTCTTTTAATTACAATTAATAATAATTTCAAAATAAAATACATACTTTTCTCAATGATCAATCAAAATAATATTTCAAGACAAAAATAATAGTGTCCTGATATGTATTTATTATAGTGATTACAAAATATTAATTATAAAATAAATCAAACAGAATATTCTGTGAAATAAAATAATAATTTGAATGATCTTTTACATTGTTAACATTGAATATAATAATTTACAGAAAAATACAAAAGTCTTATTTTATTAAAAGAAACTACAGCATTGTCAGTTTAATATAAGTACAGATAATTCTTTCAATATAACATAAACATTACTCCTAATACCATTACATTTATTATATTTTATTGAAATAAAAAATTTTTAGAAATTTTTAATATTATTTAAATAAAATTAAACGTTTTTAATCAGAACTACTATATGGGTCTTCTGAGTCGTAATTATCCGAAGCATCCGAAATATTCACGCGAATGGATTCATTATCGGCGTCTGAAATAGATTGTTTCCCTTTCCTCTTTTTTTCTAGTGGGCCTTTTAATATTGTCAATATGTGTTTTAATTGGTCTTTTATCTTTTACTAGCACATTCACCCTTTTGAACTTATCTCTGCTTTTTATCTTTGCTTGAGTATTTTTTAAATATTCTACGTCTCCTAATTGTTTTTGAATATCTAAGGGGTCTTCTCATTTTTATTTAATTTTTCCGTTCTTATTTCCTTTTCGTTATTTATTTTAGCTCTAATTAATTTGTGTAGTAGTTCTTGGTTTCTATGCTATTTGTAACGGTGTGGGAAAGTACGTCATGTAGTTAGTTAATGCATTATTAAAATTAAAAATATCAATCATTAATTTAAATTCTGTCTGACTATAAAACTGATAAAATGATACTCTTTTTCTAAGGTTTGAATGAATATTAAACAAATTACTCTGATAAGTCTATTTTAAATTTTTGAAATGTAAACCATTCAAATCATATCAAATCTGTAACGCTAACTTCATTTTATAAATGCATAAAAAATGTTTATAACAATTATATTCAACTTCTTAAAAACAAAAGTAAGCAAGAAATCAAGATTAAAGCTACAGTAAAGTTATTAGATATTTAACCAACGATGACAATTCTTAATCACGAAGATGAATGAAATTGCTATGCATATTGCATTTAAATTTAAACTTAAATCTGTGAAATCGTTTATCCCTTTAGCTTTATATTTTATTTCAATTTTAGTGGTTAAATAAAATGATCATACCTCGTTTTCTTTGAATTAGAAAAATAAAATAAAATAATTAGTTTTAATTTACAGGTTCTTTAGTTCGTTGATACAATGTAATTGTTTAAATAGCAAGCATTACAAAAGCTTAAAAAGAACGAATACAACAGTTAAATCCTAAAGGCATGGTATGCATATATGAAAGTTAAGATTATTATCCGAGTAATAATCAAATAAATATATTCTTCAAATGACTAATTATAATTAACATACAATTAATTATTATCGACTAAATTATTATTAAAATTAAATAGTGACTTTTGATTTGTTAGGAATCCATTGCTCTTTTCAAAATTACCTATAGATATTAATTATAAACGAAATATTGTAGTAAGAAGCTACATAAAACTGAATTTAAATTGAATTTAAGTCTTCCGTTTCTTTAATTTTACTAATTATATTTTTTTCGTTTCCTTCTCGTGACTTATTAGTGATTTCTATTGTTTCATTTGAATCATAATATTCATTTCCGACTGTTTCTTTATTTTTATCAAGTTCTTCAAGTTCTTGGTATCTTAAATTATACGCTTCTTCCACACTCTTAAAATTGTTTACAGAATTTTTTACACTTTCTTTCATTTCCAGTTTTATACGAGTATGTTCATCGCGAATTAAGTTTTTAACACTTTCTTTTATTTCCGATTTTACATGTTCGTCGCGGATTAATTGTTTTATTTCATTTTTGTCGTCGAAAAAAATAAATGGTTTACTAATTTAAATATTATATTATTATATTTTAATTTATTTTTTTCTAAGTCAATTTTTAATTTTAAATTTTTCATAGTTTCATACTCTAATAAAAACTAAAATCTATTGCTAAACGGAAAGATTAGGAATTTAACTTTTTGATTGATTCCTATCAGGGGCTTTAGGTTGATTATCACGCTTTGTGACCCTTCCGCTCTTCCTGTAGGGGTTTTTATCGCGAAGTCTCTCTTAATTATTTCCGAATAACGTGGAATATGATCGGGGTGTATATAATTTTTTGTGGCACCCGTATCAATTAACCATTTGTTTCCTAATTTGTCGATTAGATTGGGTAAATCATTATTTAAATTTAAATCATGTAACTCTCTATTACGCGTAGTTTTTTTAGGTTCTTTTTCGGCGATTTCTTTATTATTAAAATTTAACTAATTGCTTATATCTGGTCTAAGTCCGGAGGTCTGCTCTTGCTCGGGCCTGATTCTAAAAAATGGTTCTATTTCTGTTCTAGTAATTGAATTCTCTCTTGTAGCATTTTTATGTTTTTATCTTTCTCCTCCTCTATAGCGTGCACTCTATTAGAAACTGTTCTCATTAAAACTGTATTTGAGTCTACTTGGGGTTGCTGATAATTTGTCTAAAATATCTAGACGCCGGTTTATTGAAAAATTTATACTGTGACTGAGGGTTCCATTGTTGATTATAAATCGGTGTTTGATATTCGATAGCTCGCTGATGTGGCCGGAAGTTATGCTCATTATTATTATTAAAGGAATTAAAGGCTGGACCTTGTTCATGCTGATACTGTTGCGGTCGGTAGTGTTGAGGATTATTATGAGATGTATATTGCTCGCGATGATATTGATGGGGTCGGTAATTTTGATAGTCGTGGTTATTATTAAAATTCAGTCTGTATTCCTTATTTTTATAATTAGTCTCAAAATGTTTCTTTTTATAATTATTTTGCGCTTGGTTATTTTTATATTGTTTTTTGTCTCCGTAAAGTCTGTGTACGATGTGAGCCGCACTATTTCTTAATATTGTTTGTTTGTTGTTTGTTGAATTTTGATAGGGCATAAAACTGCAGAGGTCATCAACGCCCTTTGATTTGTATCTGTTTATCATTATTATTATTATTTTTATTTTCTTAATTATTATTGTTATTATTAACTTATACATATATATATATATATATATATATATATATATATATATATACATACATACATACATACATACATACATACATACATACATACATACATACATACATACATATATACATATATATACACATATATACATACATACATACATACCACCACCCTGGGCTCATGGGGGTCGGGGCCGGGGTACTTGTGCACCGAGGGCCGCGCGAGCGGTTCCCCTTTTAGGATAGTTCATGATTGTTGTTTAAATATTCATGCGGTTTGTGAGAGTTTAAATGTGAAATACCGATTAAGTGTAAATCATGTGATAAAATAATAAGTAAAAACAAAAATAAAAATGACCTAGTTATATATCAGCAAGTATCTTGCTGAGAGCTAGAAATTTGATCACCTTGTTGATGTCCTCTTTGTTATCTCTCAGGGCTTTTGGTAACTCTGGGGGCACCTCCAGCTGCTGCAACAACGCCTTGTATCGTAGGCATTCCTCGAAAATATGCTTTATTGAGAGAGTAGTGTTGCAAGTATGGCACTGTGGTGGTGACTCCTTTCTGAAGATGTAGGAATGTGTCAATCGGCTATGTCCTATCCTCAGGCACGTAATAACTACTTCTTCTCGACGTTTGCTTCGGTTGGATGTAGTCCATGGCTTAACTGATTTATTTTTATTATTATTTATTATATTTTATTTTTATATTTTTCATTTTATTAGTTGGGCTCTCGTTCCACATCGATTGCCATCTCTTCGTAACTTCTTCTTTTAGTGGCCGCGCAAGTTCTGAAGATGTCAGAATAGCTGTTCCTCTCCCTGGGAGAGACAACGCCTCGCCGGCAGCTCTGTCAGCCATCTCGTTTCCAGTGATGCCAATATGTCCCGGAACCCAGATGAAGTGGACCGACTTTCCGATTTCCTGAAGCATTTTTAAATATTCTTGTACGTGTTGAATACCTGAATGGGTTGCATTCATATTATTAATGCCTTGTAGTGCACTGAGTGAATCTGATATTACTGCAATATCATTTATATCCACATCGGTATTTGTCATTGTGTAATACAGAGCGGAAGAAATAGCGGTTAGTTCTGCTGTATAACTATTGCAAAGAGGGTGGAGTTTCTTTTTGTGGGTTGCATCTGCTGTGATGAAGGCGGAACCTGTTGATGTTTCAGATTTCGATCCGTCCGTGTATATAGCCACGTGGTTCGGAAGTGATTGGAGTAATTTTTGAAATTTGTTTTTGTATTCTGATGCGGTGGTGTTTTTTTTTTATGAAGACTCGATAGGGTTAGGTGTTGTTTCGGGGGTTGAAAGGTCCAAGGTGGTATGCTTATATCTGGTATGTTCACTGTTATATCTGGTATTTTCTTTAATTCATTAATGACAAATGAAAATCGTTCTGCTAGGGTTAGTGTTGGGTTATATTTTTCCTTAAATTTTCTTTTATATTTAGGCAGAAAGAGGTATTTGTAGGTTGGATGTGACGGTTGTAAATATATACGGGAGATATAGTTTACTGCTAATGTTTGCCTTCTAAATAATAAGGGTGGTAGTCCTGATTCAGCACATAAACTAAGTGTGGGGCTACTTCTAAAGGCTCCTGTAGCAATACGGATCCCGGCATTGTGAACTGTATCAAGCCTAGAGAGATGTTGGAAGCGGGCCGAACCATACACAAAACTCCCATAATCTAGCTTGGAGCGAATTAATACCTTGTAAATCCTCAGCATCGACCATATGTCCGAACCCCAAAACGTGTTACTAAGAACCCTTAAAATCTTAATTTTTGACAGGGATTTCTCTTTTAGAGTGCTAATATGCTGGCTCCAAGTGAGTTTCTTATCAAAAATAAGGCCTAAAAATCTACAGCTATCAACATATGGCATCCATCCTAGACTGAGCTCCGGGGATACGGGGGTTCTTCGTTTCCTACTGAAGTGTACGCATTTGCTTTTTTCTGGTGAGAATTTGATTCCTGATAACTGTGACCAAGCATGTAGTCTATTTATTGCTTCTTGTAAAACCCTTTTTAAAGCGTTTAAATCGCTGGACCGGCTTATAATTGCCATGTTATCGACATAGAGCATCACTCTTAGAGTGTAGTGCTCAGAACACACCCCTGTGGTACTCCATTGTTTTGCTCGAATGTTTGAGAAATAGTGTTGCCAGTTCGGACTCTAAATTTACAATTTGATAGGAAGTTTGTGATGTATTTTAGAATGTAGCCAGTAAAGCCAATGTTGTATAGTTTTTTAATTATTGTCTGTCTATTGATACAGTCAAATGCTTTGACCATATCGAAGAATATCCCAATGGCCTGTTGGTTATTGACAAAAGCGTACTGGATCACTGCTTCTAATTGTACTAGGTTGTCTATAGTTGATCTTCCTCTGCGGAAGCCACATTGGAAGTTCTGGAAGATGGAATTTTGTTCTAAGATCCACTTTAGTCTTTTATTCACCATCCGTTCCATTATTTTATACAGGCAACTAGTCAGAAAGATTGGACGGTAATCGCAAGCTAGTCTTTTATCTTTGCCTGTTTTCGGGATAGGAATAATTTCCGCTTGTTGCCAAATTTTCGGAAATTCCCCTTTTTGCCATATATTATATAAGGCAAAATTATAGTAGCTCAGTATCCAGATAACACCACTACGCGGAAGATGTTGGATCATGGCATAGTGGATATCATCTGGGCCCGGTGAAGATCCTTTGAGGCTTCCCATGATCGAATCTAGCTCCCATATGGAGAATGGGCGGTTGTAGTCCCTTTCAAAAGCTTCAGTTGGATCGCTAGTGGTATCTTGATCAAAGTTTGCCCGTTCTATGGAGGTTGTAGGTGTGAGTGGTGGGTTAAATATTTCCGAGTAGTGTTCAGCGAAAGCTCGGGCGACTATTGCAGGGTTGTTGGTTGATTTCCCTTCGTATAGTAATGTGTAGCTGGTACCAGAATAATTTTTGTATATTTTTCTTATTTTATTCCATACCTGGTTAGTAGGGGTGGAAGAGTTTATGGATTCGACATATTGTTTCCAGGATTGTGCTTTAGTGATATTTATTGCTCTTCGGCATAGGGCTCTTTGTTTTTTATATTCATTAAAGTTTTTTTGATTGGGCTGTTTTTGAAACTTTTTCAGTGCTTTTCTGCGGTTTCGGATGGTGACTTTACACTCTTCGTTGAACCAGGGCACGGAGGGTCTCTTGTAAGAACCCTTAGTTCTAGGGATGGCTAGTTCTGCTGCGTTTAGTATAGCGTCCGTGATGAGATGGCATCCTTCTTTAATTGTGAGGGCAGATGGGGGCATTTTGGGTGCGTTAAAATAAGTCGAAAAGAGTGACCAGTCTGCCTTGTCTATGACCCATCGGGGTTTTCGATTCGTTTTATGTTGGTAATTATAAAATTTTAGACGAATGGGGTAATGGTCGCTACCATAGAGATCTGGAAGTACCATCCAGTCAATAATATTAAATAATGATCCACTACAGATGGAGAGGTCGAGAGAAGAATATGTGCCATAGGTGGAACTTAAGAAGGTTGTTTCACCGGTGTTTAATATTAGTAAGTTCGACTCCTCTAAGAAATTTTCTATAATTCTTCCTCTATTGTTGTGACTTGAAGAGCCCCACATAGGGCTATGTCCGTTGAAGTCTCCGACAAGTAGTATGGGCTGTGTAAGTTGATTATATATATGACTGAGGTCTTGTGGTTGTATCAGAGGGTCTTGTGGTTGTATCAGAGGGTCTTGTGGCAAATAAATACTGCAGAGGGTGAATGAAATTCCGAGGTGTATAGTACTTGCGACTGTTTGAAGTGTTGTGTTTATGTTTATTCGTTGGGAATATATGGAATCATGTACGGCTATGAGTACGCCTCTAGAGGCATGATCATTTGGTCCATCGGTTCTGTAGATGTTAAAGTTTTTTAATGTAAATTTGTCTCCGGCTTTATGGTGAGTTTCCTGAATGCAAATACATAACGGGTTTTCGTCCTGAATCAATATTTTTAAATCAGTAAAATTTATTTTTAGTCCATTGCAGTTCCATTGTACAAGGGCCATTGTTAATATTAAGTGTTGGATATAGTAGCGGAGACGAGGTATTATTAGTAACATTTATTTTTACTGATAAATAAACAGTGATAAAACGAACGCGAATAATATCTTCAAAGGGTTGTCGACCTAATGATATATATAAATATATACACGAATTATTATAATGATATAATAATGGTAATGAAATAATGATATACATATAATGATATAGTGATATATATAAATATATCACATATATACATATACACACACTCACACGCAGACACTCATACATATACGTATACGCAGACATACACACATATATAAATGATAATGATAAATATAAATAAAATGTAAAAATGATAATGATAAATATAAATGAAATGGTGAAATGATACTGGTAAACATAAATGATAAATGCTAAATATATTATATATATATACATATACATATACACATATACATATACATATGTATATATGTATATGTATATGTGTATGTATATGTGTATGTGTGTATACACATACATACATACATACACACACATACATTCACACATACAATGAAAAAATGATATATACTAATATAAACAAACACACACACATACACATATAAACAAACATACACAGTCATAAACATATATAAACAGCAGAGTGTGCATAGTATAAGCATGTCCATAGTAATAATTATAGTCAGAGGAAATAAAATTATAACTGTTAAGGCGAGTCTTATCGTATTTATTTATTAGAGATAAGACGATTAACATAATATTTATGTGGATATCGTTATGTATTACGATTTATTCTATTATGTTTTTCATTTCCTTTGACTTTTATAAAGCCCCCCTCGTCAACAGGCCGTTCGTTAATAGGCCCGTGCGTGTCGCCTAAAGAGGGGTTAGCCTGTGAAGATATACCAGGCTCATAGGAAGGAAGAGAGGTGCTCGCTTTGGCCGTACAACGATGATTGGCAACCGGGGCGAGGGGGAGGGGGGAGCGGGAGTAGGGAGGGGAGGTGGTGGGGGGGGGGGAGGGAAGGAGTGCCCGCTGGGCTAACAGCTGATACCAGCTGGTCTCTCATTGCCAAGGTCGGCTTAGTTATTGTTGTATTTGATTCGGTACTTTTAACTAATTCATTTGATTTATTTTCTCCAAAAATGAAAGGGAAATCGAATTGTGTGCCGATTTCCTTTTTTTCTATTATATTTAATTTTTCCTTTACCACTTGGGCAAAGGTTTTATTACCGGAGTTAGGGTACAACTCTTTATATATTTTCTCTTTAATTGTTTTGGGGGCAATGGGCGTCGGAAATGTTCTGATATAGTTATGGGTTAGAATTTCATTGCCATTTACGTTACAAGTTACGAGTTACGAGTTACAAGTTACGTTTACGCTTCCAAAAGACCCTCCGTTCGGGCGCCAGCTAAATACAAGGATCGCCGTTTAGAGTTTTTAAAAAGAGGCTTTATTGAGAATTACATACATTATAACAAGAACAAGCACAATTTAAAACCTATTGCAAGACTTCGTACATAGTATGACCATACGTCTCAACGTACGACGAATAGAATGTCTGCTGAGGCCAGGTGGGGGTGGCATTTGATAGAGTTTTTGGGAGAGGGGATATTATACATTTTATTTATACTGCTAATCCTATTGAGGTGTACAATGTTGTGAGGTGTACACCAACATTTGTACAATGTTATTTATATATTTTAAATATACTAATATTTTAACTTTTATTAATCATTCAATTATTTTAAGTGTAATTACAAACAATAATTGTATTTTCCTTCGTTGTGGTCTGAATCTGCTATATTTAGTGTATTTGTTTAGTGACAATTGATTCAAAAATTAATTTCCAACTTACCCTTCGATTTTGGAGTCCTTGGTCTCGCTGTGCCGTCTCTCTGTAAGTAAAAAGGGGGTGATTTTTCAGGATAAGACAGACAAATGAATAGAAGGGAACTGCTAAGATCCACCCCCTTTTTCCTGAATTGATACAGTTTCGTTCAGAAGCTCCGGTACAACCGATAAAATGGACTTCGACAAGTTAGGAACCAATTACTATCGGTGTTTGACAAAATCTGATAGATTCGAATACAAGTTTGAAACAATACTGAACAAAAAAAAAGTACCTATACAAACCAATGGTTGCCCAATCCGAAAGTGACTTGGGGATTTCTCTTCTTACCCATGAGATGGCGTGCCGCGTACGATTTCATAAAATATATTTTGAACTAAAACTAACGATTTGTAAAATACAATTTTATTTAGGCATTTTTTTTTTTTCTGGTTTTATGATTTGTTGCCAAATCCTATAAAACCAAGTTCAATTTAGCTTCATTATATTTGTTATGATTGGTTTCTTTGTTCTTCTTTCTTCTTTAATTATAGCTTAGCTTTTAATATATCTGTAACTTCAATTATTTTAGCTACTTTATCCCTGTCCAATTCTTTTAAGTATGGTATTGCTTCTTGAGGATCAAAATTAAATTTTAATTCAGACCTGATTTTTTCGAACTTTTTGCATCTGAATATTATATGCCTGGGGTCTTCCGGACACGTCTCACATTTCACAATATTTCTTTGTACAGCCATGATTTGTTCTGAGTCTTATTATTCTTAAAATATGATTTCTATCAATATTGGTACGGATGGCTTGAAACCATGGGGTTAGGCTCACTTTGGGATGAATTTGATAATAATCTCTGCCCTTAGATTGTGAATCCCAGTCATACCTGTCCTGCCATTATTTTATCGCAGTTGGAACTTCAGCATTATCCTTTTCTACCTGTTTATTTCGAGCTACTCTGTCCGCCTTTTCATTACCGGAGGGGCCTACATGGCTAGGTAACCACTGAAAAGAAAACCTGTTTTTCGATTGGGTTGGTTGGTTTGGATAATTTTGATATCTATGTAGGATTTTATCTTGTTTGTGTGTATCTTCTTTAGTTTGGTGCACGACGAAGCTAAGTCAGTTAAGATGTCTATGTCTTGATTAGTGTATGTTTGTTCACAGTAGTTTTTTTTTTCTTTTCTGTAGTAACCCTGCAGAACAGGCTTTTATTTTATAATTGAGCATACACCATGCAAAAAGCATAATATATTCATACAATGTTTTAAATGTCGTTTCTTCTGATAAAAATCTATATTTTTAAGTGTCAATAACTTTCAACAAAAAAAAAAATAACAATAAAATAAAACTGAATAAATGAATAAACTGGAAAGGAACGAGGAAAAATAAAAACAAAATAAAAGAACATTGGGAATGTCAATTGGTTGATGCACTACACAATTTTTCATTCAGTCTTTGTGTATTTTCAAAATATTGCAGTATTCCACAAGTTCTTTTTATACTTCCGGTATAAAGCTTCTTTTTTAAGAGGCCATGTACTCCCTTCCATTAGAGGAGCCCTAACTAATTTGTGTCTCTCGTCTTCATATAATTGGTAGTCATTTAAAATGTGCAAGAATGTTTGTGGAGTTAGTCCGTCACATTCACAAGCCTCTGATTTTGTAAGTGAAACCGTTTCAGATAATGGTTCATTGGTCCGTGTTCTGTAAGTAATCGAGTTAGTTTGTGATGACTACTTTTGGGTATTTTATAGTTTTGTGGTGTTATATTTGGAATGTATTCCTGTAATGGTCGTTCTTTAGTAGATTGTTGCCAATGTCTGTTCCAGTCCTCAATCAAGTCAGTTAGTATGTATTATTTTATATACGTGAAAGGAAATGTATTGTATTCTTAAGTCAAGTTTGTATCATTAGCAGCTGTCTTAGCCAATGTGTCTGCTTTTTCATTACCTGAGATGCCACTGTGTCCTTTTATCCATGTCAGAAACGTTCTTATGCCACGGTCCATTAATTTTATTAGATTTTTTTCTAAGTTGTACAGTGTATTTTATTATTTAATAAAAGTGTGTCTTGTACAGTTAAGTGTATCTTGTATTTTATTATTTTTTATAGAGCCTATCACTATTCTATTGTCAGTATATATATTGTAAGTAAATTTTGTGTAATCTGTTTGTCCTAACATATAATCAGTTGCTTATAGTACCTCATTTCCTCCACCAGCTCAACCTCCTTTCCAGTCAAAGTCTTAATGTTCCATGTTCCCATTCGTATATCCTTATGCGCGCCATGTCGATTCCGTGAAGACTGTCCACATCCGAGGCTAGGTAAGTTTCTCTGAATCTGCCGTACTCCAGACGGGTGATTGGCCCAGTGCTAGAGGCCCCGTATCCTCGGGACAACTGGTGGTTAGGCTATACCCCCAACCTTGGGTCTTCTCAGGGAAGGTAGCCCTGAGGTGAGTACTGTATATGACCTTGTGTAAGAGTAAGTGTAGAGTATACTGTTCTGTTGTGTAAGAGTGCCGTGTACTGAACTCAGGAGCCCGGGGGAGCGTTATTCCCCACTAGTCTGGCACTTTGACTAGTCCCTGCGGAAATACAAGGTAGAAATTCTTGGCATAAGTGAAGTAAGGAAGAAAGGCAGCGGTGAAATGAAGTTAGCCGGAAATTACACCTTAATTTATGCTGGAGTTCCTAAAGGGATTTTCGCCAAGGAAGGGGTAGGCCTAGTAATGTCGCCCAATATGCTGGATCGTTTAGAGGACTGGGAACCAATATCTCCACGATTGATCGTAGCAGATTTTAAGATGTCCATTGGCAGTGTTTCCATAGTCCAGGTGTATGCACCAACCGAAGATAGTAGTGTTATGGAAAAGGAGGCATTCTACTCGGATTTACAAAGAATTGTAGATAAAATAAAGGAAAAAGGAAGATCAGTAATCCTGAGTGGGGATTTTAATGCCAGAACAGGAAATGATGCTAGATCAGGGTATGGCGTTCTGGGGAAGCATGGAGGCGAAAATGCGAAAAATAACAATGGGCAGCGGCTAATAAACTTTTGTGTCGATAATGACCTCCTCATAGGGAATTCATTCTATCCGCACAGGAGAATACATAAAATTACTTTTTCTTCCTTGGAGCGAAACAGTATAATTGATTATTTTATATATGACCGGCACATTAGACAATATTTCGCTGATGTCAAGATTGTGAGAGGAGCAGAGATAGGCAGTGACCACCTTCTGCTAGTGGCCGATACAAAGATAGTCATAGACTACAGAAGAAAACCGAAGGTATTTAAGACCCTGAATGTTAGGGCCTTGGATGATCCAGAAAAGAGGTTCCGCTACACGGAGAACCTAGAAGATAAATTAAGAACCATACCTTTCGATGGAGACGTAGAAAATATCTGGAGGACACTAAAGTCTTGCATTCTAGAGGTTGCAAAAGCAGTATGTGGGGTCAGGAAAACATCTGGTAAGGGGAGGCGGACCGACTGGTGGACCGAAGACCTTCAACGGATAGTTACTCGGAAGAAGCTTGCCTGGAAAGCATACCTCCAAGATAGGAACGAGGAAAAACTGCAAAACTACCGGAGAGCCAGGAATGAATGCAAGGTAGCCGTCAGCCAGGCCAAGAAGCGCTCCTGGGAGGAATTCGGTAAAAAACTGAGTAAAGACCATCGTGAATCCATAAGAACGTTTTGGCGAAAAATTAAATGTTTAAGAGGAAACAAAAACAAAAACAAGCCTGTCAGAAACGTAAAAGATATCGATGGATCCCTGCTTACCGACAAGAAAAAGATCTTGACCAGATGGAAACAACATTTTCAGGAACTATTCTCCGAGAATCCAGAAATTCGTCACTGCCAAGAACGTGAGCCCTCTACTCTGGAAAGCCTAGAGATAATAGAAGAAGAAGAGATAGAAGACGCTATCCAAACTCTAAAAACAGGAAAGGCACCGGGAAGGGATGGTATCCCCCCAGAATGTTTGAAATACGGTGGACAAGAACTCCTTAAAGCCCTTCAAAAGCTATTTCAGGAAGTATATGATCGAAAAAAAATTCCCAAGGACTGGGAATATAGCATAATCCTTCCAATCTATAAAAAAGGCAATACCACGGATTGTAATAATTATAGACCCATCAGTCTGCTTTCTGTGGTCTATAAATTATACACCTCCATCTTAGAAAAGAGGCTCCGGCGGATTGTGGAAGGGCAGCTAGAAGGTGAGCAAGCTGGTTTCCGTCCTGGCCGGCAGACCCAGGATCATGTCTTTGTTCTCAGGATCATCGCTGAAAAGGCCCGGGACAGAGACAAAAACCTGTACATTGCATTTCTCGATCTTAGGGCAGCATTTGACTCGGTTCCAAGAAAAGAAATTTGGAATGCTTTGGTTGCAAAGGGTGTGCCAGGAGATATGATTGCGGCAGTGAAGTCAACCTATGAGGGAGCCACTGGAGTGATAAGGATAAATGGCACAGAATCAGAACCTTTCCCAATTGCAAGAGGAGTTAGACAGGGAGATAGTTTAAGCCCCCTCCTGTTTATAAACTTTATGGACGAGATCCATAAAATCTGTAAGCGTCGGACTGCCTGGACTAAAATTGGATACTGGAATATGAGAACAGTCCTCGTACAAAGCTTTTTATATGCTGATGACATAGTCCTCATCTCCGATTCTAAGGAGAAACTACAGCAAGCACTGGTAGAATGGGAAGAAGAGCTGCTGAGGAAAGGTATGCGAATAAATGCCTCCAAGAGTAAAGTGCTGGTTATGGCGAGAGAGGAACAGGAAGACGTCCAATTGGTTTGCAGCGGAGAGGTTCTTCAAGTGGTGAAGGATTACGTCTACTTAGGTACCGTAATTACTGACTCTGGTAAGATTGATGCGGAGATTTCAAACAGAATATCGAAGGCGAATCAAGCATACTACCAGATCACTAGCACTATCCTCAGCTGCCGTGAAGTGGATAAAAAGACAAAGATGCATATCTATAAGTCAGTATACCTGCCTATTCTCACCTACGGCGGAGAAAGCTGGACCATGTTGGACAAACATTACAGTCGCATAACAGCAGCGGAAATGAGGTTCCTACGTAGATCGGTGGGGAAAACTAGGAGGGATCGCATTAGAAACGAAACTATAAGAGAGCAGCTGGAAGTATCCGAACTCAAAACCACTTTGGAAAACAGGCAACTGAAGTGGTTTGGACATGTCTGCCGCATGAACGAGGACATGGACCCTATAAAGGTATTAGAGGCTCGACCCACTGAGAAGAGACCACGAGGGCGTCCCAGAGTTTCGTATCAAGAATTTATACAGAGGATTGGAGTTAGAAGAGGCAAATCCTTCAACCAAATGAAGCGGTTAAGCGGAGACCGGGAGGAGTGGCTACGCTGGATAGAGGCTCCTCGACGCTAGAAATGGCACTATGAGGAAGACAAAGAAGAAGAAGCTTATAGTACTGCCAGTTTTTCAGCTCGATAGGAAGTTCTGTCCTAGTTTGTACAATTATTCGTGAGAAATTTCGTTACGTTCAGTCGTAAAGGCTCATCTCACTTTGTCTCCTTGTTTACTTCCGTCTGTTTATATGACCATTATATCAGTTTCTAATGTGGGCTCTACTAGTTCGTCCATGTATTGTAAAAGTTTTGCGTGTACTGCCGGGTGTAAACGTTGTTCTGTAGTTATTCGATATTGTCATAGTTTATGTCTTTATATCCAATCGTGTGTCTTTTTATTTTATATATTGTAGTCAGTTCAGTAATTTTATAATCAAGTAGTTCACAGTAGTTTACGGCTCTGTAAATAGCCTACATTTCGGCAGATGCGATGCTGAATTTAGTAGAGATTGAAGTAGAAATTTTAAAATTTTTCTTTGTATCTATAATTGCTATTGTTGTCTGTTTGTTTTGTTTTTAAAGCATCTGTAAAAATCTGAATATAACCGGTGTAGTTGTTTGATATGGTTAGTAATGCTAATCGTCTGATGGCGTCTGGAAAGTAAGTTTTTTTAGGATTTTGAATATCGAACGTTGTTCTGCTAGAGAATAGAATAGATACTTTAGGCTGAGGTGTGGCTAGATCTAAGGGGCCGCGTGTAATGTGCACTCCTCGAAGCAGCGTGTGCATCTCAAGGACTAGGTTATAAATTTTTGGAGCGTAAATATGTTTTGCAGAAATAGCTTCGTATATGGGGTTTCTTTCATCAGCACTTGCTTTTATAATGCTTTTCTTTGAAAGCCATATTCTTCTCATTGTTAATGGCATTTCACCTGCTTCAACCATCAACGCATTAACGGATGTGGTTTTAAATGCACCTATGCATGTTCTCAGTGGTGTTTTGAACAGTATTTAAGGTATTTATGAAGAGTGACTTAGTTTCGTTATACATTATGGAGCAATAGTCAAATAGGGAGCGCACTATAGTCTTACATAACAATAACATTTTAATAGGGTGGGATCCCCACTTGACTCCTGCTAATTATTTTAGAATATTCACATTCTGAAGAGCTCTGTGTTTTATGTTCATGATGTGTGCTTTGAAATTTAATTTGCTGTCCAACAGGAAACCTAGAAACTTAACTTTATCTTGTGCTTTGAGTGTGTGTCTATTATTGGAAATATCAAAACTGTTTAATGCAAATTTTCTTTTTCTTATGAAAGGAACTAAGGTGTATTTGTTGGGATTTATTTCAAAATGTATTTTGTAAAACTAATCTTTTAAATACTCAAGAGCTCTACTCATAACTTGTTTCCCTTCCTCTGGATTGTTTACAACAGTAAAAACTAGGAAGTTTTGAAAAAAAGGATAGAATGGTCAGTGGAATCAAAGGCCTTGGAAAAATCGAGGAGTATAACGACGGTTAGATTTTTTCGTCTATTGTGGCATGACTATCAGTGATGATTTTGATTAGTGCGGGTTGGGTAGAATAACCTGGACGAAAACCAGATTGAAGAGGATCGAGTAGAAGGAAAGCTGGATAATTGGGATTGCACTAAACGTTCTAGTGGTTTTGAGAGGTTTGAAAGGATATAGATCGGACGAGAGTCTGCTGGACAAGTAGAGTTGGAATTTTTATTGATAGGATGAATGATAGCTTTTTTTCCAGGAGGTAGGAAATACGGAATTTTGAAGGGAGAAATTATAGATGAAAAGAAGGACCGGCGCACAGTGTGGCAAACGTGGGAAAAAAACCCTAAAATCTTATTATTATTATTTTTTTTTCATTATTTTTGTATACCTAAATAAATGTAGCATAAGGCGATGAATTTATATGTTATTTTTCATTATACAGAAACTAATTTTTAGAATTTTTTTTTTTTTTTTTATAACTAGGTTGTGAAAATTGGCTTACTATATATGTATATTTCAAAGGACGGATCGAAAGGTACAAGAGGGGGACCGTATACAACTCCATAAAGTAGATGTTGAGTACCAGCAGAAATTTCGATGAACAGGTACTCAATGTGAGGCTGTACGAATGAGGGAGAGAAATCAAGAATTCTTGTCTTTAGGCTGTCATGAACCTAGATTCCTACTCCACCGCCAGTTCGGTCTGCCCGGTCATGGCGGGTAAGGGATTAGTTTTGAAGGTATACGGAAGAGGACGGAATGTAGGGTTTAAGCCAGGTTTCGGAAATGAAATATGATGTGGAAAAAATTGTGACTGAAGTATTGTTGGAATTCGTCAAAGGGAGCTGGTAAGGATTGGGAGTTAACGTGACAGGATGTTAGGATACTAGACATACTGTAGAGAAGTAAAGGACGATGCTATAGGATTTAGGAAAAAGATGTTGTAATTAGAGTAAATTGTAATAATTGTGATATTTATTAACAACTTAAGAAATTTTTTGCTAAATAAGTAGAAAAAATGTTTTTCTTTTTTCATTATATTAAAGGTTGATGCTATGTGTGAGATGAAATAGTGGATGCCAAGAATAAAAAAAGATAAAATTTTAAGTTGTAATAAGCAACCGAGAAACGATAATGTCAGGTGGTTATATCGATATATAAATACATGGATATACAGGGTGTCCCGAATTTAAATGGCAAAACTTCAGGAACTTATAGGGGACCGAAAAACTAAGACAAAAATTCCTTTACAGATTTGCTCGTTTTTGCTTAGTTTTAGAGAAAATCGCAAAAAAAGAAACAAAACAAGTTTTCATTTTTATACTTATTTATTTACATTTATATTTATGTTATGTTCTTTTTAATGTAAATATTGCTTAAAATGTTGTCCTCTTGCACCAATGCAAGCATTACTTCTAGCACTCACTTGATAAATTGCAGGTAAACATTGTTGTGATGATATTTGGTGCACTGCATCTATGATTCGGTCTCTTAATTGCTCTCTTGAGTTGATTGACACCGAATAAACATTCTGCTTCAAGGTTCCCCTTACGAAAAAATCCATGGGTGTCATATCAGGTTATCTGGGTGGCCAAGGTACTACTCCTCCACGTCCAATCCATCGCTGTGGACAATTAATATCCAGCCAAGCTCGAGCAACTCTGCCATAATGAGCTAGACATTCATCGAGTTGGAACCACATTTCAATCCGCTATTGTAGGGGAATGTCATCTAAATAATTAGAAAAGTCGTTCTGCAAAAAATGTGTAAATGTGATACCATTCAATCTTCCAGGTAAAAAATATGGTCCCACCAGTAATCCGTACCAAATTCCAAGCCAAACGTTAATAGCAAATTTATGCTGAAACCTATTCTCTCTAATAGCTCTGGGATTTTCAAGAGCCCATACATGATAATTTCTTTTATTAACAATTCCTCCTCTTGTAAAGGTAGCTTCATCGGTCCATATAATTTTTAATGGAAATAAATTATCATCGCGAATTTTGTCAAGAAACCAGTTACTAAAATTCCATTTCTTGGCATAATCTTGAGGTAATAAATTCTGAACTTTTCGAAGATGGTATGGGTAGCGATTATCACCTTTCAAAGTTCACCATATTGCTTGCCGCGATATTGCTAATGCAGCAGATGCTCTTCGGATGCTAGTCTCAGGATTGTTATCGAAATGGCGTTGGACATAATTTCTTCTCCGATAATCTGCTCTTATTGCTGCCTGGAATTGGTCGCCTTCATTACGTATTAAGAATGACCCAGTCTCTCGTAGTATATTAAAAGTTAACGAAAAGACTCGTCAATTAGGCACTCCTCTATTTGGAAATCGGCGCGCATACTCCCGCACCGCTTCTAAAGCATTGCCGTTACAGAAACCATACACAAAAATCATATAAGCGTATTCAATATTAGAATATGTATGCGGCATTGTGGCTGATGCTATTCACACAAAAATATCTGACAAGGGGACGTTTGCAGTTGTAACTCGCAGGTTTGAATGCCAATTTTTATGTGGGTAGTAGGGACCTATAATAGTGCAAAACTAGAGTTATAGCCGCCAATGAGCATTGGGAGCCAAGAAAAAAATATGAAATATGAAAATCAGGTTGTTTTTTTTTTTTTCTCAGCTCTCAGTCAAGACAGAGAAATGATTCTTTCACGTTTAATTGCAGTTGTGTATGCTATTAGATATAAAAATACTTCCGTTGCTCGAAACACGACCCGGCTTCAGGGTGCTCAAAAACTCCAAAAAAATGACAAAATTCCAAGGAAATTCCGCTGTAAATCATTGGAAACTTTTTTTCGTGAACAACTGACCTCAAATCTCAAATTAACCCACCATAAAACACTTATATGTGAAATTTTATCAAAATCAAAAAATATTGATCCACTGATTTACAGTGGAATTTCCTTGGAATTTTTTAATTTTTTTTGGAGTTTTTGATCACCCTGAAGCCGGGCCATTCATTAGATATATAAATACAGAAAATATATAATAATGAAACAAAAAAGCATAAATAGTGATATATAAATGACAGTAAATAACCGAAGATAACAAGATGCAGTTTAACTTAAATAAGTAAAAAACACATTAGTTGTGATTATCCAGCAAAAAAACGATAATGTGACGTGGTTATGCAGATATATGAATACACAAATACATATAATAATAAAATATAACAGCATAAATCGTAATGAATAAAATACAGTAAATAAACTGAGATAATTAGACGCAGAAATATGTAAATAAATAAAAAAACATTCTAGTTGTAATAAGCAAGCTAAAAACGATACTGTGAAGTGGTTACAAAGACTTATAAATATATAGGCATATGTAATAATGAAATATAAAAGCATGAATGGTTATGGATAAACACCAGTAAATAAATCGAGATAACAAGATGCAGTGAAACCTAAATATATAAAAAAAACATTCTAGTTGTAATAAGCATGCAAAAAACGGTTATGTGCAGTGGTTATATAAATATATAAATACTAATAAAGAGATATAAAAGCATAAATGGTAATACATAAATGATAGCAAATAGACGCCGATAATATGATGCAGTGAAACGTAAATAAATAAAACAGAAATGATAAACTTGCATCCAAAAATGAAAATAAAAATTATCTTCTATAGGAGAAATGGTAGAAGAAGAACCATAAAACAATATACGGTATTCAATGCCAGAAAGCTTAAAAGTCCGAGAGAGCGCAAGAAGGTAATGAATTCTGAAAAGTCAGCCAGAAATATGAAGGTCATGATGCTGATCAATAAAATTCACGGGTTTGCCCATCATCTTTACGGCAGCGAGCCCGTCCACCCGCAAACCACACATACTTGAGTTTACCAGCAGATCTCTTCTGGCGGGCGAACCAATACAAATTCCTGTTGGTCGGGGTCATCTCTTTGCTGAGATATATCCGGGGGAGTCATTCTCCTGCCAGCCGATATTCCGCGTTGAAAAATCCCGCTTCACTCTTCTTTTTTGTATTAATTCATCCCTGAGCGTTTGTCTGACAAAGCGAGCGATCACAGGTTGAGGTCATAAATCATCTTTTTTGGGCCGCCGGCGTTCTACCAGGTCAAGGTCCTCGATATTTAATTTAATCCCGAGCCCCGCACTTATACTTGACACCAAAGCCGCAGGGGTCTCTCCTTGGCGTACCGGGATGCCTCGAATTTCCAGAGATCTGTTGAGTAGGGCCTGTTTTTGGTCGTATTCCGGATGAATATTCGTTAATTAAATATGTGATTATATAGGTTCCAATGTGTTCTATTATACAATGTTTTGACTTCTAATGAAAATCCAAATTTCAGTTTTTATGGATTTGAACAACAATGCATTAATAGTTGAATATTTGATATTTTTTAATTTTAATGATCATTATAATTTTTTTTTTTTAATTTTAATGATCATTATAATTTTTTTTTTTAAATTTTAATGATCGATATAAAATGTATAAATTTTTTGTTGTAAAAATTAAAAATGCAAAACTTAGCTCGTTTTGTTAAAATACAAAACGACCCGGAGCTCACTACAAGGAGGTGGTTGCACGTTGAGCTAAAACCCACACCCTCTCCAGCCACCCGTCCATTTGAGTGTGGTGTCTAGAAGTATTTTCAAAGTGTTTGAAACTATTCTAGGCAGTATACGAATTTCGCCGATATCAGAAACATAGTTTATTATTTCATGAACACTTCAGTAGTTTATGGCTTGGCTCTTCTCTTCAATGGTAGTTTTACCTTTTTAATCCTGCTTTACTTTGTAATTATGTTATTTTCGTTATTATTATCAACCCATCTCTCATCCCCTCCGGCAGAAAGATTTGGATGGCTGATTCACCTTGGATCAAGGTGTCCCTAGAAATGTTTGTAAATTTTGTTGTTCGTAAAGTAGAATGGCCTGATGAAGCTCAACCGGCTTCCGATAGAGGTAAGGTCGGCTTCCTTCTTCCGCAGGGTTTGTCTTCGTCAACTACTGGGTGCGGACTGGGCGGGCGCTCCTCCATAGGGACTTGGGAACAATACTAATAACTCTTTTTTATTATCTATTTATTTCTTGTTTAGTTACTTGTTTTTAATCTTTATTTTATTTTTTTTTTTTTTTTTTTTTTTTTTTTTTTTTTTTTTTATATTTTTGTTTTATTATTTATAGTTTTTTTTACTTATTATTGCTTTCATTTCATCTGTAAGTTTATTTATGTATTTTGTTATTGTACATCTCTCTCTCTCTCTCTCTCTTTCTCTCCCTCCCTCTCTCTCTCTCTCTCTCTCTCTCTCTCTCTCTCTCTCTCTCTCTCTCTCTCTCTCTCTCTCTCTCTCTCTCTCTCTCTCTCTCTCTCTCTCTCTCTCTCTCTCTCTCTCTCTCTCTCTCTCTCTCTCTCTCTCTCTCTCTCTCTCTCTCTCTCTCTCTCTCTCTCTCTCTCTCTCTCTCTCTCTCTCTCTCTCTCTCTCTCTCTCTCTCTCTCTCTCTCTCTCTCTCTCTCTCTCTCTCTCTCTCTCTCTCTCTCTCTCTCTCTCTCTCTCTCTCTCTCTCTCTCTCTCTCTCTCTCTCTCTCTCTCTCTCTCTCTCTCTCTCTCTCTCTCTCTCTCTCTCTCTCTCTCTCTCTCTCTCTCTCTCTCTCTCTCTCTCTGAGAGATGTCTGGTGGCCTGGGCTCTTTCTAATGTAGATTTAACTGAAGCACTACTGCTGAGTAGTTTCATTACAAGTTGTTGACATGCCATTGTATCCATTTTCCTCAAATTTAATTCTTGTACATAATGTATACAGTTCTAAATATCAATAAAGTTTTTAAAGGAAGAAATATAAATAAAATGAAAGTCTATATAAAGTCTTCTATCCGTTTTTTTAAAAGATGCAATAAAGCATTAAAGTTATTTGATACTGTTTCGGCATCAACAGCATACCGCTATATCGACATGTTATTTTCCGAACTCAATATACCATCCAATAATTTTTTTGAGTTTTCTAAAAAGTATACCAGATCCGCTAGCACTTTCAATCCTTATTTATACGCCAGGGTTTCACAGTTGTATGAATTTTCTACCAATCTTGGGAAATTTAAGGTCTTAGATGAATTAGGGAGTTTCCAAAAGTGTGAAAAAAAAACAACTAAATTTCTCCCTGACTGGGAAAAATAATATTACTTGAATATATCTATATATATAATCTTATGCTTTTCTCAGTTTATATTGTACAATTAAAAGTTCCAATTTTTTTTTTTTTTTTTTTTTTTTTTTTTTTTATTGATTGCTTTAAAGTATAAACTTTATGGCAATCGAGTTAGCCAATAACAATAATAATTACATAATAGTAAATAAACAATAAATACAAATAGAAAAAAAGTTTTACATTTTATATAATTAGTAATAACAGAAAAAAAAAGCATTTCTTCAAATTATAATAATTTATACGAACAAAAGATTTTTTTTTTTTTTTTTTCTTACAAGCTATAATGATATATACAAACAAAGAAAAATAAAATAAAAATAAAAAAAACATACATTTTTAAAATTTATAATAATTGATATTGATTATAGTCTAGGGTGACAGAAGTTGTAGCAGCAATTGCAATAGAATCCAATATTTTATTTAGTTAATTCAAAAGAAATAAATCAATTACTTTTCGCTAGCATTTAAAACATTTAAAATAAATAGGAAGACGTTATTTATCTTTTCAATGCTATTGTAGGATAAAATATTTTCCTATCATCTGTTTGAACTATATAGTCTTTTAGGTATTTTTTTCGAAAATTATCGTGTCTTTGGCACTCTAAAAACAGATGTTTACAGCTATTTACGATGAATAAGCTACAATCTTCACATTTTTCATTAGCTTTAATTTGTAAACTGTTATTTTTAAAAAATATTTTCAAGTAGTCACATTTGGCTATTCTCAGTTGGCTAACGGTCCTTATTTTGGTTATATTAATGTTATATTTTAAATAATCTTCCGGCTCAGGGTTATTAAAATTTGAAATTTTCATAAATAATGAGTTATACCTTGTATTTAAAGTACGATCAATGTCTGTTGATAATAAATGATTAGTGGCTTTTTCTATTATGTTATTTTTATTAGATAATAATTTTTGTGGATTGAAAAAATCTTAAAAGTATTGCTTTTACTTTTGCGCTTGCAAATTAGTTAAATCTATAATTAAATTAAGTTAACAATGAATCATCATCATCTTATAACGCTTATGGTCCTTGCAGAACCCTGGCCTCCTCTACAATTCTCTTTTTTCATTCAAATCAATATAGCTCCTGAACGGTAGGTCCTAATGATAAATATTATGTAACAAAAAATATTCTCTATTGAATTTCTGATACTGAAATGGTCCTCAGATTTCCGATCCGAACAACACAAACAGAGCTAGAGCGTATCAAAATGTCACATTTTTTAGTTTGAAAAAAACGTTTCACATTTGAGAGTTAAGAATTATAATTTATTTATTTATATATATATATATATATATATATATATATATATATATATATATATATATATATATATATTTTTTTTTTTTTTTTTTTTTTTTTTTTTTTACCTAGATGTTTCATTTTTCATCTTCGGAATCAGGCAACGTTGTTCTCGTTTGTACTAAATTAATGATTAGTTTAATTAATTAAACCGTTTTATTTTTCTCTCAAGGTTTTAAACATCAATCATCGAACTAGGGTTTATTATTTTTATTTTAGATATTACTTAGTCAAGAATCCCCCACCGCTTTAGTATTATCACTAGCGGTAAATTGCCTATATCCTCACAAACTTCCCCTAAAGTTTCTCAAACTTAAGATCTACTTATTTCTGACTTCTAGAGAAAAATCGTTTCATATTAATGGGTATTTTAATAAATCTAAATTAAATTTGTCATTTAGAGGTTCAAGTCCAACTAACGGATAGAATTTATGTTCAATATTAGCTAGAGATCGACTCTGATTTTGGTCTTCCCTGTTCCCTGATATCCATCCAGTTTTTTGGTTAACTCATTACTTTATTCTCCTTAAAAGACATTGCTCTTCAGCTATGTTGTAAAAATATAATATGTTAGCATTCTAGCACATTTTTATATTTCTGGATTATGAGTTATTAAACTTTTAATTATCAATGAAATATCATTTGTATAACATCAATGAATGTAGGAAGACTTAAATAGGCCAGTCATACTTGCAACTGCAATTTTTTTTTTGCTTCAGATTCTACCCGCTACGTTTGTAAGGACGCCTTTCGTGTGCAGCTACCACCGGCCTTTAAATAAAACATATTAGTAGAGCACCTTTCAGTTAAAGATTGGATTCCTGGAAATTACTGCATACACAAGAGCTATAGTTCAAATATTTATAATTTCGACATTAGTTATTATTATTTGTCTTAACCTCACTCGTATTTTGTTTTCTTCTTTGAAAAATAATGTTAACTATTACTATTTCATTAGTAATAAGTTTTTTCGAATCATCATTCGGAATTCCTTAACAACAAGAAATAAAATAAAATGATAAAAATAAAAGAGTTCTCGCATTTAAGTCAGTTGTCCACTATTACTTAAATTAAATATATTACAAACAATCAGACATTAGAATATGCAGCGTAAATTAAAATATTCTTGTAATAATAATTCACTTAACGAAAACTTCAACCAAATCTGTGAGTCATTAACTGTAGCCTACAATTGTTATGATAGATTTCCTAACTCCGAACTGCTTGAGAAACCTGAAATGTTAGCAATATTAATTTATAATCACAGAGGTATAATAATTTCTTTATATTAATGAAATTAATATAGTTTGTTATAAAATATTTATCATTTGTTTCAGGTACAAGCGATCCATACGTCAAATTCAAAATAAATGGAAGGCTTTTGTACAAGTCGAAAATCATCTACCGAGACTTGAACCCGAACTGGGAGGAGTCATTCACGCTTCCAATCGAAGACCCTTTTCAACCTGTACACATTAAGGTTTTTACAAATTGATTTTACCTAACAATTCAAAGGTTTTATAAACTTGTAACAGGATTCATATTCAAATCCTTATTAAAGTTGGTTGTACCAGATCACTGGGATTCCCTCATAGGTTGTGATACACAGAATACGTATCGATCTTCCCTCTATACCTATGATAAGTTGGTAATTTGCTGATAACCACATCTTTACTTATAAGAAACGTGGATTTTCAGGCACAAATATCAAAATTTTAAATAATATATTATTAGTATTAGTATTCAGTTCTGCGCCTGCGCTAGATAGTCAATGTAGTTTTCATATCGTCTCCTTCATTTATCACTTTTTTTATTGTGATTTACATCATTTTTGCAGTGTAAATTGTTATAGATCAACAGTAGATAAGAAGCACGAAGCATCGGACTTGTTATTACTGTGAGTAATTTCATATTTACTAGCAAGTAAATAAAACAGTGTGTATCATAACCTACAAATATTTTGTATTAACGGCTAACCAGCTGAGCAGTGATAAGCACGGCCCCCCATCCTGCCTACTAGAGGTGGGCTAAACCGTTATTTTTTGGTATTAGGTTACTACGTTATGGCTCTATCCCAGTAATAGGTTATCTTTATAGACCGGCCCCAAGATCGGGATATATTTACATGACAGTCATTTACATGTCTAATCTGATTTTTGTCACCTTTTCGTATTATATTGGTTTATTTCGTGGAATCGCATATGCTTACTTTTGAATTTTATTTCTCTCATACATTTGACTTTTCTACCAACATAAATAGTTTTACTTCGTTTTTTTCATTTTATTTATCTAATTTTATAAATTTGTTGGTTAAAAATATTAAAACTAAATTTGTAAGTTTTATCGATTTGCAATATACAATGTTCTTTTCTGCTTATTACTCATATCACAGGATTTTTTTTTTCTAAAATATAAATTCTATAATAAAGTCTTTTCCTTAACCTCTCTTCAGTATGTCTTGTTATTAACTACCTATCACGTCAACTCCCAATCCTTGCCTGCCCATTTTGAAGAATTCCATCAATATTTCTCACAAAACTATTACCATATCTGGCCAGTGACGGCATACAGTTAACATCCACTCTCCGTTCTATTTTATTTACAACTCTTATTTGTGTTTAATTTGTGCAGTTTATTTTTAATTATACCATTTATATTCTATTTTATCAATTTAGTGAAGTGTCACACCTTCGTTATTGTGATCATTTTTAATTATCGTCAATAGTCGTAGAAATCTGAAGGCTACAAGCAGCTGTAGGACATCAACAAAATAATCCGTAAAGTATTAAGGCACTGTTGACTCCCGTGGGTAAATAAATAACATTTAATTCATTCACCTCAATAATTGTTAATTTAAATATTTAAAAAACCAAATGGTTGTATGTTCTAAATGCGAAAGTCAGATCAGCAGGGAGGATAAATATAATATTGCATGCACCAAGTGTTAAGTCATCTACCATAGAACATGCTTTAATCTTACAGAAAATGACTTAGAAACCATTAAAAACTTAAAGAAGTCATGGCTTTGTCATCTATGTGATTTGGGGAAAAAAAAGCAGCCCAAGCACAGAGGAATCTCCAGAACCGTCTGTCTGTATCTGAGGTATTTACCGCGTTGAATCGCATAGGTGCCTCAGTCAACGAAGACATAAAATCTATGAAAAATTCATTAGATAAATATAGAAAGCTAACTTTTGATTTAAGTGAAAGACATTCAAAAATCGAAAGTCATCTAGAGGGGCAAAATAAATTTATAGAGGAGTTATTCAATGAAAATAAAAAATTAAAAACAAAAGTTGGCCAGCTGGAGATAAGAGTAAATAAAGCAGAGCAGGGCCTACTGAACAGATCCCTGGAAATTCGAGGCATCCCGGTACGCCCAGGAGAGACCTGACTTTTAAGAATACATTACCTTCTTGCGCCCTCTCAGTCGTTCAAACTTTCTACTATTGAACACTGTGTTCATCTACCATTTCCCCCCTAGAAGATAATTTTTATTTTTATTTTTGAATGCAAGGTTTTCATTTCTGTGTTTTTTTTATTTATTTAAGTTTTACTGCATCACTTTATCAGAATCTATTTATTATAGCTTATATATTACGATTTATGCTTTTATATCTCTTTATTATATAAATTTTTGTATTTATATGTCTTTATAACTATTGCAAATTATCGTTTTTCGCATGCTTATTACAACTAGAATGTTTTTTTTATATATATTTAGGTTTCACTGCATCTTGTTATATCGGTTTATTTACTGGTGTTAATCCATTACGATTCCTGTCTTCATATCTCATTAATACATACGCTTATATATTTATTTATATATATATGTAACCATTCCACATTATCGTTTTTAGCTTGTTAAATACTACTAGAATGTTTTTTTTATTTATTTAGGTTTTATTGCATCTAATTATCTCTGTTTATTTACTGTCGCTTATTCATTACGTTTTACTACGTTATATCTTACTATTATATATATTTGTGCATTCATATACGCGCATAACCCCTTCACATTATCGTTTTTTTGCTGGCTAATCACAACTAATGTGTTTTTTACTTATTTAAGTTAAACTGCATCTTGTTATCTTCGGTTATTCACTGTCATTCATATATTACTATTTATGCTTTTTTGTTTCATTATTATATATATTATGTATTTATATATCTATGTAACCACCTCACATTATCGTTTCTCGTTTTTTTATTACAACTAAAAAGTTTATTTATTTTTTTAATTCTTGGCATCCACTATTTCATCTCAGACAAAGCATCAACCTTTAATATAAAGAAAAAAGAAGAACATTATTTTCTCACCTGGCTTAAACCCCACATTCCGTCCTCTTCCGTATACCTTCAAAACTATTCCCTTGCCCGCCATGGCCGAGCTGACCGGACTGGCGGTGGAGTAGGAATCTATTTTCATAAAAGCCTAAAGACAAGAATTCATGATTTCTCTCCCTCATCCGTACAACCTCACATTGAGTACCTATTCATTGAAATTTCTGCTGGTACTCAGCATCTACTTTATGGAGTTGTATACCGTCCCCCTCTTGTACCTTTCAATTTGTCCTTTGAATCATCCTTATTTAACTTCGTTTCTCTCTATCCCAAAATCATTATTATGGGTGATTTCAACGCAAATCTTCTTTCCGACTCCAACAAAAAACGTTACCTGGATAACTTGATTTATTCCCTTCACCTTTTTATCGTTCCTTTTGCTTCTATTCATCATTCCCGCTGGTCTGACTCATGGTTAGGACTTAGGACTCATGGTTAGGACTTCCGAACCTCTCCGGTCCTTTCTAAAACAGTTACCTTTCGCAGCCTTGATGCCCTCAACCGTGATATTATCTTACCATTCCTTGAATCTAAGACTGGAGTGAGATCTACACCACCTGTTCCATAGACTCCATGGTTGACATCCTCTAATCCTACTACTACTAACTAATCCCCTCAAAATCCTATATACATTTGCTCCTCTTAATACCTCCACCTTTCGTCGCTGGCCAGCACCATGGTTGTCTCAATAAATCAAAGATCTCCAGCGAAAGCGAGAGGCTGCAAAAAGAAGATTCAGAAGGATGAGACTTGCGGACGATTATCTAACGTTGAAAGTGCTCCGCAACTTGGTATAAACAAAAATCCGGCGTGCAACATCTTCCTACCATACTTCCACGAAGCGTTTCAAAAACCGATCCTAAAACATAATGGCAGCTCCTTCGTAAACTTTCCCTCCATAATCCCTCCGGATCTTTAACCTCGACCAACTTCCCGGTTTCATTTAACGACCTAAACACCTATTTTGTATCGCTATCTCTAACCACTCCCCACTATCACTCAGCTAGTATCTTACCCAAAACACCATTCAATGCAAATAATTTTTATTTTTCCTACATTACCCCTTCTGATATCATTTCCTCTGTCATGAAACACCAACTCCCTTGGTCCAGATGGTATCCCAAATAAACTTATAAAATTATGTTTCCCAGAACTTATGCCGGTCCTTCTTTTCATCTATAATTTCTCCCTTCAAAATTCCTATTTCCTACCTCCTGGAAAAAAAAAAGCCATTGTTCATCCTATCCAACCCTACCTGTCCTGCAGATTTTCGACCGATCTCTATCCTTTCAAACCTCTCAAAACCATTAGAGGGTTTGGTGCAATCCCAATTATCCAGCTTCCTGGAAGATTTCCTTCTACTCGATCCCCTTCAATCTGTTTTTCGTCCTGGTTATTCTACCCAATCCGTACTAATCAAAATCACCAGTGATATCCATGCCGCAATAGACGAAAAAAAACTAACTATCCTTATACTCCTCGATTTTTCCAAGGCTTTTGATTCCATTGACCATTCTATCCTATTTTCAAAACTAAAATCTTTAAACTTTTCTAACAGCTCTATCCAGTGGTTCCATTCTTTCCTCTCCAACCGTACCCAAGCAGTATCAATCCCTAACCAACCCTTGTCAGACTTCCTACCTCTTTCCTCTGGTGTAGCCCAGGGCTCCAGCATATCACCTCTTCTCTTTAATTCCTACATTAACGATCTGCATTAGTCAATTCTACACTGCTCCCACCACCTTTATGCAGATGACTGAAGTGGCTCTATCCATTCACCCGCAAATTATACTTCCTAGGTTCATTCCTTTATCAGGTCATTTATCACCATAGCCTATCCTACATTTATAATCTGTTGAAATTTAAGTCTTTCTTCTACTCCCGATTCACAACATGATCACGTTCCTCTGACCTAGACTTGCCTTTCCATCGAACAACATTATACCAGCATTCCTTCCTAGCCCGATCCACTACCCCCTGGAACACTCTCCCTACTGAAATAAGACATGCCCCTTCCTGAAGCTCATTTAAAACATTCCTTTTCCAATATCTTTATTCATCCCTGTCTGATGTCAGTAAATATGAATGCAGAAGGTAAGAGAGACAACTGAGAGGATGGAGATGGTGTATATGTAGAGGTAGAGACGAAATAGGAATTTAACTCATTAGGTGTGACTGGAAAGACTCCCGAGGGAGAGGAACTAGATGTATTTTGAACAAGAGTAAGTTTACAGAGGATGTACCATTTGGATTTGGGATCGGGGACGGATGAGAAGGCTTCGTGGAAGTAATTGTATTTCGTTCGCCGGATGGTAGCTTGAGTTAAATAGCGGAGAACCTTAAAAGCCTGGTAATCGTCCTCAAGCCTAGTGCGTCTAAAACGTCTTCGGGCAGCCTCACGTTTTCTATGCAGGTCTTTTATTTCTAGGTTCATCCACGGAGCAGGCCGGCGGTGACGAAAGGTACAGGTTTTGAGAGGAGCATGGATATCGAGGATGGAAAGGAGATTGGTAGTTAGTAATTCGACCAGGGTGTCAATAGAGGAACATGAGTAGATAGGATTCCAGTCTAGGCTTTCGAGGTCAGGTAAAATCTTGTCTCGTGTGAGGGATTCTATGTTGCGGAAAGTAATTGTTTTAGGGAGGAACGATGGTATTGGGATATCGTAAGAAATTTGAATTAGGTCGAGATAGGACAGAAACGTAACAGGCTGCTGACATGAGGAAAGGAGTTTTGTTGGGGTGTTTATGACATGCAAGGCCAACCAGGTGTCGGACTAACGGGAGTGGTGGGTGGGGTTAAATGGAACAATAAAGAGGTGAAGGGAAAAGAAGAGGTTTACTAAATACTTTTTATCATAGGAGTCAGTAAGGAGATTGGTATTCAGATCACCAGAAATGATTATATTGGAATAGAGAGGAACATATTTGTAGAGGTTTGATTCAAATGATTGGTCAAAAGGAACATGAGGGGGATGATAGGCCACTACATACAGGATAGAATAGAGATTAAAGGATATTTCAACAAATAGAAATTCAGTGTTTGGGAGATTTGAGGGGGGTGAATGTTGAAGGATATGGGACTTCAGACTGTCGTGTATATATAACGCTACTCCACCGCCAGTCCAGTTAATCCGGTCGTGGCGGATGAGAGAGTAGTTAGGGAGGGAAACTGAGGAAGAGGGAATGTAGGGTTTAAGCCAGTTTTCAGAAACTGCAATGATGTGGAGAAATTTCGGGTGAAGAATTCTAGAAATTCATCATAGTGGGCTGGGTGGGATTGAGAGTTTATGTGACAAGCGGTAAGGATATTAGTCATATGGGTAAGGAGATAAGGAAATATAGGACAGTAAGTAAAAGGATGATGCTATAAATGATATGGGATTGTAGATGCATTGAGAAATAAAAACATATTGATAGTATTAATTGAACTAAATATGATAATGTAAGAATGAAATATACATACCAAAATATGTTTAATAATGTAGACTTAAAATATAGATAATAATACGTAAATGAATAGTGATAATAGGAAATAAGAAAATTATAAATTGGTGAATAATTGATAAAGAAAAAAAAAACAGAAAGAGATAATAAAAATAATGAAAGTTGAATAATTAAAAAGAAAACAATAGGGATACCTTTGGGTAAAAAAATAAGAGCTATCTTCAAAATGAGACAAAATAGAAAAAAAAACAAATAGCAATAAAAAATACATCTAATTCAGAAACCAAAAGTAAAAAAGACTGTGGAGGCACGGATAGGTGATGAGTACCGAGAGCTCAGCCGAAGACATCCAGGTCCAAAGGCTGGTCGAAGTAGATCACGGGCTGGCCATCATCTTTCCGGCAGCGAACTCTTCCTCCCACGAACCACAATTACTTCAGTGCGCCTGTTGGTCGGGGTCATCTCCTCGCTAAGATATATCCGGTGGGAGTCATTTTCCTGCCTGCCTATATCGCGCGTTGAGAAGTCCCTCTTGACTTTTCTCTTCTGTACTAATTCGTCCCTCATAGATTGCCGAACGAAGCGCGCTATCTCGGGCGGAGGTCGCGGGTCAATTTTTCTGGTCCTTCGGCGTTTTACCAGGTCAAAGTCTTCGACACTGAGCAGAATGCCTAGACCGGTAGCTACACATGTCACCAGGGCTCGGGGGGTCTCTCCAGGGCGTACAGGGATGCCGAGAATTTCCAATGATCTATTTAATAGACCCTGTTTTGCTTTGTTTAATCTTACCTCCATCTGGCCTACTTTAGCTTTTAAAGTTTTATTTTCATTGATTAGGTCTTCAATGAATTTATTTTGACTCTCAAGGTGGATCTCTATTTTAGTAAGTCTCTCACTTAGCTCAAAATTCAGGTCCCCGCACTTGTCTAATGAATTTTTTATTATTTTTATTTCCTCTTCCAGTAGATTAACGGCCGCAAGAATTTCAGTTCCCGATGGCTCAGGAGATTTTTCCTGGCTTTGACTGTTCTTTTTGGATATATCACAGTTGTGACATATCCATGGTTTATTAGTTTTTTTCATTGCCTCTAATTCCTTTTCCTGCAAGTCGAAACACTGGGCGTGAAATAATATTTTATATTTATGACATGAAATATTATTCTTGTCATCTCTGGAAATATTCTGTTCACATTTTGGGCAATCTCGAACCCTAAGATTTTCTCGCGCTACTCTTCTGCTTTTCTCCGCCATTATCTTCCGCCGCACCTTTTCCCTCCTACTGATAAGAGCAACTTTATTCACTTCTAACCGTTCTGCTAATTCATCATCCACTGCTGTGGCCCTACCGTCCCTTCGCCTTTCTCGAAGCCCGAAAATGACTTAAAATGGAGAGAATCCCGTCAACATGTGAATAGAATGGTTGTACGCGGTTATCGCCTTTGGCATTGCCATACCCGCATTCAAACCCTTATCAATATGATACACTCGGAGATGATCTCCCAGGCTGCTATGTAACCTTTCGATCCATCCCCGACCTTTAGGATGCCCCGGAGTATTAATATGCCAGGTTACGGCCACCTCCTGCATATCCCTCCTTAGACTGGCGTTATCAAACTCCCGCCCACCATCCGAAACTATCCTATCCGGTACTCCATACACTTGATACCATGCCCTTAATGTTGCGATCACTGCCTCCGCTTTCCCGCACCGGGTACGCCATCGCATACTTACTGAAAACGTCTATCACTGTGACCCATTTTTAGCCCTTCGAGGTGAAAGTGTCCACTTCCAACTCACTCAACGGCCCGATGGGTGTTACCGTTTCCTCCTGCCTCCCAGTTGGGGGTGCCGGTCGTACTTAGTTGTGTTGCAAATTTCGCACCCCGAACAACCTCCTCAATCGACTTGCGCATCTTTACCCAAAAGTACTTCCGTTTAAGTGCCTGGAATGTTTCTTGAACCCCGCGGTGGTTAGTTTTACCCTGATGGTAAGCTATCGTTATTTCATTTTGCCTCTCCGTTTCAGCTACTGTCTCCACCATGAGGTTACACCGGAAAAAAGTTCGGTCCAATCCAATCCACTCCGTTCGCCACAAGCGCTTTATTTTCTCCCATACCACGAATAAGTATAAGGATTTCCCTGGTCTTGTCTCCTCCTTCAACACTTTTTCGACCACTTTTCCCTTATCCTTGGTTGTGCCCATATGGTGGTGATGCGATGTCTCCCATATGTCGATTACTCTACTTTAGTCAGTCCTGTCGTTCTTGTCTTCCAAATGATCTGTCTCCGTTTGTCATTTATAATGTCTTCCCTTTCCTCCATTTCCACGGCCCATTCGCCCATTGAACTCTCCGGCCTTGATACTTCCGGCCCATCCTCCCTCTCTTCCAACTCTTGTTCCCCCTCTTCCGCTTCTCGCTCCCCCTCTCCTTCCGGTGTCCACTCCCTTAAGAACCTCGGGAACCCTCCCGAATATTCCCCTTCTTCCCGCTCTATCGCATTTATCTGAAAAGACCTTGATAGTAAGTCAGCTACGATATTCTCCTACCCTGGCTTAAATATAACTTCAATATTGTACTGACTCAATATCTTTTTCCAACGAGTAACCCTCGCCGACGATTCCTTCAACTTTCCCAGCCACATCAACGGCCGATGATCCGTTAACACCTTAAACATCCGACCAAACACGTACGGTCTATAGTGTTCGACCGACCATACTACGCCTAACAATTCTCGTTGCAATGCGCTATAACGTATCCGTCAGACGTCTACTCGCGTATGCTACGGGTTGCTCCCCTTTTTCCCCCTCTTTGATAACACGGCCCCCCATGCATACTCGCTAGCATCCGTCGTAATTGTGAAGGATTTCGTGAAGTAAGGAAATGTGAGAACCGGTTCCTCTTGGAGTCTCGCCATGCACTTCCGGATGTTACTTTCGATTTCAGGGGTAATTACAATTTGTCTCCCCTTCTTCAACAAATCGTTTAGGAGTACGAGATGCCTCGCCATCACCGGAACAAACCACCGGTAGTAGTTCAATGTCCCCAGGAGCCTCCGTACCTCTTTCACATCCGACGGAATGGTTATCCTCCGTATGGCCTCTACCTTTATTACATCAGGCCTTACTCCCTCCCTTGAAATCGTGTGTCCCAGAAAGTTGATTTGATCTTGCCCCGAACCGAACTGTCTGAGTCTGTTGAATACCTGTTCAAGTCCTCAATGTGTCTCGTCTCGTCCTTGCTGAATATCAGTAAGTCGTCCATGTAAACTTGGCATGTCCTTCATCCAGTCCTCTTAAAAACTCGTCCATCAGTCTCTGGAAAGTTATTGGGGCGTTTTTTCAACCAAATGGCATCCTCGTAAACTCGTAGTGGCCTCTTTCGAAAGTAAACGCCGTCTTATGTTGGTATTTGGGGTGCATCCTTATTTGATGGTACCCCGCCAAAAAAATCTAAAGTGCTAAACACGGTTGTAACCATAAGGTGAATTTTATGGGCAGATGAGTCTGTTTTTACAGAGGAAGTCATTTCTACCGTTCCATGTGGAGTATCGTAAGTTTATTCATCTTTGTATTGCTGTCGAATAGTGTTGAAAAATCATAGTTTGCCCAACAGATTGAATCATGAGATTACTAAGATTTGTTACAAAATATACTACCACCTGAAGTTCGGCAAAATATGATTTTCCAACACTATGGTGCTCCTCCACATTATCTCAAAGCAACACAAATATAAACCAATATACATAGATAGGTAGAAATGCCTTCCCCGGTAAAAACAGAAAAAAACCCGGTAAAAACTCTTCTGCACATAAAATTCACCTCAAAAAGTAGTATTCTTCAACACAATCTGCATTCAGCAGCTAACGGCAAAATTGAGGTCTTTGTTCATTATCATTGGATTTTAAACATTACATTGAAAATCTAATAAAATAAATTCCAAATAATAATAATAATTAAATAAATGTAATAACGTAAGATCCTCTGATCTGGTGTCGCTTTATTGACAGTTTTCCTTTATTTTCTATTAAACAATAAATTTTTTCTTTGCTTTTTATTCCAATGAAGAGTTTACTATGTTTAAAATGCATATTTCCATTAAGGGATTGTCATTATGTTTTATTTACACAAGTAACTGATTTGTATGCAAAATGAGAACACCATGTTTTTTCGGTTTCAAATGTGAATTTATCCATGAAATTGAAACAAAATCATTACATTTAAAATATCATTCGAAAGCTGATTCAATTTTCAAGTTTTTGTAAGATTTGATGTTTTGAGGTTAGTTTTTTCGAAAAACGGGGAGCGTTGAAGTAATATAAGACATTGTGACTTCCCCAAATAAGGTGAAGATCAAGCTGTTCTTTAGATACTAAGTTTGTAAAATTCAAGGTAACAGGTACTCAGCTATTATATATTATTATCAAAATTTGAAAAATATTTAAACAAAATGGAGATATTACAGCTTTTACGGAAAAAAACGTGGTTTCCTCAAAAAAGACTGATTTATCGTATGTCTGCAACGGATTGGAATAGAAAGGTGAGGTCTGCGGCATTTTGCTACAATTTAGAAAAGTTTCACCCATTTTTTCTTTTTTTTACACTAAGGGATAATCACCCTGTATACATACATGTACTTCCAGTTGTAATACTAGTACAATAAAAACTACTCTTGGCATTGGCCATCAGAGGAGTCTTTGAGAGGAGTTTGGTCTTTATGGCTTTAATTTTTAAGTATATGATATTAATGAATAGAGAAAACGTAAATACTATATAAATCATTAAAAACAAAATTAACATATTTTTAGTTAGATTAATAAAATACAGTACTATGAAAACAAACAAAACTTTGAAAATAATATTTTACTAATTACACACATATATAATATTTTTACATTTTTAAAACAAATAGTTAACTATAATTAAATTATTGGACTAAAATAAACGGTACATTCATACTACTTGACAATAATTTGATAAATACAACCGAAATTTACTATTTAAAATTTGCGATCCCTCAACTTCACTAAGTTTCTGGTTTTCCCAGAAATTTCACTCTGAATTCCCTCAAGATAGGACTTACCGCTAGGAAATGATATACATCCTCTCTCTCGGATTTATAACATAATGAGCATATTCCTATGCCTGTGCCATATCTCTTGTAGTTCAAATTTAGAAGTTCCCGCTTGATTGATTGTAGGGCACTATTTATTTAACTATTGCAGGTAGGGTTATGATTCAAGTGTTTATACAGGGTGTCCTTAATTTAAATGACGAAACTTCAGGAATTCATAGGGGACCGAAAAACTAAGACAAAAAATCCTTTAGAGATTTGCTCGTTTTTGCTTAGTTTTAGAGAAAATAGCAAAAAATGAAACAAAACAAAAATGTTTCAGGTAGCAATTATCACCTTTCAAAGTTCGTCAGGCTAGACACTTAATGTTATCCTTTGCATTTGTTTACATTTTGGCTTCCTTTTAGGATTATAATTCCTAAATCAGTCTTCAGTCATGCGCGCCGATTTCCAAATAGAAGAGTGCCTAATCTACGAGTCTTTTCGTTAGCTTTTAATAGACTGCGAGAGACTGGGTCATTCTTAATACGTAATGAAGGCGACCAATTCCAGGCAGCAATAAGAGCAGATTATCGGAGAAGAAATTGTGTCTAACGCCACTTCGATAACAATCCTGAGACTAGCATCCGAAGAGCATCTGTTACATTAGCAATATCGCGGGAAGCAATATGCCGAGCTTTGAAAGGTGATAATCACTACCCATACAATCTTTAAAAAGTTCAGAATTTATTACCTCAAGATTATGTCATTTTTGATATAATTGATTTACTGGTTTCTTGACAAAATTCGCGATGATAATTTATTTCCATTAAAAATTATATGGACCGATGAAGCTACCTTTACAAGAGGAGGAATTGTTAATCAAAGAAATTATCATGTATGGGCTCTTGAAAATCCCACAGCTATTAGAGAGAATAGGTTTCAGCATGAATTTGCTATTAACGTTTGGCTTGGAATTTGGAACGGATTTCTGGTGGGACCATATTTTTTACCTGGAAGATTAAATGGTATCACATTTACACATTTTTTGCAGAAAGACGTTTCTAATTATTTAGATGACCTTCCCTTACAGCAGCGGATTAAAATGTGGTTCCAACTAGATGGATGTCCAGCTCATTATAGCAGAGTTGCTCGAGCTTGGCTGGATATAAATTATCCACAACGATGGATTGGACGTGGAGGAGTAGTACCTTGGCCATCCAGTTCACCTGATATGACACCCATGGATTTCTTCGTATGGGGAATCTTGAAGCAGAATGTTTATTCGGTGTCAATAAACTCAAGAGAGCAATTAAGAGACCAAATCATAGATGCAGTGCCCCAAATATCATCAGAACATTGTTTAGCTGCAATTTATCAAGTGAGTGCTAGATGTAATGCTTTCATTGGTGCAAGAGGACAACATTTTGAGCGATATTTACATTAAAAAGAACATAACATAAATATAAATGAAAGTAAATAAGTATAAAAATGAAAACTTGTTTTGTTTCTTTTTTTGCGATTTTCTCTAAAACTAAGCAAAAACGAGCAAATCTGTAAAGGAATTTTTGTCTTAGTTTTTCGGTCCCCTATAAGTTCCTGAAGTTTTACCATTTAAATTCGGGACACCCTGTTTAAAACAGGTGGATGTATCCTTCAAAAATTGTTCTGACTTGAAATTTAGTATTAACACCTTTTTTTTTTTTCAAAAAGAATTTCCCAATTTTGAAAATTTCCAATAGAAATAGTATCTACCTCTTTATACTTCTTCATCATTTCTTCAATATTTTTAAACCAAAAAGTATTTTTCAAGATCATAAAATTTACCTCCCCATGCCTGTGCACCATATGACATAATGGTTCGGTTGACAGAATTAAAGACCTTTTAAAGAATCGTTTTACATAAATTTGTTCCAGATTGAGTTTATTCCCTGTTTTGACTGTTTAGCTTTTCATTTAAATGGTTTGTCATAGTCAAAGATGGTGTTAACAGTATGCCTAAGTACTTATAGCCTTGCACCACTTTTATCACCTCACTTCCATACCTCCACTCTTCTGTCTGTTTAAGCCTCCCACCATTTCTAAAAACCATAATTTTTTATTTCTGTAAGTTTACCACAAGATTCCACATAATACAGTAATTGCGTAGAGACGTAATAATTCTTTCTAAACTTAGCGAAGAAATGGCTAGTAGAATAATGTCATTGGCATATGCTAAAAGTTATATACTTGTATTTCCCACCTTAATGCCACCTGATGAATGGACATCTAAATCATTTATAAATAATGAAAATAGGATTGCACTCAGTAAACCTCCCTTTTTGAGACCCATTGTAGTCGAAAAAGGATAAGAAACCCCATTTGAACTTGGTAGGCGATAATCGATAGTTAGCACTATCGATAGGCCGATACTATCGGTTGAGAACTATCGATTGCTATCGATAGTTTTTCGATAGTTGCTTCCTTTTTTATTCCAAAGCTATTCAATAAAGAATATCGAATAATTTAATTAAATTCAATTATCTAATTCGACAGTCGCATGCAGCGCACACGCACGCAATATGATTTTTAAAATACACGGTAATTAAATAGCCTAAATGAAATAAAAAAAAAAAAAAAACAACAGCTCTTATAAACAGCACTAACACAACACAGTTCCGAAGATAGGCAGTTTGACAACTAGACCATGAGATTAAAGGATTCCTAGGTGGTGAGGGAACCTTAAAACATCTCAGGAACCTGGGCGTCGAATCTATATGCAAGAGGAGAGATTGGTTTCACGTCAGGTGGAGATTTGTTGCGGCTAAAAATATGTTTGGCATGGGACTGATGGAGTAGGAAGCGATGGGCACTGGGAAGGGAAGGAACCGTCTGAGGGAAGGGTGTGGGTCAGGGACACTTCTAATGAAAAGAAAAACCCTACTAAGAAAAAAAACATCATTTTATAATATCAGTATGGTATATATTTAGTGGTTTATAATTTTATAATTACAATGACAGGGAGGAAACAATTCTTTGTTTACAAGTAATAAATTGCAAAAGTAAAAGAAGAAAATAATGACCAAGAGAGAGAGAGCAACGGTGAGTATTTAAATCAAATGGCGAGAGTGTATTAGAATGAATGGGAGAGAGTGAGTGAGAGAGAGAGAAAAAGAGGGAGAGTGGGGGAGGGAGAGAGGGAGAGAGAGAGAGAGGGAGAGAGAGAGAGAGAGAGAGAGAGAGAGAGAGAGAGAGAGAGAGAGAGAGAGAGAGAGAGAGAGAGAGAGGGAGAGAGAGAGAGAGAGAGAGAGAGAGAGAGAGAGAGAGAGAGAGAGAGAGAGAGAGAGAGAGAGAGAGAGAGAGAGAGAGAGAGAGAGAGAGAGAGAGAGAGAGAGAGAGAGAGAGAGAGAGAGAGAGAGAGAGAGAGAGAGAGAGAGAGAGAGAGAGAGAGGAGAGAGAGAGAGAGAGAGAGAGAGAGAGAGAGAGAGAGAGAGGGCGAGAGATAAAGAAATAGAGTGAGAGAGAAACATGATTCGTTCATTAGTTTTGGAAGATAATTTTCAAATCTAAGTTGCATAAAATATTTAGAAATATTATAGCCAGATACGATTACGACTCTAAACCATTAAATTATTTCTGATAAAATGAAATCATGTCACTCTCAATTAAGATATAAATAATGTACTTTTTATAATAAAAATTTAAAACAATGTCGTATACAACTAAATCTTGTTTGACTGATCTTTATTTTAACGTAAAATGATTTTTAAAAAAATTGAATATTAATAATAATAACGTGGTTCCAATTGAAATATTTGGATAAAAAAATCCAATGAATCAAAACTTTGAATTAAATTTATTTACAAAAACTAAATAACAATCTTTCCAAGGACATATTTTACTCAGGAATAAATTAATTTTTTTTTTCTCCTGCTATCAGAACGTACGTAGGTATAATAAGTCCTAATGTATTTTTTTTTTAAACACGCCTTATAGTGTATACCAGATTGAGTGTTCTAATGTTTGTCATATTTTTCACATTAATTATTACTTCTCGAGTGTTTGGACATGTGCCAACTGTGAAAGTAATAGTTCATATCGCTCTCTGATAATTATCCTTTTTGTAAGGTTTTTCTCAGTTCTCCATCAAGAAAGGTTTACAAAAATGGTTATTAATAGCTGTGGTGAACATTGACTTTATAAAACAGTGAGCACTGTTATTCTGATAAGTGAATACGTAAATTAACATGTGCTCTATGGGCAGGTATAGAAGTGGGGAGCAGATTAGTGAGAAAAGAGCCACGTTGACATTAGCGTGGCCATCTGCCATCTGTGTGGAGAGTATCCGTATTTGCCCTTTAACAGCATACTCTGCGGTCTTTTATTTATTTATTTTCTAATCTCTTTTATTTTCCCTACTCCTCAATGATATTTTATGAGATATTTCCACATGGTGATGTCGTCTAAAACTAACAAATCTAATAAAAGTCCCTGCAAAACAGCGTCCCCCTCGATGAAAGATTAAAACTGTTTCAAACTCATCACCAATCAACGAAGCAATGCCTGGGACTTCAACTCAAGGAGTAAACGAAGAATCACCCTTCTTTAAAGCAAATCCTTTCCAGATGCTTAGTAACACCCACTGAAAATACGGAATCGACATCTGTTTCATAGCCTCCTAAAAATCCACCCATTTTCATTCGCAACATAAAGCATTAAGGCCTAATGTGTTGCCAATTAAACAAGATCGTCGGCTAAGGAAAATATTTATTAATGATACGCAATCATACCAGATTCTTCTGATACGTACATTACTAAATATTTGACGGACACCAAAGTTGATTTCTATACATATGAGCTCAAGAAAGAAAGATCCCTTAGGGAGGTCGTAAGAAATCTTCACCCTACCACGCCAGCTGAAACAATTAGAGAATAATTGATGTCTATGGGATTCAAAGTGCGACAAGTTCTGAATGTACAAAAATATATCAGGGGACACTCAGGAGCAAACGTTAAAACCTCATTAAAACTTTTCTTCGTTGATTTGGAACCTACTCCTGGGGTTAAAAAAATCTATGATGTCACCTCTATTTATTATACAAAATTAAAAATAGAGAAACCATATCCTAAACGAGATATTGTACAATGCCACTACAGCCAAGCATGCGGCCAAAACAAAAAGTTATTGCCACCGTATTCCAAGATTCGTCAGGTGTGGAAAAGCTCACAAATCCAAAGAATGTACAAAGTTACGAGAAGTCCCTACAGTGTGTTTCTTATGTCAACAAGAGCATCCAGCTAACTACAAAGGATGCCAAACATACAAAAACCTCCGTAACAGATTCTTGAGATCGCAACCTCAGAATGAAGAAGCTCATCAGACTAGAGGAAGTAAGCCTTCGAAAATAGCCACCTCTTCTGTATCATTTGCAGAAATGCTTGGAGGAAGAAGATACCAGAATAATAAAAACAATGAGGCTCTTCAACAGCCTCATTCCTATGAACCTCAACCTGAGTAACAGCTCCAATCTCACTACCAACAAAATATTCAATATACTCCATTAATCAAACCCCATCCACAAAACCATCATCAGATCTCACATACTCCTCCTCCCCCAACTACTTCAGATCTCACATCCTTATTTAATTCCTTCCTTTTAGAGTTGAAAACTCTTTTCACTCCTTAAAAATGTCATCCCTCTTCTAATTCCTCTTCGAAAAATGCCTAATCCTTAAATGCCTTCCACAAAACCCCTATCTATTTTCCTTTGTAATGAAAATGTATTCGCAACCACACTGACGATTTAACATCCTTGCTGCATGGCAAAGAAATCGATGTAGCTTTAATTACAGTGTTTGCGCCTGCGCCAACTATACAAAGTCATCTTTAGATCGCTCTGTAATTACAGTTTCTTTCGTGTGTTTTTTTTCAGTCTTTTGCTCAGAAAAGTGCATAGAGATATTAATTAATAGGTGTGCTAAACATAGACAGACAGAAAGCAGTGAGTACAATCATTAAACTTTAAATAAGTGTACGTAATATATGCCATGTGCTCGGTATCTACTAAGCCTATCTAGGCGGAGGTGGGGATAAGAGATAACAGGGCCGTGACCTAGGCACTGCCAGTACGTACCTATTCTGTGTACGGGAAGGTGCTGCCTTCTCAGACATTCAAACACTACGAACTTTTATTTTTATTTTTATTTATTTTTATTTATTTTGTTTTCTTCCTTTTCTTTCTCTTACCACTAGATGCAATCAAATGAGATATTTCCACATGGTGATGTCTTCAAAAACTAAGTCTAAAAGAAGCCGATCTCTTGAAACTGTGAGAACAAGCCCAGTAAAGCAAAAACCAAAACGCTCAAAGGTAAAAACTCCCCCTAACTCATCGCCGATGGATGATTCAATGCCTGGGACCTCAACCCAAGGAGTGATCGAAGAGTCTCCCTTTTTTACACCTAATCCATTTCAGGCGCTTAGTAGCACAGCTGCCGAAACTATGGAGTCGTCCTCAGCACCGCAGCCTCCAAAACCTCCTCCTATCATTGTTCGCAATATAGGGAATTTCCCCTTAATGTGCAATCACTTAAATAATATAGTTGGACGAGGAAAGTATTCCTGTGTTAGCCGAGCTAACGACACTAAAATTATGCCTGATTCCCCCGATTCCTACCGCAGCATTGTCAAATATCTTTCAGAAACAAAAGCTGACTTTCATACATACCAGCTGAAGGAAGAGAGATCGCTTAGGGTGGTCGTAAGAAACCTTCACCCTACAACTCCTCCTGATATCATCAAAAAAGAATTGATGTCCATGGGCTTCAAAGTAAAGCAAGTAACCAATGTTCAAAAAAAGAGCAGGGAAAACCCAGGAGCAGGAGGTAAAGTCTCATTGCCACTCTTCTTTGTTGATCTAAAACCTGCACCGGGAGTTAAAAATATATATGACATCACCTTGATTTACTATACGAGAGTTCAAATTGAGAAACCATACCGTAAACGTGACATTGTACAATGCCATAATTGCCAGGCATACGGCCATACAAAAACCTACTGCCATCATATTCCTAGATGTGTCAAATGTGGGCAAATGCACAAATCATCCGAATGCACAAAAACAAGAGAGGTACCAGCAGTATGTGCCCTATGCCAGCAAGGACACCCAGCGAATTACAAAGGGTGCCAAACGTACAAAACCCTACGTAATAGGTTCCAGAAAATGCAGAGAACGGAAGAAGAGGTTCAACCGACGAAAGGAAGACAGCCCTCCAAAATAGCGAACTCATCGGTCTCCTTCGCTCAAATGGTGGGAGGAAACAGAAATCAAAAAGAAAATGGGGCCATGCCACCTCCTCCTCAACAACCCCAACTTCATCACCCTCAACCTCAGCCACCACTGCCTCAATCTCAATACCCAATGGCTATTCAACCTATTCCATTACCTATCCAATCTAATCCACCTACCATCCATCAGATTCCCCATATCCCTCCTCCCCCAACTACCTCAGATCTTTCATCCTTATTTACCTCCTTCCTATCAGAAATGAAAACTCTTATCACCCCACTTATATCTCTTCTTACAAATGTTATCCCTCTCCTAATCTCTCTCCAAAAAAAATCCTTAAATGCCTCCCACAAAACCCTTATCCATCCTCCTTTGGAATGCGAATGGTATTCGAAATCATACTAATGAACTGACATCATTGCTTCATGAAAAAGAAAATTGATGTAGCTTTAATTACAGAAACAAGACTGACCTGCAAACAACACTTCAACATACCACAATACCAAACCTACCGAACAGACCACCCCGACGGTAGAGCCCATGCCGGAACTGCTATTATCATCCATAATTCCCTCTCTCACCACGTATCCCCTTTACCTGCAAATGAATTCCTGCAACCCACAGCAGTTGTCATTAAAACCTTCTCCTTTCCCGTCACGATTGCAGCGGCCTACTGCCCCCCAAATAAACCAATTTCCACATCCCAGTTCAATTCATTCTTCAATTCCTTGGACCACCGCTTTCTTTTGGGTGCTGACTTCAATGCTAAGCACCAGCAATGGGGTTCAAGAACCACCAACTCCCGTGGGCGGGCATTGCAGTCTGCACTTAATTCCCGAAGATTTCATTTCATTTCTCCCGGTACTCCTACTTATTGGCCCACAGATCCTAACAGAAACCCTGACCTTCTGGATTTCTTCATACATTCAGGCTTAGGACCTCTCCATTACTCCATAGAACGCCTGGATGAACTTTCCTCAGACCATAGTCCTTTAATTCTAACCCTTTCCGTTACTCCCATTCCAAAATCACCTCCCCCATCATTTATAAGAGGGCCAATAGACTGGAATCACTTCCGCCAAATAATCTCCGACAATATATACCTCAGAGTATCCTTAAAAACCTCCCAAGACCTTGACAATGCAACCAATTCCTTTACAAACATAATCCAGCAGGCAGCCTGGGCTGCATCCTCCCCTCGTTCCCCTTCCAAAGTTAGAAAGAAAAATCCTTTACCCCAAGACCTAAGTGACCTTATCCGATCCAGACGCCAAGCCAGAGCCATTTGGCAAAGAACCAGGCATCCTGACGATCGGAAATCCTACAACTATCTTACAAAACTCCTTAAAAAAAACATGGCTACCTTCAAATTCCAATCCTACAACTCCTATCTTTCCTCACTTTCTGCATCAGATAATTCCCTATGGATTACCGCTAAAAAAATCCTCAAATATCAACCCATCTCCCATCCCCTCCGGCGAGAAGATGGTTCATGGGCAGCTTCTGATGAGAACAGAGCTGAAGAATTTGCCCAGCACCTCTCCAGTATATTTGTTCCCCATCCTGATCCTAACCCCACCCACACAACAACGGTCCATGAATTCCTTGATTCACCGATTCTTTTATCCTTACCTCCTAAGGCAATTAACCCCTCTGAGGTCAAATTCCTCCTGAGAAAACTAAAAAATCGTAAATCCCCCGGATATGATCTCCTCACCTCACAGATTCTCAGGCAACTTCCTCATAAAGCTGTCATTTTCCTTACCTATTTATTTAATTGCATCCTCCGAACAACCTATTTCCCCTTGCAATGGAAACATTCTATTATTATCCTTTTCCTGAAACCGGGCAAACCTTCCAACAATCCATCATCATACAGACCGATCAGCCTTCTTCCAATCCTGTCAAAAATCTTTGAAAAACTCCTTCTTAAACGCATTCTACCCATCCCTGAATCCCGAAATATTCCCTCACACCAGTTTGGATTCCGCTCTAGGCACTCCACTGTCCAACAAGGCCTTAGAGTTGTAGACCATATATCCTCAGCACTTGAAAGCAGACAGTATTGCTCCGGCGCATTTCTGGATATAGCTCAACCTTTTGACCGGGTTTGGCATGCCGGTTTGCTTTTCAAACTCAAAATCCTTTTACCTCAATCGCTATTCCTAGTCCTTCAATCCTACCTCTCTAACCGGTCCTTTCGAGTTCGCTGCGGAATGGAATATTCCAACTGCTACTCAATAGAGGCAGGTGTTCCACAAGGTAGCGTTCTTGGTCCAGTTCTATATATCCTCTATGCTGCAGATATCCCTACTACCACTGATACTTTCCTAGGAACTTTTGCTGATGACACTGTTATCCTTTCATCGCATTCAGATCCCTCAATAGCTTCCTGTAATCTCCAAATTCACTTATCCCTGATTGAAGATTGGTGCAACAACTGGAGGATCAAAATTAATGAAACAAAATATACCCATGTAACTTTTACCCTCCGCCGCACATCCTGCCCTCCTGTTTATATCAATAATATTCCGCTACCCATAGCTGACACAGTACGGTATCTTGGCTTTTACCTAGACAAAAGACTTACTTGGAACCCTCACACTAGACTTAAAAGGCAAGAACTTAACAGACGCTTCAGCCAATTGTATAGACTACTAAATAGGACATCCCAACTCTCCATACAAAACAAACTCCTCATATACAAAACCATCATTAAACCTATTTGGACCTATGGACTTGAACTGTGGGGGACAGCAAAACAATCGAATATCAAACGCATTCAATCCTTCCAATCTAAAGTCCTTCGTACTATTGTAAATGCTACATATTATGTCTCCAACAAAACCCTACATAATGATCTCAATATACCTTTTGTTCTTGACCTGATACCCCTTAAATTCTCCAAATTCCATCAAAACCTTTCCAACCATCCCAATCCACTTGCTCATTCACTATCCAGTTCCACGCATCCTTACAATCCACCTCGTAGATTAAAACGGCAATGGCCCCGAGATTTATTGTAATAGTTATTATTGGAGTGCTGGCAATGGCCAGCTTCTCCACTCAAGTCCTGTGCGACTGTGCCATAGCGCTCTCACTCAGCCTCCACTGGATTATATCAGTGATGCAGCTGATAGAACAGCGCAGGGAACTCTCTGAGCCCGGCTTGCCTTTCAAACTGGGGGCAGGCTTGGATCGGGGTGTTCCTCGGAGTGTTTGTGAATATTGTATATAGAGTATGAATGTAGTTATGACTCTTTCTTTTCTTCTTTAATTCTTATTTTATTTATTATTTTCAATTTCTTGTACATTTTATCTTACTTCTTGTATATATTATTTTATTTCTTGTATCTTTAAGTTGTTTACTTAAAAGTTGTTTATTTTCTTACTTTATTTATTTTATATCAGTGTACATATTGAATGAATGAGTCACTGTCATCAATATTACTCATTGCCCTTGAGTGAGGCAGCATGTAATTAATCAAATAAAAAGATATTTTTGAACAGTTGAAAAAAAAAAAAAAGCTTTAATTACAGAAAACAGACTGACCTGTAAACAACGTTTCAGTATATCACATTATCAAACATGCTGAACAGACCACCCTGACGGTAGAGCCCATGCCGGAACTGCTGTCATCATTCACCATTCCCTCTCTCACCACGTATCCGCTTTACCAGCAAATGAATTCCTGCAACCCACATCAGTTGTTATCAAAACCTTCTCCTTTCCCGTCGCGATTGCAGCGGCCTACTGTCCCCCAAATAAACCAATTTCCACATCCCAGTTCCACTCATTTCTTAATTCCTTAGATCATCGCTTTCTTTTTAGTTCTGACTTCGATGCTAAGCACCAGCAATGGGGTTCAAGAACCACGATTTCCCGTGGGTGAGCTTGCAGTCCTTACTTAATTCCCGAAGATCCAATTTTATTTCTCCCGGCACTCCTACCTATTGGCCCACGGATCCTAACCGAAACCACGACCTTCTTGACTTCATTCATTCAGGCTTAGGACATCTCTACCACTTCATAGAACGCCTGGATGAACTTTCCTCAGAGCACAGTCCTTTAATTCTAACCCTTTCTGTCATTTCAATCCCTTATCATTTATAACGCCAGCAGACAGAAACAAATAATATCAGACACTACAGACCTCAGAGTAACCCTAAAAACCTCCCAAGACCTTGAAAATGCAACAAATTCCTTCATAAACATAATCCAGGAAGTAGCCTGGACTACTTCCTCGTCTCGTTCCCCTCCCAAAGTTCAAGCGAGAAATCCTTTACCTCAAGATCTACTGAACCTTATTTAATCTAAACGCCATGTTAGAGCCATTTGGCAAGGAACCAGGTATCCAGATGATCGTAAATCCTATAATTACCTTACGAAACTCCTTTAAAAAAATATGGCTACCTTCAGATCCAAATCCTATAATTTCTATATTTCTTCACTTTCCTCTTCAGATAACTCCCTCTGGACTATACTAAAATAATCCTAATATAAAATATCAACATACCTCCCATCCCTTCCGAAGTGAAGATGGTTCATGGGCGGATTCTGCCGAGAACAGATCCGAAGAAATCGCCCAGCACCTATCCAGCATATTTTTCTCCATCCCGAATCTAATAATCCCACCCACACAACAATGGTTCATGAATTTCTTGATTCACCGATTCCTCTCTCCTTACCTTCTAAAGCAATAAGCCCTCTGAGGTCAAATTCCTTTTAAAAAAATAAAAATCCCGTAAATCCACTGAATATGATCTCCTTAGCTCACTCCATTATTATCCTTTTCCTGAAACCGGGCAAACCTCCTAGCAACCCTTCATCATATAAACCAATTAGGCTTTTTCCAATCCTTTCAAAATGTTTGAAAAGCTCCTTCTGAAACGAATCCTACCCATCCTTTAATCGCAAAACATTCCTTTACACCAGTTTGGATTCCACTCTAGCCATTCCACCACCCAACAAGGCCTGAAAGGTGTTGACCATATATCTTCAGCACTTGAAAGCAAACAATATTGCTCCGGCGCATTTCTGGATATAGCGCAAGCTTTTGACCGGGTATGGCACGAGGTTTGCTTTTCAAGTTCAAAGCCCAGTTACCGCTATAACTATTCCTAGTTCATCGATCCTACCCCTCTAACCATTCCTTTCTAGTTCGCTGCGGAATGTAATACACTAACTGCTAACCAATAGGGGCAGGTATTCCACTAGGAAGCGTTCTTGGTCCAGTTCTATATATCCTCTATGCTGCAGATATCCCAACTACTCCTGGAACGTTTCTTACATTTGCTGATGACACTGCTATCCTTTCATCCCATTCAGATCCTTTAATAGATTCCTATAGTCTCCAAAACTACTTATCCTTGGTTGAAGACTGGTGAGATAATTGACGGATCAAAGTCATTAGTTAATGAAACTAAATGCACCAACGTAACCTTTACCCTCTGCCGAAAATCCTGTCCTTTCAATTTCAATGGTATTCCACTGCCAAAAGCTGACACAGTTCGGTATCTTGGTTTCAACTTAGATAAAAGACTTACGTGGATCCCTCATAATCAACTCAAAAGACAAGAACTCAACAGCTAACTGTATAGACTATTAAACAGGACATCTGATCTTTCCATTGAAAGCAAACTTCTCATACGCAAAACCATTATTAAACCTATTTGGAGTTACGGACTTAAACTGTGAGGGACAGCTAAAAAGTCGAATATCAAACGCATTCAATCCATCCAATCCAAAGTCTTCCGAACTATAATGAATTCTCCTTACTACGTATCCAACAAAACTCTACACAATGATCTCATTATACTATACGCCCTCGACCTCATACCCCTTAATTTTTTTAAATTTCATCACAACCTTCCCTTCCATCCAAAACCTCTGGCTCAATCACTATCCAGTTCAACACATCCTTATAACCCCCCTCACAGATTAAAACGGCAGTGGCCTCGAGATTTTTTGTAAAAATTTATTTATGTTGGAGTTCTGGGACTGGCCAGCTTCTTAACTCATGCCCTGAGAGACTGTACTATTGCTCTCTTACTCAGCCTCCACTGGGTCCTCTTTAATACCAGTGACGCATCTGAGAGAGAAGAACTAAGACCTCTCTGTGCCGGGCCTGTCCTTCCATGAGTGGAGGGAATTGTAGATAAAGTATGAATGTAGTTTTAACTTTTAATTGAATTTAGCTTTATTTTTATTTTATTTATTTATTTTATTTTTTTTTATGTGTGTGTGTGTGTGTGTGTATATATATATATATATATATATATATATATATATATATATATATATATATATATATTTTTTTTTATTTATATATTTCACTTGTATGTATATTCGATATACAATATTCGTTTATGTATAGCACAGTTCTTGTCTGTTTCATTTTATTTTATTTTTTTTTTTTTTCTTCTCTTTTTGTACATAATGTGTGGATGTAATCATGAAGTCATCTATATTACGTATTGCCCACATTTGTGATAGATTGTAAATTATTACTCAATAAATGTTTTAATATATATATATATATATATATATATATATATATATATACTTCTGACTTCTGATCCTGATGGTATTCTTTTTAGATTTGTAATATAATACAAAATAAGTCTTGGACATTAGAGCGAAACGTTCGGGACTACTTCCATGCAAGCATTCGATATTGATTTGGATACGAATTTGGACAGAAATAAGGTCAGAAGCAGAAGGAGTGGCAACAAACAGCAGTAAATCAACCGCTTCTCTCCTAACCCTCCTCACCCTATTCCCATGGACAGCCAAGAAGTGATGTTTCCCTTTATCGTATTTCTCCACCGAGGCAGAAAAAAACATTGTTCCACACAGTATCAAGCGGTTTAGGATTGATTAGGGTTAAATAAAAGGCTTATAACACCATCAATCTTGAATCTGCTTTTGCGGTATGATATATTTCTGTGTAGGGGACATAATATTAACGCGTGATTCGTAACTGTTATGAAGGTATGGTAAAGCAATGGGATGAAATTTTTCAGTATAATGGAGTAAACATTATATTTTCTCATTGTCTTTTAAATACTTTATTTAATTAGAAATGAACTTTTCAGTGCAATTCAAACATAGACGAAAAATGACGTGAATATAAATAAGTCACAACTCCAATATTATATTTTCTAATCTGCGTTTAAGTATTTATAGTTTCTTTTCTAATTTATCAGTTTTTTTTTTTATGTTATTTATTTTATCTTTCTTTCTTTCTTCTTAAGCGTACTTTAATTATTATTATTTCATATATATATATATATATATATATATATATATATATATATATATATATATATTTTTTTTTTTTTTTTTTTTTTTTTTTTTTTTTTTTTTTTTTTTATTAGGATTTTTCACAATTCAGTGGCTTTGCTTAACCTAAGTTTCCAATGGCCTTTCTCCATTCTCTTCTGTCTAAGTTCTATTCATCTGTTAGGCCACGTCTTATCATGTACTCTTTCAGTTCCTCCTTCCATGATTCCATGATACGAGACGATGTAACAAGTACGTCACTAGAGTGGGGGTGGTGACGTCACATCACAGCTGACTGCTTGAAGATGGCCGACTATAACGTCGGTTTTATATATGTAATTATCGGAAGTTATGACAAAAAATAGGCCAAACCTTGCAATTTATACAAATTTTAATGTAGAAATCTTTAATATTAATAAAGCACAGAAATGAGTGGGTGATTACTCGCCCCAAAGCCACAAAAACACTCGTTTCAAATTTGCACAATGATATATACGGCCCGGATCGGACCAAAAATGTATAGGAAAAAAATGGTAATGTCCGAAACGGAAAACCCGCCTCGGCCTCAAGAAAATGGACTGTATGGGAAAATATGAAAGCGAGGTTTTGCACCCTTAGGGAGATATTATTGAGAAGGTAGCATAAACAAATAATACATAAGAAACTTCTTACCTTGTTACTGCCGCCTACGATCTGTACAGAGGCCTCCGAAATCGTCTGGCGAATGCTTCTCTCAGGCTGCAATATTTGTTCAGGCTCTCCTCCTCTAGTATCACCACTCATTAAGGGAATAACTAAATCTTTAATGACTAGCACAGGAAATAAGATCACTTTTAAAAGAGGAACAGGGTCCTGGAAGGCTATTTCACCTTGGTCAAAAAAGCGACCATAAGGTCTTGGGCAATTTAAATAGGTGCGTACTGGAGCACAGATGCTAGAAGAAAGAAGGAATATTCATGTGGGGATTAACGCAGATAAGGGCTAGTTGCCCAGAGATCCGTAGAGTGCGTCAATATACGGTAATTAAAGTTTTTCTCCTTTCCCCCCTCACAAAAGCGCCGATTGGCGCGAACAATAATAATAATAACTAATTAGAAATTGAATGGAAAATATTTTTTATTATATAACGTTTGTAGCAAAGACCAATTTTTTAGAAGCTATCAAAAACTAAAACAAAAACGTTGTTACTGTTTTTAAATAATTTAAATAATGTTTCATTACATAATTTTTGCTCGGTCAAATCGTATTTCAGAGCATTAAGAATGCTACACTTGTTACACCCCTTTCGGTCATTCCCGGAGTGCCACATAGTTGTTTTTTTGTCATTTATTTATTGGCATATATAACTTTATAAATAACTGAATTTAAATCACGGAAATTTGTGAAAATATGATCACAATAGGCTTTAAAGAAACTATTCATTAGTAGCACTTAAATAAAATATACCCTAGAAGGTCCCTAGGCCATCTTCTTTTTAGACGCTTCGTATGGTAATCGGGAATCAATCGGAAAAAAAAATGTGAGAATGGTGAATTCGAGTGAGTGTGGGGCTTATTATGGAGGGATATTTATCTAGTCTCGGCCAATTATTATGGATCATTATAGATAAGTTTATTTGTGGCATAATAAGAAGCATTCAGGTTCTGGCGGACAATTTTAAGTTATTGCATACAAGAAGAACTGGAAGGTTTAGTGAAACCCCAAAGCATAAATCCGTATGTCCAAATAGGTGTAATTATTTCAAGAAAATGAGTCTGTTTAAATTAACTGAAAGCTTTGTACGTTTGTCCAGTAAATGTTGAAGTTGCCAAAAAGACGGGTAGTTTCTTGTCGTTAAGTTTAGTCACCTTCTTATTCGATAGTCAAGATTTAAAGGTTTTTGTTTTTTGTTTTTTTTTCGTGTAACAACTTATTTCAAATCAACTATTGAAGCACTAGAGCCTGATTTTGTACAAGGTTCTCGAGGTCTAAAAATGGGATTTTCATTATTGACAATGTTTACTTGCAAAAAAAAAAAAAAAAAAAAAAAAAAAAAAAAAAAAAAATTAGAAAAATGTATATAAAAAAGAGTTATCTATAATATGTGCTTGGCAGATGTCAACTATGGCTATCAGATTCGATATTGAGTGTTACTCCGATCATCAACCACCCCTACATTCACAATAGTGGATTATTATTTTGCAAACTATTTATGTGAATTAGTATTGATACATTAGGTGGTTAATATCGAATACAAGTATTTAAAAAGTGCTCATAATTTTTAGTTAATTTTATGACAAATAACATTATCTTTCTTGTAAAATCTGACGCAGTGATGACCTCTTTACTCTTTACTCACAGACTGTACCAAAATATGTAATTAATTAATTGTTAAATAATATCCGACCCGGATTGGACCAAAAGATGTTGGGGAAGGGGGTTTTTCACTTTTGAAACACAATTTCTGCCTCCGGGGAGCGCTGGTAAAACAATAAAATCATCTAACGAAATGCTTAACCAAAAAAAAAAAAAAAATTACCCATTTACTGGGTTTAAAATTGGTAAAACCTTGAAATAAATCTAATAAAATCAAAAAAACAAAACAAAGAAAATTAAAACCATTGAGGAACACCAACTTAAAATAATTATATTTCTCATAGTTATATACATGCAAAAAAAAACTAAAAGAAATATGGTGAGGGGAAAAAAAAGAAAAGCTCCTATAATGATTAAATAAAAAAAGAAAAGAAAGTTTTTGGTTAAAAATTATTACAAACTAAAACTAATCTGCTACCAAAAACTATTTCTTTAGTTAATAAGTTTTAAAAAAAATTAAAAAATTGGATTATCTTATTTTTATGGTGGAATCTGGTTCAAGTTACGTAATAGACAGAGGGTTGAAATACTTAATGTGCTCAGTGGTGTACCTCTCCTCTCAGCATTCGGTGAGTTCCATATTCCATGGGCAGGGGTGAAAGAAACTACAATGACACAAGCATTAATGACTAACAATTAATGGCTTATTAATGACTAGTATCGTAACCATGTACCCTGACTTGACTTCCACTAATTCTGATGGATCCATTAAAATAGGATTAGAAGAAATAGGCCACACATTTTTTGGAAGACAAAGCCATTTTGGTCCTTTCCACCAAATGGTTGTAATGGCGTTATTTTCCGACTCCAGGATGATAGCTCCGATAATTCAAATATGTTATGTATGTTTATATATATATATATATATATATATATATATATATATATATATATATATATATATATATACAATTGTAAATTTTAATAAATGGATAAAAAAGCAAAAAATTGGAATTTCATTAGAGTACTACCAATGGGTGGTTACTCTACAAGTTTTAATCGGGTCATTATTTTGAATTTTACACCGCATGTTTATTAGATTTGATTTTATAGGTGGAAAATAAAGAGAAACGGCAAATCTGGATAACAAAATACCAATATGAACGCATTATACAGTGAACTTAACATAGTCGTAGAAAATAAAGAAGAGTGGTTTATGTAAGGCGGTGAGGATATGTAAAGCCATGTTGTTTTAGAACAAAAACACTGTAAAATGTTTTAACTAAACTTGTATTAGCATAATAGATTAAATGTATGGTTCACCAAAACATTTTTAAGACACATTGTTAAAAATATAGATGCTGTATTTTTACATACTGTACAACAAGCCAGTCGTAAGGAAATAAACTTACTTAAACATATGTAGAACAACAAGAAGGATGGGAACAAGAGGTGGATCTAGGGTTCACTGGCTTAAGGGATGTCGAAGTGGCTCTGGAGTAGGAGCGGGTTCAGCCTACATAACGTTGGCGGGTTGAGCTGACTCATATCCAGGATCTTCTCGGGTGGTAGAGTTAAGGAGGAAAATATTAAAAGGTTTATGAATGCCATGCATTGAGGAACATGAGGTAATATATATGTAAGTTTGCTACCATGTGATAACAATACTGCTGCAACCTTCAATGTGTGTGAGACTTTTAATTAAAACATATGTGAGAGACAGAGTGTTAATAGCTTTGGTTAGTTTAATGTTTTCTTGTTTAAAGTGTTTTATGTTATAATTACTAGTTAGAAAGAACGTGTAATTTAATTCCTTTCTAATAAAATAATAAAATCACGTTAAAAGAACCTTACAAATTAACAAAATTTCAACTAGTAAAAAATGGATATAATTTATGTTCAAGTTGTTAAGAAAGCTGAGGAAGAAGTTGTGATCCAATGCATATCCATTGATAAAAATACTTGGTATTTAGTACCAGAAGAATTTAAAGAGGTAAGTAACCACATTTCTCTATCAAATAAAACAACAATAAAAAATGCAATGAGGGCAATTAAGAACCAAAAAGGTTATAGTACAGTTACGGTAAAAATCGATGAAGATATAAAAAAAGAATATTTCGATGAAGTTGATAATGTTTGCTTTCGAGAATTGCCATTAGAAGAGTGTGACCCAATATCAATTTCCAGAGGTGTTCAAGCTGAACAAATTGAGCTAGAAAGTCGAATTAGACAATTAGAAAACCAGTTATATTCAAATTTAAAATAAGAGGAAATTAATTTAAACCAAATCGAAAAAAAATTTATCCTAGAGAAATTTGAAAAAAATCAATCAGATCCTAAAGAATGGTTAGCTAAATTTGAAGACGAGTGTAGCCGAACTCCGAAAACTAGAGGACTCGTTTTCTAGAAAGAAAGAGGAAAATCCCTCAAATTCTAGATTGAAATATAGTCCTGACCCGAAAACTTTTAATAGAGATGAATTTCACTCAAAGAACGAAGGTCAAAAGAAGGCATGTTCTATTTGTGCAGCTATTGGTTTTCTGTATCGATACCATCTCGTAGCGGAGTGCCGCAATAACAATAAAGTCTCAGAAAAACTAAAATCAAACATGACTGAAGGATCTTCTGGGATTGACGACATACAGATATTACAAACAGACTTAGGTAACAAACATTTAAACTGAAGAACCGGGCGAAATTAGATCCGTTGATAAAGCTAAATGTAATCATAGGTGACAAAATTAAAACAAAAGCTATCTATGATAGTGGCTCCAACGTTACATTAATTTCTCAACGAATTGCTGATTTGCTAAAGTTGAAATTAATATAACAAAAGAATGTATTGAAAACTATCAGCGGAATAAATTTCACTTCAGCCCGGGCTACAATTTCACTTCGTATTGGACGTATAACTGATCACATTTCAACTTGCGTTGTCAAGAACGATCATTTTTCTTATGACATCTTATTAGGGGTTGATGCCGTTAAAAAATTTCAATTGATTCAAGATGAAAATTTGAAAATCCTACAACGAACAGATAACAACAATGTGATAGATTTAGATGAAAACCGATCCAATAGTGATCGAGAAGATAACTTAAATAGATCTAAATTAGATCAGATGGTTAAAAATAAATTCAATGATAGTCAAGTTTTAATTGATAAAGATGATTCTAATGATTATATTGAATTAGATTTTAATGAAAACTTAAAAATAGAAGAATTCGATGTCAATTTAAATCATATTGAAAACGAAGAGCGAAAACAGCAGATTGCAAATCTAATTGAAAAACATAAACATATGTTTGCAAAGGATAAATTTGATATCGGGAAAGTAAAATCAAAAGAAGCAGAGATAAAATTATTATCTAACGAGTATGTTACTTGTCGACCGTATAAATGCTCGATTCCTGACGATGAAGAAATACGAAATCAGATTAAGGCATTGTTACAAGCGAAGATTATTGAAGAATCAGATTCTCCGTTCGCTTCCCCTGTAACCCTCCGGTTCAAGAAAGAGGAGAACAAGAAATCACACTTGTGTATCGATTTTTGTAAATTAAATAAATTTCCTACGATACAAGACGTAATCGATAAAGTTGTAATTGTGAATACTTTACAGTTTTAGACATCAATTTGGCATTTTGGTGTATTCCATTAAAAAAATAAAACAGAGAAAAAACTTCTTTTATTACGAATTATGGAATATTCATGTTTAAAGTCCTTCCATTTGGTCTGAAAAATGCTCCGGCCACGTTCCAGAGAATCTTATCAAGAAGAAATGGTTTGGATGAATTCTGAATCAATTATATTGATGATATTTTGATATTCTCTCAAACCTGGAAAGATCATCTTCAACATATCGGAAAATTTTTGCAGATGACTGATGCTGAAGGATTCAAACTAAAATTAGTCAAGTGTTTGTTTGCTGCTAAATCTGTCAAATATTTAGGCCACACAATTTCAAAGAACAGAGTCTCACCAGCCCAAGGTAATTTAGTTTCAATTCAAAACCTACAAAGACCATCAGATAAGACTGGAGTACGAAGTGTTTTAGGTTCAATCAACTTTTACTTGAGATATATAGAAAATAGTTCTCAAAAACTGGAACCATTGCATCGGTTATTAAGAAAATATGTGAAGTTTGAATGGTCCGATGATTGCGAAAAAGCATTCAATATGATAAAAGATTATTTATGTACGGCTCCAATATTGTCAATTTACGATTATAAGAAGCCCGTCTTCATTGAAACAGGCGCCAGTTTTAAAGGTATAGGTGCTACTCTTAAACAGCGACAAGAAGATGGAACACTGCATCCTGTAGCATATTATTCAAGAAAACTATCGGAAAGGGAAAAACGTTTAGATATCATTTATTTGGAATGCAAAGCGATCAAAGACGTAATCAAATTTTGGCAGTATTATCTAATAGGACGCCACTTTACTGTATGTAGCGATCATAAGCCATTAGAAAACTTAAAGACTAAGGCCAGATCAGATGAAATACTGGGCGATCTAATTCTTTATTTATCACAATTTAATTTTAACATAATTTATAAAAAAGGCAAAGAAAATATTCTAGCCGACTTATTATCAAGAAATCCGGTTTTAGAATATTTCAACAATGAAGATGCAATCAGGATCGTGAACTTAATCGATCTACCTCAGATATTAAAAGACCAAGCTGAACACCTTTCGGAGATGAAAATAGAAAAACAGACTGACTATAAGCAAGGAATGATCCTTAAAAGATTAAAGGGCAAACTTAAAATATTTGTATCTCCAAAATTAGGAATGAAAATCATTAAACTTGTTCATGAGCAATACGGTCACATTGGTCCAGCATAGATGATCGCCACAATTCGGCCGCAATATTATTTCAAGGGTATCGATATAGAAATTCATACTTTATGTAAAAGTTGCCACATTCGTGTTAGAAATAAAGTCCGTCGTAGTAGAGCAATCGGCCTTCTCTCACAATTGGGTCCTGCCACTGAGCCGTTCCATATAATGTCATTAGATACAGTTGGAGGGTTTTCAGGGAACCGATCACCAAAGAGATATATGCACATTTTGGTGTATCATTTTACCAGATTCGCATGGATCTCGACTAGTAAGGATCAAAGCGCTCACGACTATGTAAATCTAATCCATCCAATAGCCAAAAATAAAAATATATCAATCCTATTAGCAGACCAATATACTTCTATAAATTCTACTCATTTTCAAAATTATTTGGATAAAAAAGGAATTTAGATTGTTTTTACCTGCATTGATCATCCTGAATCAAATGGGCTTAACCAAAGGTTAAATCAGACGCTGGTGAATCGTTTAAGGTGCAAAATAAACAGCGAGATAAATAAAGCCTGGCCGATTCTCGCAAAGGAATGTGTCAATGAGTATAATGATACAATTCATAGCTCAACGAAATTGCTCCATCTTTCTTACTCCTGGGGAAGAAACAAGCTATATCTCCTCTTATCTATATCTCCTCATATCTTCCCTTGAAGATGACCGAAAAATAGCTTTTCAAAATTCTTTAAGGAGCTTTCAAATAAACAAACAAAGAATAGCCAAGAATAGAAGACAGCCCGATTTCAAGATTGGTGATTTAGTGTACATCGAAAACGGAAACAAATTGAATCGGAACAAACTGGACCTCGTACGTGTTGGACCTTTTTCAATCAGCCGACAGATTTCGCCAACATTTTATGAAGTAGCAAGCAGAAAGAGGAAGAAGACTTCAAATTTCTTTCATTCTAGCAAGCTGCTTCCCTTTTCTCCCAGTGAATCTTCTTCAGGGGTGGAGGTGTAAGTTTGCTACCATGTGATAACAACACTGCTGCAACTTTCAATGCTTGTGAGACTTTTAATTAAAACATATGTGAGATACAGAGTGTTAATAACTTTGGTTAGTTTAATGTTATCTTGTTTAAAGTGTTTTGTGTTATAATTACTAGTTAGAAAGAACCTGTAATTTAATTCCTTTCTAATAAAAGAATAAAATCACGTTAAAACAATCTTACACATATTTTATAAAACTTACAATATCATTTGCTTGTCAGGAAAATATTGCAAGATTTCTTTTTTTCTTTAATTTACCCCTCTGTGTGATAAACAGTTCATATTTATGAAATTTTTATTTTGTATAGATATTGATATTCATTTGTTGTTGTTTTGGGGGGCTTAACGTCCTTATGTATTGATATTCATAATTCATCTCCTAAACGATTTTTTTTTTTTTTTATTCTTTAGCATGTCTCCAACAAAACCTTGCATAATGATATTTACGAGATATACCATATATCCTCGACCTCATAAACCCTAAATTTTCGCAATTACATTGCAATCTTTCTCTCTGGCTCAATCGTTATCCAGTTCCTTATATCCCGATAACCCCCCCCCCTCCCCTAGCAGACTAAAACGACAGAGGCCCTAAGACCTTTTGTTAAAATTTATCTATGTTGGAGTTCTGACAATGACCATCTTCTCCTCATACCATAGTGCTCTCACTCATCCTTCATTGGGCTTTCTTACACCAGTGGCGCATCTGACAGAGATGAGGTGGGACCTCTCTGGGCCTGGCTTGCACCGCCATAAGTGGATTGCACTCCATTACTCCTTGGGGATCCCTAGGATAAGTGTATAATGTAAATAAAGCATGATAGTGTTTTTAACTTTTAATTAAATTTGATATCGTCATTACAATTATTATTATATATTTTTTTATGTTATATTATCGTTTATTATGTATACAGGGTGTCCCACGAATGTTGCTTCAGGCTAATAAAACCAAGAGTCTATGGAATTTCAATGCGATAATGAGGGATCTTATATCTCTTTTTAGTACCAATATAGAAATTTCTGTACAAAATATAACAATATACTATGGCTTGAAATATATATACATATTGAATTGATCTTATCTTCTGTGATTCGCGTTGTTATCAGTCGTATTATATTAAAAAATAAGAAAAGAAAAAAGCACGCCAGGCTCTTCACAATTCTCACATCTTCTATTTATGCACTTTTTTCCTGTATAAAACATTTTTTTTTTTTTTTTTTTTTTTTTTCCAAAAATAAGAAGAAAGAATAAAAGAGAACAGGAATTGTGCCATATATAGGTGATATAAAATATACAATATATAAGTGAAATATACAGGGTGTCCCACGAATGTTGTATCAGGATAATAAAACCCAGAGTCTATAGAATTTCAATGCGATAATCAGGGATCTTATATTGCGTCATATTATTTACCTTTTGAAGATATTCAACCCTTCCAGAATTTCTCCAGTATTGCTGGAATGGCCCCAGTACTGGAAATTTCACTATAAGTGACTGTTTTTTATGACGGATTCTGATGGTGAGTCAAATTCTAAAACTGTTTTGTATCGGTTACTTTTTCAATCAGATGCACCCCTACGTCGATAACAGCCTAATCCTCTTAACCATTTTCAAATTTTTTTTTATTTTATTAGATATCTAATAAAGTGTTTTTTATTAAAAAAAAAAAATAAACATATGATATAACACATGCAAATGTCAGCTGTTTCTTTCAAATATTCGTTCCATCTGTATTTCTTGGTTATAAGATTATTAGTTTGTCAGTATTTGTAACTGTATATTGGTCAATTTAAAAAAAATGGCTCATTTTGTAAGTCAGTATGACATGCTCATGGCATTAGGACGATGTGACGGAAACTTTAGAGCAGCTGCAAGGCTATATGCAGAGCTTTATCCACAGCGGCACCACCCCAAGTATCAAGAATGCTCACGCATTGCTGACAGGATAAAAAGAACAGGTACAATTAAGCCTTACAGTAAATATTGTCACCGTGTCCGACAACTTATGAATAATGCTAATACAGATGTAGTATTAGCTTTAGTGGTAGGGAAACTGACATACCCCGAAGTTCGGTACATAGGCTTTTAAAAAATGAAAAATTCAGACCTTACCATGTTTCAGTGCACCAAGCATTGTCCGAAAGTGACTTGGACCAGCGATTGAGGTTTTGCCATTGGGCACAAACAAGTATAGCTGAAAATCCTAATTTCTTTTCTAATGTACTTTGGACAGATGAAGCTACCTTTTGTAGCACTGGCTTAATAAACATGCACAACGCACATTATTGATCCAGAGAAAATCCTCACTGGATGTTACAACGTGACCAGCAACACAGGTGGAAAGTGAGCGTCTGGTGCGGCATTATAGGGGACCAGATCATTGGACCACATTTCTTCGAAAAATCATTAAATTCCATCAGCTATTCGAAGTTCATTGAACAAGATCTTCCGATTTTATTGGCTTATAGCCGCTTGAAAAACGTATGGTGATGTGGTTCCAACAGGATGGGTGCCCGGCTCACTATTTCATTAGAGCTAGGAACGTTATAAAACACATGTTTTCCAATAGATGCATAGAAAGGGGTCTGCATATTAATTGGCCAGCAAGATCTCCGGACTTAACAATTTTAGATTATTTCTTTTGGGAAAGATTGAAAGATCTCGTCTACACGAATAGAACGTCGACAGTAGAAGAAATGAGAGCAGAATGCAAAATGCGAATCTTTTCATTCCACCGGAAGAAATTCAGAAAGCTCAGCGAGGCTTCTGTTTTAGACTTTTGTTATGCATAAATGAAGAAGGCCGTCACTTTGAACAAATAAAATAGTATTTTTATGCAAATAAACAAATATTATTACCCCAATTGCATTTTCAAATAATGTTATATTTACTAAATTAATAAAATTCAATTTCCTTCAGAATCCATAATTAACTTGTAATCTAACAAACCAGGAGTTCCGGGGTTCCTTTCAAATAAGAGGATTAGGCTGTTATCGACGTAGGGGTGCATCTGATTGAAAAAGTAACCGATACAAAACAGTTTTAGAATTCGACTCACCATCAGAATCCGTCATAAAAAACAGTCACTTATGGTGAAATTTCCAGTACTGGGGCCATTCCAGCAATACTGGAGAAATTCTGGAAGGGTTGAATATCTTCAAAAGGTAAATAATATGACGCAATATAAGATCCCTGATTATCGCATTGAAATTCTATAGACTCTGGGTTTAATTAGCCTGACACAACATTCGTGGGACACCCTGTATATTTCACTTATATATTGTATATTTTATATCACCTATGTATAGCACAATTCCTGTTCTCTTTTATTCTTTCTTCTTATTTTTGTAAAAAAAAAAAAAAAAAAAAAAAAAATGTTTTATACAGGAAAAAAGTGCATAAATAGAAGATGTGAGAATTGTGGAGAGCCTGGCGTGCTTTTTTCTTTCTTTTTTTTTAATATAATACGACTGATAACAACGCGCTCACAGAAGATAAGATCAATTCAATATGTATATTTATTTCAAGCCATAGTATATTGTTATATTTTGTACAGAAATTTCTATATTGGTACCAAAAAGAGACCTGACCATTGATCATGGTTTTGCTCCTCGAGGTTGCATGATGCCAGTAACGACTTCCTCATTCATTTGAGTTTTCATTCTTTGAGCTTGCCTGCTTTTTTTTTTAATATCCCTCACCAAGTATTGAAAAGAGCAGATAGATAGAGAAAGAACTGCTGGTTCAGAAGACACCAGCTGGACCTTAGTGGCTAAGTTGGTGAGTGTCCGGCAAAAAGTTTTCTCAATTTTAAACTTTGTAATCCAGAACCACTTTTACCAGTTAAGCAATGGAGACAAATTTTGTACAGAATATGTTTTTATTTTCATAACATAAATGATATTTTATTTAATTTTACTAATTTATAATTTATAATTTATTCTATTGGGTTGTCCTTAAATAAAAACAGGTTAGATTTAATTTTTTTATTTTAATATTTACAGCTGTATATATATATATGGCAAGTAAATTTTAGGAAAATGATTATAATAACGTCCTGATAGGTCTAATCACGGTCATTTATATTAGTGTTTTGTAATTAATTGGGAGCTTTGAACGTTTGTCTAATAAATGTTGAAGTAATCAGTAAAGACCGGCAGCTTCTTGTCTTTTTAGTCTTGTATGTAGATTCCAAGTAAGACGTTTGTCCAAGTGGAGTCCTAGGTAGCGGATCTGGTCAACTGAGATTAGTGGAATACCAGTAAAGGATACTGTAAGACAGGAAGTCGTGGGTTTACGACGAAGGGTAAAAGTTATTTGGTGAGATTCTTTTTTATTTTATTTTGATTCTCCATTTTTGACACCATTCTTGAAGGGTTAGGATATCAGCGTAAGTGGTAAGGACAGTGATAGGATGAGTTGGAATGTCAACTGTATAAAGAGTTTAGAGCCCATCCTCTTAAGCCTTGGACACCACCTTGAGGAACACCGGCAGATTGGGTAAAGAAGAAGAATATGGAATTTTTATGGTTTACTTTGAAAGTTTTATCACTCAGATAGGAACGAATAATTAAGAAGTATGTTGAAGGAAGGTATTTGCGGAGCTTATAAAGCAGTGCTGGGTGCCAGACTCGGTCAAAGGTCTGTTCCACTTCAAGAAAGGCTCCCGTACAGTACATTCCGCGCTCCAATGCGGAGAAGACAACGTCCACCACACTATGGCAGTGCTTGATGGTAGAGTGTGATGTTCGGAATCCAAACTGGTGATCTGGGATTACATGATGGGAATCTAGGATAGGATACAAGCGTTTTAAAATTAGTTTTTCGAGGATTTTGCCCATGATAGGCAAAAGGAAAATAGGACGGTATGAGGATGGGAGCTCAGGGGCCTTTTTGGGTTTTGCAATCATCTTAACTACATATAATTTCCAGGAGTCAGGAAAATATGTGGTACGAAGCACAGCATTGTATAGGGATGTTAGGAATAGGATGGCTTTCCGATAAAGGAGTTTTAGGATATGGGATGTAATTAGGTTGTATGCAGGGGCTTTGTTTGAAGGTAGTCTTTGAATGATGTTTGATAATTCAGAAGGATGAAATGCTTTAGGAGGAGGCATTTGGTGTGGAATATTTAGTTCTGCTTTTATATGTTTTAGGTGAGTAGGATTAACGATCTCAGGATTTAGGTTAAAAGTTCCGAAAAGGTGCTGGCAAAAAATGAGTGATTTTTCTTCGTCAGATTTTGACCAGGTTTGGGATTCGGTTAGCAGAGGATGATTGTAATTTTTGTAGTTCAGATGTTTTTTGGTGGTATTCCATAAAGATTTGTCGGTGGTATTAAGGTTTTATGTATAGTCTTGTAATTACAGTAATTATTTTTATCTGAAGGATATCTGGTCCTGAATTTGTGAAGGATGAATTTATCGAGGATTTCGGAATATTTTTTGGGAGATGTAGGCCAATAAGTAGGGTTTAATGGTGAGAGGACTGAATAACAGTTGGAGGTTGAAATACGGGATAAAATACTGCCACGGGAGTTGGATGTTCGACAACCCCATCGCTGGTGTTTGGCGTTGTAGTCTCCTCCAGCAATAAAGCGTGGTCCGAGGGATCGGAATAAAGAATCAAGGAGGCTATGAAAAAGGGAATTTCCAGAAGAGCAGTATATAGCTGAAAATATTAGATGGAAAGGACGAGTTGAAAAGGATTGAAAGAGGAGGTGGATTGAATGGTGTCAATTGAAGTAGAAGGGGCTAAGGAATGTGGTATTGATTTATGGATAAGGATGCACCATGGGAGGTGTTGTCTGGGTGATCAGATCTGTAAGTGATGTAGTCACCTATGTAAAAATGCATCTGCTGAGTAAAGTGAGTTTCAGTCAGTAGGGCAATGTCTATTTGATTGTCGTGGAGAAATATGTCGAGTTCGTTTCGGAGATTTTTTAGTCCGTTTCCGTTCCATAAAATGACAGAAAGAGGCTTTTCGCTCATTTTGGGATGTTGAATAGGACTTCAGAAAGGACTCTGGTGAGAAGGGACATGAGAGGTCTTATTGTTTCTTTCAGTTCTGTCAAGAACGATGAGAGGATGGAGTTGATATCACTTGGATTTTGGGTTGGAATAGAATGTGGAGAAGTTGTTGACCTGGAAGTGTTGGCTGGGGAGGGATCCCATCATGGGATGTTAGTGGTTGTTTGGTCTTTGGAGGTTGAGTATAAGCTCCTAAAATAAAGTGTTGTCCTAAGGAATTTAGAAAGGAAGAGTAGTGGGATTCGGAAATGGGTTTGTTTGGAGAGGAATACGCTGAGACAATAGTTATTGGAAAGAAAAGGGTTTGGATTTTTACAGCAGTGGATTGAAGGAAATCATGAACTGGTAAGGGGAATAGGTAGTGAGCGAGGGATTGGTGGATGATGACAGCGGATCCAGCATGAGATGTTCCATCTGGGTGGTCAGTCCGATATGTTTCGTACTGAGGTATGTTAAATCGTCGTTTGTTGGTTAGTCTTGTTTCGGTAATCAAGGCTGCGTCGATTTGTCTGTCTTATAATAAAGTAGTTAGTTCGTTAGTGTGACTGCGAACACCATTAGCGTTCCATAGGAGGATCGAAAGTGACTTAAATGATGACATTTAGGGATTTCTAGGAAGTGGTATTACAAAAGCTCACTTACTTACCATTTCAGAAAAGCTCACCGCTTTGTTAACTTGTTTGGATGGCTGTCTTGGTCTTCCCTTCTACAGGTTGTCTGGATTCTAGATTTTATTGCTCTATATGTTTGACACCCCTTATAATTGGCTGGGTGCCCTTGGTGGCATAATGCACAAACTGCAGGTGTTTGTCTAGATTTATTGCACTCTTCAGATTTGTGTTGTTTACCACACTTTACACAGCGTGGTACGTGATGGTAGTACCGTTTTGTGTGGCCATACGCCTGACAGTTGTGGCACTTGACTATTTCCCGCTTTGGGTATGGCTTTTCTATAGCTACCCTTGTGTAGTAGAGTCTGCTGACGTTATAAATTTATTCAATCCCAGGTGTTCTGTCGAGGTCGACGAAAAATAGAGGCAAGGCTATTTTGTTTGATGCACCCGTCTGGTCTTTATTGTCTCTTTGAACATTTATAACTTGCCTGACCCTAAAGCCCATGGCAGTCAGTTCTTGTTCGATGACATCGGCTGGTGTTGATGAGTGCAAATGCCGGATTACCACTCTAAGTGCTCTCTCCTGTTGAAGTTGGTAGGTGTGGAAATCTGCCTTGGTATCTGACAGATACTTCACAATTTTTCTGTACGTTTCTGGGGAGTCTGGCATAATCTTTGTTCCATTTGTCCGGCGATGAAATGTATATTTTCCAGTGCCTACTGTTTGATTTAATTGCACGGCTGGGAGGTCAATTTTTTTTATATTTCTTAAAAAGATGTGCGGGGCTTAATTTCTTTTGGGGTGGTATTAGTCTCTATTGTCTCTGTTGTGTGTGATAAAACCTGGTAAGGGTTAGGTGTAAAGAATGGCGACTCATCAGTAAACACTTGGGTTGAAGGGCCTGGTAGTGATTCCATGTCTGTTGTGATCTCTGGTGTGACTGGAGGAGTTATTCTACTAGAGCGTTTTGGTTTCTGTTTTGCTGGGGAGTTCCTGGGTGTGCTTCCTAAACTTCTAGATCTTTTAGGGTTTGTCTTTTTACTGGGCATTACCATACGGAAATATCGCATGCTATTATAGTGCTCATATAATTATTATAAAGAGAAGAAAACCAAAAATAAAAAAAATAAATAAATAAATATATATATATATATATATATATATATTGATAGGTATACGTATGACAATACGTAATAATCTGAGGAAAGCGCCAGTTACACCTTCCCCGACAACAACTGGCAAAGTACTGGCTTAGCCTGGTGGGGGTACTGCTAGATAAGATGGCCACAGTACACGCCAGCCATGCCACTCGTAAGCACAAGTCTATTATATAGTTTATAAACAAGCTGTTTACTCACGTTAGTACGTTTTAATAAACAGAAATCCTAATAGATTGTTCACAATGTTTTTTTTACATGCTGTTTTATTCTGAAACACTGGTAAAAAGGACACTTAACACAGATAGATCTAACGTGCTACCGTAATATACAGGCGCGTGCGCTGAACTAAGAAAAATATTAAAATTAAATTATGGTACACTAAAGTAGTAGCCCTTGTTTTAACAAATGGATATCCACATAGACATATTTGTAATTTATTTAGACAAACAAATACTCAACAGGAACAACATGAAAATTACAATAAAAGATATTACACTATTCTATATATTTAAACACTATCAGAAAGACTCTGAAAAACACTCACAAATAACCATAAAACTGTTTATACTGTCACATTCAAAAATACCTCCATTGATAAATTATTATCCATAATCAAAGATATAGATAAGTTAGAATTACATTGTAATATTGTTTACGAAATACCGTGTGAAGATAGTTGTGGCACGTCTCATTTCGGTACATCGGAACAATATCTCAAACGACGTATTTATCAACATAAATACAGTTGCACGCCTATAAATAAAAACCAGAACAAAACTGACCAAACAGCTATCAACACACATTGCAAGCAAATAAAACATTCTTTTATATTTGATTGCCTCAAAATTATTCGCCATGAGCAAAATAATTTTAAAAGAAATATTAAAGAAATGATAACCATAGAAAAATTTAAAAATCGCGCAATAAACAAAAATCAGACATTCTAAATTTCAACACCCGTTATTCCAATTAAATACATTCAGACCAAAAATATACGTTTACATTAATATTCATCATTCAAATCATTTATCCATTTATTAGTATATTACACCTAAGTATGGAAATCCTTTTTATACCTGCATCCTTGGGAAATTTCCCATAAACCTTGTAAATGTTTTTCAAAAATTCCCCAGGTTAGTTGTTTACTAGAATTTAGTTAGTCGATACCAAATCCACCAGAAACATAGTAAGTAGTTTCATGTTGTAATTATATATATTTTTATTATTCTAACACATGTTGTTATATTTTTATTTTGAACCCAAGACTTCCCTTGAAGTCCTATACGGGCCTGGGTGGGAAGGTCAAGACTCATTTCGTGGGTCTGCCACGAAATAAATTTGAACCCGCCTAGGTTGGATGCGAACCCACGACCTTCTGGTTACGAGCGCGCTGAGACCCTCGCCCCAACTCACTCGGCCATTGGATCCCGTATATTCTAATATCGTAGCTAACTTTATGTTTTGAAATAACTTGTATAACTTATATAATTTTATTGTAACCTGTTTTTTCCCTGTAGGGCATGATTATGAGAACAATATAGTCTCGAAACGTCGCCAAAATAGTTCATATATATAAATACATATACAGGGTGTTTGGAAGATCGTTGGCCAAAAAGGTATCTCGGGTAGTGAGGTTCATTTTGAACCTATTTAAGGCCACTTAACCTATATACAAAGTCTTACGGTTTTTTTTTTTTTTTTTTTTTTTTTTTTTTTTTTTTTTAATGAATTTTTTTGTAAAAATGGACAAATCCAAACATTTATGTCTTATAACTCTGTTCTTTACTGATATATCAACGCCATTTTTTCCCATGTGATTACTAATACATTGTCCATGTAAAATAAAAAAGATATGGTGCAAAAAACAAATACCAAAAAAACGGGAGATCGTTAAATCTTGTTAAAGGCAAAAATAAAAATTCTGAACTTCAAATTTAGGTTCAATAAAAAAAAAAGTAAGCGCAACAGCCAAATCCAAATTGTTTTAAAAACTTCTCTAGTTAATTCTCTTTAAAAAAAATACCATTTACAGGCGCGCAGCACATCTAGTTTTTTTTTATTTTTTATAAAGTAACAAAAGGGTGCCACTAGCGCAAACTGACAATAATAATGAATCGAATCATATTTTTTATGCAAAACGTAACAAATAGTTGTTTCTTTATTGCATAGGTTAAACTGCATATTTTCCCTTTCTTTCTCGGAATGTGGATATTATCAGAGTAAACTTTATCTACATTTTCGTTAACAAAAATCAGGGAACAAAATTAAACAAATTTTAAACTATTCCTAATAATCATAGATGTGCATAGATTTGTTGAATAATCAAAATATATGTGTCACTGATCGTAAATACTCTCCAACCAAATATTAAAATGGATTATTAACCAATTGCATATCAAATATATTTAGATGAATGTAGACATTAGAAGAGTATGCCCGATATTATACAGTATAATAATCCATAAGTATTATATATGCAGTTCGTTAATGATCCATTTTAATATTTGGTTGGAGAGTGTTTACGATCAGTGACACATATATTTTGATTGTTCAAAATGGTTATTATCGCAGACTAAGTACATCTTTTAAATGAATTTTCTTTTTAAATGTTAATCCTATTTAATAAGAGCCTTAATATTTCATTTAGAAATATACAGTTTTCGAAGATTTTATGCATGGGCTTATAACTTATTTGCGACAGCCCTAGAAATTTTCTACGAGACCCTTTAATCGGAGTTACACGAACTGATGTATAATTGTTAATTTTTTATTTTTCGAATCATAAGTAATTTATTTATTTAAAAAATATCTTTTTTCAGGTATTTGATTATGACTGGGGTCTACAGGACGACTTCATGGGTTCAGCCTACCTAGACCTGACTGGATTCGAGCTAGGCAAGTAAGTAGAAGTAAAGTAGAACAGTCATTTATTAATTACAAAAGAAAATATTTCTTCATATATATATATATATATATATATATATATATATATATATATACAGTGTTGTTCTTAAGTTTCCGGCGAAATATCATCTTAACTTCCGTTTCACTCCTTTTTTTTTAAAGTTTGGTTTAATCTATTTCAATTTAGAGTTTTATAAATAATTAAACAGTTTGCTGCAACAGAAATACACTAATTTAAAGGAAACTAACAAAAAATAATAATATATGCCAATGAAGGAAACACATTTTTTCAACTTTTAATAGTTTCAGGAGATTATCTCAGTTTTTTTCAGTAAATGTTTATTAATATATAGATGCTATACCTTTGGCAGAAATATCGGCTAATCACCGTCGGGGCATCTAATTTAATTATTAAGAACATAATTATGTCTTGCCGAATGGACTGCTTGTGTTCGGTGGCTTTTTGATAAATTTCATTATGAGTTAGGGATTTTCTGGTTTTCAAACGCCGCATCGACTTCTGCCATAAAAGTTCTATCGATTTAAGATCCAACTATTAGGCCAGCTACTTCAAAACGTTCCCTTTTTTTGACTGAAGCAACCGGTTTACAATAGCTGGAATGTATTTTTGATCTTTAACGTGCTTAAAATGCAACAGGATCATTATTTTTTCGCCCATATTGCAGTAAAAGAAAAGGTCTCGTATTATATTTCTGAACATATTTTGCGGTCATACGTTCGTTTATGAGCACGAAGGTTTCAATACCATAAGCTGAAAATACACCCCGCACCGTCACATTCCTACCACCGAACATAACATTGGTATTTGCTATTGAAACTTATTATGATGAAAATCCTCAACTGTAGTCAAGAAAGTTCTTATAGGTCAGCGAAAGGTATGTTGTCAGAGGTATATTTGTTACTGGAATTGATCCATATAATCTCACTTTGAACAGTGTTAACAGAGACGAAATATTTAAAAAATGTAAGGGCCCGGAAACTTTTGAACACCACTGTATATTAGTATAATTACTATGAATGTGTTAGGTGCGTGGCAATTAAGAAAAATACTATTTTACTTTCCTGTTTATTTCAAACCAAATCGTAATTCCAATCGTTATATCCTTATACAAGCCAAAGTCAAAAATCAATGCAACAATTAATATCTTATATCAGCACAATATAAAACGAGGTAACAGTAGTAAAGTGGTTATAGGTATCAGCTGGAGTGAGGTTTCTCATGGATTTGCCACTGCATTATATGAAAATGAAAATTACATGAACTTCTAAATAAAAATAATTATAAATTAAAAATACATCTAAATAAAAACAATGGTAAAAATAAAATGTAAATATATTAACTGCGGCAATGGCAAATCCATTTCACATAGCCTCTTTGGTTATCACACCAGCTGATAGCTGATAACCTTCACCAAACAGTGTTGCCCGCTACAAATGACTTATCTACCAACACACTGTGGAATAATTAACTGATTTTCTTGGCCAAAAATTTTTCTGATGTTTAGTTCATTTTATTTCATTCGATAGGTTGAAGAAATGGGTTTTATAAAAAAAAATAGGGAGGGTTTTTGCTGTTTTAAATAAGAAAGTATTAATTAATGTTAGGTATAACCCGTACATAGGTAAAACCAAGTACATGATGTCATCCAAGAAAAGCACGGACGGATCTCTTCAAAGTGGGACATACAGATTCGAAAAAGTTAGGAAATTCAAGTATCTAGGCACGATTCTCACTGAAAGTAACAAAATAGAAGAAGAAATAAAATCCAGAATCCAAAGTGGTAATAGATGCTACTGGTCTCTGAAGACAATTCTTTCGAATCGAAATGTGTCTCGAGACATCAAAGTGAGAATATATAAGACAGTGTTGCGTCCAGTAGTGATGTACGGCAGTGAGGCGTGGACCCTTACAAAACAACAGGAAAGGTGTCTGAATGCATGGGAGAGAAAAAATCCTGAGGAAAATATATGGCCCAACCAAATTAGCAAACGGCTATAGAATAAAGACAAACCAGGAACTATGGGACCTGTATGGGGAACCAGATCTAGTCTCCTGCATCAAAAAGGGAAGACTAAGATGGTTGGGGCATGTCCATCGAATGAATCAGGAGAGGCTCCCAAAGATGGTAATAGAAGGGCGTCCGGAAGGATCAAGAGGAAGAGGCAGACCTAGACTGCGGTGGCTGGACGATGTCGAGGCTGACCTTCGGCTCCTGGGGGTAGCGGAATGGAGAGAAGCTGCAGAGAATCGGTCCGAATGGATAAAGGTTGTGGAGGAGGCCAAGGTCCTTCATGGACCATAGCGCCAGTAGAGAGAGAGAGAGAGATAACCCGTATATGTAATCTGCGGCAACTCATTAAAGGTTTTTTAATGTTGCATCACATATATAACATTTCATTGCAGACGTACTTTGAGTTGCGGCATTACACACTTTAGCAACAACCATTGTCAGTAACAACGTGTACTTAGAAGTATACAATCTTTGTCCTCATAATACATTTGCTGATTCTTCCTATTGCTAGTTGATTTGCTGAATCTTAAATATATTGTATTTCTTCATTTGTTATGTCTGCATTCTCTTTGACAAACATAATTCTGATAGGACGGCAATAGCGCGGCGAGAATGGCGTTGGATTCTCCAGCCAAACAACTCGCTTTTCAAATAATCCAAAAGTTAACTACAGTGGCACAAGAGAAGTCTGAAGTATGTTTTCATTTGAGTCATAATCATTTGCAAAGTTCTGGATTCTTCAAATCTCTTTAATGGTAGCCCTTGTCGCATCCTTGCCATTTGTAACAATAATTTACCTTGAAGCCACATTTCATTATTTTTGACAAAAAAAGCTTCTTTTTTGTTTGCTGCCAGCCATTTTTGTTTAAACTGACTAAGAATGAAAAAGTTTGTGCTAGATTTCATTTATTTGCTTTTATGAGTAAAAGTCATATTTTAACAAAATATTCTGGGGATATTCCTATTGTTCTATATAATTAAGGTCCTTTTTGTGATACATGATGTCAAATACATTTTCTCCAATCATTATTTTGACTCCTGAAGGTCTTGAAAGGAAAAAAAAAAAATAATATTAAAAATGATCACAAAAACAACAAACATTAAATGGCATGTGCACGCACATCCGCGATTATCGATTATATATTCTTAAAGTAGAATCATTCCTCTTTATGTTAATATAAAAAAAGTGGTTGGAAATGCTTGGAAGTATAACAAAAACATTTGAATAATTTTAAATTTGACACTAAAAACACCAAACGATTTTATATTTTCCTTCGCGGTCTAACTAATTTACAAATGGTCTAATTATTGCTATAAAATGATAAATATTTTCTCACTTGCCTGCTTCAGAGTGATCCATAATCAAAATTGCCTAAAAAAAAAAATCCAAACTCGAGAAAAAAATACTTTTTACACATATAAATGTCCGGATGACAGTTCAGAAGTGAGAGCACAAATAGAGTGGTGACTTTGTTGAGTTGCACCTGGATCACAGATGATCCAGGCAAAGGAATTAGACTTATACATTATTGACAGACTATTTAACTATCTCTGACAGTAATTCGTTTTCTTCTCAGATAACTTTGACAAAATGGACTTTCGGTCAGAATTTGAAAGTAAATACCCTACTGTGCAACGTTTGAACCTAAATTAGAATTGCTGCTGTAAATATTAAGATTTTTTTTGGTTTGATTAAAATCTGTACTAACATAACAAAAATAAATATCAGTGATAAAATTAGATAGATTTCATGCTTATGTCGTGTCACCAGAATATGTTCTTGGCATTTTAAAGTAAAGCTGTGGATGAAATGAGCGTTACTTAAGAGGGTTGTGTACCGATAGAGGATATATGAAAATATCGACATCATTCTTCCGATAATCCGATTCATTTTTTGTAATATATCAATATATTCTCCCATCAACGCCGCTCTGTACATTGCTAAATGCCACCAACTTTACTTAAAATAATTACTATTCATACGAATCTATTGTTACTAGTATACATTGGATTGTTTTAATCTACGTATTTATCTTTCTTGAACACATATATGTGATGAAAAGGAGTTTTCCTTTTAAAACCCCATAAATGAAATTAAACACTTAAAACGCACCTCTATTTTCTTTGAATTAAAGCAGTTGTTCATTAAAAAGTTATTTAATATTTTTCTATTGAATGCCTCTGTTCTCAAACTACAGAAGGTAGGATAAGAAGCTACAGAAGATGTTGAGGACTCGAGGAATGAACCCACTGCTAGGTCCTCTATTATTTTAGTTTACAAAAGGATTTGAGACCACTTTCAGATTTCATCCTATGGAGAGATTTACGCGGTGAAGTAAAACAGGAGAATAGGTTATACGAGAATTGTCATTTGAATTCGGTAAATATTAAAGTATGAGCAAGGTTTTGGTAATATTCTCATACTGTTATCCCTGACTATAGTAGATTCGTTAATAATTATTTCAAATGAGACATCTGATTAATATATTTTGTAGGGATTTATCGACTCCATTGAATCTCGATAAAATAATAGTTATCCAGAATCTATGATCCAATGTCGATTCCTTGGAACTGGTCGATTCCGCTAACGTTGACGATGGCTATGTGATCCAAAATAATTATAATTTTAAAGTATTTATATTGTATAACGTTTTGTGAATACCGTTATACTGTCATTTATGTCTTAGATAAAGCTAGGTAGCACAAAGTTGCCTCTCAGATGATATCAGCTAGCTTAATTCCAGAGTTGAAGTTAGAATTTATCTCAATTTAGCAGGCAGGCTATTCGTGCATATCATAATAAGCCTAAATCGAGTAAGATGGGTCCTCTTGGGGAATGGAAGTTTGTTTCTAAGGTAAAATTCTCATATATATATATATATATAGCACACCGATAACGAGCTCTGTCTAACTGTGTACTATATTGTGGTATAAAGTGAGTTTTTTTCTAAAACAAAAGTTAAAAACCGGTCTATAAAGTGTTAAAGTGCTTACAAAAAGTATTTTTGCGACAGTAATATCTACATATTATAGTCAATAGTCATCTTAAAGAAGTATATCACTTTTAGTGACGTCACAACTGCACCTTGGACATAGATCAAACCCAGACTTCAAAAGGAATAAAAATAAAAAAGGTAAAAATAGAAACGAAAACGAAAAAGATGAGAAATTGGACCTCCTCATTAATTCTGATGCTGGTATCAATTCAGAAATAGATTCGATTAAAAGCTCTTTAAGTCAATTTAATGCAACTATTTCAAACATACAGGAAACTCAAAATTGTTAAAAAACTCAATTTGAGAATATGTTTTCCGATTTAGAAAATATAAAAAAGAAATATCGAGGTTTAAAGCAGGATTTAGTTCGAATAGAAATGGATACTAAATTTATTCTAACTCAGCATGCAAATAAAAAAAGTAAAATTATAGGAATACCGTTTCACGAAGGAGAAAACTTAAATAAATTAATCCCAAAAGTGTTAGATCTACTAAATTGTGAAATAAATATTAAAAATCTCGACAATTATTACCTTATTAGAAGAAGAAATGGTTCTTTTACAGACATAATAATTCTTGAATTCTTAAGAAAACTAGATAGAAATATATTCATGTCTAAAGCTAGAGAAAATAGGGACAATTTAAATCTTAAATCACTAAGCTTAGAGTCCCTAAAGAAGCGTGATTCGGATAGGATTTATATAAACGAGGCGCTGACTAAGTATAATAGACAATTATTCTCTAAAGTGAAATCACTTCAGAGAGAAGGGCTTTATATATATGCATGGCACAAAAATGGAAATATATATATAAGAAAAGCCGAAGGCACAACTCGATTACAGATTCATACAGAAGAAGATGTATTATTATTAAAAAATCTATCTGATCCTAATTACGAAACGGATTCGGATGAATTCAGCTCAGGCGAAGATTATAATAATAAAAAACGGACCTACCGCTCAGATGCCAGTCCAGAAGGAATTTCACAAAAAAGTTTGCTGAGTAAGAAACCAAAAAACACCGGACTAACTCAGTGACACATTTTCTCACACCAACCGGAAAGTAGATTTGGAACTGGAAAAAACAATAATCTTGACAATGAACTTGAAAGTACGGATCCCCCACTCATGGTTAACTACACGAAGAGCAACTGTTTACAACATTTAAAACCCCGACCTCTAGATATACCAACTTACCAATATCAATATTGTCAACCGGCAGGATTAGCCAAACACCCAGGTGAGCTAGAAAACATCACTAATAAAAATATTAAGGAATGTAAAAATATTTACGATATTAAAGAAAGTGATAGTGAAAATGATGATTATAATTTAATATTTTGTCCTTCGTCGTAAACCTACGACCTCCTGTCCTACAGTATCCTTTAATGATATTCCACTAATCCCAGTTGAACAGATCCGCTACCTAGGACTCCACTTGGACAAACGTCTTACTTGGAATCCACATACAAGACTAAAACGACAAAAAAACAGCTCGTCGTTACAGACTGCTTCAACATTTACTGGACAAACGTTCAAAGCTCCCAATTAAATACAAAAGACTCATTTACATGACCGTGATTAGACCAATATGGACTTGAGGAGTTGAGCTCTACTAAACCATCCAATTCATCCCGTATCCAATCCTTACAATCCAAAATCCTTCGAAAAATCCTCAATGCTCCTTATTTTGTCTCCAATAAACTTATCCATAAAGATCTTAATGTTCCATATGTTGCTGATTTAGCCCAAACCAGATACCAATCCTTTCATAGTAAGCTCTGAAACCAACCAACCACTCAAATCCACTACTTTCTCATCTTACATCCCTCTCGATTCCCGATAATCCTCCGAGGCGTCTGAAAAGAAGATGGCCTTGAGATCTTCTTGTGTAGATTTTTATTAAAGTGCTACTAATGAGTAGTTACTTTCAAGTTTTACCATGTTATTGTAAGCGTTTTTAACACATTTACTTAATGTATTGTTGTAAATTTCAATAAATTGTAAATAAAAAAAATAAATAAATATTTTGTAATATATATTGATATAAAAATATTTGGAATATAAATCCCTCTGAAGCCAATATTTCAGAAAACACATTAACAATTTGTATCGTAGAAACATGTTTAACAAATAGTAATTTCAAAACTCCAATTTGGCTAAGAGAATATATCCCATTTGCAAGCTATGCAATAAAAACTAAATCTTCTGGAAGAGCTAGTGCTGGCTTAATTACATTTATTAATAAGAATTTGACAAAAGATGCAACTCTTATTGAATGTGACCAATATTTTATAATAATAAATTTCTTTTTAAATAATAAATTGATTCCATTTGCTAACATATATTTACCACCGGGCTGTGATTTCGATATTTATTTAGACAAACTAGAGTGTGTGTTTAATAATATAAATATTAATTTTCCACACAATCACGTGATCTTATGCGGATATTTTAATTCTCATGTCGGTAGTTTAAATGATGTAGAAACACTACCTCCTAAACCTCTATAATATGATCATGCAAACTAAGAAACCCCCGTCTCTATGGTTTATATCAAAATTACATTTAGTCCACAAGAAAGGGGACAAGAAGGATTTAACAAACTATCGTGACATCTCTTTGATAAATAATGCTACGAAATTGTTTACAGCTATGCTGTCACTGAATCATGGGATGGGCGGAGATGGAAGAATTAATTCCTGAAGAACAAGCAGGTTTTAGAGAAGGAAGAGGATGCGAAGAACACATTTTCACACTTTCTTCACCAATAAATATTAATTTGCGCGCTAAAGGAAGCTACGTATATGCTAAATTTGCAGATTTTAAAAAAGCGTTTGATTCCACAAATCATAATTTGCTATGGCAGAAATTGTTTGATGTGGGACTAAATGGAAAAATTATCAGAGTAATAAAAATGTTATATAATAACGCAAGCATGCATATAAAAGTTGGCAATGAAGATTCTGAAAACACCAATATTAGCTCAGGTCGTCTTCAGGGCGAAAGTCTAAGCCCACTACTCTTCATTTTATTTCTTTCAGATATTTTATCATATTTCCAGAGTAACGAGGTGACTGGGATTTCCATTAATAGAAACAAATATGTTATAATGCTCCTATTTGCTGTTTTGGGCATAGGCGGATGGTGTCCTTCCTGGTAGGACACGTAGTTTATACCCTGTGTGCACAGACTCAAAAATTTAATTGTTCACATTTACTGCACATGACATATTTCAGGGCTCTCACAAATGTCATATAAAATACTTAAAAAATCCAAAGTATAATAATTTTAGAAGAATGGACGTTTTTAACGTGTCATACGGGGAAGGACACAATCCTTCTGGGCAACCTACTCTCACTGCCCCCGATTTTTGCTCTAGGCAGATTGTTTCCTTCTTCTTGGGACACGTTTGACTTTTATGTATTAATTAGGGTTTTAGGATTGTGAGGAAACAAAAAAAAAAAAAAATCTGTTTTATGAATATTTTAATTATTATTTATTATTATATAATATTTACTTATTATTATATACAATTATTAATACATTAATTTTATATTAATTTGTAGTTATATTTAAATAAAAAAACAAAATAAAAAAACAAAGAAATAAATAAGCAAACTGAACAGATATTTTAACCTAACTTGTACATAAATTCTCATGAAAATTTTTAATGAGATGACAGAAAGTCTCACATCACAGATCACATTGAATCGTACTTTTTTTTGGTTTGTTTTTAGTGCTACAAACTGCACATCTTCTTTGCTTACACCTAACAGGATAATGCCCTTTTGGCTTATCCACTTCCTTGGATACAGGTTTATCATGGTTTCTTTTTATTACAATTATTTGTTCCAAATGTTTAGATCTACTGCAGAAATTTCCTATTAAAAGATCGGCAAGATGACTTCATTGACTTGGATTCAGTCGATTTTCAATATAACTGGGTATCTCAAATTAAACAATTAACCATTAACGGCAATGTCCCAGAACACTTACAAGATTTTTTTTGATTCACAAAAATTATTATCTAATAAAAATTACATAATAGAAAAAGTCACTAATCATTTATTATCAACAGACATTGATCGTACTTTAAATACAAGTTATAACCCATTATTTATGAAAATTTAAAATTTTAATAACCCTCAGCCGGAAGATTATTTAAAATATAACATTAATATCACTAAAATAAGAACCGTTAGCCAACTGAGAATAGCCAAATATGACTACTTGAAATTTTTTTTTTAAAATAATAGTTTAAAAATTAAAGCTAATGAAAAATGTGAAGATTGTAGCTTATTCGTCGTAAATAGCTTAAAACATCTGTTGTTAGAGTGCCAAAGACACGATAATTGTCGAAAAAAATACCTAAAAGACTATATAGTTCAAGCAGATGAAAGTCTATCTTTGGAAAATATTTTATACTACAATAGCATAGAAAAGATAAATAACGTCTTCCTATTTATTTTAATGTTTTAAATGCTATCAAAATGTAATTGATTAATTTTTTTTTTAATTAACTAAATAAAATATTGGATTCTATTGCAATTGCTGCTACAATTTCTGTGACCCTAGACTATAATCAATATCAATTATTATAAATTGTAAGAATGTATGTTTTTATTTTTATTTTCATTTTATTTTTCTTTGTTTGTATATATTATTATAGCTTGTAAGAAAAAAAAAATCTTTTTTTCGTAGAAATTATCATAATATGAAGAAATGCTTTTTCTGTTAGTATTAATTATATAACATGCAAAACTCTTCCGCTATTTGTATTTATTGTTTATTTCCTATTATGTAATTATTATTGTTATTGGCTAACTCAATTGCCATGAAGTTTATACTTTAAAGTAATCAATAAAAAAAAAAAAAATTACCTATTTATAATAGTAGGTAAATGGTAAACAAATAAAAAAAAAATTCATAAATTAAATGTTAAGATAACGTTCATAATAACAGGTCAATTATACTACTTCATAATACTATCCAATGGTAGCACTTCAATAAAAGTTCCATATGAGAAGGCTCGGAGGCCATCTTCGTTTTAGACATCTCATAGGGTTATAAGGAAAAGAATGTGATGCAAGTTGAGAGACTAGTAGATTTGAACACCTCAGATCTCAGTCTCAAGTATGTCATCACCATCTTCAGGTAGTAAATCGGCGTCTTACTAGACAAACAGTAACTTTTGATGAAATCGTATAAGACAAGCAGTTTCTTGTCGTTTTAGTCTCGTTTGTTGATTCCCAGTTAAGCGTTTGTCTAGTTTTCATAAGAAGTGGATCTGTTCAACGATTTTAGACGAAGAGTCAAGGTTATTTGATGAGGTCTGTTATGATTTATTTTAATTCTAACATTTTGACACATAAGGTTTGTGATATGAGATTGAAATTCCTTTAATTAAATTTATTTATTTATTATTTTTTTCTTTAATCATTAACGCAACCGCACGCAGACGATAATTAATATATCAAATATATGATGTTTTTAAATAAACATTTTAGAAACAATTCTTTTTTTTATATTGTCTAAATCGTAATCTAATACATAAAATTCTATAAATAAGATATACTTCATTATGTTTAGTGATTTATACACCAAAATACTTTGTTTTTTTGTAAACAGATAAGAATATTTTTTGGGTATAATTTAACTCCAAGTATCGGTATCGAGAATAGAGGATAAATTTCCTCCTCTTCCTATCGGTATCTAAAATTGAAGAATTTTGGTACGGATACATTAGTAATAAAAATACAGGGTGAGTATCTCTTAGTGTAAAAAAAAAAAAAATTGAGTGAAACTAGATCAAAAATGTAGTAAAGTGCCGCAAATCTTACCTTTCTCTTCCAATCCGTTGCAGACCTACGATAAATAAAATTAAAGACTTTTTTGAGGAAACTACGTTTTTTACCATAAAAGCTGTAATATCTCCATTTTGTTAAAAAAGTTATCAATGTTAAACCACATTTTCGGATTTAGCATTACATTTCCCATAAGAGCAGAGTAAATGTAATCTTGAATTTTACTAACTTGTGACCTAAAGCACAGCTTGATTTCACCTCATTTAGGGAAGTTACAATGTCTTATGGTACTTCAAAGCTCACCGTTTCCCGAAAAAACTATCCACAAAACAGCTAATCTCACAAAAACTTTCTAATTTAATAAGCTTTCATATGATATGTTAAAAGTAATGATTCTGTTTCGATTTCGTGGAGAAATTTACTTTTAAAACCGAAAAAACATGGTATTCTCATTTGGCATACAGATCAGTCACTTGTGTAAACAAAACAATATGACCATCCCTTGATGGAAATGTGCATTTTAAACATAATAAAGTCTTCATTAGAATAAAAAGAAAAAAAAAGAAAAAATATTGTTTAATAGAAAATAAAGGAAAACTGTTAATAAAGCGACACCAGATCAGAGGATTTTAAGCTATTACATTTATTTATTTATTATTATTATTTAGGATTTATTTTATTAGATTTTCAATGTAAGGTTTAAAACTTAATGATAATGAAAATAGACCTCAATTTTTCGATAGCTTTTGAATGCAGATATTGTTGAAGAATTTTCGAGGTGAATTTTATGAGCAGATGAGTCTGTTTTTACAGGGGAAGGCATTTCTACCTAGTCTTTCTTTAAACAATTTTTTTTTTGTATTAAAAAATTATTAATTTCCTCAAATGGATAAAACTAAATAAATAAAATAATAAAATTTATCAATGATACATAAAAAATTAAAGTAATAAAAAAATTGTGATCAATTCTGGAAGAATTTTACAAAAATAACAGTTTAGTTGTTCAACTAATTAAAAAAATTCATTATTGAATGAGATTTAATTTTTAATATTTCTTTTCAAGGCATAACTCTATGTGCATGTCCATACCGACCCTCAACTGAGGAAATCACTCCGAAACTATTTTTTTTCTTTTCTTTTTTTTTTTTTTTTTTTTTTTTTTTTTTTTTTTTTTTTTTTTTTTTTTTTTTCTTTTTTTTTCTTTTTTTTTTTTTTTTTTTTTTTTTTTTTCCCTACCTTGCCTTTTCAGGCATACGGGGTTTTGACGGCAGCGGGTTCAACATATGGGTTTCAACATGTACTCCGAAACATGTTGAAGAAAATAAAAGATAAATAGGAGTTATGTCTTAAAAAGAAGTATTAAGGTTTAGTTGTTTTTGAATCTGATCCCCCCCCCAAAAAAAGAAAATTAATTCAGTGATGTTTCAGCCTTATAAAAGTGTTGGTATATAGGTATGTAACTCCGATATAAAATAAGTCCGATTCCCCTCCCCCCCCCCAACACCTCGCCAAAAAGGACCTCAATTCAGTGATGTTTCACCCGTATAAAAGTGTTGGTACATTAATATGTAACTCTTAATAATTTCAAAAAACATAGGTGTGACGGTCGTGAGGAACCTCCCATAATTTAATGTTTATTGCAACACCAGAGCCTTACCTAAACGGCTAGTTTTACTAATCAGTTGTGTACACCTAAAAATAATCAAATATGGAGTCCTAGAGCTTTTAAAAAATACGAATCATTTCAAAAACGCGTGACGGTCGTGAGTAAGAAAAAGTACAAGGAAGAAAACTTACCCTGGATTGATGAAAATCTTAGATAATACACTAAAAAATGTCTACCAAACACATCACTTATGAAAATAACCTCACGAATTACTCTGTAGATAGCAGTAATTAGCACTAGCTTATTCTTGTAGAGAATATTGAAATAACTATTTAGTGGGACGGTCGTGAGGCCAAACCGAGGGACAAAAAGAAAACGGTTTCCCTTTATAGTTTAAAAATGTTTAAAAGCATGTTAATTTATTCTCCAATATATGGTTTCACACTCTAGAAAATAAAAACATAAGTTTTCTAAAAATAAATACTTAAATAACTTCCTTGAAATTTTACTTTATAGGTAAATGAAAGTTATGAGCTTATAAGCCTTTTTGTAGCTATAAAAAAATATTTTTCGAAACTAGGCTGTATACACTAACTTTAAGGGATCGGTGTACGTTCAAATTCACCAAAAATATTGATTTGGAAGTTTAACGCTACGTTCTCACGGGGCGTGGCACGCTAGCTTGATCCACGCATTCGTTGAATTTCCTCCGTCTGAACGAGGTGGCGTGAGTTTGCCTCTGATGTCGTCTAGAGAGAGGGAAGTCCACGACCGCTCATGCTCGGTATCAAACCTGCTTGATTTTCAGGCATGGACCATGCCAGTCAAGAGAGTTTACAAGTGGTTTATTTAGAACAAAAATCGATAATATGTTGAAATATTCCAGGATCCGAACGATATTCCGCCATTGTTGTCCTTATAAGGATACTGTTTTATTAATATTAAAATATTTAACGGTTTTTAAGTTATCCGAAGAATATTCCGCCATTGCTGTCCTTAAGGATACTGTTTTAATAATATTCGATGATTTTTCTAGCGAGTATCCAGTTCCTGACCCAACAACGCTTTTTCTTCCGGTTTTTTATACGTCCACGTGACTCTCTCAATCATTTTGCCAACATATCAATAAAAACTGAACTCAAAACTGCACAAATTTCCACGGGAAGCTCCCCCTCGCATAAGGGAATTTTTGAAGATTGGATTGTGACACATTATTTGTTTTTTAAATACAATATTTTCCTACATTTACTTTCAACATTTACTTTATTCCAAAATTTAACATTTAAGCGTTGAAAGCTTCCAACAAATTAAAAAAAAAAAATTTACATGACAATAATTAGACCGATTTGGACATACGGAGCTGAGCTTTGAGGCTTTAGCAAACCAATTCTTCTCGTATCCAATCCTTCGTAAAATCCTCAATACTCCTTATTATGTCACAAGCGAACTTATCCATAAAGATCTTAATATTCCATATATTGCAGATTCGGCCCAAACCAGATACCTATCCTTTCCTAGTAAATTCCATACCTACTCGAATCCACTAGTCTCCTAAGTTACTTCACATTCGATTTCCGATAATCCTTCGAGGTGTCTGAAGGGAAGATGGCCAAGAGACCTTCTAATGTAGAACTATTATTGAAGTACTGCTAGTGAGAAGTTCTTAATATTTTATTGACATGTCACTGCAATAATTATTCTCAAATTGACTTCTTGTATATAATTTATACAGTTGCAAATATCAATAAAAAAAAAAAAAAAAACTATATAGTTTAAGAAGTGTTAGATTGTAAAATCGGAATGGTTCAAAACAACCAGAAAAAGAGATATAAAGAATATTAAGGGGCTCAAATTACTCAAAATTGTATTTTGTTACATAATCCCTTCATCCACCAAACCCTTCATACATATATTCCTTCTTCAATTCTCTTAAGAGTTCGTACGTATAAATTTGTCTTAAATTTGAAGAACAAATTTGGGTCTCTGGCCATGCTCTATGTTTAATTATTATACTTTTTATTATATTACACTGTTTTCTTTCAGATAATTTACATTCATAAAGTGTACGTCTAAAATTGTCTTTCCGTTTTCTTTACACACAAAAGATTGTAAAGTGCTAAATCATTTTGAATACTGTTTAATGTTATACCGTGTTCTGTCAGTTGTTCTGTTAGTTTGTGGTTATTACTTTGTATACAAGCTGGTTCCCTCTTAGTTAAAAAAAGAAAAAAATGAGTGAAACTAGACCAAAAATGAAGAAAAATGCCGCTGACCGCACCTTTCTATTACAATCCGTTGCAGATATGTGAAAAGTCAAAGATGTTTTTTGGAAAACCACGTTTTTGGCATAAAAGGTTTAATCTTCTCTTATCTCAAACATTTTTTCAAATTTTGACCACATTTTCGGATTTAGCATTACATTTACAATATGATCAGAGTACTTATAACCTTGAAATCTTAGTACTTAGTTATGGAAGTTACAATTTCTTATAATACTTCAGCGGCACCCAACTAAAAATCGTCTCCGATGTCTGAGGCATACTTTTAGGTAGTTTAATTGAGCTACCTCCGAAAATTTCACCAAATAGATCGGTTCCTAATCGATAGGTCCTGGTACATTAAACTCAGGATCAACCAGCTCGAATTCCTTATATAAATATAGTCGTATATCATAGGAAATATGACTATATGGTAAATATGAACAGATTTTATCCACAACTATTGCGGTTGCACTAACTTGAGGTGATAACTGTCAATTTCGTTTCAAAATACACGTAACTATTGAATCACTTCCCAATCTGGTTTGATGTCCTAAACCCTTTAACTGCTGTTTTTTTTTTTTTTTTAGGATATGGAACAACTGACAAGCGACGAACGCTGATTGTGTAATAAGTGAACTTAGTGACCCACAGTCAATTGAAAGGCGTACGCGTTTAAAATCACCACATTTGTCTTTAACTTGCGCAATGACTGTACCAAACAAAATATCAGAGACTTCTGGGTGTGTCACAGACAGTACTGTACCTTTATCCACGGTTGACGAGGTATTAGGAACGTCTAATGACGCCTCAGCACCAAACTCCCCTGAATGCGAACTGATGTTTGCTATTGGTCGTATGGATCTAACAGATTGTGAATTCGATTTTCTACTTTGCGTTCCAAATTTAGAAAAATGTAACAACGTGTGATGTTGACCATTAAAACATCGGCAAGATCCCTTTGAGGTACACACTCGAGCTCCATGTCCCGCTGAGCAACAATTGATGCAACGATTGAGCGATTTTATTTGATTGTACCTTTGGCGAGGAGAAAGAGAACGAAATTATGAGCACTCCAAAATTTTATGACCCTTTGAGCAAACGGGACATTTTATCGATAGATCCTAAATCATCATCGACATTAACATCGGGGGTGGCTGAACAATTATTTTAAAAATTGGTAGCTGGGCTGGTGATAGAGTTCGTTTGAAATTTCATATTGTTGTTGAATGGATTCGGCAAAATCTTTAAAAACTGGGATAGTCATTTTATCAATCTGTTCTACCTCTAACTTTTCTCTTGTTCGAATATCCACCATTCTGAGATCTAATGTTCATAGAACGAAACCCGCCGGGTCCGGTAAATTTAATTTTAAAATGTCATTCGCGCTCTCAAAAACTGTTGACAAAAAATTCTTCTAAAGATTTTAAATTAATTTTAGCAAAGGGTTTGAAATTTTGAACTTTAATTAACTGATTAGTTGCTAAAATTCGTTCATTATTATAGCGTTTTAATAAAGCTTCCCAGGCTTTATCGTATCCATCAGATGTAATAGCGATCGCGGCGATAGCCTGAGAAGCAGCTCCCTTTAACGAAGATTTAAGATAGTGAAATTTTTCTATATTGTTAATATTACGGTTCGAATGGATCAGCGAAATAAACGTATCTTTAAAGGAAATCCAATTCTTAACATTCCCATCAAAAGTCGGAATAGCAAAAGTTGGTAGTTTGAAAAAATTACTATTTTTGTATTTATCCGGTCATCTAACATTTTTACTATCAATACTGTCCTCATAAGATTTAATATCAAAAGATAATGTTTCATAATAATGTGAATAAGTGGTTTCCTTGAGGAATTGATAACTATCGAAATTCTTTTTTTTTTTTTTATGTTTAACTTTTTATTAGAATAATTACAAGCTGCATCACTCAAGGGCAATGAGTAATATTGATGACAGAGACTCATTCACACAATATGTACAATGACAAGAAAATTAAAATAAACAGCCTTTAAAAATAAAAGAAATAAAATAAACAATATATATACAAGAAATAAAATAAAATATACAAGAGATAAAAATAGAATAAACTAAATGATAATATAAAATAGGTGATGATTTTTGTAACTAACAAATAAAAAAAAATAAAAATTAAGAAGAAACGAAACAATCATAACTACATTCTTACTCTATATAGAAATTTACAAACATTCCAGGGAACACCCCGATCCAAGCTCGCGCCCCTTAAGGAGGGGAAGTCGGGAACAGAGAATTTCCAGCGCTGTTCTATCAGCTGCGTCACTAGCAAAATTCAGTGGAGGCTGAGGAAGAGCGCTATGGTACAGTCACACAGGCCTTGAGTAGAGAAGCTGGCCATTGCTAGAACTCCAATATTAAATATTTACAATAGGTCTCGGGGCCACTGCCACTGCCTTTTTGAATTGGAAATCTGCGAGGTGGGTTATAAGATGGATTTGGAGAATGGGTTAAGAAGGATTGAATGCGTTTTGTTGATATTCGATTGTTTTTGCTGTCCCCCCCACAGTTCAAGTCCATAGGTCCAAATAGGTTTAATGATGGTTTTGTATATGAGGAGTTTGTTTTCAGTGGAGAGCTGGGATGTCCTATTTAGTAGTCTGTACAATTGGCTGAAGCGTCTGTTAAGTTCTTGCCTTTTAAGTCTAGTGTGAGGGTTCCAAGTAAGTCTTTTGTCTAAGTAGAAGTCAAGATACCGTACTGTGTCAGATATGGATAATGGAATATTATTGATATAAACAGGAGGGCAGGGTGTGCGGCGGAGGGTAAAAGTTACGTGGGTACATTTCGATTCATTAACTTTGATCCTCCAGCTGTTACACCAGTCTTCAATCAGTGATAAGTGGGTTTGGAGATTATAGGGAGCTATTAAGGGATCTGGATGGTATGAAAGGATCGCAGTGTCATCGGCAAATGTTGCTAGGAAAGTGTCAGGAGTAGTAGGGATATCTGCAGTGTAGAGGATATATAGGACTGGACCAAGAATGCTACCTAGTGGAACACCTGCCTCAGTTGGATAGCAGTGAGAGTATTCCATTCCGCAACGAACTCGAAAGGAACGGTTAGAGAGGTAGGATTTGAGGACTAGGAATAGTGATTGAGGTAAAAAGATTTTGAGTTTGAAAAGCAAACCGGCATGCCATACCCGGTCAGAAGCTTGCGCTATGTCCAGAAATGGGCCGAAGCAAACTGTTTGCTTTACAGTGCTTGCTGCCATATAGTGCTGAGGATATATGGTCTACAACTCTAAGGCCTTGTTGGACCTAAGCTAAGAGGTCCTAAGCCTGAATGAATGAAGAAGTCAAGAAGGTCAGGATTTCGGTAAGGATCTGTGGGCCAATAGGTAGGAGTGCCAGGAGAAATTAAGGACCTTCGGGAATTAAGTGCAGACTGCAATGCTCGCCCACGGGAGTTGGTGGTTCTTGAACCCCATTGCTGGTGCTTAGCATTGAAGTCAGCACCAAGGAGAAAGTGTTGACCTAAGAAATTAAAAAATGAGTGGAACTGGGATGTGGGAATTGGTTTTCTTGGGGAATAATAGGCCGCTGCAATCGTGAAGGGAAAGGAGAAGGTTTTCATAACAACTTCTGTGGGTTGTAGGAATTCATTTGCTGGTAAATGGAATACGTGGTGTAAAGGGAATGGTGAATGATGACAGCAGTTCCGGCTTGGGCTCTACCGTCAGGGTGGTCTGTTCGTTAAGTTTTTTTATTGTAAGCGTTGTTTACTGGTCAGTCTAGTTTCTGTAATTAAAGCTACATCGATTTCTTTCTCATGAAGCAAGGATGTTAGTTCGTCGGTGTGGTTACGAATACCATTCGCATTCCAAAGGAGAATGGATAAGGGTTTTGTGTGAGGCATTTAAGGTTTTTTTTGGAGAGGGATAAGCAGAGGAATAACATTTGTAAGGAGTGAATCAGTGGAGTAATAACATTTTTTAGTTCTGATAAAAATGAGTTAAATAAGGATGTGAGATCTGAGGTAATTGTGGGAGGAGGAATATGGGGGATCCGATGAAGGGTATGTGGATTAGGTTGGGTTAATGGTAATGATGTATGTTTAATGGTCTGTTGATATTGAGATTGAGGCAGTGATTGCTGAGTTTGGGGGTCATAAAATTGAGGTTGTTAAGGAGGAGGCGGCATGGCCCTATTTTCATTTTGACATCCGTTTCTTTCCAGCATTTGGGCGAAAGAGACTGATGAGTTGGCTATTTTGGAGGGTCTTCCTGTCGTTGGTCGAACTTCTTCGTTCATTCTCTGAATTTTTTGGAATCTATTAGGTAGGTTTTTGTACGTTTGACACCCTTTGTAATTGGCTGGGTGCCATTGCTGGCATAGGGCACATACTGCAGGTACCTCTCGTGTTTTTATGCACTCTTCAGATTTGTGCATCTGCCCACATTTTACACATCTAGGTAAATTATGGCAGTAGGTTTTTGTGTGGCCGTATGCCTGGCAGTTATAACATTTTACAATGTCACGTTTGCGGTATGGTTTCTCAATCTGAACTCTAGTATAGTAGATTGAAGTGACATCATAAATCTTTTCAACTCCTGGTGCTGGTTCCAAGTCAAAGAAGAAAAGTGGCAATGATATTTTACCGCCTTTCCTGGCTGTCTTTTTGCACATTGGTCACTTGTATTACTTTGAAGCCCATGGTCAATAATTCTTCCTTGATTATATCAGCAGGAGTTGTAGGATGGAGGTTTCTTATGACCACTCTAAGCGATCTCTCTTCCTTGAGTTGGTAGGTATGGTAATTAGCTTTAGTTTCCGTCAGATATTTAACAATGTTACGGTAGGTATCGGAAGAATCGGGCATAATTTTAGTGCCATTTGTGCGGTTCACACATGAATACTTTCCTGGGCCAACTAGTTTATTTAGGTGATTACATAATAGTGAAAAATTTCCTATATTACGTACGAATATATGAGGAGGTTTAGGAGGCTGCGGTGCCGAAGACAACTCCATAGTTTCGGCAGCTGTGCTACTAAGTGCCTGAAAGGGATTAGGAGTGAAAAAGGGAGATTCTTCATAAAATGCTTGGATTGAAGTCCCTGGCATTGATTTATTTATCGGTGGTGAGCTAGGAGGCGTTTTGAAATTTGACCTCTTCGACTTTTACTTGGCTGGGCTCATTCTTACTGTTTCAAGTGATCTACTTCTTTTGGTCTAGTTAGTTTTTGATAGCATAACCATATGGAAATGTCTCATCAGATATCATTGAATAGTAGAGGAAAAGATTAGAGAAAAGGAAAAAAAAAAAAAAAAAAAAAAAAAAAAAAAAAAAAAGATAGAAAAGAATAAAAAAAAAAGAAATAAAAAGATCGCAGAGTGCGAGTGTTAAAGAGCAATACGGGACTTCTCCGCACAGAAGGCAGCCATGCACTGCCAGGCTAATGTCAAGGTGGCTCTAATATATAATCCTTCCCCACTCTACCTGTCCATAGAGCACATGTTAAGTTACGTATTAACTATTCAAATGTTTAATGGCTGTACTCACTGTTTTATATAGTCAATGTTCACCACAGCTATTAATAACCACTGTTGTACACTTTTCGTAATGAAAAACTAAGAAAAACCTCACTAAAATGGATAGTTATTAGAGAGCGACATGAAAGCAGTAGTTCACAGTTGACGCATGCGCAAATACTGTATCGAAATTGTATACGAAATGATATACGGTATTATAAGAACTACATTTAAAAAAAAAAAAAAAATTAATCAAGGATACCAACAAGGCAAAATAAGGAAAATCGGAGGACTTAATTATTAAATATGTTGGGAAGAGGGACTTAACGTTGGCTGCCTACCGCTGTCCCCTTTCAAGCCGGTTCTACAACGTTCTTAAATTATTAAAACAAAGAAAACAAACAAGAAAATTAGAAAAATATAAAAAAGAAAACAATCCTTTCTTGTTATGTAAGATTAATTATATTTATATATTAAACAAATACCAAAACAACCAAAAAAAAAAACAAACAAACAAAAAAACATCCAATTTAAATTATTCAATGAAAAACATTTACAATTCACCATGAATTTAAATCTATAAATAGTTCACAGCAAAATAAATAAAATTTTATAAAAATAAAGAAAATGAATTAACATTTAGGTATATTATGAAAAAAGATAAATTAAATGTTAAAGTTTCTGCTTTCACTTAGTGAAGACTGCGTATTCCCAAGCAACCTTCATTAAATCGATGAAAAGACCGAAGTGCGATGGCGATGGTTTCAAACAATCCAGCTTTAATTTGTTCGCTCCATCCTCAACACCCTTCCTTACTATCCATTGATATACCTCAATAACCTTCCTATTCAGTTCCAAAACTCTATTAAAAATTTAGGAGTTACCTTTGACCATCACTTATCCTGGAATAACCATATCGCCCAAATTTCCAAAAAAATCCATCATAATCCTTAAACAACTGTATAGATCTCGAAATTTCTTTTCCCAGAGTACCCGTCAACTTCTAGTGTCCTCTCTTGTTTTCCCTTGCTTTGATTACTGTTGCTTGGTTTATGGGGGACTGTCTGGGGATCTCGAATTGAAGCTGAGGAGACTTATGAACTGTTTCATTAGATTTATCTTCGGGATTCCCAGGCGGTCACACGTTACTTGCCGATATTCTGAGCTTGGCTATATTTCCTAAATTCTGACGGCAATACTTTCTAGGCACTTTCCTATTCCAACGTCTAAAAACCAAAAACCCTTCCTATATTCTTGATTTATTAACTCTCCGTTATTCTATCCACCTCCTAAACACTAGATCCCAACCTTTTAACCTATATATACCCTCACATAAAACCACTACCTTTGACAAATCCTTCATCATTCGTGCTACCTCCTTCTGTAATTCCTTACCCACTTCTATTCGTAAAGCAGCTTCCATAACCTCCTTTAAAAATAATCTATTCCTATACCTTTTAGACAGTCAATTTTCCGCAAAGATGTCAATAATCAAATGAATACTTAGAATTACTTCTTTTTTTTATTTTTCTCTCTTTCTTTCTTTGTTACGTTCTTATATATACGATTGTATTTTATGTTATAATAATTGGCCAGACAATTGTACTCTTAATTGTGCATTATTTTTATTCTTAGGGGACAATAAGTCTCAGAATAAAGTTTATTTTTTCATTTCATATATATATACCTTCATTTCATATATATATATATATATATATATATATATATATATATATATATATATATATATATATATATATATATATATATATATATATATATATATATATATATATTCGGATATAGGTAAGGTGATACATTATATATATATATATATATATATATATATATATATACTATAAACTTTTTGATGGTTTGATTTATAAAATCATTCAAAGGAATAAAAAATCACTATATAATTTTTTTATTTGTGGTATACTTTAAAGCAATCTGGGTGTAATTTAACATTACATTCCACGCACAATGGAATTGTAGTAACTTTTATCTGGCTGAAATTAACATTTAAATCTTACTATATTACGTTGAAAAATGACCAGTTATACTATAATTTTTCAAGGGACCAAAAAACCTATAATAATAAGCTGATGTCATAAAGTTTAATAATATTTCAACTTACAAAAATAAAAATAATTGTTAAATCAATGTTGTATATAAAAAACCGTGGACGTAAATGGGTTAAGGATTACGTGAAAAATTAATTCATTTAAAATTGAAAGATGATTTTCAAACGCTTTCCTCTTTCACAGCGTAATCATGAATTATTTTGAAAATAAAGTGTTCAGAAAATTATTCTTTGAAACAGCAGCACATAGTCTATTTGGAAATCGTTGTTGTATCGTGTTAGGAAAATATCTATTTTCCTTATAGGCGATTCTTTGAGCTACACATATCGACACACTATATATCGCAGTCGAAAAATATCAAAATATCATTTTTCTTGTTTTTTTATGTTATTTGAAATATTCCAAATACGTTATAAGGGTATTACCTCTTTGATAGGTAATCAATTGATGTGAAAGGTTACATAATAAAACACGAGGTATACGTAACACATTTTTATATTTACAATTAAATCAGAGAAATAATAACATTTTTTTAGAAGGGACTATAACTGAAAACTAAAACCAAAAAAAAAAATTTTTTTCACTATGTGAAACATTACTAAAAAGGAAATAATAAAAATGCTATTAATACAAAAAATACTTATTTCTACTTAGACTAATCTCTACTTGCGCAATCATTGGTGCGCACACCACAGGGTTGTTTGCCTGCCTCCCCACCAGTCATAGCACTAATACAAGGTCCTGATGATATTTTGTCATTTTCCCTCCCTAACTTGAAAACGTTTATCGGAATTCAACAACACTACTTTCAACATTGATTTAGTTTTTCTTCCTATTTTGGTATATAAAAGTATATTAAGCGGGAGCAGCTGTGGAGCAGTGGTTCAATGCCGTTACCTTAATTTATTTTACAACTTAAAAAATAACACAATTATTTCAAATATTTAAAGTTTAAAAGTAGTTTATTATGAATTAAACGGTAGATATATATATTTGGTCACATCACTTTAACTCCCAAACATCGTCATCGGTGGATTGTAGGAGAAGTATTTTTAAATGTATTTTTTATCGATATGGTTCAGATTGTTTATTCGGCTATATTAGCCCGTCTCAGTCCGATCCATGATTTTATACAGAATAGTCCTATTCTTTAAATTAAATTACAAATATAAATATATAACTAATAACACAAAATAAATGCCCAATATTCTGATAATGTTTCAAAATAAGTATCATTAAGAAAATAAATGAATGGCTGTAAAAACCTTGATCCTGTTCTAACATAAAAACTGATTGATATTCTTTAGAGGTCTTTTCTTTCCTCATAAAATAAAATCGGGTACAAGTTTATATACTCAAGTAAATTTATAAACTTTTCTAAAACAAAACGAAGTAACCTCACCATCCATGAATAATTAAAAAAGTTTATAAATACGTTTTCTGTATTCATGACCCATAAGTAACGACTAGAAGTTGGTTTCTATCGGTCGTTATCTGTGAAACCGTTTCATTGAGCTATGCTGGCTCAAGAGATAAAAAGTATACAAACACCTGAATTCTATTTTTGTACATAACATAAAGAGGCAAAATCATACAACTTAATTTTGGAAAAATAGTGATAGCCGTTCGAAACCTGATGCAACCTAAAATAAGGTATTTTTTGAGGATGAACAATTTATTTCTGAATTGTAGAAATAGGAAAACTTCACTTATAACTGGGGCTGGTTTCATGCCACATTTCTTTTTTTTTTCAGTTAGATAAAACAGCCCACTTTATATAAGTACCTAAGCACGTGTGAATTTTTGGCAATACACTCGAACGCTGAACATGTCCTTACACTCCCAGCGAGGAGCACTGTCATTTTGAAACCCCATGGTATTAGATCTCCTTTAAAAAATTTAATTCATGAAAGATGTCAATTTACGTGATACTCCACCTAGTAAATTGAAAACTATTAAGAAGTCATTGGCCATATCCGTTCGTTCCAACTGTAGAGAGGAGGTAGGATTGAGGATTGGCCACACCAACCTTTCTCACTCTCATCTAATAACCAACAGGTACCACCAAAGTGTCAATACTACAGTGATGTAGCACTAAAACATATATTATAGAAATGTACCCATTATATTCTACACCCAAAGAATTCAGGACTTGCACCTGATTCTAACAGCGATAATAAAAATATTTTAAAAACACTATTCTTTATTTTTTTTAATTTTTAATATATTAAATAGATCCAATAGATTCAATATATTCATTTAAACAATAGAGATTTATATCATTAAAAATTATAAAATTAAATACATAAAGATTAACCTATAACTATAGGCGTCTATGACCTTTTTGGTTTTACCCTTTTAACCAGAAACAAACAAACTAAATCTTTTATATACACGGTGGGCTTTAACATTTTTCATTTATCTCTGACTAGGAGGGATAGCAAGAGAGTCGAATATCAAACGCATTTACTCTTCCCAATTCAATTTATGTCTTAAACAAAAACCCTGCATAATGATCTCAATACACCTTACGTCCTCGAATTCATACCCCTTAAATTTTTGAAATTTTATCACGAATTTTTCTACCACCCCAAGTTTGTAGCTGCATCAATATCTAGTTACACTCATCCTGATTAACCAGCGATCAAATTAAAATGGCAGAGGCTCCTAGAATTTTTGTGAAAATGTATTTAAATAAAAGTCCTGGTTATGGCTAGCTTCTCCACTAATGTTCTGAGTTACATTATTACTCTCTCAGCCTCAATTGGGTTTTCACACGTGTTACGGAGCTAAGGAAGCAGCGCAGGAGCCTTTTTGGGTCTAGCTTGTCCCTCCAAAAGTTGTGTGACAGGTTTGGTCAGAATCCCTGAGGCTCAGAGTATATTTTGTAAATAAAGCATGATTGAATTGATAATTTTTAATTAAATGTTGTTTTTTTCTTCTTATTATTATTATTTTTATTTTTTTCACTCTATATGGTGGATAATTGAAGGTTCTTTATTTTTCTTTTTTTACTTATAATATTCTATGTTTTGAGGTCCACGGATCCCTATTCTGAGTTTCACTTTTTTCCGTATTATTGTTTTAATTTGTTTTATTTTATATATAGCATAGCTAGTGGTTTTACTTTTTTTCTTATATTTTTTACTGTACATATTAAGAAAAAAAGAATGATGAGTTATATATATATATTATATATATATATATATATATATATATATATATATATATATATATATATATATATATATATATATGTAAATAGACTATACTGATCTGTTTTATCTGTTTTAATCACTAAACCAATGTGTGGCAGGTTATACTTGCAGAGGATATAAGACTTTTTATTTAGTTGGTGTTCAGACTTTTGTTAGTGGTTTAACTACTTGTAATTTAATTATTCTTTACAGGTATGCCTAGTTATTATTTTTTTGTTAATTGTTCTATAAAATATATGTTTTAAAAAATTTATTAAAATTTATTGTTTTATTTATTTAAATAAGTTTTTAAATTTATTTAAAATTTATTGTTAATTCTTTACAGAATAATAAATCTGTTTTTAAACCAAGAAGGCATTTTGAAAACCAACTTACAAATTAAATTACAAGTAGTTAAACCACTAACAAAAGTCTGAACACCAACTCTGGTGTGCGCAGTGTATTAGGTTCCATAAATTTTTATCTAAAATATATTCAAAACAGTGCTCAAAAATTTGAGCCATTACATAGGTTACTAAGGAAAAATGTGCAATTTCAATGGACAGAGGAATGTGAGAAAGCTTTTAATCTCATCAAAGAGTATTTATGTTCCACACCTATTTTAGCCATTTACGATATCAATAAAGATTTATACATCGAAACAGATGCTAGTTACAACGGTATTGGGGCAACGATGAAACAACCGCAAGCAGATGGCGTATTGCATCCTGTGGCTTATTTTTCCAGAAGATTATCAGAGAAAGAGAAAAAGATTGATGTAATCCATTTGGAGTGTAAGGCGATCAAAGAGGCTATTAAGTACTGGCAGTACTATGTAATTGGTCGTGAATTCATAGTGTGTAGCGATCATAGGCCCTTAGAAAATTTGCGTACGAAAGCTAGAACTGATGAACACTTAGGGGATTTAATTCACTATTTATCGCAGTTTAATTTTAAAATTATTTATAAGAAAAGAAAGGACAATGTAATGGCAGATCTACTGTCCAGGCAGCCTGTCTTGGACTATTTTGAAAACGAAGATGCTATTAAGCTAGTGAATATAATAGAATTAAAAGAGATTATAAAGGATCATGCATTCCGCAAATAAAACGATGAAGCACAATAATGTTATTTATAAAGTATTACGAGACAGGTCTCGAATACTTGTTTCGGTTCAATTTGGATTACAATTGATCAAAAGAATACAAAAATATTATGGACACATTGGCGTTGCCCAACTAAAAGAAAAATTAAGAAGATATTATTATTTTAAGGGAAAGGATAAATTGATCGAAAACTATTGTGCAAGTTGCACCATATGTGTGGAAAATAAAGTGCGTCGAGGTAGGCTTATTGGGTTAATGTCAAACCTCGAACCTGCTCAAGAGCCATATGAAATCCCGTCTGTGGATTCAGTAGGTGGGTTTGGAGGAAACAGATCACCAAAGAGATTCATGCATATTTTAGTGGATAACTTTAGTCGCTATGCATGGATCTCAGCAACAACTGGTCAATGTGCTCGCGATATCATTAAACTCATTAATCCTAAAGCACAAAATCATAAAGTAAAAATACTCTTAGCGGACCAGTATACCGCCCTAAAGTCGAATGAACTGAAGCAGTATCTGGACAAGAAGAATATTAAACTAATATTTACTTCCATTGATTGTCCGCAATCTAACGGCCTCAACGAAAGACTGAACCAAACTCTGGTAAATAGAATCAGATGTAAAATAAATTGGGGCGATGTCCGTGCTTGGCCTAAGATTGCAGAAGATTGTGTTGCAGAATACAATAAAACAATACATAGTTCAACTAAATTTGAACCTACATATTTACTTTTTGGACAACAATCATACATTAGTCCTCCAGAGACCGGCAAGAGATTTAGCAAAAGATAGAGAAGAGGCCTTCCGAAATTCTATGAAGAGTTTTGAAACAAACAAATCCAGAGTTGATAAAAACCGAAGAATGTATGAATTTAAAATTGGCGATATGGTATACGTGAAAAATGGTAATAAACTAAATCGAAAAAAAACAGACAAGATTAGGATAGGCCCCTTTCCAATTTTGCAACGCATAACCTCAACAATTTATGAAGTTGGATCCGGTAAGAAACAGAAAATCTCAAATTGCTTTCATTCTAGCAAGTTGTGTCCTTTTCCGTGGAAAAGATGACCTCAGAGGGGGAGGTGTAAATAGACTATACTGATGAATAAATAGTCTATGTTGGCTAATCATCTGTTTTAATCACTAAACCAATGTGTGGTAGGTTATACTTGCAGAGGATATAAGACTTTTTATTTAGTTGGTGTTCAGACTTTTGTTAGTGGTTTAACTACTTGTAATTTAATTATTCTTTACAGGTATGCCTAGTTATTATTTTTTTTGTTAATTGTTCTATAAAATATATGTTAATTTATTGTTAATTCTTTACAGAATAATAAATCTGTTTTTAAACCAAGAAGGCATTTTGAAAATCAACTTACACACACATATATGTATATTATATATATATATATATATATATATATATATATATATATATATATATATATATATATATATACTTTTCCAAGTTTACTCAAACCTTTTCCCGAATAGTTTTATATTTCAAACTCTCTACCACTATCTGATGATATCCGATCCGGCATTTTAGTGCCCCTAATACTGCCTCTGATGACTATTTATTATATCATTTCCTATTTATTTTCCGAATATTTAAATCCTATTTCCATTTACATTCCATTTATATTTCAACCTTTGCATTTATATTTCAACATAATTGGACATGTTTAAAAATGAATGAGAAAGTTGAAATATAAAAGAAAAAGTGTAAATAAAAATGGAAAAAGATTAAAGATAACTGGAAAAGAGTAAATATATGTGTAAAAGGATTAAGGTATAGAAAATGATTAAACTAATTTGGAAAAGGTTTAAGTAAACTTGGAAAAGGTAGTATATCAGCTTACCACAGCAAGGATGTTTCCTATGACTGACAATATTGTCAATACTCGTTTCAAATCACAATTAGCAAATATGGAATAATACGTTTATTAATTAACTTATAAGGGGAGGACACACTCAGTCTCTCACGGATCTCGTTGGCAAATTGTTTGGAGGTTCCTAGTCAAAAAATATTAGACACGTATTTTGCCGTTCCGACCAATGGGCCCTAGAAACCGAGAAAAAAAATAAAATAGGATTAAAATAATTTATTTTATATATCGGGTTTAAAAAATGATATCGATGTAATTCTTGCACCAAGATGTTTAGTTTTTATTGCCAATTTAAGGAAAAATACAGCCACTTCATAGATTTTAGTTTAGGTTAATTAAATTCTGAAAAAATGATAAGATTTTTAAGCAAACTACCTCTAAAGATTTTTCCACACAAAAATTGATGTCAGATTCTAATTCAGCATCCTAAAAAACATTGAAAAACGCTTATTCAACAAGATCAAAAAATATCATTTTTTTCATGCTCTTCGAGGAAAATGAAATTTTTAAAACAATTATTGGTGACATACCTTTAAATTGCCATTACTTTGTCACACAATTCACTTGTTGGTATCGCTGGAAAGAGGAGAGCGTCAGCTTTCTTTTGATGCATATAAATGTAAAATTCGATGAACATAAACCTATTAAAAAAATTGGAAAATCCGAAAAACATTTTGATTTTTAGATTGAGTTTGAAACCAGATAGAATGAAGAAACCAAAAACATTTGAAGCGTATTATCAACCTATATTTCGTGTAAAAAAATAAAGTTAATAAGTTTAACCGTCTAAACGTAATTCATGTTTTTGTCAATTTAAACAAAAGTTGCCTACATTTATTTGGTCAGGCAAATTTTGAAGCTTACGAATTTTTATTTTTCTATTTGGATGAAATTTCGTATTTAAGGGTTCTTTGGAATGTTGAATTCGAATCCGATGTCGGTTCTTTAGAAAAAATATATTGAATGCACTTCACTTAAAACATTTCAGCTTTTACACTGTAAAATGTGATAGAAAATGTTGTCATCTTTTCCACGGAAAAGGACACAACTTGCTAGAATGAAAGCAATTTGAGATTTTCTGTTTCTTACCGGATCCAACTTCATAAATTGTTGAGGTTATGCGTTGCAAAATTGGAAAGGGGCCTATCCTAATCTTGTCTGTTTTTTTTTTTTTCGATTTAGTTTATTACCATTTTTCACGTATACCATATCGCCAATTTTAAATTCATACATTCTTCGGTTTTTATCAACTCTGCATTTGTTTGTTTCAAAACTCTTCATAGAATTTCGGAAGGCCTCTTCTCGATCTTTTGCTAAATCTCTTGCCGGTACTGTCTCTGGAGGACTAATGTATGATTGTTGTCCAAAAAGTAAATATGTAGGTTCAAATTTAGTTGAACTATGTATTGTTTTATTGTATTCTGCAACACAATCTTCTGCAATCTTAGGCCAAGCACGGACATCGCCCCAATTTATTTGACATCTGATTCTATTTACCAGAGTTTGGTTCAGTCTTTCGTTGAGGCCGTTAGATTGTGGACAATTAATGGAAGTAAATATTAGTTTAATATTTTTCTTGTCCAGATACTGCTTCAGTTCATTAGATTTTAGGGCGGTATACTGGTCCGCTAAGAGTATTTTTACTTTATGATTTTGTGCTTTAGGATTAATGAGTTTAATGATACCACGAGCACATTGACCAGTTGTTGTTCGTAAGCTTCAAAATTTGCCTGACCAAATAAATGTAGGCAACTTTTGTTTAAATTGACAAAAACATGAATTACGTTTAGACGGTTAAACTTATTAACTTTATTTTTTTTACACGAAATATAGGTTGATAATACGCTTCAAATGTTTTTGGTTTCTTCATTCTATCTGGTTTCAAACTCAATCTAAAAATCAAAATGTTTTTCGGATTTTCCAATTTTTTTAATAGGTTTATGTTCATCGAATTTTACATTTATATGCATCAAAAGAAAGCTGACGCTCTCCTCTTTCCAGTGATGCCAACCAGTGAATTGTGTGACAAAGTAATGGCAATTTAAAGGTATGTCACCAATAATCGGTTTAAAAATTTCATTTTCCTCGAAGAGCGTGAAAAAATGATATTTTTTGATCTTGTTGAATAAGCGTTTTTCAATGTTTTTTTGAATGCTGAATTAGAATCTGACGTCAAGTTTCGTGTGAAAAAATCTATAGAGGTAGTTTGCTTAAAAATCTTATCATTTTTTCAGAATTTAATTAACCTAAACCAAAATCTTTCGAGTGGCTGTATTTTTCCTTGAATCCGCAATAAAATCTAAACATCTTGGTGCAAGAATCATGTCGATATCATTTCTTAAACCCGAGAAATAAAATAAATTATTTTAATGCTATTTTTTTTTCTCGGCTTCTAGGGCCCATTGGTCGGAACGGCAAAATACGTGTCTAATATTTTTTGACCAGGAACCTCCAAATAAATTGCCAACAAAATCCGTGAGAGACTGAGTGTGTCCTCCCCTTGTTATTAAAGAAAAACGTTCCATTGATTTCAATAAACCTATGAATATCCTACGTGTATTTTCACATCCTAAAGCCTACCTTTATACCAGGCCATTTTGTATAAAATATTTTTAGATGAAGTTTTCCAACAGAATAAACTGGTTTGGTTTATTTGTTTTACTATTTTGTTATTCATTTTCTTTAATTAGAACCGCGGGAATCTTGAACAGTTGAATAAATTACTAAAACTCACCGTGGATTGCACACGCTGCATCTGAATCTGGTGGGTGCCATTGAAAATCGCGGAAATTTATGGACATTTCAGAACGCCGCAATGCCTCTCGTATAGTGGTAAATTGGAATTTAACTGGTGGATGATAAAATAATAAATAATGATCATTATTAAGTAAAATTCTAATTTAAAATAAACCTATGAATTTACCAATTTAAAAGACTAATGAATTTTTCCTGATCCTAGGTCCCAGGACATGGTCCTTCCTCTGGATGATTCCGGCAAAGGTGAGGTCACCGGAGAACTTTACATCACAGCATCCTTGCTCCCGAAGAGTCAAGAAGACAAGGAACAGGTGAGCCCTCAAGATTTTGGCTCGATTTCCCTTAGTAATTTATAGCGACTCTCGAATCGCCAATCTTATCTATTTAGCGTTATCTCCACTTCACCCGGCATTGATGTCAGTTGTTGCCTAGAGTGCTTAGACGCGCTAATCCGAGGCAGCTCCGCGACCGAGGAAGGAAAAATTGTCATCCGTCTTCGTAAATACTTTCGTGTTTGGGAATGTCACTTCATGATAAATAGGCAGGTCTCGTCTGGTATCGTTGGTCAATTAATTACTAGTACCAGTTTTGTGCATTTTATCGATGGATATCGGAACGAACGAGGATGTCGATGTCAAAGAGCCGACTGTATATAGCTCCAATATGATGTACATGCTCTTCAAAGTAAGTGAATTTTTATTAAATTTTTCAAATATAAAAAATAAAACAACAGACTTAATTTTCAATATTTTTATTTTAAGTCTGTTTTTTTTTTTTTTATATTTACCTATATTTGTATACTTTGAAAATATTTTGTATACTTATATATATTTCATAAATTCAGTTGCAGTTCGAGTATAGGCACTTCAGAAAAGAACTTTCATATTTTATCTTAAATGCTTTTGAAAAGCAGTAATTAGTCTAATCTGAGACTAATCTTTCGCATAAACGCTGTTTTCCCATTAATAAAATGATTAAATTTGTTCACAGCCGAAAATTATGTTAGGATCCAATCATAGTTAATTAATACGGTATATTATACCGTAATTGAGTAAACTTTGTTTATTTATTATTTATTTTTGTTTGTTTTTTTAATATCCCTTTACTGGGTATTCGTTCCATAATTATTTAACTTATGCGAATCAAGTAATGCAACGAATCATCACTGATTGACACATACTCTCTTATCAACAAGTCGAGGACAATGTAATTAAAAATTGAAGAGGGATCCTCTGTTGTTACTATTTAAAAATTAACTAGCTAATGGCCATTATTTGAATCACAGATTGATCAGATTGAACGTTGGCACACAATTATAAGATTTTTTTCTTGGATGTGTTGTTTCTGTTTGACTGCATCCCTCATTATCTTCTTCTCCATTCTTTATATTACCTTCAATTTATTTTATATTGGTTTATATAACTGCCAAAGCCATAGTGCGAATCGATTACATTTAATACGATGACAGTGAACAACTATTTATTTCTTGTTTCATTTTTGCACAATTTCATAATACTAGAATAATAAGAAATATCCTACATCTAAATTTTTGGAAATTTATTTTTGTATGCATTTGCTTTGCGAAAGTTGATGTTTTTACATTGATCTTAAAATATAAAAAAAAATCCTTTTGAAGGTGCATTGGGTTATGTATATAAATAGAAAAAAATTAAAGATTAGAAAATACAAACAAAGTTCTACAAATGGATTTTATTTATTTATTTGTTTTTCTTCTAAACATAACAAAATACACAATTTTATTTCAAATGATAACCTTTTAAAAAATAAATAAATTAAAGTTCCTTCAGGGTTTTTGTTAAACTAACTACTTGGTAACACTCTTTCAAAAATTTAACTTAAATATATAATTGTATGTATTTAACTTAAATAAGCACTAGCTCTTAAATAAATTCATATCTACTGTCAAATTATTTATCAAATCAAAAATAGGTCTGATGTGATTTTGAATAAATTCTTGAGGGATATGCTCCATCCTATCCAAAACTGTAAAAAAGTCAAATAAATTTAAAATTTCATTATAAATACTGCTTTCTTTCACTTAATTAATGTTTTAAATAATCCTTATACGTTGTATAACCTCTCATTGAAGAATATGGAAACGTAAAAACCTAAAGAAAAATGAGATTGTAGTAGAGAAAATGGAAAAAAAGGGTATTTAACAGGTAAAAAATGCTACATAGTGTATTTTTTTAACATAAAATCTGAAAGAAATATTAGAATATTTCTATTTTCAGGGAGAACTGAGTTAAGATTTAAATTCCGCTTTAAAAATATATATATATATATATATATATATATATATATATATATATATATATATATACATATAAAATAAATAAAGTTTTTTTCTCTCCAAAATAAAATACCAAGAGCGTATTCAGATATTTTAATTTATTTTTAATCATTCTAATTCACATCTAAAGTTTAAAATAATTAAGGTTATAGCAATTGTCTATTTCCAAATAGGTGCTGACGTCACTAAAAATCTATTATCAACGTTTTCAATGCTTTTATCTATTGCAAAAAGCGACATGTGTACACACGTTTCTAAAAGCTTCGTGTTATTTTGTTGGTATTTGTTTTTTTAGGTTATACCAACGACAGGTGAATTATAGGATTAGAAAAAACAATTAGTGAGATTGGTTGTTTGATGGAAAAAAGGTTATTTGTTTTCGGTACTCTATACTGTCAGATTGTGGGTGAGGTTTGAAAGTTCAAACTTGAATGGGAGTTTCTATTTTTACTGTCAATATTTGTATTAAGTGGTTCATAAGTACATACTTTATAATACACTATTAGATTACATACTTATGTAATCATAATAAGTACATAAGTATACAATGGTTCATTTTTAGTGGAGATCCGGGCATTAACAAAAAGGGATGTTGTCAATAAAGGTAAGTTATAGAGTTAACATTGTTTATCCGGAATAATCCGATTTAACGGAGAGGACGATTGAATAAAAAAATCTTGATACTATCATCACTTATAAATATTTTTATATTACAACATTGATTAAGAAAGCTTTCTATGCAAAATAAATCAATTAAGTTATAGAAAGTCATTAGCAAGCATATTTGATTTCCCACTTTCGATAAAAGATCACGTGTTAAAACTAGAGATTTTTTAAAAATTGTCAGACATGCAAAAACTAACTAATTCCGAAAATAAACCTAACATATCCGATAGGCCCCATCCTCTACACGATCTATAAAGCTGACATCCCAACTCATCCTACAGCAGTTATCACCACTTACGCTGATGACACATGTGTGTTATCATTAAACAATGATCCCTTCCTTGCCTCCCAAACACTCCAATCCCATATCCTAAACATGCAAGAATGGTGTAAAAAAATGGAAAATCAAAATAAATTTAAACAAATCTTACCAAATAGCCTTTACTCTTCATCGTAAACCTACGACTTTCTGCCCTACAGTATCCTTTAATGATATTCCACTAATCCCTGTTGAACAGATCCGTTACCTAGGACTCTACTTGGACAAACGCCTTACTTGGAATCCACATACAGGACTAAAACGACAAGAAATTGCTCGTCGTTACAGACTTCTTCAACATTTACTATATAACGTTCAAAGCTCCCAATTAATTACAAAAGACTCGTTTACATGACTGTGATTAGATCTATATGGAGGTACAGAGTTGAGTTTTGGGGCTCTACCAAACCATTCTGAATGCTGCTTACTTTGTCACCAATAAACTTATCTATAAAGATCTTAATGTTCCTTATGTTGCTGATTTAGCCCAAACCAGATACCAATCCTTTCATAGTAAGGACCACCATAACCACTCAAATCCACTATTTTCTCAACTTGCTTCCCACTCAATTCCCGATAATCCTCCGAGGCGTCTGAAAAGAAGATGGCCTAGACTAGAGATCTTCATGTGCAGATTTTTTATTGAATTGCTACTGATGAGTACTTATTTTTAAGTTTTAAACGTTTTTAACACATTTACTTGATGTATATTTGTAGAGTTGTAAATTTCAGTAAATAAATTAAAAAAAAAAAAAAAAAAAAAAAAACATTCGTGATTCATTATGTCAATTTTTATATAACAAACTTTATTGAATAACGATAAATTAAAAAAAAAAAAAAAAAAAAAAAAAAAAAAAAAAAAAAAAAAAGAACAATCCAAGCGATAATAATTAACATTTAGTTGAAACACATAAATAAGAAACTGAACAGAAGAAAGATATAGTTTCTATGAAAAATTAACATTTCTTTGTCCAGAACTGAAATTAGTTCTGTAAGAAATAGGTTTTCAAGCCTAATTCAAGATTTATGATATGGCTTATCGAATATTTAAGGAGACGCGGTAGCTCAGTGGGTAAGGGTAACCATGCTCCCGGGCCCGAGTTCGCGTCCGACTGAAGGCAGAAAATTATTTTCTGTTATTTCGGCCGTGGATCGAATTCGAGGTCGGGAGAACCCTCATGGGGCACACCCAGCATCTAAAAAATTGGGTACCCTTAATTGGGTAAAAAACATGGCGGTTGAGCGTGAATTCTGGCCAAATCACCGCCCCAAGTGAGCGCTGGTAAAACAATTACTATCAGCCGAACGATCCCCAATTATAGAATAGAGAAAAAAAGAAAAAGAATTTTACCAATTTTTAGTAATTAAAAATTGGGAAACCTGAAGTAAAATTAATAAAAAACAAAGAAAAATAAAACCGTTATCGAAGAACACCACTTGTAAAATAATTATATTTTTTAAAACAGTATATAAATATATACATTCCAGATAACAGCTGAATTGTGAAAGTATGCTACCAAAGATGCATTGACCCAGCTCCAAAAGCTTTTTGAGGAGGTATGGAAGAAAGAGATCATTCCAGATGAATGGAAAATGGCAGTGATACACCCTCTACATAAAAAAGGTGTGAAATCGGATCCCAATAACTACAGAGGGATCTCACTGGTGGATGTGACCTATATGATATCGTCCAGAGCATTATTAGAAAGATAGGACTTCAGATTTCTTTCAAAAAAACGACAATTCGGACGAATATTCTGGAAGTTCCTATGAGAGTTGAAGTAGCAACTCAAAAAATCGAGGTAGTCAGGCATTTCAAGTACCTAGGGAAATGGATTTACTGGAACAACCATGAAGGGAAAGCAATGAAGAAGTGAGAAGGACGAAATTGGTACTAGCTTTCCAGAAAACAAAAAACACATACAATAAGAGAACTCTTTATTGGAACACCAAAATAAGGCATTTTAACACAGTGAGTGATCTAGGAGCACTCTATGCAGTAGAGGCACTAGTCATAGGGAGGAAAGGGCAAATAGAGAAATTGGAAATCAAGGAGAGAAAAATTTTGAGGAGGATCATTGGTCCAAAATTCCAAAATAACAAACAAGGCTTCTACAGGAACGAAGGCCTCTAAATAAAGTCGGAGAGACTATCGGACACAATAAGGAAAAGGAGGATTTATTTCTAAGGACATATATTGCGAATGAATCCTGACAGGTTAACTAAACAAATCTCTTTCTTTTACAAAAAGAAAACTAAACCAAACTGGTTTAAAGTGCCAAAGAATCTGAAAGAACTACAGATTACTGAAGTTATGTTGAAGAATGGTACAGCCAAGACCATAACCAAAGACAAAACTAAGAGGTTCCAAGCTAAGACCAACATCAGAAAACCGATGTAGATATCAGAGGAGGAAAAGAAGAGAAGATCAATTAGAATGAAGAACTATTTGAAGAATAAGAAAGCACAGGCATCTCGGAAGTGATTGATCAAGCCTACCCTAAAGTCAGGTGATGCGATTTAAAAATGTATATACATACATTAATTATGTATATACATACATACAAAAAAAAAATAAAAAGAAAGGTGGCGAGTAAAAAAAAAAGAAATATAATACAAGAAATTAAAAAAATATCCTATAGTGAGTTCAATTTAAATATGTACAAAAAAATAATAGAAATTGTGGTGAGAAAAGTGATATGAACTAGAAACAAAAAATCTCTTATAATTATTTTCAGAAATTGAAATTAAACAACAAATAATTAAAACTAATTTTATAACTATCCAGATAATTAATGAATTTATAAAATAACAATTTGAATTCAATTATGACGGAGTCTGGTTCAAGTTACGTACAAAAAAAATAGAGTTTAAATATTTGGAAGTCTCCTCAGCATTTTGTGGGCTTTATAAAAGGCAAGGGTGAGAGAAGATCGCGCAGAGGTGAGAGAAGATACCTGATGGTGAGGAAAGAAGATAGCTGAGCGTGATTAGCGCCTTGTAACCTGCTTCCAGGGATGTCTGGCTCAGGCTGCCTCTACTACTGTCCCTGGCGACGCTCATTCTTTTATTTTGTTTTTTTAAACAACTGTCGTAATTTAATTCGTAACTTGATACACATAATAATACATACTTTGAACCATTACTTATATAAACTAACTAAGTAGAAGTATTTATAGCTATTACAGTGTTGTATTGATAATAAATTATAACATAATTTCTTTCTCACTATGGAAGATGATGCAAGGAACAATTAATATAAAAATTAAACTATTGGAGGAATAAAACTAAATAATTTAAATATAATCAAATGCTGCACAAATGTAAAAATTTAATGATACAATGGCAATATCGATTTTTTAAAAGTTTTTTTCTTGGATCTGTACTTGATGGGATAAAGAGCTGTAATTATGTTCACTATAATTTTTCCATATCTAAATATAAGATAAATAAAAGTGAATGTGGTAAAACATAGGACTTAGGAAAAATATTTATTTAGAAGTTTTAGTTCCAACTTAAGTTCAGGAGGACAGTGAACAATCACAGCCATGAGAATGGCCCACTTATTAATAATAAAGAACTTTCATTGGAGTTGTACTAATCAGAAGTTTCTTTACAAGCTTTTTTTTTTTTCGTGTCATTAGATTTGCAATTCAGTTAAATCAGAGGTATATAACAGTTGTAATTTCCAATACGTAGACTTGTTTTAAAAATTAAATTTCTGTCACCATTACCTGTGTATTATGATTTTGTAAATTTATAGCTAACTAAAATATTATTAGAATGAGGTATGAATATACTTATTCTACATAATAGTAACTTAAATTATAACACATTAAAATAACCCTTCGGATAATTCTGTTTTTAGATATTGGAGATCAGGATGTGTGGTTGAAATAGCTATATACCTAAGTAAGTCAACAAGGAAATGTTCAACGATAAATCATAAGGATATTCCTAAGCAGTCTATCTATATATTTTTAAATAATCACACCGAATACATATTCAGGAAACGTGATCGATTTAAACACCGAAAACGTTGATAACCATTTCATTAGTGACGTTAACACTCGAAGGTGAAGCATTCTTGTTCATAATGAAACTTATTTTATTATATAATATCATTATATATTTATTTTTTTGACAGAGGTTCAGAATTTACGAAAAGAGAGTTTTTTAACTGAGCATGTTTATTAATTTCCTTTATTATACAACATATTATAATATTTCATTTTTAGAGGCTAGTTTTATTTTTTTTTTCAATTTTTGGGTCAAGCAATTGACACTTTCAACTACTGCTTACTATGTCGAGAATAAACTTAGCTATCATTATCTCAATTCTGTATATGATTTTAATTTTAGTGTCTGATGTTCTTATGCCTTGCTCTACGAACAGCTTCCTAACAATTTCACGTACTAAAAATAACAGCAGATTTTTCCCTGAAGAAGAACTGCAACACAGGTCGAAACGCTGGCACGTATTAAAGAATTCCTTCTTTAACGTGGTGTTACTTTGACTGCATCCTTGATTATCTTCTTCTCCTATAATCAAATGTGATTTAAATAATTAAACAACTTAAATTTCAAGTACTAGTATTTTTGTTGGCTTGTTTAAAAACGTAACTCCCCTATTGCACTAGACGATCGGCTCATCGTTTACAATTTTGACATCCACATGATTTTCATAATTATTAATCCTGGCAAAAGTTAGGGTGAAGATTTGTATTCTAAAAAAAATGTTAGGTTTAAAAAAGCTAATTTATATTATTAAGATTTTATTATATATTATAATGATGATACATTACATTTATGTCTTTCAAATTATTTGTAAAGAATTAAAGCATTTGCAATGAATCTTAATAACCGTTATTATTTTTTTAATTTTATTAGTTTTATTAATAATACCACCATTTAAGTGCTACAGGCTGATACATTGAAATAGCCAGTCTGAAGTCTTTCTTGCTAATACTCTTAAATCTTTGCTTCACCATAGTAAATGCATTTATGCAAGAAGCTTCAATTTAATTGCATCATCCACCTCCGTGTTTCTAATTTTATCGCGGATCAATAATAGGGCATTAAATCCATAGGTCTGATTGGTCGCGATCTTTATCTGAACACGCTGAACCTTTGGATCAACTTTTTTAACTGTTCTTTAAAAAAAAACAAAATGGTTGTGATTTTCTCTTTCGATTCTTTCCTTTATATATATATTTTTAAATCTTAAGTTAAAATACTACTCGGCCAGTAAATATATGTTGATTGGAACTGGAATGATAACTAAGAAAAGGATGCATGTGATTTTTAAACAGAGCTTGCAATCCGAATGGAAGATTTTTTTGTTTTTTATTACTTTTTCATATATGTTGACATGATCTTTTTTTTTTTAGAAGAAGTGGACTGCTTATATTGAATAAATATTACAATATGTCCCACTCAAATACAATTGATGATAATTTATCTATTCATATAATTTGTACAGTAAAAATAAATTTAAAAAAAAAAAAAAAAAAAAAAAAAAAAAAAAAAAAAAAAAAAAAAAAAAAAAAAAAAAAAAAACTGTTAACTTGAATAGTGTTATATTAAATAAATTATAGGAAAAAATAATAATAGTAAAGATAAATTTAAAAAAAAAATTAAATACGATCATAACTTACAAAATCTATAATACATTAGGTAGTCCATACCTTGGCCTCCTCAGCAATCTTCCTGCACTGAGACCGATAATGAGGTTTTTTAGTTCATTATTTGTATTAGTGGGGAAACTATTTCCTTCTTCGGTTGGGCCATATATTCTTCTTTGAATCTTTCCCTCTCAAGTGCTCCCATGTTTTTTTTTGCTGCTTGGTTAGTGTCCATGTTTTATTTTACCATTGTTAATTATGAGCCCTGCCTTCCTAGCTGTCTCTTCACATTCGGAAAATGCCTCTATGAGTGAATTCTTACTTCTTCCTGATGACATCATTAGCATAGGTGAGGTATAGGGTCATATTGTTATAAATAAATCCTTTTGAAATACAATCATCCTATATAAAAAATATATGCCAGCTGGCTGGGGACTGTTGAACCAAGCATTCCCTCTCACTTATCAAGCCAGATCCAAAGAAATCCCTGTTATGAATCACTATTACTTGTGTCAAAAAACAGCGGAGGCTGAGTGAGAGCACTATAGCACTGAGGACTTGAATAAAGCTAACTATATTCAAAACTCCTACATAAATATACATTTACCCTCAAGGGGCATCTGCGTTTCAATCATCGAAGTAGGTTATTAGAATGTGTGGGACTGGATAATTATTGAGCCAGAGGTTTAGGATGGTTGGGTAGGTTTTGATGGAATTTCGATTATAACAAATTTAAGGAGTATGAGGTCAAGGGGAAGGTACATTAAGATCATTATGTTGGTTTTTGTAAAAAAAACAATTTAATGTGGAGTATTTATAATATGTAATGAATTTGGATTGAAATTGATTTTGCTGTTTCCCATAGTTAAAAAAAAAAAAAATAAATAATCGGCACTTCCACATCTCCAACTTCAGGTTATTATTATTTATTTACCATTAAAAACGATTATTTACTAAAGGATTTATTTTAACTTTTTTTTTATTACACGCTATTTTACAAAAAAATCTTTGGTTTTATTGAGCATTGATTAAACTAGTGAGTCTTCAGAAATGAATCAAGCATATAACGCTAAAAAGCTCAATTAGTTTTTCCTTAATCACATCCTGAATGGTAAATTAACTTATCCTACAGATATTGACGGAATACATATTTTAAAGTTTGTTTTTCTAAATGTGTATGTGTGTTTGTGTGTACTGCATATTTGATCATCTAAAGGTGATTTCTAACATCTACATTGTATAGTATATCCTCATATAAGGGGAGATAATTTATTGTTGTATTTTCTTTAATTATAAATATTACAGTCTGCTACAACCAAGAGCAATAAGCGATGGGGATGTTTACAGTTAATCTAATTAATTATTTTTAAACAAGAGTGAATAATTTGATTAAATAAAATTTCAAAAAATAATAAAGTCAACAAAATAAATTAAACTGACAATGAGAATAAAATAAACGCCCTGAAATTCAGCCATACCATGTCAAGTAGGGTGGAGCGAAAAAAGAAGTTTGATATTCCCTGATAAGAGAAAGGTCGCAAAATTGGTTTAAAAATATTTTATGCAGATATTATGTCATCTTAAGGGCGCAAAAATCGTTAACTTTTTCTATAGGCAAATTGAATTTAAAAAAACAAATAATAGAAATAATGTATTCTAATCGTCAGCAATCCTTTACCATGGATTATTATATTTCAATTATTAAAAGGAGGCGAGGTAGCTCAGTGGGTAGGACACTGGACTACTAAGCTCCTGGTACTGAGTTCGAGACCGACTGAAGGCAGAAAATTTATTTTCTGTTATTTCGGTTGTAGCTCGATTTCGAGGTCGGTAGAACCTCCTGGGGCACACCCAGCCTCTACAAAGTGGGTACCCTTAAATGGGGAAAAAACCTGGCGGTTGAGCGAGATTTATGCCAAATCTCCCACTTTCACAACCGCTGGCCTAGTAACAGTACATCCTTATCTAAGTACTGAATCCAAGACCCTTCACGGGTTGTCAGTTTTACAGGCTTTTATAATTGAATAATAATTGAAAACTCATTTCCTTGTTTTATAAGAGATATAGATGCAATAAAAATTGTGAGGCTCGAATAAAATAAGCGTGGCAGTGGGACACATGGGACACACAGGACTCGAATTACCTCAAGAAAATAACTTCCTTGATAAGCCACTTATGGGACATTTCTTAATATCGATGACATGCGTTTTCAAGACAATGATCCAAATGAGCAAACATTTTATGAATTATGAAATTATTTATGATCCCCTCTGACTGAAAAATATTGATATCCAAATATTTTTAAATATTGTAATTTTTTTAAATGTAATACTTCAAACGATTTGTGCGACATCAAGACTTTCATATTTTGGTCTTAAATTTCACCACATTCATCAAATGTCTAACAAATTCTTAATTTTTTTTTTAATGGCCGTTTTCGATCTATCGTATGTGCGGTAAATACATTCAGTCTTGAGAACTCCAAAACCTATACCCAGTTATGGAAGAATACAAAGGTATCTCCAAATACAATTATAGTCATTCCTATTTTTTTATTTGTATATATTTTATTTATTTATATTACTAATACACATAATTATAGTACAACTAACTTCGTCGGGTCAAGTTATCTGATAAAAATTATTGAGAGTATAAGATTGGGAAGAAATGTTATGATTTTGTGCTTTTATGTGTATATAGAACGGAAGGATAGATAACTGCTGAAAAACAAAAAAAAAGTTATCAAAGTGTGTTATCATTGTTATTAAGTAAATATATCGCTGCCTCTCAGCGATGTAAAATGACTAATAAAGGTCACAACATTCATAATCATCGATTAAATACACCGTTTTTTGTTTGTTTTTTTTAAATCGGTCTATCTTCATTCAAAGTAAACAAATCAAAGCTGGATCTGGAGGTCTGGCAGACCTATAAATCTAACTTTTCCCTCATTCCTTACCTTTCAGATCATTTTAGATAAAAATTTTGCTTATAATCTAATTACCATAATGATAGGGAGTTAAATGTAGTATGTAATATAATTTTTTTTTCGGGTATGTAAATTTTGATTCATCACATTTTTGTAGCTAATTTGCAAAAGGGAGGATGGTTTTCTCCCGTTGAATACATTTCGATTTCGGTAAACAGGAAGCACTATAAGATAGAGAAAATAGTTGAAGAACATTAGAATGTTTTAAAAAAACATTTTCCAATGAGCTAGAAAAAAATGAAAATATGTTTATTTAACAGATCCGCTACCTAGGACTGCACCTGGACAAATGCTTAACTATCCACATAAAAGACTAACGACAAGAACAGCTTATCATTCACGAATTCTTCAATATTTCTTAGAAAAACACTATAAGACTCCGATTAGCTGCAAAAGAGTTATTTACATTACAATAATTAGACCTTTTCGGACATACGGAGTTGAAATATGGGGATTGAAACCATCGAATTCATTTATTATCCAATCCTTGCAATCCAAAATCGTTAAAAAATAATACTTAAAGCTCCTTCATTGTCACAAATAAACTTATCCATAAAGACTTTAATGTTCCATATGTTACTGATTTAGACCAAACCAGATACCTATTCTGTTAAAGTAAATTCCATTACGATTCGAGTCCACTAGTTTCTAAAATTGCTTCCCATTCTATTCTCGAAACCCTCCGAGGCGTCTTAAAAGAAGATGGCCTTGGGACCTTCTCATATATAACTTTTGTAAAAGTGCTACCAGTGGGTAGTTAATACACAAGCCACTGAAAAGTTGTTATGAACGTCATTATCACATTTATTAGATATATTTATTTATATATTATTTCTTTGTAAATATAATGAAGATGTAAACAATGAATAGATAAATTTAAAAAAAGTTTAAAACTTTTTTTTTTCCTTTTTACACTATTCGTTTCACTTTACAATCATCCATGAGGACCATAATGGCCGAACGGGTTGGGACGAGGGTCTAAAAGCGACCGTTACAGAAGGTCGTCTGTTCGATTCCCACCCGGGTTGATTGATTATTATCTTGTGGTGGTCTTATACCAAGATGACATCGAATATGCTATGGTAAGAATAAAAGTAAACAAAGCAGCGAGGGGAGATGGTGAATGAAGAACTTAAGACCCAATATGCAGCCCCAGATATTGCAACCAATATGAAGAGAGGCAGGATAAGATAGCTAGGATATATACAAAGAATGGAAGCTAGTAGGCTCTCTTAGATGATTTTAGAGGGACCCCCGGGTGGAAAAAAAAAGGGAAGGTAAGCTTCGACTTTGTTGGCTCGAAGATGAGGAGAATGATCTTCGGACTCTGGGTGTGAGAGGAAGGAGAAGGGCAGCCAACGACAGGTCATAACGGAGGAGGATTGTAGAGGAGGCCAAGGTTATGCAAGGACCATAGAGCTATAAAATGGTAATAATGAAGATTGATTAGATTGAGAGTGAGAATTAACATACTTTGTTTGAATCTTTCAGTTATATCACACTTCATAAATTTTATCATTTATGAACTAATTCTTAATTTTTAAAAAAATCATCTCCACTTCAACCATCAATACAAGCTAGTAGATTCTCCAGTTGATTCATCAATAAAAGCCTCTTGTTATGATGAATAGAAATGGTGGTAAAGAGTCTCAAAAGCCAATGCATGGACTGTTTCAAGCGGTATGGGATAGCAAGAAAAATTCCTGAAGAATAGGATTGCAGCGCTATAATCCCAGTATGTATTTTAAAAAGAGTCATAAGAATCCTTATTGGCAAAGAATTCAAACTGGTTTCTCTTGATAACCTCACTTTCAGTCATCTCCTATTCATCACTCTAATGGATAAGGTGCACAAGTTATGCAAGTGCAGAACACCATAGACTGCAATAGGTAATTGGAAATGCGGACAGTACTCGTAAAGAGTCTCTTATATCGAATTGATTCGAAAGTATAGCTGCAACAGGAAATAGTGGGGTGAAAGGAGAAGCTACTAGAGAAAGGAATGTCCATTAACAATTTAAAAAGGAAAATCCTAATGCTCACACGGAATGACGAAGAGCATGTTGAAATATATTGTAACGGGGAGGTTAAAGGTGTAGTAAATGATTATAAATACTTGGAAACCATAATAAATAGATCTGGTAGAATTTACCAAGAAATAGCCACTATAATTTCAAAAGCGTTTACAACCAGATCAACAATAGCATTATTGGTAACCGTGAAGTAGGGAAAGAAGTGAAATGCACATATAAAAGGCTATATACCTGTCGGTCCTATCATATGGGGGCAAGAGCTGGGTGATGCTTGACAAGCATGTTAGTCGTATCAACGCTGCTGAGATGGAGCTTCCACGCAAAGCACTAAGCTAAGCGTAAAACTAAGCGAGACTGTATTAGGAACAAGAGGATCAGAGAACGAATAGAGGTGCCTCCATTAAAGACAATCATCGAGACAACGTAAATGGTTTGAAAACGTCTGTCGGATGGAGGCAGTGACATAGGAAGCAAGACCTACTAGTAAAAGACCAAGAATATCCTATCAGGAACACATCCAGAGGGTTGGGGGCAAAAGAAACAAAATTCTCGCTGAAATGAAATTGCTGTGCAGGAACCGACAGGACTGGTGGCACTGGATCGAGGCTCCTCTGTGCCAATAATGGCTCAAAGAAGAATAAAATAAGAAGAAGGTGTCACAACATGAGCCTTGATTCGGGCTAGAATAGGTTGACAATCTGTATAATAACTGTAGCGTTGTTACTTTGATATTTAGCAGGTGATTCTTACCTCTTTGGATCACCTGGAAAATAAAAGCATGGATTTTTTCACATAGTTTTAGGTTACAGCGCATGTGATAAAAACTATTATTAGTGAAGCGGATTTTTACCACGTTATACGCCAAGAGGACTAGACGGGAAGAAACCACTTCACAAGAAGGTTCTATTAATCATAATACATTATTTTATATTCAGTGATTGAAGCTTGCTGGCAATAAAGTTGTTAATCTTACAATATACATTGTTTCTATTTTTTCTCCACTACATTTGGTGGCAGCGGTGGGATTCGAACCCACGCCCCCGAAGAGACTGGTGCCTCAAACGACGGCTAGAAGCTCCCTTTCTACAGTCGAGTACCGAGTTTCAGCCTCCGTGAGCTGTCTGGAGGCGAAGGCTACAGGATGCTCTTGGCCATTAAGTACTTGGGAGAGTACGGCCCCCAAAGCATCCGTCGTAAGAATAAATGGCTCATGGAAGTTAGGATATACTAACACTGGCTCATTCTCTAGTGCCATCTTAAGCTTCTGAAATGATTCTCGTCGAGCAGGGGTCCATTCAAAATGCACTTCACTCTTTGTAAGTTCTGTTAGGGGTTTTGCGACACCTGCGAAATTTCTGATAAATCTACGATAGTAACCGGCTAACCCCAAAAACGCACGGATTTCTTTCACGTTCTTTGGCATGGGATAATCTCTTATCGCTAAAATCTTTTGAGGGTCTGGTTTTACTCCAGAACGCGTAACAAGGTGTCCCAGATAAATTACTTCTTCCCTCAGGAAAGTGCATTTCGCAAGATTTATTTTCATCCCTGCTTCTACTAATCTCCGAAGTACCTCCTCCAGTCGAGCTAAATGTTGTTCGAGGCTTTCCCCAAATATTACCACATCATCCAAGTATACGAAGCAAAGGGTGCCGATAATTCCCGCCAGTACCCTGTCCATAAACCTTTGGAACGTTGCTGGGGCTCCGCATAACCCGAACGCCATTCTGACATACTCATAGTGTCCATCAGGTGTAGTGAAAGCCGTTTTTTTTTTGCGATCATCTTTCTTTATAGGTATCTGATGGTATCCGCTCTCCAGGTCTAGAGTCGTGAACCACTTAGACTGTCCAAGCCTGTCCAATGTCTCAGTTATATTTGGCAAGGGGTAACTGTCGGCTCTCGTGATAGAGTTGAGGGCTCTGAAATCGGTACAGAACCTGTACTTGGGAGGGTCACCTGGAGACGATTTCTTCTTGACCAGTACCACCGGAGCTGCCCATGGAGAGGATGACGGGACTATCACTCCTTTCTTCAGCATCTCGTCGATCTGTTTCTTTACTTCCCCTCGTAGATGGTATGGTATCCGATAAGGGCGTTTTGCAATTGGATTTGCGGTTCCTGTGGGGATGGCATGTTCGACTTCCCCCGCACAATGAAGCCCCCCGTCCTCCGTGTCTCTCATCAGCCTATCGTACTTCCATAACAGGTCCGCGACCTTGCTCTTTACGTCCACGGGTAAATGACTGAGCTTAGCCTCGATATTTCCGATTAGTTTTTCTTTACTTACGTCTTTGTTCACAAAGCTCTGGGAATTCGTATGATCCGATTCATAATGCACAGGGTAGGCCTGACCGACTACCGTTCGTTTGCTTAAGAAGGCAGTAGAGCTACTCATATTAACTGCTTTAACCCATACGTTTCTATTACGGTTCGTAGTTACCGTCCTGGCTATCCTAACCCCATCGCTACGGACCTCGACTGGCTCAACGAGAAGTTCTTCTCTTCCAACTACATTTATCCGACAGGGTATCAGTGATTCGCTCCAAGCTGGAATGGAGACTCCCTTACAGACCTTCACCTCCCCGACATTCCGAGCACAGGCCCTCAATTCTGTGCTCCTTCCCGCGGAAACCCCGAATACAGTCCCACATGAGTCTCCTCCCGAAGTGAAAGTCACCCGATCTCCTGCTCGAAAGGGAATTCCACCTATTGAGGTTTCAGTCAGGCACACATAGTCACCAATCCCTTCAGCTAGGTTATCATTATCTCCCCCCCACAAGACCCACCGTCACTTGGCCAGTTCTTGTGTCCACGAGTGCACTCATTTTCTTCAATACATCCATGCCTAAGATGCCATCTATATCAGTCAAATTCACATCAGCAACCCAGACACAATGAACCACCTGAACTTTATCAATGACCAATGAAAGATTCTGAACGCCCTTAATGCTATGCCTTTCCCCAGTTACACCAGTAATCGTTGCGGGTGAACTTCTGTCCAACTCAACACCATTAATTGGCTCTTTTAATAGCGTCACGTCCGCCCCTGTATCTACTAGCATTGTTTTCCTGATGCCGTTAAACATAACCTCTAAATATACCCTCTTATTTTCTCTAGCTCTTCCCATGGCTATTCCTACCATCCCCCCTTTTTCTCGGGCACTCAGATCGGGGGTTAGTTGAGGCCCTGAGCTTTTGGGTCTGACTTGAGTCGGGTACGATCGATTTCCTCCTCACGTTCTTCTTGGGGCCGGTTCCATAGGCATTTGCTCTGCACATGTCCGCGACGACCACACCTGTAACACCTTACGGAGGGGCACTCCGCGAGAATATGTCCTACACCACCACACGAGCGACACGTGACTGATCTTGATTTCGAGCCATGAATGGGCTTCCTTGATTTAAAACCTTCCCTGTGTCTATAGTTTCCCTCGGCATCTACAGCAAAATCACTACTCGCATTTTCGTTTAAAGTCTCCCTCTCCACATTCATTTTTCCATAAGAGGGCCGGGTAGCCACTGCATCTACATTTCCGAATTTCACCGAAGGTTTCAATTGCTCCACTCTATCAACAATAGCGAGAACTTTGTCAATGGAGCTCTCCTCAAGCGCAGCTACAATACCTCTCACGTTCGGCTCCAGACTGTTAATGAAGACCCCGAGGGTGACACGCTCCATCACTGCGTCCGCACCCTTTTGCTGCTCTCTGGTCGGGCACCGGATAGTGGCTGCACGTCCTATTGTTATGCATTTATCAGCTAACGAGCGATATGATTCCCCGGGACCTTTATTTAATGCTAAAAGCTCTTGAAGTTGGCAAACAATGTTAGCCTCTTTGGAAAAGCGGGACAGAAATGCCGATTTAGTGTCTTCCCAGTTTAATGATGAGAAAAAGTTTGGATTGTTATTAGCAAACCTTTCAGCCTCACCCCTTAGCCTTAACCTCAGTAAGTTAATTTTAAACCGATCGTCCCAGCCAGCCTGACTCGCGACCAATTCCAGGCGTTCTATATAATTGTTTGCGGACATCTCGTCAGTCGCGTCTCCTCTCCACTCGCCTATTTCCCGACAAAAGTCTACAAAATATCGAGACATGGCGGTGTTATCAGCGTATATGTTGGGCCTATTTACTAAGACTTCCATTGAAGCTTGCTTTGCCCTAAGTTGTTCTACTTGCTTCATCAATTCCTCCATACTAAACGTGTCTTCCAAACTATCTTGGGACATCCCACTTACTATCGTAGATTTATCAGAAATTTCGCAGGTGTCGCAAAACCCCTAACAGAACTTACAAAGAGTGAAGTGCATTTTGAATGGACCCCTGCTCGACGAGAAGCATTTCAGAAGCTTAAGATGGCACTAGAGAATGAGCCAGTGTTAGTATATCCTAACTTCCATGAGCCATTTATTCTTACGACGGATGCTTCGGGTGTTGCTTTGGGGGCCGTACTCTCCCAAGTACTTAATGGCCAAGAGCATCCTGTAGCCTTCGCCTCCAGACAGCTCACGGAGGCTGAAACTCGGTACTCGACTGTAGAAAGGGAGCTTCTAGCCGTCGTTTGGGCAACAGGGTACTTTCGATGTTACCTATACGGTAGGCCCTTCAGAGTAATAACTGATCATGCGCCACTAAAATGGTCACTTGATGTAAGGGACCCGTCTTCAAGACTCGCGCGTTGGCAGATGAAACTGGCTGAGTTTTCCTATACCATCGAGTACAAACCGGGTAAGTCAAACTTGAACGCTGATGCCCTCAGTCGTGCCGTACGATGTGTTGATCAGAACCGAGGATGCGTAGATCTCACAAGGGAAATTGTAAGGAGGGTACAAGACGAAGACGATCATCTCATGAAGTTGAAAATTACTAACCCTGATGAGTATAAGGAAGATGCGGATGGATTGATGTATAAAGTGGATGGTAAAAAGTGGCGTTTGGTTGTGCCTAAAGAACTTGTAGCACGGGTGCTGAGGAGAGTACACGACCATCCATTTGCTGGTCACTGCGGAATAAACCGTAGTATTTGTAGGGCAGAGGAGCAATTTTACTGGAAAACGTTACGAGAAGATGTCACGAAACATGTGCGAAATTGTCTGAAGTGTGCGACATTGAAAAACCCAGCAAAAGCACCAATTGAGGAGCCATATTTATCCTCAAGACCTGGTGAGATTGTAGCCATGGATGTGGTCGGTCCCTTGCCCTTAACTCGTAGTGGAAAAAGATATATTCTTAGTTTTGTGGACCATTTTACTCGGTACGCGGAAGCTGAGGCTATAAGCGAAATTTCGAGCCAGACTATAGCCAAGATTTTAACAGAGCGCTACATAACTCGTCATGGTGCCCCAGAAATACTCCTGACGGATAGAGGAACGAATTTTGTATCTTCTATGTTTTTACATGTCTGCAAACGTTTGGGTATCCACAAAATACAAACCACCGCATACAGACCACAAGCCAACGGGAGGATTGAGAGACTGCACAAAACATTAATTACGAATATGACTCAATACGTCAATAGATCTGGCTCTAATTGGGATGAGATGTTACCTTTTGCTTTGGCAGCTTACAGATCGGCAGAGCACACAGCAACGGGATTCTCTCCAAATTTCATGACGTTCGGACGAAACGTAGAGATCCCATTTGATTTTATCTCCAATCCACGTCACGAGGAATCGAACACGGGGGGTACCTATCTGGAGAGCTTATTATGTAAGCTGAAGGAAGTACACGGTATGGCATTCGAAAATTCCTGGGCAGCCGAATCGCGTAACAGGACAAAGAAAAATAAATACAGAAAGCGTCGGGAGCTAGCAGCAGGAGACAGCGTGTTTCTGCGAAACGAAGTACCCCCCGTAGGTAATAGGAAATTTTGGAAACCGTGGAATGGTCCTTACAAGATATTATCTAGGCAAGGCCCTGTTAATTATGTAGTGGAGATTCGGCCAGGTCTCACGGACACCTTTCATATTGACCGGCTGAAGAAAGTGTCAGCAGTAGACCTGGAGATCTCGGGGACTTTAGAGAGGATAGACACACCTGATGAAGACTCGCAGACTGATAGGGGCAGAGACGATAGAGCGAACAACTACGTCTTCGAGCCAGGGGGACTCAGTTTATGCGGTGTTCCGATCCAATTCCACCCGGAATTTCAGCTTTCGCAGGAGGATGAGGAAGAAGACGAGGGACGTTGGAGCGGAAGATTCAGAAGACTACGAGGACGCAGAAGAGGAAGGTGCACTCGAGGTTAGAGAAGATGGGACGCCGGAAGAACCCGAAGCGCACGCTGATGCTCGTCGCTATCCTGAGCGGGTGAGAAGGCCGCCAGACAGGTATATCCCGGGATGACAAGTCAGGAGTCTTGTCTTCTGTAAGGGGGGAGGTATTGTAGCGTTGTTACTTTGATATTTAGCAGGTGATTCTTACCTCTTTGGATCACCTGGAAAATAAAAGCATGGATTTTTTCACATAGTTTTAGGTTACAGCGCATGTGATAAAAACTATTATTAGTGAAGCGGATTTTTACCACGTTATACGCCAAGAGGACTAGACGGGAAGAAACCACTTCACAAGAAGGTTTTATTAATCATAATACATTATTTTATATTCAGTGATTGAAGCTTGCTGGCAATAAAGTTGTTTATCTTACAATATACATTGTTTCTATTTTTTCTCCACTACAATAACATAAGGATGCTAAGCCCCAACAAACAAAAACAATCATCAGCCATAAAGGAATGTGTTCGCGCCAATCGGCGCTCTTGTGAGGGGGATAAGGAGTAAAGTGGAGTGTGTCGTTCATAGACGCCCTCTGTCAAATTTCCTAGGTAACTAGCCCTTATCTAGCACTAATCCCTACAGGAATAGTCCTCACTCTATCGCTGTCTTCTGAACTAGTACGAGCGCCTAACCCTTTGCCCAATGCCCCATGGTCTTCCTGTCTATTTCTGCCCAAGGCTAAGATTAGCCTTCCAAAAGTTTGTTCTCAAAGTGTTTCTTATGTTATTTAATAAAGACATAGTATCCCCTGGAGATGAGTGGTGATTTGAGAGGAAGATATGAGAGGCGTGAGGACATGTCAGAGGGGCGCGAGATAAGTTGAACATTAAATTAAATTTTGTTAGTCCTTCTAAAATTCTAAATTTTAAAAGACATAGCACAATGTTCTCAGTTAATTGTTTATGTTCGGTATATTGAAAACGAAAGAATGAAAGACGAGCTACTCTTTTCAACAGAGTTGGAGCCCACGACAAAAGCTATTGATGTTATGAAAGCAGTGTCAGACTTTTTTGACAAATATGAACTCTCTTGGCAAAACCTGATCGGTGTATGTACGGATGGCGCGCCTTCAATGCTTGGTTCTCGCTCAGGCATTGTGCAATTAGTAAGAGAGAAAAATGCTGATGTGACTGGGATACATTGTTTTATACATCGACAAGTCTTGGCAACAAAAACCCTTCCAAATGAACTCAATACTATTTTAAAGTTGTGAATTAAAGTAGTGAATTACATAAAAACAGAGCGTTAAATACTCGACTGTTTAAAACTCTTTGTGAAGATTATGAAGTGATCACAAAACACTGCTATTTCATATAGAAGTACGATGGCTCTCAAAAGGAAACATGTTGGCAAGATTATTTGAGCTTCGAGATGAAATAATCACCTTCTTGGAACATCAAAAGCAAAATGAACTAAGCTTGGCCTTCATAAAACCTTGTACCCAAGTAATATTGGGTTATTTGTCAGACATCTTTGACTCGTTGAACAGCCATAACCTAAAACTGCAGGGTGGAGACTCAAATTTAGTTACTCATCGCGATGCGATCAAAAATTGGAACTTTGGAGGAGTAAAATATCAGCGAACCCCTGCAATTATTCAAATTTCCCTAAAGTAGAGTCAATCTCAGAAGATACACGCTTAAAGGACATTTATGAAAGATCAAGTTTGCTTTGGAAATAAATCTCAGGCACGAATAGGCATACTAGTAAAGAAAATGCAAGCCCATCCATCTCACTTAAACTTAAATCAAGTTTCAAAATTTAATCACATCGATAAAATAGGTGGTGATGATACAACTGTCAGTGATTCATCTGATGAAAAAAGTCTTTTGTTTCCCTTACAGAAGACGACAATTGCATCTCATCCTCAAAGAGTCACTATTCTTTAGCCAACCTAGATTGTCCAAAATTCCTTCCTGTTGAAAATAAAGATAATAAGAAACCAGTATGCATAGAAAGTAACCAAGATAGTATAACAAGTAAAATTCCTGTATCGAATCCTGTTAAACCTAATTCTTTAAAACCTCCAGTTGTCGATATCAAAAGGTCTGTACAATCTGAAATTTCAATGTTTGACAAATTCTTCCCAGTAGGGTTTGCTGATGTTTCTTTTGTCGCTAATCGTGCCAATATAGACTCTAGGGGTCTTACCACTACTCATTACGCGCAAAACAATTTCTGTTTATGGGCTCACGATCCCTCCTCTTTGACCAATTGCCAGGAACATTGGCCTCCTCCTTATCGTGAAACTGACTTAGGCACCAAACCATTACCAGATCTTAATTCTACTCCCATTGCGCTCATCGCAAATGAACCTGACCTTAACTTTAAACATTTTTCTGGGTCTCTTCTAAATATCCGTGCCGATAAGCCGGCAAAGCCGCTCTACAGCCGTACTCCTTTCCTCGATAGCCTGGGGGTCATCAGGGTGGGCGGCGTTGTTGTGAGCAAGGAACAGCTCCCCACTCTCCCGGCCTTTAACTCCTATTTTCGAGCTCAAGCCTGGGCAAGATGCTGTATCTAGAGTGATCACCCTTGAGACCTCTACCGGCACTCTCAGTAAACCCGTACAAGCTCATTCCGCTTCTGGAATGACTTCCTTTTACATGGTATAATTGTTCAACAGTTGTGCTTTTTTTTGTTCATTATTTTGTATAATTTTTGCCCAGTTGGACTGTTTCCTTTTCGTTACATTGTATAATTATCCTTCCATTCATGTTATAATATTTTTATTTTTTTTTGTCTTTTTCTTACTCTTTACTCAATTTGAGCTTCCTTTCCTTTCTTTTTATTTTTATTGTATAAATTTGTTGATGCCTGAAGGGGTGATTTGAGAGGAAGATATCTTGACCGAGTATTTCAGCCTGCAGGAATCATTCATCCGCCCGCGATTCTCTTGGAGGCCTCTGAGAAGTCGCGGAGGTACTTCGGCGGTTCCACCGAGGTGGGTGATTTTCTCTTTAATATTTGGTTCGGTTGTCTTCTGATTAAGGTTTCCCCAAAATTGCGAACACTCGTTTTCATTGCTTTAAATACAGTCCATTATCTAAAGGCTGATAGTCCAAGAGCCGAGGCCAAATTTCGTGACTTATTTTAAGAAAACTTTTATGATATGTGTATGGAAGACAACAGCTGTAAGGCACACATTTGAAAATTACTTTAACTAAGTTTTTATATAAATGATACTACAGCCCTTTCTAAATGGTTAAACAGTTAATATTTATAATGAAATGTGACAACCAAATGTGACATAAAAATACTTTGTAAACCTAAGAAGATCCTATAAAAATATATAAATGGCAACTCTAAGCAGCTATAGGAACATTCTATGTACATTGTAAAGGATACTCCATTGAAAACTGTAAAATTATTCACTAATCATTTTTTTAAATCATAAAAAAGAGAAACATTAAACCTTCCTTGATTAAACAAAAATAGAAAGTAAGAAACAAAAATTAGAAATATTATATACTATAAATAATGTAGATACCATCTAATAAGAAGAGAATTATTATCAAAAACTGAATTAAAAGATTCCAACAACTAAATTGGAAGCCATCAGTAATAAGGAAAGAAAATATATATATATATATATATATATATATATATATATATTATTTCATTAAATATAAATATAAAAATATATTTAAAAAATATTTAATAATCAAGAATTATTTCATAACATATATATATATATTCTTTTCTTTTTTTTTTTAAATGCATTTAAGGTAACTTAAATAATAATAAACATTTTAAAGATGTGACATAAAACAAAAATAAATTTATATTTCAAAACAATATAACTGGAAAAGAGAAAATGTATTACTTTTAATGAGTCAGTAGAGTCAGTACATTATTCTACTCTTCCGTGATTGGTTTTACTTTTTTTTTTTTTTTCGACCCCTATTTCATTATTTAAGTAGTTACTTTGTTTCCCACCTCAAGCCAATTGGAATCAGTTAAATACCAAGCCGATTTGTGAACAATGTTTTCATTTCTTTTAATATGATTTTACGAAACAGAAGAATAGCTAAAAATGATTGGCGAATAAATTATTAGAATATAAGGAAGAAAATACAAAAGGAAATAACGTTTTCTGTTAATTATAATTAGTAGACATTTTTTTAATATAAATATACAGAGGAAAAGGCAGATGATTTTACAAGGAGTATTCCCAGTGCACCTTAGCAGGAAAAAGAGCTCCGGAACCAACAGACCAAAGTGGACAGAGGAGAGAAGGCTTGCTCATAGCCAGAAAATGAAAGCTTTCTGGGCTAAGAAGAAACAGCAGACCCGTATAAGGAGTCGAAACGAGCCCCGTGGTCCTAAGTAGGCCCAAACGAAAAGAAAAAAAAATATATATAGAGGAAAAGGTGTAAATATGGGCAACCTCTTTGCCAAAAATCATTTAAATATTAGCAAAAATAAAATTCCTTAAACAAATTGCCATTTGGCTACTTCATATTGTTTCGAAATAACAAGCCCACAAACACTGAACAACACTCACTTTAGCCTGACGAACCAATTGTTTTCTTATATCAATAAAAACTCGTCCAATGCTTAATTCGTTTTAAAGGGAGGAGAAAAGTTTAAATTGAATACTATATCAAGGGTACGCAGCTTGAAAGTCAATTTAGACTGGAATTGATTCTCTCTGGTTCTTAATTACATATATTCACCACCTTTTTCGTTTTGTTTAATATTAAATATTGTTGAATTGTTACAACAAATAAATGTCATATTGGAAAACTAAATACATCAAACTATTCTTTAAAAAGTTATGTCTGTATGACTGTTATGTTTTTGTATAATTGAAACCTCTCTTAGACCTTATACCCAGTCAGAAATCTAAATTTAGCAACTTAAATTTGACTACGTAAGTTCTTCGGAAAAAAAATTATGATTAATGAATGAAAATGTTGTCTGTAAAATAGGAAACATTAACAAACAAACAGAAAGCATTGACAACAGTTACAAAACAACAATATTTCAAAATCCTTTTGAAAACTGTAAACATTTTCAATAAATAACATGTAATGCAGTAATAAACAACAAATAGTACAATTTAATAAATAAGAACTAGAATTAGGTATAATTCCTTATCGCAATAAACAAAACATTGCCTGCAGACGGCAAGAATTAGAGATTGCTCCTGATAACAGTCTTAAATTTATATATCTAACATTATATAAATATCCAGACAAACCTTAAATGCTTTGACTAACCGGAGGACCATACAATTATTTTTTTTTTTATTTTGATATCCGACCCGGACTGGACCAAATGTTGCGGCGGCTAGGGGTTCGTAGGGAACTCAGCCGAAACCGTCCACTTTTGTGAGGCTGGTAACTCAATATAATAAATATAGGTCAATAAACAATTTACCAAACCCAGATATTTATTTGACAAGAGCATGTTAAATTTCTAACTCTCATTTATAAGCACCATGAATTCATCCATGTTCAATATTATTGGTAAGAAAAATATACTGTTAACGACAAACAGTGATAAATACAGAACATATTAAAGGAACGCATCTCTGCAAATAACACTAATGCTGCATTTAGGTTTAGCTTAGTTAACTGGCCATAAGACCAGTTTTTATAGGAGAGGGAACCTCTCATGGCTACATTACTACCAACCTCCTTTCCTCGACGCTAAGATCCATTGTCATCATTTGAAAGACATTCCCTCTCTTTAGGGAAGAATTATGTTGTTTGTTTATTTTGAATTAAAAAGTCAAGTTTATTTATTATTTTCATTATTGATTTTTTTTTCTTCACCTTTCCAATTAAGAAAACCAAACAATTAATTTGTAATAATTAATTAATAATTTGTAATAAAGCATCGCTAGAATGTATGACCACCTTGGATACTTAAGGCCAGTCGTTTTCAGGGCTAACACTATATTACAGGAGCTTTGGATTTTAAAAATTGATTGCACAGTGAATTAACTCAAGAAATTCATAGTAAATGGGAAGAATTTTTTATTGAATTACCAACTTTAAAACCTGTCCACATGCCTTTATATTTATTTCCAAGTAGCGTCAAAGAACTTTCAGTTGTTGGATTTGCAGACGCATCCAATCTAGGATACACTGCAGTCATTTATTTTCACACAGAATTAAACGATGGGTGCATTTGTACAAAACTTATCATGGCTAAAACTAGACTGGCTCCACGATTGAAATTGTGTGCCGCTCTATAATTAACCGATATTCTAAAGTCAGTTACCCATTTATTTTCCAATTTCCTGATTAAATAGATTTATCTTCTCTCGGATTAATTTACTGTTTTAAATTTGCTTCGAATCCCTGGTTACCGTCTTAAGAAGTTTGTAGCTAATCGAGTGAGCAAAATTTTATATTATACGTTAAATTTTATTTTATTTATACGTGGTATCTTGTTCACTCAAAATATAACTTAGCGGATTTATTGTCAAGAGGTTGCAACCCATCAATATTGGCCAGTAAAAATTCATGGTGGAACGGTCCTGATTGCCTAGCCTTAAAACACCCGGAATGGTCTTTAGAGAGACAAGATACTCAAGATGTACCGCAAGATGAATGGCTGAAAATTGAACCCATAAATACACTGGTTTCGGTGAATGATCCACCATTTTCAGAAATATTTTAGCAAAAATTCTCCAATTTTGAGAAGTTAGTGCGAGTTTGGACATTTTTCTTAGATTTTTGGTTCTTTTCCCATTCGGGAATCAAAGTCAGCCTTAGAGAAAGCTTATTATGCGAGACAAGATACTCAAGATGTACCGCAAGATGAATGGCTGAAAATTGAACCCATAAATACACTGGTTTCGGTGAATGAGCCACCATTTTCAGAAATATTTTAGCAAAAATTCTCCAATTTTGAGAAGTTAGTGCGAGTTTGGACATTTGTATTTAGATTTTTGGTCCTTTTCCCATTCGGGAATCAAAGTCAGCCTTAGAGAAAGCTTATTATGCGGGACAAGATTCTCAAGATGTATCGGAAGATGAATGGCTGAAAATTGAGCCCATAAATACACTGGTTTCGGTGAATGAACCACCATTTTTAGAAATATTTTATCAAAAATTCTCTAATTTTGAGAAGTTAGTGAGAGTTTGGACATTCGTTCTTAGATTTTTGGTCCTTTTCCCATTCGGGAATCAAAGTCAGCCTTAGAGAAAGCTTATTATGCGGGACAAGATTCTCAAGATGTATCGGAAGATGAATGGCTGAAAATTGAGCCCATAAATACACTGGTTTCGGTGGATGAACCACCATTTTTAGAAATATTTTATCAAAAATTCTCTAATTTTGAGAAGTTAGTGAGAGTTTGGACATTCGTTCTTAGATTTTTGGTCCTTTTCCCAATAGGGAATCAAAGTCAGCCTTAGGGAAAGCTTATTATGCGGGACAAGATTCTCAAGATGTATCGGAAGATGAATGGCTGAAAATTGAGCCCATAAATACACTGGTTTCGGTGAATGAACCACCATTTTTAAAAAATATTTTATCAAAAATTCTCTAATTTTGAGAAGTTAGTGAGAGTTTGGACATTCGTTCTTAGATTTTTGGTCCTTTTCCCAATAGGGAATCAAAGTCAGCCTTAGGGAAAGCTTAATATGCCCCTTTTATCTGTTTTGGAACTAAAGCGATCCACATCGAAGTTGTATCCGAGCTAAATACGGAAGCATTTCTTGCAAGCGTTGATCGGTTTGTTTCTCGTCGAGGACTTCCCAGTAAAATGTTTTTGACAGTGCCACCAATTTCGTTGGTGCTAAACGGTTGTTGAACGAATGGCGTGATTGGTGGAAAAATCAGGAGATGCAAAATCAAATTGAACATCATCTAATTTCGCATGGTTTTGAATGGATCTTTACACTTCCTTATGCTCCACATTTTGGAAGCCTATGGGAGGCTGGTGTAAAATCCCAGAAATCTCATCTTGTACGAATATTAGATCACTAACATTTTACTTTTGAGGAAATGACTGTAGGTACACGGGTGGAAGCTGTGTTGAACTCTCAGCCTCTTTGACCAATGACGGCGAGTCTTGATGACTTTGATTCGTTAACACCTGTGCATTTTCTTGTTGTTGAACCAGTGGTGTCATTACCGGAACCAGACTTTTCGGATCGCCAACTGCATCTATTAAGCCGATGCCAATTCCTCAGAAAATGTACTACTGACTTATGGAAGAGATAGAAACTGGAGTGTATCACTAATTTGCAAAATCGCACTAAATGGTCGGTTAAAACTCAAACGTAACTCCCGAGACTATAGTGATTTTGAAAGAGCAGAACGTTCCAATCCTTTGCTGGCTAACCAGGCGAGTCATAGAATGCTCTGTAAAATTGGTCTTATATGAGACGGGAATAATAGTTGAAGAGACGGGATAATAAGAGTTGTAAAAATAAAAACTGACAATGGTGAATTCGTTCGACCAGTGTCGCGCTTAGGACCTCTTCTTCCTTTAGAAGATCAGGAATTGTCAACTTGAAAATTTTGGTGGGCAGGATGTTTAGACTAGGTTTAAAATTATGTTGTTGGGTTGTTTTGAATTAAAAAGTCAAGTTTTTTTTTGTTTTTTTTTTATTATTGATTTTTTCTTTACCCTTCCAATTATGAAAACCAAACAATTAATTTGTAATTTAGAATATTATTTTTTGTCAATTTTAAAACATACGTTTCACTTATTGTATTTCGACATTTAAAAAACAACAACAAAAAAACATATGCTTTTTGACGTCCCGTCGCTACATTAATAAAATAAAAAAGTCTGGCTTCTGACGCAAGTTCAATGGGTCCAGTCAATAAAGGATTATAGAGTGCGTTTTCAGTAATCCAAGGTTTTTCTACAGAAACATGTTCAAGGTAGTTAGAAAGTAAACATAATAAAAGTCCTGAAGTTTTTGGGCTGGGAAACCGGAAGGGGGGGAGCGCGAATGGGAGATATGAGTGCTAAACAAAAAAACGAGGCCTTCCGCGCTCCGCGCCCTCCCCCCATCCTGTTCCCAGGCCCCAAAACTGCAGGACTTCTAGTATGTTTACTTTCTAACTAATCCGAAGATGTTTCCGAAGAAAAACCTAGGATCATAGACAATACACTCTAAAATCCCTTATTGACTGGACCCATTAAACATAGCAAAATCGTCCTATTTTGTCAAAACATAAACATTTAGAGTGGTCTCACGGGAATTTTATATATTTGGTCTGATAGTAAATTTAAATGTTTGCTGATCATCTCAACTTAGCCTATCTTTGGGCGCTTATGTTCACCAAACCACTGAACAAGCCTTTTTTACAAGTAAATTTGAAGTAATAGTAAAAACGTAGAAAATTATGATAGAAAGAAAATAAATTGATATAGTGATTTATTTTATAAAAATGTTGTAATAATAAACAAATCAATTAAATTGTTAAGTAAAGAAAAAAAACTAATTCATAGGTACTTATTTACACTCAGATTAAAGACTCACCAGCCAGCCTCTCCCCCACCTTATGGGGAATTAAGCAGGTCTTAACGAGATCCTAGCTAGCTTTTCTCTCCTCCCCTCCCCCTCACTCGTCACTGGTTCGTGAGTTAGTGGAGGTCGAATGATGCCGCTTAAGCCTTACACATTCCTTAAATGAAAGGAGAAATTGACCAATACGAGGATTCCATTGCCAAATTTTAGAATAAATATCGAGGCCACTACCTTTTTATTTTCTGCGAAGAAGACTATAGAAATGTGGGGATTGATCGAAAGGATTTGAATGCTTAGAGAGATTTTAATAAAATTTTCAAATTTGATGATATAATGTTCTAAATCTTACAATATATAATGTTTCGTAAAATCTTCAATATTCCTTGTTATATCACCTATATAGTTAACCTTAGAGAGGATACTATATCTTCTGTCTAAATTTTTCTTGATGAAGATTCAAGACCGTCCATTACGAACTTCATTTTTATAAAAAATCTTTAGGATCATAGCACCAAACTCTTCAATTTAAAGTCATCTGAGCCCCTTCAATGCTTCATAAAAACTTAACTACAGCTACCCTAATATTCGTAAAATATCACAAAAAAAAAGAAAAAAAGAAAGAAAAAAAAAAAAAAAAAGAATAAGGTATCTGTATTTCTATAATGAACTCCAATAACATTCCAATTCTTGCGTGCATATCATTTTTCTCCAACATAATCTACCAAGATGTAAGAAAAGAAAATGCCTTATGGAACGAGGTCAATCCACTTGATAAATTATTTTACTATTGCATACGCTATACGTCACTGGTATTAGTGTTTATAAAATATAGATATCTCATAATAAAACAAAATTAAGTCTTCTTTAATAAAGCCGAAATTTAAAAAGCTTACATGCAATTGTAAATAAACAACAACAACAATTCTCCATACGGATCATGGAGAACCTTAGCCTCTTCCACGATTCCCCTCCATTTATTCCGGTCACCTGCGGCCGGTCACCTCTTCCAGTACCTCACACCAAGGGTCTTTAGGTCCACCAATGTCTTTTTTGCAGCGCTACCTAGGCCTTCCTCTCTCTCTTCCCTCCTTAGGAATGACCATTCGCCATGATTTTTGACATTCTGTGGGAGCTCATTCCATGAACATGGCCTATCCAACTTAATCGTCTTTGCTTAATTGTAGCGACAAAATTTGGAGCTTTGTAGGGGTCTCTTAACCTCTTGGTTGCTTTTTATCCTCCACACATCTACATCTTTAGTAGGGCCATTTGTCTTCCTCAAAATTTTCTCTCCCGTCTATTTAGAATGGCATCATTCTTCGCTGTGGACGACCAGGTTTCACTCCCATACAATGCGACCGGTCTAAGCATGGTTTGGTAGACCCTTATTTAAAGATTTTTAGGGAGGCTGTTATGACATATTATTTTATTGAGGGCCCAATAACACCTATTACCAGTCTTTATTATTTCCCTGATTTCTTCATCCACTTCATTTCTTGAAGTTATGACGCTTCCAAGGTACTTGAATTTTTCGATACTTTAGAAATGGTATCCTGCCCCTTCTAGGTTGTCCACCATGTTTCGTTTTCGTGTTCCTACATTTACATTAATATTTATAATATATAAAGAATTAATATTTTTTTATTATGACATTATTTCAAACCAGAAAAAATATCATACGTTTTCTTAATGTTCATGAATTGATTCCTGGATAAAATAATAAACTGAAATGCTGAATCTAAAATGAGAATTATTTTTTGTAAAGTTTTCATTTCAACTAACCTATTTTTAATCGTAGAAATATAAATGATTACCGACTGCTCGCTGACTACAGAAAGTTTTTCGACCCATCTCTTAATTATTATTAATTATTTTCCAGTTTCGACTACATACTTCAAGGGATATTAAACATAACAGTTTGTATTGGTTGCAATTTAAACATCCCAGACTAACAGCAAATTAGTATATTCAGTAAATATTATGTGAACAGTAAAATACAAGAGGTTGAACTGCCAGTTACAGTGTAAACGATGGGTTTTAAAATAATGCAATAAGGAATGCCAACAGACAGTCAATTTTCTTTAAATTTTTAGATATAAACTCATAATGATTCACTCTTCATAGTATTGCTGCTTTAAAATAAAGCTGTTCTGGAACCTATCTATCAGTATATTTGGGCACGTTTTAAAGACATCATTTATAAAATTCAGATAGCGATGGATAGATATTTATATAGTAAAAATAAGGTAATAATTATTTATCCAACAGATTGATCCTAGTGAGAAGATGAGGAACCCTGCTATGAGAAACACCGTTCGTTGAAAATTGACGACGGAAACTTAAGTGAAGTTAGTTTCTCGAGTTAAGGCAACGCGTCCGGAAGGGCTAAAGGAGATAAGGTGGCGAAGATTTATGTAAATATCATTCTTGCTCAAAGGAGGTTAAGTCCTGCCTTATTATAGAATGAAGTTTGGCCATAAACAATACTCACTTAGCTTAAGGAACTTTATGATCCGGATTATGTGAAGTTAAAAAGTGCGATATAGTGAGTAAAATACAAATATAATATTCAAACGTTTCTAAAATAACATGAAAAATCACAAAAGATATAGTTTTATGAACAAAAAAGAAGAAGTTGTAAAATGGACACTAAGCACTCATAATATATAATTATTATAATTAGAAGAAAGAGAGGATAGATAAATAGAGGGAAAGGGAGGAACTTAATGATTTATTTTATTTGGCTTGGTCACATCTATTTGAACATGTCTCTTTTTGTTCTGTTTTTTCTCTCTGATCGAAAATTTGCCGACAGTTTCCTCATCGGAAATTTAATAAAAAATATTTTTTGCCTTTGTCTATGAAAATCATTTGTTGTTAATTAAATTAAATTATTAAGTCATGGAGAAATCGAGATTTTTTATTATTAATTACTTTTTTTATTATAAACAAACTTTTAATACTTTTTATTTCGATTAAAAGTCGGTTATTTATCCAGTTAAAATTTTATTTTACATTTCATATCAAAGACTAAAGCGACAAGAAACTGCTCATCGTTACAGACTACTTCAACATTTACTTCCCAATTCAATATAAAAGACTTTGGGGCTCTACTAAACCATCCAATTCATCTCGTATCCAATTCTTACAATCCAAAATCCTTCGAAAAATCCTAAATGCCCCTTACTTTGTCACCAATAAGCTTATCCATAAAGACCTTAATGTTCCATATGTTGCTGAGTTAGCCAATACCAGATACCTATCCTTTCGTTGTAAGTTCCATAACCACTCAAATCCATTAGTTTCTTAACTTGCTTCCCATTCCATTCCCGATAATCCTCCGAGGCGTCTGAAAAGAAGATGGCCTAAAGATCTTCTAGTGAAGAATTTTGTTTGAAGTGCTACTGATGAGTAGTTCTTTTCAAGTTTTTACATGTCATTGTAATCGTTATCAGCTCATTTACTTGATCTACATATTTGTATAGTTGTAAATTTCATTAAATTGATATATATATATTAAAAAAAAAATTCATATCTAGCCTAATAGTCTAATTATTTAAAAAAACGATTGCCAGCAATATATTTCATGAGTTTTTTAGTGACCTAATATAATCAAGTGAAAATAGCTTCATATTTTAGTCAATATCCAATTTTTTAACAATGTAATTTAATCAGAATTTACTATTTTTCTTGAATCAGTGGTTCTCCTAGATTTATAAAAGTTATAAAAAAAGCAGGTATCAGGTGCGAGTGATTTTTCTCTTAGAGTTCTTAGTTAATAAAAGGTGAAAGGAAGATGTTTTTTATAATATTTTTCCCCTTAAAAACTAATAGTTTACACTTGGAAATCAATAGAAATAATTTTTAAAAAATCCATAATAACTACTGTAGAATACTTCAGTATGTTTTTGACAAACCCGACTGATCCCCAAAAATCTTTAAAACCCACCTTTAAAGACCAGTTCAACATCCTATTTTATTTAAAAGTCTTTTTGTTTCTACCATTTTTAACAATTTTTATTTTTAATTTATTGATATTTACATCTGTATAATATATATGTATTTGTTTTTTTAAGATTTCAATGTCATAAATATAAAAATCTGCCATAATGAAGTGCAAAACGTAATAGAGATAATAATGTGTCCATATATGTAAATATAAAAACACACACACAAAAAAAATAAAATAAAATAAAGGAACGACTAAAAGCAAGCAATATTCATCCCAGGTTTTTTTCAATCTTTTATAAACTAATTATACTGGTTATAATAATAACCTCAACGAAGTAAAATAATATTAATAATTAAAACAAAATGTCTAGCAAACATCAAAAAAAAATTTTTTTTAATGAAATAAGAAGTCAATTTGAGGGATAAGGTTACATTGACAAGCCAATAACATAAAATAACCACTGCTAGAAATTCAATTTAAGTTCAATACTAGAAAATCTAGAAGTCATGGTCTTTACAGATGCTTCAGAGGGTTATCGTATTTATATTATTTAGTATAAATATAAAAAACTATAATTTCTTTCGCTGTCTCTGAATTTTTTCTTTAGAGTTGGTAATCATAATAATATTCTAATAATTGAAAAAAAACGACCTGAAAAATATTTTATTCAATTGCCTGAAATAAAAAAAGTAAAATTAGATATTCTTTAATATCCACATTATTGTTAAGCCGTAAACTAAGTTAGTCATCGTTGCTTCTACTTGCAACATGTTGGCTTCTTAGAGATCAAGCTACCCCTTCCCATTGTCAAGTTTCACCTCTAAACTTGGTTTAGGCGACTATGGGTTACATTGTGCTTTTAAGGTGTAAACGATACCAATGAAAACAGAACACAAATGTAGAACCTTTCAAAAACAATCTAATAGCATAACTTGAAAAATCATCTTGTATTTCAGTTTCTCAATTTTTTTTTCAGCATTTCTTTTGAAAATACATTACAGCCTGTTATATAAGTACTGCTCTAAGTTTACATGCATGCCTTACTTTTGAATAAAATAACAATAATGAAGAATACAATTATGAACCAGAAAGGTAGATCTATCAATAAATGGTATATAAAAATGTTTTAAAAATAATAATTGGAAAAAAAAAACATTAAAGGAATCAAAAGCAGTGGGACTATCCGTAATAGTAAACATTACTTCGTCTGGTGGTCATCGTTTCCTGCGCATTGGATCGCGGAATATACTGCACGGGAGCTTTTCTGGGTTTGGAACAAGTTTGTAGAGTCTGGAACTCGAGACTGGATTAAAAACTCCTTTAATTCCTACCTCCTACATGGTTCCTTTTTATCCGCTCATATCTCAGTGATAGAACCTTAAAAATTAATCGTAAATTTTCCTATTCTTCACTCTTTATCCATTTATATTTATCTATCGTTATCTATAAGGTTACCAACCTATTCCTAGCAAGAGTGGGAAGGTTGAGATTCGTTTCGAGGGAGAACAACAAAATGAATATCAACCGAACCATTTGAAAAGCGAATCATCTGTACCGGACGCTCTCAAACACTCGCCCCAAACGGTTCGGCCACGGTCCTAGAACTATAATATATGTATTTCGTATTTCAGGAATAAATACGTTTAAACTTTTAGCTCACTTAATTCGCTATTTTGAGCTGCTCAACCGTAAAGGGCTTTTTAGCCGTTAGCAACGCCAACATGAGGGAATGAAATATTGATAGTCCTCAGCAAGGTCTTGCATAAAGGGCTAAGCGGTTTATAATTGTTCATAAATAAGAGACAAGGCGAATGGAACACGTCACACATTTGGGCTGTATTCTAAACAATGAATATTGTTTTATATATCGATTTATAGTTGATTGCTTCTTATTATTTAATTTGTTTTCTATTAACTGGATCATTGGGTGATATTCGTTATTTAATTCCACACCATTTTCTCAAAACAGTAATTTCTTAAGCTTGTCCCTTACGTTAGGTGTAACTAAGCCTGTAAAGAACTTCCGTTTCAACAAGGGGCTTTCGGAAGATCCATTGGTGTAATTAATTAATTATTACTGGCTAAATCGATCGCCACAACGGTAGTTACTCTTTCATCCTGAATTTTGTTTTGTTTTTGTTAGAGATGGACCGATTTGTCGGCCATTTTATTCATTTATGTTTTTACGCTTAAAATAGGTTAATCAAAATGAATACCTGACCTTAAATGATGAAGATTTTTTTTAACAATAAAACTTCAAGAAATGACACAATTAGATACTCGAACACTCCCTGGCGTATCTTACAAAAAAAGCTCCGCTGAGCTTCGGTAAAAAATTGCCATTTGCTTAAAGCTTATATTACTATTGATTAATCCTATGAATTTCATTGAAAACTGAAGACAACTGTACATAAAAACAAGGATTGTTTACAAAGTTGGGATTAGTCGATTCGTGTTCTCTATGTTTATTTATATAGTTATCAGTCTGATTTCTTCTCAAAGAGTATGATCATAGATATTCTCATTTCGGAGACTCTTAAAATAAAATACTGCAATAAACAAAATTAAGATTACGATTTAGTAACATACGTAAGATAAGATAAAAATAAAATAATATATTACGATATATATTAAGATATTATTTTTTAGTGACAGATCATTAGAAACGTTTATTCGCAGGAAGTATTCTTTGGAATGGAAATCTTTGCTTACTTCAATATGTGAAGTAATGTCAGTGAATGTCAATTAATAAGTGTTTTTCCCTCATTAAAAGCAAAAATTAAAATTGGTTAATTTTAATAAGGCTGATTGACAACAAATCATTAATTGATTAGCTGAAATTCGAATCATATGTGACGGATACAGCGAAGTTGGCAAAAGAGATGTACGCGTGATATTACGTTCCTTCAAAGTTCCATAAAATATTAATTATCGGAGACGAAATTATTGAATCGGCAATGTTGCCAATTGGATTATTTTCGAAGGAAGCACAAGAACGTGGAACAAAGACTACATGAATTATCGTCGCATGTATTAAACACGTATCTAATATTTTTTGACCAGAAACCCCAAAAAAAAATTGCCAACAAGATCCGTGAGAGACTGTGTGTCCTACCCTTGTCAGTCCATTATTACTGTCGCATAGCCATATTTTAGATCCTGAAGATGGAGCCGAAGAATCCGAAGGATGTTGAGTGAAATATTAATGATTAAATAGGAGTTATGCTTTACAATGATAATAAATTACATATCCTTCAACAAAATAGTTAATTAATAAAGGTATTAGTTCATTTCCCTCCTAAGGTCGTTTTATATTACTTTCGTGGTATACCAACGAGGTATATGTCCGCACCCTGGCTAGAATTGCCTATGGAAAAAATGTTCAATAGAAAAGTGGGTAAAAATAATAAATCATGTTTTAGTATTGTTTAAAATGCGGACTACACAGATATTTGTGTATGGAGTCACTTCAAAATTGATAAAGATTTTTATAAAGAAATTCCCTTTCTTTCTTATCTAATATCTCAGAATCTGTGGTTCTTACAAAAAAATAATTGTATACCGCAAAAAAAAAAAAAAATATATATATATACATACAAATTCGCTTTTTTATTAAAAGTTATATTCGATTTTTAAAAAGGGTTTTTTTTTTTTTTTACGTCGCAATTGAAAAAAAATATATGCATAAATAAATAGATAGATGTACATAAATCTTCTTTTTGGATAGGTGTACATAAATCCTCTTTTTCCTTTAAAAGTTATAACGGTTTTTTCGTAAGCAAATGACTTTTCTTTTTTATTTAGAAATAGTAATTGTTTAACAACTTTTTTATTATTATTATTTTTTTAGTAAAATACTCTTTACAGTGGCATCTTGTGATATTTATTCAATAAAACAAAAGTTATAAAAAATTGAAAAACATTATTTTAATTTATTTCATTCAAAACCAGATAGGTTTGAAGAATATTGGGTTGATCTTTAAAACTGTGTTTGATTTTTTTAGCAGCGTGGAAAACAACTTAAAATCGTTAGGAAAAATATATATATTATATATACACATAAATTGAAGTCGTTGAAAAAAATAGGCCCATCAGTGAAACCCTCGAGAGAATGGTCCATCTACGACGTATGGGAAAAGCTACTAAACCTTCTTGAAAGTAACATTATATGGTATTAGAACGATATTACCATAATACCGGCCAATGATTCAAAAATAATACTAAGATCGTATCTAACATCTTACATACAAATCCTATACAAAAGATTCTTAAAATTGATTATGGTTATCATCTATTTTTTATAATACTAAAATCTATTTATTCTCACCTACATTTTACGGTTATCGACATCGTGGGGCGCTCTCTTCAGGCTGTGGTAGAACCTGTCAGGCTGATAGTCAACCAGTCCAAAACCAAGTACGTGGTTACAGAGGAAGTTCCTCTTCCAGGTGAATGTGTAACTATAGGAACATATAACTTTGAAAAGGTTGCATAATTCAGGTACTTGAGACCTGCAGTCACCCAGAGCAATAACCCCGATGTGGAGATTAGAAGAAGGATTACCGCAGCAAACCTATGTTACTTCTGATTTGGCGAGCAGTTGAGCAGGTGACTACGCTCAAGGAAGACAAAGCTTCATCTATATGGAACCCTTGGGCTTCCCGTACTCCTGTATGGATCGGTTTGAGCCTAGCTCAAACTAAAGCTTCTGTAAAAGAGCTACTGGTTTTTAAACGAAAGTTTCAGAGGCGTTATAATTGGACGAGAATGGAGGCGGCGCAACAACCAAGAAGTATGCCTTGACTTTGGAGAGACTACTGTGGTCAGTGAAATTAAGTTGAAGCTTTTGAGGTATGCAGGGCATATCGCAAGGATGCCAGAAGTTGTGATGCCCAAGATGTTACTGACACATCAAATTAATAGAAAAAGGAGAGAAAGCCCAAGTTGGTGAAGCGGGGGGCACTAGAAGCGCTTTGAGAGTCAGTAATTGGATACCATCCGCAAAAAGACCACAAAATATGACCGTGACGATTGGAGGCGTCCAAGGTCCCTAACTGGGTCGTAGTGCTATAAAAAAATGCATAAATAAAAAATAAAATGAATAAATAAAAAAAAAAAAAACTATTTACAGTTGAAATGGATTATCATTATTATATTATTTTAATGCTATTGTTAAAATAAATTGTTTTGGTTAAAAAATGTATAATGAAGCATTTTTAAAAATAAATTTAAAGCTGGTATTAATTGTATTTAAAAAGAAATTACGCAAAATAGATTAAAAATAAAATAATAAGTAGGAGCTATGAGTAATCTTAAGGAAAAACTAATAAAATTTTAAAAACCAGATTGTATTTGAGAGGTTTTTCCTGCAGCTTGGCTTATCGAAACTTTAATAATTTTTATCTCATTTCTAATCGGAACAATGGTTTTATCAATTTGAAAATAATGACATTTTGGTGTGTGAGTGCCTCTTCAATTAATTAATGTTTATCATTAAATCTAAACTGACTGAGACAACATATTTTATATTGTCCAATCTAACATTTAAACACTGACATCATAGTTTATTTGACCAGACGTTCTTGAGAGTAGTGCGACCCTTGACACAGACACCTGTCCCGCTATAGCTGTGTTTTCCATTGACAAGTTGTTGTTTTTTTTTATTATATCTACGTTCGTATTTTGAAATACATTAAAATGTTTTTTAGAACGCTTAACGATATAATATGTTCCATTAAAATAATGATAGGATTAAGTGTCATTTTATCAAAGATGACATTTTATGAAAGATCCATTCCTCCGAAAATCATGAAAAGAAAGCATCATTGCTAAGCTTACATTTTGTTAGTATTGTGTTATCGGGAAAATAATGCAGGCTTTCTCGTTTCCTCTAAATTCCCTCTGTGTGATAAACTATTTATATTTGATAGATTTTTTTTTGTATGGTTGTCAATATTCTTTATCTCTCAAGTAAACAAAAATGTTATTTTAAATCTTTAGCCTTTCACTGTGTGGAAATATTTCAGTCCTCAAACTCAGTCCGAACAGGGCCCAAAGAGCTAGAAACGTTAGTAAAGTTCGGGGCTTATCCACTTTGGGGCGACGATAGCGTTAATATGGGCACGTTTCAACGACGGTTTCAAAAAGTTCAGCCTTGAAGATAAGAAGGCTGGTAGCAGAAATTCTTCCCCCGAATGGCGATATTCTGTGAGCTTTGGAGGATAAAAATCCCAAAACTGTTGGTTGCTGAGTTTAACTGACAGTTGCAAGAGTTGAAGCCTAGAACGACCACAAAAAAAATCATCGTTATCCAAGGTATTGTCGTTATAAAACTGTTGGAGCTAGGTCACGAAGCTCTTTCTCGTGCACCGAGTTGCAGTCACAGTGATAGCTAAAATGAAGAAATTCGGACCAATAATTTATTGACATGTATTTTGTGAGTTTTAAGGTTTTTTGTTGTTGTTGTTAGGTTGGCCGCTCCATGAAGGTGTAAAACCGCTAGGTCATTAACGATTATGATTAATTTTAATTTAAATTAACAAAAATAAACTTAAATGGAAGAGAGAGAGAGAGAGAGAGAGAGAGAGAGAGAGAGAGAGAGAGAGAGAGTGAGAAAGAGAGAAAAAAGGTTTCTACATTTTTCTCATTATATTTACAGATTTTTAAAAAATCACTGTTAATTTAATTTTTTTCTCATCATTATTTAAAACTGTTGAAATATTTTATGCGAGTTCTACTTTAGCTCATTGAGGAATATAATATGGAAATTCTTGAAAAATATGTTTGACCGTAAGAGTTTCATCGCAGTGGCTGCATATTCATAGCTGCAATTAATTAACAGTCACCACTGAGGCTAACTTGAGTAGAATGAATACTTCTTCGCATAAAAGCGTCAACAGAATCATCAATTTATATTTTATTTTTATTTAGCTCTTACAAATTTAAGCATCACACAGCGCAAGTAGCTACGTTCACCAGAATCGCACACAAAATCATATTAACTAAATACACACTTAAAAAAATAAAATAGAATAAAACCTGTACCACTAACAACCCCCGAAGGGTCTTGGGTCCATCCTAAGGTAAGGATGTCCTGATACTAGGCCAGCGGTTGTAAAAGGAGGAGATTTGGCCCTAATCACGCTTAACCGCCAGGTTTTTCCTCAATTATGGGTACCCACTTTTTAGAGGCTGGGTGTGCCCCAGGAGGGTATCCTGACCTCGAAGTCGATCCACGACTTATATACACTGACTGACAAAAATTTCACCCAGTTGGTTTTTCATTTTCATGACTAAAAACGTAATTCATTTTTAGAGGTTTGCTTCCCCTTATAACTTCATTATGGCATTTGAAACATATTAGAATAATTAAAAAAATAATTTTATAAAAGCTAGCATTATTTAAAAAAGTTACCAATTGATTTTAAATTTACGAATGTTTTAGTTAATAAGGTTTACTTCCACCCCCTAGGCTTAAAACGTCTTGTTTGTTTGTTTGTTTGTTTGTTTGTTTAGTTTAATGGCGTACAACTGCATCGGTTATTAACGCCATATTTTCTTTCTTATTTTATTCTCCACATCTGTATTGTATTATTTATCTTATTTTTATTGATATCTTTCATATAGAATTATGTTTTATTGCTTAGTTATCTTTTATGTCAAACTTCTGTCAACAAGCCACTCAATTTCAGAAACATGAACACTAATTCTATTTTTTCATTGTTGTCTCCCAAGATTGTTGGAAGGTCTGTATTTAGTCCTAAGCTATTTAGGCGCGATGTAAAAAAAGGATATTCCTGAAAAATGTGTATCACCGTTAGTATACCAAAACAGTATTTGCACCTGGGCGGAGCCCCCCTTGTAAAAAGATAGGAGTGTGTTAATCTGGTGTGGCCTATCCTGAGTCTCGTCAGTACGACTTCCTCTCTACGACTTTGGCGGCTGGATGTATTCCAGGGTTTGACATTTTTTTAAATCATTTTCAGTTTATTCGGAGGGCTTTCGTCCCACATTGACTGCCATCCAGCATCGATTTCCCTCTCTAGGGCTTTTCGTAGATCAGATGGAGTTAGTGCGATCTTGCCGCGCCCCGGTAGTTCGAGAGCCTCCTTTGCAGCTAGATCGGCCAGCTCGTTGCCCACAATACCCACGTGGCTAGGGATCCATATAAACTTTACTGTAAAACGTCTTGTATTCGACGGGGTATAGGTCTAATGAGGTTTTGAATAAATTCTTGAGTGATATTTCTTATGTAATACATAACTGCATAATATAATATAATATACATATACATGTATATAATATAATAATTTAAAATTTCGTACTTATCTTCTTCTTTTTTTTTAATACTGCTTGATTTGATTTACTTTTTGTTTTTTATTATCCTAATACGTTTCAAATACCTAGATTAAAGAATTTGGGGACGTAAAGAAAAATAAAACTTTTAGCCAGAAAAATTAAAATATTTATGTCTGCTAAAACATTAACATTATTAAATATGAAAAAACCAAATAACAATTTAAAAAGAAAACTTATTTTAATTTATAGTTTATTAGCGTTAACAATTGTATTAATATGTCAATCCTATAATAATTAATAATTGCATAAAAAAAAAACCTCAAGGTAAATTGAGGTAACTTATAATAATTAACTTTTAACTATATCTATTTTTTTCTTATATGAATAATACAGATGAATATTTATCTGCTAACTAGCAAAGTTCAGCAAGCAATATACTTTCACTAACTCAGGCTTTTATCTATTACAAAATATATACAAATATATTTTAAAACTATAACTTTCTATGATTTAGTCCAGTTATCATTAAATAGCAACTTTTAAGACATATATTTGAATGATTGGAAACACTTTACTGATGTAGCGTCTGCATCAGCAAAACAAAGCATTTCTCAGTTTATATTTTAAAATATTTTAGAGCTTGTGATGTCTTATAATAATATTTGAAGGTACTATCATAACCAAAAAAAATCATAAGAATCTAATCAATTAGTTGTTGAGGGAAGAAATATCATATGTTGAAAATATAATAATGATGGTAATGCCTAGCAAAGTTTAGGGCCAAGAAATCAACATTTTCATGATCTATTGAAACATGTAAGATATTTTTTTCTTATGGTGAGGTACTTGAATCTGACATTCTTTATAAATAAAAAAAATGCTCCTATTGTTTTGTACCTACAAAAAACTGTTTATTTTCTACTTTTATTTACCAATGCAGTTTTAATTCTTCTTATAACATATTACTTTTTCGTTAGTCATCCAACAAGTTAACATGTTCTGCAGAACAGAAATAAAAATTTAATTTCTTAAAAAATTTAATTATTGAGAATTTAAAGTTGAAATACCATTTTTTTTTTTTTTTTTTTTTTTTTTTTTTTTTTTTTTTTTTTTTTTTTTTTTTTTTTTTTTTTTCCAGTGACCTATTTAAATACAGCATGACATACGTGTTTATTTCTACTTACTAATTTATTTATTATTTGTTTCTATACTTTTATTTTATATCTATACTTATATTTCTTTATAGTCACAGGCTGTTTATTTTAATTTTCTTTATTTTTTTTTCTCTCATTGTAGATATCACATGAATGTATTCATCGTCATCCACATTAATTAATTGCTTTTAATCGAGACAACTTGTAATATTAATTTAATCAAGCAAAAAAAAAAAAAAAATGTATACACATTTGATTTTCATTCAACATTAACTTTGAAATTTGGCCTCAACATTTTTATTTATTTATAAATCGATAGTTTCTAATCGAATCAAGTCATTATCCAAGTCTCAGGCGTCTAAAAATAAAATGAAAACTTGTGTTTTTTGTACAGTCAACAAGAGGTTTTAATGATTCTTGATTTATTTCTGACTTTTAATTCAGGTTTTTCGCTATTTAGTTTCGCTTTTACGTTGTTAATTGAATAAATCTTTAGTATAATTGAATAAAAATGTAATCCCTTGTGCCGTATGTTTAGGGATGATCTGACGGACCTAACCCCTTCCCGACTGTTAATTAGCGATGGTAAATTAATTCATTGATGTGATTTAATTAACACTTTCCTTAAGGTATCGCGTTAATAGGGTCTAGATAAGACAGCCTCGACGCAGGCCCGGGTCGATTTGGACTCAGTCGATGGCGAAGCGGCCCACCGGCGACATCTTCCGTAAGATCGCCGGTAGATTGAAGGGGCGTAGCGGATGGGTCCACGAGGTAGACCGCCTCTATGACAATATATATCATATTGTATACATATATATATATATATACACAGTATTTATCATATTTTCACATTCACCTTTCCTATCCTATTTCTGGCTGAACTGATTGTAAATACCTACTTCCTGCTTGCCTATGATTTCCTGAGATATGAAATGACTTCTTGGAAATTATAGCTTGTACATATATAAATAAATAAATATTTGCTTTATAGATGATCCCTTCGGTGTCTCGTCATATTGAGCGAATAGATAATATATTAATTAATTAATCATTACTGGACAAACTTTAAAACTCTACTAATCTGTAATAAAAGGCATAAAATAAAATATACTATAAATTTTGGAGAGTTTTTGCCGGCTGGCAGATTTGTTGTTTGCTATTTGTTTACAAATTTACTAACAGTAAATAAAAACATTTATATTTTAGATAGTATATGTGGTACCTCAGCCGATATTTGTGTATATGTATATACATATACACTAATATCTACTCTTTTGTTCTAAATTATTTTTTCATATGTACGCTTTTCTTCAGAAAATATAGAAGTAACAAACATTGACCTTACTATTTAAATTATTTCAGAATTACACCAAATGTTTTTACCTTATAAAATTTATTTATCTGTTTTTATATGACAGTAAGATGAGATCAAACATTACTCCATTTGCTTTAAAATATGTATACTTTGAAAGATCTTTTATTTAATTTGTAAAACTATTTTTTTTTTTTTAACTTTCAAAATTTGGATTCACACAAAGGATTTTATTTATGGGTTATATTTCAAACCATACCCACTAGTTAATAATCTTATAAAACATGATCTAATGTAAACATTGATGCTGAGTAGGGTTTTGGCACTTGTTACAACATTAAAAGTTTTACATCAGACTTTGTTTTGGATAATCGTTTTCAATACTAAAACATTTATAATTATTTAAATTAAAAAGGGGAAAAGTAAAAGGATTGAGTGATAACGTGCAAAAAATATTTTTCTCTACGAGTATTAACTAGCAGACATTGAAAAATGACGCATTAAAAGAGTTATTTAGTCAACAAAAGTTTTTAAAGTATAAAAAAGTTTACTAAATACCTTTCTTTTTAAAATTTAATATTAAATTATAATAATTAAATTTTTTTTTTTTTTTTTTTTTTAAACAACATATTTTTATAAGGAAAATATTAATAGTAAATCTAAGACTTTCTAATGCTGGAAGTACAGAATGTATTTTAGAAACAAAATTCCATCCAGATAAAAAGTTAACAAAGATCTCCGGTTTGATCGTGTATAGAAGCCAAATAAAACAATCGAATCACAATCGCTTGTACTCATTCCAAGAATACCTAGTTTTTTAAAAAATTTCTAAGCTTAAATCAAGTGCTTTTAATATCTCTAAACAGAGATGAATTCACTTCAGCAAAAAACGGCAATATAATCCAGAAAGAAAAGAAGTAAATTTTAATGTTATAATTAGTTTTCATCTTATGTTAGTGAAATTTATTCTAATGTTTACTTAGTTGCAGAAAATTATTTTAAATAGACCAAAAACTAAAGGATTCAGTCCAAATATTAAAGAGAGCTAACTTATCTTGTTATAATCCATATTCAGGGAAAATCTTGGCTTTAACTTGTTATGTTTACTAGCTGTAAAGGCGATCAAACCCCTACGTTACTGCATAACTTGACCTGGTGGGAATTGGGTATTGACTCATTTTTTCTTTACCAACTTTTGTTTACTTTCTACTCGTTTACTTTTTGTCTAACATACCTCAACCTTTGCCTTATTATAAAAAAGAATTTAATAACAAACACATTTCATAATTATTTTAATTTTGATTGTTATCAGCAACCCCATTTCAATTAAACACAGTTTATTTTTCTGGAATTAAAAAAAAAAATCAAATTGAAAATTAAATTTCATGAAAAATTAAAAGAATATATAAGCAGAGCGTACTAACAAATGCACCCATCACTTTTTTATATGAGAATTAAAATTAAAAAAAAAATAATAATAAAAAAAAATGGTAAGAATCCACTTAACACGTTTAGTTCTCTGTGGAAGGGACTTAAACTTTTTTTTTCTTTATAATCTGCCCTGATGATGGCCATCGATCAATCTTATGTTCAAAATCAAAACATAAATAAATAATAGTTAATTTAGCATACCTTGTTTTTTTCTTCTAATTTGACTCATCAATCTACAATCTACACAGGCATTTTTACTATCGATCAGCAATCTACCTCCCCAATTGAAATATACTTAATAGATATATCTAGTGAAAAAAGAGGGAAAAAACTATGTATCGTAAATGGGGGTACTTTCAACAGGTTTTGCACATTTTGCACTGCAGTGCGTTTGTTTTTGTGGACATTTTAAATTTTTTTTGTACCAAATGATAGCTACACAACTTAGCTTCAAATTCCTTTATGAGCATTCAGCTATCTTCAGTACGAGGGAGGGGGGAGTTATTTTTCTCTTGAGGAGCTACTTTGAACGAGGCTGATTTTCACCTTAATAATGCTTTTCTCTTTCTTCTTCTTTAATGTAATCATTCTAATTATTAAATCTAAGTTAAAAAAAAAAAAATAGATTTTTACTTTTTTTTTGTTTTATGTAGAAAAAACATTGAAAAAATTGACTCGTTCATATGTAAATTCGCTAATAGGGTTCACTGCATCAACAGACTTGTTGATGAAACAAAATGACAAGAACACAAATATTTTTGATGATGTTGATAGCTTTTATAAAAATATAGCTCTTAAATTAACAACTTGCAGACTATCAATTAATATAAACTTGATTTAGTTTTCAAGGAAAATTGGTGATTACCAAACAAATCGTACAAGGAAAACTTGATTGAAATGACAAAATTACTAGAAGCAAAGGAACAAAAGTGCGCATGTAAAACAATTTTCAATTAAATTTTAAATATTTAAATTTAATTTTTGTTGTCTAATAAAAGATATAAAACTAAGAGATAAGTCAGATAAATGGAAAAAAAAAATGGTGACTAGATTCGTGATCAATGCATCACTCAAATGAAACAATCCTTCTGCCTCATACGCCGGGCCAGATAAGGTTTAGACACGTTTATAAAAACACCTGTTAACCCTGATACCATAAAAAGGCTTAGATCTGCCATGACCTATTCGGACTTACGGATTTGATCAGCCAAATTTTTAAATATCAGACGCATTCGATCGTTTCAATCTGAATTCCTGAGAATCATAACTAACGCTCTATACTACGTATCCAACAAAGCCTTAGTTTTCCCTTTGTCCTGGCTTCTAGTACAATTTTTAAAATTTCATGATGACAGGATGACAGCTACATATCTATGAATATTGACAATGGCCTTGCAGTAGTGCCACAATGCTACCCTAGAGAGCTGGCCGGAGTCGCGGTGGGAGGCTGCAAGTCCGTACCTATTTTCTGATAACGAACTCGGTCTTGCTGAAATACCGCTTCCTATACTTTCAATTATTGGCAAAGATTCTCGAGTTTTTCACAAACAGTTCGAGACCATAGAACAACCATAGAAAAATTATCGAAGCCCACCGTTTGAACAAAATTTGGCCAGCTAGAGTTTTAAATGGAGTTCTTCCATTTCAAAGATATAAGACTATCTAGAGTAGCTATAAGACATTCGAGAGAAATAGACTTGACATAAATCATCTCCACACCAGTCATGTCATTATCTAAGATAAGAACATAACACAATTATGAGTAAATTAAATTGTGATTATTATGTACTAATTGTGTTGCTAGATTTATACATTAAACAAATATCCTTCAGATTACTAGTTCCTACGAGTATAATTTGTTTATAATCAAACAAATTAGTTGTGTATAAAAAATTAATAATTTATTAGGTATTATTATTATTATAATTACAGACATCAATTCTTAGAGAAAGGAAATCCGATAAATATTTTTCATCAAATCTATTCCTCAGGTTGGGCGGTGGAACTCCTCTGTGCTACCTAGCTCTCACTAATTGTTGTCAACAGTGACCTTTGTTGAATCGGTTTTTATCAGAGAACGATAAAATAGAAAAAAATATATTAAATGCGCTTTCTAATTTTCCTGCCATTGGCCTATACTTATAGAAATTGTTATCAATTACCACCGACACATTTGCTTGACACATTTTATACAGTAATGTATAAGGTAATTTACGTAGAAAGAGGTTGGTTTTATTAAATTTAATTTTTGGTGGCATAACTCCTTTCCATCTACTTTTCGGGATTCTATTCCCATCTTCAGGATTCTAAAACTTGTTTCTGTGGTTTTTTCAAATTGTCATTATATTATAAATATAATATATCACTTTAGCACACTTGCACTATATCACTTTAACTCAACCTGGACTCTATACTAGTACAAAATTTCATCCTTTATACTTCAATCGTCCGAAAATTCTCAATCCTTATCTGGATAACCGTGGAACTGGATCCACAAATCCTTATATAATTTATTTTTAACCTGCGTGGAGGATTACTCAGATTGACAATACAATGTCCTCGAGATTTGTTATAAAATTCTCCTCCTCTTTTAGGAATATTTGCGTTTTAGAGGCTCAGAGTTTTCACTGGCTTATGGACCAATGACACGAAGAGAAAGTATTAGATCTTCTAGAATCCTGCTTAAATCCTCATTAGGGAATATTACTCATTGGAGGAGGGGGGATATCTTGTTACCATTGATATATATATATATATATATAGATAGATAGATAGATAGATAGATAGATAGATAGATAGATAGATAGATAGAGAGATAGATAGAAAATAAATTTTATTCTGGGACGAAGTCCCTTAAGAATAACTATATATATATTTCGAAAGGAAAGTGCTGAGACGTATGTTTGGTTCGATGAAGGATAACGGTATGTGGTGGCGAAGGAAGAATCGGGAGCTATACGATTTGTATAGTGACTTGCCATTGACAGTATTTGCCAGAATTCAACGTCTAAGATGAATGGTGCATGTCTACCGGATGGGTGAGGGCAGAACATGCCGAAAATCGTTCTGGGATAGACCGAATGGAGTGAGACCTCGTGGAGGACCAAAGAGAAGAAGACTAGTTCAATCATTATCAGCTTCCACCCATCTTGATAACCCCCATCGCAGACTAAAACGGCAGTGGCCCCGAGATCTTTTGTAAAATTATATTGGAGTTCTGGAAATGGCCAGCTTCTCAACTCATGCCCCGAGTGAATGTTATAGCGCTCTCACTTAGCCTCCACTGGGTTTTTTTTACACCAGTGACGCAGCTGAGAGAGAAGAGCTGGGGGATCTCTCTGTGCCTGGCTTGTCCCTTCATAAGTGGAGGGACGGGTCTGGTGGGGGATCTCTAGGATAAGTGTAAATTGTAAATAGAGTATAATTATATTTTTACCTTTGTTTTATCTTTTTTTTTTTTTTTTTTTTTTCTTAAGTTTTAGTATTTCATTTTGTATATAGTATATTTTATATTGTTTATGTATAGGATAGTTCTTTTTTTTTTCTTACATTCATTATTTACTTTATTTTATTATTATTATTGTTGTTCTCATTATACATAATGTGTGAATGTAATCATAAGCCATCTATATTACTTATTGCCCACAGTTGTGGCAGATTGTAATAATTAATCAGTAAAAGGTTTTTTTAAAAAAAAAAAAAAAAAAAAAAAAAAAAAAACAGCAGTGATGGCTACAAGCCATACCTGAAAAACCTGGAGGCGGTGTAGCCGAGAGGCAAGGAAGGGAAATAAATAAATAAATAAATAGGTTGCGAATGTGATTTTTTTTATTCAAACCAATACAGCTCCTAAGCAGTAGGTCCTAGCACACATGCTTTAAAACAATAAATATTCTCCGTTAAATTTCTGAAAAGTGAACTGTCGTAAAATTTTTAATTCCGAGCAACACATACAAACCTAGAACGTGTGAAAAAAGCCAGAAAACATAAAATATAAGCTAACGTGACTTTTTTCATTCAAACCAATATGGCTCCTTAACGGTAAGTCTTAGCGACAAATGTTATTAAACCAAAATTATTTTCCAGTAAATTTCTGATAAGGAAACTCCCGTAAATACGCGTTTACACCAAACTTGACAACTACGTTTTCCACACACACACACACACACACGGCAATTTGTTGCTTGGTCTGTGTATGTTAGAAATCTATATAAAGTCAAACCAAGGTATTTTACTGATCTGGACCAGAGGGTAACTTCTCCGTCAGCCGAACGTCAGGTCCGGGGCGCGTGGAGGGGGAAAACTTCTCTACTAGGTTTCTACAAGTTGCTGGCGCAAAGTGTGCAGCAACAAATCTTCCACTTTTAGTTGTCAACTTTCTTTGATATTTACCGACACTCCGAGGGAAACCAGAAATAAGTGGAAAACTTGTCTCTCCACTAGTGGAAGACAGAAAAAGTTGCCGTATTTAGTGGAAAAAACAACAAATTGTCGCAACTTGTGGAAAACGTAGTTGTCAAGTTTGGTGTAAACGCGGCTTTAAGGGAGTTTCCTTATCAGAAATTTACTGGAAAATAATTTTGGTTAAATAACATTTGTCGCTAAGACTTACCGTTAAGGAGCCATATTGGTTTTTATGAAAAGTCACGTTAGCTTATATTTTATGTTTTCTGGCTTTTTTCATACGTTCTAGGTTTGTATGTGTTGCTCGGAATTAAAAAGTTTACGACAGTTCAATTTTCAGAAATTTAACGGAGAATATTTATTGTTTTAAAGCATGTGTGCTAGGACCTACTGCTTAGGAGCTGTATTGGTTTGAATAAAAAAAATCACATTCGCAACCTATTTATTTATTTATTTATTTCCCTTCCTTGCCTCTCGGCTACACCGCCTCCAGGTTTTTCAGGTATGGCTTGTAGCCATCACTGCTGCGTTTTTTTTTTGTTTTTTTTAAAAACCTTTTATTGAGTAATTATTACAATCTGCCACAACTGTGGGCAATAAGTAATATAGATGGCTTATGATTACATTCACACATTATGTATAATGAGAAAAACAATAATAATAATAAAAAAAAGTAAATAATGAATGTAAGAAAAAAAAAAAAAGAACTATCCTATACATAAACAATATAAAATAAACTATATACAAAATGAAATACTAAAACTTAAGAAAAAAAAGTAAAAGATAAAACAAAGGTAAAAATATAATTATACTCTATTTACAATTTACACTCATCCTAGAGATCCCCCACCAGACCCGTCCTTCCACTTATGAAGGGACAAGCCAGGCACAGAACAAAAAAACCCAGTGGAGACTAAGTGAGATCGCTATAACATTCACTCCAATATAAGTAATTTTACAAAAGATCTCGGGGCCACTGCCATTTTAGTCTGCGAGGGGGGTTATCAAGATGGGTGGAAGCTGATAATGATTGAGCAAGTGGGTTAGGGTGAAAGGAAAGGTTGCGATGGAATTTTGAAAACTTAAGAGGTATAAGGTCGAGGACGTATGGTATATTCTGATCATTATGTATGGTTTTGTTAGAAACATAGTAAGGAGCATTTACTATAGTTCAGAGGATTTTGGATAGGAAGGATTGAATGCGTTTGATATTCGACTTTTTTGTTGTACCCCACAGTTCAAGTCCGTAAGTCCAAATAGGTTTAATGATGGTTTTGTATATGAGAAGTTTGTTTTCAATGGAAACATGAGATGTCCTATTTAATAGTCTATACCATTGGCTGAAGCGTCTGTTAAGTTCTTGTCTTTTGAGTCGAGTATGAGGGTTCCATGTAAGTCTTTTGTCTAGGTAGAAACCAAGATACCGATCTGTGTCATCTTTAGGTAGTGGAATGCCATTGAAGTAGATAGGAGGACTGGATTTATGACGGAGCGTAAAGGTTATGTTGGTGCATTTAGATTCATTTACTTTGATCCGCCAGTCATTGCACCAGTCTTCAATCAGGGATAAGTGGGATTGGAGATTATAGGACGCTATTAAGGGATCTGGATAGGATGAAAGGAATACAGTGTCATCAGCGAATGTTGCTAGGAAAGTATCAGGATTAGTTGGGATATCTGCAGCATAGAGGATATAAAGTACTGGACCGAGAACGCTACCTGTGGAACACCAGCCGCTAATGAGTACCAGTTTGAGTATTCCATTCCGCAACGAGCTCGGAAGGAACGGTTAGAGAGGTAGGATTGAAGAACTAGGAATAGTGATTTAGGTAAACGGGTTTTGAGTTTAAAAAGCAAACAGTCATGCCATACCCGGTCGAAAGATTGTGCTCTGTCCAGAAATGCGCCGGAGCAATACTGTTTGCTTTTAAGTGCTGAGGATATGTGGTCAATGACTCTGAGGCTTTGTTGGACGGTGGAATGGCTTGTATGGAATCCAAACTGGTGAGAGGGAATATTTTGCAATTCAAGGATGGGTAGGATACGTTTTAGAAGGAGCTTTTCAAAACTTTTTAAAAAGGATTGGGAGAAGGCTAATTGGTCTATATGATGAAGGATGGTTGGGAGATTTACCCGGTTTGAAGAAAAGGATAATAGTAGAGTGTATCCATAGCAAAGGGAAATAGGTTGTCCGCAGGATACAATTGTAAAGGTAGGTGAGGAATATGACTGCTTTATGAGGAAGTTGCCTGAGGATTTGTGAACTAAGGAGATCATATCCAGGGGATTTACGGGGTTTTAATTTTTTTATAAGGTATTTGACCTCAGAGGGGTCATTGAATTGCTTTACGTTACGTCAAATTACGGCGTTACGTCAGAATTTCTTCTTATTTTCACATCCAGGTAGGTGACAGTCTCAGTTGGACGTATTCTTGCTCCTTCAATTCTTATAACAGGGTTAGGCCTACACTTATTTCCTTTCAAAAGAATGGCCTGTGTTTTTGCAGCCGCCATTTTCATCTTCTGTTTTTCACACCATCTACTAACTAGGCCAGCACATCTTTCAGCTTCTTGCTTCAATTTGAGTATACTGTTGGCAGAAACCACGACAGCCAGATCTTCGACATAGGCAATCGCAGGGAACCGTTCTTCCTCGAGTATAGCCAACATAACATTGAAGACTAACTTCCAGAGGGCCGGACCAAGGACAGAGCCCTGAGGACAGCCTCTCTCGACTACATCTTCATACTCATAAAAGTTTCCGCGTATTTTAACACGTCGATCCTGAAGGTAGCTCATTACCAGCCCATACAAATTGCTAGGAGTATGGTATCTCTGGAGTTGGTAAAGTACGCTTGGCCACCACACACTATCAAAGGCACAATATATGTCAAAGAGGAGTAACATGACGTACCGATCTGCCCTCTCAGCTTCGTCATGACGTACCCTCAACAAAGCATCAGCGGTTCCCCTGCCTTTAGTGGATCCGTATTGCCGTGGGTGGCTTGCTCTTGTCAGAACTGGCTGCAAGCTCTTAAGCAGCAAGTTTTCCAGCACCTTACTCTTTACAGGGAGGAGGCAAATAGGTCTATATGATTTAGTTGGACGCTTGTCTTTGCCACCTCCCTTATAGAGAAGTCTAATATCAGCAGTTTTCCAGAGTTTCGGGAAGTATCCCTTATCTAAGCAATCATTGAAAACCGCTAATAGCCGATCTTCTATATAGGGAATACTGTTCTTGAGTATTGCCGTGTCTATACAATCAAATCCTGGTGCTCTTCCCACTTTCTGACTGTCCACGCCATTTCAAAGATCCCATATGTCGCATGGTGGGCACACTTCAGTACCAGATGGATACGTAGTAGTACGTCTCATAAATGCTTCTTCATCATTGTCTTGGGATGGGTTGTCCTAGGGTTATGTCGCCTGGATGAATATCCTTGCCGATTCTTCTGGTGTTACTGCCTGTTCGTCTCCTTGCTTCAATGATGCAATCACCTGTAGTGGAATAAGCATGCCAAAGGCTGTCCTATAAGGAATACCCCAGGGATTCTTAGCCGACTCTTCCTCAATAAAATTGTCCCGAGATTTTCACTTTAGTTAGCGCACCTTTTTTCGATATACCCGGGCCTTAGACCTGTACTCTTCACGGAGGACAGTGCGCCTCTCGTCACAACTACACCTCTGATACGACCGCCGAGCCTTGTACACCTCTTTTTTTAAGGAGGTTAATCCCGGTGTCCACCATGGGACTGTTCGAGCTCTAGCCTTCCGGTGCTGGAGAGAGTCCTCAGCAGCATCGAGGATGACATTTGTAAGCCTAGACACTCTATAGTCCAGGTGATCTGTATCATCAGTCTCTGCTGGGTCCCATTCTTCATCAATCAATTTTCCCTCCAACGTAGCAGGAAAGGTACTTCACTCTCCTTTTCGAGTAACGTACTCCTTATGGAAGAAGTGGTAACATCCTGTATATTGCACTAAGTCAAATGAAATTGCATTGTGGTCGGAGCTCGTCTCAGATCTAATATTCCAATCGACAATGTTTCTAATCAGTGTCGGTAAGGACAGAGTTACGTCGATCCAGCTCTGACCCCTTGGCCTATGGGTGGTAGAGGGATCATTAACAACTACTGACAGGTTTCTAGCAATAAACTCAATGACTCTAGCACTTCTCCTATTTGTTCGATTGGATCTCCAGACAGTGGTCCAGGAATTAGTGTCTGAGCAAACATTCGCGTTTCTTGAATTTTGAATAATCGCTTCCATAGCAGATATACCATCTTTTTTTTTTTTTTTATTGAATAGTTCTCCTTCAGTAGTATTTAAATAAAAAATTGGATTTTAGGCAAATTCGGAATATATTTAAAATAATTAATTTATTACTTTATAATTCGTATACGAATCAGAACCGTCAGAACAGCCAAAGAATTTTATTACTATTCACAATAATAAAGCTTTGAAAAAAAAACCAAAAAAAAAAAACCAGCTGCTTACTAAATGAACATTTTAAATTAACTATAGAAATATGTTTAATGCTATAGATCTTGAGGCCTATCGGCACAACCAACCACTGACCATGTACCTCCTTTTTTGGCCAAATATTATATTAACATTATATATACTATATTTTCAAAAACTTAATGGGGTTGTTCTATCCTTTGCGTATGTGATCACGTTTTGCACCCGTGAAGAAGGGTTGGTAGGATGACAGTTGTGTATATCCTAATTTTAGATATCTAGAAAGTAGGCACAAACTGAGTCACTTCCATAATAACAGTTTTTCAGCCTTTTTATTTGCCTTTATACCCTCTTGGATTTGATTTTCTCAAGATACTGTAGACTCTTAGATACTTAAACTCTTACAAGAGGAGGACACACTCAATCTCTCACGGATCTTTTTGGCAATTTTTTTGGAGGTTCCTGCTCAAAACATTTTATACATGTATTTTACCGTTCCGAGTAATAGGCCCTAGAAGCCGAGAAAAAAAAATTAAATAGCTTTAAACTAATATATTTTATAGCTCGAGTTTAAAAACTTATATTGAAATGATTCTTGCACCAAAATTTATATACCGCTTCACAGATTAAGTTAATATAATACTAAAAATGATTATATCTTCAATCAGACTACCTTTATAGATTTTTTCACACAAAAAATGACGTCAGATTCAAATTTAGCATTCAAAAGAAGCCTTGAATACGAAATTTCATCCAAATAGAAAAATAAAAATGTAACCATCAAAATTGATTCTTTAATTTTTTTATTTTTTTTTTATCTATGATAAATATTATTATCATTGATAAAATATTGATAAATATTATTATCAAACGAAGATAATAATATTTATAAAAGGTAATATAATAATATTACTTGGTGGCCGCATCCTCTCACGTCAAACGAAGCTGCACTTATATAGAAGCATAATACACCCAGTTCTAGCATACGGCTCAGAGACATAGACTACAACCAACAGTAGTGAACAAAATCTCCTTGTTTTTGAGCGGAAAATCCTCCGTAGGATATTTGGAGGAGTTTTGATGGACGGAACCTGGAGGAGACGCACAAACCAGGAAATATACTGATCATTTACGGAACAGAATGTCCTTCAGGTCATCAAACGGGCCCGATTAAGGTGGGCGGGACATGTGGCTAGCATGGGCGAGGAAGAATTACCTGGGAAGCTATTGAAGGAACCACTTCATGGAACAAGAAGAAGAGGAAAGATGTAGGTGGAAGGATGGAGTTGCGGCTGACGCTTGGAACATCCTGGGATTGAGCAAGTGGATGGTGGCTGCACAAAACCGTGACGAATGGCGGAAGTTGCTGGTGAAGGCCCGGACCCGGCAACGGGTTGCAGCGCCTAGATAGATAGATAGAATACATGTATATACAATTGAAAATAGCACTTTTGGTATAAATATATCAATAAGAAAAAGAAGAGAGAGAAAAGAAATAGTAATAATAATGACAATATGATGATATAATAATTATATGCTTATATAATTACAATGTGTTCGAGAAAAATAAAGAAATATATAAAATAAATCAATAAAAGAAAGTTGCAAATAATGAATAGCAACGAAAAATATATGAAAAAAATTAAGAACTACTTGAATGTTGATAAGACGAAATATTTGCAGATACATAAGAACATAAATTGACATATCTGCTTCCAATTTATGTAGCTATAGGTGTTCACATATATCTGTGCACACCTATTAATCTATACAATGGCATGTATATATACTTATATGAGAAAAAAGAAAAAAAAACAAAAAAAAAAACAATTGTTAGGAAACAAATGTCAAAAACAAAACGAATTTAAATTTTATACTTATTGTAACAAATTCATTGGCATCGGATATGCTGACTTTGGTTAACTTGACTTTTAATTATCACTCATATTGCTGGCATCTAACAGGGATTTAAGGAGATTTTGTAATAGGAGAGTTTTGAATGAGTTTAAGGAAGAAGTATGTCTAATTTCGGAAGAAATCGAGTTCCAGAGGGTAGTGGATCGAGTATGGAAGGAGTGTTGGTATAATGCTGTACAATGGAAAGGAGTTCATAGGTCAGAGGAACGTGATCTTGTTGTGAGTTGAAAATGGACGGAAGACTAGAATGTCAATAGGTTATAGATGTAGGATGGGCATTGGTTATTAATGACATAGTACAGGAAAGTGCCAGGAAATATTGTCTACGGAAGGAAGGATAGAGCCACTCCAAGACAGTGTGGAGGTGTGAAACATGGGAACGTGGCGGGGTTCCGTAAACAAATCAACTGAGGAAAAATGAATGAGGAATAGGTTTCGTATGGATTGAAGAAGGAAATTGCGGGAACGATGAAATAATTTGATGCTATGCTAAGTTCTTTTATTTTATGTTACTCCTAACAATATTACAAACAAATTATGTTATATACACTTTTTATGTAGAAAGCTTAGTTTCGTCGTAATACTTAAACATATACAGAAAACTGTCACTACGAAAAACAAAAAGTAACTTCAACAAATTATATATTTTTATCATTACGTATTGAGAATAAATGTGATGAAGAAAACTTATAGATAATATGATTGGCTTTAAAATGATGTGTCTCATAACGCATATCGTTAAAACGATGGCTTCATAGAGAGCGGTGAAAGAGTATTGGGCACCACGCCACCTGTCCTAGCTGGGACGTCTTAAGGTGCACTACTGAATATACTGCTATTCATGATCATGAATAGTCATTCAGTTGAAATGGAGCAACAATGTAATAACTTTTATTTTTAGGTTGTTACTTTCAAAGTGCATTTTTTTGCTATAAAAGTTTATATTTTACTTGAACCACTGATATAGAACAGAATTTAGCATCGAAGATTCAACTTCAAAAATAAAAAGATCTAACTGGTGGAAATTGTTAACCACCTTTAGCTCTAAATGTGATAAAAAGTATTATTCGGTAGTACTCTAAATGTGATAAAAAGTATTATTATATTCGGATTTAGGGGAGAGGGGGGGGGGGGGGGGTAAAAGTCGTATGTTGTTACCTGTCTGATCTCGGAACTCGAAAAACGTTATATTCAGCACATATATACATAAAATTCATGATATAATTCATGATCATGAACAGCAGTATATGCAGTAGTGCACCTCAGAACGGCCCACCTTGGACTGGCGGCGTGGTATCCAATACTCTTTCACCGCTCTCCGTGAAGCCATCGTTTTAACGATATGCGTTATGAGACACATCATTTTAAAGCCAATCATATTATCTATAAGTTTCCTTAATCACATTTATTCTCAATACGTAATGATAAAAATATATAATTTGTTGAAGTTTGTTGAAGCTCTTAAATATAAGAAGAAAAAAAAACAACAGAAAATACAGAATTTTTGTAGTCAAACTATAAATATAAGTGCTGAAATGAAACAAAAAATGAACACCATCCGCTAAATCTCCTTTATTGTTTTTTTGTTTTTTTTTCTTTTTATAAAAATAGTTATTTTTTCTTTTCGAAAAAAACGATCAACTGGCATTTATTTTTGGGAAAGTTCTACTTCTTTTTTCCCTAAGTAGTAGCACCTTCCCCTAAGTAGTAGAAGAAGGTGCTGTACCTAAAGCACAGTTGTACCAGTGGACATTTTTAATAAAGAGAGAGTGGGAGGAGGAAAATTGAAATTGTTAGATTGGTAGTGCTGCAAGCATCGCCCTGCAGTTGCGTATGTGTTTTCAAGATTGTCAGATCAACAGTTTCACAGAAATTATTATTTTAAAGTTTTTTTCTTCAAAATCCTGACCAATCCAACCTATGATTTTAAATTTTTTAAGACCTACACTTAGAAATTTTCTAGGCAGTATTATTTCATTGGAATGTCCGATAAATATACCATAACTTCATATGTTTTCATATCAGTTATCACTTACGGGTTTTGTGAAACAGAGCTTTCCGCACAACATGGCGTTCAGTTGTACCTGTGGACACCACTGCCAGCTGAACCTGTGGGCAGATGGTTACAGTGTCCACAGGTACAACAGATTTTTCTCTTTGTTTATTAATTCATTATTTAAATTATAAATATTGCGGAAAAGTTTGTAGGCATTCCGTGTGATATAAAATGCCTAAATTTGGATACTTACTATTCGTATAACCTTTTCTTTAAGAGGAGAAAACTCGCCGCACACTATTTCTAACACACTATTCAACTAGTGAAGATGGTGATTTCACAAATGTGATCTTGGCTGATCCATCAAGCGAAGATTGTAATTTTTTGGATGAATTAATGAATGATTATGAACAAGGTAAAGAAATTGAAGATGAAGAAATATATGTTGGTAGCTATGTTTTATGTTGTAAAGCATTTTATAGCTTTGATCAAAGAAAAAGTAGGCTCATTCACGTTCAACATTTGCTACTAGAAAAAAATTTCATCAAATGATAGAACCCCAAAATTTATTCTTCTGGACATCGCTACTGATTATGAAATTGAAATAACAGATATCAAAATAAAATTACCACTGCCATCTTTTATAACTGGCACTGGGAGATTATGTAAACAATTTCCCTACATCTTTTCATGGATACGATCTCTAATGATTCAATTTTTTCCATATAAAAAAGTCTGTTACACTCGTTAATAATAATTATAGGTAAATAAAAGATTTATTTTTGTTAAAAGGTTTAAAAATAAGTTAAGTTTCTATTTACTTTCATTAGCTAAATTTATTGTTGTCACCTTTCTAGTCGGCCTTCTAGATCAATAATATCTAGTCAGCATTTCTTGTTTAAATATTCTATTTTGTTTAGTACATTTAATAAAAAAATATGACTGATGTGTTTCTTTAAATATCATTTCAATTATCCCTATAAACTTAAGAAGAAATGAATGGCCATTGGTACAACCACTAGTGTCCACAGGTACAAAGGGGGAAGGTACCTATGGACAGTAATCAGTAAGTCACAAGACATTATTTTCTGTAAAAATAAAATAACTTTTCAAAATAAAGACACCATGGTTCGATAGCCCCTTTAATTTCTTATCTAATGGTACAATAACCACTGAGATCAATAAAGCTCCGAATATTAGAAAAATTTATAAGTGAAAATTGTCCACAGGTACAGCACCTTCTCTTATACAGGATGTCCCGAATTTAAATGGCAAAACTTCAGGAACTTATATGGGACCGAAAAACTAAGACAAAAAGTCCTTTAGAGATTTGCTCGTTTTTGCTTAGTTTTAGAGAAAATCGCAAAAAAAGAAACAAAACAAAAATGTTACAGGTAGCGATTATCACCTTTCAAACTTCGTCAGGCTACGCAGTGAGATATGTAAACACTTAATGTTATCCTTTACATTCTTTTCATTTGTTTACATTTTGGCTTCCTTCTAGGATTATAAATCCTAAATCAATCTTCAGTCAGTTACTCAGATATTTTTGTGTGAATAGCATCAGCCACAATGCCGCATACATACTCTAATGTTGAATACGCTGATATGATTTTTGTGCATGGTTTCTGTAACGGTAATGCTTTAGAAGCGGTGCGAGAGTATGCGCGCCGATTTCCGAATAGAAGAGTGCCTAATCGACGAGTCTTTTCGTTAACTTTTAACAGACTACGAAGACTAGGTCATTCTTAATACGTAATGAAGGCGACCAATTCCAGGCAGCAATAAGAGCAGATTATCGGAGAAGAATTTGTGTCCAACGCCACTTCGATAACAATCCTGAGACTAGCATCCGAAGAGCATCTGCTGCATTAGCAATATCGCGGCAAGCAATATGGCGAACTTTATAAGGTGATAACCGCTACCCATACCATCTTCAAAAAGTTCAGAATTTATTACCTCAAGATTATGTCAAGAGATTGAATTTTAGTAACTGCTTTCTTGACAAAATTCGCGATGATAATTTATTTCCATTAAAAATTATATGGACCGATGAAGCTACCTTTGTAGTAGTACTTTGGCCACCCAGATCACCTGATATGACACCCATGGATTTCTTCGTATGGGGAACCTTGAAGCAGAAAGTTTATTCAGTGTCAATCAACTCAAGAGAGCAATTAAGAGACCGAACATAGATGCAGTGCACCAAATATCATCAGAATAATGTTTAGCTGCAATTTATCAAGTGAGTGCTAGATGTAATGCTTGCATTACATATATATATATATATATATATATATATATATATATATATATATATATATATATATGTATATATATATTGCATTTTGAGCTATATTTACATTAAAAAGAACATAACATAAATATAAATGTAAATAAATAAGTATAAAAATGAAAACTTGTTTTGTTTCTTTTTTTTGTGATTTTCTCTAAAACTAAGCAAAAACGAGCAAATCTCTAAAGGACTTGTCTTAGGTTTTCGGTCCCCTATAAGTTCCTGAAGTTTTGCCATTTAAATTCGGGACACCCTGTATATTAGCGGTAAGATAGTACAATAGTCTGCTAACACCTTAGCAAAAGAGGCAACCAAAAGTCAACTATTTCCGACATAGAAGAAAACATCATTATCATTTATCAAATATAACATTAAACAAAAAATAATATTACTCTGGAATGATCGCTGGATTAAATCTGAAAAATCCCCAAGCCTGCATAAATTCATTCCAAAAATAACAACAAAAAATGTTAACATACTAAAATCCACACATTACCAACTGCTACAAATTTTAACCGAACATGGACAAACAAATCATATCTTAAAAGGTTTAATTTAATAAATAGTAATACATGCACTTATGACGGACGAGAACATACTTTTAAACATATAATTTACGACTGCTTATCATATTTTAGAGAAGTCTGTCCTTGCTCCGGGTGGCAGATTTTAGGGGGCGGAAAAATTAGAAATGATAATGAAAAAAATAATAAGTTGTTAAAAAAGGTTTCAAATAATAATATTCCAATCAATATTATGTAATTCTATTTGATTTTTATGCATAATGTATAAACTGTATTTTACTGTATTACGGAGGTATTGTATTTTAATAGTAGTAGCGCAGGGAGGGGAAATAGGTGCGGCAAGCTAATCTTTGCCCCTTCTGACTAATGTCCTAGTGCCGGCTCTGTATATAATGAGATTTGTAAGTTTAGAAAATATTAAGTACAATTGAGCTGGTGAGATTGAAAGTGGTGTGAGTCAAGGTTTCTCCATTTCGAGAAAATAAAGGTTTTGCAAACGTTCTTATTAAAAATTACATAAGCAAGATAGAATGGACTGTGTTTCAATTTTAGACAACAATATTTTAATGTTTATAAAAATGGGTAATGTATGTTTTAATAATAAGTTCTTAATTGGTTTCAACGGGCTAACATCCATTACGCCACTTTTATATTTGTCGCCCGCTTTTCTTCCTTGATAAAAAAAAAAAAAAAAAAAAAAAAAAAAAAAAAAAAAAAAATTAAAGAATAAAAATTTCTCAACATGAAAATATGAACAATGTGACACCAAATTTGAATCTTAACGACGCTCAGTAGTTGAGGAGTTATAGAGATTATAGGAACAGCGCTACATCGACTATTGCCGCCCCCCTCCCGCCTAAACCTACCACATTCTCGGGTGGAAACATGCAGTTTCATGGTCACTAACATCCCCTGAACAATAATCAGAAGAGAAAGATCGGTGCGCGATTATTGTATACTCAACCACACTCAGCGCCTAGACTATATCTATTGACTTACACCACTCTCATTCTCAACAGATATCCGTTTTTGTTAAATTTGATAATGATATTATGAATTTACTGGCTTTAGGTAAAGAGTTTAACAAAATTGACAATGCCAATTAATAGAGCAGTGATAAAGAAGCAATATTAGTGAATAATCTCAATTTTTGAATTTTTCGACTTACACCACTTTCATTCTCACCGGCTCAATTGGAAATAGAACCTTTGGTATAAAAAATACAAACATAAGAAAAAGAAAAGAAAAAAAAAAGGAATAATAGTGGTTAATATAATTATAATATATTTAGTAAAAAGAAAAAAAGATAGAAAATACTCAAAATAAAATAAAATAATAATAAATAAATAAATAAATAGAGAAACGTTTAGAGAAAAAGGGATTTATGACTACTTAAATACGTGGATATAGGTGTATACACACCTTGATATATACATACTTATATAAAGTAAATGCTGGAATAATTTTGGTTTACAGGAAAATGAAACTATTTGTTTACATCTTCTAGGTAAAAAAGTAATATTTGGACTATGCATTCGAATAAATGTGGAAAAAAAATTCCATATTTTTTCTTCGTCAAAAGTGGCTCGATAATCAGGGTTACTTTGGCCTGTGAAATTTTCCAGATGGGATCTAAAGGCCCTCACATGTCCCACCCTCAGAAAAAAGTACGGGGTGTGCGTTTAATATACCAGAATTTTCCAGCTCATGGAACATTCAAGCCAATTTTCCGAAGCCAGGGCCCTGGTCGCTCAAATTGGCCTCTGTTTAAGTGGTTGTTACTAGATAAAACACATTGTTTGGTTTCGTTATTAGCATGATGTAACATTAATTTCAATTAGCATATTATAAGGTGTTGGACTTTATGTCAATAAATTAATGAAATTAATGAGGGTAGGGTATACAAGAAGTTTTAACATATTCGTTTGTCCTACAAAATAAATGATTAAAAGCCATTTTTACAAACCAAAATAGGCTTAGTTCATCTCGATACATTTCTGCCATCGTGTTAGCCCTTCTAAATAGAATTTTGAATGCTTATGGCTCCTAATGCTTACAATTCCTTATTTTTATCGACTGTTGATGAATAAATTTCTTATCGTTCAAAAAGTGGTCTAGGTCTTCAAAAACAACTAAGAGTCCTTTAAACGACACAGCGAATTTTTTATTTCTTGAGCTCTTTAAATTGCCTTCAGATGGCCAGCTTAGGTTTATTTGTTAACTTTTGTCATTTCAGCAAGTTTTAGAGGAGTACTGGAGATTTGGATCCACCCACCAATTTCCCGGAATATCGTCATCGAGGGAAGCAGTCCTCCCACGAACCTCATTTCTTCAAGTCCCCCTGTAAATTATTTTTTAGATCATTGTTGAACGGTGAACACTCTCACTCTATGTCACCCTCAACTTCTTTTATTTTTCTGACCCTTCGGGTCTATCCGACCGGTTATGAACTTGTAAAACGAAATAATACAAAAATGACGTGTAAACTTTTGAATAAAGACTGAATTTTTTTTAAGAAGTGAAATGCTTAAGAGGCGACAGAAAAAAAAATGTTGTTTAGGAAAGGAATAATATATACAGTGACATCCATTCAAAAAATAGTCTATTAAATAAAAACAGTTTCAAACAAGAAAACCTATATTGATTTTGTAGAAAGCCGGCAATTTGAAATTGTAATTCTATATCTCTTTTTTTTAAAATGATGAATGCATATCTTCAGCGATTTGAGGTTTGGCTTGTAGTAGCAATGTTTGATTTTTTCAAGGGAAACGTTTGAAATTCTTTACCAAATAATGTAGGTCTAGTACATGAAAAATAAATTCTCATTAAATATAATAGAGCTATGCTGTTATAGAAAAGAGTCAATGTATAATCATTAAATAAGTACATATCATTCGTGAATAGTCGAAGTTGAAGCATTCAAGAAATAAATTCAGCCAGACAATAGCAACATTTTGTAATAAATTTTTGTGTTTCTCATTATGGGGACGATGTGTCCCAGAATTTTTTTTTTTTTTTTTTTTTAACTTTTATTGAGTAATTATTACAATCTATCACAAATATGGGCAATAAGTAATATAGATGGTGTATGATTACATTTACACATTATGTACAATGAGAAAAAATAAATAAATAATTAGGGAAAAAATATGTGTATATATATATATATATATATATATATATATATATATATGTATGTAATTTTTTCTTGATATAAATCAATATTATTAAATATATTATTTTATTTTTGAAGAGAAAAGATTTGACCCGATCGGGATTCGAACCCAAGATTCCACCTCTCTAGCGTGGCGCCTTATCCAACTAGGCCACCGGGGTCGCATCCGAACCAGGCAAATCCTTTCTCTTCAGTGATCCATAACCCCCGGGTACTCGCAAATCGCGATGTAATTCCGGGGATGAATGTTCATATTGAACATTACATTTAACTTGGATCTATTGACAATCCGTCACCGGTATATATATATATGTAATTTTTTCTTGATATAAATCAATATTATTAAATATATTATTTTATTTTTGAAGAGAAAAGATTTGACCCGGTCGGGATTCGAACCCAAGTTTCCACCTCTCTAGCGTGGCGCCATATCCAACTAGGCCACCGGGGTCGCATCCGAACCAGGCAAATCCTTTCTCTTCAGTGATCCATAACCCCCGGGTACTCGCAAATCGCGATGTAATTCCGGGGATGAATGTTCATATTGAAAATTACATTTGACTTGGATCTATTGACAATCCGTCACCGGTATATATATATATGTAATTTTTTCTTGATATAAATCAATATTATTAAATATATTATTTTATTTTTGAAGAGAAAAGATTTGACCCGGTCGGGATTCGAACCCAAGTTTCCACCTCTCTAGCGTGGCGCCTTATCCAACTAGGCCACCGAGGTCGCATCTGAACCAGGCAAATCCTTTCTCTTCAGTGATCCATAACCTCCGGGTACTCGCAAATCGCGATGTAATTCCGGGGATGAATGTTCATATTGAACATTACATTTAACTTGGATCTGTTGACAATCCGTCACCGGTATATATATATGTAATTTTTTCTTGATACAAATCAATATTATATATATATATTATTTTATTTTTGAAGAGAAAAGATTTGACCCGGTCGGGATTCGAACCCAAGTTTCCACCTCTCTAGCGTGGCGCCTTTCCAACTAGGCCACCGGGGTCGCATCCGAACCAGGCAAATCCTTTCTCTTCAGTGATCCATAACCCCCGGGTACTCGCAAATCGCGATGTAATTCCGGGGATGAATGTTCATATTGAACATTACATTTAACTTGGATCTATTGACAATCCGTCACCGGTATATATATATATGTAATTTTTTCTTGATATAAATCAATATTATTAAATATATTATTTTATTTTTGAAGAGAAAAGATTTGACCCGGTCGGGATTCGAACCCAAGTTTCCACCTCTCTAGCGTGGCGCCATATCCAACTAGGCCACCGGGGTCGCATCCGAACCAGGCAAATCCTTTCTCTTCAGTGATCCATAACCCCCGGGTACTCGCAAATCGCGATGTAATTCCGGGGATGAATGTTCATATTGAAAATTACATTTGACTTGGATCTATTGACAATCCGTCACCGGTATATATATATATGTAATTTTTTCTTGATATAAATCAATATTATTAAATATATTATTTTATTTTTGAAGAGAAAAGATTTGACCCGGTCGGGATTCGAACCCAAGTTTCCACCTCTCTAGCGTGGCGCCTTATCCAACTAGGCCACCGAGGTCGCATCTGAACCAGGCAAATCCTTTCTCTTCAGTGATCCATAACCTCCGGGTACTCGCAAATCGCGATGTAATTCCGGGGATGAATGTTCATATTGAACATTACATTTAACTTGGATCTGTTGACAATCCGTCACCGGTATATATATATGTAATTTTTTCTTGATACAAATCAATATTATATATATATATTATTTTATTTTTGAAGAGAAAAGATTTGACCCGGTCGGGATTCGAACCCAAGTTTCCACCTCTCTAGCGTGGCGCCTTATCCAACTAGGCCACCGGGGTCGCATCCGAACCAGGCAAATCCTTTCTCTTCAGTGATCCATAACCCCCGGGTACTCGCAAATCGCGATGTAATTCCGGGGATGAATGTTCATATTGAACATTACATTTAACTTGGATCTATTGACAATCCGTCACCGGTATATATATATATATATGTAATTTTTTCTTGATATAAATCAATATTATTAAATATATAATTTTATTTTTGAAGAGAAAAGATTTGACCCGGTCGGGATTCGAACCCAAGTTTCCACCTCTCTAGCGTGGCGCCTTATCCAACTAGGCCACCGAGGTCGCATCCGAACCAGGCAAATCCTTTCTCTTCAGTGATCCATAACCTCCGGGTACTCGCAAATCGCGATGTAATTCCGGGGATGAATGTTCATATTGAACATTACATTTAACTTGGATCTGTTGACAATCCGTCACCGGTATATATATATGTAATTTTTTCTTGATATAAATCAATATTATATATATATATATATATATATATATATATATATATATATATATATATATATATATATATATATATATATATATATATATATATATATATATATATATATATATATATATATAGGAAAAGAATGATAATTTCCGAAGCGCGAAAAACTCGCCTCGGCCTCTAGAAAATGGACTGTATGGGAAAATATGAAAACGAGGTTTTGCACCTTTGGGGAGATTTTATTTAGAAGGTAGCATAAACAAATAGTACATAAGAAACTTCTTACCTTATTACTGCCACTGACGGTCTGTCCGGGGGCCCCCGGAATCCTTACGGTCTGGCAAATGCTTCTCCTAAGCTGCAATATTTGTCTAGGCTCTCCTCCTCTTATGTCACCACTCATTAGGGGGAGAACTAAATCTTTACTGAACGGCACAGGAAATAAGATCACTTTTAAAAGAGTAATAGGGTCCTGGAAGGCAATTTCACCTTGGTCATAAAAGCGATGGAAGACCATGAGGTCTTGGGCAATGTTAATAGGTGCGTACTTGTGCACAGAATCTAGAAGAAAGAGGAAAATTCTAGTAGGGATTAACGCAGATAAGGGCTAGTTGCCCAGAGGATCCATAGAGTGCGTCAATATACGGTATATTAAAGTTTCTCTCCTTTCCCCCCTTCACAAAAGCGCCGATTGGCGCGAACAATATATATATATATATATATATATATATATATATATATATATATATATATATATATATATATATATATATATATAAAATAACATAAATAAAAAGAGAACAGAAAATAACTTGCTATACATAAACAATATAAAGTATACAATATGCTTATAAATAAAATAAAATAGTAAAATTAGAAAAATAAATAAATAAATAAAATAAAAAAGTAAATAAAAATAAAATTAATAAAAAATAAGTAGTAGTAATAAAGAACAAAACAAAATTAAATTAAAATTTAAAAATACAATCGTACTTTATTTACAATACACTCATCCTAGGGATCCCCCAACCAGACCTATCCCTCCACTTGTAGAGGGACAAGCCAGGCACAGAGAGGTCCCAGATCTTCTCTCTCAGCTGCGTCACTATTGTAAAAAAAAAATCAGAGGAGGTTGAGTGAGAGCCCTAGTACATTCACACCGGGCATGAGTAGAGAAGCTGACCATTACCAGAACTCCAATATAAGCAATTTTACAAACGATCTCGGGGCCACTGCCGTTTTAGTCTGCGAGGGGGGTCATCAGGATGGGTGGAGGCGGATAATGATTGAGCTAGTGGGTTAGGGTGAGAGGAAAGGTTGCGATGGAATTTTGAAAATTTAAGGGGTATAAGGTCGAGAACGTATGGTATATTCAGATCATTATGTAGGGTTTTGTTGGAAACATAGTAAGGAGCATTATAATAAACAAATTTTACAAAAGATTACGGGGCCACTGCCGTTTTAGTCTGCGAGGTGGGTTATAAGGATGTGTGGAACTGGATAAAGATTGAGCCAGAGGGTTAGGATGAATTGTGATGAATGGTGGATGGGTTGGTGTTCTGCGTTTCGAAAACATTATACATTTCGTCTTTTCAGATGAGAATTTTAAACCTGATTGTGTAGACCACATTTCTAAGTTTCTTAGGCAGTTTTGCAATATTCTTTGCATCCTCTCCCGGTCTCTAAACGACTAAAGCAATGCCAAATCATCAAAAAACAGAAACGTTCCTTAACCTTTTTTTTTTATTTTTAATTATTCTGCGAACATCCCCTGGTATGATAACGAGTGCAAAATAGCTATTAATAACCGAAGAAAATCTCTTAAATTGTTCCAAAAAGAACCTACTCAAAAAAATATAATATAATATTTAAAAAAACGACTATAAGAAGGTGTCTTTATATAAGAAATCTTTTAGTTAGTTGAAAGATAAAAATAGAGCAATTTAAGTTAAATGACACTTTTTTTTTTTTTTTTTTTTTTTTAATTATTCTGTGAGCTATTGATCGTTTTTTTTTTTATATTCTATTTTTTTGAGTAGGTTCTTTTTGGAACAATTTAAGAGATTTTCTTCGGTTATTAATAGCTATTTTTCACTCGTTATCATACCAGGGGATGTTCGCAGAATAATTAAAAATAAAAAAAAAAGGTTCTTGGAACCTTTTTTTAGAATCAATCTCAACAAACAGTCCACCACGGCTATTCTGAAAGAAAATACGAAGCATAACTGGGAAACAAGTATATTATCAACCAGGTTTATTAATTAATGGTGATTTCAAACAAGACCCAAACACTTTGGCCGAATATTTTGCAGATTATTATTCAAATATATATTCTCCCCAAGCCCACCAGATAGAAGAAAATGAAGGAAATTTGGATTTTAGCGATAATAACATTGATAATTCATACAACATTCCGTTTACTGTGGAAGAACTAAAAGCCAATTTAAATGAATTGAAACCGACTACACCAGGAATAGATGACATACATAATGGCATGCTTAAAAATTTTCCAAAACAGACACTGAATGCTCTCTTAACCCTGTATAACCGTATTTGGTGCACTGGAGAATTTCCAGAGATCTGGAGAAAAGCAGTTATAATTCCGATTTTAAAAAACAATAAAAATAAACTATTCTCATCAAACTATCGACCCATTTCACTTACAAGTTGTGCATGTAAACTGTTGGAAAAATTGGTTTTCAAGCGCCTTACATGGGTATTGGAGACGAACAATTTATTATCAAATGCACAGAGTGGATTCCGGCGAGATCGCTCAACAAATGACCATCTTGTAACTATGGAATACGAGATGCTGAGCAGCTTTGCAGAGAAGAAAGAATGCATCGGAATTTACTTCGACATTGAAAAAGCATACGACAACTTGAATCCAGCACTCGTCTTGGCTTGGGCTTGGGGAGAATATATATTTGAATAATAATCTGCAAAATATTCGGGCAAAGTGTTTGGGTCTTGTGTGAAATTACCATTAATTAATAAACCTGGTTGATAATATACTTGTTTCCCAGTTATTCTTCGTATGTTCTTCCAGAATAGCCGTGGTGGAGTGTTTGTTGAGATTGATTCTACAAAAAGGTTCCAAGAACCTTTTTTTTTTATTTTTTTATTATTTTGCGAGCTATTGATCGGTTTTTTTTATATTCTATTATATTTTTTTGGGTAGGGTTCTTTTTGGAACTATTTAAGAGATTTTCTTCGGTTATTAATAGCTATTTTGCACTCGTTATCATACCAGGGGATGTTCGCAGAATAATTAAAAATAAAAAAAAAAAGGTTCTTGCAACGTTTATGTTTGTTGATGATTTGGCATTGCTTTTATCGTTTAGAGGCCGGAAGAGGATGCAAAGAATATTGCAAAACTGCCTAAGAAACTTAGAAATGTGGTCTACACAATCAGGTTTAAAATTTAAAGAGATTAAATGTTCTTAAAGTTCTTGCTGGCTGCTCTTGGAGTGCTGACAGGGCAAGCATGATTAAAGTTTACACGTGCCTGATAAGATCCAAGCTGGACTATGGAAGTTTTATTTACTCCTTAGCGAACCTCACCCAGCTTTCAGCTATTGACTCGGTTCACCGTGCTGGTCTACGTCTCGCAACAGGTGCATTCAGAACTAGTCCCGTATGTAGCATTTGTGTTGAAGCTGGGCAAGCACCACTAGCTGTTCGTAGACACCAGCTTGCCTGCGGTTGTTTAGGTAGACTAAAATTCAATAACCAAAACCCAGATTGGAAATCCGTGTTCCAATCAAAGTTCAGAAAATTTCTGGAAAACCAACGACTGCCTGCCCCGTTGGGAATCAGAGCCGGAAGATATATAAAAGAAATCCAACACCTCGAACCTACAACCGATGATTTGAAATATCCACCATGGACTCTAAAAATTCAAATAATAGATTTAACACTCAAAAAATATTCGAAAATTAGCACCTCATATATAATATACTTAACGGAATTTAACAAAATAAAAGAAAAATACAACAACTTTAAACTCATATTTACAGATGGCTCAAAATCAAATAACTCAAACAGTGTCATTGTTTTGGACACTACGATTTTGAAATACAAACTTCTGCCAATCACAAGTAACTATACAGCGGAATGCTGGGCGGTTACTGCGGCGTTACATTACGCTATGCACCTGGAAAAAAAAAATGTTGCCATATTTACTAATTCCTTTTCTGCCATAATATCTTTTGTTAACATATATACGAAGGATCCAGTCATAAGAAAGGCACAGACATATGCCTCAATGTTAAAAGATTTACAAAAGACCTTGGTGCTTATCTGGATACCATCCCATGTGGGGATAAAAGGGAATGAAGCCGCAGACGAAGCAGCCAAGCAAGCAGCCATTTCCTCGCTAGAAATCAAAACAATCTATACCCCATCGGACGTTTGCAATTTTTTAAAGTATTTTGCCAGGTGTACTTGGATGGAATTATGGCATGAAACCCAGGCAGATAATAAATTAAAAGTGACATCAAACAGTGGTATACATCGTATCGGAGAAACTGAAGAGAAGAAGTAGTGATCACTAGATTGAGGATTGGCCATACTCGCCTCACACATGGCTACCTTATAATGAGAGAGGCCTCACTGAAATGTTTATACTGCCAGAGCCAACTAACGATTAGACATATTCTGGAGGAATGCCCGCTTTACGACACTTTTTTTGAACAGGAACGGCTGGAATGCTTGGAGATAACAAATACAATATCGACAAAATTATCAAATTTTTGAAACAACATAACTTTTTCGAAAAAATATAATTAAAAAAAAAAAAAAAAAAAAAAAAAAAAACTAAGGAACCAGGACACTAAAGACCATGGAAGTTGAGTGTCCAAAAACAATAAACCTACCTACCTCGAGGACGTGTGGTATATTGAGATCGTTAGTAGGGTTTTGTTGGAAACATAGTAAGAAGCATTTACTATAGTTCGGAGGATTTTAGATTGGAAGGATTGATATTCGACTTTTTTGTATAGGAGAAGTTTATTTTTAATGGAAAGATGAGATGTTATATTTAGTAGTCTATACAATTGGCTTAAGTGTCTATTAAGTTATTGCCTTTTGAGTCAAGTGTGTGGGTTCCATGTAAGTCTTTTAAATAGGTAGATAAAACCAAGATATCGAACTTTATCAGCTTTAGGTAGTGGAATACCATTGACATACATAAGAAGACTGGATTTGCGGCGAAGAGTAAAGATAACGTTGGTGCAGTTAGATTCATTTACTTTGATCCGCCAGTCATTGCACCAGTCTTCAATCAGGGATAAGTGGGATTGGAGATTATAGGACGCTATTAAGGGATCTGGATAGGATGAAAGGAATACAGTGTCATCAGCGAATGTTGCTAGGAAAGTATCAGGATTAGTTGGGATATCTGCAGCATAGAGGATATAAAGTACTGGACCGAGAACGCTACCTGTGGAACACCAGCCGCTAATGAGTACCAGTTTGAGTATTCCATTCCGCAACGAGCTCGGAAGGAACGGTTAGAGAGGTAGGATTGAAGAACTAGGAATAGTGATTTAGGTAAACGGGTTTTGAGTTTAAAAAGCAAACAGTCATGCCATACCCGGTCGAAAGATTGTGCTCTGTCCAGAAATGCGCCGGAGCAATATTGTTTGCTTTTAAGTGCTGAGGATATGTGGTCAATGACTCTGAGGCTTTGTTGGACGGTGGAATGGCTTGTATGGAATCCAAACTGGTGAGAGGGAATATTTTGTGATTCAAGGATGGGTAGGATACGTTTTAGAAGGAGCTTTTCAAAAACTTTTGAAAGGATTGGGAGAATGCTGATTGGTCTGTATGATGAAGGATTGTTGGGGGGTTCGCCCGGTTTTAAGAAAAGGAAATAATGGATTGTTTCCATAGCAAAGGGAAAAAGGTTGTCCAGAGGTGTCCCAGAATAAAGAATATTTTCTAGTTTATTACATGTTCATACTGAGCTGATGATCGAGCTCTAATACAGTTTTTATGCAATATCCAAAAAAAATTATCAGTACATCCTACAGTGCATCTACACGGTTTGATTAAAGGTTTTAGTTACATAATGGTGAGAAATAAATCCCAGAATCTTTGGAATATTAATTTTTTTTTTTAATATTCACAACTACATAGTACATATACATCCAGTAAATGCGTAAAAAATTGAATATTACATAACAAAAGCTTGTAAAGCAACTACCCACTGGTGCACTTCAATAAATGTTCTGTATTAGAAGGTCTCGAGACCATTTTCTTTTCAGACATCTCTGAGGGTCAACAGGAATAGAATGTGAGGCAAGATAAGGGACTTTGAGTTTTTATGGAGTTAACTACGAAAAGATAGGTATTTGGATTGGACAAATCAGCAACACATGGAACATTAAGATCTTTATGGATAAGTTTGTTTGTAACAAAGTAAGGAGCATTGAGGATTTTTCGAATCATTTTGGTTTGTAAGGATTGTTGTTACCATCCTTATAAGAGAAGGATTGGAAGGTTCAGTAGAGCCCCAGAGCTCAACTCCGGATGTCCAAATCGGTCTGGCAACTGTCATGTAAATGAGTCTCGTGTAGTAAATAGGCAGCTTTTAACGTTTGTCTAGTAAATGTTGAAGACGTCCTAAATCACGAACAGTTTCCTGTCTTCTTAGTCTTATATTTGGATTCCAAGTAAAATGGTCTAGTGGAAGGCTTAGATGGCGGATCTGTTCAACAGGTATCAGTGGAATATAATTGAAGGATACTGTAGGACAGGAAGTCTTAGGTTCGTGACGAAGGGTAAATGGTATTTGATTATTCTGCGAACATCCCCTGGTATGATAACGAATGAAGAAAATCTCTTAAATTGTTCCAAAAAGAACCTACTCAAAAAAATAGAATATAAAAAAAAAAACGATCAATAGCTCACAGAATAATTAAAAAAAAAAAAAAAAAAAAAAAAAAAAAAAGGTGTCATTTAACTTAAATTGCTCTATTTTTATCTTTCAACTAACTAAAAGATTTCTTTTATAAAGACACCTTCTTATAGTCATTAAGTTCACCTTTGAGAGAAAATTCTCCATCTTATAAAAAAGAAAAATACACAACATGATTGAATCGGTTTACTGTAACTATCCAAACTATTTTGACTGTCTTAATTGCTCTAAAACCGGGCATTAATTAATTTTTTTATTTTTATTTTTATTTTATTATTATCGACAAATATTTCTAAAACCGCCTTGAAAATCATATCTATGAAATAATTGCTTATATACGTATGCCAGCTTATTATTTTAAACGCAGAAGAAATCCTTTGTAAAACACCTCTGTTTAACGTTAAGCGGATTACTGACATTATAGAACATTTAAACAATAAAATAGACAAAGTCAAAAAAACTTTGTTCAAAACGTTTTCCCGTTTCAAAGAAAAATCTAAACTAAACCCCCTAAACAAACTTATACTATTCAAATCAGTAATACGAGCTCAAATTACGAGTACATATACTTCACCAGTGTGAAGCTCAACTTGTGCAACCAACTACAATAATTCAGAATGTATTCAAAATATATGTATGAGGGTCATCAATGATTACTAAGATGTCAATTATGCTACACGACCTAAATCTTCCCCCTACTAATCATTACTTCTTCCATTCGTGTCTCTTATGTATTTCTGGCGATTCTCTCTTGATCCATCCTGAGGAGGTGTCCGAACCATCTTATTGTTTGTGCTCCTCCAGGAAGGTCTCCTCCGATTTTAGGTCGAGACTGGCCCTTATGGTGTCATTCCTGATCCTGTCTCGTCGGGTTTTCCTTTTTACTTTTCGCAGGTACCTCATTTCCATAGCCTGGATATGGCTCCTGTGCTTTGAGATGAGGGTCCATAATTCCGATGAGTATACAGGAATGTTGACTTGTAGACTGCCATTTTAGTCTCCTTGGTCACCTCTCTTCTCCCCAGGAGAGCCCTTCGGACCATATTGAACATTCCCACAGCCGCTCCTATCCTCTGAACTATTTCCTCCTCAATATAGCCGCTTTTGTTGAGATGGGCACCAAGATATTTAAAACTTTTTACCTGCTCCAATCTCTCTCCACTAACAATCAGTACTCTCATTATTCTTCCGGGTTGCTTTCCTATTCTCATACACTTAGTTTTCCTGGGATTGATTATCATATTAATCATTGTTAGTTTCTCTCGGAGTACATTTATGTTGTGTTGGAGGTCTCGGTCATTAGTAGCTAGCAAGACGAGGTCATCAGCAGGCTAACAAGGAAAATCGGATGGGTTGCAGGTTTCTGTGTCCTAACTGGAACTGCCTCATTTGAAATTTGGCGCTCCCTAGTGCCAAATCTAGGGTTATTATAAAAAGGAGCGGACTTAAGCTACAACCTTGGCGGATACCTATTGACGTCTCAAATTCTTTTGATATGTGGTTTCTGGTTCTAACCACATTCCTTCTCTTTTTATAGATTCTATACCTCTCTCGGATAGTGCCCGCTCTATATCTTCCTTCCTCACACTGTCGAAACCCATTAGGAGGCCCACGAAGCAGATGGAGAGTTATATATTATATATATATATATATATATATATATATATATATATATATATATATATTAGCTTTTATATTTTGTTATGTGGGTTATATTCATGTTCCTTCTGTTCAAAGAATAACGTTAAAATGTAAAACCTGTTTATTTTTTATCAATGCTATATGAATCATGTAGAGGATATAAGGTCGGAACATGTATACATAGAAGAGTTTGAATTGTAAATGTATAAATAAAACATTATTATACAGCATATGTATTAGGAATTCCTGGTTAAAGCCTAGGTGAAGAATTAATTCCATAAATTTTATTCTAGCATGAAGTGGAAAAATTCCCAACATAACAGCTTCTTCTTTGCGAAACTTATGTTGGCAATCTTGATGTAAACTTATCCCTATTAAAATAAACCAATTCTAATTTTTATATGTAATGAGGAAAAAACACTTATTAATTGTACCATTTATTGAAGTTAGCAAAGCGTCGGATACCAAATTATACTTCCCGCAAATAGAAACTAAAGTTTATAATGATATGTCACTACAAACTAGCTCACTTATATCACAATAATTTGTTTGAATAGCCTCTATAATGAGAATATCCTTGTTAATACTCTTTGAGAAGAAAGTAGACTGATAACTATTTAAATAAACATAGAGACCATGAACGTACTAATCCTAACTTTGTAAACAATCCTTGTTTTAATGAACAGTTGTCAATGAAATTTATTGTTATATTAAATAGTAGTGTGAGCTTCAAGAAAATGGCAATTTTTACCGTAGCTTTGTTTGTAAAATTACACATGTTCAAAAGTTCCAGCCCCCCCCCCCCCCCTTTTTTGTTCTACTAACTACGATTGTTTTATTTTTTTTTATTTTTTTTTTTAGGTTTATGCTTCATGTAGGTTATGCTGGAATTTGAAGATTCTAGCAGCTTTTGAAACACATACTCGTTCGTTGTATGGGAACATTTCCTTGAAAATTGTAGACGATAGTACTGATAGTCTTCGTTTCTACTTTCTTGTGCCCTCCTCCGAAAGTAATTCAAACAGCTTCCTCTTTAAGAAACATGGCTTCATGTTTTGGTATATAAACTTATCCCTATTAAAATTAACCAATTTTAATTTTTGTTTATAATAAGGAAAACACTTATTAATTGCACCACATATTAAAATAAGTAAAGCATCAGACTCACAAGAATACTTCCCACAAACAAATATCTGTAGTGATCCGTCAATAAAAATACCTGACATATATCGGAATATACACTCGTCGTATGTAGAAGGAGTACCTTCAGATGAATTAGACCCTCCAGGAATGGCGTAGAAGACAGATCGTATGCTAAAAGACAAAACAAGACCTGTATTCCTTTATGATTGTTCATTTGCTTGATTTAAGTCGGAGGTTTGAAAAAAACATCGGAATTATGTATTGTAATATTCTTCATAATGAGAATATCCACGTCCACGTCCACACTCTTCGAGAAGAAAGCAGACTGATATCTATTTAAAGTGATACAGACTATTTCTATCTTTGTAAGCAATCCTTGATTTTATGTACAGTTGTCAATGAAATTTATAGGAATATTAAGTAGTAGTATAAGCTATATGAAAATGGCAACTCTTTACTGGAGCTCAGCAGAACTTTTTTTGTAAGATTACAAGCTCTGGTTACTTTTTCTCTTTTATTTCATTATATTTTTTGATATATCGTATTTCATACATTGGGCCTGTCTATTTGTTTTCCACTTTTTTTTGATAATTGAACTACAAATCTATCACGTTTCATGGTTTTATCTATAAAAAAAAAAAAAAAATCAAAATGAACCAAACTGTAGCTCAATAAAAATAGATCTTTTTCAGGTAGAGTAGCATTGTCCAACTTCAGAAGGTCCGAGAGTCACAAATAAAAATGAAATTGAAAATAAGAAACTGGAAATGTTTTCTCCAACTAATAATGAAAATAATAGCCCATCAAACACGACAAAAATAATAAAAATATTTTCAGTTTTTTTCCACGTTTGCACTACTGTGCGGTTGACGGTGAAAGCCATGTTCATTCATTTTTTTATTTTTTTAAAATAATTTTTCTCCATCGATTTTATATATGCGTTATATTTCTCAGTGTTATAGCGCAGAAGTTTTCTGCTAATTTAATACAACTAAAGGCCACTCACTACGATTGTTAGTAAATCCTCATTTCATAATTTTTGTTCTTTTATAATATATTTGGTAAAATTTAATATTGTATACATTTCAGAATGAAAAATCTTAAAACTATTTGTTATATAGTTATTAAGAACACTATGTCCATTTTTTACCAATATTACATTATTGCGTATTCGTATTCACATTTTTTCACTTTATAGAGAGGTATAGAATTCTATTTCCTAGATCAATTAATTGTAAGGTAAGTTACATAAAAATGTTTTTCATTAATTTATTTTTTATTTGTGGGGGGGGGGGGGGGGGGAGTATAACATTCTAATGTACTCCAATTAGGGCAGGAAGGATGGGTTACCAACCTATTCTAGCCTGAGTGATTCATTTAGTAGGGGAGAGTAGCCTATATTGTACCACTTTTTACATTAATATTTTTAGCTTTAACAAGTTACGTTATGCTTCATAAAATTAGTTCTTACTAAATAGTACATTTTATTCTTCTATTAGTAAACATAGTTTAATTGGAATAATATCTACATTTATTTGTTGATATAAGAGGTTTTGTAAAATTTTGCAACTGGTACGATTTAGGAATCTAGTTTCCTAAATTGTACCACCGGTTTCCTTAATCGTACTTATTGAAAAAAGGTAAGGTGGTTTGTGTTTTAAGTCTATAAAAATATAAGTGAACATTTAAATGATATTTATTTTAAATAAAACATTATGTAAACTATCATTCATGGGCACATTAATAAATAAAATTTTTTAACCAAGTACATGAACCAATAATATGATTGTTGGTACATTATAAACCATTTTTCGTTTTTTATAGTAAATTAGGAGCAATATAGGCTTTTGTAGTGTTCATTTGCAATTCACACACCTCTCTCTCCACTTGAAATGGACCCCACTTGTCTTTTGTCTTTTGGGGCTAAGACTTTGTGATGTCTGGATTGTACGGTGCTTATTCCCGAGTCATCCACATTAAAAATACGAGTGGCATCAAAGTGGTTTTCATCGACAGTTTTTTCTAATATGTCAAAAAACCCAAAAACATTATTTTTGTTAAACCCCATCGCTCTTGACATGGAAGTTGCATGAGGTTCCCTCAAAACCAAATTTTCATGGCGCGCTTCGAATGAGTAAAACCATTTTTTACCTGCCATTCCTGATTCTTTACAAAAGTTGTGTGAGATATTATTTTTTTCGGCAATCTGAAATGCCAATCTCCTTACATCATTTATGGTCACACCAAACATAAGATTTTCTAATTTTAAAGTATGCTGAACAAGTTCTAGTTCAACTTCTGGGGACAGTCAACTTGTTGGACGTCCAAAAAACTTTGTACCCTCATTTGCAGTCACGTTTTTCCCTTCAAGGTGTCGTTTAAGAGTTGGTTTTGGAATTGAATATTAACAGCATACTTCATTCAAACCCATACCACCGTTACGATAGGCATGTAAGGCTCTTTCCATGTCATCTTGCCCCCATGTTCCATACTTCCTTTTTGCCATCTAAAACACAACACGTATGTTACATTAATCATGGTAAAAGAAATCCAAAAAAAGAAATTGAGTAAGGAACTTGGGGGAGGTCAATGCCATAAATCGTACCGGTACGACTAAGGAAACTACAATATGGTACAATATAGGTGACTCGCACTTTTAGTAAATAAAGGCTCATTTCTAACCTAAAAATAATGTAAGTGTGTGATCTTTTGGGTTTTCAAATACGTAATTAGTTATTTTAACATAATGTAACAATGAAATGCATGTTTACATACCGTAAATGAAGATATGTCCTTAGCTACGGGCACTGAAAACTACAGTAGACATGCACGAATCATAAAACTATCGTTAAAAACTGAATGCAGTTTAGCAGTGAACTAATTTTTGCACACCACGATATCCACTGTATAGCTCCTCCAGTAGTCGCCGGGAGCGCTATATACACCTGCTTCTTGTAAAAACAAACGTGGTACGATTTAGACGGTGGTACAATATAGGCTACTCTCCCCTATATACTAATACAACAAACAGTTCAGGAAACGAAATCTTTTAAAAATAAAACCGATTCGAACTGCTCTCCAGTAAAGTTATGGAAATGTGACATAGTGTTCTGCACCTCCAAGGTATATATAGAGTATACAACGTCTTTGTAATTTTATCCGATTGATAAAACACAGCTGTAGATTTTCGCTCACTAAGTATTCTTTGATATGATGTATTTCTAAGAAAGGAACATTTTATTCGATGCCGGAAAATAAGATTAACCCACCCTCAAACGTATTAACCGTTTTCTTTTCCCATGCCTCTACACTAAAATAACATTGGAATGGTTTGCTGAAGTTATCGTTTAATTATTTATTTTCAATTGTGAAGCTGTGGACTCAAATATAACTATAATTGTATCGTATTTATTTTTCATAATTTGAATTTATGAAAGGGATAACCACTAGGGGGATTGAAACTTTTTATTTCATTGCCGAATAAAATGCTCCATTATTATAAACAATGATACAATTATTTTAAAAAATCCCAGCTCTTTGAATATTAAGAAAATTTAGAAAATATAAACTTGTGCAATTTTAAATGGAAAAATATTAATTTGATTTTGAACAATTTGTAGCGTGAATTTAATGGGGCTTTTATTGCCATATCATTTTACAGATCTAATATTGATGATTCCGTTCACAAATGAGAGCGGAAATAAATTTGCCTCAAAAGTGCTGCCATCTCTTGAAAAAAACTCACTAAAATTTGGGACATTTAGCCTTAAAAGTGCCGACCCCCTTTTGCCCTTTCTCGTTAAGCTTGTTTATATAATATATATTTGTGCATTTATTTATTTATTTTTTTAAATAACCAAAACTTTTGGTTGATATTGAAATTTCCAGAAACTTTCTTGACTCAGTTGTACGATATATTTAAAATCCATCTAAAAGGTATAATATGGCAGTTAAGTTGAATTATTATTCGAACTTTGCCCTAAAGTTATTTTACGAATTTAAAGGATGTCATTAAGAAATGTCAAGTCACATAACCACTTTAAGTAATTCAAATGCTCGTATAATATTAACAATTACTTTTGGTATTGAAATATTAATACTGTTTATTCTATTATTCCAAAATTGAGATGAAATGTCAATATGTTTCGTTTGAACCGATAATGGGCCAAATAAACTGTTATATTTAATATATATTACAGCCTGCCTCACTCAATTGTAAGGAGTAATATGGGTGACAATGAAATCATCCATAGATTATTTACAATGAAAATTTTAAAAAAAAAAAATCCATTTAACAAACAAGGTATAAAATAATAACAGTTGAAAGAAATAAAATACAATAAAGAAAAAACAAATATAATTGTACTATGTATGCAATACATACAAGCATCTTAGGGATTCCTGAACCAATCCTGTCCCCCACTTATGTGAGAGATACCGGCACAGTTCTCTCTCAAGTGGTAAAACCTAGTAGAACCTTGGCGAGAACGCTATTATTCTAACAATGGAATCTTGTATCGTTCTAAATCTGATACAGCCACAAATTATAGATTTTTATCATTACGTCGCGGGAAGAAATGTGATAAAGGAAGCTTATAGATAATATGATTGGCTTTAAAATGATGTGTCTCATGACGCATACCGTTAAAACGATGGCTTCATAGAGAGCGTTAAAAGAATATTGGATACCGGTGCGCCGGTCCTAGCTGGGCCGTGCTGAGGTGCACTACTGCATTTACTGCTATTCATGATCATGATTAGCCATTCAGTTCAAATGAAGCAACAATGTAATAACGTTTATTTTTAGGTTATTACTTCCAAAGTGCATTTTTTTTTTTTTTTTTTTTTAATTTAAAAATTTATAGTTTACTTGTAACACTGATATAGTACCGTAAAATGGGGTCACATTACTAAATTGAATAACACAAAATATAAACATGATTCTGTATAATCAATTTAGGCATGTAGATAAAATAATGATAATAAATTCAATCATCATCACCATCTTCTTCGATAGCCGAAAGTCGCATCATACATGGATGTCTATATTTCAGATGGTTTTGTTATTGCCCATATTTAACAAAACATTTTGTTTGTAAGAAATGTGTTTATTTCCTTCAGGAGAAGTGAAATAGCGTTTAGATCTGAACTACATGCATGCCACTTTCAATATCGGATCGAATCCTTTTCTAGTTTGTGAAAAAAAATTTCTTCTGTACGTGAGACAGTCGAAAAGGCAACAGCCTCCGATAAAAGATCACCTATATTGCCAGCTTTTGGTAGAGATCCATAAAAATAAATTAATTTAGTTCAAGCTTTAAAATCAATCCAAACCCAAATTTCAAAAACGCTTCTGTGATACGCGTAATTCCTTCTCTTTTACCACAGCAACAATTATTTTACTTGGAACAGTTCTCATTTTATTTTATTAATATTAATTTCTATTTTTTTTTCATGTTTTGTTAATAGTATTTTCAAAAGAATTCGAAAATATCAGATGCAAACAAGAGGTTGAAAAGCCAGATTTGGAGTTCTGTTGTTACTATTGTTTTGATAGAGGCAAGAAATCTTTCTCCCTTGGATTTGGATAGTTCCTGCGATCCCTATGCAAGATTCAGGTTTGAGATTTTCCATTATTAATTATTATTATTTATTGTTCCTAGTGGCATTAATATTTAAAGTTCAATATAATATTATCAAATTAGTTTTAGCATTAATAAGCTCTACTAATAATTTCCTTAGCCCCAGTCTCTACAGGAAATTCTTTTTAATTTCATTGAAAAATAAAATACTGAAATAAAAGAACATATGTTAATTTATTTACATGTTCATAATTCTTGATTCTTTCAGACTTGGAAATGAAAAATACAAAAGTAAAATAGCATACAAAACATTAAATCCTAGTTGGCTAGAACAGTTCGACCTTCATCTGTACGATGACCAAGCCCAAGAAATAGAAATCACAGTATGGAATAAGGGAAAAGTGAAGGATGAGTTTATTGGAAGGTAAAAAATTATACTCAATAATCCTCTAAAACATTTGAAAAGTAAATGGTTTCAAGACTATTTTAGATATTAAATCTGTCTTTGATTTCAATGGGTAGCTGCTCATAGCAGTGTATATTTTAAGGAATTTTGACTGGGCGACATACGGGACGGCAAAAGTACCGGGGGTTGGGTGGGGGGTCCCGGAAAAATTTTCAAAATTAAGTGTCAAATTACGCATTTTTAGGCCGTTTTAACTCATAATTTACATGGTCCGTGAGGTTTTGAATACCGGGAACTCCCTACTTCAATTAATGATCCTAGGCCCTTTGACAATTAATTTGGTCCACTCTATGACGTATGAACCCATTTTTAAATTGACACCAGAGGCCTATTTCATAAAGATAGAAGTACACCTCTACAACTACAATTCCAAAAAAAACTTGACATTTGAGCTCTCATTGGTCGTTACCAAGGTTTTTTTTTTAATTGTAGCTGTGTAGTTGAACTTTTTACCATTTTTTTTTATTATTTTGAAAAACTGTATTTAAATTGAAATTTTTGCTCCTGTAAAAATTTGCCGGCACCGGCTACGTTCACTGGGCGACAAAGTCATGGAACTGGGCGACACAAATGTCGCCCAGTTTATATGTTATTTTATGCTGTGGCTCATAGAGTGAATTAATGCCATTTAATTTCATGTAAATATAGCTCATTTAATTAATGGATTTTATATACAGTTATAAATTTCACTAAATAAATAAAAAAAACTAAAATATTGAAACAATAAATTTAATTAAAATGAAACCAAAAAAATAATGGTATTAATGAAAAACCTGTCATAGGGTAAATTTAGAGCATTATCAGAATGCTTTATCTTTGTACTATCAGAATTTATCATGGTAATTTGGTTACTGGTATATATTTCTGAATTCTACTCTTGGCCAAGATGGAGTACCTGTTAAAGCTCAATAAACATCAAATAACACAGCAGCCAAGTAGTTTGAGGGTGAAAAAAATAACTTTGACTGCCTTCTTGTTCAAAAGTTCTTTTAATATTTTCCTTGGTATTTTCTTATGTCTTTCCTGGAATAATGGTAAGCCTCAGCTGCTTCTCAGTGATTTGGCTAACCAAATAAATAGTTCAGAATAATTCAGTGTAGAGAACATAGAATTCTCTGTTAACAATTCTTCATATTTCTCCTTCCTTCCACTTATAAAAATTATTATAAGTGGAATGGTAAAACCATAAATATTAATTAATTGGGGGTTATACTTTTGAAAATTGCAATAAATATGTTGAAATATTCAGATGACCCAATTTGCTAATTGTGGAATCACAGAAAGTTCAGATATAGTCTTTGAAAAAACTAGATGGGGTGTGCATTTTAAGGAATATAGTTTATTTCTAGAAGTTAATTGAAAAATATTAATTTATTTTATGGTGTTTAGGGCAATATATTCTTACTCTATTGAAATCATACAACCAGTTATTACTTTTGCTAATTAGTTGCTGTTATTCTTTATTTATAATGTATTCTGATTATGTCATCAGAACTCTAAAAAATCGCATTAGTGTTAGACATTTATATATTAATATCAAATTAGTATTTGAAATGAAGAAATAATGTAAGTTGTACTTTATACCAAGAAAGCAAATGAGGTTTATTCTATGAGTTGAAAGACTTTTAAAGCCACATTGGTAAAACAGAAATTCATTCTGTCAATTCTACTTCAAAGAAATGTCAACATTCATAAACCATAATCAAATGGACATGCGTTATCGGCTCAAGAGTGCTTCAGTACTATGCCACTTCAGTCATAAAGTAAAAGTACTTTATGCATTCATGATTTTATCTTTATTGTAATAAGGAGTGCTAAATAAACTTTTCTTCTATCAATATGTACAGCTTGAGGAAATTTTCATACGATTTAAAATAAATAAATCTACCCAAAAACTGTTAATTAAGTACCTAAGAGAGAAAGACATTAGTAAAACAAACATAATCATTTGCTTAAATGTATTTTCAAGCTAGATTATGGCAGCACTATGATTTGGCCATCTTATTTATCTCCTCTATAGTATCAGCTTCTACCAGTTAGAATCATAGAATCAAAAGTAAGACATGGCACTTTCCACTTCACATTTAATGCTATAGAAAACGGGCTGCCCAGTAATGAAATGTACCTTGTTCTATCTATTATATGCTCACTACACTATCTATCTATATTGTTGGCCAAATTGCTAAGATGTAACTTGGGATGACCATTTTTCCAGGTCAGAGAGAGAAAGGCCAAAGTAAATATACAAAGAACTTCTTACATTGAACTAGAAGAACTGTGCAGTCAATGTTATTGACAGGATGGATGATTGCACATCTCGTTCCACAAACATCTAAGATATAAATTGTTATTGATAGCACATGATAGATCTGGAATGTAACTTATTAAGAGACGATGACATGCCATGGTTTGTGCTACAGATAAACATAAATGGATTAAATTCATTTGTGAATTAATATGCTTATGCTGAACATTTTTTTATCTAAACAAAATTTTAGTTATCTTAAAACAAAAAAAGAAACATATCTACATCTTTCATAAGGCCTAGTATACTTTTAAGTTTATCTTCATCTCCAGTGTTCTCATCATTATGTTTTTTTATAACGATTTTTTTATAAACTAACAAGAGGACGTTTTGAGTTGTAACTCCCAGATTTGAATGCCGATTCGTGTTTGGGTAGTAGGGACCTATAACAGTGCAAAACTAGAGTTATAGCCGCCAATGAGCATTAGGAGCCCAGAAAAAAAATGAAATATGAAAAACACGTTGTTTTTTTTTCACAGCTCTCAGTCAAGATAGAAAAATGATTCTTTCACTTTTAATTGCAGTTATTTATGATATTTGATAAAAAAACACTTCCGTTATGCTCAAGGCACTACCCGGCTTTCAAAAACTCTAAAAAAAATGACAAAATTCCCAGGAAATCCGCTGTAAATCAGTAGACATTTTTTTTTTTCTCATTATTCGATTTAACGCACCATAAAACCCTTATTTGTGAAATTTTATCAAAATCAAAAAATTTGATTTTTTACCCATTTCGAGAAGGTTAAAATTTGGATGTTGAGATTTCATCAACAATTTCTGATGGCCATAACAACTACTGTGTTCAATCGATTACAATAGTAGTAGCATCACTAGAATCAACATACATTCTGCTTTTTATCCATACGATAAAACGATCCATACTCCAGATTTTAGTGGACAAAAACTGATGTGAATGAAAAAATCCGAGGTCAGCTATAACTTGAGATATCTTAATAAAAGGAAATCCTGCGACCTCCAAATTTGAGCTAAACTATGCAGTTTTACGGCTTCTAGATGTCTCTAAAATTTGGTTTTAATCGGTGGCGAAATGTGTGAGATAGCGCAAATTATTTACATTTTTTTCAGAAATTGACAGCTCCTGCCTTCCAAAATCATACAAAATATTAAAGGTAAAAAAAAAGAATTATTTTTGTTTTCGACAAAATTTAGTTTCTAGAAGATTTTGAAAATAATATCAGTTTTTAGTTTAAAAATTTTCCTCACCTATATTATATAAATAAGGATGAAAATAAGCTTCTGACATTTGAAAGATCAATTTTGAGAAAGATTTTTGGTCCTGTTAAAGAGGGTGGAATTTGGAGAAGAAGAAGAAATGCCGAACTAGCTGGCCTTGATGGGTACAGACTTGGTAAAGTTTATCAAGATAGGAAGACTTCGATGGGCCGGGCACGTCGCACGCATAGATGTCTAGGCGATACCCAGGAGGATTCTGTCCGGAAGGTTGCATGGGTGAAGAAAGATAAATGTAAGATGGGAGGATTCGGTGACATTGGACGCATGAACTCTGCTGGAAGTCCAGAACTGGGGAGCTGCTGCAGCTGAACGGATTGACTAGCGAAAGCTTTTGGAGGAGGCCCAGTCTCGGTGACGGGATTTAGAGCCACCGATGTATGTATGTATATTATATAAATAAGACGTTTTAAAATGATCTATTTCTATTATTACTTTATTTTTTACACAATAAATTTCAAATAAGACCCATTTAAAAAAATATAGGTAAGGGGAGCTTTTTTTTAAACTAAAAACTGATTCCTATTCTCATAAAACAAGTAGAAACCAAATTTTGTCGAAATCAAAAATATTTTTTTTTTTTACCTTTAAAATTTTGTATGATTTCAGAAGGCAAGATGCTGTCAATTTCTGAAAAAAGTGTAAATAATTTGCGCTATCTCACACATTTCGCCACCGATTAAAAACAAATTTTAAGGTCGCCTAGAAGCCGTAAAACTGCATAGTTTAGTCCAAATCCGCTGGTCGCAGGATTTCCCCTTATTAGCCCAGTCAATAAAGGTTTTGTGTAGCAACTAATTAGGGGAAAGCTCAATTTTGGCAGGGTGTTAGTACATAAAGTATACACTAAAAAAAAACACAAAGTCCCGACCCCCACCCCTCTTGCTTTCCCCCCCCCCCACCCCTTCAAAAACATTACAAGAACAGAACTCTGGTTATATGCCGACAGCTCGAAACCTAACTATGCTATCGGAGTGTTATCTTTTTTATTTTACTCCTAACAAAATTACAAACAAATTATGCTATATACACATTTATGTAGATGGCTTAGTTTCGCCGTAATACTTAATCATATACAGAAAACTGGTCACTACAAAAAACAAAAAGCATCTCCAACAAATAGATTTTAATCATTACGTTTTGGGAAGAAATGTGTTTAAAAAAACTTTATAGATAATATGATTGGCTTTAAAATAAAGTGTCTCACAATGCATAACGTTTAACTGATGGCTTCATAGTGAGCATTGAAAGAGTATTTCAGTTGAAATGGAGCAACAATGTAATAACGTTTATTTTTAGTTTATTACATCCAAAGTGTACTTTTTTGCTATAACAGTTAATAGTTTTCTTGTATCACTGATATTGTACAGAATTTAGCACTGCAATGTATTATGGGTACTCAGAGTAATGTTTTGTAAATAATTAATAATAAGACGGCGTGATCAAAAAGGGCCGGCACTCCTTTGATGTCGGGAGTAGGATTGTTAAGCCATAAAACCATTCAAACGGGATCTGGGCCAGGTAAAACCTTCGGAAGGACCGCCGCTGTAAAATATCCTGTCAACAAAAGTTTCTTGAACGTTTCAAACAAAGAAATCAAAACTTTCAGACAAAGGAAGGTAAAAGAAAGATGGAGGGGATGAAGCTCTTTAAAAGCATGGTCCTGAAAACGAAGAGGATAGAGTTTGGTGGAAAAGTTTGATCGACGGAGAGTGGACGAAGACGTGAGAGACGGTTGGAAGTGAGATGGCTGAGGGGAAATGCTGGAGGTCCTCAGGGATTATCTCTTGGATGGCCAACCCAGAGAGATAGGAAGGAAACCCTGATTATGACTGGACTCAATACGCCGACTGAAGACCCATACTCCATTTTGATAAGTACCAAATATTTGTACTATATTTGTATTATCTCTAATAAGTTTATAAAAGGTAAATTGTGTGCTGACCTTATAACATAGTAATTGTATACTCATTCTATAGTTACATCCATATATATATATATATATATATATATATATATATATATATATATATATATATATATATATAATCGTTTTAATAAATAAAGCAACTTTAATATTCATCATAATTATTCTCTGTCCTAAATGCCACTAAAGTAATACTGAATTGGTTAGCACGTATTAGATTAGAATCCAATAAAGGTAATCAATAAAATATTAATAAATGGGGTTCTATTCAGATAGAAACACAGTATTTCTCAAAAACCCCAAGAGCAACATAGCAGCACCGAAGATTTAACTCCAAGAACCAAAAGATCTGACTGCTGGAAATAGTTTACCACCATTAGCTCTAAATGTGATAAAAAGTCTTTTTTTAAATATCTTTGGGTTGAGGGGGGACAGTCGTATGTTGTTAGCAGAACTCGGAAAACGTTACTTTTAGCACATATATTCATAAAAATGCAAAGCAAATTTGCAACAAATGTCATTGCATTCCTTTCTTTCCCATATCATAATTTTAGAGCAATGGGAGAGGGAAAAATAGAAGATTTTTTACTTGATGTAAGTCGCAGTTCTCTGGAATAACACGTTCTCAGTACTCATTTGGCTATAACTCCGAAACTATTTATCCGATTCAAATTTCTCTTTTGTCATATGAAAGCTGGTTAAATTTACTATAAGAGCTCAGATATTATATTTTGATTAAGTCCCGTAAAATCCGTACAAACCCGTACTGTTGTGAAAACCCTGGTTTTTTGGCACATTCATCACTATAACTCCGGAACTATTTCTTCGATTCGAAATCTATTTCTTCCATCTGAAAGCTGGTTAAATTTATTATATGATCTTTTATATGAAATTTTGATTAATAAGTGAAACACCCATGATAGCACGCTGAGTACGCCGGACTATTGCGAGATCCATTTTTTTTCGCTATTACTTCAAAACTATTTGTTTGATTCGAAATTCATTTTTTCCATCTAAAAGCTCGTTAAATTTAATATTAGACATAATATACTTAATTCTAATCAAATTTCGTGAAATACCCATGCCAAAACGCTAAATTTTTATGTTTTGGCAAAATGTGACGATTTTGACATGTTCAATGGGCTGCCGTAGGTTTTTCACGGAATTCAATCAAAATATATAAATGGTCTTATAGTAAATTTAACCAGCTTTTAGATGGAAGAAATAAATTTTGAATTGAAGAAATAGTTCCGTAATATAGTGATTAATGTGCCGAAATAAAAGGGTTTTTCACAACAGTAGGGGTTTCTCAACCCAGCACATTGTTACGTGGGTGTTTTACGGACTAGATCAAAATTTAATATTTAAGTTCTTATAGTACATTTAATCAGCTTTCATGTGAAAAAAGAGAAATTTGAATAGGACAAATATTTTCGGAGTTATAGCCGAATGAGTACCGACAAACGTGTTAATCCGGAGAACTGCAACTTCTTCTATTTTTCCCTCACCCATAGCTCGAAAATTATTATATGGGAAAAAGAGTATTGAAATGACATTTTTTGCTAATTTTCTTTGCTTTTTTATGTATGTATGTGTTAAAAATAACGTTTTCCGAGTCCCGAGATCAGATAACTAACAACATACGACTTTCACTCCCTCTCTCTCCTAAACCCAAAGATATTTTGAGGAAGACTTTTTATCACATTTTGAGCTAAGGATGGTGAAAATTATCCAGCAGTCAGATCTTTTGATTTTTAGAGTTGAATCTTCGATGCTAAATTCTGTACTGTATCAGTGATACAAATAAACTATAAAGTGTTATAGCAAAGAAATGTACTTTGGAAGTAATAACCTAAAAATAAACGTTATTACATTGTTGCTGCATTTCAACTGAATGACTATTCATGATCATGAACAGCAGTATATGCAGTAGTGCATAGTAGTTTTGCACTATTATAGGTCCCTACTACCCACACACAAATCAGCATTCAAATCTGTGATTTACAACTCAAAACATCCCCTTGTAAGATGAAAATACTTTCTTATCCCCGTTATATATTACTGCCTATGGATGATTCTCAAACTATGGGTCAATTTCAGTTAGCAAAATCGGTCATATGGAAATCTAAAAATCTGAAAAAAAAAATCTTGCTTGTTTCTCGTTTTAAGTTAACACTTCATGGCGTTTGGCATGGTAATTACAATATTTCTAGGGACAAAAATTAAACCATGTTTATATTGTTACTGGCTATGAAAAGTTGAAATTTTTTTAAGATTCTGGCCAATGAAATCCTCCTCTTGGTAGTTCCACAAATTTTGTGTCTAAGCCCCACCCATGTTATGATACCAAAGAACACTTTTATTTTGGAAAATCATGAATTGGGACAGTCACAGTAATAACAAATATATACTTTGTTTGCATAAAAACAACATTTTTACTGTATTAATACCAAACCATTCAATTTGGTTCTTTTTGTTAGCCCTTCACTCAAACAATTAAAAAAAAATGGTGAAGTTATGATTACTGGCTAGTGAGGAATCTCATTTGAACACAATATTGACCTATAGTTTGAGAATCACCCCTATACAACTCTAAATTATCAATAGAAGGTGATCACTGTATCTAATTCTACCCACGAGCTTTAGTATTTTTTTAAAAAGATTTTCAACTTAATTTACTCAAAAGTGTTTTGACAAATACTTCTAATATTTGTTTTTTTAAATAATAAGTTTGATATTACTCTAGGATTATTATTTAAAATATTAATCTATGAATGGTATTGAATATTTTGAATATTTCTTATTACATAAATATATATTATCAAGCCTTTGAAATCAAAGTGCTTAAGTATGTTTTGACCATTATCTGATCTTGCAATTTCAGTATAATATAAAATATGGAAAATAAAAAATTACTGTTGCCAGATAGCTCATAAGCTGAATTTATGATAATGCACAAGAATATGATAATGCACAAGAATATGATAATGCACAATATCATTTGGAAGTGTTTGATATTTGTAAATATGCTAAATTACTGACTTGGGTAGATGGGGTTCATAATAAAATAAATAAATTTTCATTATATACTGGTTATATAATTTGATTTAAGAAAATGTGGATTAATTTTGATATAGGATTTTTTAGTGGGGTTTATCAGGCAATCTATTCTGTACTCAGACCATTTTGTACCAGTCCTTGGAATCCCTCCATTTTCAATACTATTTGCCGAAAGTCTTCTCTATTATTTATTTCTTCTATTTTTATATTGTTTTTTTCAAAATCCCTTTTTACTTCATTGACCCAGGTTATATTATTTTATGTATATCTATATTTTTTTTATTAATATGTTTCACTTATATGCATTTCCTATATTTTATATTATTTGTGTATTGCATAGTTCTTTTCTGTTTTGTTTTTTTATTGTACATTATGTGTGAATGTAATCATAAAGTCATCTATATTACTTATTGCCCACATTTTTGGCAGATTATAATAATTACTCAATAAGAGTTTTTAAAAAAAAAAATGACTATTAAAGAATAATAATTAGTTATTCTATCAATAGTTTAGTGATCATAGATAGTCGTAAAGAATATATTTTCTACAAACCTAAATAGTCATATGATAATGAATTCAAAAGCTTGTTACATATGAGCAGATATAGCATGTTATATTATAGATTTGATCTAATGAACTTTGGTAAAAAATCGGCCTGAGGTAGGTCAACAGACTTAAAAGTACTTTAGAAGTGATTGAATATTTTTTATTACTTTATAATTTGAATTTATTCCATACATATTTTATTTTATATTTTATTTGACTTATAGTTTTAAAATAACACTGCCCTAATCATTAGTATTGTGAATCTCTCTTAAGGAGTCTCTACATGAGCAGGTAGAGGGTGTCAGCATTCTACATGGAATGATATTGCACTGAAATGATTTGATCTGGGTCACAGTATCTTCTTATACCAGCTACATATACATCAAATTTTAATGTAGATGATATAAAACAGGATTGGGCTGCCAGAAGAATAAAGCCTGTGTTTCAGCTTGAATTTCTATTTCACGCTGCACTTCAATTCATGCGCACCCTTTGTAACTCTTGCAAGATATAAATTTGGAAAATGATTGTGAACTAGGGGGCATGGGACAACTGGACAACCCCTATTGACTCTTTGTTCAATGCTAGTTAGTTGGTTTTCTGTCCATCCACAACTATTTTTATCTTTTACACTTTTGTGATAGAGTAAACCAGACAGTTATCGACACACTTACGGAAATATTCATACTATAATTATAGAAATAACAGTCCAGTAAACTTGAAATTTACAGTTATTGTCCCTTAATTACTATACTTAAAGCTAAACAAGAAAGTTGACACCAAACATTATTACTGGAATGTATTTTAAAAGATATTTACAATAACTAATGCAAAATCAGTTATTGACATCTCAAGGATATCTTATAAAATACGAGCAGAATCAAAAGCATTTTAACATAGCTGAGTTGTAGGACTTAAAACGAATTTTTCGACATTTTTTTTGGTAATGAATATTTTATTTTTTTATTTCTAAGTAAGGGTATCAATAACCATCTGAGGAGTCAATAACTGTTTGTTTTACCCTAGTACTTGTAATAGAAATTTTCAGTAGCAACCTTTTAATTTCTGGATATATGAGCCAGAGGACCCTTGGTGAGGGCTACTGAATGCACTAAGAGTTTATCACAGAGTTAATGAGTCTGTAGCCCCACAGCCTAGCTCTACAAAGTACTTATTACGTAGCTTGAGCACTTATTATTGAGTATATCTCCTCTTGAGTAGCTCCTGGCTAAAGTAGTGTGTTTGCCAGATTTATCAATTGCTCATTCTTGTGAATGCAAGGGAGGATAAAATTAATATAGGGAGAAGAATAACTCTCTATAACAGAATGAGATAGGTAAGTGCAGATAACCTCTTTTACCCCAGGTAGTTTTCTGGAAAAGCACATTGTCGCTGATAGAGCCCAATCCATTTAGAAAAATCAACAAGTCAAAATATTCTCTTGAAAATCTTCCTATAGAACTGTAGTGATCTTTTTAATAAAAAAAGCTTTTTTCAAGTGCTATATGTGTTCTCTGTAACTTGAATGATTCCAGTCCTCTATTTTTACATTGCAGAAAAATGGTAGCTGATATGGTACTTCTTACAGTAGATATTGGCAAGAAATTTCTCCTGGAGCAGTGTTATCAGTGTTCTTTTTGAGCATTATGTCACTGCATCACAAATGTTCTACCATTTTTTCTCCTCACCTGAAATATACTGTTTTGGGGTTTTCGATAGCACCAACTGCACTATCAAGCTACCTCCTCTGGTATATTAAAACTATAAGTTGACAAAATAGATAAGGAATATATTCAAATGTTTGTAAAATTAGCTTTTTTACTTTAGATGACAGGTTAATGAATTATATATTGAATCTATAATTTGAATAACTTATACAGCTTATATGTATAATAATATATATAAATATATATATGTTTATGTGTTTAGCATAATTTCCAAAATTATGTATTATTTCTTTTTTTAGATGTGTTATTGATCTATCTGAATTAGAAAGAGAAATAACACATAGAATAAAACAGGTGTTAGATGATTGTGCAGGATATATTTCCTTATTACTAACCATAAGTGGCACAACTGCTTCTGAAACAATATCTGACCTCACTACCTATGAAGAAAATCCAAGAGAACTCAAAAATTTGGAAGAGAGATATGTAAGTATATAGTTAGAACAAATACAAACTTATTTAATTTGTGGTGACTGTTCCTTAGATTTTATTATTATTATTATTGTAATACAACTTATGCCTTCTCATACAACCATATACCTACTTGTTTGTTTTCTTCCAAGAGGAATTTTCAAGAAGACACAATGCAAAATATAATGCCAGAACTAAGAAAAGTAATTGAGATTAAGATAATTTTAAGCTTTTTTTTCTCATCATTTTAATGCCAATCCACATTATTTTTGTATTAAACACAATATTTTAGGGAAAAGGAATCAGTAAATATTATTCAATACCATTCTAGATGAAGATGCAGGAAATCCAGACGAGATTATAACCCCCAAGTGCTAAGCATGAGTTGGACCATACCCACCTACATCTGAAGTTCTGAATGAGAATATTACCTAAAGGCACTGATATACACTTTTTCTAACTTTGTCCAAATTATTATACATCCGAAGCTGCAGATCAAGAAAGAATTAAAGAATGCCTATTACTTTTTTACTGCTTAAATTAAAAACTCTTTAAGTACAATAAACACTCCAATACACCCACCATATCTGAGAGATGCGTGAGTTAAGTTTTATGAGACAGAATAGTGATGCATGCAAAGACTTCATTCCTACCTTTTCTATTCCTTCAGCACAGGTCCCTACCTTTTCCATCTAATATTTGTCTGCAACATTGATGATAGAGATGGCGATGAAGATCGAGAAAACTAAAGTGTCCTTTTTAATGTTCAAATCCTGAGGTCGAAATGTTTCAACTCATTCATATCAATATTCAAACTCATTTTTTTTAGTGTTTGCCTCATTTAATTTTCCTTTACTTTAATGTACCTTTAAACAAAAACTAATTTATTGCCTGTATTACTAGATTTACCATGTTTTGTTTAGTTGTACTTGCATTACCAGTCTTATTTAATTTTACTAGTCCTTTTTATTTTCACTCATCTTGTTCTTGTTTCGTATTTCACTAGTCTTAGTTTTAATTTTTGATTGAAACAATGTGTCTTTACAACTGCAACAACTGAAACTATTGTCTGTGTAACTGGAATTACTCAGTAACAATTTTACAAAAAATAGTTTATTCCTATATAAATGAGTAACTCTCATTCCAAAGGAAATGTTCCATTCTCAAGTCAAATTAAATTCCACAGTACTAAGGAGAGTTTATTTTTAAGTATTTTGTGGATTTATTAATTTTTTTATATGTAACCCATTATTTTTCTACCTTTTTCAATAAACATAATTGTTAATTTGAGCTATTAAGAAATATCAAAAAATCTTAAACTAAAATGATTAATAGTAGAATGTATTTTGCATCTCTCAGATACATCATGTTTGTTTATGTATATTCAGAAGACACGTGTGTTGAAGTGTTAATGAACATTATTTTAAACATTCAAGGTTCATAGTATAATGAATATGGTTCATATAACATATTTGTCAGCATTCACTTATCATTTGAACTATAAACATTATAATATCACTTATGCTTTAATCTCAATATAATGACATTTTTTTATTAATTGTCAATATGTTTTCAAAGAAAGTTATTAAAAAGAAATTATTTATCTCATCAGCCTTAAAGTTAATGATGCTCAATATTTTGTTTGAAATAAGATCTTTTAAGCATCTTCATGGTTAAGAAGTCAATGATGTAACTCAACAACAGACTTGAGTTTGAATTAATAATTTTTATGATATGTATTTACTATTTTTTCTAGTCGCTTATGAGAACCTTCCATAATCTCCGAGATGTAGGGCATCTGACAGCCCGTGTTTATAAAGCTAAAGGACTGGCATCAGCTGACCTAGGAGGAAAATCTGATCCATTCTGTGTTTTAGAACTTGTAAATTCAAGGCTGCAAACACAAACAGAATATAAAACCCTTTGTCCATCATGGCAGAAAATATTTACATTGTAAGTATTAAAATTCAATCCTCTAAAGCTCATATAGGTAATAAATTAGAAGTAATGGTATTAAATTGGTGAATGAATATTGAACTTGTATTTGAAGATAACAGACATGTTGTAATAAAAAAAAATTGGTATTTATTTACATTATTCTTTATTTGCAACAGTGTTTTGGCCCAAACATTGTAGGCCATCATCCAGATATATAAAGCAGATATACAAGATAAACAAGAAAATAAATAGATGATGTAAGACAATTATGAAAAAAGAAAAAAAATCGATATCCAAAAACTACATATTAATGAAATCATAAAATTGAAATATATGACAATAAGTATGTTTATAAGAGAGGAAAAAATACAAGTTCACTGTAATGGTAATAAACTGAAATTGTGAAATATTAATCTCTTACATAGAAAGAATTATTGTTATTTTCATTTATTGAGGTGAATGTACCGGTAGAGGAAACTGTTCCTGCGGTTTGCAATTTCAATAATTAGGTTGTTATTATAAGGCAGCCTGGTTTTGAATTGGATTTAAACTTACTCCTTAATAGAAGGAAGTTTAGAAGCTGTATATAGTGGCAGTTCGTGGAAATTAAACTTTTATAGGATACTGTGATAACCACCTGGTAATAATCCAAATTATTAATATTCTTTGGACTTCTTCTGACATGGTGTTTATTCTAGTCAAATATTAAAATTTATTAAGGAGGTATATATAACTTTTAATGTTTTAGGAGATCATTCAGGATTGTAAAAAACATATTGAAGTATTTAACAATGAACTGAATTTCATAGATTTATGTGTCCGTCCACTATTGGTGCAAATTTAATGTTCAAAAAAAAAGAAAAGATTAATATTTGGTGCATGAACTTGGTACATTGCAAACATCGTATGTACTTAGGGAACCCTTGGCTCAGAAGAAACATTTTCTTAAGTGCGTCCACTACCAGTACATTTACCTTGTAAAAGTTAAATTACTTTTTTTAATTATTCATTCATTTTTCTAACAGTAATGTGAAAGATGTAACATCAGTATTAGAAGTTACTGTATATGATGAGGACAGAGACCATAAAGTAGAATTTTTAGGGAAAGTTGCTATCCCATTGTTAAAAATACGAAATAATGAAAAACGCTGGTATGCTCTCAAAGACAAGAAGTTGTATAGTAGAGCTAAAGGAAATTTTCCTCAAATTCTTTTGGAACTTTCAGTAATCTGGAACCCTGTAAGTACCTTTTTTAAAAAACAACAGTGAACTATGTTTGAACATAATGTAATAAGTGGAAATAAGGAATGAAAATTAATATTCATTTCAGATAAGAGCCTGTATCAGAACATTAAATCCTAAAGAAGAAAAGTACATGCAACAAGAAATAAAATTTAAGCGTCAAGTATTTGTCAGAAATGTCATGAGGCTAAAAGTGATGATTATGTTATTTATAGATCTTTCTAAATTTATTCAGTAAGTAATTTCTATTTTTTCACTCTCATCTGTAATTATAGATTATTTTCAATATTATATTTTTGTCAAAATTTTATGATGAAATTGCAACTTGAATATAATATCTAGACAGTTTTAGTTTATTTTAAATTTTATAAGTTTTGTATTCCTTTTCTTGTCAAGAAAAATTCATGAAATAGTAGATAATTCAATTCAATCAAATGTTATGTTATGGGGATGTTAGAAATCATTTGATTTACTTTTATTAATAAATTATACTTGCATTGTGTACTGATAGTTATAATATTTGTTCACAGGAGTTGTTTTGAATGGGATTCCACTATTCAAAGTACTGTGGCTTTTGTTGTATTTGTACTATTATGTTACTATTTTCAACCATATATGATTCCTGTGGCATTATTACTTATTTTTCTAAAGTGTTACATAGTAAGTGCTAATATTTCATATTAAAATATATCATTTCATTATATATATATATATATATATATATATATATATATATATATATATATATATATATATATATATATATATATATATATATATATATATATATAACTATTCTACAATATTCAAGTTATAGGTCCTCCTTTATATTTAACAATATTTTGTTTAAAAAATATATGCTTAATTACATTTTTATTTATCTATTTTATATTTTTTTTTTTTCCCCTCTATTTACGTTTCGACCCCTTTTTTAATGGGATCCTCCTCAGAACTGGAAAAATAATACAATTCATAAATATCTTTCTTGTCATTGGCACTCATCCAGTTAGTAATAATATGAAATTTGACAGATACATACTAAAAATTAGTACCCCAAAACTCCAGGCCAGTAAGCCCACCGACTCCAGCAGCAAGTGCTTGCCAGCTCAGACACCAGGGTACTGAGCTGCTCAGCGGATTACCCAGCCAAAGAGTCCGAGGTCCAATTACATAATTTTTTTTTTTATAACTAAAATATAACATCTATAACTAACGAAAAAACCATATATAAACATACACACACATACTCGACCATACACACAAATATATAGGGGATTTTTCCCTTTGGTTAAAAACCAATAAAACAATTATGCTAAAACAATACACAATCAAATATTTAAAACAATTTAAAACTTAACTATCTATTTACAACTTTTAATATAACCTAAAAAACCATTTTTACAATTTTATAACCATCATTTTACAAACAATAAAATAGCCAGTCCAATAACCTAAAAACAGCTACAGTATTTTGACTCTTTTATATATTAAACAATTATTTTCAACTAAAAGTTTGATTATTCAAATAACAAATAAAATTTTACAATTTTGGCAATAAATAAATAAATAAAAATTTTGAATTTTGACAATTAAATAAGTTAACAATTAAATAATTGTAGACCAACATAAATATAAAGCCCTATATCCTATTTGTTAGCTTATAGCCCTTAGAATATTGTGGTAAGCTTGATTTAATTTTGAACAATTATTTCTTGTGTTGATGGTATTATTATCTTTTTTTATATGCATCATTTCGAGGATGAGCCTTTTTTGTTGATTTTTTTACACATCTAGTATCCTTACCCTCTCAAAATCAAAAACGTGATTGTTTTTGATTGCGTGTATCGCTGGAGCTGTGTCCTCTTTGCCACTTTCTATACTATATTTGTGGCTATACATTCGTCTGTGGAGGTATTGGGAGGTCTGACCCACGTATTTTCCCTCACAATTCTTACAATTTATTTCATAGACTACGTTTGACTGTGAGAGGTTGAGGATACTAGATGTGGAAAAAAATCAACAAAAAAGGCTCATCCTCGAAATGGTGCATATAAATATAAAGGAGGACCTATAACATGAATATTGTAGAATAGTTATTTATATAATTTCTAAGGGTCGACAAATATAATTATGATATATATATATATATATATATATATATATATATATATATATATATATATATATATATATATATATATATATATATATGTATATGTATATATACACACACACACATACAGATCTGTGTATACAACGAAGTATCTCATTTTTTTTTTTTTTTAATAACAGTTATCACTTTATCCTTGAGAAAAAATTATAATTTAAAATTTTATTTAGTCCATGAAAATTAAATTTTGGGCAATAATAAAATTAGTTTGTGCTAAGGGACATCTTTTCATGCAACTGAAGATTTCTTTTAATAATGAAGATATTTACTTCTAATTATCAGGTCTTATTTTGAAAAATTACAATATTCCTATTTAATAAAAGTTGAAACAAATATTTGATATCTTATTATTACACAAGTATAAAAAAATTGATATAATGGTTGTAAACATGCCAAGTTTTATGCCTAAATATTTTCAACCAGCCTTTGTGATTTCATTATTATTATTTACTATTAAGTGTTTTTTAGAGAAAGTAGTCCAAGTTCAACTTCAGTTCATTAGAAATCATAGATTTATTCATTATCTCATTAGTGAGGCATTAAAAATTATTTAAACCAATAGAAGAGGCTTAAAAAAGAAAAAAAAAAGAATCAATAAAAAAAAATCTGCACAGTAGTAGCCATATTAACCCTTTGACTGCTGCAGACAACTATATGAGTCCGGCTGGTTTTATGCCAAACTGCTTCAAACTCTTATCATAGTTCTATTCCTATCGCCATCTAAGAACTGTTTATAGAAGCTGCAGTGCCTCTTTAAGCTAATAGATGGCATACAACATCACTTTCGGCATATCACTTCAATTTCACGGAGTTTAAAAACAACTATTTGGGGACGTTTCGAGACTATATTGTTCTCATAATCATGTCCTGCATCTTAGTAGGAATATCCTAGTATTCTTCACGCTTGCTAATTTTCTGTTGGAGTTCTGGAGTTCCTTCATCATTGCATTTGCTTCAGGACCGTGGGTTGTCTTGATATCTTCATAAAATCCCATTCTTTACTATAGATATTTTCCAGTATTGACTCGATATGTAAATATGGATAAATTTCTTGACTGATACTATTAAATGCTTAGTAATGTTCTTGAGGTTCAGTCACACTACAATAATGAAATAATAGAAGTGGTAAACTCTCATAAATATCTAGGAGTCATTATTTCTAGATCAGGATTATCCCATCTTCAAGCTAAATCTGTCACTACCAGAGCAAAAGCAGCAAATAATAACACAAGGGCTATATTTTCAAGTCTAAAGAGTTCTCCCTGAGAGGCAAAGATCAGGCTGTTTCAAAGTCTAGTGGAATCACAAATATTGTACACCAGTGAGTTACGGGCTTCAAGGTATTTAGAGGTAATAGAAAAAGTACAATCAAAGTTCTTAAAATGTTTATTGCATTTACCTTTCAATACTAAAGGCCATTACGTAAGACTCGAAACAGGTCAAGTGAAAATAAGTTTAAAAATATTTAAATGTCTTATAAAATGGTGGATTAGTATTTTAAACATGCCAGCTAATAGAATCCCCCATATCCTATATAATAAATTATATGAACTTCATAGAGCATATCCTCAAGAAATAAAATATAACTGGATTGGCCAACTAAAAGATTTACTACTGATATCAAACAATACTTATTTATAGGAAAATCAGGATCCTGTCCTAATAAAGAAGAATTTAGTAAAAGCTGTTGGAGAATATAAAAACATATTAATAGCTCAGGATTTAGAAAAGATAAACAATTCTACCTTTAATCCCTACCATAAGGAAATAAAACCCACACACATTACTGGTGCCAAATACCTCGTTTTAAATACCCCATTTCACAAAATAAGAATAATATCACAACTAAGGCTTGCCTCGGATAAAAAAATACAGATTTATTATAAAATTAATATGTACAAAATAGACTCCGAAACCATATGCAACTTATGTAATCAAAATGAAAAAGAATCCTTAAATCATATTCTATTCAACTGCCCCCAATACCTAATACTCAGGCAGATTTTTTTAATTAATAATAAAATAAAAAACGTCCCCCATAATATAGCCACGATTTTAACAATTGAAGATGAACAAAAAATTAACGTAGTATATAATTTCATAACAAATGTTATTAAACTTAGAACATTCCTTTGGAACGAATAATGACATAACACCCAAGAGGATTAGTAATAATAAAAAGATGTGATTTTTTTTCTTTTTATTTTAGTTTCGATTTGTTGGTATAATTTTTTTTTTTTTAATTTATTCTTTTATTAATTGAAATTTACAACTGTATTAGAAAATACATCCAGTAAATATGCTTTATACAATGCAATATGATAACATGATTAAGACTTGTAGAGGAACTACCCATCTGATGAATATTTACAAAAGAAGATCACGAGGCCATCTTCTTTTCAGATGCCTCGGAGGATTGCCAGGGATGGAGTGGGAAGCTAGCTGTGCAACAAGTGGATTTGGATGAGTGAGTCGGCGACATATGGGATATTAAGGTCATTATGGATTAATTCATTTGTGACAAAGTAAGGAGCATTAAGGATTTTTCGAAGGATTTTGGATTGGAGTGATTGGATGCTGGAAGAATGCGATGGTTTAGTGGATCCCCACAACTCTATACCTTAAGTCCAAATAGGTCTGATAATCGTCATATAGACAAGTTTCTTATAGTGAATCGGGAGATTTGCAGCTTCTCGTCTTTTCAATCTTGTATGAGGGTTCCAGATAAGTCTCTTGTCCAGATGAAATCCAAGGTATCGTATTTGTTCCACATTAAGTAGCGGTACACCATTAAAGGATACTGGATGAGGTAGGTTTTCGACGGAGGGTAAAGGTTATTTGTTGCGATTTGCTAGGATTTATCTTGACTCTCCAGTTATGACACCATTCTTCAAGGGAAGTAATATGTGACTGGAGTGTCTGGGATGCAGAAAATGGATCATCATTGACTGATAACACGATGTTGTCATCAGCAAAGGTTGTGAGGATAGTATTAGGATGAGTTGGAATATCAGCTGTATAAACGGTATAAAGAATGGGACCCAGGATACTACCTTGAGGAATACCAGCGGTCTGAGGAAAGAAAGATGAGTATGTAGAATTGTGGTTAACTTTAAATACTCTATCAGAGAGGTAGGAACGGAGGATGAGGAAATATGTAGATGGAAGGAATTGGCGAAGTTTATAGAGCAGTCCAGGATGCCATACCCGGTCAAAGGCCTGTTCAACGTCAAGAAAGACACCTGTGCAGTACATCTTGCGCTCCAATGCAGATGAGATAACATCCATCACACAATGGCACTGATGGGTAGTGGAGTGAAACTGACGAAATCCAAACTGGTGATCAGGAATAATGTAATGGGAATCAAGGAAGGGATAAAGGCGTTTCAAAAGGAGCTTTTCAAAGATTTTGCCCAAGATAGGAAGGAGAGAAATAGGTCGGTACGAGGAAGGATTTTCTGGCGGTTTTTTAGGTTTTGGGATCATTTTTATAATTTATAATTTCCAGGAATAGGGAAAATATGTTGTACGGAGGACAGCGTTATAAATGTAAGTCAGGAGCAATATTGCTTTTCTGGGAAGACATTTGAGGATTCTTGAGGTGATAAGGTCATGTCCAGGAGCTTTGTTTGAGGGCAATCTTCAGATTATGGCTATTATATCTGAAGGGTGGAAGGCTTTAGGAGGAATGGTCATTTGGAGAGGAATAGCCAGTTCTGCTTCAATAAATTCTACATGGTTAGGATTTAGGATATCAGGATGAGGTTTAAAAATGTTGTGTAATTGTTCACCAAATACCTGCGATTTTTCTGTATCAGATTTGGTCCAGGATTGAGCTGGAGTAAGAAGAGGATGATTGAAGGATTTGAATTTTAACAGTCTTTTGGTAGTGTGCCATAATGATTGGTCGGAAACAGTTAGTTGTTCAGTTTGTTTTTGTAAATTTTCAAATTTTAGTTTTTTAAGCTCTGATTTCAGTTTGTTAGTCAATTTATAATAATAGTTTTTGTCAGATGGATATCGGGTTCTATGCCATTTGGCTCTAGCTCGACGTTTCTCTACTAATAAAACGCGAATGTTTTGTGGTAAAAAACTTTCAGAAATTTTAATTCTATTTTGTGAAGTGTTTTCTGTTATGCAGGTTTTTATTGATTTAGTAAGATGTTCTATTGCCGCATCTATTTGTTAACAAGTTTTTAGTGAAATTTTAAGGTCAATATGGTTTTCTAAAGCCGAATGGAATTTTTCCCAGTCCACGCGTCCAGTTATTAAGGATGGAGGAGAAGGTTTGATAATTGGAGTAGAATGTAGGGTAAGCAAAACTGGGCTGTGGTCAGAGGAAAGGTTATCTAAGGAATCTATTGTAGTTTGGGAAATAGGTATTTGAGAGGTAATGAATATGTCCAGAATATCTGGGCGTTTTTTTTAGGGATGTAGGCCAGTAGGTAGGATTGTTAGGAGAAAGGATATGGTAATTGTTTAAGTATGATACACGGGAAAGTACACTACCTCGGGAACTGGATGTTCTACAGCCCCATCGCTGGAGTTCAGCGTTGTAGTCTCCACCTGCAATGAAGCACCGCCCAAAGGATTGGAATAAGGATTGTAGAATATTTTGGGAAAGGCCATTTCCTGGAGGACAATATACAGCTGAAAGAGTAAGGTTAAATGGAAGGGAGGATAGGATTAGTGCGGTAGACTGAATGGTGTCAGTTGGAGAGGAAGGAATCAGGGTATGGGTTAGTGATCTGTGGATAAGAATACAAGTACCGCCGTGGGCTGTTTTGTCGGGGTGGCCAGTTCTGTAAGTGATGTAGTCTTTGATCTGGAAATTAGAGGTAGGCGTCAAGTGGGTCTCGGTAATAAGGGCAACGGGAATGTTATTGTTGTGTAAGAATATGTCTAGTTCATTTCTATGATTGAGCAAACCATTTGCATTCCATAAAAGAACTGCCAAGGATTGGATCATCGAGGAAAAATAGACGGGATATCTGAGAGTGCTCTTGTGAGAAGGGTAATTAAGGGTCTGATCGTTTCTTGGAGTTCTCGGAGGAAAGAGGAAAGATTAGATGAGATATCACCAAAACCCTGGGAGGAAATAGGATAGGGTTCTGATCTTTGAGGCGGAAGGTTAAATTGTCTTGAAGATGGTACTTGGAATGGGATTTGGCTAGGATTTTGTTGAGGTATGGTTTGCTCATGAGCTTGAATTGGGGTGTTGGTCTGTTGGTTTACTGGTTGTGGGGTCTTTTGGTTTACTGGTTGTGGGGTCTGTTGGTTTACTGGTTGTGGGGTCTGTTGGTTTACTGGTTGTGGGGTCTGTTGGTTTACTGGTTGTGGGGTCTGTTGGTTTACTGGTTGTGGGGTCTGCTGGTTTACTGGTTGTGGGGTCTGTTGGGTAGTTGTTGAGGAAAGATTGATTATTTTGGGAGGTCGGGATGGGAGGAATGTTTGAGGCGCCTGATTTTGTAGCCGACGGTTTCTTCGTAAGACGGTCGTGAATTCGGTGCTTGGAGGAAGAAGTTGAGAAGATTCTGCTGCTGAGGTTGATGGCTGGGGTTCGGTTAGTTGAGCTGCTGATTCAATGGATTGTTGATTCTGATGTTGTTGAGGTTTTGATGTTGATGGCAGTGGTGGAAAGTGTTTAGGAAAATTATTGTTGAGTGGAATGGTCTGTTGATTCTGGAAGGATGCTACTATTGTTTCGGATGTTTGAGGAACAGAATTTTTATTTGTAGTGGAATTGGTGGCCCTCTGCTTCTGCCTATATTTGTACACCTGGCAACCCTTATAGTTAGCAGGATGGCTCTCACGACAGAGGACACACGAGGCTGGCGTATCTCTTGTTTTTATGCAAGCAGCTGTTAAATTTGGTCCTGCACATTTGATACATCTGGGTTGGCGATTGCAATATGTCTTCGTGTGACCCAGATTTTGGCATCTGGTACACTGAACAATTTCTCTCTTCACTCGTGGAACTTCAAATTTGACCAAGGAGTACACGAGTCTTTTTAAGTTGAAAACTTCCACATTGTTCTCAGCTGGCTCCTGATCCACAAAGAACAATGGGAGTGGATGTTTTTCAGTGCGGTGGAGCACGTTGGAGACATGCCTGACGTTATGGCCTAACTGCTCTAGGTCTCTTTTAATGGCATCGGGAGGCACTGATTGGTGAAGTACACGAAGTACTACCCTGTAGGACTTCTCCTCTTTTAATTGGTAACAATGAAATTCAATGTTTTTAGTTTTTACATGGGCTATAAGTGATTTATAATTTTCTTTAGTCTGTATATTTATTTTTATGTCGTGATATCTGGTGAAGCATTCGAAATTGGTTTGGCCGATTATTTCGGAAATATCTTGACAAAATGTAATGTAGTTATCTACTCCAGTAACATAGAATGGAGGTGGCTTGATATCTGTTAGAGGTTTTTGTGGATGAGCTACTGTGATGTCTGAAGGCATGTTAATTAATGGCTGATATCTGTTAGCAGTTTCGATAGGTGTGTCTGAAGTGACGACTGTCTTACTGCGAGTTAGTGGTGAAGTGGGAGGTTGATTCGATTTTTTTTTTTTTTTTTTTTCCTTTTTTTCTTTTTTTTTTTTTTTTGTCGGGATAGTTCCCAGGAGGCTCAAGAGCAGTATTTCTTTGTCTTTTTGACAAAGTTCTGCCCTTAAGAAACTTCGAGTCAGACTCACTGTAGTCTGAACACGCCATATCTTCATCGGAGTCGAAGCCCGATGATTTTTCGTACTCCATAGTATTAATGATGATTATCGCAAATAATACTAAAATTTAATATTAATTAAATAAAAATAAATAAGAGAGAAAAAAAGATGTATAAATATAAATAAAAATACATGCATGTGTAAAATAATTTAAAAAAAAAAAAAGTTTAGATAGAAAAAGTTTCGATCTCAGGTGCGTGAGATCATTAGACGAGTGCCCAACTCACTACACCACCCAAACTGATAGTTTTAGGGAGGCTAATCTAAGAGATAGCCAGCCCCAGCCGCCAGCAGGTTGAAACTGCCCTACCCACGCTGTGCTCAACTATCTCGCCCTACACTTAAAGACCGCCTTCATAAATCAGTTTCTAGGAACTCACCTAGCCGGAAAACTTCATAGATTGTTGTAGTTTGTAAGTACGCAATATACACAAAGTCTTGAGCTGATACGTGAGCTAAACACGGAGCTAAAAACATTAGAGTAAACACGGAGATGCTTTAGTTAGCTGCATAGCAGTAGCGGCCATGTTCCTCACTTGTTGGTATAATTTAAACTGTTTATTTGTACATAATAAAACCACTAAATTAAGTAGGAAATTATGTTATATTAAAAAATATTGTTAATTAAAAATTTTTGTTTTATATGTCTAAAATCAAATGGATCTATATTTTATTTTCTTGTAAATATGTACCTACACATGTGTTCAATAAATAATTTCATTCTTTCATTCATATAGTCGTGCTTTCAATAGTCGTCGTGATATATATAGGTAACGGTCGGGTTAAGAGGAGGCAGCTCCTACGCCCGCCGAGAATACCTTTTATCGATTCTTACCTTCTTCCGATTTATTTCGGTGTTTAAGTCGCTACTTTTCGAGGGGAAAGGTTATTCTCATTTATTTACGGAGAAAATTTAAATCCCTGTTCAAAGTAATTTCAACTTCTGTTTACCTTATGATATTAAAATGAGAAATAAGAAAATGTCAAAATATAAGACACTAAATCAATTTTGAATTAATTTTATATTAAATGAAAATTAATATAATGCTAAACCAGCAGTAATGTTAATTCCTGATAAACTTTGTGATGTGAGGGAAGTGTAAATAACAAATTATAAATATTTAAAAGACAGAATCCTTAAGTATTTATTTCACATTACTCCTATTTATTTAACATTTGCAGCTACATGTTTTGGAGACAATGCTCCATCATCAGGCTTCTAAAAATGTTTAAAAATACATTAATCTATAACATTACACCAATAGTTTTACAATTATATAATGTCATTTACCTCTTAATCTGTGATTATTTTCACATTATCCATTCTCCATGTTATATGGGATATAATATAAGACAGAATCCTTATTGAAAGTTATGATGTTAATTTCTGCTATATTTTCTCAAGGGAAGTGGAAATAAGAAAATATGAAACCTATGATATACTTTCTCACATTTATTTTTAAATTGATATGTTTTATTGAAATAATTATACAATCTGTCTCACTTTAGGGCAATAAGTATTATGGATGACAAAGAATCCATTAACAAATATGCATACTGAAATTTTATCACTCCAATTGATACAACAAATAAAAATATATAAAACACCAAATCCATGTACAAATTAATGTTCTTAAGTTTTGTAACACTTTTACACATTAGATAAGAGGGAATAAGAAAACATGAATTGATAAAACACTTAATCCTTTATGAAATTCATTTTATTTACTTCTGTTTCACTTATTTTCATTTAAGAAGACTAAATATCAATATAACAAACTAAACAACACAATCCAAGTTGAAACTGTAGAAGTGATTGTTTACATGTGAGGTTATAGGAAAGAGCTATTGATAAATGTAAACTCGAAGTGAAGCGTAAGGATCGAACTGGTCGGTGTAGCGCGGGTCAGGCCAGTTTGGTGCCTCCTCTTAACCCGACCGTTACCATTTATATATATATATACATGCATTGTGTATGTTTCCAAATGAAAATAGTAATTGATATGTCATATATCATTGGATTGAAACCTGACACTGACATGGAAACAATATTTTTTTGTTGTTATGTAAATTCACTAATTATATTTGCACTAAAATGTTTAAACTATACTGCAAACACATTACTGTTCATGTTAATGATGATTAATTTGTAATTACTTTTTTATTATTTTGAGGTACGGACAGTTGCTGGCACTTGGCATAATTCTGAAGAGGATGATGAACCATATGATGATGAAGAAGATGAAGATGATAAGGATAAAGTAAGATATAATTGTCTACTGGACTGTGCACGACAATACTTTTTGTTATATTTTATGTTCTTTCTTTCTTTCACTTCTTTCTTCATTTCGTAAAGGGGGCAAAAATATCATAAGCACATGGTATACAGCATACGTACTAGTTTCTCTAAGACGTTGAAACATGGAACTAACTACCTTTCTTAATGCTCAAGGAAATCACCTTGAACAACATTTAATATGAATGTTAATGTTTACATTTAATGAATAAAGTAGTTGGAACAAATAAAATAAGTTTTATTTTTTTTTTACTATGTCTAAATAATTCATGACAATGAAAATCTTTAGGTGTGAATATCTCCTAAACAAAGCATTTGTGAACTTATCTCTATGGATAATTTTTTTCTTGTTTTGAGGTCCTCAGTTCAAATTTTCAGTGTGGCTACTTAACCCTGAAACACCCTATATAGAAATATCTTTGGACTATGCCCATCATATCCACGAGTATCTGTGTTACTCAATTGACAATGTTTACTATAATATTTAGTCCATCAGCAGTTGAGTAAGTTTCTGATTTATGCTTTTTGGTGTATTGTGGTCTGGTAATTTATGGTGTGAATTGTGGGATATATTGATACGAAGGTCGTCCATTTATAGTTTTTCTAGTACTATCCCCAGTAAGTTTACTTTCAGGCTTTTCTTAAATGAAATATACTCAATTGTATCCAACTAGAGATAGAGGTTGATGACTAGTTATTTTTAATAAATAAATCTCCTTGCTCGTAGTGTTTAATTTCACAATGGCTTTTGATCCAAAAGATTGTAAATTATTTTGTCAAAATAAAACATTACTATGTATGAACATAATAATTAGAAAGTCTTACAAGTAATGGAGTTAAAAAATTTAAAAAATATATAGTTTTGGAATAGAAATTAATTGTTTAATTTAAAACAATTACTTGTTTCAGGAGGAGAAGAAAAGTTTAAAAGAACGTTTACAGGCTATTCAGGAAGTCACTCAAACTGTTCAAAATTCTATTGGTTACATTGCTTCTTTAGGTGAAAGTATAACAAAGTGAGAAAATATTATTCTGTTACCACATAACATGAATTAAAAATTTATAATTCCAAAAATATGATTTTGAATTGACGCTTATAAATTTAATTATTGAATTAAATAAATATCATTAAATTATTATATTATTAAATTAAATCATGGTTATAAAATATAAGGTGCCAAACATGATATATTGAGCAGGGTAGTCCCAAAATGACCTTCTGTGAGATCACTGTAATTTTTTATTATAATACACACATTAGAATAATCTGTTATCATATCTAATGGGGGTGTATTCTCTCATATCAACCTAATTTTGTTCTTTAAGAAATGGAGTATAGGAGTCAAAAAAAAGTAAATTTAACAAATCTAGTGAAAAAAAAATGGTTTCATGAAAACATTTCAATTTATTGTTAGGCACTAACTCAAAAATCTCAAATAAAATTTATTTTGAAAAATTTGATTTCAGATTTATGCAATTATTTAAATTTATATTTAAATAATTGTGTTGAAAATATATTGTTTCTTCCCAATCAGATGAATCTTATAATATTGCCAGCCTAATTCAAATGAATTTTGAATTTATGTTGAAATAAAATTTATAAATAAAAAGTTAATTAAATTGCTTTGCTATTGATAATACTAAAAAAAAGTAACTATATTTTAAACCTGTGTGATTCAAGGTCGTTTAAGAAATAGGTTTCAAATATTCATGAACTTTTTAAGAATTGTTAAAAAATTCATTTATATTTAAAAGTTATCATAACTTCTTCTCTTGAGATGTTTTCATTTAAAATATATTGCAAAATAAATTAATTTATTTTTATTTTAAATTCATTTAAAATTTGCATTGAAATATCCTATAATTTAAAAACATTAGCTTGCTATGATATTTACGTTATTTATTTATTTTTTCAGTACATTCAACTTTACTGTACCTTTTTTGAGTTACTTGGCTTTAGTTCTGACATTAGTAGGTGTATTTGTTTTGTACTGGATACCAGTAAGATATCTAATTTTGATTTGGGGAGTCAACAAGTTTGCTAGAAAACTCATTAGGCCTCATTGCATACCTAATAATGAAGTTTTAGATCTATTATCTCGTGTTCCAGACAATGAACAGTTGGTAAGTATTAATAAATTTTACTGTCTACAAATTCTATTTCAGAACTTCTAATAAATTTCTATATGAATTAATTCTCATTAGTTGTATTATAGAATAGCTAAATAAAAATGATATCCAAAGCTACCTTTTTGTAACTACTTGTTCAGCTATTATGTCAAAACTTAATTTTGTATTCATTAAGTTATATTCGTTGATGTTTTAACTTTTTCCTTCTTTAGCATATGATATTCTCTCTTTTATGCTTCATAAGACATAAAATGTCATGGTCTGAGGCATTTTATAAGAATAATTGAATTTAAGAAGTGTAAAGCTTGAGCAAAACTGGGCATTCTTTACTAGCTGCTTTATCCAATTGTTTACATTTACATTAAAAGTGCATTAATGGGTAAAAAGTTGGTTCAAAAAAATAAAACTTTAGAAATAAGCTTGTAAAACTTTTAATATGTTTCACATTTTTATTATATTGTTTTTTGTTTTTTTTTTCTTATATTTGAAATCAGAAATCTGAAAACAAGATCTAAATTTATGTTGTTTTGTTTGGAATACTTCGCTTTTTGAACTGTAAAATTTAAAATCCAGGTTCTCTATCCCCAAAATCAATTGGGAAAAAACTTTTTTTATTTTTTTTTTTCCGATCAAACTACTTAGTTACTGGACTATAATAATATGTTATATTTTTTATAAAATTTTCATATCAAATAAAATATAAATATGTTTTTTTCAATTTTTATTTTTAGATATCATATAGAGAATTAAGAACACAACCTACTTCGGATACAGAAAGGCGTAGAGAAACAAGAAGGAAAAAAATGTTGTAAAACCATTTATTTTTTGTTAATGTGCAGGTGCTCTTAGGTTATTTGTAATTTTAAATTTAATTAATGAATGTTTTTATGAAAATGTTGTCTTTTGATTTATTTTTATTTTTAAATTTTAAATTATTGAATCAATTAATTAGAATTAGAAATCAGTGTATTTTTATTTTTTTATGATCTATTGGTGTCTTATATTTTCATGTGTTTTACTCTAGGTTTTTTTTTTTTTTTTTTTTTTTTTTTTTTTTTTTTTTTTTTTTTTTTTTTTTTTTTTTTTTTTTTTTTTTTTTTTTTTTTTTTTTTTTTTAATTGAAATCCATTCAGATCTTAATGGAATATATTACCAGGCCTCAATAAAAAAAAAAGTTAGGGAGTAGAACCCACTCAATTTGGTTAGGGTAAATGAGTTTCTAGAAAAGGTAAGTACCAGTCTGGTAAGGGAAAGAAGAAATCAGGGTTGTAATAAATAATGTATGTCATACTTTTGCTAATCAATATTTACAAACTAAGATCATGATAGTTATAATTTTAGTAGTTCTTTTATATCTATCTTTCAAGAATTGATAAACCACAAACCATAATTCTTGAAAGTACTAAAATGATATAGTATAATATTTCTGTTAAGTAAGAAGTATTTCCTGGATAAAAGGGAAGTACTCTCTTTTTTTTTTACTAGAAAAACTAAAATGATGATTTATAAATAGACATTCCTAATATTTCTAAAAAGTATTGATGTATATAAATGAATATTTTTTTGTCTTTAGGATTACTTTACATGTAAAGGTTTGCACTACTAAATCCTCTCTTTAAATAAAAAAAAGTAAATCACCTGAAAAGTTTTTTATATCTCAGGGAATAAAAAGTTAAACATATATCTATAAAGACAAAAGTGGATAAAATAAAAACTAACTAAAAAATATTAGTTAGATAAAAAGGTTGTCAGTTTTTTTTCTTTGATGAATAGTTGATTAAATAAAAATCCCAAAAGTTTTTGTAGTTAAAAAGTTAATTAAGCATAAAGGCTGTCATGCTGGTCATATACTGTAGTTATGATTATCTCTTTAATATGTTTTATTTTCTTGCCTATGGACATTGGAGACTATTGTTTACTTCTCTTTATCTCTCTCTATATATGTGTGTGTGTGTGTGTGTGTGTGTGTGTGTGTGTGTGTGTGTGTGTGTGTGTGTGTGTGTGTGTGTGTGTGTGTGTGTGTGTGTGTGTGTGTGTGTGTGTGTGTGTGTGTGTGTGTGTGTGTGTGTGTGTGTGTGTGTGTGTGTGTGTGTGTGTGTGTGTACACATATATGTATAACTACAAGGACTCAGGAACCAAAAAGATCTTTTAGTAACTTATTCTTTTAATTCAAGGTAATCTCAATAGTCATTGAGAAATATATTTATGAAACTTTTATCTTTTTTTTCTTTCATATAAGATGTGCTGATGTTGTAATGAAAGTGATTTTATAGTTTTTCTTATAAAAACATTTACTGAAGTAATTTATGAAAAAATTCCTATTTTTTAAATAAGTTTAATGTTATTGTTGGGTTTTTAGTTTTTAATATATATATTTTTTCTAAATTGATTTAGGTCTATTCACAATAAACAAGTTTACTGTCTAAAATATAATTACTTTGAGGCCATTGCGTGAATTTTTAATTTTGCAGTCTGATATTTTATAACTAGGCACCCTTTTGGCTTATAACAGTCATAATGACCATTCACATACATTTTTAACAAAAGAGTTGATTATCCCGCAACTGAAAAATAAAATTGATTGCAACAAGTGCTTTGATTTTACTTTTCAAATCTAATGAATTCATGTACGTTGCTGAGTCCAGTTCTTTTAATTTGTAAAAGATTTCATGGTTCTATCTGACATTGATTGAGAAACTTTATTATGAACATCAAGAATTTTTGATACAACTTCCTGAATGAATGTATATAGTAATAGTTAGACTATATAATGATCCTTTTAAGGTGCATCAGTAGTAAGGATGCCTAACTATGTTATAGCTTCCATCCTATTTAGTTAAAACTTATAAGGCGGGTATAAACTGGGTTTACTTGATTTGTTATCCTATTATATGAAGGGTATTAGCTGGCACTGTTTTATTAATATTTTATTCATACTATGAGTTATTTTTATGAGCTATTTTAAAAGTATGAAGGGATGATATATAAGTTTACAGAATACCTTACACTATCTATTATAGCTTAACTAATACAGAACATAAAAAATATATATATATATATATATATATATATATATATATATATATATATATATATATATATATATATATAACTAACATCATTTAAGCCTTTTATGAAAAGCTGCAGAAAAGAAGGAAAAATTAACTTAGCACTGGGTTAGAAAAGTGTTCCAATACACCTGAGTTGAAGCTGCAAAAATCATTACCAACTCACACTATGCATATGACTTGCATGCCTGGTATAGGTTCCATTCCTTAGCTTCTTATTGCAAAGGGTTGTAAGAATATGCAGTGATTTAAAAATGTAGTAATCAAACAAGTTACAGGAATTTGAGACAAAATCATGTATTCGTCATGGTTGTAGGTTGAGGCTCAAGCCTTGAGCCCATTGCTCTTCATAGTAGTGCTGGATAAAGCGATAAAGAAAGCTAAACTAAGGATAAGACAGTGTCAGTTAGGACACAGAAATTTACAACCCATAAGATTTTCCGTGTTAGCTTTCGCGGATGACTTGGTCTTGCTGGTTTCCAATGAACAAGACCTCCAATACATCATAAATGTTCTTCAAGAGGAAATGGCCACAAAAAACATGAGGATTAACCCGGTAAAGACCAAATGTATGAGGATAGGGAAGAAACCCCGGAGAATAATTAGGGTGATAAGAGCGAGTGGACAAAGATTAGAGCAGGTTGATAATTTCAAATATCTTGGTGCTCATCTCAATGAAAGCGGCTAAATTTATGAGGAAGTTTCTTAGAGAATCAGTGCAGCTGGCAGAGTATTTAGTTTGTTTCGAAGGGGTTTCCTGGGTAAAAGGGAAGTGACTAGAAAAACTAAAATGATGATATATAAATCGACATTCCTCCCTATTCTTTCCTACTCTTCCAAATCATGTACACTCATCTCGAAACACAAGAGTTGGATCCAATCCATGGAAATGCATTATCTTTGTAAAGTAGAAGGAAGAACATAACAAGATAGGATACGCAGCAGTACAATACGAACTAGTCTCAAAGTTAAGCCAGCTGAGACCATCCTAGAGGAGCACAGGCTAAGGTGGTTTGGTCACCTCCTTAGGATAGACCAAGAAAGAACTGCCAGGGAGACGTATGAAACTCGAAGACCGAGAGGAAGACCATGCATTTCATGGGAGGAGAGTGTAAAGAGGCGTTCAGAAGGCGGGATATAGACTGGAGTAAGAGAAGAGAGTTGGCCCTAGAACGGGACATCTGGCCCATACTACAAATTGTGACCCCACACTGCGCAGCGGTAAAGCGTATAAAACGATTATGATGATGATTAATCAGTTAACATTGTAATGAACTGAAATATGATATATATACTAAATCAGTTATTTCAATTTATATTTTAGAATTAAAATATTTCTTTTTCCCAATTGATTTTTACATAATTCTTTTTGTCATTATTACCAAAATTTTAGATTCACCTTTTTTTGTTTCTATTTGTATCTGTATTTGGTTTTAAATAAACTCGGTTTATGTAAGTTAAATAATAAATGATTTTAAAACATATTTTTTTAAACACAAAAAATACCTATGTGCGTTTATAAATTTAATTTTTTTTTTTTTCCAATTGAATGGTATGTCTTGAATTTAGTTGAACTCAACTAGTGTCTAGAATTCAATCAATAGAGTTCAATTAAACTAATTTCTAAAATTTTAGTTTGAGCCATGAATTTCTATTAGTATATGTATTAGTTATATTATATGGTCTTCCAATTAAGTAGTTAAATATCACTAAAAACTTGTTTTTCTACTTCTATGCAGAAAATGTTTTACATTTTTAAATCATGGATTTCATTGTAGTAGAAGAACTTTTTATTTTTATATTAAAATAATTTTTAGAAAAAAAACAAAACCGACTTCAAGAATAAACCTACATATACAAACTTGAACTAAAAAATAAAAAATAATAATTTAATTGCTTCAAAACAAAAACCATTAAATGAAAATCAACGAAATTATCGATACTTATATACTTATTTACAATTTATGACCAATTATCTTTGGAGTCGGTGCCAGCCAAGATGGGAAGTTTAATCCTGTCTTTAAAATAAATAAACAGTCAAAGGGCCGGAGACAGCGGTGTGGCGGTGATAAAACAGTGGGAGGATCTTTAAGATTACAATTTCTTTTCAAATTCTGTTTGTTTTGGTTGGCACCGACTCCAAAAATAACTGATTATAAATTGTGAATAGGTATATAAGTATCGATAATTTCGTTGATTTTCATTTAATGGTTTTTTTTTTGAAGCAATTAAAATATTATTTTTTATTTTTTAGTTCAAGTTTGTATATGTAGGTTTATTCTTGAAGTCGGTTTTGTTTTTTTTTCTAAAAATTATTTTTATTTTTTACTTTTTAGTAGTTGGTAACGGTTCGGATCGGCGACACCAACCCCTAAACCCGCTCAGAATACCTTTTATCGATTCTAACCTTGTTCCGATTTATTTCGATGTTCTAGTCGCTGCTTTTAAAGGGGGAAGGTTATTCTCCTACATTTACTGAGAAACTCTAAATCCCTGTTCAAAGTAATATTAACTTCTGTTTACCTTCTATTATTAAAATGAGAAATAAGGAAATATTAAAGTGGAAATATCGAAATATAAGACACTAAATCAATTTTTAATTAATATTAATTTAATCAACAATTAATATACTACTGAACCACCAGTAAAGTTAATTCCTGATGAACTTTCTCTGAGAGAAGTGAAAATAAGAAATTATAAATATAAAAAAGACAGAATCCTTAAGTATTTATTTGGCATAACTCCTATTTATTTAACATTTGTAGCTACATGTTTCGGAGATAATGTTTCATCATCAGGCTTCTAATTTTTTTTAAAAACACATTAATCTATAACATTATACCAATAGTTCTACAATTATATAGTGATGTGTCATTTACCTCTTAATCTGTGATTATTTTCACATTATCAATTCTCCATGTTATAAGCCATTATATAATATAAGACAGAATCCTAGTTGAAAGTGAAGATGTTAATTTCTGCTATATTTTCTAATGGGAAGTGGAAATAAGAAAACAAAAAACCTGTGATATACTTTCTCACATTTATTTATAAACTGATATGTTTTACTGAATTAATTATAAAATCTGTCTCACTTTAGCACAAAAAGTAATATGGATGACAAAGAATCCATTCACAAAATATGTATACTGAAATTTTATCACTGAAATTGAAACAACAAATACAAATATATAAAACACCAAATCCATGTACAAATAAATCTTGTTAAGTTTCATAACACTTTTACAAGTTGTAAATTTTATCACCTAAATTGATAGAACAAATATAAATATGTAAAACACCAAATCCATGTACAAATTAATCTTCTTAAGTTTTATAACACTTTTACACATAAGATTAGATGAAATAAGAAAACATGAATTCATAAAACACTTAATCCTTTATGAAACTCATTTTGTGAAGTTCTGTTTCACTTACTTACATTTAAGAAGTCTAAATATCAATATAACAAACTAAACAACACAATCCAAGTTGAAACTGTAGAAGTGATTGTTTACATGTAAGGTTATAGGAATGAACTATCGAAAAATGTAAACATGAAGTGAAGCGTAAGGATCGAACTGGTCGGTGTAGCGCGGGTCAACCTAGTTTGGTGGTGTCGCCGATCCGAACCGTTACCACAATTTTAACTTTCGTTAATTGAAAGAATTTACAATAGCCACTGTGAAATTATTCACTCGAGTGAATAACTAATAATAAGTGAAATGTGTAACTATTAACTGGAAAGATACACAGTGACGGGAAACCGGAATATAAATTACACATAAAATTCTTTTAATTTGTGTTCGAGTAATAGAGGCGATGACTTCTAATAGTTCATTTCATAGAGGTGGTCCTAGAAGTTCTCTCTTTTGAACCCCATTTTCAGTTCGACTTATTTACACAATTCTTAACGTTTTCTATCTGAAATCGTCTCTTTGAGGTGAAATTTAAGTGTAATGTACTTCAAACCGCAGATTTTGTTCGACTTATGAGAAAGAAAGAAATACCTCTTGAAAGGTTTTATTGAACTCAATTTCACACATAAAAACTACATAGCATGACTCGTAAAAACTAATAACAGTTAACCATAAACTGAGAAGGTTATAAAAAAACATATGAGAAAATGAGATACAAATACAATGTTATAATTTACTACAACTTATTTAAGAATTCAGCTTATCGAAGCAAGACATCGAGAGTTGACTGTATATGTAAATTATTTTTGTTAATAATTTATATTTAGTTACCTTGGAGATTGTAGATAATCATAATCATAAATATGTTTAAAATGTAAGGTTATATAAAAGTGATTTTTATTAACTGGTTTTTTGATATTTCTTAAAAAGTGCAGCGTTGATTTCAAAATATTTTTATGGGACTACCTCTGAAGTAGGCCCTACCGATCTAAAAAAGAATCATAAAAATTGACGGAGGTTCTCAACTCGTCTTTATTTTATTTTTTTTTGTTAATGTTACGCGATTACTTCGTCAATTCTCAATCAATTTTGATTATTCTTTTTTAGATCGGTAGGGCATACTTCAGAGGTAGTCCAATAAAAATATTTTGAAATCAACGCAGCAGTTTTTAAGAAAAATAAAAAAAAAAAAAAAACAGTTAATAAGTGATTTTATGAACTGTTTTTTTGATTTTTCTTAAAAAGTATTGCATTGATTTTAAAATATTTTTTATGGGACCACCTCTGAAGTATGCCCTACCGATCTAAAAAAGAATCATCAAAATTGATTCAGAATTGACGGAGTAATCGCGTAACATACACAAAAAAAAAAAAAAAAAAAAAAAAAACAGACGAGTTGAGAACCTCCTCCTTTTTGAAGTCGGTTGAAAAATATTATGAAGCATTTTTAAAATGGGCAATATCAGTGGCCTTTAATATGAGAAATTCGATAAAGTTCTTAGTTGTTTTTATAACAAATTTTCCCAACACCTAATGCATATTATTTTTGGTTAATCTCGTGTATGGATTAGTTTTATGATCAATTAATATAAATTAAAATTTTTAACAAAGAAATTAGTTGTTAACAATGTTAAATATATTAAGTATCGAACCACTGAATATAGTAATTTTTAAACATAAAAATATAGAAATTAATTTTGACTAGTGAAATAAAGAATTAGTAGATAAGCTAGCACCATTGTTTTGATTAAAATAGTATTCATTATGATAATTTCATCAGTTAAACTAATGTTAAATTCTTAAATAAATAGCTAATGAAGAAAAAGGTAGGTTTCTTGCAACCTTTTGGAATTATGATAATAATGTAATTTATTGAAAGGATTTAGGATTAGTAAAGGAATAATAATGACATATTTTTTGGCTCAAGAAGTTAAAAAGTGGTAATAAATCAGATTCCCATTTTACTAATTTGTGATAATATTTCACTTAATTAATGGGGTGTATAAAAAAAAAAAAAAAAAAAAAAAAAAAATGACTGTTTTTGAAACAAATATTTGTATTATTATTTCTTTGATATAAAATACAATTAATACTCAAAGTATAGTCCATTGTTATCTACCGTCATAACCCATCTGCTAGCCAATTGCTCAATTCTACGCTGATACCATTCCTTGGGATGGCTGTCAAAGAACTCTTAGACATCATTTTCAACTTCCACAAAATTATCAAATTTTTTCCCTTGAAGAAAATGGGCCATGGATTGAAACAAGTAATAATCCAAAGGTGCAAGGTCTGGACTATATGGTGGATGAAGCAGGAGTTCAAACCCATGAAGATCTGAAAACTTTTCTCAACTTTTGAAAAATTGAGGAGTAAATTCATGATGGACCAGTCTACAGGTCTTTTTCACATTCCCCATGGAGGGAAGATGGCAGCTAACAGTATCTTTTGACACACCACATTCCCTGGCAAGTTCACGAGTACTTTTGGATGGATTTGACTCAACAGCTTCATTTAGAACCTCATCAATATCCATTAATGGCCGCCCGGAGCCCTTCTTCCTTTCCAATGTCGTATCTCCACTTCTAAATTGTTCAAACCAACACCGCTCAGTGCGCTCTTCAAGGACACCTTCCTCTTTATATTTAATAATTTCACGAGTTACTTCAGGGGCTGTGAAATTTTTTTCCCATTAATGTCTTAAAATTACGAGAATTTGGTCGGACACTGCCATGTTTCTTCTTTGAAATAAATAACTGAACTGAGGATTTTTTTTTTAAGAAGTCCAGTGTTAGAAACAAGCATAGAGAATGCTTTAAAGGGATTATTAATTATTGGTAAATAATAAATTGCATTAAGATATTTACAGACTTTTGTACTCTGGAATTTGATAAAACGGTCATTTTTTTTGTATACACCCTATTATATATGATGTATGATAATATGATACTAGTTCATTAAAAAATAGTAAACAAAATGATTAATTTATTCTTTAAAGAGACAAATTTTTAGAAAATACAAGCCGAATAGCAATGAAACTATTCATTAAAGTACAAATTCTTAAAACAGTTTAAATTAAAAACCTTTTTAAACTCAGTACATTCTGTCTGCACCAGTATTTCAATGAAGCGGTTATATGAATGAAGTATAAATTATTGTCCATGCTTTTTATATTATTTAATTCAAAGTAAAAATGGGTTTTAAGGTATTGTTTAAGGCTTTGTATTCAACACAGAGAGCATAAAATTGTTTGTTTTTTATTCTCTGAGTTATAAATTAAATTCTGAAATAAAATAAAATATATATATATATATATATATATATATATGTGTGTGTGTGTGTGTATAAAATGTTATGGTTATACATACAGTTTTAACTTTTAAAACATTTGAAATTAAAGTTAATGTAAACCTTTTGTCATCATCTTATTAAAATGTAAGGCTTAGGAAGGTGTATAATATGGAGTAATAGCTCATTTAATAAATATAAAATAAATCTACAAAAACATAAATATATATATATATATATATATATATATATATATATATATATATATATATATATATATGTATATATATATATAGTATGGAGTAAATTTGTTGGATTCTTACTCTAATGCTGCTCCACAGAATCAGGTAGTGATCCATGGACCCTGACATGATTATTTGATTGTTTCTTCAAAAATCAAGCATTCATAATAAATTAAATTTATAAATGTGAATATTAGTGTTTGGTGTTTTTTGTCATTGAATGTATGCAATTTAGCACAATAAAATTCAGTGTTATTTGGTAAGGATATTTAGCCCTCTGACATGTATCTTTAATGATTCTCTTAAGTGTTAAAAAAAAAAAAATAAGAAAAATAAAATCTAGTGTTGTATTTAATGCATCTATCTCTTTATTATTTATTTGTTTTCTTATTTTTTAATTTTTTTTTTTTTTGTCTTCGGTGCTTACAATTTCATTCATTCCAATGTCTAAAGAAGTAAAATGTGTATCAATAATAAATTTGGTTGACAATATTACTAAAAAAATATATTAATATTGAGAGTATAGTTTGGTATTAACTAAAACCCCCCAAAATTCAAAGGCAACATTAGACTTTAAAAAATGATAATGTAAAATTACTTGAGAATTTGTATTTGTCCAAAATTGGTTTTTTACTCCTTTATTGAGCTTTTATTTGATGAAATATTTGCATCAAAAGAATATTTTCATATTTCTTGTAAATATACTGGAATTTACTGATTTTTTGAGAGTGAGTATATATGTACGATATATTTTTTTTTTTATTTATAATAAAAAAGGATACTTTTTAAAATTTAAAATTTTTTGACTCTCCATTGCTAGCATTTATGAATAATATAGCTATAAACCTTTAGTTAAATCTAAAAAAAAAAGAAACATTTATTTTGTATATTTAAATATAATTTTATTTGATCATGAATGTGAATTTCCTTATGATTAAGTGTTGAATTATTCCAATTGCGAGTGGTATTGAATTATTCCTAGACCTTTGGAACAATACTTCTTTTCATAACATATTTGATGATTCAACTTTGAATTCCTTTATGTACTCGTATTTGTAATGTCTTAGAACTCTTCAACTAATTATAAATTCTCCAGATACTCTATGTTATTAAAGGTAGATTTATAGTAATATGAAACTTACTAATAGATAATCTATAATGATTTTTATGCACATGTTTATACTTTATGAAAAATAATATGTTTGGGCTTGCATGCAAACTTTAAACAAATTTTATATATACCTTTAATTTAATATGATGTTTTATATTTATAGCTTTAATTTGAAAATGAAGACTGATATGTCTGTGTATAGATATGTTTTACATATTTATATAATACACAAGCTATGTATATATGTACATAAATATTTTTATGTTGTTGATATTGTTGTACATTTTATGAGTCTAAACTATACAATTACTAAACTAGAGATTCAAATAGGATTGAATGTTTTTGTCTTTTGACACTTGTTAAAATTGTTGTTCAATTAATATGTGTTATTGAATTTACTGTCACACTATCCATAGTCACATTACATTTTAAGCTGTTTCTTGATTGACTATGTTCTTCAATAAATATTGTGATTGTATTTTGTAATTACTTTTCTTTACCAAATATATATATCGTTCTTATGAACAAATTTATTTTTAATTTTTAATAGATTAACCTAAAAAAAATCACCTATTTAAATATTTATTAAGCTAAGATGCAAATAAAGTGCAAGGGTTCTGAATATTACACTCCTATTTCATAGCGTGGTGAATGTTGTATGGGAGTCTATATATTGCAAATATACATCACATGAAAGTCTATATGGATGTAAACTAGACTTTGGACCAAATCTGGATACCTGTGCACTACTTTACAAACTTAGTGCTTCCTGGATAGTTTTTTATTATCCTATCCTATCTCAGAGATTTTTTTTTATGAGCCAACGACTTCCTATCCTCTTGTACCCTGTGATAGTATTCCATTGATCTCTGTTGAAATGTTCTATTACTTATGACTCCATCTAAACTAACGCTTAGAATTCACATGAAGAATGAAACAGCAAGAAGCTACAAATTGTTTTAGACTATTGCATTCTCTAGACGTTTCTCTGAGCTTCCAATTAATATATGAATAATTTAAAATTATTACAACCAATTAATTACATTTACTTGACTATAATTAGCCCTTTTTTAATATAAGGAGTTTAACATTAGGGCTCAACTAAACCATTCTTCTTGTAAACAATTTTGTGACTAACCCTCAATGCTCCATTCTTTGTAACTATATTACTTATTGAGTACTGAAGATGCGCTAATCATTAGCTGTAGGTATGTGAGACTTAATTAAAATATTCAGTTTTTTAATTAATTTTATCAACAGTGAATAATAACTAACTATTAGATCAGCCTTGCTGGCAAGGCTCACTATCAGTTAGGCAGATTCTTATGCGGCCCCCATCTTTAACTAAGTTTGGTTACTTATACATGTTACCATATACATTCATTGTGTTATTCAATTTTTGTTTTCACTCTTCTCAATATTTTCTACATCATTATCAGTTATTATAAAATGAAATGGGCTAATGATAAGTAAAGATTCAAAGACAAATGTTTCGAGAAGTCTGAGAAACAAACCAAAAGTTAACCTGTCATGCAAAACCCAAGGATTATCACACCACCTGAAACACTAAACAAATCCAAGCAGAAACATTGTCACAAGTAACAATTGACGAATCACCTTTTATCACTTCCAAATCATATCAGGCACTGAGCAACAACACAAGTCACTTCAGCTAAGTCACCTATTTATGTAAATAATTTGGTACTTAAGAGTGGAATTCAAGGAAAACTGATTCAAACTAAATTTTTTCAGGGAGGATTGCAATGATAGGAATTATTTCACAGAAAGTTCATAGCTGAAATTCAAACATAATATTTTGAGTTTAAAAATTGGTAATGGGTACTAGCAGACTTTAGTGTTTTCGTCTTTTGACATGGTTTATATACCATCTTGTATTTTCTGGTGGAGAACCAATTTGTCTTTCATCAAAATCAGTTTTCTTTGAATTTGGCACTAGTTGATTTACTCTAAAGTGACATCTGTTAATGCCTTACATAAACTTCCTTTACTTTTTTAAAATTTGAATTCAAAACTTTTCCTGATAATCCACCTAGGCATCTAAAAAAATGGCCTAGAGACCTTTTAGTGTAGAATTTTAATTGAAGCTATTGATGAGTGGTTCTTTTCAAGTTTTTACATATAACATGTAAAAATATTAAATATTAAAATAAAAATATTAAATGTTTTCATAACAATTACAATAACTGTAATTGTTATGAACACATTTAATAGATGTATATATATTGTACAGTTGTAAATAAATAAAAAAAAAATAATAGATAAAATAAAAAAATTTAACCAAAACTAGCAAGAAACAAAAATCAGTTGGCTGAGAACCTTATCTCAGAAGTGGCAAGATGTACTCATTATGGACTGCTAAGACTAAAAGAGCATTGTGAGTATTTTTTTTTTTTTTTTTTTTTTTTTTTTTGAAACAGAAAGCACCATCAATAACAACATTAGATAATCTACATTAGAATGAGATGGTTTTTAATTATTGATACAGTCATTTCAAATTTATGGTATTTAAAAGTTACAAATATTATATGTAAGTATGGAGAATGTGAAAATGGGATATGTTCAGCATGAAATATTCAGATAAGATTTTGGATTGTAAGGATTGGATACAAGATGAATTGGATGGCTTAGTGTAATTTAGATTTAAAATTTACTTTATTTATAGCAGATTAAAAAACAAAACAAGCACCAAAGGTATTAAAACAAAGAAGGTTTTCTTCTTAAAGGAAAATTTTACAAGATGTCCAGGAAGTAGAACTTCATATAACATAAGGCATGAGCCCATTCCCTTTAGTGCTAAGAAAACAGGAAAGAAATTATCTTGATTTAAAATTATATTTTTTATAAACTAAGGATTTTTTATTGAAGTCTCATCTTCACCATTTACAGAAAAAAAAATAGGTAACATAAAACTTGCTAAAATCCATGGAAGAAGGACTTTATTTTCAATATAAGTAAATTACTTTGTTGTAACCAGTTTTTATACTGCAACAATTTCTATTCTTTGAATACATCTTTCAACATGAACCCTTATATTGTTGATGGTTTGTAACACAAGGATCTCTTCCTATGAAAATCTCCCATTGTGTTGTACTGGAGACATCCCCTCAGTCCCTTTTATAATTTTTGTGCATATCTCTATGTCTGGAATGCATTTGTCAGCCAAAAATATACCGAAATCTAAGTTATTGGGAAAACTTGATGTGGATAACAAATATTATATGCAATGTGCCAGGCTATAGAAAGCAGAAGGAACTACTACGCTGTTACAAAATTTCTTGTGCATATAGCTTAATTTCACATTATATATTTTAGACATTAATAATTATTGCTCTTCAAAGTAAAGTCCATTGTTTTCAACTACTTTCACCTATCCTTCTGACAGGAATTGGATTTGATGCAGGTACCACTTCATTGGTTTTTGAGACACAGAACTCTTCACATCCTCGTAATTATCAAAAATCCAACCTTTCAAGAAAATGAGCCATTGATCTAAACAAACTATAATCTGATGGTGCTATATCTGGGCTAGATGCAGGATGAGGCAAAACGTTTACTCCTTCCGGTTCATATGTTTTCTTAGTCAAACGAGAACGATTTGCAGGGGCATTGTCTTAGTGGAACGGCTTGGTTATTCTTGCTCTCAGAAACGTGTAAACTGTTTAGCTGTTCGTAATAAAGATTTGAGCCCACTGCCAAACTATGCAAAATGCCTTCAAGGTTCCACCAAACACAAAGCATCATTTTTTTTCCTAAGCGATCCGAACGAACAAACGTGCGACAGTATTTAGATGAATAATTGAATCTCCTTCTATGTCTCAAATTTCTTTGGAGGCTGCCTTTGGTCCTTGAGATTTTTCCTCATTTTACTTTTTTTTTCTGACATTACACCTAAGTTTGGAAAATGTGAATGACCTAAAGCTAACTCAAATCATATGAAAATTACGCAATAAATTAGTCAATATAAACATTGACATTAGTGAACTAGTGAGAATAAAAATAATCTTATAGGATTAAATAAGAGAGTTGGAACAAAGGGGGGCGTTCGTGCACAAGAAAGTTTATAACAACGAAGTATTTATAAAATCTAGTTGAACCATTCTTAGAAATCGTAGTATGAATTTCTTAAAAATCAGTAATGAGTTGCTTTCACCATGCTGCAAAGATGTCTCTGATAAAAAGTTGGTCAGAGCACCGAAAAATTCTATTTATTTGTATGCTTCATTTGTTCAAATTTAATGGTTGGATGGGTCGCAAAAAATATTTTTGGTACTAGAAATAATAAATATATTTCGAATACAACATGGTTTACTAAAGGAAATGTCGATATTTATTAAGTAAAAAAAAAAAAAACCTCGTAACTACTCTGAAAAATTCTCAATATTTTATTATATCATTCGGAAACATTGTAAATTTGGAATTTAGTTTGTACAATGTACTGTGTGCAGTTTGGTTATCGTATTTTTATTGAATAAGTCAGGTTGTCCGTCGACTCACTCGCTACATGTGTCATTAAAATTATATTATAACCTCTTTCTACATTTATAATGTTCTAAAGAACAACCGCGATCTTACTAAAAGATAAAAAAAATAATCTAACTTTTTATTTAAAAGGAAAATTTTCCAAGCCTACCAACATCACACATCAATAAGGTTGCACCATTTATTTCTTCTACGATTATATTTATTTTTAATGTTTTCTCGGTATCTTATCATATGTCATGTTTTTTTTTCTTCTCGGAAAACTGAAAATCCGGTTAATTTGAAAATTTTGTTTATGGATGTAATTCAAAAGTGATGTGCCATCTCATATACATCAAACGAATTTTTATGTTGGTGTAATTTCGGAATTATAGTATTTCAATAAGAAAATTTATGCCGAAAAAGTCTGTGTACACTACTCATAGACAGAAAATATATAATCGAAACTTGTTAATCCTCTTGTGAATTACTGGCATTGTACTATTCTGAGATATTTTTAGCCTTTTAATATCTGTTGCCGTTCAAGGAAGTAAATTAAAAATCATATCTGTTCTCATTATGGAGATTTTTGTAGAAATCAGAATGTCGTCGTTTTTAAAAAAGGAAGGAAAGACTTTGAGAGCAATAGGTATAATAATTCCCGGAAATCACTCTATAGGCCAGAAAATCAACAACAGGTTTGAAGAAATGGGAAGTTTTATAGTTCACTGAGGTTTGCACGTCAAAAATAGAACTTGAAAGGGTACATCTACGAAAAAGAGATGATCCAACACCAAGGCTCCTAGCACTTGATTTTAGGTCGTGCCTTAATAAGTCAAGGTAAACATATTGGTCCACATCGATTACTATTGAACTAGGTTTAGAAAACGCCAGATGCACTAATTCACCCCAGACATGATAAAATGTCATCCATGTTTAACAGTAGGTTTATCGCTCGGTCTGATTTTGGTTTCTTCTCATCCCAAATGTTCCATCAGACGAAAAGACATATATTTTGGAATTTTCACTAAATAAAATCTGTTTCCAGAATCTATTTGGCTTGTTTACATATTCTTTTGCAATATTTAGACTTTTTACTCTATTCACTTTACTTATGAAGGGTTATTTCCTAGATGACTGAGCGAATTCTTAAAAGAAAAACGTGAATAAGTATTTCAATAATGGGTGTGCACAGACTTTTTTGACTAACTATATATATATAATATGATTATAACCTACATAAATATAGTTATGTACACTATATCTTATTTATATATAGCATATAGGTACGTAGCATGAATGTTACAAACTCAAAATCATTATTATTATTCAGAATCTTAATCAAGCAGGCTGTAAAATCGATTAATCAATGTTATTATATATATAATAAAAAAAAAAAAAAAAAAAAAAAAAACAATTGTTGTAATTAACAATTAATAATCCATAGAAACCGTATGTTATAGAACAAAATTTTAAAAACTATTTAGTTAAACTCTCAACGAAATTCGTAGTATTTCATGAAGGAAAGAGGGAATTAAAAAAACAAAAAAATGTCTTCCTCTTGGTCATTCTTAGGTACTTCTTCGATTGAGCTAGATGTAAGCATTGACGACTTCGATCTTGATTATGACCCCGAAGAGTTAATTGAGGATGAAAAGAAAAAGAAGAAAAAAAAGAAGCGTATCAAAAAGAAGAAGGTTCGGAAATCGAAAATTCATCCGTCTGAACCTATACTACCTTTAGAACCCGAGAAAATCGAAAGGCCATCATTAGAGATCGAAGAACCGTACTTCCGGGACATAACGGATTTGATCCCTCCAGAGGAGGATGAATTTCTCTTACTTCAAACAAAAGACCAGGGACCGGAACCAACCGGCATTGTAGCGCTTTTGATGCGCCGCCGACGTGCAAGGGAGATAGAGGAAAAGCTTGCTAATATGGTTATTGTTAGGAAGGAGTTATCTGTAACTTCTGAAGAGCCCTCTGAATCAACCATTCCTCCTCCCGTTGTACGGAAGCCAAAAAAACCAAGAGTCATCGCATGTAAATTTAAGAGTAAGTTTTTCAAATAAATTCTTATTTATTCGTTAAAATCTTTTAATTTTACTATACTTCGAGAACTTCATAAATAAAACGGACAAATTTTATAAGCTTATCGTTACATTAATAGATCAAACTTTATTCGAGCCTTCATGAACGAAATCCGTTTACCCTTACTACTGCTTAGTTTCCCGTCTCCCTTGACAAATTCAAGCATATTAACATCCTCCCTGATCATTCAATAGCCTTTTCCGATGTGAAAAATACCAGTGGCAGACCCTAATAGTTGGTAATAACTTACTATTAAAAGTAAGATTGTTTTGTTTGATATGTATATACATATTACAGATTTGTCAAAGAAACTCCATAAACACCATATCTTTTTTTGGCATAATTAAATTCCAAATTTCACTATTAAGTATCTTAGCTAAGTAACACGAATTTCTGCTTTTTGCTTTGTTTTTATAAAAAAAAAAAAAACGAAAAAACACTGCGTTCCAAACCACTCATATTTGTAAAAAAAAAAAAAAAATAATAATAATAATATATAATATATATATAATATATATATATAATATATATATAATAATAATATATAATATAATAATATATATAATATATATATACTATATATATATATATATACATACTATATATATATATATATATATATATATATATATATATATATATATATATATATATATATATATATATATATATATATATATATATATATATATATATATATATATATATATACATATATAATATAATAATATAATAATTAATAATAAAAAAAAAAAAAAAAAAAAAAAAGAAAGGGAAGAACAAATATAAGAAAGCCTGTAGCTACATATTCACCCGGATTTCAACGGAAGCAATAATCTGGTTAGCCAACTAGGCGACCTTTTTGCCAGTCGACAAGTCGGCCAGTGACTAGTCGGCCCTTCCCTGGGAATAACATCCACATCACAAGTGTGACCGAAGTTGGATAAAAGTTAATGAGCTGGAATTTCAGCTAGTGGCACTTACGCTTTAAAGTCGTTTTAGCCCTATTTTAAAATTCTTAAGCTCTTCGTAATCTCCGTTAAATGAATGATGAAAATCCCAAGAAGAAGTAGCCAGATTATGTATGAGGATGCAATAGAAGAAGGGAACCGACGATGGCTGTGAGAGCCTACTACTGAGGGAAGCAGGAATTTATTTTCTGTAATTTTGCATGGAAGGAATACTGTCGCACAAAACCCCCAGAAAAATGGCAGGCATATGAGTTAGCAAGAAACAGAACTAAAGAAGTAGTAAAAATGGCTAAGCAGAAATTCCGGGAAGAATTCGGAGAGGAATTATACCAGGATTATAAGGAAAATATAACAATATTCTGGAAGGAAATCAAGGCAATAAGAGGGCGTAAAGGCAAAGAAATATCAAGGATGAACTCGGGAAAATGTTCTCTGATGATATGATTATTCTGGAAGTGTGGAGGAGACATTATAATAGGCCATTTGAGAGTGAATATGTGAATTCTGTCGACAGACAAGGGAGATGGAATGAGGCTGAGCTCGATGAGTTCATAGAGGATGACGAAATTAAAAAAGCTATTGAATAGATGAACACAGGGAAAGCTCCAGGGAGGGACAATATAGTTGGAGAGTTTGTGAAATATGGGGTATGGATCTAGTAAGATCTCTTCAAATTCCTTTTCAGAAATCCTGGGACGAAAAGAGAATCCCAAGGGAAAGGGAATATAATGTTATAATTCCTATACACAATAAAGGAAGGCAGGCTGAATGCTCCAACTACCGCCCCATTTGCTTATCCCCGGTGGTTTACAAGCTCTACACGCCAATCCTTAAAAACAGATTGAGACTTATTGCTGAGCCACTTATAGGAGAGGAACCAGCTGGTTCTAGTCCGGAAAGGCAAACACAGGACCATATATTCTCTATGAGAAACATCTTACAGAAATCCTGGGATCGGGATAAAAGTATATACTTAGCCTTCCAAGACCTTAAAACAACATTTGACCCCGTCCCGATAAAAGAAATATGGGAGGCACTGAGAGTTAAGAACGTCCCAAAAAGCCTAGTGGAAGCTATCAAGACTATATACCAAGACCCTAAAGAAATTGTCGGGATAAATGGACAGGAGTCTGGACATTTTAACATAACCATAGGAGTCAAACAAGGCGATAGCTTAAGCCACCTAATATTTATTCTTTATATGGACGAGATCGTAGTAATATGTAAAAGGCGAACTGACACGACGCACAGTGGGGTATTTGACTGGTTTTCTTGGCCAAAAATATTTCTGATGTTTAATCCATTTTATTTGATCCGATATGCTAAAAAATAGTTAATACATGAATATAGAAGTAGATTTTAAGAAAATAATAGTGTTTTTACTGTTATAAATAAAATAAAAAAAAATATTAAAGTTAGGTATACAAGTATATTTTTATTAATCAACTATCAGTCTTTATTGATCACACACACACACACACACACACACACACACACACACACACACACACACACACACACACACACACACACACACACACACACACACACACACACACACACACACACACACACACACACACCAACACCACTTCCTTGAAATCATTCAGAAATTGATCTCAATGCTTTGTGTCAATGCCTTCTTCATCAGATGACCTATCTTCATTATTTGAAGAAAAACTTCGCTCCTGAATGTCAGGATAGTTATATTTCTGCTCAGGTGGTAGAAGCATGTCTATAGTTTCCTTAAGGAAGGATTTGGTTTTTTTTCCTAGGTAGCGGCCTCAATCCAGTTATGAGAGGATCTGAAGTAAGTAGAAGTCTATTTAGGACATCTAAATTGCAAGCTTCTCTCGAACATTTTCTTGAATAACTCTGCCGGTATTCACGAAAGTTCTTATTTCTGGCTTCGGCTGCTTCTTCAGACAATTGCCCTATAGGCAGGAGAGCATGTTGCACAATAATTGGCCCGTGTACTAAAATCTTGTGCAAAGTTGGTGTCATAGGATGCCAACCATACAACTGAACATATAATTTAGCTGTATTTGCTGTATATTCTGCAAATTTTTCAATATGGATACGATGACCACTGGAAATAGTTTCCAATATCACTTTGATGCGATATATGAAATTATAATCCAGGCCAGTTATTTCGGCTGCTAACATTGGATTTGCAAAAAATCTACGACTTGTGTTCCCGTCATTTGTGTTGCCAAAACCAGGCTTAGGAATATCTACAATAAGTCCCATTTTGTCTTTCATCTGTTTTTGAATCTCTGCCTTCTTTTCGTTTACAATTAATTTGTCCTTTTCTTCCCTTACTTGCCACTTCTTCACTGGTGATTTGTAGGCCAAATGTAATAATCCTTCAAATAGTCGAATCCTTGAATGCAAAGTAGATAAACCAAATCGTAATGATTCTTCATTAACTGATGTAATCTGTGACAACTCATTAAATGTTTTTGATGTTGCACCACATATATAACACTTCATTGTAGAAGTAGTTTGAGTTGCGGCATTACACACTTTAGCGTCAATCATTGTCAATAACAACCTATGCTTAACAGAATACAATCTTTGTGCCAATACAATTGTCGATACTTCTAATTGGTTTGCTGAATTTTGAACATATTGTATTTCTTCATTCGTAATATCTGCATTCTCCTTGACAAACCTAATTCTAATTGGACGGCAATACCGCGGCGAGGATGGTGTTGGATTCTGCCAAACAACTCGTTTTTCAAATAAGCCACAAGTTATTTGTAGCGGTACAAGAGAAGATTGAAATATGTTTGCATCAGATTCACAATCATTTGCAAAGTTCTGTTTATATTGTGATTGCTGGGATCCATCACATCCCCATTTATAAGTCATCATTAACGAATTGGAATCCTCTTCGTTTAAGGTTTCTAAAACAACTTCTAAATGTGTTAGTAGGCGAGTGACAGTATGATTCAACAATGCTTGTAAATTTATTTCCGCAGAGGTAGCTGTCACAAGAAATGAATCTTTATGAGGGTAACATGTCTTCTTGGCCCTTTGTAAAATTGAGTAGCAGGGGAAGAATTTAAGATTTGTGTTTTCTTATTATATTATATTGTTTTCTAGTGAGTCCAGCTTCGACAAACATAGCTAGTGCTTGCAAAGGTGACAGTGGTGGGGTTTGATCTGTATTCATTCGTTTTGAACAGGTACCCATGTATTTCTTTGCGCGTGATGGAGAGCTAGTTATATTCTTTAATAAATCACTAGCTTGAGGATTACCTTCAGCTCGTAATTGCATTTGTGTAGCATACATCAATTCCATTGAGTCCATAGTAGTACGTAACTTTTCTGTCTTACGCCTACGACTGCGCTCACTGGATTCTTCAAACCTCTTTAATGGTCGCCCTGGTCGCATTTTTGCCATTGGCAACTTTACCCTGGCCATTACTAGCCATTGGCAAATTTACCCTGAAGCCATACTTCATTATTTTTGATAAAAATAGCATATTTTTTGTGTGCTGCCAACCATTTTTGTTTAAAATGTGACTGAAAATGGGAAAAATTGTGTTTGATTTCATTAATTTGCTTTTGTGACCAATCATCATATTTTAACAAAATATTGAGGGCATAATCTAATTGTTCTTTATAATTGAGGTCTTTTTTTTGACGCATGATGTCAAATACACATTATCTAGTCATTATTTTGACTCCTGAAGGTCCTAAAAGGAAAAACAAAATGACATTAAAAATTATCACAAAAACAATCACATTTAACAAAAAAAAACAACAGACATTAACAGCCATGTACACGCACATCCGCGCGAATCCGCGATTACTGATTATATATTCTTAAAGTTGAATCATTCCTCTTTATATTGATATAAAAATAAGTGGTTGGAAATGCTTGGAAGTATAACAAAAACATTCGAATAACTTGAAATTCGACACTAAAAACGCCAGAATATTTTATATTTTCTTTTGTGGTCTATCTAATTTACAAATGGTCTAATTATTGCTAAAAAAATGATAAATATTCTCTCACTTACCTGCTTCAGAGTGATCCATAATCAAAAATTGTCTTGAAAATTCCCAACTCGAGAAAAATAACCTTTTTACAAAGATAAATATCCGACTGACAGTTACCATGTGAGTGCAAAAAAAAAGAGTGGTGACTTTGTTGTATTACACCTGATTCACAGATGATCCAGGCAAAGAAATTAGCCTTATACATTGTTGACAGACTATTCAACTATATCTGACAGTAATTACTTTTCGTCTGAGATAACTTTTACAAAATGGACTTTTGGCCAGCATTTGAAGGCAAATACCCCACTGTGCGACGTTCTTAGGCCGCAGAAATATGTCTCCCGGTGTGGTCCAGCTATATTTGTATGTGTTGTCCAGCTATACATTGTTCTCATTTCGGATTCAGTTGAAAAGTTGCAGCGATCAGTGACGGAATGGAATGAAGAACTGCGTTGAAAAGGCATGCTTATCAGCACCAGTGAGACTAAGATTCTACAAGCAGGAAAGGTACAGGAGGAGGATATACAAGTGTATAGTAATGGAGAAAACATGGATGTTGTCACAGATTTTGTTTAACTTGGAACAATTCTAGAAGGGTCTGGGACACAAAAATCCTACGCAGAATAAATAAAGCAAATTCAGTTTACTACCAGATTTGCAATACCGTGATTGGTAAGCGAGAAGTAAGTAGAAATGTGAAGCCTCACGTCTTTAAGTCCATATCTCTACCAAAACTCCTATACGGTGCTGAAAGTTGGATAGTAACAGACAAGCAAGTAGAATCACTACTGCAGAAATTAAATTCCTCTGAAGGATTGCTAGGAAAACCAGGAGGGACTGTATCCGCAATGAATTAATTAGAAATGAATTAGGGGTCTCCTCAATGAAAGAGGTTCTCGAGGCTCGCCAAGTGGTTTGGCCGCCAGGCTGAAGTGGTCTGGGCATGTCGTCAGAATGGAGGAGCATCGAGATTCATCGAAGACCATGGGCTGTGTCCTTGATGGTAGATTAACTCGAGGTCGTCGGAGAATGTAGTACCTGGAATATGTTGACCCCCTATGAAAGAAGGAAAAAAATCTTATCTTAGCCAGAAACCTGGCAAGGGATGGTCGAATGATATGTCAAACGTAATGATTTTATTTTAATTTCATCAAGTAATTGTATCAACAAATCAGTTACTTGTGTAAATAAAACATTATGACTATCCCTTAATATAAATGTGCATTTTTAACATAATAAACTCTTCATTGGAATAAAAAGCAAAGAAAAAAAATTATTTTTTTCATAGAAAATAAACGAAAACTGTCAATAAAGCACACCAGATCAGAGGATCTTATGTTAATACTTTTATCTATTAATTATTATTATTTAGGATTTATTTTATTAGATTTTTAATGTAATGTTTAAAATCCAATGATAATGAACATAGACCTCAATTTTGCCGTTAGCTTCTGAATGCAGATTGTGTTGAAGAATACTACTTTTTGAGGTGAATTTTATGGGCAGGTGAGTCTGTTTCTACAGGGGAAGGCATTTCTACCTATCCATGATTCATGTATATCGTTGGTTTATTGCTTTCGAATAATGTGAAGGAGCACCATGGTGTTGGAAAATCATGTTTTGCCAAACTTCAAGTGGAATATCGTGATGAAGTTGTGGTAGGATATTTTGTAAATAATCTTAGTAATCTCATCATTCAATCTGTTGGGTAAACTATGATTTTTCAACACTATTCGACAGCAATACAAAGATGAATAAACGAACGATACTCCACATGGAACGATAGAAATGCCTTCCCCTATAAAAACAGACTCATCTCAATAAAATTCATCTCAAAAAGTAGTATTCTTCAACACAATCTGCATTCAGAAGTTAACGGAAAAATTGAGGTCTTTGTTCGTTATCATTGGATTTTAAACATTACAATGAAAATCTAATAAAATAAATCCTAAATAATAGTAATTAATAGATAAATGTAATAAAATAAGATCCTCTGATCTGGTGTCGCTTTATTGACAGTTTTCCTTTATTTTCTATTTAAGAATAACTTTTTTCTTTGCTTTTTATTCCAATGAACAGTTTATTATGTTTAAAATGCACATTTTCATTAAGGGATTGTCATAATGTTTTTTTTACACAAGTAACTGATTTGTATGCCAAATGAGAATACCATGTTTTTTCGGTTTCAAAAGTGAATTTCTCCATGAAATCGAAACAAAATCATTACGTTTAACATATCATTGAAAGCTGATTATATTTCCAAGTTTTTGTGAGATTTTTGACGTTTTGTGGATAGTTTTTTCGAAAAACGGTGAGCGTTGAAGTAATATAAGACATTGTGACTTCTCCAAATAAGGTGAAGATCCAACTGTTCTTTAGATACCAACTTTGTAAAATTCAAGGTTATAGGTACTCAGCTATTATAGAAAATTTAATGCTAAATCCGAAAATGTGGTTAAAATTTGAAAAATATTTAAACAAAATGGAGATATTACAGCTTTTATAGAAAAAAACGTGGTATCCTCAAAAAAGTCTTTTATATATCTGCAACGGATTGCAGTAGAAAGGTGAGGTTTGCGGGATTTTGATACATTTTCTAGTTTCACCCTTTTTTTTTTTTACACTAAAAGATACTCACCCTGTATATATTTTATTTTATTTTTTTTAATTTAATAAAATAAATATATTATAAACTGTGATGTTTTGCAAAGTATTTAGTACAAAGAGTAACATTGCATTTTTTACAGTAAGTTATCGGCTTAGACTTACAGGTATTTTTTTTTTTGCCTCCTCCTTTGTTCATGTCTTCTTTCTGAGAGGTGGCCATGGGTTCCAAATGTTGTACAATCAAATCTGTTTGGACTAGTGGACGCCCGAGAGTCGACCTCACATTCAGCAGCTTGAGATAGTGCATTGTGACAGTACTAATATACAGGGTGTCCCGAATTTAAATGGCAAAACTTCAGGAACTTATAGGGGACCGAAAAAATAAGACAAAAAGTCCTTTAGAGATTTGCTCATTTTTGCTTAGTTTTAGAGAAAATCGCAAAAAAAAAAAGAAACAAAACAAGTTTTCATTTTTATACTTATTTATTTACATTTATATATATGTTATGTTCTTTTTAATGTAAATATTGCTCAAAATATTGTCCTCTTGCACCAATGCAAGCATTACATCTAGCACTCACTTTATGAATTGCAGCTAAACATTGTTCTGATGATATTTGGAGCACTGCGTCTATGATTCGGTCTCCTAATTGCTCTCTTGAGTTGATTGACACCGAATTAACTTTCTGCTTCAAGGTTCCCCATACGAAGAAATCCATGAGTGCCATATCAGGTGATCTGGGTGGCAAAGGTACTACTCCTCCACGCCCAATCCATCGTTGTGGATAATTTATATCCAGCCAAGCTCGAGCAATGAGCTACAATGAGCTAGACATCCATCGAGTTGGAACCACATTTCAAACCGCTGCTGTAAGGGAATGTCATCTAAATAATTAGAAAAGTCGTTCTCCAAAAAATGTGTAAATATGATAGGTACCATTCAATCTTCCAGGTAAAAAATATGGTCCCACCAGTAATGCGTTCCAAATTCCAAGCCAAACGTTAATAGCTAATTCATGCTGAAACCTATTCTCTCTAATAGCCCTGGGATTTTCAAGAGCCCATACATGATAATTTCTTTGATTAACAATTCCTCCTCTTGTAAAGGTAGGTTTCATATAATTTTTAATGGAAATAAATTATCATGGCAAATTTTGTCAAGAAACCAGTTACTAAAATTCAATCTCTTGACATAATCTTTAGGTAATAAATTCTGAACTTTTTGAAGATGGTATGGGTAGCGATTATCACCTTTCAAAGTTCGCCATATTGTTTGCCGCGATATTGCTGATGCAGCAATGCATTTCGGATGCTAGTCTCAGGATTGTTATTGAAGTGGCGTTGGACATAATTTCTTCTCCGATAATGTGCTCTTATTGCTGCCTGGAATTGGTCGCCTTCATTACGTAATAAGAATGACCCAGTCTCCCGTAGTCTATTAAAAGGTAACGAAAAGACTCGTCGATTAGGCACTCTTCTATTTGGAAATAGGCGCGCATACTCCCGCACCGCTTCTAAAGCATTACCCTTACAGAAACCATACACAAAAATCATATCAGCGTATTCAACATTAGAATATGTATGCGGCATTGTGGCTGATGCTATTCACACAAAAATATCTGAGTAACTGACAGAAGACTGATTTAGGAATTATAATCCTAGAAGGAAGCCAAAATGTAAACACATAAAAGAATGTAAAGGATAACATTACGTGTTAACATATCTCACTATCTAGCCTGACAAACTTTGAAATGTGATAATCGCTACCTGTAATATTTTTTTTTTTTTTTTTTTTTTTTTTTTTTTTTTTTTGCGATTTTCTCTAAAACTATGCAAAAATGAGCAAATCTCTAAAGGACTTTTTGTCTTAGTTTTTCGGTACCCTATAAGTTCCTGAAGTTTTGCCATTTAAATTCGGGACACCCTGTATAATAATATATAATCAATTTAACAAAGTACTGATGTTTTGTACATTTTGTATGTTTTAGAACTGATGATAAATGTTTTACTTTCGAAACTAGTTTTCAAATAAAATAATCCGAATAGAAGTGGCAATTAATTCATGAATCCTGATTGTATTGATCCTTCTATACCACCATGCGTACCTCAAGTGATAAAAAAGAATTATCATGGTAAGGTAAACAATACAATAATAGTGGAATAATGACTATCGAAAAGAACAGATACATAAAGGAATGATAATACAAAGAAGCAAGGTTTAAGAAGAAGACAGGAAAGATAAGAAAGAAAAAATGAGATGTGTTTGTATACTTGCATATTTCTGATTTTTTTTTTTTCAGTTTGATATAGTGCTTTTAAAAGGGGAAGAATTGTTCAAAACAATAGACACACAATAGGACGGCCTCGTCAGTTATAAAATTAAACATTTTTACCAACCTATCCTGATGATACCTACTAAAAATCTAAGCAATTTCTTTAAATAAACTTAAAATTCAAACAAGAATTGTAATAATAAAGAATAAAAAATAAATCTCTCATAATTAAACCATAAATTGAACGTTAGCATTAGCAGATGTGATAGGTATAGGTAACAATTATAATTATAATCTTATATTAAAAGGGGTATATATAATGACTAAAATATAAATTAATTTATTTATTTGTTTATTTGATTGCCTCTACCCTTCAGGGTCATTGTAAGTTCATCTTCGATGTTGTATCCCCTATATCCGTCCATAAAACCTGATAGCTTTCAGAAACTCCAACAATGTCTTCACTGGTTTTTCATCATCAGATTTCTTTTAGTGTATTGGAAATTTTAAAGTTCTCCCTTAGAGATGAAAGCTGTGGACAATCTACTAATATGTTTTTTACTGTCCTGGGTTCCTGACAGTTGACACAGTTAGGGGGCTCCAAGCTACGGAGAAGGTAGCCTTGTAAGAATTCACAGTGGCCGATTATCAGGTAGTACAAAATTATTTCCTCCTTTCTAGACGTTCTGCAACTTGTTTGCCACTTTGCTGAGCAGTTCGACTTTACATCTAACAATTTAGACCTATTTGTTTTTCATGTCTCTTCCCACTTGTCTTGAATCGAGCATCTCACATGTCTCACCCTGTCTTCCCTAGGAAAAAGAAGGTTGATGTTTTTAACAATATCACCGTCACTAATTCTTGCTAACTGAGCTTCTAAATCAGCTCTTATATTTCCAGAAATGCCACAGTGGGAAGGAACCCAAATAAAAATAATCATATTGTGTTTCTGTTGAATTTTCCATATAAGCTCAATAATTTCTAAAATTGTTACATGTTGAGACTGATCCTTCATTATAGAAACGACACCAACGTGGTTTTGTGATCTCTGGGTAGTGATGAATATTATGCAGACAAGTACACAAATGGAGTTCAGAGAGCAAGTCGAGTGCTCTTTGTCGGAATTGCTGGTAATTGCATTCTGTTGCCATGTATTCAGAAAAAACTACATTTAAAGGATGGTTATCTAATGCAGATAATTCAGCTGCATATTTTACAAAAAGTTATTTTCTCATCAATATCAAGGAAGCCTCTGCACTTTCTGCATATATGCCAAGAACAGGTGATGTTCTATGGGCACCCGTACTTATCCACAGAGCTGTATTCTGAACTAAGCCGGGATCGTAGAATCGATGGTCGGGCAAAGTTATAAGTTACTGAACCATAGTCCATTTTACTACGTAAAGTGGCTTGATATATCTTCAATAGACACTGTCTATCAGCTCCCCAGCTTTAGCATTTTAGCAGTCCCAATCCTTTTGAGCAACTACCCTTGATATGCTTAATATGATTGATCAAGCTGAGCCGCTTATCTAAATACATACCCAAGTACTTCCGATTATCAATAAAGGCAACCTTAGTAGTACCCAAAGGCAGCTGAGGATTACGCGAGCAGCTTCTTAGAAGGCATCGCATTTGTTTTGGATGTTGATATAACAACCGCTTTCTTTTTTTTTTTTGCCCATTCTTCAGCAATGTTTAAAGCTTCTTGCAACTTCGATTCTATGAAATCTATAGATTTACTTCGACTAAAGAGAAGGATGTCATCAGCATAGAGGACAATTTTTGTCTGCTTCGCAATGTTTGTTGTACTAATTGGCGAACATTGCGGGGTACCATTGTTTAGCAAGTAAGTTGATGAAAATGATTCTCCTACTCTTACACAAAACTTTCTTTCGTATAGGAAATTTTTGATATATTGGGAAATATAACCTCTGAATTGCCAATCCCTTAAAATGTTTAACAATATTCCTCTCCCCATCGTATCGTAGGCCTTTTCTAGATCTAAAAATATAGTAATGAGGTGTTCCTTGTGAGAGAAAGCTTCTTCTGACTGGCTCTGTAGCAGCAGAATGAATGAAATGTAAACTGAATTTAACATTGATCTTTAAAAAAAAATAATAACAGAAATATAACATGGAAATTAAATTTTTATTTGAAAATTAATAATATTAATGTTTTCAGAACCAGGACCTGGCCATTATGAGTATTATTCAAGTGTGGGATACGTAGGCCATGACCCGACAAGAAAAAGAGCGCCTAACTTCAGCTTTGGACGAAAAATAGTTAAAAAAGAGAAACCTATTGGACCTGGACCTGTGTACAACATGAGAGGTTTCACAATGAGAGGCAAGGAAATAATACAGTCCCACGAATTCGGAAAGCGGAGGCCCCCTAAACGTAATAAAATCTAGGTTTATGTTACTTTTAGATCTATTTAACTTTTTCGGGCAAGGGGAACCACAGTTCACCTCATCTTTAGTCAAAATATATGAAGACACTAGCAGGATATAAACCCTGCCTTGCAAGGAGGGATAATCATGATGGTCAATCATGACCATGATACAATCATGATAATCAGGATGATATCCCCCGGGTATTTTAAGTAGGGGACGTTGTTTGATGGCGACCGTTAAATGAATTTCGTTTTCTCATAGGAAATTATAAGACCGGTTCTCTGTGCAATTTCATGTAGTTTTTCTATAGTGACCTTTGCTTGTTCTTTGATGTCAGTAAGGAAACAAGATCGCTGTGTCACCTTGGAAACAAGGCATTTAATGTTCATTCTTTGTTCTTTCCTATTACCAATCTGTGCTCCTTTGATTTCTATCTCCCACGATCTGATTACTTTCTCAAGAATTATATGAGTAGAGGTGAAAAACAGTCACCTTGGCGAACTCCTGTTAGTATTTTAAATGGCTCTAAGGTTTCTCCCCTGAATTTGACCTTAGCTGCGGTGTTGGTCAGCGTCTGTTGGATAATTGATCTGTTTTTTATTTTTGTCGATTTCAAACTCTTTTAGTGTGTTAAAAAGGGACTGTCTGCCGATAGAGTCCTTGGCTTTCTTAAAGTGGACAAAGGTGACCACAGTGTTTCTACAGGATCTGATCTGCAGAATGGCTTTTAGATTCCAAATTTTTCAATGGAATCCCGCTTGATACTCCCAGCGATTCAAGAGAGCTTTGTAGAGAATTTTGTAGGCAACTGAGAGAATTGAAATTCCTCTGTAATTATTCGAGTCCGTCTTGTCCCCCTTTTTATACAGTGGGTGGATAAGTGCACATTTCCATTCTGAGGGAGAATTTGTTCAGTCTTCCAGATCTCTGTTATTAAATTGTGGATTCGTTGAAAGAGATTGTCTTCGAGTGATTTCCAAAGTTCTGCAGTGATCCCATCTTCCCCAGGAGCTTTGTCACTTTTCAGTGATTTAATAATTTCTTTTATTTCGTCAAGAGAGGGTGGTTCGGGGTCCGGGTTGGGAGTGGGTTCTTCAAAAGAGAAAGTGTCATGTGGAGAATTACAGTTGAGAAGTTCGTGGAAGTAGTCAGCAAGAATATTACAATTGTTTCTCGCATTGATTTCAAGTGATCCATCAGGGTGACAAAAGCACATACTGGGTGGTTGGAAACCACTAAGATTCTCTCTGAAGGTTCTGTAGAAATTTCTGGTATTATTTCCATAAAATCCTGATCTATCTCCTTGAGTATAGAATATATATTGGGTTGTTTCACATGAAATGTCCGATTTTATAATATTTGAAATACATAGAGGATTTTGCGAGTCTCTGTTGTTTACTTCCAAAGTTCACATATCATAATCAAGCAGTTACTAATCCTCTACTTTTCTTTTATAAACATTAGCTTCCCAATCAATTACACACTGTTTAGTATACCTTCAAATATGAACATGAAAACACGCGATTTTCGTGTAATATTTTTTTATGAGTTTAAACTAGGTCGTTCGGCAGCTGAGGCTGCTAGAAACATCTGTAAGGCGTTGGCAGTGGTTAGACATCGACGAAAGCCCAGGACAAATGCCAAAACCAAATTTGCACCCGAAAAAATTGATGGTTACAGTATGGTGGTCCATGGCTGGAATCATACATTATTCCTTTTTGCCTAGAGGTGAGACCATTACCTCTACAACCTACTGCATTGAAATTGGCCAAATGCACGAAAAATTATTGAAAAAACAACCTGGATTGGTAAATCGGAAGGGCCCTATACTCCTACACGACAACGCTCGACCCCACGTTTCAAAACTTACCCTGCATAAATTGAAAGAGCTGGGGTACGAAGTTCTTCCGCACCCACCATATTCTCCCGACTTGTCTCCAACAGATTATCACCTTTTCACGAATTTAGACAACTTCTGCAGAGGAAAAATTTTTGCAAATGATGCTGAAATCAAAAGTGCGTTTTCAGATTTTGTTTCACTTCAAAGCTCAGAGTTTTTCAAATCCGGGATAAAAAAAGTTGTTGTCACGTTGGGAAAAATGTGTAGAAAAAGAAGGTAAATACTTCGAATAAAATTATATTGTTTTCATATTGTATTTTTACTAAAATCCCTTTACCTTGAAAACGGACATTTCATGTGAAACAACCCAACAGAATATATAATTCTATGTATACTATAATAGAAGTTGCCATACAAAAAGAATATAGCGAAAATTGGTTGAAAGATGGAAAAACGTATTTTTTCAAGGAATTGGAAAAATCATTCTGTTTCTACTTTTCATATCTGAATTATTATTATATTATACATATTATCCCACTTTAATATTTTAAAAATTTACACTGTACAATAATATATTAATTTTTACACTGGAAACAAACCTTTCCAATCCAATCATAAAATAATGTTTAACTTTTTAAGGAAAAGTTGTTGATTTATAGGTACTAATATCAATTTTTTTTTTTTTTTTTTTTTTAATTATTGATATGGTATTTTAAAATAGTGATATTTTGCTAATTTTATAACATGTACAAAATTATTCAGAATTATTTCACTGACAGAAAACTTACTGTCTAGACAAACTATCACTCCATAGAAAAGAAACTGACTTTAGGAACTCCCCAAGGATCAGCATTATCGCGTATATTATGGTACGTATTAATTAATAAAGTTTTCGAAACAGAATTACATAAAAATACAACGTTACTAGCTTATGCAGATGACTTACTGTTACTTATAAAAAGAAAATACATTGATGAATTCCAGGAAATAGCAATTGTTAGTGCCCTCCCTCATCCTTCCCTACCTTTGAGCAGCAAAATGAGGCTATTATATTATTACGAGGAATATAAAGAAAGTAAAAGTTATCTGTATTAAATGGAAATTGAATAACTACCATGTTACAAACATACTGTGGCTTGGCACGTCGCAAGGTAGACTGGGTGAGGTTTCAAAGAGATTTGAAAGTGGAGTAATCATCAGGAAATCTGCAACGCCTAAAATGTCTTTTAGCTGCATCTTTTGTTTTCATCAGATCTCTAATTTCTTGATTATTCTAAGGGGCAGGTAAACGTCGGAAGAAAAAAAAAAACAGATGATGAGTGGTGCTAGATGATAAGACATGTAAGTAGATTAGACGAAAGGCGTTCCACCATTTCATCTATAGAGTAGGAGAAATAGATTGGTTCAATGGAAAGGGATAGTGAGCTTAGTAGAGGGTTTATATTTTCTGGAGTTAAGAAACTATGATTGCTCACGAAATACTCTTATTGAGGATCGTAGCTGTGGATATGTTGTAGGAGATTTGGATAAGATTGTGATATGAGAGAAAGGATACTGGATTTTGAGAAAAGGAAAGTCAATTTTGAGGAGAATCAACCATAAATAAATCAAGTAAAGTGTATCTAGTAAAATTTCTGTAAAAAGGTATTCTAGATTTTAACCCTCAAACTGTCATGAACGAACATATAAACGCCACCACCAGTTCGTTCCGTATGATCATGACGAATGAGGATATAATTAGGAATGGATAACGACGAGGAGGGAATATGTGGTTTGAGCCATGTTTCCGAGACGGCTATATCATGGAGTTGGAAACCTCCTGTACCTTGAAATACTTATTTGTTTTACATTTGATTTTGCAAAATACCTAAAACGCAGAGAAATAAGAAACGAATCAAAAGTTTCTAGTTTCTCGTTTAAGTTTCTAATTCTATTAGTATGTCGTTCAAGTTTATAAAGTTTACTTTTAGACAAATAACAAAGGGCTAAAATATATATATATATAAAAAAAAAAATTGATGATTAACACAAATCCTCTTTTGTTTTCCGGTTTTTATTTTGGAAAATTACGCCTGTTTCAAGGAACAACAGTTGTTGCGAGGCAGGAGCATTGTTGTACCTTGAAACAAAACCTTATTTCGCATTTTACTACTCATGCTCACATTGGAAATTGGAATTTCGATCCTCTACGATTACCTCAACGGGTCACTAGAAGGAAAACACTTATATAAGCTAAATTGGGGGTGTTAACAGCAAAAATCAGAAAAGTGTTTCAAGGTACAACAGTCTCCCCTACATTATATGTTCAGTATAAATTATGAAGATTATTAAAAGTACTTTTTTCTTGTTGATAACAAATAAGAGACCTTACTTTACTGATTACCCTCGTAAATATAACATTGATACACAGGGATAATAATAATAATAGGCTATTTAAGGATAGCAAATAATGCTTATTTATTTGTTATTTTTAATAGAAAGAAAAATTTAATCTTTAATTTTAAATAAGATTTCACCAAATTTGAAATATATAATTTTTTTTTTTGCAGCGATTGAAGTAACACCTGGCCCAGGGCATTATGAAGACCAAACCTTATTCCTATCTAGGACACCATTGGCTGCTACGCTGCACGGGCGAAAAGAAGAAAAAAAAACCTGGCAGCCCCCATGGGTCATTGGTGAACTAACCTTTATGGGCAATTCCAGACCTGCAGCATGTTTGTAAGCATCACTTGTTTTCTTTAGTTAAATTTCAATATTTTATAAATGTTAATGTTTTCGGGAGGTAGCTATTTATTTTATTTATTGTTTGCCCTACCTTGCCTACAGGCAATACATGTTTAGACAATATTAACTTAATATTGCCAAAATAATATATATAATTACAATACAAACTTTACATAATAACAATAACAATAAAAACAATAACTACAATAAACATATGGTAACGTAACTAGTCCAATCTTAGGCTGCTCTAAGGTTGTCAACGTCTTTTTCAGCTCCTTCGCTGAATATGTCCTCTTCTACTAAGGTTAAAATAGGATGAGCCAATCGCAGACTTCCACCCGTAGACAAAAGCTTTGTAGTGAGGGTAGTTTTCTTCAGTCATTAGCTGAGGGCAATCATTCACCGAGAAAACATATAGTCCGGTTTCTCTCATTAGTTTGGCCCTCAGAGCTTCAAAGGAGGTGCAATTCATATGCAATTGATGTGCTCAGCAGTTTCTGGAGTTCCACATCTAGGACATAAGGGATCTATGTCTACACCAAGGCTATGGAGTTTAGCCCTGAAGACCCCATGTCCTGTGAGAAATTGTGATATCCAGTAATCTGGGATGACCCATTTCGCAGGCAAACGTGCCTGAACGCTGGAAAGTATTTTCTTAAGGTAGCACCTTTCGAAGTTGCCACCCACCGCCAGCTCCACCTTTCTTTAGAATGATCTCGGATAGTCTTTTTCCATTTTCTTGATTCTTCTGTGATTCTCGCACGAATTTTTTCCGAAAGACCAGCTGAGTCCCCTCTCTTGAACTTATACTTCAAGACTTCTTCTTGTAAGAAGAGGTCGATAGGTATTCCTCCAGCTAAAACTTGTGCTGCCTCATGAGACATACTCCTGTAAGACTTGGTTACCCTGAGCAGAGCCGTTCGCTGGATGGTCGCCAATCTGCATTTCTGCCGCGGGAGTTGCGTATCTTAGAATACCCAGAACCACTCCATTATAAATCGTCATCGTGGCTGGGTATCTGAGGCCCCAAAATGCACCCCCTACGCGGCTAAGACCGTTTAAGGATAGCGCCACCATTGCAATGTATTGTGTGTACGCGAAAAATATTAATTAATAATTAATAATAAGACGGCGGGATGAAAAGGGCTGGCACTCCTCTGAAATCTGAGTGATAGGCCATAAAACCCTTCAAAGGGAATCGGTTTCAGGTTAAACCTTCGGAAGGAGCGCCGCTGGTTACCTGGAATAAGTTTGTCAACAAAAGTTTGTAGGAGACAAAGAACATCATGACAAAGAAATTAAAACTTTCAGATAAAGGAAGATAAACGGAGATGGAGGGGATGAAGCTCTTTAAAAAGCATGGTCCTGAAAACGAAGGAGAGAGTTTTGGTGGAGGAGTTTGATCGACGGAGAGTTGAGGAAGAGATGAGAGACAGTTGGAAGGGATATGGCTTGGGAGAGATGCTGGAGGTCCTCAGCGATGATCTCTTTGATGGTCAACCCAGTGGGACAGGAAGGAAGCCCTGACTATGACCGGACCCAATACGCCGACTGAAAACCCATACTCCATTTTAATTTTATATTTTGTAAATTGTGTGCTGACTTTATAAGATAGTAATTGCATTCTCATTCTATAGTTCCATCCATATATACCTAATCGTTCTAGTAAATAAAGTAAATTTAATATTCAGCATAATCATTCTATTTCCTAAATGCCACTAAACTAACAATGAATTGGTTTGCACGCAGTGGAGCAGAATCCAAAAAAGGTATTTAATAAAATATTAATAAATGGGGTTATATGCAGACAGTAACACAGCATTTCCCATAAACCCCAAGAGCAACATAGCATCATATTTCTAAAATATTCCAAATGAGAGGTCACATTGAATCCTCTTCCAATTCTTATTCCCAGATAGGTGACTTCCTCACTGGGACGGATTCTTGTTTCACCAATAAATATATATTTATTGGATGTGCCCTATCTGTCTTACCTCGTAGTAGCACACCCAGTATTTCATCAAAAACTAGTTTCCATAAGGCTAGGCCAAGAACTGATCCTTGCGGGCATCCCCTCTCTATAGCAGCTTCTTTCTCGTAAGAGCTTCCTCGAACCTTTAGTATCCTGTTCTGAAATTAGCTGCTTATGAGGGTATATAAGTTACTGAGGCTTCGTATTTCTATAGAAAAAAAAAAAAAAAGTTCATGTTAAGTTGTGGTAGAGCTCATGTTAGTTCTGTGCTTTTATCAGTTCTTTGTTGTGTTATCAGTGTCTTTGTGTCACAAGTCCCTTTGTGTCCAAAAGTTCTTTGTTCTCGGGCCTTTGTTCCCTGGAACGCGTTTCCCACGCGTCCAGTTTTTCTTTGTTTTTAATTAAATTCAGTGCTAGTATTAATCGTAGAAATGGTTAATACTAGAAACAATCTAAGTGTGGCCCAAAAAGCCGAACTACCGCCCTATGACAACGAAGAGGAATTCAAGGAACCGAGAAAAAAGGTGGAGACTACGCCGAAGCCGTCACCGCATACACCCACACAAAACAGCTTCTCTGTGCTTCGAGAAGTGGCAGCTGAGACCTCACCTGCTTCAAACACATCATGCCCACCGATCTTCGTTGCACAAAGAACAGTTAATGAGTAAATCAGTTATCTGTCTAAATTAAAAGTGTCTGATTACTTTATTCGAGGATTAAGAAAGGGTGTTAAGATTGACCTCAAATCTGCTTCTGACAGATCAGAAGTTCTCCGTGGCCTGCAACATTTTTGTATAGGCCACCACACCTACGTTATAGAGGCTTTTAAAGACCTAAATATAACCAAAGCCAGAAGGCTACAAAAGACTCTTCCCGATGGGAAAAAGGTCAACTTATCGCCAATAATAATTACATTTCTCGCAGGCGTCACGTTAAATGACGTAAAGAAAGTAAGACACGTAAATAGAGTCCTTTTCACGGCCGAAAACTATAAGGCGAGAATAGACACATTGCCTCCTCAGTGCTACAAGTGCCAAAAATTTGGCCATGTCCAGTCAAACTGCGGTTATGAACCTGCTTGTGTTCGTTGTGAAGGCGAACACAACATTAAAAGCTGCCCACATGAAGGGCAGATGAAATGTAAAAACTGTGGTGGAAGCCACGTTTCATCCTATAGGCAATGTCCCTATTGAAAAAAAATAGAAGAACAGGCGGCTAAACGCGCAGCCGCGAAGAAGCAGCCAATCAGCGCTCCCACCAAACAGACCAATGGGAGAGCTCGACAGGCGGAAGAGCTTCATCAAGTCACCACCACATTTGCAGCAGCGCCACAGAGTGTTCCCCCTCCACCAGCCACCCTTCCCCCACCACCCGAATCCTACCCCTACTACCACCTCATCAGACGCCCCTCCCAGTGCAATCGCCATGCAGATGACCCTCCAGAACCTTGCCGAGCAGATCACCCTCTTGGTACAAGGAATGACGAGACAGAACCAGCAATTAATTCATTCTCCGTCATAAATTTCAACTGCAACTTCTTTGCCCGAAGATTGAAAAAGTTCGAGCACTGATACGATCCACAGTGGCCGTACTAACAGACACCAGAGTGCTCGAACCACCACCGTTTCTACAAGGATATACCGTGGCTACGGATAACTCTAAAGACCCTCATGGAGGTGTCCTCATAGCAATCCGCCACGGAATACCATGGAAGAAGATGCCCGAACCCCTGGCTGGGGTATATCGACGTCCACAGGGACCTCTTGTGGAGTTGAAAAACCTACTACGAGCCTGCGGGGCAAAGTCCAACCACTGGCTGATCGGAGACCTCAACCCCCGACATAGTCTATGGCTCAATTCACGGACAAATGCGGCGGGCAGGGTGTTAGTAAAGACCCCCTTCACGGTAGTCCACTCTGACACCCATACCTTCCGTTGCTATTTCAACGGATATCCATCCACCATCGACCTCCTTCTGACATGACAGCCACATCGAATCACTGGCTGCACAGTGACTGACTTCATAACCTCTGATCATCGGCCAGTGATCTACGAATTAGAAAGAAGAACACAAGGGACATAACGAACGCGTAAAAAACCTTAATTAAAAATTTAAAAGATTTCAAATTAATTAAATTTCTAAGTATCCTAATACGTTTGATATAGCCTGGTTATGATAAGCCTCCAAGAAAAAGTGGATCACATCAGTGAAGTCAGATCTGGAACATATAGGGATCCCACTGGATAAAACACTAAACCGACCAAAATAAAAATAAATAGTAAAAATAAATTTTTTTTTTTTTTTTAAATACTATCGTTCTCTACCTACTCAGACAAGGTACTACTAAAAGTGAACCTGCATCTCCACTTATGGAGGAACAACCTAAATCCAAAGAGATCACAGCGCTGCTCTCTTAGCTGTATTACTGGTGTGAAAGCTCAGTGGAAGTTGAGTGGGAGCTATTTTATAGTCACTCAGGGCAGGCAGGCCTTTGTCAGGACTTCATGTCAAATTTTATAATAGATCTCTAGACCACTGTATTTTTTACCTGCGAGATCTGTGGACCTCTATAACGATATAGCTAGAAGAATATAGAACGATATAGCTAGAATGATTAAATGATCTAGATAAAATTTCGAAAATTTGCGTAGTATAGATTCAAGAGCAAATGGTATATTAAGGTCATTATGTAAGGCTTTATAGGAGACGTATTAAGGGGTGTTAGAAAATAAGTAAATTTTGAAACTTGCTCTAATGTTTAAGAATGTTTCTTATGAACTTCAGTGGTAAGCTAATATTAATTAATTTTTGTCATTAGAAACTTTATAGCAAAGGTTTTGCTAGGCAGTATCTTTTGAGCATATAATTAAACAAATTAGAAGAAAACATATTTATTTATTTTTTATATTTCAGAATAGGAAAGCCCAAGGCTCTGAAACCAAATACTTTCCCATCGCCTCTCACATACCCTACCGTTAAGACAGATACATTCAAAACCAAAGGGCCCGCATTTACCATGAGACAAAAGTTTCTACCTTCCCGCACTGATGCGGATTTCTTCCCGTGCGTTGGAACGTACAATCCGAACTACGACTACTTCAAGAAGAAGTGCGACATTGTCATCCCAAAAAGTATCACCGAATGCCTAACGATTCCACTTGACATGCCAGAGAGAAGAAAAGCCAAGCCAAGGCCAGACTACCAGTCTTTTCATTAATAAATAAAATATGATGCAAGCTAAAACGTGTTTTTGATTTATCGATTGTTCAAAATTAATTTATATTTTTTTGGATATTGATTTTTTCTGACTAAATTATAAAAAATTGCACTAAAATCTCAATTTCGGTTTTAACTAATTAAAATGTGTTTGGTTCTTGATGACTGTACAAAGCTTGATGACAAAGACTTTTTGTGGGGGTCATTCCCTATAAAATCAACACAGTTTGAAAACAAGACATATGTGCATGTATAAACTATTTTAAGAAATTTTCCAAAAATTTCAAAAAGACACTTTTTGAAAAAAAACGAAATCCAAATTTCTTTCTTTTTTTTTTTGAAAAGAAAATTTCAATCTGAGTAAAATGACACCACTTCCATCTCTCTAACTCAATTTGGAGAAAAGTTATGGTAAATTCAAAATATTTTTTCCGACGATTGTGGGATTCTGTACGTAGCCCTAATTATAAAACCGTTCAAAATATTTGAAAAAAAAGACATTTTTCTTAATCTATATAAAAACAACCTTCATACAGAGTTTCATCAAATTCTGAATTGGACAGGTTTATACCATGGTTTGATTTCTTGTGGAATTACCCTGGATGTCAATAACACTAACTAACATACTATTCGAATTGAATCATATTTTTTTATATTTTACTTTGATCTATAGTTTGAATAATTTTCAATATTTTTAAAAAATATTTTATACCCATTTGAACATACGGAATTGAGTTTTGGGGCTCCACTAAACCTTCCAATTCTTTTTGTTTCCTAACCTTACAATCTAAAATCCTTCGTTAACTCCTCAATACTTTTTATTATTTCACAAATAAACTTATCCATAACGATCTTAATGTCCGATATGTTGCAAAAAATATACTTATCCTTCCATGACAAGCTACCTACCCACTCTAAACCACAAGTCTCTCTACTTGCTTATCACTAGATTCCCGATAACCATCTGAGGCGTCTGAAAAGAAGATGACTTAGGAACTTTCTAATGTAGAACATTTATTGAAGTGCTAATATAGGGTAGTTATTGACATTGTAATAATTTCACCGCAAATTTAGATTTTGTACATATGTATTGAAGAAGGTATAAATATATATATTTTTTTTTAATATTCAAAGAAATTGGTAGTAATCCATCTCTTATTTGATGTTTTGGTTGCATTAAACCTTTTTTTTATTTTATTAAAATAGAAAAAAAAATTCAAATGCACGAAACCCAAAATTGTTGTTTTTTTTTACATATTTAACAACAATGTATTCTCTCTTTTTCTTCAGACCACTAACCTAAGCTTATATATAAACAATGGACTGCTCAAGAAAAACAAGGACTTGCTCAATAGTTTATATTGAAAAAGCAAAAGTGTCCGGATCTTCCTTCATAAGATATTTCTTTCGATACATGGCGCATTTCTTAAAAGGGAAAAAATAGAAAAATTTTAAGAAGTCAAAAGAATGGTTCTAAAACTTTTCGATTGCCCAAAGACTGGTACTACCATGTGATCAAGTAACTCGTTGATAATTCCAGCAACGTTTTGCTGAATAGAACAAAATTAGGAAAGTTTAAATTTAATTATATCAGCTTCACTTTCATTTTACCGATTATGACACAATCGAGATGACATTCATCGTTTTCCTAGTGCTCTGGTTTATTTCGGAATCCAACCAGGATTACAAACTTTGATCTCCAAGCGTACATCTACTTGTTAACATTCAAGCTTATAGAAGTTTCAGTTACAACAGTTCTTGGTTCACTGTAACCACTTCTATGCACGTCAAATTACTTAGGTTTTTCAAGATTGATTAGTTAGGCTTTTAATATATAGTTGGAATATTGCCCACAATAGTTTCTACTTTTTATTTAAAAATGTATCTAGTTTATAGCTATTGGCCATCATTTATTAAATTAAAAAGAAAGTGGACAGTTTGGGTTTGCAGTCAAGATATCACAATAAAGTTGTATTAATTGATTGTGCTAACGTTTTGGCTTACATAGCACGCCTTCATCAGGGATGGAAGAAAAAAAAAATGAGAGAAAATGAATTTACAACATATTAGAAATAAAGGCAAACCGTATGAAAAATACAAAAAAGAAAATAAGATATATTATGTATATTACTATAAAAAATGAATGAATAGTTTACGAACAAAAATCGAAAAAAAAAGTAGTTTATCAAGTAGTAAGTACTTAGTATAATAAGACATAAAAAACACGTACTTAGTGAAAAAACATGTTTCCAAAATTGGTGCAATAGGAATAATATTAGTATGTGATTAATAAATAGTTAAAAATAAATAAAGTCGAATTATATTCATAAATGACTATAACTTGCCTGAAATAAGTTTAAGGGGTCTTCTCTTTCTTCGAATCCAATCCCATGTGGACTTACGGACTTGATCTTTGGTGTTCCATTAAACCTTCCAATTCTTCTGGTATCCAATCCTTACAATCTAGAATCCTTCGTGAATTCCTAAATGCTCATTAATTTGTCACAAATAGAATTACCCATAAAGATATTAATGTACCCTAAGTTTCTGAATTAGTTAAGCCAGATTTCCATCCTTTCATAGCAAACTCCATAACCATTCAAGTCACTAGTATCACAACTCGCTTCCTATTTTATTCCAGATACCCTTCCGAGTTGTCTGAATAGAAAATGGCGTCGGGACGTTCTAATATAGAACTGATCGAAGTGCTACCAATAGTTAGTTGCTTTACAAGCAATTGATATATTATTATGAGCATCATTTACTCATTTCCTAAATGTGTTTTATTTCATTTAAAAATATTTCAAATTTCAATAAATAGATTTAAAAAAAAATGTCTGTTTTTTTTTTTTTTTTTTTTTTTTCATGGAATATATATAATATCAGTAATAAATCCTAAAATCATAACATGTAAATATTGTAACTTACAATTAGTATCAAAGGTTGCTTCTCATTCTTTCTAAAAGTCATTAACTTCATTCCTGTACCGAGAGAAAACCTTCAGGGTTAATGATGATAAGACATAGAGGTAAATATATTTCACAATCAACGGTGGAAGCTTTCTTGTGGTTTGAAATGATACAATTTTCACAGTCAATGGAATCTATTCGTTCTAGTATAACTTGTTGAAAATGTTTAGTAACCATGTTCAGCATATTTAAACTATTCAGCCTCGACATCATCACCAATAGCTTTGCTATTTCTGATTGATATTTCTGACTATGGCGATAGATTTTCACCAAACGACCAAATGATTTTCTTCATGAAATTGTTTTTAATTATCCCCAAACCTAATGGCGATATAATCTGTCTATTCCATCAAATCCTTTTCAGCCATTAATTGAAACAGATTATTATTAATTTTAGGTTTATTTCCGTATTCACTGCGCAGTTCTCTAACATCAGAAAACTTCCTTATCCCCGACATAGCTTGTTTTGAGTGCATAATCAAATTTGTTACAGTGTATTGTTTTTTGCTACCTCCTCTGTATCACTGATTTTTCTTTAGTAAATGTTTACTGGGTAGATCGCTAGTTATGGCCGCCTTAGAAGTTATAGGCAGGTTAAAATAACTTTCAAAATATTAAGTACCCCATTTATTTGGAATGTAATCAGGTGAAATGTTTCCGAAATGGGTTTTTTCGGTAGAGTAATTTACTAGTAAGTCGCTCTTTCAATTTTTTTCTCAGTTACCATTAAAAATATTTGCAATATTGTACTACATCTTATTTTTTTAGAACGAATGATTTTTAAAGTGAATATTCTTAAGAAATAATTGTGGAATTTCTTCATTATATTTCTACTTTTCTTATTAAAGTTTTAAAGATATGTATCTTTTCTTCAGAATTAGGTTATTCATTCAGGCTTTATTGTCTTGAGTTTCTTCATTTTAATAATTATATATTTTGAACGGACCATAAAAGATTTATAAATATACGAGATTTGAGTTATGTTCATTCCTGTCCCTTTCAAGCTTGTTAGGATTACGATGGTTCCTTTCTCAAAAAAAAAAACAAAAAAACATTTCTATTTTCCTTATGTAATCGTAATATAATATAAGAGACTTCGATTAGTAAAGTTCTATTCGACATGCCTTTTAAGTGACCATTAATTTAGTTAATATAGTAATAGGCTGTACTACGCTTGTGGCAGCTGTCCTGAAGGAAACGACTGTGTTGTTGACAAAGGAAATAATTTAAATACTAGAGCTATCATAATTCATTTCAAAATGGCAGCTGGTCAAAATCATAATTATGGCGTTATTTAAATAGTATTTCATAATTTATTATTCCAATGATAAAATAGAGCATAATTAATAGCAACGATAATCCTAGCCAGGGCACCGTTCAACAGAGGTTTGGCAAATTTCGAGAAAGAGAATTGAGCCTTGAAAACAAGGAGGTTCTTGGGAGGAATTCTCCCAGGATCAGGATATTCTGCCAGCTTTGGTAGATTAAAATCCCAGGACTATAAGAATACTTGTAGATAAGAAAACAGTTATCAAGTCGAACAAAGCTGACCAGCTTAACGCAATTGAAAAAACTCAAACATAGAACGGACTCAAAAAAAAAAATCATCATTATGAAAATATTTGTTATTAAATTGTTGGAACTTCGTTATGGGTCTCCGACTCAACTCTCCTTCACTCCAGACCTCCAGACCTCTAGCTAATCTACCGAAATTTTTTAAAAGATCTGGACCAATGTTAAAATGTATTGAAAAAAAGTCACACTCAAGCTAATACCTTATTAGAAATGAATCTAGATGAATGAATCGGATTTTTATTAAATAAAATGATTAATTAATAATTATTATTTTATAATTTTAATTTAATATAAGCATTTGTCAATGAGATTCTTCTTTGTCCATGAGATACTCTATAGCCAGAAAGATCAATAAATATAAAAAAAATAACGATATTCGTAAATTCACAATTTATCTACAAAATGTGCTTTTTATTTTATTTTGGCCGTGCTAATCTATTATAAACATTAAGAAGATTTTTAAGAGTTATTTCAGTAAAGTGCAATTAATGTTAAAACATTGGCCAATGTTGTGGATAGGAGTTCCTCGGCGGTACAAGAAGTGGAGCCGGGGACGAATGGCGGTGGGAGGGGGGGGGGGGGGGGGGAGAGTGGAGCGGCAGTCGTGTGCCGGTATCGCTGCCAAGCTGTCGTCTCTCCAGGCGTCCGGGTCCGGCGGGACCAAGCACCGCTCTCGCTCCAGCTCCAGGTTCCAGGACCATGAGAAGCCGAAGAAGAAGAAGGCCGGGAGTAGCGTCTCCTTAGTCTCCATTCCCAACACCATCAAGTTGTCCATGCTCAACAGCGGCCTCATCTCTTACGGTAGAGTCTTCTAGTTCTGCCAAACAATAATGTCCATCAATCTGATACACCATTTTTACATTTTTTATTTATTTATTTGTAAAAATATAGTCCTAGGAAAATAAAAATCTTATAAAAGACCTTAACAAACGTTTAAATCCCTTGAACAATCTTTCATTATTTCTTAAAAATCTAAGTCACTTAAACCTAATATCATTTTTAACAAATGTGGATAGTAATTTAGTGATATCAAATATATTTTATTTAAACTTACACATTATATCACAAATGGTCATAAACGGCAAATATATACAATGCAAAAAATTGCTTATAGATTACAAAATATAGCTTTCTCACTAAAACAATTTCAGAAAAAAAAATCGTAGTTCCCTCAAAAATTACTTATTATAAGTATGTTTATTATCATGAAACAGTAGGTAAAAATTATTGAAGTTGATTCGAATTATTTATTCGAAATTCTTCAATACTCCATTTCTCAACGGTTAAAACTTCTAAAGTAAGGTTAAAAAGTCATTAATTTTTATTATTGTGTTTAATTATTACAATATATATAAAGGCATATTGATTTTCTGAACTAAGGGTGTTTTAGATGTTTCTAATTTACTTATTCATACATATATTTAATTTGTCAGATCAAATAAAATATAATTTTTGCTATCCGTAACGCACAATAATTGCAGCTAATCCTCAAAACAAAATTCACAGCTTTTTAAGTATTTTTCAATACCGATTTTGGCAACATGAAAACTGTGAAGGTCTGATAGAACATTTGCAATTGCAAAGTATACATTGTTATTGAAATACAATATTCAATAATCAGATTATTCAATGTTAATTCGTTTAATTAGTTATTTTTTCAAATTGAATAACACAAATTAAAAAAGAAGACTATTTTATGCGATCTCCTCAAAATTTGACTGATTGAAAGTTATTTACGCAACATTACTCGGAAACAAGGCATAATCGTTTTATATCTACATTATTAAGTTCCGATTTTAAAAGTTGGATATAAGAACAACAAATGTATTATAGTTTTGTTCAGGAAATATCAAATATCAAAGTGTATTTACAAACGCATAGTTTTTTAATACAGTGCATATTTTTCATGAGTTAAATACATATGAGTCAACAGACTTACAATGATATTAAAAGATAAAATATAATTAGTTTTTGAATAATATTTTCTGAATAAAGATTTTAAAATAAAAGTAATTAGTTTGGATTATAAATAACTATCCTGATATCACCAATAAAAATGTTAATGTACTTCATTTATTGTTATATCAAAAAATATTATAAGATATATTTATTAATTTCTAAACACTTCATAAGTTTTATTATCAAAAATTTTCTATTTTACTATTTCATCATTTACAAAGGTGGAAATATGTCCTAACTCTCAGTATTCTATTAAACATATCAACAGATGAGAAAATATGATATTTTGTTGTTTTAGTGGGTGTTTCGTTAGTAAAATTAGAAACCATATCCATATCTAAAAGCTTACACAAAATTTTAGTAACCGTTATTTATCTGAGAATTATCTGTTCAAATTTTAAAACACCCATTTTTCTATTATTAATTAATTAAAATCACAGTACCCAATTATTCTGAGATATAGATACAGATGTAATCAGACTGCTGAATAAGTTACACAAAACTTATGTCACTAGTAATTGATAACTCGTTCACTTCTTGAAGTCCCTAAAAGAAACTAGTTTTGAGTTTAACATTTTAATAGAGAAATCAAAATATTTTATCCCATTATATTCTTAAATTTTAAATGTAGAATAAAGTTTTCAAACTTTTCAAAAGAAAATAGCTTTTTAGTAGTTGAATCAATTTTGTTTTGATCCTTGAGATTTTTTTCAGATAGCTTAATTGCTTGGATTGTAAAATAATTAGAACAAGAATTTCGAGCAAGATTTGAGCTTTAATGAGTTTTACCAACTGTTTCATTAAAATATATATGCTTAAAATAAAAAATAAAGAAGAAAATAATCAAGGATGCAGTCAAAGAGGAATAACACGTCTAAGTAGAAATGCCTTATTGTGTACCAACGTTTCGACCTGCCTTCCAGGTCTTCTTCAGGGCCACCGAACCACGATGACAGATCGCAAATGGTTTCTACTTAAACGAGGTGTTCCTCTTTGACTGCATCCCTGATCAACTTCTCCATTCATCTTAACAGTCTTAACAACTATACATTTATCATTATAATAAGTAATATTCAAGAAAACATTTTTTTTTTTTTTAACACTTTTAGCGATAAACCAGTATGAAAGATTAAAAAGTAATGATATTAAATTAGAATAACTTTATGACGTTCATTTTAATGTATTATATTTAATGTATCGACGGTGAGTATGTAGATGAAACCCGTCTTGAATACCATTTCTAGTATTTTATAGAGGTTTGTATAGGAGTTGATCTAGATTGCAATTGTGCGGCAGTCCAAAAGTACTGATTTAAAGATTTGTTTTTTAATTTGATATCAACACATAATCCTAAAATAAACTAAAAAAAGCAAAACAAATAGAAAAAAAAAGAACATAACAATTCAAGAAATAAATTAGTAAACAGCTAGTAACATTTATTAATTCACAAATTCTTATTTACAAAGATAAACATTCCAAGGTTTCATTTATTGATTAGGAAATTAAAAATTATATAAAACTCTTTCGCTAAACATTTTAGAAGCACTGGATTTATTTTATTTCAGTATTGGGGTTTGAAAAATAGTATTCCCACGTAATGAAAAGGAAAATAATCTTGTCCCTCAAGAATAACAAAATTGTAAAAGTGAAATGGTATCATTACGTTGATTAGATATTGTGATCGTATTTCTGTACATTCCTGTAACGATTAAATATCTTCAACTAACGGAAGTTTGGCTGTTGAAGATTGTTTTTAATTCTGAACAGCATAGGCCATGAGGAGAAAAATTGAACTGTAATAATAAGATAATTAAATATGACAAAACTATTGCCAACGTCAGAGGTATCGATCGATTCTTAGGAAATCGACTTTGGATCATCGATTCTCAATAGCGATTCTTATCTCAAGAATCAATAGAACCGATAACCGACATGTCCCTGACAACTGTATGCTTATACACGGACAAGAAATTCCATCCAATTGATTTTTACATTTTCTCAGATAAAAGTTTCATTTTCGTCCCACATACGTAGTAAGGTCCTAAAATTTCCGGCCTGGAATAGAAGGAAAGGTGAAAGAAAAAAAATGTTCTTACTGTTTATCAATATAAGTAAGTTCTACACACTTGATACAACGCTTTGGCAACATTTATATACCATGAAAAAAATAATTTTCTTCTTTGTTAAAAAAATGTTCTTCTACTGCTGGTTGGAAATTTAAAAAAAAAAAAAAAAAAAAAAAAAAAAAAAAAAAAAACGCTTAAAAATTCATTGAAGCAGTGAACTAGTTCCTGTTTTTGAGCAGCTGAAAGAATTTTTGGAAACCATCTTGTACTAACCTTATTCATACGCAAATGTTCTTTGATGATCCTCAAAACACTAGTTTTTGAAAGCCCCAACCTCGCGCTGTTTCCTTGGATTTTAGTCGCATCTGTCAGACAGCAATTCAAATTCCACAAGTTGGATTGTTTCAGAAGTGACAGCTTCCAATGGGTGACCAGCACTCGGGTCATCTTCTAGACGTTCTCTCCCTAACTTACTTAATTTGAAAAAAAAAAATTTCACGGTGGAATACGAGGGGGAGGACTGCCCTATCAATTTAGAAATACACGCGATATTTTTTCTTCCGTTTTTCGCCAACGGACTGGTGTGTAACTGAGTGTTCTTTTTGAAAAATAAAGCAAAATTTAGCTTAGATAATTAAAAGTGAAATTTGGAATTCAATCATGCTGAAAATGATATCGTGTTTATGGAATTTCTTTGACGAATCTTAACTATAAATACACGTATATATAAAACACAAAAAAATCTTTACATAATTGTAAATAAAAGCGTATGTGATTTTTAAAATAGCAGGTTCCTTTTCACGTTCCTTCATTGATATTGTATTTCAATCATTAATTATTACTTTTGAAATATTTAATTATTATGAATTATTATTTTTTAATACGAGACCCACCTAAAAAAAAAAAAAAAATTAAAATGGTTTTTTACTTCCGATTCTTCTTGAAGTCCTTGTAACATTTTTTGTCTTTTAGTATATGAATGATTATTATACAAAATGATTTCAATTAATATGTTATATAGCAATGAAACAAATAGAACACTCCCATTTTAATTTGATCAGTGATTTTGAGAATGTCATAGATTTTCGAAGTTTGTTTTTTAGTGAACTTTTATTCAATTTCTATTAATTCGCGGGTGAATAAAATCAATTAATTTTAATAATGCTAACATCTAGGGTTAGCTTCATATTTTTAAATTAGGCTCAAACGACTAGAAACAGATCGCCGTTTTCGACTGCTCTAACATTTGCTAGACAATCGTCCAGAGCTCCCAATAAATCACAAAAGATTAATTTACATAACAGTAATTAGACTCATTTGGACATACACAGTTAGTGGGGTTTCATTCAAACTCCCCATTCTTCAGGTATCCAATAAAAAAAACAAAAAAACTGATTAGTCTATATGCTGGAGAATTATCACATAAAAGCGACACCTGCTTCCCTGATAAGTTACATAGCGACTCGAATCCACTAGCCTCCCAGTTTGCTTCCAACTCGATTCCCGATAACCCTCCGATGTGTCTGAAAAGAATAAGGCCAAGGGACCCTCTAATGTGAAATGTTTATTAAAGTACTACTAATCGGTAGTTTCTTTACAAGTTATTGATATGTCTCAGTTATCATTTTACAACACATTTACTAATTCCATATATCAACAAATATTATAAAAACATTTAAAAAGAAGTAGTAACTTAAATAATTAAATTTAAAGGCTTTTTACTCCGGTAATGAAACAGTAACTCCAGCTTATGAAATTAGGCATTGAAGACAATGCTTGTTTAACTTGGCTTTTTAATTTGAGCTCTGTTTATGAGATTTATTATTAATATCTCTTGACCTTTATATATAAAATTAAATTTTATTACACATAACGGCATACATTCTCCTATTTATTTAAGATGTTCTATACGTAAAATTTCATCTCTTTTAGTTGCCAATTAAAGGATTTGAAAATTGAAATTCAAAAGATATCTTCGACGAGATTAATGGATTTGATTTCTCTTTACATAAATATCTAATAATTGTGTGTAAAAATATAATAAATGAACATTATGTATCAAAGGTTGGTGGACATAATGCTTGTCAATAACTGAGTGGATTTTGTTTGAAATTTACTAATGTATAACAATATAAATAACTTCTGCCTCTAACATTTTCGTTGTAAATTTCAAGTATTTGTGTGTGTTGATGGTTGTTTAAATATTTAATAAAAAATCATATTAAAACCAAAAATAAAGTTTGAATTTATCAATTTATTTAATAGTTATTTTATTTATTTTTATTTTATTGCTGTCATTATATTCCTAAAAAATATTTTTTTTATTAAATAAATGCTAGTTTGAAGCTTATTAAACATAATACATTGTGTTAAAATTGTTTTATTTTTATTTATTTTTTTTTTTTTTTTATGTATACCTTTTTTTCTAACTATACTTTTCTTCATTAAAGAATTATGACTTTTAATTTTTGAAGAATTAAAATATCATCTGAATGAAAAAAAAGAAAAAACTTAAATTACTTGAAAGTAAATTACATGAAATACTGTTTTATAACACGCTAAGTATATACCATTGTTATATATATATATATATTTTTTTTTAATTTTTAGAGAAAATAGTTGAATAAAAACAAATTCGAAAATTATTTAACGGAATTTAAAATTTCATTTCAATAGAATAAGAACCTATCTTGAAGCTGTTCAAACGTCGAAAAATGGTGGTTATTATTTACATTTTATTGAATTATAAAGTTATTAAATATTTTTTATAATTTATAGTTTCTGTGAATATGTGTGTATTTCTTTTTTTTTTTTTTTTTTTTTTTTTTTTCTTTTACGAGGGTAGGGGAAATCTTAAAAAGACAATGTTAGGCGCGTGCCTAACCATGTGTGGGATTCTTAACCACTAAAACCACCTCCCTACACCTGTTTTTCCTCCCCCCACGGAACCGCCGTTAGGCATTATATCATGGAGAGGAATGGCTGGGTGCCGCCTCATGTTAGTAGGCTACATCCTGCTGCGCCATCTCTCTCTTCTTTCCTGAGCCGCTTGATTGTCTCAGCCGCTAACCTCTGGCCCGCCATCCAGTACTCCTCAGAAGCCAACATCAATTGCACCAGACCATCAACAGTCGGAAAAACTCCACAGACCTGTCGGAATTATTCTCTTTCTTGGTGAAAGCGAGGGCATATGAAAAACACGTGCTCTGCACTCTCATCCACCGCCGGGCAGGCTGGGCATTTGCCTGTCACATCTAGTTTGAACCTATACTGATAGGCTCGGAAGCCTCCATGTCCAGTGAGCAACTGAGTTAAGTAATAGTCTGCCTCTCTGTGCTTCCGGTCCACCCAGCGTTGAAGCATTCGTGCGTGTGTGTGTGTGTGTGTGTGTGTGTGTGTGTGTGTGTGTGTGTGTGTTGTGTGTGTGTGTTGTGTGTGTGTGTGTGTGTGTGTGTGTGTGTGTGTGTTTAAGTTTAGTTTCTACTTTATATTAATAAGCAAAGAAACTGTCAATACCTGACAATAACATGTAATTGGTTTTAGAATCTGTAAAATCCATCTGCAATCTTCGTTGAAAAAGTTTTTTCAACTTTTATTTAGTTACTGATATTATATGAATAATATTATAATATTGATAAGAAGACGAATTAATAAGTGTCACTATCTATCGCTCACAAGTAGCGAATCCTAATTATAAAAAACATAAAATATTTTAAGTAGAAGAAACCATTAAAGTCCAACAACTTTTGTAAGCAATTTATATAGTTAATAACACAGCTTAAAACTTTTTAATTCCTTAGAAACTTTTATTTAACAGTGTCCAAAGAACTTTTTTCTGTTAATTTTTTTTTTTCTTCATGCATTTAGAATTAAATTCATTTGAAATTATAAATTGTTCCCAACCCTCTAGCACTTTATCATGAAGAAATTATCAATTGAATAAAAATAAATAAATTACTATATCACGTGGTTTTTCAGAAAATCGCTTTTAAGTTGTATATTCCTTGGTCCCATCCTTTATACCGTATATACAGCTGATATCCTAACTCATCCTAATACTATCCTCACAACCTATGCTGATGACACAAGCGTGTTATCAGTCAATGATGATCCATTTGCTGCATCCCAGACACTCCAGTCACATACTTCCCTTGAAGAATGGTGTCATAACTGGAGAGTTAAGATAAATCCCAGCAAATAATCTTTACCCTACGTCGAAAACCTACCTCATCCTGTCCTCCTGTATCCTTTAATGGAGTACCATTAAATAATGTAGAACAGATAAGATACCTTGGGTTTTATCTGGACAAGAGACTTACCTGGAACCCTCATACAAGACTGAAAAGACAAGAAGCTGCACGTCGATTTCGACTACTACAACACCTACTTGACAAACGTTCAAATCTCCCGATTCACTACAAAAAACTCATATATATGACGATTATCAGACCTATTCGGACATACGGAATAGAGTTATGAGGATCCATCGAACCATCGAATTCTTCCCGCATCCAATCACTCCAATCCGAAATCCTTCGAAAAATCCTAGATGCTCCTTACTTCGTCACGAATGAACTTATCCACAATGACCTTAATATCCCATATGTTGCTGATTTGGTACGAACCAGATACCTCTCCTTTCATAATAAACTCACTGCTCATCCAAATCCACTTGTTGCACAACTTGCTTCCCATTCCATTCCTGGCAATCCTCCAAGGCATCTGAAAAGAAGATGGCCTCGAGATCTTCTTTTGTAAATATTCATTAGAGTATTCATGCCATTATATCTCATATATACCGCATATTTACTAAATGTGTTTTGTAATACAGTTGTAAGTTTCTGTTAATAAAAGAATTAAAAAAAAAAAAAAAAATTGTATGTTTGTATCGACTTCGCCTTTCAGAGGATTTGTTGATCTGGTCATTAATGCCCCTGATAGTGATTCGTCAAGTGTTCGAACTCACAGCGAAATGGGCATCGCTTACCAGCCCAGAGTCGAAATATTTTGGGCCATGTATCCCACATGTTCTGCTTTATTTTTTCACAGGATGTTAAGTTCGAACACTGCAAATGTAGATTTTTTTATTTTATTTTTTTAACATTTTAGTTATACGTAAAATTAATAATTAGTATTTTAATTATTAAAAAAAAAACACTTTTATTGATATATATGTACAATCTGCCTAACTGAAGGGTAATAGGTAACAATGCTAAAGATGTATTCATTCATACAATATATACAAGTACACATGCACACAAAATTAATGATTATAGAAGATAAAAATAAAACAAATAATTCAATCATCAAAAATAAAATGAAATAATGAAAATTAATTACGATATAGCGCGGAAAAGGAGTGGCGGGCATCGGTTTGGATAAACATTTGCTTTTAGATTAGTATCTTTACATTCCAACTACTCGTAACGAAACTGTTAAGCCAAAAACAGTCGCATATTTCATGCACTCTAAACCTCTCATTTCAGCATTTCTGACTGGGGCAATTCTCCCCGAAAACACGTTTGTCGGCACTCTTTTAGCTATAACTCCGAAACTGATTGTTCGATCCAAAATTTATTTTTTCCAACTGAAAGCTGGTTAAATTTACTATAAGACCCTGTATATTAATTCTGATCAAGTCCCGTAAAATACCAACCACTTACTGTTGTTTTTTTTTTTTTGCACATTTTTCAGTATAACTCCAAAACTGTTTTTCCGATCTGAAATTTCATTTTTTTAAAATATAATCTGGTTAAATTTACTATCAGGCCCTTTATATGAAATTTCGATTAAACCCCGTAGTACATCGTAGCCAGCACGCTAAATATGTATGTTTTGGCAAAATATGACGATTTTGACATTTTCAGTGGGCATGCTTGGGTGTATTACGGAGTTTAATCAAAATTTCATATGAAGGGCCTGATAGTAAATTTGGAGGTTGAGGGAAGCAAGTTTGGGATCCAATTGTGATGATAAGATGGCAGAATCATCTGCAAATGTGGCTAAAAAGATATTAGGATTGGTTGGTATATCGGCAGTGAAGAGATTATAGAGGACAAGACCAAAGACGCTACCTTGTGGCACACCGGCATCGGTAGGATAACAGTTGGAGAACTCTGAGCCACAGCGGACTCGTATAATAATTAGTAAATGCAATAGTTTTTACAGAACAAATTAATAATATATATATTCACTGCTGAGTTCTCGTAAGCACTTTGCATCCCCCATGTCAATGAAATTTTAGTATATTAAAAAGTTGACTATTTTCTTCTATTTATTTATTTATTTATTAAATTTGTTCGGTTTTCGGTTTATTTGATTTTTACAACAGCTAAAACTCGATAAGTCAAAAAATGTTTCGACTTATTGTAACCAATTATCGTTGCCTCAAAATGAAATTTTTGTCCACACAACTCAAGTAACTCTATAAGTCAAATTTCCTGAGGCGGGAGGCTTTACAAGTCGATGTTCCCTGGAGCCATGAACATGTACAAACCAGTCTATCTCAACCCAATCCTCGCTTATCTTCAGTGCTGTTTCATTTCGGGGACAAGACAGACGGTTATTAGATTATTATTTAGTTTATTTCTATTTATCAGCGATGGCTCCGAATTCTAGGAGCTCATGTCTTTGCAGCTTTGAACACAATTCATTGATCGTCGCACCCATACAATTTGCAGAAGAAAGTTACCTACTTTTTTTAATTATGTAATTTATTACACATATATTTTATTATGTTTTGTTGCATTTGTATCTCTGTTTCTATTCATTTTTATTAGAATAAATTATTTAAATCAATTAGTTGTTTAAACATTTTAGAATTTATTACAGGTTTATAGTATAGGAAAACTCGGCAACTTGAAAAAATATTCTTTGCGAACTCGATATCTCGAAAATTTGTTCACCCTTCAACTATCGACAACTTCGTATAGAGTTTCGACTTTATTTTCAATGTTTGGTGAATTTGTTTGATTGTTTTTTGGGGCTGAATATATTTACTCCAATTAGGGCAGGAAGACGGGATATCCTACAAGTTACCAACCTATTCCAGCCCGGGTGGGAAGGTCAAGATTCGTTCCGTGGGTCCGCCACGAAATAAATTTTAACTCTTCCAAATAGGATTCGAGCTATTTTGAATAAGCAACCAAATATATAGTTTGGTATATTTTTCTATTGAAATATGTGTTATATTTTAATTTTTATTACACTGATTTGTGATATAAATATTTTAAAAATAATAAGACAATTACATAAGAAGGACAATTAGGCAAGGACAATTAGGCTTAATAAATAAAACTTAATTAATTATTGTAAGCTCTTTAATAGGGCTGAGAAAAATCACATTCATATAAAAGAGCACAAATAAAGTAATCTGTTTGCAGATTTATAAGTAAATCATTTAATCATAGATACATAAATACAAGCATACATACATACACATACATAATATATGAAAACCAAAGTGTCAGTTTAAATCATTTCAATTGTACTTTTTATCACGGATCTAAGTTTAATTCTGTCAAAAATTCAAAACTGCAACAGACAAAAAGCTTTAGTGGACTTGATGACATTCCTGATTTTGTAAAGTTCTAGATAACCCTAAGGCTATAGGATTAAGGGTTTCTTATGTAGAATTCTGTTGCTATTTCTCTCTTGTCTGTTTATGTTCGGAAATAAGAAATTCTTATGTTTTAAGATTCTTGAGGTTCAGTCAATAAAATAACAACTTATTTTGATGACGTTTTGAGACTATATTGTTCTCATAATCATGCCCTACAGTGAAAAAACAGGTTACCATAAAATTATATAAGTTACACAGGTTATTTCAAAAATAAAGCTAGCAACAATATAAATATACAATGGCATGTGTAATAATATATAACTACATATAATTACAAAATATGGAGGAGTATAGAACTAGTTAACATGTGACTGGTGGATATGCTATCGACTACTAAATTATAAAAATCCTACTATACAAACTGAACTGGAGAAATTTGGGAAGAAAAGGTAAGGGATGAGGGTTAATGTGGGTATTCCCAAAACTTAGTGGTATTCGCAGGTACAGGTATATAGAATTTCCGTTTGTTGTGTAATATATAAATGGATAAATGGTTTATTACTCATTACTTACTCTCTTTTTACAGAATCTTTCCGTCTTCATCACATACACAAAAAAATACATAATTTGATTAAATAAATCTGAACAAATTAACCCAAGCTATTGCCATAGGATCCCATTCTTTCTTCATTCAAATGCCAAGTTTCCCACATTATTCCTCAATGGTCATCCAATAACCTTCCACTCATCTGTTAAAAATTTAGGCTTAACCATTGATCAAACCCTCTCCTGAAAATCCCATATTGCCCAAATTTCACGAAGGTCAATCGGTATCCTAAAACTATTTCACCGCTCCCGTCACCTCCTTCCCTTACCCAAACGCAAACTTCTAGTATCCTCCCTTATCTTCCCCCAATATGACTATGGTTGCGTGATATATGGCGGGCTCTCGATGGTTCTAGAGGACAGCTTAAAACGCATTAGGTTTGTCTTCGGAACCTCGAGACGTTCCGATGTTTCGCGTCTCTATACCGAGTTAAATTGGTATAATAATGTAGTTTTGTTGTATGAAGGCAACAAATCACATATTGAAATGATGTATTTATGAAATATTTTCTTAGAATAATGTTATAAATTCATTAAATTAATTACATCTTAGCAATAAATATAATAATAATAATAACTTAGAGACATAAGATTTAAGAATAAAAAAAAAAAGTATTAAGGAGCTTTTAACTCAGCTGTAGATGGGAAAAAACAATCTGTTCTAATCAGAATGATTTACTCACCGTAAAGAGTGAATAACTCTTATGCATGTTTCACTAATAGAAATAGCTACCTTTGATTCCTTAAAAAAAAAGGGACGACCACAGGCTGGAAAAATCCATTCAAATGAAGTGCAAATTGAAATATATATATATATATATATATATATATATATATATATATATATATATATATATATATATATATATATATATATATATATAACCTCTGTTAAAAAACATTAATTTTTTTTTTTGACATTGAAAAAATCTAGGCTTATAAATTCGTAAAAATAATATATAATATTGCATTAATTTTAATGTTTTTAATGAAAAAAAAAATTAAAATCAATTATTGCTTCCTAAGACGTATTCATGTAGTTTTGGAGGAAGTAATCAACTATAGCCTGGACCACCGTAATATGAAAAGAACTGGAAAGAAAAAATATCAAAGAATCAGACTAACAGACAGAAACACTTTCAGAAATAAGATTCTCAATTTAGAAGGTTACCAATGCAGATTAAGCAAGAAAACTGGAACGAAACGGACAGAAGAAAGAAAAAGGCAATATGACGAGAAGATGAAGGAATATAACAAAGAAAGTAGAGGAACAAATTTTGAAACGTGATCCTAGTTGGTCAATACGAAAATAATAATAATAATATTGCTACTTATGAAGCGATTATTTTAAACATTGAAATTGTTTAAAAAGTAAATACATAACTTTAAAATAATAATTTCTAGAGTAGTAAGACCTTGATCAATTATTTTATCATTTCAAGATCAGGAAAAAAATGAATTGATAATATCATTCATCGAAAAAAAAAAAAAAAAAAAAAAAAAATCGAAAATTGAAAAATCTATGAGTTAAATGTATGACTTATGTTTTTCGTGAATTCCATACTCGCTTTATCTCAGTTAGAGGACATTAAATATTTTTATTAACAAAGGAAATATTTAGGCTTTTCAATAACTATAAATATCGATTATTTTTATTCTGAAACAAAAAGTTTTAAAAAGAAAAAAAAAAAAAAGGGAGTAAAATCAATTATTGTTTCTGAAGAAAAATAAATTAGATCCTTTACTCTTATCGCCTAGACCTTCAAAATTGAAGTTTTTAAAAAAAATTTTATTTCGTTAGCTGAGACGGAACACAGCTACTTTCGTTACAACCCGTTCCTCCGAGAAGCATCGAGAAATCCCGCTGTGATGGTTCGCCTGAAAATTAAATTTACTCTTGAAAAACGAAATTTACCTAATAGAGGTGATTTTTCAAGATCCAGAGGCAGGTGGGGGTATTAGGAGCTAAATGCTCAGCTGTCTCTCTAAACTTGGCAGGAGTCGGTTCGGTATTTAGGGGGTCCCCGCCTCAGTTGGGGCATGGTCTAAAATTAAAACTTCATCTCACCGCACAATTGTTCCAATTAGAGTTAATGGTTTTAGTACTTGGTATGATTGATAATAAATAGGGGGATTCTCTTTAACCCTTATTCTCGCAACTCTAGAATTATTGTCAATAAAATTTTGTTTTGTGATAAACGTGTTGATATGGCCTAGATGGTTTTATGCAAAAGTGTGCCTATTATATGCTGCATAATAAAGTTTATGCTTAGCTATCACAGATGATACTTTGCGAGGATAAGGTGGAATTTGGTGTTTTCGAACAGTATCCTATGCGACACCTTGCGAGGATAAGGTAAACGCAATGAAACATTTTTCTTTTTTACACTAAATGCACATTTTTCATAAAATTATGATAAAGGGTATACAAAAAGTATAAAATTATAGTAAAGAGTTAATTAAAAACATTAGGAATGTGTAATTCGTGTAATTCTGGCAGTCCGGTTTTGTGTTTTTTGGGAAGTAATTGGTGTAACAGGATGAGCTGGTGCCTTAATGACTTTGGTGCTTGAAGTTGAACGTTGGCTCAGCTCCGTACCCCCATCACCAACTGTTCCCGTTGCTGTTCGTTTATCAATAACTTGTGAAGATAGGGAAGGGAGTCTATCCAATGCGTCGTCTGACGAAAAAAAATTATTGTCAGCACAAATTCATATACAAAAATTAATAATTTTCGTAAATATGTTATGTTTTACGAATATAAGAAAGAAGCTTTTAAAAAAAGAAATAGGTCTATAGATACTTATTAAATTCTACTTGGATTGTCAGATTATCTTCTGGTGTTGTGTTATTGACTAAATCAACCGTAATTACCTCAAATAGATCGGCAACTTGACTCTGCAACTCTTGTTTCGTTATTTGGTTCAGAATTTCACCGTTATTCTCTTCTTTGTCAGATTCAGATCCAATCTTCGGCATGAAACATGATCGAAATTCTATAATATTAAAATATTCCTTAATTGTTATAATAATATAGCAACAACAATAACAGACGTTAAATTGTGAGGGATAACTCATTTGAAAACAATGTATCATAGGTGATACGTAATGAGAATCAAGGTACATTACTGTAAAAAAAACGACATAACTATTCTCGCAAAGTATCACCCATGATACCAATATAAAAACATTCATAGTGTGGTAATAAGTAATAAAATATTATATCCAAAGGAATTTTTAGCTTTCAAAAGGGTTTAGCCATTGTAATTATATTTTTATTAGAAAGAAAAACTCAGACGCTGGCAGCCTTCACTTTTATAAAAACCAGGAACACCAACATGACGGCAATAAATCCGAAAACAAAAATGAAATTGCATTAAACTAATCTCTAGTTTAAGACAAAATATCGACGTGATTATTGCACTAAAATTTTTATTGGAGTGGAAATTTAACGAAAAATACAGTCGCTCCATAGATTTTGGTTTAGGTTAATTAAATTCTAAAAAAATTATTAGATCTTCAAGCCAACTACCTTTACAAAATTTGTTTAATTACAAAATGAGGTCAGAGTCTGATTTAGAATTTAAAAGAACCCTTATATAAGAAATGTTATCCGAATAGAAAAATTAAAAATCTTACTGGAACAGGACAAGAAATGGGTGATGAAATTCCGGTTCTTGGGTATGCTAATAGTTTGGTACTCTGGATGAAAATGTGGAAACTATTACAATTAAACATAATTACTCTCATGAAAGCCGGTAAAGATATTGGTCTAATAATTAATACCATTAAAACGAAATGTATCGTTAGTAGCATTCCTAACATACATATATAATGCTGTATTCCGCACCACATATTTCCCTGATTCCTGAAAATTATCAATAGTTAAAATGATACCTAAACCCAAAAAGCCACCTGAGCTCCCATCCTCATACCGACCTATTTCTCTCTTGCCAATCATGGGTAAAATCCTAGAAAAACTCATTTTAAAACGTTTGTATCCTATCCTAGAATCCTATCATGTAATCTCAGATCACCAGTTTGAATTCCGAACATCACACTCAACAATCCAGCAATGTCATCGTGTGGTGGACGTTGTTTCCTCTGCATTGGAGCGCGGAATGTACTGCACGGGAGCCTTTCTTGATGCAGAACAAGCGCTTGACCGAGTCTGGCACCCGGGACTGCTGTATAAACTCCGTCAGTTCCTACCTTCTACATATTTCCTTATTATTAGATCCTATCTCAGTGACCGAACCTTCAAAGTAAACCATAACTTTTCCTATTCTCCCCTCTTTACCCAGTCTGCCGGAGTTCCTCAAGGTAGTATCCTAGGTCCTATCCTCTACACAGTGTACACAGCTGACATCCCAACTCATCCTACCACTATCCTCACCACTAACGCTGATGATACATGTGCGTTATCAGTAAACAATGATCCCTTTATTCCCTCTCAAACACTCCAATCCCATATCCTAAACCTTCAAGAATGGTATCAAGAATGGAGAATCAAAATAAATCCAAACAAATCCCATTAAATAACCTTTAATCTTCGGCGTAAACCTACGACATCCTGCCCTACAGTATCCTTTAATGATATTCCACTAACCCCTGTTAAACAGATCCGATACTTAGGACTCCACTTGGACAAACGTCTTACTTGGAATCCGCATACAAGACTAAAACGACAAGAAACTGCCCGTCGTTACAGACTACTTCAACATTTACTAGACAAACGTTCAAAGCTCCCAATTAATTACAAAAGACTCATTTACATGACAGTGATTAGACCTATTTGGACGTACGGAATTGAGCTTTGGGGCTCTACTAAACCATCCAATTCATCTCGTATCCAATCTTTGCAATCCAAAATCCTTCGAAAATCCTCAATGCTCCTTACTATGTGACCAATAAACTTTTCCATAAAGATCTTAATTTTCCATACGTTTCTGATTTAGCCCAAACCAGATACCTATCCTTCCATAGTAAGCTTCATAACCACTCCAATCCACTAGTCTTCCAACTTGCTTCCTCCTCCATCCCTGATAATCCTCCGAGGAGTCTGAAAAGAAGGTGGCCTAGAGACCTTTTAGTGCAGATTTTATTGAAGTGCTACTAGTGAGTAGTTCTTCACAAGTTATTTACATGCCATTGTATTCACTGTCAACACATTAACTTGTTGTATATTATTTTGTATATACATCAATAAATGGAAAAAAAAATCTTTAGTAGCTGAAGCGGTCAAATTTCGGTGATGTAGACATTTCCGGGATTAAATTTAAATAAGTTGAGCTATTCAAATATCTAGGGCTTACCATCTTAAGAAAGAAAGAAATTCAAGAGGGAATAAAGGCAAGATTAAAAACCGTTAGTATTTTGCTATTTCTTATTCGCAAAACTACTCAGTTCTTCCTCTCTAGAAATTTAAAAATTTGTTTGTTGCATATGGTGGGTTGACGGCGGAACTCGAGAGTAAAATAAGGAGACTAATGAACTGTTTCGTTAGGTTTATCTTTAGGGTTCCAAAAGTCTCCCACACATCACATCTATATACAGAGTTAAAATGGCTTTATCCTTCATCCAGCATAAATTACTTCCTAGCCTCCTTCCTCTATCAAACCATCAATTCTCGGAATCCCTCCTACATCTATAACATCTTCCAGTTCAGATCCTCGGTCTCCTCCCGCACTACAAGATCTCGCTCTGTATACTTCTTCCCATAAGAGTACATCATTAACCACTCCTTCATTTCTCGTGGTACTTCCTTATGGAATTCACTACCCTGTAATATCCGTAATGCTCCATCTCTGTCCACATTTAAATCCCTTTTCTTCAATACCACATTTCCCTCTAGAACGATACTGACTAGCAAAATATCACTTAAAAAAAAATATATATATATTTTTTCTCCTACAATTATTGGATTTTTGTAATTTTTGTCCTTTATTTGTAAAATTGTAAATAGTTAACCAGATTGTTAATTTATTTTATTTCATCTTATGAAAGCTAGACTCATTGTATTTATTTATGTACATTATATTATTCTTAGGGGACATCGTCCCAGAATAAAGTTTATTTTCTATTCTATTCTATATATATATAGCTAAATAAAAGTATCGCGGGTTGAAGTTTTAAAAAAGAAGCTTTATTGAGAATTACATACATTGATTCAAGAACAAGTACATAGGTTAAAATTTATTGCAAGACTACGAGCATAGTATGAACGTACGACTCAACGGTCACGTACAGAATGTCTGATGAGGCTAGGTGGGGGCAACCTTTTATAGGGTTTGGAAGAGGGGATATCAAACATTGTTTATTTATATTCTTAATGCTATCTAGATGTACATAACTCCTCCCCCCCCCCCCCGATTTCCGAGGTCTCCGATGGAACAAATATCTCAGTGTAAATAGGTTAGATTCTATACAATTCAATAAATAAAAGGTTTGAACCTTATACATTTCTTAATACCTTTTACACTAAGTGATAACATTCTATGAACAAAGGGATTGGACCTTATATTCTAAGTTTATACAAAAATAAAAGGACTAGACCTTGATCATATCTTGTGTACTAAGTTAGGATTTGTACATTTGAAAAAGATTAAACCTTGTACGTTTAACACTAGAATAGGATTTTATACAATTATCGACTTCTTATAAACAAAAGGATTAGACTTTGTCCATTTCTTAATATTAACAATAAGCTTAGACTATATTTACAAAAATAAAATTGTTTATACCCAGTTATACACGCCATATACCCAGTTCACAGATACGTCAACATCAATATAACATAAACATCTTTCCCTAATACCATTAAATTTATTATATTTTATTAAAATAAAAGGTTTTTAGACATTTTAATATTATTTAAATAAAATTAAACGTTTTTAATCAGAACCACTATATGGGTCGTCTGAGTCATAATTATCCGAAGCATCTGAAATATTAACGCGAAGAGATTCACTATCGTCGTCTGAAATAGATTGTTTCTTTTTCCTCTTTTTCCTAGTGGGCCTTTTAATATTGTCAATATGGGTTTTGATCGGTCTTTTATCTTTTACTAGCACAATCACCTTTTTGAACTTATATCTACTTTTTATTTTTGCTTGGGTATTTTTTAAATATTCTACGTCTCCTAATTGTTTTTGAATATCTAAGGGGTCTTCTCTATTTTTATTTAATTTTTCAGTTTTTGTTTCTTTTTCGTTATTTATTTTAGCTCTAATTAATTTGTGTAGAAATGCTTGGTCCTTGTGATATTTTAATACGTATTGTTCAGGTGAATGTTTTTGTCTGAATCTAATCTAGAGTTTCCGGAAGTAATTTCATTGGGTGTTAATTTTAGTTTATTATTTAAAGTATTATTGTACGCTATGACGGCTAATCTTAATTTTTGTTGCATTGAACATTTATCTCCTTCTTTCCCTATTATTCTTAATAACTCATTTAAAGTAGAATGTACCCTGTTTAGTAATCCTAGCGAATTTGAATGGCCAGCTGAAGTATAATGCAAGAGAATGTTGTTTTCTTCACAAAATTGTCTTACTAGATTGTTTTTCATTTCCGTCCCTTGGTCTAAGGATATTTATAGAGGTGTGGGAAAGTACGTCATGTAGTTAGTTAAAGCGTTACAAATATTAATTGCATTTTTTGATTGTAACGTTTGGGCAAATAAATATTTCGAAAATGTGTCTATTGCTGTAAAGATTATCGCGTTGTTAAAATTAAAAATATCAATCATTAGTTCTTGAAAAGGTCTTTCTGGTGTAGGTGTAATCTGAAATTTGGTTTTTACAGGTTTACGGTCATATTTGGTTATTTTGCATGTTTCACATTTATTAATATACTTTGCTATTTTATTTTGCATACCCAGAAAATAATATTCTTTTTTAAGTTTTTCAAACGTTTCATTTATACCCCTATGTTTAGTTTTGCCTAAATGATAGTTGTCTATTATTTCTATTTGTTCATTTGGGTTTCGATGTCATTTACTATCTGTTTGTATCTTTTTAATTTAACTGAAGGATATTGTGTTTCTACTATTTGTTGAATTGTTTTAAAATAATCTTCATACAAATTTTCGGTTATTTCATTAGGTGATTTGCATATTATCCCGTAAGTTTTATTAGGTTCAAGTATTTGTTCTAACAATGAGGCGATATCCAACTTTCCGTAAATGTTTAATTCGTATCGACGTTTCCCGAATGGTTTAGTAAAATTGATTTTTCCCTTTTTATAATTATTTGATTCTTCTCTATGTTAACGCATTTTTCTGGTTTGCAAATTCGTACCTGTTCATTGCTAGATTCTTGCGAGTGAATTGTTTTTAAATCGTCCTCTGATGGTGCCTTTAGATCTTCCATTATTGCTTCGTATTCCGAATTGTTTTCATCCGCAATACATCGGCAATTCTTCAACATCCATTTCTACGTAATTAGTTTTACCTTGGATATGGTTAACGTCGAATTCAAACTCCTGAAGCTTCCATATCCATTTCATTATACGTGTGTTACCATTTTTCATTGAGAAGTTCATGTTAAGGGTTTATGATCGGTACATAAATGGAATCTTGTGCCATACAAATAAGGTTTAAAATGCTGTGTCGCCCATACAACTGCTAACAATTCTTTTTCTATTGCACTATATTTTATTTCGGCATTTTGTAAAATTCTGGAAGCAAATGCTACGGGGTGTTCTATTTCATTTTCGTCCTTTTGTGGTAGTACAGCTCCAATGGCCTTATTACTAGCATCCGTAGTTAATATGAATGGCTTTTCCCAATCTGGGTATTTTAAAATTGGTTTCTTGCTCATTATTTCCGTTAGGGTTTGACATGCCTCTTTTATTTCCTTTGTGCCATATATTTTGGTTTTTAAAGAATTTGAATTTGGTCTGGTTATTTTAGCATAGTTTGTGATAAATTTCCTATAATACCCGGTCAAGCCGAGGAATTGTTTCGTCGTCTTTTCATTACGCGCAATAGGAAATCTTAAAATAGCTTCAATTTTTTTCTCATCTGTTTTTACTCCGTCCGGGATTACTAAATATCCTAAAAAGTTCAATTCTGTTTTAAAAAATTCAGTCTCGTCTAATTGTACCATATTGAGAGGTTATGTTGTTTTAGGGCTTCAAATACTCTTTTTAAATCTTTTAAATGTTCTTCCTCATTTTTCGAATAGACTATTATATTGTCGATGTAAATCGTTGAATTGGGAATATTTTAAATCATCATTGTCATTGCTCTCTGGAAGGTTGGAGGTGCATTACACAGGCCAAAAGGCATACGAAAAAATTCAAAATGTCCATTTTCAGTGGAGAATGTGGTTTTAGGTATTGATTGTTGGTCCATTTCAATTTGGTGAAACCCTGACGCGAGGCCTATGGCTGAAAATATTTTCGATCCCTTTAATCTGTTTAATAAATCCTCAATGTTTGGTAGGGGAAATTTATCCTTTACAGTTGCCTGATTTAGTTTTCTATAGTCAATGACCATTCTTATTTTCTTTTGTCCCGACGCGTCTGATTTTTTTGGCACTATCCAAACCGGAGAATTATACGGCGATTTACTAGGTCTAATTATCCCATTTTTTAATAATTTTTATACTTCGTCGTTTATTTGTTTTTTAAATTGTTCTGGGTACCGGTAATTTCGCGTATATATTGAATTTTCATTCGTCGTTATTATTTCATGTTTGATTAAGCCCGTTGATTTTAAATTTTCGTCGTCTCTTTTAAATACCTCGCCATGTTGGCTTATAATTTCAATAAGTTCCTCTTTTAATTACGATTTTATATGTTCATGCAGGATTAAGTTTTTTATTTCATTTTTATCATAGATAAAAAATCAATCATTTTCTAATTTAAATATTTTTTTATTATATTTTAATTCATTTTTCTATAAATCAATTATTAATTTTAATTTTTTCATTGTTTCATAACCTAATAAAAACTGAAATCTATTGCTAAACGGAAAGATTAGGAATTTAACTTTTTGATTGATTCCTATCAGGGGCTTTAGGTTGATTATCACGCTTTGTGACCCTTCCGCTCTTCCTGTAGGGGGTTTTTATCGCGAAGTCTTTCTTAATTATTTCCGAATAACGTGGAATGTGATCGGGATGTATATAATTTTTTGTGGCACCCGTATCAATTAACCATTTGTTTCCTAATTTATCAATTAAATTGGGCAAATCATTATTTAAATTTAAATCGTTTAACTCTATATTACGCGCTGTAGTTTGAGTAGGTTCATTTTCGGCGATTTGTTTATAATTAAAATTTAACGGATTATTTATATCTGGTCTATGTCCGGAGGTCTGCTCGTGCTTGGGCCTAATTCTAAAAAATGGTTCTGTTTTTGTTCCAATAATTCTATCCGTTCTTGTAACATTTTTATTTGTTTGTACTTTTCCTCCTCTATTGCGTGAACTCTGTTTGATACCATTTTCATTGAAACTGTGTTAGAATCTATTTGAGGTTGATAATTATTTTGTCTAAAATTTCTAGAGGGGGTTTTATTAAAAAATCGATGTTTCGATTGAGGATCCCACGGTTGATTATAAATTGGAGTTGGATATTCGATAGCTCGATGTTGTGGAGGGAGTTGTGCTGATTATTATTATTAAAGGTATTAAAGGTTGGACTTTGTTCTTGCTGATACTGTTGCGGTCGGTAGTGTTGAAGATTATTATAAGACGTATATTGCTCGCGATGATATTGATGGGGTCAGTAATTTTGGTAATTGTGGTGGTTAATAAAATTCGGTCTGTATTCTTTATTTTTATAATTAGTTTCAAAAATTTTCTTTTTATAGTTATTTTGGACCGGACTTTTTTGATGTTTTTTATCACCATAAATTCTATACACGATGTGGGCCGCGCTATTTCTTAATATTTCTTCGAGGTCTTCTAAAGTATCAAATTTGATATGGTAAATGAAGTCAGTTAATGCCGGATGTAAACTATGAACTGCGTGGTGTGATATTTGTTTGTCGTATCTGTACATTTCGTCTTGTCTGTCAAGTATTTCATTGTCAGAATAAATACGTGCGTATAAGTCGCATTTTTTCTGGCCCAGTCGTTCTAAGAAATCGAGTGGGTTCTCGTTATGGTAAGCACGCGTATTTAGAATTTCCGAAATTAGTTGTTCCCGAGTTCTTGTGTCCTGATATTTTCTTTTTAAGAATTTTACTATCTCTTTAACGGTACTAAATTCGTTATCATAAACGGCGACCTTGGCTTTTCCGGTTAATTTGTTTAATATAGTTAAGACTAATTTAGCCTGATTAGTATTTTTATGCGTATTATCTTCTTTGCAATATAGATTATATAAAAATTCACTATTCCTAATAAAATCTACTAATTGTAACGGATTTCCGTCATATTCCGGGATTAGTGCTAAGTCCTGGTTTTTGATTTCTAATGCCATATTATTATTTTTATTAATTAACGTTGAACCTGTTATTTTTAAGTTACTTAATTTTTCTTCCAACTTATTCATAAAAATAAATGCTAAATTATTATACTTATTACTAAATTATATTTAAATTACAAAAAAAAAAAATAAAATAAAAATAAAATAAAACTTAATTAATAATACTTGTTTCTTGATACAACGATGTCTTCCTTCAGCTCTTTCCTGTCGATTCTTTAGCAAGAGGTTGTAGGTCCTTTTGGTCAAGGTATTGGAATACCAAAATGCTCCCAAAGACTTGAAGATCTGCTGCTGTATTCTGCTAATACTCATCTCCCAATCTTCTCATGCCAGTGGAAAGAGGTCTCGCTGTTCTGTACCTGTAATAAGATAGAACTGCCGCAAAGTTACGTTTACACTTCCAAAAGTGTAACGTAACTCGGGCGCCAGCTAAATAAAAGTATTGCGGGTTGAAGTTTTTAAAAAGAAGGTTTATTGAGAATTAAATAAATTGATTCAAGAACAAGTACACAGGTTAAAACTTATTGTAAGACTACGAGCATAGTATGACCGCACGACTCAACGGTCACGTACAGAATGTCTGATGGGGCTAGGTGGTGCAACCTTTTATAGGGTTTGGAAGAGAGGATATCAAACATTGTTTATTTATATTCTTAATGCTATGTAGATGTACATAACTATATATATATATATATATATATATGGCTATTTATCTAGTGTCCTCAAGATTTCCAAGAAATATCCAACTTCCACCACCTGTAATCAATCACCACCAATTTCCTTTACCTGTAAATGAATTCCTACAATCGACAGCAATCGTAATCAAGACGTTCTCCTATCCCGTCACAAAGCAGCTGCTTATTGTTCCTCTAAAAAACCAATTTTCATTTCCCAATTCAACACCTTCTTCAACTCCTTAGGTCATCGATATCTCTGGAGTGCTATGCACCAACAATGGGTTTTAAGGGCTACTAACTCTCGTGGGCGTGCATTACAGTTTGCACTTAATTCACGAAAATCCCTTTTCATTTCTCCTGGTTCTCCTACCTACTGGCAGACGGATTCGAACCGAAAACCCTTTAGTTTACACTTGAAATAAAAATAATTCATATTTTTGTTTTAATGCTTAATCGTGGGAATGCTCTCAAATTTGATATTATGATGTATACAGATTAATTTAATTTTACATTGATCTAAGCGGGCAGTTGCACACGTTGTCATTTCCCTCACAAAGAAACTTCGACACTTTACAATATCTAGCTGGAAATACGAGTCATACTGATTGGAAAACTGTCTTAAATACGTTTTTAATTTTAGTACCATAGTTTTTGATAACTCATTTTGTAATTTTAAAATAAAGGAATAATTAGGGAATTGCACACAGAACTTATGTTGAGTAAATGTGTAGCGATTTTAAACATAAATGTATTTGTACACTAAAAGTTGTCCACAAAAACCGTTCTTAACCATGTTGAGAACAAGGCTGGTGCATTTATGTTCCAAACAATTTGCATCATTCTAAAATTGTTGAAAAAATTAGATCAGGAATCCATGAAATTTATAATTTATCTTTGCTACAATTTTAGATTGGGTGATTCATTTCAATCGAGGTTACTTGGAAATGAGTCAGGTGTAGAAAATAAAATCTTGAGTGAAATTACGCCACAAACTATTAAAATTTAAGATCCTTAATGTCCTTCAGTGCATCTGTAACGGCAGAATGCGAACAAATCTGTGTGATTTTTGATTAATATTTGTTTAATTTGAAGATACGTTCATAGATTTAGAGAAAACAAAAGAAAATCAATGCCCCAATGAGCTATAACACATTATTTGGAGCATATAAAAAATATATATATTTTTTAAATTCATTAATTAAATATTTAATCTCGAACATTCACAGATTACTTCTTAAGCAAAACATTAAACAAAAAACATGGTTTCACGCAAAAAAACAAGAAATAACATTCTTTCAATGGATGCAACCTTTCCGTGTTTTATTTCAACCATGATGTGTAAATCAAGAGTTTGGATTTATGCTTATGCTTTTTGATAAATATCAATAAATTAAAAATAAAGCTTGATTGATTTAAAGTACCATAGAAGTTATGAAAATAAAATCTCTACTGAGCAGGAAATTATTTGAAGAATAACTATCCATTTTTGTTTTTTTTTAATACAAACAATTCATCTAATCTTCACTGATTTTCTCTTAAGTAAAACATTGATGAGCGATATCGATTAAATCGATAAAATATATTTGATTATTAAATTTTAAACCCACTTTGTTCAGAATTAAATCTAGACATCGGGAGGTTTTATTCAGAAAGTGGTTTTATAATGTTAACTCGATTTAAAAAAATAAAAATAAAATAAATAAATTTTAAAAAAACCTGTGGTTTTAACATTAATAGTTTTTAAATATAATTTTTTTTTTTTTTAAATTGATCAGCTAATGGAATCCGACATTCAGAATCATTAGAAACGCCCATTCCAAACATTGTAACGATGTTTAAAAATAATAATTTGTAAAATAGAAATATATAATTGTTTTTAATTTGAATCTGATTTAAGAATGGAAAGTCGAGTTTACAATTGATTTATTTTAAAACTGAACTTTCTTATTTAAATATTACAGTTAAATAGGAAGAGGAATTATTTCTCAAAAAATGCCTGTAATAAATAAAATAATTTTAATTTTTTTAATTTTTAATTTAATACAGCTTTTTTGTTAATAGGTGTTGATTTTTTTTAAAAAAATAACACCCATTTAGTTAATTTCATGTTATTACATTCGAGGGAACCAAAATAAATTTTTACAGATTTCATCAGTGTATCAAACATTTAAGTTTTAAAGTACTTTTTACAAAATCTCGTATTTATTTTTATACAATAAAGTATTTATATCCTTATACAAGCAGGGATTAATTTTTTCTGTGGTGTTTCAGAAGAAATTTAATTGTAAATAACACCTGAAAGAACCTAAGAATGAAACTCCTGCTACTACAAGATAAAACGTAAGACGATGCTAATGATTTATATTAAACATAAGCTCACTTCTTTTTTATGTATTTTCTTATTTGATTTTTTTATTTTTTTTTTTAGTTTCATAAATTCAATATTAAAAAATCTTTTCAATTTGTTTGTTTTAAGAAATTATATAAATAATATTTGAATCATTTCTTAATTATATATTCAGACTTATACTGTAAAATTATACAGTTAATCAAATCTATTCACTAATATAAGGAAACAAAGAACTGAGTATGTATGTATATACAACAAAAGGATTTTCTTAACCTTTATATCTTTTCTAAAGGATTTTAGTACGTATAATAACGGCCCAATGTCTGCGACAATAAAACCTTGCTTTGGAAAATTTGTGTTATCCGATCTGAGTTGTGGCACTAGTAATTTTTCTTTCAGCATTTTTTCATCTTATATTGAACATCTCTTTATTACTACCAATATCGTCTATTTGCTAAAAACCTTTAATTCTCGCAAATTAAGTATTCATCCTTACGTGGCATTTGGAAAGAATGTGCTACATCCCCACCAAAGTTACCAGGGCACATGGAATGCATTAGGATTATTAAAAATATTAATTATAACAGAAAATGATGATGTATGGGTACTGGTAGGCAGGTAAGAGCAGACAATGGCTTCATGAATGGAGGACTAGCTAAAAGGTGGGGATTAGAAATTGGAGGAACCTAACACGAGATCTTAAGAAATGGGGGAGGGGGAGTGATGATGGATGAGATTTAGATCCAAGAACTATTGTAGTGTCCGGTGAGGAAGTGAACTATCCATCCAAATTGATCTAGGGGATAAGTCTCCAAGAGGACATCAACTGTAATAAATGCAGTTCTGCAAAACGCTCTGCTGTGGGAAGAAAAACAAAAGTCCAAGTTCTCATCAGTGGTTTCCAGAATTCCATCGCAATACTGCACAATTGTTACATTCTCCTAATATTTTTCTAATTTGATAACTATTTCTTGGTTTAGGAGATGTATGTCGACATCGAGTTTAAATTTATGTTATCAATTAGTAGTGTATATTTGAATTCAGGCTTTCTTATTTTTTATCATGGAATACCGAGTTAAAGCAATATCACATCCTTTCTCCCTATATTTACTGAAAGTTCTATATAAACCTGAACATATATTTGTGTTTCCATCTTTCCTTCCGTTCCTCCAAAAAAATATTCGGGATCTCGACTATTATATCCGCCTGCTACCTTCCACTGAAACCTCCAAATATTCTTTCGCAACGTCTTATCTTTAGTCCTATTAATCTTCCTTAGTCTTTAGTCTATTTAATCTTTAGTCTAATTTTATTTTTTAACTACAAATATTTTTCATTTGATCTCATTATCACGTACCGTGGTATAATTATATTATCATCATGAACATGCTAGTATGCTTTATTCATTTTATTTATCTTATTATTTAATAAATACTTAAGTTTGTAAATCCATAAAAAAAAAAATTAATTTTTGTTTATCGAATTGTTTACATAGATTACGACTAGAAAATATATATTCTATTTTATTAGTCGAAAAAAAAAAAAATATATTTTTTGGAAAAGACTGAAATGTTGTCTATACTTTGTTGCCAGCTACCCTAGAAATCTATGTTTGGTCTAGGGAGGATAATAGATATTAATTAAAATTAGTTTTCCTTATACTGGTAAAGAATTTGGCACGACATAAAGATCGTAAAAAGTATAAAACTTATCAATAATTTCTATTTATTTTCTATTTGTTTTTTTAAATGTTATTCTTTTTTCTTTTCCTAAATATAGAATTTTAGCAATCAAATCAAACATTAGAAATAAGCTGGAACTAAAAAGTATTTGTTATACTTCAAAATTTTATTTAATATTCAATTACAATATATATATAAGTTATTTATCAATAATTGTAGAATTGATAAATAATTAGACTGGCTTGCTATTGATGCTTGTATTACAACTGAAAATAACAATACAATATTAACAACTGTTTATAACGTCATACAAGAGTTTAACTGACTTGAGAATTTAACTGACCTGAATCAATTCAATGCCAGGATTCATGAAAGTAATAATAATTCACAACGAGCACTAACAATCGTACATAATGAAAGCATTCACAGAACATAAAGGTAGACTGAGTGGAGGACATTCAGAGCAGGTTATGAATGCTCCATGTAACCTGCGACTCCTAACGGCAGCAGAGAGAACAAGTTTGGAACGGACACATCGTTTCAAACTTACATCCCCCCCCCCCCTTTCAGGAAGAAAATGGAAAGGAAAGGTAAGGAATTAGCTTACTTCTATGAAAAAATGTTTATATCTTTCTTCCGATTTCCTATATCAATTTCAAATATGTTATTGGATATCTTTTTTGTTATTTTTTAGGGACCCATACGAATAGGGTCTAATTTTTCCCTATTCAATTTATTGCCACTCCTGACATAAACGAGGTCGTTCTCTTCATAATCGACATCCCTTGTTCGGTTATCATAATAAAATTTGTTTACCTTATGTAGTTTTTGGGAATTTTTAAAAGCTAATTTTCTATTTATTTCCAAATTATCTATGTTGTTTTTATTTAATTCTTTTGGTAAAATTGAATTTTCGGTTCCTGATAGCAAATAACTTGGAGAAAAGCCTATGGAACTATGAACTGTGTTATATTCGTCCACACATTGATTAGCAATTGTGACCCATGATACATTTTTATTTTCATATGTTTTTCATCTAATCCTATTGATTAAAGTTTGATTGGTACGCTCATTCTGTCCATTGGAAAATGCGCAATCAACTGCAGTAAATACTGACTGTATATTTTTTTCTTTTAAATAGTTTTTAAATACTTTCGAATTTAAACCTGGGTATTGGTCTGTTAACAATGTAACAATTTTGCCTCTCTTTTCAATTGTGTTAACTAAACTGATAAAGTCTTTTGCAACTTGAGTTTTTGATGTAGAAACGAATGCATAGCGAGTAAAGTGATCAACAATTAAATGTAAATATTTTTGTGTAGAATTATTTCCAGAAAATCCACCAATTGTATCAAGCGAGATTATTTCCAATGGGCATTCGGCAGGACCTAGTTGAGAAAGAGGAGCTCTAAAACTTCCAAACCTAATTTTGTTTCTAATACATGTTTCGCAACTTCTACAAATCATTTTTATATATTTGTGCGCAATCTTGAAATAAAAGGTGGGTACGATCATTAATGACATTTGTTTTACATCTATATGAACTTAATCAATGTGCAATTTATTCAAAATAGATATACCATACGATTCAAGAAGCCAATTTTTTTTCTTTTTATTAAGGGTTTTATGAATTATATCGTTTTCTTTGCTGCAATATTTATCCCAAGTTAATTGTTTTTGAACTGACAAGATGTCATTAATTGAAATGAGATTCACTATTTTTATCTTTGATTCACATTCATTATATTTCTCTGAAAGCACTGGATTCCTCGATAGACAATCAGCCTCAGAGTTATTTATACCGGGATTAGATATAATTTCAAATTCAAATTGAGATAAGTAATTTATCAAATGCAAACGATCAACATCACTGCAATTTTTTATATTGAAGTTATGTAAAGGTTTGTGGTCTGTAAATATAGTGAATTTCTTGCCAATCAAATAATATTGCCAATAAAGTATGGCTTCTTTGATTGCCAAGCATTCAATAAAGATGGCTTTTTTGGTTTTTTGTGAGATTGTTAATTTCTTAGAAAAATAGAATACAGGCTTTAAGATATCATTCTCTTGAGGTTGTTTTAATATCGCGCCAACCCCTTCTATGCTTGCATCAGTGAAAATATAAACTGGCTTGTTGAAATCAAAAATTGCTAGTATTGGTTGATTACATAAGTGGTTTTTTATAGTATCAAAACTATTTTGACATTTTGTCGTCCATTCAAAAGGTACATTTTTCCTTAAAAGATTATGAAGAGGATCTAAAGTTATAGAAGACTTAGGAATACATTTAGCATAGAAATCTGTTTTTCCCAAAAATTGTCTAATTTGTTTTTTGTTTGGGGAAGCGGAAACTTTTTTATAGCTATCAAGTTATCATTTATTGGTTTAATCGTGTTATTTGAGATTAGATGACCTAAATATTCTATTTCTTTTTTTCGCAAAGCTACATTTATTCGAGTTTAATTTCAAATTATGATTTTGTAACACCTGCAAAGTTTGTTTTATATGTTGAATATGATCTTCGTAGGATTCAGAAAAAATTAATATATCGTCGATGTAGTTTATAGCAAAATTATCAAGATTACCGTTCCTGAGTATATTAGAAAGAATCCTTTGAAAAATGGCTGGGGCTGATTTTAAGCCAAACGGAAGGCAACACCATTGCCAGTGACCATGATGCGTTACAAAAGCTGTTTTGTACCTATTTTTCTTTTTCAACGAAATTGACCAAAATGCGCTTTTAATATCTAGCTTCGAGAAATAAATACATTTCCCTACTTTGGCTATTAAATTTTCTATCCTGGGAAAAGGGTATCCTTTCGGCACAACAATATTATTTAACCCTGTATAATCAATACCTAACCGTGATTTTCTGTTTTCATCTTTCTTATAAACAAGGGTTACTGGTGCAGCATATGGACTATATGATTCCTCAATTAAGCCTGCTATAAGTAAACTCTTTATCTGAGATTCAATTTCCAGTTTATCTGGAATCGAGCATCTATATGGTTTTCGAGCTATATATCTATTTTCAGTAAGTTTGGTCTTTGCTTCGAAATTTTTTACTGTTCCTACATTAAACTTTTCTTTTGCAAAAACGTTATTACATTTGATAAGTATGTTTTCTAATACATCTTGCTTAGATTCAAGACAATCTAAACTTTTAGTTTGGTGAAACACAGAAAGGTTTTTATTATTTTCATCAGTATTTTGTGAAATTTCAAGATTGTGATTTCGGCATAGTTTAAAAGATTTAATACAATCCAAACCCAACAACAAAGCAGCCAAAAAACAATCATTTTCCACCAATAAAAAAGGAAAATTTCTTGTAACGTTGAATATTTTTAGGTTTAACCATACAGTACCCTTTGAATTAATAATTCCGCCCAGCGTATCAAACGTTGCCATCCCACTTGTTAAATTATTTATCTTTATTTGTGAATAGAACCGAGAATTAATTAAGGAGACATTTGCTCCTGAATCATATAAAGCAACTGCCTCTCTATTGTCGGCTAAAACGGTTATTTTAATAAGTGGGATGGTTGCTAGTTTTCCGAATGAGAAACAACTGGTTTATAGCTTATTCTATTTTCACTTTGAGAACGGGTATTAGTTGTATTGACATATCTCTTGTTTTCGTATTTGTTTTGAAACTCTTTGTTATGATTAATAGGTGAAGGTGTACTGACATGTCTTCCGTTTTCGTGTTTATTTTGAAAATCTTTGTTATAATTTGTTTGTTGGAACTGTCTCAATTTCGACATTAAAATTTCAATCGTTGTGATTTCACTTTTACTTAGATATGAGAGCAAATATTTTGGCAGACCAATAATTATGAAATTTATTTGAGATTCTATACTTAAACTGTTATCAACATTTAATAATAGATTTCTCTTTTTTAACGCGTAATCTAAGAAAGAGCCATTTATCTAGTAAAAAGAATAAGCGTAACTGATATCGCCCAAAGTGGACTCACCGAAAGTCTGAGTGAAAGAATGCTCAAAATATTTCCAAGACTTGTCTGCAGATTTTAACATAGACTCATACCAATCTAAAGGGGAACCTGTCAAAAAAAATCGTAAAATTTCTGAAAACTGATTCTCCCTTATGTCAAGTCGTTGGCATTCTAATTTAAATAAGGAAAGCCACGATTTGGCATTCTGACCTTTGTTTTGGAATTTTTCTAGTACCATATTTTGTGTTATCAGTTTCACATTATTCATTATAGTTTGATTTTGAGGCAAAGGAGAAATTTGTGGTTCGTTGGAAATGTTTAAAGGAGGAGTTAATGTAAGTTCTTCTAGATAAGTTCCATTAAAAACAAAATTACCCTCTGTATCGATGTAGATCTTTTGGAGTTCAGCGTTCAAAGTAATGTTAACCTTTCTCGTTCTCCCTCTCTTATTCATAGATTGGACGACAGACTTTAATATTGATAGTTTGGCTAGTTCTGTGTGTAATTTGATCGGCATATCATCCTCATCGAAACAAAATATCGAGTCTGTTGAAGGATATTGGATGGATTTGACTTTCACAACGGTCTTCTTAGGATCCAAATCTGGCTCGGTAGCGAAGTGAAAATTACCTTGATTCCTGCCATCCTTCTTATTGAATTGATTTGTAAGTTATTTATCAATAATTGTGGGATTGATAAATAATTAGACTGGCTTGCTATTGATGCTTGTATTATAACTGAAAATAGCAATACAATATTAATAGCTGTTTATAACGTCATACAAGAGTTTAACTGACTTGAGAATTTAACTGACCTGAATCAATTCAATGCCAGGATTTATGAAAGTAATAATAATTCACTACGAGTACTAACAATCGTACATAATGAAAACATTCACAGAACATAAAGGTAGACTGAGTGGAGAACATTCAGAGCAGGTTATGAATGCTCCATGTAACCTGCGACTCCAAACGGCAGCAGAGAGAACAAGTTTGGAACGGACATATCGTTTCAAACTTACATATATATATATATATATATATATATATATATATATATATATATATATATATATATATATATATATATATATATATATATATATATATTATTTTTTTTTTTTTAACAATTCTATCAATCTAATATTTGTATCGAACTAATACATTTACAAAGTTGAAATATATTAGATTATTTATAGACATATACATGTTTTTAGAATTTTTTTTTTTTCAAATTACTTAATAAGAAATAATTTAAATATATTCATGAAGCCTAGCGGATGAACTTTTTTTTTTTTTTTTTTTTTTTTTAGTTCAGTTCAATTTCACTCGAGAGAAATACATCAAAATAACTTTAAACTGAAGCTTGACTTAGTATGTCAATTTTTTTTTTATTTCAATGTTTTTTCCAAATATAAGGTAAGATGCCAACTTATTTAGTATTAAATGTCCTCGATGCTTATAATAAAAGGACAAAAGTGTAATTATTCTTTATAAATTAGGCAATAACAGGTTTATTTTTTCCCCTCAATTTTAGTTTTTTTAAATATATTAACAAAGTTCTTATAATATTATATTAGATTAACTGAAAACAATTTTAGTAGTTTTGGATCCATTTAGTCATCCATATTACATATTGCCCACATTGAGGCAAATTTTAATACTTCCTCAATAAAATAAAAATTCAATTCAGTAGTTCAAACCACGGAATAAAAAAAAAAATAAAAATAATAATAATTTTCAGGACAGAGATAAAAAATTATTTAAAAGGAGTTGGTTATATAACGTCAACTGAATAAAACAAAACAGATCCTTCGTTTTTAATACACTTTTTGGTGGTTTTCGATTACTGGCTTCGGTATATTTAATTCAAATAATATTTTTTTGTTTTTTTACTTTCTGTGGTAGTTTCATAACTTCTCTGAGTTCTCATTTTAAATATTGTATCATGATCAGATTCGGAAAATGAATTATTTCAGTATCGATTCTCGACTCCAACGATTCTTGAGAAAAGGATTTACGAGGACATAAAAAATTAAACGTTCCTTCTGCAAACCAAACACGAAATTGTTGATTGTATTGCATTCGTTATTGAAAATAAAATAAAAAAAATTAAAATTTTAACATAATAAATGCATACAGACAATAGTACCATTTCATAAAAAAATTTCGTATACTAAATTTTACTTCGTAAAATCCTCTTACTGTCCAAGTGTAAACATTGAACTAATTTTTAAATAAATATAAAATATAGTAGAGGGAACTTCCCCAAACCGGACTCCTCTAAAGCTCCCACTTATCGCCCCCCTCCACTTGCTAAATTAGTTTTTTAAGTTACATAAAAATTGTAAATGTGAAAAATAATAAATATTTTCGTTTAGTTATTTTATCGATAAATTGAAATTTGCAAATCTATAACAAAAAAACAAACAAAAAAAAAAAAAAACTAATAAATTATAGCACTTTAATAAAAGTTCTTTACGAGAAGGTCCCAAGGCCAGCTCCTTTTTAAACTCCTCGAATGGTTATCGGGGGAAGAATTGTGGATTATACTATGAAAATATAGCTATAGGGTTTCAGCTAAATCAGTAAAATATGGGGCTGAAACTAACAGCAGCTAAACTAGGATTGTCATATATCAATAAGGCTTATAAGCAGATACAATCTTAATAAATTAAAAGCAAATTGATACCGCGGGCTTTGAATCTTTTAATGGGATATTAAATGATAAAACAAAATTTTACCTAAAATATAACGAACTGTCCACTATATCGCAATAGAAGGTGATACAGTGAGATCGCTAGTGTATGCTGTTTTCTACTGCCCCCTGCTGACACTGTAGGGTATCTTGGCTTCTACTTCGGCAAAAACTTAGATGTAACCCTTACACCAGACTTAAAAGGCAATAACTGAAGAGACGCTTCAGCCAATTGTACAGACTACTGAATTGGACATCGTATCTCTCCGTTAAAAACAAACTAATCATATACAAAACCATCGTTAACACTAAACCTACCGACATTTCTTATGTATTTTTTTCTACCACAATTTTTCGTTAAAAAACAATGAAAAGAGGTGAGTGGATATTGAAAAAAAACAAGAATTTATTTTTTAATAAAAGTAGTAAAGTCGAAAAGCAAATTAATGAATGTTGTTACCAAGAACTCTGATTCATTCATTAGCAGATCCTTACGTGCTTATAACTCATCCGCAGATTAAAACAGCAGTGGTTGCAATTCCTATTGTAAATTAATTTTATTTAGTTTAAAAAATCAGGGTTAGGGTAACATAACAGGCCTAGAAACACCCAGAGCTAGGAACATCCTGCCCAAGTTAAAGTTATTTTTTGAACTTACTCGGCCTCTGCCAGTCCATCCTAAGACTCAAAGTTGATCCTTTGGCGTGCTTCCTATTCTTGTGCTATTTCTTTTCATTGCACGAGTTGATCTTTAACATGAGATAAACTTCTTCCTTGTGATCTAAAGCCGACCCCATCACTCAAACCTGAATCTCTCATTGCTAAGTTTGATCTTTCACACAACAATGAAAGTAATATCGATACCTCGATACCTGAAATTAATATCGAGGTGCAGCTCTTAAATAGCAAATGTTTCACTTCTTTTAAAAAGTTTTAAACAAATTAATAGATGGTTGATTTAAAAAAAAAGAATTTAAGAATTTTGCATAGGTTTCTGTATCGACGAGCTCACTAAATTGGATTTGGTCGCAATGCACTACGATATCGATTCCGACGCTTCACTTCGAGTTTCAAATTTATCGATAGCTCTTTCCAATAACCTCGCATGTTAACATCCATTTCCAGGTTGAATTATGTTGTTTTCCTAATCGTAAAAAGGCAAAACAGAACCTAACAACATGAGTTTCAACATAGATTTAAAGTATATCAGAAGTTTCATAATGTTTATTTCTACTTCCCTAACGTGAGAAAATATAGCAGAAATTGACAACATAACTTTCAACATGGATTTGGTTGCATACATTTATAATTTGTTATTTTCCCTTCCCTAATGTGAGAAAGTTTATCAGAAGTTAACACTCTTTGTGATTTAGTTTTATATTAATTCAAATTTACTATTTTATCAATTCAACATTGATTTAGTGTTTTATATTTTCTAATGTATTATTTTAATATGAAAAGCTAAAGTTAAGTTAGTATTAGGATTTAGAGTTAATGTGTAAATCAAGGAGAATAACCTACCGCTCAAAAAGTAGCGACTAAAAATTGAAATAAATCGCTGTGGACTCGACAGAGTGGAGAGCTTTGTCGATATAGATACTATATATATATAGATAATCTTTATTTTTCTTCTGCCTTCTTACTATAGAAGAAAATACTAAATGTAAAGGCTGTTTTGGAAGTTGTTAATTTTCAGCGTAATTATTTCTCACCTATATTTTTTGACAATGCAACACTTTTTAAATTAAATTAATATTACTGACCTCATGAGATGAAACCACGATATGTATAATCTAAAGGAACTGTATAATGTAGTGTATAATCACTTCGAAAAAGTTCTGCTGGAAACTCGCGAAGATATTTAGCAACTAGCTGTCTTTTTGCAGCATTTCACCCAAAAACGAATACACTAAGTGACCGAACGAAATGAATGAATGGGCACTTCAACGAACGAGCTGAAAGAAAAGACAACGGTGCTTCACTAACAAGTGCCAGTCACTGTTTAACAGCATTCTCTGTAAATACAATAACCATTGTACTCACTGTGATTCACAGCCCTACAGTTTGTTGTTCACAGTTCCTGTCAACCACCTCCAAATTATGAAAAATGTCCAAAATGAAAAATATGTGGTAATATGTACTTATTTTGATTAAATATGTTGAAATGTGTATTTATTTTGTTCAATAATGTATAAATATGCAATAACATCCAAATATATGGAAATATGTGAAATAAAATTAGGCTCAAACGGCTTAAAAAGTGTCAGTATCAACACTTATAGAAAAACGTCTGTAAATTGCCTAGAAAAAAATATGTAAATACATAGGAAACCGATCCCTAGTTATAGCAATAGAATTTTTTTTGGAAAGTAGTTTCCAAGAAAACTATATATCTGGGAAATCGTTAAAACAGGGAACATTAGAATCAACTTTAACTGTATGTTCTAATTATACTTCGTCACAAAATAATCATTATTTTGAATAACCACTGTCAAGAAAAAAACATTTATAATTTAAGTCTGTTAACAAATGTTTAATGCTTAAACGGAATCACCTATGTATTAATATTTTAGGAATTGAATATAAGGAAATAACTTGTTTTGAAACATTTTTCTCTTTTTTTCAAAGTTTTACACAGAAACTACAGAAAGTAGAGACCTAAATCTGTAAATAAACCCGAGATACGAAAACAAGTTCTAAGAAACTAAAGTGGTTCTAAGATCTCAGACCGCTGTTCACCGTCTCAAAAATAAACAGCGCACAAACAAGGAAATAACAGAAAAGTTGTAAAATTTCAGAACATTTCCAAAGTTAAATTTTCTTTTCTTTTTTTTTTCTCAAAAATTCCTTCTTTTTCAGGTGTTTAAGTCCTTCTATACTTTAATCAGGGCACACAGATCTGGATTCCTTAAACGGCCAAAGACAAACTAACTCAATTTCTCCATTAATAGGAAAAACAATAGATCATGGGTATGCCAACCTTTTATCTACTCTTTTTCCGAATTTACATTTTAGAATAAAAATGACCGCATTACTTAAATTAATAAGTTTTTTTATATAACATTTGTTATTTGAATAACAATTGATTAATTGTCATATAGCAAGGACACAAATTAATAATTAAATTACATTACCAATCAATCATTTATCAAAATAAATGAAGTAGCGAGAATTTCAAACAAGACTTTTTTCATTCAAACCAATATACTTACTAAACGTAGGTCCTAGCAACAATTGTCATAAAACAAAAAATATTTTCTATTAAATTTTAGAAAACTATTAACAAATTTTCGATCCGAGCAACACTAACACAGTTGGAACATGTCAAAATGATACATTTTTGTGGGTGAAAAAAATGTTATACATTTGAGTGTGAAAAATTCGTTACACCAAAAAATTTATATCCATATCAAAAACTCTTTTAAAAGTACTGGAAAATAAATAATTAAATAAAAATTTTGTACAGTCCTCTGAACATAAAACAGAAATATTTTTATAATGAAAAATAATTAAATAATTATTTTAAACTAAGTTATTACTACATAAGTTAAAGGCATTTAAAATCCACAGTAGAGTTAGAGCAAAACATTTAAACTAATCTTAATAATATTCAGGATGTTATATAAACTGAAGGTATAAATAAATCTGGGTTTTTATTTTCAGTATGCTTCATGATTACTAAAGTAAACTATATAGTTGATATCCTATACTGTAATCGAATATTCATTGAACAATTTTCAACGCTCCATATTATGTGTCATAGAAACGTATCCATAATGACATTAATACTTTATATAATGATTTCTCTGTACGAAACAATTTTCAATGCCCGATAGATGAAATTAATTTTAGATTCTCGATACTAATACTACGGAATAATTTTTTTTTTTTTTTTTTTTTTTTTTTTTTTTACGTGAACTGCAGTAACATAAAAGTATGAGAATTAAAAAAAAAATTCTAGAAATAAATTAGTAAATAATAATTATCATTTATAATTAACTCAAAATATATATAGTATATGTATATATGTTTAACAAAAGATTCGTTTTGCGTACTCTTGTCTAAAATTGTAATATTTTCACAAGTTTAATTTTTTTTTTTTTTTTTTAATTGTAAATTTTAATGTAACCTTTAAATTTTAAGTAGCGCCATTGAGTAAGGATAGTCATTCTAAAAACATATACACAATTATAAGATGGTTCCATGATTATCTTACTATTATTAATCTACCAAAAGCAGCAGCACCGCTAGCATCTATATCAATGAAACCTCTTTGAATCATCGAATCTGGATAACGATACTTCCTCTGTAGTCGACTATTGGAAACGATACTTCCACAGTTTCACGCGTTTCTAAAGTGACCCAAACCATTTACTTATCCATTTATAATAAACTTCATACCCACTAGTTTCTCAACATGTCTGCTATTGGATTTCCGATAATCCTCAGAGATGTCAGAATTGAAGATATATATATATATAGTTTTATTTCAGGGAATTTAACAATTTAAAACTTTGCAACATTTTCGAATTATACATGTTTTGGTAATAAAACAATTCACACTACAAATTCGATTAAGGGTAATAACTTAAAACTTAGAATGCATTTTTAACTGCATTAAAAAGAAAAAAAAAAACTATACAAAAAAAATGAAAAAAAAAATAAGCAACATTTTTGTGAATTAAAAGTAATTACAAGTAAAGAATAAGTAACTTATACAGTACATTAATTTTTAAAAATTAAAATGAGAACTAAAACTAATAAATTCTAAGAATGTGTTATTAAGTAAATTTTATTCTAGTAGTATGTCTCTCGTACTTTAATACTTTACTTAGTACTTTACTTATCTTTTTAAGGTTAGCTTGTTATAATTGCCTATTGCTTGTATTATGGGATTCTCCGAGTTTTTTTTTTTATGTTAGAAAAGTTCTGGGTCTGAGTGTAAATAATGTTTTTAATTGTTTGAAAATCTAACATGTAACATGTCAGTTATTTTTGTGTACCTTAGGTAGTAATTTTCAAGCATAGGTTTTCAATACTTTCTATTTTTTTTTGAAGTTGGAGTCACAACATACCGGAGAAGCATATGTCAATAATAGTTGTATGTTTTTTTTAAAAATAAAATTTCAATGCCTATTTGATTTTTATGCCATTGGTATGTCTTTATATTTATTATTACTCACATTTTATGTATTTCTTTTGTAAATTTTAGTAAATAAGTATTTAAAAAGTACGAATTTATTTCACCTTTTAGCACTATAAATAGTGTGCCAAGGTTAATTATTCTTATATAATATACCATGAGGACTCGATTAACTACAATAGAACAGCAAACAATAATCGAGTTGAAAAAGATGACGTAAAAGCGAAATTGCTCGTGCATTAAGCAGCCTCTAGGATGTAGTTAACAACTTTTCTAGTTAAGGTTCAAAAAGTACAGAAAACATAAAAAATAGAGAATGGCTTTAGGACGTGTAAAATTATTGTAAAACTTCCTTTTCCGCTTATCACATTATTAGAAGAGATTTTCTAACTAAATACCGCTATAATGCAGCATTATAAATAAAATATTTATAGCTTTTTCTATTGAATTTTCCAGCACATAGTCTCGTTATTAAGCCCATTGAACATTGTGGAGAATCATGGCTGAGAATTTAATAACATTCAGAAACCAGTGTTCGAGATATCAAAGAACTGAAGAAAAATATATTACAATCTTGGAAAAACGTAACAGAGAGTACTTCAATAAACAAGAAAAAATTGTTTCTCGAAGAGACTATTGGAAGTGATTGAAAAACAATATGGAAATTCTCATAATCATAATTGAGAAAAATATATAATTCCAAGAGTTAAAAACTCAGAATTCTGTCCCATATATATTTCATTTGCTCTTTTTCTAGCTAATCCATGCTATGTAATTTTAATTTAAATAAAATTGTTACAAATATTGCATACCATTTTGTAATAAGTAATTGGTTTTGTTGAATAAAAATCTGGCTGGATTTTTTCAAGTTGATATTTTTGTTGGACTGCATTTTATACGTATAAAAGAAAATATTTTTTTTTTTTTTTTTTTTAGTTATTTATTCTCTAATAAAAAAGCTAAGGTATTCGCAGAGATAGGTAAGTCCAAACTTGGCATCGTGGTTCTTACCGAGACAAAGGTGAAGGAAAGGGGCCAAGAAAGAATTGGAAATTGGATTCACATTTGGAGTGGAGTGGATAAAGGTGAGCGGGTCAGGGCAGGAGTCTCTATTGCAATCCGAGGAAAACATAAGCTATGGACAATCTTTTATAATCTAGGAACCTTTTATGGTCTAGGAAAAGTCTGAAACAGGTCGTTCACTTGAGGAAAGAAGGTTTTTTGGAGAATCTATGACATGCAGGTCCAACCATGTGTCGTGCTCGCGCGAGTGGTGGGTGGGATTGAATGTTACAATAAAAGGGTGAAGGGAAAAACAAAGCTTTTCAAGGTAGATTTTGTCATGAGTCAGATAGGAGATTGGTATTCAGGTCACCGGAGATGATTATATTCGAGTAGAGAGGAACATTATAGTAAAGGTTAGATTCGAATGATTGGTCAAAAGGAACATGTGGGGGACGGTAAACCACTACATACAGGAGAAAATGGGCATTAATGGTTATTTCAACAAGTAAGGACTCAATGTTTGGGAGATTTGAAGGAGGTGAAAGAAAAAGGACACGAGAATTCAGGCAATCATGGACATATAGCGCTACTCCACAGCCGTTCCGATTAACCCGGTCATGACAAATGACGGAGTAGTTAGGGAGAGAAACCGAGGAAGAAGGAATGTAGGGTTTAAGCCAGGTTTCAGAGACTGCAATGATGTGGTAAAAATTTTGGGTGAAACATTCTTGGAACTCATCGTAATGGGCTGGTAGGGATTGTGAGTTTATGTGACAGGCGGATAGGATGTTAGTCATATTGGGAAGGAGTTAGAGAAACATAGGACAGTAAGTAAAAGGATGACGCTGAAAATGAGATACAGTAGTAGACGCCAAGAAGAAAAAAATACATTTCGATGATAAGAACAAAGTAAAATGATATGTACAAAGTATATATAGAAGTAGAAATATTTACAATAATGGAAAGTAAAAGTAGTTACAGGTAAAGACATAAGAATAGTATAGAACGAACGGGTGATGAGTTGGTAAAGAAGATATGAAGAAGAAAAAAATAAAATAAAATAAAAGATGAAGATACATAAAAAAGTGAAAATAGTAAAGAATGAGCGTTAACTGATTAAAAGTAATATCATAGTGACTCCAATAAATTAAAAACTGAAAACTAATCTGGTAAGGATAAATAATAGAAAAACAACGAAAAATAACAAATACACTGGTTTCATTAGCAAAGGGTGTAGACCAAGGAAGCGCAGATAGGAAAAGAATTCCAGAAGCTCAGGCGAAAACATCCAGGTCCTGAGGCTGGTCAATGAAGATTACTGGATGGCCGTGTTCTTTACGGCACCGCACACGCCCTCCCGAGAACCAAACATATTTTAATTAGCCGGCTGATCTCTTCTGACGGGCGAGCCAATACGGATACCTGTTGGTCGGGGTCATCTCCTTGCTAAGATATATCCGGTGAGAGTCATTCTCCTGCCAGCCAATATCGCGCGCCGAGAAGTTCCTCTTGACTTTTCTCCTCCGTATTAGATCGTCCCTCAGAGATTGTCTGATGAATCGCGCGATTACAGGCGGTGGTCGCGCATCATCCTTCCTGGGCCTCCTACGCTCCACTAGGTCAAAATCTTCTATGTTTAGTTTGATGCCGAGACCGGCACCAATACTTGTAACCAATGCCGTGGGGGTCTCTCCTGGGCGTACCGGGATGCCCCAAATTTTCCATTGATTTGTTCAAAAGTCCCTGCTCTGCCTTGTTTATCCTGCAGGCAAACGTTTGTTTTTAAATTACTATTTTCATCAACCAACTCTTCTTACAAATTTATGTACAACAGGCAGTAAAGGAGTGGAGCGCACGATAAGAGAGAAATGGTAGAGACAATAACGGATATATGCTGTTCTCCCTTTTCTTTGCTGACGACCAAGCGGTGGTCACATATAACCGAGAAGGGCTGGAAGAAGCGTTAAAGGCCCTGGAAAAAGAATACAACTTGAGGGGTCTAAGAATAAATTTTGATAAGACCGAATACCTGTCAGTAAATTGCAAGGAGGCCGCGGACTTACAGATTAATGGGAAAAAGTGTAGTTTAAATACCTAGGGTCAACAATAGATAGAAATGGTACGTCAGAACCCGAGGTTAGGAGGAGGGTTGGCCTGGCAAGAAGCGTGACTAGAATGTTACACCCAGTCCTTTGGAACACTATCATCTCAACGGACAACAAAAGGCGCATTTGTATTGTTGTATTGTTGAGCTATCCCTCAGCTACGCCGCAGAAACCTGGACACTTAACCAAGGGCTCAGCTCTAAACTACAAGCGGCAGAGATGGATTTCTGGAGGAGATACCTAAGGATTACCCGGCTAGACCAAATCAGGAATAATGAGATCAGAGGCAGGCTGGGCGTGACCGAAGGAGTCCCGGAGAGGATTGGAAGAAGCAGGCTACGATGGTATAGACACTGCCAGCGGATGCCAGAACGTAGGTGGCCGAAGAGGATTCTGCTATGGGAGCAACCAGGAAGACGGAGGAAAGGAAGACCCCGAACCCGGTGGAAGGACTGTATGGAGGAGGAAATGGCTGGCAGGGGACTTGAGGAGGAGGACTGGTGGGATAGATAGAAGTGGAGGGACGCTCTGACTTAACCAGACAACCCATTGCAGGATAAAACCTGCAAAATGAAAATGAATAGTTATTTATTGAAATTTACAACTGTATCTACAATATCAAAATATAATACATCAAGTAAATGTGATGAAATAGATAAAAATGAAACGTCACTTGTTTTTAAAGCAACTACTCATTGGTAGCACTTATAAAGGTTCGATATAATGTAGTACTAATCGTACAATAGAAGGTCTTGAGGCCATCTTCTTTTCAGGCACTTCGGAGGGTTATCTGGAATGGACTGAGAAGCAAGTCGTGATACTAATGAATTTGAATGGTTGTGGAGTTTGCTTTAAAAGGATTGATATATGGTTTGAGCTAAGTCAGAAACATTTGTATGTTTGTGACAAAGTAAGGAGCATTGAGGATTTTTCTAAGGATTTTAGATTATAAGGTTTGGATACGAGATAAATTAAATGGTTTAATAGAGCCTCATAGCTCAACTCCATATGTTCAAATTGGTCTAATTACTGTTATGTAAATGAGTCATTTGTAATTAATTGAAACTTTGAACATTTGTCAAGTATATTTTGAAGTAGTCGAAAACGATGGGCACTTTCTTGTCATTATAGTCTTGTATGTGGATTCCAAGTAAGACGTTTGTCCAGATGGAGTCCTAGGTAGGGCATTTGTTCAACAGGGGTTAGTGGGACATTATTAGAGGATACTGTAGGACAGGAAGTTGTAGGTTTACGACAAAAGGATAACCTTTACTTAATTTTGATATAACCCATCTCATCCTGTACCAAAATGGAAGAGAGGAATTTTTCGATCTTTCATATTTATAGGCACTATCTTGTTTAAAAATTGAAAGGTATACCGGATTTCTGTTTCAACTTCATTCGTTACAACTCTCCCCTTTTTTAGCACCCAAATGGAAAAATTTTTCACTTGTTTTTATATTTTTATTATTGATGATTTTAGTTATTAACTCTAGATCGAGAAAAAATGATTTTGAATTAAGAATAAAGTAATGAAATGATTTTTTTCGGCTTTTTCTTATGCTTTCTGTGAAGATTTCTATGAAATTACCCTCAAGAAAACCCTCCTAGATTTTCCATTTTCATCCAGTCCTTATTTTTTAAGTTACTTGCAACTTGTTGCGAAAATCATTTTACGCTTTGGAAAAAATGATCTTGTAATAGAATTTGATTATTCCGATCAAAATAAAAAGCTAGTAAAATAAAAAGATCAAAATACAATAAATAAAAAAAGATCAAAATAATATAAACATTTGTTGAAGTAATTAATTTATTGTAAAGATTTGCCCTCAAACCATTTTCTTAAAACATTTTTTATTCCAATGAGTTCTGAACTAAAAGTGAGCATATCCGAAACTTTAACATATTACGATTCTAAACCTCAGACAAAAGTGGGATGTTAAGAAATAAAACATAACGAAAATATCAATGATTGAACAATGGGCCATTCTCATGGCAGTGATTTTTCACTGTCCTGCTGGATTTAAGATGGAACTAAAACTTCCAAATCAATATTTTTGGTTAATTTGAATCTACACCCTTAAAGTTGGTGCATACAGCCTAGTTTCGAAAAATATTTTTGTTATTTTTTTATAGCTGCAAAAGGGCTTATAAGCTCATAACTTTCACTTGTCCCTACATATAAAGTGAGATTTCAAGGAAGTTATTTAAGTATTTATTTTTAGAAAACTTATGTTTTTATTTTCTAGAGTATGAGGCCATATATTGGAGAATAAATTAACATGCTTTTAAACATTTTTAAACTATAAAGGGAAACTGAAAATTCCGTTTTCTTTTTGTCCCTCGGTTTGGCCTCACGACCGCCACACTAAATAGTTATTTCAATATTCTCTACAAGAATAGGCTAGTGCTAATTATTGCTTTCTACAGAGTAATTCGTGAGGTTATCTTCATAAGTGATGTGTTTGGTAGACATTTTTTGGTGTATTTTCTAAGATTTTCATCAATACAGGGTAAGTTTTCTTCCTTGTACTTTTTCTTACTCACTACCGTCACGCGTTTTTGAAATTATTCGTATTTTTTAAAAGCTCCTGGACTCCATATTTGATTATTTTTAGATGTACACAACTGATTAGTAAAACTAGTCGTTTAGGTATGGCTCTGGTGATGTAATAAACATTAAATTACGGGATGTTCCTCACGACCGTCACACTCACGACCGTCTCACCCTTTTTTTTTTTTTTTTTTTCTAATTGTTAGAGTTACATATTAATGTACCTACACTTTTATATGGGCGAAACATCACTGAATTGAGGTCAGTTGAGGGTCGGTATGGACATGCACATAGAGTTATGCCTTAAAAAGAAATATTAAAAATTAAATCTCATTCATTAAAATAGTTGAACAACTAAACTTTTTTTTGTAAAATTCTTCCAGAATTGATCACAATATTTTATTACTTTAATTTTTTATTTATCAATAATAAATTTTATTATTTTATTTATTTAGTTTTATCCATTTGAGGACATTAATAATTTTTTAATAATGTTTAAAGAAAGAGTAACGGTCAAGAGCATTTCTATGAAAAGCTCTATAAAATGCTTCAAAACAGTGGTAAATAGAAAAAAAAAAATTGGCCCCACCTGGGAATTCAATAAATAGAAGGTATATTATAATAGAAAACTCAAAAATAATAAACATTTAAGCAACTTTAAAAATTCAATTTTTTTTTTTTTAATTTTAGCTGAGGCTATGAGAATGATCCCAATATTTCTTCAATTAATACCACATTCGAAACAGGATTCAATCATTTAACTGATATAGGTATTGGAATCAACAATTTTTTTCTAGATAACAAAAATGCTTAAATTATCATCAACGAAAAAAAAAAAATATATAACCTTTAAATAATGAGCATTGCATCTGAGGCAGAACGTTAAAGTTTGCCTTCCTTAAAATTGTCCTCTTGCCAAATATTTTCACCTTTGGGACACCGAGTTAACGGATATTCAAATTTAGAAGACTCTTGGTTCTAACTTACAAGGGGACGTTTGCAGTAGTAACTCACTAATTTGAATGCCAATTTTTGTGTGGATATTAGAGACCTATAATAGTGCAAAACAAGAGTTATAGCCGCCAATGGGCATTAGGAGTCGAGTAAAAAAATAAAATATGAAAATAACGTTTTATTTTTTTTCTCAGCTCTAAGTCAAGATAGAGAAATGATTCTTTTACGTTTATTTGTAGTTATGCATGCTATTTTAAATAAAAATACTTTGGTTATGCTAAAAGCACTACCCGGATTTAGAGTGCTCAAAAACTCCAAACAAATGACAAAATTCCAAGGAAATCCGCTGTAAGTCAGTGGAAACTTTTTTTCATGAACAAATGACCTCAAATCTCGATTTAACGCGCCATAAAACCCTTATATGTGAAATTTTATCAAAATAAAAAATATTGATTTTTTACCCCTTTCGAGGAGGTTAAAATTTTGAAGTTGAGATTTAATCAACATTTTCTACCGGCCATAACAACTGCTGTGTTCAACCGATTACAACAATAATATCATCACTAGAATCAGCATACATTCTGCTTTTTATCCATGCGTTATAACATTGGATTTACTCTCGATTTTAGTGGACAAAAACTTATGTAAATGAAAAAATCTAAGGTCAGCTATAACTTGAGATATTTCAATAAAGGGAAATCCTGAGACCTCCGGACTTGGGCTAAACTATGCAGTTTTAAAGCCTCTAGATGACCTTAAAATTTTGTCTCAATCGAATGCGAAATATGTGAGATAGCTCAAATTATTTACATTTTTTAAAAAATTAATTTTTTTTAAACCCTCTTATTTGAAATTTATTGTGTAATAACTAAAATAATAATAGAAATAGATCATTTTAAAACGTCTTATTTATATAATATAGGTGAGGAAAATTTTTAAGCAAAAAACTGATATTATTTCCAGATTCCTCATCTCAAAAAACATGTAGAAACGTAATTTTGTCGAAATCAAAAATAATTTTTTTTTACCTTTAAAATTTTGTAGGTTTTAAAAGGCAAGGGGCTGTCAATTTTTGAAAAAATGTAAATAATTTGCGCTATCTCACATATTTCGCATCCAATTAAGATAAAATTTTAAGGTCATCTAGAGGCCTTAAAACTGCATAGTTTAGTCCAAGTCCGGAGATCTCAGAATTTCCCCTTATTGAAATATCCCAAGTTATATAAAGGTGTTATGGTGCATTAAATCGAGATTTGAGGTCAGTTGTTCATGAAAAAATGTTTCCACTGACTTACAGCGGATTTCCTTGGAATTTTGTCATTTTTTTGGAGTTTTTGAGCACTCTAAATCCGGGTAGTGTTTTGAGCATAACCAAAGTATTTTTATTTAAAATAGCATACATAACTACAATTAGGCGTGAAAGAATCATTTCTCTATCTTGACTTAGAGCTGAGAAAAAAAATAAAAAGTTTTTTCATATTTTATTTTTTTGCTCGACTCCTAATGCCCATTGGCGGCTATAACTCTAGTTTTGCACTATTATAGGTCCCTAACACCCACACAAAAATCGGCATTCAAATCTGTGAGTTACAACTGCAAACCTCCCCTTGTTAGATCACCTTCCTCGCCTCAGAAATCGCGTTACCGCCTCATTTGACGCGTTCGTATTGATTCCTCCCTCTTTCGATTCGCGAAGATGAGCCGTGAGGATGGGCTAAGGTTAGGAAAATATTGCTAAAAGAATTAGCTTGAAGCTTGAAGGGAATGGACGTCGACCTGAGTTAGGGCGTCACCTCCAGGATTAAAGGATTTACTTGAACAACTCCAGGAGCTCGTCCTCTTGAGTCCAGAAATTTAGCATTATAAAATGTTCTATGTTTTAAGAATCGGTCCACCTTCTTGGCTTTGACTCAATAACTTAATTTTCAAAAGGATTCAGTAAATTTTCAGTGTTTATTCCTTTATAATTAATAGAACCGTATGGATTAAAATATTATGTTTTTTTTAAATTACTATTGCGGGCTTTAATAAGAAAAATCACTTATTTTTAACTGACAAATAGTAATTTTTTTTTATATAGATGGTAATTATTATATCTATATTTAAAATATGAATTATTATAAGGATCATTTTATCGCGTTTCATTAGTTTCTTAAAAATTGAAATATTTTATCTTTCTCTCTCACTCTCCGATGAGGAAACACTTCCACCGTAGCCGGTACATAAATGATAGTTTCACGGGCTTTTCAACGATTTGAGCCTGTCGGGGGAAACCTTTCAAGTCAACCTAACCTGTTCTCACCGCTCGTCGTACCAGTCGCGGGAAGGCCTTAATTTCATATTTCTTTTCAAAGTTTATTTTATTTTATTTTTGCAATACCAGTTTTAGATTGCTTATTTTCTTAAAATGATTTTTCGTGATTTACTGCAAAACGGTGCCCCGGATAATTCACTAGTATAAAATCGATTCAAAATTTGATTTTCTATCGAAATCCGTCGTAAAAAAAATACCACATCCCAATGGGAATTCCAAAGTTAGGTTCGCTGGAGAAGAACTGGAGAAGGTTAGAGAGCAGACTATAACCTGAAAGGAATCTTTATTTGACACAGTTAAGACCCTGAGAGTTTCAAAAACTGTGGGAAAAAAAAGGGCTGACCATCGAATATTGAACAACCTATATATATAGATATTTGTATATTAAGTCAGCCACGAACGATCCTATGAAATTGACTACTTTCAATATTTAATTGGAAGGTTAGTGAAATCCATTCCAGAAATTTTTCTCTTAAAACAAAATTCCTTAAGAGCTTAGAGAACGGAATGTCTTATACAATCTTATCCTTTTTTTGTCACATACATAATATCCTCCTGCCTGGATTTTTACGACAGTTATATCAATATAATATTAAAAAATCTGATGTATATGTGCTTACAATTTAGTACCATTCAAACCTTTTTATGAGTGAAAAAAAGATAAGCTGAATATAGCTACCAAAAAAATGAAAATATATTATCAAAATGTAAACATTATTTCTTCCATAAATTAAAAAAAAAAAAAAAATCACCTTTTTCAACTAATGTACGATTTCCTTTAGGTTTGATTTTATCCTGTTTAATACTTACAAATACTTAATGATCCTTTTAGAGCATTTTCTAATCTTGTTTGATTCTATTAGACCTCATTATAAAAAAGCCTAAGTTTACTTGTTTGTTTTAAAGAAAAAAGATTATGGTGTACTAAGAAATTCTCGTAATTTAAAGGTACTACTATAAAAAAATCATATGCGCTGAAGCAACTCGTGAAATTATTAAATATGATGGGAAACTATAACGATGTGTCCTTAACTATCACACTGCGCTGGTTTGGAAAATTTAGCAGCGGAGGTACGAAGACGGAAAAGAAAAACGGCTCCGGGAGACCATTAATGGATAATGATGATGTTCTAAAGGAAGCTGTTGAATCAAATCTGTTCACAGGTACTCGCTAACTTGCCAAGGAGTGTGGTGTATCGAAATGTACTGTTAGCCGTCATCTACTCTCTTTGAATTCTAAACTCTACTGCGAACAACTGGAATGATTGTACGCTAAATTGTCAGAGCGTTATTCTGCTTTGATCAACCAAAAAGGGTTTTTTTTTTCTAATAAGATAATGCTCGTCCTCACATATTCCGTCGAACCAAAGAACAAAGAACTTCATGGGTTCGAACTGCTGCCTTATCCACCATATAGTCCAAACCTCGCACCGTCGGATTACTACTTGTTCCAATCCATGGGCTATTTTCTTAAACAGAAATAAAAATATTTTTTAGAGAAGAAAAAAAACGATCCGACTTCAAGATTAAACCTACATATACAAACTTAACTAAAAAATAAAAAATAATATTTTAATTGCTTCAAAACAAAAACCATTAAATGAAAATCAATGAAATTATCGATACTTATATACCTATTCAAAATTTATGACCAGTTATCTTTGGAGTCGGCGCCAGCCACGAAGGGCAGTTTAATCCTGCCTTTACAATAAACTTTCGAATGGCCGGAGACAGCGGTGTGGTGGTGGTGAAAGAGTGGGAGGATCTTTACGATTACAATTTCTTTTCAAATTCTGTTTGTTTTGGTTGACACCGACTCCAAAAATAACTGATCATAAATTGTGAATAGGTATATAAGTATCGATAATTTCATTGATTTTCATTTAATGGTTTTTGTTTCGAAACAATTCAAATATTATTTTTTATGTTTTAGTTAAGTTTGTGTATGTAGGTTTAATCTTGAAGTCGGTTTTGTTTTTTTCTCTAAAAAATATTTTTTTTTCACTTTTTAGTGGTGAGTGTATTTTTTTTTTATATAGTCAATTCTCGATCTTCAAGCTACCCTGAAAAATAGTTCGAGTTACTGAACAGAGACATCGAGGTTATCATTCCCCTAACCTTCATGTTATTGGGAAAATTGAACACAAAATGAGAGTTGAAATTATTACGTATATTTTTCATTAGTGGGTATGGGTATGTTGTTTGTATATACATATAAAATCATTGATACAGAAAATTAAATACCCGGTACCAATTTATCATATAACTTTCAACTGAATTGCGCTTTTTTCTGAGGGTGCCTAAAAGTGGACTTACCGCCTTCCACCAGTGGCGATCTTTTCTTCATTCTTTAGGTTGACGGTTGAAAGAGAACTACTAGGAATTCGGAATTCACTAGCAACTAACGCCCAACATCTTTCTCCTTTTTGCACTTTGCAAATCAATTTTAACTCTTCGTTAGTTTAAAGAATTTTCAATAGCCACTGTAAAACCACTCGGACAAATAACTAATAATAAGTGACTGGTGTAACTATGAACTGAAAAGACAAACAATGATAGAAAACAGGAAAACAACTTACACATGAAATTCTTTTAATTTGAGTTCGAGTTATAGAGGCGATGACTTCTAATAGTTCGTTTCATAGAGGTGGTCCTAGAAGTTTTCTGTTTTGAACCCTGTTTTCAGTTCTACTTATTTTTGACACAATATCTCACGTTCTTTGTCTGAATTCGTCTCATTGAGGCGAAATTTAAGTGTAATGTACTTCCAGCCGAAGATTTTGCTCGACTTATTTAAGAGTTTAGCTTATCGAAGTACAACACTTCGAGAGTTGACTGTATATGTAAATTATTTTTGTTAATAATTTAGATTTAGTTACCTTGGAGGTTTTAGATAATCATAATCATAAATATGTTTAACAGTGATTTTTATTAACTGGTTTTTCTTAAAAAGTACTGCGTTGATTTTAAAATATTTTTTATGGGACTACCGAAGTATGCCCTACCGGTCTAAAAAAGAAACATTAAAATTGATTCAGAATTGACGGAATAATCGCGTAACATACACACAAAAACAAAATACAGACGAGTTGAGAACCTCCTTTTTGAAGTCGGTTGAAAATATGATGATTTTGTTAAACTTGATATTGTGATCCAAGAGTTCTTTGACAGCCATTCCAAAGAATAGTATCAGCGTGGTATCCAGCAATTGGCTAGCAGATGGCTAATGACGTTAGACAACAATTCACTATATAAAACAACAACAACAACAATGGCGCTACGGTCCTTGCAGAACCGTCTGCCTCAAAGTCTTCCCTCCAGCGCAATCTAGGCATTCCTCTCTCTCTCTTCCCTCCCATTCAGCATGATTTTTGGCATTCTGTTGGAGCTCATTCTATGCACATGGCCCAGCCATCTTAATCTCCTTTGCTTTATTGTAGCAACCAAAGCTGGAGCTTTGTATAGTTCTCTTAGTTCCTGGTTGCTTTTTATTCTCCATATATTTCCATCTTTAGTAGGGCTATATATCCTCCTCAAAATTTTTCTTTCCTATCTATTTATAATGCCTTCATTCTTTGCAGTGAGCGTCCAGGTTTCACTTCCATACAATACGACTGGTTTAAAAATGGTTTGGTTAACCCTTATTTTCAAATTTTTAGGGAGCATTTTTTTTGCCTATTATTTTGCTGAGGGCCCAATAACATCTTCTACCAGCCTTTATTCTTTCTTTTATTTCTTCATCTACTTCATTTTTTGAAGTAATGACGCTACAGTGGGACGTAACGGTGTTTTTTCTAGACATCGCAATTTGAGCCACTAAAACTTTTTGCATCGACTTCAAATTTCATATGGGTATATTTTCAAGGGTGTAGAATTCGAATCTGAAGTCTGTTTTGCCTATCATTTCAAGATTTTGGTCTGTTAACCAATAGTGTGTCCAAAAAAAATCGAGGGATATTATTTTCTATGATTTTTGATGTGCCCTATCGAAGTTAAAAAATCTGCAAATCAATCATTTTACCGTTATGTGAGTTATACGTGTTGTATGCCTTTTTCGTCGATCGGACTTATATTTAAGAAATAAGGGTTTGTCGACATTTTAGTTAAAAAAACAAAAAAAAAATCAAACCTGTTATAATTAATTAACCCCGACATCCCGTGATAATTAAGTAAGCGATGATTTAAAAAAAAAAAAAAAAGAAAGTTGACTATGGCTTCCAGCTATCAAACTCTAGGAGATCCTATCAATCCTCTCCCGCCGCGTCCGTGAGTCAGTATAGGTAGAGTTAAAGCGCTTTGTTCACAAACTATCTTAACATGAGAGGAAAAGCTGGCCATTTTCAGGACGCATTCGCAATAAAACTCAAGAGTACTGCATTTTCGACTTATGATGAGAATTATAGGGATAGTAACAATGATTTTGACGAAATTTAGAACATTAGACCGCTATTTAGTCAAGGCCAAAAGGGATATAAATGACGTTATAAAAGGTTTTGTAGGAAATATAATAAGGGGTGTTAGAAATTCAATTATTGTTCCTTATTAACTGGTCCGAGGCCGTTTTCTTTTGGGACGCCTCACAGAGTTTGTTTGTTTGTTTAGTTTCATGGCGTAGACCTGCATTGGTTATTAACGCCATATTTTCTTTCTTATTTTATTCTCCACATCTGTATTGTATTATTTATCTTATTTTTATTGATATCTTTTATATGGAATTATATTTTATTGCCTATTTATCTTTTATGTCAAACTTCTGTTAAAAAAACCACTTAATTTCAGAAACTTGAATACTAATTCTATTTTTTCATTGTTATCTCCCAAGATTGTTGGAAGGTCTGTATTTAGTCCTAAGCTATTTAGGCGCGATGTAAAAAAAGGGCATTCCTGAAAAATGTGTATCGCCGTAAGTATACCAGTTAGTGTTAATCTGGTGTGGCCTATCCTGAGTCTCGTCAGTACGACTTCCTCTCTACGACTTTGGCGGCTGGATGTATTCCAGGGTTTGACATTTTTTTTAATCATTTTCAGTTTATTCGGAGGGCTTTCGTCCCACGTAGACTGCCTTTATCATCGATTTCTTTCTCTAGGCCTTTTCGTAGATCAGATGGAGTTAGTGCGATCTTGCCTCGCCCCGGTAGCTCGAGAGCCTCCTTTGCAGCTAGATCGGCCAGCTCGTTGCCCACAATACCCACGTGGCTTGGGATCCATATAAACTTTACTGTTTTGCCTAAACTTTTTAGTGTGGATAAGTAGGAGTGTATAACCGGGATTTTGGGATGTTTCGGATACATACAATCTAGGCCATTTAGTGAACTCAGTGAATCAGTGGCTATAATTATACTATTGTAAGCGAGGGTCATGCAAAAATGGAGTGCTCCTGCTATTGCGTTTAGTTCGGCCGTGTAAATATTGGATAATTTATGTAGTTTTTTTTGTGGGTTGAATATTTAGTAACGAAAGAGGAAGATGCTGATTTGTCAGATTTTGAACCATCAGTGTAAATTATAAAGGATTCCGGTGTGTCATTAAGAAGGCGGGAAAAGAGGTCTTTGAATTGGGATGGCTCAGTATTTTTCTTTGAGTACTTAGTGAGGTCGAGAATTGTATTAGGACGCTAGTGGGTCCATGGTGGGATACCATTGTCGGATAGGTTAATTTTGATAGTTTTGAGGAAAGAGATAGCTGAGGAGATCCTTTCTGATAACGGAAGAGTTGAATTTTGTTTATGTCTAAAGGAATTGGAATATTTGGAATTAAAAATGTATTTGCAAGTTGGATGTCCTGTCTGTGAGTGTATTTTTGAAACGTAGGTTATAGCTAGTTTTAATCTTCTAAATAGCAGTGGTGATAATCCCGATTCAGAACACAAGCTAAGAATTGGGCTTGTACAAAATGCCCCTGTAGCGATTCGAATTCCGGCATGACGGACAGTATCTAGGTTGGTAAGAACACGGTAAAAGGCAGAACTGTAAATGAAGGAACCGTAGTTAATTTTGGAACGAACCAATGCTTGATAAATTTTAAGTAAGCTCATTCTGTCGGCACCCCATTTGGTATTGCTCAGAACACGGATAATGTTTAGTTTTTTAGTGGCGATAGTTTTTAGGTAAGATATATGGTGTTCCCAGTTCAGTCTTTTATCAAAAGTAAGACCCAAAAATCTATGTTAATTTGTGTATGGTATCGGAGAGTTTCCTAAAAACAGTTCTGGTGATTTCGTTTTCGGCTGAAGTGGAGACATTTTGTTTTATCATTTGAAAATTAAATACCAATTGTCCAAGTCGGATATCCTGAATAATTTTTGATCGATAAAATATTGCTAAATCATCGGCGAATAGAAGAGGTTTATCTCCTCTTGGCAGGTTAAGCCCTAAATCGTTAATATCAAGTAGAAAAAGTGTTGGGCTGAGCACACATCCTTGAGGAACTCCATTGTTCTGCCGGTGATATTGAGAGTATTTGCATCCAATCCGTACTCTGAAGTGACTATTCCTTAGGAATTGTTTAATGAATGAAAACATTTGTCCCTGGATTCCTATCCATGATAATTTATGGAGTATGACTGTATGGTTTATGTTCTGGAAGGCCTTTTGCATGTCAAAGAAGACTGCAATAATTTGTTGACCACTTATAAATGCATATTGCGCTTTTGTATCTAAAGTCAATAGATGATCTATTGTTGATCGGCCTTTTCGGAATCCTGATTGAAATGATTGGATGAGATTATATTTTTCTAAAACCCACATTAACCTTTTATTAATCATTCTCTCCATCACTTTGCAGAGGCAACTTGTTAGAAATATTGTGTGATAACTGGATGGGACGAGTTTGTCTTTTCCGGTTTTAAAGATTGGAATAACTATTGAATCCTTCCAGGCATTAGGTAATATGCCGGACTGCCTGAGGTGGTTATAGTAGTCTAGTAACCACTGTTTAGTATTTTTTGGGAGTTTTATTATCATATCATAATGGATATTGTCAGGGCCGGGTGAGCTGCCTTTTACATTGTCTAGTATATAATTCAGTTCCCATATCGTAAAAGTTATGATATAGTAATTTGTATCGGCTGTACTATTTTGGTGTTCATTTTTTTCAGAATTTAGATTTAAGTTATTATCTCTGGAATTGTATGTTTGTGAGTAGTAGTCGGCAAAGATATTTGATACGTTTGATGGGTCGTCGGATAGTTGGTTGTTGATTAAAATGGTAAAGCGGGATAAAGAACTTTTGGAGTTGATTTTTCGAATATTGTTCCAAACCGTACTAGAGCTAGTGGAGGAATTTATGCCATTTACAAATTTCTTCCAGGATTCAGCTTTATGGTGGTTAAAGGTCATACGGCAAATGGCTTTTTGCTTTTTGTACTCAATTAAATTATCAGAGGTCATGCATCTGAGGAATTTTTTGTAGGCCTTATGACGGTTTTTAAGGGCTTGTTTGCAGGCTTCATTAAACCATGGGACCGCAGGTCTTTTTGGGAAACCGGACGTCATCGGTATAGCTGCTTGTGCTGCTTGAATGATAGAGTTACTTATTGCTTGGCATCCTTCTTTGATACTCAGATCATATGGCGAGTTTTAGGGTGGGGTAGCTAAGGACGTAAATTTAAGGCAGTCGGCTTTGTCTAAGATCCATCTGGGTTTTACTTGGCATGCTGGATTTATAGTAAGGAATTTTATAAGGATTGGAAAATGGTCACTGCTATGTAGATCGGGAAGTACAGTTCAGTCTATATTATTGTAGAGCGTAGGGCTGCAAAGAGATAGATCGAGGGCAGAAAACTGGAACTGAGGAAGGTAGGTTGTGTTGTATTTAGTAGAAGTAAGTCGGAAAATTCAATAAAATTTTCTATTACTTTTCCACGCATGTTTAAATCTCGGGATCTCCATAACGGACTATGACCATTTAGATCTCCGACAAAAAGCACAGGACGTGGTAGTTGGTTAAAAATATCAAGTAAATGCTTGGTTTTTATGGTAAGATCCTGTGGAAGGTATAAATTCCAAAAAGAGAATGTGAAATTTAAGTGTATTTTGGCAGCTACAGCTTGGAGGTGGGTATTTATTGAAATCGGTTATACTGATATAATATCAGGAATCAGGAATATACTGATTCCTGAACAGCAAGAAGAACGCCATGGTGGCCATGATTCGGATTAGAGCTATCTTTTCTATAGATTTTAAAATTTGTTAATGTTCTATTTTCATTGTTTAAAAGATTGGTTTCCTGGAGGGCTATACAAAAGGGGTTTACATTTCTTATCAAAATTTTTAAATCGTTAAAATAGGTCTTTAATCCGTTGCAGTTCCATTGAAGTAAGGACATACGGGTATATTATTAGTTATGAAAAACAATAATTTGGGAATAAGAGATGTCATTGAAGTTAAGCAACGGAAATAATATTTTAGTAAATATCTATATCGACTAAGAAATAAGAAATAAATTGCATGTAATATAATAACTGGAAAACAAAAGAACCTAAACTAAAAACCTAAACAGTTGAAGCAGCAAAGGGAATTAGGGATATATGGCTGAACCGGAACAGTCTGGTATCCTACCTTAAATGTTTTTGGGGCAATGGGTGTTGGAAAAGAAATTATATAATTGTGTGTAGCTATTTCGGAACCATTTTTTAAAATTTTAATTCTGATAATATCAATTATTTTTTTATTTAATTCCTTTTTAATTTCATCAATATCCAGGTATTAAAAATCATAAACTTTTATAATTCCCTTACTATAATTAAGAGAATTATGAGGGGTAACCTATATTGGGCATTGTCCTCCAAAATCTTTGCAGGAAAGGAGTATTTCGGATTGGGTTCCCTTAAAGGTTTCGACCAACAGCGATCCGTCCCTCATTTTTTTAAATATTTTTAACCTCCCCTACTAGGCCTGTAATAAATTTGTTTATGAAAAAAGGAGAGATTTTGACAAAACTCTCGTCGCCCTCTCTTTTAATTATTATGAAGGTTGGACTAATATTTTGTCCTTCTTTTGGAATCAACCTGTCTGTATGGGATTTCATTTTTCCCCTTTTAGGACGTTTTCTTTTAACCCGAGGGCTAATTGGATCGTCAGGTTCTTCCATGATTAGAAGACCGATATAATCGGTTGTTGAATTTGAAAATATGTAAAAATTAAATAGTGCTTAAAATCAAGGAAAAAAATAATAATAATAAAAAGAGGCATAAATCTAAATATCACAAAAATATACACGAGAAAAAAAAAAAGAAAAAGAGATATATATAAAGAAATGGTTTCTCTTATCTGTTTGTTGTCCCTCAGAGCTCTAGTAGATCTTTCCTCTTCGGATTCCTAACAAACACTGCCTCACAGAGTTATAGGGAGTCGATTTAGAAGCGAATGTTTTGTTGGCTTACTATTATTTTATTTTAGTTTTAGTTTTTAATATTTTTTAAAATTAATTTATTATTTTTTTAGAAGCGAATTAGGTACTAGTGGATTTGAATAATTAAGGAGTTTATTATAAAAGATGGGTATCTTGGAAGCAGAGAGCATTGTAATGAGAAAATTAAAGACCCAAATAAATGAGAACGAAATATCTAATCAAACGATCCACCATAAAACGACAGGTATTTATTGTTAAATAATCTGGAAAGTTTTATACCGCCTTTGGACGGAATAAGTTATACATTTGCAGGAGTAGATATTGAAATTCTAGGAGAAATAGGTACTAAAAGGTAATGATCATTCTAACAAAATAAATTCTATTAACTTAATTTTCTCTCTTTCTTTCACTCTCTCTCTCTCTTTTTCAGTTTCTATCTCTTTATAGGGACATACTTACTGAAGATTGAATAATTTTTATACCTTTCCTCCCCCTTCTTTTTTTATTTTTTCATTGATTATTTTCTTTCATATTCAAATTTTTATTTATTTTTTTTTTTTAATGTGATTTTCCTTTTAGTTTAATGGAAATAAAATATAGTAGTATATTAACCTCTTAAGAGCTTCACAACTTTGGTCTGTAAGAAAATGCCTTTTCGAAGATAATAACAATCAATCACTCTCTTTCTCTCTCTCTCACTCCTTTTCTCTTGTATGCTTTATATAAATTTGTTTGTTTGTGTTTGTGTGTGTGTGTGTGTGTGTGTGTGTGTTTAGAATGTTGGGTGGGTGCATAAGAAACAATGGATAGACATGAAAACTAACCGAGGTCTCCCTCTCGACACCCACTGCTGGGAGCGATTGCTTGTTTAAAAGGTTCTTTCAAGAACTGTGGCTATAAACACCAATTACCAAAGAAAATTTAAATGAATATGATATATTGTTCTACAATACAATTGCTGGAATAGACGATTTTAAGTCTAGCCATGGATGGCTAGATAAATTTAAAACTCTTTTCGGGGTAAACAATAAAATTTCATCGGATCATTTAGTTGACAAACTTTTCCAAGGTAAATTTACATGAAAATTCAAAAGTTGGGTCTATATCTTGAGCATAGAAGATATTGACCAGATCGAGCGCCGCAGACCAAGGAAAGAGGATACTTGACCTCCACCTGTTATAGTTCGTTTCGTGAGGCAGACTCTCAGAGATGAGCTCTTAAAAAAAAGAAAGGTTAGGAGAGATTTTTCGACGAGAGATATGGGGTGGCAGAAGAATGACTCTCGAGGAGATGACTCCTACAAATAGACATTTGTACTACCTCACCAGACATAAGAGAATAGCGGGTAAAATCAAATACGTTTGGTTCGCTGCCGGGAGGGTGCGATGCCGTAAAGATGATGGCCACACAGTGGTTATCATTGATCAGCAACAAGACCTCGACGCCTTCTGATTTACCGGTTCTTATCTTCTTATAGGCCTACATCGGACTTTTTCACGGACTGTATATATTCCTCTACGGTACTCGATATATCTATTAGTATTTTTACTTTTTTACTATTCTACACTAATTTTCTTTTATTCTAGTAAATCTAAATTTATTTTTGTACTTTTATTATTAGCTATTTTCATTTTTTATTTTTATTTCATTACTCTATTAGTATTCTCCTTATTATTTTCTATTATATTTCATTAGAATCTAACTGTTGCCTTATACTTCTATTTTTTATTTTAAATTTTATTATTGGTATTCAACCAATTATCCAAAAGTTTACGTCTTCCCATCAGATACTATTTACTTCCCTATATCCTCAAAATGATCAACATCCTAACTACCTGTAACATAAATGCCCAATCCTTATCCGCTCATTATGATAAATTCCTTCAATATTTTACCCGAAATTCCTAACATATTATTGCAGTTTCTGAAACTTGGCTCAAACCTTTCATTCCCTCTTCCTTGGTTTCCCTCCCTAACTACACACTTATCCGCCATGACCGAGTAGGTCGGAATGGCGGGGGTGTGGGCTTGTTTGTCCATGATGGCCTCAAGTTCCGAATCCTTGACCGCTCAAATCCTACTGATCAACCTCAAATCGAGTTTCTTTTTGTAGAAATTTCCTACAAAACTCACCATCTCCTGTACGTGGTAGTTTATCGCCCTCTTCATGTTCCTTTTGACTCATCTTTCGAAACATCCCTATGCAACTGTGTTCCTTTCTAAACCAATATCATTATTTCAGGAGACCTGAATTTCAATTTCCTCTCTGACTTACGTGATAAACCTTGAAAACCTATTTTTTTCCCTACATCTCTTTATAATTCCATTCTCCCCTACCCACCACACTTCGTCGTCTGATACCTGGCTTGACTTGTTCATTATTGACTCAAAAAAGAACCTCCTCGCTTCTTCTCAGTTACCTGTTCCTTTCCTATCCTCCCATGATCTAATTCAAATATCTTACAATATCCAAGCACCTTCGTTCAGCCCGAAAACTATTGTTTTTCGCAATATAGAATCCCTAACCCGTGAAAAGATCCTTCCAGAGATTGAAGCTCAGAACTGGGCTGAAATTTATACCGCCTCCTCGATTGACTTCATGGTAAAAAACATCCTCACCACAAACCTCTTAAATATCCTTAACATCCATGCACCTCTCAAATCCTCCTCCTTTCGTCGTCCGCCTGCTCCTTGGATAAGTCCAGAAATCAAACAGCTCCAACGAAATCGAGATGCACCACATAGACGATTCAGACGCACGAGGATGACTGACTACCAAACATTTGGGATGCTTCGTAACTTGACACAAGCCTCGATTCGTCGAGCAAAATCCACTTATTTCCATGAATCCCTCTCTTCTGCTCCTGATTCTAGATCGAAATGGCATCTCCTCCCTAAACTTTCCCTTCCTGATTCACGCACATCTCCATCTACCTATCCTGTATCTTCTGAAGAACTAAATTCATATTTTGTTTCTTCATTCTCTTCTGATTCTCTTCTGATGCTAATTTTTATTTTTCCTACATCTCCCCCTCTGAACTTATTTCCTCAATAATGAAGTCCAATTCCAATTCTACCGGCATAAAAAGTTGATAAAACTGTGTCTTCCCGAAATCACACCAGTCCTCTTATTCATATACAATTTTTCCCTTCCAAATTCAGTATTCCCTACCTCCTGGAAAAAAGCCCTAATTCATCCTATAAATAAAACATCGAATCCCACATCTCCTAAAGACTATTGCCCAATCTTCATTTTATCTAACCTCTCTAAACCCTTAGAGAGATTAGTACAATCACAGTTATCCAACTTCCTTGAAGAATCCAATCTCCTCGATCCTCTGCAATCTGGTTTTTAACCCGGCTACTCTACACAATCCGCTTTCCTCAAAATCACAAATGACATGTTTACTGCCATAGACGAAAAAAAAACTGACTGTACTGATACTTCTGGATTTTTCTTAAGCGTTTGATTCCCTAGAACACCTTATCCTTTTTTCCAAATTAGAATTTTTAAATTTCTCCTTCAGTTCCATCCGCTGGTTTCAGTCTTCCCTTTCTCACCGTTCACAACCAGTTAAAATACCTAACCAATCCTTATCTACTTTTCTCACCATTACTTCTGGTGAGCATTTCTCCTCTCCTTTTCAATACCTACATCAACGGTATTGATCTGCCTCAACGATCTACCTAATTCAATTAAGCACTGTTCCTATAACCTCTACGCAGATGATTCCCGAATCTATCTTTCCTTTCCTCCTTCCGAGCTTTCTTCTGCTTTCGCCAAAATTCAGGAAGACTTAAATAGAATTAGTGCCTGGGCGACCTTAAACAAATTACAATTAAATGAACAGAAAACTCAGGCCATTATAATAGGATCTAGCTCCCTCCTTAGTGCATACACCCATTATCCTTCCTTAATCCTAAATGATCATCTTATCCCTTTCAACTCGTCTGTTAAAAATCTCGGAATTATTTTTGATCAGACCCTTTCTCGGAAATCTCAGATCGCCCAAATCTCCCGCCGTTCTATAGGTCTACTTAAATTATTCCACCGATCCCGTCACCTTCTTCCCCAGTCAACTCGTAAGCTTCTAGTATCCTCCCTAATATTCCCTTACCTTGATTATGGTTGTCTAGTTAATGTTGGTCCCTCGACGGTTCTCGAAGACAGATTGAAACTAATTATGAACTGCTTTGCCAGATTTGTCTTCGATAAACCGAGGCGCTTCCACGTTTCCTTTCTCTATTCCGAATTAAACTGGGTTTATCCCATATTCCGCAGAAAATATTTCCATGGATCATTCCTTTACCAAATTATCAGCACCCTTCATCCTTTCTATATTTACAATACGCTTCAATTCAGATCTGCAATCAAGGCACTGAACACAAGATCCCGTCTTCCTGATCTATATACCCCATCCCATAGAACCACAACATTCCAGCGCTCTTTCCTATTCCGCTCAACCATCCTATGGAATTCCATTCCTTCTCATATTAGACAAGCGAAATCTTTAAAAACATTTAAATTCCTCTATTTCCAGTACCTCCTCCTAATCCAAGGTGACGCTTACTAACAATATATGTTCTCAATTAAACGATATCCAACTCTTTCTGCAACACACTCAGTGTTACCAATTAAAATAATTTTTTCTCACTCCGAATACAACATTTTGGTTCTTATATTGTATATAATTAGCATTGTATGAAAATAACGTATTTATTATTTCATTTGTAGGTCTTCTTATTTTCCTGTTCATATATTACATTCCTGCCCTACAGTATCCTTTAATGATATTCCACTAATTCCTGTTGAACAGATCCGCTACCTAGGACTCCAATTGGACAAACGACTAACTTGGAATCCACATACAAGACTAAAACGACAAGAAACTGCCCGTCGTTACAGACTACTTCAACATTTACTAGACAAACGTTCAAAGCTCCCAATTAATTAAAAAAGACTCATTTACATGACAGTTATCAGACCTATTTGGACATATGGAATTGAGCTTTGGGGCTCCACCAAACCATCTAACTCATCTCGTATCCAATCCTTGCAATCCAAAATCCTGCGAAAAATCCTTAATGCTCCCTACTTTGTCACAAATAAACTTATCCATGGAGACCTCAATTTTCCATATGTTGCTGATTTAGCCCAAGCCAGATACCTGTCTTTTCATAGTAAACTCCGTAACCATTCGAATCCACTAGTCTCTCAACTTGCTTCCTCTTCCATCCCTGATAATCCACCGAGGCGTCTGAAAAAGAGATGACCTAGAGACCTTTTAGTGTAGATTTTATTGAAGTGTTACTAGTGAGTAGTTCTTCACAAGTTATTTGCATACCATTGAATTCACTGTCAACACATTTACTTGTTGTATATTATTTGGACAGTTGTAAATATCAATAAATGAAAAAAAAAATATATATATATATATTACATTAGTATCTATGTCTACATTATCATTTTTAAATTAATATTTCTTCTTTATTTTACTATTTTTTATTTTTATTTTTTCACTTATTATGTAAGTAATAATAATAAATATAAGAAACATTATTAATATAAATGTATATATATATATATATATATATATATATATATATATATATATATATATATATATTATTAGCTATTTATTTAGCTATTTATTGAAATTTACAACTGTATACAATATAAAATAAAATACCTCCAATAAGATCTAGGGATGCGATGCTAATGATAGAAATGGCATGTCAAATGCTACAACTAATCAACTACACATTGGTAACACTTTTAACAGTTCTAAATAGTAAAGTACTGTATTAGAAGGTCCTGAGGCCATCTTTTTAGACGCCTATTAGGATTATCTGGAATAAAATAGGAAGCAAGTTGAGATAATAAAGGATTTGAATGTTTATGGATTTCTCGAATGTCTAAAATGTAAATAAAAATATTACATCGAACGGAATTGCATCAGTTTTTCCTTCCAGATAATAAAGTGTCTTCTCCAACCCAACAAACCCTTATTGATGAGAAATTTGCTAATGAGGATTCGTTTCTACTAGACCGCCCCCCCCCCACCACTTCCTCAAGCCTTCCCAAAGAAATGATAGTTCAAAAATTGCCTAATGTCTCGTTCGACAATTCAACGTTTTGTAAAAAAATAATAATTAAATATAATTAACAAAATAAAATTATAGAAGGCTGGGTTAATCGAGAAACGGTTAATTTAGTTGCGAGTGTATTTATTAAAAATACAATAATTAGTAATGTTTTATTTTTTATATTTATTCACATCCAGTATTTGCCATTTTTGTTAACGCGACACATCTCTGGTTCAATATGTGACAGATTATATAGATTGTACTGTACTTACCATATGGTTCTATGTTTTTATTTAGAAATAATCAATATAATATTAGTTTGAAAAAGAATAAAATGATCAAAAATCAATCCTTGCTCGGGTCAAGATTCTAATTTATTCCACTCCACTGCCAAATAAATCTCTCTCCTTCCCCTCGAGATAGGTAAGGGTAGGGGGGGGGGGGGAGGGGAAAAGCTGGAGGAAACAAGACCTTGTTAAACGTGACCTCCACTTGAAGGAACCCAATTAAAATGGGGCCACAATCACTAGCACTTGAAAAGTCCTCTGAGCGGCTACTCTCGGAAAGAAATGGTTCAGTTAAAAAAAAAAAAAAAAAAAAAAGAGAAAAAAAAGAATCAAACAAAAATAAATGTCGCAACCAAGAGGGGAACTATTGTAAAAATAATAACAACATTGTTTTCTGTCTTAGTTATAACTTGGTTGAGTCCTTTTAATATCTATTTTTATTAGTATTGAATTCTTCTTTTTTTTGTTGAATAGTAAAATGAATTCTTTTAACTAAAAATATTATTATAAACAGGTATTATGGTTTATAAAAAAAAGAAAATAATCAAAACAGATAAAGGAAATTTAGGATTGATGAATTATATGCCACTTTTATTGAAATAATTGTATTTGAAAACTAGTTTCGAATGTTAAACATTCATCATTAGTTCTAAATCGTACAAAATTGTCAAAGCATGTTACATAGATTATACACATTAAGGTTTTATTGTTTTTTTTTTTAATATAGGTAGATAAGGTGATATTAACTTTTATTGCAACTGAATCATAAAATCCTTTAAAGAAATACAAAATTACAACTCATTTCTATATTTTAACAAAAAATCGTTATTTTAATTTTGTATTCGTGGCAAGCTTTAAAGTAATCTGGGTGTAATTTATCATTATATCGCTTACACAATTTAATTGTAGCAGCCCTTGTTTCGCTTAAATCGACATTTAAAATATACTATTCATTAGCGTTGAGAAAGAACTGATTATACAACTTTTTTCAATGGATTAAAAAAAACACAAAAATTATTGAAAAATTATTTTTGATAATTAGAAACCTTATAAAACATATTTTTTTAAGGTTTCTAATTATGAAATAGAAAAAGATTTGAATGTCTAAAAATAAAAAATTGTTAAATTAATGTTCCATATACGCAATAGTGGACGTAAATGGGAAACAAAATTAATTGAACATAAAATAAAATATTAGATCTAAAAATCAAAAAATAGAATACTATTTTCAAATAAATTTTATAGTTCTGCATAAGGTTTTCATTATCACCCAGAGTCTTTACAGAGATGACAAAGAAAACGAGACTTTTTCCATATACCTCCTGTCCCGAGGGCACTCCTCGGAATTCTTAAATTAGGAACATTGTTGTTAGGTCACTTGTGAAACCTATGTTTAGTAAATTACTGACGGTAGTAATTCACAGGTAATGCAGGTTCATTTTTTTTTTCTTTTTTTTTTAGATTTGGAAAATCAGTTAAATATACGCACAGGTTCGTATGGATATGTGTTTATTATAGAAGTATGTGATAGCCATTTCTAAAAAAAAAAAAAATAAATAAAAACTTAATGATATATTAAGAGCCTTTTAGATCATTTTCCTTTAAAGAATCTTTAATAAACCATTTTAGAATGCAACGATTTAATACAAATTGCTGGAGGAGAGTCGAGTAGGTGTTGGAGAGGGATTTATAGTTGCAGTCACAAAGCTCAGCTCCATAGATTCATTATTCCATATGTAGATCTGCTCCTTGTGATAAATTACAGCTTCGGAGCCTCTCTGGATCGTGTGGGAGCTTCTCAGTTGATATTAATGCTGTTGACGTATTTGAGTATTTTCTTACCGCTTGAGCCTCCATGAAAATACAATTTAGTCATGGAAAACTCTTGATAATTTAACACTTGATAAATGTTATTAGAATCACCTTTAATCAATACCTTACATGAAACAACAATTTTTCTAAATCACCAGAAAACAGTTCCTACTATTAAAGATGCTCCTAAGATTTCATAATTCAGTTTTTTCTGTTTATTGGCGTAAAACTGTTTTGGTAATCAACGCCGATTGTTCATTTTTGTTTTTGTATTTTCATTAGTCACTGTTTTTTATTTGAACATTTGTTCTTGTATCTATCAATAGTTCATATCATATTTCTGCTGTCGAATTATTTGATTCTAAGAATTTTCATACTAATTGTATAGCTGAACTATGTTCTCCAAGGGCTGTTAAATGATTAAATCTTAAGATCTAACACTATTTAGTTGTAAAGTAAAAAAATGGACATTCCTGGAAAATATGGCTTACAAAATAATTAATTGCTTTAATAAAGCACTATTGGCATTTTGGTAAAGCTTGTATTGTGAAAAGGTAGGTAATGGTTTATCTTGTGTAGCCTATATAGTATAGTCCATGAGCACACTACATATAAATTTAATTGGAAAGACATGAATTTGTTTCCTAACCCATTTCATAGCGTCATACGCCTTGAAATGATATATCTTGATCTGGCAGCCTGTATCCGTCGGAACGCGGTATGGCGCACAGCTCGAAATAGCAAAAATAATTGAAAAGGTATGTTCTTGAGTTTGGTCTGATTTTTTAGTGTATGGTTTTCGTTTGCCGTCGGAAACACGCCGCCGGACCGGCTTTTATATCGCGGAAAACTGACCCGAAAAGTGAAAACAAATATTTATCTACCATTTTTTAATATGTTATTAGGACTCATAAAAGTAATTGAAATCCAAGTTTACAACCCTCAAAACCAAAAATGATTTTTGTAGCACTCGAAAAACCCCGAACATTTAGCACTATTTTAATTTTTTCATTTATATCTCGTAAAATATGAAAATATGCTAGGCATAGCATATTTGCAATATTAAATAGCACTAATGTTTTGTTAATTTAAGTCTAGTTGCATTTCTGTAAATTAATTTATTGTGGAGATAGAGCTCTCCAAAAAATGGTGATTTTTCAGAAAATTTGCAATTTTTCTGCCAAGAGTCAAAGTTTTTGGCACATTTTTCGCTATAGCTCCAAAAATATTTGTTCGACCCCATATTTCTTTTTTTTTTTTTTTAACTCAAAGCTATTTAAATGTGTTATTAGATCCTATATATGAAATGTTGATTAAATTCCGTGAAACACTCAAGCCAGCACGCTAAAGGTGCCAGTTTTGGCAAAATATGACGATTTTGACATGTTTAATGGTCTGGCGTGGGTTTTTCGTGGGATTTAATCAAAATTTCTTATATTAGATCTAATTGTAAATTTAACTAGCTTTCAGATGAAAAAAAATAAATCTGGGATCGAACAAATATTTTTGGGGTTATAGCGAAAAATGTGCCAAAAAGTTTGGATTTCACAATAGTTAGTGGTGTTCAGCGTGCTGGCATGGGTATTTCACGGAATTTAATCAAATTTAATATTTAATATATAGGATTTGATAATAAATTTAACCAGCTTTCAGATGACAAATTGAAATTTTGGATCGGACTAATAGTTTCGGATTTATAGACAAAAGAGCATCTTCAAACGCCTTACGTGGAGAACCGCAAAGCGGAACTTTCCTCACAGCGAAATTCCTCGTACTAATACATGTTTATAAATACAAAAATAGGTACTTATATATGTATATTAGTAAATTAAAATTTAAATGGGTCGGTTCCTACCGACATATACACTTGTCAAACCAGTCTATATGATTTTCTCTCCAAATCTGATATTCCGATTTTCCAATCTTCTCCTCTTTCTTTGAAAACTATTGAATTTACGGGTATCTTTTAGATCTCAAATTGAAACTAATTAAATTTACTTTAAATTATTTCGTTAAGGTGTTTTTGTAAAACCAGTACATTCATCAGTATGCGGCCGAGAACTTTACTACTGACAGAAAAATGGCAAATTTTGTGAAAAATTAACATTTTTGGAGAGCTATATCTCTACCATAAATTAATTTACAGAGATGCAACTAGATTTAAATTAACAAAAATTTAGAGTTCTGTAATATTGCAAATATGCTATGTCTAGCAAATTTTCATAATTTTCGAGAAATAAACGAAATAATGAAAATAGTGCTAAAATTTTTCTACAAAAATCACTTTTGGTTTTGAGGGTTGCAAACTTGGATTTTAACTACGCTTATGAGTCCTAATAACATATTAAAAAATGGTAGATAAATTTTTTTTTTCACTTTTCGGGTAAGATTCCCGCGATATAAAAGGCTGTCTGGCGGCATGTTTCCGACGGCTTTCACCTGCCAGACCCCTTGATTCGTGTTTAGAAAAAGAATACAATAAAAGATCAGACCAAACTCAAGAACATATCTTTCCAATTACTTTTTGCTATTTTGAGCGGTTTTAAGCGTACACCATACCGCGTTCCGACGGATACAGGCTGCCAGACTACGATATATCATTTTAAGGCGGATGATACTATGAAATGGGTTAGGAAACAAATTCATGTCTTTCCAATGAAATTCACAAGTGGTGTGCAAATGGACTAGTCTTATTAGTATAACGTCCTTCATACGTTATTTACGACTGGATATACCTCAGGGATTTTTCTTTATAATGTTTAGTTCTTTCGATGGGCTCTCATTCCACATAGACTTCTATCCATCTTTAATTTATTTTTTTTTTATTGATTTTGGGGTGTTCCAAGTACATACAATATAGGCCTCTAATGAGTCTATAACTATAGTTATATTGTTGGGTACATCCGAAATTTTGGTACCATCTCTTATTTTTCCCTGCTTCGATTACGGGTACTTAGTGTATAAAAGGCTGCTTGTTAATATCGAAATAAGACTGAAAACAATAAACAGTTTTATAAAATTCATTTTTGTGGTTTAAAGGAGGAATCTTGCCGGAATTCCAATCTAGAATTGCTTTTTTCTGATTTCCGACGGCAATTCTCACTCGATAACTTTCTAGTTCAATCCTTTAAAACTTAATAATGCTTCTATATACTTATACTTGACATAACTGCTCTGTGTTCTACTTTTTGAATACAAGATTTCGACCTTCTTGCCTTTATACCCCTTTATATATAACTCTTTCTTTTTAAAAACCTTCTCCTTCTAGAATTGTCTACTCATCCCTTATTGTAAAGTCTCTTTCTTAACTTCTTTCATATATAATTTATTTTTGTACTTCTTGTGTAATTAATCTTACTCGAAAATCTGTTATTAATTTTTCATTATTTTTATTTTTTTTTGAGTTTCTTATTTTGTAATCTACTGTCTTTTTCTGAAATTCGAAGAGCAAGACAGTAGCACTGGATGAAGAAATAATTTTTAATACGGTATTTCAATACAATGAAGTTATAATGATATTTTTCAAACAAAAATTGTTTTTAATATAAAAATATTTATATATCAAATGCTTCAAACAAAGGCTAAAGTTTTTCATTTCGAAGTTACGAGTATTATAAATTTTATAAAATACTAAATGTGGTGAACTTAATTTTGGTATATGTTTAAAGTTATTTTTAATTTTTTAATATTTACTTTTCAGTTTCTAAAACTGTATGAACTAAAGAATAAATGTATTGCTAAACCTATTTTACAGATTTTGTCTAAAAAACTAAATACATATATAGTTATGTAATTTATGATTAAGGTATTAAACCCGAGCCCGATAACTATCCTTTCGAAGTAAGCTCCATAATCTCTCAACTAATAATATTTAACTAATAAGACATTCAAAAGGTTATTGTTTCAGCTTAAAATTAAATTTATTTTAATAAAAATAATATATAAGTTATTTATCTGAAAAGCTTTAACGTACAAGAAGTTAATCAATTATGTATTTTAGTTTAGTAAATTATTATTATGTAATTGTTTTTATCATTTTTTATTTTTTTTTTATTTTGTAGGTTTTTATTATTTTTCCTACTGTTAAAAAATGCATTCAAAATTATATCCATTATACCTAAACTCACTATGTAGTGGAAATTGTTTTATTTCCAAAACATGTAATAATATCTTATATGTAACAACTATTAAATTTCATTTGAACAAAACTTTTTATATTATATTATCTTCACATTTAAATGTATTTTTATTTTTTTGGATAAAGTTGCAAATTTAAATAATTTGTAATGTTAAATTTTTTAGCAAGTAATATAGAGTGATAACTTCCTATTTGTAGTGAGCTATAATTTCGTTTGGGAATAATCAGAACCAAAACTATTATTCGGAGATGGTATATGATAGATGGAGATGTTCGTACAAGTATATTTCTGATAAAGTCATTTCGAACTTTGACAATTCGTTTTCATTTTGTGCATTAGTTCATTTACCGTATATTTAAAATTATAGGATTTTATCTAGAGACCTATTGAGGTTCGAAGTTGAGTGAAATATATTTTGAATTAGAATACCGTGGTTAAGATACCATTGTTAATAGCTAGACCGAAAAAAAAAAAAAAAATTAAGTCGATATATTTAATATTCGAACGGTTATTGGAGCCCACTTAGCACCGATTATTGTGAAAAAAAAGGTTATCGGATCAACTTCCTTCCCTCTGCTCATCCATCATTAGAATTTAATAAAGCTGAGAGATAAAAGTCGAATAAACCTGGAACCTTTAAAGAATTCATGAGCCGACAGAGGCAGTTCTGTGCCTACTCCATCCTCGCTCAGTTATAGATGAGTGCTAAGAGTACTCTAAGCTTAGGGACTGTCACCTATGGGTACGCTGCCTAGAGTGTTAGGGTTTGTTATGCTGGCTACCGAAAATCTTAGCAGGCCCTGACCCCATTTCGAAGCCGGGAGGGCAGATCCGAAATAACCGAAGACTATTCCTGAGCTGCCCCCTCCACGCCGGTCGCTGAACGCAGCTCCTTGGCACTTGAGGCATCTGAGCCTGTCGTCCACTTTGGCTACACTGTCCACTCCGGAATCAAGATCCCTATTATTGTAACCCATTTTGACGTCTTTTTCCTCAAATCATGACTACATACTATAAATAATTCAGTATACAGTGACCAACACAATTCGTACAGCATAAAATTATCTTGTTTAACCCCGTATACTGAGGTTTTGGTGTAGAGGGATTAAGTAGTTGTTAATTCTATCTCTTATTAGCTATGTGTGCCAGGTTTGTCTTCAATATCTCGAGGTGCTCACATTGTTTCTTTCTCTCTTCCAAATTAAATTGGCTTTTTCCAACTTTCCGTAGACACTATTTATTTGGAGCATTCCTTTAAAAAATTGTCAATATCTTTCATCATTTCAACGCTACTTTCTCTTCCGCTCAACCATCCTCTGGAATTCCATTTCTCATCATATCAGACATAAACTTTTGAAAACATTTAAATATCTCTTTTTTCAGTATCTCATTCTTATTCTAGCTGACGCCTGCTATCTAACTACTCAATTAGATGATATGTTCTTGCATTTCTGGGATTCTATCAATAACTATTTGCATAATTTAGATTCCTCTTAATAGAAATTTATCTTACTTGAATATAACATTTAGGTACTTCTATTGTATATTAAACTCATAGAAAAGAATTTATTTCTTATTTCATTTGTATATTCATTATCTTATTTTCCTATCTATTCAATTAATTAATTAATTTATTTATCTATATATTTATTTTAATTACAATATTATTACATTTTCTTTAATTCTTTTAATTTATTATATCTCTGACCAGATATAATCATATTTATTTCTGTACTTATTTGTTATTCTTAAGAGACTTTGTCCCAGAGTAAAATATTTATTTCTATTCTATTCTAATCTATTCTATGTTCTGATAAATTTTTTCTCCGTGTTTTATAAACAATCATGACCCGAATTTAAGTTGTTTTCCTCAGAAACAGGGATATTCGTACGGCCCACATCTCTTACATGCCTCGTTCAACAGTCCAATGAATATTCAAGCGTTTTAAAAAACAAGAAAGTCTAGGCGACATGGGTCGTTCAGGACAGTCAAGAATTTTCTCTCGCTTAGGTGAGTGGAGTGTTTTACGGAAAGTTAATATGGACCTCAAGATACCGGCAAAAAAAAAATAGCAATCGAAATGTATTCTGCACTTAATTACATGATGTACTCATATTTCTATGCTACACTTATTCCACGAATCCCATTCGTTTTGTGGAGTCTGTTTTTCCGGTTATTAAAACTGTATTTAATTGTTATTGTATTGAAAAATTGCTGACTAATGTTGCTGCTCTCTGTAAAAATCGTATATGACTATAATAGATTTTCTTTCGTAGTTAATTCGTAAATATTTAAAGGCAGGGGTGTGTCGATTATTGATTCCACTGATTCTTGAGGAAAAAATCGGTATCGAGAATCAATGATACAAAGCCGATGACTTGGAGCCGAACGATACTCGCATTATCAAAAGCTTCTAACTAATTAAGTAATTATTATACATTGATTCTTCGCATCCCTGATAAAGAAAACCGGGGGTTTTTTTTGTAATGGTACCCTAGTGTAGGCAAGTGAGGTTTCTTTTTCAATGATAATCCTAATATGTTTCGTTGGGCCATAGGTTAACGGCTTTGGAATGTTAACACCTAAAGAAAAATAAAACTTTTAAGCCATAAAAAAGATGAAAACAAAAAAACCATTGGATGGAATTTCTTGGCTGTCTGTATTACGTAACATTTTGTAAATACTAAAAATATAACCAGTTTGATTATTATTTAATTTATAAAACATTTTCTCTGCTTCTGCAATCCGGACTAGAAATATTCACATTATTTTAAACATCTTTTTAATATTTCTGTAATTTAAAAAACTTTTTATTGAAATCAACATTAGTATAAAATATATTATAAAAATGGTTGAGTAAATGAGGAAGAGAGACTGATACGGCAAGACTTATAAACAGCGGTTATTCTGAAGAACTAAGGGAAAAAATATTATCAGGGGGGTATAAAAAATAGAATTTTCTGGAGATAAAAAAAAACACGATATAGCGAACAACAAATGAGTCAAATCTTTTTTAAAAGATTTGTTCAACTATATTATAAACAGTTTCATTTATTATACTCTGACCGGCAAAAATTCTACCCAATGTTTTCAATTTCTCGGCTAAAAGTTTCAATTTTCTGTAGACGATTACGTGACCGTATTCTTTAACCAGCGCATATTAAACACACGACTATCATTAAAAACATTAATTAAATACAAGTAAGCTGAATTAAAAAAAAAAATGTTTAAATTAAGAAATTTTAAATTAATTTCATTTATTGCAGTTTTGCATTAGATGGGACATATCCGTCAAGAATTTGTTCCAAATCACATTAGACCTATCGAATGCATAATGAACCGAATGGGTGGATGTAAACCTTATTAATTTAAAATTTCGTGATTTTAAGATTGTTTAAATTTTAATTACTTCTTTAAAAAAAAAAAAAAAATTTAATAACCCTAATACGTTTCATATACCCTGGTTAAAGAATATTGGGACGCAAACCTATAAAAGGAATGAAACATTTATTCGAGAAAACGAAAGAATCGAATGGGCGGATTTTTTTTGCCTGTCAGCGTATTTTAATAGTTTAGAATATAAGGGTCGTGTGGGGTGAGGGTTTATTCACCTTATCTTCCCTCGTAGACCACGGTTCTATTAACTAAATATATATTTTATTTTACATACTCCTTGATATTTCTTAAAATAATATTATGTAATATTAATCATTTACAATGTTAGTTATGTGTATAACTAAATAAAATTACTAATTAAAATAGTTTTAAACGGATAAGAAGATATTCGTGTCGGGTGATATTTGATTAGTAGCTGGGATGGAAACTGGTCGTTTTATGCCAAGGCATTGGCGTGCAATTTGCCGCACACGACCCGGAGATCACCATTGCAAGTCTACTCCCAAGGTTCAAAATAACGACATTCCTTTAAAGGTATTCCAGAAAGTACTTTTCATAATCTAACACCAAACACTTTTATTTAATTTTATCTACTTTCTAAGGTCGGGTTATTTATTTAAGAATAACAAATCAAAGACGATTTTTTGAAAATAAGTTATTTAAAAATTAAAAATGGTTGTTTAACCGTCGTTCTTGAAATAATACTTCCTTACTAAATATCAATCACTCCATGGGTTATAGCGGTTGTTTATTTTTTATTGTAAAACTAGAAGATTTAACGTTTTAGAACTAAGGAATCCTAGAACAGAGAAAAATGGATATCCAAATACCTTTGAATGGGAAAAAAAAAATATTTTTTCCAAACGATGTTTATGCACATTCACGTCAGTATTTAAACAGATAAATATATATACTTAGTCATAATATCTGATTAAATCGATTCTTTTTGAATAAAAACAGATACTTCATGGGGGAGGGGGTACTTAGATTGAAGGCTCAAACTAAACGGCTGAACGGCTCTGTGGCGGTTAAGCAGGGTTTTAATATCTCATGAATATTGGCGATAACTCATGGAAAAATATATCTATAAACTTGCATTTCCACATCCTCTTTAGATCAACAAAGAGGTTTAATAGCCTCATTCCTTGATCCCATTGTATGGCATGATAAAACAAAAAAAAAAAAATAAAATAATACGAGAAACTTTATCGGTTTCTCAAATATTCATATTCACTGTTGATATGTTTTTCTCAAAACGAAGTTGGCTTATATTAGTAGTTTTTCGAGTAGAATTCAATGAGGCACCTAGAAATTAGTTGGGCCATTGTGTTTAGCCGGTACTTGATAATTTGTTTTCCATATACGACTAGTTAATAAGACGCTTATTACATTTTTTTTTTCATTATTCTGATTTTCTTAGTAAAACTTTAACTTTAAGGAAGTTAAAAAATAGAATTAATTTTCAATCCTAATTACTTGCTATTTTTTTTTAAGAAGATTTGATACAAATTAAAAATACTAAATTACATCTATCAAGGGGGTTCATTAAATGGGAGTTCTTGGTAACAACATTCATTACTTTCCTGTTTGAATTCACCAAATTTATGTAAACAAATTGTTTTTCAATATCCATTATTGTTTTTTTACCGAGAAATTGTGGTAGAAAAATGCATACACAAAATGTCAGTAGGTTTAGTATTAACCATGTTTAAAGATTAACGAACTGTTGTTAAAAATAAGGTAGCTAGTCCCCTTCCAAAACTAAAGTATGTTTTTGTTTACATATCTCTAGAATATATATATAAAAAAAAAAAAAAAATATTTTGAATAAAAAAAGACACAAAGAAGTACAATATCTATAAAACGAATAACTTATCGTAAGGTCAATATGGACTTTACTTCACTCTCCTTAGACAGGTGTAAAATATCGGTTAGGGAGATCTGGGGGTGAAGGATGCATCTAATCGAAGTATAGCTAGTTTTTATACACCTCTAACAAGTGGTTGGCCTTGAGATGTTGAAAAATAGGTGAGGCACAAAAGTTTTAGGATGTATTATAACCGAAAAGTCGAAAAATAAAAATGTAGCTTACAAGGGAACGTTTTAACTTGAAAATCACAGATTTGAATGTCTATTGTTATGTAAGTAGTAGCGACCTATACTAGTGAAAATCTAGAGTTATAGCCACCAATGAGCATTGGGAGCCGTGAAAAAAAAAATATATATGAAAATCACGTTTAATTTTTTTTCTCAGCTCTTAGTCAAGATAGAGAAATGATTCTTTCACGATAAACTGTAGTTTTGTTTTTTATTTTTAATAAAAATCATTTTATTTAAGGTACTCAAAAACTCAAAAAGAATGACAAAATTCCAATTAAATCCACTTTAAATCAGTGTAAACATTTTTTTAAGAAAAACTGACCTCAAATCTCGAGTTAACGCACCATAAAACCTCTGTATGTGAAACTTTATCAAAATCAATATTGATTTTTTCCCCCTTTCGAAGAAGTTAAAATTTTGAAGTTGAGATTTCATCAACAACTTCTAAGGGCCATTACAACTGCTGTGTTAAACCGATTACAATAGTATTAGCATCATACGAATCAGCGTACATTATGATTTATATCAATGCATATACCATTGGGTTTACTCCAGATTTTAGTGGACAAAAACTGATGTGAAGAAATAATTCTGAGTTTATCTATAACTTGAGATATCTCAATAAGAAGAAATCTAAAATAAAAAGCTCAGGAAGTTGTGACATCAATTCTCTTAATAAAATCCCACCACATTGTTCAAAAAATATCCAAATTAATAACTAATCAATTTCAGTAACATCTCGAAAACAAAAAGGAAGTGAAAACATTGTCTCCAATGAACGTTTAAAACACTATTAATTCAGAGTTAAAAAAAAAAAAATTTAATTCTTGCGGTCCATATCGATCCTGAAAAATATGGTAGTTGCATTTCCAAATTGGTATGCGCAAAAACACCAAGAAATCCAAGAAAATATTTCGTCAAACGTAAGACAGTCTATTAAGGTCAACAAGCGAAAATAATCACATACTCAGAGGAAACATGTCTTTTTAAGAGAAGATTCGTAACCCGAGAGGAAAAGAAAAATCCTCCTAATTGAGTTTTTTTCATTTTATCAGCTAGAGGTTTTATTTGTTTTCGGTGTTAACGTTCACATACACTTGTAAGGGCATATGAAACGTATTAAGATTTATAAAAATAATAATTAATTAAAATTATTAGTACATAAAATATTTACGAAATTTTAAATTTATAAGGTTTACATCCGCCTATTGAGTTTATTACATGTGGCATTCAATCTGGTACGGGTCTAATGTGTTTTCGAATAAATTATTAAGAAATATGCCCCAACTGAAGCAAAGCTGTAATTTTTAATTATGTTTTTTTATTAATTTTGTAATTTTAATTTTCTTTTAATACTACTCCCTTTCATTTAATTAATATTTTTAGTAATTCCTAATTATTTTGACCATCTAACATCCAATTATTACTTTTATATATACATGAAATCAGGAAAAAAAAACATGCATTACATGTAAGCAATTGTGCTGATAAAAGATTAGTCACTGCCACTACAAACAAACATAACCCATGACGGTACAGAAGGATCAATTCAATTAGGATTCATGAATTAATTACCTCTTCAATTGGAATTATTTTATTAGAAAACTAGTTTCGAACGCTAAACATTCATCTTCAGTTCTAATAGATACACCGATTTCTATGTCTGAAAAAAAAGTTTTGTTCTCTATTTCTAGTGTGAATTTTAATGATGGGTCAATTTTTCTTCAATTTAACCTTTTTAATTATCAAATCAAATTTTAAAAAACGTTTTTAGTGTTTTTCTATTTCTTAAAATTTATTTCATTGTTTTTTTTGAGTCGGAAAACATTGAAATAAATCACTATTCAGCAAAATCCTTCCGTAAATCTGCCAATTGGGCTCACTTCATCACCAGATTTTTTGATAAAACATAAGTTATAAAAACAAAAATATTTTCATCAATGTTGATAGCTTTTATAGTAAAAATATTTCTTGAAAAAAACAAAACAATAAAATGATTTAAGATTAAACCTACTAAAACTTGAACTAAAAAGTAAAAAAAAAAATATTTTAATCACTTCGAAACAAAGAGAATTAAATGAATATATTCGAAATTATCGATACTTATATACCTATTCACAATTTAAGAAGTTATTTTTGGAGTAACCAAGAAGGGCAGTTTAATCCTGGCTTTGTTACTATTAACTTTGAGAGGAAAAACCTTTTAAAGAGAGAATATCTTAATTAGATTACATTGCCATTTTCTTTTTTTAAAAGCCATTACAAACAATATTGAAGGTTCATTTACCCGCTTCCCTCTCCGTCTTGTATTTTAATTAATTTGATTGTTGTAAAGCCTTAGATCTTTCCATTAACGTATTTATCTTTTTTTATTGACTTAGGATCTGAGTCTGAATTTGTAAAACAAGATTAACTTGTTATCATAATTTATAATTATAATTGTAGAGAATAGAATAGAAAATAAATTTTATTCTGGTTCCTTTAAGAATAACAACAAATAAATGACAGGAAGTAAATCACATATGACATATAAATAAAATGATCTGTATTAAAATATATTATGATAAATACTTAAGTATTGTTAGATCATAAAAAAAATTAAATAAATACCTTTATCATTAAAATCGAAATCCCCAGGGTAACGCTAATTAGTGTGGAGTGTTATCCGCTTAATGTGAACTATTCACTTGTCTCCTTGGGCCAATCCTCTTCAGTATTTAGCAGGAGTAGGTCTTCCGGCTTATAGTTGGTTTCAGGAACGCCTCCCGGATTCCGTCTTCTCATGTAATGTGTGGTCTTCCTCTTGGCATCCTTTCCTATACTCGGGTCTCGTAGGTTTTTTTTGGCAGATTTTTCTTTTACTTATGATATAAGTACTGTGAACGTTTTATTCCTTACACCGTACATTTCAATAATAGGCTACGTGATTAAGGCGTTTCTGTATTAATGCATGTAATATAATAAAACTTATGCCGCTCTTCTGTGGTTCTATGACAAAGAGCACTACTGCCGGAAAGGCACCATAATTGAGTAATTAAAAATAATACTTCAATGGAACAAAACCATTATAATATATTCTTATGTCAGTTTAAAATATCTCTAAATATAAAAAAAAATATTATTTTCGCTTGAGATGCGGGTCATACGTGGATTAAAGGATCATACAATGAGGGTTGATGAATTATTCGCCACAGAAACATACAAAAAATTCAAAACATTTTCATCACCGCAACAACGCTGTATTATGTGATTCAAAAGTGTGTAGCAAAGTCAGCATTAAACTGCCCTTCTTGGCTACTCCAAAAATAACTTGTGAATAAATTGTGAATAGGTATATAAGTTTCGATAATTTCGAATATAGTCATTTAATTCTCTTTGTTTCGAAGTGATTAAATATAATTTTTTTTTTTTTTTAGTTCAAGTTTTAGTAGGTTTTATCTTAAATCGTTTTATTATTTTTTCTTTCTAAAAAATATTTTTACTATAAAAGCTGTCAACATTGTTGAAAATATTTGTGTTTTTATCACTTATGTTTTATCAACAAATCTAGTGATGAAGTGAACCCAATTGGCTGATTTACGGAAGCATTTTGCCGAAAAGTGATCTTTTCCAATGTTTTCCAAATTAAAAAAAAAAAATTTTTAAAAGTTAGATTTGATAACTAAAAGGGTCAAATTGAAAAAGACTCCGTGAGAAGCGTGTTTGCGGCGAAAATCAGCTTTGTTCAAAGAAGCCCCAGAAAAGAAAAACGACTTTCTCGTATTGAAGATAGAGGAACCACTCACACAGGATTTTGAAGCTGAATTGTGTAGCTATCACTTGCTCTAAGAAAATTTAATATATACAAAGAAACGATCACGACGCAGTGCAAAATGTGCAAAGCCTGTTTAATGTAGTCCCAGCTACGTTAAGATAGAGATGAAAAAAGCAGTTACATCGTAATTTTTTTTTATATAATTGAAAATTATGTTTACCTAATTAATTATTCAAAAACGCACATGAAAAATCAGAATAATTAATGGAAAATCGGAGCTTTTAAATGAGTAATGCTTCAATTAGTCAATGAGGCCCGGGGATCAGGACTAATAAAAACATTACTATACCCAGCAAATCATAATAAACGGAAGCGTTAGTGTTGATATATATATATATATATATATATATATATATATATATATATATATATAGTTAAGGTCCGAAGCCGGCTAGTATTAACCTTAATCCTATCGCCAGACATAACAAACACTGTAAACTGTATATAAAGGCTGCCTCAGAGCAATTAATCTCGGTTATATTCTAACAGTCATATTGTGTAGTTCTTCACCCTTTTATTTCTTTTTTTTAAGTTATTTTTCTTCAGTCTATTTAACTGGTGCCGAAACATGGGACGACGGGTAGAGAAGACCAAAGGTAGGAAAGTTTTTTTCCTTTTGGTCAAGAGTGAGTGAAATTTATGGAGAACGTCTTGAAACCGGCCGTACTTCAAATCAACCCTGAACAAGCAATACCACGCGAAACCATGGCAGAAGCACACGCCAACACCCTGGCCTGGCTGAAGGTGAGAGCTGCTACGGCTCAAGATCTCAGGAAGGCGGTGTCGGACATCGAGCGGTTCACGGGAGAAATAGGTGAATTGAACCACTTTTTGAAAAGTATAGATCGCGTGATGTCAAGAATCGATGTTAAGAGAGCCGAAGCACTCCTGGACGCGCACGACGCGGAATCCCTGAGGGCGGATTTAGTATGCCGCATAAGGAGGAGCGTCTTGAACCACATCCAGGCGGATGAAGAGACGAACTGGGACATCGTCAAAGAGAGGTTGAAGAAGGCGTACGGAGGAGGAAGATGGGCGCCGGAAGAGGATCTCTTTCAACTCTTCAGAGAGAGCAGGCATCCTCGGCAGAGCAGTGGGGGTTATGCAGGCGAGCTCCTCATGAAATTCAACAAAGTAACAGATAAAATGAGGGAGACCGCGAGCGCACCAGAGGTAGAAGCAAGGATGGCTTTTGTTGGAACCATCCTTAAAGTGCAGCTGGCCCGAGGATCCAGCTACTCCCGAGGAGTAGGAGGTTAACGGACGCGGAGACGAGGTATAGCGCGTTGGAGAGGGAACTACTCGGGATTGTATGGGCTGTGGATCACTTCCGTATATCTTTGGAAGGAGATTTAGGGTCCACACGGACCATTGCAGTGGATTGGGAAATCAAAGGAATCTTCCGCAAGAGTTACGCGATGGAAGGAGTTCCTCAGCCAGTACAATCTCGAGATAGTGTACAAACCTGGGAAAGAGAATGTGGTTGCGGATTGGCTGTCGCGCGCGCTGATGATAAATGCCGTTGAGGGAGATGAACTGGGACCGTCGAGGGATATCCGTCAGTTTCTTAGGGAGTGGACACCGGAGGGAGGAGGTGAGGAGGAGACGCACAGTGGTATGGAGGACCCCCAAGAAGACGAGAGCTCCGCTGATAAGAGGCCCTCAGACATGGAAGAAGTAGATGAGATAGTAAATGATAAGAGAGACCAAATCATCTGGAAGACCAGGGACTGAGGGTCTCCCAAAGGCGGACTTTTCGAAATATGGGAAGAGTAACGTTGTCACCATTTGGACGGAGCCTGGGATAAGGGAGGAGTCTGCAGTGAGGTTACTGCGCGGGGTAACAAAGGCGCGAAAGACATACCACCTGTATGTAGGGAACGCCACTATATGGGACAGAGTTAAGAGGCTGTGGAAGGAGGAGAAGATCGGGGTTGACCGAACTTTTATTAGGTGCCTGAGATCATTAGAGGTGGTGCAGGACGTCGAGCGGCAGAAGGAGGTGATCCTGTCATACCACCAGGGAAAGACGAACCACCGTGGGACGCATGAGACTCTCCAAGCATTAAAACGGAGGTATTTTTGGTGGGGCATGAAGCGGACGATCCAAGAGGTCATTGGGTCGTGCGAGGTATGCCTCACCACGAAATACGACCGACATCCCCCAGGGTGGGTACAGGAAGAGACACCTACGTTAGCGTTCCCCTTATCGGACCTCCAAGTGGATACATTTAAGTGGCGGGGATACCAGTGGGTTACCATCTTCGATGTATTTAGTAAATTGGCCCTAGCTCACCTCGTACAGGCCAAATAGGCGGAGGCGGTATAGGGGGCGTTAAGAGTCTGGTTTAGCTCGTACGGGATCCCGGATCGCATCACGTCGGACGAGGGTCTCGAATTCGACAACGCGTTGGTCAGGGCGGAGGCAAAAGAGTTGGATATTAAATGGCACATTAATACTCCAGGGCATCCCAAGGGCAGAGGGGGGATCGAGAGGCGTCATGGGACCCTTAGTGACCACCTGCGAATATATCAAGTAGAGAAGGGACTAGAGCCGGACATCGCGATGGAAAAGGCGGTTGCAGCATATAACGGTTCCATCCACAGCTCGACGGGGTATTCGCCGGTGGAAATTATCTTTGGGCTCCGGGAGCGACGCCGAGACGTCCGCGACACCGTAGTGGGGGAAGAAATGGTAAATTTCATCACCAACCGACACTGGGCGTTTGGTAAGTTGTGGGACAAGACGCGTGAGCGCATGGTCAAGGAAAAAAGACAACGGGTTGAGAGGGAAAACGTCAGGGTACGTGATATAACGGGAAAAATCAAAATCGGAATGGTAGTTTATAGAAAAAATAATACCAACCGAGGTAAAGAAATTTGTAGGTATGAAGGGCCATTCCGGGTAATTTGTATTAGAGAACACAATGTGGTGACGCTGGAGAGCGTAAAAGAGCCGCGGAAGCGGAGAAATGTTCACGTCGAACAATTAAAAATTCCAATAGAGGAACAGGTGATACCCTAATCTGAGAGCGTTCCGTTGCCAGCAACGGGGAAGAATTTTGTTTTTGTAATACTTTTGTAGAAAAATGTTTTTTTTTTTTTTAATTTTGAGGAAATTTTGTTTGTGAAAAATTAATTATATATTTTTTTTTTTTTTTGTTGTTTTGTCATGTGTAGCGATATATGTAGTGGAAGTAATGTGGAATTGTAAATAAGAAAAAAGAGAGTTATTATTTTTTTTTTTTTAGTATGTGTGTGAGTGTGCGTGTGTTTTATTTTAAAACGGGTTCATTTTATTTTTGGATGAATGTTTAGTTATAAGTTAGGTCTAAGTATTGTTTTATAATGTAAATAAAGTTTTAACTGTTGTAGACTAAGAATTATGAAGTAAAGTTTTCTTTTGTTATTATCGGGTATACACTGTATCATAGATAGTGTACTTAATATGTTTATAGAGTTAGTTGGTAGAACTATGGGCGGGATAGGATTAGGATGTGTATTTATCGCTATCTGCTTCGGCCTTTGACCATGAGGGGATTAGTCTCTGAACTCCTTAATACCGTATTGGTATTAAGTGCCCAAAGTTAGAGTTTATGAAAGATGGTCATAGACTGGAGGGGGGATTTTAAGGTCCGAAGCAGGCTAGTATTAACCTTAATCCTATCGCCAGACATAACAAACACTGTAAACTGTACATAAAGGCTGCCTCAGAGCAATAAATCTCAGTTATATTCTATAAAGGTGAATACAGACTACTCTGACGTGACGTGGGCCCACGTCATAATGCATGGGATATGAAATCTAACACAGGGTTTTGGGTGGTTGCGTTCATATTGGGCGGACGTGACGTGGGATCACGTGGGATAAGGCAATCTGACGCCACACGCCATCTGACGCGTGGGAAGGATATCAAAAGTTTTAGATTTTCGTCAGATGTGGGAAGGCGTCAGAAGAGTCAAGTGGCCTCCCCTGTGGAATAGTGTGATGTTTCGCCCTTATAAATTTGTTTGTACGTAGGTATGTAGCTTGAATATCAGATAATCGGTAATCCCTACACCCTCACATTAAGAAATATATTTACTGATCCTTCACCCTTATAAAATTGTTTGTATGTAGGTATGTAAATTGAGCATCGTGTAAATTTTACGAAAATCGTTTGAATTTTAATCCCCCCCTCTCCTACTTCCATTAAAAAAAAAAAAAAAAAAAATAATACAGTGATGTTTCACCCTCATAAAATTTTTGGTATGTAGGTATGTAACTCGAGTATCATTTTTTTCGAAAATCAGTTGAATTCCGATCCCTCCTCCCCCCTGTCGCCACGGGGGAAAAAAAAAAAATGTTTTACCCTTATAAAATTATCGGCATGTAACTTGAATACCAAATTAAACGGGTATAGAGATGAAGTTTACACATCAAGTCGACACGCTTTCCGTACGGAAAGCGCGGCCTCACATTTTGGCTCCGGAATTTAGACCTACACGCTTTCCCTCACGCTTTCCTGTTTGAGGCTCTTTCCGTACGGAAAGCGTGTATGTGTAAAGGCAATTATTGATAGGAAAAAGTATCAATCAATATCAAATATAACCAGACATGATTATAACAGATATTTATGATCTAAATTAGGTTATAGTTTTTGTCATTCTGTAATAGCACTTAAACCGCTCTTCATATTCTAATAATTGAGGCATTAAATTTTGGAACTCCCCAAATTCGCCTCGCCCCATGTTGATAGGATGGACCCATTCTCTAGACGAGTAAATGGATGCAATACACAAAGCAGCCATTTCTTCTTCTTCTTCCAGCATGTCAAAAAAACGGAATAAAGTCATGGTTGGAGGTTCAATACAAACTGTCGGGAAACGCAATGGGCACGAAGTAGTTGCTATGCGTCTGGCCAATGTGAACACCGCTTTATATCTGACGTGGTCCCACGATGCCTGATGCTACGATGTCTGAACAGTCATATTGTAGTTCTTCACCCTTTTATCTCTTTTTTTTAAGTTCTTTTTCTTCAGTCTATTTAACTTATATATATAACATAATATACGAATCTTCTCTTAGAATGACACGTTTCCTCTGACTATGTGATTATTTTCGCTTGCTAACCTAAATAAACCGTCTTATGTTGTGACGAAATATTTTCTTGGATTTCAGGAATTTTTACGTCTCGGTTTTTAGTGCCTTTTCGCATACGGATTTAGAAATACAACTACCATATTATTCAGGATCGATATGGACCGCAAGAATCATAAAAGATTTTTTATTTAACTCTGAATTGATAGTGTTTTAAACTTTCATTGGAGATAATGTTTTCACTTCCTTTTTGTTTTCGAGATGTTACTGAAGTTGATTAGTTATTGATTTGGATAGTTTTCGAACAATGTGGTGGGATTTTATTAAGACTATTGATGCCGCAACTTCCTCAGCTTTTTATTTTTTATCACGAGATATTTAAACTGGTGTTTTAAATTGTTCATCAAATTAGTTAAACTCAAATGGGTACAGAATTATCTGTTATGAAGGATATAAATGTATAATAACGTGTAAGTTGCAAATAATTCATTAGTTCCTGATATAATAGTTATATATTTTTGTTCGCTTTAATGTTTTTAGAACAACTTGTTTAAGAAAGATGAGGTTGTTAATGGCGGTATTATAATGAAGAAAATCATCACCGAAATGGAAAATTATCACATTTTATAGTTGATGAAGGAGATACACTCTTCCGAAGTTGGAGGAAAGTGCTAATGAATAAAGTTTCTCTAATAGGATTACAAACTTCATATAAACGGTAGAGATGGACAATCATCTGCGGTGCCTCTTTTACAGTTAATCTTCCAGAACAAAAAAAAGTTTCTTCTTTCATTCTTTAATTTAGATTAATACCATTATTACTTATAGCTTAAAAACTGTTGTTATATGTTTGGATTAACGCCTTTATATAATGTAAACTACCAACACTTAATAACAATAGGTACCTTTTTGAATCCGTTTATTTATTTATTTTTAAATACGTTAAAAAGGATATGACAAATAAATTAATCACTCAAAATAAACAAAGTACATATCATCATAAACTCATACAAAGTCGGAAATAATATTTACGTTGAAGGTGGCGCGGAAAAAAAAAAAATAATTCGCTCAAATAAAACAGTCCTTTAAAAAACATCATTAGGGTACATTTAAAGTTATTATAACAAACTCTAATAGTATACATTTAGTAAATATCTACAAAAGAAAACCTATGATGCTTACTTGAAAGATCACGTGGAGGACAATTGTCATCCAACCAAAACAAATCACAGGTCAGTATAAATATATACTGACCTATGATTCCCGTTTTTTTTTTTTTTTTTTAATTTTTCTATTTATGAAATTGTTTCCATTAGCTTTCTAAACTTTACGTACAAAAATAAATTAAATATTAGCTCTACTATAAGCAACCTTCTGTTTATTTTTTTTTATTGCCTAACTTACAATTTGAAGTTGTTGTTTTTTTTTTGTTTTTTTCATACCAGATATTATCAATAAATTTTATTATTTTTATATTTTATCACGAGATATTCAAACTCATGCCCTAAACTGTTCATTAAATTAGTCACAACAAAAATGCTTGTTGTGAACTTTACCAAAAATCTCATCAAAACAGATCGGGTTGAAGCCTTTTTTTTCCCAGAGCACTGTACCATTAGATGGTTAATAAAGGCTTAGTGAACCCGAAGGTTCGATGCCGACACCAACCTTCTACTACTGACCTCCCTCCAGTCCACCCCATTCAAACCTAAATCCACTCAATCAACTCTCGGACGTTTCCCAAAGGCTCGAAACTGATTGCCTTTTTTGGAATTCGGCCATTATTAAATCCAACGACTTCAAATGCCCATTTTAACAGTCACGCTGCTATTACCTGAAGGATATTTACCGGATAAAGCTCCCGCCATTCCGCATTGTGGAGTCTTCTAATTTCTCCAGTTTACATAAACTAAAAAAGGTTATTAAAATATATAATTATAATAATTAAATATAACATAATCAAAAAATTAAATATAAAAGTATATTAAATTATCTTATATTAATAAAGATACATCTGATTCTCATCAAACGTCTTGTCATGATTGTGACCAATAAAGGGAAATCTTACTGGACTGAGACAGGTGACCGTTAAAAACCATTCCTCGAAGTTTTTCAAAAAAGGAAGTCACTCTGAGATAGGACGACCCGAAACTAGACTGTCTCCACGTGTAAAAGCTATTTATTCCAAAGGTCCCTTGAGTCAATGAGAAATAAATTCAATGATGCTAAAGTGGAATCGAATCCAAGCCACTTTATTGGAACTCCTACGTGACCTCCCTCTACCTTCTTGCGATTTCAAATAATAAAATTATCAAACATCATGTAAAACTGTGTAAAAAATAAAAAGGTTTTTAACTACTATTCATCTTTTATGCTACGAATCATTAACAAATATTCAACAAATATTATAGAACCCAGTAATACTTTTTCTGTAATTTAAGATTTTCGTTTACTAACAAGAGGAAATTTGGAGTTGTAACTCACAGATTTGAATACCGATTTGTGAGTGGGTAGTAAGGACCTATAATAGTGCAAAACTAGAGTTATAGGCGCCAATGAGCATTATGAGCCGAGACAAAAAATAAAATATGAAAATCACGTTTTATTTTTTTTCTGAGCTCCAAGTCAAGATAGAGAAATGATTCTTTTATGATTAATTGCAATTATGTATGCTATTTGATATAAAAATACATCCGTTATGCTCAAGATACCACCCGGCTTTAGGGTGCTCAAAAAATCTAAAAAAGGACAAAATTATCTGGCTTGGGCTAAATCAGCAACATATGGAACATTGAGGTCTCCATGGATAAGTTTATTTGTGACAAAGTAGGGAGCATTAAGGATTTTTCGCAGGATTTTGGATTGCAAGGATTGGATACGAGATGAGTTAGATGGTTTGGTGGAGCCCCAAAGCTCAATTCCATATGTCCAAATAGGTCTGATAACTGTCATGTAAATGAGTCTTTTGTAAAATATCGGAAGTTTTGAACGTTTGTCTAGTAAATGTTGAAGAAGTCGAAAACGACGAGCAGTTTCCTGTCTTTTTAGTCTTGTGTGTGGATTCCAAGTTAAACGTTTGTCTAGTTGGAGCCCTAGGTAGCGGATCTGTTCAACAGGGATCAGTGGAATGTTATTAAAGGATACTGTTGGACAGGAAGTCGTTGGTTTACGACGAAGGGTAAAGGTTATTTGGTGAGATTTATTTGGATTTATTTTAATTCTCCAATTCTGACACCATTCTTGAAGGTTTATAATATGAGATTGGAGTGTTTGGGATGCTATGAAGGGATCATTATTTATTGATAACACACATGTGTCATTGTTCTACGTCGAGAAAGGCTCCAGTGAAGTACATTCCGCGCTCCAATGCTGATGAGACTACGTCCACCACACGATGGCATTGCTGGATAGTGGAGTGTGACGTTCGGAAACCAAACTGGTGATCCGGGATGATATGATTGGATTCTAGGAAAGGATACAGGCGTTTCAGGATGAGTTTAAACAGAATTTGAGACGAAATTGTAATCGTAAAGATCCTCCCACTGTTTCATCACCGCCACACCGCTGTCTCCGGCCATTCGAAAGTTTATTGTACAGGCAGGATTAAACTGCCCTTCTTGGCTGGCACCGACTCCAAAGAAAACTGGTCATATATTTTGTATAGGTATATAAGTATCGATAATTTCATTGATTTTCATTTAATGGTTTTTGTTTTGAAGCAATTACAATAATATTTTTCATTTTTTAGTTAAGTTTTTGTATGTAGGTTTAATCTTGAATTCGGATCGTTTTTTTTCTCTAAAAATTATTTTTTTTCAGAAATTGACAGCATCTTCTTGCCTCCTAAAATCATGCAAAATTTTAAAGGTAACAAAATATTATTTTTAATAATTTAATTTAATAAAATTTAGTTTCTACATGTTTTTTGAGATGAGGAATCTGAAAATAATATCAGTTTTTAGTTTGAAAATTTTTAATCTTAGAGTTTCAATTCAATGAAATTTTACTTCAATGAAATGAAAATATGGGTGAGGAAAATTTTTAAACTAAAAAAACATGTATAAACTAAATTTTGTCGAAATCAAAAATAATTTTTTTTTTTTTACCTTTAAATTTTTGAATGATTTTGGGAGGCAAAGATGCTGTCAATTTCTGAAAAAGTATAAATAATTTGCGCTATCTCACACATTTCGCCACCGATGAAAACCAAATTTTAAGGTCATAAATCCGGAGGTCGCAGGATTTCCCCTAATTGAGATATCTCAAGTTATAGCTGACTGAATTTTTTCATTCCCATCAGTTTTTGTCCAATAAAATCAGATGGATGCATGGATAAAAAGCAGAATGTATGCTGATTCTAGTGATGCTATTACTATTTAATCGGTTGAACGCAGCAGTTGTTATGGCCTTTAGAAATTGTTGATGAAATCTCAACTACAAAATTTTAACCTCCTCTAAAGGGGTAAAATAGCAATATTTTTTGATTTTGATAAAATTTCACATATAAGGGTTTTTATGGTACGTTAAATCGAGACTTGAGGTCAGTTATTCAGGAGAAAATAATTCCATTGATTTACAGCGGATTTCATTGGAATTTTGTCATTTTTTTAGTGTTTTCGAGCACCCTAAAACTGGGTGATGTCTTGAGCATAACAAAAGTATTTTTATATCAAATAGTATACATAACTGCAATTAAACGTGAAAGAATAATTTCTCTATCTTGACTGAGAGCTGAGAAAAAAATAAAACGTTATTTTCATATTTCATTTATTTTCTCGGCTCCTAATGCTCATTGGCGGCTATTAGTACTAAATTAATTTACATAAAATTGTTTACAAAAAAGGTTTAATACATTTTTTTCTGGGATCAATGCTTAAGAAGATATAGTTGATATTTATATATTTATTGTTAAAATTGCTATGATTATTGTTAAAAATGAATAGTTTATTATTATTAATTGAATGCTTATTGCTAAAAATAAAATTATCGTCGCTAAGCCTGATATGCTTATTATAGTACAGGGAAATTAAATTTGCTATTAGATGCAATATATCAAATTTTGATTAAAGGCTTCACAGTTCTAAACCTATTGATCTGACCAAAAAATGAATAAAAATAATTTGGTTGCAAATTTGTTTAGCTTTAATAATGTATATAACACAAAATGTGCTGAAAATAACGGTTTCCGAGTTATTGTATCAAAGTGCTAAATACATACAATTTTTAACACTTTCCCCCCTCCCCTGCCCAAACCTGAAGATATTTCAAAGAAATCTTTTAACCACATTTACAGCTAAGATTGAAGAGCAATGTGCAGTAGTCAGACCTTTTTATTTTTGGTTCGATTTCAAGGTTCGACTGCTAATTTCCCTGTACTACAATAAGCATATTAGGCTTAACGATAATAATTTTATTTTAGCGATAAGCATTCAATTAATAATAATAAACTATTGATTTTTAACAATAAACATTGCAATTTTAATAATAAATATATAAATTTCAACAGTAAAAACGTGTTTGATTTTTTTTACATCTATACCCCCCCCCTACTATATCTTCTTAAGCATTGATCCCAGAAAAACATTTATAGAACCTTTTGTGTAAACATTTTTAATCGACATATTTTCGCTAGTGGCAAGAGTTTTCGAGTTATTAACCAAATCCTGAAAAAAAACGACCTTTAGAGCCCCCCCCACCCTCAGGTCCACTCCCACCCCCAGTACTTTTAGTATGTTGTTCAGGACACCTCCCCCTACAATTGTGCAAAAATTAGCTTCTACATGAATTATGTCTCCTATTCTTCCTTTGTCTCCTATTAGGTCTTCGTTACCTGGATTAAAGCTAGCGGAGCTCCGACTGAAGGCAGAAAATTTACTACTGTTATTTCGGCTATAGCTTTATGTATATATATACAGAGCTTTCTGCTTCAAGGTTCCCCATACGAAGAAATCCATGGGTGTCATATCAGGTGATCTGGGTGGCCAAGGTACTACTCCTCCACGTCCAACCCATCGTTGTGGATAATTTATATCCAGCCAAGCTTGAGCAACTCTGCTATAATGAGCTGGACATCCATCGAGTTGGAACCACATTTTAATCCGCTGCTGTAAGGGAATGTCATCTAAATAGTTAGAAAAGTCGTTCTCCAAAAAATGTGTAAATGTGATACCATTCAATCTTCCAGGTAAAAAATATGGTCCACCAGTAATCCGTTCCAAATTCCAAGCCAAACGATAATAGCAAATTCATGCTGAAACCTATGCTCTCTAATAGCTCTGGGATTTTCAAGAGCCCATACATGATAATTTCTTTGATATACAATTCCTCCTCTTGTAAAGGTAGCTTCATCGGTACATATAATTTTTAATGGAAATAAATTATCAACGGGAATTTTGTCAAGAAACCAGTTACTAAAATTCAATCTCTTGACATAATCTTGAGGTAATAAATTCTTAACTTTTTGAAGATGGTATGGGTAGCGATTATCACCTTTCAAAGTTCGCCATATTGCTTGCCGCGATATGGCTAATGCAGCAGATGCTCTTCGGATGCTAGTCTCAGGATTGTTATCGAAGTGGTGTTGGACACAATTTCTTCTCCGATAATCTGCTCTTATTGCTGCCTGGGATTGGTCGCCTTCATTACGTATTAAGAATGACCCAGTCTCTCGTAGTCTAATAAAAGGTAACGAAAAGACTCGTCGATTAGGCACGCTTCTATTAAGAAATCGGTGCGCATACTCCCGCACCGCTTCTAAAGCATTATCGTTACAGAAACCATACACAAAAATCATATCAGCGTATTCAACATTAGAATATGTATGCGGAATTGTGGCTGATGCTATTCACACAAAAATATCCGAGTAACTGACTAAAGACTGATTTAGGAATTATAATCCTAGAATGAAGCCAAAATGTAAACAAATAAAAGAATGTAAAGGATACCATTAAGTAGTTACATATCTCAGTGCGTAGCCTGACGAACTTCGAAAGGTGATAATCGCTACCTGTGACATTTTTGTTTTGTTTCTTTTTTAGCGATTTTCTCTAAAACTAAGCAAAAACGAGCAAATCTTTAAAGGACTTTTTGTCTTAGTTTTTCGGTTCCCTATAAGTTCCTGAAGTTTTGCTCCTTGGAGTCTCCGGGAAGCAGGAAGAGACATTGATAACATCAGCACCACTGGCAGGCTTACAAGTTGACACATTTACATGCAAGGGGTTGAAATGGCTTACAATCATAGACATTTTTTGTAAAATTGAAATAGCATACCCGATCGTTGACAGGTCAGCCGAGTCAGTACTGATGGCCCTCCGAATTTGGTTCCAGTTCTACGGGGTACCGGAGAGAATAACGTCAGATGAGGGGCAGGAATTTGATAATACCCATCTCAGGTCGGAGATGCGAGGATTAGGGGTAGAGTGGCATCTAAATACTCCGGGACATCCGAAAGGTCGAGGAGCGGTCGAAAGATTGCATAGTACCCTGGGTGATCACCTTCGCGTCTTCTACGCAGAAAAGGGGTTGGAAGCGGATACGGCAATGCCTAAGGCGATAGTAGCATACAACCACTCAATTCACTCGGCAACGGGATTTTCACCATTTGAAATGTTATTCGGACTCCGTGAGCTCAAATGGGATAGCCGCGGAGCAATAGTGGATGAGGAGTTTGCGGAGACTTTGGTGGCAAATAGGGTGACGCTCGGGGAAAGATGGGAAAAGACGCAGAAGAAGCTCGTGGTGGAAAAAAGCAGGAGGGTAAACCGCGAGAATATCAAGGGTCGGGATGGTATGGAAAAAATAGAAATAGGTTCTATTGTGTATCGAATGGTTATTGCGATTAGGGAACATAATGTCATCACTATCCAAAGTATTAAAGATCCCCGCAAAAAAAGGACGGTTGATTTGGAACAACTGAAGATCCCGTTAAGTTAGCGTTTTTTTCTCGTGTTTCACATTTTTCTTGTTTTATCTCGTTCCTTTCGTCTTTTCACGTTTCTCGTTTAGTTCGTAGTTTGATCGTTTCTCGTCGATTTTCGTTATTTCACGTATTCCATTTTTCGAGGTTATTAAAACCATTCATTTTGTTCGTTTCCCATATTTTTGTTTACCCGTTTTCGTTAAAAGGATTTCGAGGGGTATCCTCTTTTCTAGGCAAAATCTACAATGATGTAGATAGTAATAATGTAGATAACTAGGTGAACTGCAAAAGCTTTTTTTTCTGTTTAATCTGTTATTGAAGTGAGATTTATCGTATGTAATATGTATCAAAATATTGGGGAAAGTATGAATTATGTACAGTGTGTGTTTTATTTTATTTTGTTATGTAACATTGATTTTTGAATTTGGTTGGTTGTTTGGCTTATGTTAGGAGTTTACGAGGATTGTTCATAAACTGGTGGGGGGGGGGGGAGGGTTAAGGTGTATAGAGGAGTAATATACAGTTAATCCCCAATCGTCATCCCAAACAACCACCGATTGTATATAAAGAGGATTGGAAAGCAATAAAGTTAGTCTTTGTTTAACAGTTGTGTGAGTTATTTAGCTCTATAATTTTTCTTTTTTTTTTTGACTTTTCTTCTGGAAGAACTTAACTTATATATATATATATATATATATATATATATATATATATATATATATATATATATATATAAATAAAACAGTAGAATTAGATAGGAAAAGAAGAGGATGTGTGTTCAGGAAGTCAAGTTATTCTATGAGAAGTTTTTATCATTAATTTACCAATGCTTAAAATTGGAAGAACACTATGTTTATTCCAGCTCTAATGATCCAGAAGAATAATATGATATGTTTAATAAATAACCCAGACTGATCCCAAATTATAATTTACATTCGGATTAAAACAAACAAGTGACAGTAACCGTCAAACCAAACAAAATGATAAAAGTTATGGTGTTTGTCAAAGCATCCGAATACACTGACAGAATTAAGACACGAAGAGGATGGAGTGGAATTAGAGATGAGAAGGTGGCAATAATAATTAAATTCCTTGGAAATGTCTCATATCTTGAAAACTCATTTTGCCATGTGTTGACAGTAAACATTATATGAATGTGGAAAATGATATCGCCATTGCAATGAATTTGAGTCGGTTTCATATCAAGTCCTTTTCGTAAAACGTATCCCTGATGTACTGTCCTTAATACTTATTTATTCTGAATAATATGTAACTTTGTTGATTCTAGCATACTATTAGGTTATAACATAAGTTTGTAGTTTGTCCAATAAAGACTGCTTCTAAAACTTTTAAATAAATGTCCATTTCAGCAACGGATATATCATATCCTATTACGTTGTTTTCAAATAAAGTTTAGATTCGTTTTATCAACTTCTGACGGAAGTTTGAGGTTCTCCATCTTATGAACTATTTCCAACCTTCATTGAACAATTTTGTTATTGACCTACATAATGTTCATTTTTTCTCAATAATCCCATTCGAATACCATATTTTGTTCACCTTTTTTTGTTTAATAAACCACCTTCTAAAACAAAAATAACAATCTGTAGAAGTGGCATGAGATATGGTTTCTTCCTTCATTATATATGTTTTAATTAGAATTATGTAAGTAGGTCTCCCATCCAGGTTCATTTCACCCTCTTTTTGGTATTATCTGACAAAAATATATTTAATCTTAGATTAAAATTGTAAGTTTAATTGGAGCGTATGACCAACTGTTTTCGTTATAATTACCTGATATTCCTGGTATATTAGGATACTATCCTTTCAACAGTATTAAAGCTGCCTTCATGTTTGGAGCTTTGTTGGCAATAACCACCAAAAACCTATAAGGACCATACTTCTCATGACTATTACAGATCCAATAATCTCTGCCAGGTATTTAGCATTCAGCCCTGGGAATAGTTCCTCGATTTTAAATTCCCGGTAATCAACCGACTTCAAAAAAAAGGAGGTTCTCAACTCGTCTGTATTTTTTTTTTTTTTTTTGTGTGTGTATGTTATGCGATTACTCCGTCAATTCTGAATCAATTTTGATGATTCTTTTTTAGATCGATAGGGAATACTTCAGAGGTGGTCCCATAAAAAATATTTTGAAATCAACGCAGCACTTTTTAAAAAAAAATAAAAAAAACAGTTCATAAAATCACTAATTAACTGGTTTTTTTTCTTACAGAGTGCTGCGTTGATTTCAAAATATTTTTTATGGGACCATCTCTAAAGTATTCCCTACCGATCTAAAAAATAATCATCAAAATTGATTCAGAATTGACGGAGTAATCGCGTAACATACAAAAAAAAAATAAAAAAATAAAAATACAGATGAGTTGAGAACCTCCCGCAATTCTTAATCAATTTCGATGATTCTTTTTTTGGCCGGTGGGGCATACTTCAGAGGTGGTCCTATAAAAAATATTTTAAAATCAACGCAGCACTTTGTAAGAAAAAAAAACTGTTAATAAAAATCATATAAAAATCTAAAATCTCTATGGTAACTAAATCTAAATTATTAACGAAAATTGATAATTTACATATACAGTCAACTCTCGATGTGTCGTACTTTGATAAGCTGAATTCTTAAATAATTCGAACAAAATCTACGGTCGGAAGTACATTACACTTAAATTTCACCTCAAAGAGACGATTTCAGACAGAAAACGTTAAAATTGGGTAAATATGACCACCTCTATGAAATGAACTGCGTATTAGAAGTCATCGCCTCTATAACTCGAACTAAAATTTATAGAATTTCAGGTGTAATTTGTTTTCCTGTTTCCCGTCATTGTTTATCTTTCGTTCATAGTTACACCAGTCATTTATTATTTGTTATTCACTCGAGTGGTTTTACAGTGGCTATCGAAAATTCCTTCAATTAACGAAAAGTTCAAATTGATTTGCAAAGTAGAAAAATGGGAAAGGAGTTGGGCGTTTGTTGCTAGTGAATTCCGAATTCCGCCTAGTTCTCAATCAACCATCCTAAAGAATAAAGAAAAGATCGCCACTGGTGGAAGGCGGTAAGTCTACTTTTAGGCACCCTCAGAAAAAAGCGCAGTTCAGTTGAAAGTTAGATGATAAATTGGTACCGGGTATTTAATTTTCTGCATCAATGATTTTATATGTATATACAAACAACATGCACATTAATTAAAAATCTACGTAATGATTTCAACTACAATTATGTGTTCAATTTTCCCATTATATGAAGATAAGTGCAATGATAACCTCGATAATTCGTTGTTCAGTAAGTCGAACTATTTTTCAGGGTAGCTTGAAGATCGAGAATTGACTGTATAAACAAAAATATACTCACCACTCAAAAGTAAAAAATAAAAATAATTTTTAGGAAAAAAAAAAAAAACCGACTTCAAGATTAAACCTATATAATCAAACGTGAACTAAAAAATAAAAAATAATATTTTAATTGCTTCGAAACAAAAACCATTAAATGACAATCAACGAAATTATCGATACTTATATACCTATTCACAATTTATGATCAGTTATTTTTAAAGTCGGTGCCAACAAAAAAAAAACAGTACTTGAAAAGGAATGGTAATTGTAAAGATACTCCCACTGTTTCATCACCGCCACACCACTGTCTCCGGCCATTCGAAAGTTTATTGCTAAGGCAAGATTAAACTGCCCTTCTTGGCTGGCACCGACTTTAAAAATAACTGATCATAAATAGTGAATAGGTATATAAGTATCGATAATTTCGTTGGTTGTCATTTAATGGTTTTTGTTTCGAAGCAATTAAAATATTATTTTTTATTTTTTAGTTCAAGTTTGATTATATATATAGGTTTAATCTTGAAGTCGGTTTTGTTTTTTTCCTAAAAATTATTTTTATTTCACATCTCTAGTTGAAGACAAATATATAATGTCACTCAGTTTTGGTCATTTTGAAATCTACAAAAAATGGTTCTGGCTTTGAAATTACAAAATTAATTATAGACTCCTTCCTAATATTACTCTAGCCACCACCTTGAAGATTTTGAATTTTTTTGTTCCCTAAAGTCTGTTTATTTTTTATTCTTTCATTTAGGTATAGGTTTAGGTTTTTAGATCTGTACTTACCCTCTTGGTTAAAAACAAAAACGTTTTTGTTTTGTTTTCAATGTTTAAAAGATCAAATAATTGAGTAAATATTATATTAATATTTTATTTTTTCTATTGTTTATTAAAAGTTTAATGTACTAAATAGTGTGGCAATATTGACAATTATTGGTCTAGCAATTACAACATTGATGATAGTGGTCCAGATGATGTTTAAATACTGAGTAAGAATTGTTTCTGTATTCAAACTCATTTTTTAAATGTTTGTCTCATTTAATTTTCCTTGCCTTTCTTGTATCTTCCTTAATTTTTCTAGTTTAATTTTTCATTTTTGACTTAGTGCCTTTACGCAAAAACTGATTTATTGTTTTCGTAACTAGATTTACCATGTTTTGTTTAGTTTTACTTGCTTTACTAGTCTTATATAATCTTACTACTCCTTTTTATTTCCACTAGTCTTGTCCTTGTTTTAACTTTTCCACTAGTCTTAGTTTTAACTTTTGATTGAAACATTGCGCCTTTACAACTGCAACAACTAAAACGATTGTCTGTTACTAGAATTACTTAGTGCCAACTATTATAAAAAATAGTTTATTACAAAATGAATGAGTAACTCTCATTCAAAGAAGATGTTCAATTCTGAAGTTGAGTTCCTAATAACTTATGTTAAAGTCCACAGTTTCCTTTTTCAATAAAGAAAATTGTCAATTTGTGCTGTTTACACATTTTTTACCTAAACAATCTTTAAAAAAATAATAATTAGTGTATGAATTTATTTTGTATCTCTCACTAAAAGCGTGTAATTTTGGTCTAGTTTTCAGAGACAACACTTGGAAGCTGAGAACCATGCACGCACAGCTATATCAAAATAGAAATGTTGTAAGATATATTAAAATGGAAGGCTCCGATGGGCAGGGCATGTGGCGAGGATGAATCCAAATGAGGTCCCTAAAAAAATATAAGAGGAAAAAATATTTGCCAATAGAAGAGTCGACAGACCAAGACTGAGATGGGTCGATGGAGTGGCAGATGATGCGTTGTCCATGTTAGGAGTGAGGAACTGGAGAGCAGCAGCAACACACCGAGGGGACTGGCGGTCCATGCTACAGGAGGCCTTGCCTCACTATCATTTGTAGCGCCGTTTTGATTGATTGATTGATTTACACCGCGTGTGTTAATGTAGATTCTGAGAACGCGGGTACTGGAGTGTTAATCCTCCACTGGTTTCTGGCATACGCGGTCCTTAACAATACTGGGATCTAGAATTAGGTTTTACCCAGCATAAATAGGATGAGAAGCTTGGTTAAAACTCACGAGGCTGTATATTATATTCCGACTTTAATACTATTTTAAAATTGTAATAAGAGCAGTTTTTATCTATAAAAATAAAAATTATTGTGACCCTTTTAAGGCTTTATCTTTGGCTATAACCCATCTATAAACTTCAACAATAACTTTTGTGGATTGTTTACAGACTTATTTAATTATGTAATTATTCTTTCTTTCCTTTTTAACTTATCTAGTGTTATAATATTTTTTTAGTCTTTTCAACTCTATGCTCACGGTTTCTATTATTTTATTTATTTATTTTTAATTCTAATGGAATACTATTCATAGCTCTGAAGAAGACCTAAAAATTTCATAGATTCATGTCACCCCACCCAGTTTCTCCTTGCCTCCACCCCTGACGATTTTCATGATTAAATAGCGAAATATTTTGTATATCATTTAAGCTTCCCGCGATTTAAAAACAAAAATGGATTAAAATGTTTGGCAACGGGTATGCGGGTAGGAATCTGAAAATAATATCAGTTTTTAGTTTAAAATTTTTGCTCACCCATATTTTTATTTCAAAGTGCATTGAAATCCTAAGATTGATGAATAATCTAAAATTAATATCAGGTTTTGGTTAAAAAATGTGTATATTTTTTGTAAATGGTCTTATTTAAAAACTATTGAATAAAACAAAATAATATTATAAATAGATCATTTTAAAATAACCAAATTTTAAGGTCATCCAGAAGCCGTAAAACTGCACAGTTTAGCCAAAATCCGGAGGTCCCTGGAATTCCCCTTATTGAAATATTTCAAGTTATAGCTGACCTCGGATTTTTTCATTCACATCAGTTTTTGTCCAATCAAATCTGGAGTAAATCCAATGTAATATGCATGGATAAAAAGCAGAATGTATGCTGATTCGCGTGATGCTATTACTATTGTATTCGGTTGAACACAGCAGTGGTTATAGCCTTTAGAAATTGATGATGAAATCTCAAATTCAAAATTTTTACCTCCTCGAAAGGGGTAAAAAATCAATATTTTTTGATTTTGATAAAATTTCACATATAAGGATTTCATGGTGCGTTAAATCGAGATTTGAGATCAGTTTTTCATGAAAAAAAGTTTCCACTTATTTACATCGGATTTCCTTGGAATTTTGTATTTTTTTTTTTGGAGTTTTTGAGCACCCTAAAGCCGGGTAGTGTCTTGAGCATAACTTCAATTAATCGTGAAAGAATAATTCCTCTATCTTTACTGAGAGCTAAGAAAAAAAATAAAACGTGATTTTCATTTTTTTTTTTTTCTCGGCTCCTAAAGCTCATTGGCGGCTATAACTCCAGTTTTGCACTATTATAGGTTCCTACTACCCACACAAAAATCGGCATTCAAATCTGTGAGCTACAATTCCAACCGTCCACTTGTTAGATAATATGTTGTAGATAATAAATGCTATTTGCTGTTTATAAATTTATTTCTTGAATATTTTTTTTTTCATACCATCAGTTGTTTTAGCTCTCATGAGGATCCTTTTTATCGTAGCGATTTATTTTAAAACCGAGGTATCGGTATCGAGAATCAAGAATCGATTTTTTGGTTTTAGTACCGGTACCAAGAATCGACACATCAATAGATTTTTTATCTATAACACTAAACAGTTGCAGTTTTAAACAGCTATCGATTTATTATATAAAACTTATTCAGAAAATACTATTTAATAATTATTGCCTGGAGTCACTTTAAGAAAGGAATATATATTACTGAGTTGTACTTGCACCCACTGAGAAAGTCCTGGGACTTCTCTTTGACAAAGCTCTTCTCAGAACTTAATGATGGCAGACAGCAGACAGCTCTTTCTTCTCGAAACCCCTCCCATCCTCCCTCTCCCTACACCTCTGCCGAAAAAGTTTTGAGATTGATGAGTCTGTCTACAGCGATTCAGTTTTCTTCATTATATTTTATACAGACTATTCCCTATTTCATATAACAATACACATATACAGATATATTATGTATATATATATATATATATATATATATATATATATATATATATATATATATATATATATATAGGGGAAGGTGCTGTACCTAAAGCACAGTTGTACCAGTGGACATTTTTAATAAAGAGAGAGTGGGAGGGGGGAAATTGTAATTAGTAGATTGGTAGTGCTGCAAGAATCTCCCTGCAGTTGCACGTGTGTTATCAAGATTGTCAGATCAACAGTTAAGTAGAAATTATTATTTTTAAGTTTTTTTTTCATCCAAATCCTGACCAATTCAACCAGTTATTTAAAACATTTTAATACCTACAGTTAGAAATTTTCTAGACAGTAATATTTCATTGGGTTGTCCGATAAATATATCATAAATTCATATGTTTTCATATTGGTTAACACTGGTTTTTTAAAACAGAGCTTTCCGCACAACATGTCGTTCAGTTGTACCTGTGGACAGCATTGCCAGCTGAACCTGTGGACAGATAGTTTAAGTGTCCACAGGCACAACAGATTTTTCTTTTTGATTATTAATTCGTTATTTCAATTATAAATATTGCAGAAAAGTTGGTAGGCATTCCGCGTTATATAAAATACCTAAATTTGGAGAGTTTGTGTTTAGAATCGGTAGAGTGAAGACGTGTGTTGTGGAGCTGCCGAGGATTAACTCGAACAACTACTTAGATAAGAGCTGAACTTTTTTCTTTATTTATTGTATATCGCTTTTGTTCTATATTTTTTTCTCTCTCGTTTATTTTCTTTTATTATTATATTGTGTTTCTTCTTATTAATATTCATTAGCCATTATGGCTGAATCTCCTCCTCGCAAGAGGAAAAAAAAAATTTAAAAATCTTACTGAAACTAATAGTGACACTAACCAATCATGTGATAAATTTTTTATTATTAGTAGAGAGGAAAATGATGATGAGGGAAATGTCCTGGATTTTAAAAAGGTCTCACCTTTTTTGATCTATAAAGGAATAAATTCTCTAGTAGGTGAGGTAAAAATGATTAAAAAAATTAACAAATGGTACACTATTAGTAGAAACTTTTTCAAAAATTCAATCTGATAAAATTTTAAAATGCAATATGTTATATAATTTAAAAATTACCACATTTCAAATTAAATAGAAGTCTAGGCCTCGCGTGGTGTCCTGATTTAGACTGCGTTTGTTTAGATGAAATAAAAGAAGAATTAAAACCACAAAACGTAGCGGATGTAAAAAGAATGACATATTTTAAAAATGGTGAAAAAAATTCAATAGTAACAATTATCTTTTTACATTTAACAACCCCAACTTGCCGAAAGAAATTAAAATAGGTTTTTATAATGTGGAAATTAAACAATTTACACCAAATCCCACTCGTTGTAATTCTTGTTTAAAATTCAGCCATGTTAAAACAGCTTGTAAAAAAGAGGCGCTATGTAGGTTTTGTAGCAAAACTAAACATGAGGGCACGGAATGCAGTGGCCCTGTAAAATGTGTTAATTGTATGGGTCAACATGACTCTTTTTCAAAAGTATGTCCTATTTTTGTAAAAGAAAAAGAAATTAAAAGTATTCAAGAATCAGAAAAAAATACTTATTTTGCAGCAAAAAAGAAATACGAGCCATTACACCCGATTTCAGTAAATATTTCATTTTCTAATGTTTTAAAAAAATAATAAAAAAAGTGTTAGTGTCCAAACTGAAGAAATTAATACTAAGCTAACTCTTTTTAAGCAGCCCATTGATGTTATTAAATGCGTCCCGGTCAGCGCTTCAGTCGTAAGTAAATTGACCGAAACCCCCACTCCTTCCCCCACTCCTTCTACTATCACTGCCTCTGATTTTACACAAAATCAACATGGCGAATGGACAAAAGTTAAACAAAGACGAACCAGAAGTAAAACTAGAAGCACTTCAAAGACTGAAGAAAAAATGGAAATTAATTGATGTATTCATCATCATATATTTTAGTTAATATTTACTATTTCAGTTTTAGTTTTTTCTATATTTTTTCTATTACTCTTTCGTCTTTATGTTTTTTTTTTTTTTTTTTATTTAATGTCACTACCACAAACTATTATTCAGTGGAACTGTAACAGTCTTTTGAATAAATATGAAGAACTAAAATTGATAATTAACAAATATCAGCCTGTAGCCATATGTATACAAGAAAGTAAACTTTTACCAAATAAGAAATTTAAATTAAAAGATTACACAATTTACAGAAACGACTACATAGACGGAAATAGAGCGTGTGGTGGCGTGTTGGTTGCAGTACATCACAGGGTCGTGTCTGAGATATTAACTACCAATACTCCCTTGCAAGCTATTGTTGCCAAACTTTACCTAAATTTCCCAGTATATCTATTAAATTTATATTTACCACCCGAAAATTTTGTTGAAACTGATCTCATCAATCTTCTGAATAACCTGCCATCTCCTTATATCGTTACGAGCGACGTTAATGGCCATCACACTTCCTGGGGTTCTTTGAATAATTCTACGAGAGGAACTGCTATTAGAAAACTCATTGACAATTCTAATTCTATTCTTCTTAATACAGGACAGCCAACTTGAATCCAGCACTCGTCATACAACAGCTGCGAGAATGGGGATTTATGGGTCGTCTTCTCCGTCTGATTGAAAACTTTCTGCAAAATCGAACTTTTCAATACAGAATAGGGAACAAATTTTCTTCAATCAGAAATATGAACAAGGGTATTCCACAGGGAAGCGTCATAAGCTGTCAATAGCCATAAACAAAGTTACGACTATTATACCCAAATCGTTTAAAACGTTTCTGTTTGTTGATAATTTGGCATTGCTTCTATCGTTTAGAGACCGAGAGAGGATTCAAAGAATATTGCAAAACTGCCTAAGAAACTTAGAAATTTGGTCTACACAATCAGGTCTGACATTCTCAACTGAAAAAACGAATTGTATAAAGTTTTCAAAACGCAGAACACCAACCCCTCCACCATTACTAACTTACAGAGGCATCAACTTAAACTTTGTACCAAATACTAAATTTTTAGGCCTAGTTTTTGACTCTAAACTGAGCTGGAAAGAACATATCAAGTTGTTAAAGGCAGAATCATTCAAGAGAATAAATGTTCTTACAGTTCTTGCTGGCTGCTCTTGGGGTGCTGACAGGGCAAGCATGATTAAAGTTTACACGTGCCTGATAAGATCCAAACTGGACTATGGAAGTTTTATTTACTCCTCAGCGAAGCTCACCCATCTTTCAGCAATTTACTCGGTTCACCATGCTGGTCTACGTCTCGCAACAGGTGCATTCAGGACTAGTCCCGTATGTAGCATTTGTGTTGAAGCTGGGCAAGCACCATTAGCTGTTCTTAGACACCAGCTTGCCTGCGGTTATATTGGTAGGCTAAAATTTAATAACCGAAATCCAGCTTGGATATCCGTGTTCCAACCAAAGTGCAGAAGATTTCTGGAAAACCAACGACTGCCTGCGCCATTGGGAATCAGAGCCGGCAGATATATAAAAGAAATACAACACCTCGAACCTACAACCGGTGATTTGAAATATCCACCATGGACTCTAAAAATTCCAACAATAGATTTAACTCTCAAAAAATATTCGAAAAATAGCACCTCAGATATAATATACTTAACAGAATTTAACAAAATTAAAGAAAAATACGAAAACTTTAAATTCATATTTACAGATTGCTCAAAATCAAACAACAATGTTGGGTGTTCCGTTGTTTTGGACACTACGATTTTGAAATACAAACTTCCACCAATCACCAGTAACTTTACAGCGGAATGCTGGGCGGTTACAGCAGCATTACATTATGCTATGCACCTGGAAGAAAAAAATGTTGCCATATTTACTGATTCCTTTTCTGCTATAAAATCGTTTCTTAACCTATATACCAAGGATCCAGTCATAAGAAAGGCACAGGCCTTCATTGCCTCAATGTTAAAAGATGCACAAAAGAACTTGGTACTTATCTGGATACCATCCTATGTGGGGATAAAAGGGAATGAAGCCGCGGACGAAGCAGCCAAGCAAGCAGCCATTTCCTCGCTAGACGTCAAAACAATCTATACCCCTTCGGACATTTGCAATTTTTAAAAGTATTAAGCCAGGAATACTTGGATAGAATTATGGCATGAAACCCAGGCAGATAATAAATTAAAAATAATTAAAAGGGACATCAAACAATGGTATATATCAAATCGGAGAAACAGAAGAGAAGAAGTGGTGATCACAAGATTAAGGATTGGCCATACTCGCCTTACGCATGGCTACCTTGTAAGCAGAGAAGGCTTACCGAAATGTCTATACTGCCAGTGTCAACTAACGATCAGACATATTCTCGAGGAATGCCCGCTGTAGGAAACTTTTTTTGAGCAGGAACGGCTGGAAAGAAGACTCTCGGTACTGCTTGGAGATAACAAATACAATATCGACAAAATAATTACATTTTTGAAACTACATAATTTTTTCGAAAAAATATAATTAAAAAAAAAACAACAGAAAACTAAGGAACCAGGACACTAAAGACCGTAGAAGTTGAGTGTCCAAAAACAATCAACCTAACCTAAATTTGGATGCCAACTATTCGTATAACCTTTTTTTTTTTTAAGGAGAAAACTCGCCACTCACTATTTATAACAAACTATTCAACTAGTGAAGATAGTGATTTCACAAATGTGATCTCGGCTGATGTATCAAGCGAAGATTGTAATTTTCTGGATGAATTGATGAATGATTATAAATAATGTAAAAAAATTGAAGATGGAGAAATATATGTTGGTAGCTATGTTTTGTGTTGTAAAGCATTTTATAGCTTTGATCAAAGAAAAAGTAGACTATTCACGTTCAACATTTGCTACTTGAAGAAAATTTCATCAAATGATAGAACCCCAAAATGTATTCTTGGGGGCATCGCTACGGATTATGAAATTGAAATAAGAGATATCAAAAGGAAATTACCACCGCCATAGTTTATAACTGGCACTGGGAGATTACGTAAAAAATTACATTTTCCTACATCTTTTTATGGATACAATCTCTAATCATTCGATTTTTTCTATAGAAAAAAAAAATGTTTCACTCGTTATTAATAATTATAGGTACATAAAAGATTTATTTTTTTAAAAGGTTTAAAAATAATTTAAGTTTCTTTTTTACTTTCAACCGCTATTTTATTTTTGTCACCTTTCTATTCGGCCTTCTAATTTAATAATCAAGTTGGATTTTCTTGTTTAAATATACTATTTTGTTTAGTACATTTTGCTCATATGTTTCTCTAAATATCACTTCAAATAACCCTATAAACCTATGAAGAAATGAATGTCCATTGGTACAACCACTGCTGTCCACAGGTTCAAAGGGGAAAGGTACCTCCTATATATATATATATATATAAATACTAATGTAGACCTTAGAATATAGAATATATTATTGAGAAGAAGATAGTCAGGGATGCAGTCAAAGTAACACCACGTCAAAGAAGAATTCTTTAATACGTGCCAACGTTTCGACCGTTGCAGGTCTTCTTCAGGGCTATAATGAACAAAATACCAGAAGTGACAAAAAAACAGATGTGACAAAAATAACAGACCGATAAACAGATGACAAATGGAATACAGAATGGCATAGATAAAAAAAAAACAATATACAAAACAGTATAGAAAAGATCAGATACATAAATAACAAAGAATACAAAGCAGCAAGGTAAGAATAAGGACAAGACAGGAATGAAAAAAAAAAAAAATAAATAAATAAAATAATAAATAAAAAAATAAAAAAAAAAAAAAAATATATATATATATATATATATATATTTTTTTTTTCATAATATATATATATATATATATATATATATATATATATATATATATATATATATATATATATATATATATATATATATATATAAACATATATATATATTTATTTATTTATATATATATATATATATATATATATATATATATATATATATATATATATATATATATATATATATATATTATATATATATATATATATATATATATATATATATATAATATATATATATATATATATATATATATATATATATATATATATATATATATATTTTTTTTTCATTATGTTATATATATATAACATAATGAAAAAATAATAATAAAAAATAAATAAATAAAATAATAAATAAATAAATAATAAAATTAAAATATGGAAATAGAGGACAGAACGAAGGAAATAAGTAGAAGGTGATAAAAGAAAAGAAACGGATAAAAGAATAAGGGGAAGGGAAATAAAAGTGGAAAGATAAAAGTAAAAGGAAAAGAATATAAAGAACACTTACCCACCGAACCACACTTGTGAGGAGAAGGACGATGACTGATGTGAAATGGTAAGAACAGCTGGGTAGGATAAGGGAGAAAAGGCGCGGGGCACATGGATACAGAATAGGAAAATGAGTCAATGAAAAAGAAACAAAAATATAAAAGAAATATGAACAACAGAGAGACAATAAGATAACAAAATAACAAGTAAATATAGACAGAATAAAAGAGAAAATACAATAAGGCCAATGCCATCATGATAGGGTGCAACACAAATATAAAAAAAAGATACATAAAACAACAAAATAAAGCGAAAAATATAAAGCAAAAAATGACAAGGAGAGACGGGAAGAACCCAAGGGAAGGTTATTGTTTTTTAATAAGGTTAAAAACTTGGGAATAAGTACTGGAAATGTACTCTTTGTAACTATTGTGGTTGACGGGATTAGGCTCGAGATGGATATAAATGGATTCGGATAATAAACGTTTACTATGGTTAGGGACGGTGGCAAGGATAGAAGTTTTTTCAAAATCAAAAGTATGGTTTAAGGATATGGCATGTTCCGAGAGTTTGGTGGCAGAGGAATTTTTGGAAGATATTGAGAGTTTGTGTTGGGAGATGCGGGTTTTAAGGTGGTTTTTGGTTTGGCCAATATATGAGGACTGACAATTAGGAAAAGCCCAGGGAATACGGTAAATGACGTTGGATCTGAGTTGGATAGGGATGGGATCTTTGAGGTTAGTGCCTGACCTACGCCTAGGCCTGAAATCCCATAACAAACTCAGCTTCATCTACACTAACCTCAAAGATCCCATCGAAACGTTATGGCAACGGGGGTTATCTTTAACGGGGGCACGTATTAAAGAATTCTTCTTTGACGTGGTGTTACTTTGACTGCATCCCTGACTATCTTCTTCTCCATTTATCATCCGGTCAACCATACTTTTATTATCATAGAATATATTATATATATAGAATATATATATATATATATATATATATATATATATATATATATATATATATATATATATATTAGTTATTTAAACCTCAATAGGATTAACAATATAAACAAAATGTATGATATCCCCTCTCCTAAAAAACACTATAAAAGGTCACCTCCACCTGGCCTCGGTGACATTCTGCCGTCGTGCGTTAAGACGTACAGATGTTACACTTGAAGATTTGTATTAAGTTATAAATTGTGCTTGTATCTTGTATCAATGTATGTACTTCACAATAAAGCTGCTTTTTAAAAACTCCTAACAGCGATCCTCTTATTTAGCTAAATATATATATATATATATATATATATATATATATATATATATATATATATATATATATATATATATATAATATATATATATAGTGCACTGCACGATAATATAGTGATATATTGCACCAGCATATATATAATAGGCATACAGGCAATATAGGCATTTATTGAACGGTACCTTACTAAAATTTATTTTATTTTCATACTCTAATATATTTTTTGCTTTCATCACTTTATAAGATAAATAAATTAAGTAAATGTGAGGTATATAAGATATCCTAATCAAAGGAATTATTGGAATATTACCTAACCATCCACTTTTAGACTCCCAAGTTATTATTGAAAATCAGAAAGGATGCAAGCTAAGAAACCAGTAAAACAATGATTTTTTAAGATTTTTATAGAAGAGATGGAAGTTTCCAAAATATTTTAGATTGTAAGGATTGGATGGATCAGTAGAACAACAAAGCTCAACTCTATTTTTTTAAATAGTTATAATAATAGTTAAGTAAAAGAGTTGTTAGTTGTCAGTTTGAGCTAATTGTAAGACTAGGTAATGCTAAAGTATTAGAAAACAAAATGTTCACAAAATAATCACTTCATTATCATTATAATAGTATGCGTATTATATTTGTATAATAAACGCATATTCATCCACTTTCATGTATTTTAGTAGACACACAGCTAAGACTCCATCCATTTCGACAATCGTCATATTTGGAACCCACAAACAAGACTAAAACGACAAGGAACTGCTCGTTGTTCTCGACTACTCTAAAATTTACTGGACAGACATTTAAAGCTTCCCATTAATTACAAAGACTCAAAACAAAAATTATTTTTGTATCTAATACTTGCAATCAATAATCCCCATGAAATATGAATATCCACAATATAGTTTCGATTTTGTTTAGTATTATTTTTGTACTATTGTACTAATGTTTTTTCATAACTTATAATATTATATCAGATAAGATACATTTACTTCCTTCGGCTAAGATATATTTTTTAGCTTAGTTTGCTGTATTTTTAAAATGATTTTTTTTTTTTTTCATTTTTTTGTTTTCTTACATCATTTCAAACTTTTAACTTTATGATTTAGTATGTTTTTCTTGTAATAACATGTAATATTACTTTTTATATCGTAATTTAATTATAATATTTTTCTTGCTTGTATTACATCCTTAATTTTACATGTGGCACCATTATATTGTTCATTTTAATTATTATTAAGGGGTAATGGCCCCAGAATAAAATTTCTTTGCATTTTATTTCATTTCTCCATAATATATCACAAATAAGCTTTTCCATAACGTTCTAACTGTCCCTTATGTTGCAAACCCTTCATGAAAAGCTCCATACCATACATCCATGAAGAATTTATTTTAATGTATTAATTTAACAATTTTATTGAGTTAAAAATTTCCATTATGGCTTAATTAGAAATTAAGTAAAAGATCCAAATCAGTAAACTGAAAAACCTAACATCGTAATATTATTCGTGTCTTTATCCTTTATCTTGTCCTCGAGCCGAACATTGATTTTTTTTTATTTAATCTATTTCTACTAGGTCTGGATTTCCTAGTAATCATAAATTCGTTATATTTTCGTAAGAATAAAAGTTTTATAAAGTTAAAAAGTTCTGAATAAAACTTTGAAAATTCTGAGGTGATTCTTTACTTCAACATAAGTAGGATATTTCATTAATAAATTATTTATGTATACGTTAGTTAAAGATTTATAATGTGCAACGGATTTGAGAATCTAATAGGTTAATGTGAATGTGAAATATTTTGATATGTTTTTTCAACCATGATAGGATCCTTAAAAAAACATCAAAATTGCCTACTTCCTTATGAAAGCTAAATATTCGACTACATGTAAGCAAAAACAAATTTTTTTTATGTACACACCAATCTTAGAAGTTTTCAAATTATAGAGGGTTGGTGTAGCAAGATGGTGTTGCCATAATTTATTCCTACAATTTAAAATCCTACGAATAGTATTCGAGCACCAATAATTTATCTATTTTATTGATCTATTTCTTGACTTCTTCATTTATTCTGGATTAGGACCTCTCCATTACTCCATAGAACTGGATAAATTTTCCTCCGTTCATAGTCTTTTAATTCTAACCCTTTCCGTCACCTCAATTCCGAATTTTTTTTTTTTTTTTTTTTTTTTTTTTTCCAAGCCCCTATTGGATACGAACATGTATTTATTGATTGATTTCTTGAGGTCTGGTCTTTTTCTGTACTAGGTACATTGTAAGACCTACAGAAAGTTTTGTGAAATCATAATGTGATGTTGTTCAGAAAGATAATGTTTAGGTGATGGCGCTCACCTAAACCTTGTTGTTAACAAACTTAACACTTATTAATTTTTTTTTTTTTTTTTTTTTTTATATACTGTTATACTTACTGTTTATTAATAAATTACTATTTATTTTGTTATCCGGAAATGTCGCATTTCTGACCAGTGGCCAGTGGCATCTGATTGGCCCGTTGCTTCAGTAGGCTCTGATTGGTCTGATTGGTCCGTTGGTCAGGTGGGCTCTGATTGGTTCGTGTGTGTTTGTTGCCAGCGGACCGGGGGTGGCGCTGGTGTCAATGTTCTGAATAAGGGGTTTGTTAAGAACTGAAGGGAGTCCAAAAACTTAACGTGCCACCGTTGGATGAACTCCGGGATGGTTGGAAGATCGAAGATCTCGTGAAGGTCTTCTGGTTTCTTCTTCTTCTTCAGCGATGTAGACTTTGCCATCTTCTTCATTCCGAAACCTCCTCCACCGCCATTTATAAGTGGGCCTGTAGACTGGTACCTCTTCTATAAAATTATATCCGACTCTATAGACCTCTATAGAGTATCCCTAAGAACTCTCTAAGACCTTGACAGTGCTACCAATTCCTTCACAAACATAATCCAACAAGCAGCCGGGGCTACAGTGGCGCAACCAGGATTACTATTTGAGGGGTCTGGGTTTATATTTATATATATATATATATATATATATATATATATATATATATATATATATATATATAGAGAGAGAGAGAGAGAGAGAGAGAGAGAGAGAGAGATGGGAAGATATTTTTTTATGTTTTAGTTAAACTAAAACAAGGAATGGGTGGTGTGCGAGACTATATAAATGAAAATCATAGTTATCAACTAAAAACATTAGTAGTTTCGGTCGTCTAGTGGGGGCTTCAGCCCCCAAGCTCCCCCCTTGGTTGCGCCAGTTCTGGGCTACATCCTCACCTCGCCCCCTCTCAACAGGTTGAAAGAAAAATCCATTATCCCTAGATCTACTGGACCTTATCCAATCCAAACGCCAAGCCATTTGGCAAAGAACCAGGCATCCAGATGATCGGAAATCCTATGATTACCTTACCCAAATCCTTAAAAAAAAGGATGGCTACCTTCAGATCTGAATCAAACAATTCCTATCTTTCTTCACTCTCTGCCTTAGACAACTCCCGCTGGATTACCACTAAAAAACTCCTAAAATATCAACCCACCTCCCATCCCATGAAATGGCTGTGGGCGTCTAATGTCTAATGAGAACATATCCGAAGAATTTTACTAGCAACTTTCCAACATATTTGTTCCCCATCCTGAATCTAACCTCACCCACACAACAACGGTCCATGAATTCCTTGATTCACCGATTCCTCTCTCCTTACCTCCTAAAGCAATTAACCCCTCTGAGGTCAAATTCCTTTTAACAAAAATTAATACCCCGTAAATCTCCTGGATATGATCTCCTTAGCAGGCAGTCCTATTTCTTACCTACCTATACTATTGCATCCTCCGGGCAACCCATTTCCCGTTGCTATGGAAGCTCTCCATTATTATCATTTTCTTAATACCGGGCAAACCTCCTGACAACCCTTCATCTAATAGACCAATTAGCCTTCGCCTAATGCTTTCAAAATTTTTTGAAAAGATGCTTCTTAAACGTATCCTACCTATCCATGAATCGCAAAATATTCCCTCTCACCAGTTTGGATTCCGCACTAGCCATTCCACTGTACAAGGCCTCAGAGTTTGCTTTTCAAACTTAAAACCCATTTACCTCAATTACTATTCCTAGTTCATCGACCTTACCTCTCTAACCGTTACTTTCGAATTCGCTGCGGAATGGAGTACTCTAACTGCTACACAATAAAGGCGTTCTCGGTCCAGTCCTATATATTGTAAGGTGCGTGGCAATTAAGAAAAATACTGTTTTATTTTTCTGTTTATTTTAAACCAAATCGTAATTCCAATCATGATATCCTTATACAAGCCTTAGTCAAAAATTTATACAACAATTAATATCTTATATCCGCACACTAGAAAACAGGTAACAGTAGTATATGTGGTTATAGGTATCAGCTGGAGTGAGGTTTCTCATGGATTTGCCACTGCATTATATGAAAATGAAAATTAGGTAAATTTATGAACAAGAATAATTATAAATTAAAAATACACCTAAATAAAAACAATGGTACAAATAAAATGTATTTATATTAACTGCGGCAGTGACAAACCCATTTCACATAGCCTCTTTGGTTATAACGCCAACTGATAGCCGATAACCTTCCCCAAACAGTGTTGCCCGCTACATCACTCCCCCCCCCCCCCCAATGACATCGGCACAGAACCTCACTTTAGGCTTCACCAGTCGGCCCGAACGTGTGTGGTACTGCTGCGGTGTTGGATGCTGTTCTGCGTCGAGGTCATTCGAAGGATTTTTGGGACTTGAAGCGGGCGCAGAAGTGGGTTGATCCCTGTTGCCGCTGTCCTCTCCTGGTTCATGAAGCAAGTGAACAACCTTCAGGCGATCCATGGAGACGGTTTTCGGTCCTGAAGGCAGCTGGATCTGAAATGTTTTTTTCTCTCTTGCTAAAACCCGGTAAGGTCCGTAGTAAGGAGGAGTCAATGGTTTCCTCACGGTGTCTCTCTCAGGAACACGTGACTGCATGATCTTAGGTCGCGGTGAACGAATGTCTTCGCTGTGCTGCTGCGGTGAGGTGCCGGTCGAATATTCTTCATAGCATCCCGAATAGTTCTTAGAGTCACCTCAGTGTCTTCGAGGCGTCGAGAAAACTCAAAGAATTCGCCTGGGAGTCGTAGGGGTTGCCCAAAAACCATCTCCGCTGCACTAGCTCCGGTGTCTTCTCGCACCGCTGATCTAAGACCAAGAAGGACAGTTGGTAGTGTTTTTGTCCAACCTTCCGTGTTAAGCGCTGCCATTAAGGATGCCTTAAGAGATCGGTGCCACCGCTCCACGCAACCGTTCGACTAAGGATGGTAAGCCACTATCCTACTTCTTTCAATGCCAAGGATGCGTGTGAGGTTTATGAATAGGTCAGACTCGAACTGGCGTCCTTGGTCCGTAGTAATCCTGGCTGACAAACCATACTGAGAGATCCATGACCCCACCATTGCTTCCGCCACTTTATTGCTTGTGATTTCCTCTAAAGGGCATGCCTCTGGCCATCGGGTGAACCTATCTATGATAGTGAGGCAATATCGCATTCCGTTGGAGGGCGGAAGAGGTCCGAAAATATCTACATGGAGGTGCTCGAATCGGGAAGTTGGAGTAAATCTACCCGGAGGAGAAACAGTATGCCGGACTACTTTTGACCGCTGACAAGGTATGCAGTAACGGGCCCACATAGAAACATCTGCATTCATACTTGGCCAGAAAAAACGTTGACTAATCAATCGTCTCAAAGCTCGAATCCCGGGGTGACTAAGACCATGCAGGCAGTGGAATATCTCTTCTCTCATGGACTTGGGAACGTAGGGTCGCGCCTGAGGAGTTGAAGTTTCGCAGAGAAGTGACGAATCTGTACCAGGAGGTTTCATCCATCGGAGCTGAAGGCGCTCGTTCCCCTGAAGCCCTGGAACATCTCCGGTACAATTGATGTCCTCGACCCTCGAAAGTGCGTCAGCTACAACGTTATTATCCCCGGGTACGACGTGACGGATGTCGGTTGTGAATTGACTGATGAAGTTTACCAGCCGAAACCGCATAGGCGTCGCTGTCTCTGGTTTTTGGAGAAATGCATACTCCAAAGGCTTGTGGTCTGTCCAAATCGTAAAATTTCTTCCTTCCAGATGGTATCTGAAATGCTTAATAGCGCGATGGATAGCCAACAGTTCCCGGTCGTACGTTGCATACTTCTTCCGTGCTGGAAAAAAAACCCAGTGGGCGCCAAACATTACCTTCTCTCTGTTGCAGGACTGCCCCATGGCAGTATTCGAGGCATGGCATACAAGGACAAGCTTCGCCTTTTCCTTAGATCGTCCTAACACTGCAACTTTCTTAATGGCAGTCTTGCAGTGTTCGAATGCTTCGGTGGCTTCTGGATTCCAAGGGATAATCCTTTTGTCATTTTCCTTAGCTCCAGCTAGAAATTTATTAAGTGGAGCCTGTAGATCCCCCGCTCCGGGTATGCAACGCCGATAGAAATTGAACATACCCAAAAAACGTCGAAGATCTCGTACTGTTGAAGGTATCAGCTGGAGTGAGGTTTCTCATGGATTTGCCACTGCATTATATGAAAATGAAAATTAGGTAAATTTCTGAACAAAAATAATTATAAATTAAAAATACATCTAAATAAAAACAATGGTAAAAATAAAATGTAAATATATTAACTGCGGCAATGGCAAATCCATTTCACATAGCCTCTTAGGTTGTCACGCCAGCTGATAGCCGATAACCTTCCCCTAACAATGTTGCCCGCTACAATATCATGTATGCAGCAGATATCCCTACTACTCCTGTTACTTTCCAAGCAATATTCGCTGATGACACTGCTATCTATTCATCCCATCCAAATCCCTTAATAGCATGCATAAGCTCCAAACCCAGTTATCCCTGATTGAAGAATGGTGCAATGACTGGCGGATCAGAGAAAATGAATCTAAATGCACCAACGTAACCTTTACCCTCCGCCGTAAATCTAGTTCTCCTATCTATTTCAATGGTATTCCGCTGCCTCAAGCTGATACAGCTAGGTATCTGGGTTTCTACCTAGACAAAAGACTTACATGGAACCCTTATACTCGACTCAAAAGGAAAGAACTTAACAAACCTTTTAGCCAATTTCATCTTTCCATTGAAAACAAACAAACAAAACCTGCATTGAACATATTTGGACTTATGAACTTGAACTATGGGGGGTAGAAAAAACTCGAAAATCAAACGCATTGAATCCTTCCAATCCGAAATCCTTCGGCCTATAGTAAATGCTCCTTGATATGTCTCCAACAAAACCCTACGTAATGATCTCAATATGCTATACGTTCTCAACCTCATACCTCTTAAATTTTCGAAATTCCATCGCAACCTTTCCTTTTATTCTAACCCTCTTGCTTATTATTCGTTACCCAGTCCCTCACATCCTAATAACCTTCCTACAGACTAAAACGGCAGTGGCCCCGAAATATTTTTTTTTAAATTTCATAATGTTGAAGTTCTGGAAATGGCCCGCTTATTGACCCATGCCCTGAATGAATGTATATAGCGCTCTCACTCAGCCTTCACTGTGATTTTTTACACCAGTGACGCAGCTGAGGGTGGAGAGCTGGGACTTCTCTGTGCCTGGCTTGTCCCTCCATAAGTGGAGAGATGGGTCTGGTTAGGGGATCTCTAGGATGAATGTTAATTGTGAATGAAATATGATTTTATTTTATTACCTTAAATTTAATTTTGTCTTCATTTTTTATTTACTGTTATTTAATTTTTTTTACATATGTATTTTTTAAATTTATATATTTCACCCAGATGTATACTGTATATTTTATATTATTTATGTATAGCATAGTTCTTTACAGTTCTCTCTTTTCTTTCTTTCATTTTTTTTTTTAATTCTTTTTTACTGTAAATAATGCGAGAATGTAATCATTAAGCCATTTATATTACTTATTGCCCACATTTGTGGCAGATTGTAATAAGTACACAATAAAAATTGTATTTAAAAAAAAAAATCCATCAAGATCTCGATGTTATATATGTTGCTAATTTGGCCTTAACTACATGTGAATATTGATTGTTCCACGATTCTGCCATGTAAAGTCAAATACTTTGCGACATCGAATCATTTAAATAAGATTTTTATTCCACAGTTTTGATATGGCAGTTCTCATTAACTTCCCTACAGGTGAGTAGCTCTGCAATCACACAAACCTACTAATATCCAAACTTACTACCAACATCATTCCCTATAATCCTCAAAGGTGTCTGAAAAAAATATAGCTACAAGAGCTAGTAATATAAAACTTCATTGTAAATTCCATCACTGAGTATTTGCTTTACAATGATTTGACATTTTAATATATATAAGTTACGTATAGCGTTCTTGGGCCACGCTGACAACTAAACTACTGAACCGATTTTAATCAAATTTGCACTCCGTGTGCAGTTTGATCCAACAAGAAAGATAGGATAGCTTATATCTTAATTTATAGTCGCAATATTATTTGTATATTATCTGCAAGTCACAATTATCTGTTAGCTCCATACGATTCTAACATATGGCGGTATAAGGTTATACTATTATATAAAAGGACAAGCCATTTTTCGTTTGTGATCACTAACCGCCAAATACTACTGAACCAATCTCTACCAAATTTTGACTTGACGTCATCTTTATAAGATGTTTTAGCAATAGTAAAATCTAATGATTTTCAACTAATTCTTTATTGAAATATGAAAATAAGTGGATAACAGTGAAGTTCAAAAATGGCGGCAATTGCCATCTACATGAAAGGTTAAAAGGTACAGTGTTACATTGAAAAAAAAATTTACTTTTTTTCAATTAAATTGTTATTAAAACAGCTATATTAAAATAGCTATAGAGGGAATATACCAAATTTTAACTAGATCATTTTCATAGTTCTAGATTTAGCAACAATAAAAATTTAAATATACAATGTTGATTGTTAGAAACGCGTTTTGCAACACTATCATATACTTTTATGGTTAGAAATTAAAATCCAACCAGATCAAATCAATAACATTATTTCTGTCGAATGAAAATTATTACAAATCAAAATGCCGATCCTCAGCTGTTTAATATTGTGTGTAAAAATATGAATTTTGGACCTTTAGTTGTAAGCACTGATAATGCAGTCCATTATATGCAACAGTTTCTTAATAGTCTCTGTCCATCTGGATTACCAACTTATATATTAAAATTGAAATTTGTATGTCTAATTATGGTTTACGTTATCTTCAACCACCTAATCAGTGCAATTATAACTAGATTAATAATTACTGCTATGCGTGAAAATATCATCAAAAATATAATTTTCAATTTTTCACTTTAATACAAGATTTTTATCGATAAACATAAAAAAAAAAATCAGTTATTAGTTAAAATTATCTAAGAGAGAGGGCGAAGCCTCGACGGGGGATAATAAAGTTATATATAAAGGACAAGCCATTTCCGTTCGTGATCACTAACCGCGAAAACTATAGAACTATTCTGTACCAAATATAACTACATCATCTTCATAGTTCAAGGAAGGTTCAGAAATAATGAAATTTACATATTTTCTATTAAATTACTGTTTAAAAAGCGATAAATATGTGGTGTGTAGTAAAGCGAGGGCCATTCAAGAGAGGTTACAATGATCCGGTGTTAAATATAGCTAGAGATTGATAATAAAATTACTAAATTCAATTAAATTGTTATCCAAAAAGCTATAAATATGTGGTTTGACGTGTAGATTCCAGTGAAATTTAAAAATCCAATGATATGTGGCAAGCGACAATAGCGTTTTAGTAAAACTAATGAACCTATCTGAACCAAATTTTAACTACATCATCTTCATAGTTCTTAAAAGATTTACAATTAGAAAGTTTACTATAATAATAATTTATACAATTATATAAAAGGACAAGCCATTTTTCGTTTGTGATCACTAACCGCGAATACTACTGAACCAATCTGTACTAAATATTAACTACATAATCTTCATAGTTCCAAGAAGGATTAGCAATAATAATATCTACTGATTTTCAATTTATTTTTTATTAAAAAAATATAATATATGGACAACAGTGAAGTTTGAAAATTGACCGATAGGTGGCGAGTGCCATTCTACACGAGAGGTTACAAAAGAGCTTGAAATCGATGATAAAATTTACTTATTAAACTATCCAGAAAATTATTAAAAAAGATTTTAATATGGTGTGCGATATGTGGATCCCAGTGAAGCTTGAAAATGGACCAATTGTGTATAGCGCCATACCACAATAGAGTTTAAAATGGTAAACAACCTATCTGTACCGACATCTAAAAAAATAATTTTTATAATTATAGAAAGGTTTTGCAATGGTAAAATTTACAATAACTAACGTTTAAATGTCCATCAATCAACATCCAACCAGATGAAATCAATAACGTTATTTCTGCCGAATACAAATTATTACTAAATCAAAATGTCGATCCTTTTCTTTTTTATGTTGTGTGCAAAAATATGATCCACGGGCCTTTTGTTGTAAGCACTGATAATGCAGTTTATTTTCCGCAAGAGTTTTTTAATAGTCTTTATCCATCTTGATTACCAATTAATACATTAAAATTAAAAATTTTATGTCTAATGGTGGTTTTACGTAATCTTCAACCACCTAATCAGTACAATTATAACTAGATTAATAATTACTGCTATGCGTGAAAAAATCATTGAAGAAATAATGCTAAACCACATGCTAAAATACAAGAATCTTATCGATAAACAAATATAACTTTAATTTTTAGTTGAAATTATCTTTACTTATGAGGGCGGGCGATGCCGCAACGGGGATGCTAGTATAACTATAAACTTTATCCCTACATTTATTAGACGTATTTTTTATGTAGTTATAAATATCGATTAAAAAATTATGTTTTTCAAGGGACTAATAGTTCAGTTAAGTTAATCTTATTTTATAGAACTTCATGATTATTGAATATTTTTCGAAAATCTACATACAGTTCAGAAAATAGTAGGACTATTTGGTTTGTACAGTACATTAAGGTTATTATGGATAAGTAGATTCTGCAAAATATATAAATAAAGATAGAAATAAACGATATACTTTTCTATTGATGATGTAGGAACCAAGAAGACTGTAGTGGTCCAAAATCCTCATTTGATACCCTAAAAATTATAATAACAGTTAATAAGTGGTTTAACAAGAACTTGGTGGAAACGACTTAAATTATAAAATCAATTAAGGAAGACATAGGGTGTGCAGTCTTGGAAACACAAATAAAAATATAGATTTTAATTAATTGTGCTGACGTTTCGGCCTACAATATAAACCTTCATCAGTGCTAGAAGAAGAACAGACAGAAAAATATTTAAAAAAAAAAAAAAAGAAGCAAATTTTAAGAAATTAAAAAAATTATAAAAAAAAAAAAAATAAAAAATAAAAATTATACGTTTAAATACAAGTAAAACAAATTACATTGAAACGTAGTTTTTCTTTTTTTTAAAAACAATATATTTAATTTGTTTATTTCAATTTATTATTCTTGTTTATTTTTACTTGTTTTTATTTTTATACTCTATTATCTTCTTCAATTTTTTTCTTGTCATATATTTTGTTTGTTTTTTTTCTAGTCCTCATGAAGTCTTACATTGTATACCAAAACGTTGGCATAATATATTAAAATTTATATTTTAACCCTTCAGACGGAACAGTTTTTCTTTTTTGAGTTATTAGCAGCATCCGTCTCACAGACGGATATTGGAATTTATCATTTTTTTTTTTCATCATCTCACCTTTCATTTTTTTTTTCTATTTAGCAAATAATATATTGTATAGGTAATTAATAAATCAATGATAGAAGTTTATTAATCATAAATTGTAAAATTATTTATTCTTTTGATCGAATGTGGATATAATTACTGAATATTTGTCAGAAACAAGAAAATAATATAATATAATAAAATAAATGGTACATAAGTCTAAATCCCAAAGAAGTAAAAGTAAAGTATGCAATATACTGAAAGAATAGGACTTTTCATAGTATCATTTTCCTCCAAGTTCAAAAATGTGGTTAAAAATACGTCATAACTATAAATTACCGTGCTAATTTAAAAGGTTAAATCACAAATAAAAGGGAATAACCTACAATAATGCAATAGCAAGCTCATGAGGAGTAGAAAAAGACTCAATAAAATAATAAATATATCAATAGATATTCATAAAATTTATAAATAAAAATATATAAATAGATAAGAACAACAGGCTTCTGGGGCAGTCACGAAATAAATGATATGTACGAAATTTTAGGTTAGCTGGAACAGATACAAAATCGTTATAGATAAAGAAGAAAATGAACTTTATTTTGGGACAACTTGTCCCCTAAGAATAACATATGAGTGCAATATGTGCAACCGCCTGGCTGTGACAATTGATGAATAATTAAATTGAATTACAAAATAAATGAGTGATACCAATAACAGTACAAAATATACCAGTAGCAGTACGTATACCAGACCCTTAGTTTAACCAGAGGGATAGATGTGCATTGTTACTTATCCATAAATATGATTAATTAGTCATTGATAAGTGTTTTTACATTTTGAACTAGCTATTGGACTTCCGTTCTGCTCAGCGTCACAACTTTCCCCATCTATCTTTGTTAGCCCTAAGCTATGATTTATTACAATCAGCTCTTCATTATTGTCCTCTTCAATTCAAGGGTTTAGCTTCATATAACCAAGTTTTATGATCTAATGTTACCTTAATGGATTAGTTTGTTTAACCCGACCATGTTCCTTGTTTTGTTACATGCATAATTTAAATAAAATTCAAATTTCTAAGACTCAGAATAAATAACTTTCATAAAGGTTTTCAATAAAAAATAACTTCAACCTAGAATCTAGATTAAATGGCATCTACTATGTATCCTTAATTACTGTATCATAATTGAACTAATGCACAATGAAATTAATGTGCCATATGTTGTTTATTAGGCTAAAAAATGCTACTATAAACTATTTCTATTTAAATGTAGGTATTGCCAACGATGAAAAATTAATGTATTATAAAAGATGAAAAAAAAAAAAATCATTTTTTTTTTTATCATAGTGATAAGAATACATGAATAATTATTACACGATTCAGAACCACAAAGCTATCACAGGCATCGGTCAGTTTCTAGGAATTGATTTTGGTTCATCGATTCTCGGTACCGGTTTTTCTCAAGAAACGGTGGAATTGAGAACCGGCATTTGGAATCGACACATTGGGTTTTCCTGAGAAATATATTTTTTATTTCAGATAGCGAAGGGACTGGGACAGTTAGTAAAATGTATTTTCTAATTTACTTCCTCTCCGTGTGATTGTGTAAAGTAAACAGAGCCATTAAGGTAATGAACAGCGGGGAAGTATGAGGGAGGCAACCGTGAGGCGTTTCGCAAATATATAAATACGTTTCCATCATTTAATCATTATATTTGTCGCGGATATCATTAATAGAAATTAACTAAATAAAATGAAATATCCTATCAAACATTTTATTAATTATCTAAGAAGTTACTATATTTTGTTTTTTATTATTAAATGACTCTTAACAAAGCCTTAAATATCTTTAATACTGATTTAACTAGTTGCATTGAAATAAGGTAGTGGTGCTTTATAATTTTGAATTATTTCCTTTCCGACTATTCCAAAGTCTATTAGACCCTATAAATTACAAAAGACTTACTTACAGTAATTAGACCCATTTGAATATAAGGACTTGAGCATTGGGGCTCCACTAAATCTTCCAATTCTTCTGGTATGTAATACATACAATGCATAATCATTTGTGAAATCCGCAATGCTCCTTATTATTTTACAAACAAACTTATCCATGACGATCTTAATGTTCCATATGACTTGGCCCAAACCATATATGTACCTATCCTTTCTTAGAAAACTCCATAACTAGTGGTGTATGCAACAGTCTCCTAACTTGCCTCACACACCATTATAATTCTTCGAGGCGTTTGAACAAAAAATGGCCAAGAGACTAATAAAGTAAAACTTTTATTGAACTGCTACTAGTGAGTACTTAACATGATGACATGTTTTTGTAATCATTTTCCTCAAAATCACTTGTTGAATATAATGTATATAGTTGTAAATATCAATAAATAGTTAATAAAATTTAAAGACCTTTTTTCCACCTTGCATATCTTTTAATAGCTTTTATTTGAAATATTTATTGATATTTATAACAGTAAACAATATATATCTCATTTAAATTTGGGAAAAATTATTACAATGGTATAAAATATAAAACACAATGATAAGAGAAAATATACAAATTATGTACATGCATACCTTCCCTTCATGTAGATAAACATTTCAATAAAATGAGAAAAATACCCCTTATATGAGTGAGGACGGTGCTAGAATGAGTTGGGATATCAGCTGTATACACCATGTAGAAGATTGGACCTGGAATATTTCCTTGAAAAACAGCGCCAGGTTGAGTGAAGATAGAATAATAGGAAAATATGATTAACTTTAATGATTCCATCACTGATTTAGGAACGAATAATATAAGCAATATGTGGAACATAGGAATTTTAATTAGTCATTAAATTAAATTAGTTTTAATTAAACTAGTTTAATTTTATTTTAATTTTTTTATAATTATAGGATGAATTATAGCAGTTAAATACTATAAAATACATCCGCTAATTATGACATACCACAATAATAAAGCTTTTGTTATTCTCACGTACATACCACTTATAGATTTGATATACTATCCAGTATAACGATGATATACTCCCTAAATCGGCCAGAAAATGTTCTGACCAATTACTGATATTATTTTTTTTTAAAGAGCAAAGAAGTATTTATTATTTTCTTGTAACCTTTCTTAGTTGAAGTAATTGTAATAAACATTTTACGGACTTTCCAATTCTCTCGCACACGCTAGCTCCCGGGTTTCGCACCAGTTATGAGTTTCAGATGATTTAGAAAAGAAAAGAAAAAGGATTTAAATATGAACGCCTGGATAGTTGAAATATAACTTATTTATTCCTTAAATAATTCTCCTTACACACATTTGATCTTATTTACATTTTTATGTAAAATTAAGTTAGGTATTAAGTATATTATTCATATCCCCTATACCTTAACTTGTATATATATAATTAACTGTTTTACAATAATCGGGATCCAATAATCCTTTTACAATATAAAGGACCAAAAACCCGATTATTGTAAAACAGTTAATTATATAATTTCTAAGGGTCGACAAAATATAATTTTGATATATATATATATATATATATATATATATATATATATATATATATATATATATATATTTTTTTTTTTTTTTTTTTTATTATTTTTTTTTTTTTTTTGTCATTGAAACAGATTTTGGGTGGCATATGTCGAACAATATTTAGGTGAAGTTAACAAAAAATAATTAATTTTATTTTCCAGCGTTTAGGCCAAATCTTTGATGGCCACAAAGAAGTGCTAACCGAAAATTCATGATTTTGCTTCGTCTGATCTAGTCCAGGTTTGGGAATATGTAACGAGTGGATGATTAAAGTTTTTGTACTTAAAAAGGTTTTTTTCGTAGTCATCCATAATGACTTGTCAGAATTATTAAGGCTTTCAGTATGGTTTTGTTGGTTTTGAAGTTTGTTATTTCTGTCAAAAATTTCACAGCATATTCGCCTTATTGACAGAAAAACGCAGAGCGAGAGCGAATAATACTTCCTTATTATGAATTTCTATCTCAATGATAGAACATTCTTATTAAGTCACAATTCTGACCATTTATCCCTCTTTACTTAGTCTGCCGGAGTTCGTCAAGGAAATATCCTAGCTTCTATCCTCTACACAGTGTATACAGCTGACATCCCGACTAATCCTAGCACCATCTTCACCATTTACGCTGATAACACATGTTTGATATAAGTAAATATTGATCCCTTCATTGCATCCTGGGCACTCCAATCCTACATCATAAACCTTCAAGAATGGAGTCTGAGATGGAGAATTAAAATAAATCCCATCAGATAACCTACATGCTTCGTCGTAAATCTACGACGTATTGTCCTACAGTATTCTTTAATAGTATTCCTCTAATCCCTGTTAAACAGATCCACTACCTGGGACTCCATTTGGACAAACGTCTCACTTGGAATCCACATACAAGACTAAAACGGCAAGGAACAACTCATCGGTATACACTACTCCAAAATTTACTAGACAAACGTTCAAAGCCAATAAATTACAAAAGAATCATTTACATGACAGCTATTAGACATATTTGGGCATACGGAGTTGAGCGTTTGGAACCCCCACACTAAACCACCCAATTCTTTTCTTATCCAATTCTTACAATCCAAAATTCTTCGACAAATCCTTAATGCTCCTTACTTAAGCATATACCAGATGTATATTGTATGCAGTTGTAAATATCAATAAATAGTTTTTAAAAAAATCTAAAATTTAATTTTTTTTGAGAAACTGTAAATCAAAACACCAAATTACCAAATTAATCAAAATGAGTTAATGTTGAGTGAGGAACCACTTTAATATTAAATTGATCTGAGAATTTTTCACATTCTTTGTTAATCAAATTAATTAATCTCAACCAATTAATCAAATTAATTAATCTCAACCATAAATACGATTTACAAAAAAAAAAAAAAAAATTAATAATGAATAAAATAATGAACATTAAATACAATTATATAATCAAGTTTTCTTAATAAATTCTATGTTACTACAAATTTACTATTTACTATCGCCCAAGGCAATACGAAGCTGACGATTTCACCTCATTTATCCATATCTTATACTGAGGACACTCCTCGAAGATGTGCCTCACTGTTGGTCTCGAAGATTTTATAGTCCGTATGCGTTCCATGAACTGATAGCCAGAGGCTTAGCGCTCATCTAGTGGCATTAAACGGAATTTCTGTAAGTGCAATGGTAAGAAGGGTAATGAGGGGTTGATAGTACCTTTTAGTTCAGATAGGAATGAGGAAAGAATAGCGTTTATGTCAATTATATTTTGATGAGGAAGAGGAAATGAATCTGTAGCTTGGGATGGATAATATGTTTGAGTAGGAGCGTTAGTAACTCTTTCAATAAAATATGTATATATATATATATATATATATATATATATATATATATATATAAATATATATATATATGAATATATACATATTTTATTGAAAGAGTTACTAACGCTCCTACTCAGACATATTATCCATCCCAATATATATATATATATATATATATATATATATATATATATATATATATATATATATATATATATATATATATTTTGTCTCTGTAATTAAAGCATCCAAGTTTGCTAGTCGTTGTTTAACAGTCTGAAGATATCACCGTGACCCACAAACCATAATTAATAAATAATATGGGTAACAGTATAATCGACTTCTTTGTTATGCGGTGAGTATTTCAACTATGAAAGGTTACAAGAAAATAATAAATATATCTTTGCTCATTAAAAAAGAATACTATCAGTAATTGGTCAGAACATCTTCTGGCCGATTTAGTGGATATATCATAGTTGTACTGCATAGTATATCAAATCTATAAGTGGAATGTACATGAAAATGACTAAAGCTTTATTATTGTGTGGTATCATATCATGCCCTAATTAACGAATGTATTTTATAGTATTTAACTGTTATAATTCATCATTCTGACTGATCCCACCCAACATCTCTTTCAATATATTCACTCAGTCACTCACTGAATTTTTATCTGGTGAAACCTGGCTGCTGACCAATAATAGATCCATGTTGCCGCCTCGACACGAACACTGGGTCAGAGGAGGTCGTAGGGACAACAAAGCACGTCTATAATTGGTTAGAAGCCAGCACCCGCAGCATAGCAATTGACCTTTTTAAATAATTTTACAGTACATAAAAACAACCTTAGCCATAATACATTTAATTATTTAATTAGCGTTGAAATATCATTCATAGAAAATATATTGTTCTTTTGATACCATCTTACATCGGATTGTTTTCAGCATCGCAATGTAAAGTTTTATTATTATGTGGGCCAAAAGTTTCATTACTTTTAAGTTGTTTACGTCCCCATATACTTCAGCCAGAGCATATAAAACGACTTATAATTAATTAAAATATCTATTATAAAAAATACAGAAATATTAATTAATGTTACTAAGTTATTTAAAATTTAGGAAATTTTAAATTAATTACTTTTATATTATCTATTATAGTCTTGGAATCGATAGGGTATAGGTCTAAACTCTTGAAGGATATCCTCCATCTAATTTAAATCTGTTAGAAATCTGATTATTTTAAATTTACGTAAATGTATTTTTTCCAGGAGGCATCCGACACACATGTCCGCACCATATTAACTTCATCATAACATGTTCCGTCGCGCTCTCCGTGCTAGCCATTTTCTTCCTTATATCTTCATTTCTTGCGCTATCTGCTCTGGTCTTCTGGATACACCCCTCCAGTTGTCCATCTCAACTCCATTTGATTTATCTCTAATCCTCTTGGTGAGGGACCATGTTTTCCACGCCATATGTAAGGATGCCTTCAATCAATGATTGAAAAGTCCGTTTCTGATTCTTTTAAATAAGATCCTGTTCCACTGAACCAGATGCAAGATGCTTATTACCTTTCTAGTTATTCTACATCTGTTCTGTATTTCCCTTTTGCATCCTCCTACCCAATCTTGAACCGAGCCCAAATATTTAAATTCTCTTACTTGTTTATATTTTTCCTACTCCTCATCCCCCTTTATACTCGTGTATTTAGTTATATTAACATTTATCTTTATTCCCCAGGATTTGTAACATCGCATCAGCTTCCTCATTATCGTCAGGCCTTCTTTATCCTGGGCCTTACCCGCCTCGTCCGCGAAGAAGACTAAACTCAAAAAATCCTCTTGAATAGAAATACCCATCCTTTGACACCCCCTAAGCCACTGCTCCACCATAACATCCAAGTATATTTTAAATAAAGTTGTGGATAAACAGCAATCCCTTTTTAAACCTTTTGAAGATTCAAAAGGAGCTGACAAGTTTTTGCCTTGTTTAATTTTGAACATACTTTTTCTTTACCTACTCTGGATTGCCCCTATAAGGCCTTAATTTTTTAATTCCTTATCTTTAGACGATTATGGTCCGGATTAGAGAAACTAATGCATATGTACGAGATAATCTCTCTGGTTTATTTACTTTACGATTACGATAATGAATTGTATTATATAATAATATAACTAAATAATACACTTAATTTTAACAGTGTATTTAAGAATACGCTAACAGATATAAAAAATCACCCAGTTAATTTTTTCTTTTTCTTGGCTGTTCCTATTAGAAAAAAGATAACCAAGACAATTTAAATTTACGATTTTTTTAATTAATAAGGTTTATTTAGCCCTTTGCGTTTACATCGAATGAATGGTATAGATCTAATGGGATTTTATCAAAGGATAAGCCCTATCCAATGCTAAACTATAATAAATCATATTAATTAAAAAAATCATTAATTTAATACTTATTAATTTGTGCTTGATTTTATTAATTAAATGTTTAAAAAATCCTAATACGTTTTATATCTCCTGGCTAAAGAATATAGGGACGTAAACACCTATAGAAAAAATAAATTAGTCATTTAAAAATAACAATAATTCCATGCAATATTAGGTGCACATTAATCGAGATAATGTACATCGTGAACATTGAGAATAATAATCAATTTTCAATACAACTTTCAATAGCTGGATTTTCATCCGTTTTATACATGTTTTTAATTTTATATTTTTTCAAGAAATTTATACTTTTTGACAAATAATTGTCTATAAATGCGATGATGAACTTTGCTAAGCAGTAGATACAGTCAGAAGATCGGTGCTGTGTGTCAGAGAAGAGGGAGGACATTTTGAACAATCATTGTAAATTAAGTATGTCAATTTTAATTAAATTATTTTTAAAGTTTCTTAAATTGCAAATATTAGAATAAGATAAATAAGTAATTGTGATTAAATTACTTTTCTATTAATAAACCATAAATAAACTGTTAAACGCCGATGTTGCATCACCCTGTTTTTTATAATTAATAAGCAATTTCAGAATCAATTTGAAAAATTATCACTATTCATGGTATACCATTCGAAAGATGTTTGTTGGTGGAGTTTGTTTTGAGTAGTGCACGTTTCTAACATATGTAATATTTCTCAGAAAACTGCTGTCAAAGTTTTGGAACGAAATTTCCAACTTGCTATTTCTTATGTTTGGTTCACAAAGCTAAATACAGAATGCGGCTAATTTGAAATATAAATAAACTGATTTTAAAATGTCAAAAAGTAGAAATTTCTTGAAAAAACATAAAATTAAAAATATGTATAAAACGAATGAGATTCGAGCTACAGTTTGTAGGGAATTGTTTGTTTCAAATGATACCCAAAATCGCCTACCGAAGTTACTGCAGTCTTATGCTGAACACCCTGTATATATGCACACACACACAAAAGAGGTATATATAAGTATCGTTGTTAGATTAAATTCAAAAATCTTCAATTTTTTGTTAGAATTATCTATTTCTGTTAATTATATTCTCATCACTAATTATTGTTAACTGATACTTTAAATATACTTAAACCCTTGTGGCTTTTCGATGAAAGCTTTTCATACAACTTATCCGATAATGGAGAAACTTGCCAAACTGCTCCACGCGACCCCAAACAGACCACATTTCCAGGGCAAAGTCTATTAATGGGCCGGTTTTCCTTAGTGGCCTAATTAACACGTATTTAAGAGCCCACAAGTTTCAAGCAAACTTTAAATGTTCCCCTGTCGATCATTACAGTGTCTTATTCCCACTAAGTACTTAAAACTGTTTGCTGCTAATGGATTGTTAATACGGACTTTCACCTTCTGAAATTAGATCATGAAAATTATTTTAATATACATACTTACTAACGATTTAAGGATTTGTTAGTATTCCCTCTGAAATTATATATATATATACTTATTTATAATTATATCTATCCATTTTTTTTTCATTCAATCTACCCTTCGAAAGGAACGCTTACCAAAATTGGTACATTTTAAAATAAAATTACAAAAAAATTATTTATTAAAGCACATTAAAACTATTTTAACCGATAAAAGTAGTACCAGTATTTGAAGTTGACAAAAAAAAAAAAAAAAAAATATGATTGAAAATGTAAAATAGTTGATGGCTGAAGGTCCTTCCACCTCCTCAGTCCTCGATAGATGTCTGTTTTCGATGTACAATTCATATTCTGTTATTGCGCAGTTTTTGTCTGGCTATGTACGGTTAAGATATGTGTCTCTTTATAATGTTTTGGTTTGAGTATGTTAGATATGACCACTATAGCGTGTGCCATTGTAAAATTATTTTAAAATTAACATAAGAACATGAAATGAAAACGATTTCACATGTCTCTCAAAAGTTTGCAGTCCAGAAAGAACACCAATTTTCACAATAACTTACGCTGCATCCACACTACTTGAAAGAATGATTTTAACTCCTCGCAACTATGTTATATTATGGCTCTATCGTCAGTCCTCGCTGCCAGTCTTCAGTATCTGATATCCATATACACAACCTATTAAATTTAAACAATTTATTACATAGAGGGATTATTTAACGAAAACAAGAAACCTTGCTTTGTTTTCCGAACCACCCAATAATACTAAAATTCTAACCAACATTTTATAGTAAGACAAATTTTAATACTTTTATAAAAATAAATTGAACCAATAAGTTAGATATATACGTTAGTAATAATATGAAATAGTTAATTCCGGTCTTTATTAACTATAGCGCTTTATCTATACCTTGAAAATTGTATTCAGTTCGAATTTTCTTAACCCCTTCCGTTCCCTATTGAAAGGGTGGACAACGGGGTGTGGAAATTGTTTATTCGTGGAATCTATTATACTCTTGAAGGTTTCTATATTACTTCGTGGGCATTGAATAAATTGAACGTGTGATTGGAAGGGAGCATAGTTGAAAATTCAAATCGAGCGTAGAAGGAAAAAAAATATCTCTTTGTGCCCGTTGTAAAAGGCTTACTTAAGAAAGTTAATTTTCAAAATTGTGCTTTTTGTTAATTAAAAAGAAGAATTTTTACATTTTATTTAGTAGTATTAATTTTAGACTATTACAAACATGTATATGAATATGTGTGTGTGTATTTTATAAGACATACTCCATACCAGAGTTAAAGAGAAAGTAACTGCTCGTCGTTTCCTAATACTCCAACATTTTCTTGACTAATGTTTAAAGCTCTCTATAAATAACAAAATACTTATTTATATGACAATAATTAGACCTATTTGATCATCCGGAGTAGACCTTTGAGGCTCCACTAAACCTGCCAATTCTTCTCTTATTATTTTTTTTTTAATTTAAAATCCTTCGTAAAACCCTCAATGCTCCTTATCATGTCACAAAAAAAAACTTATCCATAAAGATCTTAATGTTCCATATGTTGCTCATTTTGTTAGTTCTTTGGATATTATTGACATGTCATTGGTATCATTTTCTTCATGCTTACTTGTTTTATATAATATATACAATAAAAAAATCGTGTACTCATATGTAATTTATTTATTTAGCTCATCAAGTGAGTCATTGCTTCCTCCAGCAGAAATCGCTTTGCGTTTCCATCCTGGGATGCTACTATCCACCGCCATACTCTGATGGACCTGTAATCCTCTGGCACACATTCCGAACACCGTAACCTTATTCCCCTAAATCTGAGTCGGCCGGGTATTTGTTTTGTTAGAATTTTTTTCGATACTGATCCATCCGACATCTGAGCGAAGTGTCCTGCCCATCTTAATCTCCCTGCCTTGATGATCGCTTCAATATCGGGCTCGTTATATAGACTATAGATTTCTCTACTACTAGGCCTTCATCATCGTCCGTTTTCACATGTGGGCCCGTATATTCTACGAATGAATTTTCTATAAAAAATAAGGAGATCTTTATCATTAGCCTTTTTTTGTGGTCCAACTCTCAGAACCATAGATTATAACAGGGCGAGTAAGGGTTTTGTGCGAGTAAGGATGACCTTGGTGCGCTGAGAGTCTGCTAGAAAGTTGCGTACGGAGTCCATAATAACAAAGATTTGCTACCTCTGTCGAGATTCTGTTGTCACATATCACTTGTGAGCCAAGGTATCCAAATGCTGATACTTGTTCAAACATATAAGTAACAAATGTAATTGGGTGTATAAAAGAAATTAGTCCCACGAATACAAAAAAAATCAACACGTTCATCTTAGTTATTTTTTTCCAACAATGTATTATCTCCTTAGAACACTAATCCTACCTTATTTATCAACAATAGACTGCCTAAACAAAGCGTTAGTTTAACAAATTTTGTTTAAAACAACCTGACAGCGTCTTACAAAATTCTTTTAATTTTAAGACATCATTGGATATATATGTTCAGCCACTTAACTTGCTAATAAAATAAATAAAACTGAAGATTTCCTCGACGAGCTAACCGTGAATTGGTTTCAAATATTTCCTAGCGGAGATTATCCTTGGAAAGAAGGAAGCTCGACCATCACTCGGGATTGAAAGGTTCTTTAGGTTCTCGAAGTTGTATGATTTAATCTATCCATAAGTAACAGCGATCTTGGCAAAGATTGTGACGTGTCGGAAGATGTTGTGCATTAGCATCAACACGCGATTGGTTATGTAAAAATTAGTTCTAGACTGATATTACACGAGCTTACGCACAAACAAGTTTGAAAATCTTGATAGTATCGATCTTCTTCTACACGAACCATACTATCCGAACCTTTCTCCATCAGATTATTATTTGATTTTATCCACAGCTCACTTTTTTATAGAGAAAAAATATATACATTTTAAATACATACGTCTCAAATATACATACTTTAAATCTCTCATTGATCCATTGATATACCTACCGCTTTCTTTCATCCGAGTCTTTATACCAATCTCGTCATCTCTCCCAGTCAACACGTAAGTTCTTAGTTTTTCTCTCAACTTGACAGTGGTTGTGTGGTTTATAGTAGTGATCTGACTGTTTACGAGGAGAGATTGAAACAAATCATGAACAGCTTTTTCCAGGTTTTTTCCTCGATATCCGGTGGCACTCCCATGTTTCCCACCTCAATTCCGAATTAAGGTATGGGTTTATCACACTTTCAGTTGGCAATATTTCTTTGGAACATTCCTTTACCTAATTATCAATATTCTTCATGTTTCCATATGTTTACAATATGCTTAAGTTCAGATCTGCAGTAAATTCACTGCACATAAGATCCTCGTCTTATTGACCTATACGCCATATCTCATAGAACTCCTGCATTCACTTCTGGTCCCATCCCTCCTCATATCAGAAAATCTAAATTAATTAGAACTTTAAAATTCCTCTATTTTCAATACATCTTTGTACAATATAATGCATTTACTTCAGATGTTATTTATTTATTTTTTTTCATTTTAATCTGTTCTCTGATTAGTTGTAATTTTATTAATTTCTGTACTAATATGTTATCCTTAGGGGACTTCGTCACATAATCAAATAATATGGCTGTTCTTATTTGCATTTAACTCTATTTTCGGTAGATCATTTTCACGCAAGCTGATGCTTGCAAACTTTCTACCTACTTAATCAAATTATATAATTTCCCTCTATTTCTAGTTTCAATAACTGTTTTTATTATATGTTTCTTGCGTTGTAGATAACATTTATCTGCTTTTCGTATATGTTTTGTACGAGATTAATCGTTGTAATATTGGAATTTATTTTTTCTTTCAATGGTGGAGTATTATTATTTTTCTTTTTCATCTTTACTATCTTTAGATATTATTTATGTGTATGTTATCTTTATTATATATTTTTTTCTCATTATAATTTTTTCTCTGACTAGATGTCGCTGTATTAATTTCTGTAGTTATTGTTTATTCTTAGAATACTTTGACACAAAATAAAACTATTTTTCTAGTATATTATATTCTAATATACAAAAATTGAATAAATGGTTTAGGAATTTTTCGATAGCCTTTCCAAACAATGGTACCTCTGAAGGTAGAGTATCTGGATAAAAGATGATTCATAGAAATCACGAAGTCTATAATTTTTTTTGTTGAAAACCTTTTTTTTTTCTTTTACACCCTATTATATAAGCTACTGCCTCAGAGACACTTTTGGAAATAGGTGATTATTAAGGAACTGCATCCTTCTATACATAATTTTAGGTTTTTATGAACTAAATTGAAGCGACTATAAAAGAGTAAAATATTTCTGGAAATTTCCGGCGACATGAGGTCCCATTTTAACTTTACAGACATTCCTATCACTGATTCCTATAACTGATACACTAATACACTTTTTGACTTGTTGCCAAGTAGCAAGCTGATAGTAACTTTGTTTAAAAATATCCCAGAACAATGCATAGTATGTTACTTTCACGACCACTTGTTTAGTTTTTGAGTGGCGTTATCTCAAAACTGCATTGAAATTAAAATTGAAACCTCTTATCGTAAACTTGAACTTTTGTGGCACTTGAATCTGTTTATCAGCTTTAGTCACTTTTGTTAAGTACTTTATTATTTTTTTTTTTTTTTTTTTGCTCAAGACTCAAAAAAAGAACAACAGACGTTTCAGCCGGTATAACCCTTCATAATATCATCATGAGTTTATTAAATATAAATAAATGATAAATTTCAAAATAGTAATTGTAAATGATTTTAACTATATTTCTATTGATATAAAAATATTTCTAAACCTAAATTAGATGAAAAGTAAATGATATAAGTTCAGGAAAACTACCAAATTATTTGCAACAATTTCTTGCAAATTTTGTTTTAGTTAGGTTAGAATGGGCTTCGTTATTAAATAGTGATTAATATATTTTTAATCCCTGAAAAATATTATAATTCGTAAAAGTAATTAAATAAAATATATTATGAGCTAAAAATAATGATAAAAAACTTAATTTAATAATAACAATAAAAAACATGGAATAACAATCGATCATGGATATGTCGATCTATAATTTACTGCTTAAAGTACTTAAATGATTATTCGGAATAAAGTTAAGAGAAAATGGGAGTTTCAAACGTGACTTTTTTCATTCAAACCAATATAGCCTCAACCGTAGCTCCTAGCGTCAAACCTTATATAACTAAACATATTTATCCATTAAATTTCTCATCAGGCATCCTTAGGCAAATTTTACGATTCAAGGTACACCATGCGAACTAGAGCGTACACTTGAAAAATGTAGGTAAACGTGACTTTTTTTATTCAAACCAATAAATACCAATGCTCCTAAAAAGTGGGTACTAGCGACAAATGATATAAAGCAAAAATATTTTCCATTAAATTTCTAAACACGAAACTTTCAATAAATTTTTGATTCAAACAACACTAATAGAATGTGCTGTGTGTTAAATTTGTGAGGGTAAAAAAATACTATAGACCCCCTGGCAAAAGACATATCCATGTTAAATATTTAATATGCAAAATAAATATCTAAAATGCCTTAGAGGATATCTAATATCTAAATGTAGTAAAATATTTAAAGAACCTTATTAATTTTAATGGTGTTACATCTAAAACAAAAACATTTGAAATACATAAAATTTATTAATCTGTATTATATGTATATATAATTATATATTAACGAGTTATTTTTATTAATTATAAAAAGTACTTATATGCTGAAAGGAATACTGAGAGAACAAAAAAAAAAAAAAAAAACAATATCTATACTGCATTTCTGCTGTCCTATGTTTCTCGTATTCTTTTTTAAGACTTCAGTTTTAAATGCAGTGTTACTAGAAAACACATTGTTCGTCTCATAAGTTCTCAAGTTTGGTGTGGATTCCGTTCATCTTACATTTTTTTAGGAGTTTTATTTTTACGTTTAATCAGGAATTAAAAACAAAAGTTATTTTTGAAGCATTTTTTAATATTCCACACCATACCACAGTTTCGGTAAAAAAGAACGTACACAATGTTAATGTTGCTTAAAATCATTACATAAGCTAACCGAAGTTCCTATTTAACTTTATTTTTAATAATCTGCTTATAATAATAATTCAGATTAGCCGATTTTGTTTTGTTTTCTTTTTATTCGTAACAAGATTTTACAACTTTTTACTCAAATTTCGGAAACTCCTTCATAATTATTATATTAAAATGAACATAAACAACTACTTACAATGAATAATTTATTTTTTTTTTCATTTTTAATCAGTTTTTTCCATGCTGGTTTTATAATTGAGTGTTAAAGAGAATACAAAAATAATTTAACAAGAAATGGTATTATATTTTAAAATTTCCTTTACATCAAACTTAATAAAGAGTTTTTGATATTTTTTTTCCTTTACACATTTTTCTAAACGACTTACACATTTTTTTGGAAATGTAATACTTTTCTATTCATAAAATTTGATTTTATACTTCGTATTAAAATCTTATATCGACAGTAGATAAAAAACAACACACAATGTATCATCTAATACAAATCTAAAGTAGGTATAGTATAAAGTATAAAAGAAAGTAAAATTAAAAATAATTTTAGTGCATTATTGACGAATATTTTAGGATTATTAAAATATTGATCATTGTAAAATAAAGCAACATACAAACTCTGTTTCAAAATATTTCTTGACTAAACGATATTTCTTTGTTTTACTTTTTATTGGTTTGCTGCATCCACATATATAATTTTAAAATCTCTATTATAACATAGCTATTCATATACATTTATTTGTTTACTGAAAAAATATGGAATAGCCGCAGATAAAGTTGTGAAAAAATATCTTAACAACTGAAATTTGGTAGACAAGAATTATTAAAAAGAAAAAAAAAAAATATGAACTTCAATAAAAATTCGATATTCGGAGATCCTGAGATAATTTTCCTTTAAAAAAATAATCTTAAATTGTTATTTAAAATAAGAAATAAATAACTTCATCGAAATTGAATTAAAAAATATATTTAGGGGAAGGTAAATTAATAATTTAATTTTTTTAATATTTATAAATAATTGAAATTTATCAACTGAAGACTTCTTGAAGGAATCAATCGACCAGCTGAAGGCATATAGAGCGTGAAGGATTTCACATCATTTTGTTCCTTGTGGAGAGGAGCAGGCGTCTTCTAAACGTTCTTTATTCGTAGTTTCATATTATTATATTTATTAAAAATAATGTTGTGCATAAAATATATTGAATAATATTTACAACTGTATAACATAGGTATTAATTTATCAACATTTTTTACGTTCTTACTAAGCATGATTAAATTCTATGATAATAATTCTATAAATTCCGAAGTAAAAACGAAATCTGAAACAGGAGAATAGAGGTCCAATAAATGAGATAGATCAGACCCCAATAATTGGGGCAATAGTGTCACAAGGGACTAATTGTAACCTTATATCAGTATTAGTAAATCTTTTAGTAAGCCCACAAGCTTACACATACTAATTATAAAACAATAGAATGGAATAGAAGAAATAGAAGGGTCCTATGGATGAAAGGCTCAATCTCTAACTACAGCTTTATAATTGAGAGATATCATTAGTGCAATGTACTTCAAGCTAATTTATATATTTATATAAAAAAAATATATAAATCATTCAAATAAAAAAAAAATCACATCAAATAATCATTATTCTCCGTCGTAAACCTACAACTTTTTGACATTCAGTATCCTTTTATGATATTCCATTAATCCCGGTTGAACAAATCTGCTACCATTACAGGACTCCGCCTGGACAAATGAGTTACTTGAAACCCACATCCAAGACGAAAACGACAAGAAGCAAAACATTTTTTGACTTCATCAATATTTACTAGACAAACATTCAACCCTTCCGATTAATTACAAGGGACTCATTTACATGACAGTAATCAGACCTATTCACGCATACGGAGTAGTGCTTTGGGGCACCACTAAACTATCCAATTCGTCTCGTTTCCAATCCTTAAAATCCAAAATCCTTCTAAAAATCCTCAATAAATCCTCAATGCTCCTTACTATGTCACTAACAATCTTATCCATAAAGACCTTGATGTACCATATGTTGTTGATTTAGCCCTAACCAGAAACCTATCCTTTCATAGCATACTTCATAAGCATTCAAATCCATTAGTGTCACAACTTACTTCACATTCTATTCCAGGTAACCGACCTTCTAATTTAGAACCATTATTTTATAGAACTTTATAAGTGCTGCCACAAGGGGTAGTTCTTTTCAAATAATTGGTATATATTTAATACTAGCTGAAAGTACCCCGCTCCACTACGGTTTAATATCATTAGGATAAAGACAACTTAAATTAGTAAAAGTTAAGCTTAACGTTGATAATTATTATTACTTAAATAAACCTGAACAATTCCATTCTTAGAATAATTTCAATAAGTAAAATTGACAATTTGCAAAAGTTAATTTTATATTATTTTGATAGCCCTCCAGTGAAGCTTCGAGAAAGCACTACCATCTTACCCAGCTCTGACACCAGACCACCAGCTTTTCTTATGGCATACTTTAAGTGAATATAGTCTCAACTTCTCAACTTTTTTGAAGAAAGTTTAGTCTTTCTGTTTCTATTTTTGCGTACATATCAAGCATAAATTGGTTGAGGAGATAACGAAATTAAAGTAAATAAGGTTCTTCACCTCCTCGCTCCACTAACATTTAGGCGTAAAAATCAGCTGCAGACACAGTTTTCTTAAGTGATGTATTGGAGTTTGGGTCACGCTGAGGGATGTTAATACTGTACCTTTCTTCTCCATGGTAGAACATGATATGATACTAAAGAGAATCATACATTTGGTAGAACTATTGATTCTTATCTGTTTTTGTCCCTACATCGAACTGGCCTTACATGTCATCACCAGAGAACATAAGTCTTTTAACCTCCTCTTTAACATAAGTCTTTTAATAGCTTCTCTTTACGAAACAACTCAAACTTGTAAGTTGTAAGTAACCTCTGCAACTACCATGAGTTCACAGAAAGTACCAATATTATAAGGCTTCAGCATCGATCGTATTTTTGTTTGTTTACAACTATAAGGAACTTAAACGGTGGTCAAAGTTTGCGGCTTAAAGATCTAACCTATTTTTTAACTTAGCTTATATCCAAATACCATATGATAATTAATCTTTTATTATTCACCCAATTAAAATTGAAATCGCATTTTTCGCAAAGTAGCCGCGATCCAGGCCGATTTTTTAAAATTCCTTTCTTAGCGAGCACCTACGGCCCTAGAGGAATCTACATATCGAATTTCATTCTAATCCGTTCGGTAGTTTCTGAAATTTCGTGTTAAGTGAGTGAGTGGTATTTGACAAATATATAATAGATTATGTTGTATACAGTCAAAAAATCATACAGATATTCTGTACCTTACTTATTAAAAACATTTGTAGAGTGATATAAAATTACAATTTTTTACTAAATAAAATAAACAGAATCTTCCCAAGAGGCAAGAGGTTTTATCATGAATTAATATTTAAAAAATATAAATTTTAATGTTTTTGTTTAATGTTTCTATTCCGATTTTAGCTCAAGCTGTGTATATTTTGAATATAAGATAACAGGTTTTATCCATGAAATATAATAAATTGAAGATAATAAATGTTGGAACAGTTTGCTACTTGAACCGTTACATCACACACCATTAAGGCATACGTGAACTTGATATCGGCAAAAATAGACGCTGAGCAAGCGAGACCTGGCCGATTTCGAAGGTCGGAAGTCCCAGCTCTTAACAATCATATTTATTTATTTACTTAATTTTTAGATTATGTACCTTTGCCTAATTATACGACTGATTGGAGGTAAGTATTACTAACATTTTTCAAGTGATAGTTATTTAAAAATAAAAATGCCGATATAGCTATAAGTCAAGTATTTATGACGTCATATTCCATAAATAGATCTAGACTTTGGGTTTACCTCATTTATTTTTTTTTTTTAATTAAATATATCAGGCTTTCTTCCAAGCACTTAAAAATCCCAACGATTCAATCCATTTAGTTTTGGCGCTATCAGCACTTTTTTTTTTTCTGAACATAAGCAACTTTAAATTGACCCTTAAAATAAATCAGCTCCAAATTTTAACAAAAAATATGAACTACGCACAATTAAGGTTTATTCAATTTATGCATTTTTTTTTATTATGTCATAATTTACAACTGTAAAGAAAAAATATAAATAGTAAATTATATAACATATCAATGTCAATTAAAGGAACTACGAATTAGCACCAATTAAATATAAGTTCTATATTAGCACCTCCCGTTACTATGTTCTTTTCAGAAGCCTCGGAGAGTTAAGGAGAATGGAATGGGAAACAAGATGAATTAACATTATGTTGTGTGGTTGTGGAATTTACTATTGAATGACAGGAACTCAGTTTGGGACAAATCACTTACGGTCTCAATGGATAAATGTATTTGCCTCAAAATAAGGAGCATTGAGTAATTGTCGAAGAATTATTAATTGTACACGATTGGATATATCTTGTCTTGGATTTAGATTTCATGTATAAGGTTTCTCAAATAGAGTCCTATAGCCCAGTCAATAAAGGTTTCGTGTCGCAACTAATTAGGGGAAAGCTGAATTTTTGCAGGATGTTAGTACATAAAGTATACACTAAAAAAACACAAAGTCCCGATCCCCACCACTCTTGCTTTTCCCCCCACCGCTTCAGAAACATTACAAGTACAGAACTCTGGTTATATGCCGACAGCTTGAAAACTAATTATGCTATCGGAGTGTTCTTTTTTTTATTTTACTCTTAATAATATTACAAACAAATTATGTTATATACGCATTTTATGTAGATAGCTTAGTTTCGTCGTAATACTGCTTTGCTTTTTTATGTATATATGTGCTAAAAGTAATGTTTCCCGAGTTCCGAGATCAGACAGCCAGCAACAAACGACTTTCACCCTCTCTCTCCCCAAAATCCGAAGATATTTTGAGGAAGACTCTTTATCACACTTACAGCTGAGGGTGGTGAACAATATCCAGTGGTCAGATCTTTTGATTTTTGGAGTTGAATTTTCGATGCTAAATTTTGTACTATAGAAGTGATACAAGTAAACTATATACTATTATAGCACAAAAAATGCACTTTGGAGGTAATAACCTAAAAATAAACGTTATTACATTGTTGCTGCATTTCAACTAAATGAATATTCATGATCATGAACAGCAGTATATGCGTTTGTGCACCTCAGCACGACCCTGGTAAGAACGGCGGAGCGGTGTCCACTGCTCTTTGAACGCTCTATGAAGCCATTATCTTAATGTTATGCGTTATGAGACACATATTTAAAGCTAATTATACTATCTATAAGTTTTGTTTAACAATTTTCTTCCCAAAACGTAATGATAAAAAATCTATAATTTGTTGAAGTTACGTTTTGTTTTTTGTAGTGGCAGTTTTCTGTATATGATTAAATATTACATAAAATTACATAAAATAAAATAAAATTACATAAAATGCGTATATAACGTAATTTGTTAGTAATATTATTAGGAGTAAAATATAAAAAAGAACACTCCGATAGCATAATTAGGTTTCGAGCTGTCGGCATATAACCAGAGTTCTGTACTTGTAATGTTGCTGAAGGGGTGGGGGGAAAAGCAAGAGGGGCGGGCGTCGGGACTTTGTGTTTTTTTAGTGTATACTTTATGTACTAACACCCTGCAAAAATTCAGCCTTCCCCTAATTAGTTGCGACAAAGGCTAATTTCTTGCTTTCATTGACTGGGCTACTAGTTAGTGGATTAGTCATAAAGTCAGTTAGTTTACGACGGAGGGAAAATGTGATTTTCATGGATTTTATCGAATTTCTTATAATCCTTCAATAAGACCTATCTTCCTTTAAGAAGCTTACAACTGTGCACAAAAATGCATCAACTGTATGCAAGGGAAATATAATATGTCAGTGACTTGTAAAATAAAAAAAAATTGAAAGCACTTGAATTTAAGTTCTATATTAAGCCCTATTTTTTGCTGACATCCCAGAGAATTATATTTATAGGATAATTATAAAAAATAGAGTGAGAAGCAAGTTGAGAAATGCGTGGTTACGAGTGTGCAATGATTTCTTTTTTTTTTGTTATAAAAATATAAATATGTTATCAAGACGTTTGTATTGATGGAGTTCTAGGTAGCGGATCAGGCAGCGGTGAAATATCATTATAGAATAATCTGGGTCCGGAGGTTTATGACAAAGCGTGAAGATGGCTAAGTGAGATTTGTTTGAATTTATTTTAATCCTCCAGTTATGCGCTTGCGCCATCTTTATACAGTACGTGTTCTTATCGCTCTGTGAAAAACTCTCTTATTAGTGCGTTTTTCATAAGTTTTTGTGGTTAGAAAAGTGCTCAGGACTAATAGTTAATTACAGTGGTCAAAATATATATATATATATATATATATATATATATATATATATATATATATATATATATATTTTTTTTTTTTTTTTTTTTTTTTTTTTTATTATTCATTGAGTTATTACATTGTTACCTTATCTATGAAGACCCATGTGGCCGAGTTGTGGGGCTAATCCTCTGCAGCCATCCACTGCCAAGTTCAGTTGAGCTTTTGCTCTCAACACAAGAGGGTGGGGCTACTCCCCGTAGTCAACCCACGCTACGATCTTTTTTTTTTTTTTTTTTTTTTTTTTTTTTTGTATTTTTTTACTTATTTATTTTTATTTTCCTCGCTTTAAACTGAGTAACTAAATGAGATATTTTCACATGGTTCATGTCCTCAAAAACTTACACCAAAAGAAGCCGCTCATTAGAAACCGTAAGAAATAGCCCCGTAAAACCAAAGCCGAGAAATTCGCCGCCCACAACTTCGCCCTCTATAGATCCCCAACCAGGGACATCAACACAAGAGATGACAGAAGAGTTCCCCTTCTTTACTCCAAATCCGTATCAGGTGTTAACAAATACTGATATTGAAACCATGGAGTCGAACCCAACATCACAACGTCCACGACCTCCTCCTATCTTCGTCAGGAACGTAAGGGACTTCTCTTTACTGTGCAACCATCTTAATAAAATAATCGGCACAGGAAAATACATCACAGTTATAGAACAAAAGACACAAAAAATATGCCGGATTCCCCCGATACTTACCGCCGAATTGTTAAATATTTATCTGAGACCAAAGTCGATTTTCATATTTACCAACTTAAAGAAGAGAGATCATTGAGGGTCGTAGTGAGGAATCTTCATCCAACAACACCAACTGAAGTTATCAAAGAAGAGTTAATAGCCATGGGCTTTAAAGTTCGGCAGGTAACCAATGTCCTGAAAGACAACAGATCACATCCCGGAGCTAGCGGCAAAACTCCATTGCCTTTATTCTTTGTAGATCTCGAACCAACTCCTGGAGTGGAACAGATTTATGAGGTCTCATCAATATATTATACCAGAGTAAAAATAGAAAAGCCGTACCCCATACGTGATATCGTTCAATGTCACAATTGCCAGGCGTACGGCCATACAAAAACTTATTGCCACCACATACCGAGATGCGTACAATGTGGGCAAATGCATAAATCCAATGAATACACAAAGTCTAGAGAAGTCCCAGCAGTCTGTGCCCTCTGCCAACAAGGACACCCTGCCAACTACAAAGGCTGCCAAAGGTTCCAACCAAACCGACCACAGACCGAAGAAACAACACAGACCAGAGGATGACGGCCCTCGAAAATTGCCACGTCATCTGTTTCTTTTGCAGAAATGCTGGGCGGAAGAAGATACCAGAAAGAAAATGGGGCCATGCCGCTTCCTCCTCAACAGCCTCAATTTCCTGAACCTCAACCTTAGCAACCACTGTCCCAATCAAAACACCAACTGACCATACAACATGCTCCAGCACCACTTATCCAACCTAATCCACACACCCTTTATCAGATCCTCCATATTCCTCCTCCTCCAACTACCTTTGATCTCTCATCCTTATTTAACTCCTTCCTATCAGATTTGAAAACCCTCATTACCCCACTTATATCACTCCTTTCAAATGTTGTCTCTCTTCTAATTCCTCTTCAAAAAAATCCTTAAATGCCTATCACAAAACCCTTATCCATTCTCCTTTAGAATGCGAATGGTATTCGCAACCACACTAACGAACTGACATCCTTGCTACATGACAAAGAAATCGATGTAGCTTTAATAACAGAAACCAGAGTGACCAGTAAACAACGTCTCATTATTTCACAATACCAAACTTACCGAATAGACCACCCTGATGGTAGAGCCCATGCTGGAACTGCTGTCATCATTCACCATTCCATCTCTCACCACGTATTCCCTTTATCAGAAAATGAATCCCTACAACCCATAGCAGTTGTTATCAAAACCTTCTCCTTTCCAGTTATGATTGCAGCGGCCTACTGCCCCCCAAATAAACCAATTTCCACATCCCAGTTCAACTCATTTTTTGATTCCTTAGGTCATCGCTTTCTCCTAGGTGCTGACTTCAATGCTAAGCATCAGCAATGGGGTTCAAGAACCACCAACTCCCGTGGGCGAGCATTGCAGTCTGCACTTAATTCCCGAAGATCCTTTATTTCTCCCAGCACTTCTACATATTGGCCCACGGATCCTAACCGAAGCCCCGACCATCTTGACTTCTTCATTCATTCAGGCTTAGGATCCCTCCATTACTCCATAGAACGCCTGGATGAACTTTCCTCCGATCACAGTCCTTTAATTTTAACCCTTTCCGTCACTCCTATTCCAAAACCTCCTCCCCCATCATATATTAGAGGGCCAGTAGACTGGAACCTCTTCCGTCAAACAATATCCGACACTATAGACCTTAGAGTATCCCTAAAAACCCCCCAGGACCTTGACAATGCTACTAATTCCTTCACAACTATGATCCAGCAAGCAGCCTGGCCTGCATCCTCACCTCGTTCCCCTCCCAAACTTCGAAAGAAAAATCCTTTATCCCAAGATCTACTGGACCTTATCCAATCCAAACTTCATGCCAGAGCTATTTGGCAAAGGACCAGGCATCCGGATGATCGGAAATCCTATAATTACCTTACCAAACTCCTTAAATAAAACATGGATACCTTCAGATCCAAATCCTATAATTCCTATCTTTCTTCACTCTCTTCTTCAGATAACTCCCTCTGGACCACCACTAGAAAAATCCTAAAATATCAGCCAACCTTTCATCCTCTCCGACGTGAGATGGTTCATGGGCGGCTTCTGACGTGAACAACGTGGTAATTAATAATAATAACAAATAAAAATTAAGCTTAAAAATATTAACAAAAGGAAACAGAAATATTTTGATTCATTTTGTGAATCAATTGTGTAAAAACAATAAAATTTAGTGTACATAAGCTTTTATATTTTATATAACTATTGAGTGGCTAATGACAGTTTTCATGGATCTGGATGGACAGTAGGTAGTTAAATAAGTGATATTTGAAAGTGGAAAGGGTGTTTGAATGGCGAATGGTGTAAGGGATGGAGTTCCATAAGAACGAGGAACGGATTAGGAATGGTCTGTTGAAAGCAGCGGAGCAATGAGCAGGACTGCACAAATCTGATGGGCGGGAACGGGTTTGGCGGTTAAGAACGGAGAATTTGAGCTGAAGGAGTTGAGAAATGTAAAGTGGGTGTTGGGATTTTCTTATTTCCACATAATTATTTTCTTATTCATTATTTATACGAAATATGAGAAGGTATCCAGAAGTTAGTATTAGATTGTATGTAAATGAAGAAGAATAACTTTCCCCTTCATAAAGTAGCGACTTATTGACATAAATCGGAACAAGGCTAGAATCGATAAAAAGTATTCTGTGCGCGTGAAGGAGCTGGAGCGCTCATAAATATTGGTAACTTTTTTTTTTCATTCATATAAAAAAATTTTTGTCGAATAAAAGTAGTTTTGAGAGTATTCCAGTATAAACGTAAAATGTCCACTTGACGTAAGCGTTCTATTTCACACCAGCCAAAAATCATAAACTAGTTTTAGAAAGACTCAAATAATCCTGTCCTTGGCTTTTGAACCGCAAAAAGAACAATATTTGCATTACAATGGAACCTTCACAGTCGCTAACTCTCCATTCGCCAAATCGATACCCTTTGATCATGTATCTTGACATGGCAGTCGTATATATTCCTGTTTGCTTACTTTTTGCCAAGGGAAACCTATTTATAAATCACCGAATGGTTTCTAGAAAGGAACGATTTACTTTCCTGCTGTTTTCAGTGCTTCATTGATCTTGAAAAAATATACAATTCTAACTTCATTATGGAATTAATGTATTTTCGTTTTGAAAAGCTGTGCCCTGAACATGTCCTACTGAGAGATACAAAACGTTACAAATTAACATAACAATCTAGCAGGACAAAATATTTGTTATAAATAAGTGACGGATTCAAATGCATCTAAAAACATTGAAATATAACGTAAAATAAGCTATAAAAAAAACTAACATATACTCTAAAAGCTATAACGATAATATGTTTTATGAAGAAAAAGTTAACCAGCGAAGCATTCAAAGAGAAACACCATGTCCAAGTAGAAATAATTATTTGCGTGCCAACGTTTCGACCTGCCTTGCAGGTCTTCTTCAGGGCTATAATGAACAAAATACTAGATTTGACAAAAAATCATCATTCCCAATACCCACACTATCAAAAAAATAATGTTGCCAAGAACCTCGTCCATCTTTGCCTCTCCCTATTCGATTCTCAATACCATAATACTAACATTTTACGGATCAAACAAATCCTTTAGGCAAACGGTTTCCCACTGCTTACTATCAACAAAACTCCTTTCCGATTACCTCGATTCAACCTCCACCCTTTTCGCCTCAAACTTCCCCACACCTCCACTCCCATTATTACTTTACAAGTCCCTGCCTTATATCCCCTTCCTTCCTGATAACACTAAAAAAACTCCCCGTTATATCCGTGGCCTAAATCCCACAACAAACTCAACTACATCTTTACTAACCTTAAAGATCCCATCCCTATCCAACTCAAATCCAACGTTGTTTACCGTATACCCTGTACTTCTCCTAACCCCAAGTTCTCACTATTCGGTCAAGTATTGAGTGAAAAGCTGATTCATTCCCTACTTTTGCATTTAAGTCACCTGCAATAATTTTCGTATCATATTATGGGCATGCATCCACAGTTCTCTCTAACAGATCATAGAAGGCTTCTTTTTCTCCATCTTCTGAAACTTCTGTGGGAGCATGAACCCTTAAAATGAAATAATCATAACAAGTTCCTTGGATCCTTATTACACTATTTCTTCTAGGATCAATTTCAGTGCTCCGTATCTGTAGAAATTAAGGACATTCCAATATTCAAGGTTAAAGTATTATATATTTAGGTTTCTGGATAAGTAGCTATTAACGCATACTACGTTCCCTAGTCTGCTGGTGGGACTGCCATCTTTGTCAGACAGACACTCTCTCCGGGGAGGCTACCTAGAAGAGATGAAGACAGGGTATGTACGGTTTTTGACCTTTTTTTAGAGCGTGTATGATAGTGTAAGTGTTCCCCCAATCTGGAGAACCAGACGTTAATTACGTTCCTAAGAGGGGGCGATAGGGTCACCACATCCCTACAATTTCTGTAAAATAATTATGTAAATTATATACACTCGAGTGCAAAAAAACCGGCACACCTGAATTTTCATTTTAAAAATATTAACTAACGGAATAATGTTATGAATGAACCAGCACAAATATAGGCCAGGGCATAAGTGATAGCATTACAATAATCCTTTGCAGTAGTCATCTCTAGGGATAACAAAGAAGGGCCCAAGTTTATAGATCAACATATTCCCAGTTAGTCTTCAGTTCTATTGAAGAGTGCAATGAACACCCGTGTGTAGTTTTTCTATTTTTTTTAATTTTCATTGTCCCACGCTAATCCAATTCTACCCAATATGGTGTTGGATGCCACGGTAGTCACACAAATCATAGCGTTAATTGAGGACGGAAGAAGTCAGCGATACGTGGCCAACACTCTCGGGGTACCGGAAACGAGGGTTCGGCGGGCGATCCAGAGGTACCGGGAGGCGAGCAGCTACTCGAGGAGGTCGGGATCAGGTCGGCCGAGAGTAACAAACCAAGCGTACAATCCATTTATTAAAATGGAGACTCTAAGGAACCGCTTCCAAACATCTGTAGTGACTTGCCACCGGCTTCGTGTTGCTCGAGGTGTGGATGTCCTGGCTAAAATAAATCTACACTCTAATATTCCTGCTTCCGGCCTTCTTCTCACTGCAGCTCAGAGAGCAGCTTCACTCCGTTTTGCTCGAGAACGTATTACCTGAATTGAAGCTGATTAGGCCTCTGTTCTCTTTTCAGATGAGTCTAGAATTGGCCTACATGCTTCAGACGGTCGAGCTAGAGTCTAGAGAAAATGAGGAGAACGCTACGCTCAGTGCAATGTTGTAGGTACAGTACAGTTCGGAGGAGTGTCGGTGATAGTGTGGGGAGGGATTTGTTTAGAATCGAACACAGACCTCCATGTGTTCCGAAGGCCATACCTATTCCTGAAGAGTATGTAGTCCCTTTTGCGCCGTTCATTGGCCCTAATTTTTTGTTTATGCATGATAATGCACAGCCACACGTCGCCAATGTTGTTAGTGACTTCCTTGATTAGGTCGGTATCCGGAGTGGCCAGCTCGCAGCCTGGGTCTCAATCCTATAGACTATCTGTGGGACCATCTTAAGAAGGCCATCCGACAGCAACATAACCGTCCAGGAGCTGAGAACAGTGAAAAACAGTGGGACCAAATTACTCAAGATCGAGTGGCCAATCTTATAAGGAGTATGACTGCAAGGATGCAGGCTGTTATTCAAGCAAGAGGAAGAAACACTCGATTACAGACAATGAATTGTGTGTTTTTTGCATATTGTAAACGAAGTTTAGAGGTTTTATTTGTTTATCATAATATCAATAAATGTTTACTTTTTTGTTTGATAATTTTTTTGGCTTTAAATTGCATGTTTTATTATTTGTCCTTTTGTGTCATATAAACAGAATATATCCGCTACATATATAAAAAAATTGGCAAATTTTATTAAGTTGTGAAAGAGAAAAATCAAACAATATGCGAACATTCAAGGTGCGCCAGTTTTTTTGCACTCGAGTGTATATTCATGTCACTTTTTGTAAATTGTAAATTTGTAAATTGTCTTAAAAATTTTAAGATAATTGTTTGTATAGACAGAAGGAAACATTTCTTGAAAAAAATTAAATTTAAAAGGATGCATAAAATTGATAAGAATCGAGCTATAGTATGTAAGAAATGTTTTGTTGCACATGATGTCTAGAATCGGAAGAGTGGAAGAAGGAACATTGACGTAAATAGAAAAAACAAAAACATTCTTATCCGATTAATTGTTAAGTTAAAAGTTATATTAAGATGGAATTAAGGAATAATGTACAAAGGATTTTGTAACTACCTAATATTTGATATTCGAGTGTTTAACTATTCCCTTAGGTTTTCCCGATGGCTTGTCAGTTTTTCTGTTCTTACTGATTAAAATTGGATTGCTGGAAGGAATTCAAAATTGGTCGGCGGAAGGAAGGGTAGGGGAGCTTTTTTTCACCCTTCCTAGCCTTTTCAGGCATACGGGGTTTTGGCAGCAGCGGGTTCAACATATGGGATTTATGTATGCTGCTACCGCCAATAAAACACTTTGTTTCAAATTAAACTATTTATTATTTACAGAGCTTTTATGAGGCCAGATATATTTGGGGGGTACAATCCTGTGGTGTGGCCTGGCAATGCTTGCACGTCTTAGCGACCGCACCTTTGTCTTTCCAAGCACGGTCCAGCCCTCCTGCATAACATCTGCACGTCTCTACGTACGACGGTAGAATGTCACCGAGGCTAGGTGGAGGTGACCTTTTATCTGGTTGTTTAGGAGAGGGGATATCATACATTTGTTTATTATCCTTAATACCATTGAGCTTCAAATAACTATATATATATATATATATAGATAGATAGATAGATATATTATGTGTGTGTCAAAGTGTAAATGTTTTAATTTTTTTGTATGGTTTTATAACTGATGATGAATGTTCTACATTGGATACTAGCCTAAGAATAAAGAAATTCCAAGAAGTGGTAAATAATTCATCAATCGTAATCATATTTCGGAACTTTCTGTTTGAATTTAGTCCTCAATGAAACTGCAGACAAAGAAATTACTCAAGACGATTGGAGAATTGTGGGTATTTTTGGAGCGGAGATTGGCAGGGGTACAACTCTTTCCTCTTTACTAACTGAGCGTTGAAGGATTTGTCTCGGGTGTGTGAGCTAATGCTAGTTCTGGTTATACCATCATCGTATGGAATCACTTGCTAGAAAATAGAATCGCCATAACTCATCGATAGTTGTATCCTATCACATTGTATTACATTATATAATTCCTTATCAGTTTTTTTATTAATTCGAAATAATATTATCCATAATAAAGGGAAACGCATTAAAGAATTTTATTTTTCAAAAATAGAAGATAAGATTCTTTCAAGTGCATATTTAAAAAATGAAATCACATATACACTGACTGACAAAAAATTCCATCCATTAGATTTTTTTCATTTTCTTTTCTCAACATTTCATTCTTTTGTAACGGCTTACGTCTCGACATACTTTAACCAGGATATATGAAACGTATTAGGATTATTAATAAATTTATTAAATAAAAGCATGGAGTATTCAAATAAATTTTTACTTGTTAAAAAAATGTAATTTTTCTTTTAAGTGGTACATTACTTTGACTATCTATTGAATTTCCCATGTAAGAAAAAAAGTACTCGCCAAATGAAAAACTTAAAAAAAAAAAAGAAGAAAGTTTATATTAATATGTTATTTATTGGTTTTGAGTAACTCAGAAAACCACCATTTTCAATTTACTAGGGAAGTTGAAATTAAAACCTTTTTACAAAAATCAAACTAGGCAGAATCCTTTAAATTATTTTTAAAATTCTTACATTTGCTCAAAATTCTGTCTCCACAGAACTAAATCAAACTAAACTTATATAGTGGGAGTAGGTAAAAGGTCCTAATGAAAGCAATTCACTTTAAATTGAGGTATCTTAATTGTTTTTTAAATTGGGTTACTAGCCAACAATTTTGTTTTTATTTTTTTAAAAATCTTATTGATGACAATTTTATTAAACACTAGCATTCCCCATCGCGATTTCAGCTGTTCACATATTTAGAGACGTGGGATAATTTTAACTTATACCTAATAAAAGTTTTATTACTTTATTGATAAAAAAAACAATCTTGTTTAGTAGAAAACATGCAAAAAATAACAAATATATTCATAAGACTTTCGCATAAACTACATCTTGAGTTTTATCTCAACATTGTTAGGGTTACCAGTTTTGAAAAGTCATACATACTATTAACCGTGAAGATCCACTACAACGTTTTTGTAAGTTTGGCCTTGCGATTTGTTGATTGTTATTTCAAAAGGAACTTTAATTGGCAATTTTAATAATTTGAGTTTAGACGGTAGATTAGTAGGAATTATTGGGATTCTTGGAATAAATGCAGGTTTTTTCAACCACTGCTCCAGTGAGAATTATAGCTGCAATAATGTTTCCACGCTTAGCTGAATTTTGTAACCCGGCATTATTTTCTTGATTAGGTGGTTGAAGGATACGTAAAATCATAATTAGAAATCTTACTTTTAATATTAATGAGTAAAATGGAAAGATAATATTTACTATATTATTAGCGATATAGTAAAAGATCACTAGATTTTTAATCTTTCCTGAGAACCGCATTTCGCACCACATATTTATGTTTTTTTTTTTTTAATAACAGTTCACTCAATCCAGCAAGCTAATTGGGCAGCATCTTCACTGAATAATTCCCCAAAAAAACCTTAAAAAAACCATTACCACAAAACCTTTTAGACCTCATCCATGCCAAGCGCTATTATAGAGCATTATGGCAACGCACAAGACATCCATCTGATCGTTGCATGTATAACTACTATACGAAACTAGTCAAACTAGTTATATAGGGTAAATCACTAGTTATGGTCACCTCACCAGTTATGGGCAGGTTTTTACGTTTTTAAAAAAAATAAGCCTTTGCTTGTTTTCTTTGTTAGATCCTTTTAAGAGACGTTTCACGGAATGGCTTATGACTCACTTGCTTATGAATCCTTCTCTCCCATTCATTTCCGTTTGGCTTAGTTAATATTTTCCTGAATTAGTGTTGGGCAATAGCTCCTGTGTGTAGTAGGTGTGATTTTACAAGTGAACATTATTAAGGAATTGCTTTGAAATTCTTCGCTAATTTCCGGTTTTAAAGGTATGTATCTGTTTATTTTGATTTCTGTTTTCCTCAGTCCCCTTTGTTTTTCATTTTGTCACTTTAATCAATTAAAATTTTCAACTAACCACATACATCATACATCGGTGGCTCTACATCCCGTCACCGAGACTGGGCCTCGTCCAAAAGCTTTCGCCAGTCAGTCCTGTCAGCTGCAGCAGCTCTCCAGTTTCGGATTCCCAGCAGAGTCCGTGCGTCCAGTGTCACTGAATTCTCCCATCTCACATTTGGCCTGCCGAGCGTTAAAGAACTAGCAATGGTTTCGAACCGACAATGTAAATTTAAAGATGGTATGCCCAGTGACGGATGGTATAGGGGTTTTCTCCGTCGCCACCCAAATGTCTCCAGTAGAACCACTGAAGCCGTATCACCAGCATGGTCTTGTGTGACTGAGAAAGACATCCGTGGTTGGTTTGACTCAGTGAAAAATATTTTGAAGGAAGAACACGTCTTTGATATTTTGAGTCACCCATCGCGGATTTTTAATGGTGACGAATCTGGATTTCTTTTGAAATTCCGGAAGCAGCAGTAAAACTGTAATAAAGTGTTTTCGGAGTTTTATTTTTGATTAATTAATCCTTAATTTTTTATTAACCTCAAGTGATTGATAGGTATGCATAAATAGTGAATTTCAAAATAATAAAAACAATTGTTTAACAAAATGTTTGTTTATATGACTATAACTAGTTTTTACTTTGACCATAAGTCATACACTGTGCCCATAACTGGTATTTTTAGGATATTTGTATAAAAACTGAAAAATCTATTTTAAGGAAAAATACCTCCACAACAGAACATTCCTCCCCATCAATTACCTCTAAAAGTAAAATTACCACCTCAGAAGCAACCAGCACTTCCTATCCAGCATCATGTTCAGATCATTCCTCTATCTCAAGTACCAATACAAGTTGAATCTGCGCCTCATATCTCAAGAAGAGTGCAGCCCCCAACAAACAATCCTTTTGAAACTAATAATCCATCCCAAGCCTATGATTCAGTTCCTCTTCCCTACCAAAATCCTTCAGATATCTCCTCCATCCTTTCCTCATTCCTTCGAGAACTTCAGGACACCATCAGACCGCTCATTACCCTACTTACCAGAGCACTTACAGAAATTCCGTTTAATGTTGCAAAATGAGCGCTAAGCCTCTAGCTATCATTTTATGGAATGCCAACGGACTACAAAATCACCGAGACGAACTAGACATTTTTCTCCATGACAATAAAATAGACATTGCCCTATTGACTGAAACACACTTTACTCAACGTTCATATTTCTACATACGAGACTACACTACTTACAGATCAGATCACCCAGACAACACCTCTCATGGCTGATCTTGCATCCTTATCCACAAATCAGTATCCCATTCTCTTATTCCTTCTATTCCAACGGACACCATTCAATCCACCTCAGTAATCATTTCTACTCGTCCTTTTCACATAACATTCTCAGCTGTATACTGCCCTCCTGGCAATTTCCTTTCATACAACCATCTTGATTCCTTATTCCGATCCCTCGGACCGCGTTTTATTGCTGGAGGGGACTACAACGCCAAACACCAGCGATGGGGTTGTCGAACATCCAACTCCCGTGGCAGCATCTTATCCCGCATTACAACATCCAACTGTTATTCTGTCCTCTCACCCTTAAATCCTACTTATTGGCCTACATCCCTCAAAAAACGTCCTGATATCCTCGATATCTTCATTTCTTCCCAAATTCCTACCTCTCAAACCATCATCAAATCCCTAGACGACCTTTCCTCAGATCACAGCCCTGTTCTGCTTCTCTTGCATTCAAATCCCGTTCTTAAACCCCCCCTTCCCAGACTGATTAGAGGACGTGTAGACTGGGACGGATTTCGTTACGATCTAGAAAATAAATTGGACCTGAAAGTTCCCCTTAAAACAAAAGAAGATATTAACACAGCAATTGACAAACTTACATCATCAATACAAAATAGTATAACTGAAAATACCTTACCTCCAAAATATCCTCATAGTCAACAGTATACCTCACCACAGCATATTCGCTCCTTAATGACAGAAAAACGCAGATCGAGGGCGAAATGGCACCGTACAAGATACCCATCAGACAAACGTAATTACAACAACTTAACGAACAAACTAAAGACAGAAATCAAAAAGTTTAAAATCCAAACCCTACATATCCATACTCAAAACCTCAATACTTCAGACAAGTCATTATGGATAACAACGAAAAAACTCCTTGGTTACAAAAATTTTAATCACCCACTTCTAACAGACTCTCAAACCTGGACAAGATCGGATGAGGACAAATCCCAAAATTTCGGTCTTCACCTCTCTAAAACGTTTAACCCCCATCCTGACGTCATCAATCCTGCTCACGTTGAATGTATTGAAGCAGAACTAAACATTCCGCTCCAAATGTCTCTTCCTCCTAAAGCATTCCATCCTTCAGAAGTACTAAACATTATCCTCAGATTACCTTCGAACAAAGCTCCTGGACATGACCTAATTACAGCCCATATCCTAAAACTCCTTCCTCGAAAAGCAATCCTATTTCTTACATATATATATTTATAATTCTGTACTCCGCACCACATATTTCCCTGATCCTTGGAAATTATCTATAATAAAGATGATTCCTAAGCCCAAAAAGCCTTCTGAACTCCTATCCTCATATCGTCCAATATCACTCTTGCCCATAATGGGCAAAATCCTGGAAAAACTCATTCTGAAACGCTTTTATCCCATCCTAGATTCCAACAATATCATCCCAGATCACCAGTTTGGTTTTCGAATCTCACACTCCACTATCCAGCAATGTCATCGCGTGGTGGGCGTGGTCTCTTCAGCATTAGAACGCGGAATGTACTGCACAGGAGCCTTTCTCGACGTAGAGCAAGCTTTTGACCGAGTCTGGCACCAGGGACTGCTTTACAAACTCCGTAAATTCCTTCCTTCCACATACTTTCTTATTATCCGCTCCTATCTCAGTGATAGAAACTTTAAAGTTAATCATAACTTTTCCTATTCTTCCCTCTTCGTCCAAACTGCAGGTGTTCCTCAAGGTAGCATCCTAGGTCCCATCCTCTACACGGTGTATACAGCTGATATCCCGACCCATCCTAGCACCGTCCTCACCACGTATGCTGATGACACATGTGTGTTATCAGTAAATAATGATCCCTTCATTGCCTCACAAAAACTCCAATCTCATGTCCTCAACCTTCAAGAATGGTGTCGAAATTGGAGAATTAAAATAAATCCAAGCAAATCCCACCAAATAACCTTTACCCTTCGTCGTAAACCTACGTCTTCTTGTCCTACAATATCCTTTAATAATATCCCACTGATCCCTGTTGAACAGATCCGCTATCTTGGACTCCAACTAGACAAACGTTTAACCTGGAATCCACATACGAGACTAAAAAGGCAGGAAACTGCTCGTCGTTTTCGACTTCTTCAACATTTACTAGACAAACGTTCAAACCTTCCGATTTATTACAAAAGACTCATTTACATGACAGTTATCAGACCTATTTGGACATATGGAGTTGAGCTTTGGGGCTCAACTAAACCTTCTAATTCTTCCCGTATCCAATCCTTACAATCCAAAATCCTTCGAAAAATACTTAATGCTCCTTACTTTGTCACAAACAAACTTATCCATAAAGATCTTAATGTCCCATATGTTTCTGATTTAGCCCAAACCAGATACCTATCCTTTCATAGTAAACTCCATAACCACACAAATCCACTAGTCCTTCAACTTGCTTCCCATTCTATTCCCGATAACCCTCCGAGGCGTCTGAAAAGAAGATGGCCTAGAGACCTTCTAGTGTAAAGTTTTTTTTTGAGGGCTACTGATGAGTAGTTCCCTTCAAGTTTCGCATGTTATTGTAATCATAATCAACTCATTTACTAGATGTATATATTTTATACAGTTGTAAATTTCAATAAATGGATATAAAAAAAAAAAGGAAAAATACAGAGCTTTAGTAAATTTACCATTTAATAGAACAAGAATTTGTAAATCTAAATATTTAAAAAAAATTAGTAATCTGCGAAACAGTCTAGACGATATCCTCCTTTTAATAAATCAATTTCCTTAACTATGACCATAACCCGTGATTTACCCTACTACAAATGAAATTGTAAAATAATTTGTGCTGGATGTAGAAGAGTTGGCAGTACTGCTGAAACACATCCACTGTCCAGAAAAAGGGGAATCATATTGTTCTGTTAACAGCTGATGTTTTGTTTACTGTCAACCTAACCTTAATTTCTGGTTTCCAGTACATGTGCTAATTAAAATGTCTAGTCGCGGTTGTAAGAACTCTGCTGACAGTTTTTGTTATATTTGTGGTGAGTTTGTTATTAAAAAAACATCAAAGAAACATTACAGACTTTGTAAAAAAGGTTTATTTCTCATATTTTGGAATTAAACTTGGTGATCAGGATAAATCTTGGGCCCCGCATAAGGTATGTTATGTTTGTAGGTATGTGTTGAAGATCTTAGAAAATGGTCGAAAAATGAGAAACAAGCCTTTAAGTACGCTGTTCCTATGGTATGGAGGGAACCTAGAAACCACACTGGTGACTGCTACTTTTGCAGTATTGATATTACAGGTCATAACTCGAAAAACAAATGGTAATAAGCTATCCTAACCTAATTTCAGCCATCCTACTGGTTGGCACGATGTAGATTTGCCAGTACCAGAACCTCCAGATGATTTGAATTCTGTTCAAACTGAAATGTTTTCTGATGTACTGTCAGATATAGATGAGCAAGATGATGAAGAGTTCCAATGTGCAACAGCAAATATAGAGCCAAAACTGTTTACTCAGATTGAGCTTAACGACTTAGTTAGAGATCTTGGGTTAACAAAAGATAAAGCTGAATTGCTTGGTTCAAGAATTAAAGAAAAGAACTTGTTGGTAGTTGGAACTAGCATACATGTGTATAGGAAGAGAGGGCAGCACTTTTCGAAATTTTTTGAACAAGGAGGTGATTTAGTGTACTGCTCAGACATTTCAGGTCCTGATCAAAGAGTTTAGTGTTGAATACAAAAAAGAAGACTGGAGGCTGTTCATTGATTCTTCCAAAACTAGTTTAAAAGCTGTTTTATTACACAATAGTAACACCTATGCATCTATACTTGTTGGACATTCTGTACATATGAAAGAGAGCAATAAAAAACCTAGAAATAGTGTTGAATAAAATTGGCTATTCGGCTCATGGTTGGATGATATGTGGTGACTTAAAAGTAACATGCATGCTTCTCGGTCAGCAAGGCGGTTTTACCAAATTTCCATGTTTTTTGTGTGAATGAGACAGTAGAGAAAGGGATCAACATTGGTGCAGAAAGAACTGGCCTGTGAGGGAGTCTTTAAAACCCGGCGAGAAGAACATTCTCCGCAAAAACCTTGTAGATCCTAGAAACATTCTCTTACCACCTCTACATATAAAGTTAGGCCTCATGAAACAGTATGTAAAGGCATTGCATAAAGATGGACCTCGTTTCAAGTATCTCTGTCCAAAGAAATTTCCAAACCTTTCAGAGGCTAAAATTAAAGAAGGCGTCTTTGTAGGACTCGACATTCGAAAAACGATGTTCGACGTAAACTTTAAAACCACAATGACCATACATGGGAAAGAAGCATGGGTATCATTCAAGCAAGTTGTTACAAAATTCTTAGGAAATGCAAAAGACCCAGAATATCGTACCATTGTAGCTAACATGTTAAAGAATTTTAAGAAACTAGGATGTTTGATGAGCCTGAAAGTCCACTTCTTGAACAGCCATCTGATTACTTCCCGGAAAATTTGGGAGATGTCAGTGAGGAGCAGGGTGAGCGTTTTCAACAAAATATTAAATTGATGGAAAAACGTTACTAGGGCCGCTGGAAGATCATCATGATGGGAGACTACTGTTGGTCACTTCACCGTGAAGCTCAACAAGCGATTCATCGCAGGAAAAGCTACTCAAGAAACTTCAAAGAAGAAAGAGAAAGGAAGTATAATCCAATTCCATCTGACTAGTGGAGCCTACATTACAACACTGCATTATTATTTCTAGTAACCTACTGTAAATAAAACCATGATAGTGATTTAACATAGTGTTTTATTAATTTTGCCATATACCGTACAGATTTTAAATTATATAAAAAAAGCTATGGGTGATACAAAAAAACTAAGACCAGATTTGGATTCAGCACACAAAAATCTATAAAAATCAGCTATTAATGTAAACAAAGTTTTCAAAAACATTTTTTTTGTTGGCCTGTGTTATCAGTTTATAAATGAGACCGAAGTGCCACACGATGTCAATTGCTTTTTGTAGATCAAGCAACAGCATTCCTGTATGTTTTTTTTCGTTAAATGCTTTCGTAATGAAGTCGGTGAGTCGAGCCAATTGGTCAACAGTAGAATGATGTGCCCTAAATAGTGAAGGGCCGTTTCAACTTATAAGCGGAATGAGATTTTCGGTTTCGTTCCACTATTGGAACCACTTCCAGTTTTCGTTCCGTTCCAGTTTTCGTTTCATGTCAGTTTAACTAACCTTCTACATACTAGTGAAGGGCCTTGGGCGACTTGAAGCCGAATGAGATTTTACGGTCTGTTCCAATTTTCGTTCCACGTCAGTTTGACTAACCTTCTACCCACTTACTATGCAGTTTCGTTCCATCCCTTGTTGTGAATTCGGCCTGTTAATCTCCTATTTTATAATTAAGAAATTTATAGGTACTATAATATTAGGAAGGTTTAAATAGCTAAGTAAAGTTATTAAAAAAATTGCATTCTTTTAAAATAGTTTTATTCAATAAAACTTCCTGCTTTTGTTGGATTACAGGCATTAACATTTCTCACATCCTGCATTGATCGACCTATTTTGCTTTTAATTAATCTTCAACCGGTCTTGCCGTTGTATTTTGTACAACACTCGACTTGTATTCTCTCTCTCTCTCTCTCTCCTTCGGTTCCGGTGAGATTCCCGGAAAATTTGCTGGGTTTTCTACATTTTATTTGTAAAAATCATTCCCTCAAAAAACTTTATTTACAATAATTGATCATAAAAACAACCATTTTAGACCTGTAAATAATTATATCTGACCATAATATTTTAAATAAAAAATGATCTAGTTATAACTTTGTTTTTATTATTTTCAATTATATTTCCATTTACGTTCAAAATATTATTCTCTCAGGTAATATTTTGTACAAAAGAAGTAGCCGAGCTCTGTCGGTAGAACAGAAAATTTCACAAAAAGCAGTTTATTTTGATGGTGCCTACACGGGAAGGGAAGGGAACCAAGAGCAGTAAGATCAACGGCTGTAGTGCTCTGAGCGGATGGAAGGGATCAAGTGAGGCCGGGAAGGAGAGACCAGTCGGAACGACCTTAGGTGGAACGAAACGGGAGATGCAATCTATACCCTATCTACACCAACGGAACGAAACCAGAGATATTATGGCATTTGTTTTCGTTCCAGTTGGAACGTAAAACACAAGTAGTTCGTTTCGTTCCAAACCGGTTCAAGGCTGGAACCAATTCCATGCTGTTCTTCTATAATCTAATTGTTCGGTCTTAATATAAAGCTATATTACAGACCACGATTATATAAATTAGTTTAAAATTCATTATTGAGTTTTTTTTTATAAACAAAACTTTATTATTTAATTTTAAAAATGATATTTTAAAATCTTTCAAATATTTTAAAGTTGAAATCATTTGAATGAAATGGACAGTTATTAATGATTGTCAACCTTATATTAACAAAAAAGTTGAATCCACATATTTTTCAATATAATACATAATGAACTAACAATAGTCAACAAAGTTAAGAAGGAAATAACATAAGAAAAAAATTGTTAATATTTGTTTTTTATAATTGCATTTTAAAGCTTGTAATCTGATTATACATATGGAGCAATACATAAAATAATGAAATAAATAAATATGAAAGTCGACAGGAGAGAGCTGAGGTAATGAATGATACAAATAATACAACATAGTCATCCAACGGGGAAACAAGCACCGAAATATTTTTTTTTTTTTTTTTTAAATTTAATTTAATAAAATGTTAAGTGATGTATTAATATAGTGAAGAATTGTAAAATAACATAACATAATGATTGTAGAACCTGAAGATGGAGCAACATGACAAGCTCCGAAACATGTAGTTAATGAATAAAGCAAATATAAAGCCTTTTTAATATAATAAATTTAATTTAATTTTTTTTTTTTAATTTTATTTTTATTTATTTTTTTTTTTAAGAGCTTTATTTTAAATTTAATCCTGCTCCTATATCCTGGGACTATGAATCTAAATAGATTTGTGAGTTAGTTATTTTTGTAACAAAAACTAGAAAATATATTGTAATAAAATGAAAAAAAAAAAAAAAAAAAAAAAAAAAAATGAAAACCTATATACTAAATAAAACAGACTAATGAAAACAAATATACACATACAGTTAGTCAATTTTTCCATCCTAGTATCAAAAAAAAACTACATCTCGAAAAATTAGTTTCAGTATAATGAAAACATATAAATTCATCCCCTGAACAAAAACGACCGAGACCGGAATTTATATTTATATCACTGTTTCTCAGATACCTTTACTTCAATTTTAACTCCCACAGAGAGCCTAATTCGGTTTCGCTGTGTGACGAAAAATATAATCGGTAAGGTTGAAATAAAGAATTTTGTCAAGCTATAACTTTTTTGCTTTAGATATGTAATAATCTTACTTATATGTATTTTATTTATTTATTTATTTTTTTATTTGTAAGCAGGGCCATGCCCTTTACAAAGAAGTTCGGCTTTATAATGTGTACAATGAAATAAGATACAAACATTAATACAACTACAAATATTATGCACATTATCATACTCATCTAATAATAATTCAAATAATATACCAAAGCACTTTGAATAAACTAAGAATTAAATACAACTAATAAAAATTAAATAAATATTTTTATCTAAATAATAAAAAATACCTAATAAAATAATTAACACTTTTTTTTATGTCCTTTATAAACCTTTAAACTTTATCAAAGATCATATTAAACTACTACTTTCAAGTATATATAAATATATGTCATATCTCAGGCAAATAGGTATATACATGATACTGATATTTTACAGTTAAATCTACTATATCTCAGTAAAAAAATTTCTGATTTTAATTATATTTAAAATAAAATATGCCAGTTTTTTTGCTTCTATTTTATTTTGTGGATTAAGTATTTGAAAACTGTCATTTGAATCAATGCTAGGGTAATAAGTGTTACGCAGGCCATCATAAATTGGGCAAGTGTAAAGAATATGTCCGAGGTCTTCATTAGTTTTCATATTACAAACCATACAGATTTCTTGAGGATTAATTTTAGTGATTTTATCTGGAGTGGTTATTTTTATTATATGTTTTCCTGTAGTTCTTAACTGTGCAATAATTCTAGTGAAAATAATATTTATCCGTATATTAATGTAAACAGGGATTGAACCGGTTGGATTAATGCTATTGTAGAATGTGCTAAAATTCGACTGCTGACTAGAGGATGGATTCGAATTAAATAAATAAATTTTGTATTTTTCTAAAACAGTTTGACTTTTTTCTTTGAGTTTAACTATATTTGATTCGAAAACTAATCCCCCTTCTCCGATTTTATCCAGTAAATGTTTTATTTGTAAACACCAATTATACTTAAAATTAGTATTTCTACTTGAAGACAGCTTGACTAAGTTATAAAAACACAACTTTGGAAGCCTATCATCACTCATTTGGACAATGGTTCTTAAATAATTTAAAGCTATTTTAAGAGCCAGCCAACTAGCATGAATAGAGCTAGTCTCAAGCCTCACAAGCCAATTTGGTGTAGATCTCGATAAACAGAATAACTTATATGTAATTATAATACTTATATGTATTATTATCGCATACATTATAAGAATTATTTTGTTATTAAATGGAAATAAGTGTTACGTCAATTGTCCCGCGTTATTTTGTCTTAAGTATTTCCCTAACATTTTTGAGGTCTCGATGAACCGAGGATTTGTTATCTGAGCCTATCTCGGCTTCAACCACTTCATTTAATAAAGCCCCAAGTGTATATTTTTTTTTGGTTAAGTCAAGTAGCCTATAAATTTTCACAGTGTAGTGCGTCTGTTAATATAACCTTTAATTTTGGAATCACCAAAGTGTTACAGCGTATACAGCAGGATTAAGTATTCTCGAACTATACAAAACAGATGAATAAAAGAAGAAAGATAAGTCCCATTAGAGCCCAGGCAAAACACTGAACAGTTTTGAATTAAACGACTAATTTTCAATAATACATAATAACTTCATCTTTTATTTTGACCAGCTCTTATTTCCCCTAACATGTAGGTATAAATTATTACTTTTTTATTGGAGTCACGTTTGTTTTGAATTTTTAAATTTCGTGAGTGTAATATTAGAAACAGAAATGCTAATTGTCACTCACGAGTTGTTATAGGCTTTTGTCCGATATGAGCCTGTCAAAAGGAAATTAGCAATTTCAACTGGGTGGTGAAGTTCAATTTCGAGGAAGGGGCAGAAGTAGGGTACGATTAAACGAACCATTACTCGTGAATCAGTTTGCTGCCTTCAGTTTATGAAAGTCAAGGCTCGAGGCTAATAATAAGGATTTTATTTTATTTTTTACAATCTTTGGTTCATAAGATTATTATATATTGTTTTAAAGCATCCCTATTTATTTTGATATGTGGAAAAAATTAAACATTAAAATTAAAAAGATGGTTGTGCTGAGCAATAATTCACCAAAAAGTAAGAAAAAAATGTACACTTACAATTTAACAAGAAAAATAAGTTAGTATCAAAACTCCAAGAAGAGAGGTTAAATACGGAGCTCTAGAGGATTTTTCAACATCTCTGTTGAACAGATCCGCTTCCTTGGACTCCATCTGTACAAACGTTCTACTTAGACTCAACATACAAGACTAAAAAAACAAGAAACTGCCCGTCGTTACCAACATCTACTAGACTAACTTTCAAACTTTCCAATAAATTATAATAGAATCATTTACATGACTGTAATTAGACCTATTTGGACAGTATGGAGTTAAACTTTGGGGCTCGACTAAACCATCTGATTTATCTCGTATCCAAACTTTACAATCCAAGATCCTTACAATTCCAAGAAGTGAATTCGAGAATTCCACAATGATCCTTACACCCTACTTGCTGATTTATCCCCAAACAGGCATTTCCATAGTAAACTCTAAAACCACACAAATCCACTAGTATCTCAACTTCCTTCTCATTCTATATTAGATAACCTTCCGAGGTATCATAAAAGAAGATGGTGCGAAACCATGTCGATATCATTTTTTAAACGCAGGATATAAAATAAATTATTTAAATGCTATCTTATTTTTTTCCTTGCTCCTTGGGCCTATTAGTCGGAACTTGCCAGCAAGATCCATAAGAGACTGAGTGTGTTTTCCCCTTGTTAGTTACATATTAAAAACTGGTAAAGGAGAAGTGCTAGGTTTTCTTAAAGTATCTTCTTTTTTGATCTATAAATTTATCTCAAATTTGGTTGTAGTTGTTAAAAATATTAAGGAATTATGCGATGAAAATTTTCTAGTCAAGAAATCCAAACTACTATTAGAATGTAAAAGCTTAGCTGGACAGTGCAATATTAGAGTAGTCCCTCACTCAACATTAATTTTTCCACAAGGGGGTTATTAGATGTCAAATCAACAAACAGTTCATAAAATCACTTATTAACTGTTTTTTGATTTTTCTTAAAAAGTGCTGAGTTGGTTTCAAAATAGTTTTTATAGGACCACCTCTGAAGTGTGCCCCAGCGATCTAAAAAAGAATAATCAAAATTAATTCAGAATTGACGGAGTAATCGCGTAACATAAACAAAAAATAAATAAATAAAATAAAATAAAAAAAATAAAAATAAAAAAAAATAAAATAAAATAAATACGAATTGAGAACCTCCGTAAATTCTGAATCAATTTTTTCATAATTCCTTTTTAGATCGGTAGGGCATACTTCAGAGGTAGTCCCATAAAAAATATTTTGAAATCAACGCAGCACTTTTTAAGAAAAATCTAAAAAACAGTTAATCAAAATCACTGTTTTATAACCTTACATTTTAAACATATTTATGATTATGATTATCTAAAATCTCCATGGTACCTAAATATAAATTATTAACAGTCAACTCTCGATGTGTCGTACTTCGATAAGCTGAATTCTTAAATAATTCGAACAAAATCTTCGATTCAAAATCGGTCGGAAGTACATTACACTTAAATTTCACCTCAATGAGACGATTTCAGACAAAGAACGTGAAAAATTGTGTCCAAAATAAGTAGAACTGAAAATAGGGTTCAAAAGAGAGAACTTCTAGGACCACCTCTATGAAAAGAACTATTAGACGTCATCGCCTCTATAACCTGAACTCAAATTAAAAGAATTTCATGTGTAATTTGCTTTCCTGTTTTCTGTCATTGTTTGTTTTTTCAGTTCATAGTTACACCAGTCACTTATTATCAGTTGTTCACTCGAGTAGTTTAACAGTGGCTATTGAAAATTCTTTCAATTAACGAAAAGTTAAAATTGATTTGCAAAGTGCAGAAAGGAGAAAGAAGTTGGGCGTTTGTTGCTAGTGAATTCCGAATTCCGCGTAGTTCTCTTTCAACAGTCCTAAAGAATAAAGAAAAGATCGCCAAGTCTACTTTTAGGCACCCTCAGAAAAAAGCGCAATTCAGTTGAAAGTTATATTATGAATTGGTAACGGGTATTTAATTTTCTGTATCAATGATTTTATATGTATGCACAAACAACATACACATAACCATTAATGAAAAATATACGTAATGATTTCAACTCCGATATTGTGTTCAATTTCCCAATTACATGAAGGTAAGTGGAATGATAACCTCGATAAGTCTTTGTTCAGTAAGTCAAACCATTTTTCAGGGAAGCTTGAAGATCGAGAAATGACTGTATAAACAAAAATATACCCGGCACTAAAAAGTGAAAAAAAAATAATTTTTAGAGGCAAAAACAAAACCGACTTCAAGATTAAACCTACATATACAAACTTGAACTAAAAAATAATATCTTAATTGCTTCAAAACAAAAACCGTTAAATGAAAATCAACGAAATCATCGAAACTTATATACCTATTCACAATTTATAATTAGTTATTTTTGGAGTTTGTACCAACCAAAACAAACTGAATTTGAAAAGAAATTGTAAAGATCCTCCCACTGTTTCATTACCACCACACCGCTGTCTCCGGCCATTCGAAAGTTTATTGTAAAGGTAGGATTAAACTGCCCTTCTTGGCTGGCACAGACTCCAAAGATAACTGATTATAAATTGTGAATAGGTATATAAGTATCGATAATTTTGTTGATTTTCATTTAACGGTTTTTGTTTTGAAGCAATTAAAATTTTATTTTTTATTTCTTAGTTGAAGTTTGTATATGTAGGTATAATCTTAAAGTCGGTTTTGTTTTTTTCTCTAAAAATTATGTTTTTTTTTAATATAATCTAATCATTGAAATGTTCTAATGCATACAAAATAAATTAAAAATATGTCTAGTAAATGTGAAAATAATGCTCATATCATGTCAATTGCTTATAAAACAACTTTTTTTTTTTTTTTTTTTTATATATATATTTATTTCCCTTCCTTGCCTCTCGGCTACACGGGTTTTGCAGGGATGGCATGCAGCCATAACTGCTGTTTTAAACAGTTTAACATTCAACTTAACATTTCAATATTACTTTTAACATTGCAAGATTAAATTTTCTCAAACATTTAACAGAACATTTCAATATTACATTTAACATTCAAATTATCAAGATTACACAACACGTTTAAAATAACATTTAATATTTAAACTACATTAAACGTTTCACATAACAACATACCTTATATATCATACAACAAATGCATACCTATATTTAATACAACATACCTGTATTAAAATTTTATAGTTTTTACATTTATGTTTACATAGGATAAATTTTCTTACTCTTCCCTTTTTACCCAATCTGCCGGTGTTCCTCAAGATAGTATCCTAGGCCCCATTCTCTACACGGTCTATACAGCTGACATCCTAACTCATCCTACCACTGTCCTCACCACTGTCCTCACCGATGACACTTGTGTGTTATCAGTAAATAATAATCCTTTCATTGCATCCCAATCACTACAATCTCATATTACTAACATTCAAGCATGGTGTCGAAATTAGAGAATAAAAATAAATCCAAACAAATCCCATCAAATAACTTTTACCCTTCGTCGTAAACCTACGACATTCTGCCCTACAGTATCCTTTAATGATATTCCTCTAATCCCTGTTGAACAGATTCGCTACCTAGGACTCCACTTGGACAAACTTCTTACTTGGAATCCACATACAAGACTAAAGCGACAAGAAACTGCTCGTCATTACAGACTACTTCAACATTTACTACACAACCGTTCTAAGCTCTCAATTAATTATAAAAGACTCATTTACATGACCGTGATTAGACCAATATGGACTTACGGAGTTGAGCTTTGGGGCTCTACTAAACCATCCAATTCATCCCGTATCCAATCCTTACAATCCAAAATCCTTCAAAAAATCCTCAATGCTCCTTATTTTGTCACCAATAAACTTATCCATAAAGATCTTAATGTTCCATATGTTGCTGATTTAGCCCAAAACAGATACCAATCCTTTCATAGTAAGCTCCATAACCACTAAAATCCACTAGTTTCTCAACTTTCTTCCCTCTCGATTCCCGATAATCCTCCGAGGCGTCTGAAAAGAAGATGGCCTAGAGATCTTCTTGTGTAGATTTTTATTAAAGTGCTACTAATGAGTAGTTACTTTCAAGTTTTACCATGTTATTGTGAGCGTTTTTAACACATTTAATTTATGTATATTTGTACAGTTGTAAATTTCAATAAATTGTAAAAAAAAAAAAAAAAAAAAAAAAAAAAAAAAAAAAAATTTAAATAGGCTTTATTCGGTGATGAGGTTATCGTCAGCATCATTTCTGTCCAGTGGTCGTTATGGGGCGTGGCCCCTTCTTCCTAGGTTGAAGTGCTCTACCCCCACTTCAGTTGTCCAACCATATACAAAATTTTTATAATACGGGTGGTTTTCAGCCGATACTAGTTAAGGGAAATCACTCTCCGTTAGAACGTAGAGCCCCTTTTCTCTCTGTAGCTTGGCTCTCAATGCCTCAAATGCAGTGCACTCTATTATCACATGTTCAGCGGTCTCTGGTACACCACAGCTGGGACAGAGCGGGTCAATATTCTTACCATGTTTCTGGAGCTTGGCTCGAAAGCCCCCGTGCCCTGTGAGGAACTGTGAGATCCAGTAATCCGGGAGGACCCAACTTCGTTCCAGACGTGACCTAACAGTGGGGAAATATTTTCTAAGAATAGCCCCTTTCGGGTTTGTTACCCACCGCCTGTTCCATTCTTCTATCGTGTACTCCTGGATACTCTCCGATCATTTCTTTCCGATCAAAGACCAGAGATAATTTGGTAGTTCCACCGAGCCTTCCCTTTTCATTTGAAATTTAAACTCATCTTCTTGCAGTACAAGATCAAGAGGTACCCCTCCTGCTAAACCTGGACCCTCTCATGAGACACTGACCAGTACGCCCTAGTGACTTGCAGCAGAGAATTACGCTGAATTGTTGCCAGCCTACTCATCTGTCAGCTTGAGAGATTTTGGTACCAGGCGGGAGATGCATACATTTTTTTTTTTTTTAAAGTATCCATGAGAGAGTGAGTTTGTCTTCCCCTGTAAGTTTATTGTTGACCACCTTATTAATTTCATTGGTTCAGGTGATTTTCTTACTCGCCTGCAAATTAAATATTTGTTTGAGTTGGAAAGTAGCGCATTCATTATAATTTTTTTTTTTAACTATTTGATTTTTATTATAGATATTAAAATAGAGTGGGGAAATATTTTCCCATATAGCTATATATAATATAGCAATAAAATAGAAAGAAACAAATATATAAGAAATGTCCATAGCTAGCTCGGCTGTTATGAAGTAGCCTGCAAATTAAATGTTTTTTTGAGTTGGAAAGTAGCGCATTCATTATAATTTTTTTTTAAAACTATATATTTGATTTTTATTATAGATATTAAAATAGAGTGGGGAAATATTTTTCCATATAGCTATTTATAATATAGCTATAAAATAGAAAGAAACAAATATATAAGAAATGTCCATAGCTAGCTCGGCTGTTATGAAGTAGCTAGACGAATCTTCTGGATCACTGTATACAACATTTCTCCTTAGAGTCTTCACGCTAGCCTATTTTTCTTATGAAGTTATAAGCATACATTTTTTTCTAATTGTTCGATGGATTATGGCTCAGTACATTCATTATTTTTTTTATGTTTCACAACGACCCTTAAAATAAACAAAATAAAGTAATTTAAAAACATGATGTAATTAAACTTTTCGATTTAAATTAAAATTAATTTATTAAAAAAATTTACTTTAACTTTACTACTAGGAATATGCTCACAGAAAACACTACTGTGACCTCTAACCAGAGGGTAGAAAGTTTGAAGAGTAGTAAAAATTTGCGAAGTGCAGCAAGTCCGACCCAACGCTCGCAGTCGATGAATTTTGTTATCAAGGACAGTCCCTAACTTATCGTATCAGACATGTACAAAATAAAAAAAATAGAGCATAGAGATGAATAGTTAAAAGAAAAACATATTCTCTCTACTCATGTCTTAACACAAAAACCTAGTAGCACATTCACAGCCCTGTTAAGAAATCTTTTTTTTTTTTATTTATTTTATTTCCAGATCGGCCTGGTAAGCCTTATATGGATAGTTTAACAATATTAATAATGGTTTAACAATAGTAGAAGGAAGGGTATAGTCTCCTGCAAGAGACACCCATAACAGATAAGTTTTCTAATTATTTTTGAATAATTGTAACTTTAGAGGCAGTATATAATAACAAAAAAATAAAATAATAATAATAATTAACAAATAAATACAGTAAATGAAGTAAATAAATAAATGAATAAAGTAAATGAAGTAAATAAATAAAGAAGAAAGAGAAAAAAAAATAATAATAATAGTAATATACGGCAATATCAGTTACTTAACAAAAAATTAATAATAAAAAAAAAAAAAAAAAAAAAAAAAATTATAAGAGAATAATAATAAAGACAAAACAAATAAGTGAAGTAAGAAATAACGAATAATACAATCAAATTGTAGTAATAAGAGCAGTAGTTGGTGTTGTAACGAAGAAGTAAATACTGAATAAAATAGTAATGGTGTTTATATCAGGACGTCTTGCATGAGTCTTGGTTTCAGTTTGCGGGATGTTGTTTGTGCTCCTATGTTGAAAGCTACTGCACCTTTAACCGCTGGTAACTTGCTATGAAACCTGGTGTAGCATTTTTTGATGTAATCGTCAATTGATTCTATTTCTAATTCAGGGTGTAGCTGACTATTTCTTACAAACCAAGGAGCATCTACAGCAATTCTCAGAACCTTGTTTTGGAAAGATTGTAGTTTCTTCCGTTTAGTAGAGGATGCAGCTCCCCATACTTCACAACCATACATCATTAATGGCCTGAGTATTGCTTTGTAGACAAGGATGGTTATATTTGGTTTAAGAGTGGATTTTCTGTTTATTATAGAGTACAGCATTGCCAGCCTTGCGTAGGTTTGTGTGAGTTTAATATTGATGTGGTGATTCCAAGTAAGGCGACGATCTAGATGAACACCAAGGTATTTTACTGCCTCATTAGATGGATTACACTGAAGTCTGTTTCCGTTTAGAACCAGTTCCGGTGGGTCTGTTGGTCTTCTGAGGGTAAAAATTTTAGCAATACATTTTTTAATATTTAGATTGATCATCCATTTGTCAAAGTACTTTTCTAGTTCGTTAAGGTGAGTTTGAAAGGTATTTCTAGCTATTGTTATATTTTCGTGTTGCGAAAAAACTGCCGTGTCATCAGCGAACATAGCTATGGAGGTTTCGGACGACTGGATGATATCGTGAAGATAAAAGTTGAAGAGGATGGGTGATAGAACTGATCCTTGTGGAGTACCGGCACTGATAGGTCCGGTGGTCGAGATTGTGTTGTTTATTCTAACGGTGAAGGTTCTGTTATTGAGAAAAGAATGTAGAATATCATATAGATATTTTGGAGTGCCTATTGATTTAAGTTTATATAAAAGACCCTGATGCCATACCTTGTCAAATGCTTGTTGAAAATCTAAAAATGTGACAAGTGTATGTTTTTTTTTTTTTCATTTCGAAACCGTTTTCTATGAATTCTGATAATCGTGATAGTTGGTGCGCTGTAGAATGACTGATCTGAAATCCAAATTGAGAATCTGGAATAATGTTTATATCTTGAAAAAATGAAGTTAGGCGCCTTTTTATAACTGATTCCAGAAGTTTTCCTAATATTGGTAAGAGGCTTACAGGCCTGTAACTGCTGATGTGTTTTGACGTTTTTTTTCCCTGGCTTGTGAATAACTACCAGTTCAGCCTTTTTCCAATAATCAGGAAAATAACCAGTCCGCAAGCAACTATTGAAAATTGAAGTTATTAAAATGATAGCTTTTCTCGGTAATTGTTTAATGGCAATAGCTGGAATTATGTCATGACCAGGACTTTTTTTTGTTTTAAGTCTTGTAATAAATTCGAAAATTTCTTTCGGAGTTGTAAATTTCAGTTGACGTTGAGCTGTCGCTAGTGGTATTGATACAAATTCATTTATCTCATCATATGCTAAATTTCTTCTTGACGGACCTATTTCACTTGTAGGGATAGAAAATGTTTTTTCGAAATAGTCTGCAAAGGCTTCAGCTTTCTCCACATCGGTAGTTATGAAATCACCATTTTCTAATAGGCTTGGAATTTTTCCATGTTTGTTTAACATATGTCTCGTAGCCTTCCATAGGGATTGATCATTTGGATCCAGGTTTGTAACATAATTTTTATATTGTGAAAAAGTGAATTTTTCCAATTCTATTTTGACAGTTTTTCTTAATTTGTTCCATATTTTTTTAAAATTTGGAGTTTTAGTTCGTATCCACTGTCTTCTAGCAGAATTTTTTTCTTGAATTTTTGATAGAATAGAATTTGGAACGTTTTTTAAAAAACTGTTTCTTTTTTTGTGGAATTGCTTTACTGTAGACTCATTTATGCATTTTGATATGTTTTCAGTAAATTGTTTTATGGCTTCAGCAATTTCATGTTCATGTAGGAATTTTTTTTTCAAACAAATATTTTCTTTTATCAATTGTTTGTACGTATCCCAGTTAATGCATCCTTTGATCATGGAACTCCGAGTGATAATTTCAGGAGTTTCGGTTGTGAACTGAATTAATATTGGGATGTGGTCCGAATTTAGAGCAGCTATTGTTTTGGTTCTTACAGGTAGGCTGATATTTGTTGATAGCATAATGTCTAATATGTCAGGCGTACACCCTTTTCTAAAAAAATGTAGGTTCAGTAGGTGCAGTAATTTGAATATTGTTTCTAGAACAAATGTCTAGTAATTTACTACCATTCGAGTTTGATTTACGACACCCCCAGTAGATATGTTTACAGTTCATATCTTCCAATACTTAAGTAAATTCATTCGGAGGTAATAATTTAAGAATTTCTTCTTCTCTAAGCTTTTTATTTGGAGGCTTATATACTGCTGTGATAATAGTGCTGGGAGTAGAGTTCAGGCGGATGGATATAAATTCGATATTAAAAATGTTGAGAATAATATTTTCGGAGAAGCTAATATTATTTCTGATGATTAGAGCTACTCCACCAGAGGCTGTCGAGCTGTTCCTGTCTTTTCTCAAAACTATATATCCTGGTATATTAAATTTAATACTACTTGATAAATGTGTTTCAGATATACAGGCTATATCGATGGAGTTTGATTCAAGAAATATTTTAAGTTCACTTTTTTGTGAAAAAATACCATAAGCATTCCAGTTTAAAAGATTTAATTTTTTTATTTCAGAGGCCATACTAAAATAAATATAGAAACATTAGGAATGTAGCAAATATAATGAAAATAAACATATTTATTATAACGGGTGGAAAAGGAATTAGTAACAGTCGATGGGCTGTTGTTTACACTAAGGCCCATTTGTAAAGAAGGAGGTTACTAACGAGCTTAAATGTTTCATTATTTGCGAGAAATAAGGTTTTATAGCATTGATAATTATTTTCGTAATAGCAGTTAATATGTTTTCACTGTTGTCTTCAGTGTTAGTTTTTTCTTGTGGTTGTTGTTCAGGTGATAAAGCAGAAGAATACGGAATATTTGGTGTGGCTTTACGAAATGTTTAACGATTTGACGGGGTTTTCTTCATTTTTATTTTCGATATTGCTTGGAACGGCAGGTGAGTTGGTTTTGTTTTTTATTGTTTGATAATATGGGCAACCTCTGTAGCTAGCTGCATCTGCTTGATTACAGTTTACACAATATGGCTTATCGGTAAATTTGAGAGGACATTTTGAAAAATGATGTTTATCCTTACATTTAACACACCTAGGTTCTAAACGACAATAATTCTTTGTGTGACCGAATCTTTGACAGTTGGTACACATGGGGATGTCATTGTTTTTATTTTTTGGTTCCACTGAAATTAGAGCAGAAAATAAATTTTCAAGTTTAAAAATATCTTTGGCTTTTGTATTATTAACTATTGAAACTGAACAAAGAGGTGTGGGTTTTTTTTTCTTTATTTAATATTCTCGAAACGTATAAAACATCGAAATCTTTTGATATTAGTTCAGATTTTAGCTCATCATCCGTAATAGAGTAGGGCACCTTTCTTATCACAACATTAGAGTTTTATTTTTTATCTAATGAAAAAGTATGATATTCGATCTTTTCTTCATCGTAATAACGAGTAATTCTTCTATAATCGTCAATGGATGATAGCATTATTTTGGTGTCTTTACCGGCTAATTTTGTTGAAAAGGGATTCATACACAATAAATTTAGGTCATTTAACAGAAGTTGGTGATTATTTGCATTATGTAGAAATATTGGGGGGATCTTAGGTGTAACTTGTTTATTTTCAGTGATAATACTCTCTTGAGCGGTTGTCTGTTTAGATGAGCAAGGCTTATTAGTTGTAAGGTCAGTTTCAGATAATATTTGAAATCTATTGCTAATTTTTATAGGTGAAATTTCTTGATAATATTTACCCATTTTTTTAACCGGTGATTGGTTTAGTGGAGAGCCTTCGAGATTCCTTTTCTTCGAATTTGAGTCTTCTATAACATCGTGCCCATTTGTTTTAGAAGAAAGTTGGCATTTTTGGGTATTTAATGGATTAACACCTACTTCATCTTCCGAGTTCATTGAATTTTGTAGAAAGTTATTATAAATAACATGAGATAATACACAAAAAAAAGATAATAAAATTAATAATCAAGAGATCACTTAAACACACCCGCACTCTAGGAAAGTTAGAGGCCAACTGATTAAGAAATCTTTAAATTCCATCAATCGTATTATTAGTTAAATGCTTGTGTAAAATTTATTTTATCATTAAAAATACATGGAACAAAATCGCATTAAAAAGAACTTTATTAAAATAAAAAATATATAGATGTGACACTAATCATTAAAACTTGACAAACTAGCAAACGTCCCTTAAACATATCACGGTGGCAAGCAAATCAGAACTGACCATCCCAACTCTGCAGCACTGGAACTTGTTTCATTATTCATCAAACCTTTTTTGACTGAATGCAGCTGAGTGGGAGGCACGGTAGTTCAATGTGTAAGACACGGGAATACCAAGTTTCCAGGCCCGAGTTCTAGTCCGGCTAAGGCAAAAAAAGTTATTTTCTCTGCGGTGGATCGACTTCGAGGTAGGGTAAACCTCCTGCGGCACATTAGCTTCTAAAAAGTGGATTATTTTAATGAGGGAAAAATCTGAATTTTCGCCTTTTGCATTATAGTTTTGTAGGTAATTTTTTAAAAAAAGAAAGCGATAACTATAGAACTGCATAAGATTCTCTAAATTTTCACTTTGCCTCTTGTTTTACTGGTTTGTCTAATTGGGATGTAACTCTGATATTTAGAAGGAAGATTCTAATTAGTTTTTCTTTTATAACTCTTGAAAAATGTAGGATATATACAGAAAAAGAAACCCAGTAAATTGTTAAGTATTCGTTCACTATCACAATTGGTATAATGCTAAAAACTCGTGCCTTTCTGTAACTAAAAACAACTGTAAAAAAAAAAATTAGTTGGCTCTGTGCCATGAAAAAGCCGTGTGGATCGTAAAGGAGAAATATAAAGATCTTTAATTAGCTCAAATATGGCAGTTATCTCGCCTTCCCGCCTCAATGGCGTCCGATCCAAGGACGATTACTCAAGTTTTGTTTTAAAATATATCTTGGCGAATTTTATTTTTAAGTAAACAGAAATAAAATAAAATAGGTAAATGAGTATCTTGGGGCAAGACAATCCTTACAAAGGGAAAAGTCCTAATCTGTTTCTACTTTAACTCTTCGATGAAGTAATTCATACGGATGGAAATGCACAATCCTCCTTCTTAACTCAATCCTCTTAACCTATTTAAATTTTCAATTGTCCCCTTTCTATTCTTAAGGCTTAGTAAACCGCTTTGGAAATTAATCCGTTTCGAAAAAATCTTAAGGTTTCTAAAGGTCATGGCAATTGTTAACTAATTAAAAAAAAATTATTCTAGATTGATATTCAACTATAATAAAATTATTTTACCGAAAAATAGGTCATGGTAAAATATAAGTTATACATTTTTTTTTCTCATTTATTGATATTTACAACTGTACAAAACAATACACATTAAGTAAATGTGTTGATAGTGAATACATTGGCATGTAAATAACTTGTGAAGAACTACTCACTAGTTGCACTTCAATAATATCTACATTAAAAGGTCTCTAGGCCATCTTCTTTTCAGACACCTCGGAGGATTATCGAGAATGGAGTGGGAAGCAAGTTGGGAGACTAGTGGATTTGAGTGGTTATGGAGCTTACTATGGAAGAGCTTACTATGGAAGGATACGTATCTGGTTTGGGCTAAATAAGCAACATATGGAACATTAAGATCTTTATGGATAAGTCTATTGGTGACAAAATAAGGAGCATTGAGGATTTTTCGAAGGATTTTGGATTGTATGGATTGGATACGAGATGAATTGGATGGTTTAGTGGAGCCCCAAAGCTCAACTCCGTATGTCCAAATAGGTCTTATCACAGTCATGTAAATGAGTCTTTTGTAATTTATTGGAAGCTTAGAACGGTTGTGTAGTAAATGTTGAAGTAGTCTGAAACGACGAGCAGTTTCTTGTCGTTTTAGTCTTGTATGTGGATTCCAAGTAAGACGTTTGTCCAAGTGGAGTCCTAGGTAGCGAATCTGTTCAACAGGGATTAGAGGAATATCATTAAAGGATACTGTAGGGCAGAATGTCGTAGGTTTACGACGAAGGGTAAAAGTATTTTGATGGGATTTGTTTGGATTTATTTTTATTCCCTAATTTCGACACCATGCTTGAATGTTAGTAATATGAGATTGTAGTGATTGGGATGCAATGAAAGGATTATTATTTACTGATAACACACAAGTGTCATCGGTGAGGACAGTGGTAGGATGAGTCGGAATGTCAGGAATTTCAACACCGTGAAGAGGATAAGATCTAGGATACTGCCTTGAGGAATTCCGGCATATTGGGTAAAGAGGGGAGAATAGGAAAATTTATGGTTAACATTGAAGGTGCGGTCACTGAGGTAGGATCTAATAATAAGGAAATATGTAGAAGGTAGAAATTGACGGAGCTTATACAGGAGTCCCGGGTGCCAGACTCGGTCAAACGCTTGTTCTACATCAAGAAAGGCTCCCGTGCAGTACATTCCGCGTTCCATTGCAGAGGAGACAACGTCCACCACACGATGACATTGTTGGATTGTTGAATGTAATGTTCGGAATCTAAACTGGTGATCTGAGATTACATGATGGGATTCTAGGATAGGATACAAACGTTTTAAAAGGAGTTTTTCTAGGATTTTACCCATGATTGGTAAGAGAGAAATACGACGGTACAAGGATGGGAACTCAGGTGGCTTTTTGGGTTTAGGTATCATTTTAACTATTGATAATTTCCAGGAGTCAGGGAAATATGTGGTGCGGAGTACCGCATTATATATGTATGTTAGGAATAGGATGGCTTTACGAGGAAGGAGTTTTAGGATATGGGATGTAATTAGGTCGTGTCCAAGAGCTTTGTTTGAAGGTAATCTGTGAATTATGTTTAATATTTCTGAAGGATGGAATGCTTTAGGGGGAGGAGACATTTGGAGTGGGATGTTGAGTTCTGCTTCAATATATTCTAGGTGAGCAAGATTAAGGATATCAGGATGAGAGTTAAAAGTTTTGAAAAGGTGCTGGCCAAAAATAAGTAATTTTTCATCGTCAGTTTTTACCAGGTTTTGGCTTCGGTTAGTAGAGGATGATTACACTTTCTGTAGTTCAGTAGTTTTTTGGTAGTATTCCATAAAGATTTGTCAGTGGTATTAAGGTTTTCTGTATCGATATGTAATTTTTGAATTTTGTATTTTTTAATTTCTGTCTTCAGTTTGTTTGTTAATTTGCAGTAATTATTTTTATCTGATGGATATCTAGTCCTGTGCCACTTCGCTCTTGCTCCACGTTTTACTGTTATTAAGTCGCGAATATGGTGTGGCAAGTTAGACTGAATAGAATTTAATTTTTGTCTGTGTGAGGTGTTATCGTAAATGCTGGTGGATATTGATGTGGTAAGTTTGCCTATGGCAGTGTCTATATGATGTTTTGTTTTGAGTGGAATTTTCAAGTCTATTTCGTTTTCTAAATCGTAACGGAATTGGTCCCAATCTACTCGTCTCGTAATCAGTCTAGGAGGAGAGGGTTTTGGAACAGGATGTGAATGCAAGTGAAGCAGAATAGGGCTATGGTCTGATGAAAGGTCATCCAGGGATTCGACAAAGGTATGAGAGGTGGAAATTTGGGAAGAAATGAATATATCGAGGATATCGGGATGTTTTTTAGGAGATATGGGCCAATAAGTAGGGTTTAAGGGTGAGAGGACAGAATAGGAATTGGAGGTGGAAATACGGGATAAAATGCTACCTCGGGAGTTAGATGTTCTACAACCCCATCGTTGGTGTTTGGCGTTGTAATCTCCCCCTGCAATAAAGCGTGGTCCGAGGGATCAGAATAAGGAATCAAGGAGGTTATGAGAAAGGGAATTTCCAGGAGGGCAGTATACAGCTGAAAATGTTAGATGGAAAGGACGAGTTGAAATGGATACTGAGGTTGATTGAATGGCGTCAATCGAAGTAGAAGGGACACGGGAATGTGGTATTGATTTATGGATTAGGATGCATGACCCACCATGGGAGGTGTTGTCTGGGTGATCAGATCTGTAAGTGATGTAGTCACGTATGTAAAAATATGACCGTTGAGTAAAGTGGGTTTCAGTCAACAGGGCAATGCCTATTTGATTGTCATGGAGAAAAATTTCAAGTTCGTCACGGTGGTATTGTAGTCCGTTAGCATTCCATAAAATGACAGCTAGAGGCTTAGCGCTCATCTAGCAGCATTGAACGGAATTTCGGAAAGGGCTCTGGTAAGCAGGGTGATGAGGGGCTTGATGGTGTCATTCAGTTCAGAAAGGAACGAGGAAAGGATGGCATTTATATCGGGATTATATGACTGAGTAGAAGCACAGGTAAGGGGCTGGGCTCTTCCTAGGATACGAGGAGCAGAATCTATCTGTAATGGTATTTGAGGTGAAGAGTTGCTCTGAACAGATGGTTGGATTGGAAGTGGGTGTTCCTTCTGAGGCGGTAATTTTACTTTTAAAGGCAAATTAATAACAGGAGCGTACTAGCAGCCAAGAAATTTTTAGAAACTATAGCTAAATAAATTAAAACAATGTTTAACTGGCGAAATTGAAAAAATATAATCAATACATTAACATCTGGATGGTCACCCTGTTAACCATGTTAACAAACAATATATAATATTAAATTGCCAATTCACTTAAAAATCTTCTCTGATTCAGCACATCCTCCCACCTTAAGCTGGAGAAGTTATTGACAGCTTAACACTTTTCACTCCACTCACAACTTTTCTAAGTTTTCTCTTTTTGTTGAAGTCGTTGATCTCCCCAGTACTTCATAGGAGAATCTGCCAACCAAAACTATTTCCTTTTCTTGTATTCTTTGATTCTATGCTTCAGTTGACCAAGATACTTTGAACGAAATCTTCCACGAAGATCCTCCTTCAATTTCAGGCGATACGCTAATCTGCTTTTCAGGTCAAATTTACTTAACTGTTCTAGGTCTGGTGTAGTTAGCTCTTTTTTCAACATTCCCTCATGCATGTCATGCTTGAAGCTATTTTTATAAAACCTATAAACCCAACCAAATCTACGAACGATACTTTCATACCTGGCGAGGTTTCTGTAGTACTAAATAGTATCGTCACTACGACCAAACATAGATGTGACTAAAGTTTTTCTCCTTTCTTCAATGATAATATCTTCATCAAACTGAGGTATTGCGGATGCCCATTCACAGGGACCCCTTTTGAGCCAGTCTGGAGCCTCCCACCATCCACCCCACCAGGGAGATGAAACCAGCCTGAATTTCCATTTGCTTCTTTTAAATGAATTGAAACGAAATAACTTAGAATCATTCACAAAATTCATTGCATTTGTTATACCAACAAAGATTCTATTACATACTCCAAGCTCCCATCTAGGAATTTGAATTTTTGCTAGTAGAGGTAATGCGTGTGCCCAACTCATAAAACGTTTCTCAATATCTGAATCTACCTCTTGATCCCATCCATATTTGCGTTCAAAACATAATTGTAACAATAATTTGGGCTCTAAAGAAACTAGACATGTAAACCCTATTGGATCATAAATCCGATTTACAACTTTCAAAATTACTCGCTTGGTAATTACTTCGTCCTCCGGCCTTTTCAAGATATTTTCACACAGATGAATCATGTCACTGTCTGAATCCCAAACTAGTCCTAACACATTTACTAGCTTTGGATTTTCCGAATCACCAGAACTATATACCCATCCTCGTAAATCAAAATTTACTTGTTTCATTACCGCAGTTGCCCCAACTACAAAGGTGCCTAGTTCTGCTTTTGATACACTCGTCACACAGTTATCAACATAAAAACTTTTCATTAATTTATTAGCAACAGATATGTGGGACGTTTTCAAATAAAATGGCAATTTGCTGTCCCAGCAAACCTACCAGACAACCTTCTTGCGATAAAAGGAACGTTTGGAATCCACCAAATCACTACTTGGACATGTGGTGAAATAGTTTTTCGAGATGTCGCTTGTTTTTGTCAAAACAACGTGTTTTCCAGGAACAAATTTTGTGAATGTTTCCCCAATAAAGGCGGTGTTCTTACAGCATAGCTTCCTCAAATTAAAGAAACGCTTTTGCCAAACGACATCATAAAACCTATAAACCCAACCAAATCTACAAACGATACTTTCATACCTGGCGAGGTTTCTGTAGTACTAAATAGTATCGTCACTACGACCAAACATAGATGTGACTAAAGTTTTTCTCCTTTCTTCAATGATAATATCTTCATCAAACTGAGGTATTGCGGATGCCCATTCACAGGGACCCCTTTTGAGCCAGTCTGGAGCCTCCCACCATCCACCCCACCAGGGAGATGAAACCAGCCTGAATTTCCATTTGCTTCTTTTAAATGAATTGAAACGAAATAACTTAGAATCATTCACAAAATTCATTGCATTTGTTATACCAACAAAGATTCTATTACATACTCCAAGCTCCCATCTAGGAATTTGAATTTTTGCTAGTAGAGGTAATGCGTGTGCCCAACTCATAAAACGTTTCTCAATATCTGAATCTACCTCTTGATCCCATCCATATTTGCGTTCAAAACATAATTGTAACAATAATTTGGGCTCTAAAGAAACTAGACATGTAAACCCTATTGGATCATAAATCCGATTTACAACTTTCAAAATTACTCGCTTGGTAATTACTTCGTCCTCCGGCCTTTTCAAGATATTTTCACACAGATGAATCATGTCACTGTCTGAATCCCAAACTAGTCCTAACACATTTACTAGCTTTGGATTTTCCGAATCACCAGAACTATATACCCATCCTCGTAAATCAAAATTTACTTGTTTCATTACCGCAGTTGCCCCAACTACAAAGGTGCCTAGTTCTGCTTTTGATACACTCGTCACACAGTTATCAACATAAAAACTTTTCATTAATTTATTAGCAACAGATATGTGGGACGTTTTCAAATAAAATGGCAATTTGCTGTCCCAGCACTTTGAATGGCTGTAAAAAAAAAAAACATACAACCAATATTTCACTATTGCTAATTTTATCTAGTCGAATTCATTTGTTTAAAATAATGTAAGTCTTAGAATTTCAATTTGAAATGTTTGATAAAGAGAAAAAAAAAAATATATTAAAAATTTTGACATACGTTACTGTCCACAGCTCAAGTTGTCATCTTCTAACCTTCACACAAAGTACAGAATGTTTTTTTTATTTCATTCTCTCTGTTATTTCATCTCTAATTAGGTGTAAATTAAATCAAAGTAGTACTTCTTTTTTTTTAAATGAAATTTTAGGGACTTGAGAAAAGATTTTCTTTGTGTCCGAGAATGTCCGTATTTATTCATATGATGTACTTGACCGGGTGTAGAAGAGTGGGTTCTGGGGTTTGGGGAATCGGGATAGCATCTTAATACCCTCCATACTATGTATTGTAACCATTCGCAACCAAGAGCCCAGGTCGCTGTATTAACCGAAGTAAGACGACTTCGTTTCTCAAAACATAGCGCGTGCCTTAATTCAATTAGACATACGTTACCATTGCTTTCTCACATTGAATTGATCACTTCCAATCTAAGTTTTTACAGTTTGTAGTTTTCAACATGTCGAATGTTTCAATCCCATTATATTTGAAAAAAATTGTAGGTGGATAATCTTTTTCTTATTAAAATCCTTAAATTTTGACATACGTTACCATTGACATACGTTACCATTACGGTAAGGTATGTCAAACTATTTTGTTTTTGGTCCAATTTTGGTAATGTCAGTTAAATTAATGGTCCCATCAGTCAAATCTATGGTTAAAAGAACAGCAACAGAATTATGTAGTATAAGTCTTTTTTTTTTTCTTATACACACATATATAGATCATTAAAAAAAAAAAAAAAAAAAAAAAAAAAAAAAAAAAAAAAAAAAAATCCAATATTTCACTGTTGTTGATTTCGTCTTGTCGAGTTCATTTGTTTAAATTAATGTAGCTTTCAGAACTTCAATTTCAAATGTTTGATGTTCCTATCTTTCTGATAGAGTGTTTAGAGTTATCCACAATTCTACATACTCATCCAACTTTCCGCAGACCGCTGGCATTCCTCAAGGTAGTATCCTGGGTCTTATCCTTTATACTATGTATACAGCTGATATCCCAACACATCCTAGTACTAGCCCTCAAACGAAGTGCCAACGCACTTATCGCAAATGGCCATGACATCGTGGATGCTCAACAGTTTTATGACGTGCTTTCAAAGTCATCACAGATTCAATTATTTTTGTACCTGCAGAAAGCATAAGATCTATGGCCAGGGAACTACCAGACAACCTTCTTGCGATAAAAGGAACGTTTGGAATCCACCAAATCACTACTTGGACATGTGGTGAAATAGTTTTTCGAGATGTCGCTTGTTTTTGTCAAAACAACGTGTTTTCCAGGAACAAATTTTGTGAATGTTTCCCCAATAAAGGCGGTGTTCTTACAGCATAGCTTCCTCAAATTAAAGAAACGCTTTTGCCAAACGACATCCAGATGTCGTCACTCCGATGAAGACAACTCGCCGAGAGGAGTTGTCTTCATCGGAGTGAGAAAACGTTGGGTGTGATGATTACAAAAATGTTTAAAACAAATACAAAATGAAAATAGTACCATCAATAAAGTTAATATTGTTTTTTAAAGACGTTTTTCTTAAAATTCATGTGTTTCTTTTAGCCACCTTTAAGTGTGAACACTTATTTAATATACGTTACCAAAAATCAAAAATTAATTAATTAATTAAAAAAATTGTTCATGAAGGTTTATTCAGAGGGTGTAGACATCCTTAACAGATGTCAATTTTTTTTTGGGGGCAATAATAAAATCTATGAACTATTTTATAAAGTGAAAACAAATTATGGCTACGTACGTTAAATATTTGTTAAAAAAACGCTTTAATTTCTCACATAACATTTATTACTACTCCTTTCTCTAGGAAATCACTTCAAATTAGCCATCTGAAGAATTCTTTACTGGAAACTAAATAAATACCATTATTTTGACAAATTAAAAACCCGATAACAAATATGAAGATATTAAAGGTTTTTTTCTCTTAAAATTCAGTTAAAAATCAAGAAAGTGGAAATTTTACGAACCAACTCAGATATATATTCTCAAGTAGTGTAGTAACATCCTAGTATGTCAAAGAATATAAATAAGTAACTTTTTTTTTTAAGGTATCATGGGTTTTTTGGAAAGGTAAATTGCCATTTTATTTGAAAATGGCCCATGTACTCACTATTGCTACCTACTAATGACTGAAGGTGGTGTCTAATAACAGCTGTAAGTAAGAAAGGGCTAGTTGTCACACCAAATACGGCTCTGCAATGTTGGAAAACTATACTTTTTCCATTTTTATCTTTCCAAATAAATTTCAGAAACTGGCGGTCTTGTTGACAAATACTAATCTGAAGGAAAGCTTGCTTAATATCTGATATGACACTATTTTCATTTATTCTGAAACGAATTAAAATTTCTGGTATTAATTCAACTATATTTAGTACCTTATCTAGACAGTCATTTAAAGAGGGCTTATGTTTCTCTTTGGCTGAAACATCGAAAACTGGTCTTACTGGAGTTGTATTGCCAATTTTAATAACGTGCCTATGGGGTAAAAACGGCCACTGTAAGGATCACTGGAATCACTGACATTTTCAAAGATTCCTTGCACCAACCAATCTTTAAATACTTTATCATAATCGTCATAATAACCTTCGGATATAAGTTTTTTAACTGTAAATTTTAATCGTTTTAATGGCAATGTATAATTACTGGCAAGATAAACTTTACTCTCATTCCAAGGTAGGTGGACCTCATAACGCCTTTCATTATTTATAGACACAGTTTTATCAAAATGATCTTGCGTAGCAGCATGTAACTGGTCTTTCGATTTGCTTTCAGTGGCATCCCTTATTCCAATCGCATCTAATGTCCATCGCTCAGATACATCTTCTTCTTTTACCAACATTGATAAAATAGACCTATCTGCATTCATTTTGCAAGCAATTTGGGGAACCTTAGCCATTAGAGTCCAGCCTAAATCTGTTTCCATGGCTACTAGTCCACATTCTAATATTAGTATTTTCCCCGTTAGAATTTTCCCAGCAATGTTCACTCCAATCAGTATTTCAACAGGTTTATTATTGTCATAGACATCAGATAATTTTACTCCAGCAGCAACCAATTCATCAATCCAAGGCCCTGCCGTTATATGTGTAATATTTTCACAAATAATTGGCTGATCTAAAACATCAAAATTACACCTGTAGTTACCTTCTAAATTTTGTAAATATATCTTATACACCATATGTTTATACTGCTCAGTACTACTGCCGCCAAAGAGAGAATGAACTAATACCTGTTCTCCTGTTGCTTGGTAACCCATTTCTGAAGCAGTACTTCTTAATATGTATGATCGTTGACTGCCTGAATCAATAATAGCTCTTGCCTCACGATCTTGTGTCTTACCTCTTAATTTAATAATTAAAGTTTGAAGGAATACTCCCTTAAAATTAAGTTGACCCAAGCTAGTTAAGGTTTTATCAGTCTCGACCATTTTTTCACTTTCAGGTAAAGACCTAGTAGTCGTTTTATCAGAATCATTTTTCTTATGAAGTTCTGAACACATAATAGGAAAGTGGCCCTTTTTACAAACTATGCATTTTGGCCTTAACCTACAAAATTTTGCTTTATGGTTAGGTTTAAAACAAACATAACAACAATTGTTATCTTTTATCATTGCCAACTTATCTTCTAACGACATATCTCTAGCCTTAAAACAACCTGAAGACATGTGATTTCTACTGTCACAAAATAAACATTTCTTCTTACCAAAAATCTTCTTATTAGTTTTATTTGATCTATCTTCATTAACCAATAAGTCACTTGCAGTTGACATCGTGCCTTTCGGAGAGGTGGTCCTTTTGTATCTCTGAAAAACAGCTATTTTATTTTTAGTGTCATTAGAACCAAAACCAGACATTGCTAAGGTTATCTTTTCTTCAGATTCTACTTCGGATTTGATAAATTCCAACAAACCCATCAAATTATCATCTTTGATACCAGTACCCTCATCTGTCTTTTGCATAGCATGTTTTCTTTGCCAAACTCTCAATAATTCTTCTGGTAAGCATGACTCTACGAGTGAAAATAACATACACTTGTACTTATCTGATGTAACTCCTAGCGTCTCTAATGACCGCAACTGCCCTTCTAACCTATCATACAAATTTGCTAAATTCATACTTACTCTGCTCACTGATTTTTGAACTACCAGCGCAATTAGTTCTCGGATATAAACCTGAATCAATAATTTATCTTCCCCAAAGCGTGACTTCAAACTTTCAATAACTTTGGGATAATTTTCTCCTGTAGGTGGGTAGCTGTTGAGTACATTCCAGGCTCTTGAGTCTTTAACCGTACATTGAATCAAATATTGATACTTATCACTATTATCTAAAGAGGAATCATCATGAATTTTACAGAATTGAGACCAAAACGGTAACCATCCTTTTAAGTCTCCATCATATTTCTTCAGTTCTATGAGAGGTAGTTTATATTTTCTTATTAGATTTCTACTACTAATACTACTACTAGCGTCATTATTACTATGAACTGAAATATGATCCTGTTGTTTGCCTAACCTAAAACAAATATTATAATATTTCATCTCATACTCACCTCTAGTTGTTAATTCTGTTTCTAGCATGTCTTCATTAAAACTTTCATGATCCAACATAAAATTATAAATTTCTCGGTCAAAGTCTTGCAATTCTGACTACTTTTTCTCAAGTAGAGAGAATATAGATTGTACTTGCATTTCATTTCCCGGATTTTCGAGGAATTTTTCAATTTTATGACATTGTTTCATAAAATATGATCTAATTGCAGTTCTTGATTTTTTGGATTTCTCCATTTCTAATATGTCCTGTCACGGTCGCCAAAAGATGTACTAGCAGCCAAGAAATTCTTAGAAACTATAGCTAAATAAATTAATACAATGTTTAACTGGCGAAATTGAAAAAAATATAACCAACTCACTCAAACTTTATTCTTTTTATCAATACATTAACATCTGGATGGTCACCCTGGTAACCATGTTAACAAACAATATATAATATTAAATTGACAATTCACTTAAAAATCTTCTCTGATTCAGCACAAGGAGTGTTCTGTTTATGGGGTTGAGGTTGAGATTGGGAGGTCTGGGGATGTGAATAGGAGATTCGAGGCGCCTGACGTCGAGTTTGATATTTGATCTTATCGGAGTATGATGCTCCCTGTTGTTGATGATCGGGTGTTGAAGTCGATTGCTGTGGTTCTATTCTATCGGAATTGGCTTCTTGAGTTTCTTGAAGTATTTGTGGACAGTCGATTTCAGGTACATTGTTTGTATGATTTTGTGATTTTATGTTCGTCGACTTTAATGTTCTCTGGCTGTGCACACTTTTATATACTGAGCAGCCTCTGTAGCTTGCTGGGTGGTCTTGACCACACAGCGCGCATATTTCTGGGGTATCCCTTGTTTTTTGGCATGACTCAGTTGCATGAGGACCAGCACATTTCACACACCTGGCTTGGTGGTGACAGTACGTCTTGGTGTGTCCGAGGCTTTGACATCGGGTGCACTGGACTATCCTTGCCTTTTTTCTCGGCTCTTCAAATCTCACAACTGAATATACCAGCCTCGTTACATTGAATATTTCATCGTTGTTTCTGGCCGGCTCCAAATTGACGAAGAATTATGGCAAAAGATATTTTTCTTTGGGGTGAAGCACACAAGAGACTTGCCTCACGTTATGACCTATTGCTTCCAAATCGTGTTTGATTGCGCTCGTTGGGTTGGTGGAATGGAGACCTCGCAATACCACTCTGTACGATTTTTCTTCTTTCAATTGCTAACAATGAAAGTCATAATTTTTTATGGTTAGGTGATTTACCAATTTTTTGTAGATATCTTTTGTAGAGGTTTTTCTTTTATATCTTTGAAGCGAGAGAAGCAGTTGAAATTAGTCTCTCCGATCAAAGCTGATATTTCTTGGCAGAAAGATATAAAATTTTCAATTTTTGTAACATAGATTGGAGGTGGTTCAGGATCAGAAGAATGATGCGGATTTGTGTTATTGCTATTAGTGGTAGATGAAGTAGACGGGTTAGGTGTAGCTGATGTGGTTTCCTGAGATTTTTTGGCTGCAGATTTACTGCGAGTTTGAAGATTGTTTGGCTTTTTAGATTTTAAAGTTTTGTTTTTCTTTTTATTTGGTGAGTTGCCCGCTGATCCTGGGGCGGCGTTTCTGAAGTGTTCTTCTAGACTGGTAATCAGTGTCGCTGAACTCAGAATAAGAAGGGGTCTTTGCCTCTGAGGCATCACCAGATGTGACAACTTCCAAAATGATATAGACAAAAACAAGCAATAAAAATAATAATAATAATAATAATAAAAATAATAGTAATTATGAATGTCGATATTGAAGTATATACCTAATTAAAAACTAAAATATTAACATAATTATGTACAATATTTATAATAAAGAATACATATTTTTAGAAATAAAATTATAAAAGAAAAAAATTAACTAAAAAGCTCCTAGATAGTAAAAAAAAAAATAAATAAATAAAATAATTAAATCTCTGGCTACGTACGAGAGGCTACAGAAACTATCAACAGAACCTTGGCCTTGTGAAGATAACACTGTATTCAAACAGGCGGGAGGATTACTGGCTAGGCTAGCCAGTTAGAAAACTACCTCACCTATATATATTAAGTAAGTGCACTAATTCAAGTTCATTAATTAAGTAATTAATGATTCAACTCACCTAACTCAAAGTTATAGTAATAATGATCTATCGTTCATAATGTCACTATTAGATAGATACGAACGTAAAACATAAGTTAATAAACAGAAGAAAATGTCACAACCACAGAACGATTTTAAACGTGATGTGTAGATGCGGCCATCTTGTCTGAGACAAGTTATACATTTAAAAAAAAAAATCAATTCCTTCCAGTTTTTGATTTTATTTAACCATATTATATTTATTATTCATATGCTATTGTTCTTAAAACACTATGTAACTCTTAGGAATTTGAATTAGGCTCACCTAGTCAATTGCCGAATAATTTATATCTTAAAACTACTAATTATTTACAGTAAAAACTATAGCGAATTATAATTTAATTTTAAATAAACCAATCTTCTCAAGTGTCTCTCAAGGTAGAATACGTAGCCCCATCCCCTACGCGGTGTGTGCAGATAACATCCCGAATCATCGTAGCCCGTTCTCACCACGTTCACTGATGACTTTCCACTCGAAAGTCTCCAAACTTTCTTTCCACTCGATTCCCGAAAATCCACTGATTATTCTAAAAAAAAATATGGCCTAAAGACCTTCTAATGTACATTTATAAAAAGTTAAAGTTTAGTTTTAAAGTTCTATATTAATTATTTTAATAATTTCCCTATACATTTTGTACATCCATAAATACCTTCTCAGCCACTTTTAAAAAGTTTTAATCATAAAAAAAAAATTATAATTTAGAAACAATGTTGATATTTTTTTCGATTTTTTTTTGCCTCTATTTATATATTTTTATATACTTTACGACTGTACACAAATAATATTTCAAATGTAAAGATATTGATTGTAATAACATGAAAATGGCCTATAAAGTAAATAGTAATACTTATAGGAAGCACTTCAAAAAATAGTCTATAGTTGGGAGTTCCGTGGCCATCTTCTTTTCAGACGCCTCGTTGGTTCTCTATTTAAGTTAAAATTCAATAATAATATACAATGCTGACTATGACTTCGCACATGATTTTAATTTTGTCTTTCTTGCATTATAGTAATACCGGTAATGCATTTCGCAATCTGGACTATTGCCAAATAGTTAGTTTGGAATAGGCTTACAAAATAGTTTTGACTGATATCCATTTCATCCATATCAACTTTCATCTTTCTCGTGATAAAAATTTTATTTTCATTTAAGTCAATAAATGATATTAAAATAATGAAATTTTTTTTAAATATCAATCTAACGATATTCATATTAGGACATAAATAAATTAGAACCTAAGCCAAACCTATTTAAAATTATTTAATTTATTTTTACATTTTTTTATGGATTGCATTATCAGTGCTTACAACACATGAACTTATGGATCTTATTTCATTATGCCAAAAAGCAAAAGATCGAAATTTTGATTTAGTAATAATTTTCATTTGTGGCAGAAATAATATTATTGAGTACATCTGGTTAGATATTAATTTTGAACTATAATAGTATATGACAGTGTGACAAACCTCGTTTACGCCATTCAACATTGTAATGAATGAACAAATTACATTTAAATTTGTATAATTGTAAATTATATTATTGCTAAACCTTTCTAAAACTACGAAAATGCTGTAGTTAAAATTTGGTACAAATGGGTTCAGCAGTTTTACCATTTTAAACACTATTGCGGAATTGTGCTAACCGCAAATCAACCAATTCTCAAACTTCACTCGGATCCACATGACGACCACATATTTAAATCTTTTTTAATAATTAATTTGATGATAAGTGAATTATATTATTAATTTCAAGCTGTATATAATACCGTACTTTAGCAATTTCCTATGTGATATGCCGCTCGCCAGCTATCATTCAATTTTCAAACTTCACTGTTCATTAAATTTTCACATCCTCTTATTATCGCTTTTTTAATTAAAAAAAAAATAAATCAGTAGAATTTATTATTGCTAAACCTTCCTGGAGTTATAAAGATGATGTGGTTAAAATTTGGTATAGATTAGTTGAGTAGTTTTCGTGGATAGTGATCACAAACGAAAAATGGCATGTTCTTTTATATTATAGATGATGAAAGGGAAACAAAGATAAGCTAGTAAATAGCAATCTCACTGGGTACTCATACTCAGTGGGTACATGGACGGTTTATTTTCCACCGAAAACCTTCTAACTTAAAAACATTTATCGATATAGTTTTCTAATTTTATATATATATATATATATATATATATATATATATATATATATATATATATATATATATATATATATATATATATATATATATATATATATATAAGTTATCTTCAATTTAAAAGTAAAGACTTTTTTAAAAAAGAAGTTTATTCAATAAAAGTTACAATATCAGAAAGAAGAGTGGCGTGGAGACGGCTCTGGATGTACTGAGAGAGAATTACAAAATTTCTTGAGGTTTATAAAGGGTTACAATGGCTTCTTCTAGGAAGCTTTATGCTAACATTACAGTTCACAGGAGAGCAAGTTCCCACGAGGGGTTTCTAAGAAATAGATTACAATGGTTAGGAGTCAAAGCTTAAAATTAAAAATATCTAAGGAAAAATATATAGTGTAACTCCTCCCCACCTAGATACGAATTTCACTGCTTTGGGTGAAATGAGTTACAATTCTAGTTTTGTAAAAATAATAAATAAAAGTTACAAAGGTTAATATAAAGATGATAATACAAATAAAAATTATCCACAAAATAATTATGTGTAGAGTGTTAGAGTTATAGGTATGTTTTGTTGATACAAGATGTGAAAGATGTGAGGTTTGTAATTCATGAAATTTTAAATTTTTAATTTCTAATGTAGTGTTTAAAAGCTGTGAGGCTTGAATATTTAAAGTTTGTTTATCAAACAATGTTAGAGAACCATGAGTTTGACTGGATGAAAATACAGTTTTATTATGATACAAAATTGAATTAAAGTTTGTTTTAACTAAATAAATTCCTGTCATATGATAGTTTACTGTTTCTTTTTCTTGTTGAACTTGAAGATCATCCGGGTTGTAAAATGCTATGAGAATGTAGCGTGTTCCTGGGATTTCTTCGATGTGGTTTTTTCTTCTTGATGTAGACGTGTGTAAAGACAATTTACACTGGATGATTTTTGTAAAATATCTTGAATACATAAGTCATCGTGGTGAGATAAGTCAGCTGTATGACAGTGGTGAATGCTGTTTCTTTTGATACATTGATGATTAAGAAATTTAAAGTTGTTATTAATATTTAAGAGATATTTGAACTTTGGAATTATTGTTATGATTTCATCCTTTACAATAGATGGAATGGGGTATAAATTATACAAACTATAAACAGTTTCTTCAAAAATTGGAAGTGCTAAAGTATAAATAATCTCATTTTCATGCAAAGCACATTGTACAGATATTGTGCGTTCTATATCTAGGATAAATTTAAATTGAAATGGATAAAGAAATTTGTTATTGTAATGTGGAGCTATCTTTTCTAATTCTTGAAACAATGTTTTTGTATTAATTAAAGCTGGATGTAGAATATTTAATTTACAAAATGTTAAAGAAGTTTCTATATCAGAAATAGTAGTAGAAATTAAAGAGAAAATAAGTTGGATGTGATCTAATAATTCTTTAATTGTTAACAAGTTAACTACGGTTACGTATCATTAATTTTTCGTGCAATATGCAGCGTATTCTCTTGTATGGTTTTAATAGTATTATTAAATTGACTAATCAAATCACTGTTTATCGAATATTGGTTATGTAAATTAAATTAAATTATTATTAAATTATTATTATTAAATTAAAATTAAGTTATAAAAATTAAAGTCTAATCATTTAATTATACTATTTTATTGTATAAAATATTTTCCATAATTAGGCTTATAATGCCATCTCTTAAACTAGGAAGAGTTCATATTCCTTGAACTCGTTATGTTGTTTATCAACAATAATTATTCTTTTTATCATTCTTTATTTTTTATTATTGTTATATAGTTTGGGCATTTTAACTGCCATCTTTTCACATCAATATAAGTCGTATCCAGCGACCTTATTGTGTATATTGAATTATTTCTAATGCTCTTTTTTTTTTATTATTGTTATATAGTTTGGGCATTTTAACTGCCATCTTTTCACATCTATATAAGTCGTATCCAGCGACCTTATTGTGTATATTAAATTATTATTTATATTAAATTATTTCTTATGCTTTTTATTTTAATGCAAAGAAAAATAAACTTATTTACTTATATTTAAAAGAAAAAATGAGTTTTAAATAAACGTAATTATAATAGCTTGTCTCAAGCGAAAGAATGTGTCCGGTGCGAGTGCTTTATCTCTGTTCTAAGAATGCTGACTCGGTCCAGCTCTTTCATCTGGGGGTCTACCAACATGGTACGTTTGTCTTTTCTTCTGCGGTCTCTTTATATTTTTTAAATGAATTTTTTCTCGCGTGTTATAATGTTTTTTATCGATTAAAGCGGTTTTATTATGTTTAATTATTTTTTTAATCTTTTCCTTTTTAAATTTATTTTTTAATTTTGATTGTTTTTGCCTATTAGCTACAAATACTGTTTCCGGGATTTCGTTTGGCAATTCTTCGCGATTTTTATTCATCCTGGTTATATATTTTTCTTTTGCTACCTGATTCCTATGATTTATTTGTTCATGCAAAATTTTTACTCTTTCTTTATGTTTTGCAACATAATCATTTATGATTTGATTATTGAGATCTATTGCAACGGGCGAGTCTATATCTAAATGTCCAGATATTATTTCGATTGGCTTTAGTTGTGTGATGGAATGAATAGTGTTGTTATACGCGAGTACGGCATATTTAATTTTTTTTTCCATTGCGTCTTTTTTTGAATTCGTCTCTATTATTTAATAACCGTAAATGTTCTATTAATGTGCTATGAAATCTTTCAATGGGTCCGTTTGATTGAGGTGATTGAGTAGCTGTATAATGTAGTTGGATTCTGTGTAATTTTAATAAATCGGATAATAATGAGTTTCTAAATTCTAAACCGTTATCTGTTATTATTTGTTTTGGTAACCCGTGATGAGAAAAATGAGAAATTAATTTATTAACGACTTCAGTTGCTTGACCATTTTTTAATTTATAAACTTGCGCAAATTTTGAAAAGGAGTCGATTAGAGTTAAATATTTTTTGTTTTCTAGTGTGATTGTATCCATGTGAACTATTTCAAATGGTTTAGATGGTGTTTGAGTAACGTTATATTGGAGTTTTAAAGGATTCCGATCATATTTTGATACCGTACAAATTTCGCAATTATTAATTTGAATTCGAATTAAGTTTTTCATATTAGGCCAATAATACAATCTTTTTATTCGATTAAATGTTTCCTCCGAACCGCGGTGGTTTGTTTTGCCAATGTGGTAATCATTTATTAAACTATTTTGTTCATCAGGATCTTGAATATCGATTAATCTACTTGTAGTTTTTACAAAATTTAATTCCGAATGTTTAAAATATTTTACCATGGTTTCATAAAATTGGGTATAAAAATCAGTTTCAAAGAATAAATAATATTTAACTTTTGGTTCAACGAATTCTTTAATTAATTTTATTATATCTTGTTCGAAATTTTCCTTTGATATCTGAGCGATAATTCTGTTTTTAGTATTATTAAACAGTTTTTCGATTTTGGGTTTCGCGGGATTAATATCAACTAAATTTAAAATAATCTGATTTTTTCCTAAATTTACTGGAGAGTCTGCTATTGGTATTTCGATTATTGTATTTCCTAAAGTATTAGAGTGAACGGAATTTGTTTCAGATTCTTCTGTTATATTATCTAAATTTTCATTTTCATCAAAATTTACGATAAGAGATGCATTTTCCGATGTTTCATTTTCGCGGTAAAATTGTTCTATTAAATCATTAATAATAGTATCAGGGTCTTCAGATTCTGTTAAATTAATTTCTACTCGCGATAGTGCGTCAGCGACTTTGTTTTCATGACCTTTCTTATATTTTATTTCAAAATTAAATTCTTCGAGTTTTAGTTTCCAACGATATAATTTTGAGTTTGGATCTTTTAATGATTGTAACCACTGAAGTGGTTTGTGATCCGTTTGAATGATAAATTTTCTGCCATAAAGATATGGTCGGAAATATTTGGTAGCCCAAACAATAGCTAGAAGTTCGCGTTCAATAGTGGACAGTTTTGATTCACTTTCGTTTAAAGTACGGCTCGCGTAAGCTATCGGAAGATCTCGTCCTCCGTGCGTCTGTGACAATACAGCGCCCAAGGCTACGTTTGATGCATCTGTCGTTAAACAAAATGTTTTGTTGAAGTCCGGATATTGCAGGATGGGATTATTAATCAAAATATTTTTACTGGTTTCAAAACTATCTAAATAATTTTTATCCGCGATGTTAATTTTCGATCCTTTTTTTAAACATTGGGTCAAAGGTTTTGTGAGGTGTGCAAAATTTGGAATAAAACGGCGATAATATCCTAGTAGTCCAAGGAAAGCTTTAATTTGTTTAGTAGTCTTCGGTATGGGATAATTTTTTATAGCAAGGATTTTATTAGGGTTTGGTTTTACTCCGTTTGATGTGACGAGATGTCCTAAATATTCTATTTCCTTTTTTAGAAATTCGGTTTTATCGGGCTGAATTTTTAAGTTAGATTCTCTTAGTTTTTTAAAAACTTGCTTTAAAATTGATAAATGCTCCTGAAGGGACGTACTGTAAATTATTATATCATCTAAATAGGCAACACAATTTGGAACGCCCATGAGTATATTGTTAATCACTCTCATAAATGTTGGTGGACTATTTTTTAATCCAAAAGGTAACCTTAGGAACTCGTAATGACCGTTTACGGTTGAGAATGCTGTTTTAGGGATACTCTCTTCATCCAATAAAATTTGATGAAACGAACTTGTTAGGTCGATTGTTGAAAAGTAACTGCTTTTGCCTAATTTATCCAGCAGTTCGGTTATATGCGGAATAGGATACTTATCATCGACCGTTTTCTCATTTAATTTCCTATAATCAATTACTATTCTCCACTTTTGTATTCCCGATTGGTCTAATTTTTTTGGAACTACCCAAATTGGACTATTGTAAGGTGAAAAAGAAGGGCGAATGATTTGTTGCTCTAGCATTTCGTCAATTTGTCTTTTCACTTCGTTTTGAAATATTTGAGGATATCGGTAATTTTTAGTATAGACTGGGATCTCGTCTTTAGTTAGGATTTTATGTTTGATTTGCGTATTTGCAGTTAGTGGAGTACCTTTTAAATAAAATAGATCAGAATATTGTTTTATTAAATTTTGAATTTCTTTTTTTTCTTCTTCGTTTAAATGGTCCGTGCGAATAAGATTTTTGACTTCATTGAAATCTGATTCTTTTGTTTTAATTAAATTTATATTATGAGATTCGTTATTTTTAAAAATTCTGATTGGTTTCACAAGGATTGGGGTTTTAATAGTTAATCTAAATGACCGATCCGAATTATTTTTTACCGTACATATAGCTTCGTTATTTTTAATTGAAATTAAACCTTCATGAATTTTAAGACAATTATTGAAATCGGTATGAGGAATGATTCCTTCTCCATTTGAGATATTTTTGATTGGAATTTTGATTACGGTTTCAGAATCGTTGTTTAAGATGTAAGTATATTCAGATTGAGGGGGTCTGTTGTCATAATGAATTGTTAAATTGCCAAAAGGTGTGATTAGTATATCATTTACTAAATCAATTTTCGCACCTAATAATTTAAGACTGTCTGTTCCAAACAATAAATCGAATTTAGGATGGAAGTCAAAAATGCCAAATTTCAGGGGAGTTTTGGTGTTGGGAAATAATTTAGATGAATCTACATTAGCGTTAAAATTTTGTATAGAAGAACCGTGCGCGCTAGTAAGTTTAAATGGTTCGTGAGTAATGTTATTAAAAAAATATTTATTTGCTACAAGGACGGATACAAGCGATTTTGTGCACGCAGTGTCTATTAGAATTTTTAAGTTTGACTTTGGTGGAATTATATATGGAAGAGCACTAAAACGGGTTAAATTAAATAGGTCTATTACGTCCATGGTTCCTGTGCTAGGCTGGGATCTAAAAAATTACTTTGATCACTATCCAGATTATTTTGATCAGTGTATTGTTGATTTTCTTGATGATCGTCTGGAAATGATACAGTGGGATAGTCGGGTGGTTGAGCATTTGGTAATTCAGTAATTTGGGATTCACTTACGGACTGTTCCGAGTTTAGATTATGAAGTTCTTCAATTTCTAGGTTTGGGTTTTTCCGAACTGGGGTATTGAGAAAAGATTTAAATTTTACACTTTGATCAGGTTGTCTCTGATATTGGGAATTACTTCTATAATTACTATTGACACTCATAGGGGTTGACTGATTAGGTTGTTGGGGTCTATATTGATGATATTGGTGTGGTATATATTGATTAGGTTGTTGGGGTCTATATTGATTAGGTTGTTGGGGTCGATACTGATTAGGTTGTTGGGGTCTATACTGATTTGAGATTACATTTTTAGCAGGTTGAATTGCTTTGTACTGGTTTACTGGGAAATAGTTTATAAATTGTTGGCGATTTTTGTGTATTGGTTTGTTATGGTTTTGGTGTGGGCGATAAGTGTCGATGACAAATTGAAAATCGTTCGTTAGCATGTTTATTGCCTGATTTAGGTCTATCGGATTTTTGGTTCTCATGAAAGAGCCAAGCGGTTCTTTCAGTCCTTTTAACAAAACTCTTAGTGCTAATTTTTCGATATATTTCGTGAGGACTAACGCCTCCATCGGCATTTCGCTCCTTAAATAACTAATTTGCAACTGTAATGTTTTTTGTATTTTATTATAAAATTCGAAAGGGGTTTCGTTGCCTTGTTTCATTCCCGCCATTTCAATATTTAGAGTGTACGCGTCGCGTTTGTCGGCGTACCCTTGTTTTAACGCATTTTTAATATCGTCCCAGGTATTGATATATTTACTATTAACCATGTCGGCGGCAGCTCCTTTAATTTTAGCACGAATTGATCCTATTAAATAATCGTTTTGGAAATCGGCAGTATTTTCGTGATTATAAAATTTGTTTATTAATTTATCAGAAATTTCTAGAAATCGCGTTAGTGACATAGGGTCACCATGGAAATCAGGTATCATCTCTAGATACTCTTTCTTTAATGTGGGAGGTGCCATTTTTATAAAATATTTAATATAACAAACAAAAAATAAAATGAGATAGTATGCAATGAAATTAAAATAATATGAAATGAAAATTAAATTTATCCTTAATATACAGTAACTTAATATTTAACTTAATATTAAATAAAAAATTATATTTTAAATAACAAAATATTTCTTTATAGTTATAGTAATGAAATCATAACCTTTTCTTTAAAAATAGAATAGATTTTATTCAAAATTATTAAATTGAAAAATAAAAAAAAAAGTTTAATATTGAGATAATATCTCTTAAATAAAAAAAAAATCACTTACACTAAGATGACTTCGATAGTCAGATCCATGCCAGTTTAACGTCTCGTCTTCCTCTGAATGGACTCGTCAGCAAACAGTTGATACTGATCCTTGATATGCCCTCAAGTTTGACGATGTCCTACCGACTGCGCCAGTTATCTTCAATTTAAAAGTAAAGACTTTTTTAAAAAAGAAGTTTATTCAATAAAAGTTACAATATCAGAAAGAAGAGTGGCGTGGAGACGGCTCTGGATGTACTGAGAGAGAATTACAAAATTTCTTGAGGTTTATAAAGGGTTACAATGGCTTCTTCTAGGAAGCTTTATGCTAACATTACAGTTCACAGGAGAGCAAGTTCCCACGAGGGGTTTCTAAGAAATAGATTACAATGGTTAGGAGTCAAAGCTTAAAATTAAAAATATCTAAGGAAAAATATATAGTGTAACTTATATATATATATATATATATATATATATATTAATGAGTATTCTCTTTGATAAGGGGGTTCTACCCTAATTAAAAATTGAATTACAATATCGACCAGGACTTACGTGACACGCAATCTTATCAAGAAATATTTTCTAAAATTATAAACCTCGGTTTGAAGATTGAAGAGGTTTAGAAAAATATTTTAGTTGATGCTGGCAATGACCTTGGCCTCCCCTTGCCATCCCCTGCGAACCCGACTCATCATGGAGACCCATCCCTCAACTCGTTATTCCCATTTCCATCCGAAAGAGGGGCACCTTCCATTGTGACCTTCCTGTAAATATTTTTGGAATGCTTTATCGAACGCCCATTTTACATTTGTAGAAAATATTATAAATATACTAAATATATACTATATTACATAAATATAGTATTATATATATAGCAATAGGCTCACTAAACTTATGTTTCTAATCAAACCATTTTCGTGTACTGGCCACTTTCTCAATTTTTTTTTTTTTTTTTTTTTTTTTTTTTTTATCGAATTATTTTATTGAATAAATATCACGAGTTGCATCTCAATGGAAAAGAGTAATCTGTATGATAATGCATCCATTTATACAATTTGTAAAATTAAAATAGATTAAAATAATTTAAATTAATAAAAAATGAAAAAAATGATGTAATAATAATAGTATTAGAAATAATAGAAAATAATCCAACTGCACTAGATACAGAATCTAGTAAATAATAATGTATAATTATTTATTTATTTTTATTTTTTAAAGACTTTTTATTCATATTTACAACTGTATACATTATATATAACACGTAAATTTTAGAAAATGATTACAATGACATGTCAATAACATGTAATGACCAACTCATTAGTAGAACTTCAATAAAGTTTTACATTAGAAGGTCTCTTGGCCATTTTCATTTTATACTCCTCGAAAGATTATGAGGAATTGAGTGTTAAGCAAATTGGAAGACTAGTAAATTCGAACGGGTATACAGTTTACTATGAAAGAATAGGTATCTGGTTTGGGCCAAACCAGCAAAGTTTGGAACATCAAGCTCTTAATGGATAAGTTATGTTTGTGACATGATATGGAACATTAAGAATGTTAAGAAGGGTTTTAGATAGTACGGATTGGGTACGACAGGAATTGGAAGGTTTAGTGAAGTTTGAATTCTGAACCGAAAGTTCAATTCGTACGATATGTTTTTTTATTTTAAATGGAAAAACAACTCACTAATAAGGACATATTATATGTATAAAACACAACTGATAAAAATAATAATAATAATGTAGATCGGTTAACCGTAATTAAATAAAGACGAAGACGGTTGGAGAGTTCAATCAATTCAAAGACATAAAATACAGCAATTTATTCTGCCGACGTTTCGGCCTTAAGAATCAGGCATAGCCTAGTATATGTTAGACTCCGCCAACACCAACCATTTTCTCAATTAATATTAATGTATTAACTCCATTTAGTAAAAATAATTCTTTTGATTATACGATTTATGTCTAGGATTATCCATTGAATATTCTCAGGTAAAAAGAGATTAAAAAAAGTGTTTCTATATGTAAAAATAAATTCAACTATCGGATATAAAAATCATATATATAATTAATTATATATAAATAATTAATTCGGCTACATATGCCGACGACACTACTATTATAACAAGACACCGAGACCCCAAGCAAGCCTCTCAGACTTTACAACATAACCTACTCGCAATAAACAACTGGCACAAACGATGGAAATTTGGACTGAACTACAACAAATCTCTCGTCACATTACATCTTCACTTCGAAGAGAGACAAGTCCCCTTGTCTTCTTCGAAAACGAACAGATTCTGCAAACCGACAGAGTACGTTGCCATGGACTAATATTAGACCGAAGAATGACATGGGGCCCACACATTTCTAGACATTAAATCTAAGGCTAAGGCTACTTTATTTTCTTATTAAAAGACACTCTAAACTAAGCCTTAGAAAAAAATTCAACGACTACACTTACTTACAGAAACCTATTTGGATATATGCCTCATAAATTTACAAAACTGCTTAAACGACGCAAATAAAAAACATACTCGTATAACCAAGGACAATCACACAAGCACCTTGGTACGTAAGTAACATAACTGCTCACCGACTTACTGATGCTCATCATCAAAGAACAGATATAGACCCACTACAAAATATTTCATAATAGACTTAAAGGCCATCCCAACTCATTCATGACATGTCCACAACAGTGATGCCCAATAATATCCGTAGAAGATTGAAAAGGAGCTGGATGAGAGATCCCCTAGAATATAATGAAATGATTAACAAGAGAGATGGACGTGCCACGGTGCAATGCTCCTCATCATGCATTTTATGTATTTTACAGTTTTGAATTAAGATAAATAAAGACAAATAAAAAATGTATAACAACTAATCAGACGCATCTTCATACTCACCCAAAGAAGCGAATAAGAAGAGCTTCTAGTAGCTAATGCTCAAAAGATCCCAAGTGAACATTGTGATGCGAGAATGAAAGGGGCAAGTACGTCCACTGAACAACCAGGTAAACAAAGAATCCAATAGTTTTTTTTTTCTAGTAGTTAGTCCCTTTTTCTGTTTCTACTGGAAACAAATTAAAAATAGGACTATTGGGTATATACACTCCACATCAAAAGGATTGCAACGCCCATAATTCTTGAGATTTTCTTGGTTTTGTACCTTAATCCGTACTTTGTTTATATTTATATTAATATTATTTATAACATGAGAGACACTCGTGATTAGACAAATCATTTTTATTCACTATTTTCCAACAAACGATGGAGTTTGGTTTATTCATTTCAAATTTCCTTTCAGTCCATGACTACCTTTCGTTTACCTCAAATCTGTTCTCTTTTTCCTCTCAAGTCTAATTATAACTATCAATTTTATTCGAAATGTATCGTTTAAGCCACCATAATTGGGTTAGAATCATCGATCTCTGAAGAAGACAAATCGCCTTGGGATTCTCTATTCTTCCATCTCGAGGACCATAAAAAGGGCTGGTAGTTATTCGAGACGACCACCGTCAGGGCGTCTCAGGATTGACTAATGCCATAGATGACCGCTTCATTCACTTCGGAAGCATAATTTTACAGCTTCTTCCATTAAAATCTTGATCGTTGGTGTTCGAGGGAAATCAATCTCGGAGTCAACGGTCATTAAAAGACTGAGAGAATTAAACCTTAGCTCAAGAATACCAGTAAAAGATCCTCTTCTAACCGTAGAACAACACGTAAAGACATTGAGGGAATACCAATATTGGGACTATGGAGGAATAGAAAAACATTCATTCACTGATGGAACGAGAATGGCCCTTAACAGACCAGATGGCCGTGAAACGGTATAGTTAGTGCTGCACGTTAAAAACTGAGCCATTTGGGAGGGGCTCTATCGTGTTTTAAGGAGCATATCTTGGAAGGCCCTTACCGAGTTAGTGCCAATCTAAGGAGTATGTATGTAGAAATCATTCTTCAAGACCATGTAGTGCCTTTTATGTCGTTCATAAGCTCTGACTCGTTGCTTATGCATGATAATGCCCGTCCTCACAAAGCAAGATGTGTTTCTGAGTACCTAAACACCATAGATATCCACACAATTGATGGGCCAACAAGAAGTCCTTAACCCATCGTACCCATCGAGTACAAGTGGGATTATCTAAAACGACGAGATTCACCTCCTACTACCCTTGAAATGCTGAAGGCAGCTGTGATGGAGGAGTAGGACCATGTACCCCAAAATTGTCTTCAAATTTATTTTAAAACTATACCAGGAGGAGTGGAAACAGCCATTCAAGCTAGAGGGGGCAATACGTCTTATTAAATGTAATTTAAATTTTAAAAAGTAAGTTTTCTAACTTATTTTGTTTTTTGGAAGAAATATTGTAATTTATTTTGTTAAACTTGTTCAAGTTTAGGTTAGAAATATTTATTATAAACTTCAAAACATGACTTTCTCATGAAAAAACAAAGGTTTTTGTAAAATTCAAATATTTATATTTTAAGTGTTGCAATACTTTTGACGGGGATTTAATATTTATCTGAACAAAAATTAGACTGGTTTTTTAACTTCCTACGAGTATTATTTCAATTCCTGAGTCTTTTTTGAATTATGTTTATTTTTATTTAAAAATACTGCGAATGTGGAATTATGCGTCTTATTTTACGCCTTTTAGTATAGCATTGGTTTTAGTAATCTCCAGCCCCCCCCCCCCCCCCCCAAATTTAGCTTCAAAGCTATTGCACTAATTCGTATGCTCCACACTTTTTTTTTTCGGAAAGGATCTTTTGTGTCTTTCAGTGATTTAAAATAGGATGCTAATAGCTTTTATATTAAAAACACACTAAAAAAAAACACCAATAATAACTTCTTTTAAATAGACTTTCTTAAATTCACAAAAGTCGGGAAGGGTTTTTTTTTTTTTTTTTTTTTTTTTTAGAACTGATGAAATACAGGCAGAAGTGAAAAATAATTCATCAATTTCTATTTCAAAAGCATCTAGGTTTTGCTATATATAAAAGTTAATATCAGGAATAGGGTAAAAAAAAACCTTAAAATAGATTTGTTTTGGAGGGTTACCTGTGAAAGTTTTTAAGTGCCCATATTTCAAAACATTTACCCTCTTTAATATATTCTGTTATTAAATATTCTGCGGATGTTATGAAAATATTATTTAAGCTTCTATATGTGAGATGAGATGGGAACAGATCCATAAAATCCAACGAGATGTTGATATTGAAATACTCGAACGGTTTCGTCACGTTCCTTGTAGTTTCGTTCTTCTTGGATTGATGCCACAACCAAAACCACATAGCCTGCTAATGAAAAACATGTCTTTATTTATGTTCCATTTTCTGGATAATTCACCAAAAATAATTTGTTTTCGATGTTTTTTTTCTGTTTGTTTTTTTCGTACGTTTCATTTACTTGTTTGTTCTTAATTCTAAAGAGATAAGTTTTTCTTGCAAAGTCACTTTTTTTTTTCTAGAAAATAATTTTACTTGTACTGCTTTAATATTTCTTTATCAAACTTAAAATATAACCTTCTAATTCATTTCAATAAAATTTATAATTTAATTTATTATAATATATATATACACACACGCACTGTGGTGTTTAAAAGTTTTTGGCCTCTAAAATTTTTTCAAATATTTGACCATTAATAATACCGATCAATGTGAGAATATATGGGCTAATCCTAATAACAAATACATCTCTAATAACATACCTTTCGCTGACCGGTAAGCAATCTACTGTCTACAGTTGAGGCTTTCCATAAGTTTTCAAAATCATAAGTTTCCGGTTCCCTTTGCTGTGACTGTTTGCAGAAGATTAAATACGAGCTAATCTTATTCAGTTTATGCTGGGCACTGTGGCTATCAATATTTCTTCTCACACCAGTCCTCAGCTTCAAGAAAGAATCATATCTCTCTTTGATGGAGATTAATCCTCCCGAGACATTTACATATTAAATTAGAAAAAAATGACTTCCTATGTAAAATTAGTGACACTCATGGTCTAGAGGATCGATTAGGGAAATTCTACACAAGAAGATCTCTAGACCATCTTTTTTTCAGACGCTTCGGAGAATTATCGGGAATGGAGTAGGAAGCATGTTGAGAAAATAGTAGATTTGAGTGGTTCTGGAGCTTACTATGGAAGGATAGGTATCTGGTTTGGGCTAAATTAGAAACATATGGAACATTAAGATCTTTATGGATAAGTTTATTGGTCACAAAGTAAGGAGCATTAAGGATTTTTCGAAGGATTTTGGATTGTAAGGATTGCATACGAGATGAATTGGATGGTTTAGTAGAGCTCCAAAGCTCAACTCCGTACGTCCAAATAGGTCTAATCACAGTCATGTAAATGAGTCTTTTGTAATTAATTGGGAGCTTTGAACGTTTGTCTAGTAAATGTTAAAGTAGTCTGTAACGACGAGCAGTTTCTTGTCGTTTTAGTCTTGTATGTAGATTCCAAGTTAGTCGTTCGTCCAAGTGGAGTCCTAGTTAGCGGATCTGTTCAACAGGAATTAGTGGAATAGTAGGTTTACGACGAAGGGTAAAGGTTATTTGATGGGATTTGGATTTATTTTGATTCTCCATTTTTGACACCATGGTTTAGGATATGGGATTGGAGTGTTTGAGAAGCAATAAAGGGATCATTTTTTACTGATAACACACATGTGTCATCGGCGTAAGTGGTGAGGACAGTGGTAGGATGAGTTAGGATGTCAGCTGTGTACACTGTGTAGAGGATAGGACCTAGATACTACCTTGAGGCACCCCGGCAGATTGGGTAAAGAGAGGAGAATAGGAAAATTTATGGTTTACTTTGAAGGTTCGGTCACTGAGATAAGATCTAATAATGAGGAAATATGTAGAAGGTAGGAACTGACGGAGTTTATACTGCAGTCCCGGGTGCCAGACTCGGTCAAACGCTTGTTCTACATCAAGAAAGGCTCCCGTGCAGTTAAAAGTTTTGAAAAGGTGCTGGCCAAAAATAAGTGATTTTGCATCGTCAGTTTTTACCACGTTTTGGCTTCGGTTAGAAGAGGATGATTACACTTTCTGTAGTTCAGTAGTTTTTTAGTGGTATTCCATAAGGATTTGTCGGTTGTATAAAGTTTTTCTGTGTAGTCATGTAATTTTTGAAGTTTGTATTTCTTAATTTCTAACTTAAGTTTGTTTGTGAGTTTGCAGTAATTATTTTTATCTGATGGATATCTGGTCCTGTGCCACTTCGTTCTTGCTTTACGCTTTTCTCTTAACAAGACACAAATATGTTGTGGTAAGTTAGTATGATGAGAATTATTTTTTTCCCTGTGTGATGTGTTTTCGTTAATACTGCTGGATATTGAAAAGGTGAGTTTATCTAAGGCAGTGTCGATATCAAGTTTTGTTTTTAGTGCAATTTTTAAGTCTAATTTATTTTCTAAGCCATAACGAAATTTGTCCCAGTCTACTCGTCCTGTTATTAGTCTAGGAGTAGAGGGTTTAGGGACGGGGTATGAATGCAAGAGAAGTAGAACATGGCTATGGTCTGATGAAAGGTGGTCTGATGAAAGGCAGATGATAACAATAAGCCTCAGTGTGACCAAGATTTTGAAATCTAGTACACTGTACGATTGTTGGTCTCTGTCTAGGTTGTTCAAATCGGACGACTGAATAGACCAGCCTAGTTATTTCAAATATTTCAATGTTATTCTTGGCTGGCACCAAATCAACAAAAAATAACGGAAGTGGATATTTCTCTGTGGGATGGAGAACATTTGAAATATTTCTTACGGTGTGACCGATTTCTTCTATATCCCTCTTCATTGCCTGAGTCGAGGTGCTGCTATGGAGGCCTCTCAATACGACGCGGTATGCCTTTTCTTCCCTCAGTTGATAGCAGTGAAATTCGTAATTATTGGCCGATAAATGATTAATTAGCTTTTTATAATATTCTTTTGTAGTGGTGTTTATTTTTATATCTTTCACCCTTTAAAAGCATTTAAAATTGGTAATAAGGAATTTGGGAATTGACCAGTGGACCAGATGTGATTGTAAAATGCGAGCAGCCATTCTAGAGTTTCGCTTGGTAGGTTTTTTATCATCTCGTAGTGTATGTTGTCCGGACCAGGAGTTGTTCCTTTGACGGAGATTAAGATGTATTTTAATTCCCACATGGAGAAAGGTATGTTATATGTTTGGGATTCGTTATTATCAGAATTGTGATGCTCAGTTTGTTCGATGTTGCCAGAGTTTTTGGTTACATTATATATTTCCGAAAAGAATTGAGCAAATGTATTGGAAGTAAGTTTTGGGGTCGTCAGTCAACTGTCTATTCGCTGAAATGGTATACCGGTTGGAAATGGGATTTTTGGTGATTTTACGAACTTTGCTCCATATTTCAGTCATATTTGTATTCGAATTTATTGAGTTGACAAATTTTTTCCATGATTCATTTTTACAGTTGAGAATTTTCCTGCATAGTGCCCTCCGCCTTTTATATTCTATTAAGTTTTTTTGTAATGGATTTTTGGAATTTTTAGTATGCTTTGCGTCGATCTTTTATTGCATTATTAAGTATCATTAAACCAAGGGACTAGAGGTCTTATTGGCATACCTGATGTCCTTGGTATCGACACGTTAGCTGCTTTTATAATAGAGGTCGTAATTTCTTCACATGCTAAGTCAATACTTATATCAGAAGGCGGTGAACGGGGAGGTTGGACTAAGGAGGAGAAAAGAGACCAATTTGCTTTATCTGGTACCCATCTCTGTTTTAAGCGTGTATTTTTAAAATTTAAAAATTTAATAACGATGGGGAAATGATCGCTACTGTGAAGGTCAGGTAGAACTGTCCAGTCTATGAAATTATATAATGTAGGATTACAGAAAGAGAGGTCTAGGGCTGAATAGGTTCCGTAGCTGAAACTTAAAAAGGTAGGTTCTCCAGTATTTAGTAAAAGGAGATCGGAGTTGTCTAAAAACTGTTCGATTATTTTCCCTCTAGTATTTATGTCACGTGACCCCCATAAGGGGTTGTGACCATTAAGATCCCCTACAAAAAGAACGGGATGTGGTAGCTGGTTATAAATATCAAGTAGGTGATGAATATCTATTGTGCGATCCTGTGGGAAGTATAGAGAGCAAATTGAGAAAGTGTTATTGAGATGTACTTTAACTGCGACAGTTTGAAGGTGTGAATTGATAGTGATGGCTGCTGAATATACAGAATTATGTACGGCTATAAGAACACCATGGTGATTATGATTTGAATTTGGACTATCTTTCCTATAAATTTTTCAAATTTATTTTATCATTTCTGTTTAGATGAGTCTCTTGTAGAGCTAAACAAAAGGGGTAAATATCCCGTATTATCATTTTTAGATCATTAAAATGGGTTTTTAATCCATTACAGTTCCATTAAATAATAGACGTGTTTAGTTAAAGGGTAATAAGACATAAGGATAACAAATTAAAAAAATAATAAACGGGAGATTTAGAAATAATTTTAAATAGAAGAAGGGTTGGCTTCTCTTATAATTTAATTAGTACTTGATTCAGCTAATGATGTTTTACTGTTTCTTCCTTTTTTGTTTTTACATGTTTTGAACGCGTCTACGTCCATTAGCTCACTGCTAATAGACGAAGAAGAGGAGGGATTGGGATCAGGATCGGGTTCAAGTTTGGGATTGTAGGAGATGAATTTGTGAGGAGGGGTTGAGGAGGGGGAGTGGGAGCTGAGGGTGAGGGGGGAGTAAAGGTGACTGGGGGTGAGGTTATTGTGGAGGCTGTGGCTGAATTATGTTTTGGCACTATGATAACCTTCGCAGTTATAGGTCTTGGTATTAAACCAATCATGGGAGCAGTGGATTTGGTACTGCATGAGGGCTTGTTAGCCTGGTCGGTTACTTTAAAAGATGGAATTAATTTACTGTCAACAGCTGATGTGCTTTTGTTTAATTGGAAATTAAAAATAATATCTGCTTGTACGGCAACGTTTTTTTTTCAACTTTTTTTTCTTTGGTGACTTGTGCGAATGATTTAATGAAGGTTGTGGGATTTTTTTTCTCTCTACAACCTTTTGGCTTCATTATAAGGAACTTTTTCAGTAACTTGAATTGATTTTATTTCTTTTTGTAATAGAAATACAGGACATTTACGATCTAATGCGTTATGGTTACCGGTACAGTTTGTATATTTTTGATTTTTAATACATTTTAAATTATCTTGATGTTTAACTTCACCACAATTGGCACAAACGATTCTTTTTTGCATTCAAAGTTGGGGTGAGTGAAACCTAAACAATTAAAGCACCTCATTGGGTTTGGTTTGTAAGGTTGGACCCCTATTGTGTGGAACCCTATTTTAATAGTTTCAGGTAGCTTTGGAACAGCAAATGTTACAATGTAGGTATGGGTTAATTTTCGTTCCCCATTAATTATAATTTTTATTCTATTTATATTTACGATGATATGTTTTAATTCGTTTTTAATTTCATCTATTTCAACGAACTGCAGATCAAAACATCTGATCACCCCTTTGCTGTAGTTTAGTGTTTTATGAGGGTTAACCTCGACTTGGAATAAACCGCCGAAATCTTTAATATTTAACAGAACATCGGATTGTTTATTATTAATCGTTTCTACAAGTTGAGTACCATCTCTCAACTTCTTAATACCTTTTACCTTGCCTACTAGACCCGTTATAAATTTATTTATGAAAAATGGAGAAACTTTTGAAAACTTATCTTCATCTAATCTACTTATAATCAGATACTTTGGACTAACTTTGAGGTTATCAAAGACATTCATTTTTTCGGGAAGCATTTTAATACCCCTTTTTCTAAACTTAGCCATTGGACTGATAGATGGATCGTCCTCGTACATTATCAAATCCAACAAGCTTGAGTCTTTTTAAATTAAATATAAATTATCTTAAAGACAAAAAAAAATATTAGAAAAAAAAAATGAAATTATCTTTACTATTTCAACAAAAGGAAAAATAAAGATATAAACAAAAACGACTTAAAAACTACAACTTATCAGTTTGAGGTTAGAGAACACACGTAGTACGCCCTTCTTCTTCAAACACTAAATACCGACTGTTATTTGTGTGTTTTTGTATGCAGGGAGTAGTGTAATATCTTTTATTGTTATTTTCATGTTGTTTCTGTTGAGTATTTAATTGTTTTAGTAAATTGCAAATGAGTCTATGTGGTTATCCATTTATTAAAAGAAGGTGTACTACTTTATTTTCCGCGGTTTGTTTATATTTTTCTGTGGATAATTTTATAGCACGATTTATTAAATTGTTTGCGGTGTTGATTTTATAACTTTTGGGGCATTGGCTTGTATAATGTAAATATCTTCCGGAATTTATTGGTCTTTCCACCATTCTGTTTCTATTGTTCCATTAGGGTTTCGAATTAAAATTAAGTCTAGAAACGGTATTTTATAATCATTCTCAAATTCCATCGTAAGATGTAGTCTATATGAAAATTTGTTAAACTCGGCTAAAATTATGTCGTATTTATTGTTTTTTGTAGGTACAGCAGTAAGAATGTCATACCTACAGCTTATGAGAACAATATAGTTTCGTAACGTCGCCAAAATAGTTGTCTTTATTTATTGACTGAATCTCAAGAACCTTTCCCAACACATACACACACACACACACACACACACACACACACACACACACACACACACACACACACACACACACACACACACACACACGCACATATATATATATATATATATATATATTTATATACAGGGTGTCCCACGAATGTTGTGTCAGGCTAATAAAACCCAGAGTCTATAAATTTCAATGCGATAATCAGGGTTCTTATATTGCGTCATATTAGTTACCTTTTGAAGATATTCAACTATTCCAGAATTTCTCCAGTATTGCTGGAATGGCTCCAGTACTAGAAATTTCACCACAAGGTACTGGTTTTTATGACGGATTCTGATGGTGAGTCGAATTCTAAAACTGTTTTGTATCGGTTACTTTTTCAATCAGATGCACCCCTACGTCGATAACAGGCTGATTATTAACCATTTTCAAATTTTATTTTATTTTATTAGATATCTAATAAAGTGTTTTTTATTTTAAAAAAATAAACATATGATATAACACATGTAGATGTCAGCTGTTTCTTTCAAATATTTGTTCCATCTGTATTTCTTGGTTATGAGATTATTAGTATGTGAGTATTGTAAATGTAAATTGGTCAATTTAAAAAAAATGGCTAATTTTGTAAGTCATTATGACATGCTCATGGCATTAGAACGATGTGACGGAAACTTTAGAGCAGCTGCAAGGCTATATGCAGAGCGTTATCCACAGCGGCGCCATCCCAAGTATCAAGAATTCTCACGCATTGATGACAGGATAAAAAGAACAGGTACAATTAAGTCTTACAGTAAATATTGTCACCGTGTCCGTCCAGTTTTGAATAATGCTAATACAGTTGTAGTATTAGCTTTAGTTGAAGAGGATCCGCAGATGAGTGTAAGGGATATTGGTAGCGAAACTGACATATCCAGAAGTTCGGTACATAGGCTTTTAAAAAAAGAAAAATTCAGACCTTACCATGTTTCAGTGCACCAAGCATTGTCCGAAAGTGACTTTGACCAGCGATAGAGGTTTCGCCATAGGGCACAAACAATTATAGCTGAAAATCCTAATTTCTTTTCTAATGTGCTTTGGACAGATAAAGCTACCTTTTGTACCACTGGCTTAATGAACATGCACAACGCACATTATTGGTCCAGAGAAAATCCTCACTGGATGTTACAACGTGACCAACAACACAGGTGGAAAGTGAACGTCTGGGGCGGCATTATAGAGGACCAGATCATTGGACCACATTTCTTCGAATAATCATTAAATTCCATCAGCTATTCGAAGTTAATTGAACAAGATCTTCCCATTTTACTGGAAGAGGTGCCGCTTGAAAAACGTATGGTGATGTGATTCAAACAGGATGGGTGTCCGGCTCACTATTCCATTGGAGCTAGGCACGTTATAAAACACATGTTTTCCAATAGTAACAGTCAAGAAATTTATCCATACACACACACACACACACACACACACACACACACACACACACACACACACACACACACACACACACACAAACATATATATACATACATACACGTATACAATTTTTTCAAATTAGCTTCAATAAACAAAGTTATTAAGATGTACAGGTTGATCTATTTTTTAATACCTCTTTAAATAAAATCCAAAAACACCAGAATATATTACTGCCTGCAATTGGGTACCGATTAGCTGTCAGTATTGAACAGGTTGAAGTCGATAGAGGAAGAAGCGGTGAGTTGTGTCAGTGATACGTAGCTCCTTGACTGAGATAGATATCTTGACTAGGTGAAGAATGGCCCAGGGATCTCAATCGCATGCTTGTGAAATAAATGGTTTAAAAGGAAATAGTGAAATTTAGTGTCAGTAATCAAAATGTGTATTCTCCAATGATTCGTATTGATTTTGCCTTTAATTATTATAATAAATATTTTCAATTAAAATTGTTTAATACATACATTTTACTTCAAGTAGTTTTCGCAAACAGTTTATACATCACTACTTTTATAATTAAAACAAAGAATATGTTGTGTTAAATTACATTAGTATAAACATTTTATATATTTTGAAAAAATATATTTATTGATATTTACAACTGCATGTAATACATACATCAAGTAATTTTGAAAATATATGATTACAGTAACACGTTAATAACTTGAAAAAAAAAAGTAGTACTTCGATAAATCTAAATTAGAAAGTCCATTCAGACGCCTCGGAGGGTTATCTGGAATGAAATTGGAAGCATGTTGGTAGTCAAGTAGATTCAAGTGTGTTAAACGATTATTATGGCTGTATAGTTATCTTAATTGGGCCAATCCTGCAACATATGAGGACATATAGATCATTATAAATAAATCTCATTTATGCTATAATTAAGCATCTTAAATGAAGTTGCTACAGCTAAACCTTAATAATTGCTGCCCAGGACCTAAGCTGGTAAACAATAAGAGGGAAGGACTTCTTGCTTTGCAAGCAGTATAGGAACGTCGATGGGTCTCGCAACTGGATGATGGATGATGACAGCCACGCAGCTGTTTGGGTTAAAAAAGGCCAATTTATTCAAGTCAAAGAGAACAAAAGTTTCGTTTGGATGAAAGTGGATAATATCTACAAATGCAGTGTTTACGCACCACCCAGTGCCTTACAAGTAGAATTTAAAGTTCACCTTGATGGGGAAGTAGGGAGACCAATAAGAGAGGCAAATTTCTTCTAGACACAATCGTCGCACTCGACTTTGTTCTCCTCAACACAGGCTCAAGTTCAACGTTCTGTAGAAATGGCAATACCTCAATCGTTGATCTGACTTGTGCAAGTGCACACCTTACGCATGGTAATGCTAACTGGCAAGTGAATGACCACCATACTCACAGTTAACATTAAGCTATCATCTTTGAAGTCACCACCTCTTGTAAATAGGAAAAAGTTTAAGTGACCCACTATCGATCCGTTTATAGAGATTTCTTTATAGCAATGATGGAGGAAAAAGTTGAATTTACAGGACTTGCCAAAGAGAAGGTTTCAAGACCTTCAAGACCTCCAAGAGAAAGCAGTAGATGACAGTTTACTGGTGGAACGAGGATATAGCAAATCTTCGGCGAGTATGCTTGTGTACTAGAAGGTTAGCTTTGCAAGAGGTCGCCAAACGTATTAATCCCGAAATAAAGATGGAAAAAGAAACCATGTAAAAGCAATTAAGGAGAGTAAGCGCAATAGCTGCAAAAAGCTCTGTGATGAAGTGGACGAAGATCCATGGGACAGACCCTATAAAACTGTTATGTCTAAAAATATCAAGTCTGTCACCCCCGAGCTCTCCGGCATTGTTGAAAAACATAGTTACGGCCTTATTTCCGAGCAGTCTTTCATATCAGCTATATCAAGAAGTGCAAGAAATAACCCAGGAAGAACTAGATCTAGCTTGCATTGAACTAGATAGATAGATAGATAATTTTATTGTTTGTAGAGATACATCTCATAGCAAGGAGTTGGCCTAAATAACTAAATAAACTAACTAAATAACTAAATATATACATACACACCCACATACATACATATACATAAAGCATAACATTCCATTATAATTGAATAAAACTAAAAATACACGGAAATATTCCTTAGTTTCCTTAGATTTGAAATGAAAATTACAATAATCGGTTGGTATTACAGCTTTTATATAAGTTCCTTTACCTTCATTCATTCCTTAAAAAACTTCTTGTTTTTTAGTAAATTTACAAAAAAATAAAAAATGAGGTCCAGCTTTGGCATGCTATCCACTTGCAGTACAAATGCCAGACAATCTCTATTATAATTTGGTCCTACGATTGAATTAATATAATTATCCCTTAACTGAGCATAATGTGGGCTTACAAATATCAAATGAAATAAGACTTCCTTCTGTTTAAGGTTACAGAGAGTACAGTCATCCTCGCAATTTATACAATATGTGGTGCCTTTATGATATATTCGGATTAGTTTTCTTCCTACAACTCTTCATTGGCTAACTAGTCTAATCTTTGAAATATTGCAATTGAATTGTAGGTTATTGTTCTGTAGTAAATAATGATATATATATATATATATATATATATATATATATATATATATATATATATATATGTATATATGGCTATAGTTAGAGTTGTTAATACTGATATGGTCCTCTTCTATGAGTTTCTGTTTATAGGATTCTAGAATAGCTTTAGAGCTTTCCTGAATTATTTTTGAATCTTGCGCATCCCATTGCATTGAAATAAAGGACTCAAAGGCTCCAGGTCCGGAAAACATCCCAAATATTGCATTGAAAGTGGCAATTAGGCCTAAACTTAATCTTTCCAACTCAGTGGAAGAAGCAGCGCCTCGTACTTCTGCGAAAGGGTAAAGGACCACTAAACGATCCGACTTGTCTCTTGGACACTGCGGAAAAGATACTGGAAAGGGTTCTAAGTTGCAGAATAGCTGAATACAGTTAAGGAGCCAGAGGGCTATCTTCTGATTATCAATGCGCATTTAGAAAGGGGAGATCGAAGATCGACGCAATCGATTTTGTGATTAAATCCGCTCGAGAAGGCATCGCAGGAAAAAGATGAAGGAGAGGTAGCAGAAAGTACTACGCCATTATCACGTTGAAGATAACGAACACATTCAATTCCGCACGATGGGATTACGAAGGATGGAATTTCCAGAGTACCTTATAAAAATTATCGAGAGTTATTTCTCTGATAGAGTACTGGAGGTATGGTACAGATGCTGGGCAAAAACGTATAAAATCACAAGTGGCATTCCGCAGGGCTCCGTTTTAGGGCCTCTCTGGTGGAATGTGATGTATGATGCAGCGCGAAGATAGAGGAAGGAACGGTGGGGGACTTTGGATTTCGCAGACGATCTCGCTATCGTATCTTGCGGAAAACTGCTAGAGGAAATTATCAACACTGTGAACACAGCTGTAGCCACAATACACCAGTGGCTCTCATCAGTAGGTCTCCAGCTTGCTGATCATAAACCCGAAGCAGTTCTCATCACGAGCAGGAAAGTAAGAGAAACAATCAGATCTGAGAGAAACAACTGACCTTTGGAGATTTTAACATTTTCTCCCAATCATCTATTAGATATCATTGGGTGCAGATCAACGCCAGACTAAGATTTGATGAACATCTACAAATAATTTTTAAAAAAATAGCCCAAGTAACGAATGTACTTGCTAGAATTATGCCGAATATGGATGGCCCAGAGAAAGCGAGTGTGGCTAGCTAGCTGCTCTTTTATACGCAGCACCGATCTGGACAAACGCATTTCTAGAGCACTCAAACGCCCGAAAGGTCAATAGTGTATAACGAAGAAGAAATATACCATTAGTGTCACTTGAGCTTTTTGCACTGTTTCCTGCGATGCAGTCTGTGTTATAACTGACATGCCGTCAATTGACCTTCTGGCGGATGAACGCAACCGGATCTAACGTCAAAATAGAGATGAATCGGAATCTAGTGGAACCAGTAGGACATGTATTCTTCTGTTGCCCTAAATTTGCAAAAGAGAGAGAGGATCTAGCCTGGACTCTGGGTCATCAGTTGGCGCCAGAAAACCTGGTTAACCAGATGACATCTTCTTATTCTTCCTTGGCTCTACAGCCCGCGAGGGATCAAGGCCGCCCGAAGCAATCTCTGTCATTCAACTCGCTCCGTTGGTATCAAAAATCGCCCAAAAAAATTCTTCTCAACACTTTCCTTTCTAATCGGAGGAGTTGATTTCCCTGTGCCCTGGTAAGCGTCCAACTCTCTGACCAATATGTAAGCACCGGTCTAATTAGAGTTTTGTATAGACACAATTTGGTAGCGCGAGACAATGTACAACAGGTCTTCAACTGTCGCACCAGCCCGAAATAGCATCTATTAGCTGTCAAGATTCTTGTTTGCATTTCTTTTCCAAGTCGTCGTGCTTTGTTGTGCGTCTTCAAGCAACCAAGATATACAAACTCCTCGACTCTCTCAAATGAACAACCGTCAATTCGTATATATGAAGAATCCCTTGTGAGTTTGTCTCCATGTACTTGGTTTTTGCTTGGTTGACTTCAAGCCCTATCTTCGCAGCTGCCACTCGTAGTTTTATGAACGCCTCTGCTATAGCATTAAAATTTCGACCGATGATCGGCGAAAATTCCAAGCCATCGGCATACCCCGTTCAGAGCTGAACGGTTAAAAGTCGTTCTTCCCACTTGGCTCCCCGACTCCCTTACTGCGCCCTCTAGTGCAAAATTGAAGAGAAGGCACGCCAAACCATCACCCTGCCATAATCCCCTAAAGTCTAAAAATAGCTTGAGAGTTCGCTATCAATGCGTACGGAACATTTACCGCTTCCATTGTCTTCTGGATGAGTCTCACAAGCTTAGGTGGAACTTTCATATTTATCATGACTTTATAAAGTTCATTCTTTTTCACACTATCGTATGCTGCCCGAACATTCACAAGCAGGTGGTGGGTTTGGATTTTGTATTCATGGGATCTTTCCAGCATTAAGTGAGAAAACTTAGTCTGTGATACCTCTTCCTCTCATAAAACTAGCCTGGTAATTGCCAATCTCTCTTTCAGCGTGGGGCAGCAACCTGTAAAACATAATTCTGGACAGCACCTTATATGCACTAGACAGTAGTGAGATACTACGGTAGTTACCAAAATCCAGGATATCCCCTTTCTTATGAACTGGGCATGTAATAGTTTTATAACAGTCCAATTCATTCTTTCATTAACCCAGAAATCCATAATGACATTGCGAAGAGCCTTCAGTACCTCCTGACCTCCATACAATTCTGACGGTAAATCATCAGCTCCAGGTGCTTTGTTGTTTTTTAGGCCTTCAACGGCTTCAATAATCTCATCTAAGTCAGGTGGCTCAAGGTCCTCAGCTGGTATCAGAACTTCCTGTGTGGTCCGATTCTCAACTCCCTCATTTAGTAGACCCACAAAGTGATTCCGCCATCGACCCAGTATATACTGCCTTACGTTCAGGAGAGTGCCATCTGTATCTCTGCATATTGTCAGGTAAGGCTTGAAAGGTTTTCTGTTGGCGTTCACTTCCTGGTAGAACCTGCGCATCTCATTGCTCCTCCCTAGATCTTCTAGGTTTCCCAGCTGATCTGCTTCCCATTTCCTCTTCTTTCTCCGATGCAATCGTTTTTCCTGGCGTCTTTTTACCCTGTATTCCTCAACAGATCTCCGAGTGTGCCTCTTTTGGAGCATCAGGCAATATGCCTCATTCTTTTGCTTGGTAACATCTTGACATTCCTCGTCTAACCAAAGTTTCCTGGTTGTAGGGGTTTTATATCTCAGTACTTCGCTGGCTATATCCTTCATAGCGGATTTGCAGACTTCCCAATCCTGGTCCACATCCTCTGCTAGACTGACCGGACAAAATTTCTCATCCATAGCATCAGCATATCGGGTCGGAGTATCTGGATTCCAAATTACCTCAATGTTGAATTTTAGACGTCGTGTACTCCTTTTGGATCGAATCATGTACAGTGTTGCTTTAATTTTTGCCACGATGAGATAGTGATCTGAATCCACGTTAGCACCTCTAAAAGTTCTAACGTCCGAAAGGCCTGATGCTTGCCTTGAACTGGTCAATATATCGTCTATTTGGTTAAAAATTACCCCATCATTAGATCTCCAGGTGGCAAGGTGTATACGTTTATGGGGGAACAGTGTGCTTCCAACGACTAAGCCTCTAGATACTGCCAAGTTCAGGAGCCTTTTCCCATTATCATTAGACTCTTCGTGGATGCTGTTTTCCAATAGTGGGTCGAAAGAAAGGTTCTTTCCCTATTTGTGCATTGAATTCTCCAATCACTACTTTTATGTAAGAGCGTGGGCATCGATCGAGGCATTGTTCCACAGCGCTGTAAAATGAATCCTTTTCCTCCTCCTTAGATGGTTCGGTTGGGGCATGCACACTCCGGACACTGTAGTTGTAGAACTCTTCCCTCAATCTGCATAATCTGGGATTCATTGGCTCGAAGGCCATAACAAGCTGAGACGTATTAGACGTATTAAGTGACAAAACATTCTATGATCCAAGTCGAATGTCCTTTAGACGAGCGTTATATCGTAACCGTGAGTTCAGTCCGGCATTTCTTTGCTTAGGATTCACAGTATGTTGAGTTTTTGCAGGATTGAGTTACTAGCCCAATGCCCAACCCCCAACCTGGAGAGCCAGGAGGTTTTGCTCAAGCTTCTCCTGCCTTAGGAAGGCTGCCTTCACCACGGCTAGGAGAACCCCCTTCCCCTGACTGGTTTTGGTCCACCCCGGGTATTTTATTTCCCCGGTACCCACCATATAACTTTACCTGTTAGATATTCAATCTAATAGTCATATACATGTAGAAAATATCTCTTAAAATGAGATATGAACATTCAGAATATAATATTGATTTTGTAAAGTATTTGTCTAGTACTATTGCACTGAATTGGTTTTGGCATAATTTATATTATTTATCAGATAAGACACATTATCTTTCCAGATAATTTATATTTGCTTTGATTATTGTATTTGATTTCATTGAGTTTTTGTTTAATTTTATCTATTTTTGTTTTCGTAACTTATCTTAGATTCTAACCTCAAGATATAATTTGTTTTTTGTGTGATATTTGAAAATATGTAACATTACTTTTAGATTGTAATTTGAATTTCGTTTAAATTTCTAATATAATTTTATTATATTTTCCTTTCTTTTATCATATTTCTTAATTATATATACGGTATGCTAGGTAGCCATTAATTGTTCATTGTAATTATTCTTAAAAGGCAAAGGCCCCAGAACAAAATTTATTTTCATTCATTCATATCTGGAGAGTTTTCCCCGATCCACCACCTGGGGAGGCGCCCGATGGGAGACCAGCTTAACGACCACCACATCTCTAGATGAAAATTGGAATACTATCGCTAATTATACAACTAACATCTGCAAAAAGCTCCGTTAACAGGAGCGGGAAAGATAAAAATAGCGAGGTGGTTTTTAGTGAGTAAGTATCTCACACTGTTGTGAACTTCGGTCCACTTAATAATAATTTGCTAGATTTTCCTCCTCCTATTATTAAAAATACACACACATATATATATATATATATATATATATATATATATATATATATATATATATATATATATATATATATATAAATTATATTTTGTCGACCCTTTATATATTTTTTCAAACAAAATATTGTTAAATATAAAGGACCTATAACCCGAATATTGTAAAATAGTATATATATATATATAAAGAGTTATATAAAAGTTTCCGGCCAAATAAACTTTTTTAAATATTTATTCACTATTAACACCTGATTGAAGTGAGACTGCATGGGCTAATTCTATTTACAAATACACATCTGACTACATACCTTTAGCTGACCAGCAAGCTATCTTTTATCAACAGTTTAGCTTTTTATAAGATTTCATTATCATAAGATTCCGGCCAACTTGTGTTGTGGCTGTTTGCAAAGGATTAAACAGGAGCTAATCTAATGCAGATTATGCCCAGCACTGTGGCTAGCAATAAGTCTCCTTACACCAGTCCTTAGCTTCGAGAAAGAATGCTTTCTCTCTCAGAAGATGGATGATCCTCCCGAGACATTTCTTGTATAAAATTAGCTGTAAATGACTTCCTACCTAAATTTGGTAGCGGCCATGACCTAAAGGATCGGCTAGGAAAAGGAAGACCAAAGCGAAACCTCAACAATTACGATTAGAGCCATTAGCAGACTTTTGATAATTCCTGTTAACAGTGCCTATGATATTTTTGATGTATTAAGGAGCCAAAAGATCGCTAGTGTCTGCCAATTAACTGTCGATTGGCACCTCAATGTGTCTGGATTATGTGGCCGAGTTCCTGTGAAGAACCATTTAGCAGAAAAAAAAAAAACAACCCACCTTGATTTTGCCCGTGAGTATTTTCATTGGACTTCTAATGAGTGGGAAAATGAGGCTTTTTAGGACGAAAGAAAATTAGAAGACGAAGATTATTTGTTTTTGTTGTTTTCCTTTATATTAATGATTTTTTTTTTTTTTTTTTTTTTTTTTTTTTTTTTTTTTTTTTTTTTTTTTTTTTTTTTTTTTTTTTTTTGTAGAAAAACTTTTTGATTCTTAATTAAATCTTAAATTAAAATACATCAAACCAAAATTAAAATTAAAAAATACATGAAACGGAAGTTAAGATGAAATTTTTGGTTGGCTGTAAACTTATAATCACCACTGCATCCATATATGTTAGCAAGTCCAAGTCTTTTGTTTTTTTCAAAGAAAAATGGATCACCATAAGAAATATATTGCATATAAAATATTATTTTTCGAAAAAAATATCTAAAAGTCATATTTGATATAATTCTCTTAATTCTTAATAAATTTTAGGATTAATAGGTTGAATAAAATTCCACTCAGACCAATATGTATATTTCTTGTTCAAATTGAGACTTTTATATTTCCTGATGGGGGTCCCACTCAACGTCACTGCTACGTTGGTCGCCCTCCGATCCGAAATCGGAGACGTCCCTGAGTTTAAATAGGTCTTGTACACGGTAGATCGTAGCGTCAAATATAACCTATAAAGCCAACTTTGAATCGTTATAGGAATATTTGTGAACTAGGTATGTTTTTCTTTAATCAGGATTTCAAGTTGATTTCAAATGATACTATGGCAATCAAAATTTCTATTTGTATAGATTTAATTCATTTTCTAATAAAATTTACGTTTATAAAAAAATAAAATCATTTAGTAAATGTGAAGGTAGCGTTTATAATAGCATTTAAATCGTTAAATTTCGATAATTAATACAATCCTTCGTTGCAATGAATAATTTTTTCACAACGTGTATATTTATTGCTCATTGATGTTTACAACTTTATACAATATATACATCAAGTAAATGTCCTCTTAAATGATAGCAATCACATATCAATAACTTGTAAATAACTACCCATTACAGCTCTGAAATAAAGTTTTATTTAAGAAGGTCTCTTAGCCATATTTTCAGAAGCCTCGGAGGGTTATCGAGAATAGAATGTGAAACAACTTGATAGACTAGCGGATTTGAATGTTTATAAAGTTTACTATAACAGGATTTGTTCTGGTGTGTCCTAAATTAGCAAAATATGAAACATTAAGGTATTTATGGATAAGTTTACTAGTGTCAAAGGAAGAAACATTGAGTTTTTTTTTTTAAGAATTTCGGATTGCGAGGAATGGGTACGAGATAAAGTGGAGTAGTGAAGCCCCAAAGCTCAACTACCTATGTCCAAATATGCCTAATAATATTCATATAAATCAGGAATTTGTAATTAATCGGAATTTAAGAGCGTCTGTCTAATAAATGTCAAAGAAGACCTTGCATATAATTATAAGCTGCCTAACTTATTAGCTACGGACTATATTGTTTGTAGTAAAAAAAAAAAAAAAAAAATATATATATATATATATATATATATATATATATATATATATATATATATATATATATATAAATATAACTTAAAGCGTATATATATAAGCACAATAAAAGTAAGAAGGAAAATGAGGAACGAACTGACTCACTCAATACTGGAAAAAAGACTGCCTTTTATTTTCTTAATAATTCCTTTCATATACATTTTGTATTATTTACACGTGTTAATAAGATTGAGTTAAGGATTATGTTTATTATTCCTATTCTATGTACCTTAACTCTCCCCCTCCAGTTTACGAATAGTCCTCGTAAACTCATAAAAAAAAAATATGAAATAAAAATAAAATATATCACTTATTACTATGTACATAACTCAGAAAATAAAACTAAAATAACATGATAACCCTTATACACTAGACTTAAAATCACTGTAGTTACATCAACTATACACATATGATAACAAAAAAAAAAAATACAAAATATGTATATATACTTCTACTGATAATACATTCCATTTTGCCTATATACGCACATTACTAGATAAATAAAAGAAAAATCTAAACCCTAGGAAAGAGGATAGACCTGCTTATGTTTAGATTTCTCTAGATTCCCCCACTGGAATTTTTAACTGTTCAATGTGAACCGTTCTCCTTTTCTTAGGATCATAGACGCTTTGGACTGTTACCACATTATGCCCTCGAAGTACTATCACCTTGAAGGGCCCCTCGTAGCGCCTTACCTCCTTATTTCTGTTTGAACCCACGTTCCTATATACGATAGTTCCGATTTTCAATTTTTCCGTCACGTCCCGCACCTTGAGATTTTCCCGTTCCACTCTCCTTCTTTTTTTTTTTTTGGCCATCTTGCTAAAGACGTCGATCACCGTCCTACACTTGAATCCCTTCCAGGTAAAGGTATCCACTTGAAGATCGCTCAACGGCTCCCTGGGTGTCTCTGGGGGAGTGTCTCAGGGTGGGTGAAGGAAGAGTCCTGCCTTTCCGTGGGGGGATGCCGGTCATATTTGGTAGTTTGGCAAACCTCACGTGCCCGGAGTACCTCTTCCACCGTCTTCCTCATCCGAACCCAAAAATACCTACGTTTCAAAGCCTGCAGTGTCTCGTTTAAACCCCGGTGATTCGTTTTGCCTTGGTGGTAGGTGAGCGTAACTTCCCACTGTCCATCCACCTCCGTCACCGTTTCCACCATTAACCGACATCGTACGAACTTCCTGTCCATCCCAATTTTCTCCGATCACCATAATCACCGTATCTTCTCCTATACCGTCGCGTTTCCCACGTACAAATATGAGACTTTCCCCGGTCTCGACGCATCATGCAAAGTCCTTATCAACTGCTTCTCTCTTATCCTCGGTTCTGACCAAATAGTCGCTATACGCGATTTCCCACACTGAGAATATTTGATGTTCGTCAGCCCGGTGGTCCTAGTTTTCCATATGACCTGATTGAGTTTGTCATTAATGATCTCCTCTCTCTCTTCTATATCTACCGCTCTCTCGCTTGCCGAACTTCCTTCCCCCGTTGACTCCCGATCGCTCTCTATTTCGCGTGGCTCCCGTTCTCCTTCTCCTTCCGTTGTCCACTCCGGTATGAACCGATGTAACCCTCCCGAATACTCTCCTCCCTCTTTTTCTATCACGTTCGCTTGTAAAGCTCGTGATAGCCAATCCGCCACTACATTGTCCTTACCCGGTTTGCACATTATTTCGAAATTATATTGGCTCAGGAATTCTTTCCATCGGGTGACTCGAGCTGAAGATTCTTTCAGTTTCCCGATCCACATTAGTGGACGATGGTCCGTGTATATCCTAAAGCTGCGCCCGAATATGGATGGTCGGAAATGTTCCACTGCCCACACGATACCCAATAATTTTCGCTCTAACGCGCTGTATCGTGCCTCCGTGTCAGTAAGACGTCGGTTTGCATATGCCACCGGTTGTTCCCGCTTTTCTCCTTCCTGCGATATGACTGCTCCCAAAGCGCTTATCGAAGTCGGGAAATGCAAGCACTGGTTCCTTCTGTAGTTGGGCCATGCAATGTTGGATGTTCGCCTCGATCTCCGAAGTGATTATGATTTTCCGCCCTTTCTTTAGAAGGTTGTCAAGGGGTACCAAACGTCGTGCCATATCTGGGACAAATCTTTGATAATAATTCAGCGTCCCTAGTAAGCTACGGATTCCCTTTACATCGCGTGGGATCGCCAGTCTTTGAATTGCTTCAACCTTTCTCTCATCCGGTCGAACCCCCTCCTTAGAAATCTGGTGTCCCAAAAAGTTAATTTCATCTTTGCCCAGAACCGATTTTTCCCCTGATAATTTTAGTCCGAACTGTCTCAGTCTGTTGAACACTGTCCTCAAGTCGTCTACGTGTTGCCTCGCGGTCTTACTAAATACCAACAGGTCGTCCATATAGACATGGCAGACCGCCTCGTCCAATCCTCGTAAAAAATTGTCCATAAGTCGTTGGAATGTCACCGGCGCGATTTTCAGCCCAAACGGCATACTCTTAAATTCAAAATGTCCCCGTTCGAAGGTGGAAGCCGTTTTACATTGGTCCCTAGGGTGCATGCGTATCTGATGGTATCCCGTCTTTAGATCGAGGGCACTAAAGATGGTAGCTCCTCCTAACCGGTCCAAGATATCATCGAATCGCGGGATGGGATATCTTTCGTCCAATGCATTGTCGCTGAGCTTGCGAAAATCGACTACTACTCGGTATTTCTCACGACCCGAACCGCCCTCGCTCTTCTTCTTCATCGCCCACAGAAAACTATTATAGGGTGGAGTACTGTCGACAATTATTCCTTGTTTTTTCAAGCTTTCGATTTCCTCACGGATGTGTTGTCTCAACGCTTGGGGATACCTGCGTTCCTTCACGTACGTTATCCGTTCCTGCTTTGAAGGGATCTCGTGTACCATGTTCCCAGTCACGCTTAATACCTCCCCTTCCTTGAAGAATACGTCCGAGAATTCCCTCCTTAGTGCTTGTCGCCAGTCTCCCGTCTGGGTAATTACCCCTACCATGGTTATGTTAACCGTCTGCGCTTTCTCACACCTATATCGTTTTCCTCCTATCCGAATCAGCCATTGGTCACCCGTGCCCCTTATTCTTGTCCCGATTCTCCCCAATAGATCACACCCAATGATTCCCTCGTAGTCTCGGGGCATGGTTTCTACCACGTGTACTTTCAATTTTTCCCCTCTCTTTCTCCACCTGTCTAATTTTATCTCCGTTTCCCCGTCTACCTGGCAGGGGCCACTCAAGGTAATTAACTTGAAACCACATGCTTGCACAAGGGGTATCCTCTCTCACTTACAAATCTCTTTTATTACTCCTAATTACACCTACCATGGTTATGTTAACCGTCTGCGCTTTCTCACACCTATATCGTTTTCCTCCTATCCGTATCAGCCATTGGTCACCCGTACCCCTTATTCTTGTCCCGATTCTCCCCAATAGATCACACCCAATGATTCCCTCGTAGTCTCGGGGCATGGTTTCTACCACGTGTACTTTCAATTTTTCCCCTCTCTTTTCCCACCTGTCTAATTTTATCTTCGTTTCCCCGTCTACCTGGCAGGGGCCAGTCAAGGTAATTAACTTGAAACCACATGCTTGCACAATGGGTATCCTCTCTCACTTACAAAACTCTTTTATTGCGTTTTTGGACATTATAGTATTTGAACTGCCTGTATCTACCAAACAACGCACCTTTCTTGCAATTCTGATGATGGGCAACCCTCCACTATCACTCTCGACACTATTTATTATTCCACGGTTGCCCCTCCTCTGGCCTTCTCCTCATTCTTCGTCTCGTGCTCTCCGCTCCGCCACCGTTCGTCGCTCCCTGCTCCTCCGGTCACTCCTTCTTGGTGTACGTTCTCCTTCCTCCAATCCTCCTTCCTCTTCTTCCGTCTCTGAGGTTTCCGAAGATCTTAACGATTCCGATGGGTGTCTACTCCTCCTCCACACCTGCTATGCGTTTACCTCCATCGGCTCCACCTGGTTCCGCCTGCTCATGTAAGGCACTGTCTGGCGATGTGCCCCTCTGTACCACATTCGAAGCACCTCGTGCGGGGGCACCGTGCTACCACATGACCCACCTTTCCGCAACCATGACACTTTCTGTCTTCCTTCTTCCAACTCCTCCTCTCTGTATCTTGCCTCTTTTCCCGCATTGTCGGTCACTCTCGTCCTCCAAATTCCGTGTCTCGCCTACTCCAAGAGTCCACCCGAGGCTACTTGTTCCTGCCACTATCCGTGCGCCGGTAGATGACCTTAGTCCATCTCGCTTCTGCCCCGTCTTCTTTCCTAACATCTTCTTCTCTAGCGCTGGTGGTTTTGTGTTTAGAATCGGTAGAGTGAAGACGTGTGTTGTGGAGCTGCCGAGGATCAACTCGAACAACTACTCAGATAAGAGCTGAACTTTTACTTTTTTCTTTATTTATTGTATATTGCTTTTGTTCTATATTTTTTTTTCTCTCATTCCTTTTCTTTTATTATTATATTGTGTTTCTTCTTATTAATATTCATTAGCCATTATGGCTGAATCTCCTCCTCGCAAGAGGAAAAAAGAAAGATTTAAAAAAAAATCTTACTGAAACTAATAGTGACACTAATCAATCATGTGTTAAATTTTTTATTATTAGTAGAGAGGAAAATGATGATGAGGGAAATGTCCTGGATTTTAAAAAGGTTTCACCTTTTTTGATCTATAAAGGAATAAATTCTCTAGTAGGTGAGGTAAAAATGATTAAAAATTAAGAAATGGCACACTATTAGTGGAAACTTTTTCAAAAATTCAATCTGATAAAATTATAAAATGCAATATGTTATATAATTTAAAAATTACCACATTTCAAATTAAATAGAAGTTTAGGCATCGCGAGGTGTCCTGATTTAGACTGCGTTAGTTTAGATGAAATAAAAGAAGAACTGAAACCACAAAACGTAGCGGATGTAAAAAGAATGACATATTTTAAAAATGGTGAAAAATTCAATAGTCACAATTATCTTTTTACATTTAATAACCCCAACATGCCGAAAGAAATTAAAGTAGGTTTTTATAATGTGGGAATTAAACAATTTACACCAAATCCCACTCGTTGTTATTCATGTTTAAAATTCGGCCATGTTAAAACAGCTTGTAAAAAAGAGGCACTATGTAGGTTTTGTGGCAAAACTAAACATGAGGGCACGGAATGCAGTGGCCCTGTAAAATGTGTTAATTGTATGGGTCAACATGACTCTTTTTCAAAAGTATGTTCTATTTTTATAAAAGAAAAATAAATTAAAAGTATTCAAGAATCAGAAAAAATTACCTATTTTGAGCAAAAAAGAAATTCGAGATATTACACCCGATTTCAGTAAATATTTCATTTTCTAATGTTTTAAAAAATAAATAAAAAAAGTGTTAGTGTCCAAACTGAAGAAATTAATACTAAGCAAACTGTTTTTAAGCAGCGCATTGATGTTATTAAATGCGTCCCGGTCAGCGCTTCAGTCCTAAGTAAATTGACCGATACCCCCTCTCCTTCCCCCACTCCTTCCCTCTCTCCTTCTTCTGCTCCCTCTATATATCCCACAGCCTCTTCATCTTCTACAACCTCGTCATCTTTTCCATCATTTTCCTCTCCCGCCTTTTCATCTCCCGTTTCCTTACCTTCAACCTCATCTGCACGAATCCCCCCCCCCCCCCCCAGGTGAGGTGGTCCCCATATACCAAACCCTTAACGATCCTCCCCCTATTGATACTATAATTGCCTCTAATTTTACACAAAATCAACATGGCGAATAGACAAAAGTTAAACAAAGACGAACCAGAAGTAAAACTAGAAGCACTTCAAAGACTAAAGAAAAAATGGAAATTAATTGATGTATTCATCATTATATATTTTAGTTAATATTTACTATTTCAGTTTTAGTTTTTCTATATTTCTTCTATTACTCTTTCGTCTTTATCTTTTTTTTTCTCATTTAATCTCTTCAACTCGCTCACTCACCAATGTCACTAACTCAAACTATTATTCAGTGGAATTGTAACGGGCTTTGGAGTAAATATGAAGAACTAAAATTGATAATTAACAAATATCAACCTGTAGCCATATGTATACAAGAAAGTAAACTTTTACCAAATAAGCAATTTAAATTAAAAGATTACACAATTTACAGAAACGACTACATAGACGGAAATAGCTCGCAGAATAATTAAAAATAAAAAAAAAAAAAGATTCTTGGAACCTTTTTTTAGAATCAATATCAACAAATACTCCACCGCGGCTATTCTGGAAAAAAATACGAAGCATATCAGGGAAACTAATAGATTATCAACCAGGTTTATTAATTAATGGAAATTTTACACAAGACCCAAACACTTTGCCCGAATATTTCGCAGACTATTATTCAAAAATATATCCTCACCAAGCCGACCAGATGGAAGAAAATGAAGTTAATTTGGACTATAGTGACAATAACATTGATAATTTATACAACATTCCGTTTACTATGGAAGAACTAACAGCCAATTTAAATGAATTGAAACCGACTGCACCAGGAATAGATGACATACATAATGACATGCTTAAAAATCTTCCAAAACAGACACTGAATGCTCTTCTAACCCTGTATAACCGTATTTGGTACACTGGAGAATTTCCAGAGATCTGTAGAAGAGCAGTAATAATTTCCATTTTAAAAAGCAATAAAAATAAACTATTCCCATCAAATTATCGACCCACTTCACTTACAAGTTGTGTATGTAAACTGTTAGAAAAATTGGTTTTCAAGCGTCGTACATGGATAATGGAGACGAACAATTTATTATCAAACGCACAGAGTGGGTTCCGGCGAGGTCGCTCAACAAACGACCATCTTGTAACTATGGAATACGAGATACTGAGTAGCTTTGCAGAGAAGAAAGAATGCATCGGCATTTACTTCGACATTGAAAAAGCATACGACAACTTGAATCCAGCACTCTTCATACAACAGCTGCAGAATGGGGATTTATGGGTCGTCTTCTCCGTCTGATTGAAAACTTTCTGCAAAATCGAACTTTTCAAGTCAGAATAGGTAATAAATTTTCTTCAATCAGAAATATGAACAAGGGTATTCCACAGGGAAGCGTCCTAAGCCGTGCTCTTTTTTCAATAGCCATAAACAAAGTTGCGACTATTATACCCAAATCGATTAAAACGTTTCTGTTTGTTGATGATTTGGCATTGCTTCTATCGTTTTGAGACCGGGAGAGGATGCAAAGAATATTGCAAAACTGCCTAAGATACTTAGAAATTTGGTCTACACAATCAGGTTTGACATTCTCAACTGAAAAGACGAATTGTATAATGTTTTCAAAACGCAGAACACCAACCCCTCCACCATTACTAACTTACAGAGGCATCAACTTAAACTTTGTACCAAATACTAAATTTTTATGCCTAGTTTTTGACTCTAAACTGAGCAGGAAAGAACATATCAAGCTGTTAAAGGCAGAATCATTCAAGAGAATAAATGTTTTTAAAGTTCTTGCTGGCTGCTCTTGGGGTGCTGACAGGGCAAGCATGATTAAAGTTTACACGTGCCTGATAAGATCCAAACTGGACTATGGAAGTTTTATTTACTCCTCAGCGAAGCTCACCCACCTTTCAGCAATTGACTCGGTTCACCATGCTGGTCTACGTCTCGTAACAGGTGCATCCAGAACTAGTCCCGTATGTAGCATTTGTGTTGAAGCTGGGCAAGCACCATTAGCTGTTCTTAGACACCAGCTTGCCTGCGGCTATATTGGTAGGCTGAAATTTAATAAGCGAAGTCCAGCTTGGATACCCGTGTTCCAACCAAAGTGCAGAAGATTTCTGGAAAAACAACGACTGCCTGCGCCGTTGGGAATCAGAGCCGGCAGATATATAAAAGAAATACAACACCTCAAACCTACAACCGATGATTTGAAATATCCACCATGGACTCTAAAAATTCCAACAATAGATTTAACTCTCAAAAAATATTCGAAAAATAGCACCTCAGATATAATATACTTAACGGAATTAAACAAAATTAAAGATAAATACAAAAACTTTAAATTCAGATTTACAGATGGCTCAAAATCAAACAACAGTGTTGGGTGTTCCGTTGTTTTGGACAATACGATTTTGAAATACAAACTTCCACCAATCACCAGTAACTTTACAGCGGAATGCTGGGCGGTTACTGCAGCATTACATTATGCTATGCACCTGGAAGAAAAAAATCTTGCCATATTTACTGGTTCCCTTTCTGCTATAATATCGTTTCTTAACCTATATACAGAGGATCCAGTCATAAGAAAGGCACAGGCATATGCCTCAATGTTAAAAGATGCATAAAATAACTTGGTACTTATCTGGATACCATCCCATGTGGGGATAAAAGGGAATGAAGCCGCAGACGAAGCAGCCAAGCAAGTAGCCATTTCCTCGCTAGACGTCAAAACAATCTATACCCCTTCGGACATTGGCAATTTTTTAAAGTATTTAGCCAGGAATTCTTGGATAGAATTATGGCATGAAACCCAGGCAGATAATAAATTAAAAATAATTAAAAGTGACATCAAACAATGGTATACATCAAATCGGAAAAACAGAAGAGAAGAAGTGGTGATCACAAGATTAAGGATTGGCCATACTCGCCTTACGCATGGCTACCTTATAAGTAGAGAAGGCTTACCGAAATGTCTATACTGCCAGTGTCAACTAACGATCAGACATTCTCGAGGAATGCCCGCTGTACGAAACTTTTTTTGAGCAGGAACGGCTGGAAAGAAGACTCTCGGTAATGCTTGGAGATAACCAATACAATATTGACAAAATAATCACATTTTTGAAACTACATAATTTTTTCGGAAAAATAAAATAAAAAAAAAAACAACAGAAAGCTAAGGAACCAGGACACTAAAGACCATAGAAGTTGAGTGTCCAAAAACAATCAACCTAACCTAACCAAGCACTGGTGTCCATCATTTCTCTGGCGCAATCTAGGAAGGTTTTGTATCGGGGAAGTCCTTCCTTTTTCCCCGTCTCCTTTGCTTGTTGGACCTTATGGATGGTCGATAGAAACGCCATTTTCGCCTCTACTTCCACCACCTCTGCAGTTTCTCTCATCTTTTCTGTTATCCGGTTGCAGTGACCTAACAACGTTCCGGCGTATTGCCCATTGGACTGATGAGGTCTTTTCATTTCCCTGAACATGCGGAAGATGTCTTCTTCAGGGGTCCAACGACCTCCTCCAAATGCTTTTTTAAGTCTATCTTTCACTACTACCCACGGCGTATCATCATCTGCTTGGATTAAGTTAAGTACGCTGCGTTTAATTTGGCACACTAAGACTGCTTTCAGCGCGCAAGCGTCCATTGGATTTAAGAGGTTTTCGGCTCCTTTTGCTTCGATTCGGGTCATAATTCTGTCACCTCCTTTAAGGAAGTGATTTAGTTCCCCTATATCACCGTCGTAATTCTCTATTTCCGAAATTGCTCTCCTTAATTCTTGCGAAGTCGCTGTCTTTATTTTGAGCAGTTCTAGTGCATTCACTTGTGCTGCTGCCATATTTGCGTGAGCTGCCGCTAAAGTTTCTGGTGGTATAGAGGCTATTTCCTGTTGTAACTCGAACGTTGCCGGCTTCAGAACATTGTTGGTGGCCATTTTCTGTGCTCCAACAAAAATTTATTTTCTCTTTTTTTTCCGTTTTTTGAAAATTCGGAAAATTCGAAAAAAGCAAATACGAAAATTACGAAAAATTAAATACAAAAATTACGAAAAACGAAATACGGAAATTCTTTGCATAATAGAAAAAAAATGCTTACCCAGCAATATGTTCAAATTTCCCGGGTTTCGGCACCAGTTAGGTTCCTCCAGATAAGAAGAATAAGAGAAAGAAGGAAAATGAGGAACGAACTGACTCACTCAATTCTGGAAAAAGACTGCCTTTTATTTTCTTAATAATTCCTTTCACATACATTTTGTCTTATTTACATGTGTTAAAAAGATTAAGTTTAGGATTATGTTTATTATTCCTAGTCTATGTACTTTAACTTATATATACATACACATACAAACATCTATATATATATATACATATATATATATCAAAATTATATTTTGTCGACCCTTAGAAATTATATAATTAACTATTTTACAATAATTGGGTTTTTTGTCCTTTATATTTAACAATATTTTGTTCAAACAATATTATTATTTATCCATATACACATTTTCTTTCTTCCTTCTCCTCTCTCCTCTCTTTTTGACGTTTCGACCCAAAAATATATATATATAACTTAAATACGCTATGTATATGTATATATCTATACTTACACATACAAACATATATATATATATATATATATATATATATATATATATATATATATATATATATATATATATGTGTGTGTGTGTGTGTGTGTGTGTGTGTGTGTGTATATATACACACACATATATATATATATATATATATATATATATATATATATATATATATATATATATGCATATGTATAAATATATATTTTTGTAAGACATTATAATGATTTTTTTTCTAACGGGCGCATGGATCAAGTGATACACATGTTGATAGGATGGGGTTCTTGTATTCGAGGAATGGATGGGAAAAGGCAGGGTAAGATCAATGATAAAGCATATTTTTCTTTGTCAATGGCAATTGGCATAAGATATTCTGGAGTGCCATCTTGACTCTAAACACCAGCAGGTACATTTTTTTACGAAAGTATGTTTTAGTAAGAATAGAAAAAAAAACAAAATTTGTCGTATAGTTAGATCTGGAATAAAATTTTGTAGAAAATATGAGTGATGAGATTCAATTAACATCTTGGTATTTAAGCATTAAAAAAATTATCTCCCACGATAAAGCTCTCGATGTTCGATTAAAACATATTGAATACTTTTAATCATCTGACAATACCTGAAAACCGCCTTGTTGGATGAATCAGCAATGAACCCGATACCCAGTATAAATATATTTATAAAGCTTCTCCATTGACAATAAGAGCCTGCTCCTTACGGGACGACATTCAGCCTCCAGTGAGTGTAGTCCCAGAAGGAGGCTTTAACATTTATCCCTGATAGGCTTTAAATTAGGAGATATCGAGATCATCTATTTTTTAGACGCTTCAGAGTGTTATTGGAAATAAAATAGAAGCAAGCTGAGTAGATTGGATAGCTTGAATAGATTGAAGTCCAAAATAGGCCAAATATTTAGTCCAATCAATAACGTATAGGGAATTTATATATATATATATATATATATATATATATATATATATATATATATATATATATATATATATATATATATTTTAAGATCATTATGAATAAGTTTATTTTTTTTCGTTCTAGTTACATTCTTGAACGTGGAATAAAATACAATATCAGTCTGAAATTGAAATTATTCAGCCTAAATATATGCTTTTATCTTCTAATTGATAAATTTAGTTGAATATATTATTGACCTAGGGTAATTATTAAGAGTGCAAGGGCTGCTTCGTTCCATACCCCAGCACCCTCCTCAGGTTTCTGATTTCTGAATACGCCCCCTCAGAATCTTGTGCAATCGGCCCCTCGGCTCAGCCCTCGGGTTACAGAAACCAACACCCTCCTTTGTCACGCATGACCTTGGTACTGGAAACTGTTGAACACTTGGCCGAGTTCAAGTTAAAATATTGATTATTCTATGTTGTTAAAATTCGGTGCCAAACGCATAATTGTAATTTCACAATAACTATTGATTTGTAACATAAGAAAATAAATAAAAAGGACTAAAAATGGAATAGAATGACAAAAAAAAAAAAAAAAAAAAAAAAAAGGAAAACTATCAACTTAACACAAAAAAATAAAATAAAATAAATAAAAGACTTTTTCTTTAAAAAAACATGAAATACCGACTTCTAAGGTATGCTGTAAATAATTAAACATTCATTGTTTATTATGTTGGTGGCAACATTTTAAAAATAATACTTCGAAAATACTAAACGGTAACGTATAAATAAATGAGACCAATGTTATTTTTTTCTATTTAATTTATTCTATATAATTTATTTCAATTATTATTATTTGTTTTTAATGCACCTCAAAAGTAGTCCATTTTTAATTTGTAGTTATATAGTTTACTGAAAAACTGTATGTTTAGAAACATTAAAATAATAAAATAATTATTCTTAATTATGCTGGTGCTAAGCTTTCAAGTACAACTGGAAAGTATCACTTCAAAGGATAACCAATGAATTGTATGGAAGTTAAAAGTTTTATAAATAGTTTCTAATTTAACTTTTTTTTCTAATTTGGTGGCATAATTTATTTTTTTTATTTATTTATTTGTTTACACCTCAGCAGTTGGTCATTTTTTAATTTAAAACTTTTAAAAATATGAATATATTAGTACGAAAAATAGCAGAAAACTCCTGCATTATATGCAGTAAATCTGAATATCAGGGAACAGTATCAAGAAATGGTGCGTGTTTTTAAGTATAAATTAAAAATATTTAGAAAAACATTTATTTTACATCAAAATTATACTATGAAAAATACTTATTTTTCTCTTTTGGGTTTTTCCTACAATCTAACAGATACTGGGATATCCAATGTTAAAACTAATTATTTTATTTTTATTTTTACTGAGTAAATATTACATTTAAGGTCTATAAGTAGTATGAATGATTATGGAACAGTTCAACCATAAATAAATTAAAGAGAAGACAAATAAAATAAGAACTTATAAAAATACAATATTTAAAGAAAAATATATAAATTAAAAAATAAAATAAACAACGTCAGTAGATGGTAAATAATGGGATTTAATAGTTGTTTAAGACGTGTTTATATTAGGTTGATGCAAAAATAATGCAGGATTTTATTTCCGCTTCATTATTAATTCCAATTGTGTAAACAAAACTAATCCACAATGCTAAGTTATACACATCATTTTAAAGCCTGTTTATCTCGCTTACTTTCCTATATAATCCTTTTTTTTTTTCTTTTTTTTTACATTTAATTCAGTCCATTCAGTGCCTCCAGACAAAATGACGTCTTGGAGCGATTTTCGGCAAATTTACTTGTATGAGTTCAAACTCGATCGAAGTGCTGCGCAAACGACTGGAAATATTAATGAAGTTTGGGAGCCAGGTACCATTAATAAATCTTCAGTGCAGCGATGGTTTCAAAAATTCCGTAGTGGAAATTTTGACCTTTCAAAGAAGGTGATGGCCGTCCCTCTGCTATTCACAACAACCAGTTAAAGGCAAAAGTTGAAGCTGACCCCACTAAAACTACTCGAGAAATAGCGGAAGAACTCGATGTGGATCAGTCAACAATCGTACGCCATCTCAAGGCAATTGGAAAAACAAAGAAGCTCGCCAAGTGGGTGCCTCATGAACTGAACGACCACCAAAAGGATCGGAGGTATGAAATTTATTCTATGCTTTCCTTACGCAACAAAAATGATCCATTTCTTAGTCGTATAGTAACTTGCGATGAAAAATGGATATTGTAAGACAATAGGAAGCGTATGAAACAGTGGCTGGATAAGTCCGAAAAACCACAACATTTTCCAAAGAGGAGCTTACACCCAAAAAAAACTATGGTCACTGATTGGTGGTCATCTGCAGGACTCATTCATTACAGGTTCCTCAATCCGGGTAAAACCATCACTGCTGAAAAGTACTTTAATGAAATTAATGAGATGAACCATAAACTGCGTCGTTTGTGCCCAGCATTAGTTAATCGGAAAGGGCCAATCCTTCTTTACGACAAAACGCCACATGTCGCACGGCAGACAATCAAACCTTGTCATGAGTTGGGTTACGAGATTTTACAACATCCTCCATACTCACCCGATCTCTCACCCACAGATTTTCACATTTTTTAACATCTGGACAACTTTCTGCGCGAGAAGCGGTTCAAATCCCAGAAATACATTGAAAATGCATTTCGAGAGTTTGTTGATTCCAGAGACTCTACTTTTTACTCTTCTGGGATTAATGTATTAATTCTAATGGAAGTTATTTGATAAAATATATTTTATTGAAGTTAAATTGTGGCTTGTTTTTACAGAATACCAAAAACCTGCATTTTTTTTGCATCAACCTAATATATATATATATACACATATGTAAGCAGGCTGAAGTAAATATCAGATTTTATTAGTCTGAAAGAATTCTAAGAATCAATCAATAAACGAAAAATAGTTAAACAATAATACTTAAAACATGCCAACAATAATCATATACATACCTGTAAGAATAATTAAATTTCAAGATACATATCCAACCTAATGCACTGATACACAAACAATCTAACAGCTTAAGGTTATACAGTCAAGCCCTGGTGGTGGTTATGGGAACTAATTGATGAGAAGTTCTGTAGGTAGGGAGCTTAAAAATAACCGAATTATGAGGTGCGCTAAAAAAGATTAATAAATTCAGTAAATTATGTACCTAACTAAAATGTATAAAATATTAAAATGTTTAGTATATTCCAAACATTGATGAAATTTTTATTGGTTATTGTTTAGTATTTTGAAAGTGATATTTTTAAAATTATTTCACCCACATAAGTTAAAAATAATTAAATAAAATGTTTAAAAAAAAAAATGAGACTACGAGTACATACAAAATATCCAACCAGCCTAAGAATCCCCGAAGTAAGCCTGTCACTCAGCTTATGGAGAGACAAGCGAGGTCTAAAATGATCCCAGCACTACTCTCTCAGCTACGTCACAGGAGTAAAAACCCAGTGGAGGCTGACTGAGAGCGCTATAGTACAGTCATTTAGGACATGAGTTACGGAGCTGGCCATTACCACGACGCCACTCAGTGGGGAAAGCAGCGATTCTAGGAGAACAAAAGTCAAAAATCGAAGGTACGATTTTGAGCCCAATATGGTTAGGAATGTAAACTTAAGTGAACAAAAACAAGAATTTGCAATTGGAAATTCTTTGTTTATAGATAAAAGTAAATAAGCTATTTTTAAAGTTGATATCTCAGTTGTGTTGGTAGCACCCATGACCTAACGGCCAAATTTAATAAACAACTCGACTAGATTGATAAAGTTTGGCAGGGATTGTTTAATAATCGTTTGAAATGCACTTTTTTTTTTAATTAAGAATGACATCTTCAAGTGAAAGGAACAGAAATAATAAGCTTACAAAAATATAAATGTACATGAGTTTTTAATTCTTCCGTTTTTATTTAATTAATGCACTCCCGGTAAGATTCGCCTGGATTCGCTTTGCCGTTTATGCAGACTTATTCTGATAGAACCAAAGAACTATATTTACAAGAATTAGCTGCTACTATTTGTAACTTTTAAAGTTATGTATTTTTATTTGAGAAAAACAGGGCTTTTCCAAAAGGAAACTTTTTGAATTTAGGCGGAAAAATCATACTCCAATAAAAATTACGGAGTAAGAGAATTCATACTTCTTTCGTTAAAGAAAGAAGAAGGTAATAAAGTAGAATGAATAGTTATCACTTTACAAAATATAAACTAATAAGACGGTATGTTGTAATAATAAATACAATGTCCAGTGGATTCAATATTGACACCGATAGGGTCCAAGTATATAGAGATTAAACTGAAAAATTGTTTCTTAGTTTATATTTTTTGGTATTACATGTCTTTCAGTACCCACTGAATTCTGATACATGGGGCAGATTGTCGAATTCACTATTCTTCCTATTGGGTTGCTCACAGTAGTAGCACTCGAGTCCCGTAACAAGGAGCTGCGAAGGTACAGACAGACAACATAACTGGAGAAAATGTTCCCGTCTTAGTAATATAACTGATTTGTAGTATTCATTATTAATTCTTCAGAGCCTGTTGTATCTAATTAAAATAATACAGAAAATAAATTTTAAAAATATCGTTATTTGAAGAGGATATGAAGACCGGAATCAGACGAACATCAAGATGGATATGATGACGTTGATGAATAATGAAATCGTTTTAAATGTTCATTTTGCTTCGTTTATTTACTTTTTTTAATTGTTATTAATACATGTAATAGACACATTTTTTTAATGATTATTTTGTTTTTACTTATTAATAGATTATGTTGATTTTATTTATAAAATGACTAAAGATGAACATTTTTTTTTTTTTTCGCTTAGAAGTTTATTTGTGTTTAACCCCAAAACTAGACCCAAATGACGCAAACTTTTCTTGAAAACTTCCTTGGCATTTTATCTGCTATTTCTTAAATATTTCCAACAAAACTGCGAAATTTTATTAAATGTAGTGGCAACAATATCTTCCAAATTTCACGCTTATATTTAAAAGTGAAAAATATATTTTTTATTTATTTTTATTCCCCTAAAAAAAAAAAAATAAAAAATAATCTGATATCCCTTGGAGCCTTTACTTAATTTGACATGTTTAGAAGACATGAGATTTCAAAACTTATGGTTTTGTGGAGAATACGACTTTTGCACTCCTAGACTGGATGTTTTCCCCACTGTACGCCATGGCGAATTTTGCAATAGATCTCAAAGCCACTATCTTTTTAACCTACCGGAAGGATTATTTATTTAATAATATATTTACAGTACATTTAAACTTATTAAAAATAGTTGTTAAACAAATATATTAAGCTTTTACCTTTATTATTACTTAATTAACCAACTTCAATTTGTTTTTGTTTTTTTTTTTTTTACTTTTTTTTTTTTTGTTTTTTTTTTTATTTTTTTATAGTTATTTTTCCATCAGTGTTGTTTTCTAATATTATTCATTTTGTTATTTCTTTATATTTTTTTTGCTTCTTATTTTTTTTTTTTTTTTTTTTTTTTTTTTTTTTTTTTTTTTTTTTTTTTTTTTTTTTTTTTTTTTTTTGTTTTGTTTTTGTTTTTTTGTTTTGTATTTATTTTTTCATTATATTTTTCTTGATTTGGTGGGGGGGTGTGTCCTGTGTTTTGTCTTATTCGTTGGATTGTTATTTTTTGTTAACATTCGTTTTTTTTTTTTTTTCGTTCGTTTTACTTTTCTGTGTTCTGTTTTTTTTTTTTTTTTCTTTTTTGTTTTTTTTTTTTTTTTTTTTTTTGAATGTTTTTGTTTTTTTTTTTTATGATTAACATCTTTTTTTTTTTATTTTTTATATTTTTTATTATTATGTTTGGTTTTTAATTTAATTTAATTATTTTATCTTTATAAAATTATAATTTCCCTTTTTATATCCTTTTTATAATTAAATTTATTCTTTGTTTTTTATTTTTGTACGTTTTTGCCTTCTATTTTTTTTTTTTAAATTTTTGTCTTTTTTTTTTTTGTTTTTTTTTTTTTTTTTTTTTTTTTTTTTTTTTTTTTTTTTTTTTTTTTTTTTTTTTTTTTTTTTTTTTTTTTTTTTTTTTTTTTTGTTTTTTTTTTTTTTTTTTTTTTTTTTTTTTTTTCTTTTTTTTTTTTTTTATTGTTTTTTTTTTTTTTGTTTTTTTTGTTTTTTTTTTTAATTTTTTTTTTTTTTTTTTTTTTTTTTTTTTTTTTTTTTTTTTTTTTTTTGTTTTTTTTTTTTTTTTTGTTTTTTTTTTTTTTTTTGTTTTGTTTTTTTTTTTTTTTTTTTTTTTTTTTTTTTTTTTTTTTGTTGTTTTTGTTTTTTTTTTTTTTTGTTTTTGTTTTTTTTTATTGTTTTTTTTTTTTTTTTTTTTTTTTTTTTTTTTTTTTTTTTTTTTTTTTTTTTTTTTTGGGTGGTTTTTTTTTTTGTTTTTTTTTTTTGTTTTTTTTTTTCTTTGTTTTGTTTTTTTTTTTTTTTTTTTTTTTTTTTTTTTTTTTTTTTTTTTTTTTTTTTTTGTTTTTTTTTTTTGTTTTTTTTTTTTTTTCTTTTTGTTTTTTTTTTTTCTTTTTTTGTTTTATAACGCGTCTCGACAAGCGCCGTTGACAGGTCTTGGCCTCCTCCACAACCGCCGTTAGCCCCTCTCCTCTCCCTCCAATCGTTCCAACGGTCCCCCCGCGCATGGTAAAATATATTTTTATATATATTTCAGGACTGAGGCACAACTAGTGTTTTTGTGTGTTATTTTACTCTTTTACAGTTTATTTTTTTTTTTTTTTGTTTGTTTTGTTCAATTGTGAAATCTAATTTTTTTTGTAACCATTAGCTAATAAGTTTTTCTATGTATCAGGAATTTTTTTTTCCTTATAAGGAACCTCTTAAAGGGAGAAGGAACTGGAGGGGGGGGGGGAGTTATCAGTGTTATCATAAACCCTAGATATAAACAAAGTAGAAAGGTTAAGGTCTGTTATTATGAACATATGGCATTATTAATATCAATATAAACTCCTGTGATTATTAGACAAATAAAGTAAGTTGTTCTATAGCTGTGTATCGTCAATGTGCTCTAACATTTCTTTGTTTTATTATTTAACATTCAGTCTAATTATAAGTATATATATTATATCTAATTATAACTATAAATAAATAGAATAAAACTATATTAAAAAAAAAAACACTACTATTTTATAAATAATAACAATAATACTGAAAGAACGATTTTTTTTTTCCATTTAGATTGAGAAAATAAATTGATTCTATTAATGACTATATATGTATTGGCAGATTATTCCTGATTAGTCTGGCTTAGCTAATATAGCTACGTTCATTAATTAGGAATACGATCATACAAACTAATTAACTGCAGTATGTTCCTTTATCTTACATCAGAATAGTTTTTCATTTCTATAAAAAGGTAAATGAAAAAGTATTAATAAACGATGATCCATCAGTGTTGTTATGAAAGGATAGAGAAAAAAGATATTGCAGGATCCACAAAGGGGCTAAATAAAAGGCATCTATTGGATCCTTACAAGTAGAACGGACCAATAAAGGCAAAGATTAAAATGTAAATGTAGGCAAATTTAATTTTGGTAAATATTCATAACTTACTCTATCTCAGCGGTTGTTCGAGAACTAAAACTTCGATTGCGTGTTATTGCTCCCAAATATAAATATTCCCTACAGCATTTTCTCTTAGATGAACAGAAGGTTTTATATATTCAAGATAAACCTTTGTTATGTCCCGACGTTTTTCTATAGGTTGAAACCTAATGAGAAAATATACAAAGAAATAAATGATTTGGAAGCATACATAAAAATAAGAAGATTAAGGTTCTATAGGCATATAGTGAAAATATACCCAAAGAGATTAAGTAGAGAAATCTATGAAATAAGAGGATCCAAGAGTGATAGGGGGGGGGGGAGGTTTTATCAAACAGACGAAGGAATAAACTGTGAGACTGAAAATAACAGACCAAGGCTGTTTCGATACGGATGGCTATAGGAAAAGACTGAAAGAAATTAAGGTTCTTGTGGAGAAGATAGATGCAAGAAAAGGAATAGCGTGGACCGATGAAAGAATAAAAAAACAATCGAAAAGAATGGGGAAAAGGTAAGGGAAGGAAAGAAGGGTATGAAAAGAAGTAAAAATAATGATATTCGCGTGGTCTCTAAGGCCGTTCCGTGACAAAAAAATAACAACCAATAACTTGTAAAGCCACAATCCATAGGTAGCACATCAATAAACGTTCTATATTAGAAGGTCCTGATACCATCTTCTTTTCAGACATCTTAGAGAGTTATCTGATATAGAATAGGAACCAAGTTGAGATAAAATGACATGCTAATTGCTAGAAACCAACTACCCATTGGTAGCATTTATAAATGTTCTATATAATAAAGTACAATATCAGCAGGTACCGAGGCCATATTCTTTCCAGGCGCCTCAAAGGGTTATCTGGAATAGAGTGGAAAGAGAGTTCTGATTTAATAGATTTAAATGGTTATGGAGTTTACTAAGAAAGGATATTTGGTTTGAGCAAAATCAGAAACGTATGCTTCTCAAAGATCTTTGTTGATAAATTTGTTTATGACAAAAGTTAGGAGCATTATGTATTATTCGAAGGATTTTGGATTGTATGGATTGGATGCGAGACGAATTGGATAGTTTAGTGGTGCCCCAAAGCTCTACTCCGTATGCATGAAATGTCTGATTACTGTCATGTAAATTAGTCTCTTTTAATTAATTGGAAGGTTTGAATGTTTGTCAAGTAAATTTTGAAGAAGTCGAAAATGACGAGTTGCTTCTTGTTGTTTTTGTCTTGGATGTGGGTATCAAGTAAGTCATTTGTCCAGACGGAGTCCTTGGTAGTGGATCTGTTAAACTGGGATCAATGAAAGATCAGTGAAGGATACATTTTACGACGAAGGGTAATAGTTATTTGGTGAGATGTGTTAGGTTTATTTAATTGCTCCAATTTTTAGAATACTCTGGAAGATTTATATAAGATTAGAGTGTTTGGGAGGCTATCAAGGAATTATTATTTACTGATAACACACAAGAGTCATCAGTGTACTTGGGGACGGTGCTAGGATAAGTCTGGATGCTCTTGAGGATCAGATAAGGACGATCGGATTCTGGAAATACAAAAAAAAATTTACGAAAGGACAAAAAAAAAAAAAAAAAAAGGACGATCGGATTCTGGAAATACAAAAAAAAAATTACGAAATGACAAAAAAAACAAAAAAAAAAAGGAATATCGGATTTAATGGATTTAAATGGTTATGGAGTTTACTAAGAAAGGATATTTGGTTTGAGCAAAATCAGAAACGTATGCTTCTCAAAGATCTTTATTCATAAATTTGTTTATGACAAAAGTTTTGTTTGTAACGGGGGCTAATCACCCGTAAAAATGATGAAAAAAAAAAAAAATTACATCGTCTAGTGATCAGAGATTGGTGGTGTCGGTATAGAACCTTTGCGATCACTAAAGTAATATTTTAGAAGAAATTCTTTAATACGTGCCATCGTTTCGAACTGCCTTGCATGTCTTCTTCAGGGCTATAATGATCAAAATACCAGATGTGACAAAAATAACAGACCGATAAACAGATGGCAAATGGAATACAGAATGGCATAGATAAAAAACAATATACAAAAAATCGCATAGAAAAGATCAGATACATAAATCAGCAAGGTAAGAATAAGGGCAAAACAGGAATAATAATGGGAAAAAAATATAATAAATAAAATTAGATCGCATTGTTGTAACTAAAGCTGATAAAGGTAACAAGACTGAGATCGTTGCAACACCTCCTCTCTGTTCCTACCACTTATCTCCCCACCAAACGGGACCCTACCCCTTCCCTCATAACCAAATTTAACCATAATATTAAAACCTTATTAGAATCTAAACAAATTAATTATCCAACATATAGAAACCTCATTTCCTATAATTCAGTAGCTCCCCGTTTCTATGGCTTTCCTAAAATCCACAAATCCAACACCCCACTTCGTCCTATTACCTACAATATCGATTCTCCGTTTCTTAATCTCAGTAAATTCCTTATCCCCTCCCTCCAAATCCTGAGCCACGACAATCCTTATGATATTCGCAGCTCTTTCCACTTACGTGAAATATTATTATCCTTTAATATTCCCGATAACTTTATCCTGGTCCCCTTGGATGTTGAAAACCTATTTACAAACATTCCTATAGATAACGCTCTCCTCATTATTAACAATCACTGGTCATGTATCGAACCTCACACCCCTCATAACCGTTTATCATACTTACAATCCTTAGAACTATGTTGAAAATCCGGCTACTTATCCTACCAAAATGAGTTTTATTACAAATCTTCGGTCTTGCCATGGGTAATCCTCTTGCCCCTGACATTTCCAACATCGTCCTCAATGAACTCCTTAACTCTATTTTACCCTTATTCCCTACTGATATCGCCTTAATCAAAAAATATGTTGATGACCTATTCCTTGTCCTCAACCCTGCTAAAATTCCATCTATCCTTTCCGCGTTCAACTCTTATCACCCTCGTCTCCGCTTTACTATCAAACGGGAAGTCAATAATTCCCTCCCTTTCCTTGATCTCCTAATTATCAGAAATCCTGACCACTCCTTATCCACCAATTGGTACACCAAACCCACCTACTCTGGTAGACTTTTGAACTTTCATTCCCAACAAAAAATTAATGTCGCCAAGAACCTCATCCATCACTGCCTCTCCCTATCTGATCCCCAATACCGTAATACGAACACATTACGTATCAAACAAAGCCTCCTGGTTAACAGTTTCCCTCTACTTACCATAAACAAACACCTTTCCAATTACCTCGATCATTCGACCTCTACCCTTTCCACCTCAGACTCACCCACACCTCCGTCCCTGTTATTACTATACAGGTCCCTACCTAATATTCCCTTCCTTTCTGATATCATTAAAAAAAACTCTCCACTCTACCTTCCCTAACCTACGCCTAGGCCTGAAATCCCACATAAAACTCCACTATATCTATACTAACCTCAAAGATTCAATCCCTACCCAACTCAGATCCAACGTTTACCGTATACCCTGTGCTACTCCTGATTGTCAGTCCTCATATATTGGTCAAACCAAAAACCACCTTAAAACCCGCATCTCCCAACACAAACTCTCTATTTCTTCCGAAAATTCCTCTGCTACCAAACTCTCGGAACATGCCATATCCTTAAACCTTACCTTTAATTTCGAAAAAACTTCTATTCTTGCCACGGTTCCTAACCATAGTAAACGTTTATTTATTTAATCCGAATTTATTTATATCCATCTCGAGCCTAATCCCGTCAACCACAATAGTGACAAAGAGTACATTTCCCATACTTATTCCCAAGTTTAAAACTAATATTTATTAATATATTTAACTAAAATAATTTAACGGTTTCTTGGGCTATATAATTTTTATTTTCATGGACTATTTAAAAAATAAAATAAAAAATAAATTATTGTTTTTTAAGAAAATCCAAGACGATTTTGTCTAAATAGTGTAAAAGTTTTGAAATTATATCACTAAATAGATTTTACCTTTAGTAAAAATAAAATAAATTTTAAATCTACCAAGTTAATATAAACTGTAAATAAATCAGGTTTATTGTATTGTAATTACTCAATGAGTTCGAGTTAGTAAGTGACACGGTAAAGATGGCCTCTGTTATCAAATTATTATCAAATTATTATATGTAGTTATCTGGACTTTTGGAGGTTGAGATTGTACTGATTTATAGTTTTGACATTAAAGAAGACACTCACAAAGTTCCATTAGGATATTCCAGCATGGGTCAGTCGAGCGAAAGGGAAGTTCCGTTCATTATCTATCACGGCAAAGCCTTAGCCCTAGCCTAATAACTAACAACATAACATGTAAACACTAAACATAAATATTAGCATTATTCACTTCATAGCTCCCACTGATTTAAAAGTAATTTAAAAGGCAAGCCATTTAAATTTAAATAAAATAAAAATGGAAGAAAAAAATCAATTGAATCCTAAATGTGGTGGCAGCTATCATGACAACAGAAGCTAAAGGTTCGATAGGTAGACCTTCGATAGAAGGTAAACCTTCGATCAGAAATTAGTACAGAAATAAAAAATATCGAAAAGGAGATTTCTCATCTTAAGCAGCACCAAATGAACGTCAAAGAAAGCAAAACATAATAATCACTGGATTACAAGCACAAACAACCACGAAGCCGTATCAACGCTAATGAATAAATTCTCCTCCTTAGAATTAGAGGTGAGGAAATATGCCATTGTAGATATAAGACCAGTAAGAAATAAAGACATGGTCATTATTAAATTTTCGTAAATTTTAATTAGAAATGATGTATTAAGGGCAAAACGTAAATTGAACGAACATAAAATATTTAAGAATATTAAAATTATAGAAGCCTTTCATTTGAAGTAAGAAAGATACAAAGAGAAATATATAAGTAATTGTTACAAGAAATTGAAAGAAGACATAAAGTTATAATGAAATATGGCAAATTATTGATCGACGGCACTTTATATACATTAGAAGAATTAAATAAACCGGAAACAATAGATAGAGCTAAAAGAACAAGAAATGAAGAATCCACTCCCAAAAATAATGCCGAATCACCTCGAAATAATGGAATAGAAGGTTTACATATAAAAATACAATCTAATAATAAGAAAAACTGTGGTCTCAAAATAAGAAACAGTAGTCTAGACCGATATTTTAAAAAGGATATTAACGAGATCAGAAAAAAAATTTAAATTAAAAAGGATGAAAAAATATTAGAATCCACTGAGATGGGAACTGAACCGATTTTTTTAGCAGTTAAGGGACAACAAAGGTATCAACACAGGATACGACCTTGGAAATTCGGATGGAAAAATAAACAAAACTGAAAGCAATAAATTACAAAAGATAAAATTGTAGAATATAATCACCTATAATTGCAGAACATTGATGACTTGCTGATTAAATGATAGCTTGGAGATAATTAATAGAATAAAAGAATATTATGAGAAACTATCAGGAGGTGTTATAAAATTATAATAATATTTATAATATTATAAAAATCAGGATGTGTTGACGGTCTGTCAATGACACTTAAAAAAGCAGGACAGTTCCTAGAAGAGGCTCTCACTCACGTATATACTACTTTCCTCAAAAATGCATGCTTTCCTAAAGAATAGGAAACCGCAAAACTTGTTATCCTTCCAAATAAAGGAGGTAGAAGAGATCTAAATAATTATCGCCCATTGAGTTCGCTCTCAGTTATGCACAAAATATTCTATAAAATTATACTTAGAAAAATAGAAGATAAATTGGATATTGAACTTGAAAAACACCAAGCAGGCTTTAAGGAGAACTGTTCTACTATAGACCATATGTTTGTTATTAAAAAACTTATTAAGAAAGCGAATGACTATAATCTGTCAGTTTATCTTATTTTTCTAGATTATGAAAAAGCATTCGATTCTCTAAAAACCAGTTGCGTTATTACTATGTTCAAAAGCAGTAACATCAGTCCACGAATATGCAAGATATTGGAAGACATGTATTCAAGATTCAACGCCGAATATAAATTAGGAAATAGAAAAGTAAAAATAAAAATTTGCAAAGGTGTACGACAAGGTGATACCCTATCTCCTAAAATGTTTATATAAGTTATCCATGGTCTGATACAAACTCTGGAATGGCAGAATAAAGGAATAAAAATTCTTGGAGAATGTATGAACCGTTTAGAGTTTGCTCAAGTACTAATAGAAAAATGCAAAGAAGAAACCCTTACCATGGGGAAAATAATTGATATCAGCAGGAGAAAACATAGGGGTCAAAATAAACTGTTAGAAATGCAAATATGTAACAGCAAAGGCTGAAGGAGATTTAATAATAAGAGATCATCTGATAGAGAAAGTTGAATCATTTCTTTACCTCGGGCAGCCTGACAGAGAGTAGCAATGGATTGGAAAGGGTGAAAAGGGATGGGACCGGCGCATTATTTAGACTGGTTACAGGAGTAATGGAAACAATTGAACTTAAATCCTCAACTAAAAAATGATTTTGTTCATACATGAATAGGTATGAAAAAAATAGAAAGATTTTGTATATTTTATGAACGAATAAAGGTTATTATTATTATACTTACTTGATAAACAAAAATCAATTAATAAATACATAAAAAAAATCAAATTACAGAATTATAAAATTTAAGACCTTGCTTAAAAGATTACACTTTTTCATTAATTTCTTCAATAAAGTAGCATTAATTGTAATTTATTCAATATTCTTTAATTCAGCATTACTCCTCACTTTAACAATCATTATCATATTACATGTTTCGGGACTATGGTCCCATCTTCAGACTGAAACAGTGATGAAATACATCACAATGATTCATTAATATTTAAACAATACAATACTTTATGAATTAACATAACCAATTTATCCAATCTGTAATAAAGCTATAATACAATTTACCTTAAATACATTTTTCTGGTGTTAACCACCAAGTCCTTTACATGGTCTCATTTAAAATTCTCTACTCTCTAGGGTACAAGGCTCTATTCTTACTCTATTTACTGTTTATTTTTATTTTATTTCAAGTTGCCAATCTTATATTTTTAATTTGTCAATTACATTAGCATATATTGTTCCAATTTTTCTGTATCTGTTTTATAGTTTATTGCTTTATTAATTGTTTTATTTATATAAATAGCTTCTTTTAGTTTTCTATTTTGTGTTTTTGTTTCATTTTGTAAAATTTTTCTTTTTCAAAGTCAAAATAGTGGTTTAGTCTTTGTGTATGTTCTAATAGTGCTGTTTTATTATTATTTGATTTACATATCTTCTTACGGTCGTATTTATGTTGGTTTATTCTCTTATGTAAATTTTGTTTCGTTACTCCTAAGTAATGTTTATTACAATCCAAACAGTTAGTCTTATATATAACTTCTTTTTTATCTATGTAATCAATTTCATTATGTGTTATTAATTTTTTTATTATATTTGTTTTATATAAGGCTATATCAATTTCCAAATTTCCATTTTTTAATTTTTTGATTATTTTTCTAGTTAATTTAGCCCAATCCAGGTCATTTTAAGCTCCATAACCACTCGAATTCACTAGTCCCTAAACCTTCTTTCCACCTGATTCTCAATTATCCTCCATGGCCTCTGAAAAGAAGATGGCCTAGAGACCTTCCAATGTATAGCTTTTCTTGTAGTGCAACTGGTACAGAGGAGAAAATATCAATCAATCAATAATTAATAAAAAAATCAAAATATTTCTGTTGCAAATAAGCGTTGTTTGCATAGTTTGTAGTACCCTGTAGCCTCAATATAATCCCTCTAATTATAGTAACAAAAACGCCTATAGGAATATATATCTATAATTAATAGCAAAACTTTTTTTCTATTTTCAATATTTGTTAATAGATTTAATATTATATATTTATTATTTAATATTGGACAGATATATCTTATATATCTATCTAGATATTTGGTTATCTGCACCTTGAAGTATAAGAGTGAAAGAGGGGGGCCGTAACGATTTCACACTTGAAGATTTTAGCCGCCTCTGGAAAGTGGCAAGATATATCACCACTTTTTTTTTTTATGGTCTTCTGTAATCTCACTTTCTCGATTATTTTTGTAACGTTTTATCTGTTATCATTTCTTTAGTGCTTGAAAACTTTTTAAATTATAAGTTAATCGAAGTGTTGAATAATCGTGTCAAAGTATTGTTATTAAGCCTGTACTTCAAATATTCTTTAGAGTAAACTTTCTCCTACCCAGCGTTCTCTAAACTGCTGCGCGAAGAGTATATTTTTAAAATTTATTTTTTAAAAACATACTATTCGAAGTATTCTTAAAATATATAATTTAAATATTTTAAAAATTGATTTATTAAAATTATCGATTGAAAATACTTAACTAAAATTATGAAATTTTAAATTAATATGATTTATTAGAGTTTTGCACTAGATGAGTCATATCTATCAAGAATTTATCAAAAATTGCATTAGTGTAAACCATATTAATTAAAATGTTCATACATTTAAAATTAAATGATATTTTTTCAAAATTCTGTTTGTTTTCATCTATTATTTATTACTATTATCTATTACTTATTCAAAAATAATTCAAATATGTTTCATATGCTTTGGTCAAAGTATATGTGGCGCATCATCGGTTGAAAAATTTTTGTGAGTTTTTTTTTGGTAGCTAATTTAACAATTTACTCACAACATTTAACAATTATATAAATTTACAATTTATATATATATATATATATATATATATATATATATATATATATTTCTGTTTCTGTTTTATAAATATATATATATATATATATATATATATATATATATATATATATATATATATATATATATACACATATATACATATATATATTTCTGTTTCTCTAAGGTTATTAAGTCACAGTATGTATTCTGTTCAGTTTTGCTACCATCTGTGCATATGTCTGTGCTAGTCATGTCGTTTGGTTCTATTTCGTCTAAGTATTGTATTAATTTAGCGTGAGAGGATGAGTGTAGCCAATACTTTGATGTCAGTTATTGTTTAATGTTGTCAGCCTGAATATTTCTGAAAGATCGTCCTTGTTTTTAATTATTATAAATTGTTGATATCTCTGTTGTTTTAAACTCAACGGGTATCAACCCTGCAAGTACACAGGCAACGTCATATGATACAGTATGCAAAGCTTTGATGATTCCTAATGCAATTAGCCTTTGAGTTCTTTGCAATTTTCTTAGATTAATCGGTTTTAAGGCAGCTGCTTCCCATACTACAATACCATACAGAAGTCTGGGCAATAAGGCCCCATCGTGGATTAGAGATTTAGAGCCGCGACCCCAGATCATTTTTGCTGCATTAGTTAGTGCGTTTACAGTTTTTAAATTTTTGGAGGTTGCTACTTCAATATGCGTTTCCAGTTCAAATTCTTGTCAAAGTGCAAACCTTAGATTGTCAAGAAAGGAGTCTTTTTTAATTTGGTTAAAATTAATTGAATGTTTAATTCTGGAATTTTTCTTCTTTTTTTTTGTGAATATGATGTAAGTAGTTTTATCTTACAATTAGTTAAAACTAAGTATGTTTCTTTTTGCCCAGTTTTTTAAAGAGATTAGTATCTGGTTTGACAAAGATTGAAGTTCTGTAAATAATTTGCTAGTTACTAGAAGTATGATGTCGTCCATGTAAGTGATGATATGTGTATTTTGAGGTATCGGTATGTCTAAAATGGTGTAAATCAGAACGTTCCAAAAGGTCGGTCAGAGAGAGGAATCTTGAGGAGTACCTGTAGTCAGTTGCTTTGAGGTTGTGTAACAATTGGTTTGAAATTCAATAGAGCTGTCTTTGAGGAAATCACAAATTAATCCATACATGTCATTGGGCATTTGTACAGACTCAGATTTTCTAGGATTATTGGCAACCAAGCACCACCGAACGCGCCCGAAATATCAAGCTTAACCATCAGAATGTTAGATTTATATTTCAGGGATGGAATCCACATACAAGACTAAACCGACAAGAAACTGCCCGTCGTTTCAGACTACTTCAACATTTACTAGACAAACGTTCAAAGCTCCCAATTTATTACAAAAGACTCATATACATGACTGTAATTAGACCTGTTTGGACGTACGGAGTTGAGCTTTGGGGCTCCACTAAACCATCCAATTCATCGCGTATTCAATCCTTACAATCCAAAATCCTTCGTAAAATCTTCAATGCTCCTTACTTTGTCACCAATAAACTTATCCATAAAGACCTTAATGTGCCATATGTTGCTGACTTAGCCCACACCAGATACCTATCCTTTCATAGTAAGCTCCATAGTCACTCAAATCCGTTAGTTTCGCGACTTGCTTCCCACTTCATTCCTGATAATCCTCCGAGGCGTCTGAAACGAAGATGGCCTAGAGACCTTCTAGTGTAGAAGTTTTAATAAAGTGCTACTGATGAGTAGTTCTTTCCAAGTTTTAACATGTTATTATAATCGTTGTCAATACATTTACTTGATGTATATATTCTGTACAGATGTAAATTTCAATAAATGCATATATATTTCAGGGAAGATTCTATATGATTAGTTATTCTATAAGCGTCGATGGTGCTTTTTTGTGGTAGGAATCCAAATTGTTGGTCATGTATGGTTTCTTATGTCATTAAGAAATGTATTAGTCGCGTGTTAATCAGTTTGTCTAGTAATTTGGCCATTATAGGGAGAATAGTTATCGGTCTGAGTTTGTTTGAGTCTTGTTTAGGTATAATTTTAATAAGCCCCTTTTTCCATATTTTTGGTATTCTTCCATTTAGCCAAATTAATTGGTAAATGTTCGATATCAAATTTGGATAACAAGCGGTCACATGTAGTATATCTGTTTTGATTTTGTCATGTCCAGGTGTTTTTTCCAGTGTGACTGTTTTATAATGTTTAAAATTTTCCATTTTTCTAATGTATCAACGTGTTCAGTCTTTGGTGACATATTGACCCTTTTACGGATTACGCGTTGTTCCTTGGTGTCTCTTGTTGAGTCGTCTTGGTAAATTAACGAGTCCATTAAATAGTCAACTGTTTCTTCAAAGTCCGATGTAAGTTAACTGTTTTTAGAGCCTTTTGTGTTTTATTTTTTCCCGCTTTATATTTGTAAATGGAACTCCAAGGGTTATTTTCATTGGAGCAGTATTCCTTCTAGGTATCTGATTTAGATTTTTGTAACAAAGCTTGATATTAGCGTCTACTGTTTAAATACTCTGTTTTACGTAGCAGTCTTAGTGTGTTGTTGTTGTCAGTCTTTTGATATAGATTTCAGATTTTATTGGTTGTCTTGCGTAGTTCTGTCAGTCGGTTGTTCCACCATAGGACGGATCGATATTTTTTTTAATTTTATTATTATTATTTTTTTTTTTTGTGATTGGGGGATTAGAAATTTTGAAAGTTATATTACAATCTTCAATAACGGATTTGTTAAAACAATTTACTGTTCTGTCTATATCGTAAGAAAAATTGTTTCAATGATTTTTGATTTTATTTGTGATGCAGTTAGGTTAGACTCGGTGATTAAAACTGTTTTGAAAGTTGTATGTCTAGATGTTCTTCGAATTTTTTCCCAATCTGAGGTTTTAATTAAATATAATTTTAGTTATGATTTATTTATTTTTTATTTTTTTTATGAATTCGTGAGTAATTGCTGCATTTTGAAGATTTTGAAGAAAATTGAATTGTGATCCGAGAAGATGGTGTCATCAAGAATTTTCCAGTTATGAATTAAGCGCGCAGTATCAGATTTAGTTAAGGTCAAATCAATATTACTTTTACCTCTCGTTCCATCAAATGTTAATTTAGAATTTTTATTGATTAATATTGAGATCAGTGCCATTTTGAAAGATTCCATAATGCGTCCCCGATATGTCGTTTTAATATCGTTTTAAAGTACCCATCGGCAATCTGAATTGATACCAATGACAATTTGGTGATCGGCATATTTTTCTATATTTTGTTTTAATTTGGATGAGTAAAAATTTATGTATATTTTTTCGTCAAAGTAAGCACTGATTATTATAAATTCATAATTGCTCTTAAAAATTTAGTACATATGTCCGGGTCGGTGAATTAGGTAAGTAAGATAGCGTCAATACTGTCGTTGCTATTGGTTTTGAGTCATATGATTGAAATTTCTTTATTCTATGGGAATACTCTTAGTTTGCAATTTCTTGTTATAAAACGATACCAATGTCTTTCTTTATAATAAAATGATTTAGATATTGTGTACATGTCTTTGAATGATGAGTGTTTAATTGTATTGTGCTTAAATTAAAATATGTCATGATTATTGGTTAAGTATAGTTATTGTGTAGAGAATTTATAAGTCAGTGTCTTGAACTAGTCCTTATTTCCTTAAGGCATGATAGGCAGGCGTTTGTCAAGTGCACAATTTTCAGTGTTTCCTTCAAACGTTCGTTTCTTCTGTGCTTGTTGAACTGCATGCAGTTTGGAAGGTAAGTTCTTCCAGAGTAAAAGCACAAAAAAAAGTGAAATTAGGGAGCTGCTAGCAAAGCAACTGCTAAACAAAGACTAACTTTATTGCTTTCCAATCCTCTTTATATACATTCGGTGGCTGTTTGGGATTGAATTTGGGGATTAAGCTGTATATTTCTCCTCTATACACCTTAACTCTCCCCCACCAGTTTTTGAACAATCCTCGTAAACTCCTAACATAGGCCAAATAACCAATCATATTCAAAAATCAATGTTACAAAAAATAAAACACTTCTGTTTATAATTCATTCTTTCCACAATATTTTAATACATATTACATAGATCTCTCACTAACAGATTAAAATAAGACAAAAAAAAAACTGCTACATTTGAACTAGTTATTTACAAGACTTCTTGCATAGAAAAGAGGATACCCATAGAAATCAACCTTATGAAAAACGAGCAAAATGAGTTAGGCAAAGAAACAAGAAAAATGAAAACTTAATAGCTCTAAATTACGAGAATCAGCGGGAAACGAGGAGAAAAAAACGCTAATTTAACGGGATCTTCAATTCGTTCCAAACGCACCGTCCTTCTTTTCCAGGAATCTTGAATACTTAGGATAGTGACGACATTATGTTAATTATATGCTAATCGAAATAACCTTGAAGGGTTCGTCATACCGTATTTCCTCTTTAATCCGGTTCGACGACACCTTTCGATACACAATAGAACCTATTTCTATTTTTTCCATGCCAACCCAACTCCCGCATGTGACTGACGATTTTGTTGTATAATAAAGGAGAAACCGAAACTGTTCCTTTTATTTACCACATATCCTACAATTCCGTCTCGATTTCCAATAAACCCTTGAGGTACCTGAAAAGAAGATACCTTTTCTTTACAAAAAGGCCTAGGGTTCTGATGTAGAAGATTTGTTGAATTGCTACGAATGGGTCGTTATTTAGTAGTTATTGGCATGCTTTTGTAATACTTATTCCACACATTTACTTGAAGTATATATTGTATACAGTTTTAAATATCAATATTTAATTTAAATTGATTTAAATATCTATAAAAACATATCCGAATCGTATTCACACACTGCTGTGCTTAGTCTTAGTATCAATGTAATCAGGGTCCACCATTGGTATTCAACATTTCGTTTGTCCATCACCCCCAGTAATTATTAAAAAAATGCCTCATCCTCCCTCAATTTTCTTAGCAATCTAATTAAATAGATACTCACCAAAAATAGTAATTAATTTGTGAAAAAGAAAACAATCATATGATGTACATTTTTTAAATTAATTGATAAGATAATAATTTCTATAAAAATAATTTATAGCTCTTATAAGAATTTCGCATATAACAACCAATTGTATATGAATTCTGCTATGCCATGCTTTCAAACTGACATGCAACTTTTAATATTTTTTTTTTCTTTTTAAAATAAAAAAATTTTAAGTCTCATGCTTCCCAAGAGTGTACCTAACTCTTTGTTGGAAAATACTGGTGTAAGTTATTAAAGGAGTCGTAATACGAGTATGTGAATGTCACTTTAGTACGCAGGATTTTGGATAGGAAAACTTTTATTCATTCAGTGCTATATGTTACTGCTCACGAAGGTTGACGAATAAACAGTCTCCGAAAACTATGTCAATGAATATATGAAAAAAGAGTATAATCCTTATTATTTGCATTAAAATATCTTTAGAATTAAACTGCTTTGGGATTTTATATATGTTTTTTTTATTATTAGATTTTTCTCTGCAATCATATTTAATGAGGTTATTTAACAAATCATCCAATGATCGAAGGGAATAAACTATATGAACCTAACCACTGGAAAATTACAAACAAAACTATCGGTGGAGTTATTGTGAGGGTGTCGTCCTATGGTCTGGTTAGCTAGAGAGGGCGAATTACCTCGATAAACAAATCATACCGGTGCTTATTTAGCTAACAGCCAAAGCTGTAGTCCCGTCAGATACATTTTGACTAAGTATATTGTATCTGTTAATTTCGAAAATAATGATGCTAACTCTGCGTTTGATGAATAATAACAATTAGTCAGACCATCTGTGATAGTGAAATCAAAATCAATGTTTTATATAGTTGTAAAACAAGAATAATTTCCAATGTCAGGAGGAAAACCATATTCTGAATACTAAAACGTTTTATCCAAATAAAACTAATTGCATAAAGTTCTTTAAAGGTGATGTACTGCTTATTGCGTTATTGTACAATTTACTACTCGAATTGAAGATTTACAAATCCCGTTGTAGTTTCTCATGGAAAAGATATTAAGGCTAGTACTACCGTCCATTAAACTGATATCTCAACGTAACTTGATTTAAAATATTATAGGTCGAATGGCAAAAAGTAATAATGATCTAATACCCACATTCATTCATTGAATATTCATTCTAATATTCATATTCATAATAATAAATAATAACAAATCAAAATGAAGAGATAATAATGACTGTCGATTCTTGGAGCTCTAAGCCCAGCTGTTGTATTAAAATATTAAACTGATAACAATAATTTATTTAAAAATAAAGCAGAATAAAAAACATTTTAAAATACTATTTATATCGTTCAAGGAACATAACAGGACTTTAGAATTAGAAGTATAAAGGACTATCTTTAGAATTAAACTGCTTTGAGATTTTATATATGTTTTTTTATTAATAGATTTTTCTCTGCAATCATATTTAATGAGGACTTTGCTAGATCTTATCACGTCATTTAGCCAGGACTGCAAATGCTCTCTGTCTCGTGCCAAACTTCCTTCTTGACTGATATTATTTCTCTCACTTTTCCACAAACCCATGAACGAATTTCTTTTAGGGCGGCATCAAAGTCTTCAACTTTCAGGGAAATAGTTCATGGTATTTGGTAGTGGTGGTTCAGAAATACGGGACCTGTTACTTTGTAACAGGTATGGGCTGACTGAACGGCGTCCCTGTTACCAATATTCAGAAGTAGCGAGTACGAGATACTTGCATACTTACTTCAATACTCGTAACAGCATTCATACCTATTACCTTCGTACTGAGTACTACCGGAGACTAGTATTTTTTACATTCATCTCTACCTGTTACCAGATACTCGTTTACATAAGCCAGTATTTTTACTTCAACTCTCATACGGGTATTTTATGGTGAAATGTCAGCTGGTCTTCATTGTATGAGACACTCTTACATTCTTTTATATTTTATTCTTTTTAATTTTAATAATCATTAAAATACACTCAAATATAAAATCTATACATAAGCAATTATATTATTTTTGCTAGTCGTAAATCGAAGAAAAATATTTATGCTGTTATAAAACAGCTACCATCTTTAATAATAATTTCCCAATTATTTATTATCTTGTGGATGATTCATTAATATTTTTAATTAAAGTTATATTAGCTGTAATCAGCCAAAAAAATTTTGATCTTCATTAAACTACCAGTATTTCGTGAATAAAATGGTTGAGGATAGTAAAAAACGTTTTATGGAAAAATTGTAAAGAATAGAAACAATAAAATTAGGAAGATTTAAAAAAAAAAAAAAAAAAACATACATACATTTATTATATATTTGGTTTTATATATATATATATATATATATATATATATATATATATATATATATATAGGGATTAAACATAAATCCTATTGTAATGTGAAAAATGATGAATACTACCAAATCTGATCTCAGCTTTTGTGGGATTTGGGTTTTTTAACAATACATTCAGTCTTTTCAGATTCACGGTCTTTTTCACAATAGGATTTATATCTGGTCTTTGATCCTTCCTTTCTCACGATGCAAATCCCTCAGATAATGGCTTTGACTGTATTGAAGAAAGAACCATAATTTTGAAAATCTAAATATTTGTTTTGGCCATTATGTAATTAACTTATGTAATTAATAATGAATTATTAAAAGCACTTGAAATAAAAGGCTCAATAGAATTAGGATTGATGAATCAATGGCCACTTCTATTGGAATTATTTTGCTTGTAAACTATTTTCGAGTGGTAAACATTCAATGTCAGTTCTAAAACATGCAAACATCCGTACTTTTTTAAATTGGTTGTATATATTAAATTTACCTAACGAGGCAAACAGAGTTCTTAAAGATATCAGGATCTATAGTTGGACTAAAACTGTAGAGGTGGAAATGGTTAGGTAGAATGGCTCCTTTCGGTTTTCCGTATGACAGGTAGTTTTTACCGTACTTATTGGTACAAAATTATATTGGTTTTGAACGACTTTATTATTTCTAATCATTCATAAATATTTATTTATAGGCTATTTTCTATGTAATATATTAGTTTCACTCTCGTGTCTTTGCTGAATTCATGATTATTATCATTAAAATTGATAGAGAAGTTGGAATGCTGCGTCTTATTATTGTATGCTCTATTTCTCTATGTTCTTTTAATCTTTTTAATTTACTGATTGTTCAGTTTTTCCTGTGTATATACTCGTAGCTTCACATTTATTAAATTTTAGTTCATAAACACCGTTTTTTTCGCAAAGGGTCCATTTTGTATTTAGTTAAAGGAATATAAGATAACATTGGTTTGTCTACTTTAAATCTAGGATTTAAATCTAATCGTCTTATTCTTTTCCGACTTTGTTGGATATTCGGCCTTAATATGGTATCAAAATGAATTTCTTCGTTGTAGGTTTGGTTTCTCGGAGTTTTTTTTTTTTTAAATCTTTTTATTTGATTAATTACATGCTGCCTCACTCAAGGGCAATGAGTAATATTGATGACAGTGACTCATTCATTTAATATGTACACTGATATAAAATAATATAAAAAAAAAATAAAGTAAGAAAATTTAAAATAAACAACTTAAAGATACAAGGAATAAGATAATATGTTCAAGAAATTGAAAATAATAAATAAAATAAGAATTAAGGAAGAAAAGAAAGAGTCATAACTACATTCATACTATATATTCAAAAACATTCCCAAGAACACCCCGATCCAAGCCTGCCCCCCAATTTGAGAGGCAAGCCGGGATCTGCGCTGTTCTATCAGCTGCATCACTGATATAATCCAGTGGAGGCTGAGAGAGAGCGCTAGAGAGAAGCACTGTCGCACAGAACTTGAGTAGAGAAGCTGGCCATTTCCCGCACTCTAATAATAATTATTTACAAAAAATCTCGGGGCCATTGCCGTTTTAATCTACGAGGTGGATTATAAGGATGCGTGGAACTGGATAGTGAATGAGCAAGTGAATTGGGATGGTTGGAAAGGTTTTGATGGAATTTGGAGAATTTAAGGAGTATGAGGTCAAGAACAAAAGGTATATTGAGATCATTATGTAGTGTTTTGATGGAGACATAATAGGGATCATTTACAATAGTACGAAGGACTTTAAATTGGAAGAATTAAATGCGTTTGATATTCAATTGTTCTGCTTTCCCCCACAGTTCAAGTCCATAGGTCCTAATAGGTTTAGTGATGGTTTTGTATATGAGAAGTTGGTTTTCTATGGAGAGTTAGGATGTCCTATTTAGTAGTCTGTACAATTGGTTGAAGCGTCTGTTAAGTTCTTGTCTTTTAAGTCTAGTGTGAGGGTTCCAAGTAAGTCTTTTGTCTAGGTAAAAGCCAAGATACCGTACTGTGTCAGCTATGGGTAGCGGAATATTATTGATATAAACAGGAGGGCAGGATGTGGGGCGCAGGGTAAAAGTTACGTGGGTACATTTCGTTTCATTAATTTTGATCCTCCAGTTGTTGCACCAATCTTCAATCAGGGATAAGTGGATTTGGAGATTACAGGAAGCTATTGAGGGATCTGGTATATATTATTGATTACCTTCATTGGATTCTAATTTAATACGTGCAAACCAATTTAGTATTACTTTAGTGGCATTTAGGAAAGATAATAATTATCATGAATATTACACTTACTTTATTTATTAAAACGATTAAATATGTATGGGTGGAACTATAGAATAAGTATACAATTACTATATTATAAGGTCAGCACACAATTTACCATTTATAAACTTATTACAGACTATTACAAATATTTGGTACTTATCAAAATGGAGTATGGGTCTTCAGTCCGGGCTTTCTTCCTGTCCCAATGGGTTGGCCATCAAAGAGACCATCGCTGAGGACTTCCAGCATCTCTCCGTTCAGTTACAGGGTGAGTTAATTAAACCTAACGAGAGATCGGAAGGACCCCAACCATACGATATCATAGGAAACAAAGCTCCGTATCGAATTACCTGTTACTACTTTTAAGAATTAGCATTGTGCGTTGAGCAATAGATTTTAGTTTTAATCATTTTCAGAATTTTGGACCTCAACTTCAAAGTATATTACATTTTCCCTCGTAATGAGTCTAGTTATCAATTAATTAGATCTTTAATTTACTTTAACCTTAATCGGTATCTTATTTAATTTCTTTATATACAACAGGACTTTTTATGAATTTATCGTTTATCAAACTTTATACTTTACTCTGGCCATTTACCTCTAGAGAAATAGCTTGCCTGAGTGTTCTAAGCCCAATAAGTTATTTATAATTTATCGCTGAGCTCCTAAATAAAAAACATTAAGAATGATAATAATAACTACACCTAGGATCCTTATTATTAAAATCCCATTAATTTGGGTTAAATACAGAAGATCTCGTGTCTTCTCAAAAATAAAAAGGGTTCCTTCCTTTATAATATTCATCAATAATCAATCCCATTTTAGGGAGACATGGAGGAACACAATCAACTCCAAGACTCAGAATAACCATTCCCTAGTCAAAATATAAAAAATAAACAACTATTTAAGTGATCCAAATTTAGGTGTTTCTCATGGGGATGCTCATTTATACTAATAAAAATAAGATAACTTATGGCGGATGTTCGGCTAATTCCGGATTGCCGGCCTTTCTCATCAGAAGCTGCCCATGAACCCGGCAATCCTTTGAAGGCTGGAATATGAGTGATAAGCCATAAAACCCTTCAAAGGAGATCTGGGCCAGGCCAAACCTTCAGAATGACCACCACTGTAAAACATTTTGTCAACAAAAGTCTCTTGGAGACAAAGAAAGTTGCAAACGAAGAAATAAAAAATTTCAGACAAAGGAACGTAAACGTAAGATGGAAGGGATAAAGCTCTCTAAAAGAATGGTCCTGAAAACGAAGAAGGATAGTTTGGTTGGAGAGTTTGATCGACGGAGAGTTGAGGAAGAGATGAGGGACGGTTGGAAATGATATGGATGATGGGATATTCTGGAGGTCCTCAGCGATGATCTCTTTAATGGCCAACCCAGTGGGACAGGAAGGAAGCCCTTATTATGACCGGACTCAATACGCCGACTGAAGACCTATACTCCATTTTGATAAGTACCAAATATCTGTAATAGTCTGTAATAAGTTTATAAATGGTAAATTGTGTGCTGACCTTATAATATAGTAATTGTATACTTATTCTATAGTTCCACCCATACATATATAATCGTTTTAATAAATAAAGTAGGTTTAATATTCATGATAATTATTATCTTTCCTAAATGCCACTAAAGTAATACTGAATTGGTTTGCACGTATTAGATTAGAATCCAATGAAGGTAATCAATAAAAGATAGTAACACAGTATTTTCAATTAAACCCCAAGAGCAACATAGCATTTATGGCATCCCTTGAGTAGGACGTACTTCCAATTCATTAATTAAATAATTCTTAGTAAATTTTGTTTTGTCTTATAAATTTTGTAATGAGTGGCATTAGGATGATTATTTTATACAAATTAAGTTTCCGATTTTCTAAATTACGGATATTGCACTGAATTTTTTTTTTTTTACAATAAGTTCGTTTTGCGTATCTTAGATCCGATAATGCTCTTGTGGTAGACAGATTTCGTATACTAGTATATTTTTTTTTAAAGTTAAGTGCAACGTCATTAGAATTTTTAATTTAAAATGTAATATGGTGGGGAATGAATTTGTCAGGGGTGCAGTCAAGGTTGAATAAACACATCCAGTTTTTAAGTGAAAAACTTATATTTTGGCGTGCCAACGTTTCGACCTGCCTTGCAGGTCTTCATCAGGGCTTAAATCATCAGTCAACAATACAATCATCATTAGAATCTTTAAATTTCTCCTTCAGTTCCATCCGCTGGTTTCAGTCTTTCCTTTCTCGCCGTTCCCAAGCAGTTAAAATACCTAACCAATCCTTATCTAATTTTATCACTATTACTTCTGGTATTGCTCAAGGGTCCAGCATTTCTCCTCTTCTTTTCAATACATCAGGGCTATCCACAGTTCCTTCCACCTACGGGAACTACTACTATCCTTTAACATTACCGACGATTTCATTCCAGAATCCTTTGACATTAAAAGTTTATTTACCAATATACCCATTGACAATGCTCTCCTCATTAAAAACAATAATTGGACATCCATACAACCTCACACTCCCCTTAACCGTTCCTCATACCTAAAATCCCTAGACCTCTGTTGCAAATCAGGTTACCTTTCCTTTCATAATAAGTTTTATAACCAGATCTCCGGGCTTGGCATGGGCAATCCACTTGCACCAGACGGATCCAACATCGTCCTTAATGATCTACTGAACTCCATTCTACCATCATTTCCTAAAGACATTCTTTTTATTAAAAAATATGTCGATGACCTTTTTCTTGTCCTTTATCCCGAACATATTCCTTCTATCCTTTCAGCCTTTAACTCTTACTACCCTCGACTCCGTTTTACTGTCGATCGTGAAGTTAATAATTCCCTTCCTTTCCTTGATCTCCTAATCACTAGAAATCCTGACTACACTGTATCCACTGATTGGTACACAAAACCTACCTACTCTGGCAGACTGTTAAATTTTCATTCTCAACACCCTTATCATCAAAAAAATCAATGTCGCCAAGAACCTCATCCATCGCTGCCTCTCCCTATCTGATCCCCAATACCACACGACTAACATACTACGTATTAAACAATTTCTCTAATCCAACAGTTTCCCACTTAACACCATCGATAAACTGCTTTCAAATTACCTCAATCATCCTACCCCCAACCTTCCTTCTTCTAATTCCCTCGCACCTACACCCTCTGTATTCTTATACAGATCCCTACCTTATATCCCTTTCTTCTCTGATAACATTCAAAAGTCTCTTCGCTCAACCTTCCCTAACCTACGTCTAGGCCTTAAATCACAGAATAAACTTCGAAACATCTACACCAACCTAAAAGATCCTATTCCTCTCCAACTCAAATCAAATGTTGTTTACCGTATCCCATGTTTCTCCCCTAATTGCCATTCATCATATATTGGTGAAACCAAAAATCACTTTAAAGCCCGCATCTCCCAACACAAACTTATCATCACTTCCAAAAATCCCTCCGCCTCCAAACTTTCAGAACATTCCTTATCATTAAATCATACCTTTGATTTCGAAAAAGCATCTATCCTTGCCACTGTCCCCAAGCATAGTAAACGTTTATTATCAGAATCCATTTACATCCATTTAGAACCTAATCCTGTAAACCATAAAATTGATAAATTTCCCTCACTTATTCCCAAGTATTAAATCTTATTAAAAAACTATAACCTTTCCTCACTATTAATTATTTTTAATTTAATTTATTTATTATTTATTTTTTTTTTCTTTATTTATTTTTTTTTATTTTTTTATTTATTTAATTTTATTTTTTAACTTATTTTTTATTTATTTTTTATTTATTTATTTATTTATTTTTATTTATTTATTTTTTGCTGACGGTGATAGCGAAATGTTTAAATTTATATTTAACATCTTCCACGCCTTTTAAATAAAAATAAAAAAATAGTTAGGTTTTTATTCACCATGCACCCCATTTCATATGTTATATTAGCCACTGCCACTATTAATTACTTTCTCAAGTAATTCGCAAGTCATTAACCCCCCTTTTCCCTGATTTTATTTTTTAACAGTCATTGTTAGTCAAGCCTTCATCTAGACTACTTCAGTAAGTCCATTTATTTTAATTTCTAACATTTTCCCAACCTCTTCCTTCGTTTATTGTTATGCCTACTTTATTATTTTGCTTACCTCTCTATCTTACCATTTTCTTTTTCATATAGATCCCTTGTACCTTTTTAAATTTCTAATAAAAAACATCAGTTAGTAAAATTGTTTAATTGTATTAGTTTACAAAATTTTAAATTTATATTATTCAATTTAAATTATTTAATTACTTTATTACAACTGTATATTTTAGTATATTTAAGTATTATATATATATATATATATATATATATATATATATATATATATATATATATATATATGTATTATATTTAAGTAGTATATTTTAATACTGACGTATTTTATTTTATTTATATTTTTAATAATCCTAATACGTTTCATATGCCCTGGTTAAAGTATATGTGGACGTAACATCTAAAAAAGAATGAAACTTTAAGACGTGATAATTAAAAAATGAATTGGAAAACATTTTTGCCTCTGAGTGTATATAATGTTTAGAAACAATATTAAACTAAAAAAAATATGTATAAGACGCATTCTGTATTACATTGCATTGAGTATAGTTTGTAGACTTGTAATTAAAACGTTATAATAATATTTATCAAAGGAAAAGGTTTTTGAGTTTCAAATTTGTTTGAAACTGAAACTGATAAAGGCGATGAAGAAAACTTTTGGATAAAGGTCAGAGTTTTACTCCTTTTTTTCCTTCTTGTAACTCATCTTCGTTATAATTCTGTTTGATTAAGTAAATTTAAAAGTTTATCTTTCATGTTAATTGACTATCTGAATGCTAATGGACTTGTTAACAATATACTTTATAGCTGATGTACAACAGAGTATGAATTAAAAATGGAAATAATTATTAACAAAGATTTAAATATTTTGAAGCTTTTTTTTTTAATTTCAAAAACTTTAATTTTTACTTGAATATTATTTATTCGTAATAAGTTGACCAAAAATAAGATAATAATTGCTTGTATGCCCGGAAGAAGGTATGCCTATGCAACGGTTTCCTAATTTCACAACAGCTTTAAAGAACTATAACATCGCTAAGTGTAACTAATAAAAAGCAGTTATAGTGTCATAGGCTCGATTCTCCTGACCTCTAGGTGCTTTCTTTAATTCTGAATACCATGGCAACAGGTACATCACATGGCATAGGCCTTTATTTTACGAAAAACTGGGTTTCGAGAAAATTGTGACATAAGCATTCTTCCGGACACACATTCAATAATAGTCGCCTATTGCGAAAAAAAATATAGATATTGTTAAACTTTTTAATTCTGCTCTTTTTCTTTATTATATATATATATATATATATATATATATATATATATATATATATATATATATATATATATATATATATAGTAAAGAAGATATATATATATATATATATATGCTTGAGGAGGCCAGGACCCAGTAATGGGTTGTGGCGCCGATAAAAAAAAAAAAAAAAAAAAAAAAAAAAAATATATATATATATATATATATATATATATATATATATATAGAATAGAAAAATAGAATAGAAAAATAATTTTATTCTGGGACAAAGTCCTTTAAAAATAACAGATAATTGCAGGTATAACTAAATTAAATCTGGTTAGAGACATAATGAGCTACAAAAAAGAAAAACAATAATACATTAATGACACTATGTACATAGAAGAATCTTTAAATAAAGAGAAAAGAAAAGAAGATAACATTTTACAGATTAGAGGAGATAGAATTAAATAAGAAAAAAATAAAAAATAAAAAAAAAAATGATATAGAAAAATCTCTCTCTCTCTCTCTATATATATATATATATATATATATATATATATATATATATATATATATATATATATATATATATATATATATATTTTCTTGACTGTTACTATTACGTTAAATAAGGTTCTTGAGGTCCAATAATATATTGACTGAACCTCAAGAATCTTATTAAATATATACATATTAAAATGCCAGAGGGGTTGGAAAGTATACGGAATAAAAGAATTTTTATTAATTAAGGATTATGACGAGTATGAAACGCATTTAGAAATCATTACTTCAGTTTTATTAAGGTACATAATACGAAGCGTTTACGATTTCTTGAAGGATTTTGGATGGGAACGTTTGAATAAGTTTGACCATCGATCGTTTAATACCTATTTTGATCGATTGTTTACTAACTCTGTTGGATACACATAGAGCACAATTGGTTAAAGGATATTTCTACTTAGACTCTCATGAATACCTGGAATGAATTGGTGAGGCATGCAGGGAAGATACAGGCGTACTCGGTGTCACTATCGATAGGCCGATACTATCGGTTGAGAACTATCGATTGCTATCGATAGTTTTTCGACAGTTGCTTCCTTTATTTCAATAAAGAATTTTAACTAATTTCATTAAATACAATTATCTACTTACTATTTGCAATTTGTAAGATTATAAATTATAAGATTATATCATAAAGATGAGAGAAAAAAACTAATTTATTTAAATTTAAAAAAAAAATTACAATTTACATTGTTACAATATTATTATATTGTGAATATTCATATTTTATTTTATAAAATATTTTCTTCTTCAATATGACTTTTTGATTGAATAAAACGAAAGTATTTCAAGTTAATATGAGAGGAGGAATGGGGAATGTTAAAACGGAGGGAGTTGTCTGCTCCCTTTCTATTTTATCTTTCTATAGTTCTATGCTCTGGAAATAAAGGAGCACTTGAAGGATGTGGTGCTGAAGGAAGGGATCTGGTTTTGCGGGAACTCACTAATGAGTTTAATGTTAATGATTTGAGAATATAGGGAGGTGATTAAGAGGAAAGTGATTTTTATCCTGAGATTCAGAGAGACCTCCGAACCCCACACTACCAAAATCAAAATGGAGGAATATAAGGGAAGAAATTAATAGTTAACAAGCTGATTGTGGAACAAAATTACGGGAGTGGTTTAAAAATACTTTGAAGAGTGGAGATAGTTCGAAAAACATGATCTTTCCAGGAAAGGGTTTGGTCAAGGACAATGTCGAGGTTCGTAACGACAGTGTGGAAATTTATGATATAGAAGTCTATGGAGGAATAAAATAAAAAAGAAGACTGCGTTGGTGCCAATACATTTTCGATACTTGGTATTCGTAAGTGGAACAGACTATTGCGTGTGATCGTAGATCCGCAGGAATGAATCCATTTTCCAGTAAATGAGTTTGTTTTATATTCTGCTCACGTAAATTGAATATCAATAAATCGTCATTTTTATAACCCAAAATATTTTGAAAACTGCCATTTTTGCCTCGGCACTAAAAATTATCGGGACTGCACTATAATGTACTAAATACTTTTTATTTCAACTATTAAATGTTATCTATTATATATTATTTATCTCTTTACTCAGCACATTTATTTTCATTATAAATTCATGTGTAATTAAACCTTTGTTTATTATAATTATTAACTAAAAAATTATTATATAATAGTTAATAAATAGAAATTTTAGTACTAGAACACAATATTTTCTACCTAGGCACTGATATAAGTTAACGGAAAGGAAACTCAGTCTCGAAAGTTAGAAATTACTGCCTGGTCCTAGCGAACCGCTTATGAACGCTACTCCCACCTGCTGGTAATGCGTCCCCATAGACCTTACAAATTTTCTCCCATCTCTGCAGTGTTTTTTTTCGTTCTGAAAGGAAACATAGTACTCAAATGCCGGAAATTTCCAACTTCAATCCCATAAATGGAACAGATTTAATACAAACCTAATAGATGTATTTTTCTACTAAAAATTATACATTATATATTGATGAATCTACTGACATGCAAAAAATTCCACCCACTATTTTTCTTTCTTTTTATGTCTGCTAAAAGTTTAATTTTTCTTTTGGAGTTTATGTCATCATATTCTTTAACTCAAGGCATATGGATCGTGTTAGGATTATCAAAAACATTAATTAAATAAAAGCTAGTGGTGTTTAAAAAGCATCAAGGTTACAAAATTTTAAATTTATATGATTTATTACAGTTTTACATTAGATGGGGCATATCCCTCAAGAATTTATTCTCAATCACATTAGACATATGCCCTATTGAATGCAAGACCAATTTTACGCAACAAATGGAATAAAACTTAAATATTAAATTAAATATTTCGTAAATTTAAAATTTCATTCTTATTTTTAATAAACCTAATACTTTTCACATGCCCTAGTTAAAGTATATGGAAACGTAAACCTCTCAAAAATAATATAATTCTTGTTGTGTAAATTACAAAATCAATTTTGGGAAAGTTTTTGCCTAAGTGTATTTATGAGACTGCATGTCATTAGATTTAATTATAATTATGATTATAATTAATTCAATTTTAATTGGCGAATTATGTTTCTATTTACGTAGAAAGATATTGGTTATATTAATTTAATTCAGTGGAATAACTCCTCATTTATATTGATTATTCCTCTTACGGGATTTTATTCCCTTCTTCACGATAATAAAACTGTACACACTACATATATATATATATATGTATTTGATATCTAGACTAATAGCTAACAGTTGATCTTTTTTGTCTAAAGCATCAGTAATATGCAAATTTAGGAATTGCAATGCATTTAGTGTACCTGTCCTTGGTAAAAAGGCAAATTGTTGCTTATTTATTGTATGTATGTATATATATATATATATATATATATATATATATATATATATATATATATATATATATTACGTATATATATACGTATATACATATCAATATCATTTAAATATATATATTTTTTTTTAAATCTTTTATTGAGTAATTGTTACAATCTTCCACAAATGTGGGCAATAAGTAATATAGATTAAATAAACAAAGGATTAATTGTTGTTTTCCAGGCCATATAAACAATAGGGATTAATTCGACTTTAGATTTTTTTGAATATTATTGTATTTAAAGAAGGTTAGATTATTTTTCTTGGATCAAATATTTCTTTCTATTATTTAATATACATAAATAAAAATGAATGTTTATCTATTAGACTCTTAAGCCTTTCTAAACCTCTTATGCTTTTATCCGATTACGATGGAACTTTGGGAAATGATTGGACGCATGCTTGTGAAGATAGTAAAACAGTGTTTTCATCTCACAGAAGCAAGCTTATGGTTCCAAGATGACAGTTTTTGGTGTTAAAAATAAAACTAGATGAACTATCGATAAAATCAATCAATATTAATTGGGAAACTACATAAGTAGTAATGAAATAGTAACATAAATTTAAAGGCAAAGAGGTACTGTTGCCGCTCATCCCAATGGTAATAACAGATAAGCCATTCGTAGTCGAATGTTTGCAGTTTCTGGTGCGATTCGACTTTGAAATGACCATCAACAATGCATTGTACAGGCACTTTAGCTCCCCCCCCCCCCCCCCACTCCCAACAGTAATCACCTTAGCTCGGGCCCCCCAAGAGCCCCCCCTGTCAGCGGCCCTGGTCGGGTCAGGTACTTATGTTAATAAAAAATTTAACATAAGTTAATTGACAATTAACATGACATTTATAGACTGTGAGGTGGGTCATCGAGTATAATATAATTACGATATATTTGTCAAAAAATTAGTCCTTTTCCAAAAAAAATATTTTTGACCCACTAAATTCTGAAGCATAGTCCGTCGGTTCATCAATATTTAAAATGATACGTGTAATCCTGGTTTATACTGACAACGGGAGGACACACTCAGTCTCTCACGGATCTTGTTGGCAATTTTTTTGGAGGTTCCTGGTCAAAGAATATTAGATACATGTTTTGCCGTTCCGACCAATGGGCCCTAGAAGCCGAGAAAAAAAATAAAATAGCATTAAACTAATTTATTTTATATCTCGAGTTTAATAAATGATATCGACATGATTCTTGCACCTAGATGTTTAGTTTTGATTGCGGATTTAAGAACATATACAGGTACTCCATAGATTTTGATTTAGGTTAATTAAATTCTAAAATCCTGAAAGATCCTGAAAAACATTCAAAAACGCTTATTCAACAAAATCAAAAAATATCATTTTTTTCACGCTCGTCGAGGTAAATGAAATTTTTAAACCGCTTATTAGTTACATACCTTTAAATCGCCATTACTTCGTCACATAATTCACTGGTTGGTGTCGCTGGAAAGAGCAGAGCCTCGGCATTCTTTTGATGTTTATAAATGTAAAATTCGATGAACGTAAACCTATTAAAAAAATTGGAAAATCCGAAAAACATTTTGATTTTTAGCTTGAGTTTGAAACCAGATAAGATGATGAAACCAAACACATTTCAAGCGTATTACCACCCTATATTTCGTGTAAAAAAATAAAGTTGTTACGATCAACCGTCTAAACATAATTCATGTTTTTGTAAATTTAAACAAAAGTGGCAAATTTTGAAGCTTACGATTTTTTATTTTTCTATTTGGATGAAATTTTGTGTTTAAGGGTTCTTTGGAATGCTGAATTCAAATCCGATGTCGGTTCTTTGGATAAAAATATATTGAATGCACTTCACTTGAAACATTTTAGCTTTTTCACTTTAAAATGTGATAGAACATTTTACAGTGTAAAAGCTAAAATGTATCAAGTGAAGTGCATTCAATATATTTTTATCCAAAGAACCGACATCGGATTCGATTTCAGCACTCCATAGAACCCTTAAATAAGAAATTTCATCAAAATAGAAAAATGAAAATTCGTAAGCTTCAAAATTTGCCTGACCAAAAAATGGTTGGCAACTTTTGTTTAAACTGACAAAAACATGAATTACGTTTAGACGGTTAAACGTATCAACTTTATTTTTCTACACGAAATATAAAATAGAAATAGAATAGAAAAATAATTTTATTCTGGGACCAAGTCCCCTAAGAATGACAAATTGAACAGAAAGAAATGATATTAGTTACATCTGGTCAGAGACATGTTGAATAAATAAGACGAAAAATAAAAATAAAAAATAATAAGATAAAGAAGAAATATTAATATAACAATGATAATGTATACATAGACACTAATGTAATATATGAACAGGAATATAAGAAGACTTTCTACAAATGAAATAATAAATAGGTTATTGTGATACAATACTAATTATATACAATATAAGAATCCAAATGTTGTATTCGGAGTGAGAAAAAATTATTTAATTGGTAACACTGAGTGTGTTTTAGAAAGAGTTAGATATAGTTTAATTGAGAACAGATATTGTTAGTAAGCGTCACCTTGGATTAGGAGGAGGTACTGGAAATAGAGGAATTTAAATGTTTTTAAAGATTTCGCTTGTCTAATATGAGAAGGGATGGAATTCCATAGGATGGTTGAGCGGAATAGGAAAGAGCGCTGGAATGTAATAGTTCTATGGAATGGGGTATATTGATCAGAAAGACGGGATCTTGTGTTCAATGCCTTGATTGCAGATCTGAATTGAAGCGTATTGTAAATATAGGAAGGATTAAGGGTGCTGATAGTTTGGTAAAGGAATGATCCATGGAAATATTTTCTACGGAATATGGGATAAAGCCTGTTTAATTCGGAATAGAGGAAGGAAACGTGGGAGCGCCTCGGTTTATCAAAGACAAATCTGGCAAAGCAGTTAATAATTAGTGTCAATCTGTCTTCGAGAGCCGTCGTGAGACCACCATAAACTAGACAGCCATAATCAAGGTAAGGGAATATTAGATAGGATACAAGAAGCTTACGAGTTGACTGGGGAAGAAGGTGACGGGATCGGTGGAATAATTTAAGTAGACCTATAGAACGGCGGGAGATTCGGGCAATCTGAGATTTCCAAGAAAGGGTCTGATCAAACATAATTCCGAGATTTTTAACAGACGAATTGAAAGGGATAGGATGATCATTTAGGATTAGGGGAGAATAATGGGTGTATGCACTAAGGAAAGAGCTAGATCCTGTTATAATGGCCTGAGTTTTCTGTTCATTTAATCGTAATTTGTTTAAGGTCGCCCAGAAACTAATTCTATTCAGGTCTTTTTGAATTTTGGCGAAAGCAGAAGGAAGCTCGGAAGGAGGAAAGGAAAGATAGATTTGGGAATCGTCTGCGTAGAGGTGATAGGAACAGTTCTTAATTGAATTTGGTAGGTTGTTGATATAGGTATTGAAAAGGAGAGGAGAAATGCTGGATCCTTGAGCAATACCAGAAGTAATATTGAGAAAAGTAGATAAGGATTGGTTAGGTATTTTAACTGCTTGGGAACGGTGAGAAAGGGAAGACTGAAACCAGCGGATGGAACTGAAGGAGAAATTTAAAGATTCTAATTTGGAAAAAAGGATAGAGTGGTCCAGGGAATCAAACGCTTTAGAAAAATCCAGAAGTATCAGTACAGTCAGTTTTTTTTTCGTCTAGGTAGTAAACATGTCATTTGTGATTTTGAGGAGAGCAGATTGTGTAGAGTAACCGGGTCGAAAACCAGATTGAAGGGGATCGAGAAGATTGGATTCTTCAAGGAAGTTGGATAACTGTGATTGTATTAATCTTTCTAAGGGTTTAGAGAGGTTAGATAAGATGAAGATCGGGCGATAGTCTTTAGGAGATGTATGATTCGATGTTTTATTTATAAGATGAATTAGGGCTTTTTTCCAGGTAGGGAATACTGAATTTTGAAGGGAAAAATTGTATATGAATAAGAGGACTGGTGTAATTTCGGGAAGACACAGTTTTAACAATTTTATAGGGATTTCATCTATGCCGGTAGAATTGGAATTGGACTTCATTATTGAAGAAATAAGTTCAGAGGGGGAGATGTAGGAAAAATAAAAATTAGCATCGTTGTATGCAGGAGCTGAGGTAGAATGGGAGGAAGAGTGAAGAGAATCAGAAGAGAAGGAAGAAACAAAATATGAATTCTATTCATCAGGAGATACTGGATAGGTAGATGGAGATGTGCGTGAATCAGGAAGGGAAAGTTTACGGAGGAGATGCCATTTCGATCTGGAATCAGAGGCAGAAGAGAGGGATTCATGGAAATAAGTGGATTTTGCTCGACGAATCGAGGCTTGTGTCAAGTTACGAAGCACCCTGAATGTTTGGTAGTCGTCAGTCATCCTCGTGCGTCTGAATCGTCTACGTGCTGCATCTCGATTTCGTTGTAGCTGTTTGATGCAGGCGGACGACGAAAGGAGGAGGATTTGAGTGGTGGATGTTAAGGATATTTAAGAGGTTTGTGGTGAGAATGTTTACCATGGAGTCAATCGAGGAGGCGGTATTAATTTCAGTCCAGTTCTGAGCTTCAATCTATGGAAGGATCTTTTCACGGGTTAGGGATTCTATATTGCGGAAAGCAATAGTTCTCGGGCGGAACGAAGGTGAAATAAGGTGAAATATAGGGTGGTGATACGCTTGAAATGTGTTTGGTTTCATTATCCTATCTGGTTCAAACTGAAGCTAAAAATCAAAATGTTTTTCGGATTTTCCAATTTTTTTAAAAGGTTTATGTTCATCGAATTTTATATTTATATACATCAAAAGAAAGCTGAGGCTCTGCTCTTTCCAGTGATACCAACTAAATATTTGTGTAAAGTAATGACGATATAAAGGTATGTAACCAATGATAGGTTTAAAAATTTCATTTTTCTCAAAAAGGTTGAAAAAAATGATATTTTTTGATTTTGTTGAATAAGCGTTTTTTAATGTTTTTCAGAATGCTAAATTAGAATCTGACGTCAGTTTTTGTGTTAAAAAATCTATAGAGGTAGTTTGCTTGAAAATCTAATCATTTTTTTAGAATTAAGTTAATCTAAACCAAAATCTATGGAGTGGCTGTATTTGTCCTTAAATTCGCAATCAAAACTAAACATCTTGGTGCAAGAATGATGTCGATATCATTTTTTAAACTCGAGATACAAAATAAATTAATTTAATGCTATTTTTTTTTTTTTTTTTTTCTCGGCTTCTAGGGCCCATTGGTCGGAACGGCAAAATACGTGTCTAATATTTTTTGACCAGGAACCTCCAAAAAATTGCCAACAAGATCCGTGAGAGACTGGGTGTGTCCTCCCCTTGTGAGTTCCATTTATGTCCATGAAAATGTAATGGAAAAAACCTATTTAAAGTACTGCGGGTGTTAAGTGAGTACTTAATAGAAGTGAGAGCGGGGGGTTCAGTTGTGTGAATAGTTGAAGGCTTTTTGGCCCCCAGTCTGCGCAGTGGTGCCTAGTTTCCATTAGCTTGATGAATGGAGTCTGTCGAATAATTATCAACATGCACCCGCTACTCTCGCCTCCAACGGTGTATTTCTACGCACTTTGTCAACAATGGTTGGTTAGAAAGTAAGAGAAAAAATAATTCATAGAGAGTAAAAAAGGAAAAAAAAATTAAGTAAGCTTTTGGAAAAAGTTCCAAAGCTTAAATCTGAAATTTCAAAATTATTATTTTTTTTTTTTTTAGTATTAAAGAAAACAAGTTTACTTTGGAAAATTTTCAGTTTGTTTCAATTGGAAGCCTAAAACTTTCTAGTTTTTTTTTGTTTAAATAACATCCCTTTAATCTTAATTTAAACATCTTCAACCGAATAAATATCATTTGATAGCCGTTAACAGTTTTAGTTATAGGACAAAAGATATTATTTTGAAATTTAACAGATTTTTCCGTTTGGGAGGTGTGGGCTAAGTAGGTGTACACTGGGTGTGTACCTCATAGTGTAAAAACATTTTTTTGGGAAATTACATCAAAAATGGAGAAAAATACTTACCTTTCTATTCCAATCTGTTGCAGGTATACGATTACTCAAAGACTTTTTTTGAGGAAACCACCTTTTTTACCATAAAAGCTGTAATATCTCTACTTTGTTGAAAATATTTTTGCAATTTTTGACTACGTTTTCAAATTTAGCATTAAATTTCCTATAAGGACAGAGTAAATGTAACCTTTAATTTCACGAGCTTGGTACCTAAAGAACAGCTAGATCTTTATCTTTTTTAGGGAAGTTAGAAGACTTATAATACTTCAACATTTACTGTTTTTCTAAAAAACTGCAAATTTCATAAAAACTTTCAAATTTAACCAGCTTTTATGTGGTATGAAATATACTTTTAACACCGGAAAAATATGGTGTTTATATTTGGCATTTATTTTATTAGATTTTCAATGTAAGGTTTAAAGCCCAATGATAATAAACATAGACCTCAATTTCAACGTTAGCTTCTGAATGCCGATGATGTTGAAGAATATCACTTTTTGAGGTTAATTTTATGGACAGATGAGTCTTAGTTAACAAGGGAAGGCATTTTTACCTTTCCATGTAGGGTATCGTTGGTTTATTAATTTTTCTATTGCTGTTAGCTTTTGTGTAAAAAATCTTCAAAGGTAGTTTGCATGAAGATATAATAATGTTTTTAGAATTTATTTAACTTAAACCAAAATCTATGACGGGCTTTTTTTTTCTTAAATCCGCACTGAAAAATAAAACATTTCGTGCAATAATCAAGTCTATATCATTTTTTTAACTACTACTACTCCGTGGCGCTACAGACCGATGTGGTCCTTGGCCTCCTCAATGACCCTTCGCCTGTGCAGTCGGTCGCCAGTTGCGGGTGTTCTTGAGCCTCCCGAATGACTGTGTACTCCCATCTAAGACGTGGTCTGCCTCTTCCTCTCGTCCTGTACAGCTTTCCTTCCAGCAACCTCTTGGGTATATCCTCTTCTCTCATTCTGGCAATGTGGCCAGCCCAACGCAGTCTCCCAAGCTTGATGCGCCTCATCACATCCGCCTCCCCATATCTCGCTGTTTGTTCTCCTTCGCCAGGTCTCTCCTACTTTAATAGGCCCGAAAATACGGCGAAGAATTTTTCTTTCAAAGATAAGCAATCTTTTTTCTTCGACGCCAGATAGGGTCCAAGTCTCTGATCCGTATGTGAGGACAGTCCTAATGAGGGTCTTATAGAGGAGGCACTTTGTACGGCGGGAGATTACAGTGCTTCTCTGGTGGTTACTAATTGCAAAACAACACCTATTTGCCTTCACTATTCGCTTGTTAACCTCGAAGGATATCCTGTTATCACAACTTACCACTGCTCCTAGATATGTATACTTATCTACGCTTGGAAATGTATATGGGCCCATAACTACTGGCAATCTGGCCTCTATCTCTGTTCCCGGTCGTGTACGCATGTACACCGTCTTATCTTGGTTTACCTTCATTCCCATGGCTTCTGCAGCTTCAAACAACTTTAAAAATGCATTTTTGAGAGACGCAAAAGAACGACCACCCCGAAAAAACAGCTCACGGTGGTACTTGCATTGTTATCCATAGATCACTAACCCAAACCTTGATTTCTTCCTCTCCAATTCAGTCGACCTCACTAATCCTATCCACCTTTTTAACCTTACTATTTCAGCTGTATATTGTCCTCCAGGAAATAGCCTTTCCCAAAATATTCTGCAATCCTTATTCCAATCCTTTAGGCGGCGCTTCATTGGGTGGGGATTACAACGTTAAACACCTGCGATGGGGCAGTAGAACATCCAATTCCCAAGGTAGTGTACTTTCCCGTGTATCATCCTTAAACAATTACCCCATCCTTTCACCTAACAGTCCTACCTACTGGCCTACATCCCTAAGAAAACGCTCAGATATTCTCAACATATTTGTCACCTATCAAATTCTTACTTCCCAAACTACAGTAGATTCCTTAGATGACCTTTCCTCAGATTATAGCCCACATTTGCTTACATTACATTGTACTACTATTATCAAACCTTCTCCTCCATCCTTAATAACTGGACGAGTAGACTGGGAGAAATTCCGTTCGGCTTTAGAAAACCAAATTGACTTAAAAACTCCACTAAGAACATGTCAACAAATAGATGCGGCAATAGAACATCATACAAATCCAATAAGAACCTGCATAACAGAAAACACTTCACAAAATAAAATTAAAACATCAGAAAGTATCTTACCACAGAATATTCGCGTTTTATTAGTATAGAAACGTCGCGCTAGGGCCAAATGGCATAGAACTCGATATCCAACTGACAAAACCTATTATAATAAATTGACTAACAGACTTAAATCAGAACTTAAAAAACTAAAATTTGAAAATTTACAAAAACAAACTGAACAACTTACTGTTTCCGATAAACCATTATGGAACACTACCAAAAGACTGTTAAAATTCAAAACCTTCAATCATCCTCTCCTTACTCCAGCTCAAACCTGGACCAAATCTGATTTAGAGAAATCGCAGGCATTTGGTGAACAATTACACAGTATTTTTAAACATCATCCTGATATCCTAAACCCTAACCATGTAGAATTTATTCAAGCAGAACTGGCCATTCCTCTCAAAATGACTATTCCTCCTAAAGCCTTCCACTCTTCAGAAATAATAGCCATCATTCGTAAATTTCCCTCTAACAAAGCTCCTGAACATGACCTTATCACTTCAAGAATCCTCAAATAACTTCCAAGGAAAGCAGTACTATTTCTAACTTACGTTTCTAATGCTGTCCTCCGTACAACATATTTTCCCGATTCCTGGAAATCATCAATAATAAAAATGATCCCAAAACCTAAAAAACCGCCAGAAAATCCTTCTTCGTACCGACCTACTTCTCTCCTACCTATCATGGACAAAATCCTTGAAAAGCTGCTTTTGAAACGCCTTTATCCCATCCTTGATTCCAATCACATTATTCCTGATCACCAGTTTGGATTTTGCCAGTCTCATTCCACTATACAACAATGCCATCGTGTGGTGGACGTTATCTCATCTGCATTGGAGCGCAAGATGTAATGCCCGTGTGTCTTTCTTGACGTTGAACAGGCATTTAACCGAGTATGGCACCCAGGTCTGCTTCACAAACTTCGCCAATTCCTTTCTTCTACATATTTTCTCATCCTCCGATATAATCTTTCTGATAGAGTATTTAAAATTAACCATAATTCTACACACTCACCCACCTTTCCTCAGACTGCTGGTATTCCTCAAGGTAAGTACCCTCGGTCCCATCCTTTATACCGTATATACAGCTGATATCCCAACTCATCATAATACTATCTTCACAACCTATGCTGATGACACAAGCGTTTTATCAGTCAATGATGATCCGTTTGCTGCATCCCAGACAATCCAGTCACATATCATTTCCCTTGAAGAATGGTGCCATAACTGGAGAGTTAAGATAAATCCTAGCAAATAACCTTTACCCTACGTCGAAAACCTACCTCATCCTGTCCCCGTGTATCCTTTAATGGAGTACTATTAAATAAAGTAGAACAGATAAGATACCTTGGATTTTATCTGGACAAGAGACTTACCTGGAACCCTCATACAAGATTGAAAAGACAAGAAGCTGCACGTCGATTTTGACTACTACAACACCTACTTGACAAACGTTCAAATCTCCCGATTCACTACACAAAAAACTCATCTATATGACGATTATCAGACCTATATTATCAGACTTAAGGAATACAGTTATGGGGATCCACCAAACCATCTAATTCTTCCCGCATCCAATCACTCCAATCCAAAATCCTTCGAAAAATCCTAGATGCTCCTTACTTTGTCACAAATGAATTGATCCACAACGACCTTAATATCCCATATGTTGCTGATTTGGCACGAGCCAGATACCCTTCCTTTCATAATAAACTCACTGCTCATCCAAATCCACTTGTTGCACAACTTGCTTCCCTTTCCATTTCTGGCAATCCTCCGAAGCGTCTGGAAAGAAGATGGCCTCGTGATATTCTATTGTAAATATTCATTAGAGTACTATCAATGGGTAGTTCCTCAACAAGTTTTAATCATGTAATTATATCTCATATATACCGCATATTTACTAGATGTGTTTTTTTAAAATACAGTAGTAAATTTCTATTAATAAAAGAATAAAAAAAAAAAAAATAGATATATAAAATAATTTAGTTTATTGCAATTTATTTTTTTCTTAGCTTCTAGGGCCCAATAGTCGGAACGGCAAAATACGTGTATAATATTTTTTTTTACCAGGAACCTCACAAAAAATTGCCAACAAGGTCCGTGAGGTATTGAGTGTGTCCTGACCTTAATTGTCTTCTTCTTCTTCTAATGCACGACAGATGCCAAAACTGTAAAGGCCCTCACCCAAAAGACATATCCATTTACCTACAAAATTATGTAGCCACAAATATTTATTTTGATGATTAATAGTATGATGTAATTTGATTTGAACAAAGGGTTGTTTTGCTGAGTTGTGGAAATTCCAATTTGAAAATGAATACCTTTTAGTCCAGTCAATGAATGCTGAAATGAGGTGTAGTTATAAGAAACAAGTACTAAAAGTCCCTGCCCCTTGGGAGTGAGCTAACGGTGGGGAGGGGGAGGGAAGAAGGTCCGTTTTTGGGTTTTTCAATTATATCTGGAAATGGTGGACTCTAGAAAAATATGCTACAGATCAAAAGTAAAGCCTATTAAATTTCCTATAAAATTGTATATATATACATTGTATATATATATATATATATATATATATATATATATATATATATATATATATATATATATATATATATATACATATTTGTCGGACTTTCAATGGTTTTGGAGATATACCTTTTTAAAATTTTACTCCTACCGAAGCCTGAAATAAAAAACAATCACATATTTCATGCAATCTACAATATGTTTATTGACTGGACTACAAGCATAAAAAGAGATACGGTATTACTATGAAGAACAAATTAATTCATTATATATAATGAAATCGGACATAGCCGTATCACCGCTGCTGAGATGAAGTTCCTACGCAGAGCAGCAGGAAAAACTAAGCGAGACTTCAATAGGAAGGAGAGAATCAGAGAACGGTTAGAGGTACCTCCATTAAAAGAAAAAACCGAAAAGAGACAACTTAAATGGTTCGGACATACGATATCTGTCGTATGGAGGCAGTGAGAGAACCCACACAAACTATGAAGGAAAGACCTACAAGTAAATGACCACGAGGTCGCTCAAGGATCTCCTATTAGGAATACGTCTAGAGGATTAGGGGCAAAAGAACAAAACCCACGCTGAAATGAAACTGATGTGAAGGGACAGAGATGACTGGCGGAACTGGATCGAGGCCCCTCTATCCTAATAATGGCTCGATGAAGAACAAGATATTGGTTACCTGCCACATGTATATAAAATAAATAAAACTGTGGGATAGTGAAATAAAAATAACATAAAATATAAGAATGAACTAAAATAAATAAATGGATACTATGGATAAATTAGCTGGACTCTAGAAAATCCCAGCAACTTTTCACTCGCCTCGTCAATGCTAGACAAGCCGATGGAGAAAGAACACACTCTTTTCAGACAGAATGCAACGCCACTGTTGTTTTTTCAGACAGAATGCAACGCCACTGTTGTTTTAACTTAGGAGAAGAAACAAAGGGATGTACTAGATGAGGATTGAGTCTGGGCATTACAGCAGTTTTATGGATTTAAAATATAAAAAATAACATAAATGATCTATAAATCAAAATACTCTATGCTACTCTTAACACATTTCTGCTACCGGGCTAATAACTATTCTATTCCCTGTGAATAGTTGTTAGAGCCTTTGGTACTAACTAATTAAAAAAGAAAATCATGCAAAACTTTGATTATTAAATTGTTTATCACTTAAAAAGTGGTTCAGGTTTCTAAAAATATAGTAATTAGTAGGCAAGAGGTCTGGAGAGTAGGGCTAATGTGGCAGATTTTAAAACCAAACTCAAACAATTATTGAGAAATCATTCGTCATACATGGGGACGAGCTTTGTCGTGTAACGGAATAGGGTTTTTTTACGTTTCTGATTACCTTGAGGTAGTCAACAAAGATCGGTTTCGAGGGATTCTCTGCAAGACGTTGAGCGTTTCCTTGACAGGACTTATCAATGATACAATGCCTGGGGTATTTCCACCACCTTCCTTGTCTTTAAGGTTGAAATATATCTCCCAAATGTTCGAAACCACCAAATGTTTCACTCACTCACACTGTCATCATCCTCTGATATTAAAGCAACAACTTGATTATATCAAAGCAGTGTCATGTAACAATGGTAAACAATCATTTTTTTCGGAAGAGAATTAATAACAAAAACCAGAGATGGGCCATATTATTTGTATATATTTCTAACCCAATATTCATTTATATTTCTACGTGTAAAAATGGGCTGATTGAAATGAAAGCATGGCCTTTATTCTTCTTTATTCCCTTTATACAGCCAATTCGGAATTTAAAATGAATAATTAGGTGGTCCTCCTAAGGTCCTCCAGGCTCCCTCAGAGCTTTCAGCTTTCACACTTCAGCCGGAGAGGGTCAAATCAGAACTCTTTGTATCTCAAAACAGTCTGCATGTTTGGAGTATGTGTTCGACATCTTGCTCAGCTTCCCCACATTCGCAGAGTGGACTGGAACAATCACAAAATATTCTGTATAAATGGACTCTGAGTCTATTATGATATGTTTGTAAGCGGAATATTAAGACCTGTTATAAAATGCATCTTAAATCTGTTTTAAAAGGCGTTCGTCAAAGGTAAACCGTTTATTATCTAAAGAGGTGATCTAATGAAAACATGAACTCCATTAATTTGCGGACAACCCAACACTATCATTACTGCTAACTAGTTTGTTAATAAGTTTTGTTCCATCCGTATTTTACGTTTTACCATCCTCAATAAGCTACGAAACCAGATATTAGCTTATGAGGAACATTATTTCACAAATGGAACAAAATGCAAATTATCTCTTTAATGAAATCCGATACACGTCAATTGGAGGATAATGATCTTGATACACGACCCATGTATAGCTACTATGCCCTATAATCATGTCAGTAAATTCACATAAGCTGGACACAAACTGTTCCATATTGGAGGACCCTATTTTGTATATTGTGCAATAACAAAGAGAGAAAATGAAATTAAAGCTTTGAGAAATCGTTTAAGATGAATGTATTTTAATTTTTCTTTTCTTGTGATTGGTATAATTCTTTTTTTATATATATACTTTATAGATACTGTTATCTAAGCGTTTAATAAACATTTTCGTTAAACTCGCTTTATTAAAAAAATCAAAATAAATACAATAAACAGCTTGTTTTCTTTTTTTTCTTTTCAATTTTATTTATTGATATTGAAACCTATCATATACATACATATATATATTTCAATTATTTGTAGTAGAAAAATGATTACAAAAGCTTGTAAAGCAAATACCACTTAGGAACTAGGAACACCTTAAATTCTGCATTAAAAGGTATTCAGAATATCAAATGTATTCAATTCTCCCGTTCCAAAGTCCTCCGAACTATATATATATATATATATATATATATATATATATATATATATATATATATATAATATATAAATACTTAGTTTTATATATATAACTTAGAACTTAAATAACTTAGTTTTCCTCCATTTCAGTTAATTTATTTCTATTATTATTCTAAATTATTTAATATTATTATTTCTTACATTAAATTTACCTTTTATATTAATTTACATTGGGCATATTGCGTGGATGGAATCATTGTCATCCATATTACTCATTATCCTTGAGTGAGGCAGTGTGTAACATTTATTTAATAAAGCACTGTTAGATATTAAAAAAAAAAAAAAAAAAAGAAAGGGCCCTTGCCATTTTTTTTCAGAATCCTTAGAGGGTATTTGGTAACCGATTGGGGAGCGACTTGGGGAGACTACTGATTAAAGTTTTGCACCAAATCAGCTACAATTAATTTTTATCTTTATGGATAACTTTATTTGTGATATAATAAGGAGCATTGATAATTTTTCATTGTAAGGATTGTAGGCAAAAAGGATTAGTTGAGCCCCAAAACTCATCTCTGTAAATAAAAATAGGTTTAATTACTCTTACGTAAATGAGTGTTTTCTTATTAATTGAAGGTTAGAACGTTTTTCTTAACTTTTTAAAAAACTTAGTTTGTCTTCCACATTTGAATTACAATTTAAAAAAAAAAAATAAAACTGATTCAAGTTTTTTAAAAAACATTGAAGTTATGATAAAACTAAAAAAAACTAAGATTTAAAATAATAGTGATGTTCTTATTGATTTGATAAACTAACAAATAGTTGGGTGAATAAGGGGAAAATAAGAAAATGACAAAATAACCCTCTTTCCCAGGGTCACCAGCGTTGGTATTTTCCACATGAATACAGGACACCGCTACTCCACAGCCCATTTGCATTGAATAGGTATATTCTCTTCCTCTGAGTGTCCCACTTGTATGAAAGAGACCATTTATGGAGCATATCTAAATATTAAGATAAGACCTCATTTGTTACGACCTTGATGCACCCAATGGTCACAATACTAATGATATATATATATATATATATATATATATATATATATATATATATATATATACACGGTGTTCAATATTCGATGGCCAGGCTCTTTTTGTTCCACAGCTTTTGAAAATTTGAAACGAAACACTCAGGATCTTAACTGTGTCAAATAAAGTTTCTTTTTAGGTTATGGTCTGCTCTCCAACCTTCTCCAATTCTTCTCCAGCGACCCTAACTTTGGAGTCCCCAATGGGATGTGGTATTTTTTACGACGGATTTCGATCGAAAATTAAATTTTGAATCGATTTTATTATACCGGTAATTTTTTTTTTTATCCGGGGAACCGTTTCGCCGCAATTCGCGAAAAATCAATTTAAGAAAATAAGCAATCTAAATCTGGTAACTTTGAACAAAAATATGAAATTAAGGCCTTCCCGCGACTGGTACAAGCGGTGAGAACAGGTCGACTTAGAAGGTTTCCCCCGAGAGGCACAAATCGTCGACAAACCCGTGTTGAAACTAATGTCATTTATGTACTGGCTACGGTAGAAGCGTATCCTCATCGGAGCATTCATTACATAGCCTGGCATTTAAAGACAGAACCTTCGCGTCAGTCTCTCAGCATTTCGGGGAGTTAGAGCCTGATGAAGTGAAATGCCGTACGGACACAGTTAAGACCCTGAGAGTTTCGTTTCAAAATTTCAAAAACTGTGAAAAAAAAAGAGGGTGGCTTTCGAATATATAACACCTTATATGTATATATATATATATATATATATATATATATATAAATGATATCATATTAAAATACAGGGTGTCCCGAATTTAAATGGCGAAACTTCAGGAACTTATAGAAGACCGAAAAAATAAGACAAAAAGTCCTTTAGAGATTTGCTCGTTTTAGCTTAGTTTTAGAGAAAATTGCAAAAAAAAAAAACAAAACAAGTTTTCATTTTTATACTTATTTATTTACATTTATATATATATATATATATATATATATATATATATATATATATATATATATATATATATATATATGTTGTGTTCTTTTTAATGTAAATATTGCTCAAAATGTTGTCCTCTTGCACCAATGCAAGCATTACATCTAGCACTCACTTTATAAATTGCAGCTAAACATTGTTCTGATGATATTTGGAGCACTGCGTCTATGATTCGGTCTCTCAATTGCTCTCTTGAGTTGATTGACACCGAATTAACTTTCTGCTTCAAGGTTCCCCATACAAAGAAATCCATGAGTGCCATATCAGGTGATCTGGGTGGCAAAGGTACTACTCCTCCACGTCCAATCCATCGTTGTGGATAATTTATATCCAGCCAAGCTCGAGCAACTCTGCTATAATGAGCTGGACATCCATCGAGTCGGAACCACATTTCAATTCGCTGCTGTAAGGGCAGCAGCTAATTATGTCATCTAAATAATTAGAAAAGTCGTTCTCCAAAAAATGTGTAAATATGATACCATTCAATCTTCCAGGTAAAAAATATGGTCCCACCAGTAATGCGTTCTAAATTCCAAGCCAAACGTTAATAGCTAATTCATGCTGAAACCTTTTCTCTCTAATAGCCCTGGGATTTTCAAGAGCCCATACATGATAATTTCTTTGATTAACAATTCCTCCTCTTGTAAAGGTAGGTTTCATATAATTTTTAATGGAAATAAATTATCATTGCAAATTTTGTCAAGAAACCAGTTACTGAAATTCAGTCTCTTGGCATAATCTTTAGGTAATATATTCTGAACTTTTTGAAGATGGTATGGGTAGCGATTATCACCTTTCAAAGTTCGCCATATTGTTTGCCGCGATATTGCTAATGCAGCAGATGCTCTTCGGATGCTAGTCTCAGGATTGTTATCGAAGTGGCTTGTAATTATGTCCAACAATTTCTTCTCCAATAATCTGCTCTTATTGCTGCCTGGAATTGGTCGCCTTCATTACGTATTAAGAATGACCCAGTCTCTCGTAGTCTATTAAAAGGTAACGAAAAGACTCGTCGATTAGGCACTCTTCTATTTGGAAATAGGCGCGCATACTCCCGCACCGCTTCTAAAGCATTACCCTTACAGAAACCATACACAAAAATCATATCAGCGTATTCAACATTAGAATATGTATGCGGCATTGTGGCTGATGCTATTCACACAAAAATATCTGAGTAACTAACATAAGACTGATTTAGGAATTATAATCCTAGAAGGAAGCCAAAATGTAAACAAATAAAAGAATGTAAAAGATAACATTACGTGTTAACATATCTCACTATCTAGCCTGACAAACTTTGAAATGTGATAATCGCTACCTGTAATATTTTTGTTTTGTTTCTTTTTTTGCGATTTTCTCTAAAACTATGCAAAAACGAGCAAATCTCTAAAGGACTTTTTGTCTTAGTTTTTTGGTACCCTATAAGTTCCTGAAGTTTTGCCATTTACATTCGGGACACCCTGTTTATATACAAGCTGCATTAAATAATTTGTTTAAGTTGTTAATCATAAAAAAAAAACAAAAGACAAACTCAATTTTTTGCTAACTGGGAAAACAATAGATCATAGATATGTCTATCTATGATCTACTTTTTTTCTCGAGTTATATTTTAGAAATAAAAGGATCAAATCAAGAAAATATCCATCGATCTATAGGTGTCGGAGTTAAGACTACAGACAATAGCCAAAGAGTTTTTTCCATGCTAAATGTTCAAGACAAATGTGAACATTATGAGTGTCAAAACTCTCCGAGAGAAGACTTTTTACTTTAAAAAAAGAAATATGGTTTTGGTTTTCATAGGTTTAAATTAATTTGCCTAATTCCTATCAATTCGCAGAATATATAATTTTAATATAGTTATGGTATCAAATACTATTTGTAGAAAAAGATTCCTGTAACTACATGATTCTCATCAACGCATGAGTTTACCATTACCTACACTCAAACCAGATAGAAGCTTTCATTACCACCACTCAATCATTTTTGGAAATTGAAATTTGTGGTCAGAAGATATGATTCGCGCTTCAAATACTTCAAAAGACATACCTTAAAAATTTGGATTAATTAAAAAAAAAATCATTTCCTGGTGACTCGGGTTCCGAAAATTGAGCTTATCTTGAGAATCGCTCATATATATATAAAAATCTATATCAAAAACTGAAATATGCCTGTGATATTTTTGTCACGGTCGGTCACTACCTGCTTAGCGCCAGAGGAATAAAATTTCCAAATCACTTAGTAAACTCGGCTGCGTCTAACTTGCTTATCTTACATTTCATTTCTATGGCTGAGACAACTTTAAGGATCTTAGGACCGATCAAAGCCAGCTTGGCATAAGCTAAAATATTTTCTTCTATTAGTTATAAACTCATTTACAATGCTTTGATTTGTGTGATAATTTAATTTTTTTTCTAAACTCGTTCTTTATCTCACTCAATCTTCTTCCTTCCTTCCTTCCTCTCTCTCTCTCTCTCTCTCTCTCTCTCTCTCTCTCTCTCTCTCTCTCTCTCTCTCTCTCTCTTTCTCTCTCTCTCTCTCTCTCTCTCTCTCTCTCTCTCTCTCTCTCTCTCTCTCTCTCTCTCTCTCTCTCTCTCTCTCCCTCTCCCTCTCCCTCTCTCTTTCCTAATTTTCGCTCCAAGTTAAGGGTTGGTCATTAGATATGTGGGATACGGGATACTCCCATCAAAAGTTCCCTGAGTAAACGGAAAATATCTTGTCTCTCGTATATTGCGTCAACAAATCCCATTTCAACAAGAAAGTTCGGTGCTATTTTCTCCTCGTCTGAAATAGCTATAAAGAAACAGGCGATACAAGATCTGGTCCTTAACACACCTCTTTATGTTTTCACTTTCCTGAGGGAAACATCCGATGAGTTTGATTCTCTCAAAGAAATTTAGAAACAGGTTATTAATATATATTAAATAACCAATGATTAATCTTAACTTTAATAAAAATGTTTCTACTAATTTTAGAATTAAAGTTATATTATATTTCTAAAATTTGTTGAAATTGCTTTTAATCGCGACTACAAGTATGTACCTAAAAAGATATATGAATATAAAGTGGTGAAAACATCATTAGGGTGTTTTAAAACTATTTTTGATATTAAATTAAATTAATGAAAATTAAATAACATAAAAATATTTTGTCACAGTTATGATTCATAAGAAATATATACATTCTTTTTAAATTATATACAAAAGATTAAACCATTCGTAGTAACTAAGTTTTGATTGATTTAATAAAACCAACAAATTCATGGATTTAAAAACATGTGGCTAAATGGCGTTTAAAGGCACTTTAAACATTACAAACTTTTTTATTTTTTTTATTTTTTGAACTGTTAGATTTGTTGATTAATGAATTTAAAAAAAAAAAAAAAAAAAAAAAAAAAAAAAAAAACTCCACTTATCAAATTTAAGTTTAAATCAGGCCAGATGATGTTTCGACACGTTTATAAAAGAACCAGTCAACAATGATATCATAAAAAGGCTTACATTGGCCAAGGACGGCCAACGTGTGTTCTTATTGCAATGGCAGCACATTCTATGTTTAATCCGCAAATATATAGAACAAACTGGAGGATGTTATGTTGTAAATTGAGCCCACCAGAAACATTTTCGTTTTAAAAGTGTTTTTTCAAAGTAGTCCCGTTTACGGTACCCATTTTGGAGTCATAATTAAATACAACTTCCCGCCGTGCTGCAATTACCTTAGTTATATTTACCGTATGAAGCTCCCGAAATTCACCATTTTGAAGTCTTCGAAATTCTCCTGTATAGTCATCCTTTTTCGGGCCAATGATTCTACCCAGAAATTAATAATAAATTAATTTCAAACTTTCAAACTTTGTTCTTTCCTTAACGTCAGCAGCAGCGTTTCACAACCAAAAAAAACAAAACAAATTATTAAAATTATTTATAAATCAACTAACTAATTATTAGTATTATTACAATACCACCCTATTATTAACCTATTTCCATGCTGTATCGTATGTAAAGTTGTAAATCTAGATTATTATACATATTCATGCACTATGAAGTGTGAAAATAAAATTAATTGTATTTCGTCCACTTACTATGTATATATATACTGATTATTTGTTTTTTGTTGCAGGTAAGATTGAGTTCAGGTGGCTCTGAACGGTTTAACGGCTCATTGTAATGTAAGTAGGCCAGCTGAGTGATTAGCTAAACATGCCTTGTCCCAATTGAGTGATGTGCAAACCCAAATCATAGCCCGGCTTGAGGTCCACCACTAACATTGACCAACCTCATGAATTAAAAAAACGAGAATTGAAATACTTAAAGTTCTGCATATCGTTAATTTGTTTTACATATCACAAACGAAATTACACATTACTATGCTTTTAAACGTATTAAAAAAATCATCCGTTTTTCTTGACTCATAATCTTTAAAAAAACACATTGATTTAACCACATTATATATATATATATATATATATATATATATATATATATATATATATATATATATATATATATATATATATAATGTGGTTAAATCACTACTTAACTAATAATATAATATTGTTTGACCTAGAAATTGACCGAATGCGTCAAAATTTGATCAAAAGCATTCGTGAATAGGAAATTATTTTCTTGTATGGGTTACCTCTCTCTCTCATACTTCGATACAAATAGAAAAAATATTAAAGAAGTTGGATTATGAAGTGCTTTCTCATCCGCTATATTCTTTTGATCTATCGCCCACAGGCTACCACTTTTTGTGTACCACAGGGCTAATAAAAGTTTAATTTTTAACTTTATGGAAAGAAAATTCTTTACAATTGATTCAGAAATTAAAAATTGCCTTTCTGACATTTTTTTTTTATCACGTGACTCAAACTTCTTTAAGTCTGGTATTGAAAACTTGGTTAGTCCGTTTTTTTTATTTATTTTCTGTTTCCAAAATCGGATATTTCATGTGGGGAAACTTAATATCATTATGCCTTTATATGATAATCAAATCTAATATTTATTTTTTTTTTTTAGAAAATTTGTGTAGAATTCTATAAATAAATTAATTGGACTACATCACATTTACTAATCTTTATCTTGACATCGCTTTGAGTGTTGAGAGGAACTGATCGAAAATACTAATTCTATTCTTCTTAATACAGGACAGTCAACATACTTGAACCCAGCCTATCACTCTTTCTCCTGCATAGATCTGACTTGGTGTACTTCTAGCATTTATACTCTCCTCAACTGGCAAGTCAGCGAGAATCAATGCTCTAGCGACCATTTCCCCTCGATCATTGATTTCGCAAATAATAACACTCTGGTTGAAAGATATCTTAGGTGGATTACGGATAAGTCTGACTGGCCGAAATTCAAAAGCAGTATCCAGATAGCAGAAACCGATATATCTGAGGGAAGTAGCAGTGAATTAATAAACTATCAAATTACATCATCGATCCTGGCTGCAGCAGAAAACTAAATCCCACGATCCTCAACCAGTACAAAAGCCAATAGAAACATCCCCTGGTATGATAACGAATAGCTATTAAAAACCGAAGAAAAGCCCTAGAATTATTCCAAAAAGTACCTGCTCAAAAAATATAATAGAATATAAAAAAAAAAAAAAAAAAAAAAAAAAAAAAAAAAAAAAAAAAAAAAAAAAAAAAAAAAACGATCAATAGCTCGCAGAGTAATTTAAAATTAAGAAAAAGATTCTTGGGACCTATTTTTAGAATCAATCCCAACAAACACTCCACCGCGGCTATTCTGGAAGAAAATACGAAGCATAACCGGAAAACAAATAGATTATCAACCAGGTTTATTAATTAATGGAACTCTGCACAAGACACAAACACTTTGGCCGAATATTTTGCAGACTATTATTCAAATATATATTCTCCCCAAGACCACCGGATAGAAGAAAATGAAGCAAATTTGAATTAAAGCGACAATAACATTGAGAATTCATACAACACTCCTTTTACAATGAAAGAACTAAAAGCCAATTTAAATTAATTGAAACCGACTGCACCAGGAATAGATGACATACAGCAATGACATGCTTGAAAATCTTCCAAAACAGACACTTAACGCTCTCCTAACCCTGTATAACCGTATTTAATGCACTGGAGAATTTCCAGAGATCTGGAGAAAATCAGTAATAATTCCGATTTTAAAAAACAATAAAAATAAACTATTCCCATCAAACTATCGACTCATTTCACTAACAAGTTGTGTATATAAACTGTTTAAAAAAATTGGTTTTCATGCGTCTTACATGGATATTGGAGCCGAACAATTTATTAACTAATGCACAGAGTGGATTCCGGCGAGGTCGCTCAACAAATGACTATCTTGTAACTATGGAATAAGAGAAACTGAGTAGCTTTGTGGAGAAGAAAGGATTCATCGGAATTTACTTCGACACTGAAAAAGCAAACAACAGCTTGAATCCAGCACTCGTCAAACAACAGCTGCGAGAATGGGTGTTTACGGGTCTGATTAAAAAACTTCTCTGCCTAAATAAAAACTTTCTGAAAAATCGAACTTTTCAATTCAGAATAGGAAACAATTTTCCTTGAATCAGAAATATGAAGAAGGGTATTCCACAGGGAAGTGTCCTAAGCTGTGCTCTTTTTGCAATATCCATAAACAATGTTACGAAAATTATACCCAAATCGATTAAACCGTTTCTGTTTGTTGATGATTTGGCATTGCTTTCATCGTTTAGAGACCGGGAAAGGATGCAAAGAATATTTCAAAACTGCCTAAAAAACTTAGGAATGTAGTCTACACAATCAGGTTTAAAATCCTCAACTAAAAAGACGAAATGTAAAATGTTTTCAAAACGCAGAACACCAGCCCCTCCACTATTATTAACTTACAGAGGCATCAGCTTAAACTTTGTACCAAATACTGAATTTTTAGGCCTATTTTTTTTATTCTGAACTGAGCTGGAAAGAATATATGAAGTGGCTAAAGGCAGAATCATTCAAGAGACTAAATGTTCTTAAAGTTCTTGCTGGCTGCTCTTGGGGTGCTGACTGAGCAAGGATGATTAAAGTTTAAAAGTGCCTGATAAAATCCAAACTGGACTATTGAAATTTTATTTAAACCTCAGCGAACCTCACCCAGCATTCAGCTATTGACTCGGTTAACCATGCTGGTCTACGTCTCGCAACAGGTGCATCCAGAACCAGTCCCGTATGTCCCAGCTTACCTGCGGTTATATTGCTAGGCTAAAATTTAAATTTCAATTACCAAAGTCCAGCTTGGATACCCGTGTTCCAACCAAAGTTCAGAAGATTTCTGTAAAACCAACGACTGCCTGCCCCGTTGGGAATCAGAGCCGGAAGATATATAAAAGGAATACAACACCGCGAACCTACAACCGATGATTTGAAATATTCATCATGGACTCTAAAAATTCCAACAATAGATTTAACACTCAAAACATATTCGAAGATTAGCACCTCAGATTTAATATACTTAGCTGAATTTAACAAAATTAAAGAAAAATACAAAACTTTAAATTTATATTTACGGATGGCTGGAAATCAAATAACAATGTTGGGTATACCGTTGCACAGTGGGGCCATTTGTGAATCTAGCGGGACAAAAGTCTGAAAGCGATCGTATATTAATATTTTTTTCTCATCCAGAACAACTTGAAATGATTAAAACAAGGTTATTGAAAGGTTGATAAAACATTTAAAATTTTATTTGTGACCTGTGGTTTTATTAAAAAAAAAAAAAAAAAAACATCACAAAACCATTTATTGATTTATTGATGATTATATAAATTGAATTTTTAAATAATGAATATACCCTACTTTATGATAATAATATCAATATTATGACTGGAAAAACACCTCTGTAACAACTAACAAGCTCTCTGAAGTTTTGTTCAGTAATAAATAAATAGAATTTATAACATATATAAATCAGAACAATGTATTATTAAACTATAAGCTTTACCATTTTAATACTTAATTTATATCTTAAAACGAGCTGAACTCAAACACATTATATTGTTTTAAACTGAAAAGAAAATTATAGTCTATAATGCTTTGTCATCTTAGATCGAAATTATTACTACCATCACTATCTTGTCCACTAAGTAAGGGCACCATACTCGTATATGCGCCTGATATCACAAGCAAATTGAGAACACTATTACCGAAAGTCGTATTTTTCTCTGGTAGTAGGCTGTAGGAGCTAATTAAAGGATCAGACGAAATAAACAAATTATTCATTATGTCAGTGTTGGTTACTGTGCGAGACATTTTCCGAGGAAAATGTTCCCTGTATCTTTTTATCTCTATGTGTTGGCTATTTTGGACATCCTCTATGAGTTGCCCAATTGCAAATTTTTGAATTATATTATTGACCAGATATATTTTTTCTTCCTGATAATTATTAAAACTGAAACCTCCCGCCCGTAAAGCTTCAGCCAATTCCAATCGCGTAAGTGAGAATACTCCGTCTGAAACACAATTTTTGGTGCTACTGGCAAAAACGAAATTAAAGTGGTATTAGTTTGTTATTTAATAAATTGCTTTATTGACATTTCCTCAGCCTAATTCACTTCGTTTCACGTCTTCCAACATTTAGCCTGTTAGAATTAACCACTTTCTGCATCAAAAAATCAAATTTCTTTTTTTGACTTTTGTCCCGCTAGATTCACGAATGGCCCTAATGTGCGTTGTTTTGGAAACTACGATCTTGAAATACAAACTTCTGCTAATCACCAGTAGCTTTAAAGTGGAATTTTGGGCGGTTGCTGCGGCGCACAGTGGTTCAAATAGCGAAAAAACCCTATTTTTTTATTATGTTCAAAACATATTAAAATTACTAATAAAGAATTAGTAAACGATCAAGAAACAAGCATCGATAAGAATCATGATGATAAATTAATTTCTGTTTCATATTTGTAGCCTTCAAAGTCGCTGCACATCTCAAAAGCAAATTTTTTGTGTAACATGATATTTATTCTTTTGTGTACTGTTGTTCCAAAACTCGACAAAATTGGAACATATTGTTTAAAATCAGTCCTTCTCAGTTCCCTTAGTAAAATAATATATCAGATAAGGAAATTTATGGTTAGCTATTCACCACAATAGTGATATACCTTATTAGGTGAAAAAATGCATTTTGAAAAATTTCGTTAGGAATTTGTTTTCTCCGCGGCATTCCGGCGATGAGATGTTTGCATATAAAATTGCACAAGAGTCCTAATTAAAAGATAAAATCATTTTCAGCCGCTATAAACTGCAATATTTCTTGTTAGAGTCGTTCAAACACAAAACACTGTTGTTTACCCCGAGAAGAGAGAACGTAAGGATTATGTTAATTCTCATAACCTTAGCTGATATTATTATTGTGTATTCAATTCCAAATAGTTTCCATTTGTTACTTGCTCTAGTGACACCGATAAAATGAATTTTCAATTGTCAAATCGTGAATTAGTTGATATTTGGTTGAATAGTGGTCGTGATATAGAAAAATCCATTGAGCAGATTAAGAAGGATCATCGATATTTAACACCGGACCTTCTTCAGACAATACAAGGGTATTTATGTCAAACTTTTTTACCACGTTTTAACATTAAATGGCGAGAGGCTCGTAGAATCAAACGGTACTTTAAACAAAAAAATGAAACATGGCTTGAGAATAAATCCATAAATATTAGCATTCCACAAATAAATACAGGTGCATGGACTACCCATGACTTGGGTGGACGCCCTGAAAAGGCTTTCAACGAATCTTGTGCTCGATCCCAACAATATAAAATTAAAAGTCTCCGTAATAGTTTTTCCGATGATATAATCCTAGCAGCAGCCAAGAAAATTTCTGGAGAATCAGTTAAATGTTTCAGTCCTGATAAAGCTTTAGCACTAATCCTAGACGCGTCCCTCTCAAAATATCAATACGAAATTCTGAGGAAATCAGCTAAAGAAATAGGATGTAACATTTTTCCTTCCTACAATCAAGTTCTTGCATCGAAAAAAGAATGTTACCCGTCTAATGTCGAAACAACGGAGAGTGGGTTTACAGGAGTTACTTGACCACACAGCTTCTATTTTAAAGACCAAATCAGGAACAGATTTTGATAAGATTAGTCACAATCTTACTCTAGTATCGAAATGGAGTTGCGACGGCTCTGCTGGTCATAATGAATTTAAACAGACATTTTTAGGAGAAAACACCTCTGATGCAAATATTTTTTTGTCATCTCTCGTACCTCTTCATTTAAGTGAAAGTACTAATTCTTCTCTAATCATGTGGGAAAACACTAGACCATCTTCTACAAGATATTGTCGTCCTCTTCAATTTCAGTTCCTTAGAGAAAATCCGCTTACTATTAAGCATGAAGTGGACAGAATCAGAAATGAAATTATACAGCTCACTGAATCGGCCATCAATGTCGATGGCAGCTTAATCAGCGTGAAACATAAACTAATATTTTCTATGATTGATGGTAAAATTGCGCAAACAGTCACAGAAACGTCAGCAATGGCCGTGTGTTTTATCTGCAAAGCTAAACCATCCGAAATGAACGATTTAGATAAAATAAAACTTAAATCTGAACAAGAAGAGGCGCTTTACATGGGGTTGTCACCCCTTCATGCTCGTATAAAATTCATGGAATGCATCCTACACGTAGCCTATAATAAGCCTTTTGCATCTTGGAGATCTAATGCCGAAACAAGACAGTTGAAAGACAAAACTAAATCAGAAATACAAAAGAAATTCAAACAGATTTTGGGCCTCAACATCGATGTAATCAAGCAGGGAGTGGGAACTACAAATGATGGAAATTCTGCGCGCAGATTTTTTGAAAATCCTGCCTTGACAGCTGAAATAACTGGAATCAATCAAGATCTTATACACCGATTCCGCATTATTTTGGACACTATCAACTGTGGGCAAGCTGTAGTTCCTCAGAAGTTCGGGGAATATGCTTTAGATACAGCAAAAATATTCGTGCAACTATATAAATGGTACTACATGCCTATTACTGTCCATAAAGTCCTTCTTCATGGTGCGAAAATAATATCAGCCGCTATTTTGCCAATAGGTGCTTTATCCGAGGAAGCGCAAGAAGCGCGAAATAAAGACTTACGACACTTTCGGTTAGACCATTCTCGAAAGTGCTCAAGAACATCAACAAATGAAGACGTGATGAATATGCTCCTAGTAACTTCAGATCCATATATCAATACTTACCGAGTTCAACCGAAGAAAAAAATTCTCGATTTACATGAAGATGTAAAAACATTGTTATTTTAAAAATTAAAAGAATACTTTCATAAGTGGTAATTATAAATATTAATAAATGCATACTTAAAATTAATGAATATTATTTGTTTTTAAGTTTTTAAATTTTAAATTTTAGAGGTATTTTTCTGAAAATAATCAATAAACATTTAATATTTATATTTGATCTGCTCTGCAATAGATTTAATTTGATGTGTTGCTCGATATTTAAAAAAAATATTTTTGTTTTTAAAATATCAAAATGGCGATTATTTTTTGAATAACACAAAATGTTCAGCACACTATATTTGATTTATGACTGGGAAATAATATTGCTTTAAAGTACCAAATTTCAAGTCTCTATCGCATTTAAATAAAAAGTTATAGGGTTTTTTTCGCAAAACAGGCTGTTTTGGACCACTGTGCGGCGTTACATTACGCTATGCAACTGGAAAAAAAGAATACCAAGGATACAGTCATAAGAAAGGCAAAGGCATATGCCTCAATGTCAAAAGATTCAAAGAAGAACTTAGTACTTATCTGGATACCATCCCATGTGGTAGACGAAGCAGCCAAGCTAGCAGCCATTTCCTTCCTAAACGTCAAAACAATCTATACCCCTTCGGACGTTTGCAATTTTTTAAAGTATTTTGCCAGGAATACTTGGATAGAATTATGGCATGAAACCCAGGCAGATAATAAATTAAAAGTAATCAAAAGTAGCATCAAACAATGTTATACATCACATCGAAGAAACAGAAGAGAAGAAGTGGTGATCACACTACCTTATAATGAGAGAGGCCTCACCGAAATGTTTATACTGCCAGTGTTAATTAACGATCAGACATATTCTCGAGGAATGCCCGCTGGACAAAACATTTTTTGAGCAGGAACGGCTGGAAAGAAGACTCTCTTAATGCTTGGAGATAACAAATACAATATTGACAAAATGATTTTTTAAACGACATAAATTTTTCGGAAAAATATGAGTAAAAAAAAATTCAGGAACCAGGACACTAAAGACCATAGAAGCTGAGTGTCCAAAAACAATCAACCAACCTACCTCATCAAACAACCTTCGTCGTGAACCTACGAGTTCCTGTCCTACAGTATCCTTTCATAATATTCCAATGATCCATGTTGAACAGAACCGCTACCTAAAACTCCAACCAGACAAACGTTTATCTAGGAATCCACATACAAGACTAAAACGACAGGAAACTGCTTATCGTTTTTGACTTATTAAACATTTAATTTACAAACATTCAAACTTTCCAATTAATTAAAATTGACTCGTAAATGACAGTTGTTAGACCTGTTTGGACGTACAGAGTTGAGCTATAGGGTGCAACTAAACTTTTTAATTCTTCTCTTACCCAATCTTTACAACCCAAAATCCGTCGAAACTTCCATAATGCTCCTTATTTTGGCACGGATAATCCTATAATAAATACCTTAATGTTCCATATGTTGCTGATTTAGCCCAATCCTGATACCTTTTTATAGTGAACTCTATAACCATTCAAATCCACTAGTCTCTCAACTTGCTTCCTTGGACCATCCAATATAGAACTGTTATAGAAGTGCAACCAGTGGGTAGTTGCTTCACGAACAATTGTCATGTTACTTTTTTTCGTTTTAATCAAATTTACTAGATGCACTTTTTTTATTAATACAGCTGTAAATATCAATTTTACTTGCTTTTCTGACTTTGTTTCATCACGTAACTCAAACTTCTTCGAGTCTGGTATTGAAAACTTAGTCATTGAGAAAGATGGTAAACATTTTGAATAAAATTCATTAAATTTTTTGGTAACTCTTTTCATCTATTTTCATTTTCCAAAACGGGAATTTCATGTGAAAAAAAAAAACAAAAAAACAATTTTATTATAGCTTTCTATAATAATGAATTTTGAAAAGTACTTCATTTGATACTGGCGAATGTTTTTTTATTAAGAGTGAATTTAAAGTCATTATTTTTCCGATAATTTGTGTAGAAATTTATGGATAAATTAATGAGACTACATTTACTAATCATCATCTCGGAAATTTTCATGACAAAGAGCAGCTTCTGATTATTAATTTATACAAAATTATAAAATACTTAACTAAATATCATTCCTTGACAATAAAAATGCTCAAGTTCAAGAATTAAATTCATAATCTTAATACGTCTCCATTTTTGTCAATAAACCAATAAAACTCTCCCTTTTGCAATTCCTCTTTGTTTGCTCTTTCTACAAACAGAACGCTTTTGACCTGTTGAAAGTCCATCTGTTTGCACTTCCATATCCATCTACTAACTTTTTTATTTCTTTTTTTTTTACGTTTGTGTTTAGAATATTTTATATTTCCCCTTAAAATCATTATTTTATAAAGTATTAATTGTAACCAAAAAAACGTATTCGCATAATTATGGTATGGATGTTTTTGTAGATAAAATACGCATTGGATTCCTATGACCATTCAGCGTTAAAAAAATGAGAAAGTCTGATAGAATCTTTTATCGTTTGATAAACATTTCATTCCTGTTTTCTATTGAATCCTGTGAATTATTTTGAATCGATTTCTACTAAAAATGAATTGACTCTCGACTAAAAATTCAAGGAACCAGAGAACTACATAAAAATTTTTAAGGCGTTGATGACCCTAGGATTTTACGCCTTAAATCATTAATAAAAAAAAACAACTTAAAAATACCTAAAAGTATAAATTTACTTGTAGTCGATTATGTATTTCTACCATGTGATCTTCAATTTTAAGTTCTAGGTACTATAATATGGAGTAAAAAAAAAAAAAAAAAAAAAAAAAAAAAAAAAAAATTAGCTATGATTCCTAATACTATAAACGTGTTTATTCTATTTATTATTAAGTACAAATGTATTCTCTACATTATTATAACACAGATCTAAGCTGATTTACCTTCCAGAAGCTGCCTCGATAAAGTGTCAATTCAAAAGTTTTTATTTTAAAAGCAAATGATACGATATCTTACGAAATTCTTGTTATTTTAAGAAATTCATGGAACAAATCATATTTGCTTGCCGAAGCGGCCCGTGAAATCAACAAAACTGAAAGGGTTAGTGTCCTTGACGAAGGAACCACGCGGCGTTGGCTTTAAAAATAAAATATTGTTGATACGCTATCGAAAAATAAAAAGTACTCAGGGCGAACATCTCAGGATATATGAGATTCATCAGCAAGAATAAAATTCATCCATAAATACTAGTGATCTTTCCAAGGAGTGTGGAGTGTGATGTCAAAACAGCGGTTCAGAATTATTTCGATAGCTATCCCAAAGAGTGGTGTACTTGCTTGATATCAAGGAACTAGCTGAAACGAATTTAGAAAATGGTAGTGAACTACAGTGTATTATATTATGAATATTAATTTTATTTTATGTTAAAAAACATGTTTATTAATTTGTTGTTATAGCACTCATTTTCTTTTATAACACTTATGAGAGCTAAGAACTTAATTGTTTCCGCCCTGAGAAGGTAATGTCCATAGAAATGAACCTTTCGAGTACAAAGAGACTGAAGTATTGTTCTGCTTTATTATTTTCCTCACACTCATTTGTAATAAGCCTGCAGTTTAGAATTACGGAAGCTGGAAAAACGATGCTATCTTCAACCCGATCGAAACCTTTAACAATTAACAAATCAAACTAGGTTGAACTCCTCACCCAGATTTCGAGTGAATAGAAAATTTGTTAAATTTTCCTCAACTCAAGGGATGAAAACAAACGGCCGCACAGTGGGACGAAACGGTGTTTTTTTTTCTGGACATCGCAATTTGAATCTCTAAACATTTTTGCATCGACTTCAAATTTCATAAGGGTGTGTTTCCAAGGGTGTAGAATTCGAATCTGAAGTCTGTTTTTGCCCATCATTTCAGGATTTTGATTTGTTAACAAATAGTGTGTCCAAAAAATCCGATTTTCATTTGTTCCTTTTTGATTCGAGGGATATTATTTTCTATGATTTTTGATGAGCCTTACCGTATTTAAAAAATCTGCAAATCAATCAGTTTACCGGTATGTAAGTTATACGCGTTGTATGCCTTTTTCATTGATCAGATTTTCTAAAAGTTAAATAAATCACGGTTTGTCGACATTGAAATGTAAAAAAACAAATAATTTGTATTTATATTTGCAATATGCGAAAATTTACTATTTGCTAAATTTATATAACTAACCAGTTATTATTAATCCACCCCAACTTCCAGCGATGATTTCAACAAAATCAATTTGACTATCGCTTCAAGCTATTAAACATGTACCTGGATACAGACTGATGGGTCAGTTGCTGCGAATATGTTTTACAACACTGGTGATGTTTTCATTTGCTGACAACAAACGACTATATAATAACTAAGATTATTTGTGGATCACGTTGATAACATGGAGCGCAACGAATCAACATTATATATAATTATAACTTCTAATAATATATATTTTTTCTTCTATTCATTTCATTTTTATATTTTTTTACTCAATAATTTTTTTCTTCAATCTTTATTCTATTTATCAATCAGCTTATAAATTATTTGATAATTATTATTTAAATTCCATCTTAACTCAATTATTTTAAATTAAACTTAAATTATTTAAGTGTTGTTCAAAAAATATTTTATGTATTATTATAAAAATAGTTTGTATAAATATTTATTTAAATATGCATTATGTCGAGAACTATATCCATGACGATGAACGCGTAGAAATAATATGCACCTATTGCAGGGTGCCTATTACGATTACTACAATGTGGAAAAACTTAAGAAAAAAAATAACTAAGACTAAACATTTTGAATTTAACAAAATACAATTCTAAACTAAAAATTACAAGTATTGTTTTGTTTTTCATTACTGGGAAAGGTAAAAATGAAAATGAAGGTTGGTGGTTTAATTAGGTCGAACTACATTAGAAGCATATAAACTAAGCCTAAACCACGGGTTAATTCGGCCATATTCGGAAAATAATAGAACGTATTTATCTCAATAAATACTTAAGGTAAAAGTCAACGCAGTCCATTTTTTGGGCAAAGTTAGACGTTTTCTTCAACACGTAATAATGCACTCTTAAGAAAAAAAAAAAAAAAAAAAAAAAATATTAAGGATATTTTTTATGAAGAACTGGAGAAGGCTATCTATTCCTGCCCACAATACGAAATGGAAACCATTGTGGGAGATATGAATGCCAAAGTTTGAAGAGAAGACTTCTACAAGCCCACTATAGGAAAGCATAGTCTCCATGAATTCAGTAATGATAATAGACAGCGGCTGATCAACTTAGCAGCATCGAAGGATCTATCTATTGCCTCTACCAAATTCCCGCATAAAGATATCCACAAAGGAACATGGACCTCCCCAGATGGACGAACAGTTAATCAGATAGACCATATCCTTGTCAGTAGAAAAAGATCTAGAAATTTTTCAGATGTTCGTACATTCCGGAGTGCTAAAGTAGACTCAGACCACTTTCTTAGTATAGCTCATGTTTGCTCTAAAAAAAGACATTGCCAATCAAGGAACGGTGCACACCAGAAAAAATAAAGACTGCGCAAACTTAAAGACCCACAGATCATGGGAAGTTTTGCAGAAGTATCTGATAAAAAACTGAGGGAAATACAACCAAAGGATGAAGATATAAACTCCTTATGGGAAAAATGCGAAAAGACACTTATGCTGACAGCGGAGGAGGTTTCGGGGCCAGAAACAAAAACATCATGGTTCAATGAGGAATGCAGACAGGCTACAGATGCAAAGAATAAGGCCTACAAAATTATGATTAGTCGGCGTACGCGTAGTACAGTGAAGGAAAAAAACACATCCATAGGTGCAACGAGAGGTCCCATTAGGACAAAGAGTTGCGGGTCATGGATGAATTTCGAAGGGAGAACAACACAAGTAACTTTTTTCAACTTACCAACTGGATCAGGAAACCATTCAAGCAATCACTCTCCATATGCCAAGACAAGGAAGGGACTCTTCTCAACGACAGCAGACTCTATCTACAGGAATGGAAAAGGCACTTTCAGGAACTTTACGGAACTCAGGAGATGGCAGCTGAAGACGAGGAGATACCGATCGGGGACGGTTTAGAGATTGAACCGCCCGATGAGGACGAGGTCATGGCCGCTATAGAAAAACTAAAAAATAACAAAGCTCCTGGATACGATGATATACCTGCTGAACTTATCAAAAACTGTGGTGGCGAAGTTGTAAAAGCAATCCATGAAATGATTATTACAATATGGACTGAAGAGAAGTTCCCATTCTCCTGGAACAAAACAGTGATATGTCCCATATATAAGAAAGGAGACCCACTCATATGTTCCAACTACCGTGGAGGTAGCATCATTAGGGTGCGATTAACTACATAAATAAGATTAATAAATTATTGCAAATATAGAAAAAATCTATAACAATGAAAAAAAAAAAACATATGCACATCACAATTTTTTTACATATTTACAGATAGTTGATATTTAGGAGGTGGAAAAAACATGGAAAGTTAAAATAATTAAAGAAACATTTTTCAACTATGTGTTGGCAGCAATACCTTAAAATTAAAAAAAAAAAAAAAATATGTGTACAATGACTAAGATTATATATATATATATATATATATATATATATATATATATATATATATATATATATATATATATATATATATATAAATCTACCTTAGCCATAAATAAAAATATCCACCCCCCCCCAGGAACGACAGCCGGCCCTTTACTACCCTTCACATTTTCACATTGTTTTTGTTCAACCAGCAATATCAAACTATATTGAAGATATTTTTTCCGTTTAATTCATAAAAACATTACTGACACACACACACACACACACTCACACACACACACACACACACACACACACACACACACACACACACACACACACACACACACACACACACACACACACACACACACACACAGTCATCAGTTCTCAATGTCTTTCATTTTGGAAAAGAAAAATAAACTCTGGAACATGATTTTTCCTAATGATTCATTACTAATGTTACATTTATACCTCCGAATTCATTAAACATCAATAATTACAAAATTATTAGTTTAAAATATACACAGCCGTTTACATGATGTATATATATTGCATACAGTTATAAATATCAATAATTAATTATAAAAAAATAATCGAAAAGATGAACACATGAACGTTATTTACATATTTTCGGATAATCGATATCTAAGTGGATATCTAAACTTATTAAACTAAAAAATATGTGTACAGTAGCAAAGACAGTGTATTTGTGTACAGTGTGACTCCGTTGTATGATAGCATAAACATATTTTTGAATTAAACGGAAAAAATATCTTCAATATAGTTTGAAATTGCTGGTTGAACAAAACAATGTGAAAATGTGAAGGGTAGTAAAGGGCCGGCTGTCGTTCCTGGGGGGGGGGGGGGGGGGTGGATATTTTTATTTAAGGCTAAGGTATATATATATACATATATATATATATATATATATATATATATATATATATATATATATATATATATATATATATATATATATATAATCTTAGTCATTGTACACATATTTTTTTTTTTTAATTTTAAGGTATTGCTGCCAACACCTAGTTGAAAAATGTTTCTTTAATTATTTTAACTTTCCATGTTTTTTCCACCTCCTAAATATCAACTATCTGTAAATATGTAAAAAAATTGTGATGTGCATATGTTTTTTTTTTTCATTGTTATAGATTTTTTCTATATTTGCAATAATTTATTAACCTTATTTATGTAGTTAATCGCACCCTAATGATGCTACCTTGGAATGGCTGTTTAATTCTTTCTATTCCAGTTTTCTTAAAGCAAGTTAATACTTTTTACTTTTTTCTATTAGTAAACATATTTACATTACCCCATTTAATTTATATTACATTAAAAAATGGTTAAAGTAATTCGGAACATTGAACTGATTTTTCTTGTTTACCTCAGAGAGATCCATGACGGTTTGGGGATGCTTTTTGAACAAAAGAATATGTGAGTAGAGTGGTCAAACCTACGCCACATCCCCCAGCAAGCTTTGGGGGCCGCTCTCATTTGTTGGTCAGTGAGTCCATCGGACTTAGCCGGGAGAAACTTAAATTATAAGTTCCACCGACCATCCCCACTTTCGCCACCCGTGGGACGCTCCCCTACGCGATAATGAGATCCACGCGAGGTTTTAGAAAATAAAGTACTTGGTAGAATTTTTAGCCTAATAAAGGATGAAAAAAACGGAGAATTCAGAAGGCTTCACAATGCAGAACTATGAGAGTTATATCCGGTAAATATAGTTCAGGTAGTAGCAGCACGAAGATTAAAATGGGCATGTAAAGTCGTTGGGTTTAGTGTTGATCCAATTCCAAAAAAAGTGACCAAAGTGTTGTCGCCTTATTGACAGTATTCCTTTATTTTCTATTAAACAATAATTGTTTTCTTTACTTTTTATTCCAATGAAGATTTCATTATTTTTAAAATACGTATTTCCATTAAGCGATTAACATAATGTCTTAATTAAACAAGTAACTAATTTGTTTGCCAAATAAAAGCACCATATTTTTTCCGGTTTCAAAAAGTACACTTCTTCATGAAATCGATACAGAATCACTAATTTGATCATACCATAAGAAAGAGGGTATAATTAGTCATCTTAGTCAAGTCTAAGTGTTTTGAAGCAGTTTTGCCACCTCTGTAAAAAAACATTTTTTTCAAGTATTCCGCATTATCATGTATTTTTCTCTATTAATAACTAGATAAATTTTCATTGTTGTAAATTTTATTGCTAATATTTTAAAATGCATCTAATAGGACGGCTCCGGGTTTTTTAAAAATAGAACTGTAATGGGATTTTTTTTCTTATCCGATTTTATTTGTATTGATTTATTATACAATTACCAAAATATTGATGCATTTTAAGGGAGTAAAGTACAAAATCTTGATCCATCAATACAATCTTGATCTAGAGGTGGGGCTCATAGGAAAAGGGGTATAATTAGTCATCTTTGTCAAGTCTAAGTGTTTTGACATAGTTTTGCCACCTTTGTGGTTTTTCAGTCGGCGTTAATGTGTAATGGGATTGCTATCATCGGGTACTTTAATATCATTGCCAAGGCTTTTGAATCATTTAGCAAATTCACTAAATGTACATTGTTATATAATTATTAATTATAATAAACAAATTTCGCAAAAAAAATATATTTTATTTTAATAACAATGAAAACATATATTCATTTTTTTCTCATTTAATACCATTTATTAAATTAATGTTGACAGGTCAACATTATATTACATCCATTTGAATCTCTTCATAAATAGCACTGATCATGATCTGGTATAAAGGAGTGGATTATCAACGTTCTTATCAGGTCTTCCAGTTAAGAATACAAGAAGGGTTTAAGTAGATTTTTCGGTAGCAGAATTTTAGGGCACTAACTAGGGAACGTCCTGGACCAGTCGACACCGATTTGAATTCAAATTCTTTTGGTGTACAAAAAAAATATATTCATATTTCTTCTTTTCGTTCAATTGGCCACAAAAATCATATTTGTAAGACCACTCAAGTTGAAATCAATTGCGTGCATTGGGACCTGTTACCTTCCTTATAAATTTTGTTTGAATTGACTGATAGGTAACGGAATTATGGGTAATTGTTGAAATTTGGAGGGTTCCTCCTTTAAGTGAACTTTTTTCGTCCATAACGATTATTTTTAAAGACATCATCAACATACAGAATCACAAAAAAATCTGTATCCTCATATTGGAAAATTTTAAATTGAATTTGCTTGTTCTAAATCCATTAAAAACTCATGCTTTAGTTGACCCAGTAGTTCCACGGTCCAATGAATTTGACATACTAGGAAAATACAAGTAGTATATATTTTCCAATCCCGTTTTTTACATATATTATTTAAAGATCTCCTTTGTTAGATTTATCGGACTTGGGCACATTAAATTATGCCTCAACATAAAAAAATTAATTCATCTCTTCGAAATTTCACTCTCCTCGAAAGACCTAAAAAAAAAAGTTTTTATGTTGTTTCCGATGAATATTTAGATATAAGAATTTGTTGGAGTCTTTAATAAATCAGACATTTCATGTATTAAAAAAGTATAAGGTTTGTTTGATAGATAAATGAAATATTTTTTATTATTATTTTTTTTTTAATGATTAGTTAATATATACTTTTTCTCACTTGATTTTCTCTGAAAATAATTGTTTCAGGAAAAGAACCATGTGAATATCATATTTTAAATTCGAGACATAAAATAGATTTTAAGAAGAATAGAATAGAAAAATAATAGAATAGAAAAGAAGTGTCGATTCTTGATCAATGTATAACCACCAAACTGACACATGTCGCGTACCTAAAGTCTTATAAAGACTTGCAGAGTTAGAGGTGGTTTGGGAAGAAAACTTTATTAGTAGACGTTACATAAAAATGCGACGATTGAAGTACTTCTCACATCAGAAACTTTTTTTGGTATTTGTCAAATTTTGAAAATAGATTCTCGCCAACGATAAGTGTTACAATTATGGTAATATTTTTTTTTAAACTGATAAGATTATAGAGTTGCTCTAGTATGAGATTTATTAAAAAATAATAATCCTGAGGTTTTTAAAATTGCCGTTGTTATGACTGTGATCGAATGTTCAAGGCTGTCTTTTCTCACGACAAAATATTTTAATTGTTAATCTATCAAAAATTGTATTGTTTATTGAAAATAGGTAAATGAATATGCATTCATAATCATTATCTAATTTTTAGAATTAGTTTCCTCGGCAATGCGTCCCGATAGATGCATTCAAATAGGCCGAGAATACACAAACAGTAATTGTAAGCAAGTTAATCCTAGGGATGCATTCCTCATAGTTCTACACTGCATATAAAATAGGAGACTTTCAGGAAAGTTGCTGAATTTGAATATTTCGATTCACAAGTAAATGATTCCAATGTTAAGACATAAATATTTGTAACAATTGATAAAAACATGTTTAAACTGTTTTTAATAGTAGAACAAAAGGTGCAAAAACGGGGACAGGTATGAAGATGGGCACTTCCTTCTTAGTAGCTATGGGAGATTAAACTTCCACAGAAATCGCAGCAGCCTCTGGGTAATGGACTGTATGTAATTTTATTAAAACGAATGCTCGCAATTTTGGGGAAACCTTTAATAAAAGATATCTAAACCAAATATTAAAGTGAAAATAACTCATCCTTGTGCAGTTGCCGCTGTACCTCCGCGACTTATCAGAGGCCTCTTAGAGAATCGCCGGCGGCTGAATTGTTCCTGTATGCTGATATAATCGGTTGAGAAATATTCTGCTCAGATCACCACTCATTTGCATAGGAAAATAATGACATTGGTAAATATCATAAGAAAACACTTTTAAGGAAGACTTAGGAAGGCCAATCTTAGCCTTGGGTATAGAGAGACATGGAAGACCATAGGACCTTGGGCAAAGGTAAGTCGCTCTTTCAGCTTCAGAAGACAGACAGAGAGTGAGAGGTCTGGTCAAGCTGGGATTAGTGGACGCGATAAGATAGTGATTTAAGTTTCCGAGAGTCAAAGTCAGCTATCAAGTGCCATCGAGGTAGCTATTGTAAAACTAACAATATCTCTTTTTCCTTTTCCACAAGAGCGCCGATTGGCGCGAATACCCACTAATTTTTCTAAGCAGAAGGAATGAAATTTAGCTTTGAAATGTAAGTACAAAATTAAAGAATGGAACACAAATATAAAAAATGAATTACTGTAGTAGCGCTTTTGAATATCAGTAAATATAATAACTGGAACTATCAAATATTAAAATGAATTACAAACAAGGTTTATATATTTTTTATGAAAGATAAAAGAGATGTTTTCTTTTGATATTAAGTTAGAATTTACATAAAAAGTAATGATTCTCGAGAAATGAATTTCGTGATCCAACTTTTTTACCCTCCCATTTCATTTCATCAAATATTAACACTGTAAATTCTATGTACTATATTTATACTATGATCTACAACGAGATGGCCGGAGAAGTAGTCGATTGGCGCCATGGTATCAAAATACAGTTATGTATGATATACTATTAGATCGATGAATTAATGGCCTGTTATATTGGAATTTTTTTTATTTGAAAATTAGTTTCAAATGATAAGCATTCATAATCAGTTCTTAAAATGTAAAAATAAAATTCAGAACATAATATTTATTTACCCCCAGAGGACAAAGCTTTGTTGAAGAAATACATTTTGATTTTATATTACTGTCCCATACCCACCAAAGTCGGAAAGGAATTAAGAAAATTAGGTTTATATCCTCCATTTAAAATAAATAAACCATTATAATACTATTCCCTTCCATCTAAAGGCAAAATAGGCTCTTTCCATAAAAAGCGGTGTAAATGACAAAAATGTGAAAAACACTATGATAACCGGACGATCAGTAAATCAAAGAACATATCAGAGCATACAATAATAATACCAAGGATCCCAACAGTGCTATCCATTTAAATGAAGATAATCATAAACTAAAGTAAGACTCGGAAGTGAAACTAACACATAAAGTAGATAGTAGTAGTATAGCCTACAGGTAAATAATTATGAATCATTATAAACAATAAAATCGTTCAACACCGATCTAGATTTTTGTTTAAATGACCGATAAACATTTCCAATAGTCCTATTTTATATTTTTTTTCCAGTAGAAACAGAAAAAACCAACCAGTCACACGGAAACCCGAAAAGTTTCACCCAGCTGTCCAACTGAAGCTTTCGCCTCTGCACTCACCTTGTTCTATCTAGGTCATGATATCTTTCAGAAGTCCTTTTCGTTTTGATTTCATAGGAGAGTACCAATATATTTGCTTTGTTGTCCTACATTTTTAAATATTCAATATAAATAACCTATAAATAAATCACAAGTGATGGTTTTAAAATTATTTTGAAGGTTTTTAGAACTGATAATAAATGTTTGACGTTCGAAACTAGTTTTCAAATAAAAATTATTCTACTAAAAGTGGCAATTAAATTATCAATTCTAATTTTATTGATCCTTCGATATCATTATGCGCACCTGATACGGATTTACAAGTTGAAAGATGGGAGCAATTATTGGTCATCTCGTCATCGTATATTTACACCAGACATACAAATAATAGAAAGTAAAATCCACAAACTATCAAAACAACTGACAAGACACCGTAACATTAAACGGGGTCTAATATTTATATCCTCAGTTTGTGTCGTGGCCGAAACAGCGGATCACTCTCGTTATCGCTCTGGCTTTAAACTGTTTCTTCAATGGTATTAAGCTACCTACTGCTTTGTAAACTTGGGTACCAACGATTTATATTACAGTGAACAATATTGTAATTACATTTCGTCAGGCTAGTGCGTGAATTAACAATTACAAGAGAGAAAACTGGTGCACGTGGGGTACAGGCTATCCAGGAGTGACAGTTTCACAGTATACCCATATTTAGTATATCCAGTATATCCATTCCTACAGTATATCCGAGTTCGAGGCTCCGTATCCAGTTATTTATTAATTTTTAATTACTTTTTTCATTAGAAAATGTTTAAATATTGCTTTATTTTTTATCTGTTTATTTTTCTTTAGCGAGAATAATTTTAATTTCATTCAAATTACTTCTTTTTTTTTTTATTATTATAAAATGGAGATTGTGAATTCTGACTCTGAGTATGAGACACCAATGTCTGAAATTAGCAAGTCAGACTCACAATATCTTTCTCAAAGGATGTGACAAATAAGGCATTGGAATGCTGCCCCCGGCTCTGCCGGAAATTCACCAAACAAAAAAACAAAGGCAAATCACCTCCTACAACTCTTAGTAAAACTGCAACCACAAAAATAAACCAATCAATGATTATAAAACCCACCAGCGATAAATTTGCAGCTCTGGACGAACATCCTACTGTGCCAATGAAAAGAATTTTCCGAACCTCCACCACCAACCAGTCTCCAATGTACAGGAGTTCTGGCCATTTTGTCACGAAACATCAAAACTTATTGGTCAGACGAACTTCAAATGTTTTTCGCGTGTAAGAGACATTAAAATTAATAACACTAATAAAGACAATTATAAAAACCAGATCCATTTTTTGACAAACAACTTTAACTTTCATTCTTATCAGTTGAAAGAAGATAAATCTAAGTCTATCAAGCACTTAAAAGATAAATCATCTATATCTTTTGCAGAAATGCTGGGTACAAAGTTTGTACTTTGTAGTTAAATAACAAGACATCAAATCCTTACATAAATCAGTTTACACGTCTCTGGTTTGTTATATAAACTGCGCAAAAATGAATAGGGGATATTGCTAATTTTGTGTTATTTACTTTGCCTACCATTTTTGTATTATTTTTATTATAAACTGCATTAATATTCATTAGAAATTATAATTTGCTAAAATAAAATACAATTAATGGGTTTTAAAAAATAACAAAAATAAGACGTTTTAGTTGCATAATTTGTTTTATTGAACAGATTAGTTTTTCGAAACAATTAATACCTTGTATAATGTCCTCTGTTAGCCAAACCCTGTGTGCACCTATTAGGCATACTATTAATAATGTTGTCATTGGTTACTTGACGAATTTCTCCCCAGAGATGTTGCAATGCTGCACTCAGTTGTTGAAGGTCAATTAGCGGCGAATGATGATTAAAAAGCCTTCTCTGTAACGCGCTCCACATGTGCTCAATAGGATTGAGGTCTGGAGACAATGGGGGAAGGGGCAGGCGGGAAATTCCCAAGTTTTCTGAAACTTGATGAACAACTATTCCTCTATGAGGTCGAGCGTTTTCATCGAGAAATCGAAAATCTCTCCCAATGAGATCCCTAGTTGGTGGGAGGTATTCCTCAATAATTTCATGTGCATATCGAGCAGCTGTGAGGTTGGTTCGTCCTCCCGTGTAAATGCCAGCCCTTACCATTACACCACCTCCTCCAAACTGCACTGAAGGCACAATAAACTGGGGCATTGTTCGCATTCCATGATCTCTGTAGACTCTTCGGCGTCCGCTGTCACTATACAGACAAAAACGCGACTCGTCGGTAAACATCACAGCATTCCACTTTGTGTCCTCTTCTAGTCGCTCGCTGCGCCACATTCTTCTGAGCTGTTGGTGGCGAGCTGTTGCTGCAGGTCGTCTCTAAGGGGCATATGATGTAAGTCCAACTTCCCACAAACGATTACGAATCATTTGTTTTGATAAAAGTCTAGGTAATACACCTTCAACTTCATTGAGGATGAGCACTATGAAAAGGGTTTCTCCTGGCAGTGATAACAATATTTTTATCCTCTCTTTCAGTTGCAATACGTTGTGGTCCACTGCCCGACCTTCTATTGGCACTCCCAGTCTCTCGGAATCGAGCTAAAGCCCGGGAGACGACACTGGGAAACGCCAACCGCCTCTGCAATATCAACTTGTCGATGACCTTGATAACGCATTCTCACTATAATTTCGCGAACTTCGGGTTCAAGATGATGTCTGTCCATGTTTATTGAAAGTATTACTAGATTAAAATACGAGAAAAGCTGTTTATTTACAAAATGATAAATCTTCATGTTTACTTTTCTAAAGAAAACTTGTTATAAATAAAAGGTTTAACAATTGTTTTGACTTTGGTTTGTATTTTCTTTTTAGTTGTACCCTACTTATATTGAATAGATTGGCTAATTTAATTTAAATGACCGGATAAGGAATAAATAAGGCATACCCCTATTTATTTTTGCTCAGTTTATAAACATTTGTTATTATACAAACAAATTAGTTATTTTTATAAGACATAAGTTAGGTGTATTACATATAAGTTATTTATTTATTTATTTCTTGATATGTGGTGACTAGCGACTAGCGACTAGCAACTAGCGAAGTCATATAGACCTATTTGCCTCCTCCCTGTTATGAGTAAAGTGCTGGAAAACTTGCTGCTTAAGAGCTTGCAGCCAGTTCTGACAAGAGCAAGCCATCCACGGCAATACGGATCCATTAAAGGCAGGGGAACCGCTGATGCTTTGTTGAGGGTACGTCATGACGTAGCTGAGAGGGCAGATCGGTACGTCATGTTACTCCTCTTTGACATATCCTCTGCCTTTGATAGTGTGTGGTGGCCAAGCGTACTTTACCAGCTCCAGAGATACGATACTCCTAGCAATTTGTATGCGCTGGTAATGAACTACCTCCAGGACCGTCGTGTTAAAATACGCGGAAACTTTTATGAGTATGAAGATGTAGTCGAGAGGGGCTGTCCTCAGGGCTCTGTTCTTGGTCCGGCCCTGTGGAAGTTAGTCTTCAATGATATGTTGGTTATACTCGAGGAAGAACGGTTCCCCGCGATTGCCTATGTCGACGATCTGGCTGTCGTGGTGTCTGCCAACAGTATAGTCCAATTGAAGCAAGAAGCTGAAAGATGTACTGGCCTAGTTAGTAGATGGTGTAGTAAACAGAAGATGAAAATGGCGGCTGCAAAAACACAGGCCATTCTTCTGAAAGGAAATAAGTGTAGGCCTAACCCTATTATTAGAATTGGAGGAGAAAGAATACGTCCAACTGAGACTGTCACCTACCTGGGTGTGAAAATAAGAAGAAATTTTGATGTAACGCCTCATTTGGAATACCTTGCCAATAGGGTGGCCTTATCATTGAACTGTCTCAGTAGGTTAGGGGGCGCCTTGTGGGGCCTCAGATACCCAGTTACGATGGCGATATATAAAGGAGTGATACTTGGTATCCTACGTTATGCATCTCCCGCCTGGTACCAAAATCTGTCACGCAGACAGATGAGTAGGCTGGCAACAATTCAGCGTAATTCTCTGCTGTGAGTCACCAGGGCGTACCGATCAGTGTCTCATGAGGGGGTCCAGGTCTTAGCAGGAGGGGTACCTCTTGATCTTGTACTGCAAGAAGATGGTTTTAAATTTAAAATGAAAAGGGAAGGCTCGGTGGGACTACCAAATAATCTTCGGTCTCTGATCGACGCAAATCCAAGGAAATGGTTGGAGATAATCCGAGAGTACACGATAGAAGAATGGAACAGGCGGTGGGTAACAACCCCGAAAGGGGCTACTCTTAGAAAATATTTCCCAACTGTTAGGTCACGTCTTCAAGCAACTTGGGTACTCCCGGATTACTGGATCTCACAGTTTCTCACAGGGCACGGGGGCTTTCGAGCCAAGCTCCAGAAACATGGTAAAAATATTGACCCGCTTTGTCCCAGCTGTGGTGTACCGGAGACCGCTGAACATGTGGTAATTTCATGCACTGCCTTTGAGGCATTGAGAGCCAAGCTACAGAGAGAAACAGGGCTGTATGTTCTAACCGAGAGTGATTTCCCTCAACTAGTATCAGCTGACAACTACCCGTATTACAAAAGTTTTGTGTATGGTTGGAAAACTGAAGTGGGGGTAGAGCACTTCAACCTAGGAAGAAGGGGCCACGCTCCAGAAAGAACACTGGACAGGAATGATGCTGACGACAACCCCATCACCGATTAAAGCCTATATAAACGTAAACGTAAAGCTATAAAATTAAAAAAAAAAATTGATATAGGTATGTTGTTATTTTAAATTAGTATGTTATAGTTATTATGTAGTTATTATTATTATGCATTATAGTATGTTATAGTAGTTAATTTTAATATAGTATGTTGTATTAAATATCGGTTGTTGTATTAGATATAAGGTATATTGTATTAAACACAAGTATGTAGTTATGTAAAGCGTTTAATTTATTTTAAATATTAAATGTTATTTTAAACGTGTAGTGTAATCTTGAAATGTTAAATGTTAAATGTAATATTCAAATGTTCTGTTAAATGTTTAAGAAAATTTATTCTTGCAATGTTAAAAGTAATATTGAAATGTTATGTTAAACTGTTAAAACCAGCAGTGATGGCTATAAGCTATCCCTGCAAAACCCGTGTAGCCGAGAGGCAAGGAAGGGAAATAAATAAATAAATAAAGATATGTGGGTTTTTCATTATTTTTCCTACAGTTAGAGTTCAACTTTAAAATGTTAAATATATTCATTATTGTGTAAAACTATATTAATCATACAGATTTAAGGATTTTTTTTGAAGAGGAATTAGAAGATGGATAACTCTGATAGAGGAATATGGGGTATCTGATGAGAGTTGTGTAGATTGGGTTGGATTAATGGAGCTGGAGTGTATTGAATGGTCTCTTGATGTGACTTAGGAGGTGATTGCTGGGGTGGAGTGTCATGAAATCGAGGCTGTTGTGGAGGAAGCGGCATGGCCCCATTTTCATTTTGGCATCTTCTTCCTTCCAGCATTTCTGCAAAAGATACTGATAATGATGCAATTTTTGAAGGCTGTCATCCACTGGTCTGATGAGTTTCTTCGTCCTGTGGCTGCGTCCTCTGGAATTTGTTACGGAGGATTTTGTAAGTTTAGCATCCTTTGTAGTTAGCAGGATGCTACAGCTGCCATAGCACACACACTGCTGGGATCTCTCGACATTCATTGCATTCTGAGGATCTGTGCAGTTGCCGACACTTAAAACATCTCGGCATGTGGTGACAGTAGCTTTTTTATAGCCATATGCCTGACTCTTATGATACTGTACAATATCACGTTTTGTAAAATGTTTCTCTATTATTAATGTGGTGTAATAAAGAGAAGTAATATCATAAACGGCGTTTTAACGTTTACTCCAGGCAGTCCTTTGTTGTCTTTTTTTTACATTTATGACCTGCCTTACTTTGAAGCCCATGGATATTAGTTCTTCTTTGATAGTTTCTACTGGTGTTGTGTGATGAAGGTTTCTCAGGACCACCCTAACCGATCTTTCTTCCTTGGTGTCTGTCAAGTATTTTACAATGAGACGGTATGTGTCTGAAGAATGTGGCATGATTTTAGTATCATTCGTTTGGCTTACACATGTATACTTTCCCAAGCCGGTTATTTTGTTCATCTTATTATACATAACTGGAAAATCCTTGATGTTGCGAAGAGGTGTAACGACTGACGGATCAAAGTAAATTAATCTAAATGCACCAACATAACCTTTACCCTCCGCCGTAAATCCAGTCCTCTTATTTATTTCAATGGTATTCCAATAAGGAAAGATGATACAGTTCGGTATCTTGGTTTCTATTCAGACAAAATAGTTACGTGGAACCCTCATACTCGACTCAAAAGGCAAGAATTTAACAGACGCTTCAGCTAATTATATAGACTGTTAAATAGGACATCTCATCTTTCCATTGAAAACAAACTTCTCTTTTATAAAACCACCACTAAACCATGTTGGTCTTAGGAACTTGAACTGTGGGGGACAGCAAAAAAGTCGAATATCAAACGCATTCAATCCTTCAAATCCAAAATCTTCCGAACTATAGTAAATGCTACTCACTGTGTTTTCGATAAAACCCTACATAATGATCTCAATATACCATACGTCCTCAACCTTATACCCTTAAATTTTCAAAATTCCATCGCAACCTTTCCTTTCATCCTAACTTAATAGCTCAATCATTATCCGCTTTCACACATCCTGATAACCCCCCTCGCAGACTAAAATGGAAGTGGCCCCGAGACCTTTTGTAAAATTAACTTATATTGGAGTTCTGGCAATGGCCAGCTTCTCCACTTATGTTATGTACTATAGCGCTCTCAACCACTGTGTAGTACTTAAACATAAACTTATATGACTCTTTCAGTTCTATTGAAATCATTAAGACTGATGAGTTTTTACCAAACTACTTTTTTTTTAGTTTAAATTTTGTATTTTCATAGATATATTTTGTTATTTGGGTGTGCTGCACCTTTTAAGGTACATGTTTTTTTTCATAAAATAAAAAAAAAAAAATCAACAAATCTTTTCAAAAAAAAAAATTGAAAAAAAAATTTATTCAGATGTTCTTTAAATGTATATAAATTTAAGACAATTTTATTTTGATTTTTTTTTTTTTATTGATGAAAGGATAGTAGAGGTGTGGCGACATCAAAATAGGTTTTAAATGAGAAAAAAGGAAGGCGCAAAGTTGTTGAACTTTATGCCAGGATATTCTGGTACAAAAACAAATTGTGTTTATGGATTATATTATATTAATATACACAAGATAGGTTCGAGTGAGTTCCTATAATGGAAATGATAATCAATCTCATATCACTGCGGTCTAGCCGATAGCCAATAACAATCTGTCACGGGACGGGAAGCTGGTTGATTGAGAATTATCACTCCTCACAGTTTTCTTATTAACAAAGCGTCATTTTCCAGTAGCTTTTAGAGTATTCAACAGTGTTTAACTTCACAAAAAAGTTTGTTATTCATGAGAGAACCGTCGAAACATTTTTATGGGCCTGTAGTTTTAAGCTACAGATTTATTATTACATGTTTTATTACAAAATTATAATTGTAGGCATGGAGTGTACATGAAGGTTATTGTTAATAGTATTGTTACTGTTATTTTATTATTGTAATTTTATTTTTATTTATTGCATGTTGTTTTAGTTTTACATTTATATTGTTATCTATGATTTTTTCTTTATATTTTTAAGTAATTTTATTATCAGATATTAGGTTAATGCAAAAATAATACAGGATTTTATTTTTATTATTTATTTTGTATACATTGGGATATTTTTTATATTTTTTATGGCATAAGATTAAACCAGGATATCACTTGTTCTAGATATCTTACTGCTGTCTATTTATTTTTTGTTTTATTATTTTAATGCATGCCAGACTAGCGTTTCCGTTTACTAGACAATTGTACAATGCTCCCAATATATTACAGTATAATTATTTACATGGCATTAATTAGACCCATTTGGACATACGAATTTGAGCTTTGTGCCTCTACTAAACCTTTCTATTATAATCGTATTTAATCCTTACAATCTAAAATCCTTCGTAAAATCTTTGTTAAATGCTCCTTATTATGCCAGGAACAAACTTATCCCTAAAGATCTTAATGTTCCATATGTTGCTGATTTGGCCCGAACCAGATACCTATCTTTTGATAGTAAACTCTATACCCACCCGAATCCACTAGTCTCCAACTTGCCTCACACACCATTCTTGTAATCCTCAGAGGCGTCTAATGAGAAGATGGCCAAGAGACCTTCTAATGTAGAAATATTGAAGTGTTACTAGTGAGTAGTTCTTTAAAAAATATAATTTAAAATGTAGTTTTGCTCTGAATTAATTTGAATTCATTCTTCTTTTTTATCTTTTCTCTTTTTTTTGTATATTGTGTGAATTGAATCATAAAACATAAAACCATCCATATTACTCATTGCTCACCATTTATACAGATTGTAATACTTACTCATTAAACGTCAAAAAAATAAAGAAAAATCATGTGTATTGATAGTGGTTTTAAGTCATGTTAATGAGTAGTAGAAAAGAATACTTTTAATAAGCTATTCCTTTGAAGTTTTGTTAATTCAAAAAATTAATTTATTTTATTCTTTCATTCATTTTACATAATCTTTTTCAGAATAATAAACAATTGACTTATGCATATTTAACTTCACATGTTAACTACAGTTCTGTACAAAAATAAGAATAATATTATTCTCTAGTCCAGTCAAGATGGCCGCAACTACACTGCATACATGTCTAGAAACGTCTCTCTGACTATCTCTGATGAGTAAAAATCGAAATATCGCTTTAATATTTAGCATATAGTGAGTAATAAATTTTGACAATTTATTAAGTGAGGTGAGTGGGAACTATATTAAATTATAAGTGAAATAATACAGGTGAGGCAGCCCTGTACAAATGCTACACAGCATTGGGAGGGCCAAATGTTCTGTACACTTTTGTTTCTACACTTAAAACATGCTTCTGACTGAGTCAGGCACCCAGGACTGCTTTATAAATTCCACGAATTCCTACCTTTAACATACTTCCTTACTTTACGTTCCCATCCCAGTAATAGACTATTCAAAGTTTTTTTTTTTCACATCATCGCTCTATACTTAGTCTGCTTCAAGTATCCTAGTTCCCTTCAGCTAATAGTTCAAGAACCGACAGCACTAAACCTGCCATGATAGGTCTCCAAAAAAGAACATTGTAGAGATTGACTAACTTAATGAAACTTTGATTAAATCTCGTAGAGTACTGACGCCAGAACGCAAAAATTCCCGTACTTTTGTGATACCCAAATATTTTTGGCACATTTTTCACTATTTCTCAAATTCCAAATTTAATTTTATCATCTCAAAGCTGGTTAAATTTCATATTAGAACCCATATATTTAATTTAGATGGAATCCGTGAAACAACCACTTCAGCCTACTGAGCATGTCGAAATTTTTCCCAAAACATACACATTTAGCGTGCTGGCATGGGTATATTCCGAGATTTAATTAAAGTTTCATATATAGAATCTAACATAAATTTAAGAAGCTTTGAGATGAAGAGAAAATCAATTTTGGATTGAACAAATATATCTGGATTTATTGCCAAAAGAGTAGTGATAAACGTGTTTTCGAGAAGTGGGACTGGCCGCAAGTTAGTCAATCTTACGTTAAATGTTTCCAAGACTTATAACTTATCTAAAAATTGTCCTATTGCGGAATCGTTTTTTCGTTTCGTAGGTAAAGTTCCAGCTACACAATTTACAATTTACTAATTGTAAGTAAAGACATTCTTAGAAAAAACATTTTTTGTCTTGTTATAGGTAAAAAACCGACAATAACTGCTATTTAGGGCGATTTTGGGTATAAAGCCGACGGTATAAAACTTCATATTTGGATTTAATAGCCCAAAAAAACATTAAGTATATCCGTTGAGAAAAAAGTTCGTCACTTTTTTTTGCTAAAACAGCGTTCTGGAACCTTATTTTACAGTAGCAACCTTAGTTGTTGCAGTACTGTACTCAGTTGTTAATGGTCAACTGGATGGTGATTCAAGAGCCTTGTCTGCAACAAAAGTCTTGATAGATTGGGGAATGGGGAATATAGGAAATTCTCAGGTTTTCTAAACTTTGATTAACAATTCATCCTCAATTATTGACAGTGTGCCTTATAGGTGTAAACAGGCCTTGGCTAACAGAGGTTCAAAACAGCCATAGAACTGAAACTTTTTATTTTGTTATTTTTTTAAAATCCCTTAATTCAATTATCCTTCAGAGAAAAATGTGATAATTTTTAATAAACATTAATGCAGTTTACAATAAAAATGCTAGGAAAAGATAATAACACAAATAAGAATAAAGCCACACAGAGTATTAAAAAAAAAAAAAAAAAAAAAAAAAATTAAATTTAGTATTATAATTGTATACGTAATTATATTTCATCTTCATGAAATATTTTTGTCACTTTTGCACAAAGTATTATACGTCAATTAATTAAGTGTAGAAAGGGTTGTGTAATAAACTATACAGCAGACTGCCTGTAAAAAGAACACTAAAACCCCTATGTGGAACCGAGCCCTTAAATGGAACTCATATATGTCTCCGTCTGGCTTATACGCTTTGGGTTTTCCCGTAAAGGTAAGTAAATAAACAAAAACATTTTTTATTAAAAGATAATTATACATTAAAACCTGTCACATAAAATTTTTGAATTAATTATAATTGATAATGTTTTTTTTTTCTCTTCTGATCAGTTGTAAATTTATTAATCAATGGTTTAATCTAAAGCAAAGAAATAAAGACAGTAAGACACGCTTCCTAAACATTTTCTTAAATGAGACAATACAATTCAACCTGATTTTTAATTAATATATTTTAAATTTAAACAAGTTTATTATGATGAATGTACTGAAAGTGGAAATAAGAAAACGCTGCCCCCGCAGGAATTATCTTTGTATTTTCTTCCTGTAGTTCCTAAATATTGTAGCAATGAATAAAGAAACTTTATTCCTCGACGACTAACCCCCTAGTAATAAGAATTTATTTACAATAAATCGTAAAATATATAGATACAATTGTAGGCGTTTGCATTATTTGGAAAATTATTCAGCAAGTGTTAGATGTCATTGGGATACTTTATCTATGAAATATTGAACCAAAATAATCAACATAACCTTATAAAAAAATAAATTGTTTTTCCATCAATTTTTTGTTTCTTTCACTTAAAAATTTAGTGCGATTACGAATGATTTTTTGTAGCTCCCCTTCACGCTTTTTCTATATACATTTTTTTATTGTAGATCTTTTTGCCACAGATGTCATTCCAAAAAAAAAAATAAATTATCAATTTTTTTTTCTAGCATATTCTAGATATTTATACAGGAGGCATCGTATAAAATAATAAACGTAAATTTTTGTTTTTGTACGTTGTACATTTTTTTTTCTAAACTTTTGTTCAGAAAGTTAGGAATATTTTGCACGATTTAACAGTAAGTATGACCTTTTTAAATATTTACAAAATCTATCTAGAATTTATTTGTTTATACTGGTAAGTTGCTAATCCAATCAAATAGCCTTTACACTTCGTCGCAAACGACTTCTTGTCCTGCAGTATCCTTTAATAATATTTTACTGATCCCAGTTGAACAGATCTACCTAATACTCCATCTGAACAACTCAGTTGAGTCTTAAAATACAAGAAACTGCTCGTCGTTTTCGACCACACCAACAGTTTCAAGACAATCGTTCAAAGCTTTCAATGAATAACAAAAGACTTATTATCTATATGACAGTAATTAGACCCATTTGGACATACTCATTGGAAATTGGCTGTGGGAATCCACTAAAACTTCAAAAACTTTTCTTATCTAATCTTTACAATCCAAAATCCTTCGTAAAATCCTCATTGCTTCTTATTATGCCAAAAATAAACTTATCCATAAAGATCATAATTAGAGACCGGATTTTTGTGCAGTAAAGAATCAAAAAATTTGCAGTAAAAAACTCAAAATATTCAAAATCGTGCAGTAGAAAACTTAAACGTGCATTTAAAAACTTAATACATGCAGCAATCCATTTATTTACAAAAACATGCTTTGGAAATTATCGGCGTAAAATAGTGCTGCATTTAACCATGTATCCCATCGCGTTAAAACAGGTTCTGGCGGAAGTTCACATTGCATTTCATTGCGATACTTTACCACACGAGATGGGGATTTGAGAAATACTTTTTTTCCGTTGTTTACCAGTTTATTGACTTCTGGGAAGATATATCGCACTTTTTCAAGTACCCGATTCAACCCATGAGCTACGCATGTGACGTGAATCATATTTGCATAACATGTTTTGAGAGCACGACCAGTTGCCATCATGTAGGGAGCTGCATCTGTCAGCTCAGCAGAACTCCGTTCTGGTATTCTGTATTTTAAAAAAAAAATTCATTAGACTATCGTTAATGGAACGTGAGATCGTTTCATGGTTTGTATTCAAAATAACTTTACATGAAATCAACGATCTACGGATGAAGAACACCGATTAAAAGTTTACAAATGTAAAGGCCTCTTTCGTCGGTAGTTTCATCGACCCTGGCGTATAGGTAGTGGTTTCCAATTTTTTCTCGAGTTTTCATATTTGTCGAGTTAAAAACAAATTCTAAATAGTTTTTTCTTAGTGTACCTTTTGTCCGGTATGATTTTCAGAGTGTAAGTTGATAAAAATGTTCGGAAAGAAGGTGACTGAAATTTGAATAAAGGAATATTAGCCCCTACTAATGCTTGACACAAGACAAGGTACAACACATTCTTACTACATGATTCTTCTGAAGGGATTGACGGGACATTGTTGTACAGTTTTTTTTTTTTCTTAAGTTCAAGCTCTTAATTATGGGAATATAGAACAAAAATTAATTTAATTACAACCGTTTCAAGAAAGTTGATTTTTCGTTTAATTTTAGTCTACCATGATTAAATTTCGTTAGAATAATAAAACAAAGTTGATTTATTTTTGCTAAAATCGTTTTTTATAAATTAATAAAAAACTTGACTGATTTGCAATGTGCGTCTATTTGCGATTTCCTGTCGTGGCCTATTGTTTTCACACAGCAAGAACAAAACACCACGTTCCCATCAATGTTCAGTTCTGGATATTCATTTGTCATTGTTTCAATATTGTAGAAACACTCGCGGCCGTTTTTTGCATTTTCAAAGTTGATTGTTGATATCTTTTCAACAACTGACCCTTTGTGTTAAATCAGAAGTGGGGAATAATATAGGAAGCAGGGAGTATAATTGTCTGAGGAAACGGCTTAGTCCCAATACAATCAATACGATCATTTAAAAGTAGCATGTCACAAACACATTTGTTTTAAGCGACTTTCTACTTTCAATTTAAAACTAATATATTTAATATAAGTATGTTGCCTTATAATCGTAAATATAATTTTTAAAAATATATATAAATGATTAAATTAATAAAATTAGATGAATATGGTTGAATTGTGCAATTTCTTACAAAATAAAATTTAAGATATAAGATAAAATAAGAATCCTTAGGTGATGAATGAGATAACTACTTGGGTTAGAAAGCGTTAAACAAAAGTGAACTAAATGTGCAATAACACCGAAATCCGGTCTCTGATCATAATGTTCCATTTTTTTTTTTATTTCCCAAACCAGATGCCTTTACTTTCATACACACTCGAATCTAATTGTTTTCTTCTTGCTTCACACTACATTACTGAAAATCCTTCGAAGGGCTTGAAAAAAAGATGGCCAAGAGACCTTCTAACGTAGAATTTTTATTTAAGTGATACTAGTGAGTGGTTCGTTTCAGGTTATTGACAATTTATTTTAGAATTGCCTTAGTTTTACTTATTGTATTGATGTATCTAGTTGTAATTATAAAAAAATAGTTATAAAAAAAAATCTAAAGATGAGAATTTTATGATGAGAGTTAGAAACTACCATAATTATTGCTACGATATGCTAGATATGGTAGCAACTACCATAATTGCTGCTACGATATGCTAGATATGGTAGCACCTACAGATATGCTAGATATGTCAGTACCAACAGATATGCTAGATATTGCAGCACCTACAGATATGCTAGATATGGTAGCCCCTACAGATATGCTAGATATGGTAGCAACTACAGATATGCTAGATATGCTAGCACCTACAGATATGCTAGATATTGCAGCACCTACAGATATGCTAGATATGGTAGCACCTACAGATATGCTAGTTATGTCAGTACCTACAGATATGCTAGATATTGCAGCACCTACAGATATGCTAGATATGGTAGCCCCTACAGATATGCTAGATATGGTAGCAACTACAGACATGCTAGATATGCTAGCACCTACAGATATGCTAGATATGGTAGCACCTACAGATATGCTAGATATGGTAGCACCTACAGATATGCTAGATATTGCATTCCTACCTTATTATATAAAATAACCTACAGGGTCTTGTTAATGAAGACGCCTTAACTTCCATTGAAGTTAAAAAAAAAAAAAAAAAAAAACATGGGTCTTTAAAATCATTCACGATTGTAGGTTCATAGGTATCTGTGTTAAAGAAGAAAATCACGACATCTATACTGTATGCATTATACAGTTGGTAAATATCCTACGCTTCTATCGAGATGTTAAGAGATGTCGCTGCTAATTTTTGTATAGCTGTAGGAACAAGAAAAATAGTCGTGGATTATATGGTTTTGTAAGCCTTAAAGGGTTAACCTGAGGGGAGGATAAACATTGGAATGTTTAGTGCTGGTTAAAGAAGATTTTGATGGTTAAAATGTTTTGAAGTAATTTTAAAGATTCGTCTAATACAGGATCGATAACATGATATAAAAGTCATGTAAGGTTTTCCAAAAGAGGTATTATTGGGCGTTAGTCATACTTAGGATTTTGGATTAGAAGGATTGAATAGTGTTATGAAAATTAATATAATTCTTTTTCGATCACTTAAATCAGAGGAATTTCTTTATTCTATTCACTTCACCCATTACTATGCACTAGTAAAAGAAATACTATAAAATGAAGTATTTGTTAATCTATTATAGAGAACTAATCTGTGCTATTTGTGTTTTATTTTATGTGATGTATAATTTCGAGTTAGATGTGAAGTTAGTGGAAGCCTTTTATGTGGGGCTTAGAATTGAGAACTAGGAAAACAGGAACTGCTCCTTTCTGTTCCATTATCGGCAACTTACTGAAGAGACCTTGGCCTCCAGGAGGACAAACAAACTCAAAACAACGACCTGCTAACTGGAAACTTCCCTTATCTCTCAGCTAGATTGTTTTTGTTTTCCAGTTCTGCTTCACGAATCAGGGCGATGTGAAGCAACAATATTTCGGAAGGTTTATCCTTGATCTGAACTGATTTCTTTCATAGACTAAAAACTAATACCGAAAAAATGCAGGATTTGGAAAATTAGCGTCAAATTAGATCATATAAATTATATTAAAATAATACATGATTAAAAATATTAACCACAGTATAAATATATAAATCAAGTAAATATGTGGAAATATAATTTTAATGATATTTCAATGAACAATTCATTAGTTGTACTGCAGTATAATCAACATTAGGTGGTCCCTAAGTCATCTTCTTTTCTGATACCTAGGAGGATTATCAAGAGACGAGTGGGAAGGCACTTAGATAAATATATTAAAATAATAAGGAAGGTAGACTTTAATAAGCTTACAAATTCACAGTAAAAGTAGGTTCTGCCATATCTAGCATATTTGTAGTTGCTTCCATATCTAGCATATCTGTAGGTGCTGCCATATCTAGCAGCGACATCTCTTTACATCTCGATAGAAGCGTAGGATATTTAGCAACTGTATAATGCATACCATTGCGTATAGATGTCGTTACCGTTTCTGTTACTGAGAACTTGTGAGTTCAAAAATCTAAAAAAAAATAGTAACTGAATAGTTCTGAGTCGAAAAAAAATATTGTGTGGAAACGAAGTTTATATTTTACAGAGATGTTATATTTTTTAATTCATTAGTAAGCGTATTAGCAACAGACTGAAGTAAATGACAGAATAACTGAAACAAAAAAAAAAAAACTGTTTTCCTGCCACATATTAGATTATTTTTTTATTATTATGTTTTTCTAACTACTAATCACTAACTACATTATATACATTTTTCATAATCATATTATATTCCTGCATTTCTGAAGTCCTGTCAATAACTATTTTCATAATTTAGATTCCACTTAATACAAAGTTTTCCTACTCTGTATATAAAGTTTATATACTTTTATTGTAAGTTTCTTACTGCACTAGGCATTGTACCTCAGGAATTTATTTTTTATTTCATTTTTGGAGTGTTCTTTTACTTTTATCTTCCATTGATACTAATGTATTAACGTTTACATTATGTTTCTGACCAAATGCAGTGGTACTTATATCTGTGCTTATTTGTAATTTTTTAGGGAATTTTTTCCAGAATTGAAATATTTTTTTTATTTAAAAGAAAAAAATTCTAGCAGAATAGATTCGAACGGAAATGATGAAGGTTATTTTATATAATAAGGTAGGTATGCCATATCTAGCATACCTGTAGGTGCTACCATATCTAGCATATCTGTAAGTGCTACCATATCTAGCATATTTGTAGGTGCTGCAATATCTAGCATTTCTGTAGGCACTGTCATATCTAGCATATCTGTAGATGTTACCATTTCTAGCATATCTGTAGTTGCTACCATATCTAGCATATCTGTAGGTGCTGCCATATCTAGCATATCTGTAGGTGCTGCCATATCTAGCATATCTGTAGGTACTGCCATATGAGCATATCTGTAGATGTTACCATATCTAGCATATTTGTAATTGCTACTATATCTAGCATATCTGTAGGTGCTACCATATCTAGCATATCTGTAGTTGCAACCATATCTAGCATATTGGTAGGTGCTACTATATCTAGCATATTTGTAGGTGCTGCCATATAGAGCTAATTCGCTTTAGGTTAACATAGAAACTATTTTTTTTATTGTCATTGGTAATTAATTAGTGTTATGTCTTTAATGTTATTTCTTCCTGAATGGAACGTTTTAAATTAAGAAGGTAGATACAAATTTGGCTTTTGTAAGGAGGGAGGTTGATCAATCTGGGTTGTAAAAACAAATTAAAGTATTTTATCAAAAATTTCATTTTATAGATTCCGTGTCCTCTATTTGTTCTTTCTTTTTTTATGCACACGCGTAGTATTTATCAGGGGTTGACCTACTTAAGGAGTGAGTTAGCCATATTGAAATGGTTGAAATTATACTATTTTAAGAGTACTATCGCCAACCCACCTTAAAGGAAACTAAGATAAAATCCACATTTAGACATAATGTAATTTGTTTTTACAAATAAATTTTGCTTGCATTTTCCAAAATAAGAATGGTGTGAACGATTTTATAAGTTAATTTAAAAACCATTAAGGTGTCATATCATATTTTTTTCCCCTTAGGTAAATTAAAATTGTTTAATAAGATCTACAAATAACAAACTATGATTTACCCGAAACAACATTTTTTTTTCTCGAATCATCCACTTTGGGGTCATTATTAAATCATCTTTAACGAAAAACATCAATTTTTTCGTGAATACTTCTTTTAGCTCCCTTTAGTACTCCACTATTTCTCCAATGTTGCCTTATGTACTCGATCTAGGGCAGGAAAGAACAATGAATAAGTTATAAGTATAATATCGAAATCCAAAATGAATAAAAAATATGTGAAATCATATTAAAATGCCTATCTAACTTCTTCTTCTTTCTTACGGTGTTTCCCTTTGTTGGGTTTCCGCTATCTCACCCTCACATCTCCTTGCTGGTCGTCCTCTCCTTCTATTTCTCGGAGGGTTCCTTTTTCTAACCATTTCAGGTAGTCTTCCAGGAGGCATTCGACGTACATGTCCATACCATATTAAGTTCTTCTTCATAACATGTTCCGTCTCGTTCTCCGTAATTTCCATTTTCCTCCATATATCTTCATTTCTTCCCTGATCTGCCCTGGTTTTCTGGATACACCTCCTCCAGTAGTCCATCTCGACTACATTTAATTTATCTCTAATACTTTTGGTGAGGGACCATGTTTCTGGGCCATATGTGAGGATGTTTTCAATCAATGTTTGAAAAATCTGTTTCTTATTCTTTTGGGATAAGGGCCTGCTCCATCAAACCGGATGCAATATGCGAATTGCCTTCCTAGCCATTCGACATTTGCTCTGTATTTCTCTTTTACATCCTCCTACCATATCCAGAATGGAGCCTAAAAATTTAAATTCTCCCACCTTTTTACATTTTGCTCCTTCTATCCATATATCCTCCTTCTCATTCCCCTCTATACACATATATTCGGTTTTATCAAAATTTATCTTCATTCCCCAGGCTTTGTAACATCGCATGAGCCTCTTCATCATCAACATCAGGTCTTCTTTATCCTGGGCCATAACCACCTGATCGTCCGCGAAGAAGATTGTACACAAAAATTCCTCTTCAATAGGAATGTCCATCCTTTTACATTCCCTAAACCACTGCTCGATCACTACATCCAAGTATATGTTAAATAAGGTTGGTGATAAACAGCACCCATGTTTTAAACCTTTCGAGGATTCAAAAGCAGCGGACAAGTTTTTGCCTTGTTTAATGTTGTACATACTGTACATAATCTGGATTGCCCCTATAAGGCCTGGGTCAATGCCTCGTTCCTGCAGAGCATTCCACATTTCTTCCATAGGTACTTGGTCATATGCTATTTAACTTAATACAGTTATTTCCCTGATTATCTAAAATGAATTATGGTTTCTATATTAACGTTGGTGATTTGTAGAAAAAAATATATGATACTTGTTCATTATTTTTCGGATCCATAGAATTCAGAGTATTAAAATGGCTTTAGAAACGTCATTCTATCGTTGTCGGCTAACCGAAATCGATTATTCTGATTTTAACAACTTCTGAATCTTTTTCAATATAAGTTTAGGGTTTTTTTTGGGATTAGTTTCATGATGAATCATCTTATGAATAATGCTCCGTTAAGGTATTTTAATGACTTTTTTTAGCGATAACTTTTTTTTTTTTTCACTCAAGTCGTCTCAATCACATTCTTTTGTATCTTTAAAACCTTTCTATGTTCCAAATTAACTTTTTAATGTGTAGATAATTACTAACAATTTTGTTTCTATAAAGTTAATTTGTGTGTTAAGTCTAAGAAATCTGTTTTTGTTCTTTTTTCTTCTCTCTGGTTAAAACAGTATTAACCTTGAGACCTTTAATAAAATCGACAATCGAGCTCTGGCTATGGCCAGCTTCTCACTTCATGCACGAAACGTTTGCATCTTAAGCGCTCACACTGCCTCCACCAATTCTTGTGTAGCGGGTAGAGAGTAGCGCTAGGATCTCTTGCAGTGTTTATTCTTATTTTTTTTTTTTTTATTCATTGAATATTCATAATCCGTACTCTGGTGCAAAGTGTAATCCCTTAGGTTATTACATGAAAGCTGCAGTCAATTCTATGCCCACAAGATCCCGCCTGTCACTAATGCACCCCATCCCATAGAACTGCATTCCAACACTCCTATCTCTCAACAATTGAATTCTATTCCTATCTATTCTGTTCATATCAGATATGCAAAATCCCTTAAAACACTCAAATACTTTCATTTTCAGTTCCTCAGTTTTATCCTAGGTGGCGCTTGCAATCTACCTACTCACTTAAATCATATTATATTCCTGCATTTCTGAAGTCCTGTTAATAACTATTTTCATAATTTAGATTCCACTTAATACAAAGTTTTCCTACTTTGTATATAAAGTTTAGATACTTTTATTGTAAATTTCGTACTGCACTAGGCATTGTACCTCAGGAATTTATTTTTTATTTCATTTGTGGAGTGTTCTTTTACTTTTATCTTCCATTGATACTAATGTATTAACGTTTACATTATGTTTCTGACCAAATGCAGTGGCACTTATATCTGTGCTTATTTGTAATTTTTTAGGGAATTTTTTCAAGAAAAAAATTCTAGCAGAATAGATTCGAACGGAAATGATACCGGATAAAACTGAAACTTTTTAGGTGAATGACGTGATTTTCTCCTTTAACACAGATACCTGTGAACCTACAATCGTGAATGATTTTAAAGACCCATGTTTTTTTTTTTTTTTTTTAAACTTCAATGGAGATTAAGGTTTCTTCATTAACAAGACCCTGTAGGTTATTTTATATAATAATTTATAATAATTATAATATATAATAATTTATATAATAAATAAAATAATAATTTGAATGATCTTTTACATTATTAACAGTGAACATAATATTTTACAGCAAAATACAAAAGCCCGACTTTATAACATAAACATCCCGAACACATATATAACACAATAACGGATAGGTATTGTATTTTTACTATTTGTTGAATTGTTTTAAAATAATCTTCATATAAATTTTCGGTTATTTCATTAGGTTATTTACAAATTATCCCGTAAGTTTTATTAGGTTCAAATATTTGTTCTAATAATGAGGCGATATCCGACTTTCAGTAAATGTTTAATTCATGTCGGCGTTTCCCGAATGGTTTAGTAAAATTTATTTTAGTATTACCCCTTTTTATGATTATTTGATTCTTCTCTATGTTGATGCATTTTTCTGGTTCACAAATTCGTACCTGTTCATTGCTTGATTCTTGCGAGTGAATTGTCTCTAAATCTTCCTCTGATGGTGCCTGTAGATCTTCCATAATTGCTTCGTATTCCGAATTGTTTTCGTCAGCAATATCTTGGTTCAGCAATTCTTCGACATCCATTTCTTCGTCATCACTGGTATGATTTATTTCGTCAATTCCTCTAGAAAGTGCGTCGGCTACGTAATTAGTTTTACCTTGGATATGCTTAACGTCGAATTCGAATTCTTGGAGCTTCCATATCCATTTCATTATACGTGTGTTACCATTTTTCATTGAGAAGATCCACGTTAAGTGCTTATGATCAGTACATAAAAGAAATCTTGTGCCATACAAATAAGGTTTAAAATGCTGTGTCGCCCATACAACTGCTAACAATTCTTTTTCTATTGCGCTGTATTTTAGTTCCGCATTTTGTAATACTCTGGAAGCAAATGCTACGGGGTGTTCTATTTCGTTTTCATCTTTTTGTAATAGTACAGCTCCGATGGCTTTATTGCTAGCGTCTGTGGTTAATATAAATGGTTTTTCCCAATCTGGGTACTTTAAAATTGGTGCATTGCTCATCATTTCTGTTAGGGTTTGACATGCCTCTTTTATTTCTTTAGTGCCATATATTTTGGTTTTTAAGGAGTTTGAAATTAGTCTGGTTATTTTTGCATAGTTTTCGATAAATTTCCTATAATACCCGGTCATGCCGAGGAATTGTCTCGTCGTCTTTTCATTACGCGGAATAGGAAATTTTAAAATAGCTTCAATTTTTCTCATATCTGCTTTTAATCCCTCCGGGGTTACGACATAGCCTAAAAAGTTTAATTCGGATTTAAAGAATTCGGTTTTATCTAACTGTATTGAGAGGTTATGTTGTTTTAGGGCTTCAAATACTCTTTTTAAGTCTTTTAAATGTTCTTCCTCATTTTTTGAATAAACTATTATATTGTCGATGTAAATCATTGAATGGGAATATTTTGTATCATCATTGTCATTGCTCTTTGAAAGGTTGGAGTTGCATTACACAGGCCAAAAGGCATACGCAAAAACTCAAAATGCCCATTTTCATTGGAGAACGCGGTTTTAGCTATTGATTGTTCGTCCATCTCAATTATGTGAAACCCTGACGCGAGGTCTATGGTGGAAAATATTTTCGATCCCTATAGTCTATTTAATAAGTCCTCAATGTTCGGTAGGGGAAATTTGTCTTTTACGGTTGCCTGATTTAACTTCCTATAGTCGATGACCATCCTAATTTTTTCGTGTCTCGAAGCGTCTGATTTTTTCGATTGTTTGTTTTTAAGGGCAAAAAACTATGGTTATTATTGCCCACGAGCCAGAACAACCAACTCCCGTGGGCGAACACTGATGTCTGCACTAAATTCTTGTCCTTGCAATATCCTTTCCCCCGGCTCTTCCACATATTGGCCAACCGATCCTAATCGTAATCCCGATCTCCTAGACTTTTTTATCCACAAAGGCCTAGGGCCACTTAATCATTCCATTACCCGCCTAGACGACCTATCATCAGACCATAGTCCATTAATCTTAAACCTATCCGTATCACCAATTCCTAAATCACCCTTTCCCTCATTTATCAGAGGTCCAGTAAAATGGAAACTCTTCCAACAAATCCTGACCGACCAAATTGACCTCAGAGTTCCCTTAAAAACCCCGGAAAACCTGGGTGATGCTGTTCACTCCTTCACTACCAAAATCCAGCAAGCCGCTTGGACAGCATCTTTACCGAATAATATCCCTAAAACCCTCCAAAAAAACCCATTACCCCAAAACCTTTTAGACCTTATACATGCCAAGCGCCATTATAGAACAATGTGGCAACGCACAAGGCATCCATCCGATCGTTGCACCTATAATTACTACACGAAACTAGTTAAGCGTGAATTGGCTTCCTTTAGATCCCAGTCATTCAATGGCTACCTCTCATCCTTTTCCATTCATGATAATTCCCTCTGGAGCATAACAAAAAAAATCCTAAAATCCAAGCCCATCTCCCATCCCCTCCGGAGAAGTGATGGCTCATGGGCCGCATCAGACATGGAAAAAGCAGAGGAACTAGCCGATCACCTTTCCCAAACATTTACTCCAAATCCTGGACCTTATCCCGATCAATCCAGCTCAGTTGAAGAGTTCTTATCCTCTCCCATTCCACTCTCTTTACCTCACAGAGCAGTTAACCCCGCTGAGGTCAAATTCCTAATTCAAAAACTAAATAAAAGAAAATCCCCTGGCTATGACCTCCTTACACCTAAAATCCTCCACCAACTTCCACATAAAGCAATAATGTTCCTCACCTATATTTATAATTGCATCCTACGCACAACCCACTTTCCTGTCTTGTGGAAAACACTCCGTTATAATAACTTTCCTAAAACCAGGTAAACCTCCTAACAACACTTCTTCATATAGACCAATTAGCCTACTTCCTATCGTATCTAAAATATTCGAAAAAATCCTGCTTAAGCGTATCCTATCCATCCTTGATACATCCAGTTTCCCCTCCCATCAATTTGGATTCCGTCCAATGCACTCAACAGTTCAACAAGGCCTCCGTCTTGTTGACCATGTGTCCTCTGCTCTAGAAAGAAAGCAATACTGCTCGGGTGCCTTTCTGGACATTGCTCAAGCTTTCGACCGGGTTTGGCACACCGGGCTGCTTTTTAAACTTAAGAACCTACTACCACAAACCCTCTACCTCATCCTTCATTCCTATCTTACAAATCGCTCCTTGCGAGTCCGATGCGGCTTTGAATTTTCCGACTGCTATCCTATCCGAGCCGGAGTTCCTCAAGGCAGCGTTTTGGGTCCTGTCCTTTACATTCTTTTCACTGCTGACGTTCCTACCACTCCCGGCACGCTCCTTGCAACCTTCGCTGATGATACAGCGATACTATCATCACATAATGATCCCAAAACAGCCTCTTCCAACCTACAAAATCACCTCTCAAAGTTAGAACTATGGTGCAACAGATGGAGAGTAAAAGTCAATGAATCCAAATGCACCCACGTGACTTTTACTCTACTTCGTAGTTCCTGCCCAACTATCCTATTCAATAAGATCCCATTACCCAGATCAGATACAGTGCGATATCTTGGTTTCATCTTAGACAAAAGACTCACTTGGAACCCACATACTAGACTTAAAAGACAAGAACTTAACAGAAGATTCGGCCAACTATACCCCATACTATGCAAGACTTCAAAACTTACAATAGACAACAAGCTTTTAATTTACAAGACAATCCTAAAGCCTATCTGGAACTACGGGCTAGAAATTTGGGGAACTGCAAAATACTCGAACATCAAACGTATCCAATCCTTCCAATCCAAATTCCTGAGAACCATAACCAATGCCCCCTACTATGTCTCCAATAAAACCTTACATAATGATCTTAATATACCTTTTGTCCTAGAATCCATACCTGTCAAATTTTCAAAATTTCATCAAATACTTTCACATTATCCTAATCCACTAGCACAATCCCTATCCAGCTCCACTCACCCCTATAATCCTCCTCGCAGGTTAAAAAGGCAGTGGCCTCGTGATCTATTATAAATTTCGTCATGGAGTCCTGGCAATGGCCAGCTTCTCCACTCATGCTCTGAGTGACTGTGGTTAGCGCTCTCACTCAGCCTCCACTGGTGTTATCTTATACTAGTGACGCAGCTGAGAGAGAAGCGCAGGAAAATTCTATAGTAATAGAAATGTACTGTTCACTATCGCCATTTATCCATTTATCCATATCTCTCCTGTACCGAGGACACTCCTCGAAAATGTGCCTCACTGTTAGAGCAACTCTGCAGAGTTGACACTGAGGGGGATCTCTCCTTGCCATCAGGTAGTCATGCGTTAAAGGACATTGTCCAATCCTTAGCCGTGTGATTATCACCTCCTCCCTTCTACATTGTCTTGATGAAGAGGCCCAGCCACCGATGTTCGGTTTGATTTCTTTTAATTTATTACCTTCCAATGCCGACCATGCACTCTGCCATTCACCCAAAATCTTCATGTGGAGTGGTCGAAACATCTCTGCCGCGGACAATAAAGTGGGTGTAATGGTTTCTAATTGGTGGGCTTCTCTTGCTGCTTCATTCACCACCTCATTTCCGGGTATACCGGAATGGCTGGGGATCCAGAAAAAAATTACCTCTTTGGAAGATTTATTGATCTTATTTATAATAAAATGAATTTCTTGAATTATTGGGTTGCGCTTCTGTTGTCCCAAACTGCACATGATGTTGATTCATTTGTTTTTGAGTTATCAGTGTATAAAACTTTGCAACAGTTGTAATTATATACTTCAGACAGAAATGTTTGAATGGCTTCTTGAGGAGAACATTTTTTAATTTTTGAGACTTTTAGCATTTTAACGTTAACATGAGGTGATAATATCCATGGAGGTAGGTTTCTTCTGATTGGTGGAGACTGATGTTTCATTAATTTTGATATAACCCATCTCATCTTGTACCAAAATGGCAGAGAGGAATTTTTCGATCTTTCATATTTATAGGCACTATCTTGATTAAAAATTGAAAGATATGCCGGATTGAGTATAGATTTTTGTTATATACTTGGCCCCTTGCTTCTGGCGGCGATAAGAGAGGGGTAGGACTCCCGCTTCAATATTAAGACTGAGTGCTAGGCTGGTTCTGAATGCTCCGGCGGAAAGGCGTATGCCGGCGTGGTGGATTAAATCCAGCCTTTTAATCTTAGTTTTACTTGAGGAGGCATAGATGAAGCTGGCGTAATCAATTTTGTTAAGTATTAATGCCTCATAAACACATGGTTTTCCTGTCCGACCCCCACGTTGTATATCCTAATTTCTTCAGTATCTTCAGTCTGCTTGTAGTTTTCGTTTTTAGCTGTTCTATGTGAATGGACCAGGTTAGTTTACTATCTAGATGGAGACCCAAGAATCGGATAACATTGGTGTAAACTAGATGATTGTTATTTAGCACTATTTATGAGGTGGAATATCTGGGCTTCTCTTGCGGTGGAAATGTACACAACCAGACTTTTCTGTCGAAAACTTGAAGTTGTTCTTTGAGTCCAGGAAGCTAATTTATTTACCGTACTTTGGAGGTAGGTTCTGATGTACTGCAGGTCAGGTGATTTGCAGAGTATAGCGAAGTCATCAGCAAATAGGTATCCATAGACGCCAGGCATTAAACAATCGGTGATTGCACGAATTGCAATAGAAAACAAGGTCGTACTCAACACAGAACCCTGTGGTATACCATAGCTTAGAGATTTCATTTCAGAAGAAGTCCCACCAACCATAACCCTGTAATATCTGGTTCCAAGGAATCCCTAGATAAAGTTAGCTAGATTCCCTTTCACTCCCGACTGTTGTAATTGTTTGAGTATGTTAAATAAATGTTGGAGACTGTGTCAAAGGCATTTTTGATGTCGAAAAATATACCAACTGCATGTTGTTTATTGATGAAGGCGTTCTGTATTTCAGTTGTGAACCTGACAAGGTTATCGGTGGTCGCCTCTTGCGAAAGCCACACTGTCAAATGTCCTGTACTTCCATTTGGTTGAGTAACCAAATGAGTCGTTTGTTCACCATTCTTTCTAGTATTTTACAAATGCAATTTGTGAGTGATATTGGGCGGTAACTGGAAACGTCGGTTTTAGATTCGCCAGAATTTAATATTGGTATAATTATGGATTCTTTCCACTGAATTGGAAAAAGTCCGCTTTTCCATATTTTATTGTATAGAAGAAGAATTTTGCCTAACTATTCACTTGGTAAATTTTTTATCATTTCAAGTATATTTCAAAGTAAGGTTGTCAGGGCCCGGCGATTTACCTTAAAAGGAATATTATATATTTCATGGTTCTCTGACATGAAGTCGATTTGGATCGTAGAAGGTTCATCGTCATTGATTCCTTCTTTTGCGAAAAACGCTGCTAATTCATTTGCCACAATTTCCTCGTCACAGATCATGTGCCTTCTAATATTTAAATAAATTGATTGGGAAGTACGTTTAACTTCAATCGCTCTTACTTTCTTCCACACAATTGCAGATGGGGTATTTGTGTTAATGGAGGAAACATACTGTTGCCAGGAAGTTGTTTTATTGAAGCATATTGCTCTTTTACAAATTGCTTTGGCTTTTTTGTACTCAATGAAGTCTATATTACTCATGTTTCTTTCAAAATTTTTGTAGGCTTTTCGCTTATTTTTTACTGCTTCTTTACAGTCGGCGTTGAACCATGGAACGGGCTGGCGTTTGTATCTAGACGATGCTTTAGGAATAGTCAATTCTGCTGCTTCTCTTATTTTTGATGTGATTTGTGTGCAACATTCTTCTACGTTGTCTAAGAGATCAGGAGGAAAATCGATATATGCCTTAAACTTCTGCCAATCAGCTTTAGTATGTATCCAACTAGGTCTTTTTTGAAACGTTGGATAGACGTCCAGCCATGCTAATAACAATAGGGAAGTGATCGCTGGAGTACTGGTCACTTATTACGTCCCAATAAGTGCCCGAGAACAAACTATTCGAGCAAAATGCAACATCTATTGACGAGAAAGTGCCATAGGAAGAGCTCAAGTATGTGGGTTCTCCGCTTTTCAACACTTGTAATTTATGAATATCCAACATGTTTTCAATTTTTTTTTTTTTTTTTTTATTGAAATATATGTACAATCTGCCTCAATTAAGGGCAATAGGTAACAGTGGTAAATATGTATTCATTCATACAATATATACAAGTACTCATACACACAAAATTAATGATAATAAAAGATAAAAATAAAGAAAAGTAATAATTATAAAAATAAAACTAATAATTCAATCATCAAGAATAAAATGAAATAATAAAAATCAAGTAACAAAAATATAATATAAAAATAAAAATAAAATAAAATAAATAAATAAAAAGAATAAGATACATTCCTACTATATGTACAAAACAGACACACTCAGATTGGGGAACCCCGAATCTAGCCTATTCCCCCACTTATTTGGAGTCAAGGCCAGACCCGTAGAGATCCCAGCGCTGCTCTCTCAGCTGCATCGCTGGTAATATCCAGTGGAGGCTGAGTGGAAGCGCTATAGCCACATATGCTCTGGGCATGAGTGGAGAAGCTGGTCAGTACCAGGACTCCAGCATAACATTATATTACAAAAAGGCTCGGGGCCATTGCCGCTTCAACCTTCTGGGAGGTTTATAGGGATGGTTAAGACTGGATAGGGCCTGGGCTAGAGGATTGGGATGATTGGATAGATTTTGATGAAATTTCGAATTTTGAAGAAATGAGATCAAGGACAAAAGGTATTTTTAGGTCATCGTGTAGGGTTTTGTTTGTAACATAATAAGGTGCATTGACAATTGTTCGGAGGACTTTGGATTGAAAGGTTGAATGCGTTTAATATTGGATTGTTTTACTGTCCCCCACAGTTCAAGTCCGTAGGTCCATATTGGTTTTAAGATTGTTTTGTATATTATGAGTTTGTTATCGACTGAAAGATGAGAATTCCTGCCTAGTAGTATGTAAAGTTGGCTGAATTTCCTATTGAGTTCTTGTCTTTTGAGTCTAGTGTGAGGGTTCCGATTCAGTCTTTTGTCAAGATGAAAGCCAAGGCAGCGTACTGTGTCGGATATAGGTATAGGAATATTATTGAAACATAGGGGTGGACAGAATTTGCGGCGAAGGGTAAAAGTTATATGACTGCATTTGGCTTCATTAATTTTTATTCTCCACTTGCTGTACCAAGCTTCAATCTGTAGAAGATGTCTTTGGAGGTTGAGGAAAGCACGTTTGGGATCTGAATGGGATGATAGACTGGCAGTATCATCTTCAAATGTGGCTAAAAAGGTATTAGGATTGGTTGGTATATCGGCAGTGGAGAGATTATAGAGGGCGGGACCTACGACGCTACCTTGTGGCTCTCCGGCATCGATAGGATAACAGTTGGAGAACTCTGAGCCACAGCGGATTCGAAAGGAACGATTTGAGAGATAGGATCGTAGGACAAGGTATAGGGATTGGGGTAAGTGGGTCTTGAGCTTGAAGAGCAAGCCCTGGTGCCACACGAAAGCTTGCGCTACATCCAGAAATCCACCAGTGCTATACTGCTTGTTTTCAAGGGCAGAGGATATATGATCAACAACACAAAGGCCTTGTTGAACAGTGGAGTGACCAGTCCGGAATCCAAATTGATGGGAAGGGATGCTTTGGGATTCGAGTATGGGTAGGATACGTTTTAGAAGGATTTTTTTAAAGATTTTTGAAAGGATGGGAAGGAGACTTATAGGTCTATATGATGAGGTTTTGTTGGGAGATTTACCTGGTTTTAGGAAAAGAATGATGATGGAGTGTTTCCATATCAGAGGAAAGTGGGTGGTGCGAAGTATACAGTTGTATATGTAATTAAGGAAGAGGATTGTTTTTTGAGGGAGTTGTCGGAGGATTTGGGTGGTAATCAGATCATATCCAGGTGATTTGCGGGTTTTCAACTTTTTTTAATAGGAATTTGACCTCAGAGGGGGTAAGGAGAGAGGAATTGGTGAAGTGAGGAATTATAAATACAGGTCAATAACTTGTAAAGAAACTGTCCATTGGTAGCACTCCAATAAATATTTTTTCAGATACCTCGGAGGGGATAATCGATTGGAAATAAATATGAGAGACTAGTGGATTTGAGAGGTTATGGGGTTTATTTTAAAATTATAGGTGTCTATTTTGAGCCTAACATCTACTGTTGGGGAGGGGGGCTTTTCACTTTTGGAAAAAAAACAGTTCCCAACCCCAATGAATGCTGGTAAAGAATTACTTAGAAAAATGCCCAAACATAAGTTTTAAAGATTGGGAAACCTGAAAAGAATTAATGGAATAAAAGACAAGAAAACAAAGAAAATTGAAACTATGAACACCAAAAATTAAAAATATATTTTCTTAAATGAGTGAGTATATAAATACATATAAACATTAAAAATATCGTGGTGAGAAATTTAAGTGTAAAACTAGAAATAAACAAATTAAAAAAAAAAAGGTTTCTCCTAATAATAATGAAAAAAAAAAAAAAAAATCCCATATAGTGATTACAAAATAAAATAAATTAAAATATATACAAAAAAATTTAAACGTCCCCTTTTTGTTTTATATATTGGTTCAAGTTACGTGTTACTGTACTTGAGGGTCCCTGGTGCAATCTTCAATCCATACGGTGAGTTGCTTCATACTTCCATGGGCAGGGGTGAGTAATAAAAAAAAGCCTGCCGGTGAGTCTCGAGGATGAAGTTGGTGAAATTTGTGCCTAACTGCTTCTTCCAGGGAGGTCTGGCCCAGACTGACCGTTGAGTCTCTTATCTCCCGAGGCGTACGTAAATAAGTAACTTGAACCATAAACATTAACTTGAACCGTAAACACGCTATTTACACTACATATTGTTCATTATAAGTTAAATGCGGTTTCCTCACTATAGGAGATGAGAATAAAAAAAAAAAAAAAAAATGAGATATTAAATTATCGGGCTTTAACATGCCGCCCACCAAAATTTCATAAATTTTCAATTACTGGTGTCCTCAGGAAGCAAAGGAGATAGGCGGGAGACTGGTCGTAGGAATTCGGTTTTCCCAATCCTTAATTTCACCACTCGAACAATACCATCCTTTCCAGGAAATGTTTCAATTACCCTTGCAGTCGGCCATTGTAAAGGGGGCACATTAGGATCCCTGAGAAGAACTAATGTTCCCGATAAGAGGGGTGTTGTCGGATCAGTCCATTTAACTCTTTGCTGAAGACTTTGTAAGTAGTCCAGTCGCCAACGCTTCCAAAAATCCGCAATGCAACGCTGCAAGTGCTGCCACCTAGACAAGCGGTTCCGTGGAAAATCCGTGACATTGTGTTCCGGTGAAGCAACAAGAGGAGCTCCTATAAGGAAGTGTCCCGGAGTGAGAGCCTGACAATTTTCCGGGTAAGAGGATAATGGGTGGAGGGGTCGCGAATTGAGAACGGCTTCAATCCTTGTAACTATGGTAGCTAATTCCTCAAAGGTGATTGGCTGAGTACCCAATACTCGTATGAGATGATACTTACACGATTTGATCCCTGCCTCCCACAAACCACTGAAATGTGGCGCAAAAGGGGGTATAAAGTGCCATTCCACTTCCTTAGCGGTTAAAAAGGTCCTTATTTTTTCCGAGACATCGCGAGAGTTCCACCATTTATAGAGCTCTTTCAAACGATTGGATGCTCCGACAAAGTTGATACTATTATCAGAAAATATCTTGCTGGGCAACCCTCTACGAGCAACGAATCGATCGAAGCATGCCATGAAAGCATCTGTGCTCAATTGAGTTACTGCTTCAATATGTACCGCTTTGGTGCTAAAGCATACGAAGAGGCATAAATACGCTTTACTTAGAGCAGCTTTACGTCGCAACGATTCTCTGATAAGGAAGGGACCTGCGTAATCAATACCCACGTTGAGGAAGGCTCTACCCTGTTCAAACCGCGATGGGGGAAGATCGCTCATGAAAGGGTTGATGTTTTTTACCCTTAAACGATGGCATTTCCCACAGCGGTGCACGCGTGACTTGACGACACTTTTACCGGCTATGATCCAAAATTTATTCCGCAGCAAGGAATGCAATAACTGCGGACCGGCGTGAAGATACACCCGATGAAAGTGATCAATAAGCAAATTAACGAAATGAGATTTTGAGGGTAACAGTATTGGGTGCTTAGCTTCATATGATAAAGGGGCATGTCGTAACCTGCCGCCCACCCTGACCAAACCACCGGGATCAACAAAAGGGTTGAGTTACCTCATCGACTTCATTCGCTCCCCGTCCAATACAGATAGACCTTCTGATGATTGTACACCTTTAACCACTGCTTCAATTGCTTGTCGAGTTTCCCACAGTGACAATAAACCCGATCTCACTGAGTTACGGTTTGATGCATTGTGTATGAATCGAATGGCATAAGCGAATACTCTTACCATTCTCGAATACGAGGAAAATCGTTCTAAGAATTTATCAAACTCGCATTCTCCCGCATTGATGACCATCGTCGTAACCGTTTCTTCTGACTTAACTTCCGCTAATTCCAATGGATCAATTAAGACAGGATTAGACGAAATAGGCCACTTATTTTTTGGACAACAGAGCCACCTTGGTCCATTCCACCAAGTGGTATCGAAGGTAGTTCCGAAGGACACGTTCCTCGCGAGGCCACATCAGCGCCGTTATTTTCCGAACTCACGTGATTCCAGGATGATAGCTCAGACAATTCTAATATTTTAGCTACTCGATTAGCCACAAACGATTTTAAGCGCGAATAAGAGAGGTGAAGCCACGATAAAACTGTAGTCGAATCGGAACATAAAACGGTGGACCCTACATTCCAGTGCGACAAGGTGTCCTTAAGTGACTTCAAAGTGTCAACTAATAATACGGCTGCACACAACTCGAGCCGAGGTATCGATAAAAGCTTAATAGGAGCCAACCGAGTTTTCGCATAGATCAGATAGGATGAACAACCCTTTGGTAATTCCAGATGCAGATATACGACTGCGGCATAACCTAACGCGGACGCATCTGCGAACCCAACAATTGTTACATTCGAGGAACCCTCAACAAAGATGCAACGAGGAATACGGATTTTACTCAAATGTGTTAGATTGTTATAAAATGCTTCCCACTGTTTGCCTAACAATTTGACTATGGTATCTTCCATGTTAGAAAATGAAATCGGGGACTCCAAGGACTCCGAGGGCACGTCCTCAAGGATTTGTGGACAATTACTGCTCCACTTTTTTAGTTCGAACCCTCCTTTCTTTAATAGATTTATCAGATCCCGCTTCAGTGTTAAAGCTTCGGAAATCGTGTCCATTCCGGTCAAGAGATCGTCAACGTACATGTGTTCTAATAATACACGTGAAGCTTCAGGATAAGGTGTTCCATCATCCAGCACAAGCTGCTTAATTTCGCGCATTGCCAAAAAAGGCGAACAGGATAACCCAAACGGTAACCTATCAAACTGATACTCTGTCAAGGCATCGGTAGCTCGGAATCGGTAAAAGAAATATTGAAATTCACGGTCTTTTGTGGCTAGTTTTATCTGCAGATACATTTGGCAGATATCTGCTGATATAGCAATGCGGGGTTTGCGAAAGCTAAGCATGACATCCTTTATATCACGTTGTAACTTGGGTCCGGTGAGTAAATGATCATTTAAGGACCCGTTACTAGATCGAGCAGATGCATCGAACACAATCCTAAGTTTTGTGGATGTGCTGTCTTTCAAAACCGCATGGTGTGGGAGATAGCATTTCCCTGACCCCTTTGCACGTGCTATATAACCCTTTTCCAAATACTCCTGCATCACCTTGGAATATCCAAGCTGCAGTGTGGGATCTTTCTCAAATTTCTTTTCCAAATTTTTGAATCGATTGAGTGATCCAAATTTGGAATCACTCAATTCGGGTGGATTTCCTTTGAACGGAAGTTTCACTGTAAAGTGACCATCTTTGTCTCGGGAGTGAGTAGCCACAAAATGCTCCTCACAATGAACATCCTGCGGATGTAACCTCGCAACGTTCGCGACGTTTTCCACCTCCCAAAATTTAATCATCACTCGTGTGAGCTCTTCACATTCTGAACAGGGTAGGGCTGTGCTATGGAGAACAGTGCTGGGTTAACAAGCTTCGCCAGCTGAATCACCTTTTAAGGAACCCATTAAGATCCAACCGAAAATGGTATCAAGTGCATTAGGAACCCCTTCTTCAAGTTTTATAGTACCCCCGCGTAAAATGTCAGCAAATAAATCTGCCCCTAACAGAAAATCAACCGGCCGCGATTGTTGAAAACAAGGGTCAGCTAGGTCTAGAGCACGAAATCTTTGAATAATTCTGCTAGGAACAGGACTTGTGGGCATGTCTCCACAAATTCGCTTAATCACCATCGCCGTAATATTTAGCTCGGGGAGTGACCTATTTTTAGGCACTATGACACAGGGTGCTTCGAATTTTACATTAGAGATGGTTTGGTTCCCAAAACCGACTAGTCTATGTTTACTGCGCTAGAGTGGTAAATTTAACCTGTAGACACATTCTTCCGTTATGAAGGAGCGTTGCGAACCACTATCTATTAGGATCCGTAAACCATGCTATTGACCTTGATGATCCCGAATCCTAGCAACTGCGGTGCCAAGCAAAACGTCCGTCTGACCTGCGGCAGACACGGATAGTATCGCGCTTTTCGAGGGAGGAGAATCAGCTTGACTGGTGGGGGAATAGTACGAGCTGGAGTAGGCGGGCGTATTGAATCGGATTTTTGAGAATATTGAGGGAAAAAATGTAAAAGAGAATGATGCCTCTATATTACAATGGCGGCAAAATGTTTTAGATTGACACTGATTCGATAAATGCCCCGAAGCCAAGCAATTTAAGCAACGATTTAATTTTTTGATGCGGTCGCAACGTTGTTGTGGGGTGAGATTTTTAAAAACTGAGCAGTCATAAATACGGTGTGATTTCTTACAAATTGAACAATTTGTAGAGTGAACCCCTGATTTAGAGGTCATTAAAACATGTTTTGAGGACTTAGTGTACCCAAAATTTTTATGAAACTTTTCCGTAGCAGTACTCGATAGAAGGGCCTCGGATTGCAATTTGACCGATCTAAGTTGAATAAAATCTACAAACTCCCTCCAAGTCGGAACTTCAGATTTTGAAGCACGTTCCATTTCGAAACACTCGCGGGTTTTGCTATCTAATAATCTGAGACCTAAAGTGCTTAAAATAAATCCAGAGAGGTCCGCCATCTCTAGTTTTAAGAGAGCAGAAGCGCTCTCTAGTACCACTGCTGAGAAGTGCTCAAGCTGGGATAAATCGCTTTTGGTTATCGGTTTAAAGTTTAAAATTTTGGTTAAGTGAAACGTTGCTTGAATACGTTCACTGTCGTATTTTTTGGTGAGTGCTTCCCATGCTTGTTTATAACCCGCAGGGGACATTGAAATAAACGAAATTGTTTGTAATGGAGAACCTTTTAACGATATTTTTAAATAATGAAATTTTTGAATTCCATCAAGGTCACCCCTATCATGGACTAAGGACCTGAAAGTTTCTTTAAAATTTTGCCAACTGGCGATATCTCCCGAAAATGTAGGGATACTAATTGTAGGCAAGCGTGAGTTTGAAGCCGTGTCAATTGGTGAGGTTTTATTTACATCTGAGGTACTCTTATCGGAATCGAAAATTTTCCCATAAGACAAAGCCTCATAATAAGAGGACCGCATATCATTTTTTAACTTATTAAATTTATCACAAGATACTTCTAGTTTTTTAGCTAAGGATTTAGCCTCATAAAAAACGGCAAAAAAATTTTTCATATGTAGAGTCAATACGGGAGAGTCGGGCTAAAAATAAAGATTCTCTAGAAGAATCGGTGCGAACACTAAACCCGATTGAAGCAGTAATTTGAATATCATCGGCTAGATCAGCCATTTGTTCTTCTAAATCCTCTAACTTACTTAATTGTTCTTCGGTTGAACTTTGACTCTTAGGTGGCATCTTTCTAAATAGCAATAACGAAAAGGATAATAATAATGGAGGACCAATTAACGAAAAAATTAATTTTTTTTTAAAAAATTATTCAGACTGTAACAAACGATGTAATTAATTAGTCGTTAAAAAAAAATCCGTCTCGGAGTTTAACAAAAGATGTAATTAATTAATCGGTAATAAAAAAATATCCGGCTCGGACAGGACCAAAAGATGTTGGGGAGGGGGGCTTTTCACTTTTGGAAAAAAACAGTTCCCAACCCCAATGAATGCTGGTAAAGAATTACTTAGAAAAATGCCCAAACATAAGTTTTAAAGATTGGGAAACCTGAAAAGAATTAATGGAATAAAATACAAGAAAACAAAGAAAATTGAAACTATAAATGAACACCAAAAACTAAAAATATATTTTCTTAAATGAGTGAGTATATAAATACATATAAACATTAAAAATATCGTGGTGAGAAATTTAAGTGTAAAACTAGAAATAAACAAATTAAAAAAAAAAAAGGGTTTCTCCTAATAATAATGAAAAAAAAAAAAAAAAAAAAAAAAAATATAGTGATTACAAAATAAAATAAATTAAAATATATACAAAAAAATTTAAACGTCCCCTTTTTGTTTTATATATTGGTTCAAGTTACGTGTTACTGTACTTGAGGGTCCCTGGTGCAATCTTCAATCCATACGGTGAGTTGCTTCATACTTCCATGGGCAGGGGTGAGTAATAAAAAAAAGCCTGCCGGTGAGTCTCGAGGATGAAGTTGGTGAAATTTGTGCCTAACTGCTTCTTCCAGGGAGGTCTGGCCCAAACTGACCGTTGAGTCTCTTATCTCCCGAGGCGTACGTAAATAAGTAACTTGAACCATAAACATTAACTTGAACCGTAAACACGCTATTTACACTACATATTGTTCATTATAAGTTAAATGCGGTTTCCTCACTATAGGAGATGAGAATAAAAAAAAATAAAATAAAATGAGATATTAAATTATCGGGCTTTAACATCTACACTTAGGACATTAAGATCATTATGGATAATTATATTTGTAATATATTATGGAATATTAATGATTTTTTTAAGGTTTATAGTGTGCTTAAAAATGACTCAAATCAAATGCATGTATCCCAAGGAACTAAAATCACTATTATCCTTTTTATTGTTTTTCAACTATGTATTCTCTCTTTTGAACACTAATTTTGGCGTATTTATTTATTATGATTTGCCTTTTTAATTTAAATTTAAATTTTCTTATTAAAAAAGTAGCCTGACCCTGTCTTACAAAATTATTTTTATTATTGCAAAACATCTGGTTGAGCCACCAAAGCTATTTGTCAAATCAACAAAACTGAAGAAGGTGACCTTGACCTGCGAAACACACGGCCTTGGTTTCAAACATTTTCTAGTGGAGATACTTCTTTTAAAATAATGGAGACGTTTAATTTAAAGCTTAAATGACGAAGATTCCTAGTAGGCTGATGAGATGCAACAGAAATGCACTCATTTATCTTTGAAGCTTGGCGATATGATAATCTATGTATACTCCTCTTTAAAAGGTAAAGTAAAATATATATATATACTGGGTGTCCCCGACATAGTGTAAAAAAAATAAATAAATGGGTAATACTGCATGCTAAACGGGGTAGAATGGCGCAGACACGAGTTTTTCGATCTCAATCTGTTGAGAAGACAGAATTTTTTATTTTTAAAATCTTTCAATTTTTTTCTGATTAATGACAGTTTTCTCTACTTTGGTTTAGCGTAGATACAAAAACAATGATATTTTCTTAATCAGCATTAAATTTTCTAAAAGATGAAACAGGTCAAGTTATTTTAAATTTCGTAAAATATGAAGAGCTATGTTCAATATGAGTAAAATATGTTTAGGTTTCAATTTCTGATTTTTTTTTATTGAAATCCTTTAAATTATTTTTTTATTAAACTCTTTAAATCGAATACGTGCTGTAAATGGGAGATAATAATTATAAATACAGGTCAATAACCTGTAAAGAAACTATCCATTGGTAGCCCTACGACTGTCAGGTAGGTACTGAAGACCGTAGGTATGGTGGGGGGCCGTGCTTATCACTGCTCCAGCTGGCCAGTCGTTAATACGATATGTTCGTAGGTTATGATACACACTATTTTATTCACTTGCTAGTAAATATGAAATTACTCACAGTAATAACAAGTCCGATTCTTCGAGCTTCTTATCCACTGTTGATCTATAACAATTTACACTGTAGAATGCTGTAAACCACAATAAAAAAGTGATAAATGAAGGCTAAAATGTGATATGAAAGCTACATTAACTATCTAGCGCAGACGCAGAACCGTTTTCTATTAAATGCCCCCTTCTGTCTATTCTTTGTGACCCCTACATAGTGTTATGAGCGTTGAGGTCGTCCAATAAGAGCAGTGGTCCAGGTAATTGAGAACATAGAGCGTTCAATAGGTCAGTTGTTACAGTTGTCTGTTATGGTATATAAATATTGCAAATAATAAGTGAAATATTGCTTAAAATCCTGATGGCCACAGCTTGTAGAGCAGTTTGCACTGTTATGGGTTCAAATAATAATCGCTGGGATACAATTAGAAGTACCCCACCACAAGCCCGAGTACCCGTAACGTTATCCAAACGACAAAGTTCAAAACCTCTGAGTGTCAACGCGTCTGCAGGTTTCAGATGTGTTTCCTGCAAGCACAGGAGAGTGGTTTCGATGTCCTGTATCAACATCTTTAGATCAGCGAAGTGGGTTAAGAGACCATTACAGTTCTACTGGATTATTTTAAGACTAGCCATATAAAATGTATATTGAAGATAATTAAGATAAGCTAAAGATAACTAACTAGATTCAAGTTTATATTTACGGTTAAACCACAATATTTTTACTTGTATCCCCATCAGTAGTTTTTCCTTTCGTAGTTTTTGCTTTAATTTTTTTTTTTTTTTTTTTTTTTTTTTTTTTGGAGTTGCAGCAGGTAATTCTTTAAAATGGTACATTGGAGAGATGGAGGAGGAGGGGTGGAAGGATTTTCACTAGAATGCTGACTAGAAGCATGCGGATTAGAATTATCATTGAGTGGATGTGGATGGAGAGGATTCAGAAAAGGAGATAATTTTGTCTGTCATGAAAGTTGAATTAAGGTCTTTTGTATGGGTAATGTCTTTGTTATGAGTATGGTTTTCTTCAATTGGGGGTGGAATGTCGGTTTGAACTCCTAGGAATCTTCGTCATTTAAGCTTTAAATTAAACGTCTCCATTATTTTAAAAGATGTATCTCCACTAGAAAATGTTTGAAACCAAGGCCGTGTGTTTCGCAAGTCAAGGTCACCTTCTTCAGTTTTGTTGATTTGACAAGTAGCTTTGGTGGCTCAACCAGATGTTTTGCAATAATAAAAATAATTTTGTAAGACAGGGTCAGGCTACTTTTTTAATAAGAACATTTAAATTTACGCTTTAACAAGGCAGATCATAATAGATAAATACGCTAAAATTAGTGTTCAAAAGAGAGAATACATAGTTGAGAAACAATAAAAAGGATAAAAGTGATTATAGTTCCTTGGGATACATGCATTTGATTTGAGTCATTTTTAAGCACACTATAAACCTTAATGTCCTAAGTGTAGATGTTAGGCTCAAAATTGACCCCTATAATTTTAAAATAAACCCCATAACCTTTCAAATCCACTAGTTTCTCACATTTATTTCCAATCGATTATCCCCTCCGAGGTATCTGAAAAAATATTTATTGGAGTGCTACCAATGGATAGTTTCTTTACAAATTATTGACCTGTATTTATAATTATTATCCCCCATTTACAGGATGTATTCGATTCAAAGTATTGTGGATTTTACTAAAAAAAAAATTAAATAAAAAAAATCAGTTATTGAAACCTAAACATATTTTACTCATATTAAAGCATAGCTCGTCATATTTTACGAAATCTTCTTATCAAATGGCCATAACATTGTTATACAGATGTTCATTTTTTTTTTATTGCATTTAAGTTTATTACGGAATCGCGGGAATATTTTAGGAAATAAATTCTCCCTGCATTAAAGGCTTATCTTTAAATGCCTTTGTAAACAACAGCATTTTTTTGTCTTTTGATGCTATTAAATATTCTCAAAGGCTTTTGACTGAGAAAGTGATCTGTCATTTTAGCTCAAGTAACTGTTTTTTTTTAAGTTTTTTTTAAATTTATTTATTTATAATACAATCAAGCTCTTTATGAGCTTATTAGCAATTTTTTTCTAACAATAATTATAAAAATACACTATTAAAACATATATACATGAAATATAGTTTTATTTTTCAAAACTAAAAATCTTCAAATGTCAATGACTTTGAATGTAAAGCACAAAACCCTATATTAGGTCATGGGGCTTCCTTCTCTTTAGCCTCCTCACCAGTGCATTGGAGTCCAGGAAATGGGCGGCCTCGGCATTGAAGTGGTCTTGCAGGCGATCCTGATGCGACTGGGCGTATTTTTGGATTACCTCCTCCACGGTTGGCATCCGAAGGTCTCTGTGAAGATCATCGTTCCTAATATGCCAAGGTGCATTTACGATGCCCCTTAGCACTTTATTTTGTAATCTTTGGATTATTTTTCTATTGGAGCCCCTCGTGCATCCCCACAGCTGGATTCCATATGTCCAGATTGACATATAGTAACTGTAACGCAAATATTTAATCCTGTTATATATTAACAAATAAATAATTAAAAATAAAAAAAGTGAAACTTTTATAAACAGGTAAATCTCAGAATATAAAAATAAATATTCATATTGTAGCATATATTATCTTTTGTTACAGGTAAGGTGCTGCGCAAATGCCACGGTATGTTTGATACTCAATCCTTCGTAAGTACAATAGTAGCTCAATATATCTATTAAGTTATGTTAATGTTAAGGTTGTTTAGTTCAATTTTTTTATAATCCAAAATTGTCACCAACTCTGTGGCTAGAATCTTTAAAATCTGGTGGAGGTTAATTAATTGGTTTAACAGCTTCCGATTAAGCCTAAGAAGATTTTTCTGTTATATTTCATTGATATTTCGAAAATAAAAGTTTGTCTATGTGTTTTTTCAGTTACTTCTTCGCACGAAAAATACACTTGGGTACTGTTAGATGGTAGATTAGGATGAATTTAGATGTCTAATTTTTATTCTGACATATTTTTTCAGTAGTAAATGTTGTCAAGACGTCTTTGTTGTCTGGTCCATCATCCTAGACATGGAAATGATAAATTGTAATTTTCATTAGCCCCTCAATGTTTCCTCCTTTAACAAGCAATAATAAGTTATCCAAGTAAGCTAGTAGAGTAACATTGTTCGGTATGTCAGTTTTAAATATTGTGTTTACGAGAATGTTCCAGATAATTAGTAATACTGTAGTACCTGAGGTTACTCTTTATAAACATTACAACAATTAGTTTGAATGATAAGTTTCGTTTCATCAAAGTTATTTTGTACGATTTTGTACAGGTTTTTCGAGGAATCATATTTTATTTTAGGTTATTGCGTGAAAATATTTTTAAAAAAATTAAATCGAAAAAAAAATGTTCTTAACGTTAAAAGGAACAAAACCACCTTAACAAACAGACGTCTGCAATCAGTAGGACTGTAGCTAGAATTTAGTATTTTTATGTCAATGTTTTTACACATTTTTTAGGGATCGTTTCCTTAAAAAGAAAAATTGAATAATGACTGAATTTGAGAATTCGAAAATGAGAGCGGTTGGAGAATTAGTCTCCACCGTGACCGATAATGGGTCATTAAAATATTTTTTTTGTAGCTCTATTGGAATTAATTCTACCTTAAATTCATTAGCTCCGATACCGATTGTAACGGTCATTACACGTAATACGGTTAATCAAATATCAATACCAAAAATTCTGTAACTAATTTTACAACTCTATACCTTGCAACTCTTACGACGACAAAAATAGAGATAACATGGCAGGGAAGATTTGATGCATCCACTGTATATCCTGGACCACACTGAGTCCAACTATTTGTTTTTCTCCGTAGGTTTCTCTAGAAAAGTGTCAAAGGTCATAAGTTACTACCACCATTTGGTATTTGAAATTTATGTGACGAAATTCGCTTTGAAAAACATTTACTTTTTTTTCAAAACATTTAATTTTTTTTTTGTGGAAGTAGTTTCTTAATTTATACCATTAAGCTGCATATTTAAACTGCTATTCGCAACTGGTCCACTCGGCTTTCCCCAGGCCTACTCTTATTGAGCGCATTCAATCAGGTCAAGGATCAATTATCTTTATATTCATCTTTTCCTTTTATGTTAACTTATTGTTAGCTTTCGACTACTATTAACTGGAGTTTTTAATAATTACAACCAAATTCTTTGCAGATTCAATGTCATTCTTTCCAGAGATATCGAACTGACAGGAAATTCTAATTTCTACTTGAGAAATTTAAGGCGATAAATCAATGTTCTCTAATGGTCTAATATTCATAGCATGTACACTATCGAAGTATTCAGTAATTTTTTTATTATTTTTCAATAATTATTTTAATTTAATAAAATTTAATATTCATTTTTATAAAAAATAAAATTGTATAAATGGCTCGTGGAATATATTTTCTTTCTTACTAAGACTATTAGGGAGTCATGGACTCAAGGGATAAACTGGCATCTCCCCGACGGTATTAATAAACAAAACGGTGTCAAATAGGAACCACCGTCACAGCACAAAAAGGACTCTTGCAATTTTTATGGAAAGGGTCACCCCAGCCTAAAGAATAGCCTAAGCCTAAGCTGCTATGACAGCCCTTCTGACAGGTACCTACTTTTTTATAACATTAAAATATCTGTATTTTATATTTCATCAAAAAATTGGATTACATCTATCAAGATGTTTTTCTTTAAAACCTAAAGAATCGATATTTTCGAAAATAAAGGCGATTGATTTTATGAGAATATACTAACTGAAACTATATTAAAACAATAATTGACAGAAAGAAGTAAGATAAATATACTTATTGAGGGCACATATAATGAAATATTTGTCTAAGCCTGTGGTTTCTCTATAATAAGATATTTGTCAAGTGTATGTAACAAAATATTTTTCTTTGAATTCACGGTAACTAAAAGGGTTAATAAAGCAGTTTTTTTTCCCACCTACACATTAAATTAGCACTAATAGTGGACACTTTAAATCCTGTAAAATTTAATTCATTGCAAAACTTTTAGGTGATTTAACCTGGTGCTCGCTTATCAGGATATATGCAAATGATGCAGAGACTCCAGTCACCGTTATATGAATATCTTGAAGACTGCAACTAAGTGGACTGAACATAAATTTTTTTTTCTTTTTTTTTTATAATCATTTATTGAGGATTTATTACAATCTGCTACAAATGTGGGCAATAAGTAATATAAATGACTTTATAATTACATTCACACAATATGTACAATAGGAGAAGAAAAAAAAAAATAAAAATATAAAATGAAAAAAGAAGAAAAAAAAATTAAAATAAATAGAACGAAAAAGAGCTATGCTGATATATATGAACAATATGCAATATATAATATACATACATGTGAAATATATGAATAAAATATATATATATTAGAGAAGGCTAATTGGTCTATATGATGGAGGGTTGTTAGGAGGCTTTCCCGGTTTCAGGAAAAGGATAATAATGGAGTGCTTCCATAGCAAAGGGAAATGCGTTGTCCGGAGGATGCAATTGTATAGGTAGGTAAGGAATATAATTGCTTTATGAGGAAGTTGCCTGAGAATCTGTGAACTAAGGAGATCATATCCAGGGGATTTACGGGATTTCAATTTTTTTAGAAGGAATTTGACCTCGGAGGAGTTTATTGCTTAAGGAGGTAAGGAGAGAGGTATCGGGGAATCAAGAAATTCATGAACCATTCTTGCGTGGGTTGGATTAGATTCAGAATTGGGAAGAAATATGCTGGATAGGTGCTGGGCGAATTCTTCGGATCTGTTCTCGAACCATCTTTGCGTCGTTGGGAATGGGAGGTAGGTTGATATTTTAGGACTTTTTTAGTGGTAGTCCAGAGGGACTTATCTGAAGAGGAGAGTGATGAAAGATATGAATAATAGGATTTTGATCTGAAGGTAGCCATATTTTTTTTAAGGAGTTTGGTAAGGTAATTATAGGATTTCCGATGATCTGGATGCCTGGTTCTTTGCCAAATGGCTGTGTCATGGCGTTTAGATTGGATAAGGTCCAGTAGATCTTGAGATAAAGGATTTTCTTTTCGAACTTTGGGTAGGGAACGAGGTGAGGATGCAGCCCAGGCTGCTTGCTGTATTATGTTTGTGAAGGAATTAGTTTTATTGTCAAGGTCTTGGGAGGTTTTTAGGGATACTCTGAGGTCTATAGTGTCGGATATTATTTGATGGAAGAGGTTCCAGTCTACTGGCTCTCTTATAAATGATGGGGAAAGAGTTTTTGTAATTGGACTGACAGAAAGGGTTAGAATTAAAGGACTATGATCTGAGGAAAGGTCATCCAGGCGTTCTATGGAGTGATGGAGAGGTTCTAATCCTGAATGGATGAAGAAGTTGAGAAGGTCTGGGTTTCGGTTTGGATCCGTGGGCCAATAGGTAGGAGTGACGGGATATAATAAAATTGGATCTTCGAGAATTAAGTGCTGACTGTAATGCGCACCCACGGGAGTTGGTGGTTCGTGAATCCCATTGCTGGTGCTTAGCAGAACATAAATCCTAAAAAAAAAAAAAAAAAAAAAAAAAAAAAAAAAAAAAAAAAAAAAAAGATAGGTCTTGTGTGTTGTGGAAACATGTGGAAATTGCTTATACGAGTATGTTTTCCGCACAACCAATTTTTTTCCATTATCATATTTAGTAACATTTACAATTACTTTTGTAATTGTTTGGATCGAGACCACGTACCAATTTCAATTCTTTCTATTTTTTTTTTTTTTTTTTTGTTTTTCCCTTTAACTTTCTCTCATCTATAAGATATTTCTCTTCGAATATGTTTCCTTATTTATTTACTTACATATTAATATATAAATATATTTTTATTTAATTCATCTAAGGGTCAGAATTCTATAGTATTGTTTTCATAAAATTCAATGTTATAAAAAGTATCTCATGTCGTTATTCATTATTTAATCTCGCGACAGTAAAAAAAAAAAAAAAAAAAAGCCACCTATATTCTTAAAATTTTTCTTCGTTATAAATTATAAAAATACAAATATAGTAATAATAAATAAAATATTTTTTTTTTAATGCATCCCACTTTTTTGTTTCCTTTTTTTTTACACACGAAATTTAAAAATTCCAGTTCTAGGTATTATTTAAAAAAAAAAAATGCGAATGCATAAAATCAATATATCTAAAAGTAAAATAAAAACTGTCCTGGAAACAATAGGACGAGAAAACAAAGGACTGCTCGCTGTGATAACGAAACGAATCTCGGAGGTAGGAAAACCTAAATGTAATTACATAAACCTTTTTTTTTACTCTTTTATGTATAAATATATTTCCAGAAAATTAAATAACTCTTTTCAAGGAAAATATTATTTAATTGAAGCTTTAACTTGCAACTCATTTTTTAAGATAAATTTAAAGTACAATGTTTATATCACGATTAAAATATATTGTAAATCTATTTTTAAGAACCCTTGGTTCTGAGAAAAGTCGCAAGTTTTTTATTTTAGTTTTGTTTAAAATGTACAAGTGATCCACAGAATGTGCTAGGATCATATGAAACCCTGCTTACACGGGGAGGGGATGAGCCAGTTTCTTTATAGTTATTGTGATTGGGAAGACAATACAATTTACGTTTAATTATCTATTTTATTTTTGAATTGTTTTACATCTAATTTCCAAAAACTTAGAAATTAGAACTTACAATGATCTCTTTTCAAACATACTTATTTACGGGCACGAGGCATGGCTGCTTACATAAAAGAAGGAAAACAGCTTAATCTTTTTTTTTTTTAAATTACGGCATTGTTATGAATATTTGCTCAAAAAAATATAAGCACACTGCTGACTTTATAAGACTACACAATGCTATGTTTAGGTAATAGCAACTCTAAAACGGGCTAATATAGTTGTTGGATTTGATAATGGCCGACTTTAATAAAAAAACAAAAACAAAAGAAACATCCGATTTTGTCAAGGGTAATCTTCTGGGTTTGAATTTTATTTATTAAGGAGGGAGGAGTGTCACCAAAGTGCTGGTAGTGTGGGAATCTAGCGTTTGTGCTTGCTAAATCTTTATTTATTTAATTTTGATTGCATATTTTTCTTATAGATATACAGTAATAATTACATCCTATTTTTTTTTTTCATTTTCTCGGTTGAAATTTTCATTTCTTTTTTGCTCTAGCCAAGGCATATAAAATGTATTCGGATTATTTTAAAAAATAATTCAATAAAAGCAAGGAGTTATAAAAAAAAAAAAAAAAAGTACTATAAAAATTAACGAAATTTTAATTAGTAAGGTTTATTTCTTTCCCTTGTGTTCATTAAGTCTTGCATTCAAATAAGGGTATAGGTCTAATGTGATTTTTAATAAATTCTTGTTATGACACATCTAATGCAAAACAAATAAACCATATTAAATTAAAATTTGTTTATTTTAATATATATTTTTTAAATACAGCTCACTTTTAATTAATCAATGTTTTTAATAACCTTGATACATATCATATCCCCTGGTTCAAGAATATAGGAACGTAAACATCGAAAGAAAAATGAAACTTTCAGCCAAGAACAAAAACAAAACAAAACTTTTGAGTGGAATTTTCCGCCTGTCAAAATATATTTTTTTATAGTTTCTTTGGTTTCTATTGTATTAATATAAACTTAACAGCATATTAAAAGTACTGGGAGTGAGGGTGGAGCTAAGGGTGGGGTCGGCGCTCTGAAGTTCGTTTTTTTTTTCAGTTATTTGTTAATAACTCGAAGACTCTTGCCTCTAGCGAAAATGTGTTCAAGTACTAAATTAATTAACTAAAGGTCTGACTACTGGAAATTGTACAATAACCTTTGCTCTACATGTGGTAAAAAGGATTCTTCAAAATAGCATCGGGTTTGGGCAGGGAAGGGGGAAAAGTGTTGAAATTGTATGTTTTTAGCAGTATGATACAATACCTCGGAAACCGTTACTTTTAGCACATTATATATTCTATACATTATTAAAGCTAAGCAAATTTGCAATAAATTTTGTTCTATTCATTTTTTCGCTCAGATCAATATTTTTAGAACTGTGGAGGACAAAATATAGGCTAACTTGCGGTAAGTCGCACTTTTCCTCGAAAACATGTTTGTCGGTACTCTTTTAGTTATAAATCAAAGCTATTTAAATCATCTATTAGGTCCTGTATCTGGAATTCTGATTAAATTCTGTGTAATATCCATACTAGCACGCTATGTATGTTGTGGTTCTGGTATGTTCAGTGGGCTAGCATGGGTATTTCACGGAATTGAATCAACGTTTGATATGAAGGATCTTAAAAAAAATGTAATCAGCTTTAATATTTAAAAACGAAATATAGGATTGAAGAAATTGTTTTCGAGTTATAACAAAAATGTGCCAAAAAAAAAAAAAATAAATTAATTCCATAACAGTACGCGGAATATAGTGGTGGAATGGATGTTTCACGTAATTTAATTAAAATTTTATATATGGGATCTGATAGTATCTAATCTAATTTAACCAGCTTTGAGATGGAAAAAAGAAATTCGGGAACAGACAAATTGTTAAAGCCCGATAATTTACTATCTTATTCTTTTAAAAATTATTATCATCTCCTGTAGTGAACAAACTTCGTTTAATTTATAATAGACAATTTCAATAGTGTCAATAGCGTGCTTTGGTTCAATTACATGTTTACGGTTCAAGTTATAACTTGAACCAATAAAAAAAAAAAAAAAAAGGACATTTCCATTTTTGTATATATTTTAATTTATTTTATTTTTGTAATCACTACATGGGATGGTTTGGGTTAATTATTAGGAGAAACCTTTTTTATTTCTGATTTTCTTAAATTTCTCACTACAATATTTTTAATGTATATATGTATCTATATACTCACTCATTTAAGAAATATAATATTTTTATTTATTTTTTTGGTGTTCATTTATAGTTTCGATTTTCTTTGTTTTGTTTTTTGTTTTTTTAATGTCATTAATTCTCTCAGGTTTCCCAATCTTTAAAATTAATGTTTGGGCATTTTTCTAAGATAATTTTTTACTAGCATTCATTGGGGTTGGAAACTGTTTTTTTCCAAAAGTGAAAAGCCCCTTCCCCAACACAAATAGTTTCGGAGTTATAGCCAAAAGAGCACCGACAAACGTGTTTTCTCGGAAAAGTGCGACTTAGCCAATTGTTTGTCCTTCACAGTTCGAAAAATTAATAGAAAAAAATGTATTGCAAATTTCCTTAGCTTTAATAATGTATAAAACACAAAATGTGCTGAAAGTAACGGTTCCCGAGTTATTATATCTAACTGCTAAAAACATACAATTTTTAACACTTTCCCCCCTTCTCTGCCCAAACCCGATGCTAGTTCGAGAAAATCTTTTTACTACATTTAGAGCTAAGGTTGGTGAACAATTTCCAGTAGTCAGACCTTTTTTTTTTTTTTTTTGATTCGATTTCAAGGTTCGAATGCTAATTACCCTGTACTATAATAAACATATTAGCTTTAACAACAATTTTTTTTATTTTTAGCAATAATAATTTAATTAATAATAATAAACTATTCATCTGTAACAATAAACATTTCAATTTTTACAATAAACATATAATTTTTAACAATACATTTTTTTTTTTTTTTAATTTTCCTTATTCCCCCCACTGTATCTCCCTAAGCATTGATTCTCACAAAAAAATGTATAAAATTTTTTATAAAGAATTTTATCTTAATTAATTTAGTACTAAAACACATTTTCGCTAGAGGCAAGAGTCTTCGAGTTATTAACGAATAACTGAAAAAAAAACGACCTTCAGAGCTCCCCCCCCCGCCCTTAGCTCTACGCCTACCCCCCAGTACTTTTAGTATGTTGTTAAGGACACTTTCCCTACAACTGTGCCAAAATTGGCTTCTACATTAATTACGTCCCCTATTTTGCCTTTTTTGGTGTTCGTTGCCTGGACTATAATCCCTGTTGAACAGAACCGCTACCTGGGACTCAAGAAACTGCCCGTTGTTTTCAACTACATCAAAATTTACTAGACAAACGTTCAAACCTTTCAGTTTATTACAAAAGAATAATTTACATAAAATTTACTAGACCAATTTGGAAATATGGAGTTGAGCTTTGGGGCGCCACTAAGCCATCCCATTCTTCTCGTATCCAATCCTTACCATCCGAAATCCTTAGAAAAATCCTCAATGCTCCTTACTTCGACACAAAAGACTTATCCACTCAGATCTTTATATACCTTACGTTTCTGACCATATATCTATCATTTGATAGCAAACTCTACAACCATTCAAATCCATTAATATCACAACTTGCTTCTCGTTCCATCCCAGATAACCCTCCGAGGCACCTGAGACTCGGACCTTCTAATATAGTGTTTCATTATATGAAACCTTTATAAGTGCAACCAATGGGTAATTGCTTTAAAAACAAGTGACGTCTCATTTTTAGCATTATCATCACATTTACTTGATGTATTATATTTTTATATTGTAAACAGTTGTAAATTTCAATAAATAACTAAAAAAAAATTATTAAATAAATTAAATAATAACCAAGAATAAAAATAATGTAGTGTTATAAGACCACATATGTTGTTTACAACCGGTACCTCTCAATTGTTTTACAAAAATAGAAAAAAAAAAAATAAAGAGCCTGTTGATTACTATAGAAGACCCCATGTTTTGTTATTGAATCAATTCTTTGACAAAAATATAAGTGAATAGTTTAGAGAGTAGACTAAAGTGTTTTTTTTTTTTGTTTTTTTTTTATAAAGAGACTTTCCAAAATTGCTTTTGGACTAAAGGCTGATACTAAAAATGTAAAATTGTAGTCCAAGATGTTTACCTTAATTCCAGTATTAATAGTATTTTCGTAGTTGCACTGAAGCCTCTAAGCAATTGTTTTTTGTCAGGTCAAATATATATGTATCAGTTATTCGTTTTTTACTGCCCGATTTGACAAATACAGTGAAATATGATTTGGGGGTGCTGAATTCCGTATTTGATATTGAAAATTTGCAAGTTTGCTGCCTTGAGTGAGGTCGACATAACGAAAATCGCAAAATTATCATACTTTTTTATCAGTTTTTTCTTACATTTGCTATGTGTAATGCAGAGTAGACTTTTTTTTTATGGAATTTTCTATTAAGTCATAATAGTTTTTACATTTATTTTGTTTTTAAAAATAAATTTAATTGTGTTTAATTTAAATTCAATTTGTATGGGGATTCAGGGAGGTTATCTTTTAGGAATTAAGTAAATTATATTTATAATTGTAAAAATTTATGTGTATTCTTAATTATTATTATACATCATTTTTTCACTATCCCATTTTATTTGTATTATCATGCAAATTTTGTTTAATTCTGAAACACTACGTGCAAATAAATCAAAACATAGGCCATACACGACTAAACCATGATTAACTTATAACGAGGGACAGTTTACCAAATTGGGTAACGTGAAGTAATATACAACTACTAATTGAGCACAGTTTGGAAGACTGTCCTCTATATCATACTTATTTTCAGATAGCACGATTGTAAAGAAACCTTCCAACTCTTCTTTGTGACAATAGTAATTATATGGAAATAATTATCAAATCCCTTAAAAATGTTACTTAAAAAAAAAATTAAAAAATGGTCAACAACTTAAATGAATGGAATACAGATTGGAGACTTAAAGACCCTTGATTGTTGAGTGTCTATGAGAACTTTAACCTCAATCTAAACATAGTACAAGAGACTTTTGAGAAATTTGCATTAATTATATTATAATTAAAGATTTTCTTAAAATCAGATATTTAATTTTTTTTTTTTCGACTCCATGAAGTCCTTCACAATTTCCTCGGAGTGTCACCGCCAACAATCTCTTAGCGTTGGAACGTTGCGATTAGTATATTGTGATATTGTCTTATATTAGGGATCCCAATTACCTTACGATTCGTTTAGCCTTATTATTTTATCATTTAATTTAATAAAAATTCTTACAAAATACTAATAGCCACCATAGCCAGAACGATACAGATATACAAAAAACTATTAACCTCCGCCAAAAGACATATCCATGTAAATAAACAAACAAAAAACTTTTGAATCCAAAAACTTCACAATAGAGTTCATAAATGCAGATTCATTGCAATCCATCCCTTGAAATTTCCATACCACTATTACAGGGGGCAACAGTGCTGTGGAAAGTGGAATATGGAGGCAGGAAATGAGTTTGAGAGGGGAAAATTTGTGTGCTCCTAAATCATTTTTCTAATCCGCGGACCAGGTGGTTACTTAATTCAAGTGTGGTGAGGATATGCTCCATTAGCATATTTGTCGAGCTGTTAACATCCCACCGCTAACGCCTCTCGGATTTGCATACTTCGCAATGGCCGATACTCGTTTTGTATTTTATTCAGTTTTATTCAGTTCAAAACTTTAGATAAATAATTTAGCCGAGAGGTGGACTAGACAATAGCTTTTAGTCGTAGAACTAATACACCAAAATATAGAATAAAATAGAATAGAATAGAAAGAAAACTTTATTCTTGGACAAAGTCCCTTAAGAATAACTTTAAATAACACAAAGTAAGATCATAACTGGCCGAGTACTATTAAAAAGAAAACAACATAAATAAATTGAATACAAATATGTATGAAAAAATAATACAGAGAAAAACTAGAAAAAGGGAAAACTATAAATAAAAATAGAGTGAAAAAATAAATATTCAAAATAGAGGTTAATATGAAAAATAAAATTGCAGAAGAAAAAAACAAACAAACAGAAAAATAAAAGATAGAAAATCAAAAATTATCATTACAAGAAATTAAAACATTATCATAATCAAACTATAATTTATGGTAATGTTTTATGTCTGAGGGTCTTTAAGAACCTTTAAGAAGTGATTTAGCTCCCCAATCTCTCCATCGTAGTTCTCGATATCAGCTATTGCCCTCCTTAAATCTTGCGACATTGCTGTTTTAAGCTTCCGCAATTCGAGAGCATTTGCTTGTACCGCTGCAATATTCGAATGGGCTGCTGCTAAAGTATCTGGTGGTAGAAGCTGCATCTACCGGCTGAACTTCGAACGATGGTGGTTTCAAAATGTTCTTATTTTCCATTCAGAAATTAGTCAAAACAGATGAGAGATAATAAACGTAAGAAAAACTCATCTTCTTTTTGGAAGATTAAGTATAAATTAGCTAAGTATATTTATTTAAAAAATTTATACTTTTAAAATAGTTTAATTCAATAAAGAATTTTTTTTTTTTTTTTTTTTTTTGGAAAAAGTTAGCTTAAGTATATTGCACCTTTGAGCGAGAATTTTCCAATTACATTGGTTCCCAGAAAAAAGGAGTAATCAATTCTTGTGACAGCTCCATTAGCTTTTGAACAAATAGCAAAAAAATCATTCAATTGCATATGCAGTAAAATCTTGTGTGGTTCATTTATCTGAATCCTAAAGAAAAAGCCGATCTCTGTCGGTAGAATAGAAAATTTCAAAGAAAGCGGTTTATTTGAAGAGGCCCATGCGCAGGGTGATGGGACGATAGAGAGGGAGGAGAGAATCAGCAGCGACAGGATCAAAGCAACAAAGCAGTCGGAACGACCGAGGGTGGAGGGGGTGCAGAGATGCATTCAAAACTCTACTACACCGAGGGAACGAAACGAGAGAATTTTTTTTTCGTTCCAAGTGGAACGAAGAACTTGGGTGATTCGTTTGGTTCCAAACCGGTTCAAGCTGGAACCAGTTCCAAGTTCCGTTCCACCCAGAACAACCCATAACTAATGTGGATGGGAGAAGGAGACGTGGAAGAGCGCGACTGAGATGGGTGGACGAGTTCGATAGGGCTTCAAATGTCATCGTTAGATCAACAGTTTAGTGGACCCTAGAACCAGAAAGAGAGGAGTGGAGGCGGCACCGTGATACAGCCAAGATCCGTACTGGGTTCCAGAGCCCGTAATAACACTAATAGTATAATATAACAGGGACTAAAAAAAAAAAGGCTAAGAAAAATTTATTTTAAAAAGTAAAATAGTAGATGCGGAAAACATTCGATTATTCTTATATGTAATTTGATAACATTGATTCGTTTTAACGATACATACTACATATACTTGTACAGACATATATTTCTATATATACTAAACAATATGTCCATATTACAGAATATTTCAACAAATTTATTATAGGGTAAGGGTTTGTGTTAAGGCGTTTAAATGCTAGGTTTTTTACGCCTAACAGATAAAAAATAACATGATCAACACAACGCCAATCTGTAGTAATCCTAATTTCGTTTTTTAACTATTTGATGATAGGAACTTTGAAAGAAGGGAATCCGGTATTTTTAAACCTAAATAACAAACAGCAGTTGAAACAAAAATGCTTCTCTTTAGTGATCCATCTCCACTCAGCGTCAAACGACTGTTTCCTCAACAAACCCTGAATGTTGTTACAGACAATGTTCCCCTAATGCATTGCTTCCAGCATGAGGAATTCCAGGGATAGTTCGATTCAGTTTTCAATTGAACACCTGTTGTGCCAGTATCCACTTAACCTCTAACATTTAGTTCTTAGTTCTTGTAGTACATTTTTATATTAGTTGGTTTTTATTTATTTATATAGATCGTTAACCTTTTTTTAAAAGGGATAAAAGTCTGGTATAATTAAAATACAAAAAATGAAACATACTAATTTTGTTGGAAATCACGAACAAGAAAACTCGAAAAAAAACAACAACAATGTGTTATGTATACGGACATGGAACGTTAACACAACCTTAAAATCTTCATATAATGTAGAAAAGCCCTTAACCAGGCTCAAAGATCAACCATCCCTCGGATTACCCGGCATATACCGTGTACCATATGTTTACGTTAAGCTATCCGTGGGATTTCATAACGTCCAAGAAATAGGTCTAGTACAGGGGGTTTCTATTAGTATAAATTTGCTTATTGTAATCTGATTGATCAATTGCACGTAGCATTGAACTAAGAGCCGATTTACCTTCTTTTCTTTTGATCTAATTAATTTGATATCAACTTAAAAACCTATTTATAATATAACCTGTTTACGAAAATTTTAATATATATATATATATATATATATATATATATATATATATATATATATATATATATATATATATAGTTAAGTATGCCTAAATGGTATTAGGAATAAATAAATAATTGTATGTTAATCCCTCTTCCTAACCTATATAAACCTGCCGCCACCTAGCCTGGGTAGACATTCTGTACGCGCCCGTTGAGACGTATCGTCATATTATGCCCTTTAGTCTTGCTGTTAGGTTATAACTTGTATACTTGTATGTCATTCAAAATAAAACTTTTTAAAAACTTTAACCTGCTTTAAAACTTTAATATTTAATATATTTAGAATATTAATTTGGTACATTTTATATTAATATAGATTTAATTTTATAATTAATTTAGAAGAAAAATGAAGTAATTTAAAAATAACTGGTTCAACATTAATTGAAAAAAATAGTTAAATGGCTTTGGAAATTAAAAATCACGATTTAGCACTAATTCCAGAATACGATAGGAATCCCCTGCAATTAGATGATTTTATAAGAAATAGTAATTTTCTATATGATTTATATTGTAAAGAAGATAATATCCATCAAAATACGAATCAGTCAAAATTAGTTTTAACAATATTAAATAAGTCAACGGGAAAAGCAAAAATCGCAGTATACGATAAAGAATTCGCGACAGTAAAAGAAATAATAAAATTTTTAAAAAGAAAATACCAAGATACTAGGACACGAGAACAATTAATTTCTGAAATCTTACATACTCGTACTTATCAAAATAAGAACCCTCTTGACTTTTTAGAAAGACTAGGACAAAAAAGATGTGACTTATACGCCCGTATATATGCGTAAAATGAAATAATTGATAAACAGGACGAAATGAATAGGTACGATAAACAAATCTCACACCACGCAGTTCATAGTTTACATCCGGAATGGACTGACTTCATTTATCATATTAAATTCGATACTTTAGAAGACCTCGAAGAGATATTAAGAAATAGTGCGGCTCACATTGTTCATAGAATTTATAGAGATAATGCTAAAAAAAGTCCGGCACAAAATAATTATAAAAGGAAACATTTTGAACCCAACTATAAAAATCGGGAATATAAACTAAATTTCAATAACCATTATGATTACCAAAATTTCCAACCCCAACAATATCATCGCGAAAAATATCATGCATCTAATAATTATAATAATCACCAGAGTTATCGACCACATGAGTATCAGCGTGAACAAAGTCCAACTTTTAGTACCCATAACAATCAGCATAACTTCCGGCAACAACATCAACCTATTCAATATACCCAATATATAATAAGCAATGGGACCCTCAGTCACAACATCAATTTTTTAATAAACCTCCATCGAGAAATTTTAAACAACCCCAAAAGAAAAAAGATTCAAATAAGGTTTCGATGAACACAGTATCCAATAGGGTTCATACAATAGAAGAAGAAAAAGATGAAAAAATAAAATTGTTATTAGAAAGGATAGAGTCACTAGATAAAAGACAAGATCATTTTTTAGAATTAGGTCCAAGAATGAGCAGGCCTCCGGACATAGACAAAATATAAATAATGACTTAGGGATGACTAATAAGCAAACTCCTGGACAGAAACCTACTTTAGATAAACAAACCGTAGAACAATAAATACAAAATACATGATTTAAATTTAAACAACGACCTACCAAACTTAACCAATAATTTAGGAAACAAGTGGTTAATAGACACAGGTGCTACAAAAAATTATGTACATCCCGATCACATACCTCGTTTTTCGGGAATTTCTAAAAAAGACTTCGCGATAAAAACACGAAGAGGGAGGAACACAAAGCGTGATAATTGACCTAAAGCCCCTGATAGGAATCAATCAAAAAGTCAAATTTTTAATATTTCCGTTTAGCCAAAGGTTTAATTTTTTACTAAGGTATGAGACTATGAGAAAGTTAAAGTTAAAAATAGATTTAACTTAAAAAAAAATATTCAAATTAGAAAATGATTTATTTTTTATTGACGATAAAAATGAAATTATAAACTTAATCCGCCACGAACATATTAATCCGGAAATAAAAGAAAAACTAATTGAAATTATAAGCCTACATGGCGAAGTATTTAAACAGAGACGACGAGAATTTAAAATCGATGGAATTAGTTAAACATTATATAATAACCACTAATGATAACCCAATATACACTCGAAATTATCGCTATCCGGAGCAGTTTAAAAACAGATAAATGAAGAAGTGAAAAATTATTAAAAAATAAAATAATCAGACCAAGTAAATTACCGTACAATTCTCCATTTTGGATAGTACCGAAAAATCAGACGCGTCAGGACAAAAAAAAAAAATAAGAATGGTCATAGATTATAGAAAATTGAATCAGGCAACAATAAAAAATGAATTCCCCTTACCAAATATCGAAGATTTATTAAACCGATTAAAGGGAGCAAAAATATTTTCAACCATAGAACTCGCGTCAGGTTTCACCAAATTGAAATGGACAAACAATCAATTGCAAAAACCGCATTCTTTACGGAAAATGGACATTTTGAATTCCTGCGTATGCCTTTCGGCCTATGTAATGCACTTCCTACTTTCCAGAGAGCAATTACAATGATGATTCAAAATATTCCCAATTCTATGATTTACATTGACCACATAATAGTTTATTCAAGAAGTGAGAAAGAACATTTAAAAGATTTAAAAAGAGTATTTGAAGCCCTAAAACAACATAATCTTTCAATACTACTAGACAAAACTGAATTTTTTAAAACCGAATTAAACTTTTTAGGTTACGTCGTAACCCCGGACGGATTAAAAACAGACGAAAAAACAATTGAAGCAATTTTAAATTTCCCCATTCCGCGTAGTGAAAAAACGACAAGGCAATTCCTTGGCATGGCCGGGTACTATAGAAAATTCATTAAAAATTACGCTAAAATTACTAGACCGATTTCAAATTCACTAAAAACAAAATATATGGCACAAAGGAAATTAAGGAAGCATGTCAACCCCTAACAGAAATAATGAGTAACACACCAATTTTAAAATACCTAGATTGGGAACGCCATTCATACTAACTACAGATTCCAGTAATAAAGCCATTGGAGCCGTGCTCTCACAAAGATATGAAGATGAAATAGAACACCCAGCAGCATTCGCGTTCCGAGTATTACAAAGTCCAGAATTAAATTATAGTTCAATAGAAAAAAAATTACTAGCGGTTGTATGGGCAAATCAGCACTTTAAGCCTTATCTATACGTTACAAAATTTCTTTTCTGCACTGACCACAAACCCTTAACATGGATTTTCTCAATGAAACATGGTAATACTTGCATTATGAAATGGATATGGAAATTACAGGAATTCGAATTCGACATAAAACACATTCTGGCAAAAACTAATTACGTGGCCGACGCACTTTCCAGAGGAAGTGACGAATTAAATCATACTAGCGATAAGGAAGAAATGGATATTGAACAATTATTGAATCAGGAAATAGGAGACGAAAGAAATTCTGAATATGAAGTAATAATGGAAGACTTACAGGCACCATCAGAAGAAGATTTTAAAACGATACATTCCCAGGAATCTAGCAATGGACAAGTACGGATTTGCGAACCCGAAAAATGTATAAATATAGAAAAAAAAATCAGATAATCATAAAAAGGGGAAATACAAAAATTAATTTTTCGAAACCATTCGGAAAACGGCGATATGAATTAATCATTCATGGAAAATCTGATATCACCCCGTTATTACAGAAAATTTTTGGACCAAATAAACACACGGAATAATATGCGAATCTCCAAATGAAATAAACGAGCACTTATACGAGGAATATTTTAAAACCATTCAACAAATAGTCGAAACAGAATATCCGTCGGTTAAATTGAAAAAATATAAACGAATACTAAATGACGTCGAAAATACAAACGAGCAAATAGAAATAATAGATACATACCATTTGGGTAAAACTAAACATAGAGGTATAAATGAAACTTTTGAAAAACTTAAAAAGGAATATTACTTTCCAGCGATGCAAAATAAAATAGCGGAATATATTAATAAATATGAAACATATAAAGTTGCAAAATATGATCGTAAACCCATAAAAAAAAATTTCAGATTACACCAGAAAGACCGTTTTTGGAATTATTTATTTATGTTTTTAATTTTAACAATGCAATAATTTTCACAGCAGTCGACACATTTTTAAAACATTTATTTGCCCAAACTTTACAATCAAAGAACGCGAGTAATATTTGCAATGCACTAACTAACTACATGACTTATTTTCCGTCACCGTTACAAATATCATTAGACTAGGAAACTAAGACGAAGAATAACCTAGTAAGACAATTTTGTGCAGAAAATAATATTATTTTACATTATACGTCTGCTAATCATGCAAACTTTTGCATCAATAAAGGATTATTGAACAGATTCCATTCTACCTTAAACGAATTATTAAGAATAATAGGACAGGAGAGAGATAAATATTCGACTCAACAAAAACTGAGATTAGCCGTAATAGCCTATAATAATACGTTAAATAACAAATTAAAATTAACTCCAAACGAAATTACCTTCGGAACCACCAAATTAGATTCAGATAAAAATATTAACCTGACCGAACAATACGTACTAAAATACGATAGAGACCAGGAACTACTACATAAATTAATTAGAACTAAAATAAATAATGAAAAAGAAAAGAGAACGGAAAAATTAAATGAAAATAGAGAAGACCCTGTAGATATTCAAAAACAGTTAGGAGATATCGAATTTTTAAAAAACACACAATCAAAAATAAAAAATAAAAATAAGTTCAAAAAAGTAAATATTTTGGTAAAAGATAAAAGACCTATTAAAACTCATATAGACAACATTAAAAGACCAACTAGGAAAAAGAGGAAAAAGAAACGATTTAATTTAGACGACGATAATGAATCCCTTCGCGTTAATACTTCGGACACTTCTGATAATTATGATTCAGACGATCTAGATAATAGATCGGAGTAAAAATATTTAATTTTAATTTAAATAATAGTATTAATATAACTTAAAAATCTTTTTGTTTAATAAAATATAATAAATATAATTGTACTCAGAAGAAATGTTTATTTATTAATATAAGGAATTAGATGTATTAATACTAAACCAACTTGCAATTTATTTAAATAAAGTCGTACTTTCGTATTTTGATTATTCATGTTCAATATTAACTAATATTAGAAAATTATTTGAATTATTATTTTATTTCATAATAATGTGGTCAAACTTCATAATTGTAAAATATATTTTGTAATTAATAATTAATATTCACTTTAATAATTACTAGGATATTATTATTTTGTTTAATTGTTTTCATTATGTAATCTATGATTAAGAAAATTATGTATTTTATTTTGAAATTATTGTGAACTGTAATCGGTATTGTATATTATTAGGGAATATTCCGATATCTTTTTGTTTGTTTCGGAGAAAATTGTACTTTAGTATGTAAGAAACTATGTAATGTATAAAAATTGTATTTTTGTAAATATAGTCATTACTTAGTATTAAGAAATGAACAAGGTCTAATCCTTTTGTTTATAGGAAATTGACAATTGTATAAAATCCTATCCCAGTATTAAGAAACGTAGAAGGTTTAATCTTTTTATTTATGTAAAACTATAAATAGTATAAATCCTAACGTGGTACACAAGAGATGAAGAAATATTCAAAGTCTAATCTTTTTGTTTTGTATAGAATCCCTAGAGCATTAAGAAATGTATAAGGTCCAGTCCTTTATTTTTAATTGTATAAAATCCAACAACTTGTGTACACTAAGATATCTGTTAGTACTTGTTCCATCGGGGACCTTGGAACTCGGAAGGGGGGGGGGGGTTAAGTATGCCTAAATGGTATTAGGAATATAAATAAATAATTGTATATTAATCCCTCTTCCTACCGTATATAAACCTGCCCCCACCTAGCCTGGGTAGACATTCTGTACGCGTCCGTTGAGACGTATAGTCATACTATGCCCGTTAGTCTTGCTGTTAGGTTATAACTTGTATACTTGCAATTGAGCTCAATGTATGTTATACAAAATAAAACTTTTTAAAAACTTCAACCAGCGATACCTTTATTTAGCTATATATATACATATAAATATATATATATATATATATATATATATATATATATATATATATATATATATATATATATATATATATATATATATATATATATGTAAGTTAGCAACTGTCACTAATAAAACTTAAAAAACCGGAAAGGTAATAAGAAACGCACGCTAAATAGACTGAATATCAACTGACTTTATTGGCTCAGTAATGCTACATTTATAGTATTTGCTGTGTTTACAAGATTAAGAATAGGATTGAGGCTAATACTGCTATGCTTCGGTCCTTGACTTCCTCTCAAAACTCAAAACGTGAATTTAAAAACCTAATATATGCAGCGATCCACACATAACATGCAAAACTTAACCAGCCTTGAATAAACTTAAGGGCATTTCGACAAACGTTTCGTTTTAGTGTTAGTTCAATCTGAAATACTTTAAAATTTGGGAAAAAAATTGTTAATTAAAAGGAATATAAATATCTATATTAAAATTTCCTTTTACGTAGAAACAAAATAAAATTATATATTTTTTGAAAAATAAATTATTATTTAAAAGTTTCGTGAAAATGTACAACATTATAAATTTTAAAATATTTCTCAGTAAAATTATGCCGCCTCTCACATAAAATGTTCTTTAGCAAAGAAAAGGAACGTTCTATATCTATGGACGTAATAGGAAAATTATTGTAGCATGCGATTGTGGATGGATCCAGATTATCAGCTTCTATTTCCTTTTCGTTGATACAATAATTTAATTATTTTTTTAACAAACGTAGCCGTAGTTTTTCTCAAGGATTGACTCGAATCTTGAAAACAAACATTTTCCCTTTTCAATTCGTCTTAAGCTTTCTTCGAGAGTTTAAATAATTTTGATTTGGGAATTCAAGGATTGATTTAGGGATTCCAATAGTATCAGAGCGGTTAGCAGGAGCGATTTAATAAACGTTAAATCAGATATGATAGTCAGTGGATTTAATTTTTTTTTTATTTATTTATTTTTTTTTCAAAATTGATTTTATCCTGTCTTCTTATTTATTCATATTTTTTTTTTTAAACTTAAAGCCTAAAATAGTACTGCATTTAATCATGTACCCCATCGCGTTAAAACAGGTTCTAGGGGAAGTTCACATTGCGATACTTAAGCACACGAGATGGGGATTTGAGGAATAATTTGTTTCTGTTGTTTACCAGCTTATTGACTCCTGGGAAAATTGTTTGCACTTTTTCAAACACCCGATTGAACCCATGAGCTACGCATGTGACGTGAATCATATTTGCATAAAATATTTTGAGAGCATGACCGGTTGCCATCATGTAAGGAGCTGCATCCTATTGTTTTCACACAGCAAAAACAAATCACCACCTTCCCATCAAATATCAGCTCTGGATATTCATTTGTCTATTGTTTCTATTTTGTAGAAACACTCGCGGCCGTTTTTGGCATTTTCAAAGTTGATAGCTTAACATTTTGTAAACAACCGGAACTTGGTGCTAAATCAGAAGTTGGGAATACAATGGGAAGCGGGGAACAAAAATTTTTGAGGAAACATCTTAGTTCTAGGAAGTACGTGGGTCCTTAATGATTGCCTAAATCCTCAAAGCTCATAATTCAGTACGATCATTTAAAAGTAGTAGGTCACAAATACATTTGATTTTTTGCTTTCAAATTAAAACTAATTAAACTATTTAATATAAATAAATGTTATGAATGTTGCCTAATAATCGTAAGTAAAATTTTCAAAAAATAAATAGTGAATTGAATAAAATTAGACGAATTTGATTCATTTGTGCAATTTCGTGCAGTAAAACCCGAATTCCTGCAATAAAGCTCAAAAAGTCAAATTTGTGCAATTTCGTGCAAATTAAAATTTAAGAATAAGAATCCTTAGGTTATAAATGAGATAACTACTTGGGTTAGAGAGCGCTAAATCATAGCGAACTAAATGTGCAATAATACAGAAATCCGGTCTCTACTTATAACTAAATAGTCACAACAAAACTAAAAAAAAAAAAAATCACTTTTTTCACTAAAATCACACGTACGATCACACAAATTTTTAATAACCTAACTAAATATATTACTTCTATATACAAAATATTACTAACAACAACAAAGAACATAAAATTATAAAATATAAAATTTACTTTTTTAATTCATATGATTAAAAAAAAAATTTTTTTTTTACCCTTTTTCTTATAAAAAAAACTCCACCAATGAACTTTTTTATTACAGAGTTTCAGCTTACTGAGATCTTTTTGTATAAAATAATAAATAAACGAATAGACTGTTTTGCGACGAATTGAATTTGACTGAATATTAAAAAGTTTCTTTTTTATTGAATTGAGATGTTTTCTATAAAAATAAAATAAAATAGCTTTGATTCAAACCTATTTCATAAGCTAAAAATGCAAAAGTCAGAATGGTTTAAAGAAAAACCCTGAAGCCAAGAAGAGCATTCAAGGATCGCATTTATCGGGCATTTGTCCCCCGCTCAAGGCACTTGTCGCTCACTTCACTCCACGAGGCGGACTTGAGGCTCACTCACGGGCTTTCATCACCTACTTTAGTGGACTTGGGACTTTGAGAACTCTTCTTTCCTCTCCCATTGTTAGCGAATCATCCAATGAACAAGTTTTTTTTTTTTTCGAGTGATCAAGAGAGTTTTCGATAAATAAGGGAGAATTAATTTGGCTCATAAAAGTAGGTATAAATGATAAACGCAGAGCCTATCTCAAAATAATTTGAAGATAGAAGAAATTAAGATACTGTAATAGTGATCATAGCACAGAACGTTACATTATATTTTATTTTTATATTGTTTGACTACTTTTTTAGATATATTGTTTTTTAAAATCAAGAATATGTAATTGTTTATACGTTATATCTTAGTAAATAATTATAGTGGCATGAATGGTAAGCTATCTGAACACAATATCATACCACTAAAATTCAGCTAATACAACATATATATACCCGTATAGATCATGTAAGATTGAGGAAATATTGTTTTATTATTTGAAGTTATTTACTAAATGTATTATCAAAGCATTTCCATGAATTATAATTTAAATAATGTGGCATGCGTTAAAAAAAAAAGAATTGTATATTTACAACTCTGAGACATAATAATAAGTTACATGTAATTTTATATTTCTATTTAATAATCTTGTGAGGCATCTTAATTTTACAATATCACTCATTATCAATGGCTTTTCCGATATCTCGGAGGATTATCGGAAATATAGTTTGAGGCAAGTTGGGAGACTAGTGAATTCGAGAGGGTATGGATATTATTATAAAAGGATAGGTTTTTCGCCAAATTAGAAACACATGGAACATTCTGATCATTATGGATAACTTTGTTTCTAACATTATGGGGAGCATTGAGAATTTTACGAAAGATTTTGGATTGTTAGGATGGGATACGAGAAGAGTTGGAAGGTAATTCAATTCGTCGCAAAACAGTCTATTCGTTTATTTATTATTTTAAACAAAAAGATCTCAGTAAGCTGAAACTCGGTTATATAAAAGTTCATTGGTGGTTAATAAAAGTCTTTACAAAAAATTAAAAATTGAATTACCTTCCAACTCTTCTCGTATCCCATCCTTAAAATCGAAAATCATTCATAAAATTTCCAATGCTCCTTATTATGTTAGAAACAAACTTATCCATAAAGATCTAAATGTTCCATGTGTTGCTGATTTGGCCCAAACCTACCCTTTAATAGTAATATCTATGAAAGAGTGGGAACTCAAATTCACTAGTCTCCCAACTTGCCTCATAATAATGTAATGATATTGTATTATTATCTTGCTAGATCATCCCACGCTATTACTTGTGAAAAAATTCAATATTAAGATGGATGCAGATATCCAATTGCATCCCAAAAATACCTAGTTTAAAACAAAGCGTATCCATCTATTTCATCTGCTAATCTGTACAAGAGGTTTGCATAATTTCTTACTATCAAACTACTTTCATTATGAAAAGTGCTACGATATCAAAAATGATATATTTAAATATCGCTTGACACACCAACATGGTTACTAATTGAGAGGAGAAAACCACAAATTGGACGACTATATTAGACGAGATGAGATCTGAGCTTACACCGTACGGCTTACACTGGCTTAGGGTTCCTTCATCTGGATTATACTTCCTTCCCCCCCCCCCATGTTATATAACCCGTTATTTTGCTTTGCTTTATCCGCTACTAATCAGGTTCACCCTTACTATCATTATCTCTGGCTATAGAAGTCTCTTTTGTATAAAGGTAAAAAGCCTTATTTAAGCCTTGGTAAAAAGGAATTTATTTAAAATCCTTCTAGACCTATACCCTATCAATTCCAAAACGCAATGAACGTGAGGGGTGGCTGTTATTAATTTAACCTTATTAATTTAAGATTTTGTAAATTTATAATTGCTTGGTATGTATTTTTTTTAAAATACTGCTCATTTATATTAAGTTAAAAAACACCAAATTAAAGAAATAAATTAATAAGTAGCCAGTAGCATTTATTATTTGAATGACATAATTGAAAGGAAAAAGTTTCAGCCAAATATATATATATATATATATATATATATATATTCGGTTTAAAGTTTTATTCTTTTAGGGTGTTTCCGTACCCATATAATTTATACAGGCCATCAAAAACGTATAAGGAATTATAAAAATATTAATTAAACAGAAGTAAGCAGTATTTTAAAAACAGTGACCAGAGGCTACTTTGAATAGGTTTTGTTCATTTTGCACTGCATCTCAATCGTTTTTGAGGATATTTTAAATTTTCTTGGACCAAATGATACATACACAACTCAGCTTCAAAATCCTGTATGAGAAATTCCGCTATCTTCAATACGAGGGAGGGGGGAGTTACTACTCTGTTGTTCAAAGTAGCAAGTAATAATGTTTGTTTATTTTATTTTATTGTGCCTTTATTTATTTAACTAGTGCCTTATAAACTATATTCCTTCATCAAATCGAAATCAATTTTATTATATAATAAGAGTATAAATCTAAAATAGTTTTAATTATACATATGAATGAAACTAATTGGTGCTATTCAAGAAAACAAAATAATAAGTAATAAGAAAACAGACGATAACACAATGTTTAAAGTAACACCGTTTTTTAACTTAGTTCAATGGATCACTCCAAGTTGCCTTTTTTTTTTTTTTTTTTTAAATTAAAGAAATGAGTATAAATAAAATATATAAAACAACAAATCAAATGCTGCTTAATTGATTAGTGATTGATGTATTTCTCATATGAAACAATCCCTCTACCACGTACGCCAGGCCAGATGAGGTTTGGACACGTTTATAAAAGTACCCATTAACACTGATACCATAAAAAGGTTTACATCGGCCAAGGAAGGCCAACGTGTGCCCTTATCGCAATCGCAGCATATCCTATGTTTTACCCTTAATTGTAAAAAAACAAACTGGACGTTTCTAGCTTGTAAATTGAGCCCACCGGAAGGTTTTTCGTTTTAAAAGCGTGTTTTTTTCCCAAGGAAGCGCCAGTTTTTCAAGGTAGCTTCCGTTTACAGTACCAAGCAATTTCAAATTCAAAAAATTTAAAAGTAATAACACTTATATCCGCCCCTTGCGTTTACTACGTCTTGCCTTTAATTATATATAGATCTAATTTGATTTTTTTTCCACCAATAATAAATTTCCGTAGTTATTACAGTCTGCCACAGATGCCCACATCTAATAAGTAATATGGATGGCTAATCAATTTACGCCTAAAGTTTGGAAGAAATTCCCGAAACATGTAGCTGGTTTTCCATTATATACTGGCAGCACATTATGTACTGGAAAAAAATAATTAAGACAGTATTTTCGATTTTTTAATACACAACTACAAATCATAAGGAAAAGGTATTAAAAAATTCAGCAATAAAAATAACAATTTCTGTATTGTCAACAACATAGCCATGAATTTATTTTTTTGTAAATAATAATTTTTATAAATCTTAATAATTCAAGATAATTTTAAGGGTTAACTAGGGGAACTTAGGAATATAAGAATCAGAAATGGGAAGTGAATATCGTGCGTTGATAACATTATGTTGTAGTGGGTCGGGGCTCTAAGGAGAGCCACCAAAGTATATCGTTAACATATTTTTTTTTTTTTTTTAATCATTATTAATCACAGGTGAACTGAATGAGTTAAGAAACTTATTTTTATTTTTTTTTTTTTTTCATGTTTAATATTTACTGTTATTCAATGAACTTAGACTAGAACAATTTTCATTTTCTCATAACTAAAAGGCCCCAAGCTAACCTCTAGAGAGGAAATTATATATTTAATTAATTAATTATTATAAACATTATTTACAATTTTTCAGACAAGTAAGTCCTTAGATTAATGCTGATCTTGAACTCCACAGAAAGCCGGTACATAGCAGCTATCTATCTTTTTCAAGCTGTTCACAGTAAATGTAAATGTCGAGTCTACTGCTCAATCATTAGGATCAAGCACAAGACGCAGAACACCTTTGGAGTTCCAACAAACACAAAGCATCAATTTTTCCCAAACCCATCCAAATGAACTGAAGTCCGGCACTAGTTACTGTTTTTCTATTCTACAAATTTTTATACGAGCTATTCAAGATATTTTAACGGTTAAATATCCTAATATTGCGAGGTCTTTTTTTCGACATACTAATTGTCTTTTTGAAAATGGAATAGTGGTATATAAGTGCACACGAGTATTATCAGACATGAAAGTGCACTCTAAAGGTAACGTAGGTCATTAAAGCTTAAAAATTAGTCATAAATACTTTGATACCGAATCTCTTGTTCTCTCTTATTAGTAAATCTTCTTGATATCTATAAATATAGAGAACAGTGAATTTGTAATCCTATTTTTCAATATGTTTTCTTATCTGATCGAATTCATTCTTACTAATGAAATCACTGAATCCAGGAAATCAGAAATAAAATAGATATTTGATGTTAAAAACAGTCAGTATATTCAACTAGCGGTTTTCTTTATTCTTCATTTTCTATTGATCATTAACTTCCAATTTATTAATCTTAAAGTCATAAAAGATGCAACGCAGTTGACAGCCAAAATCATTTTCGCTTTTGCACTACTTTTCATGCGTGAATTCGTATGTTCTTTACGCAATAGGTATAAATTAGATGTTTTTTATGTAATTATTATTTTTGTTATATATCCATTTATTGAAATTTACAACTCTATAAAAATATAAAAATATTAAAAAAAACATAGCATCAAATAGGCATAATCCTCTGAAGTCTTTGTCGTACATCCATATTTCTTGGCAGTCATTGACAAATTATATTACGAATTAATTACCAGAATTACTAAAATTATAGTTAAATCATTAGAGCCCTAAAGACTCAGCCAGGTCAAAGGGGTCTCTTTAAAAGTGAAGAAAGGGAAGGGTCAAGAACTCCAAGATTGATGAGCGAGCACAGCCAAGAGGAATATTATAAGCCCATCCATCGAAACGGCCATCAGGGATTTTCTTGAAGAAATATGTCAGCGGAAATGTGTGGAGTCGGTTTTGTAAGAAAAAGGGTAAAAAAAATTTTTTTTTTTAATCATATGAATTAAAAAAGTAAATTTTATATTTTATAATTTTATGTTATTTGTTGTTGTTAGTGATATTTTGTATATAGAAGTAATATATTTAGTTAGGTTATTATAAATTTGTGTGATCGTACGTGTGATTTTAGTGAAAAAAGTGATTTTTTTTTTTTTTAGTTTTGTTGTGACTATTCAGTTATAAGTAGAGACCGGAATTCTGTATTATTGCACATTTAGTTCGCTATGATTTAGCGCTCTCTAACCCAAATAGTTATCTCATTAGAGCCCTAAAGACTCAGCCTGATCAAAGGGGCCTGTTTAAAAGTTAAGAAAGGGAAGGTTCAACAACTCCAAGATTGATGAGCGAGCACAGCCAAGGGATGTCTTAGCTACTTAAGTTTTTCAAGCAAACTACCTCTATAGATTTTTTTACACAAAAAATGACGTCAGATTCTAATTCAGCACCCTCAAAAACATTAAATAACGCTTATTCAACAAAATCAAAAAATATGATTTTTTTCACCCTCTTCGAGGAAAATGAAATTTTTAAACCGATTATTGGTTACATACCTTTAAACCGCTATTAGTTTGTGACGCAATTCAATGGTTGGTATCGCTGGAAAGAGGAGAGTCTCTGCTTTCTATTGAGGTATATAAATGTAAAATTTGATGAACAAAAACCTATTAAAAAAATTGGAAAATCCGAAAATCATTTTGATTTTTAACTTGAGTTTGAAACCAGATAGAATGATGAAACCAAATACATTTCATGCGTATTGCCACCCTATATTTTGTGTAAGAAAAATAAAGCTGATACGTTAAACCGTCTAAGCGTAATTAAGGTTTCTATCAATTTAAACAAAAGTTGCCTACCTTATTTGGTCAAGCAAATTTTGAAGCTTATAAATTTTTATTTTTCTATTTGGATGAAATTTCGTATTTAAGGGTTCTTTTGAATGTTAATTTGAATCCGATGTCGATTCTTGTGAAAAAAATATATTGAACGTACTTCATTGGAAAAATTTTAGCTTTTACACTGTAAAATGTGGTAGAAAATTTTTTTAGCCCTAGAATTTCATTTCAGCACCCTCAAAACTCAGGAAACGTATGTGTATGTGTATATATATACCAATTAAAAATATATAATACTAATTAGGAGAGAAAATAATTTATTACACTTTAATAATTACATAATATACAAACAGAACCACATATAAGATTTTATTGTTATGTATATACAATTAAAAACTTCTCTATTTAATACTCATTAAAAAAATACCATTTCCAGGCACGCAGCACATCTAGTTTTTTTTATTTTTTATAAATTAACAAAAGGGTGCCACCAGCGCACATTGATAATAATAATGAATTGAATCACATTTTTTATGCAAAACGTAACAAATAGTTGTGTTTCTTTATAGCATAGGTGAAACTGCATATTTTCTCTTTCTTTCTAGGAATTTCGATTTTATCAGAGTAAACTTTATCTACATTTTTGTAAACAATAATCAGGGAACAAAATTAACTAATTTTAAATTATTCATAAATTTAATTTGTTGAGTATCACAGGTATTTCTCAAAATGATCTCCACTATTTCTAATACAAGCACGATATCTTTTTATTATTTCTGTGGTGGTTGGTCTAAAAATGAATTCTTCCTTCATTATGGTAAACGCGGCATTGATTTTTTAAATAAGTTCTTGTTTTGGAAAAGCCCACTACAACTTACCTGTAAGAGAATGTTTAAACAATTGTTTCCCACAATCCTGGATAGGAAGACGGGGTCCAATTGAGTGGCCAGCACGGTCTCCAGACCTCACGCCGCTCGATTATTACGCCTGGGACCGTGTCAAAGATTTGGTTTATAATGAAGAATTGTTTTCAAGACAACAACTTATTCAAAAAAAATCAATGCTGCATTTACCATAATGAAGGAAGAATTTGTTTTAAGAACAACCACCACAGAAATAAGAAAAAGATATCGTGCTTGTATTAGAAATAGTGGAGATCATTTTGAGCAATACCTGTGATACTCTACAAATTAAATTTATGAATAATTTAAAATGGTTAATTTTGTTCTCTGATTATTGTTTACAAAAATGTAGATAAAGTTTACTCTGATAAAATCGAAATTCCGAGAAAGAAAGAGAAAATATGCAGTTTAACCTGTGCTACGAGTATAAAGAAACATAATTATTTGTTACGTTTCGCATGAAAAATATGATTCCATTCATTATTATTATTGTCAGTGTGCGCTGGTGGCACCCTTTTGTTACTTTAAAAAAAAAAAAAAAAAAATAGATATGCTGCGTGCCTGCAAATGGTATTTTTTTAAAGAGTATTAAATAGAGAAGTTTTTAAAACAGTTTGGATTTGGCTGTTGCGCTTACTTTTTTTTTTTATTGAACCTAAGCTTGCCTTTTATTTTTTAATAATTTTAATTTTTGCTTTTGACAAGATTTAACGATCTCCCGTTTTTTTGGTATTTGTTTTTCGCACCATATCTTTTTTATTTTACATGGACAATGTATTAGTAATTACAGGGAAAAAAATGGCGTTGATATATTAGTAAACGACGGAGTTGTAAGGCATAAATGTTTGGATTTGGCAATTTTTACAAAAAAAATTCATTAAAAAAAAACCCGTAAGACTTTGTATATAGGTAAGTGACCTTAAATAGGTTCAAAATGAACCTCCCTACCCGAGATAATTTTTTGGCCTACGATCTTACGAACACCCTGTATATAATACATTTTGTTGAATATAATGAAAATGAAATTTTAAGGTAATAATAAGCTTCAGTTATTAAAACAACCCAGTAAACAAGGATTACAAAACGGATTAGAGTTGTGTTCTGGGTTTGAAGAATAAAAATTGTAAATACTTAACAATCAAATCTTATATGTGGTTCTGTCTGTATTTTATGTAAATATTAAGTTTTAATAAATTATTATTACAATAAATAATTAATAATTATAATTACTTTAATAATAAATAAAGTAACAAATTATTTCTCCTGATTAGTGTATATATATATATATATATATATATATATATATATATATATATATATATATATAGTTATTTGAACCTCAATAGGATTAACAATATAAATAAAATGTATGATATCCCCTCTCCCAAAAACCCCTATAAAAGGCTACCCCCACCTGGCCTCATCAGACATTCTGTACGTAGCCATTGATGCGTGCGGTCATACTATGATCGAAGTATTGTAATAGGCTATAAATTGTGCTTTTTCTTGTATCAATGTATGTCACTCAATAAAGCTTCTTTTTAAAAACTCCAAACCGCGATCCTTTTATTTACCTGGCGACCGAACGGAGGGACTTTTGGAAGCGTAAACGTAACTTCGCGGCAGTTCTATCTTATTTCAGGTAATGAACAGCGAGACCTCTTTCCACTGGCATAAGAAGATCGGGAGCTGAGTATTAGCGGAATACATCAGCAGATCTTCAAGACTTTGGGAGCGCTTTGGTATTCCAATGCCTTGACTAAAAGGACCTACAACCTCTTGCTAAAGAATCGACGGGAAGGAGCTTAAGAAAGCGGCATCGAGAAGACATCAAGAAGACGTCGAAGACATCGTTGTATTAAGAAACAAGTATAATTAATTAATTTTATTTTTATTTTTAAGTAATTTTGTAATTTAAATATAATTGGTAATAAGTATAATAATTTAAAATATTAATTTAGCCTTTATCTTTATGAATGGTTTGGAAGAAAAATTGAGTAATTTAAAAATAACAGGTTCAACGTTAATTAAAAACGATAATAATATGGCATTAGAAATCAAAAACCGCGATTTAGCGTTAATCCCGGAATATGACGGAAATCTGTTACAATTGGTACTTTATTAGAAATAGTGAATTTTTATACATTTTATATTGCAAAGAAGATAATCCGCACAAAAATACTAATCAGGCTAAATTAGTTTTAACAATTTTAAATAAATTAACAGGAAAAGCTAAAGTCGCCGTATGTGACAAAGAATTTAGTACAGTTAAAGAAATAATAAAATTCTTAAAGAAAAAATACCAGGATACAAGAACTCGGGAACAGTTAATTTCGGAAATTCTAAATACGCGGACTTACCATAACGAGAACCCACTCGATTTCTTAGAACGACTGGGCCAGAAAAGATGTGATTTATACGCACGAATTTATTCAGATAATGAAATATTAGACAAACAAGACGAAATGTACAGATATGACAAAGAAATATCACACCACGCGGTCCATAGTTTACATCCGGCATTGACTGACTTCATTTACCATATTAAATTCGACAGCTTGGAACACCTCGAGGAAATATTAAGAAATAGCGCGGCACATATTGTACACAGACTTTATGGTGATAAAAAACACCAAAAAAATCCAATTCAAAATAATTATAAAAAGAGAAATTTTGAAAATAAATATAAAAATGAAGAATATCGACATAAATTTTTCAATAAAACCTCCTCTAGAAATTTTAGACAAAATTATCAGCAACCCCAAGTAGACTCAAATACAGTTTCAATGAGAACGGTCTTTAACAGAGTGCACGCGATAGAAGAAGAAAACGATAAACAAATAAAAATGTTACAAGAGGGAATCAAATTACTAGAACAAAAACAGAACCATTTTTTAGAATCAGGCCCGAGCACGAGCAGATCTCCGGATTTAGACCAAATTTAAGTAATAAATCACATAATAATAAACAAATCACCGAAAAAGAACCTAAAAAAACTACGCGTAATATAGAACTAAATGATTTAAATTTAAATAATGATTTACCCAATCTAATCGACAAATTAGGGAACAAATGGTTAATTGATACGGGTGCCACAAAAACGATAAAAACCCCTACAGGAAGAGCGGAAGGGTCACAAAGCGTGATAATCAACCTAAAGCCCCTGATAGGAATCAATCAAAAAGTTAAATTCCTAATATTTCCGTTAAGCAATAGATTCCAATTTTTGTTAGGTTATGAAACTATGAAAAAATTAAATTAAATAATTGATTTGGAAAAAAATGAATTGAAATATAATAAAAGAATATTCTAATTAGAAAACGATTTATTTTTCATCGACGATAAAAATGAAATAAAAAACTTGAACCGACATGAACACGTAAAACCGGAAATAAAAGAAGAATTAATTGACATTATAAGCCAACATGGCGAAGTATAAAAAAGAGATGATGAAAATTTAAAACGGGCTTAATTAAGCATAAAATAATAATAAGAAATTACCGTTACCCGGAACAATTTGAAAAACTAATTAACGATGAAGTGCAAAAATTATTAAAAAATAAAATAATAAGACCTAGCAAATCGCCATACGATTCTCCGCTTTGGATCGTACCAAAAAATCAGACGCGTCGGGACAAAAAAAAATTAGGATGGTCATAGACTATAGGAAGTTAAATCAGGCAACCGTAAAAGACAAATTTCCCCTACTAAACATTGAGGACTTATTAAATAGATTAAAGGGATCGAAAATATTTTCCACAATAGACCTCGCGTCAGGGTTTCACCAAATTGAGATGGATGAACAATCAATAGCTAAAACCGCGTTCTCCACTGAAAATGGGCATTTAGAGTTTTTGCGTATGCCTTTTAGCCTGTGTAATGCACCCCCAACCGTTCAAAGAGCGATGACAATGATGATACAAAATATTCCCAATTCAATGATTTACATCGACGATATAATAGTTTATTCAAAAAATGAGGAAGAACATTTAAAAGACTTAAAAACAGTATTTGAAGCCCTAAAACAACATAACCTCTCAATACAATTAGACAAGACTGAATTTTTTAAAACTGAATTAAACTTTTTAGACTACGTCGTAACCACAGATGGATTAAAAACAGATATGAGAAAAATTGAAGCTATTTTAAAATTTCTTATTCCGCGTAATGAAAAGACGACGAGACAATTCCTCGGCATGACCGGGTATATTAGGAAATTTATCAAAAACTATGCAAAAATAACCAATAAGACTAATTTCAAATTCCTTAAAGACTAAAATATATGGCACAAAAGAAATAAAAGAGGCATGTCAAACCCTAACAGAAATGATGAGCAATGCACCAATTTTGAAGTACCCAGATTGGGAAAAACCATTTATACTAACCCAGACGCTAGTAATAAAGCCATCGGAGCTGTACTGTCACAAAAGGATGGAAACGAAATGGAACACCCTGTAGCATTTGCTTGTAGAGTTTTACAAAATGCCGATATAAAATAAAGTGCAATAGAAAAAGAACTGTTAGCAGTTGTATAGGCGACACAGCATTTTAAACCTTATTTGTATGGCACAAGATTTCTTTTATGTACTGATCATAAACCCTTAACGTGGATCTTCTCAATGAAAAACAGTAACACACGTATAATGAAATGGATATGGAAGCTCCAAGAATTTGAATTCGACGTTAAGCATATCCAAGGTAAAACCAATTACGTAGCTGACGCACTTTCTAGAGGAATTGACGAAATAAATCATACCAGTGATGACGAAGAAATGGATGTCGAAGAATTGCTGAACCAAGATATTGCTGAGGGAAACAATTCAGAATACGAAGCAATAATGGAAGATCTACAGGCACCATCAAAGGAAGATTTAGAGACAATTCACTCGCAAGAATCAAGCAATGAACAGGTACGAATTGGTGAACCCGACAAATGCATCAACATAGAGAAGAATCAAATAATTATAAAAAGGGGAAGTACTAAAATCAATTTTACCAAACCATTCGGGAAACGCCGATACGAATTAAACATTTATGCAAAATCAGATATCGCCTCATTATTAGAACTAATACTTGAACCTAATAAAACTTACGGGATAATTTGTAAATCACCTAATGAAATAACCGAAAATTTATATGAAGATTATTTTAATTTAAAACAATTCAGCAAATAGTAGAAACACAATACCCATCGGTTAAATTAAAAAAATACAAACAAATAGTAAATGACGTAGAAAACCCAAATGAACAAATAGAAATATTAGATAACTATTATTTAGGCAAGACCAAACATAGGGGTATAAATGAGACGTTTGAAAAACTTAAAAAAGAATATTATTTTCCAGGTATGTTAAAGAAAATAGCGGAAAATGTTAATAAATGTGAAACTTGTAAAGTTACAAAATATGACCGTAAGCCTATAAAAGCCAAATTTCAAATTACACCTACGCCAGAAAGACCGTCTAATGATTGATATTTTTAATTTTAACAATGCAATAATTTTCACAGCAGTCGACACATTCTCAAAACATTTATTTGCCCAGACGTTACAATAAAAAAATGCAATTAATATCTGTAACGCGTTAACTAACTACATGACGTACTTTCCCACACCTCTAAAAATATCCTTAGACCAAGGGACAGAAAAGAAAAATAATTTGGTAAAACAGTTTTGTGAGTTAGTCATTCAAATTCGCTAGGATTATTAAACAAGGTTCATTCTACTTTAAATGAATTATTAAGAATAATAGGGAAAGAAAGAGATAAATGTTCAATGCAGCAAAAATTGAGATTAGCAATAATAGCGTACAATAATACCTTAAACAACAAATTAAAATTAACGCCCAATGAAATTACTTTCGGAACCTCCAGATTAAAATCAGACGAAAACATTGACGTGACAGAAAAATACGTATTAAAATATTATAAGGACCAACAACTATTACATAAATTAATTAGATCTAAAATAAATAACGAAAAAGAAACAAGGACAGAAAAATTAAATAAAAATAGAGGAGACCCTTTAGATATTTAAAAACAATTAGGAGACATATAATATTTAAAAAATACTCAAGCAAAAATAAAAAGTAGGGACAAGTTTAAAAAAGTAAATGTACTAGTAATAGATAAAGGCCAATTAAAACTCATATCGACAATATTAAAAGGCCCACTAAGAAAAATAAAAAGGAAACAATCTATTTCAGACGACGATAATGAATCTCTTCGCGTAAACGTTTCGGATAATTATGATTCAGACAGTGGCTCTGATTAAAAATATTTAATTTTATTTAAACATTATTAAAATGTCTTAAAAATCTTTTATTTTAATAAAACGTAATAAATGTAATGGCATTAGGGAAAGATGTTTATGTTATATTGAAAGAGTTATCTGTATTTATATTAAACTGACAATGCTGTAGTTATTTTAATAAAATCGGACTTTTGTATTTTGCAGTAAAAGATTATATTCAATGTTAGTAATGTAAAAGATCATTCAAATTATTATTTTATTTCACCGTAATATTCGGTTTGATTAATTTTGTTATTAATATTTCTACTATAATAAATATTAGGATATTATTATTTTGTCTTGAAATATTATTTTGATTGATCATTGAGAAAAGTATGTATTTTATTTTGAAACTATTATTAATTGTAATCAATAGAGTATTTGAATTATTATTTTAATTTAAAATACTATTGTTTTAATTGAGTAATTTTGAATTTAGAAGTAATATAAGTAATAGAAGAAATTAATTCAAAGACTCTTATTTTATTTTCCTTTTGTTTAAATAATGTATTGTTTAGTATTAAGGAATATTCTGTTATCTTTTAGTTGTTAGGAAAATGGTACTTTAGCATGTAAGTAACCTATGTGTAAACATGATATTTTTGTAAATAATTTAAATTTATTGTTAATATTAAGAAAAGGACAAGGTCTAATCCTTTTGTTTTTAACAGTTGTATAAAATCCTATTTTAGCGTTAAACATACAAGGGTTAATCTTTTTATTCTTCAAGTGTACAAATCCTGACTTAGTAAACAGGAAATTCAAAGTCTAATCCTTTTGTTTATAGGAAATTGATAATCCTTTTCCAATACGGAGTTTAATCTTTATGTTTTCCAAATACTTAGTACACAAGATATGATCCTTTTATTTTTGTATAAACTTAGAGTATAAGGTCTAATCCCTTTTGTTCATAGATTGTTGATGGGGATGGGAGTGAGGATGTACGATATTTGAATGAGGTCATAGGAGGAGAGAAACGGTACAGGATGTTGGGAGTATGTATGTAGATTTTTCTTAGGAGAATCTATAATAAATGGGTCTAGGAGAGTGTCAGAGAACTGGGTATGATGGGTTGGTTGGAATGGTACAATAAATAAATTAAGGGAATAAATTAGGTCAATTAGGTATGTTTTATCAGAGGAATTGGTGAGGAGATAAGTATTGAGGTCTCCTGTTATTATATTGGGGAATATGGGTGAGAAGGGATGTTTCAAAAGTAGGATCATATTTGACTAGAGGAGGGCGGTAGGCTACAACGTAAAGAAGAGAGAAATATTCAAAGGTGATTTCGGTGAATAGGTATTCTATGTGAGGAGTTTCGGAAGATGGTGGTTTTTGAAGGATTTTAACTCTCATGCTATCATGAACGTATAGACCAACGCCTCCTCCATTTCGGTCCACACGGTCATGACGGACAAGTGTATAATTAGGAATATTTACAGAGAAAGAGGGAACACTTGGTTTGAGCCAGGTTTCCGAGATGGCTACAATATGGGTAGAAATTATGTACGAAATGGAAAAGGAATTCATCATAATGTGCTAGGAGGGATTGAGAGTTAACATGGCAGGTTAAAAGGATGTTATTCTTAGGAAGAGAAAGAAGAATAGTTTTTGTGGAAGGCTTTGTGATACTGAGTTAGGAAGCTAATTAAGGAAAAAAGGGACAATTTGATTCATAAATTTGATAGATAGCGAAACAATAGATATATAAAAACAAATAAACAACAAGTATAAATATAAATTAAAAATATGTAGAATACAAATACAAATGAAAAATGGTATAAAAAAGAATATCATAAGAAATCTAAAAAGAGTCAATTCCTTTTGTTTTATAAAAAATTAACAAACAATAATTTAATATATATAAGTAATATAAGTTATTGAAGAAGGACTTAAAAATTTTAAAATGAAATATAATGTATAAAGAGAGAGAAGATAGTGTGTTTGGATAGCTTTTGAAATTCTGTGATTTATAGGAAGATAAAAATTAAATATAAAAGTGAAATATGAATATAAAGAAGTAAAGAAAACTAAATAAATGAAAATAGGAGCAGGTAACTGTTTCTTTTCTCTCATTTAAAAATTTACAAATTCTCCGGTTTAATAACAATCACGACAGGCTGGCCGTCATCACGGCGGTACCTGACCCTTCCTCGGGCGAACCAGACGTACTTCACCTTGCCTGCAGCCTTCACCTGCCTAGCTAGCCAGTAAAGCTGCCTGCTGGCTGGAGTCATCTCTTCTCCGATATAGATTCTATCGTCGCCGTCCCATCCGAGGTGTCTGGTGGTGAAGTCCCTTTTCACTTTCTGAAGACGGATAAACTCGTCTCGGATCGACTGTCGAACAAAGCGCACGGCGATCGGCGGAGGGCGTGCATCTTTCCTTCTTTGCTTCCTCCTCCCAACCATATCCAGATCCTCGATACTGAGTTATTATAATGAAAGTATAATCGATTGTTTACCGAGCACAGGATCCATAAAATAAATTAAACTTCAAACTTTTTTTTTTTTATAAAACACTTATTAACAGGATAAACACAACAAAAGAATCCCTATAACTAACAGACAAGAAATATTACATGAATCCGTAATATAATTATCCGAAATATAACGGTATACTGCAAGAACTTGTATAGAGATAATACTAAAACGAAATCTTAAAATCTCCCAAAAATAGTGCAGGAAAACAAGGAACTATGCATTCTTGAAGAAGAGATAAAAAAGGCTATTAAATTTTAAAAAAGAAAAAGGCCGTAGGTAGTGATGGTATACCAAATGAGTCTATCATCGAAGGAAAAAAAGCATTGATAATCTTTAAAGACAAGTAAAATCTTTAATAAAATAATCAATGGAAAGATAGTTCTACGCGAGTGGAAGGTTAGCAAAATAATCGTTCAACATAAAAAAGATAATTTGGAAAACTTTCGCCCTATTTCACTAACTCAAAGCTTTTACAAACTATTTTGCAGCATAATAAAAAACAGAATAATAAACATTATTTACTAGGATCATGATATTAAACAAGCTGAATTTCGTCCCACATTTAGTACAATAAATCAACTCCAATGAATTAATCAGGTCATCGAGAAAATTATAGAATATGACAGGCAAATCTATTAAGTTTTATCGATTATACCAAGGCATTTGACTCTATTAGGCATAAATATATCTGGGAAGCACTACATGATTGAGGTGTAGACAAATCCTACATTATTGTAATAATCGAATTATATAAGAAGGGAAAGGCATTTACAGCTCTAGACAAGGTAGGCGATTATTTTGAGATTGAACGAGAAGTGAAACAAGGGTGCCCCCTATCACCAACTTTGTTCAATTGTGTCCTAAATAAATTGTTTAAAAAATTAAATTGGGAGAACTTGGGAATATCAATCAATGGAAAAATGCTGAATAACTTAAGATTTGCTGATGATATATGTTTACTATCACCGAACATTAATGGTCTAAGGAGAATGATTCGAGCAATAGTAGAAACTAGCAAAAAATACGGATTGGACATGAATATAGCAAAAACAAAAATGATGACCAATTCCATTGAAATTCCAATCTATTCAAATAATAATCAGATAGAATATGTACAAGAATACATATATTTAGGACAAACAATTATATTCAAGGGAAAAATGAATAAAGAAATAGGATAGAAGAATAAAGCTCGGTTGGTGTAAATATTGGTCACTCAAAAACATTTTTAAAAGCAACATTTGGCAAGGAAGAATGACGAAAGATGTTCCAAGGCATGCACCGAGTGGATCCCGAGAGAAAATTAAATTATATTGAATCTTAAGTAGTGAAATTGGGTGTTGAATGAATTTGTTTGAAGGTTTTAATATAATTATTATTATAACTAATGTTATTTAACTTATTATTTTGAAAATCGTTATTGTTTTGATTAGTTACAATACATTGACTGAAATGACATAATAAGTAAGTATTATCCTCAGCGATGGATTTATAGCGATATTCAATTTTCGTTGCGAATAATTGTCAACAATGAGACCAATCAGAAATAGTAGTGCGGCTAAAATAACGGTAACCTTTGTAATCGTTACGATCTAGGAACCGTTATCATAATCACCAATCACAGAAATAACACCGGTTACTTGGTCACAGAAATTCACCTGTCGCAAGGGTGGAAAGGCAAATAGCTTATCAGAATCACTGGCTATAACTTGACAACAGTATTACTCGGAATCACCGGTAATAACTAGAATTACCTCCAATCTTTCAAACACCTCCATCTATTTTAGCTATTCAATTGCCCTGTAGGTGTTTAGACAGTCCATAAGTTTACTAACTTAATTACAAAGTTCATAAAGATTAAAACAAGTTTACCCAATATTCTCACTTACAATTAGAGTTGCAATTGTCAATACGTTGAGAATACTTTCATATTTCTTTCCACCAACTCTGTTCACTTTATGACACTTTAATTATTGTTTACGAAGTAAAAATAATTTCACAATATATTTGCTTAAGTATTGCAATTGAATGTTCCTCATTCATGGCAAAATTTATTCAGTTTATTTAAAATTTAATAATTGTATTGTTTTTAAGATTTTAATTCGATAATAATTTTTAAAATTATTTTTTTAGCAACAATGCTAATACACACAAAAAAATTAAGCTTACATTAATAACTGGTTTAGGCAAGGGGTATTGAAGGCTTCAGAATCAGTGGAGAACTTGCCTCGTTGAATGTAATCTAGGTTTCTGTTCGCAGTGTATTATGTGTCAACGTTTGTTGACATGCCTCACAAACTCATGAAACATCTGTCAGTGCTGGTATATTTCAACTCTATATTAATATGCCATACTTCAAAAAAGTCTAAATAAAATTCCTCATCAAATTTTTCTTTTTTTATTTTATTTTTTTTATTGATATTAAAGACGGCACAAATAATAGTACTATAAGTAAATGAGCAGAGATATATTGTTCAGAAGTAAAATAGATAATTTTTAATACAATACGATTAACCAACTTTCGATCAACCGAGGTCGCGATCAGCCGAGCCTCCTACTTTTTTATTTCATTTCGTTATGTAATATTATTTTTTTCGCAATACACTCCATTGCCGAACAAGGCATTAGGTCCATTTCTCACGAAGAACAGTTAACTGGGTTTGAGAAGTCACTTCAATATCTGAAAGGCAAATATGATGCAATATCGTTTCATCTTCAACCCGCTTCAAAAAGAAGGAGGTTCTCAACTCGTCTGTATTTTTTTTTTTTTTTTTTTTTTTTTTTTGTGTGTGTGTATGTTACGCGATTACTCCGTCAATTCTGAATCAATTTTGATGATTATTTTTTAGATCGGTAGGGCATACTTCAGAGGTGGTCCCATAAAAAATATTTTAAAATCAATGCAATACTTTTAAAGAAAAATCAAAAAAACAGTTCATAAAAATCACTTTTATATAACCTTACATTTTAAACATATTTATGATTATGATTATCTACAATCTCCAAGGTAACTAAATATAAATTATTAACAAAAATAATTTACATATACAGTCAACTCTCGATGTCTTGCTTCGATAAGCTGAATTCTTAAATAAGTTGTAGTTAATAATAACATTGTATTTGTATCTCATTTTCTCATATGTTTTTTTATAACCTTCTCAGTTTATAGTTAACTGTTATTAGTTTTTACGAGTCATGCTATGTAGTTTTTATGTGTGAAATTTTGTTCAATAAAACGTTTCAAGAGGTATCTCTTTCTTTCTCATAAGTCGAACAAAATCTGCGGTTGGAAGTACATTACACTTAAATTTCACCTCAAAGAGATGATTTCAGATAGAAAACGTTAAAAATTGTGGAAATAAGTCGAACTGAAAATGGGGTTCAAAAGAGAGAACTTCTAGGACCACCTCTATGAAATGAACTATTAGAAGTCATCGCCTCTATTACTCGAACACAAATTAAAAGAATTTCATGTGTAATTTATATTCCGGTTTCCCGTCACTGTTTATCTTTCCAGTTAATAGTTACACAAGTCACTTATTATTAGTTATTCACTCGAGTGAATAATTTCACAGTGGCTATTGTAAATTCTTTCGATTAACGAAAAGTTAAAATTGATTTGCAAAGTGGAAAAATGAGAAAGAAGTTGGGCGTTTTTTGCTAGTGAATTCCGAATTCCGCGTAGTTCTCTTTCAAACATCCTAAAGAATAAAGAAAAGGTCGCCACTGGTGGAAGTCGGTAATTCAACTTATAGGCACCCTCAAAAATAAAGCGCAGTTCAGTTGAAAGTTATATGATAAATTGGTACCGGGTATTTAATTTTCTGTATCAATTATTTTATATGTATGTACAAACAACATTTCCATTAATGAAAATTCAAGTAATGATTTCAACTACAATTTTGTGTTCAATTTTCCCATTTATATGCAGATAAGTGGAATAATATCATCGTTAATACTTTGTTCAGTAAGTCGAACTATTTTTCAGAGTAGCTTGATGATCGAGAATTGACTGTTTAAACAAAAATACACTGACCACTAAAAAGTAAAAAATAAAAATAATTTTTAGAAAAAAAACAAAACCGACTTCAAGAATAAACCTACACATACAAACTTGAACTAAAAAATAAAAAATAATATTTTAATTGCTTTAAAACAAAAACCATTAAATGAAAATCAACGAAATTATCGATACTTATATACCTATTCACAATTTATAATCAGTTATTTTTGGAGTCGGTGCCAACCAAAACAAACAGAATTTGAAAAGAAATTGTAATCTTAAAGATCCTCCCACTGTTTTATCACAGCCACACCGCTGTCTCCGGCCCTTTGACTGTTTATTTATTTTAAAGACAGGATTAAACTTCCCATCTTGGCTGGCACCGACTCCAAAGATAATTGGTCATAAATTGTAAATAAGTATATAAGTATCGATAATTTCGTTGATTTTCATTTTATGGTTTTTGTTTTTAAGCAATTAAAATATTATTTTTTATTTTTTATTTCAAGTTTGTATGTGTAGGTTTATTCTTGAAGTCGGTTTTGTTTTTTTTCTAAAAATTATTTTTATAGTTTTTAGACAATTAGAGATCATCAGCAGAATGAATGTCGGTACTAAAAAAAATAAATAAAAGAGAATTAGTCATTTTTTTCAAGCTATAAACGTTTGATTTACACATGTAATTATGTTCCTTATGTATATTATTATTGCACACATAATAAGTAATAACTAGTTTAGTTAAATAGAAATATGAAATTCGATAGCCAAGCCAATTGAGGCGAGGGTCTCATCGAACTGACTCATCTATAGTATTGATTTATTCTTCTATATTGTAGATGATAAATCAAAAATATATATACAGAGTGATTCCTTCTTAATGTGTAAAAAACCATTGAGTGAAACTAGGTCAAAAACGAAGAAAAATATCGCTAACCGCACTTCTCCGTTCCAATTCGTTGCAAATGATAATTCGGAGATTTTTTATTTTTTGAGAAAACCACGTTTTTTTTAACGTAAAAACTGTGATATCTTCCTTTTTCTTAAACATTTTTTTCAAATTTTGACCACATTTTTCGGATTTGGAATTAGATTTCCTATAAGACCAAAAGTACATGTAACCTTGAATTCTACAAACTTAGAACAGCTTAATCTTTACGTTTTCTAGGAAAGTTACAATTTCTTATAATACTTCAAAGCTCACCGTTTTTCGCAAAGACAATTGGATATTACAGGTTTTATGGCTAAAAATATGGTTTCTTCAAAAAATCTTTGAATTATCGTATGGCTGCAATGGATTGGAATAGAAAGGTGCAGTAAGCGGCATTCTTTTTCACTTTTTAATTTTCACTAAAATAATTTTGAATGTATAAATATATATAGTAATAATTGAATAAATAATTTTATTATTATGTAAAATTTAAAGAAATAATTATGATTATTAAAAAATATCAATGTTCTTATTCTTACACTTATTTTTTTATTATATCATTATTCATTTTTTTTAATGAGTGGAAAGTTTAATAACATTATATTTTGTAAGAGAAATAAAAGTTTTAATTTAATTTTGAAATTAATAATTTTATTTTTCTAAAATAAACGCTGTAGTATATTTTAATGTTTTTTATAAACTGGTATTATAACAAATTTGTTTAAATAGATACATTATCTGTTTAAGTAAATAAAATAAACATGTTTTGATTAGTTGCAGATCCCCTCCAGTTTAATTAATTTATTTTTTTAAATATGTACTATTATCAGGTTTAAAATTACAAATAAAACAAATGTAACCAATAATTTTGGCTGGTTGCTGTTTTATTATGTAACTACTTCACAACAAATTAAAAAAATATACAAAGTGTAATAACCAATTAATAATAAATATGATGTAAATTAACAATTAATAATATATAAAATAGTTGTATTAACAACACAACTAATAATCCTTAAACAAATAAAATTATTTATTTTTTCAATAAATATATCGCAGCTTATTGCTTATATCAAAATCATGAATATGAATAACAATACATGAATAATTTATAACATTGCTTTGAAAATCTGTTTGCTCCGGCATTAATTTATGGGTCCTGAGTTACTTGCATATTAATTCTTTTCTGTATACATTATTTGTGTTGGGATTAATTTATTTTTACTTGTGCCTACACGTTTCAAACATTATTGAATTTTTTGTTTATATAAAATATAATATCTCTATGAAATAACTCAAAATCTCTCTAATCCATATACAGATTTCGTTGCTTTGTAGTTAAAAACTAACTTAATCTTAAACATAATGAAATAATAAAATTTGTTTAAGGAAAACAGATAGAATTCCTTTAGCTCGTCAGTGTTCTGCTGAACGCAAACACTCACAAGGAAAGCAAACAATTGCCTCACGTTTTCCTTCCTTTTAAAGACTTCTACTTCAATGATTTGTAATTCTTACCTAAATAACAAAGATTATTTCATATTCCATTACTGCAATATAATATAACAATATTGAATTTGATAAATTATAAACAAATGAAACAAACTAAACATGACTATTTTTTTTTTTTCAATCGTCAGTCTTAATAGAACAAGATAACCAACAGCAATATATATATATATATATATATATATATATATATATATATATATATATATATATATATATATATATATATATATTAAATTGTAGTTCGTTTTTTTTTTATATTTCTCACTCTCGATCGTTGAAAACGTTCAGCCATTATGTTTATAATTGAAATCTATCACTGGTTATACATTTTATTCCTATGAGGCAATATATCCCGAAATTAAGATTACTTTGCTTTCACAAGAAAGATCTCCAATCTTTCTTAGATCTCGAATCATTATCGAAAAATGAATAGGATGAAATATTATGTATTAAATCATAAATTTAACGAATACTCGGGAGTGAAACTAATACATCAAATAGTATAAAATTAAATACTTAAGAGTGATTAGTAATAACAGAGTGGCTTTTACCTCTCAGATGAATTATGCAAACTACTATCAACCATTTGGGAAACAGAAGTGCTACTGGATGATTGGAAGAAGTCGCTCGTTGTCCCTATACTTAAGAGAAAAGGAGACGCAAGTGATTGCTTAAATTATAGAGGTATCAGCTTACTTAACTATGCATATTTAGTATTTTATATGGCTTCACATAATCGTATCGTGCCATGCGTGGAGAGATAGCTCGGGGACTACCAAGGTGGATTTAGGACATACTGATCTACGATTGATCAAATATTCACTCTTAGGCAGACTGTGAAGAAAATGTAAAATACAATAACATTATGTGGATGCTCTTCATTGACTTTAAGGCGGCGTACGATACAGTGGTTAGGAGAGAGCTCTACATGGCCATGCAAGAACTGTGCGTACCAGCAAAGCTAATAATACGTTTGACACTGGCAACGATGAAAGGCACTATCAGCAGAGTCAAAGTGAAGGGAAGCATTGGTGACTCCTTCGAAGTTTGCTCGGGCCTGAGACAAGAAGACTCTCCGCTCCTTTTTAATATTGCCCAAGAAACCATCATAAGAAGAGCTGGACTGAATAATGGGGGAACAATATTTTACGGAATGACTCAGATACTCGCTTTTTCGGACGATGTGGTCATTGCAGGGCGATAGCTCCCAGCTGTGAAGGAAAATAAGCTTCTGCAGGTTAGAAAATAAAGCACAGAAAATGGGGCTTTGTGCCAATGAAGGAAAAATCTAAGTCCTAGTGCTAAGAAAGAAGAAGCTCGCCCGTCCACCTCAACACTGCGTCGTAGGAAACCATAGTTTCAAATCGTCTAGAACTTTGAATTATTGAACCTTGGGTAAATAATAAATGATATCCACAGAGAAGAAAAGGATACAGACTAGAATAATGGCTGCCAATAGAACCTATTATTCTCTAGCGAGACAGAATTTAGGCTGTACAAAACTCCTATTAGGCCAGTTGCTGCGTATGAGTGCGAGACTTGGACGCTCAGAAAGGCATCCCCTGAACGTTTAGACCGTTTCGAAAGAAAAATGTTAAGACGTTTGGTAGGGCCTAAATTTGAAGATCGATTGCCTCGCTTCAGAACTAACAACAATTGAGCAGGCCAAAGACCGCTACATGCGTCTGTCGAGCCAAAAATGGATTTTTTTAAAAATTAATCGATATAATCTATGCAGCATAAGGCTGATATTTTGATTTTTGTATTGTTTGTTTCTAGAACTAATGATGAATCTTTCATTCATTAATTCTAATATATTAATGAGTTTTGGTTGTTATAAATTAAATTTAACTCACATAAAATAATTTTTAAAAGTTTCTAGTTCTTAAAAGTACTTTTCTATATGATGACTTCTGTTATTTCATTCAAAGAAAAGAAAGTCTTAAAATTCATGTTTTCATGCATTTTCATTAAAAAATTCATTTCAACGTCAAAAACTTATATCCAAAAATTTATAGAAGTGTTGGGTTGATAATGCAACAGACTATAGCTAAGTATGGATAACTAACTATTTACCTAGACCAAATTATTTAATCTCTATTAATTCGTTGTTTTAACGCTTTGAAGAAAATCATCGTATACTACCGAAAGTGCAACAAATGAGTAATTCCAAAACCCTATAATATCATGTCCGGCTTCCTATTTTTTCTGAAGTGAATCTGTCACAGGAAGATCCAAGGGATTGGGAAAAGTTCAAGATTCTTTCGGCCCTTGTTAAAAATAATGATTGGAATCTCGAGAACATACCAGAACTGGAAGTACTCGATATGGCCGTGGTCGTTCGTGTTATGAAGAAATGATAAATGCAATGGATTATTTTTTATGCTATCAACTATACTTAGATGTGGGTGGCATTATAACGCAATCCTCGGGTATTTAATTGCTGAAAGTTACTCATTAAAATATGCATTTCAGAAATATTTTAAGCCAGAAATAAAAAAATCCCAATACCTGAATGTCTTCTGATAATCCTGATTCTTTTTTTTTTTTCATATGTCAACAATATCTTAATTATTAGGTTATCATAAGTTATGAACCTGCATTTATTATGTATATAAAGATCAACAATTAGTGTTAATGAAATAATGTTTAAAGAAAGAATAAAACGACTTATTATTTTTAATTTAAAGTTAAAAATACAAGAAGATGATTCAAATCAACTCGATCTTTTCCTCTCCTGACTGGTTCGGTGTCTCTGAAGACCACCTGCAAGTCAAATCAATACGTCGGCATCCAATCCTATCTCGGAAATAAAATAATCAAATTAAATTTCCAGTTTTCCAATTTACCTATTTTGCTGGTGTTACTCAAGGTAGCATCCTAGGTCCCATTCTCCGTCTGACATTCTCCAACTCATCCTATCATCGTTCCCACCATTTATGCTAATAATATGTGTTATCAATAAGGCCCAGGTTTATATTCAAATTATAAACTTATTATAATTAATAGTAATAATACAACAACAACAACAACAATGGCGCTACGGTCCATGCAGAACCTTGGCCACTTCCACGATTCCCCTCCATTTGTTTCTGTCACCAGCTGCTCTCCTCCAATACCTCACACCAATGTCTTTAGGTCTGCCTTAACCTCTTCCCCCCAGCGCAATCTAGGCCTTCCTCTTTCTCTCTTGCCTCCTTTGGGACGCCCATTCTGCATGATTTTTGGCAATCTGTTGGGGCTCATTCTCTGAAATGGCCCAGCCATCTTAATCTCCTTTGCTTTATTGTAGCAACCAAATCTGGAGCTTTGTGCAGTTCCCTTAGTTCCTGGTTGCTTTTTATTCTCCATATATTTCCATCTTTAGTAGGGCCGTATATCCTCCTCAAAATTTTTCTCTCCCATCTATTTATAATGCTTTCATTCTTTGCAGTGAGCGTCCAGGTTTCACTCCCATACAATACGACTGGTTTAAGGATGGTTTCGTAAACCCTTATTTTCAAATTTTTAGGTAGCATTTTTTTGGTTATTATTTTGCTGAGGGCCCAATAACACCTATTACCAGCCTTTAATCTTTCTTTTATTTCATCATCTATTTCATTTCTTGAAGTAATGACGCTACCTAGGTACTTGAATTTTTTGACACTTTTGAAGTGGTATCCTGCATCTTCTAGGTTTTCCACCATATTTTGTTCTTCCGACGTCACTAGGTATTTCGTCTTTTCTTCGTTTATCTGGAGGCCAACTTCTCTTGTTTTTCTGCTACACTCTTCAAATGCTCCTAGTAGGGAGTTTTCTGTTCTGCCAGTGATTACGACGTCGTCCACAAATGCTAGATGCTGAGTCATACGGGTATAAATGCTTCCAGGGTTCGTCCTTATTGCCCTTATGACTGTTTCTAGTATTAAATTAAACAGTCCCGGTGACAGTGGGTCTCCCTGCCTCACTCCCTTATGTATATCAAATGATTCAGTCACCCCTCCTTGCACTTGGACTGCTCCTTTGCTATCGTTTAAAGTCATTTGGACTAGTCTTATTAACTTTGAGGGAAAACCTAAGTCTTGTAGGCTTTTATATAATATTCTCCTATCAATACTGTCATACGCCTGTCTATAATCTATGAATAGGTGATGCAGTTTTATATTCCACTCGTAGCATTTTTCAAGCATCATTCTAATGGAAAATATATGATCTATTGTTGATCTCTCAGGTCTAAAACCACTTTGGTATTCTCCTAACAACTGATCTGCTCTTTTCACTACTCTATTCATTATCAGCATTGATATCTTATACGTGGAGCATAACAGTGCTACACCTCGGTAGTTTAGACATTCCATTTTGTCACCTTTCTTATGGATTGGAATTATCAATGCCTTACACCATTCTTCTGGCATCTCTTCCTTTTCCCAAATTGCTAACACCAGTTCATAAATCTCTCGATGTAATGCTTCGCCACCAAGTTTGATAGCTTCTGCTGGGATGCCATCTGTTCCAGGAGCTTTGTTATTTTTCAGTTTGTTTATAATATCCTCCACTTCTTCAGGATCCGGAGGTTCTAGATTGTCTTCCAATGGAATTTGGAAAATAAACAATTCCTTGAAGTAAGCATTCCATCTTTCTATGATATCTCTTCTGTTGCTCAATATATTTCCCTCTTCATCTTTACAAAAATTTAAACGTGGCTGAAAACCATTTTTTACTTTTTTAATCCTTTTGTAGAATTTCCCTGAAATTCATCTAGCATCTTCTACAAATTTTCTTCTTCTATCTTTCTCCTTTTTAATCGACATAGTTTCTTAACTTCTGCCGTCTTCAATCTATAGTTTTCTATTGTCGCTCTTGTTCTTCTCTGTAGCATTGCTTTTCTAGCTTCCTTCATTTTATCTACATTCTTTTTTATTTTGACATTCTTGATCGAACCAATTCTATCGTACTTCATTATTTTTCATCCCTACTACTTCTTCTGTTGTTTTGGTGACCACATTTTTTATTCTTTGCAACATATGATTTATATTTTCTTCTGTTCCAATGCTTGTCTCATCTTCGCTTTCATTTTTTAAATTTTCCTCCATTTTCTTATGATATTCCAGTTGCTTTAAAGGAAATCTAAGTTCATCGATTTTGACTTTAATCAGACTACCTTTGATTTTATCTCTCTGTCTGACCACTAGTTTTTGCCTATATTTTGTCCTTACAAGATGGTGATTACTGGAACAATCTGCAGCTCTACAACTACGTACATTCGCAATGTTGTTCTGGTGCCTACCCTCAATCATTGCATGGTTGATTTGATTTTTCGTTTTCCCGTCTGGGGATACCCATGTTTCCAGGTGGATTCTTTTGTGTTTAAAGGTCGTGCTAGTGATCTTTAGGTTTTTACTAACCGCAAAGTTTTCGGCTCTTCTACCATTGTCGTTGGATATATCGTGCAAGCTGAATTTTCCGGCTCCTGAGCCTTGGTTCACCCCCTTTACAATTTTACTATTAAAATCTCCTAAAACGGTAGATTATCATAAGTCCTCTCCAATAGGTCATAAAATTCGTCCTTGATTTGTTCTGATTTCTCCTCAGTTGGTGCGTGTACACTTATTAATGATATGTTAGAAAATTTTCTTTTGATTCTTAAAGAACAAATTCTTTCACTCACTGTTTTGTAATCTAACATTATATGCTTGAGGTTTTTCCTTACCGTAAATCCTGTCTCCAGTATATTTTCATGGTGCCCACTATTTATTATAATGTATTTCTCAAGCTCTATAATTGGCGACATTCTCCGTCTTATTTCTTGGAGGGCTATAACATGCACGCCGTATTGGTCTAGACACTGCTCCAGTATTCTACTCTTACCAACTTCCATTAGACTGCGCACATTCCATGTTCCCAGCATTGAATATCTTCTTGAATTTCCAGTTCTTCATGGTGTTTGAACCAATGTTTTCTTTATCCTTTGGTGTTGGTTGGACTCCCCCCCCCCCCGAATCCGATCGGGCTCCTACGGGGAGTATACTGTAATTAACCTTCACCATTTAGAATGAAATCATGTAAGTTCCTTGGCTAATTATTAGTGGGAGATAGTAAACTCTTATCGTCCCACCCCCGCCCGGGGAAGGATCGCCTCTGTCAGCCGCCAATAATGACGTTGCCCTGGTTGCACCACTTGGAGGTAGAGACAGAATTTGCAACCCAATTGTAATAATACCATTGTATAATTGCTGTTCTTCCATTTTTTCAAAAATATGAGCTGATATTTTTAGGAAACCTCTTGTTTTAAGTGTTTTGTCAAATTTTGATGTTACATATTTGTTCGCATAAATAGCTATAACAAGTCAGTTAGACCGTTGGGCTTTAAAAAATAAACATAAATATTACATCTGTTAAATTAAATACGGAATTTTTTTTGTGTACATACATATTGAAATCCTCCATGATGAAATCCCGTTCCAATTCTACAAGCACTGATAATATTCCTACAAAATTGATAAAACTATGTCTTCCCGGAATCATACCAGTCTTCCTATTCCTATTTACAATTTTTGCCTTCAAAACTCAGTATTTCCTACCTCATGCAATAACAGCTGATAACCAACTTACAAAACCTCATTTATTAAAATTTAATATTATTATCAAATTAAGCATTGTAGATTGTTATATCAGTTCTGTAATTCTGTACAATTCTATTGATATTATTGATTAATGTTAATATATATAAACGACAGCCATAGTTTATAATTTAACTATTAGTACAACAACAAAAAAAAATGTTAAGGGGTATTAATTAAAAAGAATATTGGAGGGAGAACGGTTTCGAGGGGTATGATACCGAAATGAACAACACCTTCTTGGCGGAGTTGACTACTTTCTCCTGAGGTGCTTCTGCTTTGTAGCCAGAAAATGTTTAAAGATTGAGCGAACCTTGCTCAGAAAAAAAAAAAAAAATTTAAGTACAAGCGTCTGCAATATTAAGCTCTATATAGAAATGGATCACATGCTCAACGCACGTTCTCGGACTACAAGGCTCCTAATAATTGTCCAGTAAAATAAGGCTCCAAAAGGCCGTTTTGAAGAAAAAACTGCGGAACTTTTATTCTCAACGGATCTTTATGTTTCTTGGGGTGCTGAATCTGTATCTGAAGTTTGCTACCACGACAATAATCGGCTTCATATTCAAAATTGCAAAAAAACCGTTATTTTTGTTTTTTTATCTATAACACGATAACGATGTTTTTTTCGAAGAAAGTCTACAGATATTAATTGTAGCTGGAACTAGTACCTACATAATGAAAAAATGAAATCCGAAATCGGACCATTGTTCGCGAAGTTACGTTATTGGGAAAAAATGGAGAAATTGGCCAGCTTACCGTCATTCCCACAGCTCCGCGAAAGCACGTTTGTCGTACGTACTCTTTTGGCTATAACTCTGAAACTATTTGTCCGATACTACATAACTTTTTTTGATCATAAAGCTGATTAAATTTACTATAAGAATCTATAAATGATTTAATAATTTTTAATAGTTTAATCAAACCCCGTAAAATGTACATGCCAGCCCGCTAATAAAAACGTTTTGTTGTTAAATCCAAGTGTTTTTTAGCACATTTGTAGCTCTAACTCCTCAAATATTTGTTCAATCCCAAATTTCTTTTTTCTATCTCAAAGCTGATTAAATTCGCTATCAGATGCTATATATATAAATTATATTAAATCCTGTAAACCACCCAAGCTAGCACGCTAAATGTGTATATTTTGGCAATATATGTAAAAATTATGACATGTTCATTAGTCTGGTATTGGTATTTCACGGTGTTAATTATAAGTTACATATATAGGATCTAATAGGAAATTTATCCAGCTTTTAGATAAAAATATTAAATTTTGAATCGGACAAATGGTTTTGGAGTTATAGCAAATAATGTTCTAAAAAAACATGTAATTTACAAAAGCAAGTGATTTTCAGCGTGATAGCTTGTGTGTTTCAAGAATTTTGATAAATATTTCATATATAGGATCTAATTGTAAATTTAACAACCTTTCAGATTGAAAAAAAAAAAAAACATTTTGAATCGGACAAATAGTTTCGGAGTTGTAATGATAAATGTGCCGAAAACCAAGGATTTAACAACAGTACGGGTTTTTAGGCGTCTGGGATATTATATTATATGGTATATGATAACTTCAAAAGTATTTGTCCTATTCAAATGTTAATATATATATATATATATATATATATATATATATATATATATATATATATATATATATATATTTTAACTGTACATAATGTGTGAATGTAATATCCTTATAGGTTCAATTATGAGTGTGAGAATTGAAGGTTGTGTTAAGGTCTTTTGTAACAAACTAGTGTATGTGATGTTAGGAGATTAGCACAAGAGAGAGGTGTTTTAAAAATGAATCCAGATTGTTTTGAAACCATAAGATACAAAGCTAGACAAAAAGAAGTTGGGAAATGATTAAACAATAAAATTAAGTATTTATTTATATATTATTAATGCAGTCCCAAAAATTGACTAGGAATACTTAGTAGTACTTAGTAGCTCTTCCTCTCCTTCCGCACAGAATACTTCCTTGGTGCATATCTTTTCCAAGATATCAACATCCATCACCCTCTCATTATTTACAGTATCATACAATGCGATTTCTCAATCTAATTACTAATTGCAAGATCCCGTCTTTTCGATCTCTATACTCCATACTACAGAGCTACTGCGTTCAAACGTTCATTTCTCCCCAGATCCTCTACTCTTTGGAATTCTCTCCCTCCTTGTATTCGCAATGCTTCTTCCCTCGGAACATTTAAAATACACTTCTTCTACGACCTGCTTTCTACCCAGTAAATGACATTATATGTGTATGAGACATAAAACATTGGACTAAATTTTCCATTTTTTTCCCCTCGTTATCATTTTTTCTGTTCCCTCTCAACGATTTTGTTTGATATATTTATTTCTACATGACTATTTTTCTTCATCTTTTTTTTCTACTTCTATTTTTTTTTCTGTGACAATGTAAATCTGCATTGACTTTTATTTATTTAAAAAAATCTCTAGGTGAAATATTATTTTACTTTATGTTATCTAATGTTATTTTTAAATAACACTGTCCCAGAATAAACGTCTTTTTCTAGTCACTTATATTCTATTCTAGTTAATGTAATTTCTTATGTTAGCCCTACAAGGCACCCGGTACCATATGCGGGACAACTATTTTTATTGTTCCTACAGCTATAAAGTTATTAGCAGCGACATCTCTTTACATCTTGATAGAAGCGTAGGATATTTAGCAACTGCATAATACAAACCGTTGTGTCTAGATGTTACTATTTCTATTACTGAGGCTTAGTGTGAAATTTGAACGAAAGTGTTATGTTTAGTAACTGAATAATTCTGAGTTGGCAAAACATACTGTTGTAACGAAGTGTATATTTTGCAGGTTTAAGTTATTTCTACAATAAATTAGCAATGAGCACGTATTATCAATTATTATTGAAGTAAATGACAGAAGAACTGAAATAAAAACTTATTTTCCAGTCAAGTATTGAATTATATATTTTTTTATTATTTTTCCTGAACTACTAATCACTAGCTACATCGTATATATTTTTTACACCATCGAAAAAAAATTAAGCATTCTATGGTCAACAATAATTCCATTTTTTTATTCTCGATAAATGCTCAACTTTTAAATAAAATTCAGTTAGTAAATACTTCTGAAGTGACAGGACTTTGTCAGAACATAGCAACTTTCGGCTTACAGCAATGCCTTTATGATAATTCTGCCGCAGGAGGAGGTAGGGTCTTTGACATGCATATACCTCAAGCTTTAGGGTGGAATAAATTGGTGAACAGGGTGAATAATTTAGCGTTTGCCTCGCGACGGTAAGAGGTTAAGGAGAAACCTTTATAAAAAAGTGGTGACCCTATTAAAAATGAAAATACCGACGTGTTCGAGCCTTCCGAGAGTGGATGGGGGCAAACAAAATTCTTGGGAAAGCCATTTTCTTAGATGAAAGCTTGCCTTCTCCTTTGTGGTTCTTCAAGACTTTGTCAATGCTTCAACCCAATCTTACTTGGCTGAGCTCGCTTAAAACAACTTTCTTTTTATTTTTGTTTTAGTTCGTTATATCTATAATCCAATAAGATATTGATAGTTATTTATTTATTATTATTTTTTTTATAGTAACAGGAATAATATTAGAATATAACAATATAATAAAAAACAAAGTAATTTATTGGGTTGTCCCATTTTAAGACCCTGTGATAAAAGCAGTGTTGGGCAAATCTATATATATATATTATACATACGAATACGAATATATTCACACAGATTATGCTCTAAAAATATGAATATAAATATATTCGTATTCACGTGTGTGAATATAAATCTGTACCTCGGAGTTAGAGAACACTAAGTCACATTTCTTTAACTCTACAGGGGAGCAGTTTAAAGAAAACAAGATTTTATTTCCTGAACCGTTTATTATGCTTATGTCTACTAAATAAACCTTGACTTTCCCATCTTGGCTAGAATAGGTTGGGAACCCGTCCTTCCTGTCCTAATTAGAGTACATAAAAACGTTATGCCCTCACCCCCCCCCCCCCCCAAAAAAAAAAAAAAATAAATAAGAAAAAATATTTTTATGTAACTTACCTTACAATTAATTGGTCCAGGACATAGAATTCTATAGCTCCGTATAAAGGGAAAAAAAGTGAATAAAAATGCGTAATAATATGTTTTTGGTAAAAAAAGGACATAGTGTTCTGTACCTCCGAGGTACAGAAATATATTCGTATTCATATGTGTGAATATAAATATATTCGTATTCACATGTGTAAATATAAATAGTAGTATCCATACGTATAAACTTTGAATACAGTTGTATTTACACGGCTCGAGTGTGAATATAGTTGAATTTATACATATTAATTTTGATGATAATTATGTTCTCATGTTACATGGCCCGAGTGTGAATATAGCTAAAAGGCGATTATATACATATATTTACAAATAAAAGGTAACTTATTTCTTAAGCATGTTATCGCAGCTTTACATATTTCCTTTGTTTTTTTGTTTTTTACCTATTTTAAGATATTTATAGTTTGAAAAAATAAGAAATAAACATTGTACATACAAATAACAATAAATAACTTAAAATACTTATTATTAATATTAGTGAGAATTAAGAATAATCGTATTATTTTTTAATTTAAAAGAGATATATATATATTATTTATTTCATGTTATGTCTATTAATATATGTTTAGTACGTTTGTGGGTGTATCTTTTTAGGGATGTCTTATCATTGTCTCGTATTTTTTTTATGATAGGATTTATGGATATTGCTGTAAGGGGAAAAGAAATTTTGTGTCTGTTAGTGGGTGTACTGTTTAATTGATGGCAGGTTTAAGTCAGATAGTATGTTTGAAATTCTAATATACATCAGAGAGTTGTTTATTATTTTCTACATGCGTTTTGAATAAGTTCTAATTTCCGATATGTTGGAATATATTGGTCGTTTAAGAGATTTATACAAAATCAATTTGTTTTTAGCAGATATATGAGATTGTCTATAGATATGGAAATATGGTTTATTAATATGTTTAGAGAATGTCAATGATTTGTCTAATTCTAGGCCTAAGTTACTGATGGACTGTGCCCAAGGGATCGTGGTTCCATTTATAATTTTATTGTGAGTAATGAGTGGTCTTCTTTTTATAAATAGAATGGCTTGTGTTATTGATGTATTTATTTTAATTTTCCATTTTTCAAAATAAATGCTGAACTTTTAAAGGTGGGCCTGTAAACGGTTTACTATTGTGTCGATCCGGAAGGAGGGTGTATAAATTGCGGTGTCGACAGCATACAATGATCTTTCTATTGATATATGTGAGGGAAGATCTGAGGTACATAGGTTAAATAAGGTTGGGGAAAGACAGGAACCTTGAGAAAGACCAGCTGAAAGGCAGTGGGTTGACGAGTTTGTATTGCAAAAAGTGATAAAGGAACTATTGCTAAGATAAGATTCAATGAGATGAATGATATAGGGTGGGGAATTATAATTTATTAGTTTATAGATAAGACCTGTGTGCCATATTTTGTCAAAAGCCTTTTCAATATCGAGCAGTAGCATGTCTGTATGCTACAGTCGAGTGCTGGGCTCTGAAACCGAACTGCTCATCACAAACAACATTGCGGAGGGATATGTGCATTTGTAATCTGGCCAGTAAGAGTTTTTCTATAACATGTTTAATAGACTAATGAGTCTGTAATTATTAATGTTTGGCGGATATTTATTAGGTTTTGGGATTTTAACGACTTTAGCTGTTTTCCATGATAACGGATATCTTGAACGAAAAATGCAGTTATAAATTTTTGTTTGAAAAATAATAGCTTTTTTATTTAGGTTTTTGATGAAAATGGTGGGCATGGAATCGTGGCCGGGGATTTCTTGATTTGTTGTAGCTTAATTGTTTGCACTAGTTTCTGTTGGCGATATAGATAGATAGGTAGGTGCTACTGGTTTTTTAAGAAATTTTTTTACGGTATTATTACCGTTGCTATTATAGTGTTTAGAGCCTTGAGCCAAAGAAATAGTAAATACAGAACTAATGCATTGTGCCATTAATTCGTTTTTAGTTTTTCGGAGTGAATAAATGGATTGGGAATGATTGGTGAATATTTTATGGATTCGCCACAACCATTTTTCTCCAGGACGAAATTGGTTGAGAGTTTGGGACCATTTTTCATTCCTCCATTTATTTAATTGATTTTTTACGAAAGCATTGAATCTGTTGGAGATAATTTTATGATTTTTGTTTTTTGAGACATTTTTCTAATTCTATTTTTTATTGATTGAAGGATTTTGAGGTAGATCGGAATCTCTTCAAGTTGAAATTTGTTCGGTGTTTGAGGAATTGTTGGGGATATAGTGTTTTTGACGATCGTATTTAGTTTTTTTTATAGTTTTTATGATATCATTGGGTGTTTTTATGATAGGATTGATATCTAATTGTAAGTCGATTATTGATCTAAATAATTTCCAGTTTGCCTTTTGAAAAACGTATTTTATAGGCGGATTGGTGGTTTTTAAATTCTTTTCGATTCGAAAAATCACTGGGTTGTGATCCGAATTAAGGAAAGGTAACGAAACGAGACGAGAAAGATCATTTACGTTTTGGGTGAGGGCTAAATCTATAATCCTTAGATTGTAACGCGCCTGAGTTGGAATGTATGTAGGTTCACTCGGGCTATGTAATTTAATATTGTGCTCATTGAGAAGTTTAATAGCATTTTACCATTTTTATTGTTATTATGGCAGTTCAATTCCACATTTTTAAAATTTAGATATCAGAAAATTAACGTTCGTTTTTGTTTATAAAATAATCTGAAAAAGTGAACTTATTTGCAGGTATATAAATTGCTACAACCTCTATTTTATTTACTATCAATTTGAAGTTCTACACTAATCGCCTTACATATTTCGAATTTCTGATATATATATATATATTATTCTATTTTTTGAAGAGAAAAGATTTGACCCGGTCGGGATTCGAACCCGAGTTTCCACCTCTCTAGCGTGGCGCCTTATCCAACTAGGCCACCGGGGTCGTATCCGAACCAGGCAAATCCTTTTTCTTCAGTGATCCATAACCCCCGGGCACTCGCAAATCGCGATGTAATTCACGGGGATGAATGTTCATATTGAACATTACATTTAAATTTGGATCTCTTGACAATCCGTCACCGTTTTAAATATATGTAATTTTTCTTGATATTACTCAATATTATTAAATATGTTATTCTATTTTTTGAAGAGAAAAGATTTGACCCGGTCGGGATTCGAACCCGAGTTTCCACCTCTCTAGCGTGGCGCCTTATCCAACTAGGCCACCGGGGTCGTATCCGAACCAGGCAAATCCTTTTTCTTCAGTGATCCATAACCCCCGGGGACTCGCAAATCGCGATGTAATTCACGGGGATGAATGTTCATATTGAACATTACATTTAAATTTGGATCTCTTGACAATCCGTCACCGTTTTAAATATATGTAATTTTTCTTGATATTACTCAATATTATTAAATATATTATTCTATTTTTTGAAGAGAAAAGATCTGACCCGGTCGGGATTCGAACCCGAGTTTCCACCTCTCTAGCGTGGCGCCTTATCCAACTAGGCCACCGGGGTCGTATCCGAACCAGGCAAATCCTTTCTCTTCAGTGATCCATAACCCCCGGGCACTCGCAAATCGCGATGTAATTCACGGGGATGAATGTTCATATTGAACATTACATTTAAATTTGGATCTCTTGACAATCCGTCACCGTTTTAAATATATGTAATTTTTCTTGATATTACTCAATATTATTAAATATATTATTCTATTTTTTGAAGAGAAAAGATTTGACCCGGTCGGGATTCGAACCCGAGTTTCCACCTCTCTAGCGTGGCGCCTTATCCAACTAGGCCACCGGGGTCGTATCCGAACCAGGCAAATCCTTTCTCTTCAGTGATCCATAACCCCCGGCACTCGCAAATCGCGATGTAATTCACGGGGATGAATGTTCATATTGAACATTACATTTAAATTTGGATCTCTTGACAATCCGTCACCGTTTTAAATATATGTAATTTTTCTTGATATTACTCAATATTATTAAATATATTATTCTATTTTTTGAAGAGAAAAGATTTGACCCGGTCGGGATTCGAACCCGAGTTTCCACCTCTCTAGCGTGGCGCCTTATCCAACTAGGCCACCGGGGTCGTATCCGAACCAGGCAAATCCTTTCTCTTCAGTGATCCATAACCCCCGGGCACTCGCAAATCGCGATGTAATTCACGGGGATGAATGTTCATATTGAACATTACATTTAAATTTGGATCTCTTTACAATCCGTCACCGTTTTAAATATATGTAATTTTTCTTGATATTACTCAATATTATTAAATATATTATTCTATTTTTTGAAGAGAAAAGATTTGACCCGGTCGGGATTCGAACCCGAGTTTCCACCTCTCTAGCGTGGCGCCTTATCCAACTAGGCCACCGGGGTCGTATCCGAACCAGGCAAATCCTTTCTCTTCAGTGATCCATAACCCCCGGGCACTCGCAAATCGCGATGTAATTCACGGGGATGAATGTTCATATTGAACATTACATTTAAATTTGGATCTCTTGACAATCCGTCACCGTTTTAAATATATGTAATTTTTCTTGATATTACTCAATATTATTAAATATATTATTCTATTTTTTGAAGAGAAAAGATTTGACCCGGTCGGGATTCGAACCCGAGTTTCCACCTCTCTAGCGTGGCGCCTTATCCAACTAGGCCACCGGGGTCGTACCTGAACCAGGCAAATCCTTTCTCTTCAGTGATCCATAACCCCCGGGCACTCGCAAATCGCGATGTAATTCACGGGGATGAATGTTCATATTGAACATTACATTTAAATTTGGATCTCTTGACAATCCGTCATCGTTTTAAATATATGTAATTTTTCTTGATATTACTCAATATTATTAAATATATTATTCTATTTTTTGAAGAGAAAAGATTTGACCCGGTCGGGATTCGAACCCGAGTTTCCACCTCTCTAGCGTGGCGCCTTATCCAACTAGGCCACCGGGGTCGTATCCGAACCAGGCAAATCCTTTCTCTTCAGTGATCCATAACCCCCGGGCACTCGCAAATCGCGATGTAATTCACGGGGATGAATGTTCATATTGAACATTACATTTAAATTTGGATCTCTTGACAATCCGTCACCGTTTTAAATATATGTAATTTTTCTTGATATTACTCAATATTATTAAATATATTATTCTATTTTTTGAAGAGAAAAGATTTGACCCGGTCGGGATTCGAACCCGAGTTTCCACCTCTCTAGCGTGGCGCCTTATCCAACTAGGCCACCGGGGTCGTATCCGAACCAGGCAAATCCTTTCTCTTCAGTGATCCATAACCCCCGGGCACTCGCAAATCGCGATGTAATTCACGGGGATGAATGTTCATATTGAACATTACATTTAAATTTGGATCTCTTGACAATCCGTCACCGTTTTAAATATATGTAATTTTTCTTGATATTACTCAATATTATTAAATATATTATTCTATTTTTTGAAGAGAAAAGATTTGACCCGGTCGGGATTCGAACCCGAGTTTCCACCTCTCTAGCGTGGCGCCTTATCCAACTAGGCCACCGGGGTCGTATCCGAACCAGGCAAATCCTTTCTCTTCAGTGATCCATAACCCCCGGGCACTCGCAAATCGCGATGTAATTCACGGGGATGAATGTTCATATTGAACATTACATTTAAATTTGGATCTCTTTACAATCCGTCACCGTTTTAAATATATGTAATTTTTCTTGATATTACTCAATATTATTAAATATATTATTCTATTTTTTGAAGAGAAAAGATTTGACCCGGTCGGGATTCGAACCCGAGTTGCCACCTCTCTAGCGTGGCGCCTTATCCAACTAGGCCACCGGGGTCGTATCCGAACCAGGCAAATCCTTTCTCTTCAGTGATCCATAACCCCCGGGCACTCGCAAATCGCGATGTAATTCACGGGGATGAATGTTCATATTGAACATTACATTTAAATTTGGATCTCTTGACAATCCTTGGATCTCTTGACAATGAGTGCCCGGGGGTTATGGATCACTGAAGAGAAAGGATTTGCCTGGTTCGGATACGACCCCGGTGGCCTAGTTGGATAAGGCGCCACGCTAGAGAGGTGGAAACTCGGGTTCGAATCCCGACCGGGTCAAATCTTTTCTCTTCAAAAAATAGAATAATATATTTAATATATGAGTAATATCAAGAAAAATTACATATATTTAAAACGGTGACGGATTGTCAAGAGATCCAAATTTAAATGTAATGTTCAATATGAACATTCATCCCCGTGAATTACATCGCGATTTGCGAGTGCCCGGGGGTTATGGATCACTGAAGAGAAAGGATTTGCCTGGTTCGGATACGACCCCGGTGGCCTAGTTGGATAAGGCGCCACGCTAGAGAGGTGGAAACTCGGGTTCGAATCCCGACCGGGTCAAATCTTTTCTCTTCAAAAAATAGAATAATATATTTAATAATATTGAGTAATATCAAGAAAAATTACATATATTTAAAACGGTGACGGATTGTCAAGAGATCCAAATTTAAATGTAATGTTCAATATGAACATTCATCCCCGTGAATTACATCGCGATTTGCGAGTGCCCGGGGGTTATATATATATATATATATATATATATATATATATTTAAATATTATTTAAATTTATTTTTAAATATAACTTAATAATGAATTTTAACCTAATTCAAGGAACTTTGGGTGTGTAATAGAGCTATATAGTAAATTTGATTCAATTTAGCACCTAAAAAACATATAAAATAATAAATTAAAATATTGTAATTTTAAAACTAGCTGATTCTAATAAATACAAATATATTAAAAACAATTAAAGAACCATTTATAATGAAAATACATTTTTAAAAAAATAACGGAAAAAAATACCACTATGATAAAAAATACTTTGATTACTTTTATTGTAGAAAACTAGCATATCACAACACAGAACTAATAGAAAATTGTTATAATTTACAGATGCACATGCTTTTAGTAGTAATACAGTAATTACATATTCATCACTAAGCTCTTGTGGCTTTAAAACTGAAGGTGAGCTACAATAAACATTATAGAGAACATCATTTTAGTTCTCTCGAACAGTAACAAATGAAGATGTTTTTCATCTTATGGTGACTTCTGATCCCGTGATAAGTAATTTAAGACCGTATTATAAAAAAAATAGTTCCCATTAAATGATAAAGATTCTCATTTACTGTTATAGAAAAAAGGAACCATTCGAAATATTTTATCTACGCCTAGGCCTGAAATCCCACAACAAACTCAAATTTAACTTCATTTCATTAGAATGTTGGTTCCATTTTTCGATTTTCACATCTTTATGTCGATTGCTTTTAATAAGCTGGTTCAGAATTCATTATTTACCTATATAATGGATATGATGGAACGGCACACATTATCAATTAGAGTGATTCGTTACTGATGATAAGGTGTTTATTTTTTAGCTTCAGGCTTCATGTATGTTATGTAGGAATCTGAAGATTTTGGCAGCTTACAAAATAAAACCTTATTCATGGCTGTACGGGAACATTTCCTAGTAAAGTGTATTTATTTAAAGTGTATGTACTACAATACACTTAAAATAAATACATTTTAGGTTCATAACTAATTCATAGCTATCTTAAGTTATTTAGGCAGTCAAAGAAGGACTTCAGAAAAATATTCTTGATGTATTTCCGGTGTTACTGGAACCGTATACCTGCTCTACAAAATCAACTTTTATCCGTAATTCAGTTTTTGTATTCGTTCCTTTGCGACTTCTTTTACTGATATAGCAGTTTTGATAGTTCTCCAACGCTGGAATTGAAGGATATAGCCTAGGTGAAGAATATATTCCATAAATTTAAGTCTAGCTTAAAGTAGAAAATTCCCCAACTTAACTGCTTCTTCTTTGCGACACTTAAGTTAACTTATTCCTATAAAATTAAAACAAATTTTAATTTTTGTTTGTAAAGAGGAAAAAAGACTAACTTAATTGTACCACTCATTGAAGTTAGCAAAGCATCAGATACCAAAGAATACTTACCGAAAACAAAAACTTAAGTTTGTAATGATCCGTCAGTAGAAACTACCTTACATACATCGGAATATTCTGTTTTATTAGTATCTATAATGAGAATATCCATGTTCATATTCTTTGAGAAGAAAACAGACTGATAACTATTTAATAACTGATTAACAAACATGGAGACCACGAACGTACTAATTCCAACTTTGCAAACAATCCTTGTTTTTATGTACAGTTGTCATCATTTGTCAATGAAATTCATGGAAATATTAAGTAGTAGTATAAGCTTTATGAAAATGGTAATTTTTTACTGCAGCTCAGCGGAGCTTTTTTTGTAGGACCACACATATTAAAAAACTCTGGTTACTTTTTCCCTCTCGCTCTAGTATATTTTTTGATAATATATTTCAAACATTGGACCAATCTAATATTTTCCACTATTCTTTAGTGTTCGAACTACAAATCTGTCAAGTTTCATAGGTTTATCTACAAAAATAAATCCACAGTGACCCGAATTGTAGCTCAATAGAAAAACGCTGTGTGGCGCACAGTGGGGCAAACACGGAAAAAAAACCTAAAAATGACTTTCTTATTTTTGTCATGTTTTATGGGCTATTTTATTCATTATTATTTGTTGATAACATTTCCAGTTTGTTTTTTTCAAATTCATTTTTATTTGCGAATCTGAGGCCTTCTAAAGTTGGACAATATTTCTCCAACCCAAAATGGCCTTTTTCTATTGAGCTACAATTCGGGTCACTGTGGATTTATTTTTGTAGATAAACCTATGAAACATGACAGATTTGTAGTTCGAACACTAAAGAATAGTGGAAAAATATTAGATTGGTCCAATTTATGAAATATATTATCAAAAAATATACGATAGGGAAATAGTAACCAGAGGTTTTTAACATGTGTGGTCCTAAAAAAAAAGCTACCCTTGAATGAAATCAAATAATGAATTCTGAACCAGCTTATTAAAAGCAATCGACATAGAAATGTGAAAATCGAAAAATGGAACCAACATTCTAATGAAATGAAGTTAAATAAAAAAAAAAAATATCATGTTAAATTAAATTTTACAAAATAATTTAAAATACCTACTACTTGCGTTGTCAATTCTATTAAAGAATAAAATGGTATAATCTTTCAAATTAGTTATAATTCCAAAGTATTTTTTCATTCCGAATCGAATGAGACTATTTCCATCTCCATAGGTAGATAGTAACCATTTTCGATAAAAAGAGTTTTTTCCGCTTTTTAGCCTTTTGCCCCACAGTGGGCCAATTGAGCAAAAAAAAATGTTTAAAATACATTTATTTAAAGTTTTTTTTCGTTAAATTAGTGACAAATATGTGTTTACTATTGATTAAGGCTAATTGAGCTTGATTTTCAGAGATTTTTGTTGATTGCTTAAGGATGGGAAGCTTTCAGAATAAAATATGGCAAAAAACAGAAAATTTATTCTTAGTGATTTTTCAATAAAAATCATTATAATTATATTTCTATTTCAGTATTAACATATTGTTTTCTATTGTTTTGAACTTGATGGGGTACAAACCGAGATGATTTTGAAAATTAACTAAGCCAAATTTTGACTTTTTGATTTTCCGATGATCATAGGTTCTACAAAGTTTGTATCTTTGTAGTTTGTAGTTTGTATCTTTGTAAGTTTGTATCAACTTCAAGGTCAAACACTTCTTAGTGGTGTATAAAAACACATTATGCTTTGATTAGCTGCGTCCACTTGCGTCCTTTACTGCCAGAGCTCGCTAAACCATAAACCATGTTATGACTATTACTGGATATTAATTTCTTTATGTGATACTGATGAACGGCCATATTTTCTCTTTGTAAATTTTGAAGCAATTAGCAATAAAAGTCAAATGATGAATTTTCGGCCTTATGATTAATTAAACATTTTATAGATATCGTTCCTCTTTTCAGTTCAAAGTTAAATATTTTCTAGAAATATTTAAACAAACACATACTTTATTTTTGGAAGGGGAACCTGCTTCCTTCGTACAACGTCTCTTTAATCTTTGAGCATGGTTAACATTGCGTTATTTATTCAATAAAAGAAACATTCTACAGTACTCAAAATAGTATTTATTTATAACATCAACGCTTTCACATATGTAGTACAAAATGCATAGCGTGGCTACAAAACATAACCCTCCCCAAGTGTTTTTCCTAGATCGACAGTATGCATTCCTTCATCGATACATAACACTCCTCCCCCTAAGCAACTGCGTACTGATCAAGATGTGGTGGTGGGCGACGATTGCGGGGTGGTCGTTGCATCACTGCATGGCTCAGTTGGACGTTTCCTTCGGAATCGCTGGAGTTGTTTTCTTCTTGACTAGATTGGCTTTCATTTGCGGTTTCTGAAACAGGCTGACCATTAGTCCTTTGAGGGGTCGTTTTTAGCTGGTCATAATGTCTCTTCCACAGCCTGCCGTCAACAACAATGGTGTAATGTAAGGGTCCGTCTTTACCCGCTACTATTCCAATTCGCCACCGTTTATTTGACTAATTGTAGTTCCTCATTGCCACAGTTTGTCCTTCAAAATAACTTGCTGCTGTACATCTGATGTGCTCTTTTTGTTTCTGCCGCACACACTCCCCTAAGTTGGGTTTAAGTAGGTTCAAACAGGATCAAATTTCCCGCTTGAGAAAAAGCGATGCCGGGGAGTTGTTTGTTGTTGTGTTTGGGGCTCTTCTATATGTAAAAAGGAAATGGTTTAACTCTAGTTCAAGTTTACTACCCGTTCCAGACAATGTGTGGTTTTCATGGTGTAAACGAAACGTTCTGCTTGTCCATTAGACGCGGCGTTAAACAAAGTAATTGCAATATGTTTTACACCTCTAGACTGCAGATATTCTTGAAGTTCGCTGGATATAAATGAGATTTATTTGTCACTTACTAAAAAACATTAAGGGTTAAATTAAAATTAAGTTAAATTAAAACATTAGGATACCTATAGTGGCAAGCAGCATCATCTTATTTATCTTTAACTGTAGTTGCGGTCATTTAATTAGTGATGTATATTTCCGGTCATTTCGAATATGCGTCTAAGGAGCAGCTTTTCCTTTGAAGGGGCCTGCGAAGTAAATGTGTATTCTTTCTCACGGTTGCAGTGGAAATTCCCAATGGTGCGAATTAAGCTTGGTTGGTTCTCGCTGGTTTAATGTGCATTCCATACAATTTTTGGCTATTTTTTTTAATTTCATTATTCATTTTTGGCCAATAAACATAGGATCGTGTAAGGCCTTTCATTTTTCATGACCACTATGCAATTCTTCTAATATTTGGGTTCGATATTTTCGAGGTATGTAAACTTGAGCTCCCTCCATAATGCAGTTATCTGGTAGGTCGAATATCCCATCTTTACCTTTTACTGGCTCTCCTTTTCGCATTAGTTCCAACAGTTGTCGTAATTCAGGATCCTCTCTCGTTGCGCTGCTGATATTTCTGGATGAAATTGGCAGTTGTTCTAGCTGTTGAATTTGATACTTAGTAGCAGGATCCAAGGTGTGAAGTTGGTCTGAAGACTGAGGCAGGCGAGATAAACTATCAGCATTACCGCGTTCCCCCGCAGCTCTGTATTTAATTGAAAACCTGAAATTCTGAAGGAACAATGCATAATGAATAAGTCGAGTGGCCGCTATGCAAGGTAATTTTGATTTATCCCCAAAGATGTGTACTAATGGTTGGTGATATGGATATAATATAAATTCTGTACCAAACAAGTAGTAAAAAAACTTCTGTATTCCCCACTTTATGTTCAGAGCCTCCTTATAAATTTGAGAGTAATTTTTCTCAGAAGCTGTTAGTGTTCGGCTAGCAAATACTATAGGTCTTTCAGAATTATCAGGGTATTGGTGAGATAATACTGCACCCAGACCAACTGATAATGCATCAACAGCCGAGATAAGAGGAACATTAGGGTCATAGTGAGCGAGAATTCTTTCTAATGTAATCTCTTCTTTTATTTGGTTTAAACTATTCCGGCATTCCTGACTGAAAAAAAATTTAGTGATCTTCCCTGTTGAAATGTATAACGGTTGGGCGATAGTTGCAAGGTTCAGAAAAAAATTTAGCATAAAAGGTTACCATACCTAAAAACGATTTTAATTCTGTTGTATTGTTCGGTTCTTTGGAATCTAAAATTGCTTCTATGTGGTCTGTATTTTTGTGTAAACCCTCTGGTGTAATTTCGTGCCCCAGATATTTGACTTCCTTAACAAAAAATTTACATTTTTTTTTTTTTTTTTTTTTTTTTTGAGTCTAAGTCCATATTCCTCCAGCTTGTTAAACACTTCCTTGAGGCGATTCATTATTTCCTCTTCGCTATTGGCCACTATTAAGATGTCATTATAGAAAAGTGAAATTCCTCTGAGACTCAGTAAAACCATTTTAATGAATCTCTGCCATATTGTTGGGGCAGCGCTCACTCCATACATGAGTCTATGACACTAGTATAACCCCTTATGTGTGTTAATTGTTAATAATGATGCCGACTCGGTTTCTACCTTTAAATGTAAGTTAGCCGATTTCACGTCCAAAATACTATAAATTTTTGAGTCAGCTAATCCTGCGAAAAGCTCTTCTGGCGAAGGCAAGGGATGTGTGGGCACTTGAATTTTGGCATTTATAGTTTTTGAGTAATCTGCACAAATACGAATATCACCATTGGGTATGACTACAGGCACTCACTATAGGGGTAGCCCCTTCTGAGAATTTTACCCTTGAGATTATACCTTCCATCTCAAGCCGATCTATTTCATTTTTAACACATTCTTTTAAGGCGTATGGTACTGTAAGATGTTTCATAAAAATAGGTTGAACTCCCTCCTTCAGAATCAAGTGTACTTCAAATTCTTTAACTGTTCCAGTTCCTGGTGTGAATAATTTATCATTAGTTGAAAAAAGGTTATTACGTTTTTCTTTATATGTTCTAAAATTTATTATATTTGCACTGATGTATATCCTTGATGTATTCAGGAAAGAATTTGCACAGCCAGTCTCTCCCAAGTATCGCTTTAACCTTTCCACTCACCACAAAAAGTGGCAGTTCTTTCGTTGCACTTTTATGACTAGCTGAGACCCTAACTTGTCCAAGTGGTGTTATTACACCATTACCAAAATTTCTGAACTTTACTCAAGTTCCTCCTAATGGTTTTACTCTAAGTTTCTCGTATTCTCCACTCACAACAGTTACTGCACTACCCGTGTCTAATTCCATCTTTATAGGTACTTTGTTTATTTGAATAGTAACGTAGATGTTGGTGTACGTTTTTGTTTTCCTTGATTTAGGTGATGAATATCTAGAAAATCTATTGCAACCTCTTCATCAATTTCATTACATTCTTCTTCATATCCTTCCTCTTGAACCGTCCTAACTGGCTACTCTGGACGTCTTTGACGAAAGCACACATTCTTTACATGACCCGTTATCCGGCAATATGTACAATATAAATTTTTCTCCGGACATTCAGGCGCGAAGTGATTCTTTTTACCACATCTGAAACAATGGTTATCTGCTTGATGGTTATAAAAAGGTGTCGAATTTCTCTGAGTTTTTTGGATTTTAAATCTCCGGCTCTGTTGTAATTTATGGATTTCAGGTTCTTCTACATATGAATTAAGTATAACTTTGGAGCTGCTCTCTGCGGACTCAATAGCTTGTGCTTTCTGAACAGTCTTATCAAGGGTGGGGTCGTCTTCCTCAAATAATCTATCTAGTATCGTTTTAAAACGTAACCCACTAACGAAAACGTCTCTGAGCATTGTGTTAAGCATGCTCTCAGAATATTTGCATGTCATAGCTAATTTTCGTAGTTCGGCCTTGATTTTTTTTCACATTCGTGTTGTTTGCTATTCAGTAAAGGATGCCTACTTGGTATAATCAATGGCCTCGGCTTTAAGTTTTCTTATAAAATTTTCACTAATTCGTCATAACTTTTTCTACATTCATCAGGATAAACAAGACTTTAATTAAAGAAAATAATTTTGCTAGCAATAATGTAATGAATATATTAACTTTATTTTGTTCTGAAATGTTCTGAAGGTCTAAAAAAGTAGTTAAGTGGTCGATATAATCTTCAAAATTCTCATCTATATTATATTTTTCAAAAGTAATACCATTAACCTTAAAATTTTCTGTAGTTTAAGGTTTATTTTCAAGCTGTTGCGGTGTATTTTCAAGTATTTTTGCCATCTGTTCTTGTAGTTTAGCATTCTGTTGTAAAAATTTTCCACGTGCCTTGGTACAGCTGTATCTTCCCCCTCTACGTGCTTCTCTTTTTCTTTTGTTTCCGTTTCTGGCATTTTGGTATAAATGTATTTTCATATGTAAATTTTATTGTATATGTACCGTATTAAATATGTATCGTTCCTACTACACATAATTAACACTGTATAATCCTACCGACTGCGCCACTATTATGTATTCAATAAAAGAAACATACTACAATACACAAAATAGCATTTATTTATAATATTAGCGCTTTCACATATGTAGTACAAAATGCATAGCATGGCTGCAAAACATAACCTTCCCCAGATGTTTTTCCTGTGTCGACAGTATGCATTCCTACATCGATACATAACACATTGTTAACCTACCGTCATTTGATCTATACATATTTCTACCATAATTTCTCGGTAAAAAAAAACTATAATAATAAGAGAGGAGTGGATATTGAAAAAACACTTTACATATATTTTTTTAATAAAAGTAGTAATGTCAAAAAGCAAAGTAATGAATGTAGTTTCCAATAACTCACATTTCATCAATCCAGATGTTAGATGTTTTTTAGTATTTATTATTAGTACCTAATCTTAAAAAATTAAGAAGTAATTAGAATTACTGAAATTTAAAAGAAAATTACATTTAACGTAGGTGGGTACTAATATTGGACGATCATTGTTGATGATTCCCAGAACAATTAATATGATAAATGTGCAAAATAACGATTCAAAATTTTCTCATAAATAATTTTTGGGTAGTATTAGAAAACTAGTAGAAAGTAAAAGTTTTACAAAAAAACTTAGAATAACAAAAGAAAAAAAATAAGCGTGTCTTATTAACTAGTCCTATTTGGAAAATAAATAATCATTTACTGTACTAAGGTTTAAAAACCAGTATAAACATGTAATGACATAGAAAATAATTTTTATTCTGAGATTAAAATCCTTGAAAAAAAAACAAACAAACAGAAAATATAATAAAATGGTGCTATTGTCTGGCTGCATTTATTTTGACAGTGTTTTAGTTTCAGCACTATGAAATATTAATCCCATTTCTTCCTTTTCCAATAGCGAATCAATTTATTCAACAATCTGACGTTTGGCTTGGAGTAGCAATGGTTGATTTGAATTCCATACATTTACTGGATACATTTGTATTTTGTATGCAATTATAAATTTCTATGAATAATAAAAGAGAAAATAATCATCTTTTTCTCTTAAAAAATATCCACCAGAGGTGTATTTAATTGAATAATCCAGAATTTCCTCATACCTATCCTACTCTCGTTTATGGTTATCTGCACACTTATTCTATTACCTACAAAAAAAATGTTGCTAGGTTATTTTTACTTTGAAACCGTCTGAATCATAGGATAGTAAATTTAAATAATAAAATTACAAAGGATTGGTGAATATTTTGCCATTTCTATTGGATTTTGTTCTTTTTTAAATTGAAGATTAGTTTCGAATGTTAAGCATCAACTATCAGTTCTGAACCAAACAATAAGGCGAAAAGGGCCAAGTAGAGATGGTTTCTTCTGCAATTTTGTTTACAATATTAACCTCTATTTTGTATACTTATTTTTTCACTCTCTTTTTGTTTAATGTTTTTTCTTTTTCTAGTTTTTAACTGTATTTTTTTTTCAAACATATTTGTATTCAGTTTATCTATGTTATTTTATTTTTAACAGCCTCTCGGCCAGTTATGATCTTACTTTGTGTTATTTAAAGTTATACTTAAGGGACTTTGTCCCAGAAAAACGTTTTTTTTTCTATTTTATTCTATTCTAATTGGCCATGGCCTATAATAATACTTATGGGCCATTGCCAATTTAATCTGCGAGATGGGTTATAATATCTGGGGAACTGGATAATGAATAAGCAAGAGGTCGGTTGGAAACGTTTTGATGGAATAAGGAGTATTTATGGGGTATTAGGTCAAGGGCAAAATGTATATTGAGATCATTATGTAGGATTTTGTTGGAGACATAATATGGAACATTTACTATAGTACGAAGGACTTTAGATAGGAAGGATTAAATGCGTTTGATATTTGATAGTTTTGCTGTCACCCACAGTTCATAGGTCCAAATTGTAAGGACAGAAAATCGTGGGTTGACGACATTTCTTTAATTCCCGTCCGGACAAAATGCTCTGCTCGTGTCTGTCGCCTGACATTGATGAATGTAGCAAGATCCTACTGCAGCATAGAGCCTTAATATTTTAACTTTCTATACCCTATAAACTTTGTAGCTGGCTATATTACTTATCATAAAAATAATTTATTTTAACAACAGGGAGATTCTCTATAAAACGGTTAATGAGCTCACATGCAGTTTTTAGAAAAATTAATTGATAATCAATTTTAATTTTCATAACTATAATAGACATATAACAATAAGGTATTGAAAATGTTAGAAAAACATATCAATCAAATATTATCAAAAAAAGACAATCAAACTGGAGAATTTAGAAGGCTACACAATTCAAAATTTCGGAATTGCTATCCTATTAATAAATTAATAATTGCAGCGTGACAGTGAAAATTGGGACGTTAAGTTCTGGGATTTAAAAATAACCTTATTCCTACGAAAATAGTCAGCGTCAAACCACTAAGTAAACATTGGAGGAATAAAAGGAGAAGTAGTTGGGAGGATTGTTTCAGAGCCGATTTTATAGGTTTGGGTTTAGGTGGGGTTGTAGAGAGGTGTATGATCAGGAGGAATTCATGGTCTTGGGGTTCCAAACATCACGTCTACGTTTTATCAATTTGATAGATTCCAGGTAAAATCTAGTATCTCTTAAAAAAAATCAGATTTAGCACACACACCAATTTTCTTTTTTCTATATTATCAGTATCATGTCTCTGAATTTTGCATGTATACTGAATTTAAATAACATTTTCCATCTTAAAAACTACCTGAAGCTTTTACACGTACCGTGTAACAATATTTTTTTTTTTTAATTGAAGTTTTATTTAGTAAGTATTACAATATGCCTTAATCTAAGAGCAATAAATAATATGAATGGTTGTTAATCCACTCACACAATTCAATATTGTAATTTAAGAAGTATATGAAAAAAATGAAAAACCTGCATTACAAAAAATGAAATAATTAAATCTTTTAGAATAAAAAAAAAACAATTATTATAGTAAAAATTAAAATTAAAAGTTAAAAATACAGCCATACTCCATATAAGAAATATACTACCGGCCTAGGGATCCCCCAACTAAACTTATCCCTCGACGTATGGCGGGACAAGCTAGATGCTTAGAGATCGCGGCACTGCTCTTTTATTTTAGATTTGTCACTGGTCTGAAAACCCAGTGAAGGCTATGTGAGAGCGCTATAGTTCAATCACTCATGGTATGATTAGAAAAGCTATCCACTACCAGAACCCCAGGTCGAATTTTTCAATCAATCTCGAGATCACTGCCTTTTTAAACTGAGAGGAGAATTATGGGATGTGTGGAATTTTACACATATTGTGCCAGAGGGTTTGAATAATAAGAATGTTTTTAATGGAATTTTGAAAACTTGACTTGTATAGATTTAAAGACAAAAGTTATTTTAGGAACATTATAGAAGGCTATGTTGAAGGCATCGTTTATATTTCTCAAGAAGTTCAATCATAAGGATTGAATTCGGTTAGTGTTCAAATATTTTGTTGTCCCGCAAAACTCAAGTTCGTGGGTCCAGGTAAGCTTTGGGATCGTCTTGTAAATTAAAAACTTGTTATTTATTGAATGTTGTAAGGTCTCACATAGTATTTTATTTGGCTGAATTTTCTGTTATACACTTGTCTTTTATGTCTAGTATTTAGATTCTATGTGAAACCAATATATCGCTCTGTTTCAGATCTGAGTAATGGAATCTTATTAAATAGTACTGTTCGGCAATAACTAAGGAGTAGAGTGGTTTCATAGATTTTAGTGTAACAGGTTAAAGATAGGTAACATCTTCTTCTTCTTCTTCTTCTAATTTTATAAGTTAAATAGTTATAATATTTTTTTTTTAAATATTATAGAATATAATAATACAATAAACCAGAGTGGGAGGCTGTTATTAATAAACCTCCAGGGCTCACAACCTTCGTTGTATTCTGGTAGATTTAATGAATTCCAAAACCTTGCTACGATCAATTATGTCGGGGTGTGAAGTTAATGTGATGAATAGCCAAGGTGGCCAATCCACCGTACTCCAGTGAGCAAGCACACTTTCGGATTCTGGGGAGTCTGCAACATGTAAATGCCAGCTGAATCAGTGCATCTTGAAATTTAGAAGGAAATTAAATACAAAGAAATAAACTTCTTAGCAGTTTTCATTGTTATTTCCTTTTTAAGAACTGAGAAATTCAAACATTTAACAATTACCTTAGAAAATCATAATGTCATGATCACAGTTTTATAAGAGATAAGATTTAGTGATAAAAATATATTCCATTGAGAAAATAAAAATCTGTACAGTAAAATTAAAAACTTTCAAATACAATAAGAAAAATAAGAATGAGCTTTTACGGTCACTTATTTAGAATGAATAAATAGACTCATTAAACAACTATTTTACTTTTTCAAACAAAAAAAGACATAATGTAATTTTTTCAAACAAGTTCAACTTGATTTTAATGAATTTAATATTACAGAGAATACAATAAAAAAAAACTGTACATTTATGAACGATGTTGAAAGATGAAAATAAAAGATTCCAAGAACAACCTAAAGCTAAAAGAGGTACTGTAGTATCAGGGAAGAGAAAAAAGACAACATCGGAGAGAATGAAGGAGAACTGGAGGAATCGCAAAGAGGCATCTACGATAAAATAATTGATTCAATGTACCCCACAGTGGCTGCTTAAAAAAAAAATACTATACACACACACACACACGCGCGCGCACACACACACACACACACATATATATATTTATATATATGCTTCTCTGGATGGATTTCTCTGGGATGCTTGTATATATATATAATACATATAGTGTGATTGTATCTTTTTTTTTTTTATTCCCATATTTTTGTTTATTTCTTTATACTATTATTTTCTATTTTTATATAATTATTTACTTTATTCTGTTCCTTCTATTGCTAGAATTTTTTTTTCCAATCTATTTTTCTTTCTTTCTTTATTTTTATGATTATTCTATTTTATATATTTATTTATTTATTTTTTGTATTTATTTATATAATTTTATTTATTTTCATTGTACATAACATATTAATGAATGCTTTGTCATCTATATACTCTTATTCTTGAGAGAAGCCGATTGTAATATTTATTGAATAAAACAATTTGATAAAAAAACAAAAAAAAAACAAATACTCTATTTGATTTTGATAGTGGATTGTACCAAAAACAAGCACATTTTTAACAAATAAATATACCGGACTCCTTAAAGACCAGAAAATTCAAAAGAACAAGTTTAACCATCGAAATGTATTTGCATATGGACTTAAACTATATTTCAGCAAAAAATATTGGCTTTGTTTTATTCTAAAGTTCTGATAGTCTTTTCTTCTTTTCTCTGTAACGGCGTTTCCCTTCATTGGGTTTCCGTTAGGTCTAACTACCCTTCCACAGTTCTCTGTCCCACCAATCACCGTCCCTCAGACCTCTTCCTGCCATTTCCTCAGCTATCTCATCCTTCCATCTCCACCTGGGCCATAACCACCTGACCGTCCGCGAAGAAGATTGTACACAAAAAATCCTCTTCAATAGGAATGCCCATCCTTTTACATTCCCTAAACCACTGCTTCATCACTGCATCCAAGTATATAAGGTTGGTGATAAACAGCATCCCTGTTTTAAACCTTTTGAGGATTCAAAAGGAGCTGACAAGTTTTTGCCTTGATTAATATTGTACACACTTTTTCTGTACATAATCTGGATTGTCCCTGTAAGGCCTGGGTCAATAGCTCGTTCCTGTAGAGCTTTCCACATTTCTTTCCTAGATACTTGGTGATATGCTTTTTCCAAATCTATAAATGCTAAATGTAGTTCTTGCTGTCTTTCCTTACATTTTTCTATTAGTTTCCTCATTATGAATATATTATCGATGCAGGATTTACCAGCAGTGAAACCACACTGTTCCTCTGGTATCATAAAACATACCTCCAATCTCTCCTTTAATACTTTCCCTAGGATTCTTGTTATACTGCTTTGGACACATATTCCTCGGTAGTTGCCACATATACTTTTATCTCCTTTTTTATAGATGGATGTTAGGTATCTTAGTCTCAGTTCTTCTGGAATGTCTTGCACTTGCAATATTAAATTGAAGATATTAACCAATGCCCGAACTACAACCTCCCCTCCTGCTTTTTAACACTCCACCGGGATTTCTCCTGGTCACGCAGATTTTCCGTTTTTGGAATTTTTAAGTGCCTCCCAAACTTCTTCCTTCGTAATTATAATTACCTCTTCCTCTCCTCTCCGTTCTTCGAGGGATATTGATTCTGTTTTAAACTGTTCCCTATCTTCTGTATACAAATTCTTGTTGTGTTTTATCCATTTCTCTTCGCTTATAATCTGTTCTACACATTTTTGGACCGTATTCCTTCTTAAACTTTTTAGTATAATCCATGCTTCCTTAGATTTGTTATAACCTAGAACATTGTCAATCCTGTTGCATGTGATCTCCCATTGTTTGTTTTTACCTTTCTCTACTTCTCTCTTGACCAGATTGTTTAACTCTTTATATTTTTTTCTATCTTCCTCCTTCTTGGTAACCAACCACCTCTGATATGCTTCTTTTTTCCTTTGCACTGCCTCAGCCAGGCTTTCACACCACCGTTCCTCGTATTTCCCTCTCTTCATATTCGTTCCAATAGCTTCCTTAGCCGCATCTTGAATGCATTTTTTCAGATGTTGATATTTTTCCTTAGCACTTTCTCCTTTACCTAAATCAAATTTATCCTCTAATCTAGACTTAAATAGTCTTCTTGTACATTCTTCTTTCAGTAAGTTTAAATTGTATTTTGGATCGTCTAATTTTTCCTCATAGTCCACTAATATATTACTACTTTTTTCCATGGAATTGTTCTATTATTTTCATCCAGTCCAACCAACAATATCCGTGCTTATATAATAATCTTTTTGAGGAACAATGCTTTAGTGTTTCTTAGGACGTTGAATTGAACCTTTGTTCCTTAGATTTTTCTAAAATAGCCAATCTATTTTTGTCCTTACAACGTAGCCAAATCAGTGGAACCATTGTTGTATTGTTTCTGTTTTATATATCTTAGCACGTTCAGACTAAGCTATTTTTACCCTATTTTTCTCTCTAACTGTCCATATTTTTCTAATTTTATTAAAAAAGGGCGTATGTATTTATTTTTTATTTTATTTTATTTTATTTTTTTTATTTTTATTTTTATTTTTTTTTAACTGCAGTTAAATTAGTACTAGAATAGGGGTCTTACCATTTTTTAAATATTTTATTTTCTCTAAATCCTACTGTTCAATGAACGAAACGCAAATAAAATGTATAGATTCTATTCAGCATTCATTTAACAAAAGTATTTGACTCGAAACCAGGGGCGGTCTGTCCGTCCAGAAGATACACTGGTATGTTCCGTGTTATTCAATAAAATGCCTAGTATATGAAAAGTTTATTTATCACCAACTGTTATGTTATTTTATTTATTTATTTTTCTGAATTTTTTTTTTTGAAAATTAAAGTCAGTTTCTCAAGGAAAACGTATAATAAAGAATACATAAATAATAAGGTAACTATGAATAATCACAAACATTAATCGCATTACGGTTAAAATATATAAAGATAAATAATTCAAGAAAAAATAATACAACACATTTAAGACTTTAGAATAACGGTAAAAAGAAGCGAAGATGAAGTAAAGGCAATCGATCATTTTTGAAAGCGGAAATCGCGAAATGAGCTGAAGGTCAACGGTAAAGGGTCCTAAACCAGTTACTGTAATTTGGGAAGGAGCCCTTAAGGTAATGCCATTTATCGCCCTCAACGTGAAACCCAGTCAATCCATATCCTGAAATTGACGAAAAGATACTCCCCTTCAGTTACATTATGTGGTTCGACCTCAATGTTTACGCCTGGCCCTTGTATAGTTCATCCTACTGCCATATTACAATCTTAACCCTTTAACAGGCAATGTATCCTGGAGGATACTCATATTTAATGCCTTTTGCTTAATAAATGATGTAATGTCAGACGCATTATCCTACTCATTATCGTCTAATATCCTTTATTCAACCTTGAATTTCATGAAACATGTATGGCGGTTAGAGTGGCTGTCAAGCCAATCAAAGGAAAAAAAAAGGAAGAAATGTATTCGAAAATTCTCGGCCTGTCCGTTAAAGGGTTAACCTGAAAAAACCTAAAAAAAATTGTACGACTTACAACCCACGAAGGGTCTTTGGTTCAGTACATAGGTATGGCAGTACTGAGCCAACGGTTGTGAAAGGAAGAGGTTTAGCATGAATACTAGGCTCAACCGCTAGGTTTTTCCCCAATTAAGGGTACCCACGTAAACGAGGCTGGGTAGTTCCTCAGGAGGGTCCCCCGATCTCGAAGCCAAGCCACGGCCGAAATAACAGAAACAAATATTCTGCCGTCGGACTCCAACTCACACCCGGGATCATGGTAGTCAAGTTCCTTACCCACTAAGCTACCGCGACTCCCTTCCATATTACAATCTTGTTATATATATTTGATAACACCAATAGTATTCCAGTGCAGATTGTGGTGGACTGGTGATAACACCTGATCTGATCCACAATTATATTGCTTTTCGGAATTAGCATACATCGGCAGGCTTCCATCATCAATAGTTACCAATGGTTATACTTTGAGAATTCGCTAATACCTCTTAAGAGCCGTTTACTTATGATTAATTCAATCATCACGCTACCTTACTCTCACTCCGAAAGATATAAAAAATCCTCTGGATAACATGGCCGTTTCATTTCTAAGACGTCCACCTCTCCGTATTGTCTATAGTATCCATGCAACCTCTGCAACCTCTGCGTTCTCCATACACCTCATTCTCATTCGTATTGCTTATTTGTCGTATTGCTTATATATCTATTGCTTATTCGTATATTTATTTATTATAGTTCTTATATTCTGAATACAATTCCAATCAACGGTTACGCATAGGTCGACCAATGGGAGGATGTCCCGGGACACAAAATTAGTTGTCTTCAAGACATGGGATATGGGACATATAATAGAGGTTTAAATTTCATCATAATTTTCTTATAAATTATAAAATAAACGATTTGTAATTAAATTATAAGTAAATATATCTTTTTTAAAATTATAGGAATAATTTCAGATTAGATTTTGCAGGGATATAGTTTTAGGACCCCGTTGATTGTTCAAGTTATTTTCTGTCATTAAGTGGCGAGGTAAATAAAAATAATTTTTAGAAAAAAAAACAAAACCGACTTTAAGATTAAACCTACATATACAAACTTGAACTAAAAAATAAAAAATAATATTTTAAATGCTTTGAAACAAAAACCATTAAATGAAATTCAACGAAATTATCGATACTTATATACCTATTCACAATTTATGACCAGTTATCTTTGGAGTCGGTGCCTGCCAAGAATAGTAGTCCTGCCTTTACAATAAACTTTCGAATGGCCGGAGCCAGCGGTGTGGCAGTGATGAAACAGTGGGAGGATCTTTACGATTACAATTTCTTTTCAAATTCTGTTTGTTTTGGTTGGCACGGACTCCAAAAATAACTGATCATAAATTGTGAATAGGTATATAAGTATCGATAATTTCGTTGATTTTCATTTAATAGTTTTTGTTTTGAAGCAATTAAAATATTATTTTTTATTATGATAAAAGTATGGTTGACTGGATGATGAATGGAGAAGAAGATAGTCAGGGATGCAGTCAAAGTAACACCACGTCAAAGAAGAATTCTTTAATACGTGCCAACGTATACGTATACGTTGGCACGTATTAAAGAATTCTTCTTTGACGTGGTGTTACTTTGACTGCATCCCTGACTATCTTCTTCTCTATTATTTTTTATTTTTTAGTACCATTTTGTATATGCAGGTTTAATCTTGAAGTCGGTTTTGTTTTTTTCCTAAACATTATTTTTATTTTTCACTTTTTAGTGGAGAGTGTATTTTTGTTTATATAGTGAATTCTCGATCTTCAAGCTACCCTGAAAAATAGTTCGAGTTACTGAACAAAGACTTATCGAGGTTATCATTCCACTTACCTTAATGTAATTGGGAAAATTGAACGCAAAATGGGAGTTGAAATCATTACGTATATTTTTCATTAATGGTTATGTGTATGTTGTTTGTACATACATATAAAATCATTGATAGAGAAAATTAAATACCTGGTACCAATTTATCATATAACTTTCAACTGAATTGCTCTTTTTTCTGAGGGTGCCTAAAAGTAGACTTACAGCCTTCCACCAGTGGCGATCTTTTCTTTATTCTTTAGGACGGTTAAAAGAGAGCTACGCGGAATTCGAAACTCACTAGCAACAAACGCCCAACTTCTTTTTCCTTTCTGCACTTTGAAAATCAATTTTAACTTTTCGTTGAGTGAGGAACATGGCCCTTACTGCTATGCAGCCAGCTAAAAAAGCTCCGTGTTTACTCTCTTGATTCTTGTGGTATTAGCTCACGTATCAGTTCGAGACTTTGTGCATATTGTGTATCTAAAAACTATAACAATTTGTGAAGTTTTCCGGCTAGGTGAGTTCCTAGAAACTAATATATGAAGGTGGTCTGTTAGTGTTAGACTAGATAGTTGGGTGCAGCGTGGCGAGGTAGTCTCGGCCTGCTCACGTCTGGAGCTAGGCTATTAGTTACATTGCCCTACCTGTCACTATACCAGTGATGGTGGCGTAGTGAGCTAGGCACTTAACCGCTGTTCTTACGAAGCCCAGTTCGTAGCTCATAGATGTGGAACTTTATTTATTTTTTTTTAATAATTTATTTTACGCATATATATATATATATATATATATATATATATATATATATATATATATATATATATTTTTCTTTCTCTATTTTATTTCCTATAATCGTTAAAAATAATTAAAAAATTAACTTCATCATGGAACTTGAAAAATCGTCGTGTTTTGATTCTGATGAGGAAATGCCATGTTCTGACTTCAGTGAATTTGACTCCAAGTTTCTCAAGGCTAGAACTTTGTCTAAAAGACAAAGGAATACTGCTCTTGAGCCTACTGGGAACTCCCCCGACAAAAAAAAGAAAAACAAAAAACAAAAAGATAAGAAGCCGAATGTATCCAACAGAAACCCGCAGTAATACTATAGTCTCTGCAGTCAAACCCATAGAAACAAACAATAGATTCCAACCACTAACAAATATGCCAACTGACAGCTCAGCACCTCAACAACTAAAACCTCCCATGGATTTTAAACCACCTACAATCTACGTCACCGGCGAAGAAAATTACTTACACTTTTGTTAAAATATATCCGAGTTAATTGGTCAAACTAATTTCCAATGCTTCTCCAGATATGAAGACATCAAAATAAATACAGAAACAAAAGAAACTTACAAATCACTGAAAGCGCATCTGAAAAATAATAATACAGAATTTCATTGTTATCTGTTAAAAGAAGTGAAGGCCTACAGAGTAGTACTACGTGGACTTCATCAATCTGTTCCTCCCGACGCCATCAAAAGATACCTAGAGGAGTTAGGTCATTCTCTCAGGCACGTCGCGAATGTTCTCCACCGTATTGATAAGCACAAACTCCCATTGTTCTTAGTAGATCTGGAGCCGGCAGAGAACAATACTGAGATTTTTAATATCAAAAGATTGGTATATTCCGTCGTAAAATTTGAAGTACCTCGACTCAAAAAAGAAATAGTTTAGTGTACCAGATGCCAAAACCTGGGTCACACAAAGACCTATGCAATCGGCAACCAAGGTGAGTTAAATGTGCGGGACCACATTTAACTGAATCATGCTTAAAAACACGCGAAACACCAGCCTGTGTGTCCTCTGTGGTGAGAGCCATCCCGCAAATTACAAAGGTTGCCAAGTATACAAACAGGTAAAAGCAAAGAAGCACTAACTCAGCTACAAAAAGAAATTCAGTTCCTCATACATCCGTAACTGTAGGATCATCCTCCCAGAATCAAAATATCCCAGTCATCAATAGCTCTCACAAAGACTTCCTTTCACTTCCTTCAACATCCAAAGCACAACAGCCTCAATATCAACAACACAGCCATTCAGCCGTTTAACTCACAGAACCTCAGCAGCAGGGTCATATCAGACTCAACCAACTAATAAATTCACGACGGTCGAACGAAGAAATCGACGGTCACAAAATCAGGCGCCTCAAACATCCTTTCCATCCCGACCTCCCAAAATAATCAATCCTTCCCCATTAACTAGTCAACAGACACCACAACAAGTGAACCAACAGATTAAACCTCCATTACAAACCATATCTCCTCAACAATATCCAAGCCAAATCCCATTCCAGGTACCGTATTCAAGACAGTGTAATCTATTTCAAATATCAGAACCCTATCCTACTTCCTCCCAAAGTCTTGGTGATATCTCATCGATTCTGTCATCCTTCCTCCATGAACTTCAAGAAACTATCAGACCCTTAGTTTCCCTTCTCACAAGAGCCCTGTCAGAAATCACGTCCATTGTTCCTCGATGATCCAAAACTCCTTGGCAGTTCTTTTATGAAACGCAAAAGGTTTGCTCAATCACAGAAATGAACTAGACCTATTCTTACACGACAATAACATTCACATTGCCCTAGTTACCGAGACCCAGCTGACGCCTACCTCTTATTTCCACATCAAACACTATATCACTTACAAAACTGACCACCCCGACAAATCAGCCCACGGTGGTACTTGCATTCTTATCCTTAGATCACTAACCCACACCTTGATTCCTTTCTCTCCAACTGACACCATTCAGTCTACCTCACTAATCCTATCGACCCTTCCATTTAACCTTACTATTTCAGCTGTATATTGTCCTCCTGGAAATACCCTTTCCCAAAATATTCTGCAATCCTTATTCTAATCATTTGGGCGGCGCTTCATTGCAGGTGGGGATTACAACGCTAAACACCAGTGATGGGGCTGTAGAACATCCAATTCCCGAGGTAGTATACTTTCCCGTGTATCATCCTTAAACAATTACCCCATCCTTTCACCAAACAGTCCTACCTACTGGCCTACATCCCTAAGGAAACGCCCAGATATTCTCGACATACTTGTCACCTCTCAAATTCCTACTCCCCAAACTACAGTAGATTCCTTAGATGACCTTTCCTCAGATCACAGCCCAGTTTTGCTTACATTACATTCTACTCCTATTATCAAACCTTCTCCTCCATCCTTAATAACTGGACGAGTAGACTGGGACAAATTCCGTTCGGTTTAGAAAACCAAATTTACTTTAAAACTCCACTAAAAACATGTAAACAAATAGATAAGGCAATAGAACATCTTACAAATTCAATACAAACCTGCATAACAGAAAACACTTCACAAAATAGATTTAAAACTTCAAAAAGTATCTTACCTCAGAATATTTGCATTTTATAAGTAGAGAAACGTCGCGCTAGGGCCAAATGGCATAGAACTCGATAAATTGACTAACAGACTTAAATCAGAACTTAAAAAACTAAAATTTGAAAATTTACAAAAACAAACTGAACAACTAACTGTTTCCGATTAATCATTATGGAACACTACCAAAAGACTGTTAAAATTCAAAACCTTCAAGCAATCATCCTCTCCTTACTCCAGCTCAAACCTGGACCAAATCTGATTTAGGGAAATCGCAGGTATTTGGTGAACACTTACACAATATTATTAAACCTTATCCAGATATCCTAAATCCTAACCATGTAGAATTTATTGAAGCAGAACTGGCCATTCCTCTCCAAATGACCATTCCTCCTAAAGCATTCCACCCTTAAATACAGTTTTTTCTATTAATAAGGTTTTATTCTTTCTATTAATAAAAGAATTAAAAAAAACTTTTCGTTAATTGATGGATGAAATTTAAGTGTAATGTACTTCCGGCCGCAGATTTTGTTCGACATATTTAAGAATTCAGCTTATCGAAGTACAACACATCGAGAGTTGACTGTATGTGTAAATTATTTTTGTTAATAATTTAGATTTAGTTACCATGGAGATTTTAGATAATCATAATAATAAATATGTTTAAAATGTGCGTGTATATATATATATATATTTTAATTTCTTTATTTCTTATATAATTTGTTTTTACAATTCAAAAAATTGCATGCTGTATGAAGAAAATAAACCAGACTCAACTTAAAATACAATACTAATAATCAACTTAAATATATGTAATGTAATCATAATTTTTAATGAAAGAAAAATATATGAAAAAAAACAAAACTTACAACAAATAAATAGAAAAATATAACATCCTAGTAATAAAATAAACAAAAATTGTGACTATACGTTCTTAAATATCTATACACACACACACACACACACACACACACACACACACACACACACACACACACACATACATACTCATACATACCTACATACACACATATTTACATTCATATGCTAATTTTTATACATATAACTACTACAAGCATATTTAAACTAACAATAAATAAATTAGATTGATATATTACAATAATAAATGCTTAGTTCTTTTATGTACATATCGCTTTGTACTAATTTTTGTGTAGTTCCCTATATTTTTTATAAGTGGGTTTTTATTGTTTTTACACTTATATATATATATATATATATATATATATATATATTTATATATATATATATATATATATATATATATATATATATATAATTATGTACACCTCAATAGTATTAAGAATATAAATAAACAATGCTTGATAACCCCTCTACCTACCCTATATAAGGCTACGTATGGTCACACTATGCTCGTAGTCTTGCAATAAGTTTTAACCTGTGTACTTGTTCTTGAATCAATGTATGTAATTCTCAATAAAGCTTCATTTTAAAAACTTCAGCCCACGATACTTTTATTTAGCTGGCGCCCGAACGGAGGGACTTTTGGAAGTGTAAACGTAACTTCGCGGCAGTTCTATCTTATTACAATTACAGAACAGCGAGACCTCTTTCCACTGGCATAAGAAGATTGGGAGCTGAGTATTAGCAGGATACATCAGCAGATCTTCAAGTCTTTGGGAGCACTTTGGTATTCCAATACCTTAACCAAAAGGGCCTACAACCTCTTGCTAAAGAATCGACAGGAAGGAGCTGAAGGAAGGAGACATCGAGAAGACATCGGGAAGACATCGTTGCATCAAGAAACCAGTACTATTAATTTCTGAAATTTTAAATACCCGTGCGTACCATAATGAAAACCCACTCGATTTCTTAGGACGACGGGCCTGAAAAGATGTGACTTATACGCACGTATTTATGCAGACAAATACTTGACAAACAAGCCGAAATGTACAGATACGACAAACAAATATCACACCACGCGGTTCATAGTCTACACCCGGCATTAACAGAATAATGGACCCAAAATTCCAATTTCGCTATCCGTCTAAATGAAAATAACCACAAATTTAAAAAAGAATCGGGAGTAAAAATATTACATCAAGTAGAAAATAGCCTAAAATTAAAAACTTTTGAATCACTAGAAATAATAAAATCGTTTAAAACCGATCCAGATTTTTGTTTAAATGATCAGATTAACATACTCAATAGCCCCATTTTAAATTTGTTTCCCATAGGAACGGAAAAACCCAATGAGTCATAGGGGGAACCCCATTGTAAATCTAAAACTTAACCTACCTGCCTCCCCCTTTTACTTCTCACAAATTCAGTGTTTTAGTTACCTCGAAGGTGAGTGCTTGATTTCTTGTCTTATCTTTTTAAAAAAACTTTAGAATATATAATCTATGTAACATAGTACTGATGTGTTGAAAAAATTGTGTATGTTTTAGAACTGAAGATGAATGTTTAGCATTCGAAACTAGTTTTCAAATAAAATAATCTCAATAGAAGTGGCACTTAATTCATCAATCCTAATTATATTAAATTCTGTAAACCACCCAAGCTAGCACGCTAAATGTGTATGTTTTAGCAAAATATGTAAATTATGACATGTTCAGTAGACTGGTGTGGGTATTTCATGGTGTTAATTATAAGTTACATATACAGGACCTAATAATAAATTTAACCAGCTTTTAGATAAAAATATTAAAATTTGGATCGGACAAATGGTTTTGGAGTTATAGGGAATAATGTGCTAAAAAAACATGTATTTTACAAAAGTAAGTGATTTTCAGCGTGATAGCTTGTGTATTTCAAGAATTTTGATAAAAATTTCATATATAGGATCTAATTGTAAATTTAAGCATCTTTTAGATAAAAATATTAAATTTTGAATCGGACAAACACTGTCGGAGTTATAATATCCAATACAATATAATATCCCAGACGCCTAAAAACCCGTATTGATAAATCCATGGTTTTCGGCACATTTATCATTATAACTCCAAAAGTATTTGTCCGATTCCAAATGTATTTTTCAAAAAGCAAAAAGTAATGTTGTATCGGACAAATAGTTCCAGAGTTATAGCCAAAAGAGTACGACAAACGTGTTTTCGCGGAGCTGTGCGACTGACGGCAAGTTGGGCAATTTTTCCCAATAACGTAACTTCGCGAAAAATGGTCCGATTTCGGATGTATTTTTTTCATTATGTAGGCACTAGTTCCAGCTACAATTAATATTTGAAGACTTTCTTCGAAAAAAAGCTTCGTTATCGTGTTATAGATAAAAAAACAAAAATAACGGGGTTTTTTTGGCGGTTATTTGCAATTTTGAATTAAAAGCCGATGGTTGCCGTGGTAGCGAACTTCAGAAACGGATTCAGCACCCCAATAAACATAAAAATCCGTTCAGAATAAAAGTTCCGCAGTTTTTTCTTCGGCAAACCCTTATTTTATTGGACTATTATCCTCCCGATTTGCATCACTTTACTCGTGGCATTATTAGTTTCCATGTCCTTTCTGTGTAGCTCTTCTCTCCATTCGTCGCAGATCTCTTTAAATTCTCCTGAGAGTCCGCTACCAGGACAACTTCTTCCGCAAATATGAAGAATTGTACAAGTATAGGGAACAAGTTTCAGTATCCTACAACTATTTTTTGTGTTCTTCTTTAACATATTTGGACAATTTCATACATAAATGACACAAAAAAAGTGGACTTAGGCTGTCTCCCTTTTTGACTCCCTTCCTGAAAAATAATGGCTTTGAAATCCTTCCATTCAAGCGAATTACACCTTTTGGATCCTGATATAATAACTATATCTCCGATATAAGCTTTTTGGGAACCTTTTTGTTGTGAAGTGGTGCCCATATCTCTTCTCTTAGGACGGAGTTAAATGCTTCCTTAAGATCGAGGAATGCTAAGTAAATATTTTCCCCAGCCCTTACCACAATCATTCGAAGCGAGAAGATATGGTCATGGGTCTGAATGCCGCTTGTTCTTCTTCTAATTCTCCTTCAATAAATCTCCTTAGTCTCTGCTCCAATGATCTAGTGTATATTTTGTATACTACAGGAGATAATCAAATGAGTCGGTAATTGTTGCAGTCATTCTGTCTTCCCTTTGTATGTATCGGCACAATTACATTGAATTTCCATTCCTACGGAATTTTCTTTTCATACCAAATCTTTTGGAACAAACTCTGTAACGTTTTAGTAAGTTCCTCTCTCCCATACTTGATCATTTCCGGGGCTATTTTATCTCTTCCAGCAGCCTCTCCAGCTTTCAGTCGCTCAACAGCTAATCTTCATCAATGCAGTCCTCGATCTCAAATTCTGGTTAAGGTTCAATATATCTCCGATGTCTCCTAATCGGGTTCTTAATCATCCGGGTGTTGCTTTCTGAGAACTTCCGCTGGTAATGTATCCTCCACTCCTATAATATTTTGATCCAAAAACCAATAACTATCGAAAAAGTATGTAAATATTATATTTTTATCGAAGAGTCTTGCTAATTCAAACCCCGTCCCGAACACCGGAAGTCCAGTTAAAACAGACCTAGCTGTAGCATATACATACAAGATAAATATTTTAGCTACATATTCCCGATTAATGTACTTCAGCTTATCGTACTTCATTTCTTTCTTCAGCTTAATTTATTATTATTATTATTAGAAACCTCAAATAATATTAATTATTATCTCAATTAAGATTAAAAAAAAATTATAGAAGAACACCGATGAAAAATGATTATATCTTCAGAACCAGTAGAACTCTTCGCTTTACTGACCTCCACTAACTCGTTCTGCGTTGGATGGTCTATTGTATTTGGAGTGTGAAGCTCTGTCGTATCTTAGTTTATTCGGTCTATCCTTCCGGTCTTTTGTCCCGCTCGGGATATCTTGCTGACTACTGTAGCTTGCACATATGAATAGATAAGTCCTGAAAGACAGTTTTGCAAAATCTTTTAGCTCAATGCCTTTTATAAATATTATTTCAAAATATTTATTTAGCATGTGTATTGCCAAGGTTGAAAATTAAGTGAGTTCTGAATATTTCCCTAGTGATATGTTAAGATCCTAATACATAAAAATTAAATATAATCATAATTCTGAATGACAAAAGACTTTTTTACACTACAATCTTCCGGGGTCTGATGACTGATGTTTTCTCGTCCCCTATATGCTTCAGTAAACAAAATTATTTCGTATTTAGAACTGTTTCGATCAACTTTTCCTTTCAAGTAAAGTCTTAGGAAATCCTTTTAACGGTATCTCGAAGAAAAAAAAATATAATACATGGAAAAGATGTAGTAAGCAGCAAGAAGAGTTTGAACGAAGGGACATCAATCCGATGTCGACCTACATTTTAATTTAGAAGAAAATAAATTTATTGTCTACTGGTAGACTTGAACTTGGGTCTGGAAGCATCAACTAGAGTGCCTTATTAGGTAATATGCCTCTCTAGACTCCCCGTTATCCGCCGTTTTGCAACCGACACCGCGTCGCATAAGGGAATACGCCGCATAACGAAAATCATCAAACATAATTAGTAAAACATATCAATCGTAAAAAGGTTTATATGTTAGAAGATTTTCCGTGAAAAATATGACGTGTACGATATGTTCACAGTTAGAGTAAGTTACACATTACCATTGTAGCTTTGTTTTCCTATCTAGAAGACATTTTTAGTAATATTTTGTAAAAAAAAAAAAAAAAAATTAATTTATTATGAATTTTTGATTGGATATTGTTAAATACATTTGTGTGCATTTAATAAAATATTGTTGTTTTTTTTTTTGTTTTTTTTTTAATATATATTTCAATTTCACGCATATACGGAAAGAATTTTCATCGTGCGCGAGCACCGGAAATTTATGCATTGGCCCAAACCAGATATCCATCCTTCCATGATAAGCGCTTTACCCACTCGATTCCATTAGTCTACTTATTCCAATTGGATTCCTGACAACCCTCCCAGGCGTGTAAAAAGAAGATGGCCTACGAACCTTTTATTGTAAAACATTTATTGAAGTACTACCAAGTAATTATTGGCATGTTATTAAAATCAATTTTTACACATTTATTTGTTATATTTAATTATAAAGTTGTAATTAGCAATATACCAACAAAAAAAAAAACAACTTTCATTCCAGTTATTTTTATAAATATCTGTTTCACTATTAACTTAATGCTCCTATTTTTTTTTTTTTTTTTTTTTTTTTTTTAATTTATTTATTATTTATTTATTTTTATTTTTTTTATCCTCTCAAATATCCCTAATCATTGAACACGAATATTCTTCTAAGAAACGTATATCCGTATATATCAGTTAAGATACATTAATTTAAAATTTGAATTTAAATAATAATTAATAATAATAATAATAGATATTGGCAGTGAAACAAAATCTATGCAAATCAAGTTATTAAAACGGAAATCACATAATGTAATGATATTTTAAGGCATGCGAACGAGAGGTACACCAACAAATTTGCATGACAATAACATCAAAACAACATTGACAGTACAACAGTAACAGATTCAAAGGATTTCATGTTAGTGTATGAATAGAAAACCTATCTCATGTTCTCATCTAACAAAATGTCCATTATTTTTTTCCTAGGACCATTTCAACATTCGCAGAACCATATGAAACATTACAAAGGACCATACAAACAAGAACGGCGCAATTTATGCCCGAATTTCGGCTGACGGTTATAACCATTTACAGTAGTTATGAAGTGAATAACAAGTTGGCCAACAGAGCTGGCTGGGATCCAAAGGGATTCGCTTCCAACTCAACCGGTCTCAAATGTTCCGGCTGTTGTGTGAGGTCAGCGAGCGTCCTCTCCCATCCTCCCCCTCCTCTTCCCAGGGAACCAGTCTCCCGCGAGAAATTTGAGTATCTATATTATTTGTGTTTATTACTGAATAAAAAAAAAAAGTGCGTATATTAAATAAATTAAAACAATGTGTATATTATTATTGGGTTTTCCAGAAAATAATACAGGCTTTCCTTTTATCTTTAAATCGCCCCTCTGAGTAATAAAGCGTTTACATTTAATAGATTTTTTTTTTAAAGAATATAAATATTCATTTTTCCTTTCCGTAACATTTTTTTTTTTTTTATTTCGACATCGAGGGAAGAAGTCCTGCCACGAACATCCTCATCTTCAATGCTAGAACTTTTTTTTCTTTTTTTTAATCTATTTAATGATATTTACAATTGCACACGTGATTATAACGTTTACAATAACAATCAATATCTTGTGAGGGAAATAGCACTTCAATAAAAGTTCTATTTGAGAAGGTCTTGAGACAACCTTCTTTACAGACACCTCGGAAGGTTGTCGGAAATAGAATGGGAAGCAACTTGAAAGACAAGTGGATTTGAATGGTTATGGAATTTACTGTTTTAAGATATGATTTTGGTTTGTAGTAAATCAGAGACATGTGGAACATTAAGGTTTTTTATAGATAAGTGTTTTTGTGACAAAATAAGGGACATTAAAGATTTTTTTACCAATTTTGGATTGCAAGCATTGGACATGAGATGGATTGGTTTAGTGGAGCTTTATCTTTCAACAGTAGTATAAAAAATCGTAAGAGGACGACTTCATATTTAAAGAAAATGAGGTTCGAGGTAGGGTAGGCTTCTTCCCTCGATGACGATATTCTGCGATCTTTGGTCGATAGAAATCCAAGAAACTGTTTTAAAACTTGCAGGGACAACAGGAAATCGACTTAATTGGCTATCTCAACGCAATTAAAGAGAGCTCAACCGTAGAACAGCTATAAAACAAAAGCATTGTTATGAAATTGTTGCAGCTTAGTTATAAAAACTGGGTCTCACATAAAAATTTAATATATGTTTAACTATAGTAATCAATTCCATTGAGACAATGCTTATTAAATTTAAAATAGTATTACTTTATAATAGCATTGTCAGGAATGAAGGGGAGATAATTCTCCGAATCTACGTCTCTAGACCCTGGTTTTCATTTCAGTACTACTTAACTAAAGTAAAGGCAAAGTTCATGACAAAATGATAAAATCAACTTGCAAAATAAACTATGAGGGCGAAACGATAAAATAAAATTATTGCAATTTTCTTTTTTAGGTAACATAAATAGATGAATATAAAGGAATAGGGCTAAAATTGACATCTATTATACAAAAACATTTGTCACCGAATATCAACATTAATAAAATAAAAACTGAATGAATAAAATGGAAAATATTTTTTTTTTTCATTAAAAAAAGAATATAAATTACAAAACAAGAACATCTGGAGAAACTTCCAACATTTAAACGCAAGTTCCTGAGGCAATTTTCTTTTCAGACGATATTCGTTTCAATAACGTAAAAATAGTTAGTTTTCACTGTCAATATTAATTATTTTATTAATTTGCATATTTAAATAATTCACCTCAGCAAATATATACGGATATAAATTTATTAAAAGAATATTTGTGCTTAAAGATTAAGAATAGTTGATAAAATAAAATAAGAGCTTTTACAGTTTACAGATTTAAATGTCATATTAAAAAAATTAAAATCGAAAACTGTAACTCAATAGTTGAAAACTATTCATATCACTATAATTTTTATGTATAGATATTTACGACTGAATGCAATATATACAACAAATAAAAGTAAGGAAAAATTACTATAATGAAATTCTGACAACTTGTAAAGAAACTAACCATTGGTAAGACTCAACAATGAAAGTTCTATATTTGGGAACTCCTGAGGCCATCTTCACTTCAGACCACTCGCAGGATTATTAGGAATAAAATGGAAAGCGAGTTGAGAAACAATTAGATTTGGGTCGATATGTGGATTATTATTAATTCCAAGGTGCCAGCTCCGTGCCAAATGAGGAACATATTGGACATTAAGGTCATTGTGGATATGTTCCTCTGTCATATAGAAGGAGAATTGAGAATTTTACGAAACATTTTGATTGGTGAGACTGTACTATAATTAAAATATTTATAAATTTAGAATAAAAAATTATAGTAATCATTAACAGAAAATGATAAAACAAAACAAACCAATTAAAACCTATATTAAACAGAACAATGTCTTTCATAGCTTATTCTTTTTTTTCAATTGATGGCTTTAAAGTTTATGAGAGCTTGAACTTCATAGCATAGATTAAGCTAATAATATACAGGGTGTCCCGAATTCAAATGGCAAAACTTCAGGAACTTATAGGGGACCGAAAAACTAAGACAAAAAGTTCTTTAAAGATTTGCTCGTTTTTGCTTAGTTTTAGAGAAAATCGCAAAAAAAGAAACAAAACAAAAATTTTACAGGTAGCGATTATCACCTTTCAAAGTTCGTCAGGCTTGGCAGTGAGATATGTAAAAACTTAATGTTATCCTTTATATTCTTTTATTTGTTTACATTTTGGCTTCCTTCTAGGATTATAATTCCTAAATCAGTCTTCAGTCAGTTACTCAGATATTTCTGTGTGAATAGCCACAATCAGCCACAATGCCGCATACATATTCTAATGTTAAATACGCTGATATGATTTTTGTGAATGGTTTCTATAACGGTAGTACTTTAGAAGCAGTGCGGGAGTATGCGCGCCGATTTCCAAATAGAAGAGGGCCTAACCGACGAGTCTTCTCGTTAACTTATTAATAGACTACGAGAGACTGGGTCATTCTTAATACGTAATGAAGGCGACCAATTCCAGGCAGCAATAAGAGCAGATTATCGGAAAAGAAATCGTGTCCAACGCCACTTCGATAACAATCCTGAGACTAGCATCCGAAGAGCATCTGCTGCATTATAAATATCGCGGCAAGCAATATGGCGACCTTTGAAAGGTGATAATCGCTACTCATACCATCTTCAAAAAGTTCAGAATTTATTACCTCAAATTATGTATCACATTTACAAGGATGGTATTCACATTTTTAAGGATGGTATCACATTTACACATTTTTTGGAGAACAAGAACGACTTTTCTAATTATTTAGATGACATTCCCTTACAGCAGCGGATTGAAATGTGGTTCCAACTCGATGGATGTCCAGCTCATTATAGCAGAGTTGCTCGAGCTTGGCTGGATATAAATTATCCACAACGATGGATTGGGCGTGGAGGAGCAGTACCTTGGCCACTCAGATCACCTGATATGACACCCATGGATTTCTTCGTATGGGGAACCTTGAAGCAGAAAGTTTATTCGGTGTCAATCAACTCAAGAGAGCAATTAAGAGACCGAATCATAGATGCAGTGCACCAAATATCATCAGAACAATGTTTAGCTGCAATTTATCAAGTCAGTGCTAAATGTAATGCTTGCATTGGTGCAAGAGGACAACATTTTGAGCAATATTTGCATTAAAAAGAACATAGCATAAATATAAATGTAAATAAATAAGTATACAAATGAAAACTTGTTTTGTTTCTTTTTTTGCGATTTTCTCTAATACTAAGCAAAAATAAGCAAATCTCTAAAGGACTTTTTGTCTTAGTTTTTTGGTCCCCTATAAGTTCCTGAAGTTGTGCCATTTAAATTCGGGACACCTTGTATATATATATAAATATATATATATATATATATATATATATATATATATATATATATATATATTAAAAAACCTTATAAAATTAGTTTAAATAAGGTGAGGTTTTTTAATGTTTAGTGTTAAATTCATAATAACAACTTTTATATTTTAAAAATTTGAAATAATTATGCTCCAATGTATGTTGTAAAGTAAATCAAGGTAGCGACATTGAACCAATGCTGTACCCCCGCTTCCGCGCAAAATGCCTTTATATACTAAAATATAAAACTCTAAATCAATGTTGAAACTAATGTTGTTAACCTTTGATAACCTTTCTACCACTAGGAAGTGGAAATAACAAAATATCAATATATAAAACATTAAATTCATATTGAAAATTATTTCGTTAACTTGTGTTAACCTTTCCCACATTTGAGTAGACATCAATGTACCAAAAAACAATAAAATCCAACATAAGACCATCGAAATGTAACTTTATAGGTAAAGTTATAGGAAAGAGCTTACGATAAATGTAAAACCATGAGAAACAGCGGATTCCACCTGCAAGAGTGGATGGAGTATGACCAATTTGGTGAAGCAGTGGTTCTATGACGTTACCTAAATTAACCAAAACAATAAAATAAAAAGAAATATTATTGTAACATGATTGGAATATTTAAAATGGGGTTTCATAAAAAAAAAAATGACGATATATCGATATTTTTGTTCAGCGATGTATCCTGTATCGATATGTAGAGCTCAAAAAAATAGTAGATACACTACTTACGATAGCCAGCCCGAATAGTTAGTATTGCCGCCTCTATTAAAGTCAGAGGTTCCTATCCTTTTTTAGACACGCTTCTAAAAGGTTTTGTTAATCAATTTGGAAAGATTATCATACTCCTCCAATTAAGCTGTATATTCACAATATATATATATATATATATATATATATATATATATATATATATATATATATATATATATATATATATATAGGATATTCACAATGGTTTAGGCTCTGAAAATGAAAAATCTTGGGTTTTGGCTGTTGCAATATTATTGAACAGAAGTTAATATATACACAAACACACGTCAACACAACATAATGTAATTTCACTATTAATTTTAATTAATTCCACTAGATATAAAAGGTTATATAATATAATTATATATAATATAATAAAATATATTCAAATTCTTCTATTATGTATTGAATACTCATATTTTTAATGTATTACAAAATATGTTTTTTTTTTGTTTTATTTAATCTAAATTTAAAATAGCCTCTCAATATATGACATCAGATACGATAATTCTTTTTATAGAACAAGAATTCGGTCATGTCTTTATTTCTGTTACAGGTAAGCGTCCGTATAACTGAAAAAAAAATAGCTTCATGTAAGTAACGATTTAAGTGGATTTTAAAGTCTGTCAGCTTCAGTAGAGACTAATTATTTGTTGTAGAAAATAGAATTTTTATGTTTATAAATAACGAAATTTGTATTAGTCTGAGTTGGACAAAATGTAATTATAACAAATTATATGACTACTGATTTCCTGGAATTAGTCATCTAATTTAATCATAATCAAATCTTTCAGACGACTTTTCATTTAATTAAATCATGAGTTGATTAAAAAATTGAAAGATTTAATCATGATTTAATTAGGTGATTGATTCTAGGAAATTAGCTGTCAGATATTTAATCATGATTAAATTTTGCCCAACTCTGGTCTTCGTGTACAAAAAAGACTAAAAATTAATGTAATTTTCTGTTTGCCGCTAAAATAAATTTTCTTCTTAAATCAATAAACTTGCTAATTTTCATTGTCAGTATAACCGTTTCAATAAATCTGAAATACCATTATTCATAAAATAATACTTTGCAGTTATAAATTAGATTTAATTCAATTCTCACTTATTAAAATTTACTTTTAAATTATATTTTAGTTTTTAAAACAATCATCCAAAAAATACAATATTAATATTTGTTTGTACTTCAGTTAAACTATTCTTTGGTCATTATATCATATAATAATGTCTTAGTAATTTAATTGTTAATTTTATCCAGAACTTATATAACGTCAATGAATACTAAATTTAATGAGTTCATTACCAATTTTATTACATCACAATGATTTATATCTGTGGAAATAGTGATTTCTTTTTTATCATGTAACTAATTATATGTGGGTAGTTATTTGCTTATTAGGCTTATATTAATTGTAGTTCGATGCCATATAATGCAGTAGTGCATAATTGTTTCGTAATGTATATTTTATTGTAAAAATATATGTTATGTATATTTTTAATGACAGGGGAGCTGCAACTGAAAGAAGAAACGAAGAAATTAATTTATGAGAAAATACAAGGTACTGTTATTATTTAGACAATATGTGTATTAGATTGTTAAATAAATTGTAAGACATACAATATACCATAAAAGTATACAAATATGTGCAACTTTTTTTTAGATAAAGCTTAGCAGTATTACACCAAATTATACTATTTATTTCGGTTACGATGATGTATATTTTATCGTGTAATCTGTATTTTATCGCGTTTGTCAAATTTCAACACTTTTGGCTGTTTAAAAAAGGTATATCTTCCTGATTTTATACATAGAGTAATTTCATTAAAAACCTGTGTGATAAACGTTATTGAAAAATATAAAAAAAAATTAATTTTCCTAATAACTTCAATTCCGAAACTCAAGTACCACTCAACAGAAGTATGTCGTGCACATTAGGACCTACAAACTTACATATACATTTGGTTTGAATTGGTTAAGGAGTGACGGAATAAATATCAATCGCTTGAATTTTAAAAAGAATTTAAAGGGTTCCTTCAATAATAAAAGAAATACTATTTTAATTTTTAATTTTTTTTACTTTATTTCAACTCTAAATTAGGAATGTTTTGGTGGATGTAAAAAAAAGTTATAAATTAAAGATTTTTAACACATATTTCTTTATTTTAGTTCCTTAGAGCAAACAGAGAAAATATGTATCGGATTTTTATTTTAGTTTATTTTTTTATATAGAATCACCAAAGTTTAGATCAAAACCGTCGTCGAACGTTCCGGAAGCTATCCTGATAAGTTTTCCAGCTTTTCGCCCTCCTATGTTTTTTTTTTTATTTGAAAGAAATATATACATGGGATGATAAAAATATATATAATTGAAATCGTGGAATGACAAAAATAAAATTATGATAATGTTGATAATAACGAAAAAAATAGGTTCCTATTGACGATTTCATGATTTTATCAAACATTAAATGAGGTTTCTCTAAACTTTTTAATGGTCTAATGGAGTACCATAGAGAGTCTGGAATACAAACGAATGAAAATCAAACATAAGTAAAAGAAATCTCAACACAATTAAAAATAATATAGTTTTGTAGGAGAGAACGTGCCACAATGTTGTCGATCGTTTGTCTGAATGTCTAATATAAATATTTGGATTTTCCTGAGTGAGATCTCAGGGCAAAAATCATGGAGTGTTTTTATAAATTTATTTTATTCTATTTTTTTCTTGGTTTAATTTAAAGTAGTTTTACCTGTTAGGGCCATCAGTGAAGATTGATTTTCTTACATCAGTCTTATCATTATATCCCTCCGAATGCCCTCGCTCACGAGCACTAAATCGGAATTCGTTCTCCAAAACATTACAAATACCTTATCTCACCAACCATTAGTAACCAAGACAAAGTACCACTTAAAAACATTGAACAGCAAATGATTAATAAAAGGATTTTGTTTTTTATGCTGTTGATATCTTGATTATCTTGATTTATGTTTTTATGCTTCTGGGTTTAGAAGAAGCCGTACGGCTACCTGGCCGTAGGGGAATTCCGAAAAATAAATCGGCCGATTGGCAATAAAACGGAGATAGCTAGTCAAATGCAAGGCGAAATGGGATCCAAAAAGTTTGATATCTTCAATAAACAACTTACGATGAAAGGCTTAGATATTTAGCTCCTCGCTAGATATAATAAATATATTGAGAATTATTTAACATTTTGTAAATATGAGTGGCATATTACGGATTGACTAGAATAGAAGAGGAGACGCTTGTCCTTCTCAAAATATGCCATACATGACTTATGGACATTTCCTTCTTTCCATAGCTTAATGTCTACAAGTGTTTATAAATAATATATAGAAAACTATAGCAGGGAAACAAAAAAAATAATTAAAAATAAATAAAATATATTACCATGAAGATTTAAAAAACATTGTCTTAAATAAAGAAAAAAATTAAGACAGAAAAAACTATAAAAACAAAATTAAGGAGTGGGAAAGCTTCCAAGACAAAACATTTCCAAAAAGTCAGGGGAGAAAATGGATAATAGAAGAGAGGAAATATAAAAGTGAACAGAAGAAGGAGTATTGGAGAACACGTAAAGCTAACTTGGTTACTTAAATGTGGTCCATAGCCGGTATGTAACGAAAACGAAAAAATAATATAATATATTACATAATAATATTAAATATTAACTAAATAATTAGCAAGGGATAGGGCTTCTGGTTTTAGAAGGAGCCGTTCGACTATCGATCAAATATATTCCCTTCAACAAGTTTTAAAGAAAAAAATAGAATAGATCATCATCATCAGCTTTACAGGAAAAATTAAGTTCAAGAGGAAATAAAGGCAAGATTAAAAGCTGTAAATGTTTATTTTTACTCGGAGTACGCATATACTCTGCAAAAATTTAAAAATTAGGAAATATAAGACTATAATACTACAAAAATCCTATACAAAATGCAAACCGTGGCCGCTTATGTTAAAGGAAGAACAAAGCGTTAGCATTTTCTAAAATAAAGTACTGCCTAATATATTTGGCTCAAAAAAGGATTAGTAATTAGTCATGAAGGCTTCACAATGAAGAACTGCGGATGTTATCCGATAAATTTGTTCAGGTAATAGCTGTGTTCCGATGTAAAATTGTTAAATTTAATAATGACCGGATTTCAAAAACGTTTGAGTGGTAGACCGCGACGCAGATGGCTGATTAAGTTAGGGTTGATCTTGGGAGTTGGGGTTTATGTTCGGAGTTTCGTATTATTATGCAATTATTAATGAGGCTTTCTAGATTCATTTATTTCATGTATAAAAGATAAAAGATAAAAGAACTAAAATAAAAAAAATAAAGAAACGCATTCATGGCAATAATTGTAGCCTGGCCTGGTCAATTGCCCACTCTTCTCCTTCTCCCCGTTTTGGATATCAGGTAAATTCCATTAGCAAGATACAGGGAATGATCCAGAGTAGACTGCTGATTGCCAAGAAATACTTCATTCTACTGGAAGGTAAAGTTATTTTCCAGAACTAAAATCTGCTTTTACAAAACTGTAATTATGCCTCTACTGAATTATGCTTCAGAATGTTGGACGATTAAGAGGTCACAGAATGCAAATCTTTTATATATCGAGCAAAAAATATACTAAATATAAGTAATAAATATTTACCTGCGGAAAATATGAATGCCAGAATGTTACCAGATCAGATACCTATTATGGTTATGCATGAAAGGATATATGCAACTAGAAAGATAAGTAGACTTCGACTGCGATGGATAGATGGTGTAACCAATGGTACCAGCAACATTCTAAATATTCGCAGCTGGATATAAGATGCATCAGATAAGGGAGAATGGCGACATAAATTGGAAGAGACCTTGACTCTCCGCGATTTGTAAAACCACGACAAAAGAAAAAGACTGGGGAATTTATATTACGTCAAAGGACTATATTACAAAATTTTGATGCTTTTGAGATTTTTCTCTTACCTGAGAAGCACATCTCAAGTTTAAAGGTCTATGTAGGGATTCGGATTAGTTTTATACATGAGGATATGGTTCTTTTCATAGTGGCTCAACCTTTTATTGCAATTGTATCTTTCGAGTTTAGAGTAAGGGTTCCAGGTAAGTCATTAAACAAGGAGAAATGCAAATACCACACTGAATAAGATGTGATTAAAGGTATATCATTGAAAATGATAGGGATTAAATATCTGTGGCAAAGCGTAAAAGGTACCTAGTTGTGGATAGGTTCATTGACTTTGATCCGACATAAATCCAACTTAAATCTGGGAAGGATTTGAATTAGTCGATATGTCCGTGATAATTAAAATATAGAGGACAGGACCTAAGATGCTGTTTTGTGTGATACACCTGCCTCAAATGTATAAAAATAAGAAAAATATGTACCTTAGATCGATATGGAGATAGGATCGAAGGACTGAAAAGAGGGTGTTGGAGAAATAAACTTTGAGATTGAAAAGAAGGTCGTAATGGCATACACCTATAAGGTTACGCTGCGTCCATAAATGCTCCATTGAAATCTAGTATTTTTTTCAATTCATTGTTATTTCTTGAACAATTACTTAAAACCTTTTTTAATTTGTAGTACAGATAACATAAAAAGTAAAATGTGCCGCTTGTATTGAAAAAATAAATATCACATTAACTTATAACTGACTTAAAGTGGTGCCGGTGATTAATGATCCATTGACAAAAATAAAAATAGGATTTATGGCCAATAATTGATGCTGGAAGGAACTTTGAAGTTTGGAGACGAGGAAAGAAAAGAGAGAAAAGTGGTGGAAGGCATCACAGAAATAGTATCAATCATATATAATTATGAACATAAATACGAATATATGAAGAAGAGAAGGATTTCTTCACTGAGCTAGAGGTTTGATTTTCTATTGTAAAAAAATACCGATTCTATACCCGGTGCGAATACATTCTTGACAAAATGTTTGCAAAATTAGTCTGGATTGAAATTGGTTTAGCTAAATCTTCTTAGGCTATCTTCCAGCACGCTTGGTCAGCAAGGGAGATTATGACCTTAACCTCCCAACAAATAGAGTAAAATCTATCAAAAATATAAATAATAAAAAAAACAAAAAATCTAGTCAATACAAAAACAATTAAAATGATTGAAATAGGCACAATAAACGTGAGAAGTCTATTAGGGGAATGGAGACTCGAAGAACTGGAAAATGCTCTGATGCTCACGGAAATTAAAATTCTTGGTATAGCTGAAGTTAGAAGACTGGGTGAGAGTATTCAAGAGAGGAAGAACGGCTACATATTTTTCCATTATGTACTAATTAATGGGCAAAGGGGAGTAGGTTTTATGATTTACAAGGAATATAAAAAATACATTGAGAAAATGACGGGTATCTCTGATGGATAGCTAAGCTTAAATTAAAAATAGGAAAGCACAGACACAATAATTAAAATATATGCTCCCACAAGTACCTCATCAGAAGAAGAGATAGATTTCTATGAACATCTGAATAATACTATTAAACCTATCAAAGTAAACTATAATAACCACCTGATTATTATAGGAGACTTCAACAGTCAAGTAGGGAAGAAAAAAATCAAAGAAGTAATAGCTGTTGGACGATATGGATACCCCAAACTACGTAATGAGAGAGGTGAAAAACTAGTCTCTTATTGCGAACAAAATAACTTAAAAATTATAAATTCCTTTTTAGGACACTAATCATAAATCAAAGCTATCTGAAAATACATTAACTATGATTAGAGAAGGAGAAAACAGGAAGAAAAAAAAGAAGACAAGTAAAGAACAAATAGAATACAACATACTCTGCAAAAAAGTAAAATACAATATTAGAAAAGATATAGATAAATATAATCGTGATAGAATTGAGAAGCTTACAGAAGAAAATGCAGCTGTCAGAAAAGCAAGAAGGATCACTTCGGTAGGAAAGAAATGGATCACCAAGCTACACAGTACCAGCGGTCAAGCATTAACAAACATAATAGATGTCCTGAGCAGTGCTACGTCTTTCTATAGGGATCTTTATTCAGACAGCACTAAAATATTAAAAAATGAAAACCCAAATAACGAACAGAACCCAGAAAAATTCATAGATTTCACTGAAGATAAAATATTCGTATTAATTCAAGAAATCAAAAATGAAAAAAAGCCAGGTAGAGATGGAATCAAAGCTGAACTTATAAAAAGCGTGCCTCATAGTATGACCCCACCAATAACAAAATTATACAAATGAATAAACTACCCTCTCAGTAGTTGGAATCAGACATTCTACTAATCCACAAAAAAGGTAACAGACAAAACCTAACCAATTACCGCCCTATAAGTTTAATTCCTGTATTTGCAAAATTGTTTCCCAAAGCCCTCCAGAAGAGATTAAAAAGCCAAATAAACGAAAACCAACCTCCAGAACAAGCTGGATTCCGCAAAGGGTACTCCACAATTGACAATTTACACACAATCCACCAAATTATCGAAAAATCCAACGAATATCAAATACCAGTATATTTTGCCTTTATTGACTACAGCTTAATTTTTTATTCAAAAGTCTTCATAAACAAGCTATCAACAATGACATAATCCGTATTTTACAACATTGGTATAAAAATAGTAAAGCCCAAATAATTCTCGAAAAATCTGGCGCTGACTTTTCGTTAGAAAGAGGAGTAAAACAAGAAGATCCTTTATCACCTGAAATCTTCAATTTTGTTCTAGAAGAAGTATTTCAAAAACTGGACTGGGAAAAAATGGGAATAACTATCAATGGAGCAAAACTATCGAATCTGAGATTTGCTGACGATATTGTCCTGATCTCGAAATCTATTGAAGAAATAAATTGCTTGCTGCAGCAACAAAACGAAGAAGGGAAAGAAGCAGGACTAGAAATCAACTATAAAAAATCTTTCTTAATTACAAACAGAAACAAGGAAGAAATTTACGTAGAAGATCGGAAGTTAGAATGGGTAGAAGAAACCGTTTATCCCGGGCAATATATATCTTTTGAAGAAAGATTTAAAAAAGAATTAAAAAGGCGAACCAAAATAGCTTGGTCTAAATATTGGTCAAACAAAGATATATTCAAAAGTAACATGCCTATGTTCCTGAAGAAAAAAGTTTTCGATATTTGCACCTTCTACCTTCCCTAATTTACGGTTGCCAAACTTGGCCTGCTAACAGACATATAATTAATAGCCTAGCTATTACCCAAAGAGCGATGGAAAGGAGCATGCTAGGGCTAAAGCTAAGGGATAAAATCCGTAGCAGGAAGATCCGCAAAATAACCAAGACAAAAGATGCGGTGACAACCTTCCTAGAAATTAAGTGTAAATGGGCAGGCCACATAGCAAGAATGGGCAGTAGAAGATGCGCCAAAAGAGCCACAGATTGGTATCCTGTCCATTCAACACGGAGAGGAAGACCTGGTTCGATATGGCGGAACGACATCGAAGATCTTTTCGGGTGTCTATGGCACCGGTCAGCACATGATAAAGTCATTTGGAAAAAACTGGGTGAGGCTTATGCCCTTTTCCAAAAGATGGGCCACCTTTCCTTGAAAAATGTAAATTTCTTTTATTATTTTGTAAATATCTTACATGGAAATAAAGGAGCTATTATTATTATTATTATTATTATTATTAAATCTTCTTAGGTCTACATTGAAATAAAATATCAGACTTGAAAAGATAATAAATTAGGGGCTTTGAGCACAGTATTGACTATATATTGAAACTATCCCAATAACCAGGATCAGCCCCTAAACCATCGCTTCAAAGGTAAAGTAAATCCAAATTGCAGCTACTGAATTATTATTTTTACAGAAGATCCTGGTACACTCAAGAAATGAAATAAACCATAATATAAAATAGGTAATATTTTTTTTTAACGAATAAACAAAAAATGAGGATGAAAAAAAAAAAAGTAATCTTAAATACCATAATATATATACAATATTTATAAGCATCCCTAGGAAAACCCCGATCAATGTTTGTGGGCAAGCTGGGTTAAAAGAGTTCCCAGCGCTCTTCTCAGCTGCGTCACTAGCAGAATCCAGTGAACAGTGAAGGCTGAGAGAGAGCGCCATTGGCACAGTCGCACAGGACTTGAGATTCGAAGCCGGCCAATGTCATAACTCAAATAGTAAATTTTAATAATACATCTCGGGGTCACTGCCGTTTTAATCTGCGTGGAGGGTTATACGGATGCGTGGAACTGGATAAAAAATGAGCCAGAGGGTTGGAAAAGTTTTGATGGAATTTTGAGAATTTAAGGGGTATCATCAGATCAAGGACAAAAGGTATATTGAGATGCAGGGTTTTGCTGAAGACATAACATGGAGCATTAGCAAGGAGACCAGCACGTGCGCCTTGAATTGATCAGTTGAATTGAATTATTTTTTTCTTTTATTCGTTTTTCAATTTTTTTGAAGTTGAAGGTTTCATTTCACACACATCTTAATTATATTGCATAAAAATTTGACCGGATAGCCAAAACTCCTGTAATTATAATTATTACAAAATACAGTATTATTCCATTAATTTATCCAATATCTAAGTTTTTGCATATTTCAAAATTTTAGACTATTGTATCTCAAGATGATATATAAATTTTTAATAAATAATTTTAATTTTTTATTTATCAATTATATTTCTGAAGAAATGTTTATTTAGTATTATATCCTTATATTTGTTTCTCATGTTTTACATTATCTTTCTCTTCATCTGTTTATGTACAATATGTACAAATATGTAGTTTGTAGCTCATTATCCAATTAGCTTACCATCTTTATAGAAAATTAATACAAACATATATATATATATATACATATATATATATATATATATATATATATATATATATATATATATCCATACTATATATATATATATATATATATATATATATATATATATATATATATATATATATATATATATATATATATATATATATATATATATATATAAATATATTTAAACAAAAAAGAAAATGTAATATTTATCGCATAATATTATAATTAGACTACTTACTATAAATAAAAATTCTGTATTCCATCGTAACCTTTTTCGGGTTTATTAGCAGAATATTCGTAGAATTGGTTTATTCGTGGGTGACGCGTTACATTTCGTGATTAAAGTGACTTTACTATATAAGTAATATTTTTATTTATATTAATATATAAATGTATAGTCATTCATATTTCATTGGAAAATAAAAAATCGTTACCGTGAGTTTTCCTGGTCCCTTTAATCTGGCTAAAGTGTTTCTCCCTTTCACTAAGTCTGGCTTTTCTCTTAAGCCTAAGCAATGTAATGCTTCCTCAGCGTTTTCCTTACAAGATAGGTCCTAATCTCTTTCTATTCCTTTCAATTGTTTTTCGCCGTATTATTTTCTATCCCTTTTGAATCCGAGATAAAAAATATTTATTATAGTTAATTATGTTATTTCAAAAATAATAAAAAAATTGTTAAAGACCGACTATACGAAAAAAAATTATATGAACAATGGAATTTCTGTGAATAATAACAGATACAATTTTGTGAATAGATTTTAAATCGTATTTAAAGATAAAGATAGATAGATCCATATTTGCTTAACCCCACCAAGTCCACTTTACCCAACTTATCTTGCATCCAATCAACAGCAATAATAACATAAACTAAATTAAGAAATTTAATTCATTACTTTTATAGAATGACCTTCCTCGAAAAAGATAATAATTATTAAAGGAATAAAAAATAATAATAAAAAGATTGTTCCATTTAAAAATAATGGACTCCAGTTTATTTTAAATAAAACACTGTACAAGAAAATTGAACAGCTTTCAGATACTATAATAAAAAGAGGAATGAGGTTTTAGGTCAGATATTGAGAATGAATAAAAATAGACTCTCTAAACAAGTACTAGAATTTTTCAAAAACTGAAAGAAAATGTAACTGGTTTCACCAAATTCAACTTGATTTTAATGAATTTAATATTATATAGAATACAATAAATAACACTAAACATTTAATAACATTGTTGAAAGATGAAAATTAAAGATTATAAGAACCACCAAAGGCTAGAAGAGGTATTGTAGTGTTACGGGCCACTGGGGGTATGACTAATCAAATCACAACTTAAATACTAAACACTAATTTATTTACTACTTATTAAATACAAATAGGTCCCTTAAGCTACTTAATCTAATAACAATTGTACTTAGGTCTAATTACACTAATATGTATATTACACAATACTTATCTTTACTATCTTAATACTAGATGTTACAATTATACATAAGAATCTATTACACTGACACAGAGATTGTTACTACATTCACTGACACTGTTTATCACTGTCACTAACTCACAGACTGAACTGTCACTGACACTTGACTGGTTGATCGTTACTTGATCACTGACACATGGATACTGACTCCCAGGCTGGAAGTCGGCCTATTTAAAGCGCCGCCGAACATTCTAGATCTGGCCAGATTACAGGCCTGGGGCCTTCTGGGGCGCCGTGACCCTTCCAGGCCATCCGCCGCCCTTCTCGGCTACCTGCTCGCCCATGCCCACGGCACCACCAAATCTAGGCCACCCTGGCGGCCTTTCCAGCTACCTGCCCCCGGGTCGCCCAGGGTACCCTCAACCTCACCAGACCGTAACACTGCCCCCTTCTTAAAAGTGCTCTGCCCCAGAGCACGATTTGGAGCAATTAGATGCGATGATCTTCTTTCGAAGTAGTCGCCGTTTGATCTCCAGGGGTTAAATGTGCACACCAATATGACTATCCCAGAGTTGGCAAATGTCTCTTCAAGCATGTGTCTTACGGTCTTCCATTCCAGGCCGTCATATCCACAGCCCAACTTGGGGATGGCGAGCTTAGTGAGATGCAGTCTTAAAAGCTGGCTGCGCAGGTCGTTGAGGCTTCGCTGTAGTGCGCCGTACGTTGATTTCTGACGGGAGGCACGCTTGGTAACCAAGTAAAACAGATGCTGGCCTCCGTGCGTTTGGTGAAGCGCCCTTCCAACACTGGGTCCTTGCTGTTCTAATTCTTCAGCTCCGGCAAACTTCTTCCTGAAAACAGTTGCGATCCCTCGAGAGTTTCTCAGATCTTCAGGGACGCAATGGGCCAGAGCATAGTCCACTGGTAGAGAAAAGATGTCTCTGTAGATTGTTTGAGTCACTCCACGAGCACCTAAAACTTCAGGCCGCGCAACTGGGTCGTTATTGGCCCTAAAGTGAGGGAGATGCCTCACTTGTTGGTCCTCGGTTGGGCCATGATCTCCTTTGAATGGGGCCAGTCTATTAAAGTGGACTACCTTGGGTTTTCCTCTTGGCTGCTTCCTGATCCTATAGATGATGTCATTAATCCTGTCGATGATCTCATACGGGCCATCCCAGGATCTCTGAAGCTTGGGTGAATAGCCCTGCCTTCTCCGAGGATCATGTAGCCATACCAAGTCCCCAGGCTGGAAGCCACCTTTCTCTCCCCTGATGTCGTAACGCTCCTTCATTCTGTCGCTTGCTTCTTGAATGTTTGAACGAACCTTTTCGTGGATAGCATTCATTCGCATCCTTAGATTCGTGACATAATCTTCCCCGGCGACTTCTTCATCAGGCTTGAAACCAAATTTCAGATCACAGGGCAAGCGAAGTTCTCTGCCAAACACCACTCTGGCGGGGGTCTGCCCTGTCGTTTCATTAACTGAACTGCGGTAGGCTAGAAGGAATAGGTGAAGGTACTGGTCCCAGTCCCTCTGGTGGTCGGAGACAACCTTAGACAAATACCGACCCATGGTCCTGTTCATGCGCTCTACCATGCCATCAGATTGCGGATGAAGAGGCGTCGTCCTAGTCTTGCGTATTCTTAGTGTCTCACACATCTTGGAGAAGACTGCAGACTCAAAATTCCGTCCCTGGTCAGTGTGAAGCTCCATTGGTACTCCAAACCTGCTGACGAGCTGTTTAACAAGAACGTCCGCAACTGTGACGGCTTCCTGATTCGGAAGAGCATAAGCCTCCACCCACTTAGAGAAGTAGTCCATGGCCACAAGAATGTACCGGTTACCTTTATCAGTCAAAGGGAAAGGGCCAGCGACGTCAACTGCTATTCTCTCGAATGGAGCTCCCACGTTATACTTCTTCATAGGGGCCTTCTTTCTCCTCATCGGTCCATTGGAGGCCGCACACGTCGCACAGCGCCTGCACCAGTCTAATACGTCTTCTTTAAGATTAGCCCAATAGAAACGCTCACGTACTTTTTCCAATGTACGGTGAACTCCAAGGTGGCCGCCAGATACTCCGTCGTGAAGTTCCCTAAGCACTTCAGGCACTCTTTTCCTTGGGACGATGAGCTGTAGTCTGCGCTGATCTCCTTCTGTGTTCTCCAATGCTCGCTTCAGCAGCCCGCTGTCCACTAGAATAGAGTCCCATTGAGCCCAGTACGTTTTTGTATTCTTCGACATTTGAGCAACATCCTGCCAGGGTGGTCTTCTTTGCCCTGAAAGCTTCCACTGCTTTATTGGTTTCATATCAGGGTCCTCGTCTTGTTCCTTCGACACCTCTGCATCTTGCCAACTGTCGATGACAACAGTAGTCCTCATCACTGTCGCCTGCTTCTCCTCTTGCCGGGAACAGTGGCTGCATTTTTCGTCACAAGGTCTCCTCGAGAGTGCATCTGCGTTCTTATGAGTGTTTCCCGAGCGATGAACAGACTCAAAGTCATATTCCTGAAGGCGCTCAATCCACCTCGCAACTTGTCCTTCTGGTGACTTGAATCGCAGTAACCACATTAGAGCCGCATGGTCCGTTCTCAGGAGAAACCTTCTTCCGTACAGATATTTATGGAAGTGCTCTATGGATTTTACAACTGCCAGAAGCTCCTTCCTCGTAACACAGTAGTTGCGCTCTGGGGCTGATAATGCCTTGCTGAAGTAGCCAATTACTCTTTCCTCCCCGTCTTGCAACTGGGAAAGTACACTTCCAATAGCGGTGTTACTGGCGTCAGTGTCGAGTATGAACTTGCCTTCGGTGCGTGGATAGCTTAGGATAGGAGCACTACTTAGCCTGTTTTTCAGCTCCTCGAAGGACTTTTGGCACGAAGGTCCCAATGGAAAGTGCGTTTTTCTTCGGTAAGCCTGGTGAGGGGTTTTGCAATGCTAGCAAACCCTTTCACGTACCTCCTGTAGTAGGTACAGAGCCCGAGGAAACTCCTAACTTCGTGCTTGTCGCGAGGTACCGGCCAGTCGGTGATAGCCGTAATCTTCTCCGGGTCAACGGCGACTCCTTTGTCAGAAACGACATGCCCCAGGTAGTTTATTTGACTCCGGAAGAGGTTGCACTTCTTTAGGTTCAGCTTCAAATTACCTGCACGCAGCCGTTCGAAGACCTTCTCGAGATTCTTCAGATGGTGGTTGAATGAGTTTCCTAGCACAATGATATCGTCTAGGTATATCAGGCACGTCTCCCATGAAAGACCTCTCAGCACACTTTCCATCAGCCTCTCGAACGTTGCAGGAGCATTGCAAAGCCCGAACGGCATTACCGTAAATTGCCAGAGTCCCGTGCCGATTGAGAATGCTGTCTTCTCCTTATCCTCAGGAGTCAATCCAACCTGCCAATATCCACTGCGGAGGTCCAAAGTAGAGAACAGCTTACAGCCTTCCAAGGTGTCCAGCGTATCGTCGATCCTTGGAAGCGGATAACTGTCCTTCTTGGTGACATTGTTAAGAAGGCGGTAGTCGACGCAGAATCTCGTACTGCCGTCTTTCTTCTTCACCAGTACAACAGGAGACATCCAGGGACTACTCGAAGGCTCAATGACACCATCAGCCGCGATCTCTTTAATAATCCTCTCTGCGTCTTCTCGTTTGGCTAACGGCAGCCTCCTCGGAACCTGTCGAATGGGCTTCGTATCTCCAGTGTCAATCTTGTGCTGGACGATGTTTGTTCTACCCCGAGGTCCTGAGCTGATCTCGAAGACATCCTGCCATTGGGTAACCATGTTCCGCACTTCCTCACTTTGTTCAGGTGAAAGATCACGGCATGATTCCTCCACAAATCTGGATAATTCTTCTGAGAGCTCTCGTCGATTAGTAGAATGCCGTTGCAGCTGTCTTACGATTGAGGTAGCGGTTGTACATTCCCCAATCAGTGCTCCTTTCTTCAGTGCTACCGGATAACTGTTTAGGTTCATCAGACGAACTGGAGTGGTGCGTCCGACCTTAACAAGAGACCTGGCTACCAGCACGCCTCGTCCGAGCTCCTTTTCTTCGTACATTCCGGGCTCTAGTACCACACATTCACCTTCAGATAGTTGGCCTTCAAACGTCCCTTGAGTCACAACCTGGCTCCTTGCGGGTAGAATGGTGTCCTCTAGTAAGAGCACTCGTGAAGAGAGGTCCTTGCCCCGTCGGAGGATGATCTCTTCATCCCTTAATGTCACCACACCCCTTGCCATATCCAGTTTGAGCCCGTATTCAATCATCAAGTCCGTGCCCATTATGACTTCTTCATCTACTTCGGCCACGAGAGCACGGTGCCTCAGAGATTGACCTCCAATGAGGAAGGTGGCAACTGTCTCCCCGTAGACCTGGGCTGGCTGTCCTGTGGCTGTCCGTAGTGCCCAAGTAGTTGGTGAGATCTGCTCAGCGGGAACCGTCTTCGGGCTCAGGATTGTCATCGTTGCGCCGGTGTCCAGTAGAAGGCTTCGCAGCTGTCCGTTCACCATCCCATCCACATAGAAACTGGTCGTCTTGTTTCCTATTGATGCCACTCTGATAGTCTTCCTGGGGCCTTTCATATTACGGGTCGGCAGTTGCCCCTTCTCACCAACCCTCCTTAGTTTTCCTGAGGCTTTTCTCTTTTATTGGACGGGCACTTGCTTCTAGGGTGTCCCAGTTGGCCGCAGCCCCAACAGCGAATCTCCTTCTTACGAGTCCTGAGGGCCTCCAAGACCCTTTTTATTATGTCTTCTATGCTGGGGACTACAACAGGCTCTGCTTCCGCTGCACGAACTCTTGCATGGCCCCTTACTGACTGTCTGACCGCCTCAAATTCCATGGCCTGAGATAAAGCATCGCCTAAAGTCTTTGGCCGGGCGAGTTTCACAGCTTGTTGTGTCTCCGGGTCCCGCAGTCCGTCCAGAAATTTGTCTACCGCCAGGCTCTCGTATACATCATCGGTAACCGAGGGGTAGGCATTCCTCACAAGCCGGGCGACATCAGCTTCGAATTCCTGTAGCGTCTCAGTGTTCTTTTGGGTCCGGTTTCTTAGTTGTGAGCGGTATAGCTGGTCCATGTGGCGGTGGCCGAACCGCATCTCCAGTCTTCTCACCAGCTCTCCGTAGTTGGACCGCTCCGACATCGGCATCCCCTGGAGCACTCCCAAGGCGTCTCCACGCAAGGCTAGGCACAATGTTGAAGCCTGGGTCTCTTGAGACCATCCATGGATCGAAGCCGCTGTCTCGAAGAGAGTCATATAATCCTCCCACGGTGTCTTCCCGTCGAACACTGGAATGATGTTGTGTGTTGGTGGCGTCCCAGCATTGGCAAGCCGAATGGTGTTGTGAGAGCTGCCCTCGGAGGATCTGTCGCTGTCGTCCTTTGGTGGGTGGCTCGTGCGTCCCTCAAGGGCTTCTACTCTTAACCTAAGTTCATTTTCAATCGAACAAACTTTTTCTCCTAATCTACATTCTACATCAGCTAACTTTTTGTCCACAGTCTCCATCAACTTATTTTCTACAGTACTTAGCTTACATTCTAGTGTACTTAAATTATCTTTAACATTACTTAACTCAGTACTTAATTCTTTTTGTACATTACCTAATTTGTTTTCAACATTGCCTAACTCTTTACCTAATTCATTTCTTACATTACCTAACTCATTACCTAATTCATTTTTTACATTAACTAACTCATTGCCTAATTTGTTTTCAACATTGCCTAACTCTTTTTGTACATTACCTAATTCATTTTGTACATTACCTAATTCAGCTTTAAAAGTTGCAGTTAATCTGCTCAAATCGGTCTCAAAATTAACGCTATCTGGGTTTTCCCCCGAATCTATAAAAAACTGGCGCAAACGCTGCTGCAACACAGTTTTTGATCCGGAGGTATCCAGATCGCGCTCTTCCAACTCTCGTCTCAAATCTGCAACTTTTAAATCATTTAATCTAACGCTTTGAGTAGCCATTTTCCAGTAGCCCAATAATTACAAAACAAATAAAAGACAAACAATAGCAATTAAACTGTGACCCCACATCTGACACCAAATTGTTACGGGCCACTGGGGGTATGACTAATCAAATCACAACTTAAATACTAAACACTAATTTATTTACTACTTATTAAATACAAATAGGTCCCTTAAGCTACTTAATCTAATAACAATTGTACTTAGGTCTAATTACACTAATATGTATATTACACAATACTTATCTTTACTATCTTAATACTAGATGTTACAATTATACATAAGAATCTATTACACTGACACAGAGATTGTTACTAAATTCACTGACACTGTTTATCACTGTCACTAACTCACAGACTGAACTGTCACTGACACTTGACTGGTTGATCGTTACTTGATCACTGACACATGGATACTGACTCCCAGGCTGGAAGTCGGCCTATTTAAAGCGCCGCCGAACATTCTAGATCTGGCCAGATTACAGGCCTGGGGCCTTCTGGGGCGCCGTGACCCTTCCAGGCCATCCGCCGCCCTTCTCGGCTACCTGCTCGCCCATGCCCACGGCACCACCAAATCTAGGCCACCCTGGCGGCCTTTCCAGCTACCTGCCCCCGGGTCGCCCCGGGTACCCTCAACCTCACCAGACCGTAACAGTAGTATCAGAGGAGAGAAGAAAGGCAACTTCGGAGAGAATGAAGGAGTGCAGGAGGAAGCGCAAAGAAGCATCTACGAAAAAATATTTGATTTAACGTACACCAAAGTGGGTGATTCGAAAAAAAGAAAATTCTGGATCATGATCCCGATAATTTGTTTTAAAAATAAATTTCTATTACAAAAATAATCTGTGCGAAAGCTAAAAAAAGCAAACTTAATTTATTAAAACAATACACACACACACATTAATATATATATATAAAGTAACTACAATTTAGAAAGTAAGCAATATAAAATTAATCATTTAAACGATTTTCATTTTATAAGAACATTCCAAAATTTCTGGATTTCATTTGACACCTCTGAAATTGCAAATGTTACAAACACTTTTTACTAATCACTGTAGATTAGAGGATGCATTGATATTTCTGAGGATATTCATAGGGTTCAAAATCTCGTATCAAAAATTTATTAAAAGAAAAAAATCTTTATTTTTGGATAACTTAAAATCATCTGAAAATAATAAAAACAAGTAGTGCTTTATTCTGTCTGCATTTATTTCGAGACTGCCGCAGTTTTTAAATTTTAATCTTACTTCTTCACTTTTTCCAATATCGAATAAATAACTTGAACAATTTGACTTTTATATTAGTATAGCAATGGTTTGTTTTTAAACTTTTTTTTTTTTTAATTCTGTACAAATATATATATATATATATATATATATATATATATATATATATATATATATATATATATATATATAATTATGAAATAATTCTTATTTTAATAAATATTTTTTAAATATATTTTTTTTATTTTTGAAGAGAAAAGATTTGACCCCGGTTGGGATTCGAACCCAAGTCTCCACCTCTCTAGCGTGGCGCCTTATCCACTAGATCACCGAGCTCGTATTTGAACCAGGGAAATCTTTTCTCTTCACTGATCCATACCCCCGGGCACTCGCAATTGCGATGTACAATTCGGGGATGAATGTTCGATTTGAATATTACTTTTAAATGGATCTATTGACCAGCTGTCCTATATATATTAAATTATGAAATAATTCTTATTTTAATAAATATTTTTTAAATATATTTTTTATTTTTGAAGAGAAAAGATTTGACCCCGGTTGGGATTCGAACCCAAGTCTCCACCTCTCTAGCGTGGCGCCTTATCCACTAGGCCACCGAGCTCGTATCCAATCCAACCGGGGTCAAATCTTTTCTCTTCAAAAATAAAAAATATATTTAAAAAATATTTATTAAAATAAGAATTATTTCATAATTTAATATATATAGGACAGCTGGTCAATAGATCCATTTAAAAGTAATATTCAAATTGAACATTCATCCCCGAATTGTACATAGCAATTGCGAGTGCCCGGGGGTATGGATCAGTGAAGAGAAAAGATTTCCCTGGTTCGGATACGAGCTCGGTGGCCTAGTGGATAAGGCGCCACGCTAGAGAGGTGGAGACTTGGGTTCGAATCCCAACCGGGGTCAAATCTTTTCCCTTCAAAAATAAAATATATATATATATATATATATATATATATATATATATATATATATATATATATATATATATATATATATATAGCTAAATAAAGGTATCGCGGGTTGAAGTTTTTTTAAAGTTTTATTTTGAATGACATACATTGAACTCAAGTACAAGTAAACAAGTTATAACCTAACAGCAAGACTAACGGGCATAGTATGACTATACGTCTCAACGACGCGTACAGAATGTCTACCCAGGCTAGGTGGGGACAGATTTATATAGGGTAGGAAGAGGGATTACGGCACAATTTTTTATTTATATTTCTTATACCATTTAGGTATACTTAACTCCTCTCCATCGGGTTCCAAGGTCCCCGATGAAACATGTATTAACAGATATCTTAGTCTAAACAAGTTGTTGGATTTAATACGATTGAAAATAAAGGACTGGACCTTATACATTTGTTAATGCTCTAGGGATTTTATACAAAACAAAAAGAGACTTTAAATATCTCTTGTGTACCACATTAAGATTTATACTATTTATAGTTTTATATAAATAAAAAGATTAAACCTTGTACGTTTCCTTATACTAGAATAGGATTTTATACAATTTTCAACTTCCTATTAACAAAAGGATTAGACCTTGTTTATTTCTTAATAATAAGTTAAGACTATATTTACAAAAATACAATGTTAATACATTGCATAGTTGCTTACTTATTATAGTACAATTTTCTCTGAAACAAACAAAAAGATAACAGAATATTCCTTAATAATGTACAAGATGCAAATACATTATTCTAATACAAAAGGAAAATTAAAATAAGAGTGTTTGAATTAGCTTCTTCCATTACAAATAATAATTCTAAATTCAAAATTACACAATTAAAACAATAATATTTTAAATCAAATTAATAATTCAAATACTCTTCTAATTACAGTTCATAATAATTTCAAAATGAAATACATATTTTTCATAATTATAGATTTCATAATGAAAACAATTAAACAAAATAACATTTCAAGACAAAATAATAGCATTATAATGAATATTAATATTAATTACAAAATAAATTTTACAATTATGAAGTTTCACCACATTATCGTGAAATAAAATAATAATTTTCTAGTATTAGTTAATATTGAACATAAATAATCACAATACGAAAGTACGACTTTATTTAAATAAATTACAGCATTGAAAATTGGTTTAGTATCAATACATCTAATTCCTTATATTAATAAATAATCATTTCTTCTTGGTACAATTATATTTATTATATTTTATTAAACAAAAAGATTTTTGAGTTATATTAATATTATTACTTAAATTGAAATTAAATATTTTTACTCAGATCCATGATCTGGATCGTCCGAATCATAACTATTAGAAGTATCCAAAGTATTTACGCGAAGGGATTCATTATCGTCTTCTGAAATAAATCGTTTCTTTTTTCTATTCGGCCTTTTAATGTTGTCTATATGAGTTTTGATAGGTCTTTTGTCTTTTACTAAAATATTTACTTTTTTATACTTATTTCTATTTTTTATTTTTGATTGTGTGTTTTTTAAATATTCGATATCTCTTAACTGTTTTTGAATGTATTCTCTATTTTCATTTAATTTTTCCGTTCTCTTTTCTTTTTCATTATTTATTTTAGTTCTAATTAATTTATGTAGTAGTTCCTGCTCTCTATAGTATTTTAGTACGTATTGTTCGGTCAGGTTAATATTTTTATCTGATTCTAATTAAGTGGTTCCAAAGGTAATTTCGTTTGGTGTCAATTTCAATTTATTATTTAAAGTATTATTATAAGCTATGACGGCTAATCTTAGTTTTTGTTGAGTTGAATATTTATCTCTCTCCTGTCCTATTATTCTTAATAATTCGTTTAAGGTAGAATGTTCAATAATCCTATCAATAAGAGTTTGCATGATTAGCAGAAGTATAATGTAGAATAATATTATTTTCTTCGCAGAATTGTCTTACTAGGATATTCTTCATTTATTTCGTTATTCTTCATCTGTTTTTAGAATGTTTCTTATCTCCATAAATTCTATGTACGATATGAGCCGCACTATTTCTTAATATCTCTTCGAGGTCTTCTAGCGTATCAAATTTAATGTGATAAATGAAGTCAGTCAATGCCGGATGTAAACTATGAACTTCGTGGTGTGAAATTTGTTTATCATACCTATTCACTTCGTCAATCGAATCAATCGATTGGATTGATCGGACGGCACTAGCCGCCCAGTGAGCACTTCATTTCCCGTCTCAAATTTTCCAATAGGATTAATAACTTCAATAGAAAGCCTTCTCAGAACCGACTTGTATCAAAACCATAATCAGACCCCTGCGAGTTCTATATAGATCAGAAATTATCAAATAAAACTATTCTACAAGTATCTAAAGCCACTAAAAAAATCAAAAACGTGCAATAAAAATTAGCCAAACGAGCAATAAAAAAAACACATTGACAATCGTGCAATTCAACCTTCTGCTGATGTTAAGTCGCTGAGGGTAAAATAATGGTTTTATATCTGTTTACGTATTTCCGCAAGAGCATGTTCACAACAGTCTTTGGGTGTTCTCGTCAGGAATGTTTTGTTTAGTGTATTGTTGCAAAGAAAGACTTAAAAGCTTTGGGCTGCAGTTTGCTGAATGAAATATTGGAAGAGACCATGGCGTTAAACAAACCAGAAATAAAGTTTATTAGTTGCCTTAAGACGAGCAGCTTTGAACGAGTAACTGTTACTAGAGCTTACTTGGATTTCTATGCTGCAGTTTACTGTCTGTGCCCACCAATTAAAATAAAGAGATACGGGCTATAGTCAAATTCTATCGTGTGCTATTTAAGAACAGATAGAATGTACTTGCTTGAGTTGCAATGAGCATCCACTTGAGACTTTCTATAGAACTAATTTATTTATTGCAAGAAGAGTGAAAAATTGTTTTCCCGTCTGTTTTCAATTCTGGATATGGTTTTATCCAATTGTTGATTTTTGGTAATTGGCTGTCTGTCGCTTTAGGCATTTTAACTATTATTTGTTCTTGTTTACTATTATTTGTTAAACTCTACTGAGAAATGGAATTAAAAAAAAAGAATAGGTTGAAAGGTAAAGTAAAATCAATTTAAAAATTATACGTATTCCCAACATACATATATAGTGCGGTACTCCACACCACATATTTCCCTGACTCCTGGAAATTATCAATAGTTAAAATGATACCTTAACCCAAAAAGCCACCTGAGCTCCCATCCTCGCACCGTCCTATTTCTCTCTTACCAATGATGGGTAAAATCTTAGAAAAACTCATTTTAAAACGTTTGTATCCTATCCTAGATTCCCATCATGTAATCCCAGAACACCAGTTTGGATTCCGAACATCACATTCAACAATTCAGCAATGTCATCGTGTGGTGGACGTTGTTTCCTCTGCATTGGAGCAAGAAAAAGCAAATTCAAAAGAATCATTTACATGACTGTGATAAGGCCTATTTGGACGTACAGAGTTGAACTTTGGGGCTCCACCATCCAATTCAACTCGTATCCAATCCTTCCAATCCAAAATCCTTGGAAAAATCCTCAATGTTCCTTATTTGCTGACCAATAAACTTATTCATAAAGATCTTAATGTTCCATATGTTGCTAATTTAGCCCAAACCAGATATGTATCCCTCCATAGTAAGCTTCATAACCACTCCAATCAACTAGTATCCCAACTTGCTTCCCACTCCATTCCCGATAATCCTCCGAGGTGTCTGTAAAGAAGATGGCCTCTAGGCCTTTTAGTGTAGATTTTATTGAAGTGCTACTAGTGAGTAGTTCTTCACAAGTTATTTGCATGCCATTTTATTCACTATCAACACATTTACTTAATATTTATTATTTTGTGCAGTTGTAAATATCAATAAATGAAAAAAAATATATATATATGTACACGAATGTTAATACAAAGAAAACGTTGTTTAACATTATACAATATCTTTAACGAGTGTGAATAAATAATTAGAAACCTAATTAATTTCAAAATAAATCACGACTTCTCTTAAATTTAAAAATTAAATATGTGCACCTAAAACCTAATACCTCAATATTTGTGCAGTAACCCCCAAAACGTTTGATGGTTGCCACTGGATTTTATTAATTTTGAATCTTTGTACAATCTTTATCGTTGTCATATATCTGGTATCTAATATATATTCATCTGAAAATTTAAACAGTTTACTCATGAATATAAAAAATATAATTTCTTGTCTGTACAGGTTTTTTTTTTTTTTTTTTTTTTTTTAATTTACTTCTGAACATTATAGGTGGAGATGCTAACGTTATTTAAATGACAAAAATAGGTACAAAAAGTAGAAGGTTCTTTTCCTTATGGCTATAATAGTGACCAAAGCTTACTAAGCTTAAGTTTACTAATTGAACCGCTGTAACTTACTTCGGAAATTCTGTGGTAAAAAAATTAAATAAGCTGTGAAAAATGAAATTGTAATCCTTTTTCCTTATCAGTAATCCGAGAGCTCGGAACTATGATAGTAATGATCTTTAGTAAAAGTGTCATATATTAAATGCACTTGATGGCGCAAAACGTCGTAAAATAAAAAGTTACGTCTCCTTTAAAACAATCTTAATCTAGCCCGAGATAACAATATTTTGTAAATAAAAAGTTGAAGAGATCATAAAACTTTAATGACCCAAGTAATCCAAGTTTCAGAGTTTTTTAGTGAGAAACTAAAATAACTAAAAGTGTACTAAGACCTTGAGAGGGATTCATCACTTTCAAAATATAAAAATTGCAATATTAAGTATATTTTTTTGACATTTTAGATAACTATCTTTTAGCTAGTGGTATATACTTTTTTGGAGTAACATTTTTTTCACATTCAAAAACGTACCATTTTCACACACTTTAGCTCTGCTAGTGTAGCTCGGATTGAAAACTTGCTAATAGTTTTCTTATCAGAAATGTAATGGAAAATATTTTTTGTTACATAAAATTTGTCCCCAAGACCTATCTTTTAAGAGCTATTTTGGTTTGAATGAAAAAAATCACATTTGAAACCCCTACTTTCTCTCAACTTTTTTTATTTCGAATAAAGATTAATAGTTAATTTAGTTTAATTATTAATCAGGTTTTTAATTTTACTTATTTAATTAACTATAAGATTAAGTAATTTAATCCTATTAACTTTAAATGTAAATTGAGGAAAGCAGTAGATTGTAGAAAGGCATATCTATGATTTCTAGTTTTTCCATTCTAGCAGAAATTGATGGTTGGCCTCGATGAGATGAAAATAATGTCTTTGTTTCATTACAACAAAATAGTTTCTCAACAGTAGAAAGCAGGGGATCTTCCTTATCAAGTACTGTATTGCCTTTGATGCCGCAGAGGTGAGGGATCAATCAATGGACTACTATTCAGTTGAGCTGCAGTTAGAAGTGTCCTAAGAGGTAGACATTGCAATAATCAAATTTCCTCAAAGCCTTCAATGTTACGTCCTTTAATATCCTGATAAAATCCATCAATCGGACGGCATCGGACAAATTTATCTTCAAGTTTGATTGATTATGTTCACTTTTCAGTCGAATTAAAGTAAACTCGGTTAATTTTACATTTTCTGATTAAAATTAATAAGACTTTTTAGCTTGATTGGGTGGTGCAGATTAGATTTTAATTTAAATTCAAGTTATTTTTATTATCAACTTTATATTTTTTTATTATTATCATTTTATACATAATCATTTATTCTAAAATAGGTCTAAAAAATAATTGAAATGACAATATTTTTGGGTATTTCAATATTTATTTAAAAATCATAATAATTACAATCTTTTAAAAAAAAAAATCAGTTATAAATTAGATCCGGCTAGTCGGCCGTTTTATTCATTATGTATTTTATTTTAGATTTGTCTTCAGAGTTTGTTATTTATTCCAGGAATATGAACTCTTTTTTTTTCTCTTTTCTTTTTGTAATCTTTAAGAAAACTATAAAACTTTAAGACATATCATGATATTAACAAAAAATAAATTCGGTAATTCTTATAATACTGAATAAAGACAATATCTAACCTACTAATTTTTTTAATCACAGTTTTGGTTTTTTTTTCATAATTAAAAAATATTAATTTTAATTGAAATGTAATATAAATGTAGGAACACGAAAAGAAATCTGCTATTTTAGCAATTCACGTACCTGTTTATAAGTTTAGAAACACGATTTTTTTTTTTTTTTCTAAAAAAACTCCGTTACACACAGACCCGTTTGTAAAAAAAACAGAAGTAAAATATAAGATAAACACAAACCTGTAGCTACATGTACTGGAGGCTATAAACCTATGCACGAAGCGCCTCGAACATTGCCGATGTCACCCGAAAGACTTCGGAAGCAGTGATCAGCTTGGCCGACTAATCGACCTTTTTTCCAGCCGACTAGTCGGCTAATGACCAGTTGGCAAAAGCCATAGTTGGTCCATGTCTAATTTCTAACTTTCGATAAAAGTGTTATGCTGAAGACTAAGCTAAAAATATTGGTTTGTCCGGTAATTAATAGAGGATTATATATGGTTTTTCTAGGAAATCACTTCTTTAGATGTTAAACTGTTTTACGTTTGACAGGTTATTTATCTATTTGGATGCTATTAATTATTATTCATCTCCTAAATAAAAGCGTTTGTTTACCTCTGTAGCGTGTTACTGCTTGGATTCAATTCACTTTTTACAAAAAATTAAAAGTTCGCCTAGTTTTATTTTAGTTTACACTAGGTCGGTACGGCCAGAAATATTCTTAAGTGGTTACTGTTGAGTTTCATTTGGGCTGATTCACCACATATTCTTGACTCCTCGTTAAACAGTTGATACCAAAAGGTATTGTTTTTAAATTCATTGAAAAGGTATTGTTACAAGAAAATGCTCGGTCCCATGTCACACGTATGACCTCACTATTATGTAGTCTGTGAATTGCAAAAAGGTATAATTTTATTATGAAATTCAAAAATTTAAATTCTATTAATTTTCTAGTCTGAACTATATTTTTCTGTTTGTTTTTTTTACAAGATTCCACGTCACGAAATTGTGCACCAGATCATTAACAAACAACCTGGATTCCCATATCCCATAAAATAAATTTTGGACCAAATAATTTTTTTTTTCATTTATTTCCACAAGGAACTAGATTTCTTTAAACCATTTTTTAATTTTTTTTTTTTTAAAGCACTACATTTTTACAACACATTGGCTTTTAACACTTAAATATATATTTTAAGATACCTTAAGGTTATAATTGGTTGAGAGAGCTTGGTAAACTGCTTGCTATGGTGGGCAATTCTGACATCTTGACTTGTTCGAATTTAGAAATTATTAAACGGCACGGCGTCGACCTCAAAGACGCAATTAGGAATCATTTCGTGAGTTTAGATTTTGATCGAGTGGCGCAGTCCGATTTTAATCTAAATTACAGAAATATCGTAATCTTTGGCACACCTCAAGCGTACCTACATTTCAACACCCATATAGAAAATCAGAGTATTCTCGCTCAACTGAGAATGACCAGCAAAAGAAATACACGACTATCGTACGGTGGTATGCATAGACAATTTAACAGTGATCAATCGTGTGTTTTGTGTCTCAAATGTTAGTGATGGTGTCACACATTTTGCTGGATTGTTTGGCATTTAGGAGACAAAGGCAAAAGTATTTAGGCAAGTGTCTCCTGCCCAAATTGCACTTTAGTTGACCATGGAAAATCTTTTATCCTTTATGAGCATAAAGCATTTAAAAACCATTTATTTATAACCAATGCATTTAATTCAGATGGTGATTAGTTATGTCGTAGTATTTTGTTTAAACTTCGTTTGTCTAAAATTATGTTTTTCTTTTTATTCAGCCGAAAATTTGTAATTATTTTTACAAAATACAGTAATTCATTCATTCATTCAGCATACCTTAAGGTCGCGGACTCTGTATCTATAGCATTGATATTCTTATAATGCTGATGGTGATAACAGATTTGATGAACCCGACGGAGAAAAAAAGTTATGATCAGCATACTTTGGCAAGCAAATGACAATGCTGATCGATACAATGTTAGGGTTTATAGATCAACTAAAATAGCTATTGTCAAGCTTATATCCAGCTTTGCAACTTGAAATTTTATGAAATAGGAAATGACGATCAGATTATAATTATATTAACAGACCTTTTTATTTTGTATAATTCGAAAAAAATAAATTCCTTAAGACAAAATAAAGTAACTAGTCTCTCACGGATCTTGTTAGCAATTTTTTCGGAGGTTACTGGTCAAAAAATATTGACCATATATATTGTTGTTTCAACTAATGAGGCCTATAAGCCGAGAAAAAAAAATGAAATTGCATTAGTTTGATTAATTTTATATCAAGAGTTAAAAAAATTATATACAATAAGTTTTGCACCAAAACTTTTATACTTGAGTGAAAATTTTATGAAAAATACAGCAGCTTTATATAATTTGGTTTCGATTAAGTAAATTCTAAATAACTCATTAGATCTTCTTGTAAACTACATTTATAGATTTTTTCATACAAAAACTGATATCGGATTCTAATTCAGAATTCATGAGAACTTTTACTGTATAAAAATTTCATTTAAATATAAAAATATAATTAATAATAAATAATATTTTTAGCGTAAAAAATTTCCTGACCAAATAGTAAGCAATTTTTTTTTTTTTTTTTTTTTTTTTTTTTAACTGACAAAAACTTGAATTGCGGCTAGATGGTTAAACGTATCAATTTTATATTTTTACCCAAGTGGTAATACCCTTGAAATATGTGTAATTTCATCTATCTGGTTTCAAACTCAAGTGAAAAATCGAAATGTATTTCGGATTTTCCAACTTTTCAAATAGGTTTTTCTTCCCCTTCCTTGCCTTTTCAGGCATACGGTGTTTTGACATCAGCGGGTTCAACATATGGGTTTTATGTATGCCGCTGCTGCCAATAAAACGCTTTATTTACAAAATTTATTATTTATATTTTTTTTACATAATATAATGAGGACCATATATTTATTGGGAACAATCCTATGGTGCGGCCCGGCAATGCTTTGCACGCCTTAGCGACCGCACCTTCTTTTATTTTCTGTGGTGCGGCCTGACCATACATTGCACGCCTTAGCGACCGCACCTTAACCAATCATTCTTCCGGACGGTGAGCCCGGTCCAGCCCTCCTGGGCTGCTGCATCCGTCCGGTCGACTCCAGCCAGCTCTCCTTGAGACTGCATCCGTCCGGTCTGCTTGGTCCAGCCCTCCTGAGGAAAAACACTCTGATGGCAAATGCACTAAAGAACCGAAATGTATTAACTGCGGTGGTGAACACAACAGTTCAGATCGATCATGTCCTATTTATAAAATGAATAAAGAAATTAAACGTATTCAGTTTACTAAGAAATTTTCGTATAATGAAGCTAAAAATAACTAGGCACAATATTTTCTTAATAAGTTGGACTACCCCGGTGACAGGAGAGGAGTATAGCTGCTATGATATGGATGACAGCTACATATCTATGAATATTGACACTGACCTTGCAGTCGTGCCACAATGCTTCCCTAGACAGCTGGCCGGAGGCGCGGTGGGGGGCTGCAAGTCCGTACCTATCTTCTGATAACGAACTCGGTCTTGCTGAAATACCACTTCCTATACTTTTAATTATTGGCAAAGATCCTCGAGCAATATGCTTAAAATTCTATAAATCAGTCCATGTAATTACACTTAACACCTGTGTCAAATTTGGGCACAAACAGATGAAAAAAAAAAAACAAATGTAATAAGAGGCCAACGTGGGACCGATGTGTCTCTATTACTGGCCTGAACCAGACTCCCCAAATAAACAAGGTTAATTAACCTAAACAAATATCTATGAAGCAGCTAAAAGTTGTACCAAAAAATAAAAATTATTTATAATAAAGATAACTAGAATCATGTCGATATCATTTCTTGAACTCGAGATATAAAATAAATTAGTTTAATGCTATTTGTTTTTTCTCGGCTTCTAGGGCAAAATCGTGTGTAATATTTTTGACCAGAACCTTCAAAAAATTTGCCAAGATCCGTAAGAGACTGTTTCTCCCCTCGTAAGTATAGAACATTCCCGGAAGTTTCGAAATATATAAGAAATTATATATATTACTAATACCAAAATATTAGAAATGGTCCCTGAGATGGTCCTTTCGTTGATATTATTAGATTTGAGCCGGCCGAATGTATCTAGGACGACAAATCTAGTCATGTTTGTGAAGTCACATTAATATCTATTCAGTTACTCCAATACACATATATGGACATTCCAAAGAAAAAAAAATATTAGATTTTCTAGAGGACAACAGGGAGGTGAGAACGCAGCGGTAAAGGCAATGGATTCCTATCTAACTCTTGAGATGCTGTCTCATCCACCCTACTCTCCAGACCTCTCGCCTACCGACAACCACTTTCTTAGACATCTGGACCACTTTTTAACGGATCAAAAATTTCATGATAAAAATTCAATAGACAATCAATTAGAATAGAAATTCTAAAAATGTTTTTAGAATTAGTTTTATTTAAATTTTTTATTGAGTAATTTTTTACAATCTGCCACAAATGTGGGCAATAAGTAATATAGATGGCGTATGATTACGTATGATCACACATTATGTACAATGAGAAAAAAAAACATTAAAATAAAGTAAATAAGTAATGTAAAAAAAGAAAAAGAGAGAAAAAAAAAGAACTATGCTATACATAAACAATATAAAATATCCTATATACAAAATGAAATAGTAAAACTTAAGAAAAAAAAAAGTAAATAATACTAATAATAAAAGATAAAACAAAGGTAAAAATACAATTATACTGTATTTACAATTTACACTCATCCTAGGGACCCCTCCTCACCTGACCCGTCCCTCCACTTATGAAGGGATAAGCCAGGCACAGAGAGATCCCAGCCCTTCTCTCTCAGCTGCGTCATTCGTGTAAAAAAACACAATGGAGGCTAAGTGAGAGCGCTATAACATTCACTCAGTGCATGAGTAGAGAAGCTGGTCATTGCCAGGACTCCAATATAAGTAATTTTACAAAAGGTCTCGGGGCCACTGCCGTTTTAGTCTGCGAGGGGGGTCATCAGGATGTGTGGAAGCGGATAATGATTGAGCTAGTGGGTTAGGATGAAAGGAAAGGTTGCGATGGAATTTTAAGGATTTAAGGACGTATTGTATATTCAGATCATTCTGTAGGGCTTTATTGGAAACATAGTAAGGAGCATTTACTATAGTTCGGAGGATTTTGGATTGGAAGGATTGAATGCGTTTAATATTCGACTTTTTTGCTGTCCACCACAGTTCAAGTCCGTAAGTCCAAATAGGTTAAATGATGGTTTTGTATATGAGAATTTTGTTTTCAATGGAAAGATGAGATGCCCTATTTAGTAGTCTATACAATTGGCTGAAGCGTCTGTTAAGTTCTTGCCTTTTGAGTCGAGTATGAGAGTTCCACGTTAGTCTTTTGTCAAGGTAGAAACCAAGATACCGAACTGTTTCAGCTGTAGGTAGTGAAATACCATTGAAATTGATAGGACAGGATTTTCGGCGGAGGGTAAAGGTTACGTTGGTGCATTTATTTTTATTTTCTTTGATCCGCCAATTATCGCACCAGTCTTCAATCAAGGATAAGTGGTTTTAGAGATTATAGGAAGCTAATTAAGTATCTGAATGGGATGAAAGGAGAGCAGTGTCATCAGCGAATGTTGCAAGGAAAGCATCAGGAGTAGTAGGGATATCTGCTGCGTAGAGGATATATAAAACTGGACCTAGAACGCTAACTCGTGGAACACCAGCCTCTATAGAATAGCAGTTAGAGTATTCCGTTCCGCAGCGAACTCGGAAGGAACGGTTAGAAAGTTAGGATCTAAGGACTAGGAATAGTGATTGAGGTAAATGGGTTTTGAGTTTGAAAAGCAAACCAGCATACCATACCCGGTCGAAAGCTTGCGCTATGTCCAGATATGCGCCGGAGCAATACTGATTGCTTTCAAGTGCTGAGGATATGTGATCAACAACTCTGAGGCCTTGTTGGACAGTGGAATGGCTAGTGCGAAATCCAAACTGGTGGGAAGGAATATTTTGCGATTCAAGGATGGGTAAGATACGTTTAAGAAGGAGCCTTTCAAACAATTTTGAAAGGATTGGGGGAAGACTAATTGGTCTATATGATGAAGGGTTGTTGGGAGGTTTGCCCGGTTTGAGGAAAAAGATAATAGTGGAGTGTTTCCATAGCAAAGGGAAATAGGTTGCCCGCAGGGTACAATTGTATAGGTAGGTGAGGAATATCACTGCTTTATGAGCAAGTTGCCTGAGGATTTGTGAACTAAGGAGATCATATCCAGGGGATTTACGGGGTTTTAATTTGTTTATAAGGTATCCTTTGAGGGGTTTATTGTTTTAGGAGGTAAGGAAAGAGGAATCGGCGAATCAAGAAATTTATGAACCGTAGTTGTGTGGGTAGGATTAGATTCAGGATGGGGAACAAATATGCTGGAAAGGTGCTGGGCAAATTCTTCGGATCTGTTTTCGTCAGAAGCCGCCCACGAACCTGCATGAATCTGCACGTCGGAGAGGATGGGAGGTGGGCTAATATTTTGGGATTTTTCTAGTGGTGGTCCTCAGGGAGTTATCTGAAGAAGAGAGTGAAGAAAGATAGGAATTATAGGATTTGGATCTGAAGGTAGCCATGTTTTTTTTAAGGAGTTTGGTAAGGTAATTATAAGATTTCCGATCATCCGGATGCCTGGTCCTTTGCCAAATAGCTCTGGCATGACGTTTGGATTGGATAAGGTCCAGTAGATCTTGGGATAAAGGATCTTTCGAAGTTTGGGGGGGGGGCGAGGTGAGAATGCAGCCCAGGCTGCTTGCTGGATCATGGTTGTGAAGGAATTAGTTGCATTGTCAAGGTCCTGGGGGTTTTTAGGGATATTCTAAGGTCTATAATGTCGGATATTGTTTGACGGATGAGGTTCCAGTATACTGGTTTTCTAATAGATGATGGGGGAGGAGGTTTTGAGATGGGAGTGGCGAAAAGGGTTAAAATTAAAGGACTGTGATCGGAGGAAAGTTCATCCAGGCGTTTTATGGAGTAATGGAGGGATCCTAAGCCTGAATGAATGAAGAAGTCAAGAGGTTCGGGGCTTCGGTTAGGATCCATAGGCCAATATGTAGGTGTTTTGTCAAATTAACGGGGTGAAGGAAATGAATTGAATAAATTTAAAACTATATAATAAATTAGCAAAGGCCTTTTAGTCACTGAACAATTTATTACAATACAACACATGGTACAATTACAGCCATTACAAAAGAGAGGTTACACATGTAACCTGTCATCGATAAAAACAATAGCGATTTACAAAAATAATCGATTTCTCATCGAAAATACACAACAGTAGGAGTGCCGGGAGAAATAAAGGATCTTCGGGAATTAAGTGCAGACTGCATTGCTCGCCCACGGGAGTTGGTGGTTCTTAAACCCCATTGCTGGTGCTCAGCATTGAAGTCAGCACCTAGGAGAAAGCGATGACCTAAGGAATCAAAAAATGAGTTGAACCGGGATGTGGAAATTGGTTTATTTGGAGGGCAGTAGGCCGATGCAATCGTAACTGGAAATGAGAAAGCTGTGGGTTGTAGGAATTCATTTGCTGGTAATGGGAATATGTGGTGAGAGAGGGAATGGTGAATGATGACAGCAGTTCCAGCATGGGCTCTACCATCAGGGTGGTCTGTTCGGTAAGTTTGGTATTGCAAAATAATGAGAAGTTGTTTACTGGTCAGTCTGGTTTCTGTTATTAAAGCTACATCGCTTTCTTTGTCACGTAGCAAGGATGTCATTTCGTTAGTGTGGTTGCGAATACCATTCGCATTCCAAAGGAGAATGGATAAGGGTTTTGTGGAAGGCACTTAAGGATTTTTTTGAAGAGGAATTAGAAGAGGGACAACATTTGAAAGGAATGATATAAGTGGGGTAATGAGAGTTTTCAACTCTGATAGGAAGGAGTTAAATAAGGATGTGAGATCTGAGGTAGTTGTAGGAGGAGGAATATGGGGGATCTGATGAAGGGTGTGTGGATTAGGTTGAATTAGTGGTGCTGGAGCATGTTGTATGGTCAGTTGGTGCTATAGTCGAGGCAGTGGTTGCTGAGGTTGAGGGTCAGAAAATTGAGGCTGTTGAGGAGGAAGCGGCATGGCCCCATTTTCTTTCTGGTATCTTCTTCCGCTCAGAATTTCTGCAAAAGATACAGATGAGGTGCCAATTTTCTAGGGATGTCTTCCTCTGGTCTGTGTTGTTTCTTCGGCCTGTTGTCGGTTTGGTTGGAACCTGTTGCGTAGGTTTTTGTAAGTTTGGCAGCCTCAGTAGTTGGCACGGTGCACTTGTTGGCAGAGGGCACAGACTGCTGGGACTTCTCTAGATTTTGTGCATTCATTGGATTTATGCATTTGCCCACATTTTACGCATCTCGGTATGTGGTGGCAATAAGTTTTGTATGGCCGTACGCCTGGCAATTGTGACATTGAACGATATCACGTTTGGGGTACGGTTTTTCTATTTTTACTCTGATACAATAGATTGATGAGACCTCATAAATCTGTTCCACTCCAGGAGTTGGTTCGAGATCTACAAAGAATATAGGCAATGAAGTTTTGCCGCTAGCTCCGGGATGTGATCTGTTGTCTTTCAGGACATTAATTACCTGCCGAACTTTAAAGCCCGTGGCTATTAACTCTTCTTTAATAACTTCAGTTGGTGTTGTTGGATGAAGATTCCTCACAACGACCCTCAATGATCTCTTTTCTTTAAGTTTGTAAGTATGAAAATCGGCTTTGGTCTCAGATAAATATTTAACAATTCGGCGGTAAGTATCGGTGGAATCCGGCATAATTTTTGTGTCTTTTGTTCTACTAACTGTGGAGTATTTTCCTGTGCCAATTATTTTACGAGGTTGTGATGTAGGGTTCGACTCCATGGTTTCAATATCTGTATTTGTTAAAACTTGATACGGATTTGGAGTAAAGAATGAGAACTCTTCTGTCATCTCTTGTGTTGATGTCCCTGGTTGGGGTTCTATAGAGGGTGGAACTTCTCTTCGATTTTCTCGGTTTTTCTTTTACGGGGCTATTTCTTACGGTTTCTAATGAGCGGCTTCTTTTGGTGTTAGTTTTTGAGGACATGACCATGTGAAAATATCTCATTTAGTGACTCAGTTTAAAGAGGGAAAAATAAAAATAAATAGGTAAAAAAAAACAAAAAAAAAAATAATAATAAAAACAAAATATCGTAGCCCCACCCTCTTGTGTTGAGAGCAGGAGCTCAAACGAACTTGACAGTGGATGGCTGCAGAGGATTAGCCCAACTACTCGGCCACATGGGTCTTCAAAGATATGGTAACACTGTAATAAATCAATGAATAATTATTGTACTCACTATTCAATCATTCAGTTTTGACCACTGTAATTAACTATTAGTCCTGAGCACTTTTCGAACTACAAAAACTTATGAAAAACTCACTAATAAGAGAGTTTTTCACAGAGCGATATGAAAACGTACTTTTATAAAAATGGCGCAAGCGCATAACTGTCTTTAAAATTTGTTAGCACCAAAGATTCAAACCATTCACATGAAATGGTAAAGTAATAAGCTGATTGGCGGACATTTTTTAAGAGTAATAGAGAGTATTTTAATAAATAAAAAATATTTAATGTCATTTATTTTATTTATTATTCTGTTTTATAATAAAAAAATAAATCCCTGCATTCTCAAACTCTACATTGGTTGATGTGGTAGAGGTTTTATTTATTTATTTATTTTTAAGGTCGGTTTCTCTTAACTTCTTAATTCAAGAATATCTGAGTGGAAAATATAATTTAAAATTTTCCTCCTTGATAACAATTTATATAAATTTAGAAAGGCTATAATTATATAACTATAATATTATCAGCAAGATCTACAGCTGACACATCAAAATGGACAGAGCCCAAGAGGGAAGCAAACACAGGAGCTCTGATAAAAGCTATTCTTTTCAAAGACCCCCCCCCCCTCCACGACCAGGAGGACGTCCTCTAATTGGTTCCCTCTCCACGTATTCCTTTAGTTCTATCTGAATTAGTGAATAATTACCTTACCGTAAAGGCGTCCGCTGAATCCGTGAGCGGGGTATCTTATCTACCGACCCGCAGATGACCTCGTTACCACTTTTATTGAACCCTACAGAATTAGTTCAATTATTGGCACTTCTAAAATCATTAGATTTTCTAGACATTGGGTCTGTTCATCAGGGAGTAGTGAAATATTATTAAAGTATACGGCAGATATATTATTTATTTTAAGAATTGGATAAGTGATGGATTGGATAGTTTAGTGGAGTCAAAAACCTCAACTCCTAATGTCCATTTAGGACTAATTACTTTCATCAAAATGAGTCCTTTGTAATTATTTGGAACCTTAGAATACAATTATATTTTGAAGTATTCGAAAACAACTGGCTATACACAATTATAAATAAAAGGTAATATTCCGATTCATAAACAATAACTCCCGTAATAATAATATGATACAATGTTAATGAAATATTTTGTTATAAGAAATCAATATCTATGAATATGACTTGGAGTTGGTTCGGAAAATCCATTTCCCCAGTCCTTGATTGAATAGAGAGATGAAGCCGAGCTAACTTTAAGACCTTTTGAATGGGATCTTAAAAGAGGACACCTGCTTTTAGAACGAAAATCTGGGCCTTGGAAAGATTTTCTTCTACCTTTGAGGTACGAAATTTTATTTATATTATTCTATAAAAGAAAAAACAATACGTTTAAATTGTAATTTATCACTTTAAAGCTTTGGCATTGCTAATTTTTCGCTTAAATAGACATATTATGACATGTGAAAAAGCGATATGATATATATATATATATATATATATATATATATATATATATATATATTTATAGTACAGAATAACGATGATGTATTGGGTTTTAAAAATGATCCAGAAAATAATACGCTTCAACAACTGCTTGTAGTTAAACTTTGCCAGATTGGTCTAATTCTATATAATCTAATTCTAGTCTTACATTCCTAAAACGTTTATTATTTCAGAAATTTAAAGTGGGATTAGAAGACCTCTGTTTTTTACTAAGTTTATGTTTAAAAATTATGATTCGTTTTTAATCCTACCTTTTATAATAATATTAACTGTAACTTTAAAAATGGCTATGGGAAAATGTGATTTTAAAGTATTTTTTTACATGCGTTTAAACTTGGAGAATGGGCAGTCCAAGCTGCAAGAAATATTGCCTCAGCATTAGGAAAAGGGTATTGTAACGATTTTTTTTTTTTTTTTTTTTTGTGTGTGGTGGTAAATGGCAGAAATTATTCATTTTAATTTTTTATCCAGAGATGAAATCATAACACAAACATTGTAAGGTGGTGACATTGATTTAATACATCAAATATTTATAGAAAAACCAACCTTCGCAAGTTAATCAGAAGTTACCTATACTGTTAAACGACAATGCCAGACTTCATTTTTCACTATAGAATTATATATATATATATATATATATATATATATATATATATATATATATATATATATATATATATATATTCGCCTTTTTCGCCAGACTCACCTTCTACATATATATTTTAAGAACTTTGAGAAACTTCCTAAAAGGTAAATTTTTTAAGAATGGTTCTCAGATTAAAACGGCATTTCCTGGCATAATGTCTTTAAAGAAACCAGAATTTAGAAAAAATCCTTGAATCCAGGTTTAAAACAATGACTCATTGTTTAACATTTCGGATCTTTGATAACTATGAGGACGAAAAAATTGGATGTGAATAGTTCTTGAGGCAGAACTAAAGAAGTAGAAAGAAGTAATCAAATCCAATCACTGGGAGAAAGAGTTTCAAATGGTGAAATTAGTCGACAATAATGGAATTCACTTTGAAGATTTGTATTTAATAATGTTTAAAATATGTAGTCTAATATCAAGACTATGTTTATGCAAAGGGCTTTTGTTGTATTGAATTACTACCAATGTGTAAATGTATTACAAGCCAAAAAAAAAAATTTTTTTTTTTTGTTCATACGTAAATTTTAACAAACAGAAAAATACAAAAAAACTTTTTAAAAGTAATATTCCTTTAAATATTATTTATTATTTTGAATATTACAGAATTTACCACAATTATTTAACCCAAGATCATTACCCCGTATCTTCCATTAAACCAAGTCGCTAGAAACACGAGTGTTGGAGGTCCATTTCTAGTATAATGTTTGGGTAAATATTAACAATTTGCAACAATTTCCTGTGAGAGGCAAATATTTGTACATACTTCAATACATTAAGGTCTGTTAGGATAACACCTAGTACAAACCTAGATGAGTTTGTCTATTAGTTAAATGACCCAGACCTAGAACAAGATGCCATGGTAGCAATGTAGGTCAGGGGGGAGGGAGGAGGCTGCAAAATGTTTACTGTCAGCTGAGAAGCCACTAATGGAGTGGATCCTTCCCAATGTCCGCCGCAGTTCTCAGCTCTCAGCTCTCAGTTTGCTCTTTAATGTTGTGAGGAATATTCGATATGGTTGGTGGAATATTCGATATTCTTTATAGTATTGCAATCTGATACTCCCTTCTTTCGAATGCGTTAATCCGCTTATTTTTATAATGTTAGATATTGGTTTACGTTTCATAAACTAACATAAACAGAATAAATATTTTTAAGAATTTAAGATTGATAATAGAACTAAATGGAGAAAAGAAGATGGATGATTGATTAGGAAATAAATTAATGTTCTACATGATGGAGTTTCATAGGAGATTATACTCGGTTCTAGACTATTTATAATGAACATATCATAATGTTCACAATACTATACTGAACTCACTCTTCAGCTATACTTCCCTTCATTAAACACATTTACTAATTTATATTCTCGAAAAAGATCCCTTTTCCTCTTATTGCATCTGACTTCAGGCCCATTTTCATACCCATTGTATCAAAGCCACTGGAAAGATTAGTTCATTCCCATCATATCTCGTTTCAAGAACACAATCCTCTCCAAAACCCGTTCCAATACGCTTTTATTTTCTATTCAAGTCATTCCACATTCCATCCTTCTTGATTGTGATTGCACTGATCGGGGACGCGGTAGCTCGGTGGGTAAGGCACCTGACTCCCGAACTCCTGGGAAGGAGTTCGAGTCCAGTGTGAAGATAGAAAACTTATGTTCCACTGTTTCAACCGAAATCTACTTCAATGCCGGGAGACCCTCCAGAGGCATACTCAGGAGCTATAAAGTGGATACCTTTATTTAGGAAAACACCTGGAGGTAGAGAGCAATCTCAGCCAAATCTCCTCCCTATTCTACCATTCGCATAGTACGTCCTTACAAAAATACTGAAAAAAAGTAATTCAGAAGCTGAATTACCCCAGTCCCTTCTTATGTTGTAGTTTTTTTTTTTTTTCGCATAAGCCATCTGAGAACCACGATATTCAGCTCTTACATTTGGGATGGGTCTTAATGTTTGCTCCTCAGTAGTCACGCATCCTCTGGTTATGTATGTTGTGGCTCTTTTCTTTCCTTTGCCCTGAGAGCGCCTCTCTTCTTCCGTGGATGTTTGTCCTGGAAATTTGTTTGCTTAAGTATACTCCTGAGAGACGCTCTGTTGTTTATATATTTTGTTATTCTCAGTTCTTGTATGTATTTGACCACTTCTGCCAGCCATGGTAACTTTATTTTCCTGTTTTGCCAATATATAAGAAGTTGGTTGGTTAACCTGGTGGGATGCATCCTGGAGACGTTTCCATAAAATTCTAGACGTATCTTTCCGGCAATGTCATTATTAAATTTCTTTATATTTTTAATGATCATACAACTTACCTCTTCTAACTACATTACCTCTCTCTATCTAGTAGGGATTTAAACTGGTTCCAAATTCAAACTCCTCCTGATCTAACCGCTACCTGACATCTATAACTAACCTCGCTTTTTTTTGACCTGTGGTGTTCCTGAGGGATCATCCCTAATATTAACCATGTTTTATTATACTCATCAATGACTTAATTCACCATTCCCAGTGTCACTATATCCAGACGACCTTCAAATGTAAATACTCTTGCTCCAATTGAATTTTCTAAATGACAATAAATGGTATTGGTGCTAATCGGCGCTCTTGTGAAAAAGGAAAAAGAGGAGTAAAAAATATATTGTACATTGCCGCCCTATATCGCATTTTCTTGGGTCAATTGGCCCTTTAGTTATACAATAGCTACCTAGAGAGCAGTTGATAACTGACTTTGACTCGCGGAAACTTAAAATCACCGTCTTATTGCGTCCACTAATCCCAGCTTGACCAGACCTCTCTCATTCTTTTTCTATCTTTGGAGCTGAGTGCGCCGTACTTACCCTCTATGCCCAAGGCTAGGATTAGCCTTCCTAACTTTTCCTTTAAAAGTGTTTTTTATGTTATTTACCACAGACATTATTTTCCCATGCGAATGAGTGGTGATTTAAGCAACAGATTTCTCATCCGAGTATATCAGCATACAGGAACAAAGCAGCCACCGACGAAATTCTTAGAGGCCTGTGAGAAGTCACGGAGGTACAGCGGCAACTGCACCTGGGTGAGTGATTTTCACTTTAATGCTTGGTTTAGTTATCTTCTATTAAAGGTTTCCCCAAAATTTCGAGCATTCGTTTAAATAAATTTACATACAGTCCATTCCCCAGAGGCTGCTGCGATTTCTGAGGAGATTACCCTTCCTTTTGAGTCGCATCAGACATTTTTATGATCATTGATGAAACATTTGGTCCAACCGGGCCGCATCTTGTACCACATTGCTCCATTAAACTTTAGAATAAGGGTTTTCGCAATTTTGGGGCGATTGATTATCTGCTCATTTGCATGTACTAATTATTTCACTGGTTTTCCCGCTGAAATTTCCATAAATTTCGATTTTTTTCCCATTTTTCGTTCAAATTTTATAATTTACTGTAATTTAAGAATTTACAACCGACGCTATTGTCAGCCATTTTTCCTTAGCCTATATTTCACATTCATATTGTCAGCAGTGGTCTGACGTCACAACGCTCGCTGTATCATCTCGTATTGTATCTCCGCCATTTTTTTTTTTCAAGCGTCCTTTCTATTTACTATATAATTAAAGATATTAAGTTTGCAACATTTTCTCTTTTTCCTTTTACTCAACTGTGCATATTACAATTTCCTTCTTATTTCTATACTACAATTTTTACAATGCCTGTAGAAGATAAAAATCTTGTAATCCAAGCCCAATTATTAGCAAAAAAGGAAACGGTGTTTGCTGACATAACTAGTTTGCTTGCTGACATACCTTCCCTTCAAGGTAAGTTTAAAACGGTAAATAGAAAAATCAGTAACCTAAATGTTCTCCTATCAAAAAAAAATCAAGTAGATACTCAAGCCCCGGCTATAGCCTTTAATGATATATTACGCAAAATTAAGGCTAAATTCCTTCAACTAAAAAAAGAAGAACCTATTATAACCTCTACACCAGTTACCAGCCCTAGTCAATTGTCTCAGGGTGGTTTTTCATTACCGCCAATGAACTTGCCAACTTTCTCAGGCGACATAGAACAATGGCCTAAATTTTCTTCGCTATTCACATCCCTTGTTCACGACCTCGTACTCAAACATAACAGGAAATCCTCAGGCTCGACATCAGGCGCCTCAAACCTCCCAACTACAACCTGTTCCTCCCAAAACTCATCCTCCTCCTCAACGTCCTAGTCAGGGCATTCCTCCATATCATCTTCCTCTCCGTGTAAAACTACCACCCCAAAGACAACACCCAGTTTCAATCCAAACTTCTTCTATAGCAAACCTTCCAACCCAAACATCATTAAAAGTTGACACTGTTTCTAATATCTCAAGACGGGTCCAAATCCCTAGCATTCCTAGATAGAACCCTCCATCACAGCTCCCCGAACCAAATCTTGTCAGAAATCCAGCAGACATCAATATAATCCTATCATCCTTCCTATCCGAGCTAAAAGAAACGATCGCACCTCTCATTTCACTCCTCACCACAGTCCTTTATCAAATCCCATTCAATTTCCACAATGAGCACTAAGCCTCTGACCATCATTTTGTGGAATGCGAATGGACTACATAACCACCGAGACGAACTTGACATATTTCTTCATTATAATAACATTGATATTGTCTTACTGACGGAGACCCACTTCACAAACCGATCACATGTCTACATACGTGACTATGTCACTTATAGAACAGACCATCCAGACAACACAGCACATGCTGGTTCTTGTATCCTTATCCATAAATCCTTACCCCATTCCCTTATTTCTTCCACTCCAACTATAAAAATACAAGCAACCTCGGTGAGCATATCCACAAGCCTTTACAAATTAACTTTCTCAGCTGTATATTGCCCTCCAAATATTCCCCTTTTCTATAATCACCTAGAATCCTTATTCCGATCCCTAGGACCTCGCTTCATAGCAGGAGGAGACTACCGTATATTCATCACTTCCCAGGTATCATCATCCCAGCTCACAATAAAATCCCTAAATGACCTTTCCTCCGATTATAGTCCGGTATTGCTTTCCCTGCATTCAACTTCTGTTCCTAAACCCACCCATCCTTCGTTGATTACTGGCCGAGTAGACTGGGACAGTTTTCGATATGATTTGGAAATGAAAATAGACTTAAAAATTCCACTTAAAACAAAACAAGACATTGATACTGCCATAGAAATACTAACGACATCAATACGCAATAGCATAATAGATAACACCACAAAAAGAAAAACATAAAATTCTCTCCAGAGTAATTTGCCACAACATCTTCGCATCCTTTTGAGAGAAAAGCGAAAAGCAAGAGCTAGATGGCACAGAACCAGATATCCATCAGATAAAAATAACTACAACAAATTGACTAACAAACTAAAAACAGAAATAAAAAAATTCTAAATTCAAAATTTATATAAATATACTGAAAACCTTAACACGACTGACAAATCCTTATGGATGGCCACCAAAAAACTCCTGAACTATAAAAATTGAAATCACCCTCTTCTAACTGAATCCAAAACGTGGTCACGATCTGACAATGAAAAATCACAAATTTTCGGTCAGCACCTTTTTAATACCTTCAAACCCCATCCTGATATCCTTAACCCAAACCACCTTGAATTTATTAAAACAGAATTAAATATCCCATTTCAAATGTCCCTTCCTCCTAAAGCATTCCATCCTTCAGAAATATCAAGTATCATCTAAAGATTGCCCACAAAGAAAGCCCCTCGACATGACCTTTTTACAACCCATATCCTAAAACTCCTTCCTCGGAAAGCCATCCTATTCCTAACATTCATATATAACGCTGTACTTCGAACAACATATTTTCCTGATCCTTGGTAATTATCTATAGTAAAAATGATACCTAAGCCCAAAAAGCCACCGGAACGCCCTTCCTTATATCGTCCTATTTCTCTTTTGCCAATTATGGGTAAAATCCTAGAAAAACTTATCCTAAAACGCTTATATCCTATATTAGATTCCAACCACATAATCCCAGATCACCAGTTTGGATTCCGATTATCACATTCCACAATCCAGCAATGTCATCGTGTGGTGGACGTTGTCTCCTCCGCATTGGAGCGTGGAATGTACTGCACGGGAGCCTTTCTCGATGTAGAACAAGCATTTGACCGAGTCTGGCACCATCCTCACCACGTATGCTGATGATACTTGTCTGTTATCAGTCAACAATGATTCCTTTATTGCCTCCCAGACACTCCAATCCCATATCACAAACCTTCAAGAATGGTGTCGAAAATGGAGAATCAAAATAAATCCAAATGAATCCCATCAAATAACCTTTACCCTTCGTCGTAAGCCTACGACTTCCTGTCCTACGGTATCCTTTAATGATGTCCCACTAAGCCCCGTTAAACAGATCCGCTACTTATGACTCCACTTGGACAAACGTCTTACTTGGAATCCACATACAAGACTGAAACGACAAGAAACTGCCCGTCGTTTCGGACTACTTCAACATTTACTTGACAAACGTTCAAACCTTCCAATCAATTACAAAAGACTCATATACATAACAGTAATTAGACCAATTTGGACATATGGAGTTGAGCTTTGGGGCTCCACTAAACCATCCAAATCACCATCTCGTATCCAATCCTTATAATCCAAAATCCTTAGAAAAATCCTAAATGCTCCTTACTTCGTCACAAACAAACTTATCCACAAAGATCTTAATATACCTTTCGTTTCTGACTTAGCTCAAACCAGATATCTATCCTTTCATAGCAAACTCCACAACCATTCAAATCCATTAGTGTCACAACTCGCTTCTCAATCCATTCTAGATAACCCTCCGAGGCGCCTGAAAAGAATTGCTAACAGCTGGTCTGTTCCTTCACCACAATCAAATAGATCTAGGGCGGCACCATCCAATTCATCTAATTTTAAATGTATTCTCTGTTCGGGGACACACTCGTTGTCTTCATCCTCTGTGTTTGCTCCTCTCACTCGAGATCAAAAAATTCAAATTCTGAAGAAGCATAAGCGGTGTTTTAATTTTTTAGGTCCGCACTTAAAAGGCAATTGTAATTCCAAGTTCAGGCGTCGTAAATGCAATTCCCGTGATCATCACACACTTTTACATTCCTCTCAAGTTGTAAATTCAAATGTACATTTGAATTCCGCGCCTAATCGCGCATCTCATCATGCTAATCAAACATCTAGTGAACCAGCATCCTCTTCCACGGGTCAATTACCAGCTGATTCCTCAATTTCTTTCAGTTGTATTACTTCCGGTAATCACGTGACTTCGCTGCTAGGTACCTTTCGTGCTCCTATTTTTGAGACAAAATTGGGTTACATTCCGGTAAGAGGGGTCATCGACCCGGGATCACAACTTTCTTTTATTTCCTAACGCCTTTTTGACCAATTGGGTAAAAAAATCTATGATATGCTCATTACTGTTTCAGGTAACGGTGGGCGTGTTTCCAACTCCCCAGGCACAGTTTCGTGCGACATTTTCTTCAGATTTTCTCAGAGGCACATTCTTGTCAACCCATCCGTTGTTCCTCATATTGCTAATCATCTGCTTCCCAAAAGCCTTACCGCACAAGTCGCTCGCGCTTTTGAACCTTTGAATTGGGCCGATCCTGATTTTTATCAATCGGACAAGATTGACCTTCTCTTAGGTACCGACATATACCCGCAATTGTTACTGCCTCAACCGTTTGTTCGCAGCTCCATCGGTCCTATCGCTGTTGACACCATTTTTGGTTGGACAATCATAGGTCCTGTCCAAACCCCATCACGGAATGAAATCACCACCTCTTTAATTTCCGTTTGCCAGATAGCCCAGGATCTCCACAAGTTTTGAGAAGTTGAGAATATTCTCACTCCCATTCCTGGAGATCTTCTTGATGACCATACCGAGCGACATTTCGTCGCCACTCACCTCCGAAACCTTGAGGGACGATATTCCGTCGCTCTTCCTATTAAGTCAGAAGCGAATCCTTTAGCTGTCAATCGGAAGGTTGCAGAATACTCCCTCATTAGGGTCCTCAGACGTCTCGACAAGACCCTTGCCCTAAGAGTGGAATACAACCAGTTTCTTCAAGAATACTTGGACGTAGGCCACATGTCTGTCCCCACACAACCTGTGTCGTATGTGATCCCTCATGACGTGGTTACTAAGCTTTCGAATCATGGGAGAAAAATTCGCGTGGTTTTTAATGCGTAAGTCCCGACTCTAAGGGACTTTCACTAAATGACCGGTTAATCAAGGGACCCAAGTTACAACGAGACGTCTCTGATATTTTGCTCAATTTTAGATTCTCCCGGGTTGCCTTGTGTTGCAATATAAAGCAAATGTATCGGGAAGTATTGGTACATGAGCGGGATCGATACATGCAGCACATTTTCTGGAAGCCAGAAAGTGCTGCTGCCGTGCAAAAAATCGAGCTTACTCGATAACCGATAACCGTGACATACGGTACGGCCCCCTTACCGTTTCTAGCTGTCCGAGTTCTTCATCAGCTTGTTCAAGATGAAGGACACCGATTTCCTTTGGCTACTCAAGCAGTACTTAACCAAACCTACATAGACGATATCATCACGGGCGAAGATGATATTCACTCTGCTTTAGCCCTTAAAGTTCAACTTACGCAGCTTCTTTCTGCCGATGGGTTCGAGTTACGTAAGTGGTGCTCTAGCCACCCACAAGTACTTCACGATTTACCTCAACTCTTGGAAACTTCGGTTCTTTTTGATGATGAAGACACCCTTAAAATTATGGGCCTGAACTGGGAACCTTCTTACGCTCCTTTGTTTTTAAAGTCCAGCCATTTCAGGCAACCTGCACAAAGCGGAATATGCTCTCGTTCATCGCAAGAATCTTTGATCCACTTGGTTTTCTGTCACCCGTTAACATTTCCTTCAAAATAGTAATTGTAATAGCCAAACTCGATTGGGACCAACCTGTCACTTCCGAAATTAAACTTCTCTGGGAGCAACTTACTGATCATCTTACGCAACTTTCTTCGCTTCGTGCTCCCCGTTGTGTACTGCCGGCGTCTACGTTTGGCCAAATGTCACTTGTAGGGTTTGCTGATGCCTCTTCCGTTGCCTACGCTGCCGTATTGTACATTCGTTTTGAGGCACTTAATTCTCGTTATTCGTTTTTTTGGAAAGCGAAAACCCGCGTAGCGCCTTAAAACTCTCTCGATTCCTAGAATCGAACTTAGCGCTGCCGCACTTCTTATCGATTTAGTGAAGTCCGTTTTCCTAAACCCTGGTCTAACATCCAGATTTTTTCTGATTCTACCACAGTACTCGCCTGGTTGCACACACCTTTGTATCTCACAGAATTACTCACATCATGAACAATTCCCCGTCTAACTTGTCTTGGTCACACACGCGCACGCCAAAAACTTCTGTTTAGGGACTCAAGGTCCCTTCTTTTTGAGCAACTGTCAGGAGCAATGGCCTCCTCCCTATTCTGACGCTGACTTGAACATCACAACTGTTCCGGAACTCAAGGTTAATACCATTTCGCTCATCGCTTCACAACCTGATTTTACCTTTGAGCTATTTTCATCTCGGTTTTCTTCATTCCTTAGTTTTCAATGTACCGTAGCGTGGATAAACCGTTTCATATCTAACTGTCGATCTCGCAGAATGTCAAAACCGGTTTTGCATGGCCCCTTAGCTGTCTCCGAGTTGTAAGACGCCTTGTTCGCAATCATATTACGTACACAGTCCGAGCATTTTCACGATTCACTTCCCAATATTCGTGCCGGCAAGCTGGCTAAGTCGCTTTGCAGCCTGACTCCTTTCCTCGATGGCCTAGGTATTCTCAGGGTGGGCGGCCGACTTGAGACCTCTGATTTAAATTACGATTCCCGTCACCCAATTTTACTGCCTAAATCCGCTCATCTGTCTCAATTGATTTGCAAGCACTTTCACGTTTCCGCCCTACACGCTGGGCTTACTACTTGCCAAGCATTTGTAGTCGCTATTGGATTCTTTCATTACGTCAACTAGTAAGGAAGTTGATTCACCGTTGTACCACTTTCATTCGTTTCCGTGCTTCTACCATGCAGCCTATTATGGCTGACTTGCCTTCGTGCCGTGTACGGCCCAGCAGACTTTTCCTCAACACCGGTGTTGATTTTGCGGGGCCATTTCAGGCTGGCGCGTCTCGTCTCCACTATTACCAAGGGTTATTTGTGCGTATTTGTGTGTACCGCCACCAAGGCTGTGCACCTCGAATTTGCCTCTGAGTTTTCTACCGCCGTTTTCCTGGTGGCTCTAGATAGATTCATCGCCCGCCGAGGTTTTCCGCATTTCATCCTATCAGACCTGGGGCGTAATTTTGTAGGGGCAAATAAGCGATTAAAAGACGTGCAGCTTTTCCTCCGCACCCATCATGAGGAAATTTCGAATGTCTTTTCGAGCAGGGAGATAAGATGGGTATTCAACCCTTCTTTAGCCCCCAATTTCGGTGGTCTGTGGGAAGCCAAAGTCAAATCCGCAAAAACTTTATTATATCGGTTATCCGCCGTAGTTGTGTTCACCTTCAAAGAGTATTCCACCCTCTTTACTCGGATCGAGGCCATACATAACAGCCGTCCTATCTGTTCGTTGTCTTCCGCCTCCGCTGAAGCCGCAGCATATTTGAGTCCGGGGCACATCCTCATAGAGGCTCCACTGTTATCCGTTGCCGAAATTCCTATCTCTGAGGATCATCATTTAACATCTAGATGGAAGATCATTTCCCAGTATTCGCAGTATTTCTGGCGACGGTGGTCAAGGGAGTACTTGACATCTTCTATTAAAGGTTTCCCCTAAATTGCGAGCATTCGTTTTAATAAATTTACAAACAGTCCATTCCCCAGAGGCTGCTGCGATTTCTGAGGAGGTTATCCTTCCTTTTGAGTCGCATCAAACATTTTTACGATCATTGATCAAACAAATGGTATTAATGATAATATCAACCAAATTAAGTTATGTCCAAATGCTCTGAAAACCAATTCCATGCTCATAGGTCTAAAACCCACTCTTAATGTCCTTCCTTAATATCATTTGCTCTATCTCAATAACCTTTCAATTAATGTTCAAAAAATCAGATTTTCCTCTGATCAGTACCTATCCTGGACCAACCATATTCCCCAAGTCACCGAAAAATCAATCCTAATCCTTAAGCAGCTTCTAAAATTTCGCGATTCATTTCCCCAAAAGATTTCAACCCTTCTTATTTTTCCATTCTCGAGATGGGCCTGAATAGGCTAATGAATTTTATTTAATTCATTTTTAGTGTCATATATTCTGAGATAGAGCGGCTTTTCTCTGATTTTTGAAGAGAATAATTTCACACTACCTCTCTGTTTCAAACATTAAAAATCACAAACCTTTTTTCATGTCCCTGACCTAGCTTTTATGTATGACTGTGTTTTTTACATCCACTCCCAGAATAATAGTTTCCAAACCTTCAACCTATATACTCGCTTCCATATAAATGCTTCCTTTGCAAAATCCTTAATTATTCACGCAACTTCCTTTTGAAATTGCCAACTTATACCTATTAGCAAAGTTTCTTGAATTTATTGGCATATCGTATTTATTTTCGGTATAGTAATATTTATTATTCATTTAGAGATTAAAACATTTATAAACATTAATTTATAATTGTTATTGGGTACTCGAATCCACCAGTCTCCTAGTTTGCAAAACTCTCCATTTCCGATAAGCAATTTACACTACAGGATTTCTTCAGTGTGCTGAATTTAAATTAGAATTTTTTTAACAGTAGTACAAAACAAAAACCTACACAAAATAATAATAACTAGATTAAAATACACTATTAAAATAAATACATGCTTAGAAGTAAAAATACATAAATTTATGTACAATAAAATGTATTACTTATGGAGAACAGTGTTATTTATTATTAATTGTTAAATTGTTTAATTAATTAACTTAAATTTAAACTAAACTAACAATTCTATGAAGGTCTTATTAGCTAAATTTTATTCTAGTAGTATTTGGTTAGTGCGTTTATGTATATATTCAGGGTTTGCTTGTTATATATACCGATTCTTTTGATTATGGGACTTCCTGAATTTTATTATGAGGCTTCTGAAAAGAAGACCTAGGGGCCTTCTAACGTAGATTTTATTTTTGAGGTGCTAGTGATATGCAGTATCTTTACAAGTTATTGACATTTTCCACATGAATATTTGATGTACATATTGTATACTGTTTTAAATATTAACTCGTTGACTGCGGATGACGTGGACGCTCACCTCGTTTCTTACCCAGGGCGGGTGAGTCAGAAAAAACATATTGCTCATAGGCAAGGAAAGTGACACAACTCAAAAAAATTCATTTTACGTTTTATTTCAGAATAATGATCGTTTTAGGTTTGCCTTGCAACAGGAAAAGTGGCGAACGGTGGAAACAGGAACAGTGACACATTTCAGTTGTGTCTTACCTTCTGCAAAGGTAACTTGTACGGGGTGTTAAGGACAGTGTCATATTTTGAGTTGGGACAGTTTTCTTGCATATGAGCGATATTATTATAATAACTTTTAAAACTTCTTTTGACTCTCCTGAAAAATTTGATGTTTTTGAGTTGTGTCACTTTTCTTGCCCATGAGCAATATTATGTCACCCGCCATTGGCCATTGGCTGGAAAAATTGCCTAGCGAGCCCGCAGTGAACGGGTTATTAAATAAATAATAATAATCATTTCGTTTAATTTCATAACTAAATTCATTCAACGCTTTAGTGGTTTTCTCTGGTTTACTTTAAAGAGCCCGTTGGCATTTTTTAATTACTATTTCCTATTAGATTAATTTTTTTTTCATTTTCAAGATTAAGAAAAGGTATGGAGCTTCTAACTTGGTTGTCAGAAACACCAAAACCTTCCTAGAAGTAATTTAACTCTGGAGACGCGAGGTATGGGAATCCCAAGGAGACGAGAAGATAGAGGAACGATATAGTTTATGCCTTGTCTCTACAGTTCCCAGAACGGTCATCATATAGCACCCCCGTGGCAGGAAATTAAACTTGGTATACCAAGGGTGGCAGGAACAGTTACGTGCTGGTTTTATTATACATTGAAGATATATTTAACGATATGGAAGTACTTAGTTCGTAAAGTTTCTTTCTAGTTAATCCATAATAATCCTCATTGACCTCTAAGAAGAAAATAGATAAAAGATCTTTTAATCCTCGGCAACACTATTTTTTCTTTTTCATTTGTGTTGCCGGAAAATAGTGCAGGTTTTCTAGTGTTCTTTAAATCACCCCTCTGATAAAAAAAAAAAACAAAATAAAAACTGTGATTTTGGCATAGTTTTGTTTTAAGAAGAAGAAGAAGAAGAAGAAGAGAATGAACTTTATTCTGGGACTACTTGTCCCCTAAGAATAACATATGATTACAGTACATAGGACAATCATCTGGCATTGATAATTAATTATAATAAATAATAACAATAGATAAAAATAAAAATTGATAAAGAATTAAATTATATGTTACAAGATAACTGGGACATCTTGTAAAATGATACATCTTATGTATACTATTATAATGTATATTACATAAATGTTCACGTTTTACATTAGCTCGGAAGATTGAAGATCCAGGAGGTAAAGGAATAAATGATGTTTAAAGGAAGTAAGAGTGGATCTTTTTCGAATTGTGATGGGCAATGAATTCCAAAACGAGGAAGCACGGATAATAAAGGATTTCTCGAAGGATGCAGTTCGATGCGCCGGAGTGTATAGGTTGATGGGTTGGGTTCTAGTATTTAAGAGGTGAATGGAGGAGCGCAGAGTAAGGAGGTCATGGATATAGGTGGTTTTTTTGGTTTTCAAGGTTTGAAATATGAGAGCACCCAGGAAGTATTGACGTCGAAAACCGGGGTACAGCCACCCGATTTCAGAATACCTGTGAGATATGTGAGAACGTCTGGAGATCTCGAAAATAAATCTAATACAACAGTTCATTACTCTTTTACATCTCATCTCGAGCTCATCAGACAGTCCTCCATATACTACGCATCCATAGTCAAAGTTAGGAAAAATAAGTGATGATACTAAAAGTTTTCGAGTACTTAATGGTAATGAATCACGGTAATGTGAAAGTTGCTTAAGAATAAAAATAGATTTTCTCGTGATTTGAGAGATATGGCTATTCCATGCAAGATGTTTATCGAAAGTTATTCCCAGATTTTTAATGGAATTTTGGAAATGAATTGGACGGTTTTTTAAGAAAAGCAGTGGATAGTAGGGAAGAGCTTTTAGGTGAGGTTTTGACCCAATGAGAATAGCCTTTGTTTTTTCTGGATTTAGACTTAATTTATTCTCCACTGCCCAAAGGTTAATGCTATCTATGTCTTTCTGTAGCTTACAAGTCGCCTCTAGCATATTTGAAGGATGAAAGGATAAATATATTTGCAAGTCGTCAGCATAAAGATGATATTGGGAGTAGTGGATGCGATTCGGCAAGTCATTAATATAAATAGAAAATAGGGTAGGTGAAAGAGAAGATCCCTGGGGTACTCCTCGCGAGAGTGGTAGTGAAGATGAGTGAGGTTTTCCAGGTATAATCACTGTTTGGGAACGGTTGGATAAAAAAGAATGAAGCCAGCTTAACGCACTATTAGATATTGAGAGGTTATGGAGTTTGGAGAGGAGGATTGTATGGTCAACAGAATCAAAAGCTTTTGAAAAATCAAAAAGGATCAGGATCGTAATATTCTGTTGGTCTAAGGAGTAAAGGTCTTGAGTAATTTTTACCAAAGCAGACTGCGTGGAGTATCCGGATCGGAATCCTGATTGGAAAGGATTAAGGAGAGTTTTATAGTCAAGAAAGGAGGTGAGTTGGGTATGTGCTAATCTTTCTAATGGTTTAGATGAATTTGATAGGATTGATATAGGTCGAAAGTGGGAAACTGAGGAAGGAGAAGGAACTTTATTTAATGGACGGACAAGGACTTTTTTCCAAGCTGTAGGGAAAATAGAGTTTTGTAAGGAGAAATTATATATGTGGAGCAGGGCAGGTAAGATAACAGGAAGGCAGAGTTTGATTATTTTTAAAGGTATTTGATCCAAACCATGGTCATTGGTACGAGATTTAAAAACTGAATCAATTAGGTCATTAGGGGAAATATTAAGAAAATAAAAGTTATTAGAATTACAAGGGGTTTGAGGAATAGAATAGGATAAGGTGTTTACAGGGAGTTCATTAGGGTGGGGGTCAGCAAAGTAGGAATTAAGTTCATCTGGAGTGAATGGATAATTGTTATCAGATGTGGAACTGGGTACTGCAAATTTTCTCAAAATTTTCCATTTAGATTTAGGGTCAGGCGCTTGGGATAGGATATTTTGAAAATACTGTGCTTTAGCACGGCGTAAAGAGGTCTGGGTGAGGTTTCTAAGAAGCTTAAACGATGAATAATCATCTGAATGTCTAGTACGCCTAAAACGTCTCCTGGCAGCATCTCTTCGCTTCATCAGATTTCTAATGTGAGGGTTAATCCTGGAGCTGGTAGTCGTCGGATAATTGAGGTTTTGAGAGGGGCAAGATGATTAAGGACAGTATAAAGATTCGATGTTAGGCATTCCACCATTTCGTCAATCGAGGGGGAAGAATATATTGATTCCAAGGAATGGGATAGTGCGTCAAGTAAGGATTCTATTCTATCTGGGGTTATATGGTCAAGATTTCTCCAAGATATTTTCTTAGGAATAAGGATAGGAACAGATATGTCATAGGAGATTTGGATGAGATCGTGGCATGAGAGGAAAGGTACTGGATTTTGAGAGAAGGATAATAGGTTTTTCTGAGAATCTACAATCATAAGGTCAATTAACGTATCTGTGAACTGGGTGTGATGGGTGGGTTGGAAAGGTACTGCAAAAAGATGTAGAGAATACACCAAGTCCATAAGATACATTTTATCAGAAGAATCTGAGAGGAGGTTAGTATTAAAGTCACCAGCAATGATGACATTATTATACAGAGGTACATAAATAAAAAGAGATGATTCGAATGATGGGTCGAATTTGACCTGAGGAGGGCGGTAAACTATAAGGTAAAGGAGGGAAAATGATTCCGAAGAGATTTCAGTGAACATGTATTCAAGGTGTGGAATATCAAGAGAACTGGATTTTAGAAGAATTTTTTCTCTTAGGTTATTGCGAACATATAAACAAACACCTCCACCAGTTCGGTCCGTCCGATCATGGCGAATAAGGGTGTAATCAGGAATAGATATGGAAGAGGTGGGAATATATGGTTTCAACCAAGTCTCAGAAACTGCAATGATATGATAGGTGTTATGGATAAAGTAGTCATGAAATTCATCGAAGTGCGCTGGGAGGGATTGGGAGTTAACGTGACAGGTCAGTAGTATATTAGACATAGGAAAGAGAGAGGACAAGGTTACTTTGAGAGATAATGGAAATTTTTAATTGGAGCTTATAGGAACAATAATTATCACAGAACCAATAGGGTAGTAAGAACAACGGGAAAACATAAATGCATCTATCATTAGGAAATTTGAAACACAGAGACAAGAAAAATAAAAAAAAAGAATATTACATTGTATAGAGATTTAGATATGTAATAATTAACGAAAAAATTATGGTTTGTCAAATCATCACTAAAACGTAGACAAAAATTTACATAAACTGGTAGAAAAAATGATTTTTTTCTGAAAAAAATAGATAAATCGATTGCGATGTAGGAAAAAGTAAAGATGAATCCATGAAATAAAAATACAAATAAGAGTAAGAAAAAGTAAAAATGAAAAAGAAAGATATATGGAAATATGTGGTAAATGTCAAATATAATAAGCTGTAAGACTAATACCAATACAAAAGCCGAAAAAAAATAAAGATCAGAGAGAATGCTGTATCCGCGAGAAAAACTGGATGGTACTTGCAATCCTGTTAGTCATCCGAAAACATCAAGGTCTTGAGCCTGGTCAATGAAGATCACCGGATGGCCGTCATCTTTCCGGCAGCGCACTCTACCAGCCGCAAACCAAACATATTTCACTTTTCCGGTGGACCTCTTCTGCCGTGCAAGCCAGTATAGGTGCCTGTTCGCTGGTGTCATCTCTTCGGCGAGATATATCCGGTGGGAATCATTTTCCTGCCAACCTATATCTCTGGTCGAGAAGTCTCGCTTAATTTTTCTTTTCTTTTTGCACCAGATCATCCCTCACTGACTGCCTCACGAAGCGCGCGATGATGGGCGGTGGTCGCGGGTCATCTTTTCTCGACCTTCGGCGTTCGACCATATCTATGTCCTCAATGTTCAACTTAAGACCAAGGCCAGCTCCCACGCTTGTAACCAGGCCAGCGGGGGTCTCCCCCGAGCGTACCGGTATACCGCGTATCTCGACCGATCTGCATAACAACCCTTGTTCTGCCTTATTCACCCTAATTTCCAGCTCGGTGACTCTTGTTTTTAGTGCTTTGTTTTCCAGCACCACTTCCTCCAGATGCCTGGATTGGCCTTCTAAATGTTTTTCAATTTTTGAGAGCCGATCACTCAGCTCGAAACTTATCTCGGCGTACTTTTCTAATGTGCCTTTCAGATCTTTGGTGGTTTCTTCAATTTTTTTTATTGCGGACAATAATTGAGATGCCGTCGGTTCGGTGTTTTGATCCGGAATCGATTTTAATGAATTTTGGTTTTTTTTTTTCTTCAACTGTTGCTGTTTTTTTGTTTTGTCACATTTTTCGCACAACCATATTTTTTTTTTCTGTTCTTATGGCCTCAATTTCTTTTTCTTGAAGATTTCTGCATTTTTCATGAAATAACATCTTACATTTTTGACATTTTAATATCTTTTTTTTCTTCTCGTGCGATCGACTTTTCACAAATTGAACATACAGCCATTTTAAAAATATTCAACTTAGCGCGAGTCAATAAATAGATAAATAAATAGATATGTAACCTTGCTTAGTAGAGCAGCAGGAATCAGCGGTAATACAGTGGGGATTAGGCACTCTTGCTTCACCAACTCGTCAACAGTTATCGTAATTATTATAGAAAAATAAAAACGAAACTTATATTTGTAATTTACTAGTTTAATTAATAATAAAACTTTGAGTAAACAAAATAACGAAAACAATAACAGAATACTAAGAGAATAGAGAGAGAAAATAAAAATGTTAGATTTACAGAAGCAGTTTAAAGAAGCAGGCCTAAGAGCAGGACAAATCATTGATTAAGTGCGGGGTGGCGATAGAGTGAGTGTGGGCACAAAAATGGTTTAAACTTTTTCCAGTGGAAGACAAGGATTTTCGGAGATCTTCTTCATTGGACAATGATATTCTGCGATATATGGTGGATGAAAATCCAAGAACTGTTGGAAAAACCCTGACCACCTTAACTTAATTTAGAACTAAAATCATCTTTATAAAAGGTTTTGTCGTTACGAAATTGTTGGAACATAGTTATAAGTAAAGGCCGGATTTCGTGCAGTAAAGATTTAAAAAAAGTGCAATAAAAATTAACCAACCATGCTAAAATGGGCAATAAAAATAAAACACTGCGTAAAGAGGTGATGAGTAATTTAAAAAATCAAATATTTATATTATTAATATAATATACACATGTGCATACAAAAACTACAACAAATTTTTATGTCATGTATAATAATTAAATAAAAAATATAATTCGTAAAATAGCAATTTTCCATTTTTTGTTAAATACTTAAATTTATCAAACAGAAATTTCCAAATTTTAATTCATGATCAAGTACATTTCGAGATTATGTTATTAACACTTGTAATGGAACATCTTTTGTAGCTACTAAATATTACTGGATCTAACTCCACACCTGTGTCTCCTCCATTGAGAGCTTTCTTGAAGATTTTTATAATTTTGTAACCCGTGTTCTTTCTTTAACTAATTAAAATTTATCAAAAATTGTTCTTTCTTTTTCGATTTTGAATTTTTTTAATTTATCCCAACTTTCTCCATAATAGTAGTATATGGTGTCATCGTTAAGTTGTCCTTTTTAAGCTTTTTTTATTTGTGAAGGGGGAAACAATAAATGGGATCTTATAAATGCTAGATCTGATGCAACAGATGCTAAATTTAAAATGGTGTTTACTTTTTTTAAAGATAATGTGTCTTCTTCAAGACTAGAAACAAACTCTTTAAAATTATTAAAATGATCTGAACAAAATAGAGCAACTTCAATCCATGTTCTCATCTAATTATCACAAGTTCCTAAGATATTGGGAACAGTTAAATGCTATCGTGTGCTACTTATAAAAGACGGAATGTACTTGCTTGAATTGCGATGAGCATCCACTTGAGATTTCCGATTGATTTATTGCAAGAACAGCAAATATTGTTTTCCAGTCTAATTTCAAATCTAGACATGGTTTTATCCAAATGTCATTTATTTACGATTGGCTGGCTGTCACTTTAGGCATTTTCACTATTACTTGTATTGTATTTCACTATCACTATTATTGTACACGCTTACCGAACTGAACTCTACTGTAGAATGAAATGAAAATAAAAGAGTAGATTGTAAAGTGGAGAAAATCGAATTAGAAATTCTACGAAGCTAGAACAAAAAAGACGTTTCTCAACATAATATCATTTCTTTAACGAGTTCGAAGAAATAATTAGAAGCCATGTTTTTTTTTTCTTTTTCTTTTTCTTTTTTGGAAAAATATGTGGGTGAATATTATTGTTGATAATTTTAAAATAAATCATAATTTTTATCGAAATGCAATATAAAAAGAAACTTTAATATCTTTAATGAAATAACAAAAAGTGCGCTTTTGGGCACTTAAAACCTGAAATGTGCGAATTTGTGCAGTATAATCTTTTTCTTGCGATTTCACGGGAATCCGGTCTTCTGTTATAAGTCTCCACCGCCATTCCCTCCCGACCTCAAGCCTACCAACTACCATTTTTTATGAACCTAAACAACTTTTTAAAAGATAAAAAATTTATTGATAAAAATTCGATTAGAATCATAAATGATTAATAATGAAGATTAAATTTTTTATTCTGAGGAGCCAAAATGCTGATAGACATCTACTGGAAATAATAAAGTATATTTTGATTTATAAAAATGTTTTATTCGATACTATTATTTTACAAACGTAATCCAATTTTAATATCCAGATTACCCTATAGATATATACTGCTCACAAATTGAAGTGGACCACTCATCAGAAGTTAGGTAACACTCTTTTTTTAACCATACTTCTGGTTTTTTTTTTGTTTCTTTATGTGGATAATACCTTACTTTTGCGTTGGTAATTGTATTTGTTTCACAAAACAAATCACCCCAACCAAAATTTAAGAAAAAAAATGTATATATTTTTTTTAATAAATAAAAAAATGTTACAATATAAACATTTATATTTTTATAAATTTTAATAGATATTGTTTTTGTTTTTTTGTTTTTTTTTAATTCAGTTTAAGCTTCTTCACTAGGGTGTTGAACGCTCTCTACTTTGAATTAATGCTTCACATCGGCGGTTCATACTCAATATGCAATATTGCGGAAAAGAAGCCTATTCCTCAATTAAAGCGTCAGCAAGTTCATCCAAAATGTCTGAACTAGGCATGTGTAATTGGTATATAGTGGGAGTAATATTTTTTTTACAATGCAAACTTTACTAAGATGTACGATCTGCTACTCACAAGTTGTATGTACACAAATTGTTTATATTTTGAAATATTCATACAAGAACATTTTCTTTGACAAATAAAGTTATTATTATTATTATTATTATTATTAAAACGATTTTAAAATCACCTTGATGATTTTAACGGAACCCTAAAAAATATTTATTAATAAGTATTACGTATACTTGCACAACATACACGCTGTGTGATTTATCCAATATACAAGATCTATCCCCATTCTTAATAATCCAGCCACAGACAAAGCAATAAAAAAAGAATGTATTATTCTGACATTTTTCCTTTAACAAATTGCTTGTAATACTGGCAGGTCTACCGAATGGCGTTTCGTAGAGTTTTATTGGAAATGTGTCGATTCTCGACGAATTCCAGCCTCATCCTCTTAATTAACTTTGATGTAAATACACGTCCAGAAAAAAGCCTTACGAGAAGAAATGGAAGATTTGGTGGAGCCCTAAAGCTCAACTCCGTATATCCAAATCGATCTAATTACTCTTATGTAAATAAGTCATTTGTAATTTATTGGGAGCTTTGAACGCTTGTCTAGTAAATGTTGGAGCATTCAAAAACAACGAGCAGTTTCTCGTCTATTAAGTCTCGTATGTGGATTTTAAGTCACTTGTTTGTCCAGGTGTAATTGAAAAAAAAGTAAATAATAATAATAAACTAGATAAATTTTTATTTGCAGTATTACAGTAACTATTTACCTGTCAAAAAAAACAATCATTTTAGTTTTTATGGACAATTATAGCAAATAATTTTTTTAAGAGCGATTTATGCAAATAAAATGTCCACAAACAGTGCATCCCATAGTTCCGAAGGTATTCTTCGACCTCCCACAGAAGTCTTAAATACCTTTAAGTCTAACAGGAGGCTGGTTATTTTGGTTATACACACACTGGATAGCACGTGTTCCTTCATAAGTTCCAGGAATAATGTTTTCAAAAATTCCTGTGCAAAAGAAACCTTTCTTTTTCCTTCAGCACATATTACTTGGGAATTAACTCTACCAATATTTATTGTGGCAGAAAAAAATTGATAACGAATCAGAACGAGAACGGTCGTGTGTTTTACTCCGTGCAAGACTGAGGACAACCACTGACTAAATAGTTGCCACGCTGGAAACTATCCGCCCCTCCCCCCACGTTGGAAAGTAATAGCTGGCAAATGTAGGAGGGTCTCATGGAAGAGGTAAAGCGAATTTTCCGGAAAGCTCACCGGAAGAGAGTCGGATGCTGAACAAAATACAACTGCGCCTCCGGTGGAAGGTTTAATTACCGATGTAGATATTAAACTGCTTCGGTTAACGGATTAAATCATTATATAGATGTTTTTATTTATAAACCTTCTTCCAAACGAAAATGTTCATTTATCTCTAAAGCATGTCACTGATTGGATATGACTCACTGTTTGTACGAAGATGTCGAAGCGTGGATTTTGTTTGATTTCATCTTTGAGTTATAAAACTAGGTCGTAATTTTCATATATGAAATTTGATAGGAAATGCGTTTTTAGAATTTTTAATACCAAAGACTCAAACTTCTTTTCTTATAAACTTATCAACCCGGCAGATATTTGTATGTTTTTATTTCTATTTAAATTTTAAAAAAATTGTGTATAAATATATTGTTTTTGTTTGTTATTTGCAAAGTTATAATAACCCAAAATATTTGTAAAAATGTTTAGCTACTAAAATTAATATTAATATAAAAAATGGAGATGGTCTATAATTTTTTCAAATGATTATTCAACTTAATATAAGGCTTTCATTTTATAGACTAAATATCAAACCCCCCCAGTTTCTCAACTTGCTTCCCGTTCTATTTCTCACAGCCCTCCGAGTCTTCTAAAAAGATGGCCCTGGGAATTTCTCATATAGAACTTACATTGAATTGATATCCCTGGAAAGTTGCTTCACAAACATCCCATTTATTGGATTTATGTTTTTTTTTTTTTTATGTATGCAGTACAGTTTTAAATTTAAATAAATATAAATAAAAACAAATTATTTTATAATGCTTTTTATGGCCGTAGATACAAACTGTAGTAAATTACTCTTGAAAAGTGATATATTTTTCATTGTTTGTTCAATTCTAGACGGAAAGTAATATACAAAGAAATCGGTTATAGAATCCGACTGAGCAGTAAACAACATTGCCATATATATAATCACGTCTCCAAAGTTATCGAACTGAGCAACGTAACGGAACATATCCTGGAATGAATTCCGCACCTCACCGATTTCTCTCTTCTCTTCTCCTAAATCAATTAACCCTTCCCAGGTCATATTCCTTATTAAAATCGGCGAATCTCCTGAATATTATCTCTTTACCTTCCAGATCCTTCGGCGATTTCCACAAAAAGCATTTTTGTAACCAACAGCATTACAATCAAAACCACTATTATTGTTATAAGAAACATTTTTATTATTCTGAAACTAAATTTGGCTTGGAATATCTTTAGTTCAAAGTATTTCGCAATATTATACATTTAAATGTTACGTTGTTTTATGAAGTATGTACAACTTGGGGTTCGACCAACCTGCATAATTGGTTACATTTATTTTGTTTGCGATTTGAAAGCAAATAATTGTACGTAAAGTAGAACCTCTCTAATCCGACACCTAAGAAAACAAGGGGTAGGGCGGAATGTCCAAAAGATCGGATTAACCGGAGATTTCAATAAGCATATGTTGTTCATAGTTAATTTTATTAAAAGTTCTATAATAACATTTTTAAAAATAAAGGATAAAGAAAAAAAACGATATATACACAAACAGAGAAATAGGTTTTGAATAGAAATAATTAAACCAGCTATTTATGTATTGAAGTATTTGCCATGATAGCAATTGGGTTTGGTTCATAGCAAACTGACCCATTTTTCAAATCGTTCATGATAATGTTTTTTTTCTAAACGTCGTTTTTAAGGACATATAGAGCAAATACCGTAATAAAAAAAAATAAAAAATAAAAATACAAAGACGTGTGGGAATTCCTGTTGAAGACTCGTTTGCAAGTCGTTGAGCTCAATAAATAGAAGGGATTCTGCGAAAATATTGTTCCCCACCTACCGGAAGGGTCGGATTACCCAGAGACCTCACTAGGCCTCCTATATTATGAATTAGTATCGTATCGACCCTGTTTTAGCCCTAAAATAATGAATTCTATGCTAATAATGAATTCTTTGTCAGTTCTATTGCTAGTTCATTTATTCTAAATAGATAAATGTAAATAAGTCCATAAACATATATAACAGTAGCTAAATAGGTAATAAACGAATTTAATCACTTTTCAAACTAACAACAATTAGTTTGTAGGGTAGAAAGAGAAAAGTTGAAGTAGTATATTAGAGGATAAAATAAATTTGATGATTCTCAACTTCCTTTCTATCTTTCGTCTATGTATTCTGATTTTTTTTTTTTTTTTAATTACCTTTGTTTATAAATAATGTGAGAATAGATTTAGTTTTCCTTATTTGTTTTTAATATGTGCCCATAAGGATCGTCAGAAAAGAAAAAGGTTCCTTTAGTATTAATATATTTTTGAAATTTAATTTGGAGCCCGCAGTAGTATAAAAATCCAACATCCACATATTTAGAAGACAGCTGCGGCTGGGATTAAGGAAGTGACAAGCGCTTGGCCTTGACCCTACCAACTTCACAGCTTCCCAACCAATTCACAGCTTTACTTCTTCCTCGTGTTTACAATGCTTAATATATTAATAATATACACCAACTTAATACTGATTACTTTTATGTATTTCTTTATGTGGCAGTATTCATAACATATGGGTATTAATATTATATTACATAAGCCAGACATCAAACAATATTTTAACATTAATTGATATTTACTATATTACGTATGAGTATCGTATATTCTTTAAAAAAAATCAAGTGATATTTAAAAAATATATATAATTAAGTTTATTTATGCATTAGTTTGGGTATGTCCCTCGAAAGTTCATTCTAATTCACATTAGACCAATACTATATCGAATTTAGGAGGTAATGAACGCAGAGGGTTGATATTAACCCTATTAATTACAAATTGTGTCAATTTAAAATGGCTCCTATTTAATTTTTTTTTTTTTTTTTTTTTTTTTGATAGTCAAAATAGGTTTCATATGGCTCAAGTGTATAAGGATGTATAACGACTTGAAAAAAAAAAAAATTTCATCGTGAAAATTAAAAAAATGTTAGAAATATTTGCCTGTCAGTGTTTGATCAATATCATACACTGACAGGTAAAAACAAACATAATCTTTGACAGTACTATCATAACTGTAAACTTCTAAAAGAATCTGTTGACTAATTTTCGAGAGAGAAAAAATGTAAAAAATTGAGAGATCTTATTTATTACAATAAAAAAATAATAAGATTTCAAAATCAATTCAATCATTTATAGTACTATTTTTTAAATAAGAAAACGGAATTTCATAATAATATACATATTTTTCATTTATTGAATAAGTATTACAATCTGACTCAAATATGGCCGATTATAAGAAATAAATATAAAAGAAGAACAAAAACAAGATAAAGAATTTCAAAAAATATACAATTTATGAACTGAAATGAATAAACTAAAAACAGAATCAATAACAATAGTAAAAATAAAAATTAAATTAAAAGTTAAAAAAACAATCATACTTTATATACAATATATATTCAGCCAAGGGATCTCGGAACCAAACCTATCAATCTACATTTAAAGGGACAAACCAAGTCCAAAGAGAGCATTGCTCTTTAGCTACTTGAGTACAAAGCCTATATAAAAACCTTCAGTATATAAAAACCTAGTACAGTTACTCAGGGCATTAGTTGAATTTTATAATACATCCGCTGTTTTAACCTGCGAGGAGGGTTCTAGGGATCCCTGCAACTAAATAGGGATTCAAGTAGTGGATTTTAATGATGAGAAAGACATTTATGAAATTTTGGAAATTTTTCTGGTATAGGTAATATCATTTAATGCTTTAAAAACTCATTGAATCTTTATAAAAATTAAAAGAAAGTTTAATATTCTTATCATTTTATAAAAAACGGAGATTCTTTCCACATTTTTTCAACAACTTTTTTCTAGACTTTGCATTACTACTATATTTTTATTTCATTCTCTAACATAACTTATTTTGTAAGTACGTTATGACCAACGTTACATATTTAGTACGAACTGGGCATAAAATTGTAAAATCTTTTTGGAAAGAAACTTTACATTTTTTTACCGGACTATATAATATTTAATTTGTTAATATATATAATATTTTTAACGTTGTGAAGTTTCACCAAACAAATAGTCAACTAAACCCGTGACTCATACACTGCAGCCTCAATTGTAAATGGTAAATGCATGTTGCGAAATGGGAAATGTTGCATAATTTCGGTAGGCGGGGGCAAGAGGTCACCACCCAGACCTATATGACCCTCCACATCTAAGCAACTATTAGAATCAATACCATCTTCTTCTGAAACTGCTTCTTTTTATAATATTAAAAACTTTTTTTTTGCATTAAATAAAATTATCATTGATCTAAGGCATAGTATAAGAAGCCATGCTGATAAGAAGCTATGCTGATAAGAAGCTATGCTGATAAGAAGACTATACAATTTTATTTTAATCAATCTCAATATCCTTCATTATACTTTCAAATTGAATAAAATCGATATCGCCTGGAGATAGGACAAATCGATACCTTAGAGCACAAATGTGCTATGTCCGTTCCTGACTACTTTTGAAAAACTCGAAGTAACGCTTTGATACGTGCATAACACTAGTGATGAAGCTCAAAGTCTTTTGATATTTTACTGATTTTATAATCTGTAACCTTTGTAAAAATAATACAAAAAAACTTTTCTCATCCCTGAACCAGTTTTCGATTAAATCCTGGTCCAGCAGCTTTCAGCTGAATTTGAGGTATTCAAATCGGACCTGAAACACAGTTAAGAATCTAATATTTAACTTAATACTAAACTTACTTGATTGCTAAAAAAATCTTTATTAATGTCTGTAGGTTTGGATTCCAAAATAAAGAGGAAATAATATGCTGCGATTTTGAAAAAAAAAAAAAAAAAAAAAAATACAAGGTAATATTAAAACAAATTAGTCATATTGTAATTATTTACTTTTAGAAAATTGTAAGAACAGGTCCGTTTAATTAATCGTTTTCCTGATATGACTCCACACTGCAACGTCTCTAACACCCTTGGTGGAAGTTGTTATAAAATACTGCGTACTCTTGGAGTAAAACACCTTGCTTGAGTAACCTTATCAAATCTCTCTTTTTGGCAATAAAGATTGATAATAATATAGTTGTATTTTCCTAATGAATAATGGAGGGGCTGACTCCAAAATATTTGAATTTTTCTAGAACATCATACTAGTATCCTATAACTTTTGAATTTTTTTTGGAAACTAAACCATTGTATCTGTAGCCAATTAAGTTTCTCCACAGTTGTTGATTTATTCTTATTTTTCACATCAGTTTTATTTAAAGATTCAATATCATAAATTTCATAATACGTTAGGGAATGTAAGATGTAGGGAAATGTTTTTTTCCTGCTCACTGGGTGAATACAACTTTTTAGCCTTGCGAGATCTTTCTATCGTTGCGTGTATGCTGTCCGCTTCGAGATAGTCCAGTTCCCACAAACTTTATGTCAATTATTTGTGGGTTACTTCTATTCACAACATTGAACATGTTGCAGGGATATTTTGATTTCTATTTTTTTCTCCACAAGTGTCGTTATACAATATCAGGTGTTCTTTAGAAGGACTTAAGTGTCAATATATTTGAATAAACAAGTTGCTATTTCTGCACTTCCCATTTTCTGGGGTTGGTTTCATCCCATAATAAGCAAAGTCCATACTCCCGGGTGTCGAAGACAGTGAAGTTGAAAAGCGACAGTTTCCTTTTATAATAAATTAGGCAATCACGAGCATACGGTAGAGTTAGCACTGCCTGTAGATTGAAGGAACCGCAACTAATTTTTGGATCATTTTTAGATGCCTTTTTTTCTTCTTTTTTTTTCATAGTTCAGATTGTATCTTTCCTTTGAATAATCAAGTGTTAAACATAGTACATTTGTGCATTTTTCAACCATTGACCAGAGGATTATTTGTTATTAAACCAATTTTAGATTTTTGTTTAACATAGAACAGGTATGTATCACTAAACCAGCGTTGCCAATATCATAAAACCAACGAAATGGACATAACATATTTGTGCTTTAAGGTAATGAAATTTTCACTATTTAGTCCCACAGCAGTCCATTCAAACTGGAAATGGCACTGTTACCAACTGCTAGATCCAAATGCTGCATTTTCATTCTGTAGGTTCATTTGTTAACTTCTAATACAAATATTTTTAAACCTCCAAATATAAACAATGCTTTCTATCACAATCTAACTATTTCCAACTATTGATATGATATTTATTGGGTCTCGATTTGGATTCATACATTGAGCGTGCTTCCGGTATGCGTGCTTCATTCGCGTCAGGTTCGTCGGAATATTCTCATAGACCTTAGTTTTAAGGTATCCCCATGCAAAATAGTCAAACTAAGGTCGTGGCTTGTGGGAGGCCAGTTGATGTGAATAGAGACCATTATTGCGATATGCTGCGAAACTTTTTCGGTCCAGGGTTACAGGAATTTCAAGGTTTCAACTCAAGAACGTGATTTCAACAAGATGGGGCTACTTGCCATACACCAAATCAAGCAATGAAAGCTGTTAACGAATTTTTCCCTAATAAGGTCATTTCGTGTAGGGGTAAAATCAACTGGCATCCTAGAAGCCCCGACCTTAGTCCACTTGACTATTTTGCATGGGGATACCTTAAAAGTAAGGTCTATGAGAATATTCCGACAAACCTGACGCGATTGAAGCAAAACATGAGGTCAGAAATGGCAGCAATATCAAGAGCTAGTTGTCAACATGTGATCGCCAATCTTTGTTCCCAATTAGAAGAGTGCCAGCAGCATAACGGTCACCATTTAGATAACATTATCTTTTCCAAACAATTTTCCACTTTATATTGTAATAATTAACAATAAACTTCTTTTCATTTTAAGTAGCTTTTGTTCTATCAAAGTAACAAATACCCGATACACTTTTTGGACACCCTGTAGAATGTTTATTCGAGCACTACCAATGGCTAGTTAATCTGCAATTTTTTTTTTGTAATTTCATTATACCCTTAATTCAGCTTTTTTACAAGATATTTTTTTTTGTTTGCAAATTTGTAAATAAAAAAAAAATAAATACCCTATAATTGAAATGCGCCCCTATATATCTTCATCATGCTGATACTTGCCCGCAACATCTTCCGGTCATGTTGGTCCAGATGTATGCCTACATACGCCTGCAAATAATTCCAAATAGTTTTTAATTATTGTTTTTAAAATTTGATGTTTTGTTTTTTTACATCAGAATATAAGATCTATTAATGAAAACAATACAAAATAAAAATATTAAAAAAAGAAAATATAGTGACAGAAAAAAAATTCTTCCTAATATTTTTTTTCATTTTCTCAACTTAATGTTTCAGTCTAATTTAGGTGTCTACGTTCCCCCACATACTTTGACCAGGACATATAAAAACATTAATAAAATTACGAAATTTTAAATTTAAATGATTTATTACAGTTTTCCATCAGATGGGTCATATTCCTCAAGGATTTATTCAAAATCACACTAGACCTATACCCCATCGAATTCAAGACGAAATGAACGCAAGGAGCGGATATTAACCTTAATTACAAATTTCGTAAATTTAAATCGTAATCCTATTACGTTTAATATGCCCTGTTCAAAGTATGTGAGGACGTAAATCCTTAAAAAAAAAACAACCAAAAACAATTGAAACTTTTGTCTGAGTAAATGGAAAACTCAATGGGTATAGTGTTTTATCTGTCAGTTTTTATATTTTTGTAATCTATCTAATTTACAATTTGATGTTTTTTTTTTTTTTTTTTTTTTTTTTTTTTTTTTTTTTTTTTTTTTTTTTTTTTTTTTTTATTATTATTAGAATATAAGATCAATTATTGAAAACGATACAAAATAAAATATATTTTTTTAAATACATTAAAATATAAACTCTAATTATTGACACACAAAATGTGGTTAACATTAAGAGTTTCACAGTATAGTATAATTAATTTAGTCTCAGTAATTCTTAGTTCGTATAAACTTAACAAGCCATCATAGTTTTTTTTCGTTTTTTTTAATCTTCTTTTAATTCATTAAAAGGAGATTAAAATTAAGGAGATTAAACCATTATGAAAAATTTGACAGATACTGCCAGTCATAACCATTCGAGATCCAGACGTGATTTCTGAAGTTCTTTTATTTCTCGCACAATTACGTTACTGATCATTACGTTACGTTCATTCTCGAAGAAAAGGTATATGTCTATTTTAAATATTATAGAAATTGTAAAACAAATTTTGAAATAATTTTTAATCAATTTTGTCTCTCTATTTTTTCTGTAATTTGTTTAAAGATATATTTCAGATTATGATTACTATAAACTTCACTTGTTAATTACTGTGTAAAATTACATTTTACGAAAAGAAAAAAAATTCTACAAATCAACACTAAACAATTTCTGTAAAAATTATATTTACTGTGAAAGGTCTAAAAATAAAATTATGAGTTAAAAAACTATGTATATATTTATTGATTTTCATTATATATATCGCAGTAACGTTTAAAAATAGACATAATTATACAGTTAGATAAAAAAATTTCTATAATTGTTAGTATTTATTATAGAAAGACCATGGATGATCCATAATTTGGAATACACATAAATGTATGTGATAATTGAGAGTTTACTTTGCTTTTAATAACAGAATTAGTAAAAATCTTCGAATCACGAATGAATTTTGTACTCCAGATTTTATATAGTAATTTAGTTCACTATATCATTCCATTCTTTATCCATGTTAATGACAAATATTTTTTAATTAAATCTAACATATAAACAAAAAACATTTCTATTATGTCTTACTAAGACACGTAATACATACATCTTGGAGTCGTTTTTGATGAAACCCTATCCTGGGAAAACCGCTTATCTCATCTTCCCCTACTTCGACTACTACTATGCTGTGTATGGAGGTGTTTTTGGGGATCTCGAAGCCCCCTGCTTTATCCGTTTTAATTTCGGGGTCCCGAAAACCGCCCACGTTTCGCAGTTTTATGCGGAATGGATACAGAAGGCTGTACATTTTCGTGCTGTTGTCTTTTGTGTTATTGAATCCAGTTTTTGGTGTTTTGTTTGTTTCTTTTACTTTATTTTATGTCCATTCATTATTTATTGTAATTGTTTAAAATAACATTAAGAAATGTTTTTGTCGTTTTATGCGAATTTTAGTGAAATTAGGTCAAACCGTTAAGGTTAGGTTACACAAGATCAGAGGTTAGCAGAGATTTACCTTTCAAAAAATGGAAGAGGATCCTCCTGGAAGAGCGATCCTTAAAGACCCACGCTCTTCTGCTAAAATACCTAGGAACGGGTCTGATATTGAAGAAGAAAATGGAGAATTCTGGAGCTGTGTGCGTGAAGCAAAGGAAATTCATGTAAACCTTCGTATATTCATTCAAAACTTTGATAAAAAGATGAATGTAACTAGAAAACATATCAATGAAAACATTGATCGATTGATGGGTATATTGGAATCTGAGGCTTCAAGATAAAGCAATGTGAAGAGAAGAACAAAGGATATTCAGACTCAAAAAGTGGGAAAGGAAACATTGGAGCCTCCAATGGTAGTTAATACCATTATAAATAAAATCATGGAAAAGTATATTCAAAGTCACAAAGGGGTAAACATGGAAACCTCCTGCCCACCACTTGTTAAGGCCCAATCCTCAGAGCAGAAGCAACTACCGATCATTGAAGATAATAATCTAAACGAAGCTGACACTTTTGAAATTTACAAGAGCAAAAGAAATATGAGAAAAACTAAATCGAAAGAAAAGAAATTTCGAAGGCGGGAGAGAAATTAAGGAAAATATGATCGAGATTTCTCACCTGATAAATCTATGCCAACGAATAAACCCAAGACATTGGTAGATATTGTTAAATCGCTGCCAATGAAGCCATTCCTGACGTCAAGACCAGCTTACGTAACGATCTGCGGCTCGGGGAAAAGCCCAGTGGATATCAACCATTATTTATATTTATTATACCACAAATTTAGGTGTAAACGCTTCTATTGTTAGAGCGACCAAGACGGGTTCGATTCTAGTTCGGTTAGAAAACGAATCCCATTCAACTAAAGTAATTGGATGGCAGGAGTTGCGCCAAAACGGGCAATAAGCTAAGCTAGCATTGAGGATAAAACCTATACTTGAGGTGAGGGTTGTACCACACGCATGGGGCTCAGCAGACCTGGTGAGGTTACTGTGGCAAAAAATATCTGAAAAATCAGTTCCTACTCTCCTGGTTATTGAAGATCAACGTCCACTATTCTCCTTAGTCACTAGGAACGGCTTAACTAAGAATTGGGTATTGGAAGTGCACCCAATGATCCGTTTTCAGCTTTTGGAAATAGGAAGTTTAGATGGAGGATGGTTTCAATAACATTTAAAGACTCAATGGTTTGCATTTAGTGCGCAGCAAGTGGCCATCTAATTAAAGAATGTCCGAGGAAGAAAGCAATGGCTAACCCAATCTGCATTAATTGTAAAAGGACGAATGCTGGTCCCAGTGGAACAAAGCACAAGGCCGGCAGTAAGGAGTGCCCTGTGCACTTAACGTTGTGCAAATAAATGCGAAACAAACCTATTATGAATAAGATTACCATCCTTCAGCTCAACATGGGTCGCCGAAGAGTAGTGGCAGACGAATTGCGAGTTCTTTCTCGACGTTACGACATCATGGAAATTCAGGAACAAACCAGCCATCGGAACTTGGTCACGCTTTTTGGCCTCACTTCAAGAGTTATAGCTCTGAGCAGTGAAGAGAGGAGGCCTAGGGCTGCTATAGTGATGAACAATCCAAATCTCGATGTGACGTATCTTAGGCCATATTCTACGGCTGATTGTTTCGCATGCTACATAAAGTGGGCAGTGTTTCTTTCACGGTGATTTCGGCTTACCTGCCGAATGAAAGCACCATTGAAGAAGGTATTTTCTTCTTAGAGACGATCACATCTAGTAGTAGGAATGTGATCTTATGCTCGGATACCAACGCTTGGAACACGGTTTGGGGCTCTAACTGAACAGACAGACGAGGGGCTAAGCTAGGTAAGTTTATAGCAAGGAGCCAGCTAGTTGTATTTAATACCGTCTCTTCTATTTCCACTTTTTCAGGGTCAATGGGTGAAAGTTCAATTGACGTGGCTTTAGCATCACCGACATTAGTAGAGCACATTATTGACTGGACTCTCAGGTCTGAAACTAGTTCTGACCACAAAGTCCTGGAATTTGGCCTAGTATTGGCTACGACAGGTTATCACGTCATTGACAAGGGTAACGTAACCCGAAAGAACGACTTAAGCACTTTTCGATACATGCTGGAGGGAGAAATCGCCGATAAAGATTGGGAAATGGTGGAATCGGAACTATGGATGTGTGATTTATGGTGGGCTCTCGACGACTCTTGAGAAAGGATTAAAGCATATAATGAATTGCTCCATAAGATTTGTCAACAGATCCTCAAAACCCTCTCATGTGTCCCATCTCTACACCGAATTAAATTGGCTCTCCCTTTCCTTCCGTAGAGATTACTTCCATGGTATATTCCTCTTCCAAGCTATTAACACACACCACCCTCCTTTTATCCATAACATCCTACATTCCAAGTCCTCAATCCAGTCACTTCATACAAGATCCCGTCTCTCCGATCTCTACACACTATCCTACAGAACGAATGCATTCCAACGTTCCTTTCTTGCCGTTCCGCTGTTCTTTAGAATTCTCTTCCTCCCCTTATTCGCAACGCATCTTCCCTCGGAATTTTTAAAGCACATCTCTTCCACCACCTTATCTCCCTCCAGACGGATGCTACATAATCATCTAGATGCCTTATAATGAATGCCATACCAGGATTTTAAATAAAAAACTTTTTCTTTAAATTCTTTTTATGATAGTGTTTTCACTGTTACTCAAATATTTTTTCTTTATCATTTTTGTCTGTTCCCTCTCAACAAATATTATTTTTCTTCATACTTCACTAGGTGTGAATCCAGAAATTTCATATTTCAATCAACTTTCTATATAATATTTTTTGCTTTACCGAATGTATATATGGTTTTGTGTGTATATAAGTGTGTTTGTTTATATAGCTAATAGGTTCGCGGGACTGAGTTTTTAAAAAGTGGCTTTATTCTGAATTACATACATTATATCAAGAAAAAACACAATTTATAACTTAATACAAAAACTTCGTGTTGAACACCTGTACGTCCTATCGCATGACTGCAGCAGATTGTCACCAAGGCCTGATGGAGGTGGCCTTTTATAGGGTTATCTAGGAGAGGGGATATCGTACATTTGTTTATTATCCTTAATACCATTGGGTTTCCATAACTTCTCCCCCCCCCCCCCCCCCCCGAGTTCCGAGGTCTCCGATGGAACAAATATCTTAGTGTAAATAGGTGAGATTTTAGACAATAAAATAAAAGGTTTGAACCTTATACATTTCTTAATACCTTTTACACTAAGTTTTAAATATAATAGATAACATTCTATTAATAAAAGGGATTGGGCCTTATAATTTAAGTTCATACAGAAATAAAAGGATTAGACCTTATACGTCTCTTGTTTACTAAATTAGAATTTGTACATTTGAAAACAAAAAGATTAAACTCTGTACTGAAATACAATTATTAACTTCCTATAAATAAAAGGATTAGACTTTGAATTTCCTGTTTACTAAGTCAGGATCTGTACACTTGAAAAATAAAAAGATTCAACCTTGTACGTTTAACGCTAGAATAGGATTTTATACGACTGTCAAAAACAAAAGGATTGGACTTTGAATTTCCTGTTTACTAAGTCAGGATCTGTACACTTGAAAAATAAAAAGATTCAACCTTGTCCATTTCTTAATATTAACAATAAGCTTAAACTATAAAATGTTTATACATTACAGAATTCCTTACATGCTAAAGTACAATTTTCCTAATAACTAAATGATAACAGAATATTTCTTAATACTAAATAATTCATATCTATACATTATTTAAACAAAAGGAAAAATAAAATAAGAGTCTTTGAATTAGTTTCTTCTACCACAAATAATACTTTTAGATTCAAAATTACTCAATTAAAATAATAACATTTTAAATCAAAATAGTAATTCAAACACTCCTTTACAATAATTACAATAATTACAATTAATAATAATTTCAAAATAAAATACATACTTTTCTCAATGATCAATCAAAATAATATTTCAAGACAAAATAATAGTATCCTGATATTTATAATAGTGACTACAAAATATTAATTACAAAATAAATCGGACAGAATATTACCGTGAAAAAAAATAATAATTTGAATAATCTTTTACATTTTTAACATGGAATATAATATTTTACAGCAAAATACAAAAGTCCGATTTTATTAAAATAACTACAGCATTGTCAATTTAATACAGATAATTCTTTCAATATAACATAAACATTACTCCTAATACCATTGCATTTATCATATTTAAAATAAAAGACTTTTAAGACATTTTAATGTTGTTTAAATAAAAATTAAGTGTTTTAATCATAATCATTATCTGAATCATTTGAGTCATAATTATCCGAGGCATCCGAAATATTTACGCGAATGGATTCATTATCGTCGTCCGAAATAGATTGTTTCTTTTTTTCCTAGTGGGCCTTTTAATATTGTCAATATGAGTTTTAATTGGTCTTTTGTCTTTAACTAGCACATTTACTTTTTTAAATTTGTCCCTACTTTTTATTTTTGCTTGGGTATTTTTCAAACATTCTGTATCTCCTAATTGTTTCTGAATATCTAAAGGGTCTTCTCTATTTTAATTTAATTTTTCAGTCCTTGTTTCTTTTTCGTCATTTATTTTAGATCTAATTAGTTTATGTAATAGTTGTTGGTCCTTATGATATTTCAATACGTATTGTTCTGTCAGGTCGATATTTTCGTCTGATTCTAATCTGGAGGTTCCGAAAGTAATTTCATTGGGCGTTAATTTCAGTTTATTGTTTAATTTGTTATTATTGTCATATTGTTATTGTAATTATATTTATTGTTATTTTGTATAGTTAATATTGTAATTATATATTGTTATTGTTTATAATGTTATATATTTTGTACTATTACATTTTATCTTTTATATTTTAATTATATATACATACGTTTTGATATTTTGGCAATAGTAAAAGTTAATATTGCCTAAACCTATATTGCCTGAAAGTAAGGTAGAGAGAACAATAAACAAATAAATAATGTTACAAATGAATATTTTATTATTATTAATTAAATGGTTATTGCTAAAAATAAAATATTTGTTGTTAAAGCTAATATTTTATTATAATACAGGGTAATTACCATTCGAACCTGGAAATCGAACCAAAAAAAAAATAGGTCCAAATACTGGAAATTGTTCACCAACCTTACCTCTAAATGTGGTAAAAAAAACTTCCTCGAACTAGCATCCGGTTTGGGCAGGGGAGGGGGAAAGTATTGAAAATTGTATGTTTTTAGCAGTCAGATACAAAAATTCGGGAATCGTTGCTTTCAGCACGTTTTGTGTTCCATACATTATTAAAACTAAGGAAATTTTCAATTAATTTGGTTTTAATCATTTTTTTACTCCGATCAATATTTTTAGAACTGTGAAGGACGAAAATTTGGTCGCACTTTTCCGAGAAAACGCGTTTGCCGGTACACTTTTGGCTATAACTCCAAAACTATTTGTCTGATCCCGAATTTATTTTTTCCATCTCAAAGTTGGTTAAATTTATTATCACATCCCATATATTAAATTTTAATTAAATTCCGTGAAACATCCATTCCACTACACTAAATTTCGCGTTCTGTTGGCACATTTTTCGTTTTAACTCGAAAGAAATTTGTTCGATTCTGAGTTTCGTTTTTAAATCTTAAAGCTGATTAGTAAGACCCTTTTTATCAAACTTTGATTAAATTCCATGAAATACCCACGCCAGCCAACTAAAATATCAGAACTGTCATGTTTTTCAAAAACATACACATTTAGCATGCTAGTATGAATATTGCACGGATTTTAATCACAATTTCATATACAAGACCTATTAGACAATTTAAGTAGCTTTTAGATGGAAAAAAGAAATTTAGGATCGGACTCATTATTTAGCAGTTATATAGAAAATGAGCAAAAACAAAACCTTGGATTTTATGAACGTTCGCAGTTTGTAGCATGCTGGCAAGTGTATTACACGAAATTTAATTGAAAATTGATATATGGGATATGATAGTCAATTTAACCAGCTTTGAGGTTAAAAAAAAAAATTATTAAAATGAGAAATAAGCCGAAAAAATAAGGATTTCACAATAGTAAAGGGTTCTCAACGTGCTGGCATGGGTGTTTCACGGGACTTGATAAAAGCTTCATGCATAGAGTCTGACAGTAAATTTAGCCAGGTTTCAGATGAATAAAACAAATTTTAGATTGGATAAATAGTTTTGGAGTTGTAATCAAAAGAGTACCAACAAACGTGTTTTTTTCGGAAAAGTGCGACTTACCGAAAGTTAGCTTATTATTCGTCCTCCACAGTTCTAAAAATATTGATCGGAGTAAAAAAATGAATAAAACCAAATTTATTGTAAATTAGCTTTAATAATTTATACAACACAAAATGTGCTGAAAGTAACGGTTTCTTAGTTATAGTATCATACTACTATAAACATATAATTTTTAACACTTTTCCCCCTCCACTTCCTAAACCCTAGGCTATTTCGAAGAATCCTTTTTACCACATTTAGAGCCAATGAACAATTTTCAGTAGTCAGACCTTTTTAATTTTGGTTGGAATACTAATTACCCTGTGCTATTATAAACATTTTAGCTTTAACAACAAACATTTTATTTTTAGCAATAACTATTTGATTAATAATAATAAACTATTCATTTATAATACTAAATATTTTAATTTTAACAATAAAAACTTCTTTTTTTTTTTTTAATTTTCCATATCCCCCCACTATACCTCCTTCAGCATTGATCCCAGAATAAAAATAAATAGAATCTTTTTTGTAAAAAATTTTATGTCAATTCATTTAGTACATTAACACATTTTTGCTTGAGGCAATAATCTTCGAGTTATCAAGGAAAAACTGGAAAAAAAAACACATTTAGAGCGCCCATCCACCCTTAGCTCCACCCCCAACCCCCTGTACTTTTATTATATTGTTAAGCACACCTTCCCCTACAACTGTGTCAAAATTGGCTTCTACATGAATTAATTCCTCTAACATTCCTTCGTTGCCTGGACTATAATCCTGCGCACCTAGAATATATTGAATCAGAACTTGATATACTCCAAATGTCTCCTCCCCTAAAGCATTCTATCCTTCAGAAATATTAAACATAATTCACAGATTAGCTTCAAACAAAGCCCCTGGACACGACCTAATTACATTCCACATCTTTAAACTCCTTCCTCGGAAAGCTATCCTATTCCTTCCCATTTTTCAGCTATCCTAGTTCCCTCCGCCTGGAAAAATGTCCTTGTGCGCCCACTGAATAAAACCTCCTCCCCCTCCTTAGCTTTCCATTTAAGGCCTATTTCCCTTCTGTCAAATCTGTCAAAAGCACTGGAAAGATTAGTCCATTCACAACTCTCCACCTACCTCGAGCACAAAGATCTCCTCACTCCTCTCCAATCAGGCTTCCGTTCAGGATACTCCACTTAATCGGCCCTATTAAAGATAACACAAGACCTCCATTCCTCCATGGACCAGCAGCGAATTGCAATCCTTGTCCTATTCGATTTTTCAAAAGCGTTTGATTGCATCGATCATACAATTGTCTCCACATTACATGACCTTTCCCTATCCAACAGTGCTTAAGTTATCATTCCCAACAAACCTCGCTCATCCTCACTACCTTTAACACGAGGTGTTCCTCAAGGACCCTCCCTGTCACCAATCCTCTTCTCTGCTAATATTGATGACCTACCCCATGTTATACTCCATGTTATACCACACCCAGTATCATTTGTATGACAACCGCTGAGGTGTAACTTGGTGAAACTGGATTTTTTTTTTTTCTGCAAGTATGGCCGTTTTTCCGCAGGTTCTGCCTTCAGCTTTTCAAGTAATGATGCGTAGTATACTCCTCTAGTTGTTTTTCCTTTTGGATGATAATCGATTAAAATAACTCCATGACTATCCCAAAAAACAGTCGCCATCACTTTCCCAGCCGTAAAAACAGTTTTTGCTTTTTTTTGGAGCCGGTTCCCCCTTTGCAGTCCCCTGTTTGTTTCGGGTGTATAATGGTGTATCCAAGTTTCATCTACAGAAATTAATCGGCACTAAAACTCGGATTTATCTGCGCCAACAGGGCGTTGGAAATATTCATTCGAACACGTTTTTGGTCTAACGTAAGCAAACGCGGCACCCAACGCGCTGACAGCTTTCTCATGCCTAAATGATGATTTAATATGTTACAAACACGTTCTTTTGACATGCTGATAACCTCTGCTATCTCTCTCACTTTAATACGGCGGTCGTCTAGCACCGCAAGTTCTTACGGCCACGTTTAATTTCAGCTGCCCAAATTTTCACTGTGGTAAAAGATGGTGCAAAGTCCCTATACACAGAATCCAACTCATCTTGTATTGCCTTTCAGAAACAAATATTAAATGACAGCTCGTTACTTAATTTTATCCATTTTCACAAAAACACTCACATCAGTTTTTGGATTATTTATCAATTTTTTCATTAACAATGGAAGGCCTCTATTTTGGCTTCAATTAATTCCTGTTTGTAGACAAGAAACTACGGTTCTAATTTTAGGTCGAAACTAAATGTAATTATTACTTCATTGTTTTCTTCTTCTTCTTCAGCGTCAGGTCGGGGGTCAAGATGAGGAATTCAGTGGTCCTTTTAAGCTCCTCCAGGTCACCATGGAGCTTGATCTATAATCTATATTTCACATTAACTCACGCAAACGACTGTTGCATAACAACTGCGCGTCCAAAATGGTAGAAACTTTGGTGAGTAACCGTCAACAGATGAACAACGAATTCACTAGACTTTTATTTACGACTGCTGCCATCTTCACGTGAAGTCAGAAATGTTTCAGACCACCCTCGTAAGTATAGAACCTGTAAATTATATAACTTTGCAAGTAATAATTTGATTTTCGTTACCGCTTTATAGTTATATTTACCACTATTCTTTATCCAGCTATTTGTTTTATATATTTAAAAAAATATAAACAACACCACAAAAACGTTTACTCCTCTATTTCTCCCTGTCAACCGCATTCTCGTCCGTCAATCTATGTCTAAGCCAGGCTGTATATTTATATTTATATTTTTTTAATGATTGTAGGTACTGTCTTTCTTTTGATTCCAATTCCATAATTATATCCTACATTTGACCTTTATCTACATTTTTTTTTTTTTAACACATTAATTTTTCTTCTTTGATTAATTCTAGGATTTTTCAAATCATTTCCGTTATTTCATTGTTCCGGACATAAGGTATATTGGATATCCCTCTTAAGGGAGAGGAAAAAAGTATCTGCACAGGCTTTCTACCACTTGTTACTTTATCAACTTCAAACTCAACAACTCATTGGAACTTTTAAATGAATATTAATGCACCAAGGGATTGAAGTTGGATATTCCTTTGTTCGATATCACTTGATTCCCGATACATAGCCGAAATAAAAAAACATGAACAGAGGGTAAAACCTGTGTTGTGTTGCAACTTAAATTATTTGATTCTCGGTACCGGTACCTCGGTAAAAAATAATTGAAATTACATAAAATAATCGGTATGGGAGATAGAAAAGCAAAGGAGGAGGAGAAGAATGAGAGGGAGAGAGAGAGAGAGAGAGAGAGAGAGAGAGAGAGAGAGAGAGAGAGAGAGAGAGAGAGAGAGAGAGAGAGAGAGAGAGAGAGAGAGAGAGAGAGAGAGAGAGAGAGAGAGAGAGAGAGAGAGAGAGAGAGAGAGAGAGAGAGAGAGAGAGAGAGAGAGAGAGAGAGAGAGAGAGAGAGAGAGAGAGAGAGAGAGAGAGAGAGAGAGAGAGAGAGAGAGAGAAAGCGATTGATTGTTTTATTGTCTTACGACGTGTGGCTCTATCTTACAGATAGAAAAATGTTTATATCTTTTAAAACTAAAAATGTTACAATCTTTTCTAATTTACAATCAATTCTGTATCTTTAAATATACACACAAAAAAAAAGGAGTTTGTGTTTAGGTTCGGTTGTGTGTAGACGTATGGGTATAGAGCTCCTGCGGATTAGCCGAGTATAATTACAGACTGATAAGTTTTGTTTTATATATATTTTATATTTTAATTTTCCATTTATTTCGCCTCTTTTTTTTTTCAACTCTATTTCATAAGTTTTCTTTGTTTTGTTTTATTTACTCTCTATTTATTTTATTTAAAAGAAAATTTATTTTAGTTTTTTCACTCATAAAATTGCATGATTCAGCTACAAAAATGGCTGAATCCCCACCGCTAAAAAGGAAAAAAAGGTAGATTTAAGTTTACTACTGCAGGAAGTAGTGAACAAAAAAAAAAATTGTATCAAGTTTTTCATTATAAAGCGACTTGAAACAGAAAACAATGGTGATTTGTTAGATTTTAAAAGGGTTTCACCTTTTTTGAAGCATAGAAGTTTAAAAGCAATAATAGGTGAGGCTAAATTAATTAAAAAATTGAGAGATGGGACACTTTTAGTTGAAGAGTTTTCTGATACTCAATCGGAAAAACTTTTAAAGTGCAACAATTTCTGTAATAACTTTCCAATAAGAGTAGAGCCCCATGCTAGATTAAATTTAAGTCAAGGTATTGTTTGGTGCCCCGATCTGAATTATGTTGACATAGACGAAATATTGGGTTGTTTCACATGAAATGTCCGATTTTATAATATTTGAAATACATAGAGGATTTTGCGAGTCTCTGTTGTTTACTTCCAAAGTTCACATATCATAATCAAGCAGTTACTAATCCTCTACTTTTCTTTTATAAACATTAGCTTCCCAATCAATTACGCACTGTTTAGTATACCTTCAAATATGAACATGGAAACACGCGATTTTCGTGTAATATTTTTTTTATGAGTTTAAACTAGGTCGTTCGGCAGCTGAGGCTGCTAGAAACATCTGTAAGGCGGTTGGGGAAGGGAGTGTAAATGAACGAACCATTCGCCGTTGGTTTACTAAGTTTTCGACTAGGGATACCAACTTGGAAAATCAGCCCCGAGGAAGACCTCCAACTGTAATTAAAAACGATGTCCTCAAACATACTGTAGAAGGAAACCCCTACCAAACAGTTAGAGAACTTTCAGCACAACTTAGTGCAAGTGCACCTACCGTTTCCAGACACTTAAAGTGCTTAGGGAAAGTAAAAAAGCTCGATATATGGGTACCTCACGATCTCACTGAGCGACAGCAATTGAAACGTCTTGAGACCTGCGTTTCGTTGCTTGCTAGGCAAAAAACCGACCCTTTCCTTGAAAGAATAATAACTTGCGACGAAAAATGGATTGCTAAGACAATCAGCGTCGGTCAGTGCAGTGGTTAGACATCGACGAAAGCCCAGGACAAATGCCAAAACCAAATTTGCACCCGAAAAAATTGATGGTTACAGTATGGTGGTCCATGGCTGGAATCATACATTATTCCTTTTTGCCTAGAGGTGAGACCATTACCTCTACAACCTACTGCAATGAAATTGGCCAAATGCACGAAAAATTATTGAAAAAACAACCTGGATTGGTAAATCGGAAGGGCCCTATACTCCTACACGACAACGCTAGACCCCAGGTTTCAAAACTTACCATGCATAAATTGAAAGAGCTGGGGTACGAAGTTCTTCCGCATCCACCATATTCTCCCGACTTGTCTCCAACAGATTATCACCTTTTCAGGAATTTAGACAACTTCTGCAGAGGAAAATTTTTTGCAAATGATGTTGAAATCAAAAGTGCGTTTTCAGATTTTGTTTCACTTCAAAGCTCAAAGTTTTTCAAATCCGGGATAAAAAAGTTGTTGTCACGTTGGGAAAAATGTGTAGAAAAAGAAGGTAAATACTTCGAATAAAATTATATTGTTTTCATATTGTATTTTTACTAAAATCCCTTTACCTTGAAAACGGACATTTCATGTGAAACAACCCAATAAAAGAAGAGCTAAAGCCCCAGAATGTTACTAACGTCAAAAGACTCAAAACTTTTTTTGGGAATAATGAAAAACAAAATAGTCATAACTATTTAATAACATTCGACAACCCCTCTTTACCCTCTGAAATTAAACTAGGATTCCATAATGTTGCCGTACGACATTTCATTTCAAACCCTATTCGGTGTTATTTCTGTCTTAAATTTGGTCATACAAAAAAAAACTGTAATAAAGAAGCACTATGTAAATTTTGTGGAAAAACAAAACATGAGGGGTCCGAGTGCAATAATCCGGTAACTTGTGTTAATTGTTCTAGTAATCACGATGCTTTTTCAAAAAATTGCCCAGTTTTTATTAAAGAAAAGGAAATCAAACGAATTCAAGAGGCAGATGAAGTAACTTACATTGCTGCTAGAAAAAAATACGATCTGTTGCACCCGATAACAACTCAAATATCCTTTGCTAATATTGTTAAGACTAAAAAATCAGTTTGTGTACAAACGGAACAAATAATTGAAAATCAACTAACAATTAGAAAATCTGTAGCGACACCTACGTCTAGTGACACCCACGCCTAGCGGCAGTACCAGCAGTAATGCTATCACTGATACCCCCACCCACGTCCCACCTCTCATCACACCCTCACCTCCTCACCAAAATTTCTCTTTATTTTCCTTACCCTCCGTATCAAAAATCCCTACTTCCCAAAATTCCCAACCCTTAGGTGGGATATCCGAAAAAAATTCGGAAGCCCGTTCCACTAACTGCGAAGTCGTCCCAGAACCGAGGATTTTACCTTTGGCACAAAGGGCGTCTGATGAGCCTACCAACCCTCACCTTTCTCCTGATGGTCAACAGACCGAGTGGACAAAGGTGGAAGGAAGAAGAACCAGTAGTAAGACTAGAAAAAAATCACCAAAGCTTGAAAAAAGCAAAGAAAACATGGAAACTAATTAATAAGTTGTTTTTAATTTTATTATTATGTTTTTCATTTGATGTTTTTTACTAAATTTACATTAATTAATAATATTAATCATCTAAATTCCGACCTATTTACATTTTTTATTTATTTTTTTTTTTAATATGTCAACTCCAACCAATATAATACAATGGAACTGTAATGGTATAAAGGGAAAATATGAGGAACTTAAGCTTATTATTAATAAATATCAACCGGTAGTTTTATGCTTACAGAAGAGTAAGTTACCCCTCAATAAAACTTTCACGCTAAAGGATTATAACATCTATTGAAACGATTTTGATTATAGAATTAGAGCATGTGGCGGGGTTTTGATTGCCGTACATAAAAGGGTCGTTTCTGAGTTAATTCAGATAAATACCTCCCTACAAGCAGTGGTAGTCAAGGTCTTTCTGCACATACCTTTTTTTTTTATAACGTTTATCTTCCCCCTGATAATTTTGATGAGGTAGATTTGGTCAATATTTTGAGTAATACCCGTTCTCCATTTATTGTTGTAAAAGGTCATCATACCTCCTGGGGTTCATCTTACTGTTCAACACGCGTTAATACTATTAGGCGAATTATAGATGCCACTGATTCGATAATACTAAATTCAGGACAGCCAACATATCTAAGTCCAGCATACCATTCATTCTCGTCCATTGACCTGACATGGTGTTCACCTAATTTATATACTCATTTGAATTGGCGAATTTCTCCAGATCAATATTCTAGCGATCATTTCCCCATAGTAATCAGTTTCCCAAATATTAACACACGGATAACAAAACATGCTAGATAGATAACAGAAAAATCCGACTAGCCAACATTTCAAAACAATTTACAGATAACAGCCTCTGATATATCAACCACAAGCAATAGTGATGAAATCAATCAACAAATCACTAAATCTATATTAGCAGTGGCGGAACTTTCAATCCCAAAAAGCTCCACTAATGTCAAATCGAAGAGTGTCCCTTGGTATGACAATGAATGTAAACTAGAGATTAAGAACAGAAGAAAGGCTCTTAAAGTCTTCCAAAAGGAACCAACTCTTCAGAATTTAATAAATTATAAAATGAACCGCTCGCTGTCTCGCAGAATAATCAAGGAGAAAAAAAAAGAATCATGGGAACAATTTGTGAACACCATTTTATCAAATACCCCACCAAGGATATTTTGGAAAAAGATAAAGAACATTATGGGAAAGTTCGTTGACTATCAGCCAACCCTTCAAATCAATGACCAGATAGTGCAAGATCCCGATTTATTGACCGAGCATTTTGTTGAATATTATTCGAATATTTACTCCACCCAACCACAACCGATAATAGAAACCGAGACAGATAGCATTGACGATGAAAATGAAAACTCTTATAACTTTCCATTTTCCAAAGCAGAATTACTTTCATGTTTAAAAGAGCTGAAACCATCCTCACCAGGAGTAGATGAGATACATAATGATATGTTGAAAAATCTACCGATACCGGCAATGGACGCGCTTCTTGCACTCTTTAACCAGATATGGAGCACAGGGGATTTTCCGGAAATATGGAGGAGATCAATTATAATTCCAATTTTAAAAACTGGAAAAAATAAGTTGTTTCCCTCGAGTTACCGGCCCATCTCACTCACAAACTGCGTATGCAAGTTGCTAGAAAAGATGATCCTAAAAAGGCTCAGTTGGATACTAGAAAAAAATAATTTACTTTCAAACGTACAAAGTGGCTTCAGAACAGGACGCTCTACTATAGATCATCTGGTAACAATGGAGTATGAAATCCTCAACAGCTTTGCTGAGAAAAAAGAATGTATAGGTATAATTCTTCGACATAGAAAAAGCCTATGATAACTTGAAAAGATCTCTCGTCCTGCAGCAACTGCGTGAATGGGGAATTAGAGGTCGGCTTCTCATGCTGATCTGTAACTTTCAACGAAATCGGACCTTCCAAGTTAGAATAGGCAATCACCTGCCTTCGGTAAAAGAAATGTCCAACGGAATCCCACAAGGAAGTGTCTTAAGCTGCGCTCTATTTGCAATAGCTATAAACAAAGTAACAGAGATTATCCCTAAACAAATCAAAACCTTTCTATTTGTAGATGATCTAGCTCTTTTACTATTATTTAACAACGCAAATAGAATGCAAATATTACTACAAAATTGCTTAGCGAATTTGGAAGCATGGTCTATGAAATCCGGTCTAAACTTCTCCACCGAGAAAACTTAATGTCTACTTTTTTCAAAACGCAGGACGCCTACTCCTTTTCAAACGTTAACCTACAGAGGCACGAACTTACATTGCGATACAAAAGTTGAATTTCTAGGGCTAACCCTTGATTGTAAACTTAACTGGAAAGAGCATATTAGATGTCTAAAAGAAGAAAAACATTTAAGAGACTGAATATTTTAAAAGTTCTGGCTGGACGTTCATGGGGAGCAGATAGATCAAGTATGCTTAAGGTATATACCAGTCTGATAAGATCAAAGCTTGACTATGGTAGCTTTGTTTACTCATCGTCGAATCAAAATCTGCTTTCGGCTCTTGATTCAGTCCACCATACAGGCATCCGTCTTGCTACTGGAGCCTTCAGAACCAGTGCAGTAATTAGTTTATGTGTGGAAGCTGGTATAGCTCCTCTCGCTTTGAGAAGACATCAATTTGCCTGCGGACACATTGCAAGACTAAAAATCAATAGTAACAGCCCAGCATGGAAACCCATTTTTAAACCGAAGACTAGACGATTTCAAGAAAACCGAAGACTAGCTGCTCCATTGGGTATAAGGGCTGGTAGATATATAGAAGAAATTAACTGCTTGCAACCAACAACTAATGAAATTTATTATCCACCTTGGACTACAAGACTACCTGCAATAGATTTAACACTTAGAAAATTCAATAAAAACAGCACTACAGAACTTACGTATTTAACAGACTATAAAAAAATGAAGCAAAAATATAGTAATAGAAAACAATTTTATACAGACGGTTCCAAATTAAATAATAACGTTGGTTGCTCCTTTGTATCCGACTCCAGGATTGCCAAGTATAAACTTCCCTGACCAGCAACTTCACTGCCGAATGCTGTGCGATTTGTGTGGCACTTTATTCAATCATGCAGTGCGATGAAGAAAACTTCGTGATATACACGGTCTCCCTATCTGCTCTAATGGCCCTAAAAAATATCTACAGAAAAGACCATCTTATAAGGAAAATACAAGTTTATGCATCAATGGTAAAAGATCTGAATAAGAACATATCCCTAGTTTGGATTCCATCACACGTGGGGATTAAAGGTAACGAAGCAGCAGATCTGGCTGCCAAGGAAGCAGCATTGTCATCGATTGATATTACAAGTATTTACACCTCATCCGACATTTGCGACTTTCTAAAATATCAAGTTAAACTAGCCTGGGCCCAGCTCTGGGAAAAAACTGAACTAAATAAGTTAAAAGCTGTAAAAAAAGGGATTTAAAAAATGGAAATGTTCCAACCGTAGTAACAGAAGGGAAGAGGTAGTTGTAACTAGACTGAGAATAGGCCACACCCCACTTACCCATGGTTACCTGATAACAAAGGACAGTCCACCGAAGTGTACAACATGCAATAACACACAACTAACAATTAGACACATACTGGAGGACTGCCCCCTATGGGATAGTTATTTTCAGGAAACGCATTTGCAAAGATACCTCCCAACTATTCTTGGCGATAATAATAAATATATTAACACAAAAAAATATAATCTTTTTAATAATTTTTTTTAAAAAAACTGTCACAAATATAAAGAAATAATATATGGACACTGAAGACCCTTGATGTAGAGTGTACATAAACAATTAAACCTAACCTAACCTACAAAAAAAAAATACATAAACAAACTTAGGGATTAAAAGTAAAAGAAATCGATTCATATGATTGATTAAAAGAGGATAGAAAAAAGATTAATAGAGAGAGTCCCTCAGGCCTTTTGTGATTATGTATTACGGAGCGCCGGCAATAGCCAACTTCTGTAATCAAGGCCTGAATGACTGTACCATAAGGGCCCCCGCGAACTGGCAACTTTGTCAAAGAAACTATTTAGTTGATTTAAAGAAATTCAAATGAAGCACACTGAATAGAATGCGGCACCGCGCAAGGGCGACTTTTAAGTTGCCTAGACTAAATAATTGCACCTAGATCTATTCCAAGTGTGACTGAACAGTTGCCGGCAGAAATTAATCATATGGGTTTTTCGTTGCTTTGCGCACTGTCAACTATTTAGTTGCTAGACGTTGTTCTGACATGCTCATTCTAAAATAATTAAATAACTTGTTTGGATGTTCATTCAATTCGTAGAAAACAGCCGTCAAGAAGACAGGAATTAATTATTGGATGTACCAAAAACATTTTGTTCCTTTGCTTATTTTTTCGACGTCTCAAAATAAGCGCAACAGTACATGTGGCTTCCACGAAATCCATTGAAGAATGAGCTGAGAGGCAACTACTTATTCTTCAGCGCGGTGGTGGACAACTCAAGGGTGATTAAACTGTTTAGTTGCTGGTGATTAAAGTTGCCAGTGCGCGGGGGCCCTAAAGCTCCCATTCAGCCTCCAATGAGTTTTGACACGGGTGACGTATTTGATAGGATAGAGGTGGGACCAACGAGTGCGTTTATTTGAATTTTTCCTTTTTCAAACTCTTATTCATTTTAATCCCGTTTTTTCAAATATCTCAAAAATTCAGAACAAACCTTTGGATCATTGTAATTATGTGCCATCAAAATTTTACTGTACTTGAACATCCCAGTTCTGCGCCTGCGCTAGATAGTTAATGTAGCTTACGTATCGTCTCTTTCATTTATCACTTTTTTATTGTGATTTACAGCATTTTACAGTGTTAATTGTTGTGGATCAACAGTGGAAAAGAAGAACGAAGCATCGGAATTGTTATTACTATGAGTAATTTCATATTTATTAGCAAGTGAATAAAACAGTGTATATCATAACCTACGAGCATATCGTATTAACGGCAGGCCAGCTGAGCAGTGATAAGCACGGCCCCCCACCCTGCCTACGGTCTTCAGTACCTACCTGACAGCCGTAGGGACTGTTGCGTCTCTTCACTGAATTCAGGGTCAAGTTCAAAAGACGCGGAACGTATTATTCTTTTTTTATTATTATTATTTTATTTTTATTTACTCCCCCTGAAATGCCAGTATGAGGTATTATCACATGGTAATGTCAAGTAAAAACAAAAGAAGTCGGTCCCTAGAGTCCAAACCTAGTCCGACAAAACCCAGATCTAGAAAACAAAACAGAGCCACACCCCCTTCCACACCTAACAACAATCAAGAACCACAGCCAGGACCTTCATCTCAAGCAGTTGAAGATGAATCCCCATTTTTCACTCCAAACCCGTTCGAACCTCTTAAAAACTCTCAAACTGAAGAAATGCAAACAACAGTTAACAAAAAGATACCACGCCCCCCACCAATCTACATCAGAAATATCAGAAGCATCCAACTCTTTACCGATCAAATAAATAAAATTATAGGCCCAGGAGCCTACTCATGTGTAAATAGAACAAATGACACCAAATTACAACCTGATACACCTGAGGCCTACTGTGCAATAGTCAAATACTTAAGCGATACCAAAGCCGACTTCCACACTTATACAGCATATAGCAGACATTATAGAAGAAGAGCTTACTTCTATGGGTTTTAAAGTTCGCCAAATTATAAATGTGGTCAAGGATAACAAAATGAATCATGGAACGGGTAACAAAACACCGTTGCCATTATTTTTTGTTGACCTCGAGCCAACTCCAGGAGTAGAAAAAAATTATGATGTAAAGCGGCTCTCTTATACAAATGATTATAGAGAAACCGTATCCAAAAAGGGACATTGGTCAATGTCACAACTGTCAAGCGTATGGACACACTAAGCGCTATTGTCATCATATAATATAATATAATGTCATAATATTGTCATCATATTGTCATCATGCCTAGATGTGTGAGGTGCGGCGATCCACACAAAACCGAAGACTGCAACAAGCCTCAGGATAAACCAGCTGTATGCGCTCTATGCCACCAGGGCCATCCAGCCAACTATAAAGGGTGTGAAACCTACAAGAAGCTCAAGGCTCGATTCCAACCAGCTCAAGGAAGGAATGAAGAAGTGAGTCAAGCAAGAAGACAGCCATCTAGACCAGTAAATGGAGCCATCTCCTATGCTAGTATGATGGGTGGCAGAGAGCTACCTACTGGAACAGGGGCCATGCCACAACCCCAGCCTCAAAACATTTATCATGAACCCCAACCAAATCCATAACCAAATCCCTCAGCCTCAAACTCAACCCCCAGAAAATCCTATAATCCAGCCCATTAAAAACAACACACCTACAGTTCCTTATATTCCGCCTCCTCCCAATGCTACTGATATCTCATCTATATTAAACTCTTTCCTCTCGGAATTCCGATCCATGATCACACCTCTCATATCACTCCTAACTAGTGCACTATCCAACATTATCATCCCCGCTCAAAGAAATCCCTAAATGAAACCTTCCTTATCCATTCTCCTTTGGAATGCGAATGGTATTCGGAATCATACTGACGAATTGACAGCACTACTACACGACAGTAATATTGATATAGCCCTAATTACAGAAACTCGACTAACTAGTAAACAGAACACTCAAAATAGCACAATACGAAACCTATCGGACGGATCACCCGGACGGAAGAGCTCATGCTGGCACAGCCGTCATCATCCATAATTCCCTCATCCATTATTTATTACCTTTACCAAATCATAATTTCCTACAATCAACTGCAGTTGTTATCAAAACCTTCCCTTTCCCACTGACAATAGCTGCAGCTTATTGTCCTCCTGGAAAAACAGTCTCCTTCACCCAATTCAGTTCCCTCCTTAATTCATTTGGAAACCACTTCCTTCTAGGTGCAGACCTTAATGCCAAATACCAACAGTGGGGTGCCAGAATCACCAACTCTCGTGGCCGAACACTACTGTCGGCACTTAATTCCAACCATTGCCACTACATTTCTCCCTGTTCTCCTACCTACTGGCCGACAGATCCCACTCGTAATCCTGACCTTGATTTCTTCATTCATACAGGTTTAGGTGCTATTAATTATTCCATTAAACTCTTAGACAACCACTACACCAAATTTGTTAAAAAGAAATTGGCTTCCTTTAGATTCCAATCCTACAACTCCTATCTTTCCTCCCTCTCTACGTCAGACAATTCTCTCTGGAATGCAACCAAAAAAATCCTCAAATATCAAAATATTTCCCATCCTCTCCGACGTGAAGATGGATCCTAAGCTTCCTCAGATGAGAATAGAGTAGAATAATTTGCCAAGCACCTCTCCAGCACATTTATTCCCCATTCCGAACAAATCCCCTCCCACACTACTAATGTTCAACAATTCCTCACTTCACCAATTCCTCTCTCCTTGCCTCCTAAAGCAGTCAATCCCTCTGAGGCCAAATTCCTATTAAAAAAATTGAAAACCCGCAAATTACCTGGATATGATCTGATTACCACCCAAATCCTCCGACAACTCCCTCAAAAAGCGATCTTCTTCCTAACTTACATATACAACTGTATACTTCGCACGACCCACTTCCTCTGACCCACTCCATTATCATTCTTTTCCTAAAACCAGGCAAACCTGCCAACATAACCTCATCATAGAGACCTATAAGTCTCCTTCCCATCCTTTCAAAAATCATTGAAAGATCCTTCTAAAACGTATCCTACCTATACTTGAATCCCAAAGCATTCCTTCCCACCAATTTGGATTCCGGACTGGTCGCTCCACTGTTCAACAAGGCCTTCGTGTTGTTGATCATATATCCTCTGGTGCATTTCTGGATGTAGCACAAGCTTTCGACCGGGTGTGGCACCAGGGTTTGCTCTTCAAGCTCAAGACCCATTTACCCCAATCCCTATACCTAGTCCTGCGATCCTATCTCTCAAATCGTTCCTTTCGAGTCCGCTGTGGCTCAGAGTTCTCCAACTGTTATTCTATCGATGCCGGAGTGCCACAAGGTAGCGTCCTAAGTCTCAGCTCTAAGTCAAGATAGAGAAATAATTCTTTTACTTTTAATTGTAGTTATGTATGCTATTTTAAATAAAAATACTTTCGTTATGCTCAAAACACTACCCGGCTTTAGAGTGCTCAAAACCTCCAAAAAAATGACAAAATTCCAAGGAAATCCGCTGTAAATCAGTGGAAACTTTTTTTCATGAACAACTGACCTCAAACCTCGATTCATCACACCATAAAACCCTTATATGTGAAATTTTATCAAAATAAAAAAATATTGATTTTTTACCCCTTTCGAGGAGGTTAAAATTTTGAAGTTGAGATTTCATCAACATTTTCTACCGGCCATAACAACTGCTGTGTTCAACCGATTACAACAGTAATAGAATCACTAGAATCAGCATACATTCTGCTTTTTATCCATGCGTATAACATTGGATTTACCCCCGATTTTAGTGGACAAAAACAGATGTGAATGAAAAAATCCAAGGTCAGCTATAACTTAAGATATTTCAATTAGGGAAAATCCTGTGACCTCCGGAGTTGTGCTAAACTATGCAGTTTTAAGGCTTCCTGATGACCTTAAAATTTTGTCTTAATCGGTGACGAATTATGTGAGATAGCGCAAATTATTTACATTTTTTCAGAAATTGACAGCCCTTTCTTTACCTTCTAAAATCCTACACAATTTTAAAGGTAAAAAAAAATTATTTTTGATTTCGACAAAATTAAGTCTCTACATGTTTTTTGAGATGAGGAATCTGAAAATATCCCCCCCCCCCCCCCCCCATATCAGTTTTTTTAGTTTAAAAATTTTCCTCACCTATATTATATAAATAAGACGTTTTAAAATGAAATATTTTTATTTCAAATTGCATAGAAATCCTAAGATTGATGAATAATCTATAATAATAAGATCAATATCAGGTTTTGGTTAAAAAATAAGTATTTTTTTTTTTTAAATGGTCTTATTTAAAATTTATTGTGTAAAAACTAAAATGATAATATAAATAGATCATTTTAAAACGTCTTATTTATATAATATAGGTGAGGAGAATTTTTAAACAAAAAACTGATATTATTTCCAGACTCCTCAATATCTCAAGTTATAGCTGACCTTGGATTTTTTCATTCATTTAGGGGTAAATCCAATGTTATACGCATGGATAAAAAGCAGAATGTATGCTGATTCTAGTGATTCTATTACTGTTGTAATCGGTTGAACACAGCAGTTGTTATGGCCGGTAGAAAATGTTGATGAAATCTCAACTTCAAAATTTTAACCTCCTCGAAAGGGGTAAAAAATCAATATTTTTTTATTTTGATAAAATTTCACATATAAGGGTTTTATGGTGTGATGAATCGAGGTTTGAGGTCAGTTGTTCATGAAAAAAAGTTTCCACTGATTTACAGCGGATTTCCTTGGAATTTTGTCATTTTTTTGGAGGTTTTGAGCACTCTAAAGCCGGGTAGTGTTTTGAGCATAACGAAAGTATTTTTATTTAAAATAGCATACATAACTACAATTAAAAGTAAAAGAATTATTTCTCTATCTTGACTTAGAGCTGAGAAAAAAAATAAAACGTGATTTTTATATTTTATTTTTTTACACGGCTCCAACTCTAGTTTTGCATTTTGCATAGTTGGCATTTTTTACTGCCCACATGCCCATTGTGGCTATAACTCTAGTTTTGCACCATTATAGGTACCTACTGCCCACACAAAAATCTGCATTCAAATCTGTGAGTTACAACTGCAAAACGTCCCCTTGTTAGTTATAACAATAAAATTAATGAGAAAAAGCCATGTAAGACTTGTGAATCTTTAGACAAAGGAATTAGATATCACCCAGAGGAGTCATGTTGGTTCAAGAAAAATAAAATTGAATCTGAAAAGGTTTTCAAAGCCAGAAATGTAAATAATAACTCCATTATTGAAGTAGATATGAATACTGATCAAAAAAAACGAGTAAGTACACCATTAATCAAAATCCAGCTTTTATTAGAAAATAAACTAGAAGTGAGCGGCATTTATGATTCTGGCTCACAGATCTCTTTAATAAATTCAAGACTGATTAAAGTAAAAGAAAAAAAAAAAAGATAATGTGAATATAGCTTATATGAAAACGGTTAATGGTGTAAAGAAGACGGATGGCTTGATAACAATAAAAATAAAAATATTTGATTTGGAAGAAGAGGTGGATATATATGTTGTAGAAAATGAAGATTTTGATGATTTTATAATCGGATTGGATATGATAAAGAAATTCAAACTAACTCAAAATGAGGACTTGCAGATAGAACAAAAGAAAACAATGAATAAAAGAGACAGGATGTCTAAAGATAACAGAAATGAAGCAAAGAATATGGAAACATTTGCAATAAATTTCAATGAACACATAGAAACAGAGGAATTTGTAAGTACGACAGACCATTTAGATATTGAAAAGAAAATTGAGATAGAAAAAATTATAAAGGAGTATAAAACAATTTTTGCTAAGGACAAGTATGATATAGGATCAGTTAGAAATTATGAAGCTCACATAGATTTATTAGTAAATAGATATTGTAGTAAAAGACCATACAGATGTACAATAGAAGATAAATTAGAAATTGAAAAGCAAATATCCATGTTACTAAAGAATAATTTAATAGAAGAATCTTACAGTCCATTTGCTGCTCCAGTAACAATGGCATTTAAAAAAGGTGAAAATAGAAAATCCCGCTTATGTATTGATTTCAGAGAATTGAACAAAATTGTTGTACCACAAGCTCAACCTTTCCCATTAATAGATGATTTGATTATTAAAACTAGAAATCGTAAATATTTTAGTACACTGGATATAAACTCAGCATTTTGGGCAATACCACTACGGGTGGAAGATAGAAGTAAAACAGGATTTGTCACACAAGATGGCCACTTCCAGTGGACCTGCCTTCCCTTTGGCTTGAAAATATCACCAGCAATTTTCCAGAGGATTTTAAGCAATATTCTAAGAAAGCACAACCTCACAGGATACTCCGTAAACTTTATTGACGATATTTTGATATTCTCGCCCACCTTTGATGAACATATAAGACACATAAGAAATGTACTAGAGGCAATAATAAAAAAAGGCTTTAGATTGAAATTTCAGAAATATACCTTTGCCTCAGACTCAGTAAAGTACCTCGGCCATGTAATTCAGAGCAATTCCGTAAGACCTCTAAAAGACAATTTGATCTCAAAAAGACATTTTCCAACTCCTAAGACACAAAAAAAATCAGACAATTTTTGGGAAAAATCAACTTCTACCATGAATACATACCAAGAAGCGCAATTATCTTAGACCCATTACACAATTTATTAAGAAAAAACGAAAAGTTTGTGTGGTCAGAGAAGTGTGAAGAATCATTTAATCAAATAAAAAGATATTTATGTTCTCAACCTGTGCTGGAAATATTTGACAAAGACTTACCAATAAAAATCTTTACAGATGCATCTTTGGAGGGTATCGGGGCAAAATTAAAACAGACACAACTAGACGGTAAAGACAAACCGGTTGCATATTTCTCAAAAAAACTGAACGAATCTCAAAAAAGGAAAAAGGCTATATATTTGGAATGTCTTGCTATGAAAGAAGCTGTTAAATATTGGCAACACTGGCTCATTGGAAAACAATTCACTATTTACTCAAACCACAAACCTTTAGAGAACATGAATATTAAATCCAGGACAGATGAAGAGTTGGGTGATCTTACATATTACCTATCTCAATATGACTTTACAATAAAATATATACCTGGTAAAGAAAATGTAGAAGCTGACTGTTTGAGCCGCAACCCGGTATTAGAATCAGAAGATAACAAAGAGGAACTATTGAAAATAGTTAATTCAATACAAATAAAAGATATAGTTGAAGACCAAGAGAAAAATGAAAGAATAAAAGAAAAGAAACAAAATCTAATACACAAAAATAAAATCTATTATAAAAAAATAAAGAAACGTGAAAAGATTATCCTCTCAGAAGAATTTAGTAAAAAACTTAAAAAAATGGTGCATGAAGATCTATGCCATATTGGTATCAGACAATTGCAGAAAAAAAAATAAGTCCAATATATACAGCTAAAAACCTAACAAAAAATATCATAAATATTTGTAAAACATGTGAAACATGCATAAAAAATAAATCAAGATGTCAAGGAAAATTTGGATTAATGTCACAACTGGGACCAGCAACAAAACCATTTGAGATTGTATCAATGGACACTATCGGTGGCTTTGGAGGATCTAGGTACACAAAAAAATACCTACACCTTTTAGTAGACCACTACACCAGATATGCATTAATTGTGACTTCAAAACCACAGAATTCAAGTGATTTCATAAAACTAACAAAGCAAGTACTGGAGACAGAGGAGATTGGAATAATTCTGACAGATCAATATCCGGGCATCAATTCTAGAGAATTTAAACAATATTTGCAGGAGAATAACATTACACTAATATTTACAGCTGTGAACACACCATTCTCGAATGGCTTGAACGAAAGATTAAATCAAACAATAATAAATAAAATAAGATGTAAATTAAATGAGAAAAATAATAAGGGAACATGGACAACAGTAGCAAGAGAATGTATACAGAAATATAATGAAACAGAACACTCTGTTACAGGTTTTGCACCAAAATATTTACTGGATGGTACAAATGTCAGTATTCTACCAAATGAAATTAAAACAATACAAAAGGAAGACAAGTGGATTGCTGATAGAAGATTAGCATTAGAGAGTACAATAAAATCCCATAAGTACAACAAGAAAATATTTGACAGAAATAGAAAAATGCTAGAGTTAGAGATAGGGGACAGTGTATACAGGGTGAGTATCTCTTAGCGTAAAAAAAAAAATTGGGTGAAACTAGATCAAAAGTGTAGCCAAATGCCGCAGACCTCACCTTTCTATTCCAATCCGTTGCAGATATATGGTAAATAAACGATTTTTTTTGGAGGAAAGCATGTTTTTTACGATAAAAGCTGTAATATCTCCATTTTGTTTAAATATTTTTCAAATATTGATCACATTTTCGGATTTAGCAATAAATTTCCTATAAGATCGGAGTAATTTAACCTTGAATTTTACAAACTTGGGACCTAAAAAATATCTTTATCTTCACCTAATTTAGGGAAGTTACAATTTCTTATAATACTTCAGCGCTCACTGCTTTTCATAAAAAACAATCCACAAAACTGCAAAGCTCTCAAAAACTTGCAAATTTAATAAGCTTTCAAATGATATGTTAAAAGTAATGATTTTGTTTTAATTTCATGGAGAAATTTACTTTTGAAACCGAAAAAAAACATGGTGTTCTCATTTAGCATACAAATCAGGTACTTTGGTAAATAAGACATTATGATAATCGCTTGATGAAAATCTGTATTTTAAATAAAAGAAACACTTCATTAGAATAAAAAGCAAAGAAAAAATTTGTTAATTTGAAAATAAAAGAATCACTGTCAATAAAGCGCCGCCAGAGTCCGTTATTTTATTAAATTTTCAAAATGTCCTCCATTATTTCGAATGCAGCTTCTTGCTCTCTTTCTCACAGCCCCTACGGTCACTGCTAAAGTCAGACGCTGTTGCAATTTGGCTCCGGCCTCCAGAATTCTCGTCTTTAGGACCTCAATGCTGGTCACTTCTCTGGCATATACCTCGCTTTTTATGTAGCCCCACACATAAAAGTCCATTGGAGCTAAGTCAGGTGACCTAGCTGGCCAATGTATCACACCATTTCTACCTATCCAGGTCGAATATCGTTGGTTCAGCCATTCCCGTACTGCTGCCGAATGATGTGGAGGAGCACCATCGTGTTGGAATATTATGTTTTGCTGAACATCAAGTGGAATGTCGTGAATAAGTTGTGGTAGAATATTTTGTAAAAAATCCAAATAACTTTCTCCATTCAATCTGCTGGGCAAAAAAATGTGGCCCAATGAGTCGGTCCCCTATTATCCCAGCCCACACATTCACTGTAAAACGATGCTGGAAAGATGCTTCTTGAACCATATGTGGGTTTTCAGCTGCCCAGTAGTGCCGGTTGTGGACGTTAAAAATTCCTTCCCTTGTAAAAAGAGACTCATCTGTCCATAAAATTTTCCTCAGAAACTGGTGTTCTTGAATGTCTCTATTTAAAAGCCAGCGGCAAAATTGTATTCTATGTACATGATCATTAGGTTCTAGCCCTTGTACTTGTGTGAAATGATATGGGTGAAAATGTTCTCGGTGCAAAATGTTGATAACTGACCTTTGGGAGATACCAATTTCACGGGCCAAGTCTCTTGATGAAACACTGGGATTTTCATTTACTATATCAATAATTTCCTCTTCGAGTTCAACATCATGAGGAACTTGTCCCAATTCTTGACGTAACTTATGAACGGAACCTGTTTCAGATAAACGTTGATGAGTTCGTGAAAACACTATCGTAGAGGGGAGGCGCCTATCTGGAAACCTAAGTTGGTACTCCCGCCGCGCTGCACTCGCGTTTCCATTACAAAAACCATACAAAAAATGTATGTCAGCGTACTCACCATTTGTGAACGTTGCCATCTTCGCAGGTGTATTGCCAAACAGAAAAAAAATAATCCCAATAAATAAAATGGGCCCTCAAGCTAAGGATAAGCAATATTAGCAAGGGTCTTTCTAATGATAGTGACACTTTTATCTCTGTAGCTTCTTAATTTCCAAATCAAACTTTCAATCATTATATCAAAATAAAAATAAAATAATAAACAATAATCCCCTCCCATTTCAAAATAAACAGGAAAATAACTATGAAATAGCGATAATGTGCTTAGTACTGAGAGAGGTCAAAGTCGCTGTTGTTATTATGAATACCTGAACTGGCCTAAAATTTATGTCAATAAATATTATATTTTTTCTTTGCTTTTTATTCTAATGAAGTGTTTCTTTTATTTAAAATACAGATTTTCATCAAGCGATTATCATAATGTCTTATTTACCAAAGTACCTGATTTGTATGCTAAATGAGAACACCATGTTTTTTCGGTTTCAAAAGTAAATTTCTCCATGAAATTAAAACAAAATCATTACGTTTAACATATCATTTGAAAGCTTATTAAATTTGCAAGTTTTTGAGAGCTTTGCAGTTTTGTGGATTGTTTTTATGAAAAGCAGTGAGCGCTGAAGTATTATAAGAAATTGTAACTTCCCTAAATTAGGTGAAGATAAAGATATTTTTTAGGTCCCAAGTTTGTAAAATTCAAGGTTAAATTACTCCGATCTTATAGGAAATTTATTGCTAAATCCGAAAATGTGATCAATATTTGAAAAATATTTAAACAAAATGGAGATATTACAGCTTTTATCGTAAAAAACATGCTTTCCTCCAAAAAAATCGTTTATTTACCATATATCTGCAACGGATTGGAATAGAAAGGTGAGGTCTGCGGCATTTGGCTACACTTTTGATCTAGTTTCACCCAATTTTTTTTTTTACGCTAAGAGATACTCACCCTGTATGTAGAAAACGGAAATAAAACTAAATAGGAAAAAATTAGACGAATTAGTAATAGGCCCTTTGAAGGTAGTAGAGAAAATATCAAACTCCATTTATAGGATTGACACTGGCAACAGAAAAACAGAATCAACTTTATTCCACATAACAAAATTGCAACCTGTAACATCAGAAGATGAAGTAGAAGAACTAGATAACTTATAGGTACATTATATAGGTATATTATTTAGAATTTTCTCTCTTAGGGGGGGAGATGTAATGAAAGTACAAATGACATTTCATTAATTTATTAATTAATTAATTCATCATGACGTTGAACTAGGAACAGATGATGTGCAAGTTATTGGTGTGAAATTTATTATAATGAAAATATATTGAGGAGCCAATATTAATAAACATTAAATGTCGTTTCTTTGTACTTTCAGGTAAAATAAAAGTTAAATTGTCATAATTAATGAAAATTATTGTAATAGTTGTTAATTAAAATAAAACTTTGTACTTTCAGAGAAACAATTTGTGGTTATTTCTGAAAATCCTCAATAATATATATATATATATATATATATATATATATATATATATATGTATATATATATATATAATAATAAAAAAGAAAAAGCTGTGTTCACAGCTGTAAATATTAGTGTAATGTTATTCTCCTGCAAATATTGTTTAAATTCTCTAGAATTGATGCCCGGATATTGATCTGTCAGAATTATTCCAATCTCCTCTGTCTCCAGTACTTGCTTTGTTAGTTTTATGAAATCACTTGAATTCTGTGGTTTTGAAGTCACAATTAATGCATATCTGGTGTAGTGGTCTACTAAAAGGTGTAGGTATTTTTTTGTTTACCTAGATCCTCCAAAGCCACCGATAGTGTCCATTGATACAATCTCAAATGGTTTTGTTGCTGGTCCCAGTTGTGACATTAATCCAAATTTTCCTTGACATCTTGATTTTTTTTTTATGCATGTTTCACATGTTTTACAAATATTTATGATATTTTTTGTTAGGTTTTTAGCTGTATATATTGGACTTATTTTTTTCTGCAATTGTCTGATACCAATATGGCATAGATCTTCATGCACCATTTTTTTAAGTTTTTTACTAAATTCTTCTGAGAGGATAATCTTTTCACGTTTCTTTATTTTTTTATAATAGATTTTATTTTTGTGTATTAGATTTTGTTTCTTTTCTTTTATTCTTTCATTTTTCTCTTGGTCTTCAACTATATCTTTTATTTGTATTGAATTAACTATTTTCAATAGTTCCTCTTTGTTATCTTCTGATTCTAATACCGGGTTGCGGCTCAAACAGTCAGCTTCTACATTTTCTTTACCAGGTATATATTTTATTGTAAAGTCATATTGAGATAGGTAATATGTAAGATCACCCAACTCTTCATCTGTCCTGGATTTAATATTCATGTTCTCTAAAGGTTTGTGGTTTGAGTAAATAGTGAATTGTTTTCCAATGAGCCAGTGTTGCCAATATTTAACAGCTTCTTTCATAGCAAGACATTCCAAATATATAGCCTTTTTCCTTTTTTGAGATTCGTTCAGTTTTTTTGAGAAATATGCAACCGGTTTGTCTTTACCGTCTAGTTGTGTCTGTTTTAATTTTGCCCCGATACCCTCCAAAGATGCATCTGTAAAGATTTTTATTGGTAAGTCTTTGTCAAATATTTCCAGCACAGGTTGAGAACATAAATATCTTTTTATTTGATTAAATGATTCTTCACACTTCTCTGACCACACAAACTTTTCGTTTTTTTTTAATAAACTGTGTAATGGGTCTAAGATAATTGCGCTTCTTGGTATGTATTCATGGTAGAAGTTGATTTTTCCCAAAAATTGTCTGATATTTTTTTGCGTCTTAGGAGTTGGAAAATGTCTTATTGAGATCAAATTGTCTTTTAGAGGTCTTACCGAATTGCTCTGAATTACATGGCCGAGGTACTTTACTAAGTCTGAGGCAAAGGTACATTTCTGAAATTTCAATCTAAAGCCTTTTTTTATTATTGCCTCTAGTACATTTCTTATGTGTCTTATATGTTCATCAAAGGTGGGCGAGAATATCAAAATATCGTCAATAAAGTTTACGGAGTATCCTGTGAGGTTGTGCTTTCTTAGAATATTGCTTAAAATCCTCTGGAAAATTGCTGGTGATATTTTCAAGCCAAAGGGAAGGCAGGTCCACTGGAAGTGGCCATCTTGTGTGACAAATCCTGTTTTACTTCTATCTTCCACCCGTAGTGGTATTGCCCAAAATGCTGAGTTTATATCCAGTGTACTAAAATATTTACGATTTCTAGTTTTAATAATCAAATCATCTATTAATGGGAAAGGTTGAGCTTGTGGTACAACAATTTTGTTCAATTCTCTGAAATCAATACATAAGCGGGATTTTCTATTTTCACCTTTTTTAAATGCCATTGTTACTGGAGCAGCAAATGGACTGTAAGATTCTTCTATTAAATTATTCTTTAGTAACATGGATATTTGCTTTTCAATTTCTAATTTATCTTCTATTGTACATCTGTATGGTCTTTTACTACAATATCTATTTACTAATAAATCTATGTGAGCTTCATAATTTCTAACTGATCCTATATCATACTTGTCCTTAGCAAAAATTGTTTTATACTCCTTTATAATTTTTTCTATCTCAATTTTCTTTTCAATATCTAAATGGTCTGTCGTACTTACAAATTCCTCTGTTTCTATGTGTTCATTGAAATTTATTGCAAATGTTTCCATATTCTTTGCTTCATTTCTGTTATCTTTAGACATCCTGTCTCTTTTATTCATTGTTTTCTTTTGTTCTATCTGCAAGTCCTCATTTTGAGTTAGTTTGAATTTCTTTATCATATCCAATCCGATTATAAAATCATCAAAATCTTCATTTTCTACAACATATATATCCACCTCTTCTTCCAAATCAAATATTTTTATTTTATTGTTATCAAGCCATCCGTCTTCTTTACACCATTAACCGTTTTCATATAAGCTATATTCACATTATCTTTTTTTTCTTTTACTTTAATCAGTCTTGAATTTATTAAAGAGATCTGTGAGCCAGAATCATAAATGCCGCTCACTTCTAGTTTATTTTCTAATAAAAGCTGGATTTTGATTAATGGTGTACTTACTCGTTTTTTTTGATCAGTATTCATATCTACTTCAATAATGGAGTTATTATTTACATTTCTGGCTTTGAAAACCTTTTCAGATTCAATTTTATTCTTAGCTCTAAGTCAAGATAGAGAAATAATTCTTTCACTTTTAATTGTAGTTATGTATGCTATTTTAAATAAAAATACTTTCGTTATGCTCAAAACACTACCCGGCTTTAGAGTGCTCAAAACCTCCAAAAAAATGACAAAATTCCAAGGAAATCCGCTGTAAATCAGTGGAAACTTTTTTTCATGAACAACTGACCTCAAACCTCGATTCATCACACCATAAAACCCTTATATGTGAAATTTTATCAAAATAAAAAAATATTGATTTTTTACCCCTTTCGAGGAGGTTAAAATTTTGAAGTTGAGATTTCATCAACATTTTCTACCGGCCATAACAACTGCTGTGTTCAACCGATTACAACAGTAATAGAATCACTAGAATCAGCATACATTCTGCTTTTTATCCATGCGTATAACATTGGATTTACCCCCGATTTTAGTGGACAAAAACAGATGTGAATGAAAAAATCCAAGGTCAGCTATAACTTAAGATATTTCAGGAGGGAAAATCCTATGACCTCCGGAGTTTGTGCTAAACTATGCAGTTTTAAAGGCTTCCTGATGACCTTAAAATTTTGTCTTAATCGGTGACGAATTATGTGAGATAGCGCAAATTATTTACATTTTTTTTTAGAAATTGACAGCCCTTTCTTTACCTAAATTCTAAAATCCTACACAATTTTAAAAAAAAAAAATTATTTTTGATTTCGACCAAAACCTAAGTCTCTACATGTTTTTTGAGATGAGGAATCTGAAAATAATATCATTTTAGTTTAAAAAAAATATTTCATTTTAAAACGTCTTATTTATATAAATAAGAGGTGAGGAAAATTTTTAAAATGAAAACTGATTTTTTTTCAAATTGCATAGAAATCCTAAGATGTGATGAACTAATCTATAATAATAAATCAATATCAGGTTTTTTTTTTTTAAAAATGTAGTATTTTTTTTTTTAAATGGGCTGTTATTTAAAATTTATTGTGTAAAAACTTGCGCTATCTCACATAATATAAATAGATCAAAATTTAAAACGTCTTATTTATATAATATAGGTGAGGAGAATTTTTAAACAAAAAAACTGATATTATTTCCAGACTCCTCAAATATCTCAAGTTATAGCTGACCTTGGATTTTTTCATTCATTTAGGGGTAAATCCAATGTTATACGCATGGATAAAAAGCAGAATGTATGCTGATTCTAGTGATTCTATTACTGTTGTAATCGGTTGAACACAGCAGTTGTTATGGCCGGTAGAAAATGTTGATGAAATCTCAACTTCAAAATTTTAACCTCCTCGAAAGGGGTAAAAAATCAATATTTTTTTTTTTGATAAAATTTCACATATAAGGGTTTTATGGTGTGATGAATCGAGGTTTGAGGTCAGTTGTTCATGAAAAAAAGTTTCCACTGATTTACAGCGGATTTCCTTGGAATTTTGTCATTTTTTTGGAGGTTTTGAGCACTCTAAAGCCGGGTAGTGTTTTGAGCATAACGAAAGTATTTTTATTTAAAATAGCATACATAACTACAATTAAAAGTAAAAGAATTATTTCTCTATCTTGACTTAGAGCTGAGAAAAAAAATAAAACGTGATTTTTATATTTTATTTTTTTACACGGCTCCAACTCTAGTTTTGCATTTTGCATAGTTGGGCATTTTTTTACATGCCCATTGGCGGCTATAACTCTAGTTTTGCACCATTATAGGTACCTACTGCCCACACAAAAATCTGCATTCAAATCTGTGAGTTACAACTGCAAACGTCCCCTTGTTAGTTATTACCTAGGTAAGCCTGTTGCGATAAGATCAATGATTGTTTTAGAGTCTATCGATTGGTTTATATCTAGTATAAGCCGTTCTTTTTTTATAGCATAATCAATTAACAGTCCTTCTTTATACTTGAATGCAAAAGCATTTTTGACCATGTCCTTGGTTTTTAAAAGTTTCCAAAAATTTGTCTTTCCATTCATTCCATTCAGAATTTACTCTCAGTTTTATGACCATGGAGCTATACCAATCCAAACAAGATTTTTCCAAAAACAACCTCAATATTTCTATTTTTGTTTCATCTTTTGTAATATTAAAGCGCTCACACTCTTTTTCAAAATTCTCTATCCATTGCATTGCATTTGTATTCTTGCTTGTGAATTTGTCAATAATAAATTTCTCTGAAACATTTTTAAGGTTATGTTGATTTTCTCTCTAGGTCGTAGTTTCTATTAGTTTTTCCAAGATATGTTCCAAATTGTCATCTTTGTCTCTTGGTTGTTTTGTGTCTATTTCTTCCAAGTATTGATCCATCTATGTATGTTTTCTTTTGATTTTCATCCAATTTTATCCATATTTTTCTACTTTGATGCCTTTTCTTTATGCTATTTTTTATTTTTGAGAAAGTGTTTTGATAATATATGTATGATGACTCACCGGCTTCAGCTCATCAGGTAAAACAACATTTTCCTTCTTCTGTAAATATTGAAGTTATGGCTAACACATTAGATTTGCCATCATTTGAGGCTATCATCATAAACTCAAATTGTAGCCGGTCAATCTTCTTTTAGTTAACGAAAATGTCGTTTTATAAGATATATTATTGAGGATTTTCAGAAATAACCACAAATTGTTTCTCTGAAAGTACAAAGTTTTATTTTAATTAACAACTATTACAATAATTTTCATTAATTATGACAATTTAACTTCTATCTTACCTGAAAGTACAAAGAAACGACATTTAATGTTTATTAATATTGGCTCCTCAATATATTTTCGTTATAATAAATTTCACACCAATAACTTGCACATCATCTGTTCCTAGTTCAACGTCATGATGAATTAATTAATTAATAAATTAATGAAATGTCATTTGTACTTGTTTTTATTTTTATCTTTTATTATCATTAATTTTGTGTGTATGAGTACTTGTATATATTATATGAATGAATACATCTTTAGCACTGTTACATATTGCCCTTAATTGAGGCAGATTGTACATATATTTCAATACAAAAAAAATAATAAATAAATAACTTGAACATAACCTGAATCATCAAATACATTTGTATAACTAAGAGATGAGAATTCCTGCCTACTGTTGGCTGTATCTCCTATTTAGTTCTTGTCTTTTTAGTCTAGTGTAAGGGTTCCAAGTCAGTCTTTTGTCAAGATGAAAGTCAAGGTAACGTACTGTGTCGGATATAGGATATTATTGAAGTGAATGAGAGGACAGGATTTGCGGCGAAGGGTAAATGTTATATGATTGCATTTGGCATAGAAAAAGATATATGATCAACAGCACGAAGGCCTTGTTGAACAGTGGAGTGACCAGTCCGGAATCCAAATTGGTGGGAAGGAATGCTTTGGGATTCAAGTATAGGTAGGATACGTTTTATAAGGATCTTTCAATGATTTTTAAAGGATGGGAAGGAGACTTATAGGTCTCTATGATGAGGTTATGTTGGCAGGTTTGCCTGGTTTTAGGAAAAGAATGATAATGGAGTGAGTCAGAGGAAGTGGGTCGTGCGAAGAATACAATTGTAAATGTTAGTTAGGAATGTGATCGCTTTTTAAGGGAGTTATCAGAGGATCTGTGTAGTAAGAAGATCATATCCAGGTGATTTGCGGAGTTTCAACTTTTTTAAAAGGAATTTGACCTTAGAGGGGTCAGCTTCCTTGGGACAGCTTTAGGAGATAAGGAAAGAGGAATTGATGAACGTTAGCAGTGTGGGAGCAGATTTGTTCGGAATGGGGAATGAATGTGCTGGAGAGGTAATTGACAAATTCTTCTGCTCTGTTCTCATCTGAGGCAGACCAGGTCGTCGGAGAGGAATATCGGAGGATATTCACGTCGGAGAGGATGGGAAATATTGTGTTATTTAAGGATATTTCTTTTTGGTTACATTTCAGATGAAATTTTCAAAGCGAGGGAAGATGGGAGTTGCAGGATTTGGATCTAAAGGAAGCCAATTTCTTTTTAACTAATTTGGTATAGTGGTTATATGTTCTCCGATCATCAGGATGACTGGTTGTTTGCCACAGGGATCTAGAGTGACGTTTGGTTTGGAAAAGGTCTAATAGTTCTTGTGGTAAAGGATTTTTTATACGGTTTTTATAGGAGGTTTTTATACGGTCCATCTAGTTCTTGGGGTGTTTTCAGAAAAACTCCAGGGAGATCTACGAAATCGTTTAGGTTTTGACGAAAGAGGTTTCACATTATTGGACCTCTAGTAAATGATGGGGGAGGAAATTTGGGTATCGGGATGGTTACTTGTTAGTCGAGTTTATGTAATGAGGGTTATATCAATGTTACTTACTGTCTTGTTGTAGTCCTGTCAACTCGTCAGTATAATTCCAAATTCGCGTGCCAGAGGAGAATAGATAGGAAGGGTTTCATTAAGGGATTTCTTTAGGCAGGGATGATAATGTGTTATAATGCATTGGTTAGGAGTGATATAAGGGGTGTGAATGTGATATCAGTAACATTAGGAGGAGGCGGGATATGAGCTATAGGTATGTTATTTTTATTGGGCTGGGATATGAGATTTTGTGGGAGGAAGATTTGAGGTTGAGGAATTTGGTTAAGAGTTAGATACTGGGATAAATTATTAATATTTTGAGGCTAGGGTTGTGGCATGGCCCCTGTTACAGTAGATTGCTCTCCGCACCCCATCGTATTAGTGTAGGAGATGGAGCCGTTTTTTAACCTAAATGTTTGTCTCATTGCTGACCTTGTTTCTTCATTTCTTGCTTGAGTGGGTAGGAGTCAAGCCTTTAGTATTTTGTAGGTTTCACATCCTTTGTTGTTCGATGGATCTCCCAGGTGGCACAAAGTGCATACAGCTGTATGATCACGCGGCTTGTTACTATCTTTGGTTTTGTTTGGACCCCCGCACCTTACACACCTTAGGGACTTACTGTCCCCTAAGAATAAAAATAATGCACAGTTAAAAGTACAATTGTCTGGCCTATCATTTACAAATTAGATGCTTCAGTAGTTACAGAATACATTTTTTACAGGAAAAAAAAATTAATTTAATTAAAAAAAAATTAAAATATATAAAATATGAAATAATAATTATAACATAAAATACAATCGTGAAAAAAGAATAAAATAAAAAATACAAAAAAGAATAAATAAAAATAATAAGTTCCGCATCTTTATGAAACTGACCCTGACATTTTGGCACAGTTATGTTTAAAACTATTTTTATTCAGTGGTTAGTAAATTAGAAAGTTATCACACTGATAACAAGTCCAAAGCTTCCTGATTCTTATTCACTATTGATTTATTACAATGTACGCTGTAAAATAAAGATAAATCACTGTAAAATAATGATAATTCTAGGAGGCGATATAAGAGCATCTAGAACTATCTTGCGCTGGCGCAGAACTGTTTGATCAAATAAAATGCATTACTTTTAATAATGTACTTACATTAAATATTTCATATAAAACTTTCTTTGACAGAATTATCCTAAACAAAATTTGTAGATTATCTTTATTTTTTGCAGTGGAATTCCACTTTCATATTTATTTTTTTTTTTTTTACAAAGGTTCCATTATCATATTACAATAGCAGTTTTGCATATGTTACAATTTCAACGATAACAATAACATAGTAAACTTGAAAAGATCAACTCATCAGTAGCACTTTATTAAAAATTATACACTAGAAGGTCTCTAGGCCATCTTCGTTTCAGACGTCTCGGAGGATTATCAGGAATGGAGTGGGAAGCAAGTTGTGAAACTAACGGATTTGAGTGGTTATGGAGTTTACTATGAAAGGATAGGTATCTGGTGTGGGCTAAATCAGTAACATATGGAACATTAAGTTCTTTATGGATAAGTTTATTGGTGATAAAGGGAGGAGCACTGAGGATTTTTCGAAGGATTTTGGATTGTAAGGATTGAATACGAGATGAATTGGATGATTTAGTGGATCCCCAAAGCTCAACTCCGTACATCCAAATAGTTCTAATCACAGTCATGTATATGAGTGTTTTGTAATTAATTGGGAGCTTTGAACGTTTGCCTAGTAAATATTGAAGTAGTCTGTAACGACGGGCAGTTTCTTGTCGTTTTAGTCTTATTTCAAATTTAAAGTATTTTATTATTATTTTATAGTACACACCTTAACTTGAACACCACCTAGTGAGACTGCGAGGCACCAATCTGAAAAGCAGGGACATGAAACGTGTAACCATGAAAATGTTTAAATGAAACAAACCGGAGCAAGTATTCTTTACTAGTTGATATTCCATATTATTTACTTTTTTTTTTAGTTACAAACAACAGTGAAAATAACAAAAAATGGGGTTTTGAGCAGAGTTACTGATGAGAGGGCCCCATTGTGCGTCGCGGTGTTTTGCGCTGAACCGTATTTACCGAATAAATGTCACTAGATTCCGCATTGTAGAGCCTTCTATATTCTTCACTAGGCTCATCCTTAGCTAAAAATTAACATCAGCTTAATCTATTATTGAACAATAAAATTTATAATGTTTGAATTTGGTCTGAAAACTCTACATGAAATATGGTTTAACGTAAGCAGACAGTGAATTTTTTCCCCGGTCTAGCAAACGAACGCTTCACCCACCCATCATTAATAATGCAAATTGCATGATTGCTCTGTGAGGTAGGTAGGACGCTAATGGAAATTGACCATTCTGCAGCAGACTAGTTAAACCGAAAGGAAATTAATTTTCCAAATTGCTTAGCACATCGGGATCATTTTACTTTAGGTGTTTTCGACATTTTCTGATTAACGTAATTATTACTAAATTTTAAACAGGTAACCGCTACAGGTCTACATACTTCGTTCCTGAAGTGACCGGCTTGTATTAATTTTTTTTTTTAAAGCTTTTTTATTATAATTTGTTACAGTTAGAACAATGTAAAAATTAAATTTTTGATCTCCTAAGAGCTGAAGTGACCTTCTGTAGGTTTTAATTAACTTACAATTAGGTAATTTTAACTAATAATTAAAGATTTATTTGTTTATCGATAAAAATATTTTATTGATGTATGTAACTAAGCATTATTTCATTTTAAGATATTTTCACGCATGGCAGTAATTTTTAGCTTGATTAAAATTTCACTGATTAGGTGGTTTACGTAAGAGCATAATTAGACATAACCTTTTTTATTTTATTACATGAGCTCTTAATCTAGATGGACAGAGACTATTGAGAAGAACTCTTCTTGATTATTTACTGCATTATTAGTGCTTAAGACTAAAGGAACTTGAATCACATTTTTACACACAATATCAAAATGCAAAGAATCAACATTTTGATTTAGTAATAAATTTTTCTTCGGCAAAAATAATTTTATTGATTCCATCTGGTTGGATTTTAATTTTTATACATAAAAGTACATGACAGTGTGCAAACCTCGTTGATACCATTCAACATTGTAAATTTAAATGTTTATTACTGTAAATTTTATTATTGCTAAACCTTCCTATATTTATTAAAATTTGATACAGATAGGTTCTGTAGTTTTACTTTTGTGCCGATTTTCAAACGACTGGGATCTACATGTTGTACCGCATTTCTTCCTTTATATTTATATCATTATTATTATTATATTATTATTATATTTATAACATTATTATTATTATTATTATCATTATTTATATTTATATCTTCCTTAATAAATTAATTGAATATAAGCAAATTTTCAAGCGTTATTTTAAAACCGTATATTTGTAACCTCTCATTCAGAATAGTGCTCGCCACCTTAAAATATATAAATCAAAAACAATAAAATAAAGTAAACAAATATAATTATTATGAAATAAAATTTTTAATTAAAGTTGCATACGCACTTATGTTCCTGCTTCTAGTAATTTTATCATTCTATTCAAGTTTTCCTTGTGTGTTTTGTTTGGTAAGGACCAATTTTCCTTAAAAACTAAATCAAGTTTATGTTAACAGATAGTTTGTAGTTGTTAATTTAATAGCTATATTTTTATAAAAGATATAAACATTATTAAAAATATTTGTGTTTTTTTAATTTATGTTTCAACAAATCTGGTGATGAAGTGAACCCAATTGGTTGATTTACGGAACCATTTTGCTGAAATGTAATTTCTTTCAGTGTTTTTCGTTCCAATACAAAAAAATAAAACTGTAAAAACAAATTTGATAATTAAAAGGGCTGAATTAAAGAAGACACTGAGAGAAGTATTTTTGAGGCGTAAAACAGCCTTGTTCGAAATAGCCGCTACTTGAGGAACTGCTTTGAACGAAAGAAAAATGACTCCCCCCTCCCTCGTATTAAAGATAGCGGAATCGCTCATACGGGATTTTGAAGATCTTTCCGTTTGCTCCTACCTTCTTTCGTCGGTACACGCTATTCCTTTTCTCGTATCTCTCTTTCCCACAAGGACGTTGATTTCTTTTATCCTTTTCCTATAGTCATCCCTATCGAAACAATCTTGGTCTGTTATTTCCAGTCTCTCAGTTTCTTCCTTCATCTGTTTGATATACCCCCCCCCCCCCCCCCCCAGCACTCTTTTATCCTCTCATTTTATAAAAGATTTTTCTTCGATCCTCAATCTTCTTATTCTTATGTCCGTTTCCAAATCATTTATTTTTTTTGTATATTTCATTATTAGGTCTCAACCTATAGCCTTCTTGTGTTTTCTTTGGCCCGTAAATTCTTCTTAGTATTATTCTTGCTATCCCTAACATTTTTCTTAGGCTGGGGAGGGAAGCGGTTTCCATTCCGTACAGTATCACCTTATTAGATGAACGTATTGTAACTACCTTATCGTCGCGTTTATTAAAAGGCTCTTTTTTTTTTTCTTCTCGGAACGACCGCGCGAATATCATGAGAGCAGCACTTGTTCTTTGCTGTTCACCTGCTTCTTCTCCTTCCACATGTTTTTCACGAACTCCGAATGCTTAAGCTTTCTCTCCTCTGTCCATGTGCGACCCCTCTTCACAAGAACCCTCGCCCCTGCCATTATCTTCCTGTACTCGTCCCTATCGAGGCAGTCCTGTTCTTCCAGACCTATCTGGTTCAGATCACTTCTCAGTTGTCTAAGGTACCCAGTCGAGACTTTATAACGACGGATTTTCTCGAATATCTGGTGGTTTAACCTTTCGGGGCTCATCCTCACCATGTGCCCATAAAACCTTAACCTGCTTATTCTGCTGTCCGACTCCAGATCCTTTGTATCCTTGTCAATTTCTTGGTTCGATTTCAACCTGTAACCCTCTGGTGTTCTTCTGGGCCCATGTATTCTTCTCAGGACCCTCCTCTCAATTTTTAGGAGCTTTTCTAGACTGGGAGGCACCAGGTCTCCGTCCCATTGAGAATCACCGGTTTGAAGACTGTGTTGTAGTGTCTTACTTTGGCCTTGGTTGACAGGTTCTTCTTGTTGTAAAGGTTGCTGGTGGCGAAACTCAGTCTTTCCAGTTTTGTGACCCTTTCCCTGAAGCTTTCCTTTTCGGATGCACTGCTGTTTATGATTTCCCCCAGGTATTTAAAACTTTTGGTTACATTTATTGATCCATACTTGGTCTCCCTGATCTTGTTATTGACCCTATTCTTGGTGAAGCTCGAGACTGTGGTCATCAGCTCCGTCTTTACGAACGATATCTGCAGACCAGTTTTCCTCGCTATTTCCGAGAAAGTGTTCACTTGTGCGATCTCATCATCCTCCGATTCCGCCAACAGGGCAAAGTCGTCTGCGTACGCGAGGCATCTTACATTGACATGTCTGTTCTTGGTCCCCAGAACTGCATTCTATTACTAGTCAGTTTCCACATTTCGGCCAGCACTTCGTCCTCCCCTGCCGCCTTGTTGTTCTTTAGAGACGCGATGATGTCATCCAGCTCTTCATCATCCGGCGGATATGACTCCGCTTCTGTGGGGATGTTTTCAATCGTTGTTATTCTTTCTGCAGGCACTTCGCAGTTCAGAAGATCTTCGAAGTACTCCGCAAAGATGGTGCAAATTTCCTCGTCCGTTTGAGCCAGTGTTCCGTCCTTCCTTTTCAACATTAGACCATTCGGGGTGAAGCCCCTGATTCGCTGCTTGCACCCTTTGTAGAAGAGGGCGCTATTGTTCTTCTTGAAATTCTCCTCCACCTCCGCTAGCTGGTCGATGAGAAAACTCCTCCTTCTTTTTCTCATGAGTCTGTGAGCGGCCTTTCTTTTCTCAACGTATTCTTTGTGCTTTTCCTCAGTTCTAATCTGGTTCCAGTTCTTTCACGCCTCGAACCTGTCCCAAATCACCCCATCGCACTCGATGTCCAACTATTCTCTTTTTGCTGCTTTCTTCCTGGCGCCAGCTTTTCAGCCGTCATGTTTTGGTTGACTTCTTCCCAGTTCTGCGGGAGTTCTAGCTTTTCCCTGAAAATCTCCTTGTTATTCTTTATCAGATCTCCCCTTTCTACTTTCCTGGTTCTGAGGGTGTTGCCGAACCGGGGTTTCTTCGCAGGGGCAAAACTCATTTTGATTTGCGAGGGTAGTGGTCCGAGATAACGTTCATCGCTTTCCTCACTTTTACATTCTAGATTTCCTTCGCAAACCTGCTGGAGATGGTCAAGTGGTCAATCTGGGACTCCCCAATGAGACTGTACGGGGAAACCCACGTCTTTTTCTTGCTGTCCTTGGCTTTAAAGTGCGCCGACATGATTCTCATGCCGGCTCTCTGGCAAAGACCAATCAACCTCTCTCCGTTCCTGTTTGTTCTGTTGTGCGCTGGGTACTTTCCCACCGTCTCCCTGAACTTTTTCTCCTTCCCGATTCGTGCGTTGAAATCCCCCAGTAGAATCCTCACATGGCTCAGCGGTATCTTGCTCATGGTCTCTTCCAGGTTGCCCCAGAAAGATTCTTCTTTCTCCGGGTTCTTCCTGTTGTCCAGGTTAATCGGTGCGTGCGCGTTGATCAGTACATACTTCTGGTTGCCTGCCTTTAGGGTGAGGGTTAAAATCCTAGAGCTGCTGCTGCTAAAATCTACCACTGACCCCAGGAGGTCCCTCCTTACCATAAAATCCGTTCCCAGATGGGGGGGGGGGTATTCTTCGTGATGCGCTGTTCTACTTTTCCCTTGAAAATCCTGTATCCTCCATAGTCCATGGCCTGTATCCGGAGTCCGTGCACCTGGTCTCCTGCAGTGCGAGGACCGAGATGTTCAGGCGCTCGATTTCGTAACAAGCTGTTTGAGCTTTCCCACTTGTATCAGGGAGTTGATGTTGTATGACCCGAAAAAGTACTTCGTTTTGAGTCTGATTTTTGCACTTGCTCGTTGAGGATTCTTATGGTGCTCCGATTCACTATCTAGCTTCTCACTGCTGGGCAACCTGGAATCCGAAAGCACGGCTTTGTCTACAGGGTAACTATTTTCGTGTGAAGCCTTACTTATGACATTATTACATGTTTTGCGTCGAGTTTCCCCGACAGGATATAACTGAGGTAGTTAGCCCCAGAGGGTTTCGTTTTGGTTCCCCTATACCTAGCCTTGATCGGTACAGGTTAATCAAGCCGCACCACGTGGAGGCGCACAACCTTAGGAGTTTGGGTGAAAAAGAAAAAGGCGCTCCTAAAGGTGCCTAAACATTAGCTGCTAAAATGCTCCTTTTATTATATTATATTTCTAAGATCGTTAAAACGTGATTTATTCAATGAAAGTAAAGAATTAAATTACACGTAAATACAATAGTAAGTTACTGCAGACAACAATTAAAATAGGTTAATGAAGGTTAAGATAAAGTAATAAACACAGATGATAAATAATAAACAGATGATAAATAATTAACAGATGATTGAAGGTTGCTCAACCTTACACCTTGAGGTCGCTTCTTGAGGCGGTGGAAAGTAAGGAAGGAGCTTGCTGGAGTGGAACAAGTTGGAGATATTCTTCCTCTTACCGCTGGCTACTTCGTAGAAAGACGATGAAATCTGTTTGACTACTAGGAATGGTCCGATTCAAACTGAATCAAGCTTGTTTCGATTCAACTTATTACCATTTTCGACGTATACCAAGTCACCAACGTTGAAATTATGCTCTTGTCTGTTCTTATCAACCCGTTTCTTTTTGATGTTGAAGCTCTTTGTTGAATTTTGGAAGGCTATCTTGCGGTCTTCTTCTAAAGAAGATGGAGTGTTCCCATCAAGAGGAGATATGGAAGATTTTCGGCCGAGCAATAGATAAGATGGTGCACAATGGGTAGAACTGTGGATAGTATTATTATATTCCTTTACACATTCTTCTGTCAAGTTTGACTATCCTCTTCTAGTATTATCGTTTATTTTACATCGCAGTCGATTAACTAATGTTTGATTTAATCGTTCATTTAATCCGTTGGATGCGGGATTATCAATGCACGTGAAAACGATCTGAGTTCCAACTCTTTTCAAATACTTGAGAAATTGGGTTGAGTTTATACCTGTATATTGGTCTGTCAGTAGAATTGAGATATTATTTTGTTTAACTATGGGATTAAGTAAGTTTATGAAATCTTTAGCAGTCTGACCCTTTGTTGTTGAGATCCATGCATATCTTGTGAAGTGGACAACTAGGATGTGCATGTACCGTTTGGAAGAGCGGTTCCCTCCAAAACCACCGACACTGTCAAGCGACATGATCTGGAAAGGTTCTGTGGCTGGACCGAGACGGGATAGGAGGACAGTTATGGTAAAGAATATTGAAGTGTCAGCAAATAGTTGGCTCTTCCTCCCAAGCCTGTATATATACCCCCTCTCTTTGTTCCCCATCATTAGTAGCATCTTAGTCTCGTAGTTAACTAGTTTAATTATAGTATATTTCATTTCATGTTAATTGTACAAGTTGCCTAAATAAAGTTTTTTTTATCTTTTTGTGGAGAAGAATATTTAATTGACAATCGCACGACTCCGACGAACTTTGTTCTCAATACAGATCTTGCAGCTCTTACAGAAATCATGAATTGCTTTATCAAGATCCTTGAAGTAGTAATATGGTCTGATGGTTGGTATCATGTGGGCTGGACCGATATGGCCATAATGCTGATGAATAATTTTAATCATTTCTTTTCCAAATGCTTGGGATACAAAAATTCTTGATTTCTTTTTAAATTTTCTTAAAATTATTCCTTGCTTCGATTTAATCTGTTCAGCTGCTTTCAGTTTCGAAAGATTCTCGGCTTGATCTTTTTTAATGGCTGACAAGTCTATTAAATTGATGATCTGGATAGCATCTTCATTCTCGAAGTATTCGAGGACTGGATTTATGGAGAGTAGACCAGCCAGAACGTTTTCTTTTCCTTTTTTGTAGATAATATTGAAATTAAACTGGGATAAATAAAGAATCAAATTTAACCAAATCTCATCAGATCTGGCTTTGGTCTTTAGGTTTTCTAAGGGTTTGTGATCACTGCAAACCGTGAAGTGACGTCCAATTAAGTAGTATTGCCAAAACTTAATCGCTTCGTTAATAGATTTACATTCTAAGTGGATGACATCTAAACGTTTCTCTCGTTCTGAAAGTTTACGTGAGTAATAAGCGACAGGATGAAGTAGGCCATCTTCTAGTGGCTGCTTGAGGGTCGCTCCGATACCTTTTAAACTTGCATCGGTCTCGATGAAGACAGGCTTGTCAATGTCGTATATAGCCAGAATCGGGGAACTACACAAACAGTTCTTGATCATATTTAAAGTTTGTTCACATTCATCTGACCACTCGAATTTAACATCTTTCTTCAATAGACGATGCAGTGGTTTCAGTTTTACAGCACTGTTTTCTATGTATTTCAAATAAAAATTTATGGACCCTTAAATACTCCGAACACCTGATTTATCTGAGGGCCTCTGGAGTTTCTGAATCGAAATCAAATTATCTTGGGTGGGTGATATTTTATTTTTCGAAAACTTGTGTCCTAGATACTTTACTGACTTCGCACCAAACAAACATTTTTCTAGTTTCAGTTTGAATCCTTCAGCGTTCAGAACTTTTAAAAGTCGGCTAACATGCCGAAGATGATCTTCCCAGTCCCTAGAAAAAATTAAAATATCATCAATGTAATTGATGCAGAAATCATCCAGGTTATTTCTTCGAATAATGGTCGACAATATTCTCTGGAATATGGCAGAAGCATTTTTAAGACCAAACGGAAGAACTTTAAACATAAATTTACCATGTTTTGTTACAAAAGAGGTCTATTCTCGATCTTGCTCACGAAGCGATATGCCCCAAAATGCAGAATTGATGTCCAAAACTTTGAAAAACTCACAATTAGCTACTTTATCAATTACATCTTGAATTGTAGGAAATGGAAAACATTCAGGGACTACTAATTTGTTGAGCTTCCTGAAATCTGTACAGAGTCGAGATTTTTTCTTCTCTTCTTTCTTGTAGGCCAGTGTAACGGGCGAAGCAAACGGTGATTCTGACTCTTCGATGATCCCAGCCTGCAAAAGTCCTTTTATTTGGCTTCTTATTTCTTCTTCATCTGGGATAGAACATTTGTAGGGACGAGACGTAACAAATTCATCTCTGATTAGTTTTATTTCCGCTTCACGTGAGTGAACTTTGCCTATGTCGAACTTGTCTTTAGCAAATATGTGCTTGTACTTTTTAAGTAGAAGAAAAATCTCTTGTTTGTGTTCCTCTTGTTCAATATGTTGCAAATTAACATCAAATTTATTAAAGTTAAAATTTTCTCTGTAATCACTTCCAAAGTTCTTACAAGTAGTTGTAGTCTGCTTCTGAGGACTGGATGTCTCAATCTGATCGAGTTTCGATCGTGTTAACTTTATATTTTGATTACTACTAGGTAGATCTTCTGATGCTATGATTTTTGTGTTACTGGTACGTTGAAATATTTTCAAATTTTCATCTTGTATTAGTTTAAATTTCTTGATGGCATCTATACCTAGTAACAAGTCATAAGAGAAATTATTATTCTTGACTACGTAGTTTGTAATGTAATCAGTAATGTTTCCAATACGGAGTCTAATTTTAGCCCGGGCTGAGGTGAAATTAAGTCCGCTGATAGTTTTTAGCACCGCTCTTTGTTTAATTAATTTCAACTTCAGCAAGTCAGCAATTCGTTGATTTATTAATGTCACATTGGAGCCACTATCAGAAATAGCCTTTATTTTAATATTGTCATTTATAACAACATTTAGTTTCTAACTTCGCCCGGCTCTCTAGTTTAAATGTTCGGAATCAAGATCGATTTCACATAAATCGAGATCAGTTGCATTTATTTTTGGTCGATTAGAAGTTTTATTTTTGTTACGACATTCAGATACTAAATTATAACGATTGTGAAAACCGAGGGTTTCGCAGTGAGAACATGGTTTTACACAAGCGGACTTTTTACTGAATTTTGGACTTGACAGTTTTTCTTTCTTCTTTTTCATAAAGGCATTTTCTAATTTTCTAAGTTCAGAGTACAATTTATCGAGAGTAAAAATCTCTTCTCTATCGAGTTTCTCCTGAGCTTCATTTGGTAAACCGAAAAACAATCTGGTTTATACGGGAGATCTTGGTACTTTTAGGTTCTACGTCAAGACATAGTTTTTCTTTCGTCAGGGCGTAGTCAACAAGGGATCCGCCTAAATATTTGTAGCCAAGAGCTTTTTTAACAAGAGACCAGCCTTTACCAACAAAAATATTTAGAAAAGAGTTCTTCCATATGTCCCATGAATCGTTCAAACCGATCTTTTTTAAATTAATCTCGTACCAATCTTTAGCCGGACCATCGATAAGATAAAAACTTAACGCTTGAATTGTTAAATTATTGGATTTTATCTTAAATCGAACACATTCTTCTTCGAACCTACGTAGCCATTTTATAGGTTCTGATTGTTTTTTTATCAAATCGTTCTAAAATAGAATTTTTTTCAATATGATTTAGTTTAATTTCATTTTGTTCTGAATTTAGTTTTAATTGTGTCTCTAATTGTTTGATACGATCTTCTAATCCTGTCTGATTCTCTACAGGTCTAGAAGGAACTGTTTTTGAAACCCATTCCTCTAATAGTAACTCCCGAAAACAAATATTAGAAGATTCATCAAAATATTCTCTTTGAATATCATCATCCATCTTAACAGCTACGCTTCTGTAACCATTAATGTTTTTGATAGCATTCATAGCATTTATTATAGGTTTCTTACCTGATAGAAAGGAGTGGAACTTTAAGTCTTTGGATTCTTCAGGTAATAAGTATCAATTTTTCTTGTCGATGGAAATGCACTGAATCACAAAGTCTTGGTCACTTGTTTTTACAATCTCAACAAATAGTTGGGCCATTTTCTTACTTATTGAGATCTTCTAATTTAATTTCTAAGATCGTTAAAACGTGATTTATTCAATGAAAGTAAAGAATTAAATTACACGTAAATACAATAGTAAGTTTCAGCAAACAACAATTAAAATAGGTTAATGAAGGTTAAGATAAAGTAATAAACACAGATGATAAATAATAAACAGATGATAAATAATTAACAGATGATTGAAGGTTGCTCAACCTTACTTATTTATTATTTATTTTTTTATTTTATTTATTTTTTCATCTATTTATTTATTTACACATCTATACATCAAGTAAATGTGTTGATAATGATTACAATAACATATTAAAACTTGAAAATAACTACTCATCAGTAACACTTCGATTAGGTCTCTAGACCATCTTCTTTTCAGACGCCTAGGAGGATTATCAGAAATTTAGAAAGAAGCAAGTTGAGAAACTAGTGGATTTGAGTAGTTATGGAGCTAACTATGAAAGATTAGGTATCTGGTTTGGGCAAAATCAGCAACATGTGGAACATTAACATCTTTATGGATAAGTTTATTGATGACAAAGTAAGGGGCATAGATTTTTCGAAGGATTTTAAATTGTAAGGATTGAATACGAGATGAATTTTATGGTTCTGCGGAGCCCCAAAGCACAACTCTGTACCTCCATATAGATCTAATCACAGTCATGTAAACGAGTTTTGTAATTAATTGGAAGCTTTTGGAACGTTTGTCTAGTAAATGTTGAAGTAGTCTGTAACAACGGACAGTTTCTTTTCGTTTTAGTCTTGTATTTTGATTCAAAGTAAGACATTTGTCCAAGTGGAGTCCTAGGTAGCGGATCTGTTCAACAGGGATTAATGGAATATTGTTAAAGGATACTGTAGGGCAGGTAGTAATGGGCTTATGACAAAGGGTAAAGCATTTGTTTGGATGAACTAAAACGTAGTTTGAGAAAACGACAAATTCAGAAAATTCACCTATCCGAGAAATCGGTAATTACAATTAAACATCCCTCAAAAGGTTTACACGTCTTGTTAATTATATATAATATTTTTATTAAATTTGCATATCATTTATTTTTGTTTTTAGTTATGTGGGTATTATATTTTTTTAAGCTGTTTAGGGATCAACTTTAAATTTTAAAGCTTATTCGCTGAAAAACTATATTATTAATCATGAGGGTGTATGCAGAAATGTTCCATACTTAAAGGAAAGTTTTAATTGTAATATATAAATAAACTTATATTGATTTATTGAAAAATTGATATTCATTTCACTCATTATTAAATGGTTTTTTAAAAAATAATAATAATGATAATAAAGTTCTTTATTTATTCTGAGACCTTAAGTCCCTTAAGAATAAAAAATAATGTACAATCAAGGACCTTCAGAGCCTTAAAATAAAATAATATTTACATAACAAAGTAACAGATAATAATAGTAAAAAAGAGCAGAAAAAAAGATAATTATAAAAATTAACAGAAAATTTATAATACTTTTTTTAAAAAAAGAAAAAGATTTCTTGAATATAAACTGATTATAATTATATTTTAAAGTTTATAACAACTAGAAAGTGGCTATTGACAGTTTTTGGAGGACAGGATCTGGGTGGATAGTAGGTGGTTAGTAGTAGTATTTGAAAGTAGAAAGGTTAAATGAATGACGAATGTTGAGATGGATGGAGTTCCTGAGAGAAGAGGATCGGATTACAAAATATCTGTCGAAGTGGCTGAGCAATGAGCAGGAGTATGCAAATCTGATTGATTGCAAATCGGATTTGGCGGGTAAGAATTGAGGATTTGAGTTGAAGGAGTTCGGAAATGTAAGGTGGATGATGGGATTGAACGGTTTGAAAAACTAAGGATGCCAGGAAATACTGGCGACGGTAGGAAGGAATGAGCCACTTTAACTCCGCGTAAAATTGTGAAACATGGGCGTTCCTGGGGATCCCGAAAATAAAACGTATGCAGCAGTTAAACAGTCTTTTGAGTCTGGCCTCGAGATCACCAGAAACGCCCCCATACACAGCACAGCAATAGTCGAAGTAGGGGAAGATAAGGGAAGTAACAAGTAATTTGCGGGTTTCGAAAGGAAGAAGATGGCGAACGTAATTGAGAAGTTTTAGGATTGGGATGGTGCGACGGGAAATTTCGGATACATGGTTTTACCAGGATAGGGTTTGATCGAAAATGACTCCGCGATTTTTGACTGAGAGGTAGAATTTGATAGGATCACTGCTCAGGATAATGGTGGGAATAGGAGGCATGGTTTTCAGGAGGTAACTCGAATCTCTGACAAACGCTTTGGTCTTTTCAGTATTTAAATTCAACTTGTTCGTCACTGACCAGTTATAGATTCGATCCAAGTCTTCCTTGATTTTTCTAGTAGGTCAGAATTGGGAAAGGATAAATAGATTTGAATATCATCTACGTAAAGAGATAATATATAGCTAAAGATCTTCAATACACACAAGACTTTTTAAAAAGATTTATTATGAATAACAAACATTAATTATGGTAATTATCTACTGATCTAAACAAGCATAGTAACTAGCTAATATTCGACAAGTGTCCTGGGAATCTGCTCCGCAGGATTTAAGTAGGTGTCAGCAAAAGCGTGACTCATAGTTCTTAGAACAACACTTGTGCTACCTATAACTATATACATAAATACAAACTAAATGTAAAGAGAGGAAAATAAGAGGACACTCAACAAACAAACAAATGAAATAAGTGATAAAAATAATAATTGCCAAACATTTTGAAAGACTTGGTAGGTTATTTTAAAACATACATATTTTTTTATAAAATAATGAAATAAGTTAAGGCGAAGGATGAGGCATAATTTTAAAAATGCCATAGTAAACAAACAGAAAAGTTGAGAAATAAAGAGAGAAAATAAAAAGTTTAAACAAAATGAATTTTTTACTGTTGCAGCTGTGAGTTGCTAATGAACAGTGGGTGTTTGAGATGTTAGACCATTCGGTTAATTTAGTTTTAATTAATTTTAATTTCTGCGAAAACTGAATAACGTACTGCTAATTTATTTCTTCAAAATTTTAGCAATGAATCAATCCATCAAATAAAAATAATTATCTAAGTTTAGATCAAGGATTAAAGCAACGAAAAATGGTACATGTTTTTTGGATAGGTATATATTTACATTCGGGTAGGATCGGTATGTAGAATCATTTTTTAATTATAAATAATATAGGTTTATAATAAATAAAATCGTGAAGTTCTTACTAGTTCGATTGATATTAAGTGCAAATACCAAGTCTATACAAAAACCACTCCGTGTTGTACTGGTATTTTTGTTGTTAACAATAATAATAAATAGTAACAATAATAATTATTATTAAGTAATAGTAAAAATAAATAGTGTAGAATTAAGTGGTGCATGTCGGAAATTTCAGCCAGGAATGTGTGAGCAGTTATTAAATCTAATGTCAGCTGTTTATCGATGGAAAGCTAGGTAGTGTGCGTAATCTTTTTCCATAATTCACTCCATTTCCTTATCACACCGTCTTTGATATCAGTTTAAATATATGTGGTATATGTGATGAAGGGAGCTCTACGCTTGGAGAGAGCTGGTTCCGTTTTGGTTCTCTCATTCCCTTCTCGTTCCCATTGCCCAATGTCAGTGCTAGTGTAAGTTATATGTTTATATACATGTATCTACATGATTTTATTATAGATATTTTCCAATTTACAAAAACATTTTTGAAGCGAGAATGTGATTTCAGCGATACCTTCAAATTTACCCTCATTCATATAGATAGTAATCCATAAAGATCCTAATGTCGCTGATTTAGCCCAAAGCAGATAGCTATCCTCTTTCATGGTAAGCTCCGTGACCACTCAAATCCACTAGTCTCTCAAATTATTTCCCATTTCATTCCAAATATAATCCTCCGGAGTGTCTGGAAAGAAGATGGCTTTGGGACCTTCTAATATAGAACTTTTATTTAAGCGCTTGCTAATGGATAGTCGCAATAAGTATGTTATTATAACTACGCAAAGTAAAACTATTATAACTTATATTATTATAACTTATTATTATTATAACTTATATTATTATAACTACGCAAAATAAAACTAAGCAATAAGTATGTTATTATAACTACCAATCATTATAACCATAACATACCGCAATCTCGAAGTCCTTAACCGCGATAGTATCCTACCTCTCCTCGAAACCTTAGATTGGAGTGGAGTCTACTCAACCTCTTCCATTGACGCCATGGTGGAAATCCTCAAACCATTCTCCTCAGTATCCTCGATACCTACGCTCCGCTTAAAACCTCTACCTTTCGCCGTCGACCTGCACCATGGATGTCTAAAGAAATTAAAGATCTACAGAGAATGTGTGAAGCTGCACGAAGACGACTTAGGCGAACGACTCTCGCGGAGGACTATCAAGCATTTAAAGTACTCCGTAACCTGGTGCAAGTAAGAATTCGAAATGCGAAATCTTCCTATTTCCACGAAGCCCTTTTGTCCTCTTCCGATCCAAGTCAAAATGGCAACTCCTTCGAAAACTCTCCCTCTATAACCCCTCAGGATCCTCAACCTTAACCAACTTCAAAATTTTACCTAATGACCCAAACGCCTATTTCGTTTCATCTGCTCTCACCTCTCCTTCCCGTTATACCAGTTTCTCCTCTGAAGCACCTTTCAATTACAATGACTTCTATTTTTCCTACATTACTCCTACAGAAATTATCTCCTCTATCATGAAATCGTATACCAATTCCATAGGCCCAGATGGTATCCCCGTTAAACTTATAAAATTATGCCTCCCAGAAATTTTACCTGTCCTTGTCCACATCGATAACTTTTCCCTTCAAAACGCCATATTTCCTACTCCCTGGAAAAAAGCTATTGCCCATCCCATCAACGAAATTCCTAATCCCAACGGTCCTGCTGATTATCGCCCAATCTCCGTCCTTTCGAAATCCCTATAACGACTGGTACAGTCCCAAATTTCTTATTTCCTGGAAGGTTCCCTTCTGCTCGACACTTTCCAATCTGGTTTCCGTCCTGGTTATTACACACAATCTGCACTAACCAAAATCATAAGCGATATCCATGCCACTATAGATGAAAAAAAAAACTGACCGTCCTGATACTCCTAGATTTCTCCAAAGCTTTTGAATCCATTGACCATTGTATCTTTTTTTTCCAAATTAAAAGCTGTAAAATTTTCCAATAGAACAATCCATTGGTTCCAGTCTTTCCTCTCCGATCACACTCAAGCAGTATCCATCCCTAATCAACCCTTATCCGACTTCCTAGTTCCAGCATTTCGCCTCTCCCCTTCAACTCCTACATTAATGATCTCCCCCAGTCAATTTTTCATTGTTCCCACCACCTTTATGCAGACGACTCCCAGATATATTTTTCCTTTCCGCCTGCCGAATTATATGAAGCTTTTTCTAAGATTCAGGAAAACCTCGATAGAATCAGTGCTTGGGTCAACCTACATAATTTAAAGTTAAATACAGGGAAAACTCAAGCTATTATAATCGGCTCAAACCCCCTTCTCAGATCCATCACCGATTTCCCTACCCTAAACCTGAAAAATCAACCTATCACCTTCTGTTCCTCCGCTAAAAACCTAGGAATCATTATTGACCAAAACCTCTCCTGGAAGCCTCAAATCGCCCAAATAGCCCATAAATCAATAGGAATCCTCAAATTATTTCATCGTTCCCGCCATTCCCTTCCTCAATCTACACGAAAACTCCTTGTTTCCTCATTCATTTTTCCTCAGTTTGATTATGGCTGTGTGGTATATGAGGGCCTCTCGACGGGTCTCCGGGACAGATTACAACGAATCATGAACAGTTTTATCAGATTTGTTTTCGGAACCCCGAGACATTCCCATATATCTCACCTCTACACTGCCCTGGAGTGGCTCTATCCATCCTCCCCACCCTACATCTATAACCTATTGATGTTCAAGTCTTCCTTCCACTCCCAACTCACGAAAAGTAGACAATATTTCCTAGGCACTTTCCTGTACCATGCCATTAATAACGATTGCCCACCCTACATCTATAACCTATTGATGTTCAAGTCTTCCTTCCACTCCCAACTCACGAAAAGATCACTTTCCTCTGACCTATATACTCCTTTCCACGGAACAGCATTATACCAACACTCCTTCCTAGCTCGATCCACTACCCTCTGGAACTCTATCCCACCCGAAATTGGACATGCTCCTTCCTTGAACTCATTCAAAACTCTCCTATTCCAATATTTCCTTAAATCCCAGTTAGAGTCCGCCAATATGAGTGATAATAAAAAGTCAAGTTAATCAAATTCAGCATATCCGATGCCAATGAATTTGCTTCAATAAGAATATCATTGTATAAATTTAAATTCGTTTTTGGTTTTGACATTCGTTGCTCCAACAATTTTGTTTTGTTTTTTCTCATGTAAATTATTATTATTATTTCTTTCCTCTTTCTTCTAATTGATAAAGTGCTATTATCAATTGTGTATATATATATATATATATTACCTTTTAGGTAGTTGTATATATTTTGTCGTATTATCATTCAAATAGGTCTTAATATTTTTCTTGTCTTTATATATTTTCCTTTCTTTTCACTATATTTATTTTATTTTTTTTTTTTATATTTCTCAATTTTTCTGAACGCATTGTAATTATTATATTAGCATATTGTTATTATTATTTTCGCCCTATTTTTTTTCTCTCTTCTTTTTCATGTATATATTTATTACAAAGTTCTATTTTCAATTGTATATTCATATATTACCTCATATACATATTATTGTCTTCGTTTGAAATTAAGATAGCCAGACTATTGTACAACTTATTATACATGTCTGTTATTCTTAGGGGACAATATGTCTCAGAATAAAGATTTTTTTTCATTTCATTTCATTATAAGCATTATCTTCAAATACGGTTAAAGGAGCTACAATGAAATTTTCCTTCACCGCCTAGTTCAGAGATTTTTTTCAGACCTTATTCACGACTTTTGTTGACCTTGTTGGTTAGCAACATTCATAACTAATAAAAAAAAAAACAATATATTTTTTTTTAATTTTATAATTAAGATTTCTTATAGTAAGAAAGATTTCTCAGAATATTTTTGGAGTCGGTGCCAGCCAAGAGGAGCAGTTTAATCCTGCCTTTGCTACAAACTTGTTAATGACAGGAGACAGCGGTGTGGCGGTGATGAAACAGTGGGAGCATCTTTAAAATTACCAGCATTCTTTCGAATTCTGTTTGTTTTATTTGTTGGCACCGACTCCAAAAATAACTGATCATAAATTGTGAATAGGTATGTAAGTATTTAATGCTTTTTGTTTCGAATCAATTAAAATATTATTTTTTATTTTTTAGTTCAAGCTTGTATATATAGGTTTAATCTTGAAGTCGGTTTTTTTTTTTTTCTAAAAATTATTTTTATTTTTTTAATTTTTAGTGGACAAACGTTTAAAGCTCCCAATTAATTACAAAGGCTAATATACATGACTGTAATTAGACCTAGATAGGTGAATGACTATGAATGAATCCAGATGGAAGCACGGAGTTGAGCTTTGGGGCTTCACTAAACCATCCAATTCATCTAGTATCCAATCCTTACAATCCAAAATCCTTCGAAAAATCCTCAATGCACCTTACTTTATCACCAATAAACTTATCCATAAAGATCTTAATGTTCCATGTGTTGCAGATTTAGCCCAAACCAGATATTTATCCTTTCATAGTAAGCTCCATAACCACTCAAATCCCCTAATTTCTCAACTTGCTTCCCACACCATTCCCATTCCTGATAAGCCTCCGAGGCGTCTGAAAAGAAGATGGCCCAGAGACCTTCTAGTGTAGAATTTTTATTAAAGTGCTACTAATGAGTAGTTCTTTTCAAGTTTTGTCACGTTATTGTGATAGTTAACAGCACATTTACTTGATATATGAATTTTGTACAGTTGTAAATTTTAATAAATTGTTATTAAAAAAAAATTTAGTGGTGAGTGTATTTTGTTTTTAGAGTCAATGCTCGATAAGTCGATCTTCAAGCTAACCTGAAAAATAGTTCGACTTACTGAACAAAGACTTATCGAGGTTATCAATCGACATATCTTAATGTAAATGGGAAAATTGAACACAAAATTGGAGTTGAAATCATTACGTATATTTTTCGTTAATGGATATATGTATGTTGTTTGTACATTCATATAAAGTCATTGATACGGAAAATTAAATACCCGCTACCAATTTATCATATTAACTTTCAACTGAACTGCGTTTTTTTTTTCCGACTGTACCTAAAAGTAGACTTACCGCCTTCCTCAAGTGGTGGGAGATCTTTTCTTTTTCCTTTATGAAGGTTGAAAAAAAACTACGCGGAATTCGGAATTCACTAGCAACAAACGCTCAGCTTCTTTCTCCTTTTTCCACTTTGCAAATCAATTTTAACTTTTCGTTAATTGAAAGAATTTTCAGTAGCCATTGTAAAATCACTCGATTATAACCAACAAGTGACTGGTGTAACTATGAAAGGAAAAAGTAAACAATGACGGGAAACAGGAAAACAAATTACCCATAAAATTCTTTAATTTGAGTTCGAGTTATAAAGGCGATGACTTCCAATAGTTCGTTTGATAGAGGTGGTCCTAGAAGTCCTCTCTTTTGACCCCTATTGTCAGTTCGACTTATTTACACAATTTTTCACGTTTTTCCCTGAAATCGACCAATTGAGGTGAAATTTACGTGTAATGTACTTCTGACAGTAGATTTCGTTCGACTTATTTAAAAATTCAGCTTATCGAAGTAAAACACAACGAGCGTTGATTGTACCACATATTTAAATTTTTTTTGTTAATAATTTAATTTAGTTACCATGGATATTTTAGATTACCATAATTAAAAATATGTTTATAGTGGAAGGTTATATAACAATGATTTTTTTAAACTGTTTTTTTTATTTTTCTTAAAAAGTGTTAATTTCAAAATATTTGTTATGGGACCACCTCTGAAGTATACCCTACCCATCTAAAAAAGAATCATCAAAATTGATTTAGAATTGACGGAGTAATCGCGTAACATACACACACAAAAAAAAATACAGATGAGTTGAGAACTTCCTCTTTTTTGAATTCGGTTGAAAAACAGTCACTCAATGCTACTTGTGTCAAGAATACAACCACGTTACCAGAAACTGTAATAAAAAACCGAGATGCCTAAAATGCGCAGAAGAACATTTAACAAAACAATGTCCGAATATTATGGTGGATGGATTTCTCCCAAAATGTTGCAACTGCAAATAACAACATTTTCCAAACTATGATAAATGCCCAGTACTTACCAGAAACCAGCAATTACAACTAAGTAAGCAGAGTCCCTCCATAAAATCATCTGACTGGAAAATATTCAAGCCAATAACAAACGAGTTCCCATCTCTAACAAAGGCAGACTCAAAAATACTTTTCCAGAACAGAAAAAGGAAACCTTAAATTCTCCCTCAAACGAAACTTCAATATTAGATTGTTTTAAAGAAATTAAATACATTTTTAGTTCAATTAACATAAGCTACATAATTTTAAAATTTAAAAAACTATGCATAAAATGAAGTCAGCTGATGACAGTATGTCTAAAATACTAATATTAGTGGAAGGCTTACTCTTATTTATTGATTAATGGACTTAAATTGTAAAATTTTAAATTCCTTTGTGTTAAACTATAAATTATATTGTATATCATTGTTATCTACAATAATACTCACAGTAACCTTTAGCAGTTATAATTCTGAAACTAGTCCTCTTAAAGTAAACATACCAATAGGCCCACGTACTGAAAACCAGTTCACAACAATAACACTATCGCAGCGTACTACTCTCAGAATAATAACCATACTATGTCAAGTTCAATCACCTTATGTCTTGTATTAGTTTACAGTAAACACACGTAAATATTTTCCTAATTCCCTATAAAAACATTCTGTTCGTTTGTCTTTATTCACAACACTTTCTTTTACGTAAACGTCCGCTTTAATCGATGTAAAATATTTTATGATTTTATTTATTTATTTTACGTTCAAAATGAGTAACCGGAAAAAAATTATAAAAATAATGATGTGGAATGCTCAATCAATAAGATCAAATAACGTTGAATTTAAGCAATTTCTTGTTGATAACTATCCACATTTAATCTCAATAAGTGAAACTTATCTTATCAATTAAAAATCTTATCACATCAAGATCGTTTTTCAGTCCCGGGTTACAAAATCTACCGTAAAGATCGTAACAGGGCAGGTGGCGGGGCCATGATAATGGTTCTGCTCAGATTTCTCCCATATCGACCTATTCAAAATCTTAAGTTCGCTGAGGCTGTCGGAATACAATTTCAGATCGATAATAAAAATATAAATGCAATAGCAACTTACCTGCTATAAGGACACTGTTTTACAGATCTGCCAGGATCTGACGATTTTTTGAGGCCGAAGAACATCCTTGGCCACTCTCTCCTTCCACAATTAGAATTATTTTTCGTCCTTAAGGATCCTGTATTAAGATGGCGGAATTTAACCATTTTATTAGTTTTTCTTCCTTAAGGAAACTGTTCTAACGGTTTTTAAGTTATCCGAAGGATGGCTTCCGCTATTGTTGTCCTTGTAAAGTTTTGAAATATTCGATGATTTAACTGTTTTTAAGATGGCCGAAGGATATTTCGCCTATGTTAACGCATTCTACGGGAGGCTGGAGATAGTTTTTCAACGCTAACGACCCCTTCCCGTCGTGCTTTGTTCTACTGGGATAAGCATTCACCCGTTTAGAATTATTACAAATGGGGTCAGCCATTGCTTTCTTCCTTGGACATTCTTTCATTAGATGGCCACTTACGCACCAAATGAAAACCACTGAGTCTTTAAATGTATTTGACCACCATCCTCCATCTAAACTTCCAAATTCCAACTACTGAAAACGGATCATTAGATCCACTTCCATCCCAAAGCATCCCTTCCCACCAATTTGGATTCCGGACTGGTCACTCCACTGTTCAACAAGGTCTTCGTGTTGTTGATCATATATCCTCTGCCCTTGAAAACAAGCAGTATAGCGCTGGTGCATTTCTGGACGTAGCGCAAGCTTTCGACCGGGTGTGGCACCAGGGCTTGCTCTACAAGCTCAAGACGCACTTACCCCAATCCTTATACCTAGTCCTACGATCCTATCTCTCAAATCGCTCCTTTCGAGTCCGCTGTGGCTCAGAGTTCTCCAACTGTTATCCTATTGTTGCCGGTGTGCCACAAGGTAGTGTACTAGGTCCTGTCCTCTATAATCTCTTCACTGCAGATATACCAACGAACCCTGATACCTTTTTAGCCACATTTGCAGACGATACTGCTATCCTATCATCCCATCCAGATCCTAAACTTGCTTCCCTCAACCTCCAAACACATCTTTTACAGATTGAAGCTTGGTGCAACAAGTGGAGAATAAAAGTTAATGAAGCCAAATGCAATCATATAACTTTTACCCTTCGCCGCAAATCCTGTCCTCCCGTCCGCTTCAATAATATCCCTATACCTATATCCGACTCAGTACGCTATCTTGGCTTTCATCTTGACAAAAGACTGACTTGGAACCCTCACACTAGACTAAAAAGACAAGAACTAAACAGGAGATTCAGCCAACTTTACAGACTTCTAGGCAGAAATTCTCATCTCTCAGTAGATAACAAACTCCTCATATATAAAACATTATTAAAACCTATTTGGACCTACGGACTTGAACTGTGGGGAACAGCAAGACAATCGAATATTAAACGTATTCAATCCTTCCAATCCAAAGTCGTCTGAACAATAGTCAATGCACCTTATTATGTTACCAATAAAACCCTACATAATGACCTAAAAATACCTTTTGTCCTTGATCTCATTCCTTCAAAATTCTCGAAATTTCATCAAAACCTATCCAATCATCCCAATCCTCTGGCTCAATCCCTATCCAGTCATAACCATCCTTATAACCCTCCGAGAAGGTTAAAACGGCAATGGCCCCGAGACCTTTTGTAATGAATAAAGTTATGTTGGAGTTCTGGTAATGACCAGCTTCTCTACTCAAGTCCTGAGTATCTGCGGCCATAGCGCTCCCACTCAGCCTCCACTGGATATTACCAGTGATCCAGCCGAGAGAGCAGCGCTGGGATCTCTACGCGTCTAGCCTTGACTCCCAATAAGTAGGGAATAGGTTCGATTCGGGGTTCCCCGGGCTGAGTGTGTTTGTATTGTATATAAAGTATGAATGAATAATAATTTGTGTATTTTAATTTTAATTCAATTTTGTTTTATTTTTGATTATTGTAAATAATTATTAGTTTTATTTAATGAAGATATTTATTTATTGTATTTTATTTTTTTATTATTATTAGTTGTGTGTGTGCATTTGTAAATACGGTATGAATGAATACATTTATCTCTGTACCTATTGCCCTTTACTGAGGCAGATTGTACACTTATTTCAATAAAATATATTAGAAGATCCACTTCCAGTACGCAATACTTAGTTAAGTCGTTCCTAGCGACTGAGGAGAATAGTGGACGGAGATCTTCAATAACCAAGAGAGTAGGAACTCATTTATGAGGTATTTTTTGCCACAGAAACTTTATTTCGTCTGTTAAGCCCCATGCGTGAGGCACAAACCTCTCACCTCAAGTCTAGGTTTTTTCCTCAGTGCTAGTTAAACTTGTAGTCCGTTTTGGCGCAACTCCTGCCATCCAATGACTTTAGTTGTATGAGATTCGTCTTCTAACCGAACTAGAATCGAGCCCGCCTTGGTCTCTCTAACAATAGAAGCGTTTAAACCTAAATTTGTGGGCGATGGAAGCCTATTTCCGATATCCACAGGGCTTTTCCCCGCGTCGCTGATTGTTAAGTAAGCTGGTCTTGACGTCAGGGACGGCTTCAATGGCAGCGATTTAACGTCTGCCAATGTATTGGGTTTATTCTTTAGCAGAGATTTAGCAGGTGGAGAAATCTCGATTATATTTTCCTCAATTTCTCTCCAGTCTTCAATAATTTTCTTTTCTGGTGATTTAGTCTTTCACCTATTTCTTTTGGTCTTGTAAATCTCAAAATTGTCAGCTTCGTTTAGATTATTATCTTCAATGATCGGCAGTTGCTTCTGTTCTGAGGATTGGGCTTTTACAAGTGGTGGGCAGGAGGATTCCATGCTACCCCTGTGTGGCTTTGAATAACCCTTGCATTGTGACCTTTCCATGATTTTATTCATAATAGTATTAACTACCATAGGAGACTCCAATCTTTCCTTCACTATTCTTTGAACAAGCGCCGAGACTGAATCTTCAATTTTCATCTTTTCAAATTGTTTGGCCTTGAAGTTAAAGTTTTCAAATATACCCAATCAATATTTTCATTGATATGTTTTCTGGTTACATTATTCATCTTTTTATCAAAATTTTGAATGAATCTAAGTAGGTTTTCTTGAATTTCCTTTGCTCCATGTTGACAGCTGTCACTAAAGATTTCTCTATTTTCTTCTTCAACATCAGACCCGGTCCTAGGTCTTTTAGCAGATGGGCGTAGGTCCTTAAGGATCGCTCTTCCAAGAGGATCCTCCTCCATTTTATATAAGGTTAATCTCTGCTATTGTTAACCTCTGATATTGTGTGGTTAGGTTACACAAGATCAGAGGTTAACGGTTTGACCTACTTTCACTAAAATTCGCTTAAACGACAAAAAAATGTCTTAATGTTATTGAAACTTTAAACAATAACAATAAACAATGAATTAACATAAAAGAAAACAAAATACCAAAAACTAGATTAAATAACACAAAAGACAACAGCGCGAAAATCCTTCTTTTTTTTTTAATCCCATAAGAATATAAATTCATAGATGAAACCAAGCCTCTCTTTCCAGGCTCTCCTTCTGCCTCGTTACTTAAAAAGGGTCTAATAACCCCCTAATTAACTTAACTATACGACGAAAATGTAGTTTGCGTAAGAATGACTTGAACATATGAACACATCTTCTTTTGCTATTACAATAATTAATTTTATAATTATTTGTTATAAACATTAATCATGTGGCTTAATTATACGATTATGAGCGGTAGATAACAAATCTAACACTAATAAGAAGTCAATTAATTTTTTATTCTTCGTCTAGGTTTTATATATATATACATTTTTACAATAGATTTTGGGGCCACTGCCGCTTTAATCTGCGAGGGGGGTTATCAGGGTGTGTTGAACTGGAGAGTGATTGAGCCAGAGGGTTAGGAAGGAAAGAAAGGTTGCGATGGAATTTTAAAAATTTAAGAGGTATGAGGTCGAGGACGTATGGTATGGTGAGATCATTGTGGAGGGTTTTATTGGATACATAGTAAGGAGCATTCACTATAGTTCGGAGTACTTTGGATTGGAAGGATTGAATGCGTTTGATATTCGACTTCTTAGCTGTACCCCACAGTTCAAGTCCATAAGTCCAAAGAGGATTAATAATGGTTTTGTATATGTGAAGTTTGTTTTAAACGGAAAGATAAGATGTCCTTTTTAATAGTCTATGCAGTTGGCTGAACCGTCTGTTGAGTTCTTGCCTTCTGAGTTGAGTATGAGGGTTTCACGTAAGTCTTTTGTCTAAGTAGAAACGAAGATACCGAACTGGGTCAGCTTTAGGTCGTGGAATAACATTGAAATTGATAGGAGGACAGGATTTTCGGCGGAGGGTAAAGGTTACGTTGGTGCATTTAGTTTCATTTACTTTGATCCACCAATTATCGCACCAGTCTTCAATCAAGGATAAATGATTTTGGAGATTATAGGAACCTATGAAAGGATCTGAATGGGATGAAAGGATAGCAGTGTCATCAGTAAATGTTGCAAGGAATGTATCAGGAGTTGTAGGGATATCTGCAGCATAGAGGATATATAGAACTGGACCAAGAACGCTACCTAGTGGGACACCTGCCCCAATTGGGTAGCAGTTGGAGTATTCCATTCCACATCGAACTCGAAAGGAACCGTTAGAAAGGTAGAATCGAAGAACTAGGAATAGTGATTGCGGTAACTGAGCTTTGAGCTTATTGATCACTTATTACTAGATACATAACTTAAAAGAAAAGAACACAGCGGTATCATACAATAGTTTCACATTCACTTATTACTATATACAGAACTCAGAAAAGAATAAAAATAATTAAAAACAACCTAACAAAACTATGCACCATATTCACAATCACTTCCATTACAGCACCGATATACCTATAATCGTTACGAAAAATACAAAAAACAATATATGTACTTCTACTGAACATACATTCACCTAAAATTGTACAATGAAAGAAGTAAAGACATAAAGGAAAAAAACTGGTTGATCTGGAGACTATACCCGCTTATATTTGGGTTTCTCTGGATTCCCAAATTCGAATTTATAACTGCTCAAGGTTTTTAACCCCCTCTTTTTCTTGGGGTCGTGGACGCTTTGTATGGTCCCAACATTATGCTCCCGAATTAAAATAACCCTGTAAGGCCCCTCGTAGCGCCTAACCTCCTTGCTCCTGTTGGACCCTACTTTCCTGTACACTATACCACTTCGCAACCTTTCCGTCACATCCCAAACCCTCAGCTTTTCCCTTTCCACCCTTTTACTCTTCTCAGTTACCATCCGTTTTCTAATCTTATCCCACCGGCTAACCAATGCGATTCGGTTCGCTGCTAACCGTTCCCTCAGATCCTCATCCACTACTGTATTGCGCTCGTCCCTTCTTCTATCACGGAGCCCGAAAAGTATTTCAAATGGAGAGAACCCAGTTGTCATGTGTATAGAATGGTTATAGGCTGCAACGGCCTAGGTATCGCTATGTCCGCCTCTAACCCTTTATCTACGTGAAATACACGAAGGTGATCCCCTAGTGTGCTATGGAGGCGCTCTACGTTCCCTCTACTCTTGGGGTGCCCCGGGGTATTAATATGCCACCCCACTTTCATTGCTTTCATCTCCATCCTGATGAAAGCCATTGTCCATTGTCTAACTCTCGTCATCCGTCTGATGATACCCTGTTCGGTACCCCGTAAAACTGGAACCAGGTCCCTGGAGCCGTAACAACTGCCTCCGCCGACCGTTCCCTTATCGGATACGCCATGGCCGCTTTGCTAAATACGTCGATCACCGTCACCTACTTGATTCCTTTCCAAGTGAATGTGTCCACTTGAAGGTCACTTAGTGGCCCCATGGGTGTCTCCGACTCTTCCTGCCGTCCTGTGGGCGGATGCCGGTCATATTTCATAGTATGGCAAACCTCACACGCCCCCAGTACTTCTTCTACCATCTTCCTCATCCGGATCCAATAGTACTTTCGCTTTAACGCCTGAAGTGTCTTATTCACGCCCCGGTGGTTCGTCTTGCCTTGGTGGTTGGCGAGCGTAACTTCCCGCTGTCTATCCGCCTCCGTTATCGTTTCCACCATCAACCGGCATCGCTCAAACGTTCTATCCCTCCCAATCTTCTCAGTTTGCCATAACCGCCGTATCTTCCTCCTAACTGTTACATTACCCACATACAAGTATGACGTTTTCCCTGGTTTCGATGCGTCATTCAATGCCCTCACCAGCTGTTCCTCTCTTATTCCTGGTTCCGAACAGACGGTCGCAATACGCAATTTGCCATACCGAGTGTGTTCGATTTTCGTAAGCCCTGTTTTCCAAACGACCTGATTGGGTTTATCATTAATAATTTCCTCCCTTTCTTCCATTTTTACCGCTCTCTCACTTCCCGAGCTTCTTCCCCCATTCCTGAAGAAACTGCCCAATGTCTCGCGAGGATCCCGCAGCCTCGTCCTCGATCGTATTCATGGTAATCGCCCTCGATAACCAGTCGGCAACTACATTCTCCTGGCCTGGTTTGTAAACAATTTCCATAGAATACTGGCTCAGTTGCTCTTTCCACCTAGAAACCCTCACCGACGACTCTTTTAGTTTCCTCACCCACTGGAGCGGCCTATGGTCAGTCTGCACCCTAAACCGCCTGCGAAACAAGTATGGTCTGAATTGGTCTATTGCCCAGACGATTCCTAATAGCTCGCGCTCTAGAGCACTATATCGTGCCTCTGCATCTGTCAATCGTCTACTCACATAAACTACCGGACGATCGCCTTCCTTTCCCTCCTGAGACAGAACCGCACCAACCACGTATTCGCTTGCATCGGCCGTTAATGTGAACGGACGCGCGAAGTCAGGGAATGCTTTTTTTTCCTTCAATCGTGCCATGCATCGACGAATATTGTCTTCCTTGATCGGAGTGAAAACTATTTTCGCACCCGTTTTTAGCAAATTGTTAATAGGCACCAAATATGGAGCCATATCCGGTAAAAACCGTCGGTAATAATTTAGAGCCCCTAAAAGTCGTCGGATCCCTTTTACATCCCGGGGTATTTCCATCCTCGTAATCGCACTCCCCTTAAATGCATCCGGTTTCACTCGCTCCTTCGACACCCCATGGCCCAAAAAATTAATTTCGGTTTTCCCCAGTACAGACTTCTCTGGTGATAATCGCAACCCAAATTCACGCACCCGTTCAAACACCTGTCGGAGATGTTTGATATGTTCCTCTTCCGACTTGCTAAACACTAGCAAGTCGTCCATATAGATTTGGCATATCCCTTGATCAATATCCCGTAAAAATTCGTCCATAAAGCTTTGAAATGTGAGGGGTGCATTCTTTAATCCGAACGGCATACGGTTGAACTCATAATGCCCCCTCTCAATCGTGAATGCTGTTTTTGCCTGATCCTTGGGATGGATCTTAATTTGATGATAACTAGCTTTGAGATCCAAGGTACTAAATACCTCAGCCCCACTTAACCTGTCTATAATATTATCAAACCGAGGAATCGGGTATACTTCGTCCATGGTATTCTCATTTAACTTCCGGAAGTCAACTACGACCCTATATGATCCCCAGGTACGCTCTTCTTCCTCGCCGTCCATAAGTGACTATTGAATGGGGACGAACTGTTAACTATTATTCCCGGTTTCAACAAGTTTTCCAATTCGGTCCGGATATGTTTTCCAACGCGCGGCCCATTTACGACTCGCTGGTATTGATATACTTTCTTTCCCAAACGTATATGCCACCACCCATTTTGATTCCGTACGCTCGGGCCTACTAGCCCCAGCAAGTCACAACCGACGATCGTCTAGTTGTCGCAAGGCATCTGCTCCACAACATGTACCCGCAAGCTGTTTCCCATTTCCGCCCATTTCTTTAGCTCAACCTCTACCTCCCCTAGCACGCTACAGGTCCCCCCCCCCCCAGGGTGACCAACCTACATCCACATACCTTTAACTGGGCTGTCCTATCCTTACTACATAACCTCTCTACAGCATTTGTTGACATCAAGGAATTGGAACTCCCGGTGTCCACCAGGCACCTGACTCTACACTTCAACTTAATTATTGGCAACCATCTACCGTGTTTACTCCTTACATTGTTGCACCAGAATGCGTGGCCGCTGGTCACTGTGCTACGAGATGCCCGGTTTTTCCGCACCCATGGCATCTTCTCTCTTCCTTTCTAGGACCACCTTTCTGTTTGGATGGTCCTGATTTTCGCTCGTTCCAAATTGGTCTATCCCTTGCTGGACGAGACTTTAGCCACACCGCTGCGGCGATCCGTGGTCGACTGATAGAAACCCTGTTCCACTCAAAGTCAGTTCCTTCCATACGTGCTTCTTTCTCCCGGGCGCCTGAATCTACTAACTTCTGCACACATTCCACGAATGTCCGTTCTGACTGAAAGCCTTCTTTCTTTCCAGTTTCCCCGGCTAACTACATCTTCCAGACCGTGCCCAAAAACGTGATTCAAGCCGCTGTTTCTTCTACAGAGACGGTCTCTCGCATCTTTTCCATAAGCTTATTGTAGCGAGCCAACATCCCGGCCGCGTATTGAACCGGAGTCTGATGGTGCTGCTTTATCTCCCGAAAGAAATGATATATATCTTCTTCAATGGACCATCTTCCACCGCTAAACGCCTTCTTCAAGCGACTTTTCACGACCTCCCATGAAGTCCCCTCATCCCCGCTTGAATCTTGTACAAAATGTTCTTTTTCACTCGGCAGATCAAGTCCCCCTTTAGAGACTCAGCGTCTCGCGAATCCACCAAATTATCTGCCGCCTTGGCTTCAATTCTAGCCAACATCCTATCTCCACTCTTAATAAAGTGATTCAGTTCACCTATCTCTCCAGTGAACTTCCGATACTGCCCTCCGCTGCTCCTGCGCAGTAACCACCCTTACTTTCATCCAGGCCAACGTGTTCGCATGTGCTTCAGCTAGAACCGGCTGTCTTAATACTCCTTCTGATCCCTTATCACAGAAGATTATACACGAAAAAGAAAAAAAAAAAATTTAAGATTTTATTTTTTTAATACCGAATTTTGTTTTTGTTTTTGTTTTTAAAGAAAATTTTTAGAATAGAATAGAAAGAAAACTTTATTCTGGGACAAAGTCCTTTAAGAATAACATTAAATAACATAAAGTAAGATCATAACTGGCCGAGAGGCTGTTAAAAATAAAATAACATAAATAAACTGAATACAAATATGTATGAAAAAAAGATACAGAAAAAAACTAGAAAAAGAAAAAGCTTTAAATAAAAAGAGAGTGAAAAAAATGAGTATACAAAATAGAGGCTAATATTGTAAATACAATTGCAAAAGAGAAAAAAAGAAAAAGAAGAAAAATAAAAGATAGGAAATCAAAAATTATCATTACAAACAATTAAAACATCATAATCAAAATATAAATTATGCTTATGTTTTATGTCTGACGGTCTTGGTAATTAAATTAGAGGATTACATATATAGTACATACATCCTTACAATTAAAGAGCGTCGAGTTGGAGGGAAAGAAGATGGTGAAAGAATAGTGATTTGAATGTTCCAAGGAAAGAAGCATTGCGGATACAGGGGGGGAGGGAATTCCAAAGAGTAGAGGATCGGACAAGGAAGGAACGTTGGAATGCAGTACTTCTGTGGGATGGAGTATAGAGATCGGAAAGACGAGATGACTTGAATTTCAGGTTACTGTAAATAAAGGGAGGGTGACGGATGTTGATAACTTGGTATAGATAGGTGCCTAGGAAGTATTTTCTGCGGAAGGAGGGGAAAAGCCAATTTAACTCAGTGTAGAGATGCGAAACATGGGAACGTCTCGAGGTTCCGATGACAAACCTAATGAAGCAATTCATGATGCGTTTTAATCTGTCCTCAAGAACCGTCGAGAGCCCGCCATATATCACACAACCGTAGTGAAATTGGGGGAAGATAAGGTAGGATACTAGGAGTCTGCGTGTGGGTAGGGGAAGGAGGTGACGGGAGCGGTGAAATAGTTTTAGAATACCGATTGACCTTGGGGAGATTTGTGCAATATGGGATTTCCAGGAGAGCGTTAGATCAATGGTTAAGCGTAATTTTTAAGAGAGGAATGGAAAGTTATTGGATGACCATTAAGGAATAATGTGGGAATGTTGGCATTTGAATGAAGAAGGGAATGTGATCCTATGGCAATTGCTTGAGTTTTAGCTGCGTTTAACGTTAATTTGTTCAGATTTGCCCAGGCACAGATTTCGTCTAGGTCTTCCTGAATTTTGGAAAACGCAGCTAACATTTCAGATGGAGGAAAGGAGAAGTAAATTTAGAAGTCATCGGCGTAAAGATGGTGGGAACAATGGTGAATTGAATGGGGAAGATCATTGATGTAGGAATGAAACAGTTGAGGGGAAATGCTCGAACCTTGAGCTACTCCTGATTGTAGAGTGAGGAAAGAGGATAGGCCTTGGTTAGGGGTGGTGACTGCTTGGGTGCGGTGGGAAAGGAAAGATTGAAGCAAAGCAGAGCGCTATTACAAAAGTTAAGTGTTTTCAATTTGGAAAAAAGGATATTATGGTCTAAGGAATCGAATGCTTTAGAGAAAACAAGGAGGATCAGGATGGTCAGTTCTTTTTTATCCATCGCTGCTTGGATGTCAGTGATAATTTTGATGAGGGCGGATTGTGTTGAGAAGCCGGGACGGAAACCAGACTGGAAGGGATCGAGTAACTTGGAATCTTCTAGGAAATTGGAAATTTGGGACTGCACCAATCTTTCTAGGGGCTTTGAAAGGTTAGAAAGTATGGATATAGGGCGGTAGTCCTTTGAAGGTATAGGGTTTGGGTTCTTGTTGATGGGATGAATTACGGCCTTTTTCCAGGAAGTGGGAAATACAGAGTTTTGGAGGGAAAAATTATATATGAAGAGGAGAACCGGTAGGATTTCAGGAAGGCATAATTTCAATAATTTAACAGGAATGCCGTCTAAACCAGATGAGTTGGATTGAGACTTCATAATGGAGGTAATTAGATCAGAGGGAGTGATATAAGACAAATAAAAATTATTATCGTTAAATGTAGGCGGATGTGAGGACTGGGAGGGTCGAGAAGGAGCAGATGAAGAGGAAGAAACGAAAAAGGAATTTAACTCGTCTGGAGTGACAGGAAAGACTCCCGAGGGAGAGGAACTAGGAGGATCACACAAGGAAAGTTTGCGGAGGAGCAGCCATTTGGATTTAGGATCGGGTACAGATGAGAGGGCTTCGTGGAAGAAATTGGATTTAGTTCGCCGGATCGTGGATTGTGTTAAATTTCTATGAAGCTTAAACGCTTGATAGTCATCTTCAAGCCTGGTGCGTCTGAAGCGTCTACGGGCAGCCTCTCGTCTTCTTTGTAAATCTTGGTTCATCCAAGGAGCAGGGCGACGCCGGCGAAATGTTGAGGTTTTAAGAGGAGGATGGGTATCAAGGATAGATAGGAGATTGGTGGTGAGTAATTCAACCATGGTATCAATTGAGGAGCAGGAGTAAATTGGATTCCAATCAATGGTTTCAATGTCAGGTAAAATCTTTTCTCTAGTAAGGGAGTCTATGCTACGGAAGGAGATTGTTTTAGGAAGGAACCGAGGTGTTGGGAAATCATATGATATTTGTATCAGGTCGTGAGAGGATAGGAATGAAACAGATCGTTGACTTGAGGAAAGAAGGTTTTTGGAGAATCTATGACATGCAGGTCCAACCATGTGTCGGACCCACGGGAGTGGTGGGTGGGATTAAATGGTACAATAAAAAGGTGAAGGAAAAAAAAGAGGTTTTCAAGATTGGTTTTATCATAGGAGTCAGATAGGAGATTGGTATTCAGGTCACCGGAGATGATTATATTGGAGTGGAGAGGAACATAATGGTAAAGGTTAGATTCGAATAATTGGTCAAAGGGAATATGAGGGGGGCGATAGGCCACTACATACAGGAGGGAATGGGAATTAAAGGATATTTCAACAAAGAGATACTCAATGTTTGGGAGATTTGAGGGAGGAGAAAGATGCAGGACACGGGACTTCAGACTATTATGAACATATAGTGCTACTCCGCCTCCGGTCCGGTTGACCCGGTCGTGACGGATGATGGATTAGTTAGGGAGGGAAATTGAGGAAGAAGGAATATAAGGTTTGAGCCAGGTTTCAGAGACTGCAATGATGTGGTAAAAATTTTGGGTAAAGAATTCTAGGAATTCATCGTAGTGGGCTGGTAGGGATTATGAGTTTATGTGACAGGCGGTTAGGATATTAGTCATATTGTAAAGAAGTTAGGGAAACATAGGACACTAAGTAAAAGGATGACGCTGAAAATGAGATACAGTATTAGACGCCAAGAAGAAAAAATAAATATCGATGATAAGAACAGAAGTGAAATGATATGTACAAAGTAAATATAAAAGTAAAAATATTTACAATAATGAAAAGTAAGAGTAAAAGTAGTAACTAGTAAATATATAAGAATAGTGGAGAACGAACGGATGAAGAGCTGGTAAAGAAGTGAGGAAAAAGAAAAAAAAAAAAAAAAATAAGTAAAATAAAAAACAATTGAAAAAAATAATAAAACAAGTGAGGGTTAGCATATTGAGGGTTAATATCATAGTGATACCAATAAATTAAAAACTGAAAACTATTTTGGTAAGGATAAATAATAGAAAAACAACAAAAAATAGAAAATACATTGGTTTCATTAGCAAAGTGTGTAGACCAAGGAAGCGCAGATAGGAAAAGAATTTGAGAAGGTCAAGCGAAAACATCCAGGTCCTGAGCCTGGTCTATGAAGATTACTGGATGGCCGTCTTCTTTACGCCACCGCACCCCCCCCCCCCCCCCCCCCCCCGAAAACCACACATATTTTAATTTGCCGGCTAATCTCTTCTGACGGGCGAGCCAATACAGATGCCTGTTGGTCGGGATCATCTCCTCGCTCAGATATATCCGGTGGGAGTCATTCTCCTGCCAGCCGATATCGCTCGTCGAGAAGTCCCTCTTGACTTTTCTCCTCCGTATTAGATCGTCCCTCAGAGATTGTCTGATGAATCGTGCGATTACTGGCGGTGGTCGCGCATCATCTTTCCTGGGCTTCCGGCGCTCCACTAGGTCGAAATCTTCTATGTTTAGTTTGATACCGAGACCGGCACCTATACTTGTAACCAATGCCGTAGGGGTCTCTCCTGGGCGTACCGGGATGCCCCGAATTTCCATAGATTTGTTCAAAAGTCCCTGTTCTGCCTTGTTTATCCTGATTTTGTGCAGGCAGACTTTTGTTTTTAAATTACTATTTTCATTAACCAACTCCTCTATACTTTTTGTTTGCCCTTCTAGATGAGGTTCGATTTTTGTCAGTCTCTCAGTCAATTCAAAATTTAAGTCTCCGTATTTATCAAGTGAAGTTTTTAGGGATTTAATTTCCTCGTTTACTTTATTTGCGGCAGCTAGTATTGAGTATTAGTATTGAACCATTTTGAAATAATTTATTAGTTCTTTTGACGTAATAGAGGTAAATGAATGTTTATTTACTTACAGCAGTAGTGAACAGGTACTTAATACTGTGAGGATTAGCCGCGTTATTAGAGTTGTGAACTAATTACTCCGTTTTTTCTATTATTATGGAGTAATCGTACTGGATTACGATGCGTCACTTCACTAATTAGGTTTATAAATATACAAATATAAAAACAAAAAAAAATTAAGAAAACTAACACAAAATAAAGAGGTTAATTGTTTGCCGTCTCTGGCGACGCCAGAGTATAGCAAGATGGCGGGGACAGTTACGAGACGAAGTAACAAGTACGTCACTGGAGTAATAGGCGGGGCTTGTGACGTCAGATCACAGCTTACAATTGGTTGAAGATGGCCGACTATAGCGTCGGTTTTATATATGTAATTATTGGAAGTTATGAGACTTGGACAAAAAATAGGCCAAACCTTGCAATTTATACAAATTTTAATGTAAAAATCTTTAATATTAATAAAGCACAGAAATGAGTGGGTGATTACTCGCCCCAGAGCTGCAAAAACACTCGTTTCAAAGTTGCACAATGATATATACGGCCCGGATCGGACCAAAAATGTATAGTAAAAAAATGATAAAGTCCGAAACGAAAAACCCGCCTCGGCCTCCAGAAAATGGACTGTATGAGAAAATATCAAAACGAGGTTTTGCACCTGTGGGGAGATTTTATTTAGAAGGTAGTATAAACAAATAGTACATGAGAAACTTCTTACCTTATTACTGCCGCCGACGGTCTATCCGGGGACCCCCGGAATCCTTACTGTCTGGCAAATGCTTCTCCTAAGCTGCAATATTTGTCTAGGCTCTCCTCCTCTTATGTCACCACTCATTGGGGGAAGAACTAAATCTTTAATGAACGTCACAGGAAATAATATCACTTTTAAAAGAGGAATAGGGTCCTGGAAGGCTATTTCACCTTGGTCAAAAAGTGATGGAAGACCATGAGGTCTTGGGCAATTTTAATAGGTGCGTACTGGAGCACAGATGCTAGAAGAAAGAGGAATATTCTAGTAGGGATTAACGCAGATAAGGGCTAGTTACCTAGAGATCCATAGAGTGCGTCAATAAACGGTATATTAAAGTTTTTCTCCTTTCCCCCCCTCACAAAAGCGCCGATTGGCGCGAACATATATATATTTTATATATATATTTTATTTAGCTATATATATATATATATATATATATATATATATATATATATATATATATATATATATATAGCTAAATAAAAGTATCGCGGGTTGAAGTTTTTAAAAAAGAAGCTTTATTGAGAATTACACAGATTGATTCAAGAACAAGTACACAGGTTAAAACGTATTGCAAGACTACGAGCATAGTATGACCATACGTCTTAAACCGCGCGTATAGAATGTCTGATGAGGCTAGGTGGGGGGCAACCTTTTATAGGGTTTGGAAGAGGGGATATCAAACATTGTTTATTTATATTCTTAATACTATTAAGGTGTACATAACCCCTCCCCCCCCCCCCCGAGTTCCGAGGTCTCAAATAAAAGGTTTGAACCTTGCACATCTCTTAATACCTTTTACACTAAGGTATAGCATTCTATAAATAAAGAGATTGGACCTTATACTCTAAGTTTATATAAAAATAAAAGGATTAGACCTTGTACATCACTTGTTTACTAAGTTAGAATTTGTACATTTGAAAACAAAAAGATTAAACCCTGTGCTGGAATAGGATTTTATACAATGTCAACTTTTCTATAAACAAAAGGATTGGACTTTGAATACTTCCTAATCTCTCGTTAGGATTCATACTATTGATAGTTTCACATAAATAAAAAGATTAAACCTTGTCCCTTCTAGATACTAGGCCAAGACTATTTACAAAAATAAAATGTTTATACATCTCAAAATTTCTAACATGCTAAAGTACAATTTTCCTGAAATAACAACAAAAAGATAACAGAATATTTCTTAATACTAAACAATGCATTTTAATATCAATACATTATTTTAAACAACAGGAAAATAAAATAAGAGCGTTTGAATTAGTTTCTTCTATTACAAATAATACTTCTAAATTCAAAATTACTCAATTAAAACGATAATATTTTAAATCAAAATAATAATTCAAATACTATTCTAAATACAGTTTATAATCATTTCAAAAATAAAATACATACTTTTCTTAATTATAGATTACATAATGTAAACAATTAAACAAAATAACATTTCACGACAAAATAATAATATCCCAATACTTATTACAGTGAATACAAAATATTAATTACAAAATAAATGATTACAATTGGTCAAATATAACATTACTCTGAAATAAAATAGTAATCTGAATAATCTTTTAACATTGAACATAATATTTTACAGCAAAATACAAAAGTCCGACTTTATTAAAATAAACTACAGCATTGTCAGTTTAACATAAATACAGATAATTCCTTCAGTACAAAACAAACACTTTTCTTAATACCATTATATTTATTACATTTTATTAAAATAAAAAGTTTTTAGAAATTTTAATATTATTTAAATAAAATTAAGTACTTTTAATCAGAACCATTATCTGAGTCATCCGAGTCATAATTATCTGAAGCATCCGAAATATTAACGCCCAGAGATTCCCTATCGTCGTCTGAAATAGATTGTTTCTTTTTCCTCTTTTTCCTGGTGGGCCTTTTAATATTGCCAATATGTGTATTGATCGATCGTTTATCTTTTACTAGCACATTCACCTTTTTAAACTTATCTCTACTTTTTATTTTTGCTTGAGTATTTTTTTAAATATTCTACGTCTCCTAATTGTTTTTTTAATTTCTAAGGGGTCTTCTCTATTTTTATTTAATTTTTCAGTTCTTATTTCCTTTTCATTATTTATTTTAGCACTAATTAATTTGTGTAACAGTTCTTGATCCTGGTGATATTTCAATACGTACTGTTCAGTCAGGTCAATGTTTTTGTCTGATGCTAATCTGGAGATTCCGAAAGTAATTTCGTTGGGTGTTAGTTTTAATTTATTGTTTAAGGTATTATTGTACGCTATGACGGCTAATCTTAATTTTTGTTGCATTGAACATTTGCCTCTTTCTTTCCCTATTATTCTTAATAACTCATTTAAAGTAGAATGAACCCTGTTTAGTAATCCCAGCGAATTTGAATAACTGGCTGAAGTATAATGCAAGAGAATGTTATTTTCTTCACAAAATTGTCTTACTAAATTGTTTTTCATTTCCGTCCCTTGGTTTAAGGATATTTGTAGAGGTGTCGGAAGTAGTTAGTTAATGCGTTATTAAAATTAAAATATCCATCATTAATTTAAATTCTGTCGACTATAAAACTGATATTCCTTTTCTAAGGTTTGAATGAATATTAAACAAATTACTCTGATAAATCTTCTTTAAATTCTTGAAGTGTAAATCATTGAAGTCATATCAAAACTGTAACGCTAAATTCATTTTATAAATGCATAAAAAATGTTTATAACAATTATATTCAACTTCTTAAAAACAAAAATAAGCAAGAAATCAAGATTAAGGCTACAGTAAAGTTATTAGATTTTGAACCAACCATGACAATACTTAATCACGAAGATGAATGAAATTGCTATGAATATTGCATTTAAATTTAAACTTAAATCTGTGAAATCGTTTATCCCTTTAGCTTTACATTTAATATTTCAATTCCAGTGATTAACAGAACATTAAATAAAATGATCATACCTCGTTTTGTTTGAATTGAATCGTTAAAAAAATAAAATAAAATAATTAGTTTTAATTTACAGGTTCTTTAGTTCGTTGATACAATGTAATTGTTTAAATAACAAGCATAATAGAAGCTTAAAAGAAACGAATACAACAGTTTAATCCTAAACGTATTTAGCCTGATACGCATATCTGAAAGTTAATATTATTATCGAAGTAATACTCATGTAAATATATTCTTCAAATGACTAATTATCATTAACATACAATTAATTATTATCAACTAAATTATTATTATTAAATTATTAATTTATTATTATTATTCAATTATAATTAAAATTAAATAGTGACTTTTGATTTGTTAGGAATCCATTGCTCTTTTCAAAATTACCTATAGATATTAATTATAAACGAAATATTGTAGTGAGAAGCAACATAAAACTAAATTTTGCAATCTAAATGAATATAAAATATTAAAATTTTATAGAAATAGTTAAAACGTATTATTAATAATTAATGATAATATTAATAAATTTAAGTATTAGCAAAAACTGATATGAATATGAATGTTAATAAAAATGGTATTGATGTTGAATTCGAAGTTACTAGAATCAACAATTTATCCGATTTAAATATTTTTACTTGGTTTTTTCCTATATTTATACATCTTTTTTGGTACATTCCAAAATGGAAAATTATATGTTGATTTACTTTGTATTTTAACCACTCCATTTTTAAACAAATTTTGTACTGCTTCCTCGCCTAAAGCAACATTTGCACATGTGCTTTAAAAATTTTTAACTTATTTTGGCAGTGACCATGCCTACTTTTTATGGAAATAGAAGGCATTATTTCTTTAAAGGTTTTCTGGTTTATTTCGTTAACCTTTGTTATTTTATTATTTAATTTTTCAGCAATTACTTTCTGAAGCTTTTAAATTGTACGTTTTTTTTCACTAAATTTAAATTTAAGTCTTCCGTTTCTTTGATTTTACTAATTATATTTTTTTCTTTTCCTTCCCGTGACTTATCAATGGTTTATGTTGTTTTATTTAAATCATAATATTCATTTCCGACTGTTTCTTTATTTTTATTAAGTTCTTCAAGTTCTTGGTATTTTAAATTATACGCTTCTTTAACACTCTTAAAATTGTTTACAGAATTTTCTACACTTTCTTTTATTTCCAGTTTTATATGTTCTTCACGAATTAAGTTTTTAACACTTTCTTTTATTTCCGATTTTATATGTTCGTCACGGATTAATTGTTTTATTTCATTTTTGTCGTCGATAAAAAATAAATTGTTTACCAATTTAAATATTTTATTATTATATTTTAATTCATTTTTTCTAAATCAATTATTAATTTTAATTGTTTCATAGTTTCATAACCTAATAAAACTGACACCTATTGCTAAACGGAAAGATTAGAAATTTAACTTTTTGATTGATTCCTATCAAGGGCTTTAGGTTGATTATCACGCTTTGTGATATATATTGCGCTCTGTAGTTTGTTTAGGTTTATTTTCGATGGTTTGTTTATTACTATGTAATTCATTACTTATATTTGGTCTAAGTCCGGAGGTCTGCTCGTGCTTGGGCCTAATTCTTAAAAATAGTTCTGTTTTTGTTCCTATAATTCTATACGTTCTTGTAACATTTTTATTTGTTTGTCTTTTTCCTCCTCTATTGCGTGAACCCTGTTTGATACCGTTTTCATTGAAACTGTGTTAGAATCTGTTTGAGGTTGATAATTATTTTGTCTAAAATTTCTAGGGGGGGTTTTATTGAAAAACTTATACTGTGATTGAGGGTCCCATTGTTGGTTATAAATCGGTGTTTGATATTCTATAGCTTGATTTTGTGGCCAGAAGTTGTGCTGATTATTATTGTTAAAGGTATTAAAGGATGGACTTTGTTCTTGCTGATACTGTTGCGGCCGGTAGTGTTGAGGATTATTATAAGACGTATATTGCTCGCGATGATATTGGTGGGGTCGGTAATTTTGATTGTCATGATGGTTATTAAAATTTGGTCTATATTCATTATTTTTATAATTAGCTTCAAAAATTTTCTTTTTATAATTATTTTGTACCGGACTGTTTTTAGAATGTTTTTTATCCCTATAAATTATGTGAACAATGTGGGCCCCGCTATTTCTTAATATTCCTTCGAGGTCTTCTAAAGTATCAAATTTAATATGGTAAATGAAGTCAGTTACTGCCGGATGTAAACTATGAACTGCGTGGTGTGATATTTGTTTGTCGTATCTGTACATTTCGTCTTGTTTATCAAGTATTTCATTGTCAGAATAAATACGTGCGTATAAGTCGCATCTTTTCTGGCCCAGTCTTTCTAAGAAATCGAGTGGGTTCTCGTTATGATAAGCCCGCGTATTTAGAATTTCCGAAATTAGTTGTTCCCGAGTTCTTGTGTCCTGATATTTTCTTTTTAAGAATTTTATTATCTCTTTGACGGTACTAAATTCCTTATCATGAACGGCGACTTAGGCTTTTCCGGTTAATTTGTTTAAATATAGTTAAGACTAATTTAGCCTGATTAGTATTTTTATGCGTATTATATTCTTTGCAATATAGATTATATAAAAATTCGCTATTCCTAATAAAATTTACTAATTGTAACGGATTTCCGTCATACTCCGTAATTAACGCTAAGTCGTGGTTTTTAATTTCTAGAACCATATTATTATTCTTATTAATTAACGTTGAACCTGTTATTTTTAAGTTACTTAATTTTTCTTCCAACTTATTCATAAAAATAAATGCTAAATTAATATTCTTGAGACTTGAAGATCTGCTGATGTATTCTGCTAATACTTAGCTCCCAATTTTCTCATGCCAGTGCAAAGAGGTCTCGCTGTTCTGTACCTGTAATAAGATAGAACTGCCGTGAAGTACGTTTACACTTCTAAAAGTCCCTCCGTTCTGGTGCCAGCTAAATAAAAGTATCGCGGGTTGAAGTTTTTAAAAAGAAGCTTTATTGAGAATTACATACATTGATTCAAGAACAAGTGCACAGGTTAAAACTTATTGCAAGACTACGAGCATAGTATGACCATACGTCTCAAACGAAGCGTATAGAATGTCTGATGAGGCTAGGTGGCGGCAACCTTTTATAGGGTTTGGAAGAGGGGATATCAAACATTGTTTATTTATATTCTTAATACTATTAAGGTGTACATAACTATATATATAAGTTAAGGATAGGAGGTACCAATATACATGTTAATCCTTAATGCTAACTCTGTAAACATTGGAAATGTATATATAGAGGATTTAAATGAGGAATAAATCAGTTGTTATCAAGCCGTTGTACGTGTATTATTTCATTCCTTTTTCTTTTTTTTTATCTTTTCACTCTCAGTGAACATAAGTGGTGCCGAAACCCGGGAACACGTAAGAGGAAATTCTTTACTATATTTTTTTTTATATCTCTCTTTTCCTAGTGGTTCAGAGATAAATTCGCTTAGGAGAATTCAGTATTTTCACAAATTATTTTAATAAGCTCGCTGAAAATGACTGACATGCCACCTATACCAGCGCAGCCGCTGTCGGCAGCACACGCGAATATACTGGAACTGTTGAAAATTAAAACGGCCACAGCACAAGACCTGAGGAGAGCGATTTCTGACCTTGAAGGGTATGATGGAGAAATCGGAGAATTGAATCACTTCCTCAAGGGTGGGGACAGGTTATTGGCTAGAATAGATGCAAAAGCCGCAGATAACCTATTGGATCAAGGAGATGCCAACACCCTCAGGGCCGCTTTAGTATGCAGGGTAAAAAGAAGTGTACTGAACCATATCCAAGCGGATGAAGACACGCCTTGGGTAATAGTTAAAGAGAGGCTGAAGAAAGCATATGGAGGTGGGCGGTGGTCCCCAGAAGAAGACATATTTCAGATGTTCCGCGAAACGAAGCGGTCCTACCAGTCGAACGGGCGCTATGCGGGCACTCTGATCGTCCACTATAACCGAATAACGGAGAAGATGAGAGAGACGGAAGAGCGAGGACAAGTGGAAGCGAAGATGACATTTCTGTCCACCATCCTGAAGGTGCAACTAGCACGGGAAACCGGAAAGAAAGAAGGTCTGCCCAGGGAGAAATCGTTCCTAGAGTGTGCCCAGGAGATGGTCGACGCTGGAGCCAGAGACGAAGAGTTCCGGAGAAAAGACGAGGAGGAGAACAGCTGGACCAGAGTGGTTAACAGAAGAAGGGACGGAAGAAGGAGCGATAAGAGAAGCTACGGCGTGGAAAGGAACGAGACGAGCTCCGGGAGAAGAGACAAACCGTGGAGGCCAGAGGGACGTCGAGACACAGAGAGGAGGAGCGAAAGGAGAGAAGAAAGACGCTGTCACGGATGTGGGAAGACCGGACACCTAGTAGCTCGTTGCCCGCGAACAAAATGTTTCGAGTGCGGCACAGAAGGGCATATAGCTAGACAATGTCCATATATGAGTAGGCGCAAGGACAGGTATCAGGACGAACACATGGAGGTAAACGCGCAGAGAGTATGGCGTCAGAGAGAGGTCCCAGTAGAGTCGGCAAGCTCGTCTGAGTCGTCAGAATCAGAGGAGGAGAGGAGCGAACCAGGAGATACGGAAGAAGGAAGGAGGAAGGAGAAGCCAAGGAGCGCGGGCAGAGGAACGCGGACGGAGAGAAGGGCGCTACAGGAAGAATGAGGGGAGTGCGCTTCGAGGGGCAACCGCGCAGTATTAAACAACATAGAGTGAGCGAGAGGTAGGTTGCCTATCATCAGAGTCACCGGTGGAGTAAAGTGTTTAGTGGACACGGGTAGCTCAAATACCATCATGAGCCGAGAAGCGGTAGAGGCATTCTGTAAGGGAGAGAGGAGACCCCAAACGCAGGTATGTAACTGCAGACTAATTACGCTAAACGGACCGTGTAGGACAGAGGGGGAAATAGAACTGGAACTGACAAAATGGGGGGAGAAAAGGGGTAAACTGAGGGTACATGTGGTGGAAAAGATGCCGCGGGAGTACGGGGCGATCATAGGGTGTGATCTCTTAGAGACGCTAGGGGCGCGAGTGAGGGTGAGAAACGGGAAATGGACGGTGCACATAGGGGGACACAAATATCGGGGAAGGCAGGGAACAACCGACGAACACGGAATGATAGGGGTGGTGGCACAGTCGGAGGATTGGCGACAGGTAATCATGAGGGAATACCGGGATGTTTTCTTCAGGGAAGGAGAACCTCTGAGCGCAACAGGGAAAACGGTGCATGAGATCCCGTTGAAACAGGAACGCGTGGTATATGTAAAGGAAAGGAGGTACCCTCAAGCTCTGAGGCAACATATCCGCGAGGAACTTGATAATCTGAGAAAACAGGGAATCATTGTGGATAGCACCTCACCCTATAACAGTCCATTGTGGATAGTCAAAAAGAAGAGTGATGGGGGGAAGGGACAAGAGAAATACAGAGTAGTGGTGGACTTCAGGAAACTGAACGACAACACGTTGGACGAAAAATACCCAATACCGAGACTGGACGATATACTGGACAGACTGGGAGGAGCAACTATATTCTCAACTCTGGATCTTAAAGCAGGTTACCATCAAATTAAGATGCACCCTAAGGACAGGCAAAAAAAACGGCGTTCACCTTTGAGAGGGGACACTTCGAGTTCACGAGGATGCCTTTCGGGCTGAAGAACGCGCCGGTGACATTCCAGAGGTTAATGGATGAATTCCTTAGAGGGTTGGACGAGAACGTTTGTCAAGTGTACATGGACGACCTGTTGGTTTTTAGCAAAGACGAAAGGAAGCTTGTCGATGACTTACGAACTGTGTTTAAACGACTAAGGGAATTCGGCCTGAAACTATCACCGGAAAAGTCCAGATTAGGGATGGAAGAAATTACGTTTCTGGGGCACAAGATATCGCGGGAGGGGATACAACCGGACCGGGCTAAAGTTGAGGCGATCCAAAAAATGGCAATCCCCACAGACGCAAAGGGTATCCGGAGACTGATGGGTACGCTGAATTATTACAGAAGGTTCATTCCGGAGATGGCGCAATATTTAGTACCCTTGAATAATCTACTAAAGAAAGGAAAAAAAATTGTAATAACGCCGGAAATCGAAGATAAGGTCCGAAAGTGTAGGGAGCGCCTTCAAGCAGAGCCGATTCTAGCATTCCCAGACTTTACCAAACAGTTCACGATAACCACGGACGCAAGCGAATATGCACTGGGGGCGGTTCTATCACAAGAAGGGGAAAGGGGCGAGCGGCCGGTAGCATATGCCAGTAGACGCCTTACCGAAGCAGAGACAAGGTATAGTGCGGTGGAAAGGGAACTGTTAGGGGTAATATGGGCGATAGAACATTTTAGGCCGTACTTGTTTGGACGCAAATTTACAGTACAGACGGACCACAGACCTTTACTTTGGGTGGGGAAAATAAAGGAGTCGTCGGCACGGGTCACCCGGTGGAAGGAGTACCTGAGGCAGTACAATATGGAGATCGCCTATAAACCCGGATGGGAAAACGTTGTAGCCGATTGGCTATCCCGAGCGATTCAGGTGAACGCGATCGAGAGAGAGGAAGGGGAATATTCAGGCGGTATTCGGGGATTCATCAGGGAATGGACACCGGAGGGAGAGGGCCTACAGGCAACACAGGACGAGACTGAGGAACAGGACGATGCAGAGTCGAGTGCGTCAGGGAACAGACCGACAGACATGGAAGAGGACGATACCATTATCAACAACAAAAGACGACAAATAATTTGGAAAACCAGGACTCAAGGGCTAATGAAGATTGAATATTCGTCTTACGCCGGGTGTTCCATTACAACCATTTGGTCTCAGCCAGGGGTTAGGGAGGAGCAAATCATAAAGGTGCTTAATGATTCCTCGAAACCAGGAAAGAGCTACCATTTGTACGTGGGGAATAACACGGTATGGGACAAAATCCGGCGGATGTGGCAGGAAGAAAAGATTGGGGTCGATCGGAATTTCACCAGGTGCACCAAAATCGGAGAAACTGTCAGGGAACCGGATAAGCAAAAGGAGGTCACACTGGCGTACCACCAAGGAAAGACCAATCACAGGGGCATAAATGAAACGTTCCAGGCACTCCTGCGGCGATATTACTGGAAAAAACATGAAGAAGAAGACGATTGAGGGGGTAATAGCCGAATGCGAGGTGTGCCAGACGACGAAATATGATAGACACCCACCTACGGGACTGCGGGAAGTAACTAGGACGCCATCGGGACCACTAAGTGAGCTGCAAATGGACACGTTCACCTGGAAAGGAGAAAAGTGGGTGACGATGATCGACATTTTTAGCAAGCTGGCGATGGCGTACTGGATCCAGGAACGGACGGCAGAAGCGATCGTACAGGCTGTGCACACGTGGTTTCTGTTCTACGGGGTACCCGATAGAATCTCGTCAGACGGAGGGCGAGAATTTGATAACGGGAAGCTACAGGAAGAGCTCAAACGGGTGGACGTGGAATGGCATAAAAATACGCCAGGACACCCCAAAAGCCGAGGAGACGTGGAGAGGCTGCACAGCACACTTAGCGACCACCTGCGCATTTTTCACCAGGAAAAAGGACTGGAACCTAATGAAGCAATGCCGAAAGCAATAGTAGCATACAACCATTCGGTGCACGCTGCAACGGGATTTACACCATTCGAGATACTCTTCGGTCCGCGGGAGAGGCGGCGGGACGAACGTATCACGGAAGTGGACCCGGACATAGGGGACAGCATAGAAGCGAATCGGATTGCGGTGGGAAAAATTCGCAAGAAGGTGGGTACAAAAATCGCGGCGGATAAGAGTAAGAGGGTGGAGCGGGAAAATCTGGAGGTGACGGACGGGATGGGAAGGATAAAGATTGGGACAATAGTGTACCGGAAAATCGTTTCGAATAGGGGAAAAGAAATACAGCGTTACGAGGGACCGTACAAGGTAGTCACTATTCGGGAACATAATGTGGTTACTATACAGGACGTACATGACCCAGGGAGACGACGGACGGTACACTTGGAACAGTTAAAAATTCCCAGAAGTACAACAACATAAACAGGACATGGACGAGGTATCCTCTCTTCCACTGCCTTGGGATACGACGTTGTATATCAGGTCGTAAAATAATCTTTTGATAGTGTTGTTAAGTGTTAATGTTAGTTTGAGTGCTTAAGAAGAATTATTTTGTGTTTTGTTTTTTTCAAAGTGGTAAATTTTTGGTTATTAAGTGTTACTTTTAATTGGTGTGCTTTCTGTTCATGAGATAAAGTATGTTTTTTTTTGGTTTATTGTTTTTTTTTTTAATTTTAAATATGTTTTAGTTCTTAAGGAGTTTACGAGGACTGGTCGTAAACTGGCAGGGGGGAGTTAAGGATAGGAGGTACCAATATACATGTTAATCCTTAATGCTAACTCTGTAAACATTGGAAATGTATATATAGAGGATTTAAATGAGGAATAAATCAGTTGTTATCAAGCCGTTGTACGTGTATTATTTCATTCCTTTTTCTTTTTTTTTATCTTTTCACTGTCAGTGAACATAAGTTATATATATATATATATATATATATATATATATATATATAAACTTATGTTATATATATTTATATATATATATTATGTTATATTATGTTATATATATATTATGTTATATTATGTTATATTATGTTATATATATATATATATATATACACTCGAGTTCAAAAAAACCGGTGCGCCTTGATTTTCATTAAAAAATATTAACTAACGAAATAATGTTGTGATTAAACCAGCACACATATAGGCCCGGGCATAAGTGATAACATTACAATAATCCTCTCTAGGAATAAAGAAGGGCCCAAGTTTGCAGATGAACATATTCCCAGTTAGTCTTCAGCTCTTTAGAAGAGTGCAATGAACACCTGTGTGTAGTTTTTCTATTTTTTATTTTTAATTTTCTTTGTCCCACCCTAATCCAATTCTACCCAATATGGTGTTGGATGCTACGGTAGTTACTCAAATCGTAGCGTTAATTAAGGACGGAAGAAGACAGCGATACGAGGCATATACTCTCGGGGTACCGGAAATGAGGGTTCGGCGGGCGATCCAGAAGTACCGGGAGACGAGCAGCTACTCTAGGAGGTCGAGATCAGGTCGGCCGAGGGTAACAAACCAAGCGTACTATCGATTTATTAAAATGGAGACTCTGAGGAACCGCTTCCATACATCTATAATGACTTGCCACCGGCTTCGTACTGCTCGAAGTGTGGATGTCTCCGTGCATACAATAAGTAGACACCTGGCTGAAATGAATCTACACTCTAATATTCCTGCTTCCCGCCCTCTCCTCACTGCAGCTCAAAGAGCAGCTTGACTCCGTATAGCTCTAGAACATGTTGCCTGGACTGAAGTTGATTAGGCTTCTGTTCTCTTTTCAGGTGAGTCTAGAATTGACCTACATGCTTCAGATGGTCGAGATAGAGTCTAGAGAAAATGAGAAGAACGCTACACTCAATGCATTGTTGTAGATACAGTACAGTTTGGAGGAGTGTCGGTGATGTTGTCGGGAGAGGCGAACACACAGTTTAGAGGCCAACACAGACCTCCATGTGTTCCGAAGGCCATCCCTCAATACACAAACCTATATAAGAGATATCCTTGAAGAGTATGTAGTCCCTTTTGCGCCGTTCATTGGCCCTAATTTTATGTTTATGCATGATAATACACGGTCACTCGTCACCAATTTTGTTGGTGACTTCCTTGATGAGGTCGGTATCCGAACCTTGGAGTGGCCAGCTCGCAGCCCGGGTCTCAATCCTATATACCATCTGTGGAACCATCTTAAGAAGGCCATCCGACTGCAACATAACCCTCCAGGAGCTGAGAACTGCCTTAGAAGAGCAATGGGAACGGATTTCTCAAGATCGAGTGGCTAAGGAGCATGCCTGCAAGGATGCAAGCTGTTATTCTAGCTAAAGGAAGAAACACTCAATATTAAAAACCATGAATTGTGTGTTTCTTGCATATTGTAAACGAAGTTTAGAGGTTTTATTTTTTTTTTTTTTATCATTAAATCAATAAACGTTTACTTTTTTGTTTGATAATTTCTTTTTGCTTTAAACTGCATGTTTTATTATTTGTCCTTTGGTTAATTTTATTAAAAATGGAAAATTTTATTAAGTTGTGAAAGAGAAAAAACAAACAATATTCAAACATTTAAGGTGCTCCGGTTTTTTTCGCACTCGATTTTATATAGATATGTTTAGTAAGGTTCTTGAGTTGAAGTTTCATGGCCGCTATTAACACTATCGTTAAGTGCTCAGTGCTTGTGGCAATATTATCTATCGTACTAACCAAAATCCTTTAACCAAACTTTATAAGCAGTGAAAGTTTATACAATGGATTCTTTGGACAGACTTACTGGCTGAGGTGAGTGCGTTTATTATTAATTAAAGAGAATTGATAATAAAGACAGATCTCAGGCGAATAGTTCTCCAGTCAGCCGATTGGGGAGTTACCTATACTCCCTATCTCTCAACGTCTAGGTCTGATGATAATTCACCCGGGTCTAACTAGGATTGTTATTGTTATTGTTTTTAGAGGACATAAGTTTATTTGTTTTTTCCTTTTTCTATTTTTATTTTATTTCTTTTACCATTAGTAATGTGTTATTTTTTTTCTTTAATTCAAATATTGTATATAGTTCTGTAAATAGTCTAGTTTATAAGTATTTATTACATATATGTTTTTTTTTCTCTTTTAATCCATTATAGTTGGTTTAAATTGTAAATTGTATTTCACAATGGACCTTGATAATTCATCAGGAGCAGAATCGGAAGATGAAACTCCAATGTCGGAAATAAGTGAGACAGACTCACAATACCTGGAGCAACTTCAAAAACGTCAGTGCAATGCTGCACACCCGGTTCCGCTGGGACCTCCCCCCCCCCCCAAAAAAAAAAAAAAAAAAAAAAAAAAAAGGAAAGCAAATTATTGTTAGTGAGCCTCCAACAACTTGCAGTAAATCTACTGCAGCCAATAAAACATAAAATTGTAGTCAATATTCCTACCAGCAATAAATTTGCCGAGCTAGAAAAAATTCCAACAGAGCCACAACCAACTCAAGGATTTTCGGACCCTGTTCCCTCACCCATTTTTGTAGCCAATATTAAAAATTTTAATGAATTCGGTCAAGAAATTGCCAATTTGATTGGCCAAACCAACTTTAAATGTTTCTCAAGAGTCAAAGACATAAAAATTAATACCACGGCAAAAGAGCATTATATAAAGTTAATTAACTATTTGTCTGTCAATAAATATGAATTCTATTGCTATCAATTAAGAGAAGAAAATCATATCGTGTTGTACTGAGAGGTCTTCCCAGCACAACTTCAAACGAGACATCGAAGAAATAGGCCACAATGTTAGAAATATTTCAGTCGTGCTCCTTCCTACGGAAAAGTACCCTCTGCCGCTATTTTTTGTAGATATGGAGCAAGCGAAAAATAATTCAGAACTTTTGCAAATAAACAGTCTTGTTTATTGAGTAGTCCGTTTTGAGCAGCCAAGACAAAGACCAGTAAAGTACGATGTACTAGGTGCCAAAATCTTGGACACACAATGGCATATTGTCACCATCCGCCTAGGTGTGTCAAATGTGCAGGCGCCCATGCCACAGAAACCTGTTCCAAGACTCTAGATACACCTGCAAAATGTGTATTATGCAAGGAAGATCACCTAGCAAATTATCAAGCTGCATAGTATATAAAAATAGCCAAAGACGAAGATCACACAATGCGGCCATAAAAAATCAAACTCAAATGAGTGGTAGACATGCAAGTCAACAACAAGACTCTCTGAAAACTCCCTGTGTGGAAAACCAAATTTTTCTCATTAGAAATGAACCCTCAACGGGCCTCGCCATGAACGTAGAGCAACGTACTCAAAGATCACTACAAGTCCGCCGCAGCACCGACCACAACAACCTCGAAACCAGACGCCTCAGATCTCCCAACCTCTGCCTCCGATTTCCAATCCCAACATTCCCGTCAGCCCCCAAGTCAGTACAATGACCACTCCTATCACCATCTACCCCTACGGGTAAAACTACCACCTGAAACTCAACATCCAGTTCCTTCCCAAACTTCCTATCCAACACACCCTTCGACCTCAAAAGGCCATACAACATCTAACATCCAAAGATGGGATCCCACCCCAGCCAACATTCCAACAATACCCCACATCCTATTTCTGCCCAAAATCCCGGTGTTATCAACACCATCCTCTCCTCATTCCTGACAGAACTGAAAGAAACAATCAGACCTCTCATTTCCCTTCTCACCAGAGTACTTTCTGAAGTCCCATTTAACATTCCAAAATGAGCAAAAAGCCTCTAGCTGTCATTTTGTTGAATGCAAATGGTCTTCATAATCATCGAGACGAACTTGACGTATTTCTACATAACAATCACATAGATATAGCCCTACTTACTGAAACCCACTTCACAAAACAAATATATTTTCACATACCAGACTACATCACTTATAGATCAGACCACCAAGACAACACAGCCCAAGCCGGTTCTTGCATTCTCATCCATAAATCACTACCTCATTCTTTTGTCCCTTCTACTCCAACTGACACCATTCAATCCACATCAGTAATCATTTCCACTCGTCCTTTCCATATAATATTGTCAGCTGTATACTGTCCTCCTGGAAATGCCCTTTCTTATAACGACCTTCATTCCTTATTCAGATCCCTCGGACCGCGCTTTATTGCTGGAGGGGACTACAACGCCAAACACCATCGATGGGGTTGTAGACAATCCAACCCACGTGGCAGTATCTTATCCCGCATTTCAACATCCAAGTACTATTCTATCCTCTCACCCTTAAACCCCACATATTGGCCTACATCTACCAAAAAACATCCTGATATCCTTGATATATTCATATCTTCCCAAATTTCCACCTCTCAAACCATTGTCAATTCTCTGGACGACCTTTCATCAGACCATAGTCCTGTTCTGCTTCTCCTCCATCCAAATCCTGTTCCTAAACTTCTTCCTCCTAGACTGATTTAAGGACAAGTGGACTGGGACAAATTTTGTTATGATTTAGAAAACAAATTATATCCGAAAATTCCACTCAAAACAAAACAGGACATCGACACCGCCATAGATAAACTTACCACATCGATATGTATCACCATTAACGATAACACGTTACACAAAACAAACTGTAATTCTCTCCAAACTAACTTGCCACACCATATTCGCGATTTACTAAGAGAAAAACGTAGAGCAAGAGCAACGTGGCATAGGACTAGATATCCATCTGATAAAAATAATTACTGTAAACTAACAAATAAACTTAAGACAGAAATTAAAAAATACAAAATTCAAAAATTACATGACTATACAGAAAACCTTAACACCACAGACATATCTTTACGGAATACCACAAAACAACTACTGAACTATAAAAATTACAATCATCCTCTACTAACCCAATCCCAAACCTGGTCAAAAACTGACGAAGAAAAATCACTTATTTTTGGCCAGCACCTTTACCAAACTTTTAACCCACATCCTGATATCGTTAATCCTACTCACCAAACACATACAGAGGCAGAACTAAATATCCCACTCCAAATGTCTCCTCCCTCCAAAGCATTCCATCCTTCAGAAATTTCAAACATCATTCACAGATTACCTTCAAATAAAGCCCCTGGACACGACCTAATTACACCCCAAATCCTAAAACTCCTTCCTCGAAAAGCCATCTTATTTCCGATGATTCTAAAACCCTAAAAGCCACCTGAGCTCCCATTCTCATACCGTCCTATTTCCCTTTTGCCAATCATGGGAAAAATTCTTGAAAAACTAATCTTAAAACGCTTGTATCCTATCCTAGATTCCCATCATGTAATCCCAGATCACCAGTTTAGATTTCGAACATCACACTCCACGATCCAGCAATGTCATCGTGTTGTGGACGTAATCTCCTCAGTATTAATGCGCAGAATGTACTGCACGGGAGCCTTTCTCGACGTAGAACAGGCTTTTGACTGAGTCTGGCACTTATGACTTTTTTACAAGCTCCGCAAATTCCTTCCTTCAACATTCTTCCTAATTATCCGTTCCTATCTCAGTGATAGAACTTTCAAAGTAAACCACAAATCCTCCTATTCTTTTCTCTTTACCCAATCTGCTGGTGTTCCTCAAGGTAGTATCCTAGGCTCCATCCTCGATACGGTGTATACAGCTGGCATCCCAACTCATCCTACCACTGTCCTCACCACTTACGCTGATGACACATGTGTGTTATCAGTAAACAATGATCCCTTCATTGCCTCTCAAACACTCTAATCCCATATCCTAAACCTTCAAGAATGGTGTCAAAAATGGAGAATCAAAATAAATCCTAATAAATCTCAACAAATAACCTTTACCCTTCGTCGTAAAGGCTCAAACCTTCCGCTTTACTACAAAAGACTCATTTACATGACAGTTATCAGATCTGATTGGACATATGGAGTTAAGCTTTGGGGCTCTTCCAAACCTTCCAATTCTTCCCATATCCAATCCTTCGAAAAATCCTTAATGCTCCTAACTTTGTTACAAATAAACTTATCAATAAAGACCTTAATGTTCCATATGTTGCTGAGATAGCCCATACCAGATACCTATCCTTTCATAGTAAGCTTCATAACCACTCAAATCCAACTTGCTTCCCACTCCATTCCCGATAATCCTCCGAGGGGTCTGAAAAGAAGATGGCCTAGAGATCTTCTAGTGTAGAAGTTTTATTAAAGTGCTACTGATTAGTTCTTTTCATGATTTGACATGTTATTGTAATCATTGTCAGCCCATTTACTTAATGTATATAATTGTACAGTTGTAAATATCAATAAATTGATATAAAAAAAAAAAAAAAGTAAGGTTCCTGAGGTTCAGTCAATACATAAATTTTAGCGACGTTTCGAGACTATATTGTGCTCATAATCTTGCCAATGTTACTAGTGGATATGGAAATTCATTCATTCATTCCATATCCACCAGTAACATTGGCATGATTATGAGAACAATATAGTCTCGAAACGTCGCCAAAATAGATGTTTTTTATTCAAGAACATTAAATTTCAAGAAATTTATCCATATATATAGTTATGGGTACCTCTATGGACTTAGGAATATAAATAAAATGTATGATATCCCCACTCCCAAAAACCCTATAAAAGGTCACCTCCACCTTGCCTCGGTGACATTCTGCAGTCGTGCGTTGAGACGTACAGATGTTCAACACGAAGTTTTTGTATTAAGTTATACATTGTGCTTGTATCTTGATCAATGTATGTAATTCAGAATAAAGCCTCTTTTTAAAAACTCAATCCCGCGATCCTTTTATTTAGCTATATATATACATAATTTTTTAAATATAAATATTTTCTTTTGACGTTTCGATCCCAAAACAATTTCAAATATATATTAAATAGTGTCAAATCCATGATTACAGATGAAAAAATATTTTATATCACAAAGACAAATTTTAGCACTAGGAAACATTCTAGAAAGTAAATGTATAGAAAAGATCAATGTTTTTTCAAATTCCTTTTTTTTTCAAACGTGTGCAAAAAAAAAAAGAATCACATAAGGTAAATGTAAAATTGTTATAATTAAAACTGTTTTTTCTTCTGTATAAGTTGTTTTTCTTTTTTATGCTTTTTATGCAAGAGCTATATATCTGATTCACTACAAAAAAAAACCAAACTCTGTAAATTAAGTATAAAATTGGAAACTCATTTGATTAGCCGGAACGTCTCTCCCTTCTCTTGTAAACCAATAAATGTCTATATTTTTACTCGAAAAAAGATGTTTTAAAAAATATTATAAAAATGGCTCTGAACGGTTAGTATAATTTTTTGAACGGACTTTATTTCATTTGCAAAGCAATCTTAATTTTTAATGACAATTATTGTTGTAAAACGGCAATGGACGATTAAGTGTCCGCTCAAGTTGGAAACGTCTTTAAGTGATCTCTATTCATGGCTTCGAAGTTACAAAGTTAACAAACACCATAGACTTTGCTAAGTTTGGAAGTTGGCAGAGGCTCCTTTTCAACGAAGAACGACAGTGAGTTTTAATACATTGTAACTATTATCTTAAATATTAAAGAGAGAATTAATTTATAGAAAACCATAAATAAGATAAACGTTTTTAAGGTTCTTGGGATTCCTTCATTTGACGAAACTGTCAATTTTATTTTTTAAATACCTTATTATCTGATTACGAATAAGGAAAAAAAACACATCCTCCTTTTCAGGGACGTACTCTACTAGGACATTTTTGAAATCAACGCCGCACGGTTTGATCATCAAGGACACCTTCGTCAGTTTTTGTATCGGAATTTATGTATCCATGTATCTGTCGAATATATATATATATATATATATATATATATATATCAGCTCTACATATTAGATATACTATATAAATGTGTGTTATATTTTAATTTTTACGGTTTATATATATATATATATATATATATATATATATATATATATATATATATATATATATATATATATATAAGAAGAAGAAGAAGAAGAAGAAAATGAACTTTATTCTGGGACTACTTGTCCCCTAAGAATAACATATGATTACAGTACATAGGACAATCGTCTGGCTTTGATAATTAATTATAATAACAATAGATAATAATAAAAATTGATAAATAATTAAATTATATGTTACAAGATAACTGTGACATCTTGTAAAATGATACATCTTATGTATACTATTATAATGTATATTACATAAATATTCACGTTTTACATTAGCTCGGATGATTGAAAATGAAAGAGGTAAAGGAATAAATGATGTTTAAAGGAAGTAAGAGTGGATCTTTTTCGAATTGTGATGGGCAATGAATTCCATAACGAGGAAGCACGGATAATAAAGGATTTCTCGAAGGATGCAGTTCGATGCGCCGGAGTGTATAGGTTGATGGGTTGGGTTTAGTATTTAAGAGGTGAATGGAGGAGCGCAGAGTAAGGAGGTCATGGATATAGGTGGGTTTTTTGGTTTTCAAGGTTTGAAATATGAGAGCACCCAGGAAGTATTGACGTCGAAAACCGGGGTACAGCCACCCGATTTCAGAATACCTGTGAGATATGTGAGAACGTCTGGAGATCCCGAAAATAAATCTAATCAAACAGTTCATTACTCTTTTACATCTCATCTCGAGCTCATCAGACAGTCCTCCATATACTATGCATCCGTAGTCAAAGTTAGGAAAAATGAGTGATGATACTAAAAGTTTTCGAGTACTTAATGGTAATGAATCACGGTAATGTGAAAGTTGCTTAAGAATAAAAATAGATTTTCTCGTGATTTGAGAGATATGGCTATTCCATGCAAGATGTTTATCGAAAGTTCTTCCCAGATTTTTAATGGAATTTTGGAAATGAATTGGACGGTTTTTTTTTAGGAAAAGCAGTGAATAGTAGGGAAGAGCTTTTAGGTGAGGTTTTGACCCAATGAGAATAGCCTTTGTTTTTTCTGGATTTAGACTTAATTTATTCTCCACTGCCCAAAGGTTAATGCTATCTATGTCTTTCTGTAGCTTACAAGTCGCCTCTAGCATATTTGAAGGATGAAAGGATAAATATATTTGCAAGTCGTCAGCATAAAGATGATATTGGGAGTAGTGGATGCGATTCGACAAGTCGTTAATATAAATAGAAAATAGGGTAGGTGAAAGAGAAGATCCCTGGGGTACTCCTCGCGAGAGTGGTATATATAAATATATATATATATATATATATATATATATATATATATATATATATATATATATATATATATAGCTAAATAAAAGGTTCGCGGGACTGAGTTTTTAAAAAGAGCGTTTTTATTGAATTACATACATTATACAAGAAAAAGCACAATTTATAGCCTAATACAAGGACTTCGTGTTGAACAAACTGGCATCACAACGTGTAGAAGCAGAGTGTCAGTCGGGCACAGGTGGGGGTGGCCTTTTATACAGTTATCTAGGAGAGGGGATAGTGTACATTTATTTATTATCTCTAATACCATTGGGTTTCTATAACTTCTCCCCCCCCCCCCAAGTTCCGAGGTCTCCGATGGAACAAATATCTTAGTGTAAATAGGTAAGATTCTATACAATAAAAATAAAAGGTTTGGACCTTATACATTTCTCAATACCTTTTACACTAAGTCATTACAATAGATAACATTTTATAAACAAAAGGGATTGGACCTTATAATTTAAGTTTATATAAAAATAAAAGGATTATAACTTGTGTACTAAGTTTAGGATTTATACTATCTATAGTTTTACATAAATAAAAAGATTAAACTCTGTACTGAAATACAATTATTAACTTCCTATAAATAAAAGGATTATACTTTGAACTTCCTGTTTACTAAGTCTTGATTTGCTTACTTGAAAAATAAAAAGATTAAACCTTGTGCTCTAACACTAAAATAAGATTTATATGATTGTCAATTTCCCATAAACAAAAGGATTAGACGTTGTCCTTTTCTTAATATTAACAATAAGCTTAAACTATAAAATGTTTATACATTACAGAATTCCTTACATGCTAAAGTACGATTTTCCTTATAACTAAAAGATAACAGGATATTTCTTAATACTAAACAATTCATAACTATACATGATTTAAACAAAAGGAAAAATAAAATAAGAGTCTTTGAATTAGTTTCCTCTATTACAAATAATACTTTTAGCTTCAAAATTACTCAGTTAAAATAATATTTTAAATCAAAATAATAATTCAAACACTCCTTTACAATAATTACAATATTTACAATTAATAATAGTTTCAAAATAAAATACATACTTTTCAATGATCAATCAAAATAATATTTCAAGACAAAATAATAGTATCCTAATATTTATGATAGTGACTTCAAAATATTAATTACAAAATAAATCGGACAGAATATTACTGTGAAATAAAATAATAATTTGAATGATCTTTTACATTATCAACATTGAATATAATATTTTACAACAAAATACAAAAGTCCGACTTTATTAAAATAACTACAGCATTGTCAATTTAATACAGATAATTCCTTCAATATAACATAAATATTACTCCTAATACCATTGCATTTATTATATTTAAAATAAAAGATTTTTAAAACATTTTAATATTGTTTAAATAAAATTAAATATTTTTAATCAGAACCACTGTCTGAATCGTAATTATCCGAAATGTTTACACGAAGAGATTCGTTGTCGTCGTCTGAAATAGATTGTTTCTTTTTCCGTTTTTTCCTATTGGGCCTTTTAATATTGTCGATATGAGTTTTAATTGGTCTTTTGTCTTTTACTACTACATTTACTTTTTTAAATTTGTCTCTACTTTTTATTTTCGCTTGGGTATTTTTCAAATATTCTGTATCCCCTAATTGTTTCTGAATATCTAAAGGGTCTTCTCTATTTTTATTTAATTTTTCGGTCCTTGTCTCTTTTTCGTCATTTATTTTAGATCTAATTAGTTTATGTAATAATTGTTGGTCCTTATGATATTTTAATACATATTGTTCCGTCAGGTCGATGTTTTCGTTTGATTCTAATCTGGAGGTTCCAAAAGTAATTTCATTAGGAGTTAATTTTAATTTATTGTTCAAGGTATTATTATACGCTATTACCGCTAATCTTAATTTTTGTTGCATCGAACATTTATCTTTTTCTTTTCCTATTATTCTTAATAATTCGTTTAGGGTAGAGTGGACTCTGTTCAATAATCCCAAAGAGTTTGAGTGGCTGGCTGAGGTATAATGTAAGATAATATTATTTTCTTCACAAAACTGTTTTACTAAATTATTTTTCATTTCCGTCCCTTGGTCTAATGATATTTGCAGAGGTGTGGGAAAGTATGTCATATAGTTAGTCAGTGCGTTACAAATATTAATTGCGTTCTTTGATTGTAGGGTTTGAGCAAATAAATGTTTCGAAAATGTGTCTACTGCTGTGAAAATTATGGCATTGTTAAAATTAAAAATGTCAATCATTAATTCCTGAAACGGTCTTTCCGGTGTAGGTGTAATTTGAAATTTGGTCTTTATAGGTTTTCGGTCATATTTCGTAACTTTACAAGTTTCGCATTTATTAATATACTCCGCTATTTTATTTTGCATCCCTGGAAAATAATATTCTTTTTTAAGTTTTTCGAATGTTTCGTTTATACCCCTATGCTTTGTTTTGCCTAAATGATAATTATCTATAATTTCTATTTGTTCATTCGGATTTTCAACGTCATTTACAATTTGTTTATATTTTTTCAATTTAACCGATGGATATTCCGTTTCTATTATTTGTTGTATTGTTCTAAAATAATCGTCATATAAATTTTCGGTTATTTCGTTAGCTGATTTACAAATTATCCCGTATGTTTTATTAGGTTCGAGTATTTGTTCTAATAATGAAGCGATATCTGATTTAGCATAAATGTTTAATTCGTATCGGCGTTTCCCAAATGGTTTAGTGAAATTAATTTTTGTATTTCCCCTTTTTATAATTATTTGATTTTTTTCTATGTTTATACATTTTTCGGGTTCACAAATTCGTACTTGTTCGTTACTAGATTCCTGGGAATGGATTGTCTCTAAATCATCTTCCGGCGGTACTTCTAAGTCCTCTATTATCGCGTCATACTCGGAATTGTTTTCGTCCGCTATTTCCTGATTTAATAATTCTTCGACGTCCATTTCCTCCACGTCGCTATTATGATTCAATTCGTCGCTTCCCCTGGAAAGTGCATCGGCCACGTAATTTGTTTTTCCCTGAATGTGTTTAACTTCGAATTCAAATTCTTGTAATTTCCAAACCCACTTCATTATGCGCGTGTTACCATTTTTCATTGAAAAAATCCACGTTAAAGGTTTATGGTCTGTGCATAGAAGAAATTTTGTACCGTATAAATAAGGCTTAAAGTGTTGGGTTGCCCATACTACCGCTAGTAATTCTTTTTCTATTGAACTATAATTTAATTCCGCATTTTGTAATACTCGGGACGCGAATGCTACTGGGTGTTCTATTTCATTTTCGTCTTTTTGTGAGAGCACGGCTCCGATGGCTTTATTACTGGCGTCTGTAGTTAATATAAATGGCCGTTCCCAATTCGGATAATTTAAAATTGGTGTGTTACTCATCATTTCCGTTAGGGTTTGACATGCTTCCTTAATTTCCTTCGTGCCATAAATTTTAGTTTTTAAAGAATTAGAAATCGGTCTGGTAATTTTTGCGTAATTTTTAATAAACTTTCTATAGTATCCCGTCATGCCCAAGAATTGTCTCGTCGTCTTTTCATTACGCGGAATGGGGAAATTTAAAATTGCTTCTATCTTTTTCTCGTCTGTTTTTAATCCGTCTGGGGTTACGATGTAGCCTAAAAAGTTTAATACTGTTTTAAAAAATTCCGTTTTATCTAATTGTATTGATAGGTTATGTTCTTTTAGGGCTTCAAATACTCTTTTTAAATCTTTTAAATATTCCTTTTCGTTTTTTGAGTAGACTATTATATCGTCGATGTAAATCATAGAATTGGGGATATTTTGTATCATCATCGTCATCGCTCTCTGAAAGGTTGGGGGTGCATTACACAAGCCAAAAGGCATACGTAGAAACTCAAAATGCCCATTTTCGGTGGAGAACGCGGTTTTAGCTATTGAATCTTTATCCATTTCAATTTGGTGAAATCCCGACGCGAGGTCTTTGGTGGAAAATATTTTCGATCCCTTTAGTCTATTTAATAAATCTTCGATATTCGGTAGGGGAAATTTGTCTTTTACTGTAGCCTGATTTAGTTTCCTATAGTCTATCACCATTCTAATTTTTTTCTGTCCCGACGCGTCTGATTTTTTCGGTACGATCCAAAGCGGAGAATTATACGGCGATTTGCTAGGTCTTATGATATTACTTTTTAATAGTTTTTGAACTTCATCATTAATTTGTTTTTTAAATTGTTCCGGGTAACGGTAATTACGCGTATAAATTGGATTTTCATTCGTTGTTATTATTTTATGTTTTATTAACCCTGTTGATCTTAAATTCTCGTCGTCCCTTTTTAATACTTCGCCATGTTGGCTAATAATTTCGATTAATTCTTCCTTTATTTCCGGACTAATATGTTCGTGGCGAATTAAGTTTTTAATTTCGTTTTTATCATTAATAAAAAATAAGTCATTCTCTAATTTGAATTTTTTCTTTTTAAATTTTAGTTAATTTTTTTCTAAATTGATTTTTAATTTTAATTTTTTCATTGTCTCGTAGCCCAATAAAATATTAAACCTTTCGCTAAATGGAAATATTAAAAATTTGACTTTTTGATTAATTCCTATCAGGGGCATTAGGTCAATTATCACGCTTTGTGATCCTTCCGCCGTTCCCGTAGGTGTTCGAATCGCAAAATCCTCTTTAGAAATTTCCGAGAAATGTGGAATGTGATCGGGGTGTATATAATTTTTTGTGGCACCCGTATCAATTAGCCATTTATTTCCCATACTGTCAATTAAGTTCGGTAAGTCGTTATTTAAATTTAAGTCGTGAATTTCTATTTGTTTATCCTGGTTATCAATGGTCTGTTTAGAATTTAAATTATTTATATCCGGTCCGGAGGTCTGCTTGTGCTCGGGCCTAATTCTAAAAAATGATCCTGTCTTTTTTCCAAAGATTCTATTCGTTCTAACAATAACTTAATTTTTTCATTTTTTTCTTCCTCAATTGTATGTACCCTATTAGAAACAGTTCTCATCGAAACGGTGTTAGAATCTATTTGCGGTTGTTGGTAATTTTGCCTAATATTTCTGGAGGGTGGTTTGTTAAAAAATTTATGTTGTGACTGGGGGTCCCACGGTTGGTTATAAATCGGAGTCGTATATTCAATAGCTCGCTGTTGTGGCCGGAAGTTATGTTGGTTGTTATTGTTATAAGAATTAGAGGTTGGACCTTGCTCATACTGATACTGTTGCTGTCGGTAATGTTGGGGATTATTATACGACGTATATTGCTCGCGGTTGTACTGATGGGGTCGGTAATTTTGATAATCATAGTGGTTGTTAAAATTTGGTCGGTACTCTTTATCGTCGGTACTACTTATTTTTGTAATTATTTTCAAAATTTTTCTTTTTGTAATTATTTTGAACTGGGTTTTTTTGGTGTTTTTTATCGCCATAAATTCTATGTACGATATGAGCCGCGCTGTTTCTTAGTATTTCCTCTAGGTCTTCTAATGAGTCAAATTTTATATGGTAAATGAAGTCCGTTAGTGCTGGGTGTAAACTATGTACTGCGTGGTGGGATATCTGTTTGTCATACCTATACATTTCGTCCTGTTTATCTAATATCTCATTGTCGGAGTAAATTCGCGCATATAAATCGCATCTTTTTTGGCCCAGTCGTTCCAAGAAATCGAGTGGGTTTTCATTATGGTAAGTCCGCGTATTTAAAATTTCCGAAATTAATTGTTCCCTAGTTCTCGTGTCCTGGTACTTTTTATTTAAGAATTTTATTACTTTTTTTACTGTATTGAATTCCTTATCGTATACGGCGACTTTAGCTTTCCCTGTTAATTTGTTTAAGATTGTTAAAACTAATTTGGCTTGGTTTGTATTTTTATGGGTATTATCATCTTTACAATATAAATTATATAAAAATTCGCTATTTCTTATAAAATCAACTAGTTGTAACGGATTTCCGTCGTATTCCGGGATTAATGCTAAATCATGATTTTTAATTTCTAGAGCCATATTATTTTCTTTTTTAATTAACGTTGAACCTGTTATTTTTAAGTTACTTAATTTTTCTTCCAAACCATTCATAAAGATAAATGCTAAATTAAAATTATTATACTTATTACTAACTTATATTTAAATTACAAAATTACTTAAAAATAAAAATAAAAATAAAATTAATTATACTTTTTCTTGATACAACGTTGTCTTCGATGTCTTCTTGATGACGCTCCCTTTAGCTCCTTCCCGTCGATTCTTTAGCAAGAGGTTGAAGGTCCTTTTGGTCAAGGTATTGGAATACCAAAGCGCTCCCAAAGACTTGAAGATCTGCTGATGTACTAATACTCAGCTCTCAATCTTCTCATGCCAGTGGAAAGAGGTCTCGCTGTTCTGTACCTGAAATAAGATAGAACTGCCGCGAAGTTACGTTAACGCTTCCAAATGTCCCTCCGTTCGGGCGCCAGCTAAATAAAAGGTTCGCGGGACTGAGTTTTTAAAAAGAGCGTTTTTATTGAATTACATACATTATACAAGAAAAAGCACAATTTATAGCCTAATACAAGGACTTCGTGTTGAACAAACTGGCATCACAACGTGTAGAAGCAGAGTGTCAGTCGGGCACAGGTGGGGGTGGCCTTTTATACAGTTATCTAGGAGAGGGGATAGTGTACATTTATTTATTATATCTAATACCATTGGGTTTCTATAACTATATATATATATATATATATATATATATATATATATATATATATATATAGATTCTTCAAAGCAACAGAGCTCTTTTTAAAAAGAGATTTATTGATAGAACAAACAATGTACAAGGTTTAAACTGTTATAAGCCAAATTACTTGCTGACATAGCTTCTGGGTGGGGTGTCTCTAGTCAAGGAATAGAACGGTTTAAATAAGGGCTAGGAGGAAATGACTGAATGAGAGAATGAAGTTGCATGTGACATGTCTCCTAGTGTCATCCTATAACTATATGTAAATATATCATTGTGCGAATGACTGCACGTCTCAAGAAATCAAATGCATAAGCTGCGAAAATTTCAATAATGTTACAAGAAGTCAGCAGAAGCGCTCTACTTGCCATTCTGTATTCGACCGAAACTGCCCTTCATACTTAACTGAAATTGAGAAATTGGCATCTAACACTGACTACAACATCCCTCCCCAGTAAGTCTCAAATGACATTATTTCAACTACATACATAGACTGTACACAATGCATTTTATTTATTTATGACATATAGACACTTAAACATCACACAGCTCAACACATATCATTCTAAATAGACTTCAAACATGCTACAACAATATATAAACATCAAAAACATAGATATTTTGATACTTCAAGAACCATACACATAGTTAAACAAAATAGTAGGTAATAGTAAATCGTATGTTTTTCAAATTGTAGATAAAAACCCAGGGCTGGCATTGTAATAACTAATAAAAATATCGATGTGTGCATGTTAATGCAATATTCTGATTCGAACTTTATTTGCTTAGAATTAACATATGGAAAATGGATTTTGATTAGCGCATATTTCGACATAACCCATTGTATAAATTCAGACTTGCAAAAATTAGAAAAGGTATTAAACTATTACAGCAATTATAATATTATTATACGTATTGACTCAAATGCCAGATCTAAATATTGGTTTGATAAACGTACAAATGCAAGGGGTAATCTGATGGAAACCTTTATTGTGGAAAACGACCTGTTTTTATTAAATACTGACTCAGAACTAATGACTTTTCAAGGTGCGAGAGGTAACAGTAATATCGATCTTACTTTTATAAATACAAATGCAACTCGATATAACCTTGTACGAAACTGGATGATTTCAAGAGAAACTAACTTTTCGGACCACAATATGTTAACTTACCAACTACACGTATACGGGAATGACTGGACAGCAGATAAAATTAAAAACTTTGTATATTTGACGGAAAATGGTGACTGGGATAAATTCTTGACTTACTTAAGACATCAATTTGTGAAACAATTTTTACCTCAACACATTCATAACAACTGGGAATGGACAGAAAATGAGAGAGTAAAATAATGAATAATTAATGAAATACTCCACCTTTTGACTGACAGTATAGTTAATAAAATTACAAAATCTATTACGAAATCTTGCAATGTTGCATTCAAAAGATCCGGAAACTTTAAACGTCGGACTGAACACCGTTCCGTACCTTGGTGGAACCCTGAACTGACTAACTTACGAAGACATACTAATTATCTTAGGAAAATATATCAACGGACAAAACAAGACGGAAAACTAAGGGAAATCAAAAAAATTGAATATCTAAAAAGTAAGCATGAATACCAAAAACATTTTAAAAATTCTAAACTAAATTCTTGGAAAACATATGCTACTGCTTCTACTGCGTGGCAATGGCCTTACAAATTTGCAACAAACAAAGTTAAATCTCAACAGCACTCTCAACCCAACCTGTGACATTCACAACAGACACTCAGCAAACATTAAATCACGTACTGGATAAAATAATTAAAGATGACAATTCAAATAATGACAATAATGAACATAGACAAATGAGACTAGACGTACTTACCCTATCCAATAACGAAGATGACGTAGGCATCCGAGACTATGAAATATTAGGTACAATTAAACAATTAAATGATAAAAAAGCCTGCGGAATTGACAAGATAGACTCCCAAATGATTAAGAAAATAGCTGAAACCTTTCCAAAATTGATTACAGCTATTTATAAAATCTTATTTAAAAGAAAGGAATTTCCAATGAACTGGAAAGTGGGTAAACTAGTTCTGATTCCCAAATCAAATTCATATTCTCTTAGACCATTGAGTATACTTCCTTTGATGGGTTGGGTTTTTGAAAAAATATTTAAAAATAGACTAATGTACCACCTAACGACTTACGAAATACCTGACAGACATCAATTTGGATTTACATAACAATCAGGAACTGACCAAGCCCCCAAGGAACTGACTGAACAAATCAATAACACGCTCCACCAAAAAAGTAACTTATTAGTAGTTTCTTTAGACATTGCTGGAGCTTTTGAAAATGCTTGGTGGCCTGCGGTTTTATATAATCTTAAAAAAATATGACTGCCCAAAAAAGATATACAAAAATATTCAGAATTATTTTTCTGACAGAAAACTTACTGTTCAGATAAACTATCACTCCATAGAAAAGAAACTGACTTTAGGAACTCCCTAAGGATCAGCATTATCACCAATATTATGGAACGTACTAATTATTACAGTATTCGAAACAGACTTATATGAAAATACAACGTTACTAGCTTATGCAGATGACTTACTGTTACTTATAAAAAGAAAAGACTTTGATGAACTCCAGGAAATAGCAAATCTGACTCTATCAAGACTAGGACATTGGACTAGACGTAATAAACTAAACTTCAATTTGGAAAAAACTAAATTTATTATTTTCACTAGAAAAAGGAGAGTATCAGAGTTAGACATACGAATACAGTTAGACTAGCCCAATGTGACACAATAAAGTATTTAGGTGTACTCTTCGATAGAAAACTAAATTGGAACAGGCACTTAGACAATCTTTATACCGACACTACGGATTATTAACGGACTGTCAATAGCTGCTAAAGCAGCATGGGGCCTTAAATCGGAGGTTTTAAAAGTATTATATGAAGCAGCTATCCTCCCTAAAATGCTCTATGCTGTACATGTTTGGCATCCAGCTGTACTTCGTAAAAAAGATGTTATAAAACTACAAAGGCTACAAAGGATCATTGCAATCAAAATATGCAAAGGATATCGCACGTTGTCATTTGATGCTGCGACATTATTAGCGGGTCTTCTGCCAGTTCAATTAAAAATTGAAGAACTAACGACATTATTTCTTTTTATTTATTTTTTTTTTTTTAACCTTTTATTGAGTAATTATTACAATCTGCCACAACTGTGGGCAATAAGTAATATAGATGACGTATGATCACATTCACACATTATATACAATTGCAATGTATTATGGGTACTCGGAGTAATGCTTTGTTAATAATTAATAATAAAACGGCGTGATAAAAAAGGGCCGGCACTCCTTTGATGTCGGGAGTAGGATTGTTAAGCCATAAAACCTTTTAAAGGGGATCTGGATCAGGTCAAACCTTCGGAAGGACCGCCGTTGTAAAATGTTCTCTCAACAAAGGCTTCTTGAAAGTTGCAAACAAAGATATGAAAACTTTCAGACAAAGAAAGGTATAAGTGAGATGGAGAGGATGAAGCTCTTTAAAACGCCTGGTCCTGAAAACGATGATCTCTTGGATGGCCAACCCAGAGAGATAGGAAGGAAGCCCTGATTATGACCGGACCCAATACGCCGACAGAAAACCCATATTACATTTTATTAAGTACCAAATTTTTGTAATAGTCTTTAATAAGTTTATAATTTGTAAATTGTGTGCTGACCTTATAAGATAGTAATATATAATCGTTCTAGTAAGTTTAATATTCATCATAATTATTCTCTTTCCTTAAATGCCACTAAAGTAATACTGAATTGGTTTGCACGTATTAGATTAGAATCCAATAAAGGTAATCAATAAAATATTAATAAATGGGGTTCTATTCAGATAGCAACACAGTATTTCAATAAATCCCAAGAGCATCATAGCACAATGAAAAAAAAAACAATAATAGTGAAATAAAGTAAAGTATGAATGTAAGAAAAAGAAAAAGAGAAAAGAAAAGAACTAGCCTATACATAAACAATATAAAATATACTATATACAAAATGAAATACTAAAAATTTAAAAAAAAAAAAAAAAAAAAAAGAAAAAAAAAAAAAGTAAAAGATAAAACAAAGGTAAAAATACAATTATACTCTAATTACAATTTACACTCATCCTAGAAATCTCTCCACCAGACCCGTCCCTCCACTTGTGAAGGGACAAGCCAGGTACAGAGAGATCCCAGCTCTTCTCTCTCAGCTGCGTCACTGGTGTAAAAAAAAACCCAGTGGAGGCTAAGTGAGAGCGCTATAACAATCACTCCAGGTATGAGTAGAGAAGCTGGCCTTTACGGCGGAGGGTAAAGGTTATGTTGGTGCATTTAGATTTATTTACTTTGATTCGCCAGTTGTTGCACCAGTCTTCAATCAGGGATAAGTGAGTATGGAGATTATTGGATGCTAATAAAGGATCTGTATGGGATGAAAGGATAGCAGTGTCATCAACAAATGTTGCAAGGAAAGTATCAGGAGTAGTAGGGATAACTGCTGCATAGAGGATATATAAAACTGGACCTAGAACGCTACCTTGTGGAACATCAGCCTCTATAAAATAACAGTTAGAGTATTCCATTCCGCAGTGAACTCGGAAGGAACGGTTAGAGAGGTAGGATCTAAGAACTAGGAATAGCGATTGTGGTAAATGGGTTTTGAGTTTGAAAAGCAAACCGGCATGCCATACCCGGTCAAAAGCTTGAGCTATGTCCAGAAATGCGCCAGAGCAATACTGTTTGCTTTCAAGTGCTGAGGATATGTGATCAACAACTCTGAGGCCTTGTTGGACATTGGAATGGCTAGTGCGGAACCCAAACTGGTGAGAAGGAATATTTTGCGATTCAAGGAGGAGTAGGATACGTTTAAGAAGGAGCCTTTCAAAAATTTTTGAAAGGATTGGGAGAAGGCTAATAGGTCTATATGATGAAGGGTTGTTGGGAGATTTACCCGGTTTGAGGAAAAGGATAATAGTGGAGTGTTTCCATAGCAAAGGGTTAGGTTGTCCGCTACGGAGGTTTTTGTAAGTTTGACATCCTTTGTAGTTAGCCGGATGCTCCTGCTGGCATAGCGCGCACACTGCTGGAACCTCACGAGATTTAGTGCATTCTGACGATTTGTGCAGTTGCCCGCACTTAATACATCTCGGCATGTGGTGGCAGTAGCTTTTTGTGTGACCATATGCCTGACAGTTATGACACTGTACGATATCACGTTTTGTATAAGGTTTCTCTATTATTACTTTGGTGTAATAAAGGGAAGTGATATCGTACATTTTTTCAACCCCAGGTGTGGGTTCCAGATCGATAAAGAAAAGCGGTAATGGGGTTTTACCGCTAGCTCCAGGCTGTCCTCTGTTGCCTTTTTGTATATTCATGTCTTGCCTTACTTTAAAGCCCATGGATATTAGTTCATCTTTGATAATTTCTACAGGTGTTGAGTGGTGAAGGTTTCTCAGGACCACCCTAATCGATCTTTCTTCCTTAAGCTGGTAGGTGTAAAAAATCAGCTTTAGTGTCTGTTAGGTATTTTACAATGAGACGGTATGTGTCAGAAGAATGAGGCGTAATTTTGGTGTCATTTGTTCGGTTTATACAAGTATATTTTCCTAAGCCAGCTATTTTGTTCAACTGTTCACACATTAGCGGGAAATTCTTGATATTACGACTGAAAATCGGTGGAGGTTTAGGAGGCTGTAGTATAGAAGTAGACTCCGTGGTTTCAGCAGGAGTGGTACTAAGCACCTGGAAGGGATTCGGGGTAAAGAAAGGTGATTCTTGGTTTATTCCTTGGGTGGAAGTTCCAGGCCTAGCTTCGTCTATCGGCGGAGAACTGGGAAGAGTCTGTCGGGAACGGCGAACTTTTTGCTTTGCTGGACTCATACGTACGGTTTCTAGGGACCGGCTTCTTTTTGATTTATTAGTTTTGAAGATAACACCATATGGAAATATCCCTTTTAATGGCATCGAACGGTTAAGGAGATAAAAAAAAAAAAAAAATCAAAAAGAGATAAAGAAAAAAAAATCAAAAATAAAAGAAATTAAAAAAAAGAAATTAATAAAAAGAAATAAAGATCGCGGTGCTTGTTATCAGAGGAAGCAGTACCTCCCCGTGCAAAGACAAGGCAGCTACTGTCTGGGTCACGGGCGCGAGTATCTAATCTCCTCCTTATCTCTGTCCCCCACTACTGCTTATCTCCAAAGCACATGGTACACTTTATATTCACTTAAATCAATGTTAAATGATTGTAATCGCTGTTATAATAAGACAATGTTCAACACAGCTAATAACTGGTATTTCGATGAACTTTTCTAGAAGAAAATATGAAAATATCACACTAACAGAAGTAATAATTATACAGCGATGTTAACGATATCTTGAATAGTTGGCGCAGGCGCAAACACTGACGACATTATTTAACGCTAAAAAAAAAGACAGGATATAAAGACCTAACGTTAGACAAAATTGAAAAAAACACAGACTGCAAGTTTTGGATATATCCAGCATCAAATTTGTGGACTACACCTAAATGCTATTCAGTTAATACTGACAAAACAGAAATCTATACGGACGGTAGTAAGGACAGCGAGAACGTTGGATGTGCATGGTTATCGAAAGCTGAAGATGGCAGAACCATTGAGCATCGATATAAACTAGAATCGTACTGTTCGAATAACCAAGCCGAGAAATTTGCTGTTTTAAAAGTTCCGGAATACACAATTAACGAACCTCAAAAGACTAACGCACATATTACAATACATACAGACAGTAAAATTTTAATAGACTCGATTAATAATACTGAGATTCATGACTATTTGACTGAATCAATCAGACGAAATTTAATAACCATTTAAAAAACGGGGAAAATGGTCTATATAAAATGGGCTAAGGCACACTCTGGAATTGAGGGTAACGAAAGGGCCGATTACCTAGCCAAAGAGGCGGCTAAAGGTGATTTGTTATCTTCGCATAACAAAGTTCCTTTATCCTATATAAAGCGGGACATAAGTTCTGATATGGTTGAAAAGTGGCACCAATTGTGGGAGACCTCATCAAAGTCACCAAGCTTACACAGATTTATACCCCACATTACACAGAACAATTACAAATACATTCAAAGTAACAACTACAAACTGACAGAAAACGGTAACTCTAAACAATATCTCAAACGATTTAACATAATACGATCTGACATATGTAATGAAGACGGACAGACTCAAAATTTTAGACATGTACTTTACGAATGTAAATTATTTGAAAGACAAAGGTTTGATCTAATAAAAAGTATTATTATCAAACATGGAACATGGCCAGAGACAGAACGAAATTTGTTTTCTAAATTCAAGACTGAATTACTCACATTTATACGAAAAATCGACTTTGACAAACTGACAAGTTTCTTGTTGGCTTTTGTTTTTGTTTTTTTTTTGTTTTTGTTTTTTTATTTTGTTTAAATATTTTTTGTTTCCTTACTAGGCTAGGCTAAACTAATCATGCTAAACATTGTAGTAACATTGTAAAACATGTAGTATGCCTATAAGGCATGGAACATGTGAATAAATAAATAAACAGTCCTTATATCGGGGTACCATATAAGGAAAAGAAAGAAAAAAAAATGTAAATATATTTGTTTATTATTTTGTATATTTTATAATTAAGATCACATTATTCGCGATTGTATTTGATATTCTGGTAATTTGGATTTCTCTACTGGTCTCTTGACAATCAAATTATAGAGTCAGTCTGTGTTAGTACAGTGAACAGTGAACAGCAGTGTTAATACCGTGCTCAAGACAACATGATTAGACCCTGTCCTATCTATACGGGCAGCGTCTGATATTGACTTTTATTTTTATTTTCTTCTTTTGTCTTTTTGTTTTCTACTTTTCTTTAAAATAATGGAATTTTGTGCTTCAAAGAGTGAAGAACAATGGGAAGAGGTACAAACCTCAAAAGGTACCAAAAGAAAAAGATTAACCTCGAACAAAAAAATAGAAGGTAACTCAATACTTACAAAAAATATTAATGATATTTTGAGCGATGAGGAAGAGGATATTCCAAAAGAATGCTTATATCAAGCTAATAAGAAATCAAAAATTCCACCGATTGTCCTGTATAACAAATTCAAAAATTATAAAAGCTCACTAGAGTATTTAAATAAGAATATAAAAAATCAATATCATTTAAAAAACAAAGGCAATAGAATGCTGATTTATACTTCAACTAAAGAAGATTTTAATACTTTAAAACATCTAATAACAGAGAACAAAGGAGAATACCACACATACACTTTATATGAAGATAAAACTCCTTCATTTGTATTAAAGGGTCTACCTCCTTCTGTAGAGGTAGGTGATATTATTGATGATTTAAAAATTCAAAATGTTGCTGCTATTATTAAGCAACTCAGTTTATAAAAACAACAGAAGAAGGAAACCAAATTAAACTACCGATTTATGTAGTTACCCTACAAAACATGGAAGAAATTAGTAAAATCAAAAAAACAAATATGTTTGCAAATGCCACATCAGATGGGAGCGTTAAAGAAATTCTAAAGAAGCGACGCAGTGCTTCAGGTGTCAATCTTTTTTTCACATCGCCAAAAACTGCAATAGAAAACCTAAATTTTTGAAATGTGCACAAGAGAACGAAACAAAGGAATGCATGAAACAAGATGGAGACTTGACATGCATAAACTGCAGACAAAATCATGCAGAAAATCACCCAGAGTGCCCCTTTAGAATCCAGCAAATAGAAGCAAAAAAGAAAAGAAGCGTCTGGAAAATAAATGAATCTCAAAAAAGCCATACAAAATTCCAATATAAGACTGAAGAACGCCCACCACTATCAGCCACTAAAGAAATAAAGGGCTTCTCTACAACTTCAGAAAACAATGACAATACAGGTACCGGTCAATTTAATTTTCTAAAAGATCTTTAAGACTTATTTAAAACATTGAACCTACCCCGTATAATAAAGACTGTTAAAACCACAATTAGAAAATTAAAAATATGTAATGACCCCATTGAAAAAATTAGTATCTTAATTGAAGGGGTTATGGAAATATTAGCCTAAATATGACAAATAATTGTAAAATTAATGTTATGTTTTGGAATTGTAGGTCCATTGCAAAAAAAAACAACTTTTTAAAAACTAATAACGTACAAATTGCGGGTATTACGGAAGCACATTTAAGTGATGCTAGTTCCTGGGGGGTATATAGTACACAGAGCAGATAGAAATAGCCATGGTGGAGGAGTGGCCCTAATTATTCACAAATCCATTAAACACCACCGTATTAAAATTTCTAATATACAAAACCTAGAGGCTATAGCAGTAGAAATCGAACATAATAGGTATCCAACGACAATAGTTTCATGTTACAAACCATCAAACAAGAAATTAAAATTAAGAGACTTGGACAGTATTTATAAATTGAATAGGAGATTAGTTGCCATGGGGGATTTTAATTCAAAACATTTCGCATGGAATTGTTTTAATAATAATCGGGATGGCACAAAATTACTGGACTATTGCCTTCAACATAATATAAAAATAAATGCACCGGATAAACCAACTTATTATCCCACTGATAGCTCCAGGAAACCAAGTATTATAGACTTAGTTTTAACCAAAAATATAACAACAATAAATAAAAATTCACTTAGTGCCGGAACTAACCTCCGATCACAACCCTCTAGCGTACCAGATCAAATTCCAATTAAAACATTACAATAATAATAAACAATCCAATACAGAAATAAACTGGAAACAATATAAAGAAATAATAAACAAAAAACTTGAAAATGAACTTCACTTAGTAACAAAAACTGATTTTGAAAAAGCAGTGGAACATTTTCAAAAGTGTATACAGTCATCAATAGTCGAATCTACACAGCAAAGCTTTAACCGATTAAATTTTAAAAGAAATTGTAATACTAAAAATCCATATATTCATTTTTTGATCAAACTAAAGAATATGTTCAGATGTAAACACCAACAATACCTCATCACAATATTCAAAAAAATCGAAATATACTTATCTAAAATAATAAATAAACTGATATTTAATCAAACAAACAAAGAATGGAACGAAAAGCTTAGTAAAGTCAAAACAACCGATAAACTCTGGTCAATACATAGAATTTTTAAAAAAGGCAGAACATACCAATACCCACCTCTTACCCATTAAGCAAAAATAAGTAATCAAAATAATAATTTTGGAACCAAAAATCACACCACAAGAATAATTAAAGAAGTAAAAAGAAAATTAAACGAAAATATAGATACTCCCCAAAATGCACTCTGTAATTATTCCGAAATTTACAAAATATTGAAAAAAAAACTAATACGAAAAAAACACCTGGTCACGACGCAATATTCCCAATATATTTAAAAAAATTACCACCCGCAGGAATTATACGATTGGTACAATTGATAAATTCAATGCTAAAATTGAAACATTACCCACAACTATGGAAAATGGCTATAATTAAAGCGATTCCGAAACCAAACAAAGATAAAAAACTTGTTGAAAACTACAGACCCATAAGCCTATTGCGTGTTATAGCAGAAAGGCAAAATAGCAGAAAAAATAATATTTCATAGACTAAATTCATATATTAAAAATAACAAAATATTTATAAACGAACAATTCGGTTTCAGACATCAGCATTCTGCTATAGCCCAATTAGGCAGGTTGACCGACCACATCACCGAGGGATTTAATAACAAACAACACACAGTTATGGTATTACTCGACGTGCAAAGAGCTTTTGGCAGTATCTGGCATAACGGGCTAATATTCAAACTGACGCTTTACAATTTTCCACCATATTTAATAACACTTATAAAATCATATTTAGCAAACCGCACGATAAAAGTACCTATAGATGGCCACTACTCCACAGAACGTACACTTTCCGCCGGTCTCCCTCAGGGCGGGGTTTTATCTCCAACACTTTACAGTATTTACATAAATGACATACCTAACTCATTCAAAGTTCAAAAATCTCTGTTTGCCGATGATACGGCTATTTATACTTCAAGTTATAGACCAGACACAATCACTAATAGACTGACTACAGCACTAAAAAAATAGAGAGATTTTACAATAAATGAAAAATAAAAATAAATCAGGAAAAAACACAAGCAATAATATTTACAGAGACGGCCTAACAATATTCCCCAACTGACTGTAAACAGAACGCCTGTACCTTGGTCCACACAGATCAAATATTTAGGACTCAAGATGGATAAAGGACTGACGTTTACTTCACACACTGATTATGTGTGTAATAAAGCAAACAGGGCTCTATACCTCTATATACCCATACTTTAACAGGAAATCAAAGCTAAGCGCAGATAATAAACTATTATTATACAAAGCTTGCTTAAGATCTATTTTAATATACGCGATCCCTATATTTAGTTCTATGTCTAAAACAAATTATAAAAAACTACAAGTATTCCAAAATAAATGCCTTAGAATCACAGGAAACTATGCATTCTACACAAAAATTGAGATTTTACACAAAGAACTGTGTATACCTTATATTAAAGAGTTCATTGAGAAAATATGTAAACAATTTTTTATTAAGTGTAAAAACAATAAAAACCCACTTATAAAAAGTATAGGGAACTACCCAAAAAATAGTACAAAGCGATATGTACATAAAAGAACTAAGCATTTATTATTGTAATATATCAATCTAAATTATTTATTGTTATTTTAAATATGCTTTTAGTATGTTTATGTATAAAGAATTGCATATGGATGTAAATATGTGTGTATGTAGGTATGTATGAGTATGTATGTGTGAATATATATATATAATGTACGTATGTATGTGTATATACATGTGTGTGTGAGTATGTGTATATATATAGAGATAGATATTTAAGAATGCAAGTCACAATTTTTTGTTTATTTTATTACTAGCATGTTATATTTTTCTGTTTATTTGTTAAAAGTTTTTTTTTTTCGTATATTTTTCTTTCATTATAAATTATGATTACATCACATATATTTAAGTTGATTATTAGTATAATATTTTAATTTGAGTCTGGTTTATTTCCTTGGTACAGTATATAATTTTGTGAATTATAAATACTAATTATAAAAGAAATAAAGAAAAAAAAAAATTATAGAGTCGAATGTATAATAGTCAGAAAAACTTGTGATAATCTAAATGATTATTGTCTTCTTGGACCCCTATTTGATAATAAACACAGTATTTGCCACTTCATTAACCTTGATAGTTTGCTTAAAATATATGAAAAATAAGAAAATAATCCATGTTTTGTTATTGTTGATTTAATTTAAATTTATTAAACAGTTTATATGATAAATTGTGTAATAAATTTATCATTATGCCGTTTTATCACTAGTAATATAGATCCAAGACCGTAAAAATTCCAATTGAGGGAGTCTGAAATTAAATCTCTAGATGAAATTCCCAATACAGACAATGTTCTTAAATAATAAGCGAGACCATTTTAAAACTGCTTAGTTTGAGAATGGATTCGATTTTTCTGTTTCTGGTCACAACACCACTTCCCGTAAGTTTTTCCCGATTGAAATTTTAAGTTCGTTAGATGGGTCAGCGTAAACAATGCTTATTGTTATTTTTATTTATTTATTTTTTTTTTCATCTTACCTGAGGGGCTAAAATATGTATTTAGCCTAAAACATTGTGTAAATGGGAGCAAACATAACATACTTAGACGAATGTTGGAAGAAGGGAAGATGTTGAGGCCCCAGGAAGCTGTTGTCGATCTATTTACCAGACTGTCGGCGCCTGGACATTGATCTATTCCTAACGAACTACGTTTTTCTTACAACCACCTTCCTTCATCTTCGTATAAGAACCGCTTGCGTCATGTGGTTTAATCAGCTTCCAAAGTTATCGAGCAGCTACAAGAGTCCTGGGTTATGTTTCTCAACAATTATAATGGCATTTGTTTTGTTTCAGGGGTAGATATATTTAAGATATTTGCATCATTAAACAGTAATAAAGTTTGACCTGAAATTTTATTAGTTTTAAAAAATATATTGTGAAAGTGGCTTAAGGTTTCTAAAACGTTCGGAGTATGTCACACATCAAAGTTATTAATCCGGATGCCGGAGTGCAGGAAGTTGACCTATTAATATCAAATTTAAATATTATGGAGAACTTCCTGATATTATGTTCTAGGAGAATATATTATACGGAATAATCACACTATTATTGCTCGTTTGAGATGTTATGGAATAAACGTTTACACGGAAGTGGTTACGATAGGGTTCTTAAGAGTTTTAGTTTTGACAATTCTGCCCAGAATTACGACCTGTGAAGCAAAAAGGCATCAATCAAATAAAAAAAACACATTTTTTTATCTATTTATTTATATTTACAACTGTATACAAAAAAGTAAATGTGAAGATAACTTTCATAATAACATGTCATTTGCTTGTAAAGCAACTACCCAATGGTAGCACTTTAATAAAAGTTCTATATGAATAAGTCCTGATGCCATCTTCTTTTCAGACGCCTCGCAGGGTTATCGGGAGTAGAATAAGAAGTTTAATATAAGAAGTTGCTAGTATAGCTTAAAATAAGAAGTTGAGAGACTTGAGGATTATCTGGTTGGGCTAAATAAGCCAAGTATGGAACATTGAGGATTAGAGAGGAATTAAATGGTTAAGTAGAGGCCCAGTTCTCAACTCCGTATGTCAAAAAAGGTCAAATTACTGTAATGTAAATGATATTTTTGTAATTAAGCGGCATCATACAGCGTTTCAAATATTTGTGCTAGTGCTAGCTAGCGGGTCTGTTCAGTGTAATATTATGATATGATCATCCCTTTCTTCCAAACACATCATCTTTCACTCCTTATGCAGAGCTGCTACATGTAGTACTTGCCTCTCTCTTCTAATTTTCAGTCACCATCTTGCATTTGATTTCATATCTTATACATCCATTTGATGAATACAATCTGTATATGAAATTGCTCATGTTTTTAATAGGTGTGTGTTTTTAGAATTGAAGATAAAAATATAGCTCTTGAAATTCTTCTAATAAACTTGAAACAATAGAAGTGAAAAATAAAGAAATAACTATTCGATCCATAATGGTTTTTAATTAGAAGTTGAAACAAAATAAGCTATACTTTTAGGAAAATTTGCGAATAATTGTTTATCATATAATCCAAAATAGCAAACATAGAGGAAAACGTTAGTATATATTCTTTTCTTAATTATTTTACTGAGAAAGTATTACAAACTGCCTCAAAGAGAGTAACAAGTAATGTGGATGGTTTTATGGATCCATTATGGCTCCCAGTAACAAATAAATGAAAAGAAGAGAAAAAAAATAGAGAAACTCATAATATATAAACTCCTACAATAAATAAAGTGAAAAAAATAAAATAAATAAATTAAGAACGTCAAACAATACAACGTATAAAGTCAAAGAAATAGATTAAGTTAAAAATAAATAAAATAAAACCAATAATAATAGTAAAAACAAGAAGATGATAAAATTAAAAGTTGATATATATATTGTTGTTAAGTTATAAATTTCAATTAATAAATTTTAAAAAACATTTAAATACCTTTAAATGCTAGCATAGATTAGCTGTTTGTCATTGTGAGGTGTACAATACGTAATTACTCACAAATTTGCTTATCTTTACTTTTTTATTGAATTCATCAAAATAATTTCAAGTACCTCGGGAAAGCCATGTTTACATCAGGAAATATACCAGGTTTCAAATAATATATTACAAAGTAATTAATTAAAGTAAGTTATTAAATGAAGAATCATTTAAAACTTTAACTGTAGGTTTTAATGAATAAAAAGGGTCTAGTTTGTTATTAAGATGAATGCCCGGAGAATTGAAGTTTTTATTTCCGTGTCCGTTGTAATTTTAATAATCGCTTTCCATTTGTGACAATTCTAATCATTTTTCCGCGTGTTTTTAATTTCTAGTTGAAATTTAATTGCCTTATATGCTATTATTTGATTACTTATTAATTAAATTCCACCACATAGTTCAACATTTATTTGAAAAACTAACGTATTCAGTGCTAATTATATTTGTAATTAAAAACTTCATAAATGTCCAGATACTACTATCTGTATTTTACTGCTGACACTAAGTTATTTGATTGATGAGTGAAAACTCAGTGTATGAGGCCTTGAACGTCTGGGTCAGGTTCGGGTCTGGCTCATATGCGAGGTGCCTGAAAAGAAGATGGCCTCTAGACATTCTAATACAGAACTTTCATTAGAATGATACCAATGGATAGTTTCTCCACAATTTTGTTTTTGTGAAAATAAAATATTTAATTTACTAATTTAAATTTTATATTTAGTTTCAATTTTCTAAATATACTATTCTTAATTTTCATACGGTTTTTCTTATCTTATCTTTTTAATGTTCACTCCCTTGTTTGCCATATCTTTATGTTTGTTTTTCTTCTAGCTCTCATGAAGGCTTGCATTGTGATAACAATAAATTAAAATATATTATTATATTATATACAATTATAATTTAATTGTGTTCAATTCTATGACTACACACCCCAACAACCTGCATCTGAATTATTGCCACAGTCAATAATTCCTCATAAAAAAAGTTTTCATTTCGTGTATTTGTAAAACATACACCTGCGTTGATTTCCAGAAAATACAATAGAATATAGTATACTTGGCACTCCCAGAATCCCTCATGTTATCAGTTTTCATGATGAATTAAAGGGACTTTTATTATTATTACTTTACCCTCTCTATGTCTATTAACTTCTTCAATTCAAATCATCACTATACTCCTTAACCAAAATCCTTCTGATCTGTATCCCGGTTGTCACTGAACAACCGCATATGATAAGTCCTCACTAATAAGATAATAAAGATGATTAAAAAATAGATGATTTATAATAAACATAAAATATAAGTTAAATTTGTTAAGATAATAATAATTAATAGTTAAGAAAATATAATTTGTTATGGAAATTCCTCTAACGGGGTAATGCGTATCTACGTGTTTTCCACTCAAAATACTGATCAGTCGAACTGTTGAATGTTCATTGTTTAGAACTGACAAGTACTTGTAGAGAGATCGAAATAGGAGACATCCAAAATCATTATTGTTCTCCAAATCGGTTGCCTCTATTGTAACGTATTTCAAGAATGTGCGTTATATTTCTCTGTTTTTTTTTTCTGTATAAATACTGGATGAATTATTTCAATGGAATGATCAAGTTTATTAACAATATTTGAATAGGTTTCAGCATCTAGATAAAAAATAAATCAGTATCTTCTAATGGCCTTTAATAGTTTCAATATTAGTTAAAAAAATCGGTAACAGGGTATTGATTTTACAATATAAAAAATATATACAATTTGTTGTGACATGTAATCAGCTGAAAAGAGGCTTATTATTTTTAATTAGGTAGCTCACAGCTTTGGAACAAATCCAAACCTAGGGGAAACTTGTATCTATCTGGTTCTTCCTACAGGTTTCGAATCAGATATTAGTTGAAGAAGAAATGAATTCGTTTGTTTGAAGTATTCGAATTTATATGTGCTCAGTATTTCCTCATGTACATTTATGAATACGGCACGATGGGCTATATCCATCCCTAAACTATTCCATTGTTCCCAAGCTTCCCTCCCGTAACATACCCGTCAACTCTTATATATATATATATATATATATATATATATATATATATATATATATAAAAAGCTTCACGAAATTTTACAATTTACAATTTTTTTTAACATATTTGTATAATACATGCTTTGGTAATTAAAACAATTCACGCTATAATTTCTGTTTAGTAACAAAGTTAAACTTAGAATACATTTTTTAAAACTGTAGGAAAAACTGACAAAAAAAAAAATAAAATAAAATAAAAATATAATAATATAATAATAAATAATAAATAATAATAATAAATAATAAATCTAATAAAGTCAAAATAAAAAATCTATAAAATAAGCAAAAGTTTTAGCGTTAAAATAATTACAATGAAAGAATAAATGAACTTATACAATACTTTGATTTGTTAAATACATTTTTACTAAAACTAATAATTTCTAAGAATGTCTTATTAAGTAAATTTTATTCTAGTAGTGTGTGTCTGGTACGTGTACTATCTTCTTAAGGTATGTTTGTTATAATTGCCTATTGCTTGTATTATGGGATTGTCTGAATTTATTGTTGAGTTAAAAAAGGTCTGGGTCTGGGTGTAAATAAATCGTTTAAATGGTTTAAAATTTAGGTCGTGTAGCATGTTAATTATTTTTGTGTACCTTGGGTAGTCGTTAATAATCCTCAAACATAGGTTTTGAATCCTTTCTATTTTTTCGTAGTTGGAGTCACATGTGTATCTCCATACTGGAGAGGCGTAAGTTGATAATGGTCAAAAGACTGATTTATATAAAATAATTTTTTTGCGGGTTGATTGTGGAGATTTACGATGGTGATATCGTACTGATGAGTTTTTTTGGCTTTGCAGCATTTATTATTAATATGGTATGTAAATGTCAAACGTTTATCTAATTCGAGTCCGAGGTAGGTAACAGTTTGAGCCCAGGGGATTCGAATTTTATTAAGAATGATATGATCCGCTATTAAAGGCCTTCGTTTGACCCGTCAACTCTTGGTTTCTTCCCTTCTCATGCCCTATTTTGACTATAACTGTGTGGAATAGGGTGGGCTAACGTTGGGCCTAGAGAATAGGCTAAGAAGACTAATGAAATGTTTCATCAGATTTATCTTTCGCGTTCCAAAATACATCACATTACACTATATGCTTATTAAATGGATTCATGTTTCATCATTACTTCCTAGCTTCCTTCTCCTATAAAACCATTAATTCTCGCAATCCCTCCTACATTTGCAATATCTTCCAGTTCAAATCCCCGATTTTCTTAGACCTGTTTATTTCTTACCATAAGAATGCATAATTTTACCATTTCTTTATTTCCCGTTCAACTTTGTTAAGGAATTCTCTACCCTATAACAACCGCTCCAACCCTGTCCACATTTAAATCCCTTTCGGTTGAATACCTCTTTTCTCTCCAAAACGACACTAATCAGCAAAACTTCATTTTAAAAAATGTATTCATACTATCATTGCATGCAGTAGATGTATATACTTTTTTTATTTCTCCCTATAACTATTGGATTTTTATAATTTTTATTTCCCCTATTTTTTTCTTTGTTTTTAGCCTTTAGCTCGACGTTTCAAGTGAGTTTAGTGTAAAACACTTTCGCTTTTTCATTTAAATTTTCTCCGGAAATTGGTCTTTAACTTCGCTGTTTTTGAATAAACCATTCAAGGAAGCATGGACTCACGGGCAGTGGCGGGTCGAGAGTGGGGAGTATTCTCGAGAGAGGGCCATGTGTCGGACTATTTAAGGCCCAACTACCGAGATTGTACAGCATATCTGCCAATGTTTCTTAACACACCTACTCACCGGTAGTACTTCAACAAAAGTTCCATTCTCTTTTTAGACGACTCGAAGGGTGGTTATGAAGTTTGCTTTGAAAGGATAAGTACCTGGTTTGGGCCAAATCAGCAAAATTTATGTAGACGTATATATTAAATTCATAGACCAATAATTCAACCAATATATAACTAAGAATAATTTAAATAAATTCTTACACAGCAGTACATTTTTGTTATATTATTTGTAATTTATAAATCCACTGCCTTTTTTTCAATGTAGCTTCATCTGAATTTAAAGCACTAATATTCTCGAGAACAAATCGGATGAAATAGTAAACATTTTTTATTTTCTCAAACTTGCAACAGGTCACATCTTGTCCAATATGTATGTAAACGAGGGAATGTCTGCAATAGGACTACGAGAAAGTGATTGAATGAGAAAAAAAAAGAACAAGGGATCGACATACAATACTTGAACTAAGCCGTAGGGAAATATGTAAATAAATTGCATGTAGGGTAGAGTGTGGTTAGGTCTTTGTTTACATTATTACTTTTTACGATTTCGCTGTTGCATTGAAACTTGATGTAGCAGAGATTTACAATAGCAGATTTATTATTCATTCCACATCTACAAAGAGAAAATTTATTTAACATCGTTTTCCCCATATAAACTAAAAATACAAAAAACGTTGAAATCAACCACAAGCCTGGAATTGCTGAAATATAGTTAGACCTATTTGGACACATTGAGTTGATCTATCGTGCTCCAATCATATCCTGCCCGCTCCATAAAATTTTAAATCCTTCGAAAAATTATCTACATTTAAAATTTTCCTGACTTTTTTTAACCGAATTCTACAACCCGCGCACGAGTCCTGATTTCCTCCATAAAGAAGCGTCATGCGTCCCTATCCTGTGCTACGACCATCCAGTTCCTGACGCTGAGGGATCCTGCATCGCCAGCCACGCAGTCCGTCCACCGCAGTCTGGGCCTTCCAACTCTTCTCTTTCCGTGAATTGATTCGGTTAGGACACCCTTGGGAATGCCTCCTTTAGACATACGTGCCACGTGTCCAGCCCACCGGAGTCTTCCGACCTTAGTGACTGAGACCACATCAAGATCACCTTCCTATGTCGCTAATAAAAATATCAACGATGACCATTATGTTCATTCCTGAATTGACCCAAACCAGACAGTTAATCTAACATAGTGAACTCCACAATGCCTTCGATAGACAGTTTCTTCAAAAATCATTGTCGTATAATTACAATCATAACACTTCTAATTTACTTGATTTTTTTTTTTCATGTAGTTGTAAAGTTTATTAATTAGTTTCCAAAAAATATATTTATATTATTAACAATGACGGAAGCTTCCGATTTTTTTTAAAATTAGTCATCGAACCGAAAAAAGTTAACTTAGAGTTAAAAAAGTGCTTCATAACAACTTAACAACAATAGACCATAGCTAATTTCTGTGATCATTTTTTAAAATTTTTGTTTATTGATGTTTACAATATTTAAATATTGTTTTTGTTGTACACGGCACCTAAAACAGTAATAAAATAAATAAATCATGTAAATGTGAGAAATTGATAAATTAGGAGACTGCTATGGAATTTTGTATGATATTAAATTTAAATTAGTTAAAAATAAGTAAAATATTTTTTAAAAATAAATTTGTTTTCATTAAAATAATCATTGGCAAAGACATGAGTACCATTAACTGAACTTAGATAAAAGTATATTTACTTTTAAATAATTTTTTATTTTTATTGCTTAGCAGCACTGATCGATGGCAACGACCGAGGGTGATAAATAATCCATTTTATCAGGGATGGCATTAAATCTGCGGTTCTGGAACTGAGGGCCTTCGAGGGAGAGCTGTGAAAGACAAGGATTTACTGTCTGCTAATACTCTCCACGCTATTAGATTTATCGCTTTATTCTATACCCACATCCTGAAAATACAGTTTTACAATTAAAAAAAACTAAGCTATGCCAAGAAAAGAAAGTCTTAAATTGAAGAAGTGTGTATGATGACTGGATGGATATATCATGTAGGTTATTAAGAGGAATCGGTCATGGGATTAAAAAAAAAAGAATATTTGAAATTATCAAGACATAATTTTAATTTTCCAACGTGTCGGCCATATCTTATATTAGGGGTAAAACAAGAAATTGTCAAATACAGAAACAGAAGAGAGAGAAAATAATATAAATATATAACAGAAATTATATATAAAATTAAATTAAAGGACGGACACTACAACTCAGTCATGAAACCAACAATCCTCTACGCAAGCGAAATACTGACCCTTAACAGAAAACACCAAGCTAAAGAAACAAAAAATGAAGAGAGAAAGATCATCAGGATAATTCTAGAAGGAAAAGATACCCAAGACGGTTACAGGCTACAATCAATCAAAACAACCTAAAAAATTTCAAACATTAAAATTGAATTTTGTGAAAAGGTAAATGAAATTCTTTGGCCATCTCAACAGACTACTATAAAATCGATTGATAAAAAGGATAATAGTTTATATGACCTCACTTAAGAATTCCACACCTTGGCTAGATGCAATTCAAAAGGACCTCAAAAATGCAAACATAAGACCAACCGATATTTTAGAAAGAGACATCTTCAGACACAAAATATACACTTGGGATTTTACATCAGAGCAGCCAAAACAAAAACAATACAGACCAAAGTGGTCGGAAAAACGTAAAAAAGCCTTTTCGTAAAGAATGAAAGCCTATTGGGAGAACAAGAAGAACCAAAAGAAAATTAATTGAGTCACTTGCTTAACGACTTCCATTTTTAGGAAGAATTCGCTTTAAAAAAAAAAAAAAAAAAAAAAAAAAAAAAAATTAAATTGAATTAGAAAGATACAATGAGTAAATAAGAAACATATAAAAATGCTAATAATAAATGAAAAGTAAGTTAAGTAGGAAACACAGTTTAAAAACAAATTGTAAATAAGAAATTGATCTTGAAATCAATAATATTTGCTGGGATGAAAAGACGAAAATTGTATTGATTCAGAAGCATGAAAAAGATAAAGGTGAATGATAAGAATATATTATATGAAAAAAAAAAAAACCTTCAAAATTTTCATATTTATTATCATATTTCATATTTTTAAACTATTTATTGAAATTTAAAACTGTAATACAAAATTTTATAATGAGCTGACAATTATTCGTGAAAAAAAACAACACATTAAAAACCTAATAACATTTCTACCTACGTTCCAGAGAACATTTTATTTTCAGAGCCTATGGAGAATCATTCGTCAAAAAAATTGTAAGATGAAAGCTGACTTTTCGATATGTATTGTCAACGTATATACGTATAACGTATAAAAAAAACACTTTTCGAGTATGATTTATTAATTTATTTAGCAATCATGCCTTCCCAGATTATCGATATAATAGTCATGTCACTGATATTATTATTGGACGTTCATATGGTTAAACAGTTGAAAAGGAAACGATTAAAAAAAAAAAATCTTTTTTAATAATTTACTTACTTTGTTTTATTTTTTAACAGGTGGTGAGAATAACGGGCTTTTATCCACTATTCCAGACCATCCAATAGAGTTGAAGAATTTCGTTAAACACTGCGAGCAGAGGAGGAAGTTTCCAGTCCTGTACAAATTAGAATTCCAGGTAAGGAAGGGACTAACTATTTAAATTATTATACATTTATAAATTATATAAATAATAATGTTATAAATAAAAAAATATATTGTATATAGTACCATTATTTCATAAATTTAGGATCAATAAATAATAATAACATGAAGCTTTATTTTTAAAAAAGTATATACAGGGTGTCCCGAATTTAAATGGCAAAACTTCAGGAACTTATAGGGGACCGAAAAACTAAGACAAAAAGTCCTTTTGAGATTTGCTCGTTTTGCTTAGTTTTAGAGAAAATCGCAAAAAAAGAAACAAAACAAAAATGTTACAGGTGGCGATTATCACCTTTCAAAGTTCGTCAGGCTAGGCAGTGAGATATGAAAACACTTAATGCTATCCTTTACATTATTTTATTTGATTACATTTTGGCTTCCTTCTAGGATTATAATTCCTAAATCAGTCTTCAGTCAGTTACTCAGATATTTTTGTGTGAATAGCATCAGCCACAATGCCGCATACATATTCTAATGTTGAATACGCTGATATGATTTTTGTGTATGTTTTCTGAAACGGTAATGCTTTAGAAGCAGTGCGGGAGTATGCGCGCCATTTCCAAATAGAAGAGTGCCTAATCGACGAGTCTTTTCGTAAACTTTTAACAGACTACGAGAGACTAGGTCATTCTTAATACGTAATGAAGGCGACCAATTCCAGGCAGCAATAAGAGCAGATTATCGGAGAAGAAATTGTGTCCAACGCCACTTCGATAACAATCCTGAGACTAGCATCCCAAGAGCATCTGCTGCATTAGCAATATCGAGGCAAGCAATATGGCGAACTTTTGAAAGGTAATAATCGCTACCCTTACCATCTTCAAAAAGTTCAGAATTTATTACCTTAAGATTATGTCAAGAGATTGAATTTTAGTAACTGGTTTCATGACAAAATTCGCGATGATAATTTATTTCCATTAAAAATTATATGGACCGATGAAGCTACCTTTACAAGAGGAGGAATTGCTAATCAAAGAAATTATCATGTATGGGCTCTTGAAAATCCCAGAGCTATTAGAGAGCATAGGTTTCAGCATGGATTTGCTATTAACGTTTGGCTTGGAATTTGGAACGGATTACTGGTGGGACCATATTTTTTACCTGGAAGATTGAATGGTATCACATTTAAACATTTTTTGGAGAACGACTTTTCTAATTATTTAGATGACATTCCCTTACAGCAGCGGATTGAAATGTGGTTCCAACTCGATGGATGTCCAGCTCATTAAAGCAGAGTTGCTCGAGCTTGGCTGGATATTAATTATCCACAACGATGGATCGGACGTGGAGGAGTAGTACCTCGGCCACCCAGATCACCTGATATAACACCCATGGGTTTCTTCGTATGGGGAACCTTGAAGCAGAAAGTTTATTCGGTATCAATCAACTCAAGAGAGCAATTAAGAGACAGAATCATATATGATGTGCACCAAATATCACCAGAAAAATGTTTAGCTGCAATTTATCAAGTGAGTGCTAGATGCAATGCTTGCATTGGTGCAAGAGGACAACTTTTTGAGCAATATTTACATAAAAAAGAACATAACATAAATAAATAAGTATAAAAATGAAAACTTGTTTTGCTTCTTTTTTTGCAATTTTCTCTAAAACTAAGCAAAAACGAGCAAATCTCTAAAGGACTTTTTGTCTTAGTTTTTCGGTCCCCTATACGTTCCTGAAGTTTTGCCATTTAAATTCGGGACACCCTGTAGATCAGGTAACCCATAGTGGGATTTCCGTTTTAATTTCTTTGTAAATTTTCACATAGTAAGATGTCACTGAATGTATTTGCCAAATAGAGCTTGCCAAGTTTTGAAAAGGATCTTTTCTGCGGAGGCCAATCGATGCTCAAAAATGAATTAGATCAATTCAAGGCATTTCATAAATAAATTATAGTGAATCATTGCAGTAAATTCATATCATAATAGCGGTCTTAGACAGTACCGATCTTTACGCCGATAGTTCATAATGACAAGGAATCAAGTGCTGATTGTGAATGATGGAGAATTTTGAAAAAGTGGGATTACGAATTACTTAATTATTATATGTAACGAATTATTGTTATAATCCTTTGAGTGAGGGAGATCGCAGTGTTTATTCTATTAACAAAAAAAAATAAGATAGTGAAAAATTAATAACAAAAAATTTTCTATTAAAATCTTAATTTCTCCCTGACAATCTATCATGGATATGTCTATCCACAACCTAATCATTTTATATTTAATGCTTCTGATAATAGTCCAAGAGCCGAGGCCAAATTTCGTCACTTATTTGAAGAAAAATTTTAGACATACAGCCATAAAATGTCCACCCTCAGCAATCAATTTGCACTTGTCTGCCAACTCAAAGCGGGGGCGTTTCAAAATGGCGACCTCCGAAAGGGGGTAGCAAATATCAAAATATGGTATTATTTGAAGATCATTTATTTAAGGCAAACAAGAAACTGCAAACCCCCTAGGTGCCAAAAAACGCTGTCTGCCAAAATTTGGAGGGGGCGTCGCACCGGCAGACAGAATTCAAAATCCTCGTTTTTTGAGTCCAAAAGTGGACCATTTGAAGACGATTTATTTCAAGCACACAGGAAACTGCATGGTCACTAGATGACAAAAAACGTTGTCTGCCAAAATTTGGAGGGGGCGTCGCACCGTCAGACAAATTCAAAACCCTTTTGAAGGCGTCACACCGGCTGACATTGTTCAAAACTCACATCCTTTTCGTCCAACAGTGAACTTTTTGAACATGATTTCCTTTTTTATTTGATTTATAAGTAGTTTTTCTCTAGAATAATTTGAGGAAATTATATTATATTGCTTCCTACGTATGGTACAATATAATTATTTTAATATAAAATAATCTTGTTTAAAATTTTTAATGTTAACAATACCAATTAAAACATATGAACAGCTGTAATATGAATACCGGCGATATAATTAAAAAATGAATAATATTTCAACTTTTTTTTAATATGTACTATCCTGGAACAAAATACGTGGAAAACGTGTAGTTCTTCGTAAACGTATGTTCTTGGAAAATCGAATGTTCTTAGTCGTTTGATCGAATAACTCGGAAACCGTTCCTATTAGTATATTTTGAGCTCTGTACATTATTGAAGGAAATCAAGTTTGCAAGAAATTTGGCACTATTCATTTCTTTTGCTCTCATCTATAGTTTTTAAACGGTTTGGCCACCAATGATTGGCTAACTTTTGGTAAGTAACTGGCTAAATTTCCTACCATACTACATATATGAAATTTATATAAAGTCACGTAAAATACCCACGCCAGCATTTTTTGGTACATTTTTCGTTAAAACCTTAAAACTATTCCTCTAATCCAAAATTTATTTTTCTCAACGGATAGCTGTCTAAATTTGCAATCAAACCCATATATTAAATTGATATAAAGTCATGTAAAATAGCAATTCCAGCACACCAAAATCTTGTACTGGTGTGAAATCCAAGTTTTTTGGTACATTTTTAGTTATTACCCCAAAACTGTTCTTCCGATCCAAAATTAATTTTTCTCAACTGATAGCTGACTAAATTTTTAATCAGACCCATATATTAAATTGATATAAAGTCTCGTAAAATACCAATGCCAGCACACCAAAACCTTTTACTGGTGTGAAATCCAAGTTTTTTGGCACATTTTTCGCTATAACCCCCAACTATTTGTTTTATCCAAAATTTATTTTTTTCAATTGAAAGCTTACTAAATCTACAATCAAATCAAATTATATAATGATGAACGAATCCCGCAAAATACCCACGCCAGCCCACTGTAACATGTAAAATTGTTATGTTTTTACCAAAACATACACATTTAGCCTGCTGGCATGGAGTTCAATTAAATATTCATGTATAAAATGTGATATCAAATTTAGTCAACTTTCAGTTGAAAAAAGTAAATTTTGGTTTAGAGAAATTGTTTATATTTGTTTATATCGAAAAATAAATTGTTTATAATTGTTTATATCGAAAAATAATCTGAATAATTTGTATTCAACAACAGAACTTGTTTTTAGCGTGCTGGCACGGGTATTTTACAGAGCTTGATCAAAGTTTTATATATGGGGTCTGATTGCAAATTTAGTCAGCTATCAGTTGAGAAAAATAAATTTTGGATTGGACGAGTAGTTTTGGGATTATAATGAAAAATGTACCAAAAAACTTAGATTTTACAACAGTTCGGGGTTTTAGCGTGCTGGGATGGGAATTTTACATGACTTGATATAAATTTCATCTATAAGGTCTAATAGAAAATTTTGCCAGCGATCAATTAAAAGAATAAATAAATTTTGGATCGGATGAATAGTTTTGGTGTTATAACGAAATATGTGCCAAAAACTTTAACTTTACAATAGTACGGATTTTTAGCGTGCTGGCATGAGTATTTTAAATAACTTTATATACATTATATAGATAAATTATATTATATTATATAAATAAATTTTATTTATAATGTCTGAAAGGAAATTTAGTCAGCTATCAATTGAAAAAAATAAATTTTGGATTAGAGTTATAACCGACAACGGAAAAGTACCAACTGCTTCTTTTCACGAAGAAGTGCGACTTATATGAAGTTAGTCAATCTGGTGGCCAAACCGCTCTAAAACTAATGATCTGAGAACGAAATGCCTGTTATAAAATTTGTTGCAAAGTTGATTTGCTTGAATAACGTATAATAGAACACAAAATATACTAAAAGTAACGATTTCCGAACTTCTAAGAAATACTATTTTCAACTCCTTCCCCCCACTGTCATTTTTGCGGCACTCACCTTTATTGGAAAATTCATAAATTTTTATTCAGAGCAGTGGACAGATTACACTCATGCATTACAAAAAAAGGGTGAAATAACTCGGTATGTTTTCCTATCGGGCTCTCGGTCTATCATTTTACAAATCAATTAACTGGACTACTGTACAAGTTTTATACGAATTTTGTTCCAGGATAGTACATATTTCATAACTTTATAAGTTGAAATATTATTCTTTTCTAATTATGTGGCCGGTATTTATATTATTACTGTTCATATATATTAATTGGTATTTTTTACATTAAAATTTTAAAACAAGATTATTTTATATTAAAATAATTTTATTGTACCATACGTAGGAAGCAATATAATATAATTTCCTCAAATCATTCTAGAGAAAAACTACTTATAAATCAAATAAAAAAGGAAATCATGTTCAAAAAGTTCACTGTTGGACGAAAAGGATGTGAGTTTTGAACAATGTCAGCCGGTGTGACGTCTTCACAAGGATTTTGAATTTTGTCTGCCGGTGCTTAGCTCCCTCCAAATTTTGGCAGACAACTTTTTTTGGCACCTAGGGGGTTTGCAGTTTCTTGTTTGCTTTAAATAAATCATCTTCAAATAATACCATATTATGATATTTGCTACCCCCTTTCGGAGGTCGCCATTTTGAAACGCCCCCGCTTTGAGTTGGCAGACAAGTGCAAATTGATTGCTGAGGGTGGACATTTAATGGCTGTATGTCTAAAAGTTTTCTTCAAATAAGTCATGAAATTTGGCCTCGGCTCTTGGACTATAAGGAAATTGTCAAAATTTCGATCCGACAACACTAACAGAGCTAGAGCGTGTTAATATTACATTTTGAGGGTGAACAACGTTACTAAAGGGTTTCCATAGCGACGCTTTTCGTTTAAAAAAACAACAACTACACTATACTATATGACCTCCTGCCAAAAGACATCCATGTCAAAATATTGATGTGATATATTTGATTGCAGTAATCGATAGTAAAAGGAAATCGATTGTTGGCTGAGCAGTTAAGAAATCACAATAAATTGATAATCACTTTATATTGATATTAATTTAATAATTGATACTTTTATGATAATTACAATATTACTTTCTGTTCATTAACTATATTCATTCATATATTTTTTTTTTCATCTTTTTTATCATATTAATTTATTTATTATTACCTCAATTTCAATTTTTTTTTTGAATTTTCATACCCGTTATTTTTATTTTTAATCCCGTTTTAATTTCATTAATCCTTGATAACCTAGGACTCCACTTGGACAAAGGTTTTATTCGGAGTCCACATACAAGACTAAAACTACAAGAAACTGCCCGTCGTTAAAAACTACTTCAATATATATTAAACAAACGTTCAAAGCTCCCAATTAATTAGAAAAGACTCATTTACATGACAGTGATTAGACCCATTTAGACGTACGGAGGTGAGCTATGGGGCTCTACTAAACCTTCAAACTCTTTTCGTATCCAATCCTTAGTATCCAAAATCCTTCGAAAAATCCTCAATGCTCCTTATTAAATAACAATCAAGCTTATCTTATGAAGATCTTAATGTTTCATATGTTGCGGATTTAGCTAACACCAGATACCTATCCTTTTATGGAATCTCCATATCCACTCCAATCCACTAATCTGCCAACTTGCTTCCCACTCTAGTCGATTGTCCTCCGAAATTTCTGAAAATAAGATTCTGGACCATCTTCTTTTCAGACATTTTAGAGTAGAATGTTTATTGAAGTGCTACCAGTGAGTAGTTCTTCACAAGTAATTTACATGTCATTGTAATCCCTAACAACACACTTGCTTGATGTATAGTATTTTATACAGTAGAAAATATCAATAAATGGTATGTATATTACCCTTTTTCTAATAAAAATTCTTTATGCCTTGTTTAGAATGATATAATTATTTTTTATTATCTTTTTTTACCAATTTATTCAATCAGGAGCACATTCCAAACCACATTAATCATTTTTAAAAACTAATGAGATCGATTCCAGACATTTGAAAGACGATTTAATGAAAATATTTCACATTAATTCTTGGCATCGCGGTCAATAATAAACTACAATGTCGATAATTTATAGTGCCTAGCTACCAAGGGCTCATTATCAACTCTACAGATCGTTTAATTGTGACGATTTCGTTTTGTACCTTTGTATGAGGCAGATTTTACTGTTAGTTCTATAAAAAAAGTCATTCTTATAAAAAAAAAAAGAAAAAAAAAGAAAATAGAATCATAAAACGAATTCAGGTTATTTACTTGTATTCTGACATCAAGTTTAATATATAAAATGGTACATGTTTTTATGGAGACTGAATGGGTTTCAAGAGAGAAACCGTCACATAGCAGGGCCATTGACCAATATTTAAGGTCAAAACCTCTAAAATCAAACTATGTTGAAATGAATCGAAATTGCCATAATTCTATTGTTCAACACATAAACAACCATAATCTAAACAAAAGAAGAGCTGAAATAAAAGGTAAACAATTATTTTTAAACATTAATCCGCCACCAAGTAAAGTTGTCTGTTATTTTACTTAAACATCGTGTAGTTAAGTGCTTTATAACTTCCTTTTTTAAATTTTTTTTTGGTTATTTTTCATATTTTATTATAAATTTTTTTATTATGTTCTATTCAACAAATCTATATCAACAGCCTACGAACGATAAATCTTTGTTGGTATAATTACTATTATTACGTGTTTTTACATTTGTTAATGTCTGAATAACCAGAAAAATCATATCAACAAAAAATATATTCCTTTAATTAGAATATTTATAAAAATCTCCTTATTAAAGGATATATTTATTAATAATATTTTCATATTTTTTATTAAAATATTTTCTTAGGACCAAGCTAGAAAAAAGGTGGTGTTTTTATTACGAAACAAGAACTGTGTTCTAAAATTGTCGATTCTCATCCCACTAAAAATATTGAAGGTAAATAGGTACTTCAAAAAACTTGTTTTTGAATTGATTGGTTACACAGTTGAAGAAGAAAAAAGCAATTTTCAACGCCTGAAAAACATTTTTGTTAATTATGAAGACAGGGAAGAATCTAATTGCAGATCCACCTACGATTAGTTGTATGCAATTGTTACATAAGTTGGTTTGCATTTATTATTATATGTGTTAACTGTTACAAAAAAAAAGTTCTTAAATGTTTAGTGTAAAAATTATCGTAAATATTATGATATGAAATGTTAGTTTCGATTTTTATTTTTTTTTCATATACTTTTCTCTATCTTCTCTCAGACAATGATTTCCTATATACGGTCCGAGGACCTTTAACACGAGATCCATCATATTTATTTTTAAAATCCTTAAAAAAAAAAAAAAAAAAAAAAAAAAAAAAAAAAAAAAAAAAAAAAAGACAATAAATGCTATATTGCCGATGATTATTTTTCATACTTTAAAGGTTGGACCCAACCTGAACCACAAATTTACGTTTCAATTGATTTTGACTCGTTTTCCACTCATTCAGTGAAGAAAAATTACCACGAGAGGTTTTGACCGTATATACTGGTCCTTGGCCCCACTGTGTATCAGTTACCTCCCGTAGCAATTATTATTGTTTCTCATTAATAAAAAAATTAATATTGTTGATTAATAATTATTATTAATATTACATCCTCGCTTCAAGGGCATACTAGAGCCTAGTGTGACTCATTAATAACCAAAATTAATATTATTATTAATTAAGTCTATAATGTTAATACTATTATTATTCTAGTGTGACTCATTAATAACAAAAATTCCAGTACAACAAATAGTGATTTTTGTATGTACGGCGTTTGCAGGAAATATCAACTTCACCAGTAAGAACTCCATTACCTAATTTACTTGTCATATACCTACCTATATCAGCTATAACCGAAAAATGATTGTACATACTGATCGTCCCCGTATGTAAATATATACTTTTTCGAAAAACGTATGCCATGTTTCCTTGCTTTAATGCTTGAATTGAAGATCATTTTTTTTTTTTTTTTCGTGTTATATGCCAGAATCATTAATAGCGAGATGACAGACACTCCGATCTAAGGAAATCTATTGATTCCTAGACCTTACCCAGTTAAATCAATCAGGGCCACTTTCCAAACCACACCCCATGAATTCCAGAAGGTCCATGAAAGTTGACCCTACATTTCTAACGCACTGGGATGAACTGCCGAATCATTGAAATAGATGAGATGTACGTGAGTTATCAACTTAACGCTAATTGATGGATCCAGAGAATTTCCCGCCCAAGGTTAGATTGTTAAGCTCTATCCTATGATTCCTAATGGTTAGGTTTGGTGAAAAGTATGTCAGCAAATTTATTCCATTCGCTTGAACCAAAATTGTATCTTTCATTACTCACTTCCACATATATTGTCTTATTATAATAAAATTTGGAATAGACAAATTTACGTTTATGTAAGTTAACCAGCCGTTTCGTACTATCATCATAATATTACCATTGATTATAGATTTTTTAAAATTCCTCTATTAATTATAGAGAAATAACTCTATAAAAAATAACTCTATTTTTTATTACTCAATATGTTAACTTCTTATAATTTGTTTTTTCAGTCTCCGTAAATTATAACTTTACTATCGAACAAGGAGTAGACTTTTTTTAACATATTTTTATAGGTTACAATGTCTCCAATGGGCGCTGTCGAACAGATACGCTACCTAGGGCTCCAATTGGATAAACGTTTAACCTTGAATCATCATACATGACTAAAACGACGGGAAACTGTTCATTGTTTCCGACTTCTTCAACTTTTACTATACAAACGCTCTAAGATACCGATTGATTACAAAAGACTCATTTGCATGGCAGTAATTAGACCTATTTAGACATTGCAGGGTTTCACTAAACCACCTAATTCATCTCGTATCCAATCCTCGCAATCCAAAATCCTTCGGAGAATCCTAAATATTCTTTAGTTTGTTACAAATAAACTTATCCATAAAGACTTTAATGTTCCATGTGTCCCTCAACTTATTTCCGATTCTATTCTCGACAACCCTTCAAAGTGACTGAAAAGAAGATGTCCTCGGGATCTTCTCATATATAACTTTTGTTAAATATGCGCGCGCCTGTGTGTGTGTGTGTGTGTGTGTGTGTGTGTGTGTGTGTGTGTGTGTGCGCGCGCGCGTGCATGCGTATGTGCGTGTTGTGTGTGCGTCTTTCTAATATTATCATAAACTAATGAATCTAATCTAATGTATTTCTTTTTTTCTTTTAGACGGCAATTAAAGTTGAAACGCACTCATGTCGACACGCCTCAAAAGCAGCCAACAAGGAAAAGAACCAAAATATGAAATGTATTCCGTGTAAGTTATTACATAAATATTCAAATATTTTATGAATTCATAAATTTTTAATATTTTACATTTATACTTAAAATGTCGACCCATATCCGTAGGATTTCAGGAAGGCATAATTTCAACAAGAATTTCATTTTAACCAGATGTGTTAGAGTGGGATTCCATTATGGAAGTGATGAGATGTGTGGGACTGATATAAGAAAAATGAAAATGATTATCATCAAAAACAGCCGGTAGTAAGGACTGAGAGGATGACTGGGGTGACTGGAATATCTTGAAAGAATATCTTGAGTCATCCATGGAGCAGGGCGACGGCGCAGTGGTAAAAACGCCCAATCTAGGTGGACATTAAGAAAATTTTCCATGTCAACAGAGCATTGAATGGACTTTGTTTAAATTAAATGGCACAAAAACGAGGTGAAGGGAAAAAAAGAGGTTTTCTAGGGAGGTTTTGTCATATGAGTCAGAAAAGAGGTTGGTATTTAGGTCACCGGAGATGATTATATTGGAGTAGAGAGGGTCATAATTGTAAAGGTTTGATTCGAATGATTGGTCAAAAGGAACATGTGGAGGACGGTAAACCACTACATACAGGAGAGAATGGGCATTGATGGATATTTCAACAAATAGGAACTCAATATTCGGGAGATTTGAAGGAGGGGAAAGAAGAAGGACACGAGACTTCAAGCTATCATGGACATATAGCGCTACCCCACCACTAGTCCGTTTAACCCGGTCGTGACGGATGATAGAGTAGTTAAGGAGAGAAATCGAGGAAGAAGGAACGGATGGTTTAAGCCAGGTTTCAGAGACTGCAATGATGTGGTCAAAAGTTTGGATATAAAACTCTTGGAATTAATTATATTGGGAAGGTAGGGATTGAGAGTTTATGTGACTGGCGGTTAGGATATTAGTCAGGGTTTCGAACCCACGATCTTCTGTTTAAGAGCACGCTGAGACCCTCACCCCAACTCGCTCGGCCATCGAGTCCCCATACACTGATTTCAATAGCAAATTGCAAAGGCCAACTTTTGTTTTTAAATTTTTATTTTCGTTAACCATTTCTTCTATGTATTTGTCTGTTTTCTAGATGAGTTTCGATTTTTAACAGTCTCTCACTCAATTCAAAACTTAAAAGGACGCTTTTAAGGATTTAATTTCTTCATTCACAGCAACATTGGTGCTATTTACTGCAGCGAGTATCTCGAGTATCTTGGATACTATACCCTGGATAGCCATCGGGTGATGGCTCTGAAGGATTCTCGGTGCTTGAGTTTTGCTTTTTTGTTGTGTCACAAATGTGGCAAAACAATGTGTTTTTTTTTTTTTGGAGTTTTTTAGCGCTTCAATGTCGTTATCTAAAGTGTTGAAACATCTGCCGTGAAAAATCCAGTTACATTTAGAACAAATTAAATTGTTGATATCCTCTCTTGAAATTGTATTTTACTATGTTTGTAGTTTATTTTTATTTTTTACATTCTCATCATGACATATTATAATAATAATTATAATAATATATTATAATAGTTCCATATGAATACAATTTTCCAATGTTAACTTAACCCTGTTGTGTAGATTTCTACAACATGTGGTGGCATAGAATTCATTAAATGTTTACATTAAGGAAATCATCTCATAGTAAACGAGCCAAAATATCTTTATCGATACCCTAGTTTCTACGCTCTCTGGTTGAAAAACAGTAATCATAATTCATCATTCTAAAAAATGGACAGGATAATAATAGATAGATATATATATATCCCATGGAAAATAAAATAAATAACATTCATTTTTTTTTTTAAATTAAAAACAACTATAATATTTTATACCTATGTGCCACATTTGTGTATTATTATATATATACTAAAATAAATGTCACATTGTAAAACGAAATATTTGATCTCTCTTTAATTTGAACTTTTTCTTCGGTCCATTCCGTTTTATATAACCGTACTTCTAATTCATTAAAAGAGGTTGATCTACAGAACTATAACTTGACATAGCAAGCCATCGAAATATCATGTAATCTAATCCTTAAAATCAGAAATCGTCCATAAACAATTTGTTCCGTCGAGTATAAAAGATAGTTATTGACACCTTTAAGGTCTTTCCTATAAATTGAAAAAAAAAAAGTTCAATCAATTTATAATATATAGTAATTTTTCCGGAACATTTTACTTTTAGCTAATTAAAGTTTAAAAAAAACTACAATTCTATTAATTAATTAGTAAACCATTAACATTCTATAGACACCTTTTAATAGTCAAGAAGAAAAAGAATTATTTGAATAAGGTGCCATCATCTAAAAGGCTTCTATGATTTCTCTCTATTAATTTTTATATAAACTGTTTTTAATTTTAAACAGAAAGGGTATAACTGTCTGGTTTACCCTACTATTATTTTTTTGTTTATATTAACAGTTTGTATTGGCAAATTATTACAATATGTTTCTGTGAGGGGCAATGGCAATAGAGATAATAATGTAACCATTCATACAGTATATACAAATATACAAAAAAAAAAAGAAGCAACTAAATGAATGAATAATAACTAATAATACAAATAAATAATACAAGTAAATAACTACTGCAATCACTACACCAATAGATAACTAAATCTGGCCAGAGACGACAAAGAGTCAAGAGATGTTTACCCTTTTTCCTTTAACTTCTTCATATTGAGTTAATTTTCTTAGTTTTTTTTCGTTTTCTTACCTGTATATTTAAATAACCTAATTAGTAATGTGACGAATTGCAATCCGGTTCGATTACTTCATAATAATAGAAAAAAACGGATAAATCAGTTCACAACAGATCCAGAACAAGTGGCTAATCCTCATGGTATTAAGTACCTGCCCACTACTGCGGTAGGTAAATAAACATACTTCATCAGCTGACAGATCTAAATATACGCCAAAATGGTTCAGTGCTCGAAATGTGAAAATACAATTTCAAGAGAGGTTATAAACAGTTTAATTTGTTCTAAATGTAACTGGATTTTTCACGGCAGATGTTTCAACACTTTAGATAAGGACATTGAAGCGCTGAAAAACTCCAAAAAAAAAAAAACACATTGTTTTGCCACATTTGTGACACAACAAAAAAGCAAAACTCAAGCACCGAGAATCCTTCAGAGCCATCACCCGATGGCTATCCAGGGTATAGTATCCAAGATACTCGAGATACTCGCTGCAGTAAATAGCACCAATGTTACTGTGAATGAAGAAATTAAATCCTTAAAAGCGTCCCTTTAAGTTTTGAATTGAGTGAGAGACTGTTAAAAATCAAAACTCATCTAGAAAGCAGACAAAATACATAGAAGAAATGGTAAACGAAAATAAAAATTTAAAAACAAAAGTTGGCATTTGCAATTTGCTATTGAAATCAGTGTATGAGGACTCGATGGCCGAGCGAGTTGGGGTGAGGGTCTCAGCGTGCTCTTAAACAGAAGATCGTGGGTTCGAAACCCTCCTGGGCGGGTTAAAATTTATTTCGTGGCGGACCCAGGAAATGAATCTTGACCACAACCCAAGCCAGTATAGGACTTCAATGGAAGTCTTGAACCCTCCAAAAAAAGTTTTCAGTTTTTCGTTTCTTGGTATCTTTGTGATATTACTTTTAATCGGTTAACACTGTATAATAATACAAATTATTTATTTATATTTTTTATCTTATTTATTTTTTTTTGTCATAATTTCTTTACCTACTTACTATTTGCTCGTTCTCCACTATTGTTATAAATTTACCTGTTACTACTTTTACTTTTTTTTTACATTATTATATTTATTTCTACTTTTACATCTATATTTTACATATCATTATTTCTTCTGTCATTACTATGTATTTTTGCTTCATCGCATCTACAACTCGATCTCATATATAGCGTCATCCTTTCACCTCTTTATTGTGCCATTTAATCCCACCCACCACTCCCGTGGGACCGACACTTGGTTGGACCTGCATGTCATACATTCTTGAAAAAGCCTTCTCTCCTCTAGTCAACGGCCTGTTTCATTCTTATCCTCTCATGACCTGATAAAAATATATGATATGCCTACTCCTTCAGTTCCTCCCTAAAACAATTACCTTCCGCAACATAGACTATGAATGGTTGGGCACAATAGAAGTGCCCTACACTTGATACTGAACTGAGAACAACCTGTTTTTTTTGGAAAGAATGTATGTTTACACTAGTGTTAATCCATCAAATCGTATTCTCATTGCTGTTTATATCTCGTCAACCATCTCTTGATAACATTACAAAGTCCATTCAATACTCTGTTGACATGAAAAATTTTCTTAATGTCCACCTAGATTGGGCATTTTTACCACTGTGCGCCGTCGCCCTGCGATTAAAGATCAACAAATAAGAGGCGAGGCTGCCTGAAGACGCTTCAGACGTACCTGGCTAGATGATGCTAGATGAGGTTCTTAGAAATATAACACAAATCACGATCCGGTTAACAATATCCAATTACTTAAACGACGCCCTCTCATCTGCCTCGATCCAAAATCCAAATGGCTGCTCCTCCGCAAACTATCCCTGTGTGATTTGATGATAATCATTTTCATTTTTCTTATATCAGTCCCACACATCTCATCACTTCCATAATGGAATCCCACTCTAACACATCTGGTTTAAATGGAATTCTTGTTGAAATTATGCCTTCCTGAAATCCTACCGGTTCTCCTATTAATATATAATGTGTTTCTGTGTTTTATTATATATCTGTGTTTCCCACTTCCTGAAAAAAGGCAGTAATTTATCCCATCAATAAAATCCCGAACCCTCCAAGGGACTACCACCCCATCTCCATACTTTCCAAACATTCAAAGTCCCTAGAAAGATTAGTGCAATCCCAAATTTCCAATTTCCTAGAAGATTCCAAGTTGCTCGATCCCTTCCAATCTGGTTTCCGTCCCAGCTTCTCAACACAATCCGCTCTCATCAAAATTATCCATGACATCCAGGCTGCAATGGATACAATAGAACTGACCATCCTTATCCTCCTTGACTTTTCTGAAGCCTTCGATTCCTTAGACCATAATATCCTTTATTCCAAATAGAAATCGTTGAACTTTTCCAGTTGTACTATCCTCTGGTTTCAATCTTTCCTTTCCCACCGCACCCAATCAATTGCTATTCCTAACCAAGCCCGATCCACATTCTTTATTTTACAATCAGGTGTGGCTCAGGGTTCGAGAATTTCCCCTCTCTTCTTTAATTCCTACATCAACGATCTTACCCATTCAATTCACCATTGTTTGATCCAGATGGTGGATCTTTACGCGGACGACTTCCAAATTTACTTCTCCTTTCTTCCATCCGAGCTATTAGCTGCGTTTTCCAAAATTCAGGAAGACCTAGATGAAATCTGTGTCTGGAAAAATCTGAACAAATTAATGTTAAACGCAGCTAAAACGCAAGCTTTTCCCATAGGATCCCAATCCCATCTTCATTTGAATGCCAACTTTTCCACATTATTCCTCACTGGCCCCTCTATAACCTTCCACCTTCTTTAAAAAATTTAGGCCTAACCATTGATTAAACCCTCTCCTGGAAATCCCATATTGCCCAAATTTCCCGAAGGTCAATCGGTATCCTAACAATGACAACAATTTCATCACTCCCGTCACCTTCTTCCCTTTCCCACATGTAAACTTTTAGTATCCACTCTTATCTTCCCCCAATATTACTATGGTTACATGATATATGGCGGGCCTTCGATGGTTCTCAAAGACAGGTTAAAACGCATCATGAATTACTACATAAGGTTCGTCTTTGGAACTTCGAGACGTTCCCATATTTCGTATCTCTATACCGAGCTAAATTGGCTCTTCCTCTCCTTCCGCAGAAAATACTTCCTTGGCACCTACCTATTCCAAGTTATCATGTGGAACGTTTAAGGATTATAAAAAATATTAATTAAATAAAATCGAGCAGTAGTTAATAATTTATAAAAAGAATATAAATTACAAAATTTAAAATTAATATGATTTGTAACAGTTTTTCATTAGATGAGGCTTAAACCTAAAAAAATTATTCAAAATTACATTAGAACTATACCTCATCGTATCCACAACGTAATGAACTCAAGGAATGGATAGTGCACCGTATTAATTAATAATTTTGAAAATTTAAAATTGCCTGGTATTTTTTTTTAAATACTGCTTGCTTTTATTTAATTATATTTTAAATTATTCTAATACGTTTCATATGCTCTGGTTATAGTATATAGGGGCGTAGACTATCAAAAATGAATAAAATTTTTATTTTGTATTTTTCTATTTTCCGAAGCACTTAAAAATAATAATTTTACTTTGTTTTTCTTCCATAATACCCCTATGGGGTGGTATATTATCGATTTTTTAAATACTTAAAATGAATAGAAAGGTTTAGTTTGGAGGCCATTTTTAATAAACTGTATCCACTTTTAACAAATTAACAATAATTAAATGATAATTTTCCAAATATGAGATTTAGGTTGATCTTACTCTTTTTGCTCTATACCGCCGATATCCCAGAAGTTGAAGAAGGCGTCATGGCCACCTTCGCCGATGACACAGCTGTTCTTTCCATCGGAAATGACAATCAGGAAACCACAAGAAAATTAATCACAACAATTGCCAATATACAAAGATTGACCTCAGAATGGAAAATTAAACTAAATGAAACCAAATCTGTACTTGTTGATTTCACTTACAAAAAAATCAACTATCAACCCATAACTATAAATAATAAAGTGATCCCATATTCAAATCAGGCTAAATATCTCGGGATGACACTGGACGCAAAACTCCGATGGAAAGAATACGTTAAAAAAAAAAACTAATACAACTCAATTTGAGTTATCAAAAGTTGTATTGGCTCCTAGGCAGGCAATCCAAACTGTCTGTAAACAATAAAATATTAATATACAACCAAGTCCTAAAGCCAATCTGGACATATGGAATCCAGCTGTGGGGATGCACCAGGGACTTCAATAGAAAAATAATCCAAAGATACCAAAATAAAGTGCTAAGGGGCATCGTAAATGCACCTTGGTACATTAGGAACGATGATCTTCACAGAGACCTTCGGATGCCAACCGTGGAGGAGGTAATCCAAAAATACGCCCTGTCGCATCAGGATCGCCTGCAAGACCACGTCAACGCCGAGGCCGCCCATCTCCTGGAACCCAATGCACTGGTGAGGAGGCTAAAGAGAAGAAAGCCCCATGACCTAATATAGGGTTTTGTGCTTTACATTCAAAGTCATTGACATTTGAAGATTTTTAATTTTGAAAAATAAAACTATATTTTATGTATATATGTTTTAATAGTGTATTTTTATAATTATTGTTAGAAAAAAATTGCTAATAAGCTCATAAAGAGCTTGATTGTAATATAAATAAATAAATTAAAAGGTTGATCTAGTAGCTAGAGCACTAGGCTCGGTGCCAAACATTCGTTACTCTAATCTTATTATAAGGCACAAAAATCTATTTCTAAATTGCTTTGTTCAGAGTGACCCTCGGATACCTCGACCTTCGCCGCTTTCAGAGGGCTAGAAATAAATTTAAAGTTGAAAGAAAGCAGAGGTTTCAAACGTGTCTTTTTTCATTCAAACCAATATAGCTCGTAAACGGTAGGTCCTACTAATAAATACTATATAACACAATATATTTTCCATTTAATTTCTGTATGAAAGCCGCCGGCAAATTTTCGATCTGAGCAGCACCAGAAGATCTATAGCGTGTCAAAATGTTACATTTTTGAGTTTGAAAAAACTTTGCACCAAAAAGTATTAACTCGCAACCAAAAAATATATTTCAAAATAATTCATATGAAATCTATGTTAAAAACAATTTATCCACTGACATGAAAATAAGGCACTACTATGCTGTGGTAAGGCTACTGATTTTATATGGCATTGAAATAACAAATCATTCAACCCCGGAAAAGTTCGTGAAGATCGAAAGGATTGATGACGTCAGGATGGGGGTTTAACATTTTAAAGAGGTGAAGACCGAAAATTTGGGATTTTTCCTCGTCAGATCTTGTCCAGGTTTGAGAGTCTGTTAGGAGTGGGTGATTAAAATTTTTGTAACCAAGGAGTTTTTTCGTCGTTATCCATAATGACTTGTCTGAAGTATTGAGGTTTTGAGTACGGTTATGTATTTTAAACTTTCTTATTTCTGTCTTTAGTTTGTTCGTAAAATTGTTGTTATTATGTTTGTCTGATGGGTATCTTGTACGGTGCCAATTCGCCCTCGCTCTGCGTTTTTCTGTCATTAAGGAGCGAATATGCTGTGGTAAGGTATACTGTTGACTATGAGGATATTTTGGAGGTAAGGTATTTTCATTTATACTATTTTATATTCATGATGTAAGTTTGTCAATTGCTGTGTTAATATCTTCTTTTGTTTTAAGGGGAACTTTCAGGTCCAATTTATTTTCTAGATCGTATCGAAATCCGTCCCAGTCTACACGTCCTCTAATCAGTCTGGGAAGGGAGGGTTTAAGAACGGGATTTGAATGCAAGAGAAGCAGAACAGGGCTGTGATCTGGGGAAAGGTCGTCCAGGGAATTGATGATGGTTTGAGAGGTGGAAATTTGAGAGGAAATGAAGATATCGAGGATATCAGGACGTTTTTTGAGGGATGTAGGCCAATAAGTAGGATTTAAGGGTGAGAGGACAGAATAACAGTTGGATGTCAGTCTTGTTCTAGCCTTCGGTGAGAGCACATCGCGGTATTTTCTGTGTTTGTTTGAAGTGGCGGTATCCTTTCAAGATTGCATACAACCGGATTTTCGAAGAATTCACCATGACTTAAACTTCGGCTTCTGTTTATCAAGACTCCGAAGATAGAAGAGCTTCACAGGATCAACAGTCCAGATAAACCTCTTATTTATATTTTTATTTATTATTTAGAGACAATTTTATTTATTGTTTTTTGAAATATTATTTTTACTTTATTTTATTTTTCTGAATATTTTTGTTTTTAATTGTAAATTAAAAAATGAGTGGGTCCGATTCCCCCAAAGGAAAGAGAGGCAGGATGAAATCACCTCCAGATAAAGCCCCCATTATTTTGAATCAAAAAATAACACCGACGTACATAGTATTAGTAAGAAAAGATGAGGGAAATTTTAAAAACGTTTCCCCATTTTTTATAAATAAATTCATTACCAATACTGTGAGTAATACCAAAAACATAAAAAAACTAAGAGATGGAAATTTACTCATTCAAACATGTAATGCCAAACAAACAGATGCATTACTATCCTTGAAGAATTTCGGAGGCCAATTTCAAATTGAAGCCAGTCCCCATAGATCGTTAAACTATTCTAAAGGTGTAATCAGGTGCTATGATTTGCAATTTGCCACGATAGAGGAAATAAAAGATGAATTAAAGAACATCGTCACCGATGTTGTTAGGATAAAAATAAAAAAAAATGGAGTTGAAAGGTATACGCATACATATATTTTATCGTTTAATACACCAACACCACCTGAAAAAATCAATATTGGGTTTTTATCTGTGGATGTACAACCATACATCCCAAATCCGATACGGATTTTACGGGTTATAATGCTATAACTGTCTGGGTTTTTTCCACCCCACAAAAAACTGTAAAAAAGATTCCCTATGTGCAAACTGCGGTGAAAAACAACATTCAAGCAATAGCAAATGTGGAAATCAAACTAAATGTTTGAATTGTAAGGGCGATCACAATGCCTTAGATAAAAACTGTCCCATTTTTAAAACGCAAAAAGAAATTAAGACAATTCAAATAAATAATAAAAAATATCTTACAATGAGGCTAAAACAATTTTCAAAAATAGAAATCCCACTACATTTCAAAAGTCATTTTCAGAATTATTAAAAACCACGGAAAAGAAAGATGTTGGAACTCAAGTGGACTTTGAGTTCACAACCCCACTAGTTAGCTTAGGTGAGGACTCGACCAGTTCTAACAATCAAGCAATCGTTAAAAACATATTTAAAAATAAAACAACCAAAGAAACTTTTACCATCACCCCACCCTCTATTCCTCCTCCCTCCTTACCCTCCTCCACTTTACCCCCTCCTATCATTCCCACTAATCCACTTCGGCCTAAGACACGGAGCCTCTCTGTGAATAAGGCCCCCCCTTCCCCAACTTCCTCTTCTCAACCCCCCACCCCATCAACTTCCGGAAATCTGGTAGATAGAGAAATCTCTGCCTCGGCCGAAACGACCGCCACTATCGAAGAGACGGGCAAAATGGTCGATGAGCAGGTATCCAAAAAAACAATAAATAAGAAAAGTATGAAAAGTGAAATGAAATCTAAAGAAACCAAAAATACCTGAACACTATATTAACAATGGTTACACCCTACAAGATTAACAATAATATTGTAAATTATATCATCCCGTTCCATTTAAATCATACCTTCAAAAATTACAATAACAATCACATACTCCTTTACTTTCAGAATAAAAATACTTACCTGTGTCTAGTTTTTTATATATCGTATATAGATAACACTGTTAATATTTACTTACTGATTTCAACCTCACAATACTCACAAACATCAATGTACTCTATCTCTCTCTTTTATTTTTTTAATATATATTTTTTTTTTTTGAATTATTTTTTTTTTTTTTTATCAATATGCCACACGCATTGTTATTATGGGTTTATTATTCTCTTATGGGATTCACGATGTTTTTTTATTTTTTCTATTTTTTAACCATCCCTTATGACCCTAGTCCAATGGAACTGTAACGGTTTAAAAACCCATTTTAATGATTTAAAGGTACTCATCCATGATACAGACCCTTTTTGCTTGGCTCTTCAAGAGACTCATCTTTCAACAAACGACAAATTTAGTTTGAAAAACTTTGAAATCTACAGAAAAGATGGCACAAACACTAACCATTGTCATCAGGGAGTCTTAATAGCGGTTCACCGTTCTGTATATTCTGAATAAATACAAATCAACTCTCATCTCCATACTGTAGCTGTCTCCGTCCACCTTGGCTTCAGCTTCACCATCTGCAATATATATTTACCCCAAGACCGTACAATAGACACACAAAACCTCCTGGACATCTACAAGCAACTGCCACAACCCGTTCTTTTTATTGGAGATGTTAACGGCCACAATCCCTTATGGGGCTCACAGGATATAAACGCACGGGGTAAAGTAATCGAAAGCTTTTTAGATGATTCTAATCTTCTCCTATTTAACACTGGTGAACCAACGTTCCTTAGCTCCTGCTATAAAACATACTCTTCGATTGACCTTTCCCTCTGCAGCCCTAGCCTGTATAATAGAATAGACTGGACAGTCTTACCAGACCTTTATAGTAGTGACCACTTTCCTCTGGTTATTAAATTTATGAATATAAACCTCACTCACACCAAACCGAGATGGATTCTAAACAGAGCAGATTGGTCTCTTTTTAACTTTTTGGCCACTCCACCACAAACCCAACCATCTGAAATAAGCATCGATAAAGGGTGCGAAATAATAACCAATAAAATTTTACAAGCAGCCACAACATCAATACCTATGACCTCGAGTTCACCAAAAAGACCACTCGTTCCCTGGTTCAATGACGCTTGTAAAAAGGCAATTAAAGAACGTCGTAAAGCTCTTAAAAAATTTCAAAAATCTATGACATCAGAAAACATGACAGTATACAAGAAACAGCGAGCTATTTGTAGGAAATTGTTTAATATATGTAAATCAGAATCCTGGAAAAAATTTACAAACTCCATAAACTCTTCTACTACAGCAGCTGACATATGGAATAAAGTCCGTAAAATCTCCAAACATCCATCTTCTTCACTATACACCATTCTGGCAAATGGACAATTATCAGATAATCCCCTAATCGTGTCAAACATATTCGCTGTTTTTTATGACGAAATTTACAAATCTCAAAACACTAACATCGTTTCCGATGAAATAGAAACAGGCACAGAAAATGCTGAAACGGAATACTATAACATCCCCTTTTCAATGTGGGAATTCAGAAATGTTCTGGGTACTGTTAAAGGAACAACGCCCGGTCCAGACCAAATCCATTATGATATGATAAAAAACCTGTCAGCTGATACTCAAAAATGGCTACTTGAATTTTATAATCATGTCTGGCGAACTGGACACTTTCCAAAAACATGGCGTAACTCAATAATAATCCCTATTCTAAAAACCGGAAAGGACAAAAGAATCCCAAGCAGCTATCGACCCATATTTCTTACAAGCTGCCTTAGTAAGATTATGGAGCGAATGGTAAATAAAAGAATAATGTGGATGATAGAAAATAACAAGTTACTACAACCATTCCAGTCCGGTTTCCGTAAGGGAAGATCCACTGTAGATCACCTGATCATATTAGAGGCCGAAGCCCAATATTCCTTCATCAATTCTCAACAGATGATTGCGATATTCTTTGACTTAAAAAAGACCTTTGATAACATCAACCACAGCATAATCCTTAATAAACTATCATCCGCCGGAATCAGAGGACGAATTTTCACCTGTATTAGACAATTTCTATTCAATCGCCACTTCAGAGTCAGAATAGGTTGTGAATTATCAGATACTCATAAACAGGTCAACGGTGTTCCTCATGGTTGTGTCCTCAGTCCAACCTTGTTTTGCCTGGCAATAAACGACCTGGGACTTAACTTACCAAGAGGTGTCAAGCCATTATTAATCGCTGATGACTTGGCAATTATTTGTCGCAACGAGAACATTGACAATATTAAAAATAAACTACAGGAAGCTATAAATAGATTGTGTTGCTGGTCTACAGCCATTGGCCTTCAATTCTCCACCGAAAAATCTAGATGTCTTCATTTCAGTCGTAAAAGAAACACTCCTCTCTCTTCTGAACTCCGTCTAGGAAATTCCATAATACCTTACACAAACTCTCATAGATTCTTAGGAATGATATTTGATCGTAGATTAACTTGGGACTCTCACATCTCCACCCTAAAATCAACATCCACAAAGAGACTAACCATATTAAAATATCTTAGTGGTACTTCTTGGGGTTCCGACAGAGTAACATTAATAAAAATATATCGCTCTATAATTTGCTCCAAACTAGATTATGGCTGTTTTATTTATGGTTCTGCCCGACTCCGAATAGTAAATAAAATTAATACCGTCCATCATACTGAGATTCGTTTAGCGACAGGAGCGTTTCGAACAAGTCCTATTCTTAGTTTGTGTTGTGAAGCAGGAATACCACCCTTGTCATTCAGAAGGAAAAAGTTAGCAATTAACTATATCTCCAAACTTCTACCTTATCCCGAACACCCAGCACACAAATACATTTTTAAACCCAGATTCACCAAAGCATTTGGAAAAATGTCGAACACAACACTCCCTTTATCAGAAAGAGAAAATATGGCCATTAAATTCCTCAAAGAATTGCCTGTGCACAAACAAGAAGTTCATACCCCTCCATGGACAATCAAATCGCCCAAAACACTGCTTCATTTAACCCGACTTTCCAAAAATAATACTTCTCCTTGTGAATACAAATCCGAATTTGCCCGTCTACTTAAAAACATACCACAACCTTTCGTAATTTATACTGACGGATTTAAATCTGACGATTCAACTGCATCTTCCTTTGTTACCCACAACTCCACTCATAAAATAAAATTACACAAATTATGCAATATATATACAGCAGAACTTAATGCAATAGCATCAGCACTTCACTACTCCATATCAATAAAACAAAACAACATCGCAATAGTAACAGATTCACTAAGTTCACTAAAAGGTTTAAATAACATGTATCCCAAACATCCAGTCATCTTAAAAATCCACTACTTCCTCAGTATACAGCAAAATTTGGGAAAGTCGGTCGACTTTATCTGGGTACCAAGTCACATTGGAATTATTGGCAACGAACTTGCAGACACAGCAGCGAAGCAAGCACTTACACTCCCAGGTCGTGGCATTGCTATTCTAACACCTCAGGAAATGAGCCATCCCCTCAAATTAAAATAATTGAAAATTGGCAATGTACGTGGAACGAAAGCCCACCAAACAAGCTGAAAACAATAAAAAAGTCAGTAAATCCTTGAGTCACATCAAGTCGTCTAAATCGCAGAGAGGAGGTTGTCATGACCAGATTGAGAATAGGCCATACAAAGTTAACCCATTTACATATCATTATGAAACAACCACCACCTAAATGTCAGCATTGCAATAGCTCTTTAACAGTTAACCACATATTTCAGGAATGTTTCTTTTATCTACCAAAACTAACTAAATTAGGGCTTACAACAATTATCTCGGACGTTCTTGGCAATGACGAATCTAAAGTTAAATCAGTCTTAAATTTCCTAAAGGAAAATGAACTACTGAACAAATTTTAATTGATTTTCATAATTATTATTAAATTTCTATTTTTATTTATTTCCTATTTATTTTTATTTTATTTCCTTCTTTATTTCTTTTCGGAAATTTATTTAATTTCTTAGGGTTCGGATAGGGGCTGGGGGGAGGGGGGCGCTTCCTGGGGTCGGGGCGGATCGGTCCCGCTTGGTGGGAAATGCGACATGGCTGCTTGGGCTAGTTATGCTCCGAACCTTGTGAGGATTTGGACTTTTCCATGTAGAAATGTAAATAGTTTTTATCCACATCCTACTTATAAGCTTCGTATATAATTTAAATAGAAGAAAATATGTATTCATATAAATAAGCAAGCCGTGGCGCATTTCCTGCTCGGCGGGTGCGGCTCGTCTCTCCTTGGGGGTGCGCCTCTGTTCGTGGCACCCTTCCTGACCCTAATCTTCTGTGAAAATATACCTATATATATAACTACACAGGCATTGATGACCCTAGGGTTTTTTGCCTATAAACCCCAACAAACAAACAAACAACAGTTGGATGTTGTAATGCGGGTTAAGATGCTGCCACGGGAGTTGGATGCTCGACAACCCCATCGCTGGTGTTTGGCGTCGTGAGATATGAGGCGCAGATTCTGCTTGTATTGGTAGTTGAGATGGAGGATTGATCTGAACATGCTGGATAGGAAGTGGTTGTTGTTTTTGAGGTGGTAGCTTTACTTTTAGAGGTAATTGATGGGGAGGAATGTTCTGTTGTGGAGGTTGAGATTGTAAATGGGAGGTCTGAGGCTGGGGTTGGGATGTTTGAGGCGCCTGAGGTCTCGGTTGATAGTTAATCTTCTCAGAGTAAGAAGCTTGCTGTCTAGGTTGATGATCTCGTGCTGTTGTAGACTGGTGATGCCCATTTCGGGGTGGCTGAGCTCCTTGGATTCCAGGAAATATTTTCTGATCATCAATGTCAGGTGGCTGGGTTCTTTGATTTTGTTTAGGAGCTGAGTTCAAATGTCTTTTACTCTGCACTGTTTTGTATACAGTGCAGTCTCTGTAACTTGCGGGGAGGTCTTGACCACATAGCGCGCATATCGCAGGCGTATCTCTCGTTTTCTGGCATGTTTCCGTTGTGTTAGGGCCAGCACATTTTACGCATCTTTCCTGGTGGTGGCAATTGGTTTTTGTATGCCCTAGACTTTGGCACCGAGTGCACTCAACTATTTGCTCTTCTTCTAGGTTCTTCAAACCATATACAGGAGTAAACCAGTCTCTTTACTTCAGAGATTTCTTCGTTGTTCCGAGCTGGCTCTAGGTTTACGAAGAATAGTGGTAGAGGGTATTTTTGTTTGGGGTGAAGAACACACGAAACGTGCCTGACGTGGCCAATAGCTTCTAAGTCATGTTTGATGGCGCTTGTTGGGGTAGAAGAATGGAGACCCCGTAATACCATATATTTTCTCTTCTTTTAGTTGGTAGCAGTGGAAATCATAGTTGTGGCTGGCTAAGTGATTTGTCAATTTTTTATAATTTTCTTTTGTAGATGTCTTTATTTTTACATCTTTAACCCGAGAAAAACAGTCAAAATTAGTCTCTCTGATTAATGTTGCAATTTCTTGGCAAAATGGCATGAAGTTCTTGATTTTAGAGACATAGATTAGTGGTGGTTCTGGGTCAGTTGGATGCTGTAGATTTGAATTCTTATTTTTATTATTACTATTACTTGTTGATGGGGTAGGCTCGTGGACAGTTGAGTTGGTAGATGTATTTGGCTGGAATGTTTTGGCTGCAGAAGTTTTACTGCGGGTTTGATGGTTTGAATTGTTTATTGACATTTTTGATTTGGCCGTTTATTTATTTATTTATATTTTTTGTTAGGAGAATTGCCCGCTGATTCTGGGGCGGCATTTCTATGGCGCTTTTGAAGTGTCCTTCTCAATCGGTGATCGGTCTCACTTATTTCTGAGTAAGGAGCCTCATCCTCCGTCTCGTCACCAGATGTGGGAACGACTTCCATTATTATTCAATACTAAACAAAATGAAATAAAATAATAATACTGAAGCTGATAAAAAATAATTGAATTCTTAAATATCTAAACTATCAAGTACAACATTTAAATTGAGGATAGACAATATTCGTAATAAAAATATAAAATATAAAGAAAAAATCAAATAAATAGTTCCAGGAAAAAAATAAAAATAAAAGTTAGCTCTAGTTTAGTACGAGAGGCTTCAGAAACAAATAAAGCCAGCCTTGGCCGTGAGAGATAAAAGCTGTATACAAAGTCAGCTAGCCGGATTAAGGCGGTACACAGTGGGATGAGCCAACATAATTTGTTGGACATTGGTTGAAAACAAAAATTTATATTTATGCCTTGAATCATTTATAAAATAGTCGCTATGGTTATTGTCAATAAACAATAGTACATAATTTTATTACGCACTAACAGTACAAAAGATCGATATACTAGGTTTGTTTGAAAGGTTTTCGTTAATTTTCCGTTTTGTTAAATTGCATTAGAAATTGTGTACACGACCAATGTAAATTTTTTGTTGTTCCCTGCTTTAAGCATGATATCACAATTGGCTATAAAACCTTTTCTGTGAAAATAATAATTACAAAAAATAAAAATAATAAATTTATTTAAATTTTTAAATTTCAACAAAAAAATTGATTTTAGAAAAATGTTTAAACTTGTTTAGGTCGGAACTTATTTTAATTCGAAATATCAATACTGAAAAGTAACTTAAGATCGAAATAGTCTGCGACCACTTGCGACCTTGGAGAATATTTGGATTTTTTTTTTTTTTTTTTTTTTTTTTCATTTATTGATATTTACAACTGTACAAAATTGGATTGGAGTGGTTATTGAGCTTACTATGGAAGGATAGGTATCTGGTTTGGACTAAATCAGAAACATATGGAACATTAAGATCTTTATGGATAAGTTTATTGGTCACAAAGTAAGGAGCATTGAGGATTTTTTGAAGGATTTTGGATTGTAAGGATTGGATACGAGATGAATTGGATGGTTTAGTAGAGCCCCAAAGCTCAACTCCGTACGTCCAAATAGGTCTAATCACAGTCATGTAAATGAGTCTTTTGTAATTAATTGGGAGCTCTTGAACGTTTGTCTTGTAAATGTTGCAATAGTCTGTAACGAGTGGCAGTTTCTTGTCGTTTTAGTCTTGTATGTGGATTCCAAGTTAGCCGTTTGTCCAAGTGGAGTCCTAGGTAGCGGATCTGTTCAACAGGAATTAGTGGACTATCATTAAAGGTTATCATCAATATTATTATATCCTTGGAAGAATTGGAGAGAGCATTAAGGAGGATGAGAAACGGAAAGTCACCAGGTCCAGGGGATCTGCCGATAGAGCTTATCAAAGCAGGACCAGTTGAACTCAAAAAAGCGCTGGCTATGATTTTTACAAACTGTTTGAGTACGGGTGAGGTACCAAGGGATTGGCTGGTGGGAGACATCATCCCTATCCATAAAAAAGGAAAAAAGAACATGTGTACGAACTATAGAGGAATCACGGTGACAAGCAGTGTTGGCAGACTATATAGTCGAATCCTGAAGGAAAGGATAGAGGAGGAAGTCTCCGACCAGATGGTTGAGGAGCAAGCTGGCTTCAGAAAGGGGAGATCTTGCACTGACCACATTTTCACCCTAACCCAAGTCGTACAAAAAAGGATGGCATACGACCTCGAAACCCACCTGACGTTTGTTGACATACAGAAAGCGTATGACAGTGTTCCTCTAAAGAAACTGTGGGAAACCTTGGATCAAATAAAGATAAGTGGAGGCCTAAAAAAAGCCATAAAAAGTTTATATATTGGAGCGGAATCAAGGGTAAAGATAGGAGGTAAGGTGTCAGAATCCTTCAAAATTACAAAAGGATTAAAACAAGGATGCTGCTTGTCCCCGACACTTTTCAATATATATGTTGAACAGGTACTAAAATCCTGGAAACAGAGATGCCGAGGGATGGGAATTGAGGTAGGAAGTGATAAACTGTTTACGCTACAGTTTGCGGATGATCAGGTTGTCTTATCAGCAGATGAATATGATATGGAATTTATGATGAGGAGACTCCTCGAAGAGTATAAAAAGTGGGGCCTGGAAATAAATACTGAAAAAACCGAGTATATGGCATGCAATTTCCCTCATTCCTCTTTGTGCATAGAAGGATGGACGATTCCACAAAGTACTGCTTTTAAGTATCTTGGAGTGACGATAGACAGCTTCGGCACAGTCCAAAAGAATATACAGAACAAAATCACTCGAGGTAAAAAAATAATAGGTCTCCTTAACGGTGTATTGTGGAATAAGAAGGTCTCCCTAGAAACCAAAAAGAGGATATACCACTCCTTCTTGATCGGCACAACTTTATATGGCTCAGAATCATGGGCGGTGACAAAACAAAATGCAAATAAATTACTGGCCCTAGAAATGGATTTCTGGAGAAGAAGTTGCGCCATATCCAGGTTACAGAAGGTCCCAAATGAAATTATAAGAAATCGGGTAGGAGCTAAAATCAACATTCTCAATAACATCAGTGAAAGAAGATTGCTATGGTTTGGACACGTCATGAGAATGAATGAGACACGATGGCCCCTTCGAGCACTTAAATACTGTCCTGAGAAGAGAAGAAGACGCGGAAGGCCTCGGAAACAGTGGATAGAAGAGGTCAGAGAAGAAATGGCGGCTAGAGGGCTGACTGAGGAAGACAGTTTTGACAGGAGATATTGGAAGGAAGGCGTATTGGGGACCGGGATGTGATATTTTCGCATAATCTTGTAAATAAAAATCATTAAAGGATACTGTAGGGCAGGATGTCGTAGGTTTACGACGAAATTTGGAATTAAAGATTATTTTTTTACGTATTTATAGGATTGCAGAACACCTTCCCCTCACATTATAATTCTTGTTTTACCCCTTTTGGTTTAGTCTGTTTATATCTTTTTAGTGTTTTCATTTTAGCAGTAACCCTATTGGGTTATTTTACCTACATATTTGTCAGCTAGGATACTAATGGGGATCATTTTGGCAAAAAAAAAAAGCGGCTTCGTCAGAAAGTGTCCGAAAACTATTGATAATTTTGAGTGCCATTAGCCTCTGGACCCTTTCCAGCTTTGCCTTGTTGTACCTTATCTGAATTCCTGGATGCCATATTTCCATGCCTTAAGTAATAATAGGCAAAATTGCGCCTTTATACAGAACCTTCAGGGCCTCCGTTCTCAACCCCCATGTCGCACAGTAGGACGAGCCTAGGTAATTTATTGAACATTGGTTGAAAACAAAAATTTATATTTGTAGCTTGAATCAATTATTAAATGTTTGCTGTGGTAATTGTCGATAAAGAACAGTACGTTAAACATAATTTTATTACGTACAAACAGGACATCAACATCGATATACTATGTTTGTTTGAAAGGTTCTCGCAAATTTCCCGTTTTGTTAATTTGCATTAGAAATTGTTTACACATCCGATGTAAATTTTTTGCTGTTTCCAGTTTTTAGCATGATAAAACAATTGACAATAAAACGTTTTCCTGTAAAAATAATAATTTCCCAAAATAAATGTATTTAAATTTGAAAATTTCATCAAAAAATTGATTTTTGAAAAATGTTTATACTAGTTTAAGTCGAAACCCATTTTAATTTAAAATGTGGATAAAAAAAGTAACCCAAGATCGAAATGGTCTGCGACCACTTGCGACCTTAGAGAATATTTGGATTTACTTTGATAATTCAACTTGTACAAAAAAGTGGTCCAAATTGCTACAACAAATGGACTTCACAAATGTTATTCACAGGTATTCACCAATAAAAATGTTTAAAATTGATATCGGAATAGGTCTGACACGACGAATTTGATCGAATGGATCCAACGATAAAATTTTGATAACCACAGTGTAGGAGCCTGTGGGCAATAATTGATTACTTCTATTAAATAACTGAATAGTTCCATTTTCGGTTGGGGACAATATTTAAAATAATTATTACCTATCAGGTTTCTGACAAGCTGCAAATTGTTTTTTTTTTAGAAAATCCGATCGACTAAAAAAGCATAAAACACGTATAACTCACATAACAGTAAACTGATTGATTTGCAGATTTTTAAATTCGATAGAGCACATCAAAAATCATAGAAAAAAATATCCCTTAAATCAAAACACGAAAAAACGAAAATTAGATTTTTTTAGACACACTATTGGTTAACAGAGGAAAGTCCTGAAATGATGGAAACTGACTTTAGATTCCAATTCTACATCTTTGAAAACACACCCATATGAAATTTGAAGTCGATGCAATAATTTTTAGAGGCTCAAAATGCGATGTCCAGAAAAACATAGTTTCGTCCCATTGTGCGGCAGGCCAGTTGTTGAACTGCCTCACCTGTATTATATCACTGCATATATAATATAGTTCCACTTACCTCACTTAAATTTAATAGTCAGAATATTCTAATGTCAATAATGTCACTCACTATTGCTAAAGATGAATGTGATACTTCAGTTAGTATGAAACAGAGAAAGCCAGAAAGACAGAGCGGTTACTAAACGTGTAGTGTAGTTGCGGCCATCTTGACTGAACTTCCATAAGAAGTAAACAAGAACTTACCTCATATCTGACGTTCCTAACGTTCTTTTAGGTATTAACTCCCCCCTATTAGGTTCCTTTGTAATTGAAATAAAAAATAAATTAAATTTATTTGAGATAAGATCATGCAAAATTATCATGACATCAGTTTTTTTTTTCCTTCTCATTCCAATTGCAGTAAGAAATTGAGAGATAATTGCAATTTTGGGTACACCGTTTGAAAGGTAATTAAATTTCACGACTTTTGTGAGAGTCGGCAGCTTGCAGTATTTTTTTTTAAAAAGTAGTGATTTTCGAAAGTTTGTCGCTAACAACACTTTAAAAAAAAAATTATCTCATGATCTGTTATTGCGGTTTAAAAAGTTACTTTTGAACATTGAAAGTGCATAAGACATAAAGAAAATTTAACTCTGATTTCAAAACTTTGATGAACCGTTGAAAAAAAATGTGTGAATGCAGAGAAAATATAGGTTTTCTTACGAAAACCACTGCTTTGTCGAAATAACCTTTGAAACGTCATATGTTTGAAACGGATTGAGATAGAATCATGCGGTTGGCAATGTTTAACTACATTTTTGATCTAGTTTCTTCATCTTGCGTATTGTCATCTACTTGCGATACACCCTGTAAAGAAAGTTTACGTATGAATATCAAGCTAAAACGTTTTAGGGGAGTCCTTCCAGAATTGATCATATCCGAAATATTCACATTAGTACCTAGCAATAAAATAGTCTATGTTAGCAAATTAAATTAACAAATAGATTTACATATGTAGGGTTGATAAAAGCAGGGTGGAGTGAATATCAAATTTTATTAGTCTGAAAGAATCATAAGAATTAATCAATAAACGAAAAAAAGTTAAAGTTAAAGTTAAACAATAATACTTAAAACATTCCAACAATAATCAAGTATATACCTGAAAGAATAATTAAATTTCAAGATACATATCCAACCTAATGCACTGATACACAAACACTCTAACAGTCTAATGGAGGATATACAGTCAAGCCCTAGTAGTGGTTATGGGAACTAAGAATTTATGAGAGGCTCTGTAGTTAGGGAACTTACACATATAAAATATTCTGTTACAATTCTACAAAATTCTTAAAAAGTTCTAATTTTTTGACGATTTCGGAAAATTTAAATCAATAGCATTAAAGCATTATATTTAAAACATTTTATTAAAACTCAATTATTACTAATAATGAATTATATGTTTCAGATGATTACAACAGGGTTGTATTGGATTCCATTGAAGGAGTTCCTGATTCTGATTATATAAATGCCTCCCATGTAGATGTAAGTTTGGTACATATAATTTAAATGTGTTTATTAAGTTATTTAAAACTCCATTAGTTTATTAGTTATAGCCCATAAGCAACAAACTGCATTATTTATATTTAAAGTTTAAATACTATAAGAAATCTTTATATAATAATGTTTTCATGAGAAAAATAATACAAACAGTATTAATATATTTAAAATTAATTTTTTTTTTATTATAAATGTATTTATTGATATTACTACTAAAAATAATAATAATGTAAGTAAACCAGGCGAATGATGAATACCATGATTTGTAAGTAAATACCTTTTGATTAATTTCAATTAATTTCTGTACAAGTTCAGTCACAAGGGGAAAAAAAGCAATGAATCATGGTGAAAATATTTAAGTTTTTTCTTCATTGGTTTATATCTTCAGTACTTTTTTTGGAGGGGAGAGCTGAAAACGAAATTTAACCTTTCCTGCTCTGTGTGTGAAGTGAAGCGTTCCAATTTTTTTTTTTTTCTAAATAGGTAATTTTGATTACATATCAATCATTTCTCATTAAAATAAAATAAAAACTATTTAGGCTTGTGCGCATTAATGTATATAGTAGCATGACGTATCGTATGCAACAGCTAATAAATAAATGTTCATTTATTTTGACAATAGTTAGTTTGAAAAATAAATTAATTAAAATATGTGTGTGTGTGTGTGTGTGTGTGTGTGTGTGTGTTTAATAAGATTCTTGAGGTTCAATCAATAATCATTTGCTACTACTTCTAATTTCACACGTAAACTTTACTTCCGATTCTGCTCGTATCCACTCCTTTAAACGTATTCATAAAGATCTAAACATTCCATATGTTGCTGAGTTTGCCCAAACCAAGTGTCTATCCTTTCATGATAAGCTACATACCCACTCGAATCCACAAGTTACTCAACTTGTTTCCCACTTGATTCTCCAATAATACTTAAAAAGTTATTGACATGTCATTGCTATCATTTTCCACACAGAAATTATTATTATTATTACTCGATGTAAACCTGTGTATTGTATATTGTATATGTAGGAGTTTTTTTTTATTTGTTTGCATTGTTTTAGAACGTTCAATTTTTTCGAAGGAACCAAGTATAAATTTGAACTCAGTATTCCATAAAAAAAAAATAAGAATCAATTAAAGAAATATTAGGTTTATTATTTTTTCCTGGATTTCTTCAAATATAATTGCCAAGTAACTTCACTATTATTGAAATGAACTCTTGTCTAAAATAATTTGTTCGGCAAAAAAACATATATGACTTAACTTTCAGGATATTGAATGTAGTTTTTTTATGCATTTTTATGTAAATGTGCACAGAGATATAGTTAATTTTCTGTATAAATTTTTTCTTATTTTATCATGGTTATTTTTTTATTTTATTTAATTTATCCTTCTTATGTTATCATATTTACTGAAGTTCTTTATACAATTATTTACAATTAACTGTATTTGTATGCCTCATGTTCTTCATATATAAACAAATACCTTTGTATGAAAATATGCAAGCCAGACCATTTTACTACCTTATGATACAATTTTGTTATTCTTAGGGGACAATACGTCCCAGGATAAAGAAAAAATAAAATACAATTTTTTTGATTAGGAAAGAAAATAATAATTGTTTATCTCCAAAGCTTCGATTTGTCCTAACAGGTTTGTTAACATTTATATGGATAAGTGTTTTGTAATTTATAGCCCGCTTACAGTGTTTGTCTTGATAAATAAAAATATCAAATTAATTTATCTAGGCACATACCAGACTAAAAAGAAAAGAAACTACTCGTCGTTTTTATCTACTCCAACATATAATAGTATGTGTTGGAATTCAAAAGTAATAGGTACTGGACTACCATGCCTTTCTTTAAATTTCAGGCTTAATGGAAAATTCGTTTTCTTTTATAGTAGCATGTTTAAATTGTGTACCTTATCCTTCATTAAGAATTAGAATTAGGAAGATCTGAAGCCAGAGCAAGAACCTGGCCACATCATCTTTCTTAAACAGGGCATACCCTAGCATACCCTAGTTCTTTATCAAGGATTAAACGCAAGACCCTCATACCCAATACACTTCTGAGGATTTAGAGATTTTTTGCTGCCCACATATAAGTGTTTTTCAATCTATTTTTTGATAAATGGTTATTATAAATATATATCGAACACCGACATTGGTCTAGTAATTAATAACGATAAAACATAATAGATGGTTAGAAGAAGAAACGGTGAAAATTTCGGTGATATAAATATTTTACGGGATTAAATTCAAATACGTAGAGCAGTTTAAATATCTAGGGTCTACAATATCAAGGAAAAATTAAATTAAAGAGGAAATAGAACCAAAATTTAAAATATATAAAATAATAAAATTTAATTTTACATGATATAAAATAAAATAAATTTAATATTAATATAAAATAAATTAGAATAATAATTGTAGAAATATTTAAACTGGATTTGAGAAAAATAAATTTAAATACAACCAACGGGTTGTATACTGGGTTGTAACTGGGTAACGCCGAACGAAGCTTTTCCTTCCAATAATGGGAGGGCATGCCCGGCACAAAGAGGTCCCATCGCTGCTCCCTCAGCTGCGTCACTAGCGTCAAATATAGTGGAGGCTAGGTGATATTGCTATGGCATTATAGATTTTAATTACATTTTCTTATTTACTTTCAGCGTTTAATATTATCAAAATGTTATCCACATTGGGCGATATACATTAAACCTAAAATATAATTGTTCTGTTTCTTCAAAATATATTTGCGTTTGACATGAATAAATGAAAGGAAGTTAAAGCATGTGTATTTAGATTAACGATCACTACATGGAGGCGTAAACGTGATATACAAGGTTTTGCTAGATGAAGAAAAATGTTTCACGGCCTCAATTTCTACCTCAGGCAGGGGATTTTCAACTCTACATTTTATCAGAATAAAACCTCATTCTGTAATGTGGTATTGTGGAATATGATTTGAAGCTTCTATGATTTAGATTGTTGTATAATTAGTTTTAAATGTATTACATTTTCAGTTTCAGGTAAAAAAAACATCAAAAAGATATCACAAAAACAATATTTAAACTTATTTATTGCATAATTGTTTATATTATTTAGTTGCATAATAAAAGCTATTTACATTTTATGTCATTTCATTTTTAAATAATTCAATTTTGTATTATTCCTGTTTCCAGAGTCTTCTAACTCCAAACGCTTACATAGTCACTCAGGGGCCAACAGAAAATACCGTGAATGAATTCTGGAGAATGATCTGGCAAGAAAAAGCTAGTTGTATTGTGATGTTGACCAAAACATTCGATTTTATAAAAGTAAGTATTGCCTAATTTTCATGAGAGTAAAAAATCATTAAATTTTTAATGAAACTATTTTAATTATATTTCTATTTATTTTAAACTACAGATAGAAAAAAAAATATCCAAGTAAATATTTATAATAGAAGAAATGTTAAAAAATATGTCATAAAAATTAAATATAATGGCCGGCAAAATGTCGTCCAATGTTTTTTTTTTTTTTTTTTTTTCATTTTCTAGACTAAAAGCATCATTTTTCCATAAATGTTTTTTCCCTATATTTTTAACTCTGGCATATCACACTTACTAGGAGTATTAAAAACATTAATTAAATAAAAGCAAGAAGTATTTTTTAAAAAATTTAAATGGATATGATGTATTAAAGTTTTGTATTATATGGACCGTAACCCTCAAAAATGTATTTAAAATCACAAAGACCTATACCCCATCGAAGGCAATACGTAATGAACGTAGAGGGCGGACAGAATCCTAATTAATGAAAAGTTTCGTAAATTTAAAATTGCTTAGGTTTTTTTTTTGTTTGTTTTTTTGTTTTTTAATATGACTAGCATTTATTTAATTGATTTATTATTAATCCTAATACGTTCCATATGCCCATTTAAAATTGAATATTGGGAGATAAACCCATAGTAAACAATGAAACTTAAAGCCGAGAGAATGAAAAAATCAATTGGGTAGTATTTGTATCCTGCCGGTGTATTTAGTTTAAAAATTGTTATTCTCTACAGAAAGACAACACGACAAAGAAATAGACAAACAAATAATATCTGGCCATCAAATTGGATTTCGAAAAAAACATTCAACCATAGATTAATTACTCAGGGTGACGGACGATTTATCGAAGGTACTGGTGCATTAAGCGTTCGATAGAGTTTGGTGCCGGGGACTTTTCCTTAAGCATAATACGATATTTTATACTACTAATTATGTACTCTAACCATTTCCAATTTCTATCGACTTCATACCAATTCATTTTTTTTTTCGTTTAAGAAGCGTTCCAGTTCCTTAAAAAATGGTGCTGGTAGGCTAGAGGTCTGGAGGGCGGTTGAAACAGAGACTTATCACTAAGCTCTAACAATTTAATAACGATAAAACCTTTATTTACTATAATTTTTATTTATTTTTTTTTTTTGTGACCGTTGTATGCTTATGATATTCCTATTGCCTTGAGATGGCCATTATTGTTTTATTTGCTTACTGTTATTTTATCTACGAGATTAAAACAGTCCTGGGATTTTCATCTTCCAAAACTCAGAAGATTTTGGAAAATTCCTGCCAGGAGCCTCCTTGTCTTCAAGCCTGTAGTCTTGCTTTCAAAATATTTTGAATCACTCTATCATCTCCCCGCGGAGTTAGTGTTGATACTTGGTGCTGTGAAGACGTATATTTAGTGAGCTCCTGGGGATTAAGTATCTACAACTAGCGATAAGTAGCATTTTACTTTTATTAAATATATTCAATTTGTTTTTTTTTTTTTTTTTTTAAGAGGCCTGCTTTTTCATTCTCTATTTTAAATACTTGTTTTTTTTTTTTTTTGTTTTTTTGCTTACTATAAAAGTAAGTAAAAACCATGGCTGAATCCCCGCCCGCAAAGCGGAAAAAAGCAAAATTTAAAGAACCTTTCCCATTAACTAATGAAAATAAGCAAAATAATTACAAACGATTCTTAATTATAAAAAGAATCGGTTGTGATAATGATGGAAATCCATTCGACTTCCAAAAAGTATCGCCATTTTTAATTTATAAAAGCTTAAAAAATTTAATCGGTGATGTAAAAACCGCAAAAAAGTTAAGAGACGGTACTCTTCTAGTTGAAGTTATTTCGGAAAATCAATGGAACAAATTACTAAAATGCGAAAACCTACTCAAGAACTTTCCTGTTAAAGTAGAACCGCATGGTAAACTAAATCAGAGTAAAGGAATTATATGGTGCCCAGATCTCAATTGTTGTTCCATTAACGAAATAAAAGAAGAATTAAAATCACAAAACGTAGAAGATGTAAAAAGACTGACATATTTCAAAAATAACGAAAAACATAACAGTCATAATTACCTCATAACTTTCAATAACCCTACTGTTCCCACAGAAATAAAAATAGGCTTCTACAATATCACTGTTAAACAATTTATTTCAAACCCAACGCGTTGTTATGTATGTCTTAAGTTTGGTCACACAAAAACATTTTGTAAAAAAGAGCCACTGTGCAGATACTGTGGTAAACTTAAACATGAAGGAGTTGAATGTAACAGTGCCATAAAGTGTGTTAAACTGTCAAGGCCAACACGACTCTTTTTCGAAAAATTGCCCTATTTTTTTAAAAGAAAAAGAAATTAAAAGCATCCAAGATGGTGAAAAAATTACATATTTAGCAGCAAAAAAAAAATATGAATTATTACACCCCCCATAACAATGCATGTGAGTTTTTCTAATATTGTAAAAAACAAAGTATCAGTTAGTGTACAAACAGACGATTCAAGAGATAATTCTATTTTTAAAAAACAGTTAGAGCCAGTTACTAACCACAAATCTTCACCTATCGGACACTCGAATATGAATGATATCCGAGTTTCCCCCTCCACACTCCCACCTCCCACTACCCTCCCTCAACCCATCCTACACCCGTCCCCTTCCACATCCCGGGAACCCAACCCACTTCCCCCCTTAACTCCCTTTAACCCTTCCGGGCAAAATTATTCAAAAATTCCGGAAACCCCCACCGAACCGAAGGTATCACCTTCGGAAAAAGAAAAATCTAACGAAATGACCCTCCCCCCTCCCCCCAACGGTCACCAAGATGACCCACAGGGCGGGTGGACTATAGTTAGAGAAAGGAAATCAAGGAGTAAGTCTCGAACCAAACCGACGAGCCGAAATCCGAGCGTAGAAAAAATGGATAGTAATTAGTATTAAAACTAATATCTATCTATAATTTAAATTTATATTGAACTTCATGATTAATAAACTAATATAATAATTATCCTAAAACCACAATGCTATTAATATATCCTAATATTATTAATTAATTTATTTATTAAATTATCCTTATATGACTTTTTCTTTTGCATTTTACCCTCACTTTATAACATGACATTTTCAAATACCATCCCACGAATCAGTAATAGTTTACTCAGAAAACAAAAAGGACTAAAAATAATAACTAACAAATATCAGCCAAAAGCCATATACACCCAAGATAAAAAATTACTGTCAAGTAGAGAAAATAAGAATAACGATCTGAGGAAAATAAAAATAAATGAATTAAAGAAAATAAAATTAATGATTCTAATTAAAATCATAAAATTTTCTAATTACAAATATCCTAGTACGAATAGTTCCCTTCTAACCACAAACAATAACAAGCCCGCTAGCTATCATAACGAAAATAAACAACTCACTAATTCATTGTATAACCCACTCCAACTTACTAAATACACAAAATATAAACACATATATAATAGATTCATTCACCAATGCAATAGATCTATAAATATATTACCCTATGTCATAAAAATAAATAATGATATATATACTCATATTATGTTAAGTAATTATAGTCCAAATGCATTTATTTCTCTAAAAACTCATAAAAATATCGTAATAAGAATCATTAGTATACATAGCGAATTCACAAGACGGGAAATAATAAATTTTAATATAACAGTGTTAAAACTGACAATGATATTGACATTGACATTAAAATTAAAAATACATTACTGGATAAATAAAATGAAGCAGAATAATAAATGCATAAGGATTAATGATATAATATGTTATAAAATATACAACCTATTATTTTTATTTATTTTTTATTTTTTGTTTATTATTTATTATTTTTATTATTTATTATTTTCTTATTTTTTATTTATCATTGTATGCCAAGCTACGCTAAATTCCTAAAAATATATAACTACATGGGTAGTAGAAAAACAAATATAATGTACAATTATCTTCTCCAAATCTCATGAATAACTACACGAATATTATCCAATGGAACCTTAACGGTACAACCTCACAATATGAAGAATTAAAGCTACTCATAACAGAACATCAACCTGGAATAGTTTGCCTCCAAGAAACACATCTAAAACCGCATAGAAAATTTAAAATCAAGAATTTTCAAATTTTTAGAACCGATAAAATAACAGATAACCGAGCCTGTGGCGGAGTCTTAACGGCAATACACAACAACTTAGTCGCAAAGGAAATAAAAATAGATACTCCCATTCAAGCAATTACCACAACAGTTAACACGAACATAAAAATAAATATCTGCAACATCTATCTACCACCCACCGAACCTATTAATGAATATGAATTAACAAAACTCATCAATAAGCTCCCACAACCTTTTATTATCCTTGGAGATGTAAACGCATTTCACAAAAGCTGGGGAAACAAAACGAACAACTCACGAGGAAACATAATTAAACGAATCCAAGATAATTTCGACTTGTTGTTGCTTAACACAGGATCGATGACACACCTATGCCCTAAAAATGGATCACTCACAGCAATAGATATAACCCTGTGTACACCAACATTATTCGGTTTACTCGAATGGAAGGTAATAAATGACCCCCACAATTCAGACCACTTCCCAATCCTGGCGAAAATTATTGGAAGACACACCACCGGGAAAAGACATTGGCTATGGGATGTCAATAGAGCACAATGGGACCTCTTTCAAAACAAAATAAATCTAAACCACGTTAATGGAAATATCAATCAAATCAATAGCTATATCACTCAGGAAATAATAGAAGCAGCACAAGCCTCAATACCAATATCAAATCCATCTTCCTCTAATCCAAAGCCAGCATGGTTTGATAACGATTGCAAAGAAATCATCAAAAAAAGAAACCGTGCTTTAAATAAATTTCGAAAATCACCGTCCACAGTAAATTTCATAAACTTTAAAAAATTAAAAGCCCAGTCAAGAAACCTTATCAGAAACAAGAAAAAAAAATCATGGAACAACTTTGTTACTAATATTAACACCAGCACACCAATTCGTACAGTATGGAGGAAGATCAATGCCATTAGAGGGAAATACTCAAACGAGCAACCGACCCTCGAAATAGAAGGGAATATCATATATAACCCTTCAGTATTAGCTGAAAGATTTGCTGAATACTACGCAGAAACATCATCTTTAACCCATTATAATCTGCAGTTCCGACAAAAAATCAGCGAACAACAACCAATCCATTTTGAAATTAATTCAAATAACAACAATCAAGTATATAACTTACCAATAACCGAATGGGAACTTAACACGGCGATATCTTCCCTAAGAATGTCCGCTGTTGGCCCAGACAACATCCATAATTCCATGATCAAAAATATCCCAGCAGACCAAAGAAAACACCTCCTAAAATTTTACAACAAAATATGGTTGGAAGGTGAACTCCCAGAAAAATGGCAAGAGTCCATAGTCATACCAATCCTAAAACAAGGAAAAAACAAATTGAAAGAAGAACATTACCGCCCTGTATCTCTAACGAGTTGCTTATGCAAGTTAATAGAAAAAATCATAAATAAGCGCCTTCTATGGTATCTTGAGAAGAACAGGCTACTGACTGACTTTCAATGTGGACAAAGGAAAGGAAGATCGACTGTTGACCATCTCGTATCACTAGAAGCCGAGATACTAAACACCTTCATCAGTAAACGCGAATGCCTAGGCATTTTCTTTGACATCGAAAAAGCCTTTGATACAGTCTGGCGACCATCCATATTAAAACAACTATTTGACTGGGGGTTCAGAGGAGCCCTACCACGTTTCATCCAAAATTTTCTGAGTAAAAGATTTATACAAGTGCGAATCGCAGATTATCTTTCCAAAAAAACACTTGTAGAGAATGGAATTCCTCAAGGAAGTGTCCTAAGTGGAACACTATTTCTAATTGCAATTAACTCTATACAAGATGCAATCACTCATCGATCCCTCAAACCAAGCCTTTTTGTAGATGACCTTGCCATCCTCATTCAATATACAGACACAAACAGAACAAAAGCCACCATACAGTCAATTCTGAACAAACTACAAACCTGGTCACAAAATACCGGTTTCAATTTCTCAATAGAAAAGACTAAGTGTATTCTCTTTTCCCGAAAAAAAAACCAAGCACTCCCCCGAAAATTACATTATACAATAGAGAGTTAAGCTTCCATGACCACTGCACCTTCTTAGGATTAATAGTTGACTCAAGACTCACATGGAAACACCACATCAGGAACCTAAAAGATAGCTGCCTACAACGTTTAAATGTTATGAAAGTGTTGGCAGGCACTAGCTGGGGAGCGGACAGATCGAGGCTACTCCAAATATACCAATGCTTAATACGATCAAAACTAGATTATGCCAGCCATATATATGCCTCAGCCAGATTCAGCCTGCTAACACAGCTTGACTCTGTGCACCATAGTGGAATAAGGATAGCAACGGGAGCCTTCAAGACGAGCCCAATTCTTAGCTTATGCGCTGAATCTAATATGCCACCACTCACCTTCCGGAGACATCAACTAGCAATGAACTACATAGCAGCCATAGCGACACAACCAACAAACCCAGCATTTAAATACATATTTAGACCGAAATATCAACAAATTTACAGCAATAACCCAACAAAACCAGCCCCTCTAACAATAAGATACAAAAGACCTATAGAAGAAATAGAACAAAAAAGTATACAAAGCCAAGATACCGTCACCCCCACCATGGACATACGCAGTTCCCTGTATTAACATAGCACTAAAAAAGTACAGAAAGAAAACCACACCACCGTATGAAATAAACCATAAATTTCAAGAAATATTAAATAAAAATAAGAATGCATCATTCATCTACACAGACGGCTCCAAAATGAATGATAATATAGGGTCGGCTGTTGTCACACCTGAAGAAGCATTCAAATATAAACTACCACCTCATTGCAGTATATTCACAGCAGAACTCGCCGCCATAAAATATGCCCTCCACAATATAATGACCAAAGAGGGAGACAAGCACATAATATGCAGTGATTCACTCTCTGCACTACAAAGTCTACTAGAGTTGTACAGCGATCACCCGTTAGTAATAAAAATTCATGAATACTTAGATATGCTAAAATCATTAAAAAAAGATGTTAAATTCCTCTGGACACCATCGCATGTAGGCATCAAATACAATGAAGCAGCTGATAAACTTGCAAAGGAAGCCGCACTCAGCAATCAAGACATTGTTCCCGTTTGCATTAAAACTGATATTAAAAAATGGTTACACATGGATACCAAAGCTGCATGGCAAAGTATGTGGGACAATGTTAACAATAACAAACTACAAGAAATAAAACCAAATACAAACATCTGGAAGACCTCAGTGAGATCAACTCGAAGAGAAGAAACGGCTCTTACAAGAGTAAGGATTGGGCATTCACGGCTGACTCATATCCATCTAATTACTAAAGACCCCGAACCTATATGCAATAGATGCCAAACACCCGTCACAATAAAACACATTATAGAAGAATGCCCGGATTATGATAAGCTTATGTTGAAATACAACCTCAAAAGATCCCTTAAAGAAACGCTAAATGACTGCGAAGATACAATAGGTAGACTACTCAAGTTCTTGAAGGAATCCAATCTACTGAAAACATTATAACGATATTTCTACAATTTAACTAAAGAAAATTTTGATTTCAGATCACCAAATTCGAATTTATTAGTAATAATCAATATATAACAATGTAATAATTCAAGTCTATACTTTACTTTATGAAGGTTTCTCGATGTATATATGTATAACTAATTAGTAGGAAATATTTATTTTACTATTTAAAAAAAAAAAAAAAATAAAAAAAAAAAAAAAAAAAATAAAAAAAAAAAAAAATAAATAAAATAAATAAATAAAAAAAAAAAATAAAAGGGAAAAAAAAAAAAAAAAAAAAAAAAAAAAAAGAATTAAAAAAAAAAAAAAAAAAAAAAGAGAAAAGAAAAGAAAAAAAGAAAAAAAAAAAAAAAAAAAAAAAAAAAAAAAAAAAAAAAAAAAAAAAAAAAAAAAAAAAAAAAAAAAAAAAAAAATGAAGATCAATTTAAGCTAAATAATTCTAATGTACGAATCTATAGATCATTGCATCCAACATACACTAATAAATAGACAAATACTGTAGGAACAAAATACAGTGAACAAAAACTATCTGAATAACAAACAATAACGAAATGGCGTAAAAAACCTTGCAGTTAAACGCCTTAACACAAACCCTAACCTAACCATCTCCCCGCTGTTTATTAACGTTTCTGCCTCATTGAGCCCTGTTTCGAACGATTTTTAAATCGTAAAAAGGAAATTATACAAAAATCACATGTAACCTTGTATGTATGTTGGTAACAGACTGTAAAAACTCCCTAAATCGGTTGGGAGAGGGAAACAAGGTCACCCTCATATGGGTCCCGGGACACGAAGGAGTGGAAGGAAATGAGGTAGCAGATGAGCTGGCGAGGAGGGGTTCTGAGACTCCGTTCCTTGGCCCTGAGCCATCCTGTTATGTACCTCAGTGTGAAATTAAGAGAATGATCGGGCGTTGGCTCGAGGAAGGCTGGACAGCACTCTGGGCTGGTAGACCGGGGATGAGGCAATCCAAGCTTTTCATCCACCTGAAGAACAGAAGGTACATGTATCTTTTAAGATTGTCAAGAAAAGAGTTAAACAATGTAACCTGCATGCTTACAGGGCACGGGCCCCTGAGATACCATCTCAAGAGAATGGGCCTAGTAGAGGACACTGAGTGCAGACTATGTCTGGAAGGGGAAGAGTCAGCAGAACACCTGTTGTGCAACTGCGAGGCTCTTGCATACTACAGACTAAGATTCTTTGGGGACTCTGTGGTACAACCAAAAACAATATGTGAAGCGGATGCCAAGAACATATTGGGTTTTATAAGGGAAATTAAGTTTCTCTGGGATGACTGAAGGTGCTAGGAGGTTACAAAAGATCACTGAGTGGTCGTAGTGACTGAAGTGCAGTGGTGCACGATGGGCCCTGTGTTAAGGATAATAATAATAATAATAATAATAACCTTGTGAGTAAAGATTAAATTATTTTCAAGTAGCGACATTCTAAAAAGGTAACATTTTTTTTTTTTTTTTTGGAAGAGGCATAAATATTGGCATTCATACAAATAATAATTTATTAAATATAAATAATGTATTACACGGAGGGCTAATTTAGAGAAAACAAGAAAGCCTGTATTATTTTCCAAACAATCCCTGGCTGAATTCCCATACAGGATAAGAAACAGCGTATAACGTCATCACAATTTGCCATACAACTGCCTCGTTTAAAATTGCAGTGATTGATTGGGATCGAACGGTGGCAAACACTACCCCAGTTAATAGTAGGCTCATTGCATTATTCCTGGCTCGGGTTCATTCGTCATTGAATATCGAATGAACTTTCTTTGTGTTGCATATTCGCCTTCACGGATGTTAAAACTAAACCTCATTTAATCCTTAATCAATGTTTCTTGTAAATAAGGCCCAGATTTGTATGCAACATATTTTGCCTTTCCAAGGTAATGGAAAATATTCATTATATTATGATTGACGTACAAAATGGGATTAAAATAGATTTAGCTTCATTGGAAAATTTGTACTCTAGACAGTGAAAGAATAGAAAAAAAAGTCCCAGATCTCCATACCAAAAAAATTTCCTTTTTTTTATTCTGAGAAATGTTAAAAATAAATAAATTTTTGATCATGAAGATAAATAACAATGATACTCATCAATGGGATCGGTTTAGCAACTTGCAATAACAATTATTTTTTTCTTCAATTGATTGTCAAACTTAAACATAGCCAACATTTCATCCCCAATCTGAAAAACTAGTGAAACTAAAAAAAATGGCATTTTGCACTTTAATTAGCATGGAACTGGGGAGTTAATTAATTAAGGTTAATGGAATTTATTAAATTATAAATTATAAAAACAGTTTAACATTTAAACAAATAATAAAAAAAAGTAATAACTATACTGAACCATAAATGGTTAAAAAAAATTTAAACTTAATTTCTCCCAGACTAGGAAAAAAGATCATGGATATATCTATCTATAATCAAGTGCTATTCTCAATTAGAATTCAAAGGATCAAATAGCTTAAATTATTAATTAAATTTAATCAGAAATCAATGATTATTCGAAATATGTTGAAAGAAAATGGGGGTTTCAAAAGTGACTTTTTGCATTCAAACCCATATAGCTCTGAAACAGTAAGTCCTTGCAGCAAATGTTACATGATAAAAAATATTTTTCATTAAATTTCTAATATTGTAACTGTGTGTGACCGAGCAACAAATTCAGAGCTAGTGCGTGTCGAGCGTCACACAAAACCGTTACACTAAAAAAGAATAGATTCCCAGGTATTTTCATCAAAGTATCATTATTATTATATTAAAATAAATGGCGCGATTCATCACTTAGATTTCTCATACAAACAATCCATAAATAATTCAAGTAAACTATTTAAATACAGTGGTAATTTTTTTTTTTTTCAATTTAATCATCAGCAGCACCAACACCTTTATATTAGGTTGGCCGGAAATTGATGCGTTTGACGGATTATTTCTTAGTAAGGATGCCATCATTAGTTAATCCTCCTTTAGACAAAAATATTTGTTTACCTCTGTAACAGTGTTTGCGCATGCGCCAACTGTGAAATTAATAGTTCTAATCGCTCTCTGATAATTACCCTTTTTGTAAGGTTTTTATCATTTTCTAGTAAGAAAAGTTTAGAAGAATAGTTATTAATAGCTGTGGTGAACATTGACTAAATAAAACAGTGAGTACAGCCAATAAACATTCTAATAGTGAATAAGTAAATCAACATGTGCTCTATGGGTAGGTAGAGAAGAGATAGGATTACGAGATAAGAGCAGTGCTACCAATGCGGGTATTTTTTCCCGAAATCGGGAAATGTTAGGCATCGGCGGGAATTTAACGGGTATCGCCGAAAAACGGGTAATTTTCAGGTATTTTTGGTTCCTTAACTGATTATGTCATATTTTAGCTATCTTTCTATAATACTAATGCAGAAAGTTTTGTATAAAAAAATGTTTAACAACTGAAATTGATAAGTACATTTTATTCAACATTTTCATAATTAGATAAAAATTATAAAGAAACAATATAAATAAACAAAACCTTAATAAATTAGAGAAAAAAAGGTAATATCTTATTTCTCAATGTATATAAAAACAGAAAATATAGATAAAACAAGAAAAAAATTTCATCAGAAATGTGTAGGTATAAATCTAGACACAGTTTTTACACAGATCTGAACATTGATATCAAAAAATTTTATAACAATTTATACACACCATGGATGTTTTCCAGTCCTTAGTCCTTGGACAAATATATCATCTCTCCTTATTATTCAGAACAGCCTCATTCAGATTTCCGTTTTCATCATTCCTCCTTTTTCCTTTTATATTTTGAGTTTTGAATCTTTGGTGTCTGGGAATTCTTGGGTTGTCCACTCGTCTTGACATATGTCCTTCTAACAGGGATATTCCAAGGGTCTTTATGAAATAAAACCTATTCATCGAAACCCTTTCTTTGCTGTCCATGTATAATATAAAAGCATTATTTGCACTTATATCCAACAAGGCAAAAAATTAGACTAACGTCTATCGTTGGGTCTATTACATTAATAATTGGAGCACTTTTTGTCTAGCGTGTCTACTCCTTTGAAGGAATTGTAATCTATTATCATATCAGACTTTCCTGAAATCTCATCACATTTCATGTAATAATAATAAAAAACGAAGGACCTGTTATTTTTTCTTAGGCACGTAGGAAACGATTTTAGCAGTATTAGTAAAACCGAAAATACTACTACCAGATTCTCTTCTTCTGTCTGCTAAAAAATCTTTGGGAATTTCTGGTTTTCTGGCTCTAAGGGTACCAAGAACAGTTAACCGTCTTTTTTCCATTTCCTCTAGAAGCTACATCGACATGAAACAATAATCGCATGTATTATTTTTTTAAGGGCTTAGCAAAGCGGATAACAGATAGTGTTAGGATTCCAAGTTTTTTTTTCTTCTTGTGATAAGCCAATGCCATCAGAATTTTTCCCTCCGTAAAAATATCCATTGTATAGACAGGAGTTCCGTGCATCAGTAAGGCATAAAACTAATAAACCAAATTTTGTTTGTTTGGCATATAAACGCGAAATTTTGGCCAATGCTAAACGTTGTGATTTGATAATGAATTCAGACCATACTTCATTTATACCTGATGTAAGATCTTTTGCTGTTCTTTCCTCACGGGTACACCGATCATCAAACCTAATGCATACTGTTAATAAAAAAAACCTTATAATAAAAATAGTTAAATAAAAAATAATTTTATTCAGAGGTTTTTTTAATACAAATAATTTAATTTTTAAAAAATATATATATATAGCTAAATAAAAGGTTCGCGGGACTGAGTTTTTAAAAAGAGATTTTATTGAGAAGTACATACATTATATCAAGCAAAAGCACAATTTATAGCCTAGTACAAAACTTCGTGTTGAACATCTGTGAGTCCTACGAGTGACCATAGCAGAGTGTCACCGAACCCAGGTGGAGGTGGCCTTTTATAGGGTTTCTGGGAGTGGGGATATCATACATTTTATTTATATTGCTAAGTCCATAGAGGTACCCATAACTTCTCCCCCCCCCCCTAAGTTCCGAGGTCTCCGATGGAACAAATATCTTAGTGTAAATAGGTTAGATTCTATACAAAAATAAAAGGTTTGAACCTTATACCCTTCTTAGTACCTTTTACACTAAGTCATAACATTCTATGAACAAAGGGGATTGGACCTTATTCTCTAAGTTTATACAAGCATAGAAGGATTAGACCTTGTTTACTAAATTAGAATTTGAACATTTAAAAACAAAAAGATTAAACCTTGTACGTTGAACGCTAGAATAGGATTTTATACAACTGTCAAAAACAAAAGGATTGGACTTTGAATTTCCTGTTTACTAAGTCAGGATCTGTACACTTGAAAAATAAAAAGATTAAACCTTGTCCATCTCTTAAGCTTAAACTATAAAATGTTTATACATTACAGAATTCCTTACATGCTAAAGTACAAAAGATAAAATGATATTTCTTAATACTAAACAATACATTATTTAAACAAAAGGAAAAATAAAATAAGAGTCTTTGAATTAGTTTCCTCTATTACAAATAATACTTTTAGATTCAAAATTACTCAATTAAAATAATAATATTTTAAATCAAAATAATAATTCAAACACTCTTTTACAATAATTACAATAATTACAATTAATAATAATTTTAAAATAAAATACATACTTTTTTCAATGATCAATCAAAAATAATATTTCAAGACAAAATAATAGTATCCTAATATTTATGATAGTGACTTCAAAATATTAATTACAAAATAAATCGGACAGAATATTACTGTGAAATAAATTAATAATTTGAATGATCTTTTACATTATTAACATTGAATATAATATTTTACAACAGAATACAAAAGTCCGACTTTATTAAAATAACTACAGCATTGTCAATTTAATACAGATAATTCTTTCAATATAACATAAACATCCTTATATATATATTTACTAGTCTGCCTCTTATTCGTCATTATGTGTGCCAGTTTTTGATAAATAATAAATAAATGTCTGAATTAAATAAATTAGATGTTATTAAAATATAAAAAATTTTACCTATTAATTGTTTTGTTATTAATTCCTAATATTATATTTTGTACCTATACACTTTCTTTTTCTTTTAGTCACCCAGAAAAACGTCAGTAAGAAAAAAATAATGTAGGTAAATATTGAAAGGTTGATTAATTAAGAAAGGTTAAGAAAGAAATTGAGATATAGGGAAGGAAGCCAATTCGTGCTTAACTGGTTTCGTATAATAATTATACGTGCAATGATCGGATGGATGTCTTGTGCGTTGCTCTATAACGGCGCTTGGCATGGATGAGGTCTAAAAGGTTTTGTGGTAATGGGTTTTGTTTTAGGGGTTCAGCATCATCCAGGTTTTCCGGGGTTTTTAAGGAAACTCTGAGGTCAATTTGGTCGGTCAGGATTTGTTGGAAGAGCTTCCAGTTTACTGGACCTCTGATAAATGAGGGAAAGGGTGATTTAGGAATCGGTGATACGGATATCCTTAAGATTAATGGGCTATGGTCTGATGATAGGTCGTCTAGGCGAGTAATGAATGATTAAGTGGCCCTAGGCGTTTGTGGATAAAAATGTCTAGGAGATCGGGATTACGATGAGGAACGGTAGGCCAATATGTGGGAGAGCCGAGGGAGAGGATTTTGCAAAGACAAGAATTTAGTGCAGACATCAGTGTTCGCCCGCGGGAATTGGTTGTTCTGGCTCCCCATTGCTGATGTTTGGCATTAGAATCTTCTTCTAAAATATAGTGTTGTCCTAAGGAATTTAGAAAGGAAGAGTAGTGGGATTCGGAAATGGGTTTGTTTGGAGGGGAATACGCTGACACAATAGTTATAAGAAAGAAAGGGGTTTGTATTTTTACAGCAGTGGATTGAAGGAAATCATGAACTGGTAAGGAGATTGGTAGTGAGCGAGGGATTGGTGTCTGATGACAGCGGATCCAGCATGAGCTGTTCCATCTGGATGGTCAGTCCGATATATTTCGTACTGAGGTATGTTAAATAGTCGTTAGTTGTTTAGTCTTGTTTCGGTAATCAAGGCTATGTCGGTCTGTCGTCATGTAATAAAGTAGTTAGTTCGTGAGTGTGGTTTCGATCACAATTTCCATAGGTGGATCGTAAGGGTCTTAAATGATGACATTTAGGGATTTCTAGGTGGTGAGGTTACAAAATGTGATAGAGCAATAGAAAGCATGGTTATGAGAGGGGTAACTATAGATTTAAACTCGGAGGGATGTATGGAATGTAATTTAGGTTGGTGGTAAAGGTATTTTGCTTTGAATGAGTAACGGAAAGATCTGGAGTTTGGGGTTGATAAGAGGCAGGTTCAGCTTGCTGCAGTGCCTGAGGATGTGATGTTGGTTCTGGGCCTCTTAACATTTCTAAAAAGGTCACCGCTTTGTTAACTTTTTTGGATGGCTATCTTGGTTTGGATGGCTCTTCCCTTCTAGAGGTTGTCTGGATTATAGACATTGTTTTATCTGTCTGACACCCCTTATAATTGGCTGGGTGCCCTTGGTGGCATAATGCACAAACTGCAGGTTTTTGTCTAGATTTATCACACTTCAGTGTGATACGTGATGTTCATCTCTTGTGCTGTTCACCACACTTTACACAGCGTGGTACGTGATGGCAATACCGTTTTGTGTGACCATACGCCTGACAGTTGTGGTACTGGACTATTTCCCGCTTTGGGTATGGCTACACTTGTGTAGTAAAGTCTGTTGACGTTATAAATTTCTTCAACCCCAGGTGTTCTCTCGAGGTTGACGAAAAATAGAGGTAAGGGTATTTTGTTGGATGGACCCGACAGGTCTTTATTGTCTCTTTGAACATTTATAACTTGCCTGACCTTAAATCCCATTGCAGTCAGTTCTTGTTCGATGACATCGGCTGGTGTAGATGAGTGCAAATGCCTGATTACCACTCTAAGTGCTCTCTCCTATTGAAGTTGGTAGGTGTGGAAATCTGCCTTGGTATCTGACAGATACTTCACAATTTTTCTGTGCGTTTCTGGTGAGTCTGGCATAATCTTTGTGTCATTTGTCCGGCTATGAAATGTATATTTTCCAGTGCCTACTATTTGATTTAATTTCATAGATAGGAGCTCAATTATTTTTTTATTTCTTACAAAAATGGGCGGGGGCTAAATTTCTTTTGGGTTGATATTAGTCTCTATTGTCTCTGATGTGTTTGATAAAACTTGGTAAGCGTTTGGTGTAAATAATGGCGACCCATCAGTTAATACTTGGGTTGAAGGGCCTGGTAGCGATTCCATGTCTGTTGAGTTCTCTGGTGTGACCGGAGGGGTTATTCTATTAGAGCGTTTTGGTTTACGTAAGACAATACGTAATAATTTGAGGAAAGCACCGATAGCACCTTCCCTGACAGCGACTGGCAAGGCACTGCCTTAGTGGGGGTACTGCTAGATAAGATGGCCACAGTACACGCCATTCTCAAGCAACTCGTAAACACAATAGTCTGTTATACAGTTTATAAACAAGCTGTTTAGTCACGTTTAGTACGCTGTAATAAAACAGAGTTTCCCACAGATTTTTCACATGATGTTTTATTTTAAAACACTGTTTAAAATAACACTTTATACGGATAGATCAAACGTGCTACCTTACGATAATGGCACATGCGCAGAACTCGATGAAACAATTAAAGAAGAAGTTATGTCTATGGGATTCAAAGTGATGCAAGTTTTCAATGTACAAAAAGATTTCAGGGGGCATCCAGGAGGAAACGGTAAAACCTCATTACCACTTTCCTTTGTTGATTTAAAACCGACACCAGGGTTTGAAAAAATCTACGATGTCACCTCTCTTTATTATTCCAAAGTGAAAATAGAAAAACCATATCCTAAACGAGATATAGTGCAGTGCCATAACTGCCGAGCAGATGCGTTAGGTGTGGACAAGCGCACAAATCTGAAGAATGTACAAAGTCACGGAAGTTCCAGTAGTGTGTGCCTTATTTCAACAAGAGCATAAGCCAGCTACAAAGGGTGCCAAACATACAAAAACATACGTAATATATTCTAAAGAACAATGTCACAAAATAAAGAACCTCAACTGACTCGAGGAAGACAACCTTAAAAAATAGCCACCTCATCGATGTCGTTTGCTGAAATGCTTGGAGGAAGGAGATGTCATGGGGCCATGCCCCAACCTCTTCAACGGCCTCATTTCTATAACCCTCAATCTCAGCAACTGCTCCATTTTCATCCAACCCAATCCACAAAACTTTCATCAGATGCCCCATATTCCTCCTCCCCCAACTACCTCAGATCACACATCCTTATTTAACTCCTTTTTATCAGAGTTAAAAACTGTTATCACTCCCCTCATATCACTCCTTACAAATGTTATGCCTCTTACAATTCCTCTTCGAAAAAAATCCTTGAATGCCTCCAACAAAACCCTTATCCATTCTCCTATAGAATGCGAATGGTATTCGCAACCACGCTGACGAACTAACATCCTTGCTGCATGAAAAGAAATCGATGTAACTTTAATTACAGAATCTAGACTGACCAGTAAACAACGTTTCAATATATCACAATACCAAACTTACCGAACAGACCACCCGTTCTCCTTTTCTTTCATGATTGCATCGGCCTACTGCCCCCCAAATGAACCAATTTCCACATCCCAGTTGCACTCATTTTTTAATTCCTTAGGTCCTGAGGATAGCTTTCTCCTTGGTCCTGACTTCAATGCTAAGCACCTAAGCGCTAAGGGTTCAAGAACCACCAACTCCCGTGGGAGAGCATTGCAGTCTGCACTTAATTCCCGAAGATCCTTTATTTCTCCGGGCACTCCTTCCTATCGGCCCACAGATCCTAACCTAAACCCCGACCTTCTTGACTTCTTCATTCATTCAGGTTTAGGACCTCTTCATTGCTCCATAGAACGCCTGGATGACTTTTCCTCCGATCACAGTTCTTTAATTCTAACCTTTTCCGTCACTCCAATCCCAAAACCTCCTCCTTCCTCATTTATAAGAGAGCCAGTAGACTGGAACCTTTTCCGACAAATAATAACCGACACTATAGACCTCAGAGTATCCCTAAAAACCTCCCAGGACCTAGACAATGCTACTAATTCCTTTACAACCATGATCCAGCAAGCAGCCTGGGCTGCATCCTCACCTCGTTTTCCTCCCAATGTTCGAAAGAAAAATCCTTCACCCCAAGATCTTATTCAATTTAAACGCCATGTCAGAGCTATTTGGCAAAGAACCGGGCAACCAGATGATCGGAAATCCTATAATTACCTTACCAAATTCCTTAAAAAAAATACAGCTGCCTTTAGACCCAGATCCTATAATTCCTATCCTTCTTCACTCTCTTCTTCAGATAACTCCCTCTGGACTTCCACTAGAAAAATCCTAAAATATCAACCCATCACCCATCCCCTCCGGCGTAAAGATGGTTCATGGCCGGCTTCTGGCGAGAAGAGATCCGAAGCATTTGTCCAGAACCTTTCCAGCAGATTTGTTCCCCCTCCTGAATCTAATCCCACCCACACAACTACGGTTCATGAATTTCTTGATTCATGCCCTGAGTGACTGTACTATTGCGCTCTCACCCAGCCTCCACTAGGTTTTCTTTAACACCAGTGACGCAGCTGAGAGAGAAGAGCTAGGACCTCTCTGTGCCGGGCCTGGTTTGGCTTTGAGATTCCTAGGATGAGTGTGTATTGTAAATGAGTATGATTGTAGTTTTAACTTTTAATTTGATTTAGTTTTAATTTTAATTTTTATTGCTATTATTTAATTTGTTTGATTGTACCATTCAATGGTGGTTTTAAAATTTTCGGAAGGAAATAGTCTTGAAGATAAGGCTGTAAAAAGACTGTGTAAAGACTACGTTATTTGAAGAAGAAGTTCCGAGAGCTTTTGGAACCACATAACAACTCTACGAGAACTTGTAGAGAATTTCTCGCTCAGCAAATCGACCATCGCTGATCACTTCTAGGCAATTGAGCTCGAAACATCTGTAGCTCGTGCATTAACTGCTAGCAAATGTCCTACTTATGACCGCACGAAAATTCTTTGAGCTTATATTTAAGACTGTGCCAGGTCCAGACAGTCTACTCTTCAAACCTCTCGCTAAACGACTGTTTTTTTGTTTTTTTTACAACTGGACCACTTTTAAAGAGACAAGAAATTTCATATTCAAAAATTCGTTATTAAATTTGGTTGAAGTGCTACCGCTGGGTAGTTGCTTCACAAGCAATAGTCATGTTATTATTATATTATCACATTTACTGGATGTATGTTTTATGTACAGTTGTAAAATTCAATAAATGGATAAATAAAAAAAATTGGTTGAAACCAAACACTTAGACTTCTACTCACAGGGAATAAAAAAGTTATTAACTCGTTGACAGAAGTGTATTGAGATTAAAGAACAGTAATTCGATTAATTAAAAATGTTTTATATCATTTTTTATATTTAAAAACCGTAAACTTGAATTAAATTCCGAACAACCCAATAACTTTCAGTGCAACTATTATTTATTAATTTAGTCAGTAAATTTCTAAATTGTTCATTGTCAAACTCAGTCGTTTTTTTAACCATGAAAGATCCTTTTTCATCACTCGTGTTAAAAAATTCGAAACAATCATTTAGTCTTAAGAAAAAAGAATACTTCTTTTCGGGATTGATTCTAATTGTAACTATGAATGACTGAAACAAACTACTGAGACAATTTCTGGTTTTCTTCGCCCGCAAGAGTATTTTCCGGGAAATAAATCTTTAAATAATAATAAGTTTTCGTTACAGTAATTCTTCTTTTCCTTCCAAAATAAAAATGCTTCTCAGTACTTCAAAACCTGCATTTAATATAGAACTATATAATACTTTTTCCTTTATTTAAAAGAATAGTTTCCCATTTGAATCCTAGTTAACAAAACCTAAAAATATGAATAACATTATATAATCATTAATTTATCAAAAACTTTTAATAATTTTACTATGGCAAAAATAAATGTAGTACAAGGAAGTAGATGGATCTTGAATGTAGATAAAGAATACATTACTCTCGATTTCTTCACTGATTATTGATATATTTAATTATCAATCTTTTTTTTTTAATTTAATTTATTTATTATGTATAGTTTATGCAAACTTTCATTTTTCCTCACACCTGCCCCCCCCCACTTTTCACCACTACGTACGTTTATAATTATTATACCAAATTATATCATTCCTTTATCGCTATGTACTTCTAGTTGTTATACTTTAAGTATTTATTTATCAACTATACTGTCAACTTCCTACTGTTATTTTTTATTTTTGTATTTACTCATTAGCCTATCCTCTTATTTGTTTTTTCAATTTTATTTTTAATTCAATTGTCTTTATGTATTGTCTTCATGTTGTCTTTATGTAATTGTTTTCATGAATTTTCTTTATTTTCATCCAGTTATTCTTTTCTTATATTTTCAAATACTCTCTGCATTTTTTGTCATATCTTTTTGTTTTCTTTTCTTCTAGCCCTAATGAAAGCTAGAAGTAACGCAAGTCGATACGTCGGCATTATAAATTAAAATATATTTTTAATAGCAATGCTCCTTACTTTGTGACCAATAAACTTATCCATAAAGGCCTTAATGTTCCTTATGTTGCTGATTTAGCCCAGACCAGATACCTATCCTTCCATAGCAAGCTCCACCACCACTCCAATCCATTAGTCTCCCAACTTGCTTCTCATTCCATTCCAGATAACCCTCCGAGGCGTCTGAAAAGAAGATGACCTCGAGACCTTCTAATATAGTACCTCATTATATAGAACCTTTATAAGTGCTGCTACCATTGGGTAGTTGCTTTAAAAACACGTGAAGTGTCATTTTTATCATTATCATCGTATTTACTTGACGTATAATATATTTATATTGTATTTACAGTTGTAAATTTCAATTAAATAAAATTTAAAAAATAAAAAACAAATAAAAAAAGTGTGTTAAAATTTTAACTGTTGATTGTTTTTATTTATTTATTTATTTTATTTTTTTACTTAACTTCAAATTTTTTATTTTTTTGTTTTTTTATTTCTTCTCTCTTCTTTTTTCTCATAATTTAATTTGTACTACTGATGTGCTGGTTTAACTAATCTGAGCCAGACAATTGTACCTTTTATTGTGCACTTTATTGATTCTTAGGGGACAGTCTGTCCCAGAATAAAGTTTATTTTTCATTCATTCATTTTCATTGTATTCACTATCAACACATTTACTTGTTGTATATGTTTTTGTACAGTTGTAAATATCAATAAATGAAAACATTAATTGCTGTATATCTATTACTGGATAGCCCAAGAACCTACATCTTTAGGAACTTCTCAGTCAAAAAATACTCCATCAAAGTTAAATATAGTACATCAAATAAATTGAATATTCATTATACAGCTTTTTAAGTCTGAATATACACAAAAGTAAAATGTTCGCTGAATAAGCAACATAAAAAATTGGCAAATGATTCAGTGCAGCTAGTTTCGTATAGATATATACTTCATTTTAATTTAAAATGAAGAAAAAAAAATGTACTTTCATTATAATCCGGACCTTATAATGTCCGTTTGTTTATTTGCGCTTAACGACCTCATATACTCCAACTAGGACAGAAAGGATACTTATAAACAGTTAATATTATTTTAAAGTAAAGGAGAGACGATGGAATACATTACCTTAACATGATTCTGAACATAAACATTATCCTAGATATCCAACAGATTAAAAAAAAAAAAAAAAATTGTTTTCTTTATCTTATTGAAACCTCTATTGATGACTTCAACTTTCTAACCTAATTTCTGATATTTTTAGGTTATGTGCATACAGTATTGGCCTTCTACTAAATCAAAAAGTGAAGACTACGGAGATCTAAATATATCTGTGCTACAAGAAGAGGAGCTGGCAAATTTTCATATTAGAACGATTAAAGTGATCCATAAAAAAAATACGGTAAGACAAATATAAATTTTTTTTTCTTTACAATTGGAATTTAGAATAGAATAGAACAAATAAGTACATAAATAAATACAGTTACATCTGGTCAGAGACACAATGAAATAAAAAAAAATATTGAAAAATAAATAATTAAATAATGATAATATATACATAGATAATAGTTCAATATACGCAAAGGAAATTAAGAGAACATTCCACAAACGAGAGAAAAAAATAAAAATAAATAAAATAGAATAAAATAAAAATGAAATTTTTTGGTACAATGCTTGTTGTATATACAATAGAAGTACCTAAATGTTATATTCAGAGAAAGTAAATTTATATTAAATAGAATCTTAATTTTGCAAGAACTGAATCTGTATCTGATTCCAGAAATGCAAGAACAAAATTTTAAATGAGTTGTTAGATAGTTAGCAAACTTCAGCTTGGATAAGAATGAGGTATTGGCAACAGCAGTATTTAAATGTTTTTAATGTCTGATATGAGGAGGAATAGAGCTCCAGAGGATGGTTCAGCGGAAGAGGAAGGAGCTTTAGAATCTGTGGGATGGGGTATACAGATCAGAAAGAAGGGATTTTTTGTGTATTGAATTTACTTCAGATCTAAATCGAAGCATATTGTAAATATAGGAAGGTTGAAGGGTATTGATGATTGGAAAGGAATGTTCCAAAGCAATATTGTCTACGGAAAGTGGGATTAAGGCAATTTAATTGGTAATAGAGGTAGGAAACATGGGAGCGCCTCGGACTATCGAAGTCAAACCTACCGAAGCGATGTTTTAGTCTTCTATGTGAGTTCCAAGTAAGGCGCTTGTCCAGATAAAATCCTAGATAGTGAATCTGTTCTACCGGGATCAAGTGGTTTACATCACAAAAAAAAAATTATGTTCTTACCTGTAAATACTAGAAGCCAGCTACTACTATACTATACACATACTAGCTTTTGTGACCAATATCCTATCCCAAACAATCTTGTATAATACTATGCTTTGTAAAATGTCCGTTGTTAAATGTTCAATGCTGTTTACAATCCAATAACTGTAACTGGACAAATAAAGAGTGAAATAATCGAGGTAAACATACGGTGTTATCTTTATCAAGCTTCTTGTATCACTAAGCATCACTACGGCCAAAGGCTCACACATATACATATATACAGTAGAGCTTCGATTATCCGAACTAATGTTGTCAGGGGTGGTTCGGATAATCGAAATTCGCTTTAAAAAAATTATATATATATATATATATATATATATATATATATATATATATATAAAGTGAACACTGTGCGACGTAAACATTACGTGCACCATCACATTATCGTAGTTTGTAATATCTTCCGTCATGGCAGTAAATACATTTTTTAAAACGTTAGCTGAAAACATTACACTAATAGGGAACAATACGAGTGTAAGTCAAAGCTCATTAAATTCATTTCGAGTAACAAGTTGGTAACTAGGAAAAAAACAAAAAAACATTCTCAGTAAAGTGACTATCGGAACGGCAAGAATCAGGGCAATTACAGACGGATCGAGAACTGCTGAAGTCATTAAGTTAATTGTGGTGTTAGCCGTTGGATAATGGCTGGCTTTATGCAGCTTCGAAATTCGCTCATTGGTTCTACCTCATAGGGTCCTTCATTTTAACAATAAGAAAAAGAAAATTTTAGAAAATATTAGATTCAACCACAATAAATCCAAAATTACAAAATATGTTTATATATCTTAAAAAGTGCTTTTAAAATTCGAATCGTAATGTTGTTGAATATCGTTTTCGTGAAATGGGTTTTTGAAGTTATATGGAACGGAATGAGCTACCACCTTGCCGTGGTGAATAATTGTCCATACATAATAAAAACATTATCTAATAAATGAACAAAGAGATGTTCATAAGATACCATAAATAGAATGCCGACGTTTCGACCTGCCTTGCAAGTCTTCTACATAGCAATAACATAAACAAGATGAGACCAAATTAAAACAAACATTAACTAGTAAACTTGCAATAATAACATCTTCTATTGAGAACGTACTACAATAAGCCTCAAAAAGAGCAATATGTAATATGGATAGTTTTATGGTTCCAATCACACAATAAGAAGTAAATGAAGAGAAAAGAACAATACAAAAACATAAGTAAAGAGCATGATAATATATAATACGATAAATAAAGTAAAAAAAAAAAAATAAATAAATAACCTCAAACTATTCAATATATAAAGAGAAAAAAAATACAATAGAATAGATAAAAATGAAATATAAACAATAATAATAGTTAAAACAAAAATAGGATTAAATTAAAAGTTATAAATAGAGTTATTATTTGCAATACACACTCACCCTATAGATTACCTAACCAGACTTGTCCCTCTACGTATGGAGAAACAAGCGAGGTCCAAAGAGATCCCAGCGCTTCTCTCTCAGCTGCGCCACTATTGTTCAAATCAATGGAATCCTGAGTATGAGTGCTATAGTACAGTCACTCAGGGTATGAATAGAGAAGGCCATTGCAAGAACTCCATGTCGAATTTTATAATAAATCACGAGGCCACTGTCTTTTAACCTAACTAAAATACTGAAATACAAACAGAGGCCTAGTCAAATAATTCCGCAATTTTAATATTAATTAATTTTGTTTCACTAAAAAATGTTTCAAAGCCGTAACCCATCATCTCTTGCCTCATCCTCTACGTAGAGGTCTATTCTCTTGGTGTATCAATTTATCTCCTACTTTTACTAGCACTCCTACTTTTGGACAGCATTTTCAACTTCCGCAAAATTATCAATTTTTTTCCCTTGAAGAAAATGGGCCATGGATCTAAACAAGTAGTAATCCGAAGGTGCGAGGTCTGGACTATATGGTGGATGAGGCAGGAGTTCAAACCCATGAAGTTCTGTAAACTTTTCTCAACTTTTGCAAGCTTGTTGAGGAGTAAGTTGGTGAGGGACCAGTCTACAGGTCTTTTTCACCTTCCCGATGGAGAGAAGATGGCGACAAACAGTATCTCTTAACACACCACACTCCCTGGCAAGTTCGCGAGTACTTGTGGACGGATTTGACTCAACAGCTTCCTTCAGAACCTCATCAATATCCATTAATGGCCACCGGAGCCCTTCTTCCTTTCCAACGTCGTATTTCCCCTTCTAAATTTTTCAAACCAACGTCGCGCAGTGCGCTCTTCAAGGACACCTTCCCCTTCATATTTAATTATTTCACGAGTTGCTTCAGCGGCTATGAAATTTTTTTCCAGTGATATCATAAAATTACGAGAATTCCGTAGGACACTGTCATGTTTCTTCTTTGAAACTGAACTGAGGCTTCTTTTTTTTAAGAAGTCCAGTGTTAGTAAACAAGTTTGCTCTAAAGGGATTATTAAGTATTGGTAAATAATAGATAGCATTAAGATATTTACAGACTTTTGAAGTCTGGAATTTGATAAAACAGTAATTTTTTTTTTATACGCCCTATTAGCATGTTGAAGATGCCTTGAATAGAGTAGTAAAAGTGGGCATTCATTAATAATATTATTGAATTTTAAATATTCTATAAAATATTTATTATTATTATTGCGGGACTGCCATAGATTAATAAGTCTTGGTCTCCCCTGTTCTCCAATAACTCTACCTGATGCTGTTCTACCCTCCCGTCTCAGTTTTTAGTGTTATTTATTGACTGTGTTATTCTCGCGTTTTTACTATATTTTTGTTCTTCAAGTACGTTAAGCCGTGTTTTTTTTTCTTCATTCGTCTCACATGGTTTTCCCAACTTGGTCTACTTAGGTTAATAAACTGAAAGAATTCGATGTCCTTATAAATTCCTTGTGTTTCGGAATCGTTCCTTCTTCACCAGATGTTGCCTACTTATGTTCCACCATATATTTGCCTGAGTTCATTTCTCTCCAGGCTGAGCTGGAACAGTTCTTTAAGTGGCCACCCATAGCTCGGACCCACTGGGTGAGTACTGGTCGTATTAAGCTTTTATATAATCTCATTTTTGTTATTCTCGACAAATATTTCCAGGAGGGAAAAGTAACAACGATTCATCTCTGAGATCAATCTCTTGACATCTATGCCCAAAATGTTTTACTACTTCCACAACATATCCTCCCATCAAAACTGTGCTCTCTTCATTTCGGATTAGTTGGACATGCTTGTTGTTTGATATATTAAAAGTTTAATATTTTCGAAGAAGTAAAACTTCTCAATATTTTTTTCACAGCCTGAAGAAGAGGAACGGACCTTACTTCAATTTCATTATACAGAATGGCCATGTCATACCTGCCCTTTTTCAAATGCTATCTTGGAGTTCAGAAGAAGAATGCGTGCAGTCGGGACCAAGACAAAAGACGGAGGACCAATTGTTGTTCACTGCAAGTAAGTACTGATTTATAGCATATATCATTTTTGAAAATGAGATTCTACTATTAAAACTTTTTTTTTCTTTTTTTCCAGTGATGGCGGTGGACGTTCGGGTGTTTATTTAGCTATAGACGCAAATTTAGAACTATCCGAGGAAGAAGATTGTTTCGACGTGTTCAGATATTTAAAAATACTAAGGCAATCTCGTAAAGGCATGATTGAAACCTTGGTATGTCAGCACTGAAAACTTGGAAGAATAAATTTTAACTGACTAAATATATATACCTCACCATGTACACTAATGGACCATTTGTATTTTCCGCGAATAATGATCCCTTCATTGCCTCGAAAACCCTCCATTCATAATAAACCACCATTCTTCATGGTTGGGAACCGAAATAGGAAAATTAAAATAAATAAACCTTCAAAAATGGTTTCGAAAATGGAGAATCAAAATAAATCCCATCAAATAACCTTTACCCTTCGTCGTAAACCTACCACTTATTGTCCTATAAGTCTTGTTCTATTGATCCCTGTTGAACAGATTCACTACCTAGGATTCTATCTGGACAAGCGACTTACTTGGAACCAACATAGAAGACTAAAACAAAAAACTGCCCGTCGTTTTCGACTTCTTCAACATTTACTGTACAAAGGTTTAAACCTTCCAATTAAGTTAGGCTCTGGGGTTCCACTAAATCATCCAATTCATCTCGTATCCATCCTTAAAATCCAAAATCCTTCGATAAATCCTCAATTCTCCTTACTTTGCCACCAACAAACTAACCCATAAAGATATTAATTTACCACATGTTGCTAATTTAGCACAAACCAGATACCTATCCTTTCATAGTAAACTCAACTTGCTTCCAGAAAACCTCCGAGATGTATGAAAAGAAGATGCCTTGCAACCTTCTAATATAGAAGTTTTATTGAGGTGCTTCAAATGAGTTGTTGCTTTACAAGCATTTGAAATGTCATTACGAGTATTATATTTACATTTACTATATTTTTTTTTTATTTCATTGTTGAAAATTTTAATAAATAACTAACAAAAAAAAGAAAAGAAAAACTACAAGAGGCTCGCTCGGCTATCGAGTTGGAGCGAGGGACTCAGCGCGCTTAGTACCGAAGGTCGTGGATTCAAATCCCACCTAAATGGATTTAATATCTTGTTAAATATTCTAAAAAAAAATTTCATGTTTTCTTATACTCTTACCCCTTCATTTAACTTGGAAACATATATTATATGCAGTTGTTAATTTCAATAAATAGATTAATTTTTGAAAATATTCTTTATCTTGTTTCACTGTCACTAATTTAACTATACAAATAGAAATAATAATATAACAAAAATACAAAATATAGACGGAAAGGACAGAAGGAAAGGTTATTGTTTTTTAATTAGGTTCAAAACTTGGGAATAAGTTGGAATATTTATTCCTAAATTTCGAACCTAATTAAAAAACAATAACCTTCCCTTCTGTCCTTCCCGTCTCTATTTTGTAATTTATATACGTCTTAAAAACATAAATCTTATATCAAAAAGTTCATTTAAAAAAAATAAAATAAAATAAAATAAAAAAAAAAAAAAAAAAAAAAAAGCTGTACTAAATTACTAAATGTATTTTTCTATTCCAGGATCAGTATAAATTTGTGTATGATACTTTAGAAGAATACGTTGTCTGTGGTGTTTCTTGGTTTCCAGTTAAAGAATTATCTCAAAGACTTAAGCAAAAATCTATTAAAAATCCAATCACTAAAATGAACGAATATCAGCGAGAATACCAAGTAAGTATTTATGTAGTTTGTAATATATCCAAAATCATTAGGTGATGTTATGAAGATGGATTCTGTATTATTATAGTCGAAAAAAAAATTGAGGGATAACTAGAATAAACAAATCCCCTAAAATGAGCTACACTTTAAAAAATTGGTTTAAATTTGTCAATGAAATTAATTGACATTATCTAAGTATCTCTTTTATATAAATTAGAAGATTCTTTTGTTGAGGTAAAAATAAAAAATATTTTAAATGTTTCATTTAAGGAGATTAATATCAAGTTATTATATTAAAAAGGCATAACTCCCCATTTGCTTTATTCAATTAACTACATGTTTCGGAGCTTGTCATGTTGCTCCATCTTCAGGTTCTACAATCATTATGTTATGCTATTTTACAATTCTTCACTATATTAATACATCACTTAACATTTTTGGTTTTTATTACCTAACACTGTGATATTCTCACTGGTCATCTCTTCTACACTGACACCACTGGGCAATGTTCAATTATTGTTTTGTTTATTTATTGTCAGCTTCTGGCCTATTCATTTAGTTCCTATTCTACCATTCCATTTCCATTCTATTAGTTGTATTGTCACTACTATTTACATTTTTTACATAAACCAAATATAGAAAAATAATGGAAGCTATTTATATAAATAAAACACTAGACCAAGCAGTAAACTACAAAACTAATACACATAGTGACAATACAACTAATAGAATGGAAATGGAATGGTAGAATAGGAACTAAATGAATAGGCCAGAAGCTGACAATAAATAAACAAAACAATAATTTAACATTGCCCAGTGGTGTCAGTGTAGAAGAGATGACCAGTGAGAATATTACAGTGTTAGGTAATAAAAACCAAAAATGTTAAGTGATGTAATAATATAGTAAAGAATTGTAAAATAACATAACATAATGATTGTAGAACCTGAAGATGGAGCAACATGACAAGCCCTGAAACATGTAGTTAAATGAATAAAGCAAATGGGGAGTTATGCCTTTTTAATATAATAAAAAAAAAAAATATTTTATTATAAAATTCGACGTGGAGTCCTGGCAATGGTTAGCTTCTACACTCATGCTCTGAGTGACTGTTTTATTATCTTTACACCAGTGACGCGGCTGACAGAGAAGCGCTGGGATCGCTTGGGAGTCTGGTTGAGGGATCCCTCAGATAAGTATATATCGTAAATAAGTATTGATGTATTTTTAAGAATCAATTTAATTTTCTTATTTTTACTATTATTATTGTTTTTTATAACTATATTATTTATTTTGTTGATTACTTATATTTTTTTTCTTTCACTATATGTATTGTATAGTTTGAGGCACTGTGTTTATTTATTTAATTTTTTTTTCTTTTTCTTTTTTTTTTTCTCACACTATTTATTGTATTATACGTATATTACTTATTACTCACTTCTTTTTTTTTATCTCTTCTTTGCGTTTATTTCTTATTGTAAATATTGTGTGAATGGATCCATTAAGCCATCCATATTACTTATTGCCCACATTGAGGCAGATTTTAATACTTTCTTTAAATAAATAATTTGCTAAAAAAAATAAAAATTATAACTGTAAAATAAAAATATTTATAGCTATAAGGTTGTAAGTTTTGTTATAGAAACATATATACTCGAATAAACATTTACTTGTATTGGTATGGAGGTGCCGAACCAGGAGTTGGATATTTTGAAGCAGGAGACTACCGATTTCAAAGGATTACCAGCTTCACCTATTTAGGTTCAGAAATCAACTCCCAAAACGATATATCGCAGGAAATAAAAAGGAGAATTGCAGCCGCCAACCGATGCTACTTTAGCCTTGCCAAATATTTTAGAAGTAGGATACTCTCTGAGAGGACCAAAATCAAGCAGTACAAGGCACTAGTCCGCCCAGTCGTCACTTATGGTTCAGAAGCTTGTGCGTTCACCAAGGCGGATGCGTCCAGGCTTCTTGTCTTCGAAAGGAATATCCTCAGACGAGTTTTTGGGCCTGTTAGACAGGACAACGTCTTGAGAAGAAGGAGTAATGCAGATCTAGAGAGCCTCTACAACGATGTTGACATAGTCAAGTTCATAAGGCTCGGACGACTTCGATGGGCGGAACATGTGGAAAGGATGGATGCAAGCGAGATCCCAAAGATGATGCTGACGGAAGAGCTCTACGGGAAACGGCGAGTTGGACAACCGAGAATTCGATGGATGGACTCGGTTTCTGCGGACGTGGGGGCCCTTCTTGGAGCCCGAAACTGGAAAGCTGTGGCAAGCGACCGAGCGAACTGGCGGAAGCTTTTGGTGGAGGCCCAGTCTCGGTGACGGGATGTCGCGCCACCTATGATGGTGATGATGTATTGGTATATACAATGGCACCAGGGTTGCCACTCGTCCAGCAATTCTAGGCAAAGTTCAATGATTTATGATTCTAATTCAATGATTCCAAATTCAATGAGCTCAAATATGTATTTGGTTGTTCGGAAATTAATGGAGGATTTCATGTTTAAACCAAAGCCTGATATTATTATTAAAAAGATTATTAATCTCTCTACCGCAACCGAACCTGATACATTACGTTTACTCTACGTCGTAGTGTCGACCCAAAAGTCCTATTAAATAAGATCCCAATACCCAGATCTGACACAGTGTGATATCTTGGTTTCATCTTACCAAGGAGACTGACTTGTAATTCACAGATTTGAATGCCGATTTTTGTGTGTGCAGTAGAGGCCTATAATAGTGCAAAACTGCAGTTATAGTCACCAATGAGCATAGGGAACCGAGAAAAAAATATATATATGTTTTTTCTCAGCTCTCAGTCAAGACAGAGAAATATTTTTTTCACGTAATATTGAAGTTGTGCATGCTATGTCTATGCATCTATGTCGAAACCTGCTAAATAGTCTCTTTATCAATAACATCAGGTTTTGGTTTAAACATGAAATCCTCCATTAATTTCCAGACAAGGGGTTTAGGTAAGTAATCAGTCTGGCCAGAGATGGCAAACAGTCAACATCTCTCTATTCTTTTTCCGTAGGGTATACAAGATAGTTGTTGGCACCTTTAAGGTCATTCGTATAAATTAAAAAAAAAAAAAATAGTTCAATCAATTTATAATATATAGTAATTTTTCTGGAACATTTTACCTTTAGCCAATTAAAAGTTTAAAAAAAAACTACAATTCTATTAATTGATTAGTAAATCATTAACATTATAGGCATCTTTTAATAGCCAAGAAGAATAAGAATTATTTGAATAAGCTGTTATCATCTAAAAGGCTTCTATGATTTCTCTCTATTACTTTTTATATAAACTGTTTTTAAATTTAAACAGATAGGGTATAACTGTTTGGTTATATAAACCCTACTATTATTTTTTTTGTTTACATTAACAGTTTTTATTGGCAAATTATTACAATCTGTCTCTGTGAAGGGCAATAGCTAATAGAGATAAAAATGTAACCATTCATGCAGTATATACAAATATACAAAAAAAAAGAAACTAAAGGAATGAATAATAACTAATAATACTAGTAAATAACCACTAAATCTGGCCAGAGACGGCAAACAGTCGAGATGTTCTTTACTCTTTTTCCTTTAACTTCTTCATATTGAGTTAATGTTCTTAGTTTGTTTTGTTTTTTTGTTTTCTTACCTGAAAATTTAAATAAACTAATTAGTAAAGTGGCGAATTGTAATCCGGTTCGATTACTTCATAACAATAGAAAAAACGGAGACATCAGTTCACAACAGATCCAGAAAAAGTGGCTAATCCTCACGGTATTAAGTGCCTGCCCACTACTGCCGTAAGTAAATAAACATTCATTCACTTTCGTATTTACTTCATCAGCTGACAGATCTAAATTTACGTCAAAATCTTAAAGTGCTCGAAATGTGAAAATAGGATTTCGAGAGAGGATAAAAACAGTTTAATATGTTCTAAATGTAACGGGATTTTTCACGGCAGATGTTTCAAAACTTTAGATAAGGACATTGAAGCGCTGAAAAACTCCAAAAAAACATGGTTTTGCCACATTAGTGACACAACAAAAAAGCAAAATGCAAGCACCAAAAAACCTTCAGAGCCATCGGGTTCCGAGATACTCGCTGCAGTAATTCGCATCAATGGTTCAGTGAATGAAGAAATTAAATCCTTAAAAACGTCCTTTGACAAATAAGGGGACTTAAGTTTTGAATTGAGTGAGAGACTGTTAAAAATCGAAACTCATCTAGAAGGGCAGACAAAAGACATAGAAGAGTTGGCTAACGAAAATAAAAATTTAAAAACAAAAGTTGGCCCACTCGAAATCAGGATAAACAAGGCAGAGTAAGGGCTATTGAATAAATCGCTAAAAATTCGCGGCTTCCAGGTACGCCCAGGTGAGACCCCCACGGCATTGGTAACAAGTATTGATGCTGGTCTCGGCATCAAGCTAAATATAGAAGATTTTGACCTAGTGGAGCGCCGAAGGCCCAGAAAGGATGACGTGCGACCACCACCCTTAATCGCGCGATTCGTCAGACAAACTCTGAGAGACGATTTAATACTGAAAGGAAAAGTCGAGAGGGGCTTCTCGAGGCGCCATATCGGCTGGCAGGAGAACGACTCCCACCGGATATATCTTAGCGAGGAGATGACCCCGACCAACAGACATATGTATTGGCTCGCCCGTCTGAAGAGATCTGCCGGCAAATTAAAATATGTATGGTTTTCGGGAGGGCGTGTGCGGTGCCGTAAAGAAGATGGCCAACCAGTAATCTACATTGACCAGCCTCAGGACCTAGATGTCTTCGGCTGACCTACTGGTAATCTTTTCCTGGCTGCTCTTCCTCGGTCTACATCTTTTGCTATTGAAATCAGTGTATTTTTTACTTTTTGTTCTTTTTCTACCATTGATCCTTACCAGATTAGTTTTCATTTCTTGTTATCACTATGATATTACTTTTAATTGGTTAACTCTCATTTTTTTTCTATTATAGTAATTTATTATTTTTTTTTTTTTTCATACTTAGTTTTTTGTCATAATTTCTTTACCTACTCGCTATTTGCTCGTTCTTCACTATTGTTATAAATTACCTGTTACTACTTTTACTTTTACTTTACATTATTATATGAATTTCTACTTTTACATCTATATTTTACATATCATTATTTCTTCTGTTATCATTGCTATGTATTTTTTATTCATGGCATCTACAACTCGATCTCATATATAGCGTCATCCTTTTACTTACTGTCCTATATTTTCCTAACTCCTCACCAATATAACTAATATCCTAACTGCCTATCACATAAACTCTCAATCCCCTACCTGCCCACCATGATGAATTCCTAGAGTTTTTTACCCAAAATATTTACCACATCATTGCAGTCTCTGAAACCTGGCTTAAATCCCACGCATCATGAATTGCTTCATAAGGTTTGTCTTCGGAACCTCGAGACGTTCCCATGTTTCGCATCCCTACACCGAGTTAAATTGGCTCTTCCCCTCCTTCCGCGGAAAATACTTGGCACCTACCTATTCCAAGTTATCAACACCCGTCACCCTCCCTTTATTTACTGTATCCTGCTATTCAAGTCTTCAATTCAATCACTGCATACAAGATCTCGTCTTTTAGAAGAGAAACCGCGTCCGGAAATTTTGCATGCTCATGCGCTGTTACTCCCTCTTCTAGGTGTGCTTTGCGATATGTCAGGCGGGCGTCTGAACCAACTTATCCCCAAAAACTTGTGGGTCATTATCAGCCTGATAAAGGGTATTTTCCGGGCGCTATTGACTTGTTAATATCAAGCAGCAATAAAACTGTCTGAAGAGTATCATAATACCAAGTATCACATGGAATTTGAAATAAAATATTTATCCATAATTCGCTACTCTGTAATTTTTGTGACTGTACAATTTTGTCAGATCTTATTATTATTCACAAAAAAATAAATAAATAGCAGTTTTTTTAAATATAAAAAAATAATAATTATAATATTAACAAATGAACAGGTTGTTATTTATTAGTGTATCAAATTGTTTTGTGATTTCAAACGTTTTAGACCCTTATTATTGTGGTACATACTTCCAGTTACAGTCTTGTTATTTAAGATTTGATATCATGAAGCTCTCCAAAATATTTTAGCATGTTGGATATATTTCAACTTCATGCACCTGAATAGTTTTTTGTTGAACATTTAACATTTTTCCAACGAAATTTCCACTACTGCAATAATGATAATGATAATGTTTTACTTTCTGATTATAATTATTTTTAATTAATTGAACATTCCTTATTGTAAAAATTATAATTTGAGTATAATTAACAAAAATAAAAATACAAATAGGTAAAGTTCATGATATGATCTCAGGAATCTTATTTTATTTATACTTCTTCAGAAAATAACGTTTCCATTAGCCAGTTAAATGTAGAATTAAATCTTTATCAGTGAGTTTGATTCCTCTTAGTTTAGGGTTTCGGGGTTGATTGAGATTTTCCCTGCATTAAGTTACTTCTTCTGAAGTTTATTAGAAACTAAAGTGTTAGTTTTATAGATTAATATTGTAAATCGACTTGGGCAGAGAAAGACTATCATAATAATGCACCATTCAAAACCTGACTGGAACCATTCCTCCTAGAATCCCTCCTCTTTTTAAGTATGAAATTAAACTATTGCAATATGAGCTATCAAGTTTATATGACCTACAGGAAAAATTGTTTGCCATCTTCAGGATCAACTCCTAAAACAATTGGACTAACAAGTAACTATTACTATATAACATATAAACAATTTCACAATAATTAATAATAATAATTTACCTATTAACAGTGTTTCCACATATCATTATTTTTAAAAAATTTATATTAAGTATAATTAGAATTATGTCATTGTTAAAAATCTGTTACACTCCTTTATACTTAAATCTACTTTGACTTATGGGTTCAAAAGTACTAATCACTGTTTTCAATGAAAGTTCTACATATTCTATATAAATATAATATTTTTAAAAATAATGACATGTGGAAACATAAGTAAATTAAATTATTAATTATTGTAAAGTTGATTTTATGTTGTATATCAATAGTTGCTTGTTAGTTAAATGGTGTTAGAAGTTGATCCTGAAGATGGGAAACAATTCTTTCCAAAATAAATGTAGAATAATCTTAAATATATTCTTTAAGGAGTAGAATGCAAAAATAAATTATTATAAATTGATTCTGTTTATTATACTTTATATGATAAAGGATATATATTACATGATAACTCATATTGCAATAGTTTGATCTCAAATGTAGAAGGAAGAGGGATAATGGTTTTAGTCAGACTTTGAACAGACCATAATTGTAATAGTCTTTCTCTGTCCAAGTTAATTTACAATATTAATCTACAAATAAAGTTTAGTTGAAGTTGTAAATATTAATAAATTCATTAAGGTGTAGAATACCAAAATAAATCATTATCAATTATAACTCCTTCAATATATTTGCAAAGAATCAATTTATAATATAGACTCTTTCTTTTATTATATTAAAAAGGCATAACTCCCCATTTGCTTTGTGAGAATATCACAGTGTTAGAACCTGAAGATGGAGCAACATGACAAGCTCTGAAACATGTAGTTAAATGAATAAAGCAAATGGGGAGTTATGCCTTTTTAATATAATAACTTGGTATTAATCTCTTTCTTTTATTTCCCTCTACCATAATTAAACTCAATGAACCGCAGTGAGAGTTTTAAAAGAAAATTTGTTGGCACAACTGCTTTTTTCTACAACTTAAAATATAGTTTATTGCTTAATCGCTGTTCATATAATATTCTAGGATAGCTTTTTAATGATTATGAACCAGTATTGAACCAACTGTTCACTGTTAAAAATTTAATTTTCACTTGCATTACAGCAAATATGTAAGATGACCCCAAGGTTCACTATAGGAGATTGTGCAGGAGGTCACAGAGGTGATAACAGAGAAAAGAATCGTGACGTTCTAATTGTACCACGTAAGTACTTTCTATCATTTAAATATGATTGTGGCTTTCTGAAACACAAATTAAACATGAAAAAAAAATTAATAAAAATTCAATTTTTGTTTCTTGACTTAATCATCTGGAGTGCTATATTGCTGGTTTTGTCAACCTATCAATTCTTTGCTATAAGAAATGAAGATTGATTATATATTATTTCAAAAAAATAAAATCCTAAAAACCGTAACACATTTTCATCTCAAAAGAGGTTTGATTTCTGGTACATCAAATCTGCACCCCTATCATTGAGCATACCAACAAAATTGAAAAGTACCCATAAAAAAAAATAATAATAACAATAATAAAAAAAAAAACATTATCTTCATTTAAAAAAAATTAAATATAACATCTTCAGAATGTATTATCTAAACCCTTTTTCCAGCAAGAAGTCAAATTTTTGAAAATTCTTTAAATTAAACTAACTGATAACACCTGCTAATATCCTTCCATCAGCCACACAATGCTACCAACCGTTTACTCATATTTCCCTAAGCGAGAGGAAAAGGGTGAAATACTTGTAGTAAGTCTGCTAGATTTTAAAATAATGGCTTAAGTCAAATGCCATGTGTGACACTTTGCCAGAATAAGGGTTAAAAATGTTAGTATCTTCTTTCCTTTCTTCTTAATATTCTTGAACTTTTTAATTAAGACTTATTTTATCAAAAACTGTTAATGAAATTTTCAATCATGAAAAAAAATTAATTATATATTAAAATTATAGTATAGTTTTTTTTTTTCAGCTGATAACTTTAGGCCTTATTTAACATCTTTTCAAGGAAACAGTTTTACAGACTATATTAACGCAGTATTTGTTGATGTAAGTAGAAGCTCCATAATATTATTTAACATATTTATAATTACCCACAGTTCTATCAAGGTAGAGTTTAATATTTATCAATAATTAATATAGCCACTAAAAAATAGAAAAAATAAATTTTGGAAAAAATTATTTTCTATGTATATTGATTTTTATTGATTGTCTCATATGAACCAATTGAACAAAATTTATAGTGAATGTCATCCTGTGTTTTATTTGTTTTTTTTATTAATTTATAGAAATAATAACCGCATATTATATGGTGGTGATTTGATTTTACTCAGCTAATTATTAAACTAACCAACTATACAATTAATAACTTATCACTGATTCTATAACAACTTATTTACTCTTATTCAAGCATCAAACAAGCTTATTGTCTCTCATCCTCTGCTAACTTACGCTTTCATATGAATACTGATTATTTTCACATTAATTTTATATATCATTAATTTTAATAATCATGAATAGTTTTATCAGATTTGTTACCGGTACCCGAGACGTTCACATGTATCGCACCTCTATACTGCCTTAGACTGGCTCTATCCATCCTCCCGTAGACAATATTTCCTGGGCACTTTCCTGTACCAAGTCATTAATAACCACTGCCCACCCTACATCCATAACCTGTTGAAATTCAAGTCTTCCGTCCACTTCCAACTCACAACAAGATCACGTTCCTCTGACCTATATACTCCCCTCCACCGTACAGCATTATACCAACACTCCTTCCAAGCTAGATCCACTACCCTCTGGAACTCTATACCTTCTGAAATTAGGCATGCTCCTTCCTTAAACTCATTCAAAACTCTCCTATTCCAACATCTCCTTAAATCCCAGTTAGATGCCGCCAATATTTGTAATAATTAAAAATCCAATCAGTCAATCTCAACTATATCCAATATCAATGAATTACTTCAATAATTATATAATTATTGGTAAATTTGTCAATTTTAATCATTTGTCTGTCTAAAAAATTGCTTTTTATTTTTGTCTCACATAGCGATTTAATATAAGAGGACAGTAAATAGATGTGTAAATATATATTTTCAGGTATTTGTAAATATTTCGTCTTATTAATATTCAAATGGTTAACTTTTTTTTTTCTATATATATCTTTTCCTTCTATTCACTATATTTGTTTTATTTTATGGATTTTTTTTTTTTTTTTTTTTTTTTTTTTTTTTTTCATCTTTCTGAATGCATTGTAACTATTATATTAGCATATTAGTATTATTATTTTCTTTTCTTTTCTCATGTATATATTCATAATATAGTTCTATTTTAAAATAGATACATATATCATATTTTATATATATGTATGTGTGTGTGTGTGTGTGTGTGTGTGTGTGTGTGTGTGTGTGTGTGTGTGTGTGTGTGTGTGTGTGTGTGTGTGTGTGTGTGTGTGTGTGTGTGTGTATATATATGTATATATATACGATGGTGTCTTTAAGTTGTAATTATTATTTCATATGTTTATTTATTTTTTAATTTAATTTAACTTTTTTCCCTATAAACAATGTATAATGTAACTACTGATGCATTTAATTTGTATATAACATGCCAGACAATTGTACTTTTAACGGTGCATTATTTTTATTCTTAGGGGACAGTAAGTTCCAGAATAAAGTTTATTTTTTCATTTCATTTCATTAGATATATATAATCTTCATTCCTTTTTTGGTTTCAGGGATACACTAAACCAAGAGAATACATTGTCACAGAATGGCCCCTGAAACATACTCCAGGCGATTTTTGGTCATTGGTTTATGATTATGAAGCTTCAGCAGTTGTTGTTTTATGTATTCTTCCGCATAGTTCAGTAAGTTAAATAATTCATATTAAACGTTTTATCTTATTTATATAGTATAGACCAATTCAAATTTATCACATAAATTCATTCAAGAAGAGATACCATTATCAACAATGAAAGCTATCAGGCAACTACTAGTATATTATTATGTACATTAAGAAGTACTGCTTCTATTTATATCATATGCCTTTATTATAGCATAATAAAGGTTTATATGCCTTTATTATAGCTAATTAATGAATCTTTTAGCATTATTATTCTATATATTTATATATGCTGGAAATCAGCATTCTTACTTCAAGGTGTACTATTTGATAAATAGTTTCCAAGTGACAATAAAGTGGTTTATTATTTAATTTATCTAAGTTCAATGGTTTTGTTCTACCTTTCACTAAACATTAATGTTGAAGATCTACACTCAAAGGAAGATAAAGGAAGTATGTCTAAATCTAAAGAGGTTTTAGTTTTAGATGTGTAATCATAGCTGTATATTTGTTTGCACTTTATACATACATCCATGAATATCAATTACTTATTATTGTAAATAGATATATCTGTTATATATAAATATGTATATATAAATTGATTTTGACAATTCTTTGTTAAAATTGTTTAGTGTATAATTTTGTAAATACAATAAAAAAAAAAAAAATAATAGATAATAATAAAATATATATATATATATATATATATACAGGGTGAGTATCTCTTAGTGAAACCTCACCTTTCTATTCCAATCCATTGCAGATATACGATAAATCAAAGACTTTTTTCAGGAAACCACATTTTTTACCATAAAAGCTATAATATCTCCATTTTGTTTAAATATTTTTCAAACTTTGACCTCATTTTCAGATTAGGCATTAAATTTTCTATGAGAGCAGAGTGCATTTTACAAACTTGTTACCTAAAGAACATCTTGATCTTCACCTTATTTAGGGAAGTTACAATGTCTTCCTTATATTACTTCTACGCTCATTGTTTTTCGAAAAAACATCCACAAAACTGCAAATATCACAAAAACTTGCAAATATAATCAGCTTTCGAATGATATGTTAAAAGTAATGGTTCTGTTTCAGTTTCATGGATTAAATTTGTAAATATATATATATATATATATATATATATATATATATATATATATATATATATATATATATATATATATATATACGTATATGTGTGTTGTGTGTGTGTGTGTGTGTGTGTGTGTGTGTGTGTGTGTGTGTGTGTGTATATATCTTATTTCAAACCCATCTGTCATTATTTTTATTTATTTTTTTTTTATTTTAGCAATATCCACCTTTTTGGCCAGAAGGAAGGCATTCTAAGAAATATGGACCTGTTTTTACTATAGAACATATTTCACACAATCATTATACAAATATTAAAACATGGCTCATGAGGATTAATAAAAAGGTTTGTTTATTTTTTCATATCAATAAATAATATTCTCTTTAGGAAGACCAAAGAACAGAAACAATTAAATGCCTCAAGTCCAACCAAAAAAAAGTTGCTTACTTATAAAGGTGCACCACAGTCAGGAAAATCTAATTATAACCTTATTTTAGTTCAACAGAAAAGGTTATTAATTCAAGTAGATACATAATCCTCCCAATACTGAGTCAACTCTATCGCTGACCTCAACACCTACTAAAGTACTAGGAATGACCCATGTGCCATCTTGGTTTGTAAGTACTAGCACTACACAATGCAGCAGTAAAATGTCCAACTTAAAATAACGGAGACATTATGATACTTTTTGTAAATATAAGTGGCTAAATAGCTTCTTAAATAAACAAAAATATTTTAAAAAATAACAAAAGTAAGTTGTAAGGAAATACTCATTGATGAAAATAACAGACTCCTGTTATGCATGTATACGTCATGTGCATCTTAGTATACAATCCAAATTACTTATAATCATAAATATATTAACATATTCAATAATATATTGTACAATGAAAAAGAAAATCAACATGGGCTATTGTCTAAAATATTCTTTAAATCTAGATTGTCCATTAATAACAATGATGAGAGTCATTATACACATATAGATATATATATTAAAATTTCCTTTAGTGTATCAGTTTTTTAATGAAACATTAATTTGATATTTATTTGACAAATACCTTTCTTTTTCATTATTTTGTATCGTGATTCCTAATTAATACAGCTGAGTGAAGAAATATTTTTATTATAATCTAAAATTTAGATAGGATTTTTTTTTACTTTTTTCACATGTTCATATAAATTTATGGTTAATTGTAAAAACATGTGTGCATATAAAAATTCTATATTTTTTCATTGACATAGTATCATTGACATAGTAGTATAGTATTTAATCTTATACTTATTATTTTCATTTAGATTGTTTCTCTCACTGAATTGATGGCTGGAGTTAAAGCTCCACCACGGACGGTACAGTTATTTCAACTTACATGTTGGCCAATGGGCCACAAAGTCCCAACATCTACCAACTCTCTTGTTGAGTTAATGAACATGGTAGAGCGCTGGCGACAGAGAACAGAATATGGTCCTGTTGTAGTTGTATCGCCGTAAGTTTAAATACTATTCTAAGTAATCAACACTTAGTATGTAATCATAAATTTATATGATAGAATAGGTATTTATCAACTAAGATTCATATTTATTCAGCTTTTCTTGTAATTATTCAACTTTAAATGATATAAAAACATCTGATCTTAATTAATCAAAAAACATTTTATAGGAACAATTATTTAGAAGCCAAGTCATATTAACATATCTAGGTTAGTTAATAAAATTATGTTCCTTACATTCTTCTTATTTAAAAAACTAAATAGATATTGAGAAAAAAACAAATTATTTTACAGCAATTAAAGTAATATCTTGACTAATTACAACAGAGTTTATCTCAAAATTTACATAAGAGAGAAATAATTTATGCATAAATTTGTTAAATTCAATAAAAAATAGTTCTAACTCCAGTATTAAAAAAAGATGTATGTATTGGAAACAGCTAATTAAAGAATTCATTATTAGTTTGTTTTTGGATCTTTATTTAATATAACCAAGAATATATTATATCTTATTAAAAAAGCAATATTGATTTTACTATACATAATACCTCATACAATACTTCACTAAATAAGGAACATTAGTCTTAATTTATTTATTTCTAACATTTATGTAGTGATGGGAGAGGAAGGTGTGGTGTTTACTGTGCAGCAAATGCTTGCATTGAACAAGTGATACAGCATGGTGAAGTTGATATCTTTCAAGCTGTCAAAACAGTAAGACGCCATAGACCACAGCTAATTGAAAATATGGTATGTATTACAGTAATATGGATGACTTAAATGTTTTCATAGTTGCAAATAAAGAGTTAATGTACTTAGAGCTCTTGATATACTCTTAGGTCCATTATATAGGGGTAAACTAGGTAAATTATTGACAGATAAATATGTTTATTGGTATTGAGTGTAGTTCTGGGAGGGAAACCATGAGTACTCTTGGGGGTAATCATTAGGGTGTAGGGAATTTAAAGGAGTGCTGATTATGGATGTTTTACTGTATTATTATGCTCAAATATATATATTTTTAATGAGTTTATATTTAATCTATGATTATTTTTTTCAGACAGAATACAAGTACTGTTATGACTTGGTATTGCACTATGTGCTTCACTACCTCAACAAAGACTTGAAGGAGAAAAAATAAAAACTTAAAAATATATTCTCTGTGATACTGAGTAAACTAAGCTTTCTGCAAGGAGAAAACGAGCTGTCTGAATGAAGAATAGTCAAATCTTTATTACAGTATAGTATAGAGGTGCTATTTTAATTTAAATTGTTTATAAAATTATTGCGGCATTAGATAAAGTAGTATATTTTTTATTAATTTTGAGTTAGTGATAAGTCAAATTTAAGATACGTTTTATGTTTACATGTAGACTGCTCTGTTTAATGTGAAAACTTTATAGATGCATTGGTGTTACTATTTTAGTTTAATAGAGCTTCAGTCAGTAAAAGAACTTCAGTTATTCATTTAAATTTAAATATCAACTTAAATATATTGTTGTAAGAACACCTTATTACCATACAAATGCAAAGAAATGGAAAATTAAATATAAACATTTATATAAAGCAATGACAAATAATTACAGAGTACTTTAAAAACCTTGTTAACAAAAGAAATATCAGCAATGATATATATATTTCAGGTCTGGAACTAGAACGGGGGGAGGGGGGCAATTGCCCCAGGCGGCAGATTTAAGGGGGTGGCAAAATTTGAAAAGAAATATTTGTATTAGTTATGAATAAGTGTATTAATGTAAGAAATAAGTGTTTTTCATAAATAACACTTCTTTGTTACATATATATGATGTGTAATTTCAACTACCACATCTAAAATAGTTTATGGAGGTTTTTCCTAGTTCCAGCCCTGGATAAGTTACCAAAATATAGTAGCAGATACTTTTTAGTCTTTAAGTATTCAAGTCCTTTTATTAGTTACAACAATATTTAAAGTTCAATCTATTACTTTATCGAGAGCTAAGAGGTTTAAAATTATCAGAGTTAAGGGAGCCTGACAACAAATTTAAAAACAGAATAACCAGTCATTGGTATTATATTTACTTTTTATAATTCTTTATCTTTTTATATAAGTTAAATAAAAAAATGCATAACAATACAAATATATTGATATTTTTAATAACAAACTTTGAAAGCTAATATTTTTAACCTTGCATTAATTAAAAACATAACCTGTTTTTGTTATATTTAAGTTTTTTTTTCATAAAAATCAGTGGCTCAAAGGTAATACTTCTTATAAAACTTTTGTAATATTTTTATATGTTACTGAAATTTTCATTATTTGTGACCATCTCTTTGGTGTGACAGGTGAATGCTGCATTATCAAATAATAATAAAGAAATGGGTTTGATTCTCTGAGCCATTAGAAATGTTTCCAAAAGGACAAAGCTTTAAATGAAACTAATTTAGCCCTCTGAGAAAAAAAAAAAAGTAGCAGCTTGAATAAAGAAGTTCCTATATTTAATACCAAATTTGTAATTCACTCCTCAATACTTCAACAGCTGTTTTGTGAAAACAGATAAAGGCCTTGATTCTTTAACTAGACTACCTATTTTTTCAACATTAGAGTTAAACTTAATAAAGATATTTATAATTATTTAGTGTTCATAAGATACTTTATATTAAATTAATCTGCCCTTATTTTACCTTTATTTAGTAAAAATCACACTATATTGTGCAATATACTTCTACACTAAAAAATAATACAACTAATGATTTTCTAAGTGATTCCACTATTCTATTTTTTTTTTTTTTTTTTTTAAACCACCATCAATTCTTAATTAAATTACAGTTAAAAATTCTAAATTGAAAATATTTAGTTAAAATATTCATTTCAGTATAAATGATGACAATTATATATATATATATATATATATATATATATATATATATATATATATATATATATATATATATATATATATATATTCATTTATATATATTCTGTGTCCTGTATATATGTATAAATACTGTTATCATAGCTAGAAATTGATAAGAACGAGAATTTTTAAAAGTAAATGTTTAGGTGAAAATTGATTTAAAACAGAGAAAATACCACTATATTATTATTTATTTATTATTTATGAAACCCAAAAATATCAAACATCACTAACCTATAACTATTATGGTAAAATAATCACATCAAGATAACTTATATAAGAAATTATTTAACAAAACTTAACGAAAATGAATAAATTGAACGAAACTAATAAAAATGAATAAACCAGCTTATTACATAGATTTAGAAGTTATAATTTACCATACAATGTACTTATACTTTTAGACTTACTTATTTTTATATTGTTATAATTTCAATTTTAAAACTTTTAAAATAAATATTGATTAACTGTGATTAAGTAGGAGGTTTATAATGATAACCAAAAAACATAATGAACAAATTTATGTATAATTAGTACCAAGTGCTTGTGTATGAGTGCATGATGCAATGGATAACAATGAAAGGGAATTATGATACAAAATAATCTAATAAAATTAAAAATTCCTTTCAAGTTAATTTGCTCTATACAAATCAATACTATAATCATTATTCTTGCTGAATTATCAGTTCGGGGAGACAGGTGTTGGTTGTGACATGGAAGTGTCTCGATATTTTTTTATCTGATTATAGGTTTTCTATTCTATATAAGGAAGAGATGTTCTCCATTCAAATCTGGGTTTCACTCCACAAGAGGCAAGATGTTACAAAATAAATAAATAAATGGGACATCAGAATTTTTATTAAGAAAAATCACAGATTTTTTTACACGAATAAAAATAAAATATATTTATGTCAACAGCATACTACAAAGCAGTCTTATGCCTCATCAAAATAAAAAATGGTCATTTCTAACTTTCATCTAAATGATATTCTTATTTGTTAACAATAACTTAAGCATACAAAGTTTTTTTTTTTTTTTTTTTTTTTTTTTTTTTTTTTTTTTTTTTTTTTTTTTTTTTTTTTTTTTTTTTTTTTCCCCAATAAAAACAAATATAGGTAGGTAACTTTCAACCTCTCAGTTGTAACAGGGGTATTTTCAATGTTTAGGTTAGCCATGTCGTCTATTGCTCTTTCAGTAACAAAAGCAGAAGACAATTCTGAAAACTATGTTTAATATAAGATGAAAAATCAGTATTTTAAAATTTTTTGAAGATGACAGCCGGATTCAGTTCCAAGGAAAAGAATTTTTCTGACTATAGATGGAATATTGTGGATCATCATTGTTTTAACCAGATTGTTGTCAAGTCAAACATGCTAGATGGCACAATAATTCTTGAATTTTCATAGACCCCACTTATCCAAGGGCTGGAGCTAATGAGAACAATGTGTTGAATGGGACTGCAAAACCAGAAAGGGATCATTTGTCTCTTTCTAACATCAATATAGCATTCTCTGTTCAGCTAATATTCTCTGTTGTAACTATCAACCCCTCTAACAACCAGCCACAGTCTCCTAAACACATTTCAACTCAAGTGGTCAATAACCTGACTATTTTAACTGCATTACTTTCTTTATTTGGAACAAAAATCCAAAATCACATTTTATTTTCAATTTAAAATATCTTTCAGCTATTGAGTCCAAAATTTCTTTAGGTATTTACAGAGCAACTAATATGCTGTTAGGTTATAAGGAATGGGATTGTTTAAATAACTAAATCAATAAAAATAAATAAATAAATGATCACATGTTTAATTATTTCATAGCTAGTATAAATTTAACTGAAAGTAGATATCAAATCATTGATCAAATATATAAAATTATATTTATTAGAAAACATTTGGTTGAAGACCAAAGATTATAACCAGATTACTTTTTATAGCCCAGTGAAATAAGGAGTTTTATACAGCAAATCTCGGAAATGAACCAATGAAGCTGAATTTTTGCATATATCTTTTTTTTTGGTCTTATAAATAAGTGGTAAAAAGTCATTGATCTCAGCACGCTAGCATAATTAGATATTCAAGGTCAAAGGTCACAAAAATCAGTTTTTTTCAAATATCTCGATTTCTATCCATCGGCCGTCAATCAAGAAGGTTACAAAACTTAAAGATAATAATATTCTCTATAATTTTGGTTCTATTAATTTTTTTTTTTGGATTGACCGTTTTCGACATATAGCGCGGAGAAAAAGGAGCGAGCACCGGTTCGGACATACATTTGCTTCTAGTGCCTTCGACAATTGTTTCTTAGAAATATTGTCAGAATCAAAGTTGTAGAGCATTAAATTTAATTTAATTTCATATATAAGTTTCTGGTATTTGAAGCAAATGTTTAACAAAAAGTGAGGTAAAAATATTTTTTCTCTAAAATTATTGATTTTTAATAACGTATATCTCGAACACCGTTTAGAGTTGAACAAATATTTATATAAATAATTTTATAGGAAATTTAATTAGCTTTAATTTTGAACTGTAGATTATTTTTCTAGAGTCTACGGTTTCCGAGATATAATCGAATAACCTAAAAATGGGACCTTCTCCCCTTCCGCCACCATAAACTAGGGATTCCAGTACCCCCAGGGACCGGGACTTTTACCTATTTACTAATATTTACCTTCAAACTACTCCTAACGAAGCTGTGAAGTCAAAAATAACTCTGTAGTATACCCAAGCAAGGTCACTGCAAATGACAAATTGTCAGATGTTGCCAAAACATACATATTTAGCGTGCTGGTTAGGATGTATTACGTGGTTTAATCAAAATTTCATATAATGGGCCTAATAGTAAATTTAACCAGGTTTTAGTTGAAAAAATGAAAGTTCAGATCGGAGAAACAGTTATGGAGTTATAGTGAAAAATCCACCAAAAAAAAACTTGGATTTCAAAACAGTAAGCTGTTTTGAGGGTGCTGACATCGATATTTTATGAGACTTGATCAAAATTTAATATACAAGTTCTTATAGTAAATTTAACAAGCTTCCAGATGAAAAAAATATATTTTGGATCGAACTATTACATTCGGAGTTATAGCCAAAAGAGTACCAAAAAACGTGTTTTCGTGGGAAAAGCGCGACCCCAGTGAGAGTGCATGAATTATGCGACTATTTTTAACTTCACAGCTTCGTTAGGAGTAGTTTGAAGGTAAATATACTAAAAGTCCCGGTCCCTGGGGGTACAGGAATCCCTAGTTTATGGTGGGGGATGGGGAGAAGGTCCCATGTGTAGGTTATTCGATTATATCTCAGAAACCGTGGACTCTAGAAAAATAATCTACAGTTCGAAATTAAAGCTAATTAAATTTCCTATAAAATTGTTTATATAAATATTTGTCCAACTCTCAACGGTGTTCGAGATATACGTTATTAAAAATCGATAATTATAGAGAAAAAATATTTTTACCTCACTTTTAGTCAAACAGTTGATTCAAGTGCCAGAGACGTATATATGAAATTAAAGTAAATTTAATGCTCTACAACTTAGTTTCTGACAATATTTCTGAGAAACATGGACAGAAACAAACAACACGGCCGATGGATAGAAATCGAGATATTTGAAAAAAAAATTATTTTTGTGACCTTTGACCTTCAATATCTAATTATGCTAACGAGCTGAGATTGGTGACTTTTTACCACTTATTTATAAGACCAAAAAAAAAGGTATATGCAATAATTCAGCTTCATTAGTTCATTTCGGAGGTGAAATCCTTATTTGACTGGGCTATTAACACTTTAATGACTTGCCTAGTTAATAGCAAACATAGTCCAATACAAATTAATTTTAATATTTTACTGGAATGTTAGACAAAACATACATTCATGCAAGGATGAATTTGTATATTAACTGTTTACCATTCATATTTGGTATGAATGGTACAATACCATTCATATATGGTATTGGTATTATTTAGTAATCATTGTTTATCAAATAAAGAATCTGATAACATTATATAAATCATTAACAAAAATGAAATTGGAATATACACAAATAACAATTATTCACCAATTAGCAAGTAAAATTAATCAATATACAAGACCTAAGTACTCAAAATTTTTAGATGTAGTGAGATAAAATTTTTTTTTTGTGTGTTTTTTCTCAAAATAAGTTCAAACTTCAATTGATACTTATTACACATTCCAGGTAGCTAGTTAAAATTCATTAATCAAAATGATATGCATATCAACACCCAAACATTGTTTTTGACTATTAAATGTTTGATTTCCATTAATCATACAATGATTTAATTTGAAAATTATAATTAATAGTTATAGAGACCTGACATTAATTTATATTCTTCCATATTCTAAAATACTCTTTCATTTATAAAACAAATAATGAACTTCCATATTTCTAACAGTCCTATCAGAGAATTCTAAAGTAAATAATTAACTAAGTTAATTTATTGCAGATATATAAATATTACTGTGCTTTCTTTAAAAAATATCATGCATTAATCAATAATAATAGAAATCAACTTAATGTTTTTTTAAACCATACTCATAACAAAAATGTTAGAGATAGTTTTAAATTGTGTATCATCTAAAAGAGTCAGAACGAGCTAGTTAGACCTTTTTTTTTCTTTTTTTTTTTTAAGTTAATCATTTAAGACTATTGAGTTTTATTTACCTATGCTTAATTGTGAGCAAATAAGTAGTTAATCAAAATAAAGTAATTGTTCTATAACAGAAAAAGCTAATACAGTGCTGCATCCTTATTCTGACAAATTACCAATATGGGCTCCATACATGTCCATAAAAGAGTTCAAAGATGGTAAAGACAAAAAAATCTACAAAAGTAAATGTTAAACATGTTATAATACTGTAAATTTTAAAATTTCTCACGTTTTAGTTATTTTAATAAATGTTGTATTTGTGTCATAATATCACTAATTTTACTTTCTTTCATATTTCTTCACAGTACATGTTTTTATGGGAACAATTTTTCTATTTCATGATCCACAAAAACCAATAACACATATTTTTATTATATGAATGTCTCACAGCATAGTAACACATATATTTATGTTTTTAATTTAAAATTACACACCTCATGAAGTTTAAAATACAGAAATAATTGTAATAACACATTTCTCTTTGACTAGGTCATTTTTATAAACCATTTAATTTTTGTAATATGAATTTCTTATTGTATGAAAATTTATGAACAACAAATTGATATTTCTGTCCCAATCATCACAAATTCTTTATAGCAACCTATATAGAATTTCATTTTTTCACCTTCTTCACTAGTATGAATTTACTGTTACAAATTTAATTATTATATATATATTTTTAATATTTAGATATATAATTATAAAATTGTGTACTCTTTGTTCTTTTCAAAACAACACAAGACAAATGTCTTTTAAAATATATAAGATAGGGACCAAGGAGCAGGTCCACAATTATCAGACAAAAGGTTTGTAAATGTTTCATTGACCATTAACCAGTCTTCAATGAAATGGTCTAGTGCTTGAAATATAAAGTCTATTTATCACAGTTGAAGATATTAGATTCATAATAGGATAAATTAAGCTACATTTATAATTTGTGTAAAGTGTTAAGCAAAAAAAAAAAAAAAAAAAAAAAAAAACAAACAAATTTTGTTTTAATTAGTAATGGGTATTAAATTATAACAAACATTGTTAAAATATTTAATTGTGTGTTTTCAAAGAACTATTTTTAGTATATCCATTTATAAAAGACATTTAAAAAAAAAAAAAAATTAATTAAGAAAACAAGCTTTTTCCATTTTCAACAAAAGAATGTTACAAATTTAAACAATAGACACCAAGTTTCTATTTGTTAAAAAAATAAAAAAAACAACTAACAATACTCTAAACAAAAAAATATATATATATATATTTCATTTAAGACAATAGCTATAATTTTTTTCCTGCCCATTTTCCTTAATTTTTAGGACCATCAGAGAATTTGTCATTGGGTTATTTTAAATGGGGCATTATGTCTTATAAAAATAATTTTAAAATTAAAAGCCATATATATACTTATAAATAATTATGAAGGACCTAAATGAAACAGATTTATTTAATTTACAGTAAATGATAAAAATCTAAACAACTACAAATATTTATTAATTATATGTTTTTGGTATAAAATAGTCACAGATGCTTGAAAATCTGGAAAACAAACTATAATAGGAAACATTCCACTTAATTATTTTATTTTTATTTTTTATTGTTAATATAATATCCCATGTAGTCAAAATTAATCTTAGTTCTTAATTAAACCAATTATCCTTTCAGATTGTTTATTATTTTTAAAAATAATGGAAAACAATGTTCTTATAATTTCAAGTTACCAAAGAATGTATTAATAATTTGGAAGTTTTCAAAATAACATCTTTATCCAAAAATTGAAAAATGCAATATGTACATAAACAGACAAAAGAAATTAAAATAAATCATAACTATATACAATCAATCATAATTAATGAACTTAAATTCTAATCATTACTTAGGAATGCATAACCATATCATAGCTAAATCTTTTAGTTGAGGGAACTGGATATAAAAATTATTTGGTATTTCATCATTTCCAGCTATTTTTAGGAATTTTTACTATAAGCATTTATTTTTTGTTTTTTTCTATTTCAATGTCAGATATTCTTACTCTATGATCTGTAGAATACTTATTGTCTTATAGCTTCTCATTAATTAATAGAATATAAAAATGTTTGAATGTGTATTACCGTAAGTTCCATTTGTGTTAAGGATATGTATTTATTCTTGATTTTATTTTCATATTAAGTTGAAAATATTTTGTAATATTTTAATCCTTAATGTATTTATTTTAAGATATTTTGTATTCATACACTACTGGTATTGAAAACTTATGAATAAAATGAACCTTATGCCTATTTTTGTTTTAGCAATAATAACATGAAATCATAAAAATGATAGAGCACATGGTTATAATATTTTGTAAATACAGATTGATTTTATAATTATTTTTTATTTACAGTTCCCCATCATTTTAAATATATTGAGCTTTTAGCTTAAAGTAGTGGATTAGAATAATATCCTATTCTGTTAAATCCAAATCACTTTAGTTTTATTAACTCTTTTCGGGGCAAGCATACATATCCAAAAATATTTATTTTTTTATTTTATTTTATTTTATTTTAAGGTGCCGTGTACTGCAACATGGCCAGAGGCACCAAATTCTGATTTCTTGTTTATCTAAATGATATTAAATTAATATTTAAATTAACCATTTTTTTTTCTCTTTTATAGGTCTAGAATTGAATAAATATTTTTTTAAAAATAATATAATTTCATTTTATACATTTTTAATGTTTTTTAACACCATTTAATGATTTTGAATGATGGGGCCCCTCCAAACAATCTATCCAATCAAAGTGTACTATAGTACAAATTTGCCCTGAAAAGGGCTAACTATATTCCAAAGAACTTTCATACAATATTAAATAAGGGAATGATTACTGTACTTCCTTTTCTTTTAAATACTTCCTAATGACCTATAAGGCTGATTTTATCTACTGTCTTCCCTTTTAACTTAATAGATTATTATTAATGTCCCATTTTAATAGAAGATTCTCAAGGGTTCTAGAGTTTGATAGTCTTCAATAGTCTACTATAAGAGGATGTAGGACAGAAAAAATGTCTAGAATAAATACAACTGTCGAATGATAAGAGGCCTAATGCAACTATAATGTGAAGAAAACATTTAGCCACAAAAGAATTACCAACTGCATTAAGTACAGCAGCTTAACAGCTAGTGAAATGATAGGCTTTATGATTTTTTTTTCTAAACACATTAATGTAGATTAACAAAAATATATTTTCCCCAAACTTTCAATAAAGTGTTCATCATGTAGCTAAACATTTTTTATAGATGTGCAGAATAGTAGAATGAGGGAAATAAAGCAACACAAGTTAATTATGTTTGTAGTTCTTTTTTTCAATAAATTACCTGCCCCAGTCATAATGTACTGGTATGAAATGCCCCACCTCAATGGTGTAATAGGTAGGACTAAACTACACACCTTCAACTGTTTGAAAGAGATACTTAAGCAAAAAACTTGAATTTCAGATTTCATTAAAAAATAAATTGATGATATATGTAATGTAATGAAAAGTATATCTAAGGTTAGTTCAGTATATTAGTTTTAAAATCACTTGATTATTCTATGAACAGTTTTTTTTTTTTTTTTCTTTTTATGATAAATCATATTTTATCAATAAATTTCATCAATCAACTGTGGGAGAATGAATAGTGCATATTTTTTATGATAGCTAAAAATGAAAAATCTTTTAATTTGGATTATCTCTTCATATTTATTCAGCATGATATTTTTAACTAAGTATCACCATCACAACCTAGCACCAATTATTCACTACAAGTTTAGTATGGTATTAAGATCATCTAAATCATAGTTGTTACATAAGGATGAATCATTTTCATATTAGGATTTCGATGTTCATATTGAGAAATCATTTTTGTATTAGAACCTGAAAATTGTATAGTGAGCTCAGAATGAATACTTGACCCATCTGGGCATTTGCTTATGATGAAATAATAATAATTAGTAAATCTTTGGCCATAACTTCAGAAATCTATTGAGTTCTAGACTAGACAACCCCATTTTGTTCTGACTTCCTTTATTACTTAAACTAATAAATAAGGTATTATTCTAGCTCCATAGCATATGTGATAAATCAGATCCACCAACTCTTTTTTTTTTCTTCTAATTTCTAGCATTTGAAATTTCTATACTGACTCAAAATAATTTTTAAAATTCTTCTTCTTCTTCTTCTTCATCCTCAGTGCCTTTCAGCGTGGAGTGCCGAGGCACCAAGGGTCATAGTCCATCATGCATCTCGGACTATTGCCAGCGCTTTTATGGCATTTAGACTATTTCCTCTATTTTGTCCCAGCCTGAAGATGTGGTCTGTCCATGTTAGTCTAGGCCTGCCCCTGGGACGTCTTCCAGTAGGCCTAGCTTCGAAGAGCTTTCTTGGGTCATGGTACTCCTTAATTCGGCAAATGTGGCCATACCATCTCAGCTGCTTTTTTTCTACTATGTCTCTTATGGATGAGACTCCGATATCCCCCCTAACGGTATATTCCTTCTAACCAGCCTTGGCATTAATCATATGGTAAACAACTAAACATTACCAAATCAATGATGATGAGAAGCTAATTCATACTACACTAAACTAAAAACATATGAAAAGTTATTAAAAATTAAGGGAACAAAATTATTGGAATATATCATCTGAATACTTGTACAACCTTAATGAGATCATCTTTCAAGACGCAATATAGATGTTTAAAAAGAAAAATAAGAAATAAGACAAGATATAAAAAATAGATGTATTTTGATTTATAATTGTTTCTAATTTTAACAAAACAGAAGAAAAAGATATAACCAAATAAGAACATATTATACCATATTTCAGACATAAACATTTTATAAATATATATATATATATATATATATATATATATATATATATATACACAAACTATTAAAGAATATAATACAATGGATTGGAAAAAAATGTAAATCTTGAAAATACAACTTATGCATGCACACATAATTTGAATAACCAATTACCTTTATTCGTGATTTTTTAGTAGTGAATAATAATTTCAATTGATTTAATAGTTAATTTACTAATAAATATGTCATTCTTTCACTATACAAGTTCAACAAATTCACAAAAGAAAATCTTATGAATGATATATTTCAATTAAATGTACTGAGTATTAAATAAAATATTTAAATATTATTTTAGGAAAATTAATTACCTAACATATCAACCAGAAGTTGTAGAATAAACACTGAGCTATAATTATCATTTTATTTAACCTTCAAAATAATAATAAGACTAAATAAATAATCATATGATGTGTTAAAAAGAAAACACTGTAATAATTTAGGAGAAAATGGTCAGTGGCCACTTAAAATGAAAAATAAAACCAGACCATTACTTTATAATTCATTACTTTTGATTGTCTCTAACCATTTTTGCCTAAATAATATATAATAATGATAATAAATATTTTGATTAATTATAACTAATAAATATAAATATTTATTAATCGAGAGTAATGATAAAATAAAAAATTTGAATATTTTTTGCCTAGACTGGAATATGTAATTATATATAAAACATTAAAGAATTCGTTCTTACGTATCATAAATACTAATTTTTTAATGTTTTAAAAAATGGATTTCACTATAACTTTGAATTTGTTTTTGTTGATTTCAGCACTTCTTAAAATAATCAACCTACTATTTGTTTAGACAATTAAAAATAATAGTAAATTATGATAATAATTAACAACACATAATCAGTTTAACTATAACTCAAGAAATCAGCTAATTTAACAAATATAAATTTTTGTAAAATTATTATTAAAAAACATAAATTTACTACAATTAGAAATGTGTCAATTTAATTTTTAAATAATAATGGTTTTTATTTATGTAATTTCATCATAAATTATTCAATTGGTGTGAGTACAGATTTCAGATTTATAATAATTATATATAATTTGAAAATTAAATATTAATTTAAGGAACTAAAACCCCATTGTTATTTTTATTTAAAAATTAGATGTCTTAACTTTATAAACACATTCTTTGTTGCCTATTCTCAAAGTCTGAAAGCCTTTAATAATTTCCAACTTCATTAATGAAAATAAAATAATATAGTCATAAATTACCCAATAATTAAAATATCAACAAATTATGTATAGTATGTATTGTGCTAAAATTACCTTTGATAAATAAACAAAGAAACAATTATGTAAAGACTACTAACCTATCCCTCTTTCACAACATTTTAAGTAAACTTACTATTAATGATTGTAATATATATATATATATATATATATATATATATATATATATATATATATATATATATATATATATTTATTTATTTATTTATTTATTTACATTTGTCTAAATGAACAATTTTTCTGAGAAACAGTATTCATGATAAAGATGATTCAAGTTAAGAATAAGATAGTAAAAGATATTTTTTTCTAAAAAAGAAAAATTACATATATATATATATATATATATATATATATATATATATATATATATATATATAAATTACAGACAATATTTCACAATTGCACTAACCTTTGGAGAGAAATAAACTAATTGGACCATTCATCAAAATTTAACAAGATAATTGATTCATCACAAAAACATGCCATAATAATAAAAGATTAACACAAAAGCAAACTCTTAATGAAACAATCTTATAGCAATGTCTAGAGTAAAACTAATTATAAATAATAACCGATAATCAAAGTAAAAATCCATTGTTAAATAAAAAAATAGCAATAAAATTATGAAATACTCATAAAAAATTATACGATAAACTTTATTTCATTTTGCAGCTAAAACTTTATAAATGAAAAATAAAAATTATAAATTTATATCAATATTAATTATCTGATCCTAATGTAGTAAATTCTCTATTGTTAGTCAGTCTGTTATACAAGACATACAAGAGGAAAAAGCTATAAAAACAATTTTTTCAATCAATAAAAAATATTGTTTGACATTTTTACGAATAAATAGCATTAAATTAATTTAATGTATATTTAATAGTTGTATTTAATTGATAATTTGTCAACTACGTATGCCTTATTAATCAAAATGAAACAAATCATTAAAAAATATCTAATAATTTTATTTTTTATTTATATATTTATATATTTAAATATGTTACTGTTTAAATATATCCAGTTACAATTGTATTGCATAAAATATAAATTGTTGTACATATTTGTATTATAATTACAATAAATAGACTCTAACATTTAATAAATTCAGTAATACTTCAGAGATAAATTATAACATATGTACAAAAATGTAAAAATTGATTAGGAAAAAAAAAAAAACATATGGAATGATAAGTAGGAAGGAGAACAAAGGTACTGTCAGAAACAATGTAATTTCATTTTACTTCATCTACTAGATAACTCTGTTAATGAAATTGTAGAATCTTAGTTTTTTATAAAAAATAAAATAACTTATATTTTCTAATAAAACTTATATTTTAAGTTCATTCATAAAATTTGTTGTAGTTTTTTTTTGTAATTAATAACAGGAAAAAGAATTATGTTATTTCTGAGGTCAAAAATAAAAAATTAAAGCTTGAAAAGAAGTAACAGTTGAAGGAAAAGATGGATATTCCAACAATTTTGATGTAACTAATGCCAATGGAAAATAATACCTTAAGCTTAATGTGTTAATGTTCACACACATAGAATATTGACATAGGGTTTTATTTTTAGAGTTAGAAATTAACAAATTCACATGTGCTCTATAATACCATATACCCTAATTTATGAAAACATTATAAAAGTATAAAAGTTAAAGAAGTTAATAAATTCCTAATGAACAGAGAACAAATATATACATATATGTTCTATCATTTTAGAGATAATACTAAATTTACTTATTTTAAAAAGGAAGGCATCCCTGAAGAACCTGAGACTCATTTTGAAATAGACTTTGGAGTATTTGATTTTCCAATTAATAATTTAACTATGAAATATCTTACAAATTACAAATTAAAATATTGATAAATTTTAATGCCTTAATCACAGTGATTAATAATAATCATATGTAATATAAATTAATATAGATAGATAATAACAGGAGAATAATTAAATATGGCTAGAGAATAAAGTAGAAATGACTAGGAAATAATAATTAAAAATATATATATATTTTATGTTCCAACTATTTCTTGCACATGTATTTATATTTGCAAGATTTATTTATTAACATAATACTCAAATAATATAACTGTAATTTACAATTACTAGTTGAAATAATTATTATTAACTAATGATAATTTTTATAAACTAGACAAAGATCTTTAATTTGCTTTTTAATATGTTATTATAATCAAATGCAGCTTTTCACCAAATCAACATTTTTTTATTATGTACTTTCCTTAAACTTATTTATACATATTAATATAGAACATAAAAATTCATCCTTAAAAAATAAAAATAGAGTGAAATCCTGATCACCTCCATCTCAATCAATTGTAATACACACACACACACACACACACACACACACACAAACATATATGTGTATGTATGTGTGTGTGTGTGTGTGTGTGTGTGTGTGTGTGTGTGTGTGTATTTATAAATTTAATTTAAATAAAAGAAATTTAAATAACAATTTCTTGATTGATTAAAAGAACATAATACCAGAATCTAACATTGAAAGCATACCCAAAATTCAGAGACCAGTAAGAAACATAAAACATAAGTTTTACTCTTTAAATCAGTAAGTTGTACAAGTTATAACTTGTAGGTCTTTCCATTAAAAGTCTAGATACATTTGAAAGGTAAATGATTTTGGTAGTACATCCTTATAACTGATACAAAAATTTATTTTTAAATATTGAACTTAAATTTCTTTATAAGCATAGAAATGATTCAAAGAAAATTCACACTTTATCATTTACCTATAACACATTTTTGGCCTTATTTGTGGTGAGTAATATCAGGAATTATAACTCATGATCTTTATATTGCTACTTTCTTGTTTTAGATGCTACTACTTTGGTAACAATAAGAAATATAACCAATCATTTAACTATAGAATATATTTCAAATGATGAAAGTATGAACCTTTGAAATAAACATACAAGGTAACCTTCAAAATACATAAAGCCATGAAATATTATTAAAAGGTTTAGTAGTAAAATGAATTTTTATAAAAATATAATTGCATAAACATTTACTAAAAAATGCATGTTTGTACAAGCAATTTTTAAGTAAAAACAAAGTTTTTTTTAAAAGATAATGTAGTTACACAAAATATAATAAATATTTTAACAACTGGTCACTAAATAAAATATATTACAAGTTAATATTTATTCAAAACTCAATATTCTCATTAATTAAGTAATCAGAACACCACTTTTATTACAACAAACCATGTTTGATACATAAGTGATTTAATAAATGAGTAGTAGCTCTTTACTACTGAGTCAATGATTAATTTTAAATACTGAACTTTGATTTTATATTTCAGAAATAAATGATTCCAAGACCGTTTAGAAATGCTAAAATCTATGTATCAACTTTTAACTAGACATATGATATCAATAGTCTATTTTTAGTCTTTAATACGGTTATCTAAACTAAACCATACAAGCATGCACCAAGGTCTCAAAAAATGGATTGAAAAAATGTTAGTAAGTTGAAATTTTCGATGTATAAGCAAGAATAAAGCATTCTAAAAACTCTTAAAAGATAATATGTTAAAATTTCAAGAATAATAGATGATGTAAATTTTGCAACATACAATAACAAATACTGTTTCACATAGTAAGAGTTATTTTAGACAAAAAATGCACCTATTACAAACAAGTTAAATTACAGTATGATGTGTTTTTTTTACATAGTCATTCACTAATGGTTGTAATAATTTAAAACATTAATTTCTAATTTAATTTAATTTTAAATTTATTCCACTAGGTATCAAGTTTTAAGGTCAGAACAAAAGGGAAGATCAAGTATGTTATTAACAAAGCAATAAATCATATCCAAATATAGTAGGTGCCCACCATTTAAAAAAACAAAACATTATTTCAACAATTTCTAATTCAATTGTTTTCTATTTTCTGACTAAAATATTCCTTTCTTTCTTTGAATTTCCTTATTTAAAACTTTCCAATAATATAAACTTATTCATGCCAATGACTAAACAAATCTTCAAAATTGTAGAAATGATCTGATATATTTTCATGAGGAAGTATTTTCTCTATGAAGTTACATTATATCTAAACCTGATTATTTAATTAAAGATTCATAAATATGCTTCAACAATTATAATCTTGTATTAAGTTTGATTAACTCCGTATTTCACTGCTATACACTAGTAATGCATTAATCCATTCAAAAAGAAATAAATAAAGATTAAAATGAGAAGTCAAAGAAAACTAGGAAATGGGCTTTCAATAGGCAAATATACTATAAGAGAACCTACAATGTTGTCTGGATCTATTATACAATAAGCAAGAAGGACCAAAACAAATACATACTTTCATAAAAACTACATTTAGATTTGATTTAAAGACATTAAAAAAATAAAATAAATGGAAACAATTATCAGTGTACATAAGTATAAAAAGAATACCAATTTTTACAAAAAAAAATAAAGAAAGAAAGAAAGAATGAAAGGTTACTGGTGTCATAAAGAGAAAATTCCGAATCAACTCTAAATTAAATCATACCTGAGCAATACAAACTGGTCAAGTCTTAAGTATAGGGACTACCTATAAAAAATAAGTTTAAATTTGTATATCAAAGCCTTGTATAGCAAGGAAACTAAAACACTAATTCAGTGAAAAAACAGTAAATCTTCCACTTAAAATTAATTAGATTGGGGTAAAAATGCTAATATATGATATCAAGTAAATCTTTGTTCAATTTTTAACAATAACTAACTTCTTAAAAATTCTAAAAAATAAATAACTATTTACATATTTATCTATGAGATTTGATTGAACAACAAGAAAAGACCATGAGTTTCCAAAAGTTGATTTAAGAATTTTCATACTTAAAAGTTACAATTAATTTATTTTTCTCAGAAGCTATATAATGAATGTTTAAGAACATTTTTTAAGTATAAAATTAAAAGCATTGCCAAGACTGTTAAATTCAATTGTACACAATCTAAAAATGTGGTAAACTGGATTAAATGAAATTAAATCAATATATTAAAAAAATATACAAGAAATCAGAAGAAAAAACAAAACATTATAAAAAGAATGAAATCTATATTATATAATAATTTATTTATCTTTCCTATATAAAATAAAGATAAAGTATAGTTAAACCTTTTCTGTTTAGCATTCTATAATCCTGTAACTTTTGTTGTCTGACATATATAATTTTTTTAATCAGCACATTTTCTTGTCTGCAGCTATTCTATAGTATAAAGAATGCAGTAGTTTAACAAATTAAACATGTTTACTTACAGATTTACATTTTTTTCAAGATTTAAGCTATTTTCTTTTTTTACAAACGAATGTTTAAATACAGTATATAACAATAGTTTATAATTTTTCTTTAACTAGAAAGTACATTATCATTCTTCTAACTGCCATCATTATTGCTAATAATTATTGCACACATGAAGATTTGGGAAATTATTTATTACATATATCTTTCCTTGGCAAGAGTTATACTCGACTATCAAAACAAAGTTGTGGGTAGTTCTAAATTTTCTGCTGATTGTTTTAAAACCATCTAAATAAGAGTATTTCTTTATCACTTACTTAGGTTTAATATTATTACAGCCTAGGATGTATATACATTGTGATATGCTGAAAATATAGTGATTAAATTTTCAATTAATTGAGATTCCAAAAATCAATGAAGTATGCAAGTTTATAAAGTTTTTAGGGAATTTTAAGTTAATCACATCTATATGTATGGATATTTATGTATATATAGATTAATATTAACAGTCAAAGTTAGGATATGATTGTAAATATAGAATATTTCCACTTATCTGTCTTTGTTAGGGTTGGAATCCAGATTTTTTGGATATAAATAAAATAACTAACATTTTCCGACTAAAACCATTCTCCTGAGTTATTATTAGGCGTACGTATTTAACATAATCTTTTTTTTTTCTATTTCCACATTAAATAAAGGATTAGAAAATTATTTTGTGTGTAATTTACAATTACAAAATTTTATATATAAATTATCACATATTACGTTAATATAATCATAAAATATATGAGTTATATTTCACTATTTACATTTATATATTAAGTGTTGTAGTTTAATCATATGTTTATATAGTTTCTTCCAAGCTAACGCTTAAACAGAACCGGTCAAGCAAGTTTACAGTATTTAAAAACTACAAGTTTATTTAGTCAATGACAAATCAAAGCAGATAATAATATACTATATGAATATATATATATATATATATATATATATATATATATATATATATATATATATATATATATATATGTTAATGTATATGTATATGTGTATATATATATATATATATATATATATATATATATAACAGTACAACCTCTTTTAGTCAGCCCCCGTTATGTCAGATCTCCAGGTAACCCGAATCAGTTCAGGAAAATTTAAAATTAGCTTTTTGTTGTCTGCCCAGATTGCCGAGTGTAGGACGAATGTTTGTTTATGAGTAGACTGTTCGTAGAACTCAATGAATGCTCAGACGTTAACATTAATGATATTGAAAGTTGGTTGGAAGCTTTTGACGACAGAGGCTATGGTACTCTTACTGATAACCAAATTTTTGCAACTTGTTGCGATGAAGTTGCCAATAAAAGGGAGGATACTGACGAAGAAAACACTGAAAATATCACAGTTATAAGCCATGCAGAAGCAGCATCTCATTTGGGTGAGTTAATAGTTTATTTCGAGCAACAAGAAGAGACAACACCGGCTGCACAGCACTGATATGGCATTCAAAGCTCAAATCAATGCAACTCAAATTACCAAAATTCTTTCAGAAAAATTAAACTGTATATACTTTATTTAAAGTTTATTAAAGTGTTTTTCTGCAATAAAAAAAATATTCTATTGTTTGTACGTGTTGTTCTTTATTTTTTCAACATTCTCTGTTTAACCCGGATTTTTGTTATGTTGGATCGGCCGTGGTCCCGGCTAGACTTAACGAGGTTGCACTGTACATATATATATATATATATATATATATATATATATATATATATATATATATATATATATATAGAGAGAGAGAGAGAGAGAGAGAGAGAGAGAGAGAGAGAGAGAGAGAGAGAGAGAGAGAGAAGAACCTCGATAATCCAAACCTTTGTAATCCGAACGCTCGATAATCCGAATGCAGTTTTGGGAAAATAAAAATTATTTTCTGAAAATCCGAGATTTAGCAGCCAAAAACGTTCTTTAACCTTAGTTCAGAAAAAAATAAGTGACTATTTTCCAAATGTTTAGTTTTTTGTTTTCTTAAATTTTTATCTTTCTGTTCAGCATAATTTTTTTGTGTGTATAGTGATGTACTTTCTGTGTGTGTATAAGATTGTATACATACTATGTAAAATATTATAAAATTCATGTGCAATACATTACATAAAATATAGTTAGTTATCTTACTGTAGCACAGTAGTATTTCATAAAACAAACTATTTACCTTTAACAATATAATGTGCTTCTTATTTTATGGGAACAAGAATGTCAGTGCTCATTTTTTGCATGCTACATACTGTGCCTGGAAAGCACTTTGTTTGGTAATCCGAACGATTTGATAGTCCGAACCACCCCCGGTCCCAATTAGTTCGGATTATCGAGGTTCTACTGTATATATATATATATATATATATATATATATATATATATAAATACACATAAACAAACACATACATAAATACATATATATTATTTAAGACTTAGAATGAATATATACCCCATAATTATTGAAAGATTTTTAAAAAATGTAGACAATTTTCTTTGAATAAATAAAAATTAAGAATTAATTTGATAATATATTATTTATAAAAAGGACAGTTAATATGAATCAGAAAAAAATAGCTATCTGACATGATCCCGGACCCATAAAGTTAATACCATATCAAGAAAATTAGTAAAGCAGTCTTCAGACCCGTGAGTCAAGAAATACAAAATATTTAAGAGGTGTTCATAAAGATTGTCACAGTAGCCAATGTTAACAAATCAATAAGTTTTTTGTGCAATCTGAACAGTCATGTTTATAAAAGTCGAGTTCATGAAAGATTCTTTGTACTGAATTGATCAAAAGTAGTTAATCAGGACTCAAGAGTACCAGATAAAAGAGGTTCAACTCTATTAATTTCACATAAAATATCAAACAAAATTTATAGATGGATTGAAAGTAATTTTGTATGAATTGAGAATGCTATAATCGGATTCTCATGGTCATGAGATGATTTTTAATGGTTCTGATCATAATATCTATAATTTTTTTTAAGTCTGAAGAGGTGTGGCATTACAATATAATAAAAATTATGAATTAAAACATACATTCACAGATGTACGACTTGATAATTAATAGCAGTAAAGAAATATTAATTTTCACATAATTAAACATGAAGTACGTTCCTTCAAATGAACAGTAATGGACGGTGTAGGAGAATTAGAATGTTTTCTTTGAACGAATATTTCATCATTGATTGCCTGATGTTCAGAATTCATGCTGATTTTTTCTAAAGAACAAGATATACTAGATGAACGACAAGTTCTGAAATCAGGGGTTGAACATCTAGCCTTCTGTTTTACTTCTAATATGTCATTTAAAGTAGTAACTTGTGCTTGAATGACAACCATAAAAGGTTTATATCCAATGCTGTAATAAAAAAAATATAGATGAGGTATTTATTGACTATAGCAATTATGAAGATGTAGGCAGTTAGAGTGTGCAGTCATTGAAACACAAAGAATAAATTTTATTTTATTGCGCCAATGTTTCAGTAAAAGTTTCAAGTTTTTAAAATTTACTATTTTGTGTTTTCATATATATATTTTTTTCTAATACTCCTTAATATTAACTCCCTTTTTTTTTTTAGCATGGGACATGTTTTTACCGGGACAAACTGGGTTTCAAGAGTGTAACCCTCCATTACTTCTCGCAACAATTATTATTGTTACTCATTAATAACTAAAATTAATTTTAATATTTTTAATATTACATTCCCACTTCAAGGTCACACTAGAGTTTAGTGCGACTCATTAATAACAAAAATTGATATTATTAATTAATATTAATACTATTACTATTTTTAGAATCAATTATAATAATAATAATATTAGGTAGTGATACTTTATAGACTTGGTGTTTGCTCGTAATATCAACCAGTAACAACTACATTACCTACTTTACTCATCATGAACCTATATTAGCTAAAACCGAAAAATGATTGTATATGCTGATCCTAACCAAATGTTAATATATACCTATCCGAAAAACAAACAATGATTTTTTGCTTTGATCCTTGTTCTAAACTGAGATAATTTTTGTCATATCTTTTTGTTTGTTTTTCTTTTAGCCCTGATGATGGCATGCATTGTAGGCTGAAACATAGGCAAAATAAATTAAAATTTATATTTTAATTGTATTTCAGAAACTGCAACCACTAACTACCTACATTTACAGAAAAAAAATAAAATAAAATAAAAAGGAAATATATTTAAATAATCAAATCAAAGTTTATATACAAAAATTAACACTAATGGTCAGTTTGACACTAGAAATAAATAGTTATATTTTTTCGGATGATAATAGAAATTGTAAATAGATACTAGATTTTCTAAAATATTAAAAATTAAAGAAAAATAAACAATATATCATTGCATATGGTTTTTATCATTTAGATCAGGGGTCTCCAAACTACGGCCCGTGGGCCAAATCCGGATAGTTGTCGATAATCCAAAGTGAGCGTGCAGTCTAACACACTAGCTCATAGTTGTTGGAGCATGGAAGTGTGTTTACAATTATAATGGCTTATTGTTGTGATAAGATGAAAGAAAAAAAAATAGAAATAACAACTCGATTTCATTCACTTAAGCTAGGTAAAACAAGTATAATACGCATAGAATTTAACTTTTATTATTATCATTATTTATTTTTATTTAAATTTACAACTGTATTTACAATATAAACATACAATACTGAATTTAACTTAAGCACAATAACTAACAAATGGTTGAAATGAACCCAACTTACAGTATAAATGTATATAAAAATTATAACATAAAATACTAATGAGATTTATGTAGTTGTGATTTTCTACTCACAATAGTTTGCAGTTGTGGGCCAATATTACTTGTACAAATTATTAAGAGAAATTTAAAATGCTCATAGGTAAAAATTTTTTACGTACTTCATTTTGGAGAATGTTTTCTCACACAAGTAGGTAGAACCAAAAACAGATAACAGCCCACAAGCAAATCCAAACCAGTATCAAAATTTATATTTAAAGCAATCAAAGTTTCGACTGCAAAATTTGATATAAGTGTATAAATCAGAATATATAGTTTTCTCCTTGCAACCTCAAATTCAGTTCGTTTATATGTTTGTTAAATCGACGTAGGTAGAATGTTAACTTCCACAGTCATTCGCAATTTTGTAATTAGGTTGGGTTACGATGCTTTCTATTAAAAAAAAACTTTTGATCACTCTTCAAACTTAAAGATGATCCAGTAAAATAAGGCTCCAAGGTTTCAAGAAAAAACTGCCGAAATTTTATTCTCAACGATTCTTTATGTTTTTTGGGGGGCTGAATCCGAATATGAAGTCTGCTGTGGTAGCCGACGACTGGCTTCATACGCAAAATCGCAAAAAAAAAACCCGTTAATTGCGGTTTTTTATCTATAGCACGTCAAAGAAGCATTTTTCGAAGAATGTCTTTATATATTAACTGTAGCTAGAACCAGTACCTACGAAAATAAAAACACAACTCCTAAATCAAACCATATTTCGCGAAGTTGTGCTCTTGGGAAGAATTCTAGAAATTGGCCAACTTGCGGTCAGTCACACTTCTCCGCAAAAACACGTTTGTCGTAATCTTTTGGCTATAACTCCGAAACTATTAGTCCGATCCAAAACTACTTTTTTTAATCTTAAAGTCGGTTAAATTTACAATAAGAATCCATACAATTAAGTCCCTTAAATTACATACATATGCCAGCATGCTAAAAAGTGAAATCCACGTTTTTGGCACATTTTTCACTAATATGCCCGACCCACAAAATATTTTCTTTATCTCAAAGCAGATTAAATTTACTATCTGAACCCGTATATAAAATTTCGATAAAAATCTGTAAAATACCCATGCCATAACGCTAACAACCGCGAACTGTTCTAAAATCCATGTTTTGTTTTGGCGTATTCTAACTTTGCAAATATTTAAAAGTTTAGCGTGCTGACGTGTATTTTAGGGGATTTAATCAAAGTTTCACATATAAAATCTAATAATAGATTTAACCAGCCTTTATATGAAAAAAAGAAATTTTATATCCAACGAATAGTTTCGGAGTTAGAGTGAAAAATGTGCCAAAAAACTTGGATTTCACAACAGTACACGATTTTTAGCGTTCTGGTATGTGTATTTTAAGGGACTTGGTTAAAACGTCATATATAACAGCTTAATAGTAAATTTAACCAGTTTTAAGATTAAAAAAAGTAGTTTTGGATCGGACTAATAGTTTCGGAGTTATAGCCAAAAGAGTACGACAAACGTGCTTTCGCTGAGAAGTGGGACTTCTACTATTTCTCCCAAGACCATAACTTCGCAAAAAATGGTCCGATTTCGGAGTTTTGTTTTTTATTTTCGTAGGTACTGGTTCTAGCAACAGTTAATATATTAAGGCATTCTTCTAAAAACGCTTTTTAGCGATTTTGTGTTTGAAGCCGACGGCTGCCTGGTTGCAAACTTCAGATTCGAATTCTGCAACCCAAAATACATAAAGATCCGCAGAGAATAAAAGTTCGGCAGTTTTTTCTTCACCAAACCCTATTTTATTGGACTATTACATATTTCGGCGTGTAACCACCAGATGTCACCAAGTGTCGTGGTCCTAACAATACAGTACTACACAATAGTGATTGAAATACCAAATTTAGCAAGTGTATGCTTGCTCAGGGCGCGTACTCGGTGATCCGTCAAGAAATTATAGATATTGACAGGAAAATTAAAAAGGTGTTGGCCCTCGGAACCCTTGGAAGTAATCAGTATGGCCCGAAGGCTGAAAAGTTTAGAGAACCCTGATTTAGATGATCGAATGTAAAAGGCATCAGTTACATCAAAGTAAAGTAAAAAAATAAATATACTAAGTGGAACTTTTAGACAACTCAATTAAGCTTTTTTATCATTAAATCAATTTAATGATACATTATGAAGTTACATTTTCTGTAAAATAGTTTCCTTTTGAGTCAAAATACGACTCCATAATGTCCAATTAAATATGCAAGCAGTAAACAGAAAAATATAGGAATTATTTTCCATCAATTAAATATAATTTAGACCATGAAACTCAAGACACTTAAAATATTGAAAGATTTAAATTTCGTACCAATCAGTATCACTCCATTGGCACAATGAAATAATGTTTTGCTTCAATCTGGCGACTGCTTCATATGATTGATCTTGGGACCTTGCAGCATTTGTTATTCGATACACCGCCATTGCATCCCTTAATAAAACGGATATAAGAAGAGCCCATTGTAAGCACCCTGCATCCATGAGAAGTTGTAACAGGTACCTATAAAATTGGTGTAACTGGTTATAGGTATAAACACAAATTAAGTAAATAATTGTAAACTGATTAATGATATATGTGTTTCACAAAATAACAGAAATGGCTAGGGGTAGTATCAAATGTAATAGTAAATGATTTGTATTAAGTATTTAAATAATGAGAGTCCATAACACAACAAGAGTTGATATAATATAAATAAGTAGATAACCTTCTGATGATATTGATATTGATATAAAAACTATGAACTATAACAGGGAAAAATTCCCTTTAAATAAAAAATAATGATTAAAATTACTCATACTTAAGGCTAAATGTCCCCTCACTCTACTGTGTTTCTGCCTCAAGGAGCCAAGCACCTATGGGGTCAATTTTAGATTCCTCCTAATTAAGAAACCAATAGACATTTTTTAGATCTGAAAACAGATTTATTAATAAAATAGACATAGAATTTGATGTATCTAGTGTAGAAGGCCATATATGTGATATTTACAATTTTGGTTCAAAAAACTACTTTCTAGTATTTTATAAGGAAAAGTTAAGTAATAGGCAAGTGTAGAATAATAAAACATAATTATTGGCAAAAAAAAAAATTTAATTATACGAGCAACTTCGGCCGAAACACGAAAATACAAAATTTCTATGCAAATTTATTTTCAGGTAGCATCTACATCTATCATGATTAGAGCAGCCTCAAACTACAAATCTAAAATAGCATTTCAATCGAATGCATCGGTTGTTTTGGAACTCAAAATAAAATTTTCACGAACCAAACTGAAAATTTCGAAAAATTATAAAAGTAAACAATAATTAAAACTATACTACCAAAAAAACTGCATACTTATTGTAAATATATATAAAAATGCGGGGTGCATCAAAATATAAGAAGGAATTTGGAAAAATAGCGTTAGAAGTAAGGCAGAGGATAAGCGATTATAAACACTAATCCCCTAACCTTCCGCCGCCAGGTATAAAGACTTGTACACTATGGCTCTAGCTAGCCTTATTTGGAGGGCCTACAACTTATGTTCTATTTCACTTCCCCAATGATGATTTTATTGACTAGAATTATAACATTGTTCATATATGACAGGAAATAGGATATAAATAACAACATTATTTTTTTTATTAATTTATATAAAACTAGTTGAAAAAAAAAAGGAATCCACAAACAATAAAGTATTATCTATTCCTATTACTAATTAAAAATTCAAATCACTTATGCTATATTACTACACATTAAAAAATATATATATTATGAACAAATATGACATTATTTTTACATAATTGTTGCTTATTCTTAATAAGAATTATTATATTATGAGATGTCTTCATTAAAATTATTTACTTTTTAATATCCAAATCAAAAAGCTTTAGTACTTTTACTGATTTCATATAAAAGTGATTAGTACAAAAAGTTATTGATTTTTTCAATTGAATGAGTTCAATAAAATAACACCAATATGGAACACCAAAGAGTAAATGGTAGGTCCAGGCGGCCAAAAATATCATCGTTTCCAATATATTTTGCTGATTTCGAAAAAAAATTTGTATAAAATGTAGGACCTCTGGTTTTTTAAATATGATATTAACCTCACAAGTAATAACCAATACAATTAAGTTTGTCTGGGCATGCAGCCCAAATTAATTAATTAAATTACTTTAACAAGTTTGGATTTCAAAACAGATCGCGGTTTTTAGCGTGCTGTTATGGTAATAGCTTAATATATAGGTTCTTATAGTAAATTTAATGAGCATTCAGATGAAAAAAAAGAAATTTCGGATCGAACTATTAGTTTCGGAGCTGTAGCCAAATGAGTGGCGATAAAGGTGTTTTCAATTGCGATAAAGGTGCAAAGAAGTGGACCCTAGTCAAAGAGTGTTGAAATGAAGGGTGTAGAGTGCATGAAATATGCGATAATTTTTGACGTCGCAGCTTAGCTAGGAGTAATTAGAAGGTAGACCTACTAAAAGTCACCGACCCTGGAGGGTGGGGGGAGAGGAAAGGTCCCAATTTCGTATTTTTCGATGTTATCTCGAAAACAGGGGACTCGAGAAAAATATGCTACAAATCGAAATTAAAGCTAATTGAATTTCCTATAAAATTAATTCTATACATATTTGTCGAAATTCCAACGGTTTTCGAGATATATGTTATTAAAAATCGATAATTTTAGAAATAAAAAAAAGTGTAACCTCACTTTTTGTTAAACATTTACTTCAAATACCAGAAATGTATATATGAAATGAAAGTAAATTCAATGCTATACAATTTTGATTATGTAATTTTTTCTGAGAAACGATCGGGGAAGGTACTAGAAGCAAAAGTTTTACAAAAAGTGAGGAAACATTTGTTTTTTCCCGAAAATCACCGAATTTCAAAGTCTTATATCTCGAAAAAAATTAGAATTTCGACAAATTTATACACAATCAATTTTATAGGAAATGTAACCTATTTTTCTAGAGTCGACCATTTTCGAGATATACTCAATGTCAAAAATAAAGTACGATTTTTTTTTTTTTTCGGAATCAAACGTTTCAATAATTTCTTTAATAAATTTATTCATACACCTAGCCGTTTTCTGATTGTAAGCTAGTAAATATCAATATATATCCTTTCAACAATTTAGTCACCGAATAGAAATCAATGAATAAAATGGACTCTGGAAGTGGCAGAATATACTTATTTCGCAGTAAAGGGGTTGTAAAACGCACACACACCCTTTTTCAATCAAATACCTTATTAGATTGTAATACGTGTATAAATATTTTACAATAAATATTTTTTAGATACAAATATTATTTAAGAAATATTTTTCATTAACTTTCTGATTAGGTAATAATTGGCAAGTTTTCATTTCAAGAAACACCAACAGAACAAGTGTGTCAAAAAGCCCAAACACTTAAAAAATTATGTCAAACCATGACTTTTGTCATTCATACCAATACAGCTCCTAAATAGTACGTTCTATTTCTACTGCTAGCGACCGGTGCACCAGGGGTAAAGTTATAATTTACCCAACCAAAATTCAGTTTCACAAAATGCAGCGGAGGTGAGAACACTATTCTAGTTGGCTATTCTAGTTATGGACATAAATCGTCTCCCTGGTTAATCGAATTGGAGGAAGGTTCATTTTGCTGCGCATAAAAAGTAACTTGGTTAGTGCATAGTTCAGTGCTACCTGTTAGGGAACAAATGTTTATCACACCAACTATTTATTTTGGTTTTTGTTACACCAACTATTTATAATTCCATTATGGATTATGAGAGACCAGATATATATCTAAGCTATAGCATAATATTATTAATTAAAATATAGAGTAAGGCTATAAAAAAAAAAAAAAGATTTAATTTGATTTTTTAACCCAAAATATAAAAAAACTGTGTCAATATAATTGTTGTTTAAATTCTGTTTAGAAACTTAGAGCTTGTTTAAGTAATTTAATTAGTTAATCTGGGCTGCAAAGCCAAACAAACTTGATAGTACTGGTAATTATTAGTAAGGTTAGTATCATTTAAAAAACCAAAGGTCCTAGATTTTATACAATATTTTTTCCAAATCAGCAACACAAAATATAAAGGAAATGATGATATTTTTGCCCGGCTAGACCTACCATTTACCTTTCTGTGCGTTGGTGTTCCATATTGGTGTTATTTTATTGAACTCATTCAATTGAAAAAATCAATAACGTTTCGTACTCATCACTTTTATATGAAATCAGTAAAAGTACTAAAGCTTTTTGATTTGGATATTAAAAAAGCAAATAATTTTAATGAAGGCATCTCATAATATAATTCTTTCTTATTAAGAATAAACAACAAGTATGTAAAAATAATATGTCATATTTGTTCATAATATATATTTTTTTTTAATGTGTAGTAATATAGCATAAGTGATTTGAATTTTTTAATTAGTAATAGGAATAGATAATACTTTATTGTTTGTGGATTCCTTTTTTTTTCAACTAGTTTTATATAAATTAATAAAAAAATAATGTTGTTATTTATATCCTATTTCCTGTCATATATGAACAATGTTATAATTCTAGTCAATAAAATCATCATTGGGGAAGTGAAATAGAACAAAAGTTGTAGGCCCTCCAAGTAAGGCTAGCTAGAGCCATAGTGTACAAGTCTTTATACCTAGCGGCGGAAGGTTAGGGGATTAGTGTTTATAATCACTTATCCTCTGTCTTACTTCTAACGCTATTTTTCCAAATTCCTTCTTATATTTTGATGCACCCCGCATTTTTATATATATTTACAATAAGTATGCAGTTTTTTTGGTAGTATAGTTTTTAATTATTGTTTACTTTTATAATTTTTTGAAATTTTCAGTTTGGTTCGTGAAAATTTTATTTTGAGTTCCAAAACAACCGATGCATTCGATTGAAATGCTATTTTAGATTTGTAGTTTGAGGCTGCTCTAATCATGATAGATGTAGATGCTACCTGAAAAAAAATTAATACCCTCCAAATAAGGCTAGCTAGAGCCATAGTGTACAAGTCTTTATACCTGGTGGCGGAAGGTTAGGGGGTTAGTGTTTATTTGCATAGAAATTTTCTATATTCGTGTTTTGGCCGAAGTTGTTCCTATAATTAAAATTTTTTTTGCCATTAATTATATTCTATTATTTTAAACTTGCCTATTACTTGATTTTTCTTTATAAAATACTAGAAAGTAGTTTTTTGAACCTAAAATTGTAAATATCACATATATGGTCTTCTACACTAGATACATCCAATTCTACGGAAATATGAAACAAAATAAACTTTACAGAACCAAAATCGGATGATCCGTTGAGATTTGAGGAGGAATCTAAATTTTATTTATTTTGGCACGCTATGTGGTGGCAACATTTGGTACTACAGAGGGTTTTTTTTAATAATTCCCATATTACTTGAATAAACAATCATAAGAGTTATATTAGTAAACTATAGGATAAAAAAAAATAATAATAGCAGATACATCAATGTGAAAATAAAATGAATAAATGTTTATAATGGCCTACTTTATGCCTTAATAATAACATGGAAGTACAAAAAAATGTTATTGTCAAGCTGCATAAATTTTGGAAACTAACTTCAGTAGATAACAAATAAGGGCCCAATTTCACTGAGGCAACACTGAAAAACATGCGGCTTGATACTTGTTTCCTACTGTTGCCTATTTTCAACAGCCAACAATGTCGCCCAAAATTCGATCAATGCTGCATCCGGTATTTCTTGCCCCAAGCTGTATATGGGTTGTCGTTCATGAGAGTAGCATGCGTCTTCAGCGAATCAACTGAGGCAACTTCAGTTTGCTACATCATGCCATTATGTTTGTGGGAAAAAAAATGTGTGGAAGAAAAGAAATTAGAAAAATAAAAATGTTTACTGTAATATTGAAATGCTAGTAGCTAAGGAATTTTCCGCAAAATTAATTAAATTTTTGTAAATTTTAATACTAGTAATTTTCATAACTAGTTGATGATTTATTTTTTATAAATTAATTTCCCTATATGTACTACTTATCTATTGAGATAGAGGAATACCAAACATATAACATTATTACTTATTGCTGTTAAGCGGCTATAGTTTAATAATCATGAATAAAAATGAACTTAGAAATTTAATTTAGGCATTATTTTCTCTTGGTTTGGCTTTATTTCTTCATTATTAAAATAGACTTTTCCCTAAGAACTCAGCAGTATTATGGCAGAAATAAAGACTGACCATCGAATACAAGCTTTTATTTAGTTTAATCATTGAATGGTCAATAGCTGATTAGAAAATGGTAACGGTATTTAAAAATTATTTTTTTTATTCATTGATCCGTTCATTGATCTCAAAAAGAATACCACTAAAGACAAAATTACATCCAAAATATGTCAATATTTTATTCTTTGTTTGGTTTGCCTTTAGCGAACCTTAGAGCTGACAAAACATATAACCATCTCATGTTAAATGGTTCCCCCAAAACATGTTAATCTTTGCGACTTGAAATGCTGCTAAATGACATACCAAGGGAAAAAAAACAAAACATTTTGAGCAATTTCGGACTCTTCTCTTTTTGCAATACCACTACAAAACCAGAAAAATCAAGAATTGGGTTCTGATTTGTAATGATCCAGGAAATATTCAATAAAATATAAATAATCAAACTCTGTCTTCCAGTTATTCTTCCAGCCCTTCTACACATATATAATTTTTCCTTACAAAACTCCATTTTTCCTATAGCCTGGAGAAAGGCCTTAGTCCGCCCGTTAAATAAAATCCCTTCTTCATCCAACGCATCAGACTTTAGGCCTATTTCCATCCTCTCAAATTTATCGAAGCCACTCAAAAGATTGGTCAACGCCCAAATTACCTCCTTCCTAGAGCATAATAACCTCCTTAATCCGTTCCAATCAGGTTTTTGTTCCGGTTACTCCACTCAGTCAGCTTTGTTGAAAATCACACAGGATCTTTATTCCTCCATGGACCAAGAACTGTCTTGTTTGATTTTTCAAAAGCTTTCGATTGTGTTGACCATTCAAATCTCCTATCTAAACTTCAAAACTTCTCCCTATGTAATAGTGCCCTAAATTGGTTCCACTCCTTATCTGATCGTTCCCAGTCAGTCATCATACCCAACAGTCCTTCATCTTCCCTACCTTTAACCCAAGATGTTCCACAAGGATCCTCCCTGTCACCAACCCTATTTTCTATCTATATCAATGATTTACCCAGCTTTATCCACAATTCTAATTATCACCTATATGCAGACGACCTTCAAATCTACCTATCTTTCCATCCTTCAGATATGCTCGAGGCATCTCGTAAACTTCAGGAAGACATTGATAACATCAAAAGTTGGGCAGTGAAGAATAAGTTATATCTGAATCCAAAGAAAACTAAGGCTATCCTCATCGGTTCAAAACCCATCAACACCCTTCCTGACTATCCATTGCTTTACCTCAATAACCTTCCTATTCAGTTCCAAAACTCTATTAAAAATTTAGGAGTTACCATTGACCACCACCTATCCTGGAATAACCATATCGCCCAAATTTCCAAAAAATCCATCATAATCCTTAAACAACTGTATAGATCTCGAAATTCCTTTTCCCAGAGTACCCGTCAACTTCTAATGTCCTCTCGTGTTTTCCCTTGCTTTGATTACTGTTGCTTGGTTTATGGGGGACTGTCGGGGGATCTCGAGATGAAGCTGAGGAGACTGATGAACTGTTTCATTAGATTTATCTTCGGGATCCCCAGGAGGTCACATGGTACTTGCCGATATTCTGAGCTTGGGTGGCTATTTCCTAAATTCCGACGGCAATACTTTCTGGGTACTTTCCTATTCCAATGTCTAAAAACCAAAAAACCTTCCTACATTCTTGATTTATTAACTCTGCGTTCTTTTATCCACCTCCTAAACACTAGATCCCAGCCTTTTAACCTATATATCCCCTCACATAAGACCGCTTCCTTTGACAAATCCTTCATCATTCGTGCTATCTCCTTCTGGAATTCTCTACCCACTTATATTCGTAAAGCAGCTTCCATAACTTTCTTTAAAAATAATTTATTCCTGTACCTTTTAGACAACCAATCTTCCGCAAATATGTCAATAATCAAATGAATACTTAGAATTACCTTTTTCTTTTTTTCTTTTCTTTCTCTTTCTTTCTTTCTTTCTTCTTTCTTTTTTACAAGAAAAAAATTAAACGTTTCCCTCGATTTTACTCAATATATGTATTCTCTCGTTCAGAGAAATTTAGGTATATTCAAAACTGGTAGCTAGGGCGTCATTCCAGAAAGATGTGATCTAATTTGCAATTAAGTGGGATTATAGTTTTAACAGAAACATTAATTATTTTTAATTGAGGATTTTACGGAGGGTTTTGGATTTTAAGGATTGGATACGAGGAATTATTTTATAATTATTATTTCTTATATTTATTTTTTTTTTTCTTAATTTAATTTAATTTTTTTTTCCTGTAAAAAATGTGTGCTAAAATTACTGAAGCATCTAATTTGTAAATAATATACCAGACAATTGTACTTTTAACTGTGCATTATTTTTTATTCTTAGAGGACATTAAGTCCCAGAATAAAGTTTATTTTTTCATTTCATTACTTACTGTATATAAATAGAAATTAAACAACTAATTTTATAATAATTTATTGAAACTTGATTTTTAAGATAAATGATGGTAGTGTTGGATTCAAGTAACCATTCAATTGATTACACAGTTTCATACAACAGAAGTGGGAGTAACAGGATTAGAAATTTATTACAAGGTCATGCAAGAAATGCTATGAATCAATAAACAGATATTTGGTTAAATTATTTTTTATGATCTAGATAAAAAATATTATAAAAAAGTAACACATAAATTAAACTAACTAATGACAATTATTAGTTTATATTTTATTCACAATTTATTCCTCAAAATATTTTAAAACAATTAGTGAATAGCATCCATAGATAGATAAATGATCAGATAAATTCTGATCGCAAGGATTGTTGAAGAGATAAACTAACATCTACTGGTAAGTGGGTTCTTGACTAATATAGTGTAAAAAATGGTAGTAAAGGACTAATATAGTAAAGTAAAATGGTTAAGGACTTTACCATTAACAGTTGTATAGAGTCAAACAAATAAAATGATGGATAAATGATAGATAGAACCAAACAAAATTTAAAAAAATTATGGAATTTTTTTAAAGAGCAAAAATATAATAATTACATAACAAAGGCAAAAAACTGGGAGAAATACAATAAAAGAAATCTTACAGACCAGAGACAGATAGTATCAGACATTTAAAAGAATTCTAAATTCTTAGAATTTATTTATATATTTTATAATTATATATTATTTATAAAAAAATTATTTATATTCTCTCCTAGGCTTGAAACAGAAATTATTTTATACATGTATCTGTGTCTTGGAGTTGATATGGACATTTAAGGTTTTTGGATTTAATTGTTAACCTGAAAATTGTTATAACTTATCATTTTGAATTGTAATATCTTAATAGTCGGCAATTTTATTATTCCATGCCTTGGAGGAACTATGGAAATCATCAATAAAAACCACGGTTTTCTCATTTGTCCACTCCATGTCACCTACTACAAGCCGCACTGATCCGTTGGCTGTCGGACTCTGTTCGACATGTAGAATCATGTCGCTATGTAGTGCATTGGACAGTCAACAATGGTCAACTTGTAGGATATGGCAAGGAGACATATTTTTTGTCACTTTGTGTTACTTCTTTTGAAAGAATGTGTAGCATGCATCAATGCCACATGCTAAATGTTACATAAAGATTGCCTCAGTAGAATTGGGCACTAAGATACTTGTAAATGTAGAAAGTAGGAATTAAAATTAAAAACTGATCTTCGAATTTATATATAAACATGCTTATTATCATACACTCAACAGCAAAAAAAACCCAGACAATCAGATTTGGTCTTATAATTTTGTTTAATACATTAATCTTTTAAATTTATGGTAAGAAATAGTTTATTTATAAGCTATTTACACAAAATCTGCCACATATGAATATTTTTTATTAATTATTAACAACTGTTAAAGGTTATATTTTCCTAAAATTACTTTTTTTACTCGTAATAACTTTGAAAATGCATCCTATCCTATTTAAGATCGTCTTAGGTTAGCCTTCTAGCAGAGAGGATCTAGAAGCTTTAGCACGGAGGACAGATAAGAGGCTTCATTTTTATTATATATATTTTCTATTTTTTTTTTAATTAGTTAAAGCTGATTAATTTATATCACACCATAGATTTACTTTATCAACTTAATTTTATAAGTTAATAATATAAAAAAAGAAGAATGTCAGCGAATAGCGATGGTCAGGACGATATCCCCCCGATAAAAATCAGTTAGAAATAAATAATTTAGCTCATAATAGTAATTTAGTACACAATTTTGCTAATAATAATTTAGTTCAAGATTCAAATATTGATTTAACTGTTAACGAAAGTGAAATGGATTCAGAGGAAAGTACTAACGAGAACATTAGTTCTAATATTTCAAACAGCCCGAATGTCAAAATTGTAGAAAGCATAAATAAAACAAATACAATAAATAAAAATATAACAACCCGCCTATATGAAGCAAATGATTTAGGGTCTTATTATGTCTTTATAGGAAGCAAATCCGCCGAAGGGGCCGGTATTAGCCGTATTCACCCTATGACAATTGGAAAACTATTAAATCAATCTACTCCTGAAATTTATAACAATATTTTAGCAATAAATAGGACAGGGCGAAACAGAATAAAAGTGGAAACCAGGTTAGGATTGCATGCAAATGCACTGGTTACATCCGAAATATTAAAATCAAAAAACTTTTTAGCCTACATTCCGCAATTCATGCTGGAGAGGAAAGGTGTAATCAGGGGTATAGATGTAAATCTTACCGAAAAGGATATATTACAACATACTAAAACATTATACTCTGAATCGGTCAAAGTTATTGGGGTTAGAAGGTTCAGAAAGAAAATTTTTAACAAAGATCTAAAAGAATTCGAATATAGATCGACAGGAACAGTACTAATAAATTTCAGAGGTCAGCTACTCCCTAATTATATCACTATCCACCATGTTAGGTGCGAAGTACATAGATATGTTCAATCGGTAATTCAATGTCAAAATTGTCTCCGATTCGGTCACTCGACTACACAATGTAAAAATTCAACACCCAGGTGCTCAGATTGTGGCGAAAAACATCCAAAAGAAGAATGTACCCCCGGGACTTTATTAAAATGCGTACATTGCAAGGGAAACCATTCCACTTTAGCAAAAAACATATGCCCAGGATTTAACAATCAAAAAAAGATAAAAGAACTAATGTCAGCACAAAATATGACCTATCTAAAAGCTAAAAATTATTTAGAAGGGAAATCATTTAGATGGGCTGTTTTAAGACAAACAACAGAAACATTCCCAACATTGGAACAATCAAACAGTAGGGATTTATTTAATAAACCAAATACATCCATTAGTAATAAAATTAGTATCAACAAAAGGCTCCGAGTCACAAGTCCAGAAAGACAACTGAACAAAAAACTCTTTGTACAGGCGAGTGAGATAACAAATAGTTATACGGCACCTTTGTACCCAACAGTCCCTGTGTTTACTAACACAAATCTTTCAAGAGATAAATCGACAGGAACCCCTTATAATAAACCAACCAAAGTACAACAGGTTTCAGACGCTATTTACCAGGTATGCAAGTTTAAAATGTCGTTTTAATTCCAATAGAATGCGCTCTTAGCCTATTGAAGGATTTGCTTATCTCTAAACGCTATTTTGTTTGTTAGTCATTTGTTTAAAAAAGTCAGTTGTTTTTAAGTTGTTTACGTGGACGTATCATACCTTTCTTTGGTGTTAAAAATGTCTAATTTTAAGACAAATAAAGAGCATTTGCGGCATGTCATGATTTTCTTATTTAATCAAAAGAAAAAGGCATCTGAATGTCATCGAATTCTTGTTGAGACTTATGGCGATGTTGCTCCAACCGTCAGGACATGTGAACGTTGGTTTCAAAGTTTCAAACGTGGTGATTTTGATGTTACTGATCAAAAACGAGAAAATCGACCAAAAAAGTTTGAGGACTTCGAATTGCAATCTTTATTAGACGAAGACAATACCCAAACCCAACAAATGATGGCAGAACAGTTGAATGTCACTAGGTAAGCCATTTCCGATCGCCTGAGAGCTATGGGAAAGATTCAAAAGGTTGGAAAATGGGTTCCACATGAATTGGACGAACGACAGATGGAAAAACGAAAAAAACGAAAAACTGTGTGCGAAATGCTGCTTTTACGCCACGAAAGAAAGGGTTTTTTGCATCGAGTTGTAACTGGCGATGAAAAATGGATTTATTTTCAGAATCCCAAACGAAAAAAATCATGGGTAACGCCAGGACAACCATCCAGATCGAGTGCAAGACCGGATCGTTTTGGGAAGAAGACAATGCTGTGTGTGTGGTGGGATCAGAAGGGAGTAGTCTACTACGAGCTTCTCAAACCCGGCGAAACAGTCAATACCGAGCGCTACCGACAACAAATGATCAATTTGAGTCACACATTGATCGAAAAACGCCCAGAATGGGCTCACAGGCACGCCAAAGTCATTCTTCGGCATGATAACGCTCCTGCACATTCAGCTAGATTGACTAAGGAAACGATTTCTTCGCTTGGTTGGGAACTCCTACCCCACCCGCCGTATTCACCTGACCTGGCGCCTTCTGATTATCACCTCTTCTCATCGATGGGACACTCATTGGCGGAGCAACACTTCAACAATTTCGAAAACGTACAAAATGGCTCGATGAATGGATTTCAAATAAAGATGAAGCATTCTTTTGAAATGGTATCCATATATTGCCCGAGAGATGGACAAAATGTGTAGAAAGCGAGGGTCAGTACTTTGAATAAAATATATTATACTTTTTTTTTAAATTACTGTGTATATATTTTAAGAAATAAACGACATTTTAAACTTGCATACCTGGTATTCTATAGTAAATACAATACTATCTATTAAAAATGTAACAATTAGTGAAGAAGAAATCAGGGATATGATTAAAGATAGAAGCGAAAGCCTACATATATAATAATTAATACGTAAACAAAATAACATAATTTTCTAAACTATTAATCTAATTAATCTAACATCTAATCAACTATTAATCAAAAATTGTCACTTACTAAGTCAATGACCCTAAATATAAAAATAATGCAATGGAATGCTAGATCAGCAATTTGTAATAAAAATAGTTTAGAGTCATTTCTTTTTACTGAAGACATAGATATTGCCTTAATATCAGAAACATGGTTTAAGCCCAATAGATATATTAATATACCAGGATACAATGCAATAAGGGAAGATAGATCTGATGGTTATGGAGGTGTAGCAATTATAATAAAATCGAAGTTATACTTTAAACAAATTTTAAATTTTCCAAAAATTAACAACCTAGAAGCAGTAGCAATTAATGTAACAATAGTTAATAAAATTAAACTTAATCTGGCCTCGTTATATGCTTCCCCAAAATACTTAATCACCAAATCAGATTGGGAAAATTTTTTAAATAGCTTTGATTGTCTTTTACTCATAGGTGGAGACATGAACGCCCACCACTATCAATGGGGGTGTGATAATAGTGATAAAAAAGGTAACAATTTGATTTCAGCTGAGGAAAATTCAAATCTGATATGCTTAAACAATGGTGCGCCAACTTTCATAAATAATTTACATCAATCAAATAAAATTTGTTTTGATGTTACATTTGCCTCGGCAAACATTGCTGATATTATAGATTGGAAGGTGCACGATGACCCCTTGGGATCTGATCACTTACCCATTGTCATGAACATTTCCTACCGCGTTGATTACACTAAACCAACTGCTCATCTTCAATCTACAGAAAATGGTTAATTAATTCAGCAAATTGGGAAGAATTTGAAACTGTGGCTAAAGATAATAACTCAGCCCTATCAGATAACTCAACCTATGAAGATTTCATTAACTTTTTAAACGAAACTAGTAGTAAAACTATTCCGCAATATAAAGCAAGATATAATAAAAAAATTAGTAGATAATGGTGGGATAAAGAATGCACATATTTTTTTCAAACAGAAAAAACGCCTTCAAAACTTATAAAAACTTTCCGTCAATCGATAATCTCAAAAATTATCAAAGAGCAGATGCTATGTTCAAAAATATTACCCGAAATAAACAAAAACAATCATGGCAAACATTTTGTTCAAGCATTAATAAAAATACCCCCATAAAACAGAGATGGCAAAGGTTGAAAAATATAAATAACCGCAAAACAAATAATGAATTCTCTATTACCACTGTTGAATGGTGTGAGGAACTAATAGATCTTTTAGCCCCACCATTAGCTAGCATAACCCTATAACAAGAAAATGAAGAATCCACGAACTTAGAAAACAACATCAATAAATGTAACGACACAAATATCAATAACATAGCTGACAAGGACACAGGAAATAATTTTTTTAATATGAAAAATAGCGATCAAATTTTATCTAAATTCTCGCTATCGGAACTTTCAAACGCACTAAAAAATAACAATAATCCGGCACCTGGCTTAGATAACATCCATTACTTAATGTTAAACAAACTGCCGCAAGAATCCAAAACTCATTTATTACATATAATGAATAATATTTGGGAATCTAACTCAGTTCCAGATTCATGGAGAGATTATTGTGTAATTCCGTTCCTCAAACCAGGAAAAGATCCAAAATTAGCAATTTCCTATCGACCTATTTCTCTCAGCTCATGTGTTCTAAAAACCTTTGAAAGAATGATAAAATGTAGGTTAGAATGGTGGTTAGAATTTAATAAACAATTACCCGAATATCAATATGGTTTTCGTAAAGGAAAATCCACCTTAGATAGTCTTTTGGCATTACACACAGACATTAATACAGCATTTACTAACGGAAAAAAAACAATAGCCCTATTTCTAAACAACAAAAGCATATGATACCGTTCCGATCTACATCCTCGCTAAAAATATGAATAACATAGGCATACCGCATAAATTTACAAAATTAATAATCAATCTAATAGAAAATAGAAAAATATATTTAAGAGTGAATAATACTATTATTTCAACCAGGAATGCTAAAGTCGGACTGCCTCAGGGAGGTATTTTAAGCTGTATTTTATTTATATTATTCTCTTCTGATTTAAGAAATTATATTCCAGAGGAAGTTTCGATACTACAGTTTGCTGACGATATATGTTTATATGCTACACATAAAAACACAATTAGTGGCATAGAAGCATTAAATGAAGTGGTAAAAGGTTTTAAAAGATGGCAGTTAGATAACGGTATGGAAATTTCGTCAGCCAAATCGGTGGTTTGCCCATTTAGTAGAGAACATGCTTTCCCATTGGGGGATCAAGTTGTTTTGGGTGGAATTACTTTTCCTTGCGCTCCTAATGTCAGATTCTTAGGAATGTATTTTGACAAAAAATTAAACTGGAATAAACACGTATTGGAAATCATTAAAAGATCCGAGAAAATGATTAATACACTCAGAATGATAAGTATCAATTCCAAATAGGGAGCTGACCCAAACATATCTTTATTATTTTATATATCTATGATAAGGGCAATATTTGACTATGGAGCAGTCATATAAGGTGAAACCCCAGATTCATCATTGGAAAAACTAGAGGTAATTCAAAACCGTTGTATAAGAATTTGCAAAGGCTTTCTTAAATCAACACCATAGATATCATGCTGAATGAGGCCGTCGAAATGCCACTAAAAATCAGTAGAGAACTTTTAACAAGTAAAACCCTTTTTAAAAATAAAGCGAGGAATCCTATATACTACAATAAAATAGTAAATTTAAGTATTTTAATATTAAGTAAGGCATACTGGCAGAAAAAAAATACACTCCGCTTATCTTCAATAGTTTTTTAAAATATCAAAAAATGCTAGACCTCGTTCATTCGTCAAACAGATTACCACAATTTTCCGTTAACTTTGAAATGTTGTTCCAAAATTTTCACATAATAGTAAATAAAAAAACTAACTCCCCATCGCATATTGCAGTATGTCAGGAAACTAAAGCCTTTCTTTCAGACAAATTCCCAGATCACATGCAGACGGGTCTAAAATCAATAATACTTCAGGCAGTGCAATTTACATTCCAAAATATAAATATAGAGCTAAATTCAAATTACCTTCTGGTTGTTCATCATTCACCTCAGAACTATATGCAATTTTAGAAGCCAAGTAAATTCGTAATATTGTCAGACAGCCTAAGTGCCTTACAATTATTAAACAACTTCAAAAACATAAATAGTAACAACATGTTAATAGATATACTAAAAGTACATAGTTCATGCATACAAAATAACAAACAGGTCGCATTCCTATGGGTTAAGGCTCATATTGGGATTATAGGAAATGAAGAGGTCGATAAATTAGCTAAAGATGCTACGATTAGCGGCAAACAGGTAAGAATTTCGGTCCCATATACAGATTTTTATTTAGCAATAAAAGAAGATTGTAATAACACATGGGAGGATTAATATTCACTGTCTCCTACAGGGCAGTATTACAAATCCGTATTTCCTAGTGTCTCACGCAGGCCATGGTTTTCAAATATCACTTTATATAAACAGGAAATAAAAACTTATTGTAGATTACGGTCGAATCACGGTTTGTGTAACAATTATTTGCACCGTATCGGAATTTCAAAATCGGCCGCTTGCCAAAACTGCAATAACGGAGAAACTTTGCACCATATCATCATGGAATGTAAGACATATACACCTCATAGGAAAAAACTTTTTGAAGACCTTAAGAATAACGTAACATACAAAGAAATTATATCATTAAACGGAAGAGATGAGATAAGCTACATATTTAACTATTTTAAATTAATAAAAAAATTCATTTAAAACATAATTAAGTAAATTTTTCTTTTTTTCAATTTTTACTAATTAATTAAAAGATTATGGCTGTATGGAACTATCCAATGCCAATAAATTAAAAAAATAAACAATAATAACAAAAAATTATAAAATAAGAAATTAACACATTTTTTAAAAACTTTATTCTTCATTTTTATCAGGTTTTCTGACAAGGGATGTCCTTCAAATAACTTAATAAATTTAACTCTCTTCTATGGGGAAGGGCCCTAATTCTGTTAGGGATAGAAGAAATTAAAACAATTCAATAAATTACAAAGAAGTTGAATTTGCAAAATTTCAGTTATAGGAACTTTTTAAAAATTTGTTCATCATTCCTTCAAGACAGGAAGGTGTGTATTTATCAAAAAGCATTTTTTTCCTGTGCCGTTTCACAATGTATTTAACAAAATTATGAGATCAAATCTGAGAGTACGGTTTTTTGCTACTGAGGGTACATTCCAATGTCTAAAAACCAAAAAACCTTCCTATATTCTTGATCTATTAACTCTGCGTTCTTCTATCCACCTCCTTAACACTAGATCCCAACCTTTTAACCTGTATATCCCCTCACATAAAACTGCTTCCTTTGACAAATCCTTCATCATTCGTACTACCTCCTTCTGGAATTCCTTACACACTTCTATTCGTAAAGCAGCTTCCATAACTTCCTTTAAAAATAATTTATTTCTGTACCTTTTAGACAATCAATCTTCCACAAATATGTCAATAATCAAATAAATACTTAGAATTACTTTTGTTTTTCTCATTCTTTCTTTTATATGTTCATAAATATACGATTGTATTTTATGTTATAATTATTATTTCATATATTTATTTATTTTTAATTTAATTTAATTTTTATCCTGTAAAAAATGTATGCTGTAATTACTGAAGCATCTAATTTGTAAATAATAGGCCAGACAATTGCACTTTTAACTGTGCATTATTTTTATTCTTAGGGGACAATAAGTGCCAGAATAAAATTTTATTTTTTCATTTCATTTATCGTATATCTGCAACGGATTAGAATAGAAAGTTGAGGTATGCGGGCGGCATTTTTCTACATTTTTGATCTAGTTTCACCCAATTTTTTTTTTTTTACACCAAGAGGTACTCACCCTGTATATATAGAGGGTGTTCAATATTCGATGGCCACCGCCTTTTTTTCCACAGTTTTTGAAATTTTGAAATTAAAGTCTCAGGGTCTTAACTGTGTCAAGTAAACTTTTTTTTCAGGTTATAGTCTGCTCTCCAACGTTCTCCAGCGACCCTAACTTTGGAATTCCCAATGGGATGTGGTATTTTTCATGATGGATTTCGATAGAAAATTAAATTTTGAATCGATTTTATACCAGTGAACTTTTTTATCCAGGGCAACGTTTCGCCGCAATTCGCAAAAAATCATATAAGAAAATAAGCAGTCTAAAATTGACATTGTAAAAATAAAATAAACTTTGAACAAAAAAATGAGAACAGGTCGACTTGGAAGGTTTCCTCCAAGAGGCTCAAATCGTTGACAAGCCCGTAATGAAGCTAATATCATTTATGTACTGGCTACGGTGGAAGCGTATCCTCGTCGGAGCATTCGAGACAAAACCAGGGATACCCACTTAAGCATTGGAACGGTGTGGGCTATTCTAAAACTACTCCGTATGAGGCCGTACCGCATTTCACTTCATCAGGCACTAACTCCCCAAGTTGCTGAGAGACTGAGGCTCTGTAATTAAGTGGGTATCCCTGGCTATATCTCGAATGCCCCGACGAGGATACATTTTTGTTCAAAGTTTATTTTATTTTTGCAATACCAGTTTTAGCTATATTAAGAGCCAAAACCTCCTGTAATTGAAAAATGTTTTTTTGTTTTTTTTTCAATAAACAGTAATTTTTCATTCATTTATTTATTCAATACCAGTTTTAGACTGCTTATTTTCTTAAAATGATTTTTCGCGATTTGCAGCGAAACTGTGCCCGGGATAAAAAAATTCACCAGTATAAAATCGATTCAAAATTTGATTTTCTATCCATATCCGCCGTAAAAATACCACACCCCATTGGGAATTCCGAAGTTAGGGTCACTGGAGAAGAACTGGAGAAGATTGGAGAGCAAATTATAACGTGAAAAGAAACTTTGACACAGTTAAGACCCTTAGAGTTTCATTTCAAAATTTCAAAAACTGTGGAAAAAAAGGGGGTGGCTATCGAATATTGAACACCCTGTATAATATATATATATATATATTTTTTTTTTTTTGACAGTACTTTTAAATAATTCCATCTTTCTTATTTTTAAATTTAATTGTTATGCATAATTATGCTAGCTTTCATTCCTATTTATTACATCTGTTCCCCTTTTTCTTTTGCTTTTCACTATGTACTTTTAAGTTTATAATATTATTTATACCTCAATCTTAATGTTACACCATTGTGCTATCTATTGTTATAATTCATGTATTTATTTACGAAGCATACTGTTCATCTGCCTACTGTTATACTTAATCTTTATATTCACTCATCAACTATATCCACTTGTTTTTTTGTTATAATATATTTTTACCCATGTAAACACAAAATACTTAATTTTTTTATTTTTTCATACTGTTTTTCTTTTATAATCTTTTTAACATTCACTCCTTCTCTTTGTCATATCTTTTAGTTTCTTTTTCTTCTAGCCATGATGATGGCTTACATTGTAGGCCCAAACGTCGGCACTATAAATTAAAATTTATTTTTTAATTGTATGTGACTCTATGACTGCAAACTCCAATAACCTACATCTTTATTCAACTTTAGTTTATTCTCAACTAGCATCCTTAATTATAAAATATGCATTATTATTGTTTTTTCTTTGGATCAATGACCAATCGATAATGGATTCAAATCATTAATCGAAACTATAGAGAAAAAAAAAAATCTTAAAAGTTACCTAAGCTGAAAATCAGCTTTCGGCGAGCCTTTTGTGGTAATCTGTTTTGAAAGATAATCAAGAATTTGAGGAGATGGGATTTCACCCCATGGTGAATTCATTTGTTGAGAAGATATACTTTCAAGATCATCATTATAAAGCCAACTGTCCGCTTCACTAATCATACTTGTATCATCTACAAAAATGGTGACAGTAAAAAAATTAGAATTAAAAAAAAATATATAATAAATCAGGCCTGTCCAGAAAATGTATAATAAATCAGAGCTATCTAACAAGAGGCCCGTAAAAAAGGGAACAAAAATATGGAAATATGTGAGGGATATAAGATTAACATAAAATCTGTAATGACTGTTGAGAATCAGACTATTCATATACATAGCCTATTTATATACAGACACAAACAACAATAATAAACTTTACAGCATTGCTTACATGGTGAAAAAATCAGTTTAAAAAAATATCATGTGAAATAAATTACATTAAATCATAGGAGAAAGAGTTCCAGCAGTAGATGGGAGGCTGGAAATGCAATAAAAAAATAAAATAAATAATATAACAAAAACATTTTTACTGTATTAAAACTCATTACAGTATTGCTGCTTCTTATGAAGTAGCATAGGCGGTTGTCTAATTGAAAAAACCTTTTAGTGATGGCGGACTGATTACAGATTATGTAATAAAAATGCAAAAACAATTGTATGCAATAAAAGTTGTCAACAAATTCAAAACAGTCTCAGTTTCACATCAAACAATTGCAAGATATGCAATCCTCATTAATAATTTTTTGTTCAAACTATTTAAGAGGACTTCACTAAAGCTGATGAGATACTTGATCTTATGCCTCTCCAAGGTACAATCAAGGATACAGATATTTTTCAAGCTGTAAATAAGGTGATAAACTAAGAGGAATTCAATCAGCAATGAATGTTTCAAAATTTCCAAAGGTGGAGTCAGAGCTACAGTGGGTTTAAAATGTATTGGCACACCCCTTTTTCTTATATCTCAAAAATAGAAAAGTTAAATGTTTCATATTAAATTTAATAAAAAACTAGAATTTAACTATTAAATTTTGCAGCAATTAGATACAGAAAATTAGCACTGAGAAATTAAGTATTTAATTGCTTATTTACTTTATCACATACTTCATTTTTTTCAGTCTAAAGTAAACAAAACAAGAATGAATATCCTTATCCTAAACTATTTTATGATCAATTAATACTAGTCTAATGGGAAAAACACAAAAGCATTGTGTCATTAATCCGTGTGGTTAAATAATGCTCTCGTGGATTTGGTTATTGTGACATTGCAAATAGGCTTGATAAGAGTTCCAGAATAATTAGATGAGTTGAGTCCTTTAATGATGCTCTAGGAAGACATAAAAATTTTCTAAAAGAGAAAAAGAAGAATTCATAAAATAGTGGCAAAAAAACCCTCTATATCTGCCTCTACTATAACATTATAGATTGTACTAACTTCTGGTACAGCTTTTAGTTTGCTAACAGTAATGAATGTAATCCACAGTTTTAATAATTAAGGTAAAGTTGTAAGAATGAAATGATTCAATAAATTAGATCAATGGAAAAAAAGTCTTGAGTTTTCCAAAACCTATATAAAAGAACTACAGGAGTTTTAGAAAAAAGTATTCTTTTTGGATGTAAACAAATACAATGTTTTTGGTTCAAATGGTCATAAATACAAGGGTAATCTCAAAAGCATGGCCTTTCATTTATTATTAAATTTAAAAAAAATTATTTTCAATAATCTTTACTTTTTTTTTTAAAGGTCGAACATTCACCTTTATTTCAACATAATCCATAGTGCTAAGTCCAGACAATAAGTGGGTAAGTGATGATGCCCCATCCAAACTTTTGCAGAAGCTCGACTACTTGATGGGTAAAGTGTGGGCGGGCGTTGTAATGGAGAATGCTCATGCCGTCCTTATGTTAGGATTTTGTGCTATAACTTGAATGGTAGTGCAGAAAAAATAAGGATCGGGACATATATCTTCCACCAAGATAACAACCCAAAGCACACTGCTAATAACACAAAGGAGTGGTTATAATATTTATCAAAATAAAAATGTACACTATGTCAATACTTGTTTGACCCTTGAAATGCATAATTTAATTTTTGTTTGTTTTTAATTAGCTCAATCTATTGTCAACAAAATACTTTTTTGACCCACTGAATGTTAGGAACTGAAATAGGATTTGTAGGATCTCTTAAAACAAAACACTCCTAAGATACACTGCTTTATTCACCAAGGGAACAATTGTATTTTGACTCAAAAAGATTTATGATTTTTTGGTCAAAGAAGATGGCACATATGGGGAAACACAACTGAAGTAACAAGCTCACACTGCTATTCATAGATTAAGAGCCAGAAAATATTTGTAATATTTCTTCCTTCTACACAAGGAAATTCCCAATAATATTAAAAAATGAAGTCTAATAAATCAAATTGTAGATGTAAAAACTTTTTAACAGTCCTGATATCTTAATATATTGAATAAAAAGGAAAGGAAGAAAGCACGAGGATATTTCCAATGCATATGGTCTCATCAAAGGATATAGGAATAAAATTAAACTATTCAACTCTTCTCAAGATAAACATTATTTTTATTTTTTCTCTAAGCTGTGATGAGGAATTTGAAGAAATGAAGGATTTTGAAAATGCATCATACTTAGATTCATAAAAATTGAACTGATATAATTATTGAAGAATTCGAAAACAAGTTTAGCAACTTAAAGAAAAAACTACTCCCTCCACGTCCAATCCATGGTTGTGGATAATTTATATCCAGCCAAGCTTGAGCAACTCTGCTATAATGAGCTGGACATCCATTGAGTTGGAACCACATTTCAATCCGCTGCTGTAAGGGAATGTCATCTAAATAATTAGAAAAATCGTTCTCCAAAAAATGTGTAAATGTGATAGCATTCAATCTTCCAGGTAAAAAATATGGTCCCACCAGTACTCTGTTCCAAATTCCAAGCCAAACGTTAATAGCAAATTCATGCTGAAACCTATTCTCTCTAATAGCTCTGGGATTTTCAAGAGCCCATACATGATAATTTCTTTGATTAACAATTCCTCCTCTTGTAAAGGTAGCTTCATCGGTCAATATAATTTTTAATGGAAATAAATTATCATCGCGAATTTTGTCAAGAAACCAGTCACTAAAATTCAATCTCTTGACATAATCTTGAAGTAATAAATTCTGAACTTTTTGAAGATGGTATGGGTAGCAATTATCACCTTTCAAAGTTCGCCATATTGCTTGCCGCGATATTGCTAATGCAGCAGATGCTCTTCGGATGCTTGTCTCAGGATTGTTATCGAAGTGGCGTTGGACACAAATTCTTCTCCGATAATCTGCTCTTATTGCTGCCTGGAATTGGTCACCTTCATTATGTATTAAGAATAACCAGTCTCTCGTAGTCTATTAAAAGTTAACGAAAAGACTCGTCGATTAGGCACTCTTCTATTTGGCGTGCATACTCCTGCACCGCTTCTAAAGCATTACCTTTACAGAAACCATACACAAAAATCATATCAGCGTATTCAACATTGGAATATGTATGCGGCATTGTGGCTGATGCTATTCACACAAACATATCTGAGTAACTAACATAAGACTGATTTAGGAATTATAATCCTAGAAGGAAGTCAAAATGTAAACAAATAAAAGAATGTAAAGGATAACATTAAGTGTTTACATATCTCACTGCCTAGCCTGATGAACTTTGAAAGGTGATAATCGCTAGCTGTAACATTTTTTTTTGTTTCTTTTTTGCGATTTTCTTTAAAACTAAGCAAAAATGAGCAAACCTCTAAAGGACTTTTTGTCTTAGTTTTTCGGTCTCCAATAAGTTCCTGAAGTTTTGCCATTTAAATTCGGGACACCCTGTATAGGTGCTCCCAATAGGATAAGGGCTCAGTTGCTCATAAGTTAACAAGATATATTAAGTTTAATATATTGTATATATTACATACATTGGTTAGTAAAAGCTAACAATTCCGAACTTCACATTAACTTTCTTGTGTTTGTGTGTATATATACATACCAGGTGTGCAAGTTTAAAATGTCGTTTATTTCTTAAAATATATACACAGTAATTTAAAAAAAAGTATAATATATTTTATTCAAAGTACTGACCCTCGCTTTCTACACATTTTGTCCATCTCTCGGGCAATATATGGATACCATTCCAAAAGAATGCTTCATCTTTATTTGAAATGAAGAGGTGATAATCAGAAGGCGCCAGGTCAGGTGAATACGGCGGGTGGGGTAGGAGTTCCCAACCAAGCGAAGAAATCGTTTCCTTAGTCAATCTGGCTGAATGTGCAGGAGCGTTATCATGCTGAAGAATGACTTTGGCGTGCCTGTGAGCCCATTCTGGGCGTTTATCGATCAATGCGTGACTCAAATTGATCATTTGTTGTCGGTAGCGCTCGGTATTGACTGTTTCGCCGGGTTTGAGAAGCTCGTAGTAGACTACTCCCTTCTGATCCCACCACACACACAGCATTGTCTTCTTCCCAAAACGATCCGGTCTTGCACTCGATGTGGATGGTTGTCCTGGCGTTACCCATGATTTTTTTTTTTTCGTTTGGGATTCTGAAAATAAATCCATTTTTCATCGCCAGTTACAACTCGATGCAAAAAACCCTTTCTTTCGTGGCGTAAAAGCAGCATTTCGCACACAGTTTTTTCGTTTTTCCATCTGTCGTTCGTCCAATTCATGTGGAACCCATTTTCCAACCTTTTGAATCTTTCCCATAGCTCTCAGGCGATCGGAAATGGCTTACCTAGTGACATTCAACTGTTCTGCCATCATTTGTTGGGTTTGGGTATTGTCTTCGTCTAATAAAGATTGCAATTCGAAGTCCTCAAACTTTTTTGGTCGATTTTCTCGTTTTTGATCAGTAACATCAAAATCACCACGTTGAAACTTTGAAACCAACGTTCACATGTCCTGACGGTTGGAGCAACATCGCCATAAGTCTCAACAAGAATTCGATGACATTCAGATGCCTTTTTCTTTTGATTAAATAAGAAAATCATGACATGCCGCAAATGCTCTTTATTTGGCTTAAAATTAGACATTTTTAACACCAAAGAAAGGTATGATACGTCCACGTAAACGACTTAAAAACAACTGACTTTTGTAAACAAATGACTAACAAACAAAATAGCGTTTAGAGATAAGCAAATCCTTCAATAGGCTAAGAGCGCATTCTATTGGAATTAAAACGACATTTTAAACTTGCATACCTGGTATATATATATCTAGTCAGGACAGTTTTAAGTCTGTCGTTAGTTGCAGTGTGATTTTTCAGCATCTGAGGCTAAAGTTGTATGCTGCATGCAGTATTGAAGATTCAAGTATGACTTTAATCAAAAGTGTTGAAACAAAAATATAAGAAGAGGAAAGAAAAAAGACATCAAAATTAGTTTCACATGAAGAAAGAAAATTTGAATCGACCTTCCTTTTTTAATTGGATAACTAGACGAATGGTAAATAAATAAGAATATAGTAAAATTATAAAATGTTTAAATAAAAAAAATATTAGCTTTAATTTTAAATAAATATACTTTTCATCTATTATCCGAATATATAATTAATAAGAACCTTCCCTCATATGAATAAATTTGCAACTTAACTATTAAAATGAGTGTATATTGCGCCAAAAAATAAACTAAAAAAAAAAATATATACATTTTTAAAATAAAAATCATAACAATAAATTCATAAAAACATGTGTTAGAATAATTAACTGCACATAATAAAAAATATGGAGAAGTAGAAAACTACTTACAATGTTACTGGCGGATATGTTATTGCTACCTACTACTAAATGACAATTCTAGTACACAACTGACTAGGGGAATTAGAAAAAAAAGTTAAAAGTTGGGGGGGGGGTTCCAAAACTGGTGGTATTCCCAGATACAGGTACTAAAAGGATTTTCTTATTTCTGTGTAATATATAAATGAATAAATCATTTGATGATGCATATGTAAATGTATAGTATTGGTCTGAATGTATTAAATTGGAATAACATGTTTTGAGATTTAGGACATCTGATTTTTTAGTTTTGTGCATGATTTTTAAATTTTTCTATGGTTATTTTTTTAATATTTTGTTTAAAATTATTTTGTTCATGGTGAATAATTTTGGGGGAATCAAATTTAAAAGAATGTTTTGTTTGCCTGTAGTGTGTGGTGAGAGCTGTTTGGTCATGTTTATACGGAAATCCTTTTTGTACCTGTATCTGGGAATACCCCCAGTTTTAGAAAGTCAGTTGTGTACTAGAATTGTTAATATTTAGTAGTAGATACCAATAGCATATCCACCAGAAACATTGTAAGTAGTTTCCTACTTCTCCATATTTTGTAATTATATGTAGTTAATTATTGTAATGCATGTTTTTATATATTTATATTGTAGCTAACTTTATGTTTTGAAATAACTTATATAATTTTATTATAACCAGTTTTTTTCCCATAGGGCATGATTATGAGAACAATATAGTCTCAAAACCTCACCAAAATAGTTGTTGTTTTTATTGACTATACCTCAAGAATCTTATTAAACATCTAATAGTAACAGATAAGAAATTATCCATGTGTGTGTGTGTGTGTCTGTGTGTGTGTGTGTGTGTGTGTGTGTGTGTGTGTGTGTGTGTGTGTGTGTGTGTGTGTGTGTGTGTGTGTGTGTGTGTGTCTGTGTCTGTGTGTGCGCGCGTGCGTGCGTGCGTGTGAATGTGTGCGTGTGAGTATGCGGGTGAGTGTGCGTGTGCATGTGAAGTAAGGTTCTTGAGGTTCAGTCAATAAATAAAAACAACTATTTTGGCGATTTTTCATAGATGCCAATAGCACATCCACCAGTAACATTGTCATGATTATAAGAACAATATAGTCTCGAAACGTCGCCAAAATAGTTGTTTTTATTTATTGACTGAACCTCAAAAACCTTACTTAACATATAATAATGGGGTGTATAAAAAAAAAAAAAAAAAATGACCATTTTTGACACAAATATTTGTATTATTATTTATTCGATATAAAATACAGTTTATAATCAAAGTATAGTCCATTGTTATCTACCGTCATTACCCATCTGCTAGCCAATTGCTCGATACCATGCTGATACCATTCCTTGGGATGGCTGTCAAAGAACTCTTGGACAGCATTTTCAACTTCCGCAAAATTATCAAATTTTTTCCCTTGAAGAAAATGGGCCATGGATCGAAACAAGTAGTAATCCGAAGGTGCCAGGTCTGGACTTTATGGTGGATGAGGCAGGAGTCAGTTCATGAGAGACCAGTCTACAGGTCTTTTTCACCTTCCCCATGGAGAAGGTATAATTAATAATAATTTAATAATTTCATGAGTTGCTTCAGCGGCTGTGAAATTTTTTTTCCAGTAATGTCTTAAAATTATGAGGATTTGGTAAGACACTGTCATGTTTCTTCATTCAAATAAATAACTGAACTGAGGTTTTTTTTAAAGAAGTCTAGTGTTAGAAACAAGCTTAGAGAATGCTCTAAAGAGATTATTAAGGAAATTATAAATAGCATTAAGATATTTACAGACTTTTGAACTTGGAATTTGCTAAAGCAGTCATTTGCTTTGTTTTTTTTATACGCCCTATTAGTAACAGTCAAGAAATTTATATATATATACATATGATAAATCCATTTTAACAAATAGATTAGATAAAAATTTTCTTATAAACATATTAACTCATGAAGAGAAAATATAAATATGCTGATCACATCTCCTATAATAACTGCTTATAATGAAACAATATTTCCTTACAAAGTACTGAACCCAAGATAACCTTTCTATTTTTAGGCTAAATAGAAGTATGTTTATAGCTCCAATGATTCTTCTTATAATTAAAAATTGCAAAGGTTTTCATTCATTTAAGTGATTCTGTGGCAAATGATGCTATAATTATTTTCTATAATATCCCTATTACTTACTGCCCTTGTGTGAGGTAGATTATAATATATTTAATAAGAACAGCCACAACAATTTTTTGATCCCTAGTCTACAGATAGTGCGTTAAATGAAAAATACGCAACTTGAATATAAAAGTTCCACTAAAAGTTTTCAATGTTAATTATATTATATTTTTCAAAATCAGCAAGCGAATAAATGTAGCTTAACCTGTTTGTGGGTTTGATAGCATTTGCTCTGATAGAGATGGTCCTAGCATTTGACCTTGATAGCTCATGTAACCACTATCACCAACATTGCTACCTGGCTCTATAGTTTCAGTACTACTTCTTCTATCTGAAAATTAATATATTCACTCATGAAATATAATTGGACAAATTTATTGTAAAATATACCAAGTAATAAGTATCAAATTGAGTTAAATTAAAAATTAAGCAAATATATTGTTAATAATAACTAATAAAAACAAATATTGATAAATTTAAATAAAATAATAAAGAATAAGTCATTAATAACATAAATTTACACTATTCAAATTAAGGATGCCAAAAATAAAACATTCAAGAAATGTTTAAATATACAAACTAGTATATTCCTTATAAATAAGGAATAAAAAATAAATTAATAAATAAAGCAACCTACTTAACTTTATTTTTCCAATTTTCTGTATTTGGTTCTATTGTGCTGATGTTAATTTATGGAACGAGTCTCACAAACTTCTATCAGAATAAGTTTAAAAGGGGTATTAATTTATGCGAAAGGAGGAAACGGCTCAATAATCATGATATATTTATATATACATATAATATTGTTTATTCACTACTAATTATTTTTGTTAACTTATTAAAGTTTTTCTGTGTGTTTTAATCTGGTTTATATCTATTATATTTAGACAAAAAATTTCATTCATATTTTTAATTTAACATTTATTCAGTTTAATTAACTTCACTGTTTATAAATTTTATTTTATTCAGCAGTAAAAAATTAAGGTAAATAAGGCTTGTCAGCCAATGTGAAACGATTCGTGTCAGATCTAGTAGTGATGGCACAATACCATACATCATAATACATTATTTAGATGCTATGGAGAATATTGAGAGGTTCATCACTATTCTTCAACGTAAATGTGTGGGAAAGGAACGATAAAATTTACCCAATGGCCCGACTCTATTCTATAGAAACTCTATGGTTTGCTATAATGTAAGAATGGATGACATGCTCCAAGCTATCAGCATTCCCACAAGTATAAATTTCCGTAAAAAGAACTTAGCACATCTTCAGATTTATAATGCCTAATGTATATAATCATAAACTTATGGAATTAGATATGATTAAATAAATAAAAAACCCTGAATAAAACCACTACAGCTCATGAAGGGTCTTGGGTTCAGTACTTTATAAAGGATGTACTGTTTCTTGACTAATGGTTGTGGTAAGGAGGTGATTTGGACAGGATCACAGATTCTTCCTCCAATTGAGGGTGCCCACTTTATAGAGGATAGTGTGCCCCAGAAATCAGATCCTCAACTGATATAACAGAAAAATTATTAACTGCCTCAGCGAGGCGCAAACCTGTACCCAAAAGTTCAGAGGCAATCTATCCCATTGCAGTAATGACCTAATTATTAAAGGACTATGCTATATAGCCGGAGACAGCTGATGAATACTTCTTCCATAGTTATCCACCCCTTAAACAACATATTTAAACTGTAAATAGTCTACTGAAGGATCCCCCCCCCCCAAAAAAAAAAAATAATAAATACAATTAATGAAAACAAAAATAAAATAAAATATCACAATAAAACCATCCTAATAAAAAAACATTTACTAACACAAATAGTTCCATCAAAGAAGCAACTCTAAAAAAAAATCAAAATGAAGATTAGAGATAGACACAGGAAAAAAGACTAAAAAGTTGCTGACCACTTAGGAAGAGCTCAAATAGATAGTATACATTAACATAAAAACAAGGGAGCTAATAATTATTGACTAACCGGTCTTTCTGAGTAACCTTGTACAACAACCATTAATCATGCAACAGACATGCAATGGCAATAAAGGAGAAAAGTATTGTATTTCTATTAAATAAAAACTGGTACTTGTTAAATTTTGATGCCCCCTAAGGAAGGTTTTGTTAGTGATACAGGTGCGTAGTGCTAGAAGTCCTTTGTTACCTTATCAACAGAACCATGCTAAGAGAAGCCAGCCTAAAAATGCAGGCACTAATCAAAACCATAAATTCTTATCATAAAGTAAAATCACTTATCTGTTGAAATCATTTTATTGAAGTTGGTAATTCATAAACTTACTAAACAGGGTTTTTAAATGTTTTAGTAATATTAATAAATTTAATTGTTTCCTTGAAATTAAAGGCGTTGTTCATTTCTTTAAAATATAAATAGACTTATCAGAAATTATGGGGGTGACAGTAGATGGAATTTCGAACTATGTTTTTTGTTTGTGATCAGTCAGTTATTATAAAAGAAAAAAACAAATAGTTTCTTTTTTATCACTTAAGAATAATTAATAATAATAAAAACTGATTGTTTAGTTATGTTCATATAACATATCTGAATAATCACTTGAATATTGAGGAAGTACAAGCTTCCCACATAAAGATATCCACAAAGAGACATGGTTCTCTGAGGACCAGCAAGATTAAAAAATTCCTAAAATCCTAAAATTAATGCTTAAGGCACAACAATATACAATGAAGTCTTTCAATAAGCGACTTATGGATTTTAATGCAATGAAGCCATTTCTCCTCTTATTTCAGAATCCAATGATCAATAGTAATGCCAAAAAAAATGATAACTTTTACTGAAAGCTGTGCAACTAAAGTAACTGCTATTGTTCATCAAGAAACTGGCATTGAATTTTGGAGGATGGTAACTGAAGAGAAACATCCTCAGCTGTGTAACTTCAGCATAATAGTGGCATTAATGTTGGGAAGCACTTATTAAACTAAGAAGCTTGTTAAATCAACCCACCAAAGCAGATGTACAGATAGTCATCTCCAAGATTTTCCAATTTTTTAATTTTTCAATTTTTGCAGCAATGGCAATAAAAATTGACTTTGATAAACTGTATAGTAATTATAAAATAAAATTTCAGTAGGATTTCAACTTTTTTTCTGTTTGTATTTAGGTTCTTAAAATTTAAATTTTTCTTTAAAATATTTAGTAATGGTATTGATATTAAATTTTAGTGCACCTTTAAGAGAAATGTTTAACCACAATTTTTCATAGATGGAAGTATTTATCAAATTTCCCAACTATTAGGTTTGCAAGGCTCCCCTTCGGTGACATTTCTGTATGTGACCCTAGCAATTACTTCTAACCAGTTAAGTGGACATCAGGTAAAAAGAAGTAGGCAACCGAAGATTTAGAATTCCAAAATGTGAAGAAATGGCATGACTTATATGAACCAAAAATTTAAGTTGGCCAGAAGCTGGCCAGTGAACAAATCAGATCTATAAGGCCAGTATCTACAAATTTCTAGCTAAAAAAAGAAATTAGAATCCTTACAAATTAAAAATGTCTGCAAAACTAAATTGCCAAAATCTTCAAATTTATAGAGCTAAACAGGTCATAAATATACTTGTATAAACATAATAAGTCCAATAAACATCAATAAATAGGGAACTCGACGGCCGAGTGAGTTGGGGCATGGGTCTCAGCGCACTCGTAACCAGAAGGTTGTGGGTTCAAATCCCACCTGGGTTAAAATGTATTTCGTGGTGATCCTAGGAATAAATCTTAACCTTCCCACCCTGGCTAGAATAGGTTGGTAACCTGTAGGATAACCCGTCCTTCCTGCCTTAGTTGGAGTACATTAGGACGCTAAGCCCCAAAAAACAAACAAACAATATTAATAAATGAACATAACAACAAATGAATTATAAAAAGTAAATCGCATCTGGCCAAGATATTTTAAATAAAATAATGAAATAAGATAATATAAAGTAAATGCAAGTTCATAATAAAATAATTTAAAGAAAAAAAATCTGTAAGTAAATATATAAACAAACATACTTATATACACAAAAAAACATATATACATTCGGTAAAGGAAATAAATATTGTATACAAAGTTGATTGAAACATGAAATTTCTGGATTTACACCTAGTGAAGTATGAAGAAAAATAATATTTGTTGAGAGGCAACAGACAAAAAAGATGAAGAAAAAATAAAAATGAAAAAATATTTGAGTAACAGTGAAAACATTATCATAAGAAGAATTGAAAAAGTTTTTTATTTAATATGCTGGTATGACATTCGTTATAAAGCATCCACATGATTAAATAGGATCCGTCTGGAGGGAGATAAGGTGGTGGAAGAGGTGTGCTTTAAAATTTCAGAGGGAAGATGAGTTGTAAATGGAGGGAGGAAGAGAATTCCAAAGAATAGCGGAACGGGCAAGAAAGGAACGTTGGAATGCAGTTGTTCTGTAGGATGAGGTGTAGAGATCGGAGAGACGGGATCTTGTGAGTAATGATTGAATAGAGGACTTGAAATGTAAGATCTTATGGATAAAGGAGGGTGGTGTGTGTTAATAACTTGGAAGAGGAATATACCATGGAAGTAATCTCTACGGAAGAAGGGGAAAGCCAACTTATGGAGCAATTCATGATACGCTTTAATCTTTTCTCAAGTCATCAAGAGCCCACTGTAAATCACACATCCATAGTCAAATTGGAGGGAAAATGAGGGAGGATATTAGGAATTTATGAGTGGATAGAGGAAGTAAATGCCGGGAACGGTGAAATAATTTCAGGATGCCAATTGATCGTCGGGAAATTTGGGCAACAAGGGATTTCCAGGAGAGGGTTTGATTGATGGTTAAACCTAAGTTGTTAACAGAGGAGTGGAAAGATATAAGGTGACCATTTAGGTATAAAGTAGGGAAGTTGGTGTTCAATCGAAGGAGGGAATGGGATCCTATTGCAATAGCTTGAGTTTTAGCTGCGTTTAACATTAATTTATTCAGGCTTGCCCAGGCACAGATTTCATCTAGGTCTTCCTGAATTTGGGAAAATGCTGTTGGTAACTCAGATGGAGAAAAGGAAAAGTAAATTTGGGAATCATCGGTGTAGAGGTGGTAGGAACAATTGTGAATGGAGTTTGAAAGATCATTAATATAGGAATTAATAATGAGTGGGGAAATACTCGATCCCTGAGCTACACTTGCTCGCAAAGTAAGGAAAGAGGATGAACCTTGGTTGGGAATGGTAACTGATTGAATACGGTGGAAAAGGAATGAATGAAACCAGAGGAGAGCACTATTGGAGAAGTTTAGGGATTTTAGTTTGATAAAGAGGATGATATGGTCTAAGGAGTCGAAAGCTTTGGAAAAGTCTAGGAGTATTAGGATGGTTAATTCCTTTTTATCCATCGCAGCCTGGATGTCACACATGATTTTAGTAAGAGCGGATTGAGTGGAGTAGCCGGGGTGGAAACCAGATTGGAACGGATCAAATAAATTAGAAACTTCTAAATAATTGGAGACTTGGGATTGTACTAATCTTTCAAGGGGCTGAGAGAGGTTGGAAAGTATGGAAATCGGTCGGTAATCTTTTGGGGATGTAGGATTCGGGTTTTTGAGTATTGGATATGGGGTGATATCTTTTCCTTTTGTTTTTATTATTACTACCTACCTCTTTGTAATATCATTGTCATATGTTTATTATCATTATTTAACTACTATAGTGTTGATGCTTAACCTTGTTATCTTGTTATACTAGTTCAACACGTTTATGTATAATTCAGTTTGTGTTTTGTTTAATCTTATTTAAGACTACTATACTGGTGACCCCGAGAAGAACAGGTAAAGCCTTCTGTTGGTGAGAACATTTTTTTCTATTATTTTAATATGAGTACACCGACAGCTGAAGAATTTCTGTCCCTTCAGTGGCACCAGAGTTAAAGCTAAACGCGGCCCCAGCACCCAATATTAATCACGTCAGCGTAAAATTAACCCCTTTTTGGGCCCCGGACCCAACTTTATGGTTCAATCAGCTTGAGGCCCAGTTTGAACTCGCCCACGTGACAGTAGACAAAACTAAATATAATCATCTATTATCAGCACTGGACGGCAATATGCTAACCGTAGTTGCCGATGTTATTAAGCGAGACCCCCCCTTCCCTCCGTCTTATAACGAACTTACAAAAGCCATAGTCTCCCGTTGCAGCGATTCTGAAGAACAACGCTTGCGAAAACTGTTATCCGGCCTCGAGTTAGGAGATTTAAAACCTTCTATATTACTAAGGAATATGAAATCCTTAGCCTCTCCTAATACCAGCGAGGATATTACAAAGCAGCTATGGATCCAGAGGCTACCCGTAACTACACAATCCATACAAGATATGCATACCGCTACTCTTGATGAATTAGCTACAGCCGCGGATAAAATTTTAGATGTATCTCAGTTCTGCGCCTGCGCCAGATAGCTATAGTTGTGTCTACATCGTCTCTTTCCTATATCATTATTTTATTGTGAATTAATTGCAGTTTGCGGTGTAAATTGTTATTAATTAGCAGTAAATAGGAATCACGAAGAATTGGACTAATTATCATCGTGAGTACTTTCTTATTTACTAGCCAGTGAATATAATAACGTGAAACATTACGAGCAATGTGTCGGATTAACGGCTGCCGTTAGTCCTTATCAGTTCCCCCCACTCTACCAGTACCCAGTAGAGGTGGCCTAAACAGTTATTTTTTGGTATTAGGTTACTACGTTATGGCTCTATCCCAGTAATAGGTTCCAATAATAGGTTATTCCAGTAATAGGTGATTCAAGTAAACCCCTGCCCTACCGCTAGAATGCGCGCCCGTCAATCACTGCTGTTGCCAATAACTCTTCGGGATCCAATAACGCTTAGAATCACTGCAGTTCTTACAATAACGCCAGTTATTAGAATCACTGCAGTTATTACAATCACTCCAGTTCTACAACAGTTCTCAACTGTTATTAGAATAACCTATTGCCAGCCATCGTTCAGTTTTTGATCACCGACCTGGCGCTAGTGGTTCTAACCTATTAAAAACTTGCTTTTAGACATTTTGACTGGTAATTCATTAATTTATCCTCCTCGCCATTGCTAATAATGTTAATAATTTGTTTATTTAGTAATCTTACAAATGATAAATAACACAAAATCAACCAAAATTATTATGTCAATTTTTTTGTAACAAAAATTTTTAGAAGCCAATTAAAAGTTGTCAAAATATATAACAAATTAAAAATAAATCGGCCAACTACGATACAAACGAATTCAGCTAAATAAATCTTTAAAAAACATTGTCCTTATTTAATTGTACTGCCAGGATTTTATTTTTAAAAAATACATATAGGTGTTAGTAAAACATATTTGAACAATTATAAAGACTCAACAATTACAAGTAGCTTGTATCAATCTGTTACCTAAGCATGTATTGTGTATTAAAATATTGGCTGTAAGATAAAATAAAAAAAGAAAAATAACAGAGGTAGAAGCAGGATTCAGGCTGGGCCATCTTAGGTCAAGTTTTTACTATATCCCAATTTTTTTAAAAGCATTTGGTGGACTTCCAAGACTTCTGGTCCAGGAGGTACATTTAGCCTTTATCCACCTTTAGAAAGCTTTGACTAGAAAATAAGGTGTGGAAAGTACTGTTTGTCAGAGATAAGTGATAGTCTGAGATAAGGCATACAAGGCCTTTATAAAGGTGCAGAATTGGGAATTAAATTTTGAAATAGCAGCGTTACTAATTGTATACAAAAGTATTTTAAAAAAAAAAGTTTTGATATAATGTCCCCTCAGCATTACACATCACCAAAGGATTAAATCAAAGTTGCTGCTAATCACCTACTCTCTTTAACATGGTTATTAAACAACCTTTCTAGAAATAGGAGACAAATATTAATACACGGGTTTGGAGATTTTGAAAGATATCTAATTCATAATACAAATTGCAGGAGTTTATCAACTCATTGCCACTGAGGAATGTGATCTGGAATACATGCTGAGGAAACTCTAAGCAGTATTCTGAAAAGGGCATGGAAATAAATCTAAAGAAGAAAGAGTCCCTCAACTCTTCGAGCACATTTTTTAGCATTGAAGATTAGAGATATGGAGGTCTACTAATCCTTCCTGGAAAGGAATCCTCTATTAATTAAGATATTTCATTGAAAATATTAAGAGAAAGGAAGACTGTAGGAATCCTAAACTCGTTCCTGTGGAATAAAAATGTTTCCTTTAAAAAAAAAAAATTAAATAAAATGATTATATCTTTCCTTATCACTATAAATTGTCTTTAAATTTGCTAAAATCTGTGGTGTGGAGAAGAAAAAGCTTAAATGCTACTATCTTTAGAGATGGGTACTCAGAGTGGAAGTTATTTCATAATAAGAGCCCATCATGTTTCTAATAATTTCATAAGACAATATATGAGAGGGGAAAAAATCACTTGAGGTACACATGATGGTACATAAGGATCAATACAATTAGGGTTTCATGAATTAATTGCCACTTTTATTGGAATTAAGTCATCAATCCTAATTGAGGAAAAAAATATTTTAAAGAGTATTTAAACCAGGAGCTAATTCAAAAAGCATGTATCAAAACAGAGGCCATAGTATATTTTCCTGAACAGATTAGAGAGTAGGTTGAAGGATGTCTGAGGAAATTGTGGATAGGGGATGTAAAGAAAGGTATGGCAGCAAACAAGAGAAAGAATAGTTGATCAAAAGATGGTTTGAAAAAATAACTGATAAAGATTAGGATACAATAACTGAACAAACCTGAAGGTATTTCTCATTTTATAAGTTTCCAGAACAGAAAGGATAATTATAAAAATCACAAAATGAAATAATGTATGGACTAAAACTATATAAAAAAACAAAACAAATTACAATAAAGTTTGTACAAATTTATCAACACCCCACATTATCATTGTACAATCACAATGAGTTTTTATTTAAAAGAACTGTTCTCATAAATACTTCACCAAAATATTGGACAATACTAATAACCATACAGATTCAATCAATTTACATCAGAGTTTTTAAAGGAAAAAAAACAAAATGAATTAAAAATATTCAGTTTATTTGTTAACAAATCTATTAACAAATATTCCAATGGATTTAACCATAAAAATGATAACTAAAAAGTTTTATGAAAGAAACCATTCACAAAAATAAAAAAGCTATATATCAAAAGACTAAATACTTACTTCAAAAAGCAGTATTATATTTTACAAACAGGTAAAAAGGTAGTGTCTCGATGGAATCTAATATAAGTGTAAATATCCTTGGAATAACTATAAATTACAAAAGTCTAAACAGATTTTACAACAAGCTAATATTTTTATGATTTAATAATCATTGCAAGATTTTAACTACTCATTATAATCACAAGATTTTAATGACATTCATTTGTCATTACATTATTATTTGTAATATAACATAAGAAAAAGCATTTGATATTAACTAGCCATTTCAACTTTTTAAAATTACGATTAGAAATTACGATTTAAGACCCTGAATATTGGGGAACTATTTCAGTCTAAGTAAATTTAAATTAAATCTGGTATTACAAAGCTCATCTAAAAGTTTCAGCACTTTGTATTAAAGTAGAACCTCTCTTAACCAAGAGATTTTTTATCTATTCGCAATGAAACAAAAAAGGAAATCATGAAGATTTATTTACAAATTAAAATCAAAGCATTTATTTTTGTTCACAGTTTCGACCTCCATCTATTGTGATATGATTGTACTATGATCACGAATTTCTGTTTTAGTTCGAACCACGGCCGCTAGGAGCGTCACAACCCACTGCGACCAGTTCTTGTTTGTGTTATTAGATCACGTGACCTATCGGTTCTTCAATAATAGGACAGCCATATGAGTTATTCGATAACAGAAGTTACTCAACAGTTATTGAGAACTGATTTAAGAACGGTAACTGGTCGAATAACCTTAACCGATCGGTTCTTCTATCTGTTATAACCTAACACCTTACACCAACAACCCCAATTTATTGTTATTTCTCCATCGTTTTCGATGGAAGATTTAATAAATTTGACTAATATTGTAAAATATAGTTATTCTAAAATACAAATTTAGGTTTATTTATAGATATTTTAAAATATGATCACTGGTAATAGGGTTTTTTCAGTAATAGGTGATTGGTGATAACAGTTCCGAGTCAATAATAGGTTATTTTAAAGAATACGTTATTTTTGTCCCACCTCTAGTACCCAGTGCTTCAGTACCCATTGTAGAGGTGGGCTAAACAGTTATTTTTTGGTATTAGGTTACTACGTTATGGCTCTATCCCAGTAATAGGTTCCAATAATAGGTTATTCCAGTAATAGGTGATTCAAGTAAACCCCTGCCCTACCGCTAGAATGCGCGCCCGTCAATCACTGCTGTTGCCAATAACTCTTCGGGATCCAATAACGCTTAGAATCACTGCAGTTCTTACAATAACGCCAGTAATTAGAATCACTGCAGTTATTACAATCACTCCAGTTCTACAACAGTTCTCAACTGTTATTAGAATAACCTATTGCCAGCCATCGTTCAGTTTTCGTTCACCGACCTGGCGCTAGTGGTTCTAACCTATTAAAAACTTACTTTTAGACATTTTGACTGGTAATTCATTAATTTATCCTCCTCGCCATTGCTAATAATGTTAATAATTTGTTTATTTAGTAATCTTACAAATGATAAATAACACAAAATCAACCAAAATTATCGTGTCAATTTTTTTTTAACAAAAATTTTTAGAAGCCAATTAAAAGTTGTCAAAATATATAACAAATTAACAATACATCGGCCAACTATGATACAAACGAATTCAGCTAAATAAATCTTTAAAAAACATTTTCCTTACTTAATTGTACTGCCAAGATTTTATTTTTAAAAAATACATATAGGTGTTAGTAAAACATATTTGAACAATTATAAAGACTCAACAATTACAAGTAGCTTGTATCAATCTGTTACCTAAGCATGTATTGTGTATTAAAATATTGGCTGTAAGATAAAATAAAGAAGAAAATAACAGAAGTAGAAGCAGGATTCAGGCTGGGCCATCTTAGGTCAAGTTTTTACTATATCCCAATTTTTTTTAAAGCATTTGGTGGACTTCCAAGACTTCTGGTCCAGGAGGTACATTTAGCCTTTATCCACCTTTAGAAAGCTTTGACTTAGGTCCTTTAAATAAAGTGTGGAAAGCACTGTTTGTCAGAGATAAGAGATAGTCTGAGATAAGGCATACAAGGCCTTTATAAAGGTGCAGTATTGGGAATTAAATTTTGAAATAGCAGCGTTACTAATTGTATACAAAAGTATTTAAAAAAAAAAAGTTTTGATATCATGTCCCCTCAGCATTACACATCACCAAAGGATTAAATCAAAGTTGCTGCTAATCACCTACTCTCTTTAACATGGTTATTAAACAACCTTTCTAGAAATAGGAGAGAAATATTAACACATGGGTTTGGAGATTTTGAAAGATATCTAATTCATAATACAAAATGCAGGAGTTTATCAACTCATTGCCACTGAGGAATGTGATCTGGAATACATGCTGAGGAAACTCTAAGCAGTATTCTGAAAAGGGTATGGAAATAAATCTGAAGAAGAAAGAGTTTGTGTCCCTCAACTCTTCGAGCACATTTTTTAGCATTGAAGATTAGAGATATGGAGGTCTACTAATCCTTTCTGGAAAGGAATCCTCTATTAATTAAGATATTTCATTGATAATATTAAGAGAAAGGAAGACTGTAGGAATCCTAAACTCATTCCTGTGGAATAAAAATGTTTCCTTTAAAAAAAAAAAAAAAAAAAAAAAAAAAAAAAAGATGATTATATCTTTCCTTATCACTATAAATTGTCTTTAAATTTGCTAAAATCTGTGGTGTGGAGAAGAAAAAGCTTAAAGGCTACTATCTTTAGAGATGGGTACTCAGAGTGGAAGTTATTTCATAATAAGAGCCCATCATGTTTCTAATAATATCATAAGACAATATATGCGAGAGAGGAAAAAATCACTTGAGGTACACATGATGGTACAGAAGGATCAATACAATTAGGGTTTCATGAATTAATTGCCACTTTTATTGGAATTAAGTCATCAATCCTAATTGAGGAAAAAAAATTTTAAAGAGTATTTAAACCAGGAGCTCATTCAAAAAGAATGTATCAAAACAGAGGCCAAAGTAAATTTTCCTGGACAGATTAGAGAGTAAGAGGATGCCTGAGGAAATTGTTGATAGGGGATGTAAAGAAAGGAATGGCAGCAAAAAAATAACAAGAGAAAGATTAGTAGATCAAAAGGTAGTTTGAACTAATAACTGATAAAGATTAGGATACAATAATTGAATAAACCTGAAGGTATTTTTCATTTTATAAGTTTCCAGAACAGTAAGGGTAATTATAAAAATCACAGAATGAGATAATGTATGGACTAAAACTATATAAAAAAAGAAAACAAATTACAATAAAGTTTGTACAAATTTATCAACACACCACATTATCATTGTACAATCACAATGAGTTTTTATTTAAAAGAACTAACTGTTCTCATAAATACTTCATTAAAATATTGGACAATTCTAATAACCATACAGATACAATCAATTTACATCGGAGTTTTTAAAGGAAAAAAACAAAAACAAAATGAATTAAAAATATTCAGTTTATTTATTAACAAATCTATTTACAAATATTCCAATGGATATAACTATAAAAATTATAACAAAAAAGAGGTATGAAAGAAACCATTTACAAAAAATAAAAAAAAACTATATATCAAAGGACTAAATACTTCAAAAAGCAGTATTATATTTTACAAACAGGTAAAAAGGTACTGTCTTGATGGAATCTAATAAAAGTGTAAATATCCGTGGAATAACTATAAATTACAAAAGTCTAAATAGATTTTACAACAAGCTAATATATTTATGATTTAATAATCATTGCAAGATTTTAACTATCCATTATCATCATAAGATTTTAATGACATTCATTTGTCATTACATTATTATTTGTAATATAACATAAGAAAAAAGCATTTGATATTAACTAGCCATTTCAACTTTTTAAAATTTCGATTAGAAAACACTTAGACCCTGAATATTGGAAAACTATTTCAGTCCAAGCAAAATTTAAATAAAATCTGGTGTTACAAAGCTCATCTAAAAGTTTCAGCACTTTGTATTAAAGTAGAACCTCTCTTAACCAAGAGATTTTTTATCGATTCGCAATGAAACAAAAAAGGAACTCATGAAGATTTATTTACAAATTAAAATCAATGCATTTATTTTTGTTCACAGTTTCGACCTCCATCTATTGTGATATGATTGTACTACGATCACGAATTTCTGTTTTAGTTCGAACCACGGCCGCTAGGAGCGTCATAACCCATCTGCGACCAGTTCTTGTTTGCGTTATTAGATCACGTGACCTATCGGTTCTTCAATAATAGGACAGCCATATGAGTTATTCGATAACAGAAGTTACTCAACAGTTATTGAGAACCGATCTAAGAACGGTAACTGGTCGAATAACCTTGACCGATCGGTTCTTCTATCTGTTATAACCTAACACCTTACACCAACAACCCCAATTTATTGTTGTTTCTCCATCGTTTTCGATGGAAGATTTAATAAATTTGACTAATATTGTAAAATATAACTATATTTTAATATAGTTATTCTAAAATAATAAAAATAAGTTATTCTAAAATAAAAATTTAGGTTTATTTATAGATATTTTAAAATATGATCACTGGTAATAGGGTTTTTTCGGTAATAGGTGATTGGTGATAACAGTTCCGAGTCAATAATAGGTTATTTTAAAGATTACGTTATTTTTGTCCCACCTCTAACCCATTGGACAACCGTGGGGGTTGTTGCGTCGCTCTGCAGACGTCAGGGTCAAGTTCACATAGACGTGGAACTTATTATTATTATTTATTTTTTTATTTTATTTTATTTATTTTTATTTTTTTTTTTTTTTTTCCTTTTCCCCTAAAATGCCAGTATGAGATATTATCACATGGTAATGTCAAGCAAAAATAAAAGAAGTCGGTCTCTGGAGTCTAAACCAAGTCCGACAAAACCCAAGTCGAGAAAAGCCAAGAGAGGAACCCCGCCTTCTACAGCCAGCTCTGAAAACACTACTACAGTAAATGCTCAATATTCGCAACCTGGGACTTCTTCACAAGGAGTTCAAGATGAATCGCCATTTTTTTCTCCAAATCGTTTTGATCTGCTTAAAAACACAGAACCAGAAAAATTGGAAACTATTGTTAATAATAAGATACCACGCCCCCCACCTATCTTCATTAGAAACATAAGGAGCTTTAAACTCCTCTGTGAACAAATAAATAAAATTACTAGCCCAGAAAGTTATTAATGTACAAGCAGGGCTAATGATACCAAGTTAATCCCTAATACACCTGACACCTACCGCACGATTATCAAATATTTAAGCGAAACAAAAGCTGATTTTCATACATATCAGCTCAAAAATGAAAAATCAGTAAGAATCGTAATTCGGCATCTCCACCATACAACACCTGCTGATATTATAGAAGAAGAACTCACTTACATGGGGATCAAAGTACGGCAAATTATAAATGTTGTCAAAGATAACAAAAACAATCCTGGAACAGGTAACAAAACACCATTACCATTATTTTTTGTTGACCTTGAGCCGACTCCTGGAGTGGAAAAAATCTTCGAGGTTAAGAGGCTCTACTACACAAATGTTGTAGTAGAGAAACCTTATCCAAAAAGAGACATTGTTCAATGCCACAATTGCCAATCCTACGGACACACTAAGCGCTACTGCCATCATATCCCAAGATGTGTGAGGTGTGGCGATTCACACAAAACCGAAGACTGTAACAAGTCGCGTGATAGTCCAGCCGTATGCGCTCTATGCCACAAGGGCCATCCGGCAAACTATAAAGGTTGCAAAACTTACAAAAAGCTGAAGGCACGATTTCAACCAGCCCAAACTAGCAACGAAGAAACAAGGCCAAGAAGACAGCCCTCTAGACTGGTAAATGAAACCATCTCCTATGCTAATATGATGGGTGGCAGGGAGCCAGCTACTGAAACAGGGGCCATGCCACAACCCCAGTCTCATAAAATATATCTTGAATCCCAATATCCTTCCCTTAACCAAATCCCTCAGTCTCAAACCCAGCCCCCACAAAATCCCATAATCCAACCCAATAAAAATAACATTCCTACAATTCCTCATGAATATAGCACAATACGAAACCCATCGGACGGATCACCCGGACGGGAAAGCTCATGGTGGCACTGCCGTCATCATCCATCATTCCCTCTCTCATTACTTACTACCTTTACCGAATCATAGCTTCCTACAAACAACTGCAGTTGTTATCAAAACCTTCCCTTTCCCTCTTACAATAGCTGCAGCTTATTGTCCTCCTGGAAAAACAGTTTCCCTCACCCAATTCAGTTCCCTCCTTGATTCACTTGGAAACCACTTCCTTCTAGGCGCAGACCTTAATGCCAAACACCAACAGTGGGGTGCCAGAATCACCAACTCCCGTGGCCGAACTCTACTGTCGGCACTTAATTCCAACCATTGCCACTACATTTCTCCCTGCTCTCCTACCTACTGGCCGACAGATCCCACTCGTAATCCTGACCTCCTTGATTTCTTCATCCACACAGGCCTAGGCACAATTAATCATTCCATTAAACGCCTAGACAACCTCTCCTCTGATCACAGTCCTCTAATCCTAACCCTATCCTTAGCACCGATCCCCAAACTTCCTCCCCCATCATTTATTAGAGGCCCAATTAACTGGAACCTCTTCCGTCAAAAACTAGATGATTCGATTGACCTCAGAGTATCCCTGAAAACACCCCAAGAACTTGATGAAGCAGCCAACTCCTTTACTAATTCAATTCAACAAGCAGCTTGGAATGCATCTTTCCTCAACCTTCCTATATCAACCGTATAAAAAATCCTTTACCACAAGAACTAATAGACCTTATCCAAACTAAATGTCATTATAGATCCCTATGGCAAAGATCCAGGCATCCTGACGATCGGAGATTATATAATCACTATACCAAAATAGTTAAAAAGAAATTGTCCTCCTTTAGATCCCAATCTTACAACTCCTATCTTTCCTCTCTCTCTACCTCTGACAACTCCCTCTGTAACTTAACCAAAAAAATCCTTAAATACCAGCATATATCCCAACCTCTCCGACGCGAAGATGGATTCTGGGCTGCCTCAGATGAGAACAGAGCAGAAGAATTTGCCAAGCACCTTTCCAGCACATTTATTCCCCATCTCGAACAAATCCCCTCCCACACTGCAAAAGTTTACCAATTCCTTGATTCACCGATACCCCTCTCCTTACCTCCTAAAGCAGTTAACCCCTCTGAGGTCAAATTCCTCCTAAAAAAGTTGAAGAACCGCAAATCACCTGGATATGACCTGCTCACCACCCAGATCCTCCGACAACTCCCACAAAAAGCCATTATCTTCCTAACTTACATCTACAATTGTATCCTTCGCACGACCCACTTTCCTCTGATATGGAAACACTCCATCATCATTCTTTTTCTAAAACCTGGCAAACCTCCCAACAAAACCTCATCTTATAGACCTATAAGTCTCCTTCCCATCCTTTCAAAAATCTTTGAAAAAATCCTTCTAAAACGTATCCTACCTATACTTGAATCCCAAAGCATCCCTTCCCACCAATTTGGATTCCGGTCACTCCACTGTTCAACAAGGCCTTCGTGTTGTTGATCACATATCATCTGCCCTTGAAAACAAGCAGTATAGCTCTGGTGCATTTCTGGATGTAGCGCAAGCTTTCGACCGGGTGTGGCACCAGGGCTTGCTCTTCAAGCTCAAGACCCACTTACCCCAATCTCTATACCTAGTCCTACGATCCTATCTCTCAAATCGTTCCTTTCGAGTCCGCTGTGGCTCAGAGTTCTCCAACTGTTATCCTATCGATGCCGGAGTACCACAAGGTAGCGTCCTAGGTCCCGTCCTCTATAATCTCTTCACTGCTGATATACCAACTAATCCTAATACCTTTTTAGCTACATTTGCTGATGATACTGCCATCCTATCATCCCATTCAGATCCCAAACTTGCTTCCCTCAACCTCCAAAGACATCTTCTACAGATCGAAGCTTGGTGCAATCAGTGGAGAATAAAAGTTAATGAAGCCAAATGCAGTCATATAACATTTACACTTCGCCGCAAATCCTGTCCTCCCATCCACTTCAATAATATCCCTATTCCTATATCCGACACTGTACGTTACCTTGGCTTTCATCTTGACAAAAGACTGACCTGGAACCCTCATACTAGACTCAAAAGACAAGAACTAAACAGGAGATTCAGCCAACTCTACAGACTACTAGGCAGGAATTCTCATCTTTCAATTGATAACAAACTCTCATATACAAAACAATCTTAAAACCAATGTGGACCTACGGACTTGAACTGTGGGGGACAGCAAGACAATCCAATATCAAACGCATTCAATCCTTCCAATCCAAAGTCCTCCGAACAATTGTCAATGCACCATATTATGTCACCAATAAAACCCTACATAACGACCTAAAAATCCCATTTGTCCTTGACCTCATTCCTTCAAAATTCTTTAAATTTCATCAAAATCTATCCAATCATCCTAATCCTCTGGCTCAATCCTTGTCCAGCTCTAACCATCCCTATAACCCCCCCAGAAGATTGAAACGGCAATGGCCCCGAGACCTTTTGTAATATAATGTTATATTGGAGTCCTGGTAATGACCAGCTTCTCCACTCAAGTTCTGAACATATGTGGCTATAGCGCTCCCACTCAGCCTCCACTGGATATTACTGGTGATGCAGCTGAGAGGGCAGCGCTGGGATCCCTACGGGTCTGGCCTTGACTCTCAATAAGTGGGGGAATAGGCTCGATTCGGGGTCCCCTAGGCTGAGTGTGTCTATATTGTACATAGAGTATGAATGTATCAAAAAAATTTTTTTTATTATTTTTTATTTTTTATTTATTTATTTATTTATTTTTTTTTTACTTATTTAATTTCTTTGTATAATGACTATTTGATTTATTTTTTGTATTATGACTGTTGTATTTTATCTCTTATTATTATTAATTGTGTATGGATGAGAACTTGTATATATGGTACGAATGAACTACATCATTAGCACTGTTACTTATTGCCCTTAACTGAGGCAGATTGTACATATATTTCAATAAAATAATAATAAATAATAAAAAAAAAAAAAAGATGTATCTCAACCTCAGCCATCCGTATCCAATGTAGAACTGCAAAATCAAAGCCACCCTATTTACACAGAAATCGCGGCACTAACACAAGAAATTCGAAACCTCACTAGATACCACCGCTCTCGCTCCTCTTCTAGATCTCGCCGGCGTTCTCCTTCCTTACGTCAGAGACCGTTGGAGGACAGCTTTTGTTGGTACCATTCCTCTTTCGGAGACAGGGCACGTAGATGTGTAGCTCCCTGCAAGTACAATCCAAAAAAACTAAATAGCCAGGGGTCAGCGGCGACGGCCACGGCCCCATTGTCGCCTTTTCTTAACTGATACAACAAAACTTCGTTTTCTCATTGATACAGGAGCGGACGTCTCTCTCTTGTCCCCGAGATGTTCGGATCGACTGAACCCTGTTCAACAACACCTTTATGCAGCTAACGACTCCCGTATTAATGTCTACGGCAAACGAAAGCATGGCGTCTACCAATTTCAGTTATCGAAATTCCCGACTTTTTCAAGAATTTTTCTAGAAATTCCCGACTTTTCCAAAAATATTTCGAAACCCTCGCTAATCGATATTTTAATGCTGTTGCAATAATAATCGAAACAAATCAATCAATGTATAGTTTGCTACTTAACACAGTTTAAAAAAAAAAAAAAATATTTTTTATATTTCACATTACTCTAGATAAATGTCAAGAAACACATCAATGTAGAGTATTGCCATTCGGTTTGAAAATAGTTACGAGGTTACACGAGGTTGTCGGATAAAATAATGTCCGATCAGAAATTTTACTAATTTTTTAGAAAACAAAACCATCTTTTCAACCCTGGACCTGGCACACGCTTACCAACAAATTCCAGTTGCGCCAGAAGACGTATGAAAAACTGCCATTACAACACCATTCGGCTCATTTGAATTTCCCTACATGCCGTTCGGATTACGTAACGCTGCACAAACCTTTCAAAGATTTATTAACGAAGTCCTCCGCGGGCTGAACTGCCAATTTACGTATTTAGACGACGTCCTAGTCGGCTCGTCGTCCATGGAAGAACATATAAACGATCTCCGTAGCGTATTCCAGGGACTTAGCGAACACAGTTTAAAGTTGAACATTTCCAAGTGTTTTCGTTTAGGAGGAAGTACAATTTCTGGGCCATCGAATAACAAAAGACGGTTGCGGGCCTCCCTCGTTTAGACAAAATTAAGGCCATATATGATTTTCTTAAGTCAAGGACAGCAAAACAACTCCGTACCTTCCCAGGAATGGTGAACTTTTATCGACGGTTTTTGCCTCAGGCAGCGCAAACACAGGCTCCTCTACACCTACCTCATGACACAACCGACAACCAGTCTATAGAATGGACCCAACCAATGACAGATGCCTTTGAACGCACGAAAAGCGACCTAGACTCTTTGTTGCCAGTACAAATAGAAAAATTAACCACTCATAGGAAAGCACTTATATACCTTAGTATCTACTCCCCTGCTCGGTCTACCACATCATCTTTCACTCTTTATCCAGAGCTACAAGCTATACTTGTATTGTATTATTTTTCAGTAAAATAGGGACTACATAAGTGGTTGGCTAATTTAGTTGCTCACCATTTTTAGGTCTTCTTCTTTTTTTTAGGAGCAGACCATAACCTGAAAAGAAACTTTATTTCACACCGTTAAGACCCTGAGAGTTTCGTTTCAAAATTTAAAAAAAAAGGTGGCCATCGAATATTGAACACCCTGTATATAAGAAAGTTATCAGCAATATTTAATTTCTTGTTCTGTTTTATAAGGTTTTTGTTTATTTGATTATGTTTTTTTTTTTTTTTTTTTTTTTTCTATTTTAATTTGTATACATAATTTTTTGTTTCTGTTGGCTGTAGCTGACTTCTGAGTTCCTCCTATGGGAGAGGCTTTTGTAAAGCTTATTATTATATAAAGTGCGTCTCATAACTATAAAACCACTTTGTTTTATGCTTTAATTTAATTATTCAGTAAAAACTAAAAATTTAAAATATCTGTTAGGTTCATTGAATAAAAGACATAATATAACTAATACTTGTTTTTATTTTTACAAATTTTACCAAAAACTAATCTAAAAGAAATAACAAAAATAATACTGTCTCATAACTATAAAACCAAGTTTAAAAAAATCATTTTATGTTATTTTTCATAATGTTAATATTATTTTTAATAATCTGTGACACCTCTTTTCTTTTCAGCAACCTGAAAAAGTCTCCGTTCCATACTCATAACTACATTTTTTATAACTTCCTTCGCTATTTCGTCCCACAATTTGTAGATGGCATTTTTTTAGTTTCGTCCCGTTTTCATGTTTGTTTTCGGCATAAATCTTTCTCACAATGATACCCCATGAGTTTTTTATAGGATTCAGATCAGGAGAACAAGCTGGCCAAGAAAGTACAGGAATGTTGTGAGACGAGAGCCATGCTTTGGTTACTCGGCTTGTGTGAACTGCGGCATTATCTTGCTAAAAAGTACATTGCTTATGACCGTTGTCTTCGAGGAATGGTAACAATCGATTTTTTAAGTACATTTATATACTTTTTACTGTTCATTTTAAACGAGGGTAATGCATTAACATTTTGGTTGAACGAAATGCCCCCATAACCATCACACTCCACTGCCGAAATTTCTCTTAGAAAACATTAAAGGACATTAAAGGACAAGAAACATTTCTTTTCTCAGATCTCCCAATATCCAAACTCCAACCTTGCTGCGATGTAGTGAGGCAAAAGGTTAGGTTTTTTTGGCATTTAATAACTTCGCTGCATTTTAGGACACGATATACTGTAGCTCTCGAAACATTCAGCTGAAGGTCAGAAATCATTATGGAGATGCTTTTAACAGAATTGCTAGCATTTTTAATGATTCTTCATTTACAACACACTGAAAGCTACTTCTTAGGAGCACCTGTTCTATTTTTACTATAATTTTTCTTGTTCGCTAAAAAGTTCCTCACCAAATTATGGAACCTCCGAGTCTTCTAGTGATTTCTCGAAGACATACATTTTCTTCAGCAAAAGCTAAAATTTTTCCATTTTCTTCTTTACCCCGCATCTTCTTTCCATCTGCACTTTACCCCGAGGCATCTTGGTTGAAAAACAAAGAGAGACAAAAGCAAGGTGTCCAGTTATCACAATAAGAGGATAAAATATTTTTTCAAAATATTTGTTTACTTGCAGATTCTGTTTATTTAGTTGGTTTTATAGTTATGAGACAGTATTATATTTGTTATTTCTTTTAGATTTATGTTTCTGGTTAGATTTGTAACAATAAAAACAATTTTATGTCATATTATATCTTTCATACAATGTACCCAAATAATAGATACATTTAATTTTTAGTTTCTACTGAATTTTTCAAATTAAAGGATAAAAACAACTGGTTTTATAGTCATGAAGCACACTTTATATATATATATGTGTGTGTGTGTGTGTGTGTGTGTGTGTGTGTGTGTTATTTTTTTCAGTGACTTTGTAAGAATGCTGATAAATGATTGGGTGGCAAGATTATAAAATAGCAGGTTTATGTGGCAGGGAGTCACTTTTGGAAGGATAGGTACTTATTTTTGGCTGTCTGTGGTAAAGAAAACATTAAATGCTAATATTTCAGTACAATCTCTACAAACTTTTAGAGATTAAATAGAAGAGAAATTTGATTTTTCTATTGAACTTACAAATTCAAATAGCCACGATTATAGAAATGTAGATGTGTTAGATGAATTTGGAGGTTATTAGATTATCTTACAGATCTATTAGAATATGCAGGAAATTATTAAAAAGTAGAGGCAGAAAGTTATAGGTTTTAATAGAAGTATGTACAGAAGTACTATGATTAAATATAAATTTAAGATTAAACAGGTTTATACTAACCTGGTTCAGGACTTGAGTCTGCAACATTCCCACTGTTAAATGAAGGAAAAGGCCAAGCAAAATCAGCATGTAAATTTTTAAGAGCAGACACACAATTATCAATTATTGCAGCCCTATTACGTTCTTTTGCCAGCCACCTGACTAATGGGAAATCTAAATTAGCTGCCATACAACCCAAATCATGTAATCTATGTTGGCTTAGCAATCGACGAGCATGCCTTTCTATCATAACATCCATGAAAAACTCTTCCGCTGATTTAGCACTATCCCTAAAAGTAAGAAAAAAAACCAAAAAAAACATTGTCCACCCATACAAAACTTCTTGATAAATAAATTCAAAATATAATTCATTTGAATTAGTTAAGAACTTTATATAGGTTTAATACCATTTGTTTTTTATGGATTGAAAAACTAATTCACTGAGTTTAATATTTTAGGACATTTTCTTTTTTACTCCCAATAAAAAAAATAATATTACTTTCATGAGATGTTGAGGCAAGGACAACAATATTAAAGATACATATCAAACTCTAATAAATACAAAATGAGAAAAAAAAAACAAAAAAAAACTTACACACTATCAGATTTCACAGCAGGTACAGATTTCTTTCTTTTAATTATATTTAAATCAGCTACAGATGTTCTGGAAGCTTTTTCAACATTTTGAATTTTTGGGGTTGTTGTGGTACTAAAACTGCGTCCACGAGCAACCTAAAGACATTAAAATAGTGCCATTGCTTACAAAGTATTAAGATCAAAAGAAATTTATTTTAATTCTCATAAAATATTTAATTACAAATTGTAGCAACTATTTTATTCCTTTCAAAATTTTCAAAACATTCCCACTAAAGTTGATTAGAGGTATAACTAAAATATTATATCAGGTATTGACAATACAGACTCCAATCAACGGCAAGGCTGAGTTTCTTTTCTTTCTAATTGAACTAATATATTGATTTTTTCTTCGGTTCTGGGTAGCAGGTAGATATTTTTTCTCGAACCCAATGAATAACAGATCTTCTACCCTAGCAACCCAGCCAATGTGAACTCTTCATTTTCCCATTTCCTTTATTGGGGGAGAATCAAGTCCTTTACTATCACTCCATCTCAAATAATTTTTTCCTTCCAAGATCTTTATAACCACCTTTCCTTCTAGGGACTTCAGAAACCAGTGGCCCTGAGGTCAACCAGTGGCGCCTTCTATCAAGCCAACCACCCCCAGAAGAGTATTGTTAATTCAGAGTTATAAAAACGGTCTTGAAAAAGGACGGTATAAACAGAAATGATGTCAAAATTGTAGACAAAATGAAAAGGTATAAAGTAGACATTCGGGGCATCAGTGAGATGAAAAAGAAAGGAAGTGGGTATGTTCTAATATAATGGGGTGTATAAAAAAATATGACTGTTTCTTAAATAAATATTTGTATTATTATTTCTTTGATATAAAATACAATTAATACTCAAAGTATAGTCCATTGTTATCTACCGTCATTACCCATCTGCTAGCCAATTGCTCAATGCCACGCAGATACCATTCCTTGGGATGGCTGTCAAAGAACTCTTGGACAGCATTTTCAACTTCCGCAAAATTATCAAATTTTTTCCCTTGAAGAAAATGGGCCATGGATCGAAACAAGTAGTAATCCGAAGGCACAAGGTATGGACCATATGGTGGATGATGCAGGAGTTCAAAACCATGAAGTTCTGTAAACTTTTCTTTGGTTCGACTGCTGATTGTTGAGGAGTAAGTTCATGAGAGACCAGTCTACAGGTCTTTTTCACCATCCCCATGGAGAGAAGATGGCGACTAACAGTATCTTTCGACACACCACACTCCTTGGCAAGTTCGCGAGTACTGTTGACTCAACAGCTTCCTTCAGAACCTCATCAATATCCATTAATGGCCGCCCGGAGCCCTTCTTCCTTTCAGTCGTATCTACACCTTCCCCTTCATATTTAACAATTTCATGAGTTGCTTCAGCGGCTGTGAAATTTTTTTTCCAGCAATGTCTTAAAATTACGAGAATTTCGTAGGACACAGTCATGTTTCTTCTTTGAAATAAATAACTGAACTGAGGCTTTTTTTAAAGAAGTCCAGTGTTAGTAAACAAGCTTAGAGAATGCTCTAAAGGGATTATTAAGTATTGGTAAATAATAAATAGCATTAAGATATTTATAGACTTTTGAACTCTGGAATTTGATAAAATGGTCATTTTTTTTAGACGCCCTATTATTTCAATTTTCCTAAAGGAAATTTCGTGAAAGAAGGAGTAGGCATTGTTATGACTCTAGGAATGTCCACCAAGCTGGAAGACTGGAATCCTATAACTCCATGGATGATAGAAACAAAGCTTCAAATGAGTGTTGGAAATACATCCCATATTCAAGTACATGCACCAATGGGAAACACGAATCATGGATAAGGAGATGTTCTATGCTGATCTGCAAAGAACCTTTGATAAATGCAGACATGGCATTTTGAGTGGAGTTTTCAATGCAAGGACAGGATGTAATCATAAGACTGGATCATTGGACTCCATGGAGGCGAGAAAACAAAAAATGGAAACAGTAAACACTTGATTGACTTCTGTTTGGAAAACAACATACACATTGTTAATTCTTTTTATCCACACAAAAAGGTATATAAAATAACCTTCTCTCATCATGACAGAAATAGTATAATCAACTATTTCATCTTCAGAAATATGGCAATTGTTAACTGATACTAAAGTGAACAGATGAGCACTTATCATCTACTTCTGATAGCTGATACCAGGATACAAAGAGACAACCAGCCACCCTCCAAGCCATAAAAGTGAGAATGCTTGACAATCCATTAAATATATTAGTGTCCTACGAGAGAGAATCAGAAGGTTGAACCTTGAAGGAGATGTGGAGAGGCAATGGAATAATCTTAAGAATGCATTCTCAGCATTGCTACTGAGGTCTGGGGCATTCAAAAGGTAAGTGGCAAGAAAAAGCAAACAAAATGGTGGAATGATACTACTAGGCAGATAATGAAAAGGAAAAAGCAACAATGGAAGGCCTATCTGCAAGATAAAACTTCTGCTGACTTAACTGAGTATATCAGATCAAGAAACGAGTACAAGAAAGCAATAGTTTTGGCAAATAGAAAAACATGAGAGGAATTCAGAAAGAGACTGGATGCAAATCATAGAGAAAATACCATCATATAGTTTCTTAAAGGAACACATGGTACATAAAAGATGAAATAGGCAATATGGATTCTACCTTGGATTGGTAGAAGCATTATAACTAGCAATGGTTATCATTACATGATATATCAATACTTTTACATTAGGGAAAAGATAATAGAAAATATTAGTATGTAAAACACTGAATCATTTTTGAAACTGATTTTAACCCTTAAGATCGTACATTTGAGAAGACAAGCGGTTCGATGTTATTACATAATTAACTAAAACAAATAAATAAACAGGAAAGTCATTGTTACATGATGGGAATATTTAAAATAATATTAAATTAAATAAAAATCATAATATATCAATATTTTTGGTCACTGATATATTGTGTATTGATATTCAGAGCTCAAAATATCATTGATATGGAATATCAATATTTTTCTTATGATATCCATTCCCTAATAATTATCCCGAAGGTCTCTTTTCGGTGGAACTCCAATGCCCTCTGTACAAAATGAAGAAAGCCAAGAATATTTAAAGGAAGTATTCCTAAAGATTGGGAATGCAGCATATAATACAGAATACAGAATATAAGAAAGGTAGATCAACCTTATGAAAAAACTACAGACCAATTAGCTTACTATCTGAAGCTTATAAAATGTACACCTCTATCCTTAAAAGAAAGTTGAGACATATTGTGGACAGCCAATTTGAGGAAGAACTGGCAGGCTTCCAGCCCAGAAGGCAGACACAGGGTCACATCTTTGTCCTCAGAAATAATGTGGAAAAAGTATGGGACAAAGATAAACTATTCATATGGTTTTTCTTAACCTAAAAGCTGCATTCCATTCTGTGCCTAGATATGAAACATGGAATGCTCTCGCCATAAAGACTTTACCACCAGATTAACTGCAGGCAATAAAATTAACTTACAGCAATGAGAAGGGAGTCATAAGGATTAATGGCAAAGAATCCAAACTGCTATTGACAGAGAAGTCAGAAAGGGAGACAGCATCAGCCATCTCTTATTCATCATTCTGGTGATGGGGTGCACAATATGGACTGCAATAGGAATGTCCATTGACAAATCGAAAAGTAAGGTTCCAGTTCTCTCATGGAATGAAAAAGAAAATGTAGAAAATTATGGAACGAGGAGGTTCTAGAAGTAGTAAACGAGTATAACTACTTGGGAACCATAGTAAATAGATTTGGTAAGATTGACCAAAACATAGCTAACAGAATTTAAAAAAGGGAATAAAATTTATTACTAGATCAATATTATTATTTATATTATTGGACACCAGTGAAATAGGGAAAGATGTTAAGAATCATATATATGAGGCTATATACCTTCTAAAAATTATATAGGGCAGCGAGAGGTTCCCTAACCCTAAACTATCTTTTGAAACACTAAATGCCATTCCAGATTAATGATAAAAATTCTTTTACTTCAAACAAATACAGCATAAAACAAAATATTAAAGGTTATGTGTTAAATAATAAACCTACTTACATGCATTGTGCCAAGAACCAAAGAGAGATCTTCTTCATTTCCATTAACAGGAGGAGTATGAGGAATTTTTGATGGAACAACTATGGGAACACGAGAACATTCAACATCATTAGGATCTGGAAAGAAAAAAAAAAATGTCACTGATATGTCATATTGCAAGTATTAAAATATGTGTTTTTTTACAATATATCACAATTTTATACTATTAATCAATTGTATTTTTATGATATAGAAAAAAACAAAAGTTATTAAAAGATAAATAATTCAAAACAATGTAATATACCATCATTCTTGACTTATAAATAAGCTTCATAATTTATAATCTTTCATACAATTAATTAGACTAGCGATTAAGTGGGTGAAATTACAATTCTTTTAAATTATAACCCAGTTTATCTGTATAAATTTTATTTTAACCACAACAAAACAAAAACTTAACATCAACTTTTCATAAGATCGGAAATAAAAAGAATATAAACGAAACCACATTAATAAATTACAATTTTATTCAGTCAAATAATTGAACAAAATAATGGAACTAGATGAATACTTAAGTTCTAAAAGTTACATTCCACCTTCAAAGTTATTATGAGTTTTACTAAGTTATTTGTGTCTATATATATCAACATGATATCAAAACTATAAACATTAACATAAAATGATCCTTAAGCATCAGCTTACCAATAGCTTTAAGAAACCTTACAAGATCCTTTGAAAGTTCCCATTTAGAACTATTCAATGTTGAATCTAGTAGCATAGTAGCATACTGACGACTAACGGATGATGATTCTAGATTCTAAAATAAAACAAACAAAAAAGAAAGGCAATAAATAATAAAAATTAAAAGAATAGGAGCTAAAACATAACCATAGCTAAAACATATCCATAGTTAAAACATAACCAACAGATACTGACCTGCAATATAATTAAATATGATGATGCTGTTTCAAGCTGGTTAGCAACTAAACATTTCTGGAACAATTGAGTAGGTTTACCTGCAACCGAAAAAAGATATGGCCAAAGGGCTATTTCTGTTTTGCGAGCACATTGCACAACAGTATCAAGATATACAGGAAATTCTTGAATGAATTCTATAACACTTGGAAGCTGAGCATCAGGAATTGGATCTTTGCTGGTGGCTTCTTCCTCTAAAACCTCAAAAAATAATGAAATATAATAATAATCAGAAAAAAATCAATAAGTAAAAAATTAATTAAATACATATAATGCAAAGAGACAAAAAAATAGTTGGGAAAATGTTTTTTTTTCTTGAGTTACATAGTGAAAAATAAAAAGGGTTAAAATTACAACCACTCCACAAAAAAATAATTAAAAATAGAAATAATAGAAAACTTTTTGACCAACTAATATACATTAAATTATTAATTTGCAACAACTATTTCAAAAGTGAAAAAAAAAATCTCCATTTTATTTTAGATTTAAATTATGAAATTGAATCGAACTACATAAAAAGTGTTGTTAAAGCTTACTGAAAAGATAAACAAGAAAAAAACTAAAGAAATAATGATGAAGAGATCCAAAAACTGCAAACAAGCTTCAGATCATTTCCCTCTTCAAACAAATAATAGATTTTCTCTTTTATAGACTAAGAGCCCGTGGACCCCAGACCTTCGTTATTTTATAAAAGATGAAACTTTGTCAGTGCATGCTCCCAATAGAGGTAAGAACGATGGGCCATGAATGAAGTTCGGGTAATCGTGGCCTTGGCAGGTAAACGGTGCTAAAGGTGTGTAAAATACCAGTCTACTATTGTCAATTATATAGCGTGATTTTTTGATATTTCCTTCAGAAATGTACTTACATTATAGTATAAAAGCTGATTTTTATATATGTTACTCAGGGAATGATTATATGATGTTTCCTCATCAGCCAGACACCTACCATCGTGGCAACCCCCCACCAGACACTTATCATCGTGGAAACCCCATGCCAGACACCCTTAATGCTCATTTATTTGTAATTGTACTTACGTTATAGTATAAAAGCTGATTTTTATATATATTACTCGGGCAATGATTAGATGATGTTTCCTCATCAGCCAGACACTTACCATCGTGGCAACCCCCTGCCAGACACCCTTAATGCTCATTTATTTGTAATTGTATTTACGTTATTGTATAAAAGCTGATCTTTATATATATTACTCGGGCAACGATTAGATGATGTTTCCTCATCAGCCAGACACTTACCATCGTGGCAACCCCCTGCCAGACACTTACCATCGTGGCAACCCCTTGCCAGACACCCTTAATGTTCATATATTTGTAATTGTATTTACATTATAGTATAAAAGCTGATCTTTATATATATTACTCAGGCAATGATTATATGATGTTTCCTCATCAGCCAGACACTTACCATCGTGGCAACCCCTTGCCAGACACCCTTAATGCTCATTTATTTGTAATTGTATTTACGTTATAGTATAAAAGCTGATCTTTATATATATTACTCGGGCAACGATTAGATGATGTTTCCTCATCAGCCAGACACTTACCATCGTGGCAACCCCCTGCCAGACACTTACCATAGTGGTCAACCCCCTGCAACCCCCTGCCAGACACTTACCATCGTGGCAACCCCTTGCCAGACACCCTTAATGTTCATTTATTTGTAATCGTATTTACGTTATAGTATAAAAGCTGATCTTTATATATATTACTTGGGTAATAATTGGATGATGTTTCCTCATCAGCCAGACCGTTCTGACAGTTCCAACCCCTTGCCAGACAAGCATGTAGGGTAGCTGTATTAGCGAGCGCGAGGCAAGATACATATGGCTGGGTGGGAGTGTGATAGTGAGTGATGTCTGTCGCGATCCTTCACCACGCTCTTGTATTTTACTGCACATGTATTGTTTATTACTCAGTGCGTGTTTACACACACATCTTTTATAAAATAACGAAGGTCTGGGGTTCACGGGTTCTCGCTCTATTAGACTTTTCAGTGATTGATGTGCCTTTATACATTTCAAATTTTAGAAACCCATAGCAAAAATCTTCTAAGGCTATGCCAGGTAATGTAATATTAAGAATAAACTCACCAAAAGTAAACACATCCTTACTATATTTTACCTATTTAAGAAAACAAGGGACAAGAAATAGAAAAAAAAGTAAAAATAATAATCCTGTGTCTTTGTGAACTTGAAGTTAAAGACACAGTGTTGAAACAGTCTCTACGGCAGTCAAATTGGCACTGTAGGTAGGGTGGAAGGGAGGTCTGTGATAAGATAGAATAGAATAGAATAGAAAGAAAACTTTATTCTGGGACAAAGTCCCTTAAGAATAACATTAAATAACATAAAGTAAGATCATAACTGGCCGAGAGGCTGTTAAAAATAAAATAACATAGATAAACTGAATACAAATATGTATGAAAAAAAGATACAGAGAAAAACTAGAAAAAGAAAAAACTTATATAAAAAGAGAGTAAAAAAAATAAGTATACAAAATAGAGGTTAATATTGTAAATAAAATTGAAGAAGAGAAAAAAAACAAACAGAAACAAAGAAAAATAAAAGATAGAAAATCAAAAATTATCATTTCAAACAATTAAAACATTATCATAATCAAACTATAATTTATGCTTATATTTTATGTCTGATGGTCTTAGTAATTAAATTAGATGATTACATACATAGTACATACATCCTTATAATTAGAGAGCGTCGAGTTAAAGGGAAAGAAGATAGTGAAAGAATAGTGATTTAAATGTTCCAAGGGAAGAAGCACTGCAGATACAGGGGGGGAGGGAATTCCAAAGAGTAGAGGATCAGACAAGGAAGAAGATACTACTTCAAGCTAGTCGATAATGCTGCGTATTGGCACAATTATCTTTCACCATAGTTTATTGACTTCACTTCGAGAATAAGATTGTACTCATAGTGGTAAAACTAATCTAATGTTTGATGCTTCTTACTCACAGCGAATTCATAAAAATTTACAGAGAAAAGTGCATTGAAATCACAATAAAAGAATGAGAATTAAGGAGGTGATGTAAAAGCAGCTATTACGATCTAGCATAAACGCAGAACTGAAAAAAAGTTAAATAAAATCATACCTTTGATTGAGAAGCCAAAGAAGTATTTATGAGGCACAAATTAGCTACTATAAAAGGAAAAACTTAAAAAAAAAAAAAAAAAAAAAAAAAATGCAGCAACTGCTAGTAGAACTACTGCTTCCTTCCACTTTTTTTTTTACAACAGTAATATTTTTGAGACAGGGGGTTGGTTTATATTTGGTCATATAGTCAAGAATGTTACAAGATCCTTTCCATGCTACTTAACTATAAAACAAAAAAAGGTACTGGTCTAGAAATTGAACAGTCACATGATCACATAGATTCTTACCATATAATATGAAAGAAAAGTTTATAAATACATACTTGGAACTGAATAGATGGATTTTAGAACAAAAAGAAATACAGTCAAAACCTGTTAAGTCGAAAAACTCGGTAAGCCGAAGTGAACCCCATTTCCCGATTAAGTTTATATGGTTTATTGTATTTCTTTACTCCAACCAACAATCGTTAACTCAAAGTAAAATTAGATAGAGACTCTAAAAGTCAAATTTCTTCTTGAGGTGGGAGGCTCTATAAAACAAGGTCTACCCGTCAATTTTGGAGGTGGACTAGGTGGGTGGAGAGGGGGTCATCGGGCTCATTCGGAAGTGTTCGGCGGTCACCAGCTAAATTTTGCTGCTTCAAAGGGACTTGTGGTCAGTAGCACTTTATTCCCCCATAAAAGAATTCATCTAGCTACATGGCACTCTAATGATGGATTCACGTGTAACCAAATAGACTATGTTTTACTAAGCAGCCTCACATCTCTAATCTGATGGATGTGAGTTTTCAGGGGTGCTAACATCGATTCTAATCATTACCGATCGCCAGGTTAAGAGCAAGGATTTCAAACATCAGAAATCCAAGTAGAGCACAATCACTAAAGATTGACACTGAAAAGCTGAAGGGTCCCGAGGTTAGGCAACTCTTTACAGACAGTATGAATAGCAGAATTAAAGACCTCTATCAGGCTGATAGCACGGATTAACAGTGGCAAAAATGTAAAGAAACCATGGAAGAACTGACAGTAGGTATGCTTGGATACCAAAGGCCAACTAAGAGTGAATAGACAGAAAAACCTTGCTTATAGAATAATGATACAGCGAAGACATACAAGAAGATCAGTGCAAGAATACAGATCCAGAAGAGAAGAGAAGCACACCCCACCAGAAGAAAAAAAGGGCATGGCAGTGGGAACGCCTCCAACAGATGGAATACTGAGAAAGTTCTACCAGGTAATAAATAATAGCCAGCAGGCACTATAATACAAATTTAAACCAAGAATAAATGCCAGTAAAGGCAATGACAGTAATCCTCATAACAAATAGGAACAGTTTATTTGAGAACAGTATTTTCCCCCAGAACCTACATATGACTGTTTTTTGTTATCTACTATATTTGAGAGAACCGCTGAGCCCACAGGTACCAGTCTGATCTCAAATGAAAGCTAATTAAATTTTCTACAACTTCATAATATTTGATATGGGATGCGTTTTTTAGGAGATATTTCACAAAATAAGTGACCATAGAGAAAAAACATCACGTTTTAAAAAAAAATGGCCTATTTTCGAAGAACTGTACCCTGGGAACCAATAGCTATATAGAGCTTTGAGCCCTGGTCTCAAATTGTAGAAAATTTAGTTTACGTTAAAAATATTTAGAGTTACTATACCGATCATATTCAGCAAAAACTAAAAAAAAAATCTGAACATTTTAGCATTAACGACGACTTTTTCCGGACTTTCACAAATTTTATGTAAATTCCCGACCACATGAAATTCCCCACATATTCCTAAAATTCCCGACTGGTAGACACCCTGAATATAGGAAAGTATATGACAGGCTTTATGAGAGAAAAGTCTACTGTAGATCAGATATTCTCTATCAGAACCATTCTGGAAAGGTGCAGGGAGTATAATATCCACACACACTACCTGTTCATCGACTTTCAAATGGCCTATGATAGTATAAAGAGAAATGAGCTGTACAAGGAACTTCCTAGAAATGGGAATACCACCGAAGCTGGCTACGAGGAAGAAGGTGCAATGCACAGTGCGTGTCCAGGGTGACCTGACAGACAACTTCATAACCCACAAAGGACTGAAACAGGTGGTTGCCTCGCATGTCTTCTTTTTAATTTGGCTCTCGAAAGTGTGGAACGGAAATCTGGAATACAAGTTGGGGCAACTATATTCAATAAATCTTCTATGATTTTGGCTTACGCCAATGACTTAGATATTGTTGGAAGAACCCCTACAGATTTAAAAAATGCATTTATGAATCTTCAGATAGCAGCAGCTAGAGTGGGCTTAGAGGTCAATGAATCAAAAACCAAATACATACATGCATGCACCAAATACAACTGGATGTGCATGATTTTGATGTGGCTTTTGATTTGAAAGGGTGAAAGAGTTTAGCTATCTTGGTTCAAAAGTAAATGCGGATAATGAAATACAAGCAGAAATCCATCACAGAATTATGTCCGCAAATAAATGCTACAAAAGCGGATTACAAAAGCATTTCAGGAGCACGGCTATTTCTCAAAACATAAAGGTGCAACTGTACAAGACTTTAGTAAGACTAGTTCTCACTTATGCCTCTGAATGCTGGACATTGCCCAGTTCACGGGAAGCCCTTATCCTAAGGTTCGACAGAAGAATATTGAGGAGAGTTTATGGCCCAGTTTGTACCAACGGAATCTGGAGGGTAAGAACGAATGCTGAGCTGACAAGACTCTACAAGAACACAGATATTGTAAGAGTAATTAAAGTAGGATGGCTTCGATGGGTTTTATTTCTTCCTTAGCTTTCCTTCAGTTGAAGAGGAATGAAATAAGTGGGTTCAAGCCCTGAGGCGAGAAAAATGGAAGCCAAAAAACAAGTGTTATTTGTTCAAAAACTTTAAAGAGGACAATTTTGACAGACCTTCTCCATTTCGAGTAAATCTAAAGAAAGGTGCAATGCAGTCAGTTTATGATTTCCCAGATCATTTGAGACAGAAGATTATTATAACTTTTTATGCTTTCCCCCAAAAAACAAAATAAACTAAATAAATGGAATTAGAAAATTTTGCTTTCGTTACTTCTAAAACAATACCTTGGAAGAAACTTTTTTTATAGATGTCCACATTTTTTAGAAGATGGCTCTCAATATTCATTATTAATCAGATCGATCGGAATGATATTTTTTAAAGCCCGAACCCACCATTTTCAGAAAAATATTTTGTTTTATTTTCGTTTCTAACTATCTACCAATGCATGAATGTGATAAATTTCTGAACAATTAGATGGAATCCAATACAATTTGTAATTTGAAACCTAAATATTAGATAATAAAGTTGTAAATAAGCCTGAGGTGGAGCACCGCGGGGTGAAGGTGGCTGAACTGGAGGCAGGGGAACCTTACAGCATTAGTGCCTCTGCCCCTTCTACTATGTTCTGCATTCTGTGATTACAACCCTATCCTCTTTTATCCTCAGTACTGATTCAATTTGAGGAAAAGACAGATGTTTATTGTGTTAATTGTTTTTTTATTAGCCATGGCTACCAATGGTAGAAGCTGATGTCTTTAAAGCTTTGCCCACAATTCAGCATTTGATCATCACAGCCCTACATGTATGCAGGAGAAAGTTACAGAATATTTTTAATTATGTAATTTATTACATAGGTATTTTATTACAATTTTTTTTTTTTTTTTTTTTTTTTTGCATCAGTATCTCTGTTTCTGTTAATTTTTCTTAAAATAAATTATTAAAACATGCAGTTGTTTAAAATTAATTACCCTTATACATATGTATGTATTATAAGAAAACTCGATTACTTGAACAAATATTTTTTGTGAACTCGATATCTCAAAAATTTATCTCGAAAAATTGATAGCTCAAAGTAAATTTGTTCTCGCTTCAGTTTTGACTTAGTGAGTTTTGACCATACAATATCTTCAATACTTCAGATCTAATAAAAAAAATCTATTAATAACACAGTCTGGTGCCTAAAAAATAACACCTGCATAAACTTTTTAAGAAAAAAAAATTCTACAAACGGTAACTAAACCGTAAACCGTAAAGAGAGATAATCCTAATGTCAAGACTTTTAAAAACATTCATTAAAAAATGAAAGAACAAGGCAATTCACTACTATAACTGATTTGATAGTTCAATATTTATCCACTTGTACATATCAAGCTCACATTGACGAAGGGGCAGATGGTTTTGATTCCTAAAATGGCCAAACCTTGAGAGACATCTTGAATTCCATCCTTTCTAATAGAGCATATAATTAAAAAAATGATCTCCTTGTTGGCAACTGATACAGTATATTAACAATTTTCAAACTATTAATGATATAGATATATGACAGAAGAGATCTAACTATACGTTAAGATGTAGTAGAAAATCAATAAGATTTGGTGTTACAAACTAGACGGTCACAAAAGAGACAAGGCTGAGAAAAAATCATGGATGCACAGACTAATATAATATTTCAATGTCATAAAAATTAACATGGACAGACATCTGCAAATCCTAACTGTCCTTTTTTTTTTTTTTTTTTTTTACATGTGGTGAAATATAGGAAAGAAAGAGATGAAAAATTACTTTCAAAGGAAGCTATAATACTAAAAAAAAATAGATAATCCAAAAGTTCAAAATTGAAAAATTTTATGCTCAGAGCATAATTTAGTAAAATGTTACAGCTAAAACTTCTTATTTTTTACAGCTGAACTTAGTAATGTTAAGAAATAAATGTTGAGGGTAACACATCTATATAAATATTTTGTTTTTAAAAATAACTCATTAATTTAATTTAATTTAATTTAAAGAAAATCTTACCTCATGCAGTAATAGCTCCAAAGAATGTGGGAAATAAGGGAGTGAGGTACAACATCGTGCTATTTCCCAAGCATGAAAACCCAAATTACGACGTATTAACTGACGCAATATATGATGTAAATAAACTTGACTCTGAAAAAGGAAAAGTATACCAATTAAAAGAAAAAGGAATTAAAATTGCATTTGTTAACATGGCAAATCATTAAAAATAATTGTATATGTAATATCATAACCATAATTTACTATTTACTGGACAATTTTAATTCAAGATTGGAGAACAGATATTCTCCCATGTAAAGATAACAAACACTAGGAGGGGCGAAGAGGATGACATGGATGCTCTATATGAATAAGGCTGTCATACAATTTGGTAACAAATATTGACACTGAGAAAATAGTATATCTTAACTATATATAGAGGTAATGGCGGGTCTTTCCCAGAGGTTAAAGCAAACTAAAAGAAGAAGAGACAATGACAATTTGGAATAACCTATTTATGTACCTACAGAAATTTAATTAACAGTTCTCTTGGATATCATTAGGTGTTTCACAATATTTTCAAATATTGAAAAATCAAAACTTGAAGGTTGGACTTGTACACTTCCCCACTTTTAAAGCCAAGAAAATTCTACTATCACTAAACACAAGAAAACTAGTACTAATAAGAAACCTCATAATAATTGATGAAAGTAATTATTTGACATTTTTACTAATGAGAACTTTTACATAGCAAGCAATGAGTAAAACAGAAAAATTAAACATCTTCTTAGAAGATAGTAATTTTTTTAAAGTTTAGAAACAAAACATGATCTTAATACCCTCACAAAATTAAAAATCCCAGAAAATGAATTTCCACCCATATTTTTATGGTTTCAACAGAAATTTAAAGTTCTGCAATATGGTTTAGATCAGGGATCTCCAAACTTTTCAGCCTTCGGGCCATACTGATTACTTCCAAAGGTTCCAAGGGCCAACACCGTTTTAATTTTCCTTTCAGTATCTATAATTTCTAGACTAGTTTCGGATTACACACCCTGAGCAAGCATTAGCTTGCTAAATTCGTTAGTTCAATCACTATTGTGCTGTAAAGTATTTTCACGACCTCGAAACTTGATGACATCCGGTGGTTACAGGCGGATATAGGTAATGTACCCCCTCTATCCTTTGCTAACAGGTAGCTCTCAAATCGCGTTGAACATCGTTGGTTCTAATATCACATTAAATATCATATTTAAAAGATATGATATTTTTCATGATTTAAAAAAATATATATGCTTGAACATCATACACATGAACATGAATTTTTTATTAGAACAAACTCTACAGAGTTTAAGAAATAAAAAAAAAAAATTATTAATATTTCAAACATAATTATCAAATCTCCCAGACACTCCAATTCCATATCATAAACCTTCAAGAATGGTATCGAAAATGGAGAATCCAAATAAATCCCATCAAATAACCTTTACCCTTTGTCGTAAACCTATGACTTCCTGTCCTTCAGTATCCTTTAATGATGTCCCACTAATCCCCGTTGAACAGATCAACTACCTAGAACTTCATCTGGACAAACATCTTACTTGGAATCCACACACAGGACTAAAACGACAAGAAACTGCCCGTCACTACTTCAAAATTTACTTGACAAACGTTCAAAGCTCCCAATTAATTACAAAAGACTAATATACATGACTGTGATTAGACCTATCTGGACGTACGGAGTTGAGCTTTGGAGCTCCACTAAACCATCCAATTCATCTCGTATCCAATCCTTGCAATCCAAAATCCTTCGAAAAATTCTCAATGCTCCTTACTTTGTGACCAATAAACTTATCCATAAAGACCCTAATGTTCCTTATGTTGCTGATTTAGCCCAGACCAGATACCTATCCTTCCATAGTAAGCTCCATCACCACTCCAATCCATTAGTCTCCCAACTCGCTTCTCATTCCATTCCAGACAACCCTCCGAGGCGTCTGAAAAGAAGATGGCCTCGAGACCTTCTAATATAGTACCTCATTATATAGAACCTCTATAAGTGCTGCTACCAATGGGTAGCTGCTTTAAAAACAAGTGAAGTGTCATTTTTATCATTATCATCGTATTTACTTGATGTATAATATATTTATATTGTATACACAGTTGTAAATTTCAATTAAATAAAAAAGAATATATCAAATGTGTTTCTGGTCAGAGATGACCTATTAAAAAAATAAATGTTCATATCTACATACATTCATTTAAAACTTAACAACTTACTGTCCTTTCAAGAACACAAAAAGGAAGAGAGAATGGGGAATTAGCATCTGAAGTATACAGAAGGGTATCATTTTCTGCACCCAGTAAGATGGCATCTTCAAATAGAATGGCTATAAAAAATGAATGAATGACATTAATAAAAGTTGAAAATATATACACCTTCAGCAATGAGAATCATGTTACAAACCTAATGGATATATTTTCAACTGAAATGGAAGCATGATTCTTTTTGACATAAAAGTATGAGCATTATCACCATGCCTAGGGAATAAGGGTAACCAAACTCTCATTCCATGAGCACCACAATATAACCATAATGCTTCAGTCAGATGTGGTTTATTTTTACAAAAGTTGATGGGGGACCAGACATTTTCCACACATGATGCCAAAACAGTAGGAGCTTGCAGTATCTGAGATTGCTATAAATAAATAAAAACATTATTTAATAATTGTAAACAAAATAAAAATAAAAAAAATAAAATTGTTTTGACTGGTTATTCAGTATTTAATGAGAAAATCAAAAAGAGAATATTAACTGACAATTCAAAATGTTAATATAAATCTAACAAATAAAATAACATGGTACATAAATTATGCTAAACACATTAGGCACAAACTATCAATAAAAGCAAGATGAATCCCAAAAAAGGTTTGAGACATTAACCATCCCTTAAAATCTAAAAACGATTATCATTAAAGCTTCTTAGCAATAAAAAATAATAATAAGAAGAAATGCAAATAACACTAAAAAAAAAACTTATATAAACTTTGGTTGAAAAAATTAATGCAACCACTCAATTGTTTATTTTATAAGTGAAAATAATAATAATAAAAAAATTTAAGAAATGGGCTCACATTGTGATCATCTTGTTGGTTAACCATCAGTAGACGTCCAGAAACATTGATAACAAAATTATTTCTTTGAGATAAAGCCATTCGTGATGGCTCAATTCTTAATGATGTTAATGTAAGAGCAACAAAGCAAGCTGGATGGACACATAAAGCTGACATGTCAATGGCTTGAATACAAGTCAAGTCTACATTTTCTCCTTTAAAAAAATAAATAATAAAATATTAGCATGGACAACTTACATTAAGAATATATATTAATATTTACATGTTATGAGTAAAAAAAGGCTTGTGGCAAGATAGTCCTCATTTATGGTATTAAATCTATCACTTGGAGGATAAGAACAACATTGCAGAAAATAGAGGGAGGTGTGTCTATACAGAGGACAAGAAACATTAAAGTATAGAAAGAAAAGCGACATAGATGGGCGGGACATGTGGAAAGGATGGCTGCCAGCGAGATCCCGAAGATGATGCTGATGGAGGAGCTCTATGGGAAACGGCGAGTTGGACGACTGAGCATTCAAAGGATGAACTCAGTTTCTGTGGACGCGCGGGCTCTTCTTGAAGCCTGAAACTGGAAAGCTGTGGCAAGGGAGCGAGCGAACTGGCAAAGCTTTTGGAGGAGGCCCAGTCTCGGTGACATGATGTCGCGCCACCAATGATGATGATAGAAAGAAAAGAAAATAAAAGTTTGATTCCTTTTTACAAGTGTACATTAAGAAATAGCTGTAGTTCTGTAGCTACAAAAAAGCAAATCCATTCAAAAATATAAACAATGATAAACATATAATAGTAAGACAAAAAAACATCTGATTGATAGGGCCAGCATTGATGGATAAACATAATTAGGCTCCACAATAAATTCAAAAACTAATTGACTTACTCAGGTAAACCAACCAATAACAAACACAAATAGAACTCTCTTCTCTTTCTAATCAATACTGAAATGACAAACAATTTTAAGACACTTAAGTTGAATGTATATAATATTTTTTAACAACATCTGATGCACGGTAAGAAGTAGTAAGACAGCCTTAGACTTGCACCCCAAAGAGTAGTATTGAGATATATAAATGAAAATATATCTCCATGTAAATTGAATGGATTGAATAATTGAAATAGAAAGGAAAAACACTTTTCTCTATATCCTCCATAGAAAGACAACCACGTTTAGATGATTAAAATACCAAACATGTATTAAATGAATGGAGTACCTTTACAGAACCATGAATGTCACAATTCACAAGATACTACATACAAGATCAAAAGATAGAGAGAGGGACTGAAGCGAGGGTCTCAGTAAGGCAGGTCATGGGTTCGAATCCCATCTGGGCACAGTGGGCCGAATAGCACTTCTAACTGGAAAAAAATGTTTTGTTCCCAATTTCTATTTTTTGTTTTAGTCGCAGTGTTTGGGAAAAATGTTTAAAACATTTTAGGACAACAAATTTCCAATATAATGGAAAAATAATGGTATTTTTGTAAAAAAAAAAAAAAATAATTTTTTAAACCAATCTCCTATGATCTTCTCATTACAATAAAATAAAATAAGCCACGAATCAATAATCCGGACAAATAATCTCGATTTATCGATGTTAACAAATTATCAAATTTAAAATTTCATTATTTGCATAAATATTTGGATTAATCTGGGATGGGAAAAAATTTGCAGTTTTGAGGTAAAACGATTATTTTATATTTATTAAAAGAATCAGAGTGAGAATGTTCTATTAATTAAGTTCTATTAATAATCTCTGTGCCATGGGATAGTAACTTATGCATTGTTACAGGCATATAAAACCAAGGATAGAGGTTAAGGTACAAATCTATTGTCACTTCCAGATATGATTCAAATTTGTCAAAATCTAACTCAAATCCAGAATTAATCTCACTAAGAATATAATAAAGCATCTGCAGAATTTCCTTGTCGGTAATTTAAAAAAAAATCTTCTTGCCTGTTTCCGTCACTCGAGATCCCAAAACCAGGTTTTGGCCTATCCACAATTAACCCAATTTATCTTTTAAAATATAATTGAATTTCTTCTTTTCTTTTTTTTTTCAATTCGGTTTTCTCAGATTCAATTCTTCTTTCTTATAGGGCATAATACGAGGGATATATTTTGTAACTTAAACTCATCGCACATTTTTGGGTCAAATTATATTTGCACTTAGTTAATTTGCAGTCAATTTAACATGCTGAGGACTCATCATGTGCTAGTGGTCTCTATTTTGCAGAATCTAATCTTAACTTTTTTAATTGTCTGGCGATCTGGCCGGTAGTTAGTTTTTTTTTAAATATTTGCAGTGTCTCGATTTCCACATGAACGCACAGCAACCTCAGCTTCAAATGTGATTTCTGAGTAGCTTCTGGTTTCTTGAAAATCTTGGATCTTCTTTTTTTCCCCCTTTGTCACCACATTCTTCAAAACTTTTTGAAGGTCAACCTGGAGGCGCCAAATTGTGCAATGGTCCTGGTGAATCTTGATGATAATGTTCAAATGAAAATATAATATCGGATTTTGAGAACCATTCTTTAACTTTCTTCAAAAATAACTCCTCATTTCTTTCGGCACTTTTGTCATTTACCCGTAATATTGGCCGTAAAACACGAAAATGTATTTTTCATTGTTGTATTTTACAGCCAATATTTTATTTTCATTAGAACTCTTCCATAAGGAAAATATTTCCAATCGACGAACTTTTAGCGTTGTACCAGAAAAGGAAAATCCATCAAATAGTTAACATAGCAGACCATTGTGCTGGTAAAGTTAGTATACAATACAAGTGTTAGTTAACAACAATTATGCTACCGGTGACATGCGGTGTCATGTAAAAAATATTGTAATGAAATTAAAATTACACTTTAAATTGATTTGTTTAAAACAATAAAATTGATAAATAAAATCAAGTATTAACAAATAGTGACATCGTCCATGTTTAATAAATAAAAAACTATTTCAGTCCCTATGGCTTAAACAAAACCAGCATTGACACTGAAAACAGTAACGCTATTGTTAGTATATAGATGCATTTTCTTTTGATTAGAGCTTCTAATGAATTAAGGTAATGAATGATATTTATAAAATCCTCTAACTAGACATTGTTCTTTTCAACAGTGAACGGGATTCGGTGATATGTAATTTTTTGCTATGATTTATTTCCACTTAAAATTCATTTTTCGTTATACTATAGAGGTTAACAATGTAGTTGAATCTGGAAGAAAAATCGATACAATTACTAAAATGGCAGTTATTAGCAGCTGATTTTTGCTAGAAAAGTTAATATAGATACTAGTGTCTGTAATAAAAAAGGTTTGAAGACGGTGTCCAGCAGTGGCATTTCAAAAATATATTAATGAAGTTAAAATTAAGCGTTAAAATATAGTTAAATATTGCAAATGAAAGCCACTACTTGAATGAATGAATGGATATTTTATTGCTTTATAAATACAATTTTAGAGCAAAGAGTTGTGAGCTGTTATACAATTTAAAATTATTTTAACAAAAATAAAATAAAATAAGAAAATTATTTACAAACTAAACAAGAGATATTTAACTAAAATTTGATCTAACTATAAACATGATAAATTAATACATAAGTATACATCAAAATAAAAAAACAAATGGCAAACTTTTAATACAAAAACAAAAAAGTAAATGGCAAACTAGTAATAAGTTAAAGTAAAATATTCCTTAATTTTAGGCAATATTTCATATAAAAAAATAAATTATTAAAATGTTTTACATTATTTATTATCAGCCATGAACATAAACAAAAGTCATCATCTTCTGTGGAATGAATTCTTCTAAGAAACCTTTTCCTGTATATTTCATAAACGGAGCAGTTCATTATTAAATTGGACAGGGATTTTCTGTATTAAAGTTGTAGTTTTTTCTATTTAAATATATTCTGGAGACCTTGGAGCTAGCTAAACGGAGTTGTGCGATCATTCTTAGTTTCTGGATGTTTGAATCCACGACCAAATACTTTTCACCACTTCCAAGAGAGCTAAGGTGTCTGTAATGAGATGTTGAAGTGGGAGTTGACTGTATGTTTAATGTCCACAGACAAATAATGACTCTCAAATGCCATGATTAGGCTTGTTATATTTGCTTTAACAACATTCGCATCCTGGATTATTTCCAATTGTAGCATTAGCTGTTCTGCTCAATTAAAGGGCACGGAAGGATTGCCAATCAATTTGACAAACCTGCTATAACAAATCCTAGGAAAGTCATCAGCTGCCATATTTAAAATTTTAACCCACCATGTTAGCATCCTTGCAAAAACTTTTACTTGGGTGTGTTTTGTACCTGTTTCCAGCCTGACATAGGAATTTGGGGCATTTTTTTGAAGATGTAAAATACCCTTTAGGAATGATAATTGGGATCTTTCAATTATGTCTGGGTAAGCCACGCCCCACACTTCTGACATGTACAGTAGAACACTCTGTGACAAGGATTCATATAGTGTGATTTTTGTATTCCAAGAATCAGATGAACTGGCTTGAAGAATTTTTACCACTGCTGCGTTAGCACTTGCTGCTTTAGCCACAAAATATTCAGATGCAGCTCTAAATTTACCAGAGCAAGACAATGGTACACCAAGATAAGTAAATCGGTCTTTATAATCCAGCATTTGCTCTTCATAATACAAGTTCTTCACATTTCCAAGTCGACCTTTGTGGAATGGCATGACAATTGTTTTGGCTATGTTGACCTCAAGGTTATTTTGTTGGCAGTACTCTGATAAAGTTTTCAATTTTAACTTAGCATCAACCCAAGAATCTGCAAGCATAACCAAATCATCAGCATACAGTAGCATTAGGATTTCTTTTGAACTGTTAATGCTTATCCCTCTCACATTTCTATCTTCAAAAAATCTAATAATGTCTGAAATAAAGAGCAAAAATAATAGAGGGCTCAAAATCTCGCTCTGTAGTACACCTGAAGATACCGGAATTTCAGCTGATATATTGACCCCATCAGAAATTGAAAAGACTGCAGAAGCATAAAAATTCATGAGAAATTGCAGAGTTTTCCCTCCGACGACTACATCATATAATTTCTGCCAAATTTTACCATGATTTATAGAGTCGAAGGCTCTTTTAAAATCAACGAAAATTCCAAATATCTTCCTTCTTTTGAGCCTCATAGCTGTATTTATAACAGAATTTAAAACAAATACACAATCTCAGCATCCCTTGCCACTCCTAAATCCCATCTGTTCTTTTGGTAATATATTCATTTCCTACACCCATTTTGTTAGTCTTCTATTGATGATGCTCGTGAGTATTTTTGTAATAGTGTTGAATATAGCAATACCTCTGTAATTATATATATATATATATATATATATTTATTTTCTTTTATTACTAATTTGTAAGTTTTCTTTGCCTCAAAATAGTTTTTTAGTTTATCAGGGCAGTGATTAGAGATTCACCATTGTTTGTATGAATTTGCTACCTGTTTTTTCAGAAGTCTGCATCTACAATTGAACCAGCGCTTATTGCATGTCTGTTGTTTCTTATTTCTTCTTGAAAATTTCAGTAACCCTGCCTCCTTCATACATTCTGTTAAAAAACTAAGAAACTAAGAAAAAGAAGATTCTAAAACGGGTTTGTTAAGATTCAATGTAAACTGATTCCTGGATAAATGAAACGAGTTAGAGGTTGCACTTGGTTGAATTTCCTTCTGTGAGGAGTAAAGCGTGATTTTACATAATTCATGGTCAGATAATGTGCAAGTTGGTGCTACTTCAAAGTCTACAAAATCATTGAGGCAAGTAAAGGAAGCACACACATGGTCAATGACGCTACAACCATTTTGGCTCATAAATGTGAATTGGCCATGGGCATCAGTTGGTGAGCGACCATTACATATTCTTCTTTCTTTATCTTCCACCCATTTGCCTCTCAGGGTGGGGGTGCTTCCAGCCATCTATGCCATGCCTCCCTGTCCCTGGCGAGATTTCTCATTTCTCCCAGAGTCTTTCCTCTATGCCTCCCTATTCCTTCTATATGGTGGATATAGGAGGTTCTTGGCCTTCCTCTTGGTCTTTTTCCCATCGGCTTCACTTCCATAGTTTTTATGGGGTCTCTGTGGTTGTCCATATGGCAGACATCTGCGTACCACCTCAACTGTCTTTTCTTCGGAGTCTCCCTTACCCGACAAATTTTTAGGTCCTCCCTAATCCTGTCGTTCCGGACACAGTCTCTCCGTGTCTTCCTTGCAACTCTTCTAAGAAATTTCATTTCAGCTGCAGTAACATGGCTTTGCAGCCTCTCATTCACAACCCATAGAGAAGTACTGGTAAGAAAACAGACTTGAATAGGTGTAGCGTGGTAAAATTGAAACAATGTTAATAACAAACAACTTTACTGCTAGCAAGCTTCAATTACTGAATATTAAATAATGACCTATAACTAATAGAACCTTCTTGTGATATGGCTTCTTCCCGACCTAGTCATTCAGAATAAAACGTGGTAAAAGTCTGCTTCACTAATAATAGTTTTGTTTAGGTTTTTACAACATGCACTGTAACCTTAATCTATATATAAAAATCGATGCTTTTTTCCCAGGTGATCCTAAGAGGTAAGAATCACCTGCTAAATATCAAAGTAACAACGTTACAGTGGTCTTAACCGGCTCGACCATTACATATTACCATTCCTAATTCCTCCATGAGTTCAACCAATATTTCTCCTCTTTTGTTAATGATGTTATGCAGAGAAGCACGTTCACCACTGAGACAGCAATCTTCAAACAAATCCTCCTCAAAAGAATTAAGGCCCCCAATCCTTGCATTCCAGTCACCACCCATGACTATACTAATTCCTTCATAATCTCTTAGAAGGGAAGATATATCTTTTTTTATAATATCAATAATATGGTTATGCTCAGTTCCATAGTTCCAATAGATCGGACCAACAATTAATATTTTTCTACCAAAATTAAAAAGTGAGCAAAGAAAAAAATCTCTTAAAATTAGTGTACGAACAATAGAATTTCTAAAATACATAGCCAGGCCTCCTATCCCACGACCGATTGTGTTTTTTATTGTGGTATTCACTGCTATATGATTATAATCCGATAAAAAAAACAGGATTACTCAGATTATCTGTTGTGATCCATGTTTCAGAAAACCCCAATATATCACAGTCCCTGAAATTTTTTAATATTAACGTTGCAAGGGCCATAAAGATTGCCAAATCCATGTACATTTAAGAAACCGATTTTTAAGGACTCATCTTGTCACTTGTCCCGATCCACTATAGTCTCTCCGATACCAGAGATCGAATGAGCTCTCGGTCTCAGGAATAAAGGAGTCCAAAGCAGAAATTGTTTGGTTGAGCTTCCTTTCCTCTTTCGTTTTTTAAGAGGTATTGCTTGGTTGGAGATGTTAACGGTCGATTCCCCTGATGAGTCGCTTGATTCCTCTTGTTGCACCTGTTTTCCTAACTTAGTTTCATTCATCATTAATCGATTTGATAACAATAGGAATGTCTTGTTCAGTTTTTTTAAGAAAAATTTTATTGTATTTGAACCATACAAATTAATATCCATGGCTTTCCTGAGCTTCTTTGGCTTTCTTGAATAAGAAATGGTTAATGGGGGACAAAAGTTCGTTAACATATATTTGTTTTGATGTAGAAGCATCAAATATATTACTGTTTAATATATCTTTCTTCTCTTTACACTTTCCAAGAAAATCAACCTTATCATGATTTCTCACAAACTTAATGATTATAGGGGGGAAGTGGTATTTTGATCTCATTATATAGAAGGAATCAATATTTGTTAAGTCAAATGACAAACCCAGGCTAAGAAAAAGTTTTTGCAATATTTCACTCAGAACTTCGTCCGAAACTTTAGGGGCATTAGAGACCTTGACAGTATTATTGTACAATTCCTGAGAAATTGAATTGCATGTATTCTTGAGGTTATCAATCTCTTTTTTCAGCAAAATATTTTCACGCCTAAGTTTGTTACTATCTTCTAAACAGTCTATTATTTTTTTATTAAGGGCAGATAAATTATTTTTAATTTCTGAAGTAAAATTTTCAAATTTCGTAACCAGGTTTGCATTATTTGTTTTTAAATTTGTAATTTCATTTCTGGTTACTTTAGTGTCTTCTGCTATTGCCTCAATCCTCTCAATAAGTTTTGAAAGGAGTGGGTCCGTCCCACTGTCAGCACCACCACTCTCTATTGGAGGAGTCATAATAATATTTAATTTGGGTATTTCAGAAGCTACTACTTACGTGCAATAATATCATTCATCCATAATATTGGATTATATCATAGGATTTCCAAAAAAAATTATTTCAGTCATTTATTTTTCTCTAAAGCTGCAGAGCGATTAAGCTAATAATATTAATGAAATCCTTTAATAGAACATCATTCTTACTAACAGTGAACCGAAATTGATGATTCGTTGATATGATTTTTTTCCACTTAGAATACGTAATTCGTTCCACTGTGCTGGGGGGGGGGGGGAAGGTTAAAATTTATTTTGTCAATTAATCTTAACCTTTCCACTCTAGCTAGAAAAGATTGGTAATCTACAGGATAACCCACCCTTCCTGCCCTACTTGAAGTACATAAGGACTTTAAGCCCCAATAAACACACAACAAAAGATAGGGAACTAATAAAGAATAAACAGCCTAGGATATCGGAAGTGAAGCAGGCTCCTTCAGACCGTAGGCTAACTGTTTAAAAGGTGTCTGAAGTCAATTTTACTGAGATTCATCTTCTAAAATGTGGATGTTTAATCTTCAGATCCAATAGAAAAATTAACAGGATGGTATAGAAGAAAATAAATAAAAGGAAGAGAAACATTAAAAACTCATATTCCATTTGAAGAAATATAATATGGGTTGATATCTGATCAATATGATTATCCCATAAACAAAGCAATTATTAAACTATAAGCACCAAGTCAAAATCAAGCTTTATAATTAGAACTACTTAAAGATTTTGTGGATCATCTGCCAGATTTAAGTTAAAAACTTTTAAAAAATGATAAATTACCTGTGTCTTTTTTATGTTTTTCCTTCAAATTGTAAATTGTGATATGTCCATCAGCACAAAAAATCAAAATATTATCTTGCAAACAGTCAAGCAGCAGGACTTGAGAGTTAAGCTTCAGTAAAGTCATATGCGCATTGCAAAGTCTAAAACTATCTGGATACAGTCTCAATTCATCTTGCTGATTTGGTATATTGTAACATCCTGCAACCACATAGTCATTCCACCAAAGAAGTCCACCAGTGACAAGCATATCTTTTTCTTGAGTTTCATTTCCAAAAAGTTTCCACTTATGAGTTAATAAAGAATAATGAGCCAATCCTGCATGACCAGCCACAGCTAATTTATCCCCATTGTGATTGATAGCAGTGTACTAAATAAATATTGATAATTAAATATGATTAAGGAATGCTTTACCAATATAATTTTCAATTCAAGAAATGTAGTTGCATAACAGCTGCCCTTTTTGTTTAGTTGTAGTAACATGAAAATAAATAATCAAAAAGTACTATGATTTATTTGAACATTTAAAAAAAAAATATTTAAGAATATAAATTCAATTTGTAGGGTAGTTAGTTAAATAATAATGGGTAGGGATGTATTTAATATTTGAATTGCTAACTAACCAAAAATGTAACATTTATAAAGTTCAATAAATGTTATTTCAACTATATGCAACTATAAAGTTTAACAATGAAATAAAATATTTACCCGTATAGGCCAATTAGTAGCTGAATATGCTGATGGAATCTGAACCACAATCCATTGTTTTGAATCAACTAGTGCTGAGGTACAGTTAAGAGGAGAATCTCTACCACAATTTGACTTCCCCAAGGAATTAGAAATCTGAGATAGTCCAACACCAAGGTTCACAAACAATTTATCTTCACCCTGAAGATAGAGATGGTTCTGATGACTCTAAAAGTTTAGAAAACAAACAAAAAGAGTAATAATTAGAATAAACAAATTGACTAAAATCAAATTATAATAAATAAAAAATCATTATCGTTAATTATAAAATAAAATGGATTTGTGAAATTTGTAAAATTTGTGAAATACCAATAGAAGTCAAGGATTAACTTGGCTAAAGATATTGCTAAGGACGCTAATAATTCAGAAAAGGCAGGAATCAACAATATAAAAAATAAGAATAAAATAGAGCTACATAGCTTCATTAGAAGTGAAGATTAGTCTTCTAAAATTGCATAAGCATTATATACATGAAATTTTATAGTTTTTTCATGAACTAAATTTAAATTTTCTGTTACTTTTTATTTTTACTTTTTCTTTATTATTATTATTATTATTATTTTCTTAGTTTACGCCCACAATGGAGCACTTAAATCAATCCATATACACCACAGTCTTTACAATATTAGCAGTGATGTTCTCTCAACCTTCTGTTCTCTTCCCAGAACTTCCTCATTCTTTCCAACCTGGCCGCCCTCTCCTCATCCGTAATGGTGTATTGTTTTCATTTGACTGTTTTTAATTTTAGTCTTGTACCACATTCCATCCCTCAGAAATATCAAGTACCCCATACAAGAAAGCCCCTGGACATGACCTAATTACATCCCATATCCTAAAACTCCTTCCTCGGAAAGCCATCCTATTCCTAACATTCATATATAACGCTGTACTCTGAACAACATATTTTCCTGATCCTTGGAAATTATCCATAGTCAAAATGATACCCGAGCCCAAAAAGCCACAGGAACACCCTTCCTCATATCGTCCTATCTCTCTCTTGCCAATTATGGGTGAAATTCTAGAAAAAATCATCTTAAAACACTTGTATCCTAGCCTAGATTCCAATCACATAATCCCAGACCACCAGTTTGAATTCTGAACATCGCATTCCACAATCCAGCAATGGACGTTGTCTCCTCCACATTGGAGTGTGTAATGTACTGCACGGGAGCCTTTCTCGATGTAGAACAAGCTTTTGACCGAGTCTGGTACCCGGGACTGCTTCACAAACTCCGTAAATTCCTACCTCCTACATACTTCCTTATCATCCGTTCCTATCTTAGCGATAGAACCTTCAAAGTTAATCATGACTTTTCCAACTCCTCTCTCTTTACCCAATCTGCAGGTGTTCCTCAAGGAAGTATCCTAAGTCCAATCCTCTACACAGTGTATAAAGCAGACATCCCGACGCATCCTAGCACCATCACTGATGACACGTGTGTGTTATCAGTAAACAATAATCCCTTCATTGCCTCCCAGACACTCCAATTCCATATCATAAAACTTCAAGAATGGTGTCAAAAATGGAGAATCAAAATAAATCCTATCAAACAACCGTCCCCCTTCATCGTAAACCTACGACTTCCTGTCCTACAGTATACTTTAATGATGTTCCACTAATCCCCGTTGAACAGATCTGCTACCTACGACTCCATCTGGACAAACGTCTTACTTGGAATCCACATACAAGACTAAAACGACAAGAAACTGCCCGTCATTTTCAACTATTTCAACATTTACTTGACAAAGCTCCCAATTAATTACAAAAGATTCATTTACATAACAATAATTAGACCAATTTGGACATTGAGTTGAGCTTTGGGGCTCCACTTTATTTATTCCTCAATTGACCAACAGAAAATTACGATCCTAATCCTCTTCGATTTCTCCAAGGCCTTTGATTCCGTGGATCATAAAATTCTTCTCACTAAATTACAAAAACTCTCCCTTTCCAATAGTGTTCTTGGCTGGTTTCAGTCCTTCTTATCTCTCCGTTCCCAAACAGTTATTGTTCCTAACCAACCTCCTTCAAAATTTGTGCCGTCACGTTAGTCTTCTCAGGGATCATCTCTTTCACCAACTCTCTTTTCAGTTTATATTAATGATTTGACTGACGCTATTAATAATTCCCAATATCATTTATATGCTGATGACTTTCAAATCTACTTATCATTTTATCCTTCTGAGATTTTTAAGGAAACTCGTAAGATTCAAGATGGCTTTTATAACATTAACCAATGGGTAGTGGAGAATAAGTTATGACTAAACCCAGAAAAAACTAAGGCAATGCTAATTGGATTGAAACCCTCCCTTAATTCCCTTTCCTGTTATCCACTTCTGTATCTCAATAACATTCCTATCAGTCAAAAATCTCAGAGTAGTATTCGATCAACATCTGTATTGGAATAACCATATTTCCCACATTACCCGAAAAACTATCTCCATCCTTGAACAGCTCCTAAAATTCCGTGAATCATTCCTTCGCAAAACCCGTCAATCGTTAGTATCCTCCCTCATCCTTCCTCACCTCGATTATGGATGCTTAGTATAGGGAGGACTTTCTGGCGAGCTTGAAATGAAGCTGAAAAGATTAATGAACTCCTTTATAAGATTCATTTTTGGGATCCCCAGGCATTCTCACACCACTTGCTGGTATTCCGAGTTGAGGTGGCTTTATCCAAGTTTTCGGCGACAATACTTCTTTGGTTCCTTTCTATTCCAATCCTTTAAGTCCAAAAAACCTTCTTACATTTACGACATCCTTGCCCTTCGTTCTTCCATTCATCTTTTGAACACTAGATCCCAGCCTATAGATTTGTATATCCTTTCTCATCGAACTGCTTCCTTTGAAAAATCCTTTATTAATCATGCAGCTTTTTTTTGGAATTCCATACCCATTTCGATCCACAGTGCTCCTTCTCTCACTTCCTTTAAACATAATTTATTCATCTACCTCCTCAATTATCAATCTTCCGAAATTATGTAATAATATATTAGTGTTAGTATATTTTTTTTTATTTTATTTTATATTTTATTTTAATTTTGTTATTTACTTATTTTGTTTTTCTTATATAAACCCAAAGACTTGTTTTTAAATCTAAAATTTCACCCTATATATTTATATGTATATAATTTACATTCTATATAAGTTGCTGCCTTTTATGTATGCAGCCAGAAAATAATACCTTTTTATTGTACTTTCATGTTATTCTTCGGGGACAAGGTGTCCCAGAATAAAGATTATTTTTCATTTAATTCACTAAACCATCCAATCCTTACAATCCAAAATTCTTAGAAAAATCCTAAATGCTCCTTACTTTATCACAAACTTATCCACAAAGATCTTAATATACCTTACACCTCGGACTTAGCTCAAACCAGATATCAATCCTTTCATAGCAAAACTTCACAACCATTCAAATCCATTTCACAACTTGCTTCTCATTCCATTCCAGATAACCCTCAGAGGTGCATGAAAAGAAGATTGCCTCGGGACCTTCTAATATAGTGCTTCATTATATAGAACCTAATATAGTGCTTCATTATATAGAACCTTTATAAGTGCTACCAATGGGTAGATGCTTTAAAAACAAATGATGTGTCATTTATAACTATGTCATCACTGTTACTTGATGTATTATATTTTATATTGTATATACAGTAGTAAATTTCAATAAATAATTTTTTTTTAAAAAGTCTTGCTCTATACTTCTCACAATCCTCTTCTCTTTTCTCTGCAATTTAGTTCATAGTTATATTAAGCTCTTTTAAATCATTCTGGACCTCACTGAACCAGTTGTTCTTGGTTTTACTTTTCCAAAAGTTTGCTATCTGATAGTCTTGATATGTGGTTGAAAAAGGCAATTCTTCTTATTCACATTGTATCCATAATTTATTCTTTTTCCTGATAAACTATTTCATTAGGAAGCAGCCTCTATTGTCCATCAACTTGATGTTTTTTTATTGATGATTGTCCTGATGATTCTTCTGTCAATTTTTTGCATTTTATCCATTATTGCTTTGATATTCAACTTAAACATAGTTTCACTTGCATAAGATACTTCTGGTTTAACTACTGAACTATAATGTTTAAATTTGGCATTCATTGAGAGAGATTTCTTCTTATATGTAGGTTATGTAATTCATAGTGCTTGTCTCAGTTTTTATTATTATTATTTGTTATTTTATTCCAAAAAATATTACTTCATTTTAAGGCTCTGAAGGCCCTTGACTGTAAATTATATTTTATTCTTAAGGGACTGAAGGTCCCAGGATAAATAAAGAACTTTTTTATTAATATGATTAATCAGAAAATAAATTTAGATTGACCATACATGGAAGAAATGGCTAATTAGAAATTTTTTTTTTTTTTATATATTATAATATATAAGGAGATTATTAAGTATTATACGGAAATCAAAGCAAATATATCTCCCAACATTAATTTTATATCTCAAAAATCATATTTATACAACCATGTGGCCGATGTTTTATGGCTTATGCCATATTTTCAAGCCCTCAAAACATAAAATAAAAACATGGATAACAATTAATGAAACTTTGAAGTAATATTAAGGTAATACAGTATGACAATATATTTGTATATATTATATCTGTGCCTCGGAGTTATAAAACACTATGTTTATTTTTTACCAAAAATACATTATTACGTATTCTTATTCACTTTTTTTCACTTTAAACAGAGGTATAGAATTTATTTTGTTGTTGAATATTGAATGTCAAATCGTGATTGATAAGTATACTGTGTATGTAGCAACCCATTTAAAGATGGGCAGTACCACTTAATAAAGTGTTTCTCTCTCCTAGACCAATTAATTGTAAGGCAAGTTACATAAAAAGGTTTTTTATTTATTTATTTTTTTTTTTTTTTGGGTGGGAGGGCATAACATCCTTATGTACTCCAATTAAGTCAGGAAGGACGGGTTACCAACCTATTCTAGCCTGAGTGATTCATTTTGTACACATAAATATAATAAACAGTTCAGGAAATGAAATCTTTTAAAAATAAAACTGATTCAAATTGCTCTCCTGTAAAGTTACGGAAATGTGACATAGTGTTCTATACCTCTGAGGTACAGATATATAAATAGGAAAGAAATAATATCATTATGATTGTCATAACAGTTTCATTAATTGTTATCCATGTTTTTATTTTATGTTTTTAGGGCTTGAAAATATGGCGTAAGCCATGAAACGTCGCCCACATGGTTGTATAAATATAATTTTTAAAATATAAAATTAATGTTGGTAGATATATTTGCTTTGATTTCCTTATAGAAGTTATTTATTTTAATAAACCATTGACACATTATAACAGAACTTAATAATATCTAAATAGAGAATGATGCATATCCAACCATCATCAATGTTGATATCAGTTGACACAAGCCAATGAAAAATTATTTTTACAATTCATCTTTCCAAATGATATATTTAGTTGAAACAGAGATTATGAGCAAGAATTACAGGCCAACATTCACAGAGTGAGGACAAATTTATCATATTGCTGGATTATCTCTACTAATGACAGAAGCATATCACAAATTTGTTTAAATTTATTTCATGAGAAACAATGATGAACTAAACAACTGAATTTGTCGATTAAGTTTAAGCACTAAATGAGAAATTGCTGATTTATTACTTAGTAATTGGTATTGGCCAACAAATCAATTTGAAAATTCAGAATTTCGATTAAACAAGCACTAGCTAAATTTAAGTTAATGTTAAATATTAACATGAATTTCCTTAAAATTAAAGTTTCGTTGGAGGCATAAAACGAGCCCAGAGTTTATATTCTATAATCTTTAATGAAAATTAACACTAATGTAATTTGCTCATTTTAATATGTTTAAAACAAGGTGATTAATAAAAAAATACAAATGGAAACATTAATTATCAGTAAACTATACTTACACTTAAAATATGAAAGATATTATCTATTAATAAAATAAATAAGATCAAAGTACACTTACCATGCATGGATTAACAGTTAAGGCACTTTTAACAAAACTTAATTGAATAACAGCATCTAGAGAATGTTCATTACATTTGGAATTTCTTGACTTTTTGATCATCCATAATTGATAACCTTCAGCAGACCATTCCTGTGTACAAAATTTAAGGTTAATAATAAGTAAAAACGTAGAAATAAATTATAATACAACAAAAAAATATAAAACATTATTATCATAAACTTCAGGCAAAAAATAAATTATAATAAGATAAAAAAAGTAGAGTTAATCAAAATTTTTTTTTCAACTATGACAATAGGTCTTCACACAATATAATAGTCAAGTAAAATAAGGGTTTGCCGAAGGAAAAACTGCCAAACTTTTATTCTCAACGGATCTTAATGTTTTTTTGGGTGCTGAATCTGAATCTGAAGTTTGCTACCACGGCAAACGTCTGCTTCATACCCAAAATCGCAAAAAAAATGCCCAAAATATTGGTTATTTTCAGTTTTTTACCAATACATGAAAACAAAGCTTTTTTTTTTCGAAGAAAGTCTTTAAATATAAATTGTAATTGGAATGATTGCCAACGAAATGAAAAAAACTACTCCGAAATCAGACCATTTACAGCGAAGATATGGTCTTGGGAAAAAATGTAGAGATTGGCCAACTGGCTATTATTCCCACTTTTCCGTGAAAACATGTTTGTCGTACTTTTTTGTCTAGAACTCTAAAACTATTTGTCCGATTCAAAATTACTTTTTTTCATCTTAAAGCTGATTAAATTTACATTAGTCTATTAGATATGAAGTTTTAATAATGTCCCTTAAAGGTATGCTAAACAACCCGTACTGTTGTAAAATCCACGTTTTTTTGCACATTTTTCACTATAACTCTGAATCTGTTTGCCTGACTCAAAATTTATCTTTTTTATCTAAAAGGTGGTCATATTTCCTATTAGACTATATATACGAAGTTTTAATCGGGCCTCTTGAAATACACATGCCAGAATGCTAAAGATCGCGTACTTTTATGAACTATATCCTTATTTTACTGGAATAAATTATAATAAAATTATAAATTATAATAAAATCAACAAATTACTACTGAAACAAAAATTTATAGAATATCCCAAGTGTTTCTTTAATATCATTAGGAATACATATTAGGTTGAAAGATAGTATCATTTTATTTTCTGAACATTACCAATCCTTGCCAGAAAAATGGTGAATTTTAATTTATTCCTTTGTTACATGACTTTTTATTTTCACCTGAAAAATCTGAGTTGCATTTCTTGGCCCTATCATGAAATATTTAAGGGAAAATTCCAATTAAATTTTTTCCAGGAAACTCATGTAAAACCCAAATGTTGCCCATCTACTACATCAGATATTTGGTCACCTAATTCAATAATTAGATATGTTCCTTGTCCTTCACTTGAAACTAAAACCTGTCGTGAACAAAATGGTAATTTTTCTGACTCGAAATGTTCGATTTCCAATAAAGATAGTGTAAAAAATACATCTCTCAGAAGCTGATAGCAGATTTTAAGATATGTGAACAACTCATTGAATATCTCTTGACATGTTTGCAACATAATTGCAAATCTTTACAGAACCTTTATTTTATTATATTGGAAATTCACAAAACTTTTTATTTAACTAAACCTTTATAGAACTCGCTGAGCGAACGAAAATGATAATGTTGCAGATCTGCAACAATATGCATCAAAGAGTTATGTTTAGAAAATTAATTTTTATCGATTTTATCTAATTTTTACAAAAAAATGTAAAGGTATACAATGAATATTGTTCAATACTATCTTTGATATAAAAATTATCAGACAATAATTCCTATTAATGTAAATAATAATGAACAAAAATCATTTCAAAATTCATAAGATCAATACAGACTAGAGCTCTGTTCTTATGAGGTGATGAAATGTCAATATATGCATGAACCCTAATTATCAGAAGAACACCAGTTCTTACTAAGGAACACTCCAGATATAAGATTGTGAGGCTTATCAAATTGGTTTAGAAAAAAATTAACAGCAATTACATTTAGTTCTTATAACATCTATATTTTACAAATTTTTAATTTTGAATATTAATATTTATAAAACAAATATAACGAAAAGCATACCATTCCATGAATATTGAGTGGATTGCTTAGAGATAAATCCGCATTGAGGCCATAATCCCAAGATAAAGAGCACATAAGAAGTGCTCCAAATGTACTCCATAATGATAAACCACCAGTGGACCATGCAACTGCTAAGGCACATGCATCAGGACTCCACCTCATACAATTTACAGCACCAATGGGCCCAGGATAAACCTGTCCAGGAATGATCAGCTTATGAGAAACAATAAGTGCACCTGTTGTTTCATCGACACTGTAAACTACACACTGAGAGCTAAAACAAATATATGAAAAACATTACTATGAATGAATTGAGAGATATTCAAATATTATTTCAATTCTAAACAGCATGAATGTAGAACTTACAAGGGGACGTTTGGAGTTGTAACTCACAGATTTGAATACCGATTTGTGTGTGGGTAGTAGGGACCTATAATAGTGCAAAACTAGAGTTATAGCCACCAATGGCCATTAGGAGCGGAGAAAAAAAATGATATATAAAAATCACATTTAATTTTTTTCTCAGCTCTCAGTCAAGATAGAGAAACGATTCTTTCACATTTAATTGCAATTATGCATGCTATTTGATATAAAAATTTGGTTATGCTCAAGACACTATCCGGCTTTAGTGTGCTCAAAAATGACAAAATTCCAAGGAAATCTGCTGTAAATCAGTGGAATTTTTTTTTATGAACAACTGACCTCAAATATCGATTCAACGCACCATAAAACCCTTATGTGAAATTTTAACAAAATCAAAAAATATCGATTTATTACCCCTTTTGAGGAGGTTAAAATTTTGAAGTTAAGATTTCATCAACAATTTCTAACGGCCATAACAACTGCTGCCTTCAACCGATTACAATATTAATAGCATCACTAGAATCAGCATACATTCTGCTTTTTATCCATGTATATAACATTGGGATTACTCCAGATTTTAGTGGACAAAAACTGATGTAAATGAAAAATTCCGAGGACAGCTATAACTTGAGATATCTCAATAATGGGAAATCCTGCGACCTCCGTATTTAGGCTAAACTATGCAGTTTTACAGCTTTTAGATGACCTTAAAATTTGGTTTTAATCGGTGGCGAAATGTGTGAGATAGCGCAAATTATTTACATTTTTTCAGAAATTGACAGCATCTAGCCTTCTAAAATCAAACAAAATTTTAAAGGTAAAAAAAATTATTTTTAGATTTAAAAATTATTTATAAATTAAATTAAATTAAATTATTTATAAATTTAAAAATTATTTCGACCTAATTTTGTTTCTACATGTTTTTTGAATCCATTGCAAAATATATGGTCCAACCAAGTATGGACTGAATCTCTGGTGAATGAGAACAAATGAGGAACTGAGAACTCTATATGCTGCTCCAGATATTGAAGCCAACATAAAAAGAGGCAGAATTAGATGGCTGGGGCATTTGCAAAGAATGGAGGCAAGTAGGCTCCCCAAAATGATGTTGGAGGGGCACCTGGGTGAAATGAGAAGGAGAGGAAGGCCTCGACTTCGTTGGCTGGAAGATGTTGAAGACGATCTTCGGACTCTGGGTGTGAGAGGATGGAGAAGGGTTGCCGAAGAAAGGTTTGAATGGCAGAGAATTGTTGAGGAGGCCAGGGTTCTACAAGGACCATAAGCGCCATAAGATGATGATGATGTTTTTTGAGATGAGGAATCAGAAAATATCACATGGATAAAAAGCAGAATGTATGCTGATTCTAGTGATGCTATTAATATTGTAATTGGTTGAACACAGCAGATGTTATGGCCATTAAAAATTGCTGATGAAATCTCAACTTCAAAATTTTAACCTCCTCGAAAGGGGTAGAAAATCGATATTTTTTGATTTTGGTAAAATTTCACATATAAGGGGTTTATGGTGCGTTGAATTGAGATTTGAGGTCAGTTGTTCATGAAAAAAAAATTCCACTGATTTACAGCGGATTTCCTTGGAATTTTTTTAGTTTTTGAGCACCCAAAAGCCGGGTGTTGTATTGAGCATTACGGAAGTATTTTTATATCTAATAGCATACATAACTGCAATTAAACGGGAAAGAATCATTTCTCTATCTTGACTGAGAGCTGAGAAAAAAAATAAAACGTGATTTTCATATTTGATTTTTTTTTTCAGCTCCTAATGCCCATTGGCGGCTATAACTCTAGTTTTGCACTATTATAGGTCCCTACTACCACACACAAATCGGCATTCAAATCTGTGAGTTACAACTCCAAATGTCCCCTTGTTAATACAGAATATAAAGGAGTTTAAATATAAATTATATAAATTTATAAATATTTACTTTCTCCTTCCAAAAGTTATAAGTCTAAATTTATGGTTGACTGACGAACATGTTCCATCATCAATATTTGGAGCCCAAATTCCTTGCATTTGCTGGAAAAAAAAATCCCATAGTTTCGCAAAAAGTAAGTTTATTTTTACAAAATTTGTAGTAATTTTATTTATCACAAATAAAAGATAAAATAAAATAAGAAAAATAGAGAAGTCACTATTGAATAATTACTGGTGGTATAAATTACAGGCCATAAATATGAAGAAAAAATCCAAAACTTACATAAAAATAAATTTTTAAAAATTATATAGAAATCTCTGATCACAATAAATACATTTCAGTATGGGGAAGTTTCTCCTCCAGCTTGAATCACAGCCACAATTGTTTAAGGCAAGATTATCATTAGGTTCATTGCAACCTCTTCTTCATTTATATCTTTCCATATCACTAATGAAGAAGCCAATAATAAACAACCTGTTCCATGGATTTCCAAGAATCTACTATTTGGAAATTAATCAGATACTGAGGTGTGACAAATTTGTGCAAACCCAGATCTGTTTCAGGTCGGCAGTAGGAGCATGGTGATAAAAAAAAAATCAATGTTCCAAAAAAAAACTAATAACTAAACAACAGTCAAATATTTAAATTATATCATTAATCATTAACATATTTCGTTGAATTATTATAATTTAATAACAGAGGAATAATTACATTAGGATCAAACTTCAAAGAATATGCTGTGAGGAATGCTGAACGTCCATCATTCAATACAATAGAAAATCCACCAATAAGAGGAGAGTAATCCATATCAATCACATAAGTGTTTCTTTCAACAATTGGAATAGCTAGAACAAAAAACAGATTTTTATATATGTGTGTGTATATATATATATATATATATATATATATATATATATATATATATATATACGTAGTAAGGTCCATAAGTTTCCGGCCTGTTCTGCTTCCCCTCCTTCAAACGCCTACGCAGGTCCATGCCTGCTCACTCCATACCCATCGCCCGCAATTCCTCAGTCTTGTCAGTCAGTGTCCAGCATTGAAAGAAACTCCCCATTTTTACAATGTTCAAACTCGAGTACCATGCCGTTATTAAATTCTTTTGTATAGAGGGTCTTACTCCTGCGCAAATTAAAGAGCACTTGAATTGTGTATACAGGCAGTCTTCCACCTCATATTCCACAGTGAAAGAATGAGCAAAATTATTAAAGTTAGGGAGAGAATGTCAAGAAGATGACGCGCGTTCCGGGTGCCCAGTGGAAGCTGTCACTTCTGAAACAATCCAACTTGTAGAATCTGAATTTCTGTCTGACCGGCAACTGAAAACCAAGGAAATAGCAGTGTTGGGGCTAGCTTCATTAGTGTTTGGGGAAATAGTAGTGTTTGGGGCTTTCAAAAACTAGTGTTTTCAGGATCATCAAAGAACATTTGTATATGAACAAGGTTATAGCAAGATGAGTTCCAAAAATTCTTTCAGCTGCTCAAAAACAGAAAGAGTTCATTGCTGCAATGAATTTTTACACGAGTATAATGCCGACCCAAAGAATTTTTTGGACTCAGTTGTAACTGGGGATGAGACAATGGTTCTATATATGAATGCAATATCTGACCCACTCAGCAAAAGAGAGTCCATTGAATGAAGTGCCCCCTTTAAAGGCAAAAGTCACTCAGTCAACAAAAAAGGTAATGGCCACCACAATTTTTTGGGACTGTAAAGGAATACTACTAATAGATTTTAAAGAAAGGAATACCACAATGAATGGTGAGTATTATGCAGCCCTACTTCACCGGCTACGAGACGCCATTAAAGAGACGAGGCGGGGGAAGTTAAGCAGAGGTGTCCACCTCCTTCACGACAATGCCCCTGTCCACATAGCATTGATTTCCAAGGACGCTGTGAAGTACAGTGGATTCCAAGAAATCTCTCATCCACCCTACAGCCTACAGTGGGAGGCGATTAACCACCAACGAAGAGCTCCAAGCAGCAGTGGAAGAACATTTTTTTAACAAAGAAGAAAATTATTTTTTTCATGGTATAGAAATGTTGCCAAAGCGTTGCATTAAGTGTGTTGAACTTAGAGGAAAATATATTGAAAAACAGTAAGACCATTTTTTTCTTTCACCTTTCCTTCTATCCTAGGCCGGAAACTTTTGGAACTTACTATGTGTGTATATATATATATATATATATATATATATATATATTTGATAACTCAAATACTTTTAATAAAAATGGTAGAGGTACCTACTTTAATGAAATAACTATTTCATAAAAATTTAAAGTAAAGAGATATAGTAACCAGATCATATAGATGATAAATTATTCTTAAATAGCATGACAACAAGACTATTTCAAATTAAATATTTTGAAACAAATATTAAATATATAGATCAAAGATAGTCGAGGATTGCAAACAATACTTCAATAAACTGGTCATTAACAACAAAATCTGGGAGAATGGGTGAAAGGCCAATCGAATATTCTAGGCAATGAGAAAGCAGATGAGTTAGCCAGACAGGGCTCAAGCAGCAATCCTGTTGCTCCCGAGCCCATCTGTGGAATTGCAGTGAGTCTGGCTAAGAGCACAATAGAGAGGCTCTATAACAACAATGCTTCTCATTTCTGGAAACAAAAGAGACTGAGATAAAACGCCTTAACACATCATATGCAAATGTGATATACTGGCAAGGAAGAGGTTCTTTCACTTCGGTGAAGAACTCATACTAAATCCTTGTGCAGACATAGCTACGATCATCAGATACATGAAAAGACTAAGAGTGTATTCCTGAACAATACAGGAAATACGTCACTGACACAATGAGCCTTGGTAAGGCTGAAGTGCTACTAAATCGGCAAAAAAAAATGTATTAATGCAAACTGTGTTTCATTAATCAGTAGTCAATAACACCACATTTAAGCTGTATCATAATATTAATAATAATATTAAACAAAATTATTTTATATGAATCAGTCATATTGACAAGCGCATATTCTATATCAAGCTACACATGTAACTCCAGCTATAAAAAAATAAAAAGGATACAAAACCTATGAATCATATATGACTAACCCAGGTACACAAAAATAACCGACATGTTACTCGATTTAGATTTTTAAACAACTAAACAGTTCAACTTTTTCAAGTCAACAAAAAATTCAGGAAATCCCAATATTCAAACAATAGACAATGATGATAAGCAAATCTTAAGAAGAAACATACACAAGCGTGCCAGGCATATCCTACTTGAATAAAATTCAATTAATAAGACATTCACAGAATTATTAGTTTAGTTCAAATTATTTTTAATGAAACAAATTAACACATAAGTTATTTGTCATAGTAAATTTTGGTGTATAAAAATTTATTTATTTTATGATTATGTAGGCAGATGGGGTATGCAGTCAAGGAAACAATTAAAAACATCAATTTATTGTGCAGAAGTTTAGAATTATTGCAAAACAAAATTTATTTTTTATTTATTTATTATATAAATATACAGAATAGTATATAGCTTATACCTCCAAGGATTTGTTTATTTTAATAGTTTAATTTTTATTCATTTATTTTTGTTATGCAGGTTTTTTTTTCCTACAGTTAAAAAAAAAAATGTATTCTATTTTATATTCAATATGCTAATTCTATTGCCAAAACATATATCACCTAATATGTACCAAATTGTAAATTGCTAAATTTCATTGGAATAAAATTCTTTATTATTATTATTATTATATAGGAAGGGAGGAAGACCAAGATAAAGGTGATTGGAAGGCAGAGAGGAGGACATAAGGTGTCTGGTTGTAAGAATAGTGATGGGTTGCTTTGGTGAGAGAGGAATTGGAGCAAGTGGTTGGAGGAGGCCAAAATCCTTCGAGGATCGTAGTGCCACTAAAGAAGAAGATTATTATTATTATTATTATTACTATGCTATTACAAGGTACACAAATTTAGGCAAAGAGTATCGTACTGCTTTATTAATAATTATAATTAGTATTGTCAACATAATTTATAAATTAAATAGTAGAACAAAGATAAGTTATACATGACAAGTACTACTTTAATAAAACAAAATTTTAATAGTCATCTATCAGTGATTTTGTAATTAATAATCAATACAGGTAGTTCACCTCAAGTAAGATACAGTAGAACCTCGATAATCCTAACTAATTTGGTTCGGAATATCAAATCGTTCGGATAACCAAACAAAGTGCTTTCCAGGCATAGTATGTAGCTTGCAAAAAATGAACACTGACATACTAGTTCCCATAAAATAAGAAGCACATTGTATTATTACAGGTAAATAGTTAGTTTTATGAAATACTACTGTGCTACAGTATGGTAACTAACTATATTTTATGTAATGTATTGCACATGAATTTCGTAATAGTATGTATACAATCTTATACACACACAGAAAGTACAGTACTGTAAGACAAAAAAATTATGTACAGAAAGATAAAAAAATTCAAGAAAACAAAAAACTAAACATTTGGAAAATAGTCACTTATTTTTTTCTGAACTAAGGTTGAAGAACGTTTTTTTGGCTGCTAAATCACGGATTTTCAGAAAATAATTTTTATTTTTCCCAAAACGGCGTTCGGATTACAAAGGTTTGGATTATCGAAGTTCTTCTGTATTTTCAAAATATTTAGAATCAAGATAAGATGTTGACAGCATATAGTAAAATCATAATAAAAGTTTTATTAATGAAAGATTCAACTAGGCCACAATTTAATCAAAAAGAGTAAGGTGATAAAAAATTAAATATACCTTTTGATGCTTGCTGATCCAAACAAAATGGAACTCGGTTTAACTCAACACAATAGTCACGGTTCAATGTCATATCCCACTTATACCTAAGTATTTGACACCGAGTAGTGGCTATCATTAGTTCATCTCTGATACAGCTTATACTAGTGATTCCACAGCCTACATAAACCTCTTTAGCCTAAATAACAAAAAATGATAACATTTTTTTTTCCTTTAATTTAAAACATTTAACAGCAAATTGGGTTAAATACAATTATGTTGAAAAGTATAGTCAACAACATTTATTCAACATCATATAACAAAACTGATAAATATTTAAAAGGCCAAACATGTTATTAAAACTAAAAAATATAGAGGTATAATTAGCTAAATCATAGATCTAAGAGGAAAAATTGTTCCTTTTATACAGATTCAGTGATCAGAGATAATATTTATACAAATATAAATACACATTCATGAGATATCTTTAATTTCAGAATAAATATGTTGGATTTTTTATACATCGCATATTCTAAAAAACTTTAAATGGATTGAATAAATAAATTTGATGTTTAGTATTTAAACAATTTGAAGTCTGTTTCTGTATTGGTTTATAGGAATTCAAAAATTAAAAACAGGAAGTGATAAATAATATTATTAATGAAGATTATTTGAATGAGTATTTGACACAATTACTGTGTGATTTTACTTATAAATCGGTCTGAGAAGAATTAAAGCATCCTAGTATTCAAGAGATTACAGATGTTATATAAACACTCATGATTTGCAAAAAGGGATAGAGAAAGAATTAAAAAACTATTGTGAATATTATTATTTCAAGTATCTTAAAAAGTATTTATAATAATAAAATCATTGGAGATTATTATATTCCCTTAAATACATGTAGTCTCTCCCAAATGTTTTTGCAATCAAGGGAATACAGTTTACAAAAAAAAAATTATTTAAACTAAAAATGTGGAATATTTTGTTAATTTGTTTCTAATAAGATATTATGTTCAATGTTATAAACCATAAATAACAAGAAAACTATAAAAAATAAATTTTACATTAATATTTTAAACCAAATCTATGTAACTCTATTGGAAATGCAACAGAATTTCGAAGGGATTCATGTCAGGTGATTGCAGAGGAGGGTCACAGCTGAAGTAAAATTATTAAGTTGCCAAAACTTTGTTTCCAAAGCCTTGTGCTACAGTTCCTTGTCCAACTATAATTCAAAGTTTTTGCTTAGAAACCCATTTGACAAGGGCTAGGCTAAAATTATACCTCCAAATGTTGATATGTTTGTACCATTCCATTATTCCATCAACAAATGACAATATTACAACATAGGTAAAAACTCCACCACATCATCATTGTACCAACCATATTTTATGAGTTGATCTTTCCATTGTTTCTTACCATACCATACCTTACCTATTCTGCTTCTTACATGAAACTGACTTATTTTGGAAGTACGTAAGGCACATTTATAACCAATTTCCAATGAATTTTGAACCTCTTTCATATAATTATGGCTAATAAAGAGGTGCAATTCATTTCAGCCCGTTGAAACCAATTAATAAATTTTCATTAAAACTTCCACCAACCATTTTTTTTAAGGGGAATGAGGGAATAAGAAATAATTATTTCTCAGAAACTGCAAAAAAATGAACTTAAGACTTCTATATCTACATATTTGTTTACTGAGATCTGTACACTAAATAAATCATATAATTTATTTTCTGAATCCCTTCCCATTCATTTGGTTGGTAATAGCTCATTTTCAGTTTTAAATTGTTCTTTGTGAGGTATTCATTGCATTTGTGATCACTTTTTGGTTTAAAATTATAACATGTCAACAAAAACCAAACGAGAGGTTTTATCATTAAAAGATAAAATGGAAATAATTAAGCAGCTAAAAAAAGGTGAATCGGGTCAGACATTACCTTGGGGTTGGTAAATGAACACTAACGGGAATTAAAAATATGTATATATCTAGTCAGGCCATAAGTTCTGTCACATGCATTTTAAAGGGTAAAAAATAAAATAATTGGTTTTATTAAAGAATTCTGATACAGATATAGAATAAATTTATAAAAAAAAAACAAACAGTTGTTACTCAAAATGCCTTCCTCTAGCTTTGACATAGGACTTAAGTCACTAGGGGCCACTCGTCAATTGCAGAACCCACCTTTTCTGTAGGAATTTCTTCTGGTACCTTGATCATGGATTTCTTTAGGGCGTAGAGGGTGTTGTGTCTTCTTCTGCAGGCCACGGCCTCCAATTCCACCCACAACTTATAATCAAGTGGATTGAGATCAGGGCCAGAGGTGGGCCTTCTTCTCAACTTAAAAACACACAATCAGTAAATTGTTTCTTAGCCACGCCTGAGTGGTTCTTGCTTTCTGACCCAGTGCTCTCTATTGAATAATGTACTCCCTCAAAGGTAGTACAACGCCTATCAAATTGTTTGATTTGACCCCAGATTCACAAAAATGTAGTTTTATGACCCCATTTAAGCTGACTCCCCACCACACCATCAAACATGCAGGATAATGGCCTCTTTGCACTCTTTTGACAATTTGAGAAGCTTGAAGCTTGGGTTTATTAGAATCCAGTTCTTAACCGCTTCAAGCTTTGCCACTGTCCTTACACTTCTAGGGCGACCTGAAGGAGCCCTTTCTTTGACAGAGTGAGCCTCCCTAAGTCTATCAAGGGTCCAATAAACGAATCGCCTACTGATCCCTAGGGCCTGTGCAGCTTGAAAATATCGCTAGTAGATTTTTCTGAGCAGGACAGAGCTTCTAAAGAAGTACTAATAGAACTTCCATCTCAAGAAACAGATTGTAACTGAGAAGCTTAGTATTATTTCAATGCCTCGTCATGTAAACCCAGATTGCATAAATATTAAGAGGCCTCTAATAACTTTCAGCAGTACAAAGGTCAGCATTTTATATGTGTAACAGAACATTTGGCTGGAATAGGTATACAATTTTTTAAGCCAATTATTGAAGTGCATTTGTATACACAATACGTTTTGTTTTTCCTTCTCGTGCATAAACACATAAATCAAAAGGTTTTCCAATGCAGGAGCAGGCCACATACAGCTGCTGTCCAAGTGAGAAGAATAGATTTTCCAAATTCATTCCACACACTTGTAGCAATTGTCCTTAAGCTTTGTAGATGGTCATTGCAATGGCGAATAGCACCAAAAACTGCAAACGTTTGAATCTGAATGGCATATCTACTGGAATCATTGGAATTTATGGCAACAGTACATCTCCACCTTTAAATTTTCTGTTACTGCTTTATTACTACTGATGAAGCGTCCCAGTTAATATTGACTGATTTTATCGATAGATCCAATTGTATTTCCCACACCACAAACTGCAATATTGATTAATTTATTAATATATTTGCAAATGTACTTGATGGATTTCCCAGATCACAATACTTGACGATGGTGTGTTCTTTGAACGTCTTCCAGAGTTACAGTGAATACAGTACAACCCAATGATTAAATGCTGTAGATATAAAAGCATATCTATTGCCTAAACTAAATGCCCCTGAACGACGTGTGTCATCTATCAGAACATAGTTTTACTAACTCAGAAACCATTATGGGCATGCATCCAACCATTCCCCATAGCTTCATTGCTATTGACTATAACGATTTAGGAAGGCATAAGAGACATAAAGATAAATTATTTATATAGATAATATAACGTTGACTAAAACAGCCAATAGAAATTTAAGTTATGAAATAAATGAGGTTAAAACAAAATCGTAAAACAATAAATGGTCATAACTAGTTGTACAAACAGTAATGATTACTGCTAAATAGACATAAAAGAGAATATATAGAGAAAAAAAGAAGAAAGAAAATTGAAATAAACCTACCAGAACAATACTAATATTGGGAATAACTTGTTTTATAAATAATTCAGCACTATCTCTACGAAGGTTAGGTTGTGGTGGATCTATTTGTTCATATGATCCTTTGTTGTTTGAATCACATACTACTTTGTACAATAATATGACACCACCAGAAGTCTGAAAAAAAAAAAAAAAAAAAAAATTAAAATAGACTTAAAAAAATAATGTACCTCACCCAGTATTTGAAGGTGAAATAATGAAACCCTAAAATTTGAAAAATACATCAGCTAAAAAGTCAACATACAACTACAATCAGAGCACTAGAATCTGGCTTCCATTCCACTAGCTCGTTCATTCCTTGCTCGTCCAAAAGCTGTTGCTTTCTTCGATGCAATACTAAGAGTAAACATGGCTGTGAAAAAAAAAAAAAAAAAAAAAAAAAGCATTATATATATATATATATATATATATATATATATATATATATATATATATATATATATATATATATATATATATATTGTTGTGATATTTTAAAACTGAAAATTATACATGATAAGGGATGAAAGTGTAAGGGTCTAAACCAGGTAGGACCCCTTGGATTAGGAACACCTTAGGTATCAGCAAGGTTCAATCCTTGAGGCAGGTAAAAGGGAAGTTAGTGAGTTTTGGGCCTTGGAGCAGCTTGGTGTCTCCAGGCAGAGAAGTGTTGGTTAGGAGAATGGACTGGACAGTGATAGTGAAATTGTAGTGGTTCTCTCAGTAATGGACTTTAAGAATTAAAATTAAACTAAGGTAAAATTAAATATTGTTTTCACATTGTAATCTATAATAAATATAAAAATTATGTACAAAACCTTGTTAAAAATTTCCAGTCATAATTCAAAAGAATATTGACAGAACCCCATAATGAGTAAAAGTCAATTAATTATTGATATATAATTTTATTAAACATTAATGATTAAAGAAAATCATTACATTTGGCGCCCTCCAGTGGACTGCCAATATTGAAAATATGACTGGAAAATGGTTAAAATTTGGTAATGTTTTGTGTAAAAATAATGAATAAATAGTAATTTTAAAGTCAAGTGATATTAAGGGAATTAAAACAAAAAACAAAATGAATTTCGAGCAAAAGTTGGAAGCTATTAATAAAAATGTTTATTTGCTTTTTAATACTATATCTGAAAAAATAGATAAAATTGCTGAAGAAAAAAAAATAAAAAACATGAAGAACGTATGAAAAAGTTTGAAGAAGATGAACAAAAACGTTCTGAAAAAGATTTAGACATTCAGGCCATTGATATAACTGTTTGTGAAGATGAAAAAAACACTGGAACTGAAGAACAAATGGAATCAGAAGAAGAAAAAAAAACTGATACTATGGATGAAGACAAAGAATTGAAAAATGAAAAATTAATGGAATATGAAGAAAGTATAATGAACAAAGAAAAAGTAACTGATAATGTGGATAAAGAAAAATAATTAAAAGATGAAGAAATAATGGAATCTGAACAAAATTTTAAAAATGAGATTAAAGTGTGAGAAAGTAAAGTTGTTGATAAATTAAATAAAGTGGAAAAAGAAGAAGAAATAAAAGAGAATATTGTTGAAAACATTAACAATGACTTTGAATTAAATAAAATGCTGAACTATGACATGCTAGGAAGGAAATGTTATAATATCGTTAAACTTCAGAAAATTAAATCTTGTTTCTTTGAATATGTGACAAATAAAGGTTTGAATAAGCATATGATGAAGTGTCAAATTCTGCCTCATTGGAGCAAAAATATATTAGAATGGTTATGGTGGCTTTATAAATTTAAATGTCCTAACAGCCATAAAATATTTAAAAAGAAATTCATTTATGGCAAGAAAAGAATTAAAATTTTTTTTTCTTGGTAAAATTTAGTATATTGCTGACAAGATTAAAAAAAAATAATAATATAAAAAAATTGTTTTTGTATGGAACCATTTTGTTCCTAAACAGCATACATAGAAATTAATTTGTATTTCAATCAGTCTCTTTTGTCATTAAATTTATTTATTTTTTATTTTAAACATCTACCAATCATAGAATAAAAAAGGTGAAAAAATTACACAAAGAATTATTATGAAAAATTTTGCTTATTGTATATAAATGTTTTAAACAATAGATCATAGATAATTTATCTGTATTTTACCCTATTTTCATGGTCATTAAATTTTTTTTGTAATTATTTTCATAAAATTCTAATAGGCTTGTAGTTACTTTTAGAATCATGTTATTATATATTAAAATAATTTGACTGTATTTCATAAATGTTTTAAAAGGTACTCATTAATTAAATTGTGTTTCAGTCTGTTACCTATGTTTTATCTGTGAATTAATTTAAACATTTTTCATTCATAAAATAATGGTTTTCAGTTTAATATAGAATTATTTCATTTTATAATAACCAAATGTTTATTCATATTTTTCATTCATAAAATAATGGTTTTCAGTTTAATATAGAATTATTTCATTTTATAATAAACATTTGGTTATTGTATATAAAATCTAGATTAATAAATATGTTTTATATTTAAGATTAATTATTTAAATTTAATAATTGTTTTTGTTTTATTAAAATCTTTTAGGTATTATGATTTTACAATGTCATTTCATTAGATTTAGAAATATAATACAAATTGTATTAGTTGTAAGATAGAACAAGTAGAAAAAATTTCTACGCATAAGCTCAAAATTTTTTTTAAATAGGAGAGAACCCGAATGTTGTGATATTTTAAAACTGAAAATTATATAGGATAAGGGATGAAAGTGTAAGGGTCTAAACCAGGTAGGAACCATTGAATTAGGAACACCATAGGCACCAGCAAGGTTCAATCCTTGAGGCAGGTAAAAGGGAAGTTAGTGAGTTTTGGGCCTTGGAGCAGCTTGGTGTCTCCAGGCAGAGAAGTGTTGGTTAGGAGAATGGACTGGACAGTGATAGTGAAATTGTAGTGGTTCTCTCAGTAATGGACTTTAAGAATTAAAATTAAACTAAGGTAAAATTAAATATTGTTTTCACATTGTAATCTATAATAAATATAAAAATTATGTACAAAACCTTGTTAAATATTTCCAGTCATAATTCAAAAGAATATTGACAGAACCCCATAATGAGTAAAAGTCAATTAAAATTATCTTATATATAAAATTCTCGTGTCACAATGTTAGTTACCATATTCCTCCGAAATGGCTATAACGATGTTTACCAAATTTTATATGCATATTCAGTAGGTCTGAGAATCGGCTACTATCTAGTTGTCATACCTCTAGGTGATAATAAGGGTTGTCCACCCCTAACATTTTTTTTTTTTTTTTCTATAATGTGGCATTAATAAATACATACAATACTAAATTTTCACCCTTCTATCACCAACCCCTATTTTTTAATAACCATTTTAGTAATTTAATTAATTTTTCATCCCGCTCGATAACTGATCAATTATAGTCTTTTTTGTGGATGTTTTTCACTCTATTTCGATTAAAATTTAAATGAGCTTATGGCAAATCTAAAATTTTTGTACAAAAATAATATTTATTTTTATTATTAAGTTTATTCCTGACATATACTTAGTGTTACCAGTGCTAGCTAGATTTTTAAAATTGTCTGCGCTTTTACTGGATCAACACTCATTTGCCAGACTTATACCAGCACGGAGTAGGGATGAGACCAAAGCCGGTCTCCTGTTTCTCTCACACAATAAGACTTCTCTCACTCCCTCATCAGTTTTCGGCCTATCATTATTGTTGAAGCATCAAGCGTAGTAGTAATGTTTACAATTATCATTTTACTATCTCAGTGTAACTCTCATATTAACTATTAATTATTCCTACTTTATTAATAATTAATAAAATTATTAATTTTGAGTGTATTTTGCACGATTAGCTAATCAATTGATTTACATAACCTCAAAAGTACTCAACATGTGGCACGAGCTCCCACCAACCACGGCTTTTGTGTTGTAAGTATATTTTTTTAATTTAATTCGAAAATGTTGGAAATGGCCAAAAAAGATTCAGTGAAAGTTACTTTTGATTAAAACTGGGCAAATTATTTTTTTTTGTATTCATTTTTTTTCATCATTTCTAACAATACATTTTCGATATAATTTTTATATATATATATATATATATATATATATATATATATATATATATATATATATATATATATGTATGTGTGTACAAGTAATTTCATTAGTTCTATTTATGTGTGTTTTGTAGTGAACAATGCCAAGAAAATGCAAAGGGGCTGATTTGAGCCGTAATACAAGTAGAAGAGCCCAAAGAACCGAAGAACAAATCCAGCAACAAAATACTAATGGTGTGAGCATGGCGCAATTGTGTCAAGAACAATCAGAAGTTACACGAGCTGAATGCAATAAAGTAATAAGATTAGAACAATGACAATCACGCCATTTCATAGCCAATAGACGCAGAACAAATGACCAACAACGCTAACAGGTACATCGAGCATTACATCTGATCCATTCCTGCGTCTAGCATTACAGTATGAGCCCGATATTGAATATTATGCTCATTCAAAAGTGGTAATTGGTGCTATGGACAAGAAATGCCCGCATTGTCATGCTCTCAAATTCAAAAATGACCCAGCTGGGATGTGTTGTGCGTCAGGAAAGGTGCAATTACCTGAAATTGAAACACCACCTGAGCCATTGAACGGTTTACTTATCGGCACGAATCCTGATTCTAACGTGTTCCTGAAGTCAATTCGAACATTCAATTCATGCTTTCAAATGACATCCTTTGGAGCAACAGAAATACTAATGCAAATAGTTAACAATACAATTCTACATTCAAAATCAGAGGCCAAGTTTATCATAAATTGGGCTCATAGCTGACAATGCCAAAGGAACCACATAAATTTTTCACAGGGAAAATTATAAGTGGCATGCTCTCGAGTGGGTAAACCATCCAGTTTGTTTGTGTTAGCTAAAGATGGGCTAACAAAAATATTGTTCACGCTATAGCATTAACAGATTGATATTGTTGGTTAGTGTTACTATCGTAATTAATTAATGATATATAATTTTAAGGAATAAATTATAATAAATTTAAAAAAATGTTTGGTGTTTTTTTATTTTTATATTCCCTCATCGTTCACAGTGCTCCATGCCTATTTCACCCATATACCACATCCTTACACACTTAAATAAGTTAGTTATTTTTTGTTTACACTAGAAATTACCTAGAGATAATTTATATGGCAAAACAACATTTGGCGGGTCAGCTAGTTGATATATAATTTTATTGAACATTAATGATTAAAGAAAATCATTACAATATTTATATATATATATATATATATTTACCCTAAACCTGAATAATCAACCTATCACTTTCTGTTTCTCTGCCAAAAATTTAGGAATCATTATTGACCAAAACTTCCTTCCTCAATCCACGCGAAAACTCCTAGTTTCCTCATTCATTTTTCCTCAGTTTGATTATGGTTGTGTGGTGTATGGGGGCCTCTCGGTGGGTCTCCGGGAAAGATTACAACGAATTATAATTAGTTTTATCAGATTTGTTACCGGTACTCCGAAACGTTCACATGTATTGCACATCTACACTACCTTGAACTGGCTCTATCCATCCTCCCTTAGACAATATTTCCTAGGCACTTTCCTGTACCATGTCATTAATAACCACTGCCCATCCTACATCAACAACCTATCGAAATTCAAGTCTTCTGACCTATATACTCCCCTCCATCGAACAGCATTATACCAAGACTCCTTCCAAGCTCGATCCACTACCCTCTGGAACTCTATACCTCCTGAAATTAGACATGCTTCTTCCTTAAACTCATTCAAAACTCTCCTATTCTAATATCTCCTTAAATCCCAGTTAGATGACGCCAATATGTGTAAGAATTAAAAATCAAGTTAGTCAATCTCAACTATATCCCATAGCTAAATAATTATATAAATTTGTCAATTTTAATCATTTGTCTGTCTAAAAAATTGCTTTTTTTTCTCATACAGGAATATGATATAAGAAGACAGTAAGCAGATGTATAAATATATATTTTCAGGTATTTGTAAATATTTTGTCTTATTAACATTCAAATAGTTCTTAATTTTTTTTCTTCTAAATATATCCTTTCCTTTCTATTCACCATATTTATTTTATGTTATTGATTTCTTTTTTATATTTTTTTATTTTTCTGAATGCATTGTAATTATTATATTAGCATATTAGTATTATTATTTTTTTTGTGTTTTCTCATGTATATATTTATCATATAGTTCTATTTTAAATTATAGATACATATATCATCTTTTATATATATATATATATATATATATATATATATATATATATATATATATATATATATATATATATATATGATTATATTTTATGTTATAATTATTATTTCATAAATTTATTTATTTTTTTAATTTAATTTAATTTAATTTTTTTTTCCTCTAAAAAATGTATGCCGTAGTTACTGAAGCATTTAATTTGGTCAGACAATTGTACTTTTAACTGTGCATTATTTTTATTCTTAGGGGACAGTAAGTCCCAGAATAAAGTTTATTTTTTCATTTCATTTCATTATATATATTTAAATTAAATGTGTTGTTATGTTGTTTCTTTGAGATCAGCTTGTCATTTCTCTTTACAGGTTTCATGATATGTTTTTTAACAAACAGCTATAAACTATAGCTTACAAACAGGCTCCTCCATCTGAATAAAACAATAAGGGAACCTCAAGGAGTGTAATTTTAGTCTGTAGATGTGGAATTCATCATAGTATTTTACGTGAAGTACTGGTTATGGTGCTGACTCATGGTGTTCAAAGCTCCTAGGTGTTATAACTCACTAATTACATGTTTTATTTCTTTAAATTTGAACAACCCCTAATTATCATTTCCGTGATTCAATCAACTAATATATGCAAGATGTTATATGTTAGCTCTAAAAATAAAAAATATACAGCCTACAGTGAAACACAGGTGAGGCTCTTTGATGAAGTGGGGATGTATGGCAGCTGCAGGTGTTGGACAGTTGATTTTCATTGATGAGAAAATTAATGCAGTAATATATTGTGGCATTCTGAAAATAATTTAATACCAAGCACGAAGATTTTGGGCTGAAGGGTCATCTCTATCAGGACAATGAATCTATATATACAAGTCTGATAACCCGAACTTCGTGCTTTTACAATTGCCTAACCTAACATTGGTCAGTCCATCTAATAAATATTTCCACATGAGCCCTATAGTGCACCTTTGGGATCATTTAAAATGGCAACTAACAAAGAGTCCAATAAGCTCTAAGGAAGAGCTTAAGAAGCGTATCCTCGAAGAATGGTCCCATATTCCGACATCTGTGACCTCAAAACTGTTTTTTTTTTCTATGCCCGACAGGCTCAGGAAGGTAACAAATAAAGGCTGAGGGCAAAGCTACTAAATATTAATTTCTTTTTCTAGCATCTATATCAAATTCCTCATTGGCACTTGCAGAAAGTGTCCTAAAACTTTTGTTGCTTCTTATTACATTGTTTTTTGTTTTGTTATTCTATTATTATGTTGTTTACGTGAAAAATTGAATTAAATTATCTTACAGAACACATGAATAAAAGTACTAAGTGTTTTTACTTGTTTTATTGGTTACAAACTCAACTAGTAAGAAATAACAATTTAAACATCCGATTTTTGTGAGAAACTTATATTACTGGCTGTATGATGAGTAATATTGACCTTAAAATTGGTAACTATATTATACACACTGTTTCTAATTGGGTTAATACTTCGCAATTTAATATAAAACAATTTGTAGCAAATAATCCAAAGATGGGAAATGTTTTCTGTGTGGGGAAAATGCCCCCATTTTCAAATGCCTATTTCTTCCATGTCACTCCACCAAAACATAAATCCAATTAGAGCTATTTAATCTACATTTGACAAATTTTTGTTTAATATTAAACTCATTGAAGTGTTTCAAGGTATCCTGTAGAAAATATTAATTTAAAAAAGTTGAGGGCGTATGCGGAACTATTTACCGAGGGAAAAAGTTCCGTAGAAGCTCCGGGGAAAAAATATTATTTACCACTATTTATAATTTAAATATTATAGTTTGGATTATAATTAAATATAATAATTCATTGAATACATCTTTATTAGAGTCTCTAACAGCTCGTCTCCAAAGATATTCACAAAAGTGTGAATATAAATTTTGGGAATGATTTCTGCCCGCATGTATTCCTCGCTTAACTGATATCTATGGTGATTCTATGTTTTAAGTGTGTGACAATGGATTAGGATCTATAAAATGCAAGCTATGATTCACTGTCTAGTGGGTGTGTCCCAATTTTTCAAGCTGTGTGTAGCTTCTCCATTCGTTTGTAATGATAGTGCTTCCTGGTTTGACATTTTTTATGATCAGAGGTAGCAAAGTTGAACTGTCACGCATATTGTGGGGGCAAATTTCCATCCGGAAATTTTTTTGCCCATCCCGTTCTATCATCATCAGAATCCAACTCCCGCCCACAATCCTTCCTCGATTATATTTTCTTGCCACAGCGATATTAAGAGTCACAATGATTTTTTTTTTTTACTCAAAGGATTATTTTGTTGATATAGCAGGTTTGAGTTTAGAGATTAAATCGGTGACACAATAAACAATAAACAAAAATGTCCTTAAATTTTAGTTGTAACCTACGATAATATTTTAACATCATTTTACGTATCAAAAGGCTGGGGGCATCTACGGAACTTTTTCCCTTGGTAAATAGTTCCGCAGACTCCCAACTTTTTTAAATTAATCTTTTCAACATAATAATTGCATACACTTTAAATAATTAAGTATGAGAAGAAAATTGGTTAAATGTAGATTAAATAGCACTAATTAGATTTATGTTTTGGTAGAGTGACATGGAAGAAATAGGCATTTGAAAATGCGTCTGCAGAACTACACCCTAAGTTGTGTATTAACAAGAAAAAAAAAATGAAGAACTTTGAAGTTGAACACAACCTCTGATCATTATCTCCTCTATTTAATCAACTACTATATACATATTGTACTATAAAATACAACATATATCTCACATTTAACAAGTCCTTTTACATGTTGTATTATGTCAAACAGGGAATATATAAGACAGTATAATGTATACATAAAGAAAAATAACTAAGAAATAACATCAAGTATTTATGCAAAACCATAAAATCTATCAGACCTAAACTGTAATAATACTTCTTAAGATGATAAATTTTAAGTTTCGACATTTCGTTACCTGGCAAGCATTACCTTTGCCTCTCGTTCTTAACAAGCAAGCAAGAAAAAACAAAAAAAAAAAAAAACAGTTTTTTCTATTAATTTAATAATTAATACAATTATTAAATTGTATATCCTTTAAATTATTATTTATTCCTGAAATGGCATACTAAGGGTTATGAACATTATTGTAAGAAATAAAATGACATTCCACCTAACATAAAACTTAAAATAAAAATCATCATTCTGAAACTTATTTAAAGTTAGTGTTGAAAGTAATACAGTACCAAATCATTATTAAGAGGAAAAAATTCAACAAATTTTTAAAATTTGCTGGGGTGTTAAAGATAGCGTTGCATAAATGTTTTTATAACGGTGTTCAGGTCAACTTTGGTGAAATGGTAGTTGGTCTCATAAGTTGTGTATTAACAAGAAAAAAAAATGAACAACTTTGAAGTTGAACACAACCTCTGATCATTATCTCCTCTATTTAATCAACTACTATGTACATATTGTACTATAAAATACAACATATATCTCACATTTAACAAGTCCTTTTACATGTTGTATTATGTCAAACAGGGAATATATAAGACAGTATAATATATACATAAAGAAAAATAACTAAGAAATAACATCAAGTATTTATGCAAAACCATAAAATCTATCAGACCTAAACTGTAATAATACTTCTTAAGATGATAAATTAGGATGGAGCTGGAATCGAAAATAAATAGAATTTGAGAACGGGTATTATATTTGTTACGTTACCTGTTCGTTCCAAGAAAGTTTCGACATTTCGTTACCTGGCAAGCATTACCTTTGCCTCTCGTTCTTAACAAGCAAGCAAGAAAAAACAAAAAAAAAAAACAGTTTTTTTCTATTAATTTAATAATTAATACAATTATTAAATTGTATATCCTTTTAATTATTATTTATTCCTGAAATGGCATACTAAGGTTTATGAACAGTATTGTGAGAAATAAAATGACATTCGACCTAACATGAAACTTAAAATAAAAATCATCATTCTGATACTTATTTAAAGTTAGTGTTGAAAGTTATACAGTACTAAATCATTATTAAGAGGAAAAAATTCAACAAATTTTTAAAATTTGCTGGGGTGTTAAAGATAGCGTTGCATAAATGTTTTTATAACGGTGTTCAGGTCAACTTTGGTGAAATGGTAGTTGGTCTAATAAGTTGTGTATTAACAAGAAAAAAAAAATGAACAACTTTGAAGTTGAACACAACCTCTGATCATTATCTCCTCTATTTAATCAACTACTATGTACATATTGTACTATAAAATACAACATATATCTCACATTTAATAAGTCCTTTTACATGCTGTATTATGTCAAACAGAGAATACATAAGATAGTATAATATATACATAATGAAAAATAATTAAGAAATAAAGTATTTATGCAAAAACATAAAATCTATCAGACCTAAACTGTAATAATACTTCTTAAGATGATAAATTAGGATGGAGCTGGAATTGAAAATAAATAAAATTTGCCACAAATTAATTCTATAATTAAAGGAGAAAAATATAGCTTCAGTAACAATTCACCTGAGGACAAGCTCATTTTATTTATTTTTTAATTATAAATACAAGAAAACAAAATAATAGAATACAAGTGGTGTTATAGTTAAGATATAATTACTTGCTAATGAATTAGTATTTATGTCAATAAGACAAAACTTTATAGGTGTATAATGTTTCAAAACATAATAACCACTCTCCAAAATTTAGGTGGAAAATGATCGGCATCCTAGTACTGATAGAATAACGTTCTGAACACAATGTTCTCAACCGATATTATTAAAGTTCATAGTTATTTAGGTACAATCAGAAACACAAGGAACGACTAAGTTATTACAGTAAGGTCGGCTATTCAAATGAAAGTAGGAGGCAGATACCAAGTCTCAACAATCCTTAAAACTGGTTAAATGTGTAGGAGAAAAATGACCTTATAGATTCTAAAAACAGAACTCATAAGTATGACAGAATTTAAAATAAAACAGTGATTGATTAAACAATTTTCTCACCAAGGGCAACTATAACATCTCCATAAGGTTTCTACACACATAAGACCCTATAAAGTAGTATGAAATCATTGATCTAAAGCATACCTGTCTATCAAATTCAATCAAGAACATTAAGAAATCTAAATAATGAAACAGACAAACAAGCTATTAGTATCTCAGTTTAAACTAAGAAAAACTTTAAAATAAACCAAATAATCACGAAAAAAAAAAAACAAGTTTACAATACCTTACAATAATAAATTAGTAAACTGTCATCCGTTAGAACCGCAAACAAAATTTTATCCCTATTACACACTAATTGACGTATTGAGCAATTTATAGTATTACTAATATTTAAAACTTTTGGCCACCCAACCGGAAAATACATATTTACAGATAGAAATCTAGAAAAATTTTAAATTGACAGGTAACATTATTACTAAAATTATAACCTTCCCATGTTTTTTTTTTGTTTTTTTTTAATCCTTTATAACAGTAAACTATTACTGAAGCAAAGCACATCTGACCAACGAGGTATTTACTGACAATCGTCCAACATAATTTTAGTTATTTTTTCAAGTTATTTATTTTGATATACTTATGTATTTCTTTGATTTGCTTATTCAGTTCATCTATATTAATTAGACAGAAATATAATATTAAAATTTATAACTAATAAAACTAAATAACTAATGAAGTTAAAAAAGATAACCAAAATTAATTAATCGATTAATTGCTTATATTGTGATTTCATGTGCTAACATGAATGCTAACTAGGTAATTGTTCGGATCGGCGACACCACCAAACTGGCTTGACCCGCATTACACCCACCAGCTCGATCCTTAAGGCCGTTTCACACTAGAGGTCACGCGACGCTCGCGCTCCAGGCATGCTCACACTCCACTCGCACTCTTATCTTTCACACTACGGCGTTCCAACAACGCTCCTAGTATACCAGCAGGTTTAAAAACATTCATCAATGTCTGTCCATTTTACTGACGAAGAGCTGGCTCTTATGGCGTTGCTATTAGATGAGGATGAAAGAAAACCTAAAAAGAGAAGAATGTGGGTTATCAAGACCTCCTCTTTTGTTATCAAGACCTGATGAAGGAGAATATCACACGTTGTTCTGGAAATTAGTCGATGACGAAACTAAGTTCTTCCAATACTTCAGGATGTCAAGATAAAGTTTTGAAATTCTTCTGTCAAAAATTGAGAGCGATTTAAAAAAACAGAATACCAATTTTCGAGCTGCTATTTCACCTAGAGAAAAACTGGCGGTATGTTTGAGGTAAGTAATATTTATTGACTTTACATTAATTAAAATTTTTATTTATTTATTTATTTTAATGTACATTATAAACAAACTTAAAAAAATGAATACAATAAATCTAGTTAAATTCATTTGGGGAATAATTAGAAAAATACGAAGAACAAGTTGAACTAGGCGGTGAAATTGAATGAATCGGTTGACTGTTTGGTTGTGAAGGCTGTTGGGTAGGGGGATGAGTCATCAAATATTTCATTTCCATCTGTGAGACAATATTAAAAATTTGTGTTTTAATATGGTGTTGGTCTATTGGAGAATTTGTTTTAACTGTTTCTTTCACCGACTCAAAGAATAAGTCCATTGGGTGATTTTTGTTTTCAGCTGGTTCCTTTTTATCCAGCAAATATTTCATTACTGCTGAAGCTGCAGTGTCCTGATGAGACTGTTTTTTGCGGATCGAGGGAGTCGTTTGTGATGATGATGATGATGATGACAATCCTAGTTTTTGATAATTGTTGGACTCTTTAACATCGCACTGGGAGTTGTCATTGTCTTCATTGAGACCTGCCTCCTCATCTAATGAAGACAGCCTATCTTTATCCTTCATAAAAGGGGCTAAAAATGATAATGTTTCCTCAAATTTCCATTCATGGTAGTTACCAGCCGCTTGACCACTTGTAGTTTTATTTTTTTGACGCACTTTACGATAGTTGCTCCTCAAGCTTAACCATCTGCGTTTGCATTCTGCACCTGTAAAATAGTTCAATAAAAATAAAAACTTCGTAAATGAAATTTTTAAAAATTTAAATTTAATCTTCCGTTTCTAGACAAAACAGAATAATTAAAAAGCGAGTGTAATTTTGTCAAATTTTTGTTTCAGGTATTTAGCTAGTGGTGACTCGTTTCGAACAATCGCATTCAGTTATCGACTAGGAACTTCAACAGTACAACATGCAGTTCATGAAGTCTGTGACGCGATTATTAAAAATATGATGAAAGAAGTAATGCCGATTCCATTGAAAAAAGACAGGGAGCGAATCGCACAAGAATTCTGGGAACAATGGCAATTCCCAAATTGCATAGGAGCGATAGATGGAAAACATGTTGTTATAGAAGCACCTCAAAACTCAGGATCTCTTTACTTCAATTACAAAAAATCTTTTTCAATAGTCCTTTTGGCTCTTGTGGATGCCAATTATAAATTTATAATTGTCGATGTGGGTTCGTATGGACGAAATAGTGATGGGGGGGGGGGATTTTTGCAAGTTCAAATCTTGGAAGGCGTTTAGACGCCAACACACTTGATATTCCACGAAATTCACCATTACCGGGAACACAGGAAATTGTGCCGCACGTAATTCTTGGAGATCCCGCCTTCCCTTTGAAAAACTATTTGATGAGGCCGTTCCCTGGCAACCAAATAGAAAACAAAGTCGAAAGACGAATTTTTAACTATCGACTATCTCGGGGGCGCAGGGTCGTTGAAAACGCCTTTGGAATTCTAGCCCAGAAATTCAGAATTTATTGCAGGAGATTGAAATTAAACCCCAAGTATGCAGAAAAGGTTGTGTTAACGACATGCGTTTTACACAATTTTATTCGAAACGAAAGAGGAGATACTTCACCTATCGATACTGAATTTACGACAGAAAACTTGGTATATTTGAATAGACAGGGCGGTAATTCTACTGGTATTGCTTTTCAAATAAGAGAAACGTTTACACGGTTTTTTATGTCAAAAGAAGGCGCGGTACCGTGGCAAACAACTATTTTTTGAATATAAATATTATGTAGAGTGAGTGAATTAAACAATTTTGCTATATGTTTACTTTTTGATGTTAGTTTATATTATTAAAAATAATGTCTCATATAAAAAATAAATAAATAAATTCTTACCTGATTTGTTCAATGTTCTCCCAATTTCTTCCCAAATTTCTTTTTTGTGGGAAGAGTCAAAATACATCATGTCACTTGAATCATAAATTACAGGCTTTGCCCGCACCAATTCGATAAGTGTTTCGTCCATATTTTCACTTTGAGACACTTCGAAACACTGCGATCCCGGCGCTCCAAATATTCTTTGCCAGAAAATGCCGCGCTCCGGAGTGTCGTGTGAGCGTAGCGTGAGCGCTGAGTGTGTACACTTGCGTTGTTTTTAACTATCTAAATCTGGAGCGTGGGGAGTGGAGTGCGAGCGTCGCTCGAGCATCCCCTCTAGTATGAAACGGCCTTTACGCTTCACTTCATGTTTACATTTTTCGATAGTTCATTCCTATAACCTCACATGTAAACAATCACTTCTACAGTTTCAACTTGGATTGTGTTGTTTAGTTTGTAATATTGATATTTAGGGCCGAATTCATAGACTGCACTTAGAGTGAGAGATAAGTAATACTCACTTAAGTAGGATTTTACACTTGAGGGAAAAAATTTTAAAAACGGTATTCATAGACGGCCACTTAAGTGAGTAAAGAATCGGACTGATAAGAACGAGTAGCGCATGCGCAGTAATGCTATTAGTGTAAGGTTTCGTATCGGTTTCCAACCTGAGTTGTTGACATTGTTTGAGCTACCTATTATAGTGGAAGAAAGGAGAAAGAAAATAACATTTAGTGAGAAGAAATTGCTTTTAAAAGAATGCGTGTTAGCATCAAAAACTCTTATGGCCTCCAAACGGACAGACAAGGTGTCAAATGCGGAGAAATCCCAAGCTTGGGAAGAAGTTGCTAGGAATTTTAATTCCCAAGGAAGAAACGTTCCAGTAAGTGCACTATTCTTTATTTAACAAAAGTGTAATATAAATTAATTAACATAAATGATATTAAACAACATCAATAAAACTGATTTACACATTGTATTTTATATTACTTAAGAAGATGTAAGGAATATTAATCAGCAATATTATCTCCTATTTTAATTTTATTTAAACAATTATGATATAATTCTTTATTTGGGCTACGTTTCATGGTCTTTACCACATTTTTATGCTCTAACATAATTGGACAATACATGAAAATTAGCTATTATTTAGAATAGGATATAATATTGCTGATTAATATTCCTTATATACTGATTTTCATAGTTCTCAACTAGACTGGTGTTCAAGTCAAATTACAGTATGTTAGGCTCTAATTTCTGTGGTTTATTTACAGAGAACTGTAAACCAACTTAAAAAGCTGTGGGATAATATAAAATTCCGCCAAAAGGCGGTATTGGCTGAAGAGAAGAGGAAACTGATAAGGACAGGAGGTGGTCCTTTCATACCTTCCTCTTATGAAGAGGATCCAGAACTGGAGGCAATGGGAGAGTGGATATCGAAATTAAAGATGCTTTGGACAATGAATCTGTGGTAATAGGGAGGTATAACATCACTACTGAGGGAGTTTTAATTCCAGTTCCAGGTGAATTATTAAAAGCATATTTTTTATAGATGTACTTAAATAATTGCTACTCAAGTTACTTGTCCAAATTAGAATTTATTTCAGCTATAGAACACAATTCTACTTGAATTAATCGGACAAGTACCCACTTTTTTGTTACTCTGAATAGTAATTCAATTAATTTCTTTTGACACAAAGTAAACATGTATATTTTTGTTACAATGAATGTTTTATTTTACAGAAGTAAATCAAAAACAGAGGAAATGTCAGAGCAAAATCAAAAAGCAAAGGAGATCCCAACCCCTCTTGAGTTCGGTAAGCATATGTATTATTTTTCATAGCCAATTACAGTAGTAAATCCCTATAGCACCTACATTTTTCATTACTATGTATTGTAATTCAATAATTAGATTTATTTAGTTTATAAAAACGTTTTTTTTTGTTACAATGAATATTTATTTTTACAGAAGCAGATATTCCAGTTCAAAAGCAACAAGCAAAGGAAGCTTTAAAAAAAAAAAAAAAAAAAAAAAAAAAAAAAAAAAAAAAAAAAAAAAAAAAAAAAAAAAAAAAAAAAAAAAAAAAAAAAAAAAAAAAAAAAAAATGAATTTTTGTTAAGTTAATCTTGTATACCAGGTATGCAAGTTTAAAATGTCGTTTTAATTCCAATAGAATGCGCTCTTAGCATATTAAAGGATTTGCTTATCTCTAAACGCTATTTTGTTTGTTAGTCATTTGTTTACAAAAGTCAGTTGTTTTTAAGTCGTTTACGTGGACGTATCATACCTTTCTTTGGTGTTAAAAATGTCTAATTTTAAGCCAAATAAAGAGCATTTGCGGCATGTCATGATTTTCTTATTTAATCAAAAGAAAAAGGCATCTGAATGTCATCGAATTCTTGTTGAGACTTATGGCGATGTTGCTCCAACCGTCAGGACATGTGAACGTTGGTTTCAAAGTTTCAAACGTGGTGATTTTGATGTTACTGATCAAAAACGAGAAAATCGACCAAAAAAGTTTGAGGACTTCGAATTGCAATCTTTATTAGACGAAGACAATACCCAAACCCAACAAATGATGGCAGAACAGTTGAATGTCACTAGGCAAGCCATTTCCGATCGCCTGAGAGCTATGGGAAAGATTCAAAAGGTTGGAAAATGGGTTCCACATAAATTGGACGAACGACAGATGGAAAAAAAACGAAAAACTGTGTGCGAAATGCTGCTTTTACGCCACGAAAGAAAGGGTTTTTTGCATCGAGTTGTAACTGGCGATGAAAAAATGGATTTATTTTCAGAATCCCAAACGAAAAAAGTCATGGGTAACGCCAGGACAACCATCCACATCGAGTGCAAGACCGGATCGTTTTGGGAAGAAGACAATGCTGTGTGTGTGTGGTGGGATCAGAAGGGAGTAGTCTACTACGAGCTTCTCAAACCCGGCGAAACAGTCAATACCGAGCGCTACCGACAACAAATGATCAATTTGAGTTACGCATTGATCGAAAAAAACGCCCAGAATGGGCTCACAGGCACGCCAAAGTCATTCTTCAGCATGATAACGCTCCTGCACATTCAGCCAGATTGACTAAGGAAACGATTTTTCTTCGCTTGGTTGGGAACTCCTACCCCACCCGCCGTATTCACCTGACCTGGCGCCTTCTGATTATCACCTCTTCTCATCGATGGGACACTCATTGGCGGAGCAACACTTCAACAATTTCGAAAACGTACGAAAATGGCTCGATGAATGGATTTCAAATAAAGATGAAGCATTCTTTTGGAATGGTATCCATATATTGCTCGAGAGATGGACAAAATGTGTAGAAAGCGAGGGTCAGTACTTTGAATAAAATATATTATACTTTTTTTAAATTACTGTGTATATATTTTAAGAAATAAACGACATTTTAAACTTGCATACCTGGTAGTTACTTCTTTAATAACGAATACCTTTTTTCCAGAAGCAAAACAAGATGCAAAAGAATTTGTCAAACAAGAAGGTGGGCTAAGAGTGCTTAGAGCAAGGAAGCAAATTCAGAATGACGACGAGCTTCATGCACTCCGAGTCAAAGAGGCCCACCTAAAATTAAACTTATTGGAACGAGAGCTGAGGTTGAAAAAGGGGTTAGAAGAAGAGCTGAGTTTGAAAAAGGAGCTGAAGGTGTTAGAACTAAAAGAAGAGTTATTGCTGAAAGATTTGAATAAATATTATAATATAATGATGTATTTTATTTAGTTACAATAATTATGTTTAAAAAAAAATAATATATATAATTATATTTCTTCAATTAAAGTGTCTTTCAATGAAAACATTCCTTATCATTGTTCCTCTTGAAGTTACTGTTAATGGTAAGGCTGGTACTTCATTAATTCTGGGCCTTTCGTCGTTATCCAAATCATCCCAGGTGTCATTGGCATTGATCCCAATGTTATACATGCAGTTATTGTGCGAGTGACATTTTTCAGTTTTAACTGCCTCTCATTGTACAGACAAGGAAACCTTCGCTTCCATCTGCGAATTGTTCTTTCAACCTGGCTTCTTGTCACTTTATGGGACTTATTATAATTAAGTTCAGCCTGTGATCTTGGATTGCTCACGAACCTGAAATAATCCAGTTGCTTAATATCTTAATGCAGTGCATAATTTTAACATTGGCGGCAAAGGCAATCCTCTCTTATCAGTACTATTATTGTTCTGAAACAGTGGTATTAATCTGTTAACAACTGTTTCTTTATTAAATCTGAATCTCCTTTTGAATTGACATTCATTGAAAAACTCTAGTGGATTTTCAAATCTTGATCTCTTAAATATCTTCTTGGGAAAGTTTCATTTCCAGATTCTTCTTCATATTCTAAAAATTCTAAAAAGTCATTTAATTCACTGTCAAACATGCTCACTGTGTAAAAAATGCTCTTGGTAGGAACAGAGAAAACAATGATTAGGATATTACGCCTTAAAAAAAGCCCAAACTAATAAAAAATGGATTTTGTAGATAGCTTTGCCAAAGAACAAAAAAAAAACCAATACAAAAATCTCACTGCCCACTGGTCTTAATAGAACCATGGTTTGGTAACATTTATAAGAAAAGATACGGCTTATTGTGAATTGTGCGAGGTTAAGGCCGATCCGAACATATAATAATGCCGTGCATAAAATATTCTGCCGAACGATATTATTAGATTTTCATTGATTAAGATTTTAAAAAAAACATCTATTTTGAATAAATATTATTTTAAAGTTGGCCAATGGCGTCTAGCTAAAGCCTAAAAAATATAATAACCAAAAAAATATCATTTTATAAATTCACTTGAGGGCACAACAATGTCCACTTGAAGTTAAGTGGTAAATTTCACTTACTTAAGTGTTGAGTTAGGTTTATGAATACCAAATAATGATAAAAAAACACTCAAGTGGAAATTCTTGAGTGAAACTTCAAAGTTGAGTTGAGTTTTGTTTCTGGAATGGTTAAGTAGAATCATAGCTGAGTAGAGTGAAAAATTTCACTTGAGTGCAGTCTATGAATTCGGCCCTAAGTCTTCTTCTAAGGGAATTTGTAAATTTCTTGCAATTTCTTCAATACTGTCATTACTATATTCAGGGGTTGGTGCCGAAAAGAATTCTTCTAGTACTTCATTAGAATCGGGGTCTGAATTTTCGATTGCATTAAGGTCATTTCTTTTAGGGGGATTTCTGGATAAAGCGTCTACTAGGAAATTAGTTTTTCCTTGTACGTATTTTATATCAAAATCAAAGTCAGCTAATTGTAATTTCCATCTGATTAATTTAGAATTGGGTTCTTTTAAATTATGCAGCCACTGTAAAGGCTTGGGTAAATTTTCTTCCCTAAAGATAAGGTCGGAAATGTTTGCACGCCCAAATAATGGCAAGGAGTTCTTTTTCGATAGTTGAATAATTTTTTTCCTGTTTATTTAGTGTCCTAGAGGCAAAGGAGATAGGTAGGTCTTTATTATTGAAATTTTAAGATATTACTGCACCTATTGCAAAATTGGAGGCATCTGTTGTTAATGTAAAAGGTTTATCGAAATTTGGAAGCTGTAAAATGGGGCTATTTTGTAAGAGGGATTTGAGTGTTTCAAAAGCTTGTAAGTATTCGTTAGTGATTTTAAGTTCTTTGTCCTTTCTTAAAGCTTGAGTTAGGGGTCTCGCGATTTTAGCATAATTTTTTATCATTTTCCTATAATATCCCGTAAGTCCGAGAAATTGTTTAATTTGCTTTTGAGTTTTAGGAATGGGAAATTTAGAAATTGCTCCGAGTTTAGCGGTATTTGGTTGTATACCTTTTTCTGATATTATGTGTCCTAAAAATAAAAGTTCCCGTTTGAAAAAGTTTCTGCCATTTCTTAAGTTTTCCGTGCCATAAGTTGAATATTATAAAACGATATATTGTGTCGACTATTAAATGTATTAATTTAAAGTGTTTAATTTTATTGACAAGTCCAGAAATTTTTTTTACAACCGTAAGCATTATTTATATAGACTTAAATATTTCAACAAAATTTATTAATTTAGGCTTTTCAATGTTAAAACAAAGTGCAATGTCGTTTGTTATATTTCATTTAATTAATCAATGCTTGCAATATTGTAAAAAAAAAAAATGTTTTTACAATAAAACTTTTAATACTTTCTGATAATACTGATACTCAGTGATCACATTTATCCCTAAAATTAATTTATTTATTTTTTATTTTTTTATTTTTTATTTATTTATTTATTTTATTTTTTTAAACATTGAGAAATATGGTTGGTGTAGAAATAAAAAGAGACTTTTTAAAATAAATATGTTGTAAATCAAATAATTTGTTCTATTATATTATATTATCAAACTGCACTAATTGTATGTCCTCGTTTGCAATTTTATTGTTTATAAGAAAGTTTATAATAATTTTTTTTTTAAATTATTATGAAATTATTTCATTATTGTTTCGTTGCCCCGAGGTTGAGAACCGCTGCCATATGGGATTAACGTTGGAAAATAGACAAGGACCGAAGAGCAAATGGAAAAGTGCTAAAATGAACAGAACGAAGACCGGGTGCATCGAGGAACGAAGAAAGAATGAGACCGATGTAACGATAAAATGCAGAGACGGAAGTAACGAAAAATACCGAGACCGATGTAACGAAAAGATACCGAGACCGATGTAACGAAAAGATACCGAGACCGATTTAACGATAAAATGCCTAAACCGAAGTAACGATAAAATACCTAAACCGAAGTAACGAAAAAAGAACGAGACCGATGTAACGATAAAATACCGAGACTGAAGTGACGAAAAAAGAACGAGACCAATGTAAGGATAAAATACCGAGACTGAAGTAACGAAAAAATACCAAGACCGGTATAACGATAAAATACCAATGGAATGGAAAAATCCGTGGCCTTGTAACGGTACCAATCTTTCCTACCATGGGAACGTTCCTCGTAGCGTTACAACAGTAACGGACCATCCCTGCACATACGTATTTATAGTTACCTAGGTACCTTTCGGCTAGGAAGTTTATTTGGACTATTTTATATTGTTTGTCCCTAATAGTTTCCCGGTGAAAAGGGTTAGATAGTGTTTGATTTCCTGCAGCATGTAACCTAAACTTTTTCTCTATTTGAAAATAAATAGACAATAACTCCTTTGTTGACTTTATAAAAAGACATATTTATCACAACTATGAGTTAACTATGCAGCTATTATCATTTCATCATGATTTTTCGGATTTTCGGATCTCCAAAGTAGTGTACAACACATTATAGTAAAAGTTTTTTTTTTATTATATTTTAATTATAATGGTTATCATTCTACTTGTTGGAACGTCAAATGCTTCAAGTGAAAATAAAAGTTTACAAAGTATTGTAGATAGGCCTGTTTGTCCCTTATAATTAGTCAGTGGAAAGGGCCAATGTTTGGTATAGCTACTGCAATAAAATAAGGATTGTATAAACAAAATTCAAATTTTTTTTATTTGTTAATAAATAGATACCGCAATAAAATAAGGATTGTATAAACAAAATTCATTTTTTTTTATTTGTTAATAAATAGGCAAATAAAACATATGATAAATTTATCAAAATATAAATTACAACTTTAATTCAGCTTTTATCAACTCAAGAAATTAATTTTTATTGCCTTATTCTTACTTCTAAAAATGAGAAATTTTAAATAAACTGAATCTGACAACACATAAAAAATAATAACAAGAAAACAAATCATGTGAGAGTCATTTCAGTCGGTGTCCCAATTCCACCCCTTATTAACAAAATTCGTATTTTTCACTTTACGATCGCAATATGCATGCTGTAATTAGTTGGAATGTGTCATTCGTTTCAATAAACGTTTTTACAAGTGCCTATAACATCATATTAAAAAAACAACAAATAAGACAAACAAATTTAAGACCTATTTTCACGTTCTATTTTCCTAATTATTGAATTTATACTATAAAATGCTCAGTATCGTGAATTATGTGTTTACCAAATACGCAAAGAATTTTACAGATTAAAAATCGAGCGTTCCGTTCTGGAGAAAATTCGGAAATAAATTCTACTGTTTCCAATGCCTCACTGAAGGGGCTACATTTAGTCTTAATGTAGAATATACTTCTTATACTTTATGTGTTTATTTGTCAACTATATTGTTCATATGTCAACTGTTATACTTTATTTATGTATTTATTCATCAAATAATACCTTTTTATTGTACTTATATATTATTCTTAGGGGACAAGGTGTCCCAGAATAAAGATTATTTTTCATTTCATTTTCATTTCAAATATAGCTACCATATATAATGATATTTTTTTAACTTAATAAAAACAAAATATTTAATTTATTTATTTAAATTTATATATATTTTTTCTATTTCCATACCCTTTTTCTTTTCTTGTTATTTTTAAAATTCACTCCCTTTTTTTTCATATCCTTTTGTTCATTTTCCTTTTAGTTCTGATTTAGGCTTACATTGTAGACCAAAAGATCGGGACTAATTAAATAACAAATTCTATTTTAACTGTGTGTCCATGACTGCACACCCCAACTTCTCACATCTTCATTACTTAATTAGTTTGAAACAGTTAGTTATTACGGAACAATGTATTATAGTTCCCTCAGGAATATAAAAAACCCAAGCAGCTTACAATTGTTTGAAAATTAGATTGATAAAAAGGTCTACATAAAATATTACTGTAATATTTTCATATACTGAGAATGTTTCTTGATACGTTTATATTATTCTCTCCCTCTAATCAAAGCATATATAAGGTGAGTAATAACACTAAATTAATAAAATTATATAATCTAAATATGTTTATCATTTTAACTTAAAATAATAAATTGAAAAATATATTTTATATTTATATTTGCTTTATCAGTACTTGAGAATACCCGTTCACAAACAAGTCAACATTCCTGTAAAAGAGTTTTGGTTATTGCATACCGCTGAATATATTACTATATATTTATTAGATTATATTACTTAATAGCTTCCATTAAATACCACCTTTGGTAAAGTATTGTGGAGTTAGTTTGACCAGGAAAAATAGATGATGCATTATATTAAATGACGGGTTAGGGCTTGAAACATATGTTTCATGCTTTAGGAAAAACTGCTGAATAAGTTTAAAGTAATCTTTTTGTGAAATTAATAAAAACTGAAAAACTTGTAATCGATACCATTATCAAAGTTACTTCTAATATAATGAGTGCTGAAATATTTGATACAGAGGCTACAGAAGTAAAATACAATTAAAAAAAAGTTATGACTCATAAATATGATTGTTTACAAACATTAAGTTTTGTTTACAATGCTACTCTCCGCATTGGAACACCATGTTGCTTTGCAGTCAGTGTTTGCCTGTTGCTCATTGAGGACAGTTCTACTGACTTTATCAACTTTGAGTCATTAGGATAACTTGACTATTTTCAACTTCCCAGTAAGCGATACAATATTTTTTTTATACTGGATAATTTTCACTTTCTCCTTTATATTTTAAATAAAAGTGTTTGTTTATGTTTATGTTTATGGATAGTAGAACCAATATTTATGTATAGTTGATAGTAAATATTGATAAATTACTGTTCTTTAAGAAACAAAAAAAAAAAGAAAGATTAATTGGTTCAAGTCTTTTTTGTTATGAATTTATTTAGCAGTATTAGTTTCATAATATTAGGATGATTAATATGATGTATCAATTTTTTTTTTTTTTTTTTTTTTTTTTTTAATTATTATTTTTTTCTTTGACCCTCCCCTTCTCTGAACTCTTTAGAATGGAGCAATATACAAATTTACTTTATGTAAATTGTAAGGATGTGCATAATTACTTTGTATATCGTAAGTTAAACTAATGATTGGATTGGTATATGAGTTGAACACGATATAGATAGCAAAAAAAAAATATTTTTTTTATAGCCTAATTAAGTTTATATAAAATATTTTAAAATATAGATACAATTAAATAGACATAGTATAAATTATATTGCACATACATAGGACAGTTATTTGCTTTTATAGCATAAGTTCATGCATATATAAATTTAATGTTTGCTTATATATTTATTTTCTATTTTTTTAATATTTCAAATAAAAAAGTAAATAATTAGTTGAGTTTAACTAATTAATAGAATTAGGAAGAACTTTATAAAAAAAGAAAATAAAACTTCCTAAAATAAACAAGTGATGTGACTCATAATGTATTTAATCCTTATCTTCACTATGAAATATTACGTCTTCTATGTCATTCCATATTTTTTCAGGGAACTGTAATGTTTTTTAGCCTGGATAGTCAGTTTTTCCTTTTTTTTTCTTAGACTAGAAACTAGAAACTAGAAGAATGTTCACTATCTAAAAAGACAAAAAAATTAAACCAAATTGGTCAAAAAAGATATTTTATTTTACAAGTGGTGCAGTTCAAAATTTATTTTTAAAATCATACACCAAAACTAATAAAAAGAGGATTATTTTTTTGTTTTAATGTAAATTGAATTGTAAATTCAACATTTTCATATATAAGTATCTGTTTTTATTTCAAAATGCTAAGTGGAATGCTATGTCCCACCACCTATTTGGATTCTACATTTAAATTCTAGTGGGATGAAAAAAAGTATTCAGATTGTTTGCAGTTTTTTTAAAATGGGTAAACAAGCTAAAAAAAAAGAGAACAGTCTTAGTTTTTAGCATAACACCAACTTCCTTATCATTTATTCTCTTTTCTAATCTCAAAAATGACATTACACATAGTGATTAATATGACCAATCCTGTTGGGCTAAAGTCTAATTAACTGAAAGAATCATAACCTAATTTTGAACTCAGAATGTGCAAAAAAGTGAAAAAAAAAATTGTAAATATTTATCTTTACAATATATTTTCCTTTATAGAATTCTCTGTAAGTATAGGCAGGTGAATATTTGAAAATGCATTGCTCCTCATAGATTAGTTAGCCCTCCAAATTTAAACAATATAGGGTAAACCAGACAGTTATTGACACCCTTAAGGAAATATTCGAAAATATTCATATTAAAATTATAGAAAGAATAGTTAAATAAAGTTGAAATTTGCAGTGAGTTTTCCTTAATTACTATACTTTAAGCTAAGCAAGAAAGTTCACACCAAACATTATTACTGAAACGTATTTTACAAGATAATGACAATAAATAATGTAAAATCAGTTATTGACACCCTATGGATATCTTTTAAAATACAGACAGAATTGAAAGTACTTTTACACGATTGAGTTGTAGGATTTAAAAGGAATGTTATGATTTTTGTCAATAACTGTCTCGTTTATCCTATATGACTTTTGCTAACCTTTTTAAGAACCTCAGGATTTCATTTTCTTCCCTTAAATAGATTTAGAAATTGAAACATTAATACCAATATTCAAATAAATATTTGCCTATTATTATTAAAATGTCACAATAAATGTTATAGAATACCATTATTATTGTTTGTATCTATATTTTCAACCAAATATAACATTTATCCATACATAATATCTAGTACCCAAGGTTGACTCCTAAAAGTTAATATCAGCAACATTAGTTGCTAACGCAAACGTAAATTTGTAAGTTAAGTGTAAATAAGTTGTTTGTAGGGGTAAAAATATGAAACATTAATAAATCCATTAAAAAAATCTAATTTTCAATAAAACATTCATGATTATTATCAATTTTATCATGAATGATTTGTGAACAAAAAAAAATTTTTTTTTTTATTAAATATTTATTGAAATTTGCAACTACAATATAAAATATAATACATCAAGTAAATGTGATGAAATAGATAAAAATGACATGTCACTTGTTTTTAAAGCAACTACCCATTGGTAGCACTTATAAAGGTTCTATACATATAATGAAGTAGGTACTATATCAGAAGGTCCTGAGGCCATCTTCTTTAAAAACGCCTCTGAGGGTTATCTGGAATGGAATGAGAAGCAAGTTGTGATATTAATGGATTTAAATGGTTGTGGAGTTTGCTATGAAAGGATTGATATCTGGTTTGAACTAAGTCAGAAACGTAAGGTATATTAAAATCTTTGTGTTAGAAGCATTTAGGATTTTTCTAAAAATTTTGGATTGTAAGGATTGAATACGAGATGAATTGGATGGTTTAGTGGAGCCCCAAAGCTCAACTCCGTATGTCCAAATTGGTCTAATTATTGTCATGTAAATAAGTATTTTGTGATTAATTGGAAGGTTGGAACGTTTGTCAAGTAAATGTTGAAGTAGTCGAAAACGACGGGCAGTTTTTCGTCGTTTTAGTCTTGTATGTGGATTCCAAGTAAGAAGTTTTTCCAGATGGAGTCCTCGGCAGCGGATCTGTTCAACGGGGATCAGTGGAACGTCTTTAAAGGATACTGCAGGACTGGAAGTCGTTGGTTTACGACGAAGGGTGAAGGTTATTTGATGGGATTTATTTTGATTCTCCAGTTTTGACACAATTCTTGAAGTTTTATGATATGGGATTGGAGTATCTGGGAGGCAATGAAGGGATCATTGTTTGCTGATAGCACACAAGTGTTATCAGCATACGTGGTGAGGATGGTGCTAGGATGCGTCGGGATGTCAGCTGTATACACCGTGTTGAAGATTGGGCCTAGAATACTTCCTTGAGGAACACCTGCAGATTGGGTAAAGAGAGAGGAATAGGAAAAGTTGTGATTAACTTTGAAGGTTCTATCGCTAGATAGGAACGGATGATAAGGAACTATGTTAGAGGTAGGAATTTACGGAGTTTGTAAAGCAGTCCTGGGTACCAGACTCGGTCAAAAGCTTATTCTACATCGAGAAAGGGTCCCGTGCTGTACATTAAGCTCTCCAACGTGGAGCAGACAACGTCCACCACACGATGACATAGTTGGATTGTGGAATGTGATGTTAGGAATCCAAACTGGTGGTCTGGGATTGTGTGATTGGAATCTAGGACAGGATACAAGCGTTTTAAGATGAGTTTTTTTTCAGGATTTCACCCATAATTGGCAAGAGAGAAATAGGACGATATGAGGAAGGGTGTTTCGGTGGCTTTTTGGGCTTGGGTATTATTTTTACAATGGGTAATTTCCAAGGATCAGGAAAATATTGTTACGGGCCACTGGGGGTATGACTAATCAAATCACAACTTAAATACTAAACACTAATTTATTTACAACTTAATAAATACAAATAGGTCCCTTAAGCTACTTAATCTAATAACAATTATACTTAGGCCTAATTACACTAATATGTATATTACACAATACTTATCTTTAATATCTTAATACTAGATGTCACAATTATACATAAGAATCTATTACACTGACACACAGAGACTGTTACTACACTCACTGACACTGTTAATCACTGTCACTAACTCACTGACTGAACTGTCACTGACACTTGACTGATTGATCGTTACTTGATCACTGACACATGGATACTGACTCAGGATATCACAGACTCCTGACTGACACTTGCCCGACCGATCCCTCACTGACCACTGTCACCTCAATACTGACTCCTAGGCTGGAAGTCGGCCTATTTAAAGCTCCCCCGAACATTCTAGATCTGGCCAGATTACAGATCTAGGGCCTTCTGGGGCGCCATGACCCTTCCAGGCCATTTACCCCCCTTTTAGGCTACCTGCTCGCCCATGCCCACGGCACCACCAAATCTAGGCCACCCTGTCGGCCTTTCCAGCTACCTGCCCCCGGGCCGCCCAGGGTACCCTCAACCTCACCAGACCGTAACACTGCCCCCTTCTTAAAAGTGCTCTGCTCCAGAGCAATTAGATGTGATGAGCTTCTTTCGAAGTAGTCGCCGTTTGATCTCCAGGGGTTAAATGTGCACACCAATATGACTATCCCAGAGTTGGCAAATGTCTCTTCAAGCATGTGTCTTACGGTCTTCCATTCCAGGCCGTCATATCCACAGCCCAACTTGGGGATGGCGAGCTTAGTGACATGCAGTCTTAAAAGCTGGCTGCGCAGGTCGTTGAGGCTTCGCTGTAGTGCGCCGTACGTTGATTTCTGATGGGAGGCACGCTTGGTAACCAAGTAAAACAGATGCTGGCCTCCGTGCGTTCGGTGAAGCGCCCTTCCAACACTGGGTCCTTGCTGTTCTAATTCTTCAGTTCCGGCAAACTTCTTCCTGAAAACAGTTGCGATCCCTCGAGAGTTTCTCAGATCTTCAGGGACGCAATGGGCCAGAGCATAGTCCACTGGTAGAGAAAAGATGTCTCTGTAGATTGTTTGGGTCACTCCACGGGCATCCAGAACTTCAGGACGCGCAACCGAGTCGTTCGTTCTCACGGTAGAGAGATATCGCACTTGCTGTTCTTTTGCTCGGCCATGGTCGCCTTTTCTTCCACAGCGATAATCATTTCCTCTCCTTTTAAAATTGCCATCATCACTGCTCCTTCCAGAATGGTCACCATTTCCCCTTCTCCTGCCATATCGATCATCCTCTCCTATCCGCCCCCAAGCAGGAGCAGCTGGAAGATTTGATCCATTTTCTTTTTCATTCATGATGGCTTCTTCTTGACGTTTCCTCTGTTCTTCAAGTTTCCTGGTTCTCTCCGTCCCTGCCTTTCCTTTACGAAGGAAGAGCTCTCTACCTCTTAGCGTCACCACACCTCTCGACATATCAAGCTTAAGCCCGTATTTGACCATCAGGTCCGTGCCCAGTATGACGTCTTCATCTACTTCGGCAACGAGAACGCGGTGCTTCAGAAACTGGCCTCCGACGAGGAAGGTGGCAACTGTCTCCCCGCAGACCTGGGCTGGCTTTCCTGTGGCCGTCCGTAGTGCCCAAGTACTTGGTGAGATCTGTTCAGCGGGAACCGTCTTCGGACTCAGTATTGTCATCGTTGCGCCGGTGTCCAGTAGAAGGCTTCGTAGTTGCCCGTTCACCATTCCATCCACATAGAATCTATTCGCCCTGCTTCCAATTAACGCTACTCGGATGGTCTTCTTGGAGCCTTCCACACCACGGGTTGGCACTTGCCTCTTCCCTCCAACCCTCCTTGATTTTCCTTTGGCTTCTTGTTTCATGGACTGATGACACTTGTTTCTTCGGTGTCCCAGTTGGCCGCAGCTCCAGCAGCGTATCTCCTTGCGGGTCCCGAGGGCCTCCAAAACCTTTTTCACTATGTCTTCTATGCTGGGGACTACAACAGGCTCTGCTTCCGCAGCACGAACTCGTGCATGGCCCCTTACTGACTGCTTGACAGCCTCAAACTCCATGGCCTGAAGTAAAGCATCGCCTAAAGTCTTGGGCCGGGCGAGTTTCACAGCTTGTTGTGTCTCCGGGTCCCGAAGTCCGTCCAGAAATTTGTCTACCGCCAGGCTCTCGTACACATCATCGGTGACCGATGGGTAGGCATTCCTCACAAGCCGGGCGACATCAGCTTCGAATTCCTGTAGCGTCTCAGTGTTCTTTTGGATCCGGTTTCTTAGTTGTGAGCGGTATAGCTGGTCCATGTGGCGGTGGCCGAACCGCATCTCCAATCTTCTCACCAGCTCCCCGTAGTTGGACCGCTCCGTCATTGGCATCCCCTGGAGTACTCCTAAGGCGTCTCCACGCAAGGCTAGGCACAACGTTGAAGCCTGGGTCTCTTGAGACCATCCATGGATCGAAGCCGCTGTCTCGAAGAGTGGAATGATGCTGTGTGTTGGTGGCGTCCCAGCATTGGCGAGCCGAATGGTGTTGTGAGAGCTGCTCTCGGAGGATCTGTCGCTGTCGTCCTTCGGTGGGTTGCTCATGCGTCCCTCAAGGGCTTCTACTCTTGACCTAAATGAACTTAGGTCATTTTCAATCGAGCAAACCTTCTCTCCTAACCTACACTCTACATCGGCTAACTTCTTGTCCACAGTCTCCATCAACTTATTTTCTACAGTACTTAGCTTACATTCTAGTGTACTTAAATTATCTTTAACATTACTTAACTCAGTACTCACATTACCTAACTTGTTTTCAACATTGCCTAATTCATTACCTAATTCATTTCTTACATTGCCTAATTCATTTCTTACATTGCCTAATTCAGTTTTAAAAGTTGCAGATAATCTGCTCAAATCAGTCTCAAAATTAACGCTATCTGGGTTTTCCCCGAGTCTATAAAAAACTGGCGCAAACGCTGCTGCAACACAGTTTTTGATCCGGAGGTATCCAGATCGCGCTCCTCCAACTCTCGTCTCAAATCTGCAACTTTTAAATAATTTAATCTAACGCTTTGAGTAGCCCAATAATTACAAAACAAATACAAGACAAACAATAGCAATTAAACTGTAATCCCACTTCTGACACCAAATTGTTACGGGCCACTGGGGGTATGACTAATCAAATCACAACCTAAATACTAAACACTAATTTATTTACAACTTAATAAATACAAATAGGTCCCTTAAGCTACTTAATCTAATAACAATTATACTTAGGTCTAATTACACTAATATGTATATTACACAATACTTATCTTTAATATCTTAATACTAGATGTCACAATTATACATAAGAATCTATTACACTGACACACAGAGACTGTTACTACACTCACTGACACTGTTAATCACTGTCACTAACTCACTGACTGAACTGTCACTGACACTTGACTGATTGATCGTTACTTGATCACTGACACATGGATACTGACTCAGGATATCACAGACTCCTGACTGACACTTGCCCGACCGATCCCTCACTGACCACTGTCACCTCAATACTGACTCCTAGGCTGGAAGTCGGCCTATTTAAAGCTCCCCCGAACATTCTAGATCTGGCCAGATTACAGATCTAGGGCCTTCTGGGGCGCCATGACCCTTCCAGGCCATTTACCCCCCTTTTAGGCTACCTGCTCGCCCATGCCCACGGCACCACCAAATCTAGGCCACTCTGTCGGCCTTTCCAGCTACCTGCCCCCGGGCCGCCCAGGGTACCCTCAACCTCACCAGACCGTAACAATATGTTGTTCGGAGTACAGCGTTATATATGAATGCTAGGAATAGGATGGTTTTCCGAGGAAGGAGTTTTAGCATATAGGATGTAATAAGATCATGACCAGGGGCTTTCTTGGTGGGCAATCTTTGGATGATACTTGATATTTCTGAGGGATGGAATGCTTTAGGAGGAGGGGACATTTGAAGTGGAATGTTTAATTCTGTTTCAATACTTTCAAGGTGATTTGGGTTAAAGACATCAGGATGGGGTTTAAAGGTATCGAAAAGGTGCTTACCGAAAATTTGAGATTTTTCTGTGTCAGATCTTGACCACGTTTTGGATTCAGTTAGAAGAGGGTGATTACAATTTTTATAGTTTAGGAGTTTTTTGGTTGCCATCCATAAGGATTGGTCAGTCGTGTTAAGGTTTTCAGTATATTTATATAAATTTTGAATTTTGAATTTTTTTATTTCTGTTTTTCGTTTGTTAGTCAATTTGTTGTGGTTATTTTTGTCTGATGGATATCTGGTTCTGTGCCACCTGGCTCTTGCTTTTCGCTTTTCTCTCAAATGGAAGAGAAGATGTGGCAAATTACTGTGGAGAGAATTTTATGTTTTACTTTTTGAGATGTTATCTATTATGGTATTGCGTATTGATGTCGTTAGTTTTTCTATGACAGTATCAATGTCTTGTTTTGCTTTAAGTGGAATATTTAAGTCTATTTCCATTTCCAAATCATATCAAAAACTGTTCCAGTCTACTCGGCCAGTAATCAGCGAATGATGGGTGGGTTTAGGAACAGAAGTTGAATGCAGGGAAAGCAGTACCGGAACATGATCGGTTGAAAGGTCATTTAGGTATTTTATTGTGAGCTGGGATGTTGATAGCTGGGAAGTGATAAATATGTCGTAGATATCGGGTTGTTTTTTGCGGGATGTTGGCCAATATGTAGGGTTCATAGGTGGAATGATGGAATAGGTATTGATTGTAGAGACTCGGGATAGGATGCTGCCACGGGAGTTAGATGATCGACAACAGCACCGTTGGTGTTTAGCGTTGTAGTCTCCTCCTGCAATGAAGCGATATCCTAGTGATCGGAATAAGGATTCAAGATGATTATAGGAAAGGGGAATATTTGGAGGGCAATATGCAGCTGAGAAAGTGAAATCGTAAGGACTTGTTGATATGATAACCGAGGTTGATTGGATTTCTGAAGTTGGAGTGGAAGGAATAAGGGAATGGGGTAAGGATTTATGGATAAGGATACAAAAACCTGCATGTGCTGTGTTGTCTGGATGGTCTGATCGGTAAGTGACATAGTCACGTGTGTGGAAATGTGATCGGTTTGTGTGAGAATGTTATTGTCATGGAGAGATAAGTCAAGTTCGTCTCGGTGGTTATGTAGTCCATTCGCGTTCCACAAAATGATAGTCAGAGGCTTTGGGCTCATTGTGGAATATTGAATGGAACTTGGGAAAGGACTCTGGTAAGAAGTGAAATGAACGGTGCGATAATTTCTTTTTGCGAGCAAAATCCGAGGATAAGAAGGATGATAGGATGTTATTAATGTCTGCTGGGTTTGGAACAAGATTTGATTCAGGGAGCTGAGATGAAGGATTGTATCTAGGAATGCTAACTGGGATTTGGACCTGTCCTGAGATATTAGGAATAGTTTCAACTTTCAATGATGTTTGGGTTGGGAGGTTTACTATGGAAGATGTTTGGATTGGAACTGGGTGTTGTCTCTATGGTGGTAGTTTAACACGGAGAGATAGATGGTATGGAGGAATGTCCTGACTAGGACGCAGAGGTTTGGAAAGTACAGGCTGTGGTCGGGAGATTTAAGGCGCCTGATGTCAAGCCTGACGATTTCCTATAATATTTGAATATGACGAAGTAGCAGTTAGATTCCCTTGTTTTACCTATTATGGAGGATGGATGGTGGGTGAAGTTGACGGCTTGGGCTCAGTGGTGAAAAGTTGATCTTCATATTTTTCATGAAGAGTTTTCGGAGGTTCTACACTTACTTCTTGAGAGTTGTGAGGTCGAATTTTTGAAATTGCTTGCAAAGTGAACAAAATTAAAGTGATGATTTCCCAATTTTGTGTAGCTTGTTAGGTCATATTTCCCACATTGCAACACAAATAAGATCCTGTGTGTATTTAGAGATCGAAAAAATATTTTTAATAATCAAATAACTATTTGTTTATTTTTTTTTTCTTCACGGAACGGCCCCTGGGACCATGCGAATATCATGAGAGCAGGACTTGTTCTTTGCTCTTCGCCTGCTTCTTCTTCTTCTTCCACATGTTTTTCATGAACTCTGAATGCTTGAGCTTTCTCTCCTCAGTCCATGCGCGACCCCTCCTGGGATGTTTCCTCTCCACAAGAACCCTCGCCCCTGCCAGTGTCCTGTACTCGTTCCTATTGAGGCAGTCCTGGTCTCCCAGACCTTCAGGTTCAGATCACTTTATTTGTCTATTATTAATTATATAAATAAAAAACAAATGTTGTAGAATGCTATGTATACCTATAATTTAATTTGTGAACTATGTATTATATTTAATATTTATCATACAAAGGTGTCTCTTAATTATTAATATTAACGAAATTAAGTACTAAATAAAGGCAAACATGTAGATAAAGTGTATAGTAAGTTGTTCAAAGTGGTAACAACATCAAACAATTAATAAATTTATTAACATTATTCACAAATATCTATTTTGATAAATCTATATAACCAAAGAAATCTGATTTTAATAATAAAAATAAAATCTTATTTTGTTTTTTGGTAAATCGCGGTTTTTACCAATCCTGATTAATTAAATCTGCATGAACTTGAAATTTTGGCTTGAAAAATCATCCAAGAAGTTTTTTTGGATTAGGTTTTGACACAAATATGTTTTTAAGACTGTCGCTTGGTTATAAAATTACAAAAATATTCAATTTTTGGGTTCCAGTTAAATTTAAGTTACAGTACGTATTTAGCTTCTTGTTTAAATCGATAAATTTGTTCATGTAAATTTTAACGTTTTCATTGTCTTGTGACATAATTATTTGTAATTTGTTTATTGGGGTATATTTTAATGGGCATGTTTTCATCTAAACGTTCGAATATTATTTCGATTGTTTGTACGAATTTAGATGATGGAATGTATTGTGCTGTAATATGTTAAGTTATATTGAATTTTGTCCTCGATTTTATCATTTTTAATTCATTTCAATTGTTTAATATTAGTGAATTATTACTTAATGTGGTATTTAGTCTCTCCATCGGTCCCGTTGATTTGGGTGATTGAATATTTGTAAAATGTATTTCAATTCTATGAAACTAGTAAATCAGAAGTTCACCGACTGCGATAATTATGTTTTGGCACGGATGCGTAATGCAATGGCCCAGTTCATAAAAAAAAAAAAACTTAAACGAATTTACGCGGTAGTCATAATTTTATTATAATTAATTTTTCTATATGTTGTGTTGTTTTGAACTTGAACACTTACACTAATAATAAAAAAGGACTATATACTATTTCAAATGGTATGCATTGCTACGTATAATTAATTTATTATTTAAAATACTTATATATAAATTGTAAGGAAATTAACTGGCATCCCTAAATTTACATTAATGCATGATCCGGACATGACAGAGAGAAGGGACATATCATTAAGAATGGCATCCCTTGTGGGGATCGATTAGTCAATTAATTAAGGTTTTTAATTATTGTTAATTATTTTAAATTGGTTATTAAGTAATGAGTGACATAAGTTTTTTTTTTTTTAAACTTTTTCATACAAAATAGTGATGTTTGGTGTGAATAGATTTATGACTATAAAAAGGGTTTCCGTTAGTTTTTGCATTTGAAAGACCAATACTAGAAGTTTTATTTGAATTTTCCGTGTGATTTTAATATTCTTTACGGTTATCTCCCTCAAGCACGATGTCGGAGACAACTATTAATGATGGTTCGAAAAAAGCCATGAAAATGTTAGAAAAGGTGCAAAGAAGATATAAAAGAGCTGAAAAGGCTAGGATGGGTAGGAAAATGGGGCAACAAATTTTTGAAATGGAAAATAAAGGCGGAATTTCATCCCCTGCAAGTTTAAAAAGTCGGTCAGAGACTACAGAGGCAATGCTCTCGGAATTTCGGAAGGTTTTGGTTGAGATTTTAAAGGAATATAATAAGTCGTTAATGAATGCTAGTAATGAGAGAAATCCTTTATTAGTTCAGATCGACCAAAAGATAGATAGGAATCATCAAAAACTATCATCTCAATGTGACTCCTTTCTCAAAGGATCAGAAAAAGAAGTGGAACAAGATTTTGAAGAAAACCTCCCAGCGCAAGAAATGAAAGAAATAGCTGAGGAAGAAGTAAATCAGGAAACTGAAGTTGAAAATTCCAGTCCCCAAACCTTTATCAAAGAAGTGAAAAAAATTTATGAAGTAGACCTCCCGACATATGATGAAAAAATCATTGAAGAATATGAAAAGGATATATCTGAGGATAAATTTACTAGTCCTCTTAACACTGTTGAAGAAGCAGTTAAAACAATTGAAGAAGACATACTAGCAGAAGAAACAAGTAAGAAAAAGAAAAAGAAGAACAAGAAAAATAAAAATAAATTTTCAGCAAAGAAAAAGAAATATCATAAAGGAAAGAAGCTCAAATATAAAAAAAGAAAATTAAGAATAAGAAAAAGAAAAGACCAAGACAAAGAACTTTTGTTTCCTTCCTGACAAAGAAGAGCAGGTAAAAGCGTTATATTTCAAAAAAGCTCGAAAACAAATATTGTTCAGTGTTTGAATACATTTAAAAGAAATATAAATAAGACGCTTATTAATAGTGGAAATAAATGTAAAACAAAAAGTAAGGTATCATGTGAAAAAGACAGACATAAGAAAGACTGTGACAAAGATCTTTAGAAAAGAAACAAAAGAAAATATTGAATTAACAAGCGAAAGAAATTGTTTGGAAGAGCTATTTCACTGAGGGAAAAAACCCAACTCCCATAAATGTACGCAACTATTTACGGGGGAAAGTAAAGAAAAAATTAAAATAATGAAATTTGACAATGCCTATTGGAAATTTGGTACGAATCCGGATTGTGTTTTATGGAAAATAACTATTTTTTAGACATAAAATACATTTGTCATACATAATGTGAATAGTAGATTATTAGGAAATATTAAATATGTTATTTCAATAAGAGACCTCAACGAAGTTTTAATCAGTTTTGAAAAATATAATTACAATTTTTACCGGTTATAGAATGAATAAGTGTGAATTAAAATTAAAAGATTTTTAGTCAAAAGAAATTTTGTAATGGTCAAGGTGGTATAGAAAAAACAGCTAACTGTACTTAATGAATAGCCTAAAATTTCAAGAGTGTATTATATCAATACATTGACATCTCTATGTGACCGTTTGGAAACTCATTTAAGAGCTTTGGAAACATTGGGAATAACAACTGGGAAATGTGCAGCTATACTTTGCTCATTAATTGAATCCCGCATGCCTGAAGAACTTTTGAGAAACTGACAACGACATTCTTCACTTAAAGAAGAAGATGAAGAACAAGATGATGCAGAAAATCGTTTGAATGGGTTAATGAAGTTCATGGAAGCTGATATTCATAATGAAATTAGAATATCTTTAGCAAAACCAGGTTTCGGTTTGAGTGAGGTTAACAAGGCTCAGAAGAAGATAGATGGCAAGAAAACAACTAGTGAAAACTTCCATTGCAGCGCAATGGATTTGTTGACCACTCAGCAAGGAAAAACTATTAAAGATTGTATTTTCTGTAATAAGATTAATCATAAAAGTATGAATTGTTTTAAAGCTCGGATTTAGAAATTAAAAGAAAAATAATTAATAATAAAGAATGTTGTGCTATTTGCTTAAAGACGAATCATAGAGAAAATACTTGCAGATTCAAGCCTATCTGTTCTATTTGCAAAGGTAAACATATTATAATTCTATGTCCAGACTTACTTAAGAAAGAAACCAATTCTGTTCTAGATTCTGTACAAGACAAAGCTGATTCCCCAGGCACAGCGCTAGCTAATTTCACGAGTAGTGACCCAACTGTTTTACTGCCTACAAATAAGGTTAGAGGTTCAAAGCAACTAAGTATCACCAAATGAAAAATTTGATTCTGCAAAGATTCCTTCAGCATCTTCCGAGTGTTTTTCTGGACATAAAAAGAGCATATTTACAAATTGATCTGTAGTACAACCTGTTGGAAGAGTAAAATTCGTTATATCATGACCATTCTTACTATGGGTATGAAGAAAGTGAATTATGGTGGATGCCAAATTCTATTGAACACAATCTATCAGAAAACTTTCCACACCAATGCTTCAGCAAGAGTTGCGGGTTTCAAAAGAAGTGTCCATGGACATTTAACTCTATCTCATGTTCTAAATTTTGCAAATGTGGTTTATCGACCTGATCTAAAAATCCTGTTCTAATCATTTGTTGTCCTTTATTAATATTTGCTGGAACGATATGTTTCAGAGATAAAATTATGATATTCTCATGTTCTACATTTTTAAATATGATAAATTGTACTATTTATCATTTTTAAATCTGTACTACCTGACCAAGTTGGAGTAAACAAAAAAAAAAATAAATAAAAAAAATAAAATAAAATAAAAATACTAAAATACCTTTATTCAATGTAAGAAAGTGTTTTGAGCAAAATGTATCCTTTAGAATTATTTGATAGAGCGACTAGTTAAAGAGATATATGGATTTTCTTGATGTCATTTTCGCGGATATTGGCGGCCATTTTGCGAAAAATCTCCGTAAAGTATCCGATCCGTCTCAAGTAAAGTCCAAACTAGAATCGCATGCCGAAGTTCAGAGACATTTCTTAGATACTGTTAAAATTCAGTCAGATGGTAGATTGTCGTATCCAGATCCTTATAAACCTTTATTACCTATTATTAATTACTTATTACATCGCATTATCCTAGTCACGCCATCCTTATTTACGCAGCTCTTCTCTGAATTTCTAATCTTGTTTACTAGCTCCTGTACTGCAGCCGCATCCTCATCCTTCATAGTCAGCGCTAGCCCGGCGTTACCAGCCTCCTATTCGAAGAATACCTTCCTTGCATTGCATCAGCCACCGCCCTACGCCTTTACTCCCTTTAAATACCCTAAGTCCGAGGCCTCTCTCTCTCTCAGTCTCCAGTAGCTGCTCTGCTCCTTCACCTCCAGTCAGATTCTATTAGCGTTCCCCCCCTTTTTTGTCATCTTTAAGGGTTAACTTACCTTGTGTACTGGGTTAATCTTATTATTGCTTTGTAATAATTTAAGACTTTATACTTTTGTACATTTCCAATAAAGGTTCGGAATAGACCTTATCTATTGCCCTGGTGTCAGAAATTAATTATTTGATCCCAGTTGTGCCTACACATTGTAGACACGTCAAGATATCAGGTGAGAATGTCATCTGCCTCTTCCAAATAATTTTGATGTTGCTTGTAAGCGATTAACACCTACTATTAATAAGTTAAAACCAGAAAATGTACTTGAGGCCTATGAAAAGGTTTTTGATGATTGGATTTTAGAAGTTGTGATTGAAAGAGTGCCATCTGCTGAAATGGATAATGGGAAATATTATCTACCTCATAGAGCGATTGTGAAAGGGAATAGCACTACTAGGCTTAGACCTGTATTTGATGCGTCTACTCATGAGAAAAATAAACCATCGCTTAATGACTGCAGATTAAGGTTTAAATTTAATTGATGCCTTCATTGATGTTACGTTTTCGTTTAAAGAGATTAGGAATAGTTGCTGATAATAAAAGGGCATGCCTGCAGATAGGAGTTGTATCCAGTCCTTTCTTGTTAGGAGTCGTAATCCAGCTTCACCTTAATAATACTTTAGAAAACATCAGACTTGATAGAACGACTCATTAAGAGTATACTGTGATCAGTCTGCTAGAATGTGTCGATTTTAGTGAAGGAAAATGGACACTTCACACTTACTGCGATGCCAGCGAATTGGCCTATGCTGCCCTCTTGTTCCTGAGAGAAGAAAGTGAATCTGGGTTCAACATTCAAATGATTCAAGCAAAATGTGACTAATTTACCTGATGGTTGTAAGTCATTCTTTTAGAGCGAATGAGAAGATCACTGGGAAACGTTTGTGGGGAATCGAGTTCAAGAAATAAGAAACTTGACAAAAGTAGAACAATGGCATTATGTTTCAGGAGTAGCTAAACCTGCCGATCTTCCTTCACGAGGCTGCTTATGAAGAAAACTTTTGTTATCGTTATGGTGGGAGGGACCAGAATGGCTTACAGACCCTCCAGAATTTTGTTCAACTTCCAAGATATTATTTGACAGAGACAAAAGCCTTAATTGGCCACTGGAAAAGATGATTGATTTCCTGCCCGAAAGAAAGGAAATATCCGATTGGTGCAACTTGTGACTTCCTCCAAAGATGTGCTATTGCATCCACTTTTTACTTTAAACCCAATTTATGGGTAGGGCCGCCGAGAACCAAACCGGCACTCTAGACCCCACACTAAGGCCCAAGCCCCGGTAATTTTGCCCCCTCCCTCCTGTCAGCGGACCTACTATGGGGAAGAGCCAAACTGCGATAGCAATATAGTGTCGCTACCACAGAGTATTGAATATCGTGGCGGTGGACAAGCTGGCGGTGGAGGCAGGGTGGGGGCATACTCCAAGCCAAGGAGGAGGGCTCCTTGCCTCTCTTCTTGGTAAGAACCTTCCCTTTGCAAATTAAACCAAAAAAAAAAAACTTTTATTCTTCATTTTATCTAGTGTTCAGCTTATTAGGTATTTTTATTTTTATTAATAAACTAACCTTTAAATTCAACACATAAATAAAGGGCTTAGGCTTTAAAAGTAGCAATAAAAGGCATTAAATAATAGCTAATATCACACTATTTCATTATTTAGAATTAAGGCTTTTAATAAAAATACAACAGAAAACAAATTTTTACAACATATAATTGAGGTATCAAGCCTACATGCTTTTAAAAACTTTGCATTAATGGCAAAACACTAATATTTGTAAAAATGGTAAAACATAATAAGGAGAAATAAAAAATAAATCTCTATAAAAAACATAAAAAATAAATATTCATATATACACATATAATTTAAAACAAGTAAATAATTAATTGTAAAATTCAGTATTCTACTGACCTTTAAAACGAATCATTGTAATAAATTTTTGTTTTAAAGAAATACACTTATATTGGCATAAACTCCTCTTTATTATACTTCAATCCAATAACATGTTTCGGGACTTTAGTCCCATCATCAGACTGAAAACAGTATATCATATGATTACACAACTATTCTATTAAAATATCAATCAATACACTCAAAGATTAATTTGCCCTTAACATATTATTATAAATTTTACCTTTAATAGTATTCCTTCGTGGTGTTATTACACCGTGTCTGTCCTTTCATATATTAAAATAACAATACTTCTACCTAATGGGTACAAGGGTCAATCTTAAACAATTGTTTATAGTCCATAGTTGGTCAATCTATAATGTTAGTTTATTAATTATTCCTGCATATACTGCTCCTATTTTATCTGTGTCTGTTTTGTAGTTAACAGTATTATTAATTGTTTTATTGATGTAGATTGCCTCTTTTATTTTTCTACTATGTGTTTGGCTTTCATGTTGAAGTATTTTTACTTTTTCAAAATTAAATCTGTGGTTTAGTTTCTGTGCATGTTCTGCTAAGGCTGTTTTATTATTGTTAGATTTACTTATTTTTTTCGTGTCATATTTATGTTGATTTATTCTTTTATATAGATTTTGCTTGGTTTCACCTATATAGTGTTTATTGCAATCTAAACAGTCTATTCTGTATATGATGTCTTTTTTATTCAAATGTTCTATTTCGTTTTTAGTTATTATATTTTTTATTTTATTTGTGTTGTATAATGCTACATCGATTTTAAAATTTTCATTTTTTAATTTCTTAATTACTTTTTGTGTTAATTCTGGTATATATTTTATTTTTTTATATTTTTTAATATATGTTGTATTGTTTATACTATTTGTTAATTGATCACTATTTTTAACACTTTGTTCTATTTCTTCAATATTATTTTCCTTATTTAATACATTATTATAATATTCTGTTATTTTCATTTGTTTTATTGTTCTCGTGTTTTTTTATTATTTTCTGTCTTTGGTTTCTGTTTATTATCATCCTTTATATCATTTTTGAATGTTTGTTTTCTACTATTTACATTTGTTTGATTATGTATTACAATATGTACATTTTTATACCACATTTTATTTATTATTTTAGTGGGCACCATATTATCTATTAAATCTTTAAATATTTCCTTTTTTATTTCATTAATGTAAATTCCATCTGTTAATTTTATTGCTGTTTTTATGTAGTTTTCTATGGTATTTAGTTTTTGGTGGAGGGGGTGGTGGCTATAAAAATTTAATAATCTATTGCTTGATTCTTCCTTCCTTTTCCATTTTGTGTTTAAACTATCTTTGTTTTTTACTATTAACATATTCAAATATTTAATTTTATTTTCAATCATATTTTCTCTGGTAAATTCAATTTTTTTATTCATTTTATTAAATTTATTAAATATTTCATCCATATCGTTATTGTTACTTGTTATAATTAATAGGTCGTCAATGTATTTTACTAATAATATCGGTTTACTAATTATTCCTTCTTTAAAACTCTTTTCCATTAAATAATTCAATGTAATCCCGCTTATATTGACACCCAAACTTGACCCCATTGGAATTCCATTAATTTGTCTATAATATTCATCATCATAAACAAAATAATTATTATTTAGACAAATTTTCATTCCTTCCATATATAATTTTTTATTTTTTATTTTAGTATGTTCTTTAATTTTTTCCCATTTATCTTCAATTATTTTGATTGTTATGTCAAGTGGTATGTTTGTGTATAAGTTTTTTACATCAAAGCTACTAATTAACTTGTTGTTGTTGTACTTTATTTCATTTAATTTATTAAATTTATTAAGTATAATAAAGAGGAGTTTATGCCAATATAAGTGTATTTCTATAATTGTTGGCTCCTTATTTGAAGAATTAAGTATTAATAGTGGATGGCATAAAATAACCACTTGACACGAATGTTGTGTTGAAGAGATTGTGATATAATGGAAACAGTAAAAAGGCAAGTCAAGCAATACATTCTAGATGAGTTGAATAAATTTGAACAAATAAACAGTATGAAAATTATGAATCTTTTGTTTAAAATTCTTAACTGTTATTATAAGATTAGTTATTTGAAAAATTGTATTAACAATAACATATGTCCTAAACATATGATATTTAATATTGTAAAGTTGGACAATCTATTTAACAACGAATTTTTGACTAATACTAAAAATAATAATTTCTTTACTAATGTTTATAAAAAAAATTATTAAACTTGAAATTAAACAGGCATATTGGATCATATATAAAATAAGGAAACATATAATTGATCACATTATTAGTGGAAATAGTTCTATTGCACATAATGAATTAAATAATATCATAAACATAATAATTAATAAGCATAGACAACTAAATAAAGAATTGGATAAAGAAAAAATAAATAGGAAAATTAATAGAAAATTCAAAATCCAAACAAATAAAATTAAAATACCAAATGTTATAAATAATAAAAATAATAATAAGATACAATCCTTTATAACTAATAATATTGATATGAAGGAGCAAAGCATGAATAATAACAATACAGACATGGAAAATAACTTAATAGATAAATATAAGAAATTATATTTGATGAACAGAGTAATTAATAAAACTGAACTAGCAATACCGGTTAATATATTAAACGTACTCTCATTGGGTGATAATTTTTGCTTCAATGTGAATAATAATATTAAAATTAATAAAGATATAATAAACCTAATAACTGACCTTGAAGTAATAATAAGTAATGAACTCATCACTGAAAACCATAAAAACATTTTAAGAAATAACATTAGCACTACCATTAGCAACTTTCTGAATAGAAATAAAAATATTAACAAACAAAACAGTAGTAAAACTAGTAACATAATAGACAGTATAATAGAGAATGATATTAAAGAGTTGAACAAATTCATTAAAATCAATAAGAATATAAGAATAGTAAGATCTGACAAAACAAAGCAATTAGCAATAATATACAGTGAAGACTATAAGAAAAAAATGTTGGATATATTGAATGAAAAAAAACACATACAGGAAACTTAGAATTGACCCAACAAAAAATTATACTAATGAAATTAATAAATATTTGGAAAAAACTGGAAAAAGAAGGCTTTATAAATAAAAAAGAAAAAATTAATTTGGCACCTAACAATATATATAAGCCTCGGGCATATGGATTAATAAAATTGCATAAAAAAGAAGGAAATTTAAGATTAATTGTTAATAATATTAATGGGCCTACATATAATTTAAATAAATATTTTAACGAAACCTTAAATATGGTAAATAAAGACAATAAATTTGATATCAAAAATGCCATTGAATTAAAAAATAAATTAAGTGAAATAAAGTACAACAACAACATGATAATTAATAGCTTTGAGTGTAAAAAACTTATACACAAACATACCACTTGACATAACAATCAAAATAATTGAAGATAAATGGGAAAAAATTAAAGAACATACTAAAATAAAAAATAAAAAATTATATATGGAAGGAATGAAAATTTGTCTAAATAATAATTATTTTGTTTATGATGATGAATATTATAGACAAATTAATGGAATTCCAATGGGGTCAAGTTTGGGTGTCAATATAAGCGGGATTACATTGAATTATTTAATGGAAAAGAGTTTTAAAGAAGGAATAATTAGTAAACCGATATTATTAGTAAAATACATTGACGACCTATTAATTATAACAAGTAACAATAACGATATGGATGAAATATTTAATAAATTTAATAAAATGAATAAAAAAATTGAATTTACCAGAGAAAATATGATTGAAAATAAAATTAAATATTTGAATATGTTAATAGTAAAAAACAAAGATAGTTTAAACACAAAATGGATAAAGAAGGAAGAATCAAGCAATAGATTATTAAATTTTTATAGCCACCACCCCCTCCACCAAAAACTAAATACCATAGAAAACTACATAAAAACAGCAATAAAATTAACAGATGGAATTTACATTAATGAAATAAAAAAGGAAATATTTAAAGATTTAATAGATAATATGGTGCCCACTAAAATAATAAATAAAATGTGGTATAAAAATGTACATATTGTAATACATAATCAAACAAATGTAAATAGTAGAAAACAAACATTCAAAAATGATATAAAGGATGATAATAAACAGAAACCAAAGACAGAAAATAATAAAAACACGAGAACAATAAAACAAATGAAAATAACAGAATATTATAATAATGTATTAAATAAGGAAAATAATATTGAAGAAATAGAACAAAGTGTTAAAAATAGTGATCAATTAACAAATAGTATAAACAATACAACATATATTAAAAAATATAAAAAAAAATAAAATATATACCAGAATTAACACAAAAAGTAATTAAGAAATTAAAAAATGAAAATTTTAAAATCGATGTAGCATTATACAACACAAATAAAATAAAAAATATAATAACTAAAAACGAAATAGAACATTTGAATAAAAAAGACATCATATACAGAATAGACTGTTTAGATTGCAATAAACACTATATAGGTGAAACCAAGCAAAATCTATATAAAAGAATAAATCAACATAAATATGACACGAAAAAAATAAGTAAATCTAACAATAATAAAACAGCCTTAGCAGAACATGCACAGAAACTAAACCACAGATTTAATTTTGAAAAAGTAAAAATACTTCAACATGAAAGCCAAACACATAGTAGAAAAATAAAAGAGGCAATCTACATCAATAAAACAATTAATAATACTGTTAACTACAAAACAGACACAGATAAAATAGGAGCAGTATATGCAGGAATAATTAATAAACTAACATTATAGATTGACCAACTATGGACTATAAACAATTGTTTAAGATTGACCCTTGTACCCATTAGGTAGAAGTATTGTTATTTTAATATATGAAAGGACAGACACGGTGTAATAACACCACGAAGGAATACTATTAAAGGTAAAATTTATAATAATATGTTAAGGGCAAATTAATCTTTGAGTGTATTGATTGATATTTTAATAGAATAGTTGTGTAATCATATGATATACTGTTTTCAGTCTGATGATGGGACTAAAGTCCCGAAACATGTTATTGGATTGAAGTATAATAAAGAGGAGTTTATGCCAATATAAGTGTATTTCTTTAAAACAAAAATTTATTACAATGATTCGTTTTAAAGGTCAGTAGAATACTGAATTTTACAATTAATTATTTACTTGTTTTAAATTATATGTGTATATATGAATATTTATTTTTTATGTTTTTTATAGAGATTTATTTTTTATTTCTCCTTATTATGTTTTACCATTTTTACAAATATTAGTGTTTTGCCATTAATGCAAAGTTTTTAAAAAGCATGTAGGCTTGATACCTCAATTATATGTTGTAAAAATTTGTTTTCTGTTGTATTTTTATTAAAAGCCTTAATTCTAAATAATGAAATAGTGTGATATTAGCTATTATTTAATGCCTTTTATTGCTACTTTTAAAGCCTAAGCCCTTTATTTATGTGTTGAATTTAAAGGTTAGTTTATTAATAAAAATAAAAATACCTAATAAGCTGAACACTAGATAAAATGAAGAATAAAAGTTTTTTTTTTTGGTTTAATTTGCAAAGGGAAGGTTCTTACCAAGAAGAGAGGCAAGGAGCCCTCCTCCTTGGCTTGGAGTATGCCCCCACCCTGCCTCCACCGCCAGCTTGTCCACCGCCACGATATTCAATACTCTGTGGTAGCGACACTATATTGCTATCGCAGTTTGGCTCTTCCCCATAGTAGGTCCGCTGACAGGAGGGAGGGGGCAAAATTACCGGGGCTTGGGCTTAGTGTGGGGTCTAGAGTGCCGGTTTGGTTCTCGGCGGCCCTACCCATAAATTGGGTTTAAAGTAAAAAGTGGATGCAATAGCACATCTTTGGAGGAAGTCACAAGTTGCACCAATCGGATATTTCCTTTCTTTCGGGCAGGAAATCAATCATCTTTTCCAGTGGCCAATTAAGGCTTTTGTCTCTGTCAAATAATATCTTGGAAGTTGAACAAAATTCTGGAGGGTCTGTAAGCCATTCTGGTCCCTCCCACCATAACGATAACAAAAGTTTTCTTCATAAGCAGCCTCGTGAAGGAAGATCGGCAGGTTTAGCTACTCCTGAAACATAATGCCATTGTTCTACTTTTGTCAAGTTTCTTATTTCTTGAACTCGATTCCCCACAAACGTTTCCCAGTGATCTTCTCATTCGCTCTAAAAGAATGACTTACAACCATCAGGTAAATTAGTCACATTTTGCTTGAATCATTTGAATGTTGAACCCAGATTCACTTTCTTCTCTCAGGAACAAGAGGGCAGCATAGGCCAATTCGCTGGCATCGCAGTAAGTGTGAAGTGTCCATTTTCCTTCACTAAAATCGACACATTCTAGCAGACTGATCACAGTATACTCTTAATGAGTCGTTCTATCAAGTCTGATGTTTTCTAAAGTATTATTAAGGTGAAGCTGGATTACGACTCCTAACAAGAAAGGACTGGATACAACTCCTATCTGCAGGCATGCCCTTTTATTATCAGCAACTATTCCTAATCTCTTTAAACGAAAACGTACCATCAATGAAGGCATCAATTAAATTTAAACCTTAATCTGCAGTCATTAAGCGATGGTTTATTTTTCTCATGAGTAGACGCATCAAATACAGGTCTAAGCCTAGTAGTGCTATTCCCTTTCACAATCGCTCTATGAGGTAGATAATATTTCCCATTATCCATTTCAGCAGATGGCACTCTTTCAATCACAACTTCTAAAATCCAATCATCAAAAACCTTTTCATAGGCCTCAAGTACATTTTCTGGTTTTAACTTATTAATAGTAGGTGTTAATCGCTTACAAGCAACATCAAAATTATTTGGAAGAGGCAGATGACATTCTCACCTGATATCTTGACGTGTCTACAATGTGTAGGCACAACTGGGATCAAATAATTAATTTCTGACACCAGGGCAATAGATAAGGTCTATTCCGAACCTTTATTGGAAATGTACAAAAGTATAAAGTCTTAAATTATTACAAAGCAATAATAAGATTAACCCAGTACACAAGGTAAGTTAACCCTTAAAGATGACAAAAAAGGGGGGGAACGCTAATAGAATCTGACTGGAGGTGAAGGAGCAGAGCAGCTACTGGAGACTGAGAGAGAGAGAGGCCTCGGACTTAGGGTATTTAAAGGGAGTAAAGGCGTAGGGCGGTGGCTGATGCAATGCAAGGAAGGTATTCTTCGAATAGGAGGCTGGTAACGCCGGGCTAGCGCTGACTATGAAGGATGAGGATGCGGCTGCAGTACAGGAGCTAGTAAACAAGATTAGAAATTCAGAGAAGAGCTGCGTAAATAAGGATGGCGTGACTAGGATAATGCGATGTAATAAGTAATTAATAATAGGTAATAAAGGTTTATAAGGATCTGGATACGACAATCTACCATCTGACTGAATTTTAACAGTATCTAAGAAATGTCTCTGAACTTCGGCATGCGATTCTAGTTTGGACTTTACTTGAGACGGATCGGATACTTTACGGAGATTTTTCGCAAAATGGCCGCCAATATCCGCGAAAATGACATCAAGAAAATCCATATATCTCTTTAACTAGTCGCTCTATCAAATAATTCTAAAGGATACATTTTGCTCAAAACACTTTCTTACATTGAATAAAGGTATTTTAGTATTTTTATTTTATTTTATTTTTATTTATTTATTTTTTTTTTTGTTTACTCCAACTTGGTCAGGTAGTACAGATTTAAAAATGATAAATAGTACAATTTATCATATTTAAAAATGTAGAACATGAGAATATCATAATTTTATCTCTGAAACATATCGTTCCAGCAAATATTAATAAAGGACAACAAATGATTAGAACAGGATTTTTAGATCAGGTCGATAAACCACATTTGCAAAATTTAGAACATGAGATAGAGTTAAATGTCCATGGACACTTCTTTTGAAACCCGCAACTCTTGCTGAAGCATTGGTGTGGAAAGTTTTCTGATAGATTGTGTTCAATAGAATTTGGCATCCACCATAATTCACTTTCTTCATACCCATAGTAAGAATGGTCATGATATAACGAATTTTACTCTTCCAACAGGTTGTACTACAGATCAATTTGTAAATATGCTCTTTTTATGTCCAGAAAAACACTCGGAAGATGCTGAAGGAATCTTTGCAGAATCAAATTTTTCATTTGGTGATACTTAGTTGCTTTGAACCTCTAACCTTATTTGTAGGCAGTAAAACAGTTGGGTCACTACTCGTGAAATTAGCTAGCGCTGTGCCTGGGGAATCAGCTTTGTCTTGTACAGAATCTAGAACAGAATTGGTTTCTTTCTTAAGTAAGTCTGGACATAGAATTATAATATGTTTACCTTTGCAAATAGAACAGATAGGCTTGAATCTGCAAGTATTTTCTCTATGATTCGTCTTTAAGCAAATAGCACAACATTCTTTATTATTAATTATTTTTCTTTTAATTTCTAAATCCGAGCTTTAAAACAATTCATACTTTTATGATTAATCTTATTACAGAAAATACAATCTTTAATAGTTTTTTTTTCCTTGCTGAGTGGTCAACAAATCCATTGCGCTGCAATGGAAGTTTTCACTAGTTGTTTTCTTGCCATCTATCTTCTTCTGAGCCTTGTTAACCTCACTCAAACCGAAACCTGGTTTTGCTAAAGATATTCTAATTTCATTATGAATATCAGCTTCCATGAACTTCATTAACCCATTCAAACGATTTTCTGCATCATCTTTGTTCTTCATCTTCTTCTTTAAGTGAAGGATGTCGTTGTCAGTTTCTCAAAAGTTCTTCAGGCATGCGGGATTCAATTAATGAGCAAAGTATAGCTGCACATTTCCCAGTTGTTATTCCCAATGTTTCCAAAGCTCTTAAATGAGTTTCCAAACGGTCACATAGAGATGTCAATGATATTGGTTTAGACATATTGTTTTGTAAGATCAAGCTAAGCAAGTTTCTTATATAAACTTCAATTAAGATATTGTCTTTACCAAATCTCGCCTTTAAAGTATTAACTGCTTTAGCATAATTTTCCTCTGAAGGAGGAAAACTTTCTACAATCTCTCTAGGACTAGTGGAAGGAACCATACATTGTAACAAATAATGAAATTTGTCAACTGCAGCTAATGATTCATCATTATTTATTTTCTTAAACTGGGTCCAAAACGGAATCCATTGTTTAATATCGCCATTAAATTTAATTAATTCTATTTTCGGAAGCTTAACTTTTCTTAAATTAACCTTTCAGGAATGGTTACTTACCAGTTGGTGTTTATCTTCCAAACTATTCAATTTATTATCTTCTTTTTCTTTTAGCATTTGAACTGTAACTTTAATTGTTTCACATTTCATCAAATACTCATCTGCAGAGAAAGCTTCGTTTTCTAGCACTTCTTCACTAGCATTTTCATTTAACAAATTTTTCATCATTTCTTGATCTAATTTTATTCCTTTTTCCCAATGTACATTTAAAACATTGAACGTAGCCCTAATTGCTGGGAGATCAATTGATTCATGATTGGTAAGTTCCACTGAACTATTGAAAATCTTAGTAAACGAACTCCAGCATATTCTGCTGAGTTTACTGGTTTTATTAGTTTTGCTCCTATTCATGAAAATACCTTTCAGTTTTTAATGAGATGTAATTTCCCCTCGTTGGGCGCCAGATGTGTGGATCAAATCACTGAAGGTATTCAAAATATAATGAATAAAAAAAAAACTTTTTAAAAGATGAAAACAAATCAAATAAACTTTAACTGAAAATAAACTGTCACAAGCTCAAATACTAGAATTTTAATCTTCCTACTTTTGGTTAGTATTTTTAATAAACATGTGTTATTTCTTTTTTATATGATTTACATCACATTTTCAATTATATCACGTTACAAGATTACAAAATAAAATAATTATAACTAACAAAAAGTATTAACAATCTTTGCGGACACAACAGAGAGCGTTTGGATGTGATCCAGGGAGATCGCACAGCGCATGAAATGTCCAATTTTACACCTTTTATACTCATTGTGGTTATATTATTCTAACAAGTTATAGTAACTGTATTTAATTTTTATAATTATTTACTTTAATTTTTATATCTTCATTATCCTGTAAATATAAAATAAAATATTTTTTCTGCGACTTAAGAAATTAAAAAAAAATGGTTACTGTTATAAAATTGTTCATTCTGAATCGAATGAAATCATCCGCAAATCGATTCGTTCATTTTTTAAAAAGTTATTAGGTTTTTCCGCTTTTAGGACGTTCTAGACCACTGTGCGACAACCCATTTTTTTTTCGAAATCGTCATGCATTTAGATCCATATGTAAGGAAGGAATGTTCTGACAAATTTTTTGTAAATCTTAGCCTAGCATTACTTACTTGTTGCCCTTTTTGAAAATTGGTTAAATATTTTCGTTTTTAAGAAGAACATTCTCTCTTCCCGTTTAATCATTTTGATCATAATTTAACACATTCAATAGGAAGTTGGAGATCCTAACTGAAGTTTTGTTAAATTGAAATTAACATAGACAATCTTATCAGTCATCAGAAAATTTATTGCTGTGGTAGACATATAGTAAAAATATTTTATTTATTTATTTATTGTATTTCCATTTTAAAACAAAAAAAGATCAAGAGCTATTATTGGCATCTACATGGAAATGAAGATCTCAGAAATGCATTTAGCTTGTTTTACTGTACATGGCCGAGAGACGTATTGCGTTGCCAACTAGGGTAAAATCGAGAGTGTTATCGGCTGGGTTAAAATAAATATTTTTCTTTTAAGGGCTCAAACAATGATCTTCCTGATCTGAATGGTACCATATAGATATTCTGTCCACTTTAAGCTATCTGCTTGCACTTTAATCTCAATTTGGCAAAAATGTCTATGATTATTCTTCCTGCGAACCTTTAAATTGTATTACTGAAAACATATTAATTTACACTGAACATAATTAAATATTATTGAAATCTTTTTTATTAGCAACGTATTTTATTAAACAGAGTAAGGGGGGGGGGGGAAATTTTTTACCTATTTTTATTAAAATGAGATTTCGAATAAGCACATTATTTCTATTTTTATTATTTTTATCATTTTTTTTTTATGAAAAACATTAAAGATAACATTAATTTAAATTTTTCTTTTTCTTATTTCTTATTTAGAATTTTAATATACTTTCATTATTAATGTTTACTTTACTTATTTTTAGCCATTTTACTAGACTCCATTCTGACAAAAATGTCCAATAAAGACAAAGAATCAACACTACTCCGTGACATAAATGATTATCTTGAAGATATCAGTGATGGTGATTTTGAAATAGAAGATTCACAAGTTGAATTACCTATTGTTAACGAATTTCCTGCTGGAAGGAGTGAACAAATAGCTGAAATAAGATTGGGAAATAAAAAAAGGAAAATTTGTTTGGAAAACAAAATGAGACAAAATAAAACTTACAATAATTCACCAAAATTTATGCCACGACCTGATATCTACTTAACTGGATTCAGACCACGAGCTCATAGACGATTGACTCGTTCTAGAAAAAGGTTGATGATTCTGAAAAAAAGAGATCGTAAGAAAAAACGTAAGGCAGCTCAAGAAAGAAGAGAGCTAAGGGATCCTGAAAGTAAGCCATCCATAAAAATATATATTATTCACTAATCTTCTGGATAGTATAGGGCCATCGAAAATATTCCAGCAACAATGTCCAATAATACCCTAAAATAGATTATTTCAATGTTAATAATAGAATGCTCATGTTAATCATAACATTTGTCTTCTTTCCATCCTCCACTCCCACCCACTTCTAACAGATGGGGCAATCACCAACCAGATAGTTCCAGTTTTCGTTCTAATGTATCCAATGCATTCAAAGATAATAGAAATAAAGAGATCCTGATATGTGGCCTTATATTGAGAAGTAGAATAATAAGTCTAATTTTCTTCTTAAGTAAACATGGAATATATGTTTGTTAAAAGTATGCGGACAGTAAAATTAGTTTTATCATGATAGGCATTAGACCAATGTCCCTTGCATTGATAAAATAAATAACTGATTATTAGGGCAATGAAATATATGCATTTGCATATTTATCCTAGCCAACTAAAACATCTAATATTATCGAAATGTATATGTTTTTAGGCATTTGGTATCATACTTCTATTTTGCATATTTGTGCATATTTCGCAAAAAATACATATTTTGAACTGTAATTGCATATTTATCTACATATTCGGCATATCAGCATTTGACTTTCGATTTTTTTTATGTTTCTGCGTAGAAAAAAAAACTAAAATATAAATAAAAACCGCAAAATAGCTATGGGAACTAGGGTGGGCCGAAAAAAACACATTTTTTTATTTCGAAATTTTAATAGCGCGGAAAACTTGCGAATTATGTAGACAAGTAAAATGAAGAAAAACATATCGAAATCGTTTATCTTCCGTAGTTTGAAAAAATAAGAAAAAAACTTCAATTTTGTGATAATTTTTTAAATATTTGGTTATATAATTTCTGAATTTAATAGTTTCTAACGTCTTCAAATAGAGCCTAAGTACATTGTGTTTTGATTTGGTTGAGATCAGTTGAGACCTTGCAGTCGTAGTTAAGCCCCAAAATATTGAAAATTTCACATTTCTCCGAAACTTTTTTTGTGTCTTTAATATACTTTTTTTAATCGTATTATTAAGAGTATGTTCATTTTTTAACAAAGGAACATTGAGTTTTTTTATGGTGCGCATTAATTAACCTTCTCCAGTCGGGCATTGACACCAATGCTATAGAAAAACAGTTCCTAAAAGAAGATAGTCCTATGACATGATAGGTGATAACAATAACAAAGGCACTTTTCAACTTTCTCTAAATTTAAAAAGTTCAAATATTTAAGCGACAGTATAGTTTTTAATAAACAAAAGAAGAAATAACAGAGTTTTGAATAACAAATACATGTTAGTTATTCAAACCAGAACCAGTTCATTTATACTGTTCTCTATTTAGTAGGTACTTTAACTGATTTTCTGATGAAGTTGGGCATGGAGGATGTGGACAGCAGAGAGTTTTTTCATAAATCCATCTGGAGATTCAGTTCCACAAACTTTTACTGAGGCTTCCGTGACGAGTTTTACTCTACGTTCAACAGCCTGCGTGTGAACTAGGAATCGCTTGAAAGAAATGTTTCAATCTGGGATTGAGTCACTGTCGATATAAAATTTGATCCTCTCATCACTGATTTCGGCCAACAAGGAGTGAGAAGATAATTCACCGTCCATCACAGAGTAATATTGCGCATTGAAGTTGGTTTTCGATGGTCTGAATGTTATTACTGTTTTCCTTCTTACATCCATCTGCCTTGCCTTAAGAATTCTTTGAAGTTCAAGCTCTCTTATGCGTTTCTTGTCATCTTAAGTCATGACTAACAATAAGTGTTGTGAGTGGGCTAAAAAAATCCATCCGATCGTTGGGTCGACAACATCTAGCAAAGGTTTTGGCAAATATCTGGTTGATTGAATTGATTGCTAAACAAGTTTCGGGCCGTCTGTAAGGTGTTTACTGGTTTTGACAGTATACCACATTGGCATGTATGTATGGCAGTTCTTGTAATGCCAAATTTTCTTTATTGGTTCCTGATTTTATTGCCTTTGTTTGGAATATCAAGTAGGTATTGCTGATCATTTTTAAGCTTGTTTCTGTCTATCTGTCGGATTTGACAATCAATACTCAGGCTTTCTGAATATACTAAGAACTATACTGTTACCTAAATAATTGAACTTTTTAAATTTAGAGCAAGTTGAAAAGTACCTTTGTTTATGTTATCACCTATCATCTCGTAGGACTATCTTCTTTTAGATACTGATTTTCTATAGCATTGGGGTCGTTTCCCGACCGGAAGAGGTTAATTAATTCAAACCATAAAAAAAAGACAATGTTCTTTTTTTTCAAAAATGAATATACTCTTAATAATACGATCAAAAAAAAGTATATTAAAGACAAAAAAAAAATTCGAAAAATGTGAAATTTTCAATATTTTGGGGCTTAAGCACGACTGGAAGGTATCAACTAATCTCAACCAAATCAAAACACGATGTACTTAGGCTCTATTTGAAGACGTTAGAAACTATTACATTAAGATAATATACAAACCCAATATTAAAACAAATTATCACAAAATTTTTTTCATATTTTTTCAAACTTTAGGGGCTATGCGCGACCGGAAGATGTCGTCCGATTTCGATAATTGTTTCTTCCTTTTACTTGTTTATGTAATTCGCAAGTTTTCCGTGCTATTACAATTTCGAAATAAAAAAAATTGTTTTTTCGGCTCGGCCTAATGGGAACTCCTATTCATTCTTCGCCCACATATTACGAATGAGCTCATGTTTGACCCACGTGCTGATTCTTCCCTTTGCACGATTTTTCAATAGAATTTCCTTCTCTTGGAATAATCGGATTAATATATCCTTGCTCAGTTCAAATACTTGGAATATTACGTCACTGTTCATTTTCCCGTTCTTTCAACAAACACTCAATTACCCAGTCTCTCAGACATTGTCCACGAAGACATATCATTGATTAACTATTTGTGTACTCCTAAAATGGCGAAAAACACTCTTGCAAAGACAAAAGATCTTGTTGGAAAGAATGTACGTGAGCCCTCAATTGAGACTTTTAAGTGTGGTGGGGACGGTTTATTTGTACATTAGAACCCCTCATATCCGACGTCGGGATATCCGTCTCTTCGGGATATCCGTCACCCCTCCTCCGCCAGTCTCGAATGTTCGATTTTGTGAATTGAAACGTTATGAAGTCTTTCAATATATAAGATGCAATTTATATTGCCGCTCAAGCATGGGAAGAAATAAAAGATACCACTCTACAAAAATCTTGGAAAAAACTTTGGCCACGTGTCATGGAAGGTGAGGGCTCAACCCCTGTTAGTCAAACGGCAGCTAAAAAGGCTTTCGAAATCGCAATGAAATACATCGAGCAGCATCCAAACGCAACACCGATGGATGATCTGTACAATAAGAAGTGGAAGGGTACCGCTGCTAAAGCAAGTTAAGTACATTAATATAGAAAAATATAACTGATTTTTTTAAAAATGAATTTATGTGTAATTAATTAGTTGGCTATACGTATGTGTATATACATGCATATTTCCGTATTTTATGCTTCAGTATTTTTTGTGTTCAATATGTTTTGTATTCAATAAACACGTACATTTACATACATATATACATAAATACTCGTTTATGTGTGTTTTTACTCATTTTTTGCTGTTCCTCGGATTATCGGGTTCTACTGTATATGTTTTGATTAATTTGTATCAACTACTGCCCAGTTTTTAGTAACGCAGCACATAAAAACAACAAAGTACAAATATAACAAATGTAAGAAATCAAAATTTGAAAAAAATCTTTTGTTATATTAATATTCGTCTTGTCTTTAATTTTTAATGGTTAAGAAAAAAATGGTTTTAAACATTAAGAAAATATACAAAGCCAATATAAAAAAAAATTATCACAAAATTGAAGTTTTTTGTATATTTTGTCAAACTTTAGGGCCAATGCGCGACCGGACGATGTCAACTGATTTCGATAAATTTTCGTTTCCTTTATTTCTCTATATAATTCACAAGTTTTCCGCGCTGTTACAGTTCCGAAATAAAAAAAAAGAGTTTTTTCGGCCCAGCCTACTACTGATATTAATAATGTTGCTCAGTACTATATGGCAGCAATTTGGGATAAAAATCTTATTTATGTTAATTATACAAACCCATCCTTGATTTTATACAATTAATGATCAATTAATTAATTTTTTTTTAGGCAGTTTAAGTAATTCGATACCAGCAACAAGTTCCTGTAATGAGCAAAAATTAACATCGGAAGGTACACTTTGTCCGAGACATAAAGCCATCCAAAATATACTTAATATCATAAGAAGAGTAAGTTAAAAAATTCCTAATTTTAAAAATGTATGATTATAATTATAATAGAGAGAGGATATATTTAACTGTAGAATTTTTATGATAACTTTTATTGAAGTGCCAATGTTACTTCTATTTTGGTATATGACGAAACAAACAGAATTATATAACATAGAGAGAGTGAGAGAGAGAGAGAGAGAGAGAGAGAGAGAGAGAGAGAGTGAGTGAGTGAGTGAGTGAGTGAGTGAGTGAGTGAGAGAGTGAGTGAGTGAGTGAGTGAGTGAGTGAGTGAGAGAGAGAGAGAGAGTGAGTGAGTGAGAGAGTGAGTGAGAGAGAGAGAGAGAGAGAGAGAGAGAGAGAGAGAGAGAGAGAGAGAGAGAGAAGAGAGAGAGAGAGAGAGAGAGAGAGAGAGAGAGAGAGAGAGAGAGAGAGAGAGAGAGAGAGAGAGAGAGAGAGAGAGAGAGAGAGAGAGAGAGAGAGAGAGAGAGAGAGAGAGAGAGAGAGAGAGAGAGAGAGAGAGAGAGAGAGAGAGAGAGAGAGAGAAAGAGAGAGAGAGAGAGAGAAATTAAAAAAGAAAGTGTACATAGGCTGTTCAGAGTTAAGTAGCCAAACTAAAAATTTGAACTTAAAATTAAATTAAATTTTTACGGATTAAATTACGGACTATTGCCCGTCAACACTTTGTTTAGGATACATTCACACCTAAAAAAATTCATTGATATAGTAAATAAACAAAACTTATTCTATTTGTTCCAACTACGTTATTCATTAAATGTAAACATTAACATTCATATTTAATGTTGTTCTGAGTGATTTCCTTGAAGAATAAGACAGGCTCGACATTTTTTTTTTAACAGCAGCAGTAACCAAACTGAAATTATGAACTAAGGACAAAACAAGAAAAAAATATTTTATAAGAAGGTATGTTGGCTGACGCTTTGTTAGAAGATGGATTTAGATAGAATACTAATATGACCTTATCTCCCTAACTGTACATAGACTATTGACTTAAAGATTAATACTATTTGAAATTACCATTGAAACCTCTTAATAACATTTCTCAGTTTGTTTGAAACTTTCACAGAGTACTCTACATTATGGTTTCAATTTATACTAATATGTTAATATGGTGTTTTTGCGATGGTAATGCTAATGATGCCCGTCGTGAATATTCCAGACGATTTCCAAATAGAATATGACCAAAAAAGTATATCTTTAGCTCCACGTATCAACTGGTACATTTGCTGTTATTCGTGCTAATGATATTTTTGTCCCTTTACGAAATGAAGAAAGGAGTGTGACCATATTACAATATTTTGATGTTAGTCCATCTGGCAGTGAACGAAGAGCTGGAGCAGAATTAAATGTTACGCCGACTACAATATGGAGAACTCTCATTGGAGATGGACGTCACCCATATCATTATCAACGGGTACAAAATTGATTGCTGCAAGATTTACGGCAACGAAGAAATATTCTCTTTTTTATGTTGGGAACAAGAAATATGTCGAACTGAGAAATTGCACTTGAAGTTGCCGGGGAAATGAGAGCCCATATTTACACCAAGAAAGGGCGCCAATATTTACTTTAGCTCCACCTAAGAAAGGTGACCCTATCACATGTGATCTAAAAGCGTGCGTGACTTAAGTTGTGCTTCAAAACGTAGCTTAAGATCTCCGCTTTCCAGGTATGATTGTGAAATAATTTTTTAATAAACATAAGAACATGAAAATAAAACAATTCACTTGCCTCTCACGTTTGCAGTCCAAAATAGACACTCTCGCTGCATCCACGCTACTTGAAAGAATGGTTACGACTGTTCTCTGCTATCTTTTATTAGAAATATAAGTTTCCAGGAGAAATTTTCTGGACAGATGAAGCTACCTTCACAAGGAGAGGTATCTTCAATCTGAAAAATAATCACCTATGGTTGCATGAAAATCCCCATGCGATTCGTGAGCATCTTTTTCTGAACGAGTTTCAGTGCAATGTTTGGTTGGGGATAATAGAAAATATTTTAATAGGTCTGCATTTCTTACCACCTTGACTCAATGCGGACACATTATTGGAATTTTTTAATAATGATTACTATGATTTAGTCGAAGATATTCCACTATAACTGATGAGGTATATGTGGTTTCAATTAGATTGTTGTCCTGCACATTAGGTAATATGTACGTGACAATGGCTAAATTAATTATCCCAATCAATGGATTGACCGTGCAGGAGCGGTGCCTTGGCCTCTCCAGACCCTACACCACTGGATTTTTTTTTTTTGGGGTGATAATAAACAAAAAGTCTATGCGAGATCAGTTAATGACCTTATATCTTTACAAAGAAGGATAATTAAATCTTGTGAAACCATAAAACATATCTAGTGCCGTTCTGACACTGCTGCTGTTGAAGAAACATAATGAGCCTGTCTTGATGCTCTCTTGAATGATAATGTTTACATTTAATTAATAAAGTAGTAGGAACAAAGAAAAAATAATAATCGGCTTGGCAAAGTAAATAAAAAACTGGGTTATTTATATTATTATATTATTTTTTTTTTTTTTACGTTATCCTGATTGACATCGCCATCTCTTGAGCTCAAAATATCACCAGATCTACAATCATCGTACACTTCAACCTAATACGATGAAATCTCAAAAGCTACCATTACACAGGTGTTACATATTTTTGAACGGTCTGAAAATTCCTCCTCATTTTTATATCCTTTCTCTCGGTGTTTCAGAAACTGCAGATATATCATTCTCTTTAATTAATTCCTCACAAGTGTGTTAAACTTTTGTCAGTTTTTCCCTAATTACCGAGATATCTATTGTTGAATCTAGGGATTCTGCCAAAGAATTTTGCGGGAAGGTCGGATTACCAAGCGAGTCGGTCTAGCGGAAGACCCATTAGTGAGGTTATCCTGTATTTAGACAATTTAGGAGAAAATTTTGAAAATATGAATAAATTAATGAAAGAAGGCATGATCGCTGTCGGTTGGATAAAATGCCGAATAATGGCGTGATCTAGGAATCCTTAGTTTCTTATTTTTTTATTTTGTCTTACAAGGGGAGGACACACTCAGTCTCTCACGGATCTTGTTTGCAATTTATTTGGAGGTTCCTGGTCAAAAAATATTAGACACATATTTTGCCGTTCCGACCAATGGGCCCTAGAAGCCGAGGAAAAAAATAAAATAGCATTAAACTAATTTATTTTATATCTCGAGTTTAAAAAATGATATTGACATGATTCTTGCATCAAGATGTTTAGTTTTGATTGCGAATTTAAGGAAAAATGCAGCCACTCCATAGATCTTGGTTTAGATTAATTAAATTCTAAAAAAATGATTGGATTTTCAAGCAAACTACCTCTATAGATTTTTTCACACAAAAATCGACGTCAGATTCTAATTCAGCATCCTAAAAAACATTGAAAAACGCTTATTCAACAAAATCAAAAAATATCATTTTTTTCACGCTTTTCGAGGAAAATGAAATTTTTAAACCGATTATTGGTTACATACCTTTAAATCGCCATTACTTTGTCACACAATTCACTGGTTGGTATCACTGGAAAGAGGAGAGCCGCAGCTTTCTTTTGATGTTTATAAATGTAAAATTCCATGAACATAAACCTATTAAAAAAATTGGAAAATCCGAAAAACATTTTGATTTTTAGCTTGTGTTTGAAACCAGATAGAAAGATGAAAGCAAAGTCATTTTAAGCGTTTTACCACCCTATAATTTGTGTGAAAAAATAAAGTTGATAAGTTTAACCGTCTAAACGTAATTCATGCTTTTGTCAATTTAAACAAAAGTTGCCTACCATTTATTTGGTCAGGCAAATTTTGAAGCTTACGAATTTTTATTTTTCTATTTGGATGAAATTTCGTATTTAAGAGTTCTTTGGAATGCTGAATTCGAATCCGATGTCGGTACTTTGGGAAAAAATATATTGAAAGCCCTTCACTTGAAACATTTTAGCTTTTACACTGTAAAATGTGATAAAAAAATTTTTTAGCCCTGGAATTCCATTTCAGCAACCTAAAAACTTAGGAAACGTATGTATATATAGATATCATTAAAACACACACACACACACACACACACACACACACACACACACACACACACACACACACACACACACACACACACACACACATATATTTATTTAAACATTTATACGAGGAAATGTATAAATTAACTATTTACTAATAAATGATCTAATTCCAATATTTATAGTTGCATTTTTTAATTGTAATTTATAATATGTCTATTAAATAGACAGAAATATACATGATCCATATAATAAACAGCAGTAATTAATTTAAAACCATAATCTTGAAAGAATAATACGAATTATTCACAAACTGGTCCTTTATTATAACATGTTCCACTCACACTTGGTAATCAGAGTTTTTTGTCTTTTGAAAATTCAGGATTCTTACCTTATTTTGCTAAACAAATTAAATTCAATCTTAATGGCTCAAGGATAAGGATTATTCTCAAAAAAATTGCCGCTTTTGTCAAAAAAAATTGTCACGGCTACTTAACTTAATAACGGATGGTCATTTGTTTTTACTACTCTACCACATCTTTTGTAATTTTAGTAGGAAATTTGTTCTCCAGAGTTTATTTCTGAAGTAGAAAGAGGGAAGAATGTTTTGAAAACTACTAAAAATCTCAGGAATGCTATTGTCACCATCTCAGTATAACAACAAAAATAAGCATTTTTTAAATATATATATATATATATATATATATATATATATATATATATATATATATATATATATATATATATATATATATATAATTGATTTAAATCAAAAGTGCACATCCTAAAGAAAAATATCCGTGTATGTTTAAAGATGAAAAAAAGACCATACAAACTGCCAAAAAGAAATAGTGCTGTCCCCATGGTCTTAGAAAAATGTTGGTCAGAAGCGAGACTGTTCTTTATGACCTTGAGATCCAAGAAACTGACTCCAAAAGGGTGGAGAACTTCTCCAAAATTATTGCATCGTTTTGTGATTGTTAAACCACTTCTTTATAGAACCTTGAGGAGGGAGGGTTACTTAGTTTCCACTAAATAGCAAGTATTTTTATTCAATGTCAGGAGTGTTGCCACTAAAAATGTCTTTGACTGAATTTTTATCACATCTACAAATAACAATTATATTAACAAAAAGCCTACTTTAGTTTTTTTTTTTTTTTTTTTTTTTTTTTTTATTGGTAATAGAGTATTTAAAAGTTCATCTGCATGGAAAAACGAGGTAGATGTGATGAGTGTTACTGATCAGGAGTGTTGCCAAAAGGTCAGTAACACTACTGATTCAACCAAAATTTTAAAAAGTATTGGTAGAAAAACACACAATTTCTGTACGATTTCAGTCCCTTATAGCAGCTGAAAAGCAAAGAAGATAAAGAGAAAAGAGAAAGTTTGACACAAACAGGGAGGAACTATATAAGGAAAAACATAAGATATAATAATTTTGGCTTCGCTCTTCAAATTTATTTCTTGGATGGTTTATTTATGGAGACTTCATATCGGATCTGATTATCATGCCGTTTCATGATTCCAGAAACAGTAGCACAAAGAAAATCGCCGATATACCTTCAAAGGAGAAAAAATCCATGCGGAGGAGATAGGTGAAACATACTTTTTGAGAAAGGATGCAGCAGGCAGAGCAAGCTACTCCACCTACTCCCGATTCATTATCTGTAACTACAAATCCTCAGAAACCGCTCAAAAACTGTGCGGTACAATAAAAAATTGGAAAAGAAAATTGAGGACTTGTAAATTAAGCTTGATCCTGAAATAACATCAAAACATGAGTTGGAAAAAAGATATTTCCGGTATTTGGCAGTTCAGAGGAAATTGAACAAAATTATACTCTTCATGATTTTATTTAATTGAGGTAACATTAATGACATAAAAAACAATTCTGTTGGCATAAAAAAAAAAAAAATTAAAAAACCTCATGATTGCACAGTATTTTTCAAAAGTTTAACACATGTAAGAAATTATACAAATATATTCAATACAAATGGTGTCCATTTCTCGACTTATTGACTCTAGCTCTAATCTCGAAATGGCAATTTTTTTTTAGAATGACCCATAACCTAATATATATTTAATATATGAATTAAAATCAGATATACTGTTCTCTAATTACATGAAAATACAAAATTAATCGAACCTCTCCAAGTTTTTCTTTCGGGATGCTCTTCTTTGGTGTTTAAATAACAAGACATGGACGCATTTACCTGTTTCCTATAACACGAGTTCTTATTACCAATATGGTCAATTAGACAAAAAAAAAAAAAATCAGTGCCAGCGGTCAGTGGAACTGTCGGTAGATTTTTGTGCCAATAAATACACAATATAATAAAAATTGTATACAGTAAAATATACTACAAATGAATAAAAAATTTAAAAAACCCTTTTTGTAAATGAAAGAAAAAAAAGTTAGAAAGTGTTTTGAGGAGTATTGTGTTTTCAGTGTTATTTGGAAGTACATACTATAAAATATTGCATACACTCATTGCCTGTTGATTTTGCATAATACAATTCATGATAATATGTAAAAAGTATTAATGCGTTGTTAGTGTTTATTATGTTTTCAACATGGCCAAACCATATCCACTGATGATTTAGAATAATAATAATAATGATATAATAGAATAATAAAATAATGATTTTAATTATACAATTGCCGAAAACACATAACACTTTCTACACACTTCAGTTATAAATTCAATAACAAACCAAGCGTCTTTATTATGAGTAGGTTATTTTCGGGTTATAATGTTTTTAAAGCAAGTTCTTGTAAATATAAAACATTAATAATAATAATAAGATATTGTAATTCACAATAAAAATTACTATTTAAATAAAATGCATCCTGAATAAAAATTATCAACAAAACATACAAGTTTATTGAAACAGCAGTTTGACTTGGTTCGACAATTTTCGTCCGTTTAAATTCCAAAAAACCTTCGTACATTTATGACATCCTTGCCCTTCGTTCTTCCATTCATCTTTTGAATACCAGATCTCAGCCTGTTGATTTGTATATCCCTTCTCATCGAACCAATTCCTTTGAAAAATCCTTTATTAATCGTGTAGCTTTATTTTCGAATTCCATACCCATTTCAATCCGCATTGCTCTTTTTCTCACTTCTTTTAAACATAATTTATTCATCCACCTCCTCAATTATCAATCTTCCGAAATTACGTAATAATATATTAGTGTAGGAATGTTCCTTTTAATTTTTTTTCATATAAACCCGAAGATTAGTTTTTAAATTCAAAACTCCACCTTATACAAGGTGGTAAATATAATTTATATTCTACATAAGTTGCTGTCTGATATGTACGCAGCCAGACAATAATACCTTTTGATTGTACTTTCATGTTTTTCTTAGGGGTGTCCCAGAATAAAGATTATTTTTCATTTTCATTTATATATAATATAACGTCACTAAAGATTCTTTGCTTCAAAAATATTAATTTCTGTACTTCCTCTGAGTATGGAGGACAGCCATTCCTTCCTATCCTTCTTATCCACCTTCCACCTCCAACCATTCACTCCCAGTCTTCGCAGTTCATCCTGAACATTGTCCAGCCACCTCAGCCTTGTTCTTCCTCTCAATATTTTTCCTACCGGCCTGTCGTACATCATCTTTTTTGGGAGCCTGTCTTACGGCATCCTTTGTACGTGTTCAAGCCATCACGGTGAGTATCAGATATATTCATTATTTAAAAAAATTGGTATTACTTCCAATCCTTGCTTGTCCCTTTTAACAGCTAGTATTCAGTAACCAATAACTGTTTAACCGGCGCGCATTCTAGCGGTATCCATTCGAAATAAAAACTTCCAAATTTTCTTCCTTTCAGCAGGAGATCTTCAGATTCTATTCTAGACGCAAATAGAAATCACACTACATGCTTTTGTAAATTGTACTTCAATGTTTAAAATTTTATTTTATCCGATAAATATGAAATTTTTGTTATAATATTAAATAAACATGGTATTCTAAAGGTAGAGAAAAAATAGCTAGATAATAAATGAATAAAAGTGTTTAAATTTACTATTTTAATAAACAATCTCTAAATGAAACTAACAACAATTTATAATAAAATGACAATAGTAAAAAGCCTGAGAAGCCATAAATTAGTGGCCAGGTGTGAGAATGATTTAATTAAAAACTAAAAGTATTATGTTATTAATAGTCGAATAATAATATATGAAGTATGTTATTTATATGGATAAATATAGTATATTATAATATAATATAAGTGCAGAAGAGGAGTGAGGGAATTTTAAATTCTAGAAAACATCGGGACTAAGTTAGCATGTGGTGCAAAAAGGGAAAATTGAGTTCTAAGTTTTCGAATGTCTACCACTAAAATTTGCGCCGGTTAAAAAGTAACTGGTTATCAAAAAGTAACTGTCAAAAGAAGCAAGCCACCTCTTCGCAAGTAATACCAAAAAATTAAATTCTTTGAAAATTTTATATTGATAAACGGAAACATTCGTTAGGTCTATCTTGATGATATAATCTTTGTGTGATTTACTATTGACCTGTTCCATAATACTGCTGTTGATTTAATTTTCAACTCTTTATTAGTTTTTCCAAGATCCATTCTTGATTATATAATTATCAATATAATTATTTCTCCTCAATATCCTCTGTCTGTGTACTATAATCCAAATTGCTTTAAATTTTATTCTCAACCAGTTATGTAATATATTACCTGTTAGAAGTTAATCATTTTTTATTAAAACATATTTAACAATAATCGCTTCTTAATTATGATTTGTTTGTAGAAAAATGCTGATCCTGAGCCATGGAGTCAAGAAAGACTTATGAAAGAGATTGCTGCTTTAAATTCTGGTCAGTTAATTTTTTAGTTATTTATTGATATTTACAGCTGTACACATTATACAGGGTGTATCGCAAGTAGATGACAATAAGCAAGATGGAGAAACTAGATAAAAAATGTAGTTAAACAACGCAAACCGCATGTTTCTATGTCATTCCGTTCCAAAGGTTATTTCGAGAAAACGTTTTATTTTACTTTAATTTATTTTACTTGAGGTTTTATTTCGTTTATTGTTCCTTTTATGTTATTAAATGGCCTATTTATAATGATAGGTGGATATTGATTATTTTTACCTTTAGATTTTATGGATGCAGATAGTTCTGAGATTTCATCTTTTATCTATCTGAAAGTATATCGTAGCAATTAGCCAGGTCAATATTGTACTGTAAAACATCACCTTTTTTTCTTTTAATATTCCTATTTGGTGATGAGAATGATGTTCCCGGAGTTTCATCCATTGTATTTTCAGCCCCTCCTCCAAGGGCTGTGGAATGGGTTGTTAACTTCGTAAAATTAATAAGAAAAACGAAGAATTATCAATAATAAAAAATGTCAAAATAAAAGAAAACTTAAAGAAAAACGTAACTATATAACTTTGCACTGCACTCTTCAATCTACGGCTGCTACAGCCACACTGAATACACTATAGATCTATAAGGGTGCTGTGTTAAAGAAGGACTTTTTTTGTTTTATTTCTAAATATATTCATTGATATAAATTTCAATTTTTAATAACCACATAGGTATTAATTCACCCTGAACACAATTAAATGTGCCATTAAGCCTCTTAATCAGTACCAGGATATGTTACTGAGAGGAGGGCGATGATGTTGATCTAAATTAATGAATTAAATTGATATAATTATATGAAAAAAAAGTATTTGAATAAATTATTAACTTCTAACGGGAAATTAAAACCTGGTAAAATCCCAGAACACGAGTAAAATAAAATTTTAAGAATATATTCGGAGACTCCTTAGAAAGATTAGTTTTAAAGATAGTAAATGCACATCTGTTTTACTGAATAGTTAATTATTAATATAGTTAAATACCTGATGATATTGGCATTAATTCACTCTGAACAACTAAATGTGGCACAATTAAATGTGCCTTTATTACATATATCTTATCCATTAATTCTACAAACCTTTTAAATAAGAATAAATTTATAATTTAAAGTCTTGAATTATTTATATTATTAATGTTGATGTTTGGTAATGTGGAAAGTATAAATAACTCCCTCAATACAATTTTAAATACAATATATATTAATAAAAATTCCCTTTTATAATGACAAACCAACACTTCTACAAAATTCATCTAATAAATTTCCCGAAACTGGTTTAGTTAAGGCATCAACTAATTGTTCATTAGATTTGATATAGTTCAAAATAATTGTACCATCTGCAACCTTTTCAGGTATAAAATGATATTTGATGTCTTTGTGTATTAGTCTTCCATTTGCATCTGGGTTCTTTGCTATAAATATAGCACCTTGGTTGTCTTCATTAATCTTGATTGGAGTCACATTCTTTATACATAAATCTTCTAGAATATTTTTGATTAGGCAGGCTTCACTTAATGCTGAATCGAAACCGTAAATCCATAAACTTTAAAAATGTATCCTGTTGTCGACTGCCTGTCATCTTGATCTCCAGTCCAATCCTACTACACATATCCTTCTACTATAGGAGTATTTGCATTTCTTCTGAAAATCAATTTTAAATCGGTTCTACCTCTAACATATCTTAAAATCCTTTTCAAAATTAAATATAATGACTCATTGGCTCTATTTAAATATCTGCTTGCTTTATTAATCGATATATTTAGGTCTGGTCTGCTACCTAAAGCGGCCTATATTAATGAGCCTATGATTTGGCTACATTTTTTTTCTGATTCAGGATTTTTTTCAGATACATCAAATTTAAAATTTGGGTCCATGGGCATTTTTGTAGATCTGCAATTATCCATTTGAAACCTTTTGAGGATTGATTTTAAGTAAGATGCTTGGTAAATTTTAAGTATCCCTTCCTCCATATTTTGGGTTATTTTAGGCCCAAATAATTAATTTCATTTTCGATGTTTTTCATTTTTAAATTTTTTTAAAGATTAATTTTTTGAATTCTTCAATGAGATTTAAGTTGCCAGAAAATATAAGAATGTCGTCAACATATAATATTAGGTATATTAATTGGTTATTTATATTTTTTATATAAAGACAACATCAGCATTAGATCGATGAAATTTTTGATTCAACATAAATGTGTTGAATTTAGTATACCAATCCTTGAGTGATTTTTTAAGCCCATAAAACGATTTCGGTAATTTTAATACTTTACCATCTTGCTCCATGCCAGGTGGTTTCTGTAGCTATACCTCTTCTTGGATTTCCCCATGCAGAAATGCATTTGTAACATCCATTTGGTGAATATATATCTGAATATGATTGGCTACAGCTAGTAAAATTCTAACAGTTGACAGTTTAGCAACGGGTACAAAAAGTTCTGAAAGGTCCAGACCCTCCTTTTGTTGAAAACCTCGTGCTACAAGTCTGGCTTTATAAATTCCATCAGGTTTTCGTCTAAAAATCCATTTACAATCTATTGCGGCCTTTACTTTTGGTAGGTCAACCTCTTGCCATGCATAATTTTTGATTATTGAGTCAAGTTCTTTATTGACGGCTAAGACCCAACCTTCTTTTTCTGGTTCAGAAACAGCTTCTTCATAGTTAAGTGCACTCTCACGCTTAGCTAACATAGAAACTTTAAAATCTTTAAATTTTTCAGGGAGCTTCAACTTGCTTCGGTCCCTAAGATGTCTTTCTTCTTGATGTTGGTCTCTAGGATGCATATCGTTTTCTACTCTGCCTTCAAAATGAGCTGGAGAATCAGCGAATCCATAAAAATCTTCTGATGACTCATCAGCATCCTCTCCCTGTAATTGGACCTCTTCTTCTTCTTCTCGGACTTCTGGACTTTCATCGTCTTCATCCGATTCCCAAAATATTCCTAATTTTTTAATATAATTATTTTTAGGTTCACAATTGTAAACATTATCGAAGACAACATTTCGTGCGATGACAACTCTTCGTTCCTGTGGATAACATACCCTATAAGCCTTTGAGTTCTCCTCGTATCCGACAAATACTCCAGTTTTTCCTTTAGGATCCCATTTTTTTCTATTTTGTTTTGCAACATGAACTTAAACTTTGGTGCCAAATATTTTTAAATTATTGAGATTTACTGGCTGGGCAAACCATAAGGTGTTTTACCATTGACAGTACTTGTACCAGTATAATTTAATGGGTATACTGCTGTATTAACAGCCTCAGCCCAGTATGATTTGTCTAGTTCGGATGAAATCAGCAAAGATCTTGCTGCCTCCACGACAGTCCGCATCTCTCTTTCAATCCTACCGTTTTGTTCGCTACAATAAGGGGCAGATCTTTGATGTCTGTTATTCCATTAGGCAATACAAATTCTTCTACTCTAGAATTCAATACCTCTGTTCCATTATCAGATCTGATGGCTCTACCCTTTCCATTAGTTTCCCTTTCAGCTAATTTTATAGAATTTATGATTAGATCTGTCACATCGCTTTAATTTCTAACCATAAAACAAAACCTAAAGTGCGAAAAATCATCTTTTATTAATAATAAAAATAATTTTTTGAGAAAAAAAAAAACCGACTTCAAGATTAAACCTACATACAAAAACTTAACTAAAAAATAATATTTTAATTGCTTCAAAACAAAAACCATTAAATGGAAATCAATGACATTATCGATACTTATATACCTATTCACAATCTATGACCAGGTATCTTTGGAGTCGGTGCCAGCCAAGAAGGGCAGTTTAATCCTGCCTTTACAATAAACTTTCGAATGACCGGAGATAGCGGTGTGGCGGTGATGAAACATGATAAACAGCGGTGGAGCATCTTTATGACTACAATTTCTTTTCAAATTCTGCTTGTTTTGGTTGGCACCGACTCCAAAAATAACTGATCATAAATTGTGAATAGGTATTTAAGTCACTTGAGGTACGCATGATGATATAGAAGGATCAATACAATTAGGATTGATGAATTAAATGCCACTTCTATTGAGAATCTTGAATCTCAATAGAAGTGGCATTTAATTCATCAATCCTAATTAAAGGTATTTAAGTATCGATAATTTCATTGATTTTCATTTAATAGTTTTTGTTTTGAAGCAATTAAAATATTATTTTTTATTTTTCAGTTAAGTTTGTGTATGTAGGTTTAATCTTGAAGTCGGTTTTATTTTTTTCTCTAAAAATTATTTTTATTTTTCACTTTTTAGTGAATTGCGCTTTTTACTGAGGGTGCCTAAAAGTTGACTTACTGCCTTCCACCAGTGGCGATCTTTTCGGAATTCACTAGTAACAAACGCCCAACTTCTTTCTCCTTTCTGCACTCTGCAAATCAATTTTAACTTATTGTTAATTGAAAGAATTTTCAATAGCCACTGTAAAACCACTCGAGTGAATAACTAATAATAAGTGACTGATGTAACTATGAACTGAAAACACAAACAATGACAGAAAACAGGAAAACAAATTACACATGAAATTTTTTTAATTTGAGTTTGAGTTATAGAGGCGATGACTTCTAATAGCTCGTTTCATAGAGGTGGTCCTAGAAGTTCTCTCTTTTGAACCCTATTTTCAGTTCTACTTATTTTCTACATAAGTTTTCACGTTCTTTGCCTGAAATCGTCTCATTGAGGTGAAATTTAAGTGCAGATTTTGTTCGACTAATTTAAGAATTTAGCTGATCGAAGTACAACACATCGAGAGTTGACTCTATATGTAAATTATTTTTGTTAATAATTTATATTTAGTTACCATGGAGATTTTAGATAATCATAATCATAAATATGTTTAAAATGTAAGGTTATATAACAGTGATTTTTATTAACTGGTTTTTTGATTTTTCTTAAAAAGTACTGCGTTTATTTCAAAATATTTTTTATGGGACTACCTCTGAAGTATGCCCTACCGGTCTAAAAAATAATCATCAAAATTGATTAAGAATTGACGGAGGTTCTCAACTCATCTGTATTTTTTTTTTTTTTTTTTTTTGTATGTTACGCGATTACTCCGTCAATTCTGAATCAATTTTAATGATTCTTTTTTAGATCGGTAGGGCATACTTCAGAGGTGGTTCCATAAGAAATATTTTGAAATCAACGCAGCACTTTTTTAGAAAAATAAAAAAGGATGTTAATAAGTGATTTTATTAACTGTTTTTTTGATTTTTCTTAAAAAGTGCTGCGTTGATTTCAAAATATATTTTGTGGGACCACCTCTGAAGTATGCCCTACCGATCTAAAAAAGAATCATCAAAATTTATTCAGAATTGACGGAGTAATCGCGTAACATGCATACAAATAAGTGATTTTATACCTGTTTTTTTGATTTTTCCTAAAAAGTGCTTCGTTGATTTCAAAATATTTTTTATGGGACTACCCCTGAAGTATGCCCTACCGATCTAAAAAAGAATCATCAAAATTGATTTAGATTGACCGAGTAATCGCGTAACATACACACACACACAAAAAAAAAAAAAAAATACAGACGAGTTGAGAACCTCCTCTTTTTGGAAGTTGGTTGAAAAGTATCTAGAACCTCCAAGACTTGGAACCTCCATTGGTCCACACAAATCAATATGAAGAAGTTCACAAGGTTGTGAACTTTTGGTTTCACTAACTGCAAAAGTCACACGACATTGTTTTCCTTTAACACAAGAGTCACACTTAGAGTTTATGTCACCACAATATTTCATATAAAATTTTGATAAAATGTCTTTGACATGTCTGACATTTTGGTGAGCTAATTTAAGATGCCAATTAAATGGAGACTCCCTTTTAGCTAACGATATTGGGCCTTGTTTGTAATCGATTTCAAAATTTAATTTGAACATCTTATCCTTTAATATTGCCTCTGCAAATATTTGGCCATTTTTAACCAGTTGATAAAGTTCTCCTTTGCCAATCATCGTGAAGCCCTTCAACAGCCTGAGTCAAAGAAAATAAATTTAATTTTAAATCAGGGACAAGTAAAACATTTGCTCAGTAGGAATTTTCTTGCCACCGACAATAGCTGTCACATTAATATTCCCAACACCTGTATATTTTCAAAATATTCTTTGCACAGAGACATGTGTTCTGTTACACCACTGTCAAGATAAAATTTGTAACAATTATCACCATTACTCATGCATGCCATACTCACATAAGCATTTTTCCTTTTGCCAATAGTATTTTTATTTTTATTTAAGAATGATCTGCAATTCTTCTTAATGTGTCCTGGTTTTGAGCAAAAGTGACAAATAACTTTAGGCCTAACACCTTTGTCATTAGAACACTTTTTGGTACTAAGATTGTTTCTTGAACATTTCCTACACCACATATTAGTCCTAGAAACAAGAGCTTTATACTCCGAATTGGTATATTTGAAATTTTCTCTCCCTTCCTCTATTAACAATCTAGATGTGAGCTCATTAATTGATTGTCTACATGGATCGAGACTCCCAAGATGATATGAAGTGTTTCATTTCTGAGGGAAGGGACATAAAAATCTTTGTCATTACCTGTTTGTCAGAAATACTTTCCCCTAACTGCTTTAATTTAGAGGCAATGTCCAAAATTGAGGATATGTGAGTAGCAATCCCTTTCTTTTCATAATAGTAATTAAAGAACTGTTCATGCAATAGGTAACCTGAGGTCTCTGATTTTTGTTCATAAATGGTTAACAGCTTTGATCACATTTCAAAAGACGAATCACATGTCAAAAGATGGACCATGGGTTCATCTTCCATTCGGCTGACTAGTAATTTTTTTGCTGTGCAATCCTTTCTGACCCATTCGTCCAAATCCTTACCCTCAGCTGGTTTTGACTTTCCTTCTAACAAAACATCGTGCAAGGATTTTTCATCTGCCATTATTTTAGATTGGAATTTTCATATATTCCAATTGCTGTTGCCCTTCAGTTTTGTGATTTGTTGTTCCATGGCTAAATAAATTGTGGAATATGCTGATGATCACAAACTTTAAAAAACGCTATTACAATAGCGTCACTACTGACTGAATCTAAGCTAACACTCCCGACGTTTAGTGTTGAGACTTTAGTGTTTAAATTTAAATTAAACGCTTCCGACACTTTTGTTTTTAACTATATGCACTGAGCCCATAACCTGTTTGGTAATGTGGAAAGCATTAAGAACTTGTTCAGTTCGTATTAAAATTTATTTAACTAACAAAAGAGCGGGATAACCTAAGCACAAAACTTACCATACATGGGAGAGCGACACTTCTTAATAACAAGCTAACAGAGCGAATAACTCCATAGCATGACGTCGTATACAAATGTACTGTTACGGAATTTTGAATACATAATAAATTTTATTGTTTCCTAACGGTTGATTTATTTAATTTTAGGTACAAGTACGAATACCATTCCAGCAATGATGCCTAATAAAGAGGAAAAATCAATAACCCCATATCTTGAAGGTGATTTAAAAATAATATTGCTAAATGTTTATAATAGAATGCAAAAAGCTGAATGCTTCAGCTTTCCCATCCCCTTCAAACAGATGGACTACCATAACCAAGTGACACTAACATGGATTTCCATGACATTAGTCACACATTGCTTAAGGAATACAAATTTTAATCATTAATTTTAAAAATAGTAAATGTACATCTTTATCAATGCAAACAGGCTGAGAGCAACTTATTAAATTTAAAAAAGAGCAGTGTCTAAAAATTTTCATAAGATGATTTAAATAGAAAAGTTGGGAATAGATTGGAGAGACCTCCCATGAGAAATTGGAGTGTTAGATTCTGGTCAGCTGTCAATTTTCAATTTCTTTTATGAAAATAATGCATTTTTTTTTTTACTTTATAATTTCTTATTTAAAGTTTTAAATTATTTATTTTATTGATATTAATTTATTTAATTTTAGAAACTAGTGTGAATAAAATTCCTGCAGCGATGCCTGATAAAAACGAAAAATCCACACCTTCACATATTGAACATTAGGAAGCTCCCCGACTACATGCTCTCGCAGCTCCTCTTACCTTGCGTATAAGATATTCCCGTCACACTCACTATTTCTACTGTAAGACTAAAGTATGGGGATAGGACAATAATTAATCATAATATTAATTAATATTATATAATAATTAATATTATACATTAATATTAATTAATTAATTAGTCAATTCTATTTTTTAATTGAACATTTAAACGTATTAGTAAACATACATACATTTAAACGTAATAATTTTTAAACTGAAAACTCATTTCATTATCAGATTCCTCATCCCAAAAAACATGTAGAAATCAAATTAGGTCAAAATAAAAAATTAGGCGTTTTTTTATTTTTTCAAAAATATTAGTGAAGAAATTTTTTAAACTAAAAACTGATTTCATTTTCAGATTCCTCATCTCAAATAACATGTAGAAACCAAATTAGGTCGAAATCAAAAATTAAAATTTTTTTACCTCCAAGAATGTAACTTTTTTCCCACTGAAATTTGGAATAAACCCAATATTATATACACAAATAGAAAGCGGAATGCACGCTGATTCTAATGATGCCTTTACTGTTTTAATTGGTTGACCACAGCAAATGTTACAGCCAGTAGAAGTGGTTGCTAAAATCTCAACGCCGAAAAATGGTGAAAGGGGTAAAAAAAAAAGTATTTCCTGATTTTGATCAAATTTAATGTGTAAGGGTTTTCTTGTGCTCTGAATCCAGATCTGAGGTCAGTTTTCCATTAAAAAAATTTCCCATTGATTTACAGCTGATTTTGTTGAAATTTGGCCATATTTTTCGAATTATTGAGCATCCTCAAGCCAGGTCGTGTTTTGAGGATAAAGAAAGTATTTTTATTTCAAATGGCAAACAAAAATACAACTTTACCTGAAAAAATCATTTATCTGTTTTGACCGAGAGCTGCATACTCTAGTTTTAGTATATACTATATTTTTTTTTTATTTATTTCCCTTCCATAGTAACCCTATGGGAGGGGAGTGTATTTCTGATAATTTTACAAGTTCCATGCAAATTAGCATACTACCTGTAATTAGTAGGTGTAACATTTTTTTTTAATTAGATAAATTACAAAAATAACAAAGTTCTTGATTGAAGTTAAAATAAACACTTAGGGAAAAGAAAAAGAAAAAAGATAATAATAATTTAAATACCAAAAGATAGTAATTCCATAGTTAAACAAAAAGAAATTAGAATAAAATAAAAATACAATAGATTGATAAAATAAATAAAATAAAAAGAAATAGAAAAATAACATGCAGACAAGTTGATTTTTCAACAGATGTATTCTATTGTTCATCTTGTTTTTGATGCGGGGTGGTCTTCTTTCTTGATGTGTATCGTCTATTTTCCAATTGCTAATGCGAATTCTGCCAACTGTTCCTTGTAATTTTTGTATAGTTTGGCTTCGGTGGAAGGCCAAGTGTCCCCATTCATCAGTACTGTTTTTATTAGTTTTGATCTTTTGTGTTCATAAAGAATGCAGTCATATAGTAAGTGATGAAATGTTTGTGGAGTCCGTCCGTCACATTCGCATGTATCTGTATTTGTCAAATGAAACCGTTTCAAGTAGTGGTTAGTCTGTCCATGTTCCGTTAACAGTTGTGTAAGTTTGTGATGAGTACTTTTGGGTGTACCGTGATTTTGTAGTGTGATGTTTGGGATGTATTTGTGCAAGGGTCGTCCTTTTGTCGAGTGGTTCCAAAGTTTGTTCCATTCAGTAAGTGAGTCTGTTTTGATACATTTTTTAATAAATGAAACGAGAACGCGGGTATATTCTAAAGTAAGTTCTAAATCATGAGCAGCCGTTTTTGCAAGTAGATCTGCTCGCTCGTTACCTTCGATGCCACTATGACCTTTGACCCAAGTTAGTTTTGTTGGCGTTCCGCGTTCCATTATTTCAATTAAATTTTTCTTTAGACGATGTGTCAGTGGGTCGTTGGATTTGATGTTATTAACTGAATCTATTACTGTCTTATTGTCCGTATAGATGTTGTATGTGTTTTGATTAACGTACGTCTGTCTAAGAATATGTTCCGTGGCCTTAACTACAGCTAGTTTCTCAGCCTGATTGTTTGAGCAGTTTTGGCCAAGTCTGTATAGTTCGTCGTAGTAGTAGTTATTGTGATATAGAGTTAGTGCGCATCCTGTGTACTGTTCGTCTTTGCTTCCATCCGTGTAAATATCAATACTTGCTGAGTCTGTATCTGCAGCTCCTGTGTCTGTTATGTACTGTGTTAGTTTTGCGTGTATAGCAGGATGTATCCAGTGTTTGGTGGTTAGTTCATCTTCAATGTCCCTTGGCTCCATGTCCTTGTAATTTAGTCGTTGTTTTTTTGTTTTGTATAATGTCGTTAGTTCATTAATTTTCAAGTGTATTGGTTTTATCCCTGCAAGGACACAGGCAGCGTCGTAAGAGATAGTGCGATATGCTCTACTTATCCTTATTCCCATCAATCTCTGGACCCGCTGGAGATTTTTCAGATTGATTGGTTTAACAGCTCCTGATTCCCTGATGGGTATGGCATAAAGGAGTTTTGGAATGATGGCTCCTTCATAGATAACTTTTAGTGCCTCTGTCTTTAAGCCCCAAGTGTTTCTTGCAGCTATAATGAGTCCGTTTACTGTTTTCAGTGTTTTGTTGACAACGTAGTCTGTGTGTGCTTTCCAGTTTAATTTCCTGTCGTATGTTAGCCCTAAATATGTCATGGTTTCAGTTTGTTCAAGTGTTTTGGAATAGAGTCTAATGTTTAAATTTGAAGTAATTGAAGTAATTTAAATTTGAAGTTTCTTGCTAAATATTATGTATTTGACTTGTCAGTGTTAAATTCGAGTTTATTTTTTTTAGCCCATTTTTCCAAAATAATTAGTGGGTGATTAGTGATTGATTGTAATTGAGAAAATAGTTTTTCAGTGACAAGGAGTAAAATGTCGTCTGCGTACGTGATTATTTCTACGTTCTCTGGAAATACTAAATCGAATAACGAGTTGATCAAAACATTCCAGAGTGTCGGTGAGAGGGAAGAACCTTGGGGAGTGCCAATAGTCAGTTTCTTTGAAATTTTAAAGTTGTTAGATCTAATTTCAACTGATCGATCCTGAAAAAAGCTTGATATCAGTTGAAATAAATTTCTTGGACACTGGTACTTCCTCAGATTAAACATTATGGCAGGTACCCATTCATTATCAAATGCTCCCGATATGTCAAGTTTCAGCATTAAAACATTTTTTTTATTATTTATTGCTGAATCTATGATCAAGTTAGTATGGTAGAGAGCGTCGACAGTGCTTTTTTGGGGGAATGAATCCAAATTGGTTTTTGTTGAGTACGTTGTTTGTTAGTAAAAAGTGAGTGAGTCGGTTGTTAATTAGTTTGTCTAAGACTTTGCTCATTATAGGGAGGATTGTGATTGGACGTAGCTTGTTAGAGTCTCTTTTAGGTATTATATGTAAGAGTCCTTTTTTCCAGATTATCGGAATTTCAGTTTTGAGCCAGATCAGTTGGTAAATTTTAGTAATTAAATTTGGATATATGTTTGTAATTTGTTGTATGATGTCTGTATTGAATTTGTTATGTCCCGGTGTTTTCTTTTTACTTAAGTTCTCGATACAGTATAGGATTTCTGATCGTTCCAGGAGATAGTCATTATTTGAATCAGGGGGTGTATTTACGTTTGCCCTTATTGTAATCTGTTCTTGAGTATTGTCAATGGAGTTGTCTTCGTGTATCAAGCTGTCTAATACGTGTTTGATTGTTTCCTTATAGTCCTTTGTTAGTGCGTTACTGTTTGTTTGTACAGTTCGTAGAATGTCTTGGTTTTTCAGTTTGTTTGTTGCGTATTTATAAGTCCAATTCCAGGGGTTAGTTTCTTCCGTACAGTAATTTTTTCAGGAGTCAATTTTCGAAGTTTTTATAAGTGCTTGATGTCTGTATTTGCTGTCCAAATATTCTTGTTTTTGTAGTATTCTCAGGTCTAGGTTAGTAGTCGTTTTTTGGTAAGCTTTCCTAAGTTTGTTTGTTTGTTTGTTTCCTTAGCTCGGTTAGTTTATCGTTCCACCAGGGTACTGTTCTGTGAGGTCTGACTTTTATTGTTTTAGAGTTAGTCAATTTGAACGTCATGTTGCAGGTTTTAAATAAAAAATAAAAAAGTTCTTTATTTATTCTGGGACCTTAAGTCCCTTAAGAATAAAAAATAATGTACAATTAGGGGCCATCAGAGCCTCAAGATGGTTATAAAATATTATTAAATATCATAAAATAGTAATTAATAACGTTAACAAATCAAAATTAAGCTTAAAAATATTAATAAAAAGAAACAGAATTATTTTGATTCATTTTGTGAATCAATTGTGTAAAAACAATAAAATTTCGTGTACAAAGCTTTTATATTTTATATAACTATTGAGTGGCTAATGACAGTTTTCATGGATCTGGATGGACAGTAGGTAGTTAAATAAGTGATGTTTGAAAGCGGAAAGGGTGTTTGAATGGCGAATGGTGTAAGGGATGGAGTTCCATAAGGACGAGGATCGGATTAGGAATGATCTGTCGAAAGCAGCGGAGCAATGAGCAGGGCTGTACAAATCTGATGGGCGGGAACGGGTTTGGCGGGTAAGAACGGAGGATTTGAGCTGAAGGAGTTGAGAAATGTAAATTGGACGTTGGGATTTCACTGTTTGGTAGAGAAAGGATGCCAGAAAATACTGGCGACGGTAGGAAGGAAAGAGCCACTTTAACTCCGCGTAAAATTGTGAAACATGGGCGCCTCTGGGGATCCCGAAGATAAAACGAATGCAGAAGTTAAACAGTCTTTTGAGTCTGGCCTCAAGATCACCAGAAACACCCCCATACACTGCACAGCAGTAGTCGAAGTGGGGGAAGATAAGGGAAGATACTAGTAATTTGCGGGTTTCGAAAGGAAGAAGATTGCGAACGTAATTGAGACGTTTTAGGATTGGGATGGTGCGTCGGGAAATTTCGGATACGTGGTTTTTCCAGGATAGGGTTTGGTCGAAAATGACTCCGAGATTTTTGACTGAGGGGTAGAATTTGATAGGATCACTGCTCAGGAAAATGGGGGGAATAGGAGGTATGGTTTTCAGGAGGTAACTCGAACCTATTACAAGCGCTTTGGTCTTTTCAGTATTTAAATTCAACTTGTTCGTCACTGCCCAGTTATAGATTCGATCCAAGTCTTTCTGGATTTTTCTAGTAGCTTGCAATAGGTCAGAATTGGGAAAGGATAAATAGATTTGGAGATCATCTGCGTAAAGGTGATACCGGCAGTGACGGATGGAAAGGGGAAGGTCATTAATGTAAACGGAAAAGAGTGTGGGCGAAAGTGAAGATCCCTGAGGAACACCACGGGAAAGAGGTAGGGTCTTAGACGGAGGTTTATTTGGAATGACTACATACTGTGATCGGTTGGAAAGGAAGGATTTAAACCAAAGTAAGGCAGATTTGGAGAGGGATAGGTTTCGGAGTTTGGCTAGAAGGATGTTGTGGTCAACATTATCGAAAGCCTTTGAAAAATCTAAAAGGATAAGGATGGTAATATCTTGGCGATCAATTGCGGAGTGTAAGTCTTGCGTTATTTTCAGGAGGGCAGATTGGGTGGAGTATCCAGGGCGGAAACCGGATTGATATGGAGTAAGGAGGGAGCGTTCTTCTAGGAAAACTGAGAGTTGGGACTGAACGATCCGTTCCAGTGGTTTGGATAGGTTGGAGAGGAGGGAAATCGGACGGAAGTCACTAGGGGAGGCGGGATTGGGGATTTTACTCAAGGGGCGGACTAGTGCTGATTTCCAAGAGGAAGGAAATATCGAATGTTGAAGGGAAAGGTTGTAAATGTGGTGAAGGATAGGAATAAGTGCGGGAAGGCATGCTTTGATGAGTTTAACTGGAATATTATCGGGTCCATAATCATTTGTGCGGGATTTCTTAATGACCGAGAGTATGTCATCATAGGACACATGGGAAAAGAAGAAGTTGGCTGGATCAAAGCTGGGGTAAGTTATTTCCGCATCGAGCGGAGGGTTCGGAGCTAATGAAATGAAATGTTGGTTTAGTTCATCGGGTGAAACAGGAAAGGAGTTGCAGTTGGGATCAGGAAAGGTTAGTTTTCTTAGGATTTTCCACTTGGATTTAGAATCGGGAGCGGTAGAAAGGGAATTATGCATGTATTTGGATTTAGAGTATCGGATGGCGGATTGGGTTTGGTTACGTAAAATTTTGAAGGTAGTGTAATCTGATGGCAATCGAGTTCGACGAAATTTGCGTCTGGCTGCTTCCCTTTTTTTCATCAGCACTCTAATCTCAGCTGTCAGCCATGGAGCAGAAGGACGGTGCATCTTTAGGGTTTTTAGAGGAGCATGGGTATTTAAAATTGAATGAAGGTTTGCGGTGAGGGTAGAGATCATCGGCTCAATCGAGGTACAGGAATATATTATATCCCATTGGATGGAATCGAGGTCAGATTGTACGGATTCGAATGATAGGAGGTCCAGATTTCGAAAGGAAACAATTGTTGGGGCAAAAGATTTGGTTGGTAAATCATACGAAATCTGGATTAGATCATGTGAAGAGAGAAAAGGAACCGGGTGCTGGGATGATGAAAGAATTTTATCGGGGGAGTCAGTGCTAAATAGGTCAAGCCAGGTATCTGAGTATTGTGTGTGATGGGTAGGAAGAAAAGGAACCAGATAAAGATTTATGGAATGGAACAAATTGATGAGGAAGGATTTATCATAGGATTCGGATACCATGTTGGTGTTAAAGTCGCCGGAGATTATGACGTTGGAGTAGGCTGATGTTAATTGGACTAGAGAGGTTTCGAAAGCGTCATCAAAGGGAACATGGGGAGGTCGGTAGACCACAGCAAATAGTAAAGAGGAGGGAGTGGTTGATATTTCCAGGAATAGGTATTCCACATGAGGGAAATCTGAAGATGGTGATTGGAGAAGGATTTTAGCTTTAAGACTATTGTGGATAAATACCCCTACACCCCCGCCCCTTCGGTCAGATCTATCATGGCGTAGGAATGTGTAATTTGGGAAGGAGACATAGGAAGAAGGGATAAACGGTTTTAGCCAGGTCTCGGATATTGCTATGATGTGGTAAAAATTATCGTGGAAATATTTTAGGAATTCGTCATAGTGGGCAATAAGGGACTGAGCGTTGATGTGACAGGATATTAGGATATTACTCATGGCTGGGTGGACGTATAAGGAGTTGGTAGCAAGGATGTACATGATTGGTGGCCTGGGAAAGTGGAACAATGTAAAGATATAATCCCTCTAGATTCTGAATTCACATTGTTGATATCATCTATAGAGAGTAAATGCTTAAGATAAGTTGACAAATAGGATATTTTTAAAATATAATAGAAATGAAAATATAAGACTAAAAAACAGAAATGGAACAAAATAATATAATACCTACACGTGTTGTTAAAAAAATAGAAAAAAAAAATAAAGAATCTGGAATAAAAAATGAAAAATAAAGATTCTCTAGATTCTGGATTCACATTCCTGAATTCATCCGTGAAAAATAAATACATAAGATAAGTTGAAGAATGAGTAACTATTAAAATATTATCAACATAGAAGAGTAAAATGAAATAAAATAAAATGATATAATACCTACTTGTGTTATAAACAAAAAATGAAAAGAAAAATAAGCTAGTTTTACAGTGAACAATATTCCAGCTTGTGTAGAACATAATTATAAAATTAAACAAAATATTAGATGAGTAAATAATTAAATAAGTAAGTAATTGAGGGAGTTGGCGAAAAATTAGTCAGGCAAAGACGTCTAGGTCACTTGGCTTGCTAATTATAACTGCCGGGAAACCATCGTTCTGCCTACATCTCACTTTACCTCCGCTGAACCAAACATATTTAATTTTTGCAGCCATTTTTTTCTGCCTGGCCAGCCAATAGAGGTGCTTAATGGCCGGTGACATCGCTTCGCCGACGTATATCCGATGCATGTCATTTTCTTCCCAGCCCAGGTGCCGCGTTGAAAAGTCCCTTTTTGTTCGCCTTTTTTGCAAGATATCGTCCCTTAAGGATTTGCGAACAAATCTTACAATAATAGGACCTGGAGTGCCTTCTTGTCTAGGCTTCAGCCGCACGGCGTGGGCCAGATCTTCGAGACTTAGTTTGATGCCTAGGCCGGCGCCAACGGTGAGAATGGTGCCTTCAACCGTCTCACCCTGCCTCTCAGGGATACCTCTGATTTCAATTGAGTTTTCTAATAGCTTCTGTTCGGCAATTATGAGTCTACTTTCAAGGTCAGAGACCTTGACCTTTAGTGCAGAGTTTTCATTGGTTAATCGTTCCATTTGTCTCTTCTGTTCTTCAAGAAGAGTTTCAATTTTTAAAAGTTTTTCGTTGTTATCAAAGGAAAGCTGGGATTGTTTCTGTAGCGTATCTTTGATATCCTTCAACTCTTCAATCCCCTGAAGCTTTGTCTTCATCCCCTTTATCTCCTCTATTAGCCCTCTCAAGAGGTCAGTCATTGAGTTTTCTTCACTTGTCTTAGATGCCGTATTGCAATCGGGACATGTCCATTTTTTAGAGCTCTCAAAACTCAAGCTGTCACCTTTTACACATTTTAAATGGTATAAAGACTGACAATCAGTGCAGGACAATTTTGTTTTGTCATCCCTGGAGATTATTTTGTTACACACTTTGCAGCTCATTTTTAATGAATGATAATTGCGGAACGAAAGATGAGCAAAAAAAAAAAAAAAAAAATTTTGAAACTTTGGTTTACGAATACGTAAGTATTGGTTTCTGACGAACAGCTGTCTATAGCAGGTGAGAGTGGAGGGGAGTGGGCGGAGCTAGACCAAGTGGGGCGCGTTATCTTAAGTCCTAGGATAGATAAGGATAAATTTACCTGAAGTTACTATAAGAAATATCTTCTAATAAAATCTTTTTGGCTGGTCCAATGCTTCTCAGATTTTATATTTAATATAAATGATGTTCACACTACACATTAGAAGAAAATCCGAAACTCTAGGTTCACTTTTACCACTGTTAAAAATAATTGCACGGGAGACGATTTTAATCACTGTACAGCTGGGCTGACTCTGATAGCTTTGTTTTATAGCTTATGATAGTTTTAGTGATAGCTTTGTTGAAGATTTCTATAATTCTGTTGATTTCGTGATTGTTGATGGTGTTAACGATTTCTGATTCTGTTTCTAGTGTATTAGAGTCCTTTTCGAGTATATTAAATTGTTTTCTCAGCTGGAATGTCAAATGTTTCTTGAAATTTTCCGAGTTAATGTTTTTGGTTATGTAGTGTTGCCTATGTAAACAGTCATAATTTTGGTGTTGTCCGTTATATTGCCAGGTAATTTCGTAATAAATAGAATTGTGATCCGAGAAATTACAGTAATTTAGTATCGTCCAATTCTTAAGTAATCTCGTCGTTTTGTTATTGCAAATAGTTAAGTCAATGTTACTCTTTCCCCTAGAGCCGTCGAATGTTGTCAGCTCAGAAGGTTTATTGATTAAGCTCAAATTTTGGGTAATGATAAATGATTCCAAAATTCGACCTCTGGGGTTAATTTTGATTTCGTTCCAGAGGAATGATCTGCTGTTGGAGTCTATGCCTAGAATAATGTAATGATTGCTATAATAATTTATAATGGGCACAATTTTGGCGAGATCGTTGTCAATGTCTAAGGTTTCATCGAAATAAGAACTGATAAATAAGAATTTGTATAGTTTAATAGTAATTTCAACTGTGCAAAAGTCCTGGTCGCTGTGTTGTGTAAGTAAGATTGCATCGATGTATTTATTATTCATTAATATAGCAGCTCTAGGTTTGGAAACATGTGTTTGGTAGATCTGAATAATATTAATTAATTATTTAATATAGTATATTAATATAATATATAATATAATGTATTAATATAATATAATATAACATATTAATATTTTATATATTAAAACTAGAGTATTTTTTTTTTTTTCCTCTTCTGTAGTAACCCTGCAGAAGAGGCGTTTAATTTATAGTTGAGCATACACCATGCAAAAAGCATATTATATGCATATAATGTTTTAGGTAGCGTTTCTTCTTTAATACAATTCAATATTTTTAAGTTTCAATAACTTTCAACAAAAATAAAAAGATAAAAAAAAATAATTAAAACTGAAAAAGAAAAATGAGTATAAATAAAAATAAAATGGAAAATTTGTCAATGCACAATTAGTTGTTCACAATTCTTCAAGTGGTGTTACTGCAGGTTTAGATCATTGCTGTATTCCAGTAGTTCCTTTTTATACTTGCGGTATAAAGCTTCTTGTTGAAGAGGCCATGTACCCTCTTCCATTAGAGAAGCCCTAAATAATTTGTGTCTTTCGTCTTCGTATAAGTGGCAGTCATTTAAAATGTGCAAGAATGTTTGTGGAGTTAGTCCGTCACATTCACAAGCGTCTGAGTTTTTTAAGTGAAATCGTTTAAGATAATGGTTCGTTGGTCCGTGTTCTGTAAGTAATTGAGTTAGTTTGTGATGAGTACTTTTGGCTATTTTATAGTTTTCTGGTGTTATATTTGGAATGTATTTCTGTAATGGTCGTCCTTAAGTAGATTGTTGCCAATGCCTGTCCAGTCCTCAATCAAGTCAGTTAGTATGTAATTTTTTTATATACGTGAAAGGAACTGTATTGTAATCATAAGTTAAGTTTGTATCATTAGCAGCTATCTTAGCCAATGTGTCCGCTTTTTCATTACCTGAAATGCCACTATATCCTTTTATCCATGTCAGAAACGTTCTTATGTCACGGTCCATTAATTTTATTAGATTTTTTCTAAGTTGTACAGTAAGTGTGTCTTGTATTTTATTATTTTTTATAGAGTCTATCACTATTCTATTGTCAGTATATATATTGTAAGTAATTTTTGTGTAATCTGTTTGTCCTAAAATATAATTAGTTGCTTTTAGTACTGCCAGTTTTTCAGCTTGATTGTTCGAGCAGTTCTGTCCTAGTTTGTACAATTCTTCGTGGAAATTCCGTTACGTTCAGTCGTAAAGGCACATCCTACTTTATCTCCTTGCTTACTTCCGTCTGTGTATATGTCCATTATATCAGTTTCTAAAGTGGGTTCTACTAGTTCGTCCATGTATTGTAAAAGTTTTGCGTGTACTGCGGGGTGTAAACGTTGTTCTGTAGTTAGTTCACGTTCGATATTGTCATAGTTTATGTCTTTGTTTCCAATCGTGTGTCTTTTTATTTTATATATTGTAGTCACTTCAGTAATTTTGTAATTTATAGGTAATGTACCTGCTAGTACACAAGCAGGATCGTAAGAGACCGTTTTGAAGGCTTTGCAAATTCTTAATGCCATTAACCTCTGTACCCTCTGTAATTTTGTGAGATTAGCCTGTTTCTTGGCTCCCGATACCCACACAGGTATGGCGTACAAAAGTTTTGGAACTATTGCGCCTTCATAGTTAGTCTCAGTACCAGAGTTCCCAGTCCCCAAGTTAATCTTGCCGCAATAGTTAATGCGTTCACTGTTTTTAAGGTACTGTTTACTACATTGTCTGTGTGTTTGTTCCAATTCAGTTCCAAATTATCAAACGTTAGTCCTAGATAAGTCATTGTTTCGGTTTGCTGTATTGTTCTAGAATAGAGTCTTATAATTAGATTTGGCAGATTGTGTTTTTTCGTAAATATCATATATTTTGTTTTGTCTATGTTGAATTCCAATTTATTAGCGGTTGCCCATTTCTCCAAAATGTTAAGTGATTGGTTAGTCAGTAATTGTAATTTTGAAAATAGTTTGTTATTTGTAAGTAAAAGAATGTCATCAGCATAAACAAAGATCTGTGTTTCTTCAGGGAGATTTAATTCAAAAATTGTGTTTAAGAGAATGTTTCAAAGTGTGGGAGAAAGGCATGAGCCTTGTGGTATTCCTGTTGTTAGGTCTTTCTTGAGCGTATGTTGGTTAGTCCTAATTTCTATCGTCCTGTTTTCGAAAAAGTTTGAAATTAATAAAAATATATTTTTTGGGCAATCGTACTTTATCTAGAAATAGAGTATGTAGAGTATGTAAAGTATGTCATAGTTTTACCCAAAAATTATTATATTAAATAATTAATTAATAATAATATATATAATATTAATTAATATATAATATGTAATAATAGTGAGTGTGACGGGAATATCTTATACGCAAGGTAAGAAGAGCTGCGAGAGCATGTAGTCGGGGAGCTTCGGGTGGAATCGGCCATCCTCGGCTCATGGAATATCTTATCCCCAGAATCTAGTCTCCAACAGGAAGCTTCATTTTATTTTTATTTGTTCTCATTTTATTTTTTTAGTTTATTCATTTAATTCAGTTTTAATTTTTTTAAAAATTTCCGAGGTCAAATATAACTGGAGTTATCTCAGTAAGGAGATATCCTGCGACCTCCGCAATTGGGCAAATCTATGCAGTTTTACGACTTCTATGTGCCCTTAAAATTTGGTTTTAATCGGTGGCGAAATCTGAGATAGCGCTAATTATTAACGTTTTGAAGCAAGTTGACAGCCTCTAGCCTTCTAAAATCCTACACATTCTTAGAGGTAAAAAAATTTTAATTTTTGATTTCGACCTAATTTGGTTTCTACGTGTTATTTGAGATGAGGAATCTGAAAATGAAATGTGTTTTTAGTTTAAAAATTATTACGTTTAAATGTATGTATGTATACTAATACGTTTAAATGTTCAATTAAAAAATAGAATTGACTAATTAATTAATTAATTAATATTAATATAGTATTAATTATTCTATAATATTAATTAATATTATGTTTTATTAATATCCTATCCCCATACTTTAGTCTTACAGTAGAAATAGTGAGTGTGACGGGAATATCTTATACGCAAGGTAAGAAGAGCTGCGAAAGCATGTACGGCCATCCTCGGCTCATGGAATATCTTATCCCCAGACTCTAGTCACATACAAGTTTTATTTTTATTTTGCTTTGTTTTTTTCATTTTTTTTTTATTTGTTTTTTTTTTCTCATTTCTTTATCTTATTATTAATTTAGTATTTTTTTTTTGTTATTTTTTTGGATTTTCGTTTCTATAAAATAATTGACAATAATGTATTTAATTAAACTTTGTATTTGTAATGAGCTAAGCACGCAATATGCTTGCATGCATGGGATGTGCTCACTTTTTAATAAACGACTCTTTCATAGGGTTACTATGGAAGAGAAACAAAAAATATACATATATATATATATATATATATATATATATATATATATATATATATATATATACACACATATATATATATATATATATATATATATATACATTTTTTTTAAATTAGATAAATTACAAAAATATCAAAGTTCTTGATTAAAGTTAAAATAAGCACATAGAGAAAAGAAAAAGAAAAAAGATAACAATAATTTGAAGACCAAAAGGCAGTAATTCCACAGTTAAACAAAAAGAAATTAGAATAAAATCAAATAAAATAAAAATACAATAGAAAAAGAAAATAGATTGATATAATAAATAAAAAGAAATAGAAATATAACATGCAGACAAGTTGATTTTTCAACAGATGTCTTTTATTGTTCATCTTGTTTTTGATGCGGGGTGGTCTTCTTTCTTGATCTAGATGGTCTATTTTCCAGTTACTAATGCGGATTCTGCCAACTGTTTTTTTTAAGTTTTGTATAGTTTTGCTTCGGTAGAAGGCCAAGTGTCCCCATTCATCAGTACTGTTTTTATTAGGTTATTAAGTTAGCTGATATTCTGCGGTCCATTATTTCAATTAAATTTTTCTTCAGTTGATGTGTCAGTGGGTCGTTGGATTTGATGTTATTAACTGAAGCTATTACTGTCTTATTGTCCGTGTAAATGTTGTATTTGTTTTGATGAACGTACGCCTGACTAAGAATATATTCTGTGGCCTTAACAACAGCTAATTTCTCAGCCTGATTATTTGAGCAGTTTTTGCCTAGTCTGCATAGTTCGTTGTAGAAGCAGTTATTGTGATATAGAATTAGTGCGCATCCTGTGTACTGTTCGTCTTTGCTTCCATCCGTGTAAATGTCAATACTTGCTGTTTCTGTATCTGCAGCTCCTGTGTCTGTTGTGTACTGTGTTAGTTTAGCGTCTATAGCAGGATATTGGTGTAATTGGGAATATCGTTTTTCAGTGGCAAGGAGTAAAATGTCGTCTGCGTACGTGATTATTTCTACGTTCTCTGGAAATACTAAATCGAATAACGAGTTGATCAAAACATTCCAGAGTGTCGGTGAGAGAGAAGAACCTTGGGGAGTGCCAATAGTCAGTTTCTTTGAAATTTTAAAGTTGTTAGATCTAATTTCAACTGGTCGATTCTAAAAAATGCTTGGGCATTGGTACTTCCTCAGATTAAACATTATGGCAGGTGCCCATGCATTATCAAATGCTCCCGATATGTCAAGTTTCAGCATTAAACAATTTTTTTAATATTTATTGCTGATTCTATGAGCAAATTAGTATGGTAGAGAGTATGTTGTTTGTTAGTAAAAAGTGAGTGAGTCGGTTGTTAATTAGTTTGTCTTTGCTCATTATTGGGAGGATTGTGATTGGACGTAGCTTGTTAGAGTCTCTCTTAGGTATTACATATATATAAGAACCCTTTTTTCCAGGTTATCAGAATTTCAGTTTTGAGCCAGATCAGTTGGTAAATTTTAATAATTAAATTTGGATATTATGTTTGTAATTTCTGATGGATATATGTTGTATAATGTCTGTATTGAATTTTTCATGTCCCGGTGTTTTCTTTTTATTTAAGTTCTCGATACAATGTAGGAGTTCTGATTGTTCCAGGAGATAGTCATTATTTGAAGCAGGGGGTGTATTTACGTTTGCCCTAATTGTAATCTGTTCTTGAGTATTTTCAATGGATTTGCCTTCATGTATCAAGCTGTCTAATACGTGTTTGATTGTTTCCTTATAGTCTTTTGTTAGTTCATTATTGTTTGTTTGTACAGTTCGTAGAATGTCTGGGTTTTTCATTTTGTTTTATAATAGAATTCTAAATGTTTATAATAGAATGCATAAGTTAATCAAAGAGTATATTCAAATTACATCTTGCTTTCCCTCCCTCCCCCAATAGACGGAGTACCATAACGAAGTGACACCAACATGGATTTCCATGACATTAGTTGTAAAAGGTTTAAGGAAGACAAATTTTAATCATTAATTGTAATGGTATTAAGTGCACTTCCTCATAAATGAAAAAAGTCAGAAGTGCAAATTTTCCAATGCAATCAAGAGCTATGTTTTAAATCTCAGTTTAAAAAAAAAAAAAAAAAAAAAAAAAAAAAAAAAAAAAAAAAAAAAAAAAAAAAAAAAAAAAAAAAAAAAAAAAAAAAAAAAAAAAAAAAAAAAAACACATTTCAGGAATAATTAACTGTGTAGTCATTGTTTGTTCTTATGAATCCAGTTTAATTAAATAAAACAGAAATTTAGAGCGCCTGATTGTAGGTGGTGTCACATTAATAGAAGTTAATTTTCAACTTTAGTATGCAAGAAATGTGTGTATGTTAAAATCACGTAGAAGTTTAAATTAGTTTTACCTTACTGTTTTTACCTTATTACTGTTTCAATGAATAATTAATTATTAATGTGGCTGAATACCTGGTGATAGCTATGTGCATTACATGTATCTTATTCATTAATTATACAAACTGTTTTTGTATCAATTAACTCACAGTTTGGGCGGTGGTGTAGGAATTAGGGGAAGGGATAGATGTATATGGATGCTGTATTGAGAAAGGACTGTTTTCTTTTATTTGTAAATATATCAATTGATATAAATTTTATTTTCAAAAACCACCTATTAATTCACACTGAACATAATAAGATGTGGTAATAAGCTTCAAAATTTGTGCCAATATATGTTAAAGAGAGGATGTGTTGATCTAAATTAATGAATTTGAGAGATATGAATATTTTTGAATTATATATTTGAATTAATAAATATTTAAATAAATAATTAACTTGTAATGAGTAATTAAAACCTGGTAAAATCCAAAACATGAGTTTAATAGAAAATTTAAGAATAGATTGGAGAGACTCCTGAGAGAGATTGGAGTACTAAATTCATGTCAGCTAGTTAATTTTCAATTTATTTGATTAAAATTATAAAATATAACATATATATTTTTTAAATTTATTTATTCATCATTTAAATATTTTAAATTATTTATACTATTAATGTTAATTTATTTAATTTTAGGAATTATTGTGAATTCCATTCCAGCATTGGTGCCTGATAATGAGATATCAACACAACATACCAAAGGTAATTTTAAAAGTAATAGATCTAATCCCCCTCCTATTCCTAACTGATTATATACAACAATGATAGTAAATCTTTCGGGTTTTTAATGATATTAGTTATAGTTTACTGAAACAATACAAATTTTAATCATCATTAGTAATGATAGCAAATGCACTTCTTTAAAAATGCAAAAACATAGAACTCCATATTTTTAAATGTAAAAAAGAGGTATGTCTTAAATCTCAATTAGAAAAATGATATTTCAGGAATAATTTATGAACATGAGTTAATGAGAGGAGAGTTAAAATTTTAATTATTATTATCTAATTAATTTATATTGGACCTATTACCCTATTATTATAAAATAGTTGTTTATACATATATATATATATATATATATATATATATATATATATATATATATATTTATATATATATATATATTTGAAAAAATATATTTAAATAAATTATTAAGTTCTAACAAGAAATTACAACCTATTAAAATCCCAAAACATGAGTAAAATAGAATATTTAAGAATAGATTGGACAGACTCCTGAGAGAGATTTGAGTATTGGGATTCATGTAAACTTGTTAATTTCCAATTTGAAAGATAGTATATTTTATTTGTTAATTTATCATTTAAAGATTTTAAGTAGTATATACCATTAATGTTAATTTATTTAATTTTAGGAACTAGTGTGAATACCATTCTAGCAACAATGCCGGATAATGAAGAAAAATCAACACCTACACACACTGAAGGTGATTTACAAATAATATAGCTAAGTGTTTATAATAGAATGCACAAGCAGATAAAAGAGTATTTTCTAATCATATCCTGCTTTTCCACCCTCTCCAAATAGATAAAGTATTACCAAAGCATATTTTAAAGCAATTAGAGAAAAAAGGAAAAAAAAAAAATTATGTTAATCTCAGTCAGAAATATCATTAAATTTTATATGTCTATAACTTGATAATAGTTAAAAGATATCTACTTAATTTGACTATATTTATCGGTTTATTTATTATTTGAAATTTTTTAAATTACTCATACTAATAATGTTTTTAAAAATTATTTGTTTATTTTTTAGGTACTTTAATTGACAATGTTCCATCAAAAATGATTGATAAGGACCAAAAATCAATTTCACTACATGATACACCTAACTATCAAGATACCAGTGATAGTGATTTCAAAACAGAAGATTCACAAGTTGAATCACCAGTTGAACCTACATCTACTTCTGGAAGGAGAGCCCAAATCACTAAACAAACATTGCGTGATAAAAAAAGGAAAAGGCTTCATACTCGAGCTGCTAAACAAATAATGCTCAATAAAAGAAGGATAATGCTCACAATAAGACGAAAACAACTTGAAAAATGTAAGAAAGCTGCATCACTTCAAATAAGAAAACAAGATTCTAGTGAAAAAAAGTCATCTATTGATACAGATACCACTGATGAAACTTTTGCAAAAGATAGAGTCTTCGCCTTTATGATATTATTATTTATTTTTTGTATTATATTTATACTGGCTTTGAATTTGGCTAATTAGACGCTAAACTTTTAATAATGGCTGTTTAATTCATTTTTATCATAGTCATCTTCTCTTCTACTTTTGTACACTATGAGGTTTCTGTCAAAAGAGTCTAAAACAACTTTCTTCTTCTGATCTAATTAATGCCTCACTTCTTGAGCTTGTGCACCTCTCTAGGATAGTGTCTGCCAATTCAACTTTGAGATTAGCCTTTACAGTGGCATTCCAGATCATATCTAATTAGGTCTTTCATTCTAATTTTTACAGATTTCTCATGCCCATGGCTAGGATATATCTTCAGTGTTATAGTGTAAGGGTCGAGAATTTATAAGAGTATGACGGAATATGTAGGAACGTTAACTTGTGAGCATCCACTTCAGTTTCCCTTGTCACCTCTCTTCTGAGAACCAGACTGAACATTCCCTCAGCTGCTCTGATTCTATAAATTACTTCCTCATTAATATAGCCTCTTCAACCCTTTTCAGGGCACAGTGAACTACAGTACACCATAATTTGATAGATTGTTTAGAGGGGACCCATCATTCAGGAACATTAAATGAGATTAAAAAACAAAAATATTTTAATAAATAAAAAGTAAATTACTTTTTTTTCCTTTTTTTTTTTTTTTACAAATTTATTCAATATTAGACCAAGAATTTAAATGTTTTTAAATATGTATGCTTGCCCTGAATATTAATATGTTCCCTCTTTAATGTAGAAGAGCCCCTAGATATTTATAAGTTTCTACCTTCTCTAAACTGTGTCTAGTAACCCTCAATTCTGTAATGAATTTTAGATACACACATTCAAAATGGCTGTACGTCCTGCGTGGGGAAGAGGCCTCCTGCAAATTCAACCATCAGTCATACCATCTATTTGCAGCTGTTCTACTGTTCTAGGTGTGTAAGGGTCTGCTGTACCAACAAGGGTCTGCCGCCACACCGTAAACAAAAGACAAAAATAACAATGAATTGGAAATATGTAAATATTTCATTTTATTCTTCAGGATTTTCCTCTTTTCTCGTATATTACTCATATTCTCAAACCTTATAATCTATAGGTTTAATGTACTCTATAGTCCCTGATTAATTTCTATCTTTATTAAAGACAATTAATTCCTCTTGAAGTACAGGATTAGGATTAGGATTAGGTTGAAGGTCTTGGTTATTGACAGAAATTAAGAAAAGATCATCAGCAAAGACAAATTGAAAATCGGATGAGTTTTGATGTTCCAACTGGAACTGACTAATTGGTAATTTAGCCTTTCTTAGTGCTAAGTCCAAAACTATAGGCAAAAGTTTTTCTATGGTCACTACCTCTCTCTGACACTGGGTAGTCTTTATCCCCTATCCTAAATATATACTTGTTTTACTACAAAAGAAATATGTATAGGGAATAAACACAAGACCCACTTGCCTATTGTGTTGAGAATAACTTAATATTAATTTCAATAGTTTTTTAATAAGAAGCAAAGAAGAAGTAGAGTAAAGAATTAAAAAAAATGTAATATTAATGATTTATACAGCTGTAAATAAATTCTTGAATTTTATTCAAACGAGTTTTTTAATTTATGCTTCTCTTTACTTAACCACAGGGGACATCCATTAATTAAGTGTCATACATCAATACCACTAAATACATAAGTATTAATACTTATATTATTATTAGAATAGAATAGAATATAAAGATAATTTAATTGTAGGACCACCAAACGATCCGACTTCTAGGTGCCCGATTTGTCTCTTGAACACTTCAGGAAAGATACTGCAAAGGGTTCTGAGGGGTAGAATAGCTGAATACGATGAAGGAGTCAGAAGGCTATCTGATTACCAGTACCGATTTAGAAAGGGGAGATCGACGATCGACACAATCGATTATGTGATCAAATCCGCTCGAGAAGCCATCACAGGAAAAAGATGGAGGAGAGGTGGCAGAAAGTACTGCGCCATTATCACGTTGGACAAAGATGAAATTATCTACAGTGTGAACACAGCTGTAGCCACAATACGCCAGTGGCTCTCATTAGTAGGTCTCCAGCTTGCTGATCATAAAACCGAGACACTTCTCGTCACAAGCAGGAAAGTAAGAGAAACAATCAGCCTGACCGTTGGAGATTTTAACATTTCCTCCCAACCATTTATTAGATATCTTGGGGAGCAGATCGATGCCAGACTAAGGTTTGATGAACATCTGCAAATAATTAGCAAAACGTCAGCCCAAATAACGAATTTAATTGCTAGAATCATGCCGAATATGGGTGGCCCCAGACAAAGCAGAAGACTTCTGGCTAGTGTGGCTAGCTCTGCCCTTTTATACGCTGTAACGATCTGAACAAACGCACTCTAGTGCAGTCATACGCCCGAAAGGTCAATAGTGTGTACCGAAGAAGTGCCATTCGTGTCACTAGCATTTTTCACTGTTTCTTATGATACAAACCTAGTGGAACATGTATTCTTCTAGAAGATCTAGCCAGGACTCTGGGCCATCACTTGGTGCCAGAAAACCTGGTTCGCCAGATGACTTCTGCCGATGAAAACTGGAATGCTGTCGCAAATGACGCAACTAACATCTGCAAAAAGGTCCATAAACAGGAGCGGGAAAGACGATTCCTCCTAGTGGCTTAATAATTAGCAGCAGAAAATATAAAGTAGGCACATAGACAATCCGCCCACCGTGAAGTAATACTTGACAGCGGTTCCGCGGGGTGGTGAAGAAGAATAGGGAGGAGGTTTTTAGTAAGAATCTCACTCTGTTGTGCACTTCGGTCCACTTCCCTTATGCAAAATTTTCCTCCTTACATTACAAAAAAAAAAATAACATAAACATAACCAGTATAGGGAATAATATTATATACGAGATTGATTGCACGATTAATTTCTGATATTACACATAGTGAAATACAAATATACGTAATATTTGTTGGGAGGGAACAAAAAAAAAAAAAAAAAAAAATGATAATGAAAAATTATCTAAATAAGAAAACATTATCATAAGAAGATAGTTAATGCAGGTTGAAGTTTTGTGTCAGATATGATAGCGCTGTATTCATTAAGAAGCATCCATTTAATTAGATAGCATCCGTCTGGAGAGAGAGGTGGTGGAAGAAAAGTGTTTTAAAAGTTCCGAGGGAAGATGTATAACGAATAGGAGGGAGAGAACTCCAAAGAGTATCGGAGCAGGCAAAAAAGAGACGTTGGAATGCAGTAGTTCTGTAGGATGGAGTGAAGAAATCGGAGTGACAGGATCTTGTATGTAATTATTGGATTGAGGACTTGAATTATAAGATATTATAAATATCCTATAATTCAAGCGATTCATAATACGCTTTAATATGTCCTCTAAAATCATCTAGGGCCAATCATAAATCACTCATCCATTGCAAAATTTGGGGAAAATCAGGGTGGATACTAGAAGTTAACATGTGGATAGGGGAAGTAGGTGTCAGCAGCTGTGAAATAATTTCAGGATGCCCATAGTTTTAGATTTGTGTGATATGGGATATCCAGGGGTGACCATTTCGGAATAAAGTAGGAAAGTTGATATTTGATCGAAGGAGGGAATGGGATCCTATGGCAATTGCTTGAGTTTTAGGTGCGTTTAACGTTAATTTATTCAGGCTTGCCCAGGCACAGATTTCTTATAGGTCTTCCTGAATTTTGAAAAATGCAGTTGATAACTCGGATGAAGGAAAAGAAAAGTAAAATTTGGGAATCATTGGCGTAGAGGTGGTAGGAACAAATGTAAGTGTAGTTTGTGAGATCATTTATATAGTAATTAAAAATTAAAAAGGAGAGAGGAAATGCGCGATCCTTGAGCTACACCTGATTGCAATATAGGGAGTGAAGATAGACCTTGGTTGCAAATGGCAAATGTTTGAGAACGATGAGAAAGGAATGAATGAAACTAATGGGGTGTATAAAAAAAAAAAAAAAAAAAATGACCGTTTCTTAAACAAATATTTGTATTATTATTTCTTTGATATAAAATACAATTAATACTCAAAGTATAGTCCATTGTTATCTACCGTCATTACCCATCTACTAGCCAATTGCTCGATGCCACGCTGATACCATTCCTTGGGATGGCTGTCAAAGAACTCTTGGACAGCATTTTCAACTTCCGCAAAATTATCAAATTTTTTCCTTTGTAGAAAATGGGCCATGGATTCAAACAAGTAGTAATCCGAAGGTGCGAGGTCTGGACTATATGGTGGATGAGGCAGGAGTTGAAACCCATGAAGTTTTGTAAACTTCTCTGCTGATTGTTGAGGAGTATGTTCATGAGGGACCAGTCTATAGGTCTTTTTCACCTTCCCGAAGGAGAGAAGATGGCGACTAACATTATCTTTCGACATACCAAACTCCCTGGCAAGTTCGAGAGTACTTGTGGACGGATTTGTCTCAACAGATTCCTTCAGAACCTCATCAATATCCATTAATGGCCGCCCGGAGCACTTCCTTTCCAACGTCGTATCTCCACTTCCAAATTTTTCAAACCAACGCCGCGCAGTGCGCACTTCAAGGACACCTTCCTCTTCATAATTTCACGAGTTGCTTCAGCGGCTGAAAAATTGTTTTCCCAGTAATGTCTTAAAATTACGAGAATTTCGTAGGACACTGTCATGTTTCTTCTTCGAAATAAATAACTGAACTGAGGCTTTTTTTGAAGAAGTCCAGTGTCAGTAAACAAGCTTAGAAAATGCTCTAAAGGGATTATTAAGTATTGGTAAATAATAAATAGCATTAAGTTATTTACAGACTTTTGAACTCGTGGAATTTGATAAAACTGTCATTTTTTTTTAAACGCCCTATTAGAAGAAGGCGTATTGAAAACGTTTAGATATTGTAGTTAGGAAAAAAGGAAAACGGATTAAAAGGAATCGAAGGCTTTGGAAAAATCTAGGAGTATCAGGATGGTTAATTCTTTTTTATCCACAGCAGCCTGGATGTCACAGATAATTTTGGTGAGAGCGGATTGTGTGGAGTAGCAGGTACGGAAACCAGATTGGAACGGGTCAAGTAAATTGGAATCTTCAAGGATACTAGGACTTGGGATTGTACTTATCTTTCTAGGGGTTTAGAGAGGTTGGAAAGTATGAAAATTGGGCGGTAGACTTTTGGGGGTATAGGATTCAGATTCTTGTTTATGGGATGAATTACGACTTTTTCAGTGGGCTGGCATTAATGTTTTACAGGACTTCGTCGAGATTTCATGTATAGTGTCTGATAGTAAATTTAACCAGCAATCAGATAAAAAAAAAAAAAAAAAAAAATGAATTTTAAATCAAATAGTTTCGGAATTATAGTGAGAAATGTGCTGACAAAAAAAATGGAGTTCTCAACCATGAGGGGTTCTCAGCGAGGTGGTATGGATATTTTAAGGGACTTGATCAAAATTCTATGCATTAGGTCTGATAATAAATTTAACCAGCAATCAGATGAAAAAGTGAAATTTTATATTGGAAAAATATTTATGGAGTTTTAGCAAGAACTGTGCCAAAAAAGAACGTGGATTTCACAACTGTAGGAGGTAGTCAGTGGGCTCATATATGAGGTCTAATAGTTAATTTAACCAGTTAATTTCGGATCGGGCAAATAGTTTCGGAGTTATAGCCAAAAGAGTACCCACGTGTTTTCGCAGAGAAGTGGTTAATGTTTTAGGATTAAGTAAATTAAGTTTAATGTGACGTTTTTTGACAAAATATTGTAATTTTCCCTTCTGAGGGGTTCCCTTCAGCACAACCTTATTACTACTTCTGCCTAGCTTTCCTCAAAGCAAAATTTCTTATAGTAGTATATCTTTTTAAATACAGAAATAGATACTTCTATATATTAATAAATTAAAAAAGAGGAAGGTTGGATCCTAACAACTTAACAATAGTCAAACCAGTCTATAAACTTTTCTCTCAAAATCCGATTTTCCAATTTTTTCACAACAGACAATTTTCAAATTTTGTGAAAAATCACCATTTTTGGATAGCTGTATCTCCGCAACCAATTAATCAACAGATCTGCAGTCAAGCTCAAATCGTCACACATTTAGTACTTTTTTAATATTGTAAATATGCTATGTCAAGCAATTTAAAGTATCTATATTATATATATATATATATATATATATATATATATATATATATATATATATATATATATATATATACTGTACAAAAAAATGAAAACTGCGCAAAAAGTTTACAGTTTCTCGAGTACAACAAAAATAGCTCCATGTTTTAAGGGCTGCAAACTTCCCATATGGGTCCTAACAACATATTGGCCTTTTTATTTTTTGTATAAATCTACTGAGCTATAGGGCTATTGAGCCATAATGCACAGAGCCTCCTAATATAAATAATATATTTAAGTAGGTTCATAACCAAAAATCAGATAAATAAAACACTTTGTATTTATACGTTATCGTTTGATTTATGTTGATGGGATAGGAAAACAAAAAAATGTATTAAAGAATATTACATTTATTTTAAAAGTATTTTTCAGTGTATTAAAATATGTTATTTCTGACATAAATTTTTGTCTCCAAGTAAGAAGTAAGGTGTTAGAAAATGAACGTTTTTAAGCCCATTGCTTTAAGCACCATCAAGCATAACATATTTCAAAGACAGATATTAAAGAACTTAAATAAATCAAAATTAGGTTTAAATTTAATTACAATAATAACCTCAACATCTTCTTAAAATAACAAGCTATACATAAATAGCTAATTTAAAAATAAATAAAAATTTAATATTTAAAAAGTTTTAAGCTTTAAAACAAAAATAAAAACTTGTAACGTCACGGTACAATTAATGACTTCTATATTATACCAATGACAAAATTAATAAATCTAAACATAAAGTACATCATTCTTTCTAAATTTCATGAAAGAACATTTTTCTTTATATTTAAGCAGTGCATGTAGTTTTTTTTTATATCTTTAGTGCTGAGTGATAGGAATCAGATGATCTGGGCCTCCAAGAGCAGGAAGTGGGGCTTCAACAGTTAAAACACCATCTTTGCTCAAAGAAGATTTGATAGATTCAGGGTTAGTGCCTTTGGGAAGCAGGAACTCTCTATTATATTCCCGGTAAACAGATTTGCTTTCTGTTTTTTCCTCATGTTTTGCATGAACCTGTACAAAATAATAACATTATCCATTAAAAGTGAGTGACTGAAAACTTTAACACTAATATTTATTTTAATGGATTGTTTCATAATTTCGAACAGATAAAATTATGTTAGATAAATTATAAATGCAATGATAAAGTAACACTAAATAAACATTAGCTCTTACAAGAAGTTTATTGTCGACTGTTTTAACCACAATTTCCTCTGGTTGGTATTGGCTGACATCAAACCTAAGTTTCAGCATTTTATTATCACCTTCTTCTTGAATTAATGGGGAATTCAAGCCTTGAAGCCAGTTTTGTCCTTTGTCAGCGCCAAGACCACCACCTGTGCTTGATGAAACGGAGTTAGTACTTGAGCTGAAAACAAACAGTAATAGGATTAATAACAATTATAACCCATTATATAAATAAATAAAATTAATTAACTGAAGATGTAGATTTTAGGAAAATGAGAATTACTAATAGTAACAAAACATTATTTTATTATGCCCTTTCAGCAATAACCATGATGGCCATCATCAGGACAGATGAAGAAATGAAAATTAAAACTAAATAAGACCAAGCTGAGTGCAAGTTACTTAAAAAGGGAACTGAATAAATGAATTTATTAAATTAATATTAATTAAATAACAATGAAATAACAGAATATATGTTATAATATTTATTTATTTGAATTGAGGCATTAAAATCATTAAGGAAACATTTCTTGATTAATGAAAAAAAAAATCTATTGATAGTAAAATATCAATACCCTTGCAGCATATGATAAGTACTTCACTTTAAATATATCAAATACTGCTAGGATAGAGAAAACAGCACTGCGCTCAAATAGATTAAGGCCTTGATATAGTCAGACAATTTTTTTTTTTTTTGCCAAGTGGATGCAGATACTAAGAGTTAAACCTGAGTTCACCCTGCCAAACGCTTCATTTTCTGTCAAGAGACTTAGGAGTTACAGGTGGGAGATTGATACTAAGAACTTTTAACACATTGGAAGCTATTGTATATATTAGACTACCTAATTTCCTTAACTAAATTCCTAGATAATGAAAATGATGTGTTCAAACTAAAGGGAAATAGATCAATATGTGCAAGATATAATATTTATTGATTTCAAAGTGATTTAAATTTCGATGAGATAAACTGTTGATATATGATCATAAAGTTACAGAAGGGTAAAAGCAAAGCTAATCTCATCCATGCTGGACTTAAGTAGGGGCCACTATGGACAAGTGGGTTGGAGCTAGGGTTTCATAGAACTCCTTATGGAATGCTGTGGGTTTGATTTCCATCTGGGTTGGTTGATATTTATGTTATGGAGGTACCACAAAATGAATCTCACTCTTCTTAATCTGCCTAGAAAAGTTGGTAACCTGTAGATTAACCCATCCTTCCTGCGCTTGTACATAAGGATCTCTTAACATATGGAGATTTCTGAGTATCAAAGCTTGAAAAAGAAAGAGAAATTATGCACGTGTATAATTGCATAGCTGCTGATAGTAGATCTTTTAAGGCTAAAACAGTAATGGATATTAGAAAAACTATGTTAATAAACTTCTTTAAACAACTAAATGAACAATAGGAAAGGATATAATGAGGTGAAACAAATTAATCAAGGCCTTAAAAGATAAATATCCAGGAAACAGGAATAGAAACAAAAGTGATTCCATTAAAAAATAAATAAAACAGAAACAATGAAAAATTACAGCAGTATATTACACCATAATTCATTAACTATTTAAACAATATATTAAAATTTATACACGAACAGCTATTTAACTTACTTTTATTCACTAAAATAAATTAGTAATAGAAGTAAAAATTATTTCATGTTTCCATAATTTGAATTTGATAAGAATATAGGCACTTTAAACGAAGACTCAAACCCTGAAATATCATGCCGAAAATTTAAAAAATTCAGTAAAACATCAAATGAATATATAATATATAAGGCTTTTATCATATAATTACAAAAATTCAAGAAAACTTCAAGTAAATAATTAAATATTTTTATTACACACATGTATGTAAATATAAAGAGAGAACTATAAAACTATACAAGTGGAATCAACATATTAGTGCGTATTAATTTCATTTTTCTGTTTATGAATATCTATTTATAAGATTGTTTAATATTAGGGAATCAGTGTACTTTGTCATTAAAAATATGTATTTTATTTAAATTGCTTTATTTTATTTTTATCACAGCAATAAATACAAAGAACAAATAAATAAATAAATAAGTAAACTATTTCAAAATAATTCATTAATGAACATTTAATTTTTTTATCAATAGATTAATTGTTATTGAACAAGATAAATACATTTGAGAGATCAAGTAATAATTTAATTTGAAATACAATGCAATAAAAGCATCATCTAAAATCAAATATTTTACTTTATTATAAACATCAAAAAACCATAGCTTGGAACATCAAAAACTATAACTTTTAAAAAAAATCATTACAACAGTTTTAATTAACAGTAATATACATTTTCAGCTATGGTGATTTTAAAAAATAAAAATAAATTTAATACAAGAATGATGATTGTATCTAGAAAATTCAATAAAGAAATTTATGGTACGAATAAATTGTTTCATGATGATAAAAATTTAGAATAATTACAACTAAAACTGATTTTGAGAAGTTGAATATATATATATGTACTATTCCCTAAAAATAATGAACAATAAACAGTATTCAAAGGAATATTAAAGTATTTTAAATGAGAACAAGTCGACAGACCAATTAAGGTTTTTTTTAAAAATAATGTTATGAAAAAAATTTTTCACCAAACTTGGACCACCTTTTCTACTATTTCAAAGCAGGAATGTTTAATAACATATTAATAAGATGAAGTAAGACATGATTGAACATTAAAAGCATGTATGTTAAATTATTCTGTACAAACATAATTGTTTAACTGCATAAGTCATGAATCAAGCATATGTTTAAATTATTCTTATTATATTCAATTTGAAAGTACATAAAATCAAATTGAACTGATATTTATAATTTGAATATGACATGCAATGTAGAATAACTTACCCATGCTAAGTTGTGATCTATTCACACAAAAAAAAAAAAAAAAACAAAAAAAAACAAACAAAGGATGTATAAGTTACAAACAATACTACTACATAATTTAAGTCAAAAATATTATTCATTTCTCATCCATGTTCCAATCCAACTACCCCATCTTCTATCTAATAAACGTTCAGATTATTTGTCTATCTAATGTATATGAGTAATAAAAAAGTAATGGAAACAATGTATTTTAAAAGTTAAATTATTAGTATGAACATTGCGATACATATAAACATGCTATATAGAGCAACTTAAAAAAAAATTAATTAAAATATTATGTACATACAAATTTTAACTATAAATGTAAAAAAAAAATCTACTCATTGTTTTTATTTGTGCACCATTATATCAAATTAATTAGCATTTCTCAACAAGGATCATAAAAATAGTTTCCTAGAGGATATATTTTTTTCTTGATAAAATTAAATATCCCTATACTTTGGCATAATTTAGAATAAGCAAATTAAACTCAATTATTAACCAGATGGAGTTGTAATTTGACAAAAGAATATGTTACTAGACAAAATGTTTTTTATTTTATTTCATTTTTATTCAAATATATTTTTATTCACAGAGAAAATATATACATTATTGCTAAAATTAAGTAATACAGTATGCTAAATTAATGTTTTAAAATAAAATAAAAAGCTATCTTGTGCAAAGGACTTGAGCCATCATAAAGTATAAGAAGTGTATAACACATTCCCGTCGGAAGCATGAATCAATTTGCTAACATTAAAAATAAGTTTTGTCATGTTGTGTCTTATTAACTGGTGGACTTCATTAAATGGTAAACCTAGTTCCAAAATATCTAAATAGTCCATCTATGGGAAAGATCATAGGGCACCTTCAACTTAATTCTCTAATTCAAAATTTAAATCCATTGAGATAAGAACCATCAAGAAACATAGGCAAAATAGATGGTTAAGAACTCCCACAACAAGTTAGATAACCTTTCAACAATTAAGTTTTAATCAATCTTCAGAAAGAAGAAACCTTAAACTTCATTCAAAATTAAAATAATAAATACAACTTTATTCTTAATTAGCAAATTTAATAGAAACAAGGAAACTGAGTGGACAGAGAAATAAATAAATTAGATAAAACATTTCTCTATTTTAATTTCATGGTGTAAAAAAGTTATAGTACTTCAGATAATAATTTGTGGGCCAAGATATTCAACGACTAAAATGAATTGTTAAAGATCCTCATACTGCCACTGAAATAGTTATAAATTCTTAAACTGGTAGGGTTATTTAATAGGATCAAAGTTTTTACTGATGCAGTATAAAAAAATTATTAAAAGTGAAAACATAAATTTTTTTTTAAAGAGTAATACCTACAGAAACATACTAATTTAGCTAAAATATAAAAAAAAATAAATGGGAAATAACTTTTTTGAATAAATAAAATAAAAATGAATACTTTGAATTTTTATTAAGGCTTAGTAGCAATACAGCAAAATGTATCGTTAACATTGGGGTATCATTATTGAAAATAACATTTGTTAAAATTTTCAACAAAAATATTAAGGATTAACGCATAATTAATATGGAGGCGAGAGGAGGGCACTAAACCTATCAGCTAAAATTGTGAAGGTATATAAGAAAATTAAAAGAATTTTAACAGTATAATTATAAACAAAAGTCAATAATTCTTTCTGGACAATTTGGTTAATAGTATAAGAAAACAATTAAGACATTATTCTGCTGTTTACCAAATTGTTTATAACGAAAAATAGTCAGATAAGTATATTCAACTAAAATAAAAACTAATTATAATTCCAAAAAGAAAAGAAAAAAGCTGAACATACCATAACATTCAACTATGGGAACTATGTAAAAATATCTATATAATTAATAATAGAAAATAAAGAACTAAGCATTAATTAATTTTACCTTGATTCTCGGAAGGTGGACCACGATCCATAATGAGAGCATTCACATAATAATTATCATAAAGCAAGTAACATGAAAATACTAGACGAAGTGTATAACCAAAAAGCACAGGTACGGATTCATTTTCTAACTCTAATTAGAATTAAAAGGTAGATGAACTAGTCATACATTACAAAACAACTAATTTTAAATTTTATGCAAAGTACTTAAAATATGTAAATAAGGAAAATAAAATTATTAATATAAAAATATACAAATAAAATATCAATAACTTTTTTTAAATGATAATTAATTTTTGATAGAGTTACTGTATACTAAAATTAAGTGTAAAACCTCAAAAATATAAAAGATGAACACAAAATCAGTTAAAAAAATAGATGAATGATTGTTATTAATAATATCTCTTAAATATTAAAAATAGTATAAAAATTACATAAAATAATTTTGTTATGTGAGATAAATACATGAACTAATCTTGAGTTAGTGTTATGTATTGAACAAAAATAAATCAAGAAAGTTATATACCTGACCTATAACAACAATTTATTTTATTTTGAAATTGAATGTCAATAAATGATTTAAGGATAAATATATTACATAAAACCAGAGCAACAGGTTGGGGAAATAAAATTAATTCAACTGATTATGATTAAATAGACTATATTTATAAACAAGAGTCAAAATTAGCTTGATGTTAAGTTAATTTAAAAATAAAATAATCAATGTTTAAAATGTGACCTTTACCATGAAATGGATAATAAAATCTACTGAGTAGGGGGGTAGATGAGATCAGAGAAATAAAACCTCAAGAGGTTTCTGAGCTGATCTATTCTGAGCTATGTTATTCTTAACCAATGGGATACCAGCACAACGATTTTTTTCACAATCTACTCGAAGTAATCTATTTTGGTTCAGATGTTAAAATTTTGGCAAGCATGTTAAAATATGCTTGAAATTAGGTTTTGATTACAGAATCTATATGTAAATTCATGAACATATATATGAGATCCTAATCTTAGCAAACATTCCACAAATTGTGAAATTTGGCAGTGATTCAAATTTATTAACGGTAATAAAATTTTGCTGCTCTGTGACTACTAAAATATTTTCACAGCAGAATTTATTATTCAGGATCTATAGGTGTTCCGGTCAGATATGCTGTGCTTATGATTTTACATAGAAGTAAATTTTCTTAATGTATGTACAGCATATGAAAAAATGCGATGCCGGCTTACAAAACCACGTAATCAATGGAAAGAAAATAACAATACTAATCTCTAAGATACTTGGTAAAGAATTTGAATTATTGAAGGAATAGAAATTGATTGATCATGAGATAAGAGAAAATTACAGATCCCTACCTGGTGGTTGTCCTAAAGAAGTTAGATTCCCTGTTCATCAGCTCCGATCTGAACTTTGTCATTTCTTCCTCCATTTTTCTCATTTCAGCATCGAAGCGCTCTCGTATGTTGCTGAATTCGGAATCGATGACACTGAAGTCTCGCAATTTTATGGGGATGTTTCTCTTCACACCACTGTCAGCCATGTAATACACTGAACGATGAAACTTCTCAAGAACTCACTAACCTGTCTCGACAAGGACTAACCAGTCAGGCAGCATATATGGTTTTAAATAGTACAACAGGCGTGGTGGGAGACGGCGGTCCATTGAGCATGCGCACATTACGTCATCTTTTACCCTCCACCCTCATCCAACAAATCGACTAATATAGACAATCGAGTAACTTATTTGATGGTCGAACAACTTCATTCCCACCCCCTTTAAAATAAGATAATTTATTAAAAGAAAAAAAAATTATTGAGAGACTACTCCTAGAAAAAACTCTTTTCAACCGATGAGTAAACACTCGTTTTGTTAGCTCACGATAAAATTGAATATTTATGAGCATTCATCAAAATAACGTCTCCATATTCTGTGGCATATGATTTAAAAACGTTATGACGATTCTGAGTAAAATTAATTTTTGAACAGACTATCATGTTCTTTTCTTACTACCTTATATCATTTCCCGAAGTATTTTTAAAACGGTTTAGAATAATGAAAATAATTGAATGATAGACTTGATTTTTTCCATGCGAATTTTTAGCCAGCTTTATTTCTTGTTTTATTTATTTATTTATTTTTTGTAATTAAAAACTCTTTCCTACATAACTTGTAACACAATATAATCGTGGATTTCTTAGAAATGAATTAATGATAAATTTGTTAGATTAATGTATGGATTTCTTATGATTAAAAATTATATCTATAATTTAAAATACTATTATATATGATTTGTAATTTTATTATATTAATAAACACATTTGTCATTCGTTCATTAATTATTTAATTTTACATTATTGTAAAATATTATTAGTAATAGGAATGGATTTAAAGAATTTTAACTAAGCTATTTTCTTGAAGTTTATTTTCATTTTTCAACAACTTAGGTAAGGCGTATATTTCAGCGCCAGTGGTACAGCGCGACGCGACATGGCACAGCACATCTTTTTGTAACATACAGAAATGATACGGATCAGCGCATATTGACGGCACGACGCTTCGCAGCGCGATTCGCGAGACACGACAAACGCGTGGCACATAGCTTGAGACACAGCTTCTCGCGTCATGCATGTCACGTCTCACGTGTCTACCGCCCTCTACCACCCTAGTGCATTTAGTTTTTTGTGAACAGTTGTGAATCGGGTGATTCTGATTTAATTTTAAATTGCTCATGGGTTTATCTTTAAGAAAGATGAAAGTTATTAGAAGATTTCGGTTTATTAGCTGTCAAAGAAATGCATGAAAACTTCATCAGCATATTCTGAGCTTAAATCTAATTATTATAGTTTTATTCTTGCTTCATTCATTCTAAACTTCCTAAAAAACACAATTTTTATTAACAAAAACACGTGTCTATGGGTGAGAGTCAAGAAAAAACTGCATGGCAATATGCGCCCTCTAACACTTCGTGAGTGGTGCCATCACGTCGCACCGCTCGCGCTGTGCCAATTGCGCCGCCATATGCTCTTTATTTCTACAGGTAGTAGACGGGCAAATAATGTGCATATGTAAATTTGCGCTTGCTTTTATATACATTTTAATTATTCTTGTTTATTTTTTATTAAATAAGTTGTCTTTTTTCCAAACCACGATACCTGTATCCCTTCCCCCTCACAGAAAATTAATTTCTAAAGATGAACTGCCAACATTCACCTCAACTTCCATACCGAACTGAATTTCTTATTTGGCTGAAATTTTCCAAAATATCGTATGCACATCAATGTTGTGTCATCTACCTACTTTATTTAAAAAAAAAAAAAAATTTCGGATCTTGGGTAAAATGATAACTAATCAAACTAGCACTGAAGGAAGTGATGACTTCATTGGAAAACCCATCATTACTTTGAAATGATTATTTTTGTATTTAAATTACGCAGCTTCAAGACACCATTTAGTGCAACGGGTACCTTTCCAACAGTCCAATGCAGATTTTGATCCAAATTTTTGTGGTGAGTCCAAATGAAAAATCACTACATATTTTATCTTTTCGTCCAGTGGGCTTTAGGATTTGAGAAAAAGAACAAAACGGATTGAAAATCTAATTTTATTCTTCGAGTTTAAAAAATGAAATTCACAAGGGTTTTTTCTCTCAAACGTTTTATTTTAGAATACATTTAGTGAAAAATTTAAATATTATCGAGTTTAAAATTTTAATACAAAATTTAATATTTTATATCACCGCGTAAAATAGCCTTATAGATTTCTTCAAGATTTTAATTCAACACATTAAAAAAACCTTATATTTAAATTATCATCGAAAATTTAAAAAAAACTCTATGTTTCGAAGATTTTTGGTTTTCCAGAAAATTTGGTGGTTTTTCGAGTTCCTAAAAACAAATATGACCAGTTTTTTGGTGAAACAATTCTTTTGGATTATAAATGATAAATGCAATCTCAATTAAACACTATTTATTATTTATTAATGCAATTATTTATGCTGCTACTCTGCCATCTTGGCACCTAGGCCACTTTTATCACCAATCTTAAGTTTAATTATCCATCTTTAGGATACTGTTAACAATGAGAGAACTTATTGAGAAAAAACATGCGGTTCCTTAAATATTGATTCCTGAATTCATTGCTGATAACTAAAAACCGGATCCCTGTGCAGTTACACGGAATTGCACATTTTGGGTGTTACTGCACAAATTAACATTTGGATAAAGCCATATCAAGAATTAGAATCAGACGGGAAATCAATTTTTTGATCTTCTGGTAATAAATCAATTGTTTCTAATAGAAAATCTTAAATGGATGCTACTTGCTATTGAAGTAAGTATATTATGACCAATAAACTTATCCATAAAGATCTTAATATTCCATATGTTGCTGATATAGCCCAAACCAGATATGGATCCTTCCATAGTAAGCTCCATAACCACTCTAATCCACTAGTCTCCCAACTTGATTCCCTCTCCATTCCCGATAATCCTCCGAGGCGTCTGAAAGGAAGATGGCCTAGAGACCTCTTAGTTTAGATTTTATTGAAGTGCTACAAGTGAGTAGTTCTTCACAAGTTATTGACATGCCATTGTATTTACTATCAACACATTTACTTAACGTATATTATTTTTTACAGTTGTAAATGTCAAATAAATGAGGAAAAAAAAAAAAAGTAAGTATATTCTATCTTTTCATAAGCAGCGCACGATAGCATTTGACTATTTCCAAGATCTTTTCATATCAATAGGTGGCACAGACAGTTAACTGCAGCAAGGCACAAAAATCCAAGCGAGCTCCAGTAACAGTTACTCACACAAAGCTGCTCGTTTTTTGACAACTAACACACTTTTTTTATCGATTCTTGTTGCGCCAGAGTCGTTTCCAATATTTCATTCCATAAACTGCAATCCAAGATCTTTAACTCTTATCATTATTATTATTTATTTATTTTATTTTTTAATTATTTTTTTTTTTTGCAAAAATACACTAAATTAAACATTCTTGACGAGATCACCATGAGAAAAAATTATCTCAATCACAGTTCTTGAGGAAATATGTAAAAGAATATTTAAAAAAATATATACTTACAGCATGGTAGTTGAAACTTTATATCAGTAGAAAATGAATCCAACATTTGTCAACGTGTTGTATTTTTATTAAAATATTCAAGTTTTTCACGTTTGGTTTATTTATGTTGGACGAAATCCGTCCTTTACTGATAAAGCATTTTATCCATCATGCAAAGCAATTTCGAAATAGGCATTAATATTTTGAAAAAAATCACAACTTTCTGAATTTTTAACTACACAAAATTCTTACATCCTAACTTTATTAAGAAGGATGAAACGGTTTTCTGCTGTGGTCCAACAACATCCCTCTTGAAAGTCAACCAACACTTAGCGAGGACATCAGGGTATCATTAGCCTTTCATATTTTTTGCCTTAACTAGAAAATCCTCATGAAAATGTTGTCCGTATTCATCGGTCAGAGGGCCAAGATTTTCCTGGGAAGAAGTCTAGTTGCGGGTGCAAGAAATGTATTTCTAAGGCGATATTACAAACCGAAATAGTGGGTTATGAGATCCTTAATAATAACACGGATATTTTTCTTGACGATTTTGCTTTATCTTGACGACTCAACAGGTCCTCAATCGTTTTATGAAGCATTATTGACCGTATTTGTCGCCTCACAAAATTTCTTCTTTGATCTATGCATCATTAACATTAGGATAATTCAATTTTTAACTTATAATTAAATTTATTTTTGTTTTTACTATTATTATTATTGTTTGTTTTTTAAATTTATTTATTTCACTTTATTTATTGTATAGTTGGAGGTTCTTTTTCTTTTTTCTTTCTTTCTTCTTTTTTATATTTCTGCTAAAGGCTTTGAGACATTTCTGCCTATTTTATAATATTGGGTTTTAACATATTAAATGTCAGTAAAGGTTTCAATTTAAATTAAACTACAAAAGATTTCTACAACAAGGATGCTCAATATCAGTAGAAGATTGAAAAGGAACTGGTTGATAGATCATTTAAAGTAAAATAAAATATAACAATAAAGAGAGATGTTGGTGCCACTGGGCGATGCTCCAAATATTTTAATATTTTACAGTCGTAAAATTCGCTGGATGTCATTTTATATGTTCGATAGTTGTGAATAAAGATTAATAAAAACGAAAAAAAATATTAGTAATTTTTTTTTCCCACTTCCATAGCACCGTGAAAAGAGGCGTGTATTGATGTAGTGATAATATAAACTAACAAATTTCAAATACATATATTAATCAAAATAAGCTTCTTAACTGTCTATACATTTCTCTTAAGATAATACATCACCAATGTTGTTATTGATTCAGAAAACAAGAATTAATCAAAGAAGGTAAGACTTTTGCCAATATACTGCCCAGAAATTAGAAAAATTTCCCAAAAGAGACCAAGCTATCGTTTTCAACACAGTCTTCTTGAAATACTTGGAAAAACTTGCAGAAATCGTTTCTCCTAAAGACATTAAGTTTGCCTCTAAATAAGTAACAACCGTATATGCTCCATGCATTTTGCATAATTGCTTGTGAGTTTAAGCTTAATATTATATTGTTCATGTAGTGATAGATATAAACTAACAAATTTTCAAATACATATATTAATCAAAATAAGCTTCTTAACTGTCTATACATTTCTCTTAAGGTGATACAAGAATTTCTATCCCCACACAAATACTAGGTATCTAGTCAAAGAAAATGCGGTCTTGAAATTCTGATTTCAGAGCGTTTTCGTTACCGATTTTTTTATTTCTTAAAAGGTTATCCAAACAATGGAAAAAATAAAAATAAGTTGGAGAAAGTTCCGGTGAATATTGTGGGTAGGAAAGACTATATTTAGCTTCTGCAGCGTCAGTACGTCTAAACTTAAAATGTAGGGACGTGTGTTGTCATGAAGAAAAATTAGACCTATTCAGTTTGACGGATCAGGTTGTTTTTGTTTTTGTTTTTCTCGCAATTTTTAATGAATAGTCTGCAATTCTTGGCAGTAATTGTTTCACCAGCTGACAAAAATAATAATGGATTAATCCAGCCTTACTCTAACTTTAATAATTACTTTTTTACGGTTAAAATTTGGTTTAGGAAAAGGTTGAGCATTTTCATTGCGATCCAAACACTTTCCAGAACTGCAGTTATAATATAATACCCATTTGTCATCTTAGATCAACGAACGATTCAAAATAGGCTCATTTCTGTTAGACTTTTGACTTATGTAGTATCTATATTTTCTGCTTTTTTATCTCTCCAAGCTCTTTAAGAAGCCTGGAAACATGACACTTATTCACTAGTGGCCATTTAAGCCATCAGTTCTTTCAAGTTTTTGTTGTTCAACCTTTTTCTTTTCGAAAGAACGGTGGTTAGTTCTTTCAAGTTTTTGTTGTTCAACCTTTTCCTTTTCGAACCAACGGTGGTTAGTTCTTTCGTACAATGTGGTGCTAAATTCATAGGAAAAAATTTCCGCTGTAGTTCTAATTTTGATCGAATTAATTTTTCTATGCTTTGTTTTACCTTCAAGTTGAAAAATATGACATGTAATGAAGAAGAATTAGATACTTTTTCAAACGGTATTATTTTTTGTATACAGACAAGCTAATCCACATTAAAAAGAAAACTGTAAACAAATAAACTCAAATTTCTTCTTCTTGGAAAAACCTCACTAATTTTTGGTCATCGTTTTATTTTACAGAAATCAACTTTTTATGAATCTGAATCAAAAATAGATTTACATGTGATGAGAAAGAAAAAAGGCTTTTGTTAGAAAAATATAACAACCTGCTTACTGAAGGGCAATAAGGAATAGAGATGAAAATGATTCCTAATGAAATATCCCTAGTCGATATCGGTAATACTTTCCCTCTTCTATCTCAGCGAATTTTCCCAAGTAAATCTTTTAATATGATTATTTATACTAAATATAATTTGTTAATATAATTTAATTTTTCATTATGCCATTAATTGTTTTTGAATTACATTATTTTTTTATGATGACATGTTATTGTATTATATTTGCTATTATCATTAGTTATTCAATTGATGAGGATTTTACTACGCGAGGACAACACTAACAACTTACTAAAAAATCAAAACTACCCGACCTATTGCATACCAAAATGTATGGTTTTACTAGACTATAGTTTCAGAATGCAATGAGTCCAAATAATGTTGCTTATAAACGAACAAAATAATCAGAAACTTTTGAAAATCAGAGAAATCTCGTATATAAAAAGATTATCAAAAATTAGACTACGTTTCTGGGCTTTGCCAAATAATCATGTCCTGAAAAATACATTATCTTTAAATTCTTAAATACATAAATGTGTACGACTAAACAATAATTACAGTGACGTATTTTGATAGGTTTTTGTCTCCTACTTCCCTAATATAAATTAATATAGAATAGAATAGAATAGAATATAAAAATAATATTGCTATGATTTTAATATTGCAAAACTCTTCGGAGGTGCCATTTTCATAAATAAATTAAATGTTTGATTAGTATACCACTCATGCAGGCTATGTCAGTATTGCGTGTCCCGTCATTTTTAGTTGGATGTTTTTGATTTCCACAGTGTCTTTAGTAAACTTATCTTTAAACTTTTTCTTAAATTATTTTTATTATTGTTTCGTTTAAATATAATTATCTTTTTTTTTGATTTCTTGTCTTCTATGTTGAAGGATGTTCATTCATTAATCCAACACCTTGACATTACACTCCTTTATTTCTAACATCCATAAAACAACTTCTACGTGTTTTGGGAACATTAATTAATTTCCTAACTTCAAGAACAGTAATTATTCTATAAACAATTAACAACATAAGTTATATTACATACATACATATATATGTATAATAAGGTTCTTATTAAAATATATCCATATATATATATATATATGGAAATACTCCTTTATTTCTAACATCCTTAAAACAACTTCTACGTGTTTTGGGAACATTAATTAATTTCCTAACTTCAAGAACAGTAATTATTCTATAAATAATTAACAACATAAGTTATATTACATACATACATATATATGTATAATAAGGTTCTTATTAAAATATATCCATATATATATATATATATATATATATATATATATATATATATATATATATATATATATATATATATATACACATACAATTATCACATTAAAAAAAAAAAAAAAGTTTATTTTATATTGATAGAATAAGGTCTAATACATTTTATTATGGCTGCACTAATTCATTTTCAATGAAACAGGGACTTATAGGGTCAAAAGTACTCTCATTGTTTACAATGAAAGGTTCTATTTTATCAACTGAATTGTACTATTTTATGTTTTGAATGTTGCAAATATTTTAATTTTTTAGTCATTATAATTAAATATAACAATCTGACTACTATTAATTCTACTATTGCAATATTTTTATTTTGTCAATTATCATGGCATGATTAGTACCACTTTTATCTGAGTCGGTTTTATAGTTTACAACATTTTTTATTTGTTTTATTAATATACATTTTTCTACTATCGTTTTTTCCTACATAATTTGATATTTGCGTGTTAAAATCGAAGCTATGCTCAAATTTTTGTATATGGTCAACTAATGCTGTTTTTTTTTTTCTCTTGCATAACTGTTAGTATTTTTACTGTCTACTTTCTACTATATTTAAATATGTTTCTAAATTCATTATCTTCTAATAACTCATATAGTATTACTAATCTTTCTCAGTAATGAATCGCCCTTTATGTCTTTGAAGATAAATGTTTATTGATTTGTAGATTCCTAATGTCATTTCTCGAATTCACCGATACTTGAGACAAGAATCGGCATCGAGAATCGATGAGCCAAAATCGATTCCTTAGAACCAATGTATAAATCGATACGACTGACTTGGCTGTAGTTTTACGATACTCAATTATGTAATTTTCATACATAGATTTTTCTCCCTAATGATAAAAAGAATGTTATAAGATATTTTTTAATCTTTAATAACCAAGCTATTTTTTATGTACTAGATAAACAATGCTTCGTACAGAATATAAAACAATTCTCTTTAAAAAAATCGCTCAAATAGCGTTCCAACTGCAAGCCATAAATCAAAGATATGTATTTGATATTAGAAATTGAATAAATAGGATTACGATTTGAAGCCGAAGCTGAAGCTGAAGTAAAAACGATAAATTATTAAGAGATTTTCGCTCGAGTACAGATTATTTCTCTTTTTTTTCTTTTTCTCGATTTTGGCCGACTAGGACCGCGTAAAATAACCATATGCAATCATTATTTTTTTTATTTATTATGTGTTCTTAATGTTTTTTTCCGAACCCCAATAAACTATTAAAACATTATTAATATAAAAATCATCCCATCTACAATGTTTAGTGAAAGGTTGCAGTTAAATTGTCGATTCGAAGTAAAAAATTAAAACCTGAACCTTTAGAATATTTATCTTCTTAAATTTCTTTAATAAAATGTAATTAGCTTATATGTTATATGTTGTAGATAATAAATGCTATTTGGTAGTCACTAATATATTTCTTGAATAATTTTGTGTAATGGCTATTTATTTTGAAATAGAGATATCAGTATCAAGAATTGAGAATCGAATTTTTAGTTCCAGTACTAGTATCGAGAATCGAAAAATTTTGGTACCAACACATCGTTAAATTAAATTGGTAAAATTGCATTAGTTTTCCTATGATCCTATCTCTGGTCAGGTAGGGCCCACCCTGGATTGGATCAACTTCCAGAACTTAAACTTTAAACAAAGGGCAGAATCACCGTGGAGCGGTATCAGGAACGCAGCGGTACTAGGAGGACCAACAAAGGCAGTCGCTGACAGAACCACAGCGATGGGTGCCTTCGGAGACGCCCATATAAGGTGCAGAGCCAAGGTTGGAGGCGGCAATGTGGAATGCGGCTACGTGGCAAACCTCATCCCACGTATCATCCCACGGCTGTTTTTATCTTTCCACAATATAATGTAATTATATTTTACACATTGGGTATTTTAAACTATCGTTGAATGGATAGTTTATTTATATTTATTAATTGAAATTTATTACTGTCTTAAAAAAAAAAAAATACACCGAGTAAATATGATTAAAACGTTCATAAAAACATGTCAATTGCTTGAGAAGCAACTACCCACTGGTATTACTTCAATAAACGTTCTCTTTTAGAAGGTCTTAAGGCCATCTTCTTTTCGAAAACCTCTGAGAGTTGACGTGTATATAAGGGGAAGCCAGTTGAGGGACTAGTGAATTAAATTTGTTATGGAGTTTACCATAAAATGATCGGTATCTGGTTTGGGTCAAATTAGCAACATATGGAGCATGAAGATCTTCGTGGATAATTTCATTTGTGAAATAATAATCTGCAATTATGCAATCTGACAGTTAAGGGCCATAATGAAACCGCTATAAGTTACACATTAAAGTATTTTTATACACAAAAATCAACGATAGAATAAAAATATGAATTGAAAAAGGTGCATAAATAAATAGATTTAAAAAAATTAAATAGGAAACCACATTAATTAATTAATCCATATTTATTACACCGGACGCGTGTAAAGTGGGGAAAACGGCGATTCTAGGAGAGCAAAAGTCAAAAATCGCAGGCACGATTTTGAGCCCGAAATGGTTAGGAATGTAAACATAAGTGTCTAATGGAATGAAAAGAAGAATTCAGATTCTTTGTTTATAGGTAAGAGTAAATTAACTATTTCAAATGTTGACATCTCAGCTCAGTTAACACAGACATTAACATTAAAATCATCTGTGAGTTCCCGCAAAACCAGATCTCGTTCCTCAGACCTCTACCTAACTTCCTTTAACACAACATCCTTCAAACGTTCCTTTATTTCTAGAGCTTCGAACTTCTGGAACTCCCTCCCTTCCATCATTCGCCATTCCTCCACTCATAATAGCTTCAAATCCCGACTTTTCGTTTACTTATTAGAAACTCAATCTAATAGTCATCATATCAATGAAGAAAATATTTTTTAAAATGAAATATTAATATTCAAAGTATAATATTGATTTTGGTGCAGAATTATTTTAATACTATTACGCTAAATTTGTATAATTGGTTTCAGCATAATTATATTATTTTATCAGACATGATACATTATTTTTCCGTATAATTTATATTTCTTAGCTATGTCTACTGTATTTTTTCATTGAATATTTTTTGGCTTTTTCCTAATTTGTTTTTGTAGCTAATTTTAAATTTCTAACCTTAAGATGTAATTTGTTTTCCATGTGATATTTTAAAACATGTATTATTAATTTTATTACTTTATGTTGTAATTTAAATTTTTTTCAATTCCTTAATTTAATTTTAATTGTATTTCCTTGCCTTTATCATATTTCTAAATCATAGATACGGCAGCTAGGCCGCCAATAATTGTACATTATAATTATTCTTAAGGGGCAATGGCCCCAGAATAAAATGTATTTTTCATTTCATTTCATTTTCATTTCTCAGTTTGTAGCACCCATGACCTAACGGCCATATTTAATAAAAACTCGACTAGATTGATAAAGTTTTGCAGGGATTATTTATTAATCACTTTAAATATTCTGTTTTTAATTAGATATAAACTGCAAAATTGTTTATTTTATATGTTTGGTACTTCATGCCATTCAGTATCCACCGAATTCTGAAACATGGAGCAGATTGTCAGTCCGCTATTCCTCCTATTAGGTTGCTCACAGTAGCAGTACTAGTAACAAGTACCTCCGAAGGTACAGACAGACAACATAACTGGAGAAAATGTCTTCTGTTAGTAATATAACTGATTTGTAGCATTCATTATTTATTATTCAGACCCTGTTGTATCTTCTATATCTAATTAAAATGATACAGTCAAAATGTTTTGAAAACATCGGTAATAGAAAGGATATGAGAACCGAACTCAGGTGAACATCAAGATGGATATTACGTTGATGTTGATGATGATGATGATGATGATGACGATGTATAATGAAATCGTTTTAAATGTTCATTTTGCTTTGTTTATTTAATTTTTTGAATTGTTATTAATACATTTAGTAGGTATATTTTTTTAAAGATTATTTTTATTTATTAATTAATATATTATGTTTAGGATCAGAGACGTGGACTACAAGTAGAAGAATAGAACAAGACCTCTTGGTCTTTTAAAGGAAAATTCTTCGAAGGATCTTTGGAGGAGTCCATACCGACGGAAACTGGAGAAGACGGACGAATAACGAAATTTATTCTATTTTTAATGAAAAAGATATTGTTCTGACAATAAAGCTGGGAAGATTGCGATGGGCCGGCCACGTGGCAAGGATGGACAATGAGGCAATCCCTAAAAAGCTCCTTACTGAACCTCTCCACGGAACTAGAAGAAGGGGGAGGCCGAAGCTTAGATGGTCTGATGATGGAGTGGAGGGAGACGCTAGAGATGTACTGGGAGTCCGTCGCTGGATGACAGCGGCATTGAGCAGAGATGACTGGAGGAAGCTGGTGGAGGAGGCCAGGACTCGTCGCCGAGTTGTTGCGCCAACATAATAATAATAATAATATGTTTATTTTATTAATAAAACATTAAAAATAATATTTTTAGAACAACTACCACAGAAATAAGAAAAAGATATCGTGCTTGTATCAGAAATAGTGGAGATCATTTTGAGCAATACCTATGATACTCTACAAATTAAATTTATGAAAAATTTAAAATTAGTTTAATTTTGTTCCCTGATTTTTGTTTACAAAAATGTAGATAAAGTTTACTCTGATAAAATCGAAATTCCGAGAAAGAAAGAGAAAATATGCAGTTTAACCTATGCTATAAAGAAACACAACTATTTGTTACGTTTTGCATAAAAAATATGATTCGATTCATTATTATTGTCAGTGTGCGCTGGTGGCACCCTTTTGTTACTTTATAAAAAAAAAAAAAACTAGATGTGCTGCGTGCCTGCAAATGGTATTTTTTTAAAGAGTATTAAATAGAGAAGTTTTTAAAACAATTTGGATTTGGCTGTTGTGCTTACTTTTTTTTTTTTATTGAACCTAAACTTGAAGTTCATAATTTTTATTTTTGCCTTTGACAAGATTTAACGGTCTCCCGTTTTTTTGGTATTTGTTTTTTGCACCATATCTTTTTTATTTTATATGGACAATGTAAGAGTAATTACAGGAAAAAAAAAATGGCGTTGATAAATCAGTAAACAACGGAGTTATAAGGTATAAATGTTTGGATTTGGCCATTTTTACAAAAACATTCATAAACAAAAAACCGTAAGACTTTGTATATAGGTAAGTAACCTTAAATAGGTTTAAAATGAACCTCCCTACCCGAGATACTTTTTAGGCCAACGATCTTCCGAACACCCTGTATATATATACACATTTTTTTTTTTTTTTGAGAGGGGTATTTTAACAGTTCATATAGAGTGTCTGTCGCTGTACGGTGGTACGAACGGACCGAATTCCCCGGCAAGTACGAAAAATTAAAAAATTTTATTTCAATCACCGACCACTTTGCACCCTTTTCTAACATCTGAGGAATCAGAAAATGTGGGAATATTTCAGAAATACGTGGGGGAAATGCTGTGTTTGTGATGCAATAATTAAATAAATAATCAATGCAATAATTTGCGTGTTGAAGCTCCAAATTGCTCCAAAAAGTGGAGCTTGATACTGCTATTTTTTGTCAATTATTGGTTAGCAAAATCAGTGAAACAGGCGATAACGAGATCTGTTCTATGGCCTTGCTTACAACATACAATTGAAAAACATTTTTATCTCCATGAATATCTTAACAACTTCAAAGAAGGTGAACTTTGGCTTGGTAATTCCTTATTAGGTAATTCTCTCAGGTAATATTTCATACATCTCTATTTTAAATGTAGAATGCTGAAAATATTTTATTTAATAGATTTAATACAAAATTTGGACCAAAACGAATAAACAACAGTGTGTTTTACTTCGTACAACGCGCGACCGGTCGTGTTACGGAAATTGCCGCGACCGGTGGAAGGTTAATGTTTATTTAAATTTTATAAAATTTATGTTTCAAATATTCAATATTGGAAATTTAATATACCTACATATAAAGTAAACGAAATCAAATTTATAGCTATACTGTAGACCCAAATTACCTAAAATAGGTTAAAATTCATTATTATGTTATTTTTGAAAATAAATTAAAATGTTTAAAAAATGTTATATTGAAGTTGAACTCATTTAAATGAAATGATAATGATTGTTATATAAAATTATAGAGTTAAGATTGAATGTTAATAACATATTAACAAAGAATTTAATCAACACTTTTTAGGATATAATAAATAATAAAGTAACGATAGTACCTAACATGTTTTTTAATAACTTCATTTCAAAGATGAAGATTTAAAAAAAAACTCCCTCCTCACCCCCACTGATTAATAAAACTGTTAAAACTCTAAATATACGCTAATAAGTACAAAAGAAACATAATTATAAAATTTCATTAAAATCGGACGAGCCGTTCTCAATTTAGAAATATTTAATTATATTAAAACATGGTTATGACTGAAAATCTGTATCAATGATTTTATATGTATGTACAAATATAAAATCATTGATACAGAAAATTAAATACCCGGTACCAATTTATCATATAACTTTCAACTGAACTGCGCTTTTTTCTGAGGGTGCCTGAAAGTAGACTTATCGCCTTTCACCAGTGGCGATCTTTTCTTTATTCTTTAGGACGGTTGAAAGAAACCTACGCGGAATTTAGAATTCACTAGGAACAAACGCCCAACTTCTTTCTCCTTTCTCCACTTTGCTAATTAATTTTAACTTTTCATTAATTGAAAGAATTTTTAATAGCCACTATAAAACCACTCGAGTGAATAATTAATAATAAGGGACTGGTGCAACTATGAACTGGAAAGATAACCAATGAGGGGAAACTGAAAAACAAATTACTCATGAAATTCTTTTAATTTGAGTTCGAGTTATAGAGGCGATGTCCTCTAATAGTTCGTTTCATGGAAGTAGGTGGTCCTAGAAGTGCTCTCTTTTGAATCCTATTTTCAGTTCGACTTATTTACACAATTTTTAACGTTTTCTGTCTGAAATCGTCTCATTGAATTGAAATTTAAGTGTAATGTACTTCCGACCGTAGATTTTGTTCGACGTATTTAAGAATTCAGCTTATCGAAGTACGTCACATCGAGAGTTGACTGTATAAGTAAATTATTTTTGCTAATAATTTAAATTTAGTTACCATGGAGATTTTAGATTATCATAATTATAAATATGTTTAAAATGGAAGGTTATATAACAGTAATTTTTATTAACTGTTTTTTTTTTTTCTTAAAAATTGCTGCTTTGATTTCAAAATATTTTTTAAGGGACCACCTCTGAAGTGTGCCCCACCGATCTAAAAACGAATCATCAAAATTGACTGAGTAATCGCTAACATACACACAAAAAACAAAAAAAAAAAAAAAAAAAAAAAAAAAAAAAAAAAAAAAAAAAAAAAGCCAAGAAAGTATATATATAAAGCCTGAATATAATTAATAAAATAATGAGGATAAAATAAATTAACGGCAGGATTTGAATTAAATAATTTTAAAACAATTGGAATTTTTAAATATAAAATAATATTTTATTTATCATTGCTTTTTTTGTAGATTTACATAAATGCATGTCATTGGTTAACTGTTATATGAATTCAAGATGGACTTAAATGTTTTTTTTACTATATTATTTAATCTATCCCTGTGTCAATCACCACTACTCGATATGAAGACGCAGTATTTATTTGAGTGTTGAAAGGCATGATTAGGGGTATTTCCTTTCCCCCTTCCCCACCGTTGCGAGATTCCTCTGAGTTTGAAGTATTGAATGATGGAGTTTGTAAGGAGATGCAGACAAAAATAAAATAAAAAACGGGTGGAGATTTTATTTAGTCTTCTTTGGGTCGTTTGAAGAATTCCTGTCGAAAAGTTGTCCTGTTTTGGTGGTGTTTACTTCTGTTTTGTTGCGTAAGGGTCTATTTTGCTTATAACGAATGAATTGGAATGTTCTGGCATTTGGAGGTATCTCCTCTTTTTATTTCTTAATAAAGATGAAAACCGTTATATTTTGTTATTATTTCAGCCTACATATTTAAATACTGTTTTTTTGTAATTTTGGATTGCGTGTTATTTTTTTTTTAATTGCAATGACATGTCAATAACATATAAAGAACTACATACTAATAGCACTTCAATAGCTCTAGAAGGTTTCTTGGCCATCTTCTTTTCAGACACCTCGGAGGATTCTCGGGATTTTGAGGCATGTTGGGAGACTAGTGGATTCAAGTGGCTGTGGAGTTTACTAGGGAATGATAGGCGTCTGGCTTAGGCCAAATCAGCAACACATGGAACATTAAGATCTTCATGGGTAAGTTTGTTTTCCTTTTAAATAAAATTAAGCCTTTTTAATTTATTTTTGGAGATATATATATATATATATATATATATATATATATATATATATATATATATAAACTGGAGATATAAGTAAATAAAAAACTCTTAAATCATTCGTTTCATTCAAACGAAATCCCATATTTAATATTTCATAAATAGTATCCACACTTTGTTGACTTCAAAAGTGGTCAAAGTCCTTTTGTATTCATCGAAGTATATATATATATATATGCCCAATGCAAGCCCTACCCCCTTGTGACAATTCATTTAACTCCCGTCTAGCTCCGAAGAGGAAATTTGTTAAGCACTCAGTGGAATCCTTTTGGTCTCGTTGGAAGAAAGAGTATCTGTTTGACCAGTAGACAAGGAAAAAATGGAACACACCATCCCGTGAACCTAAAATAGATGGCGTTGTCCTCATTATTGAGGATAATGCACCTCCATTGTCCTGACCAATGGGTAGAATTCTTATGTAATAAAACCCTGTGAACAAATATCGATGCCACTTATTTACCAGTGAACTGTTAAACATTAAAGGAAAAGGTCTGTAGGGGATAGTCACCATTAAAGAGACTATTCAGCACTCATATTCAGCATATTTCATCCCGTAGCTTGGTATAATTTCACAAGATTACTCACTACATCGCTTTAGTTTTCTGCTTGATTTCCAAGAAAAGAAAAGGAGAAATTTTTGAAGGACAGCCAGGTTGCTTTATTGTAAAGATTATCAGTTCTTGAAATCAAATTTCGTCCATGACAGATCTAGTTTATTGTCTTATAAAAATACTTTCTTAGTTTTGCATTATCAATTTTTAAACATTTTAATTTCAAATTCATAAATGCCACGGAATTTTCATCAATTAGTTCGACAAATTACTTCATCAATCCGAACTTAATATGCAATGGAGGTAGGTTTACTTTTTTAGGATTCTCTAAAGGTAGATTTGACACATCATTTTGTCTAGGAGATTCACGTTTAGGCCATTCCTAAAACCAGTAAAATTAAGAAATAAAAAAGTGGAAGTCAGAAAAAAAAAAAACTCTACCTGATGGAGACTATTTAAAGTTTACCAGTATAATTTTTGGAAACCGGAAAAAAATCGTAAAAGTGTGGATATTGCCGTCCATATATATATATCACATTATTAGTGACGCAGCGGCGGTAAAATCACGGCCTTAACTACGTTTTCTTGCAATTATGTTAATGCTCTACACGCAAGGTCTCATCTCTAAATGGATTTGCGTGACTGGAAAGAATATCGGTATGATTACTTGGATGTTTCGAAAACTTTCAAGCTTTCATCAATGGACATATAATTATATTGTATGCATATCAGTCATTTTGTTTAAAATTTTGTCAATCCACTCTTTATTATCGCTAAATATTTAACGGTTTGTTTTGGAATAGTTTGAAAAATATTATGCAATATTAATACGGTGATACAATTCGAGTTTATAAAGTAGTCGATTTTAAAGTATTAGATAACTATAACTATATATATATATATATATATATATATTATATATATATATATATATATATATATATATATATATATATATATATAAATCTACCTTTAGAGAATCCTAAAAAAGTAAACCTACCTCCATTGCATATTAAGTTCGGATTGATGAAGTAATTTGTCGAACTAATTGATGAAAATTCCGTGGCATTTATGAATTTGAAATTAAAATGTTTAAAAATTGATAATGCAAAACTAAGAAAGTATTTTTATAAGACAATAAACTAGATCTGTCATGGACGAAATTCGATTTCAAGAACTGTTAAATCTTTACAATAAAGCAACCTGGCAGTCCTTCAAAAATTTCTCCTTTTCTTTTCTTGGAAATCAAGCAGAAAACTAAAGCGATGTAGTGAGTAATCTTGTGAAATTATACCAAGCTACGGGATGAAATATGCTGAATATGAGTGTTGAATAGTCTCTTTAATGGTGACTATCCCCTACAGACCTTTTCCTTTAATGTTTAACAGTTCACTGGTAAATAAGTGGCATCGATATTTGTTCACAGGGTTTTATTACATAAGAATACACAGAACACAAACAAAACAAAACGTCTATATTAGATTAATAAGAACTAGAAGGTTATAATACCTTCTACAAAATTTAACACAACATAACTTAACGAATAACACTTCTTACTACTACTAATAATAACAAACAGAGAATAAACTAATAATACAATAACAAAACCAATAGCAAGCGGTGCGACATCTCCCCACACAAAAATCGCTATGATTTTTTTTTATTGACCTTGTTGTCCTTCTAATGGAAGAGGACACAAACGAATAACAGGTATATTAATGAAACCGGATTGTGTACGTACTTTGGCAACTCGAGATTTATGATCTTTGCCTTCAAATAACTGAACAATTCTACCCATTGGCCAGGACAATGGAGGTGCATTATCTTCAATAATGAGGACAACGCCATCTATTTCAGGTCCACGGGATGGTGTGTTCCATTTTTTCCTTGTCTGCTGGTCAAACAAATACTCTTTCTTCCAACAAGACCAAAAGGATTCCACTGAGTGCTTAGCAAATTTCCACTTCGGAGCTAGACGGGAGTTAAATGAATTGTCACAAGAGGGTAGGGCTTGCATTGGGCGTTGGACTAAGAAGTGAGCTGGAGTTAAGGTTTCGATGTCGTCTGGAGATCCAGGAAAATGAACGAGAGGGCGTGAATTAAGTATTGATTCTATTAGGACTAAGATTGTATAAAATGTAGTGAATGAAGGGGATTGGTTCCTTAAATTTATCTTCAATAGACGCTTGAATGACTTAACAGCACTCTCCCACAATCCGCCCATGAGTGGAGCACGAGGGGGTATAAACTTCCATTCAATTCCCCGAGCAGAAGTAAAGTCAACGATGCGATTTTGAGCTTCATGGTTCATTGCAGTTTTTAGTTCCCCACGAAATTAGTTCCATTATCCGTCCAGATAACAGATAGCAATCCTCTGCGCGCGATGAATCGTTCCAAACCCTGCAAACATCCATCAGTGGACAAATCAAAAACTGGTTCTAGATGAACCCCCTTTGTGGTAAAACAAACAAATACAGCGACATACAAGTATATTGTCCGAGAACCAAGGATACCAGGGGTATTTACAGAGAATGGACCAGTAAAATCTGTGCCAACTTGTGAAAAAGGATAAAGGTGATCTAACCTACCCTTTGGCAACTGACCCATTACAGGGTTTAGGCGAGACAGATTGTAGATTGAGGTTTTTATTCGGGCGATCAACTTCCAGGTTATTACGCCCTTTTCATTTATTTTTCTTCGTCCTATATCATAATTTTCGTATTATATTTTATTGTAAAGTGAATGTTCTTTAAATAGATTTATAATCTTGTTTATAGAATTTCTTGAGTCCCCTAGAGCAAGTGTGGACCGGGGTATTTTATTTTTGTCTAAGTCTTGTTGTAATAATGTGCAATCTTCTCTTACGTGTTTAATGTTTATTGGAGATTGACATCTTTCACAATGTGGTTGGGCCTCTTTTGTGATCTGATATGCGAGAGTCAGTTTAGAATGTCCGATCCTCAGCCTTGCTGTAACAACTTCTTCTCTTCTGTTACCTCTTTTAGCTCTTAGGCGAGACAGAAAAACACTTTGTACACTTTATCAATGCTAGCTGCACAGTGTTGCGCCCATCAACAATCCAAAACCGTTGTCCCAAATATACTAATGTCGCCCGAGGGCCTATGTGCAGGCAGTCTTCATGGGCTTGATTGATTACTAACAGGGTTAGAGGTGACTTTTTTGCGAGCAAGGCGGGATGCTTTAAGTTAAACAGTAGACTAGAATTTTGTAAACGTCCACCAACACGGATAATAGAATGACTATCCTGGAAAATACCAAGGACCTTACAGAGTCGAAGTTTTGGTTTAGCCGATTGTAAATCTTTAATCAAGTCTAAAAAATAGGTTTGTTAATTGGCCCTAATAATAGCAGTTTCAGAGAAAAGAAATTCACTGGAAGTCAATGGACCAGACTTTCTAAATGGTTTGGGGCGCTGTCAGTTGCCTATGAAACGTAAACACCATGCCGTTATACGTTTTAACTGAATAAAAGAACTGTATCGCGACTCAAGAGGAGAGGGTGCAGCTTGATAGATTAAGGAACCGAATTAGTTTGTTCGCTGTTCTTCAGCAACAAGTGGGTCTGTTAAGGAAGGCTTCACTGACTTAAAATTCCAGCTTTGAAAAGGGCGAGTAAGCCATTCAGGACCAGACCACCACAGCTGATTGTTTACTATTTCTGAAAGGAGTAATCCTCGTGATACTAGGTCTGCTGGATTATCACTTGATTGGACATGAAACTACTTACAGGCTTGCATGGATTTTAAAATTGTTGACAACCGATTTGCAACAAACACTTTCCACACCGGAGGGGCGTCAGTACAGATCCAAGAGAGTGCAACAGAACTATCAGAAATGGCTAGAGTGTGATCATCATTAACAGGTGGGAAAGTATTACGTACTTTGGAAAATAATTTGCTTAACAGTTTTGCAGCCAACAGTTCTAGGCAAGGCAAAGTCTCAATTTTTAAAGGGGCATTGCGGGCCCTAGACATTACGGAGCGAATAGAATTTGACTGAGACAGGTTGTTGAAAATAGTAACATGGTAAACAACCGCTGCATAAGCCTTTTCTGATGAATCAGCAAAACCAATCAACCACTAGTCAGACTTGGACGATGGGATATGACGAGGTATTTGTAGATTAGACAAAGAGGGTGGAGAGGAAGCGATTTTTGACCATACCTCCATCAATTCAGATGGAATCATCATCCCAGTCCAACTTTAATTGGCAAATTGCTCTTTGTATGCGACGAGCACGAACCGTGACTAAAACCGTGATCATAAAGCTTGCCAATTCGACTAGCCAATTGACGCTTTGTCTCAACAAGATTCACAGACTTGACAGAAAAATAGAACTGATCAGCATTGGGATTCCAGGCGAGGCCCAAAATTCCCAAGGGCTTATCTGGAGGTTCAGCCCACTCTAGTGGAGAGAAGGCAGGGAGCCAATGATCTTGAGGAATACCCTCCAACAGCTGAGGACAGTTTGAAGCCCATTTCCTTAATCTAAAATTTGCTGAGCCTAAAAGATCGATTAACTGATCATGAGCGACGATATCACCTCAGCACCACCTGGCACACATCATCAATGTAACATCTTTTTAAAAGAATATTAGCTGCAATAGGATGAGTTGCAGAATTTGTCTCAGCTGAATGAGCAATTACACGGTTGGCCAAAAAAGGGGGAGATGCAGTTCCATATGTTACTGTGGTTAAACCATAGTCTTTAACTGGCTCATGTTCACTGGTACGCCAAACGATTCTTAAGAAGGTTTGATCACGTTCTGGATGAGTGATCTGGCGAAACATCTTTTCTATATCAGAAGTGAACATATATTTATCATTACCAAAACGGGTTACAACCTCTGAAATATCAAACTGAAGTTTGGGTCCAACAAGCAGGATGTCATTTAGGGATAAACCATTGGAGGTGTTCTGAGAGGCATTAAAGACCACCCGGATCTTTTCAGGGGGGTCATCAGGCCTGTGGACAGCATGGTGAGGCATATAGTAGTTAAGTTCACCAGTAACGGGAGGGGGGATTAGTCGCATATGACCAAGTCTGTAGTACTTATCCATAAACTGTATATAAGCTGTCTTCTACGCAGGATTGTTCTTAAACTTTCGTACCAACTGTTTTAGTCGTCGAATAGCAATAAACCTAGAATCTCCCAATGCTGAAGGGTGTTTTGCAAAGGGCAGAGCCATAGAATACTGGCCTCCAGAAAGTCGGGACACTGACCGAATAAAGGAATGTTCAGCTCTGGTCTCTAAATCAGTAAGTGGGTGTGATTTATCCAAGTCCTCAATTTCCATCATTTCTCGCAATAATGAATTTGTCTGTTCCAATAATGACTTCGTCGAAACGGCATGAGAAAAAGAGGTAGCAATTGTGATTCGACTGGACAGAGGTGTTATGATTGGTAACAAGGTTATCTTAATTAGTACCAGAATCAGGCTGAAAGCACTGTATTTCAGGTTCACTGCAGAATCGCACTGACAAATTACTTGATTGGAGACGGATATTTCCTAATGCTAGCCAACCAAAACAAGAATTTTGTAGGCAAGGAGAAGATCCTACACCATAAATAAAACCAGGAATCAAAGTTCGTGCCACAATATCTGCACCGAAAATTAGATCAACAGGCTTACTAAGGTTAAAGGGTCAGCTAGATTATTGGGGAGATGAGGCCAGTTATTCACAGAAAAAGATTGTGATGGGAGGTTTCTAGCTACTTGTTTCTGAACTCTCAGAGAAACAGGTATTGTTATGAAAGGTGGTAAATGAATTAGAGCAGTGGCCACTCCTAATATTTCAACAGATCGGTTTCCCCCTACTCCAATTACTTCACTTTTGACTGGTAGAATTTGTAACTGCTAAGCGGGCTGTTTCATCGGTTTTGAAGGAAGCCTCAGACCCACTATCAAACAATGCTCGCACTTGTATTGGATAGGCTCCAGGAGAGGATAAAACAGTTCTAACTGTGGGGATTAGTGCAAATGAGGGGAGAAAGGGCAATGACGATTTTAATTTTGATTTACTACAGAGTGGAGTATGAGGAGAATGTCTGTATTTGAATCGAAGGGGCGGTCTCGTTGGAAGGGTCTGCTTACAACTTATAGCAATACCAGCTTTACGATTATGAGACCGAGTCTGGCACCAGGGACTGCTTTACAAACTCCGTGTATTCCTACCTCCAACGTACTTCCTTATTATCCTCTCTTATCTCAGTAATAGAACCTTTAAAGTCAATCATAACTTATCCTATTCTTCCCTATTTATCCAATCTGCCGGTGTTCCTCAAGGAAGTCCTATCCTCTACACGGTTTATACAGCTGACATCCCTACAAATCCTAGTACTGTTCTCACTACGTATGCTGATGACACATGTGTGTTATCAATAAATAATGATCCCTTCATAGCATCCCAAACACTCCAATCTCATATTATAAACCTTCAAGAATGGTGCCAAAGTTGGAGAATTAAAATAAATCTCATCAAATAACCTTTACCCTTCGTCGTAAAACAACGACTTTCTGTACAGTATCCTTTGATGACATTCCACTGATCCCTGTTGAACAGATCCGCTACCTAGGGCTCCAACAAGACAAACGTTTATCTTGGAATCCACAAAAAAGATTAAAAAGACAGGAAACTGCTCGTCGTTTTCGACTTCTTCAACATTTACTAGACAAACGTTCAAAACTTCCGATATTTTACAAAAGCCTCATTTACATGACAGTTATCAGACCTATTTGGACATATGGAATTGAGCTTTGGGGCTCTACTAAACCATCCAATTCATCTCGTATCCAGTCCTTGCAATCCAAAATCCTCTCCCTACTTTTTCACAAATAAACTTATACATAAAGACCTCAATGTTCCATATGTTGCTGATTTATCCCAAACCACATACCTGTCCTTTCATAGTTAACTCCGTAACCATTCAAATCCACTAGCCTCTCAACTTGCTTCCTATTCTATTCCTGATAACCCTCCGAGGCGTCTGAAAAGAAGATGGTCTCGGGACATTCTCAAATAGAACTTTTATTGAAGTGCTAGGAATGGGTAGTTGCTTCACAAGCAATTGTCATTTTATTATTGTTTCGTGATTATCACATTTACTGGATGCATATTTTTATGTACAGTTGTAAATTTCAATAAATAGATATGTAAAAAAAAATAATGATTATAAATGAAAGCAGAGCAATCGTAATGTACCAGTAAATAGTTGCAAAAATTATTAAACTGTTTATAAATAAGAGAACTGAATATGAAAGATTTTCTAAATGAATCAGACTGAGAACAAAATTCCTGCAACAAGGTTAAAAATAAAATATTATAATCATGAATAGTTATACTTGCGTAATTCCAATTCGACATGATTAATCCAAGGCTTGTTGAACAGTTTATTTAATTTAGACAATGGTGGCCGGGGTGGCTTAGAGTTCCCACGCTTGCTACTACAGTATGTGCCCTTGCATGAGTATTGACAATGGGAGGTCAGTGACCTGTTAGAAAATGAATCGTACTTATTATTGAAACAAAAATTATAAACAGAATCTTTTTGGTGTACTACAGCAGTGCTATTTGCTTGAAACGATTTTCTTCGGTTTTCAGGCGATCTTTGTTTCATCTGAGCAGGGCTAACAGGACGGCTGGTGGATCTGGTGGCTCTGAAGCTGGGTAGAAGACGCTGGGCATTCACTTCAGATCGCAGAAATGAAAATAATTGGTCAAGCGTTGGAACTGCGTCATTATTTGTGATATACAGTCTTACAAACGTCTCCTACGGGGGTCACCTGTAGTGTAGTGGTTAGCATAGCAATCTACTAAACCCAAGATCGCGGGTTCGCAGCCCGGCAGATGACCTCAGGATTTTTTTAAGGGAGTAAAAAATCCTTAGCTATGCCGTCCTTCGGAAGGAACGTAAAATGGGGGTCCCGAGCCTGTGCGATGTCAGGTACTCGTTAAAGATCCCTATCCTAATTATACCTGGATAGGCAAAATTTAGGACTCCCACCGTAGCATCGTCCGATTAGCCATAGCAGCATAAAGTGACGTTAAACGAAATAAACAAAAAAAAAAAAAAAAAAAACAACGTCTCCTGAAAATAAGTACCTAGTTTTAGATACAATTGATGAAATAATAACAAATCTGCTAAGTTGTCAACGGGTAATTTGATGACAGAATCCGCCCATCCCTGAGCAGAGTAAAAAAAGTCCTCGAGTGACCTATGGCGATCTTCAGTAAAGTTTGGAAGAGTATTCACTTTAGTTGGCTTGTGCAAATCGGAATCGAGACGAATATTCATTTACCAAAACTTGGTAAGCGGCGTAATAGTCTTCATGAGTACTAACCAAACTTACTAACCAAACGGAACCGTTTTTAATTTCTTCTTTAAAGACGTGAATTTGCCAGGTTCACTTGACACACTTTCTACAAAATTTAACACAACAAATAACACTTCTTACAAATAATAATAATAACATACAGAGAATAATAATAAAGGAACTATAAACTAATAATACAATAATAAAACCAATAGCAAGCGGCGCGACAAGTGCCCTTGAAACATCATTTATAGGACTACCTCCTAGACTTCTTCCCGAAAATTGTCGTTGCCTTCTGTGACCAGCATAGAGAGTAGTTTCATCTGCAGATCTCTACTATGTCTTGTGAACAAAGATACTGTGGCAAGCGGAGCACCATCCTGTTATATTGATGGACTACGAAGAGAGACATCCCGGAGGCAAAATTTTCTCGTCAATCAACAAAAAAAGCTAGATAAGGCGTGTTTGATATAAAAACACACTGGTAGAAATAAAAATACATAAAAAACACTACCTTTGGGAAAAAAAATCAGAAAAAAATATCTGAAATCAGCACAAAAAATATATTTAAATCCGCGTTAGGCCTGATGAATTATTTGTCAATTATGTTGGAATATTTTTTATTTATTTATTTTTATTTTTATTTTTGAAAACTAGTTTTGAATGTTAAAAATTCATTATCAGTTCTAGAACATACAAAAGTTTCATAACATCAGCACTTAGCTATATGGATTATATATATTAAATTTAAAAAAATGTAAGACAAGAAATCAAACATGTTGATACATAGTTAAGGAGGCAAAATAAAAAAAAAGTTTCCAGACAACATAAGGGCCTAGAGCAGACTGAATACCACTGGAGGGTCAAGTAGAAGAGTGGGCTAACTTTTCGGTTTTCACTATGTCTGCTTGTGTTTCCCTTTTTTTTTTTTCCGTTCCTACTACAAAAATATAGATTGGTTTTGAACGATTTAGCCATTTTTAACGATTCCTAAATATTTAATTTCAGCGTTCCAAAAAATATATAAATAAATGGGGAAAAAAATATTGAAGATTTTTCTCTAATCTGACTAGTTAAGGGAATGTTATAGTTGCCATGTAATGATAAATAACACGAGAACAAAAGTACACAAATTTTAAAAAAACACAATACAGTGGATGGATCGGGACATCTTCTAAAACTTATTTCACTCCCTTATAATACGTTTTCTCAGGCCAGGTAGTTTCATCTAAATTGGCCTTATATCGTATTTCATCTATTCCAGTTTGTGTTTCCCAGATGATAACGCGTCATGGACTTTAATAAACTTTAAACCTGAAAAAAATAATAATAATAACGAAGACTGTCGCATATTTCATATATATTGACAGGCAAAAAATCCCACCCGATGTTTTTTTTTTTTTCTCGTCTAAAAGTTTCATTTTTCTTTAGGTGGTTAGGCCCTCATATTCCTTAATCAGGGCATATGAAACGTATTAGGATTATTAAAAATATTAATTAAATTTAAGGAAACAGTATTTACAAGAAAAAAAAAAAAAAAAAATTAGAACTACAACATTTTAAATTAATATGATTTATTAGTTTTGTATCCCTCCCGAATTGGACCAAAATAACATTAGGTCGAAGACAAGACATAGTTAACGCAAAGTACGGAAATAACCCTTATTAATTAAAAATTTCGTAAATTTAGATTTTCTTGGTATTTTTTTTTTTAAATGCATCTTGCTTTTATTTAATATTTTAACATGGCCCGGCCGTAAACCCCTAAAAAGAATATAACTTTTAGCCGAGATAATGAAAAAACCACGTAGGTAGAATATTTTGCCTATCAATGTATTTTGTGAACTGGAGTCCTTAAAATCAAAACTAAGGTTTCAATCTTCACGTTAAATTTAGTAAGCCAGCGTTACCCATTTAATCAACTTTTTAAAAAATAGTTTACTTCATGAGGTTGTAGTGAATTGGCTTATTAATAAAACTGACAGAGCTGCAAAAATGAAGTGAAAGGCGAAATAAGTTGGCATTAATATTCAACAGACCACACCTGAAGTTGCATTACCCCAATGGGCTTTGATGTGACTTATTTATCGACTAGTAATTTTTAAATATTTTTGTTTGATAGTTTGATATACTTAATACGGATATAGTTTTTTCAATTCATCGGTATGCGATAAGGATTCCCAGATTCCTTGCAGGAGCAAAGATTCCATCGTTCACTGATAGCATTGAATACCCATTGGTATTCCAATAGAAGTTCTATATTTGATGATCCCAGGGCCTCATTCTTTTTAACTACTTCAAAGAATTATTGAGTATTGAGAAGTAAGCAAGTGAAGAGACTATTTCAAATATTTTTTTAAAGGATGTGTGTCTTGTTTGGGACAAAATAGCAAAATGACGGATATGAAGAGGACATTTATGTATGATTTTATGATATAATGAGGAGCATAGATGATTTTATGAAGGTTCTTATGTAGCCCTAAAGCTAAACTCCGTACGTTATTATAAGGCATGCATGTGTCAATTTTAAAATATATATATATATATATATATATATATATATATATATATATATATATATATATATATATATATATATATATATATATATACTAAGATACTAAGGATAAGGGATAGTGAAAATGCTAAGAGTAATATACGGAACTATAAAGATAGGAGAGGAATAGCGATTAAGAAAGAACAGAGAGCCTTATGAAATATAGAAATCTTGAAACATCGATCAGAAAGAGAAGACTAAAATTCTTCGGAATTATGGAGAGAATGAATCAGGATAGGTTGAAAAATCTAATATTTAATAAAGTGATGAGACTGGAGAACGTTTAGGCGTAACCGGAATAAATAAAGGAGATAGTATCAGAGACGAGGACTACCTAGATAAAGACAAATTCCGGAACATGGTGAGAAGCATGAAGATTCTTGTGGAGGAGAAGAAATGGCAGAGAGGTTGGACGAACGAAGGAGGGAGATGAGAGATAAGGTAAGAAGGAAAGGAAAAAATAACAAGAAATGATATATACATGGTGTACATAAGTTTCTGAGAAATTATTACATTAATGAAATTTCATTTGTTTGTTAATTAATTTTATTTTGTAATAAAAAAAAGTGCTTTTCAAATGGTTGACAATAAATAGTTTGTAAAAAATAAATAAAGTAAACAATAACCACGTATCTCAAGCACAATCCTTCCTTTACCACTCCTCGTGCGTTGTCAATCTCCTCATCTCCAGTCTGTATCATAGGTTCATGACATCCCCGTTCATGTTGCTTAAGGACAGGTTGCAACATACCTGTTCTTACAAACTTTACTAAACATGATGTTTAAAGCTGTAATTAGACTGTATAGAATTTTGGCGCCAAGCTATAGCGAGTGCAGTTTTAGAGTCTATAATTAAAACTGGCATCTTACCTGACGGCCTGCATCAAGTAAGTAAAGTGCATCATTGTATCCAATTGAACAATAATCGAGAACTTATATGGTTAATTTACATTTAACTATATAACATTTTTAATATTATGAATCTCATCCTCCATATTCTTCAATTCAGTATGTAGGTGTCTATGGATAGGAGAATCCATGAGTGCGAGAAAGAAGAAACTCATGAAATGCTGTTTGATTTTTCTTATTGAAATTAAAAAGGATTTCCCTTATAAATATTACAATCTATGTCGCTCTAGAGCAATAAGCAATAAATTAAAAAAACTATAAATCATCTCCTCATCAATATAACATAAATTAAAATAGCAACGTAAAACAGAAATATACAACTATTCTATAAGTATTCTGAGGAACCCTGAACAAAGCTTGTCCTATGGTCTATGGTAAGACAAGCCAGGCCAGGAGAGACTCCAGTGGATTAGCATTAGAATGGAGAAGCTAGCTTACTTTAAGTAATTATTTAATCAGTGAGGTGGGTTATAAGGATATGTGGAACGGAATAAGTTTGGAAATTTAAGATGTATGAGATGGAGGAAGAATGGTATATTGAAATGTTACAGATATAATATGGAGTATTTACAATAGTGCAGAGGAATTTGGATCGGAAGGGCCATTGGTCCAAATAGGTTTAATCATAGTCTTTTATATGAGAAAATTGTTGCCAACGGAAAGCTGAGTCTCCTGTTTAATCGTATATACAATCAACCGAAGCATCTGTTCAGTTCTTGCATTTTAAGTTAGCGTGAGGGTTTCATCTGTCACCACTTGACAAAATTATAATGGCTGCCTATTTACTTTTTTGTCAACAGCACTATCTTAGCTCTTTCTTTTATGATCCTCTCTCTTCCATTTCATCTTTATATATTGTCGAATAATTAACTCTGAATTCGTCTATGAGGCTCCTTTATATCAGATCTTTTGGAACTCCTTTTTGTTCAGTAACACTTAAACGATCCTTCCTGGCTTGATCATCCAACTTCTGGGACTCGTTTAAACATGGTTTTACTGCAGCTCAACTTCATATGAATGAATGAATGAATTACTATAAAATATAAAATCCATATATCACATATAATATAAAATTAAATAAATATACTACACATAATAAGTACTAAAAAAAAAGAAGAAAATTTTCGGCTGAATAAAAATAAAAACAAAATACTTCCAGATAACTAATTACCATCTGAATTAAATGCATTGGTTATAAATAAATAAATAGCTTTTAAATGCTTTATGCTCTTAACGGATAAAAGATTTTCCATGGTCAACTCAGGAGTAGGTTTGGGCAGGAGATACTTGCTTAAATACTTTTGCCTTTGTCTCCTAAATGCCGAACAATCCAGCAAAAAGTGTGTGACACCATCACTACCATTTGTGTCTCAAAACTCACACGATTGATCACTGTTAAATTTTCTATGCATGCCACCGTACGGCAGTCGGTTTTTCCTATTGCTGGTCATCTTCAGTTGAGCGAGAATTCTCAGGTTTTCTATATGGATGTTGACATGTAGGTACGCTTGAGGTGTGCCAAAGGTTGCGATATTTCTGTAATATAGATTAAACTCGGACTGCGCTACTCGATCGAAATCTAAACTCACGAGATGATTCCTTATTGCGTCTTCGAGGTCAACACCGTGCCGTTTAATAATTTCCAAGTTCGAACAAGTCAAGATGTCAGGAGCTCCCACCATACCAAGCAGTTTACCAAGCTCTCTCAACCAATTATGAGACATAGCGTTAGTTTTTCGAAATTCAGAGAGCCTCTTGTAACATATTTTTGGCAGCTGATGGTCTTCCATCCCCAACATTTTTATCCACCACTTCAACATCCTTTTAAATATTTTTAAACGTACGTTAGTCCTACCTGTCTCCACACTTATGTAAAAGTTAGGTGTGTGCCGGGGTAACTTTAGTAAATACTTCACGTATTTTAATCTGCCTTGCTCTAATAAATCCGAGTATTCACTCCCCCAAATTTCAGGTGAGTGAAGGAGTACGCTTTCCGATAGTGATTCGTACAACTGACATTTAGTATTTCTTGAATAATTATTGTTTTGTTTTTTAAATAGATTTCGTTCACTTTTTTAGCTCCTATATGGACTATTTTCGTTGTGGCTATTTATTTTTAACTACTGGTATCAAGCATCAAATTTTCGGTTGCGGTACAGGTAACAAGAATCGAATAATTTTGGTACAGACACATCACTAATTTATTTTATAGCAGTCGCACAAAATAAATCTTGTCTCTCCAACCCTGGTTTGGACGGGGCAGCAACCTCTTGGTTGTTGTTGGAGGCTCGCAAAAAAGCCACATTCGTCTTTCTAAGAGCCGTGTATTAGACATCTATGTACTAGCGATAAACTATAAGGCTACAGAAAGGCAAGCCGATTGGTGGAGAAACAGAACGTGTTCTTGGACGATGGAAAGGAACCTATTGGGGCTATTGATTTATAGCCCCTTCGGTCAGTAACTGAGAACGTTTCATCAATTCATTGACCAATTTCTAATGGTCCAATTTTTCAAACAATTAAAAGTACACATATTGCATTACAAAGGCTGTAATGGAACGATTTAAAAAGGGTATAAATTTCATCAAAAGGGTATTTTTTTAAATATCTATTTATTGAAATTTACTACTCTATACAGTATAAATAAAATACAACAAATTAATGTCATGATAATGCTAAAAATTACATGTATACTTCTTTTAAAGCAACTACCCATTGATAGCACTTATAAAGGTTCTGTATAAATAAAGTGCTATATCTACAGATCCCGAGGCCATCTTCTTTTCAATTATCAGGAGGAGAGGAGAGGGTTATCCGGAATAGATTGGGAAGCGAGTTGTGATAACGATGGGTTTCAATGATTATGGAGTTTGCTATAAAAGGATAGGTATCTGGTTTGGGCTATGTCAGATACATATGGAATATTAAGATCTTTGTGGACTAGTTCATCATCAGTCTGGCTGGAGACGCTGCCCGATAAACATCTCCGTTAACGGCTTCTGCAAATTTAACATTTCTCTCTCTCTCTCTCTCTCTCTCTCTCTCTCTCTCTCTCTCTCTCTCTCTCTCTCTCTCTCTCTCTCTCTCTCTCTCTCTCTCTCTCTCTCTCTCTCTCTCTCTCTCTCTCTCTCTCTCTCTCTCTCTCTCTCTCTCTCTCTCTCTCTCTCTCTCTCTCTCTCTCTCTCTCTCTCTCTCTCTCTCTCTCTCTCTCTCTCTCTCTCTCTCTCTCTCTCTCTCTCTCTCTCTCTCTCTCTCTCTCTCTCTCTCTCTCTCTCTCTCTCTCTCTCTCTCTCTCTCTCTCTCTCTCTCTCTCTCTCTCTCTCTCTCTCTCTCTCTCTCTCTCTCTCATCTCTCTCTCTCTCTCTCTCTCTCTCTCTCTCTCTCTCTCTCTCTCTCTCTCTCTCTCTCTTCTATTCTATTCTATTAGTAATTTCCTATTGATTTCGTTATTCTGTTTACTGAAAGTTTTATTATTAATTAAACTCGTAAATTACAAATATAAATTTCGTTTTATTTTTCTATAATAATTACGATAACTGTTGACGAGTTGGTGAAGCAAGAGTGCCTAATACCCACTCCACTACCGCTGATTCCTGCTGCTCTACTAAGCAAGGTTACCTATATATTTATTTATCTATTTATTGACTCGCGCTCGAAGTTGGATATTTTTAAAATGGCTGTATGTTCAATTTGTGAAACGTCGATCGCACGAGAGGAAACAAAGATTTTAAACTGTCAAAAATGTAAGATGATATTTCATGAAAAATGCTGTAATCTTCATGAAAAAGAAATTGAGGCCATAAAAACAGCAAAAAAAATATGGTTGTGCGAAAAACGCAACAAAACAAAAAAAACAGCAACAGTCAAGGAAAAAAACCAAAATTCGTTTAAATCTAATCCAGATCATAACCCTGATCCGACGGCATCTCAATTATTGTCTGCAAAGATGTCCTAATTATTTTGTAACACATAATTTAATTATTAATCAATTTTGTTATTATCTATTATTATTATTATTTATTATAATTAATTATCAAAGCCAGACGATTGTCCTATGTATTGTAATCATATGTTATTCTTAGGGGACAAGTGGCCCCAGAATAAAGTTCATTTTTTTCTTCTTCATCTTAAGTTTGTTTCTTCAAAGTAAGGAGCATCGAATATTTTTCTAAGGATTTTGGATTGTAAGGATTCGATACGAGATGGATGGCTTAGCATACTTGTAATTAGGTCTAATTACTGTTATACAAATGAGTCTTTTGTAACTAATTTGAACGTTTATCAAGTAAATGTTGAAGGAGTCGAAAACGACGGGCAGTTTCTTGTCGTTTTAGTCTTGTAAGTGGGTTCCAAGTAAGACGTTTTTCCAAATAGATTCTTAGGTATCGGATATGTTCCATAGGGATTAACGGAATATCATTAAATGATACTGTATGTCAGGAAGTCGTAGGCTTACGGTGAAAGGTAAAGGTTATTTGGTGAGATTAAAAGGATAAGTGATTGTATATTAAAAAGTATTATTTTTTTTTTATTTTTATTTTTTAATATTTTAGGTCCTTATATTAGACTGATGCTAAAAAAAAAACCCTGCTAATCGTTTCCATTGTGGAATGAGATGACTCTCAGAGGCGTCTGAAAAGATGGTCTAAGACCCTTATATGTAGATTTCATTGAAATGTTACTAATGGGTAATTTCAATTTAACTATTTTTGTTGCAAATATAGTTGTGAATGGATATATTAAAACAACAACAACATGTTATGTTGATTCATAAACATATTGTTTAAACAAACTATATTTGTTACATTTAAATTTAAAATTTTAAAAAATAATTTTGAAATGATATATCTAAAATTTAAAATATATATATTTCAAGAGATAGCGTAAAACATTATCATAACCAGTATAAACAAGGAGTTGAAGTATGTTTCATCATGATTTTTGAATACCGACTTCCAAAAAAAATTGGAATAAAAGAACACGTCGGCTTGTTGTGACTCAGCACTTGATGGACCAATGACTCACTTTCCAAACTGATGACGGTACCTTCACTTCCTTATTACATCACTCCTAAGCAAGTTGGTACTTAAACAAATTATGTATATGTCGATGGCTATGTTTGTGTATATATTTAGTTTTATTTCAAACTTTTTTTTTATATTTATAAATTTTCTATATTAAATTATTATATTTCAACTTGCATAAGGCATTAAATATATATGTGACATAGTTAATAAATGCTATGTTCTATCTGCTAACTTTCTTGAACAACTAATGATGTTTTCGTTCTTATATGGATTGGTTTTTGTAACTGATAGGAATTTAATTTTAAACCGAAGTATCGATATTGATAATCCACGATTTTTTGGTATCACTACCGGTAAGGAGAATCGAAAAAATTTAGTTTTGACATTTTACTAGTCTTATAATAAAAAAGTTTTTATTTATTTTCAAATCACAAAATAGTGTTTTTACATAGTTCTGGTATCACATTCAACACGTATTTACATGTTCAGAATTTTACAGATATGAATAGTTTTTATGTGTTATACTGTTTCTGATCATTAGGAAGATTAATAAAAACCTACACGAATAGGAATGAATAACATACAATTACTAATATCATATAGTTACTAACAATATTTAAATTAATATTATATGTTCATTTCTTTTATGAGCATAACATTTTAGTGAGTTTTTGTCATTATTTGCTATTTCTTTAACTAACTGATTATCTGTGTAGTTTTCTGAAAATATTTTTTAGTTTGATTTAGAAAAAAATCCTGAATTGTGGGAAGTCCTAATTCGTTTAGGATAGATGATATATTTGCATAGGGAGATAAGTTAGTTAGTTATGAATCCCGTACATTAATTTTGGATTCCTTCCAGTCTCGATGAACCCCGGGGTCTTTATAAACCAAGGTACTAATCAACCGAGCTTTTTATTTTTATTTCATTCTATTATGTTTTATTATTATTATGTACGAGTACTTGCCAATTTTTATACGAGCGTTACTACGAGAATGCTGAAAGATAACTAACGCTACATCGTTTTGACGGTTTTTAGAAAGTGCAGCAATCATGGGATGACAGACAGTATATCGGTACTAAAATATGAATTTGTACAGTAGAAATTTAATTTTGGTATTGAGCACCGATGTTTTCCTTAAAATAAGCGACGTTATGTATATAATTTTTTTTTTCTTTCATTTTTTTCTGATTTTCTATTTAAGTGGTCTCTGGAAGCACGGGATTAGTCAAGCCAGGGCGAGATATTGCTTTGTTCTTGACCAAGGTATTTCTACTGAAGTAAAGGAGAGTTATTTATCTATGTTATGCAGATGTTTTTTAAAAATTACTGCTTCTGGTTTTAGAGTTGATTTTTTATTTTTTGTGTTATATTTATTTCCGTAACGTGATATGAATTAATATAAACTTGATTAAGTTATCTATTGCTGAAGTTTACATTTGTTCTTACCAAACAAAACACAGAAGAAAAAATTGAATAGAATGACAAAATTACTTTTTCATTTAAACATTGGCATATAATATTTAAAGAAATTATAATGCGTATGTAACTTACAATTTTTAATCCGAATTATTAGGTTTAGACAAGTTTAAAAAACACCTGTTAACACTAATACTATAGAAAGGCTTATAGCGGCCAAATATAGCTAACTTATCATCTTATCGCGATCGCATCACATTCAATGTTTAATCTTTAAATGCTATCAGAGGATTTTAGTTTGGAAATTGAGCCCGCCAGATGGATTTTCGCTTAGAAGTGGGTTTGTTCCAAGTAGCCCTCGCTTACGGTAACTTCTTTAAATGTTAGTTGTAACCGTTTTACTATTGTGTTAATCCGGAATAAAGATGTATATAAAGCTGTGCCAGCGTACAGTTATTAGTTCATATAATAAAAGTAATATTACAATAGGATATAATTAAAAGGTCACTAATAATGGCATTAAGGAGTAGAGGAGGAATTAATTAATAATTTGATTAATCAATTATTTTTAATTAAAATCACGAGATTTTTAAATATTATATGTCGGTAGAAAAAATTTTAATATTTAAATATTCTTTTTTAAGTTAACAATATCCATTTTATTAACTATTCAAGAGCTTTCAATGAAATAAATAATTGTATCACACACACATGAATAATTGTATCACACACACACACACACACACAATATTTTTATAAAGTCATAAATAAAAGAAGAGGAAAATTAAAATTTTGAAAAATGTATAAAATAAAAATTTAAACTTTATTGTTAAATTTTAAAATGTTATTAACTTATTTTTAGAATGTGTTACCGTTTGCTTATCAATAAGATTGATTAGTATACTGTGTAAAATGTAGCAACCCAGTTAAAATGTGCAACATTGCTTAATAATGTTCTGTAATCCAAGATCACATGTTTTATATAATTAATTTTTTGAACTTAAAAAAAAGAAAGTGGATTTAGTAAAGGTTTTCAAATATATAGTAATTATCTATACAATATATAAATATATAATAGTAATAGTAAGAAATATAATTGATAATAATTACTCATAAAATGATTTATGGTTGATAAATAAATATTGTATAAAAGATATTTTAATATTATATTACCTAAATTTTGAAACAATAGCATTTGTTTAATAAAATATTATATTGTTTATTCCTTTATAGTTTTAATAAGCAGATTGAAGACGTGTTATATAAGTTAACATTTGAGATTACTGCTTACCTCTGGTAACAAAGAAACTAGGTTTCTTCTGTCTGATAATCTAGAAGGTCATCTAGAAGCCTTAAAACTGCATAGTCTAGCCCAAATTCGGAGGCCACAGGATTTTCCCTTATTGAAATATCTCAAGTTATAGCTGACTTCGGATTTTTTCATTCACATCAGTTTTTGTCCACTAAAATTGGGAGTAAATCCAATGTTATTCGCATGGATAAAAAGCACAATGTATGCTGATTCTAGTGATGCTATTACTGTTGTAATCGGTTGAACACAGCATTTGTTATGGCCGGTAGAAAATGTTGAAGAAATCTCAACTTCAAAATTTTAACCTCCTCGAAAGGGGTAAAAAATCAATATTTTTTTATTTTGATAAAATTTCACATATAAGGGTTTTATGGTGCGTTAAATCGAGATTTGAGGACAGTTGTTCATGAAAAAAAGTTTCCACTGATTTACAGCAGATTTCCTTGGAATTTTGTCATTTTTGAGCACACTAAAGCCGGATAGTGTCTTGAGCATAACTAAATTTTTATATCAAATAGCATACATAATTGCAATTAAATGTGAAAGAATCATTTCTCTATCTTGACTGAGAGCTGAGAAAAAAAATAAAACGTGATTTTCATATTTTATTTTTTTTCTCGGATCCTAATGCTTGGCGGTTATAACTCTAGTTTTGCACTATTATAGGTCCCTACTACCCACACAAAAGTCGGCATTCAAATCTGTGAGTTACAACTGCAAACGTCCCCTTGTGAGTTAAACTTTTGTTTGAACTCTTTTGTTTCATGTGTTTCCTTTAACCAATGAAAAATGCATTTCCGACTTTGTTAGGTATTGGACCGTAATATGGGATCAGAATGTATTTCAAGAGGTGGGTTCGTCCTCTGGGTGTGTTAGGTATTATGTTAGGTATTCGATCTACTGGATTAACTTAAAATAGTCAGAGAAATCCCAGCTACAATTTCAGCTGTTCCGGAAGGTCACCCTTATGCTGACCTACTGAAAGAATTTCCAGGACTTACGCGACCATCATCTACCAAAGGACCTGTGAAGCATAACACAACACATTATCGAGACAACAGGTCGTCCTGTGTATGCCAAGGCTAGAAGACTTCCAGTGGAAAAGTACCGGCGAGTAAAAGATGAGTTGCGACTTATGGTAGAGCAAGGTATTTGCAGGCCTTCCAACAGCCAATGGACTAGTGCACTTCATGTTGTAGACAAACATGACGGTGGAGTGCGACCTTGCGGAGATTACAGACAACTTAATGCCCAAACTGTGCCTGACAGATACGGTGTTCCGCATATAATGGATTTTAGGAACAATGGAGGAGATTTTAAGAACAAAAAACAGCTCTAGGGTGTGCACACCAATAAGCGCGCAAGTAGTGACAATAATAAGTATAAATAACCATTATTTATATTTTCATTAATAGTATTGCACGTAGTTTTAAATATTCATTTATTTTCTTTTTTTATTAGTTATAGTTCCCTCTAAATAAAAATGTGTAATTGTTTATTCTTTTTAACTGTAAATATAACAACTTGTTTCCCTTATCTGATAATAATTGTAAAAAAATAATGATTAAGCACCCCACGTGTTTTAAGTAACCCGTCACATCAATCGATTACCTGCCAAAGAGGTAATGAGTGGTGACCGATTATAAAGTTAATTAGATTAATTCATATGACGTAATTTATATTTACCGTAAATTTCGTTGTAGTGACGGTTGCTGAGTAAAACATACCTATAATTTGTTTTTATATTGATAAAAGATCTTACTAATCACAATGCCCGATTCTAACGAAAATATTACTGCACAAAAACACGGAAATTTACTCTTCCTTCTTTACGGCTGCAGATAAGATTCACCTTTTATCAAGCAGGATCCGGAACTGTGGTTTTGCCAGGTTGAGGCAGTTTTTGCTCGTGCTAACATCACGAACAGTGTCACAAAGTTCCAAACTGTTATTCCTAAGATAAACGCGGAAGTATTACTATAAGCAGCAGGACATTGTGAAGAGGCCCGGCAAAACCCCGTATGAAAATCTCAAGGACAGATTGGTCAGTGTCTACACGGATGAACATGAAGTGCACTAGCCCATTGGCTGTTGGAAGGCCTGCAAATACCTTGCTCTACCATAAGTCGAAACTCATCTTTTACTCGCCGGTACTTTTCCACTGGAAGTCTTCTAGCCTTGGCATACACAGGACGACCTGTTGTCTCGATAATGTGTTCAGTGTCATGCTTCACAGGTCCTTTAGTAGATGATGGTCGCGTAAGTCCTGGAAATTCTTTCAGTAGGTCAGCATAAGGGTGACCTTCCGGAACAGCTGAAATTGTAGCTGGGATTTCTCTGACTATTTTTCCTCTTGAAGTTAATCCAGTAGATCGATCTATCAACTGTCTACCTTTCAAGTCTACTAAAAGATTGTAGTGGTACATCTGCACCAATTATAGGCTTAGGAACTTCAGCCAAAACGAACGTCCATTTAAATTCGCGTCTTAGTCCTAAATCAAGTTTAAGTTGGAGTTCTCCAAATGTTCTTATTCGACTACCGTTCGCAACATACAAATTAAATTCTGTGGCGGTCATTGATTTTCTGACTGGAGGTAGGACTGAGATAGCAGCACCTGTATCGATTAGGAAAGATTGACCCTTCCGCTGAGGAGTTTCCCTGCTGCTTCTTATTCCAAGCGCATGGATGCTCACATTTATTTGCTTTTTCTTTAAATCTGAAATGATAAAAACAAATCCAATCTGGGTCATTGGGATTTCTTGACTTACTGCGGGATCCTCGCCTCGTCGTGGAGTTCTTCTTCTTTCTCTCCGACTTGGTCTTCGACTTGGAGGAGAGTTTAGGAATCTGCTTCGTAAGTAATTCAACTTTTTCTTCTAAGTTAGCTATGGAGGATTGTGCTTTATAAGAGTCTTCCGCGTTATTGCCTGCGACTGTTGCGATATCTACTTGTTGAACAACCTCCTGTATTTTATCAGCTACTTCGGCTAAATTTTCCACATCAGTCTGCCCCGTACTTATCAGGATAGCTTGCATACTCTGTGGTAAGGATTGTGTTGTTATTTATCCGCGGTAAGGAGCGCATAAATAGTGTTTTAATCACACTTAAAGGGACTACATCTTCTGCTAATTGTTTCATCTGTCTTAAAAATCTGGTAGGCTTTTCATTTCCCAGTTGTCTGCCTTCTAATAGTTCATGGATCCGTTTCGTCTCCGAATCCGTATAGACACTGACCAATCTGTCTTTGAGATTTTCATACGGGGTTTTGCCGGGCCTCTTCACAATGTCCTGCTGCTTATAGTAATACTTCCGCGTTTATCTTAGGAATAACAGTTTGGAACTTTGTGACACTGTTCGTGATATTAGCACGAGCAAAAACTGCCTCAACCTGGCAAAACCACAGTTCCGGATCCTGCTTGATAAAAGGTGGAATCTTATCTGCAGCCGTTAAGGAAGAGTAAATTTCCGTGTTGTGTGCAGTAATATTTTCGTTAGAATCGGGCATTGTGATTAGTAAAGATCTTTTATCAATATAAAAACAAATTATAGGTATGTTTTACTCAGCAACCGTCACTACAACGAAATTTACGGTAAATATAAATTACGTCATATGAATTAATCTAATTAACTTTATAATCGGTCACCACTTATTACCTCTTTGGCAGGTAATCGATTGATGTGACGGGTTACTAAAAACACGTGGGGTGCTTAACCATTATTTTTTTACAATTATTATCAGATAAGGGAAACAATTTGTTATATTTACAGTTAAATAGAATAAACAATTACACATTTTTATTTGAAGGGAACTATAACTAATAAAAAAAGAAAATAAATGAATATTTAAAACTACGTACAATACTATTAATGAAAATGTAAATAATGCTTATTTATACTTATTATAGCCACTACTTGCGCGCTTATTGGTGTGCACACCCTAGAGCTGTCTGACACCCCACCAGTCATATCACAAATACAACGCCCCTGCAACTATATCACAGTCTTCTCAGCATGTGCTCTGTTCTATAGCATGTGTGTTCTCTGTGTCGGTACTTGTAACACTAAAAGCAAAGAGGTTATGGACGGCATTGTTATCGTAGTATCAACCTTGCTCTGCTACACTCGTATTCCCTTGACCGTACTCCAGAATCTTCGTATATTCTGTTCATAGTTCTTCGTGATTTCTGCTTCAAATTCCTCCCATGATCTGTTCTTAGCCTGTTTTATGATCCTGCTGGATTCAATCCTTTTAGCAATATAATCTTCCCATGTCCTAGCATCCTTTCTCCTCATATATACATTCCTGGCAGTCTTTTTCTCCTTCACTGCCTTAGCAACATCTGATTAATTTTTGAAAGGCTTAATTGGGACGTAAATCCCTAAAAAAGAGTGAACCATATAACTTTCAAGTCCAGAATTTTACTTATTTACTAATTTATTACTCTTAACAACAAAATTTAATAGATTTAATCAAACGAAACAACTTAAAAATGTCCAATTTAACGATATATGTAAAACAATCATTGTAAACAGATTATAAACATTTAAACCCTTGAGACGAAGCAGATTTAATTGTAATATTGGTAAAAGTGACTATACTCTGAATAGAAGTATGAGTTTAATCAAAGATCGTGAATAATTGCACTAATAAAATTTAAAAGGAAGGGTAACTTCCTCATAAATCAAATCAGTCTCTGGAGAGTGGACTGTATAAACTTTTACTAAAATAAATGTTCGCAATTTTGAAGAAACATGGATTAGAAGACATCTAAAACAATTATAAACATATGTGAAAATGACTCACCCATGTGAAGAAGTGGCCGAATCTTTTTGGAGTCTTAGGTGCACCTAAAAAACCCGCCGGTGGTTGAATTGCTTCTGGATGCTGCGATAATCGATTAAGAATTCTTCCAGCCTGATCTACTCTCATTTGCAAGCAAAATGTGAAATATAAGGTCTTTTAGAAAATAACATGAAGAAAACAAACAGTTAAAATTAAACATTGGAAGACTATTTTAGCCTTGGACATAAATAAAATGAGGAAGACTAAAAGCCTTGGACATTAATGGAAGGGAAAAGACCTTGAGAAATGAAAACTAAGTCCAGCTTGCTTAGCTCCTGACGAAAGAGTGGCCGAGTTTCAGTAAGGATTAACGCGGGAGATAAGGAATTCAGCTGGTTATTATAAACAAAAAAAAGGCTTGTTGTCATAAAAATCTCGATAGATGGAGTAAAGATGTTTTCTCATCTTTTTCTTTCTTTACAAAGCCTTTCGGCGTGAATGGTGTTACTATATACATCTCCCTATCTAGAAAGAGCGCTGATTGGCGCGAACAGTACGTAATAGAAAAAAATTGTTTTAAACTGTAAGACAAAGTAAAATTAGTAATATAAAATTGTTTAATTTCAATTACACTGTATAATGTGTAGTGTTATGTTAGTGTCTGTAAAATTGTATTATTTCAAAGTTCTTACCTGAAGATAAGAAAAGGGTTTTCCAGAAACATGTTGTTAAGCAATAAATTAATAAAGGAGAAAAATGCTGGACTTAAAAGTAATATAATTAAATTCCCTTTAGCATTGTTCAAAAAAATGAAACTTTAAGCCAAGAAAATCAATTTTGTGAATAGTCTGCATCTCAGGTCACCTATATATAAATTTTGTTTTCAGTGAAGATTTAATCCAAGATAAACTCGATGGACAGTTTGAAAGATTCCCTGATATGTGTATAATGGTTTAACACGCTTAAAATATCTGTTTTTTTTTTTTTGGGGGGGGGGGGGGGGGGGGGGGGGGGCTTTTTTCAAACATTTAATAATCTTTAAAACTTTAATTTTCTTCGAATTAATCTTAGCTAACATACTTTTGTTATTATAAATAGCTAGTAAAATATTATTATTATTATTATTTATTGCTGAAAAAAAAATATATATATTATTTTTAACCATATCAACTGCTCTCATTCAAAACACATCCGTGAATTATATTTCTCTAAACAATAATTACAAGATTTATGAATAAATGTTTTTTAATTCGATCGTATTTATAATTCCGTGTAAGAGTCAAAATATATCTTTTTCGAAATAAGTAAAAAAACAATTTGTCTCATTCTTATCATATTAAAAATTGATTATATCACTCCAAAATTAATCATTCTGTTATATTTACATTCGCGTTATCTATCGGATTACTAGTGCTGATAACATTTCGACTGAGTAGATCATTCAGTGAAATTATTGTAGAAATTAATATTGTCATTTTTTTTTTTTTTTTTTTTTTTTTTTTTTTTTTTTTTTTTTTTTTTTTTTTTTTTTTTTTTTTTTTTTTTTTCTTTTTTTTTTTTTTTTTTTTTTTTTTTTTTTTTTTTTTTTTTTTTTTTTTTTTTTTTTTTTTACTGGAACTCCATTAAATTTAAGGCCAAATCATTTCTGTCGAATCTGTGCAGATAGTTAAGTATACCATTGATGTGTCGCTACCAGAATATTTCGATTCTCGCTATCGGTATCAATTCCAAAACTTCGATTCTCAATTCACGCTACCTGTACATTGGTTAAAAATAAATTGCTATTGTAAAATTATCGATATGAGAGCAAAAAAACATGCATGACAAAGAATCGTAGCTCAAACAATGTACAAAAATTATTTTATAAAAACTATTCTTTAAGAAGATAAATATCCCAAAAGTTCTTGATTCCATTTATTGCTTGAGGAAGCGCAAATGTTGCTATGTGCCACTAAAATATTTCACTAAACACTGTAAATACTACTACCCTACAGTGTTGGTAATTTAACAAGATGGTCGGCTTAGGAAAATACTCATGCGCCAGCTGTTCAAATGACACACAAAATTACAGATTCTTCCGATAAGTACCGTCACATTGTCAAATATCTGACGGACACCAAAGCTGATTTCCATACATATCAGCTCAAGAAAGAAAGATCCCTTAGGGTGTTCAGAAGAAATCTTCACCCTAACAATTAGAGAAGATTTGATGTCTATAGGATTCAAAGTGCGGCAAGTTCTAAATGTACTAAAAGTCAGGGGACACCTAGAAGTAAACGGTGAAAATTCATTACCACTTTTCTTCGTTGGTTTAGAACCTACACCTGGGGTTGAAAAAAATCTGCGACGTCACCTCTATTTGTTAAACCAAAGTGAAAATAGAGAACCCATATCTTAAACGAGATATTGTCCAATGTCATAACTACCAAGTATACGGCCACAGAAAAAGCTATTGCCTCCATATTCCAAGATGCCTCAGGTGTAGAAAATGGCACAAATCCGAAAATTCGATGAACAAAAACCTATTAAAAAAATTGGAAAATCCGAAAAACATTTTGATTTTTAACTTGAGTTTGAAACCAGATGGGATTATGAAACCAAATACATTTCAAGCGTATTACCACCTTATATTTTGTGTAAAAAAATAAAGTTGATACGTTAAACCGTCTAAGCGTAATTCATGTTTTTATCAATTTAAACAAAAGTTGCCAACCATTTCATTTGGTCAGGCAAACTTTGAAGCTTACAAACTTTTATTTTTCTATTTGGATGAAATTTCGTATTTAAGGGTTCTCTTGAATGCTGAATTCGAATCCGATATCGGTTCTTGTGAAAAAATGATATTGAATATACTTCACTTGAAAAATTTTAGCTTTTACACTGTAAAATGTGATAGAAAATTCTTTTAGCCCTAGAATTCCATCTCAGCACCCTCAAAACTCAGGAAACGTATGTGTATATATAGATATAATCAAAAAAAAAAAAAAAAAATATATATATATATATATATATACGAATTGGGAGAAATAATTTGTTACTTTAATTATTATTAAAATAATTATAATTATTAATTATTTATTGTAATGATAACTTATTACAAATTAATATTTACATTATATACAGACAGAACCACATATTAGATTTGATTGTCAAGTATTTACAATTTTTATTTTATTTTGCAGTTGAACATGTTAAAATATGATTGCGATAGTTGACATAAAAACATTATAGCAATAACTGCCTCACTTCCGTTGCTGACAGGATTTTGTTGAATATAATGAAAATGAAATTGTAATGTAATAAGCTTCAGTTATTAGACCAACCCAGTAAACAAGAATTACAAAACGGATTAGAGATGTGTTCTGGGTTTAAAGAATAAAATAAAAATTGTAAATACTTAACAATCAAATCTAATATGTGGTTCTGTCTGTATATAATGTAAATATTAATTTGTAATAAGTTATCATTACAATAAATAATTAATAATTATAATTATTTTAATAATAATTAAAGTAACAAATTATTTCTCCCAATTCGTATATATATATATATATTTTTTTTTTTTTTTATTGATATCTATATATATACATACCTATCCTGAGTTTTGAGGGTGCTGAGATGGAATTCTAGGGCTAAAAGAATTTTCTATTACATTTTACAGTGTAAAAGCTAAAATTTTTCAAGTGAACTATATTCAATATCATTTTTTCACAAGAACCGATATTGGATTCGAATTCAGCATTCAATAGAACCCTTAAATACGAATTTCATCCAAATAGAAAAATAAAAGTTTGTAAGCTTCAAAGTTTACCTGACCAAATGGTAGGCAACTTTTGTTTAAATTGATAAAAACATGAATTACGCTTAGACGGTTTAACGTATCAACTTTATTTTTTTTACACAAAATATAGGGTGGTAATACGCTTGAAATGTATTTGGGTTCATCATCCTATCTGGTTTCAAACTCAAGTTAAAAATCAAAATGTTTTTCGGATTTTCCAATTTTTTTAATAGGTTTGTGTTCATCGAATTTTACATTTATATACATCAAATGAAAGCTGAGACTCTCCTCTTTCCAGCGATACTAACCAGTGAATTATATGACAAAGTAATGGCGATTTAAAGGTATGTAACCAACAATCGGTTTTAAAATTTCATTTTCCTGGAAGAGGGTGAAAAAAATGATATTTTTTGAATTTGTTGAATAACCGTTTTTTAATGTTTTTGAGGGTGCTGAATTAGAATCTGACCTCAATTTTTGTGTGAAAAAAATCTATAGAGGTAGTTTGCTTTAAAAACTAATCATTTTTTTTTAGAATTTAATTAACCTAAACCAAAATCTATGGAGCGACTGTATTTTTCCTTTAATTCGCAATCAAAACTGAAAATCTTGGTGCAAGAACCATGTCGATATCATTTTTTAAACTCGAGATAAAAAATAAATTAGTTTAATGCTATTTTATTTATTTTTTTCGGCTTCTAGGGCCCATTGGTCGGAACGGCAAAATACGTGTCTAATATTTTTTGACCAGGAACCTCCAAAAAAATTGCCAACAAGATCCGTGAGAGACTGAGTGTGTCCTTCCCTTGTAAGTATACCATTTTTTGCAGGCAACATTTTGTTGAATCTGAGTTTTAAACGGAAAATCGATTTTATATAGCCCTTGGAAAACTGGATATCTTGGATTTCCAATATGTATAAAAATTATGAAAAACATCTACCAATGATCAGTTTAAGATAAAATTACTATTCTACTCACCAATGCAGAAAGCAACCTAGGATCTCTTGGAGAGATTGTTTGGCTATCTAAGAGGAAAAGGTCGTATAAATGACAATCCAAGTGCAATGCAGTTTTGCCATTTGCTTTGAAACGTTGTGCATAAAGAATTACACGAATCCCATGACAGTAGTGGTAATGTTATACCACTAGATAAAATAAATCTTCTTAGATCATAAATGGGGCCTAAAATTGATAGTGTTGATAAAATTAATTTTTCAATACCGAAATCCTGCATGATTGAACCATGTACTCAGAAGGTACATTTGAAAAACAATTAAAATAAATTATGTATTAACATCATTAGTTATTATTATTACTTTTTTTTCACTTATAAAAATAGACGAAGACGATCCTGTATATTTTTTTCAAATATAATTTTATACATTGTGGAATACATTGCACGTAATATTTTCGTTCAATTATGTTTTTGCGGACTTCCAATAACTGTAGAAACAAATTTTTTTTTATTATTCTACAACACATTATTTACATTTTCAGGATATGTTGTGAAATGACTTTATTACAAATTGAATTGCGAGAACTGTTTGATAATTTTAATTTTTAACAATAATTGTGAAAGCGTAGCAGTATATTATTTCCATCAAATAAAATTTATTAATTTAATTACAAACTAGATTTTGAACAAGAAAAGACCGCACAAAAGTTTCTGATAGTATATAAAATTCATAAAACCAAAAACAAAATATATAATAATTTTAGAGTATTTTTAGAGTTCAGAGCAAAATTGTAATGTATTTTGAAAAAAATAGATTGAGCTTTCTTATGTAATCAATTAGAGCCCTAGCCAAAATAATTAAAAAAAAAAAAAAAAGAGGAAAAGAAAAGAAAAAGACAAAAAAGCGTGAGAAGCCTTTGTTACAGACAGAGCGAGTTAGATTTTTTTTTATTTGATTGAATGACATTATGTTTATAATTATTTTACCCATATTTATTTAAAATAGTATTATTTTTTTTTGTGAGATCAGTAATTTAGTACCATTTTTGTTTATAATTACGCCCTGGACAGTGAAATTACCATTGAAAGTCCTTTTGGCGTACTGGACTATTTTAAGAATAATAAATTGCTCTCACCCTATATTCAAGCAATAAATGTAACATTAATTTTATTTTTTAAATAAAATAAAGAAATTAAATTAATAAGAATTAGCCGAACATTGCCAATATTATCTTCTTTTTGTTAAGCATTTAAAAAAAAAAAAAAAAAAAAAAAAAAAAAAAAAAAAAAAAAAAAAAAAAAAAAAAAAAAAAAAAAAAAAAAAAAAAAAAAAAAAAAAAAAAAAAAAAAAAAAAAAAAAAAAAAAAAAAGAGAGAGAGAGAGAGCATCCCCAAGAAAACACCTAACCATTGGATCACTTAAATAATCGTTTATTTTTGAATAAGGGAAGAAACCCTCTATTTTTAGAAGACATGAGATGTTCTGTATTAACCCCAAACGTGTGGGATTTTAATAATAATGATCGTAGGTGTAAATATTAATATCATTCTTATAGTTTTTAATTAACGAGCTATAAATTATAAATAACTTGTTGGGCTTTGAACACCCAGGCAAGCTATTTCTCCAAGTTAAATAAGATACCGGTCAAGGTTAAATTAAATTAAAGATTGTGTTAATTGATAACTAGACTCACTATTATATATAAATAATTATATAATAGAATATATATAAATTGTTATAATGATCTTAATGAAGAAAAAATCATTTTAGTAAAGTAAATATGTAAATACGAAATAGAGATAAGTTAGGAATATATATTAGAATTGAAAATATTTAGTAAAATTTGAAAAAGAAATGATTGAAAAGATCAAATAAATTTGAGATTATTAATATTGTATTAAAAGAATTAAATTGATAAAATGAAAATTTAGAAAACGTTTTTAATTTTGTAAGTTTAGGACATTATCTGTCCTGTATAATACGTTTTAAACGTTTTATGTTATTTATTAGATATTGAAGTTGTTTCAGCCGTTCATTTTATGTTTAAAAACAATTCCTGATGATTTGTTTAAATTTAATTAGTCTAGAACTTTCTCTCTCAATTTCATATTTTTAGAAAAAATAGTTTATTAAAAAAAAAAAAGGTTAAACTGGAATATTCTTCTGTATTTCACGAATATTTGGAAAAGAACTTTATGGTTCCCTTTTCTTCGGAAGATGCATATTTTTTACCTCATCATGGGGTGTTTAAAGAAAGCGCTACTACAAAGCTACGCATAGTGTTCGATGCTTCAATGCCAACTTCCAAAGGTTCAATCAATGACAAACTGATAACTGGTCCAAAATTACTGGCGGATCTTAAAAATGTAATTTTAAACTTTCAAAAATTTACGATTGCACTGACTTCAGATATCTGCAAAATGTACTTACAAATATTAATAAACCCCGATGACCGCATATATCAGCATATATTTTATCGTTTTATTCCGGCAGACAAGGTTCAAGAATACGAATTAACCAGGTTAAGCTTCGGCATGTCATGCCTCTCCCTACTTAGCATTGCGGGTACTCAAACAGTTAATTAACGACGAAGGATCACCTTTTCCCCTAGCTGTTAGCGCTTTGCAGCATAATCTGTACATAGATGACATTTTAACTGGAGCTAATAATACTGAAGAAGCCCTAAAACTGCATCAAGAATTACAACAACTTTTAGCTCGAGGAGGTTTTGAATTGAAAAAATGGGCAAATAATTCCACTAAGGTAGTCCGATTTATTCCAGAAAACTTAAGACACACCAATGGAATTTAGAAATCCTGATGAATCATCTATAAAAATTTTAGGAATGATTTGGGACCCAAAATCCGACATGTTTTACTACAAGGTTCGTACACCGTCAGTAATTAGAACAAAACGTGCAATTCTATTCACGATAGCTAGACTATTTGATCCGCTAGGCTATTTGGCTCCGGTACTTTTTAGAGCAAAACGACTACTGCAGAAGCTTTGGGAACTTAAATTAAATTGGGATGAACCCTTGCCCAGTAGTATTAACATACAATGGGAAAGATTTATCACGGAACTCAAAACATTAGAAACGATTTGTATTCCTTGTTGCATCATGCCAAATCAAACACACCAATCCTTTATTATGGGGTTCGCAGACGCATCGGATCTGGGATATGCCGCAGCAATCTACATAAGATTACAATCATATGAAGGGAAAGATAATACCTATCTGTTAACATCAAAGACACTCATCGCCCTTGTAAAAACCTTATCCATACCCAGATTGGAATTAAGTGCAGCGCTGCTATTAGTGACTCCTAAATTCCTATTTTCCGACTCGACTGTGGTCTTAGGCTGGTTGGCCACGTCTCCACATAAGCTGAAAGTGTTTGTTGCAAACAGAATCGTACAAATTTTACAATTATCACGGTTGGAAAACTGGTACCACATTTCTTCAAATGACAACCCAGCCGATATAGCCTCGAGAGGGATATTTCCAGCCTCTCTTAAAGATTACACATTATGGTGGCAAGGACCAGCATGGTTAGAACAGGATCCCTACGAATGGCCCATCACACAGGCATCTCCAAAGAGTTCTGAAAATTTACCTGAAATGAAATCAGAGTCCACACTTTTGTGCCATACATACCTTGCCAAAACCTCAGAGGACGAATGGTTAAAAAACGTTTCTTCCTTTTCTAAAATTCAAAGAATAACTGCCTACATTCTGAGATGCATAAACAACTCAAAAAAGAATTCTGTAAGAAGGACAGGCATCTTGAGCTTAAAGGAGATCCACAAGGTAACAGAAGTGTGCATAAAGTTAGCTCAAGATCACTTCTACCATAAGGAGCTTGTTTTGATCTCAAGGCAATTATCATCCGTCGCACCCTTCTTGGATTCCCTTGGTGTTCTGAGGGTGGGCGGGCGTTTACAAAATAGTCCCTTAACTTACGAGGCTAAACATCCAATTATTTTACATCCCAAATCTCATTTTACCACTAAGCTGGTGGATCATTTTCATAAATGTTATTTACATTCTGGACCTCAATTACTCCATTCACTAATTAGAAGACAATACTGGATACCGACGGCAAGAAAAGTTATACGGTCCAGGATACATCAATGCGTCACCTGCCATCGATTGCGTGTAACTAACTTTACTCCATTTATGAGCACATTACCAGTTTCTCGTTTTGAGCAAGGTCAGGCGTTCCTTAATGTAGGCATTGACTTCGCCGGACCTTTTCTTATTAAGGAATCTTCCAGAAAAAAGGCACCTATAACCAAGGCCTATGTATGCTTGTACGTTTGCATGAGCACTAAAGCTGCCCACCTTAAATTAGTATCACAACTTACCACTGATGCTTTCATTGCCTGCCTGGAGAGGTTTGTGGCCCGAAGAGGAGTACCTACTCGAATTTTCTCAGATAACGCAACTAATTTCGTGGGTGCTGATAGAAGATTAAAAGAGGTATGGAATCATTTCCGAGACCCTGCAATTCAAGAGCGTATAACCGAACTGTGCAACATGAAAAAGATAGAATGGAGCTTTATCCGTCCAGCCTCCCCTCACTTTGGAGGTCTGTGGGAAGCCGGGGTCAAGTCGATGAAAGCACATTTAGTAAGAGTATTACATGAGCGCTGCCTTACGTTTGAGGAGTTATATACCATCATTGCCAACATAGAGGCCATCTTAAACTCTCGGCCATTGTGCCCACTTTCCACATCCGTGGATGACATCGATGATCTAACACCTAGTGATTTCCTGATTGTTGGTCCGCTGGTTGCCACACCAGAATTGGATCTCACCGACGTCCTGGTGAACAGATTAACTCGTTGGCAGTTAGTGAAAAGGTCATATGGCAGAGATGGCGATTAGAGTACTTAAACAGTCTACAGCAGCGTAGCAAATGGAGATCACACTCCAAAAATGTCACTGTAGGAACTTTGGTATTAATCAGAGAACCCGGAATACCTCCCCGTTGTTGGCCAGCAGCGAGAATTATTGAAACTTATCCTGGTAAAGATTGTGTTGTAAGGATAGTAAAATTAAAAACCCAAACAGGAGAATAAGTGCGTTCAGTTGCTCAGCTAGCACCTTTGTTACCTCCTTCAGAGGTATGAACTGTTTGAAATTTAATTACTTAAAATTTGGTGGGCGGTATGTTTTAGCCGTTCATTTTATGTTTAAAAACAATTCCTGATAATTTGTTTAAATTTAATTAGTCTAGAACTTTCTCTCTCAATTTCATATTTTTAGAAAAAATACTTAATTTAAAAAAAAAAGGTTAATAACAAAATATCGTTATATTTTATATTAAATGTTTATAACAGCGGTTTGTTGTCATAATCATAATCATGTATTAGATGTAGTATTAAGGCTCAGTAGTTGGCCGGTTGTTGACCAGTGAGCGTCATGTAAAACGGACGATGTTGATTTTGTTCTTTTATCTCAACCCAGGTCTCTTTTTGTTTCGTCTGGGACTCCTGGACCACGACTATCGTCAAGCACTTCGTGTGCGGCCGGCCAAGACGAAAAAATCAAATTCAGTAAAACACCAGAACCAAAATAAGGACATTTTTTTTCACAGGGTATTTATAAGTCAAATGTTATTCTATTTTTTCACTCATTTCTATTCTCACTTCTATTTGCTCACCATTCCACAAAAAGTATTTGTATTTAAGTTACTAGTGAAATGTTCCATAGATCTACAAAATGTTTTCCCAATTTTCTATTAGTTTGTTCCATATACTAAAAAATATGGGTGTAAGAATTTTTTAAAGATTTTTCCCTTACACGGTGACCTATAAAACATCGAACAGCAAAAAAAAAAAAATTTTGTCCACCTAAAAATAAATTTTTGCCCACTGTGCTTTGCCCACTTCTCCTTCACACTATATCTTGAAAACGGTTAATACTAAAAAAAAAAAAGAAAAAAAAGAAGAATAGAACCAAAATTATAGAGAATATTATTAGCTACAAGTTATGTGACTTTCTTGATTTACGGCCGATGGATAGAAATCGAAATATTTGAAAAAAAAAAACTGATTATTGTGACCTTTGACCTTGAATATATAATTATGCTAACACACTGAGGTCGGTGACTTTTCACCCCTTATTTAGAAGGCGATATGCACAAAGGTATATGCAAAAATTCAGCTTCATTACTTCCTTTCTGAGATTTGCTGTATAAAACTCCTTATTTCACTAGACTAAATAGGATATTTTCTAAATGTTTTTAGAAGTGCAGTTCGGAAAATGGCTCCTTAGTTTTTATAGAAATATTTGATGTAGAAATAACGGGAAAATAAAAATATATATGAAAAAATGATTTCGAACATTAAAATTCAATAAAATATATATTTGGTATCTTTTGTAAACTTTATTATGTCGTCTGCTTGTTTATCTGACAAAACGGTACCTAACCTTTAAGTGATCTAGGATTTTTTCTAAAATTTTGTTTAGAATCAAATAAGCTTGTGGGAACTAAATAGGTCGCATTATCCGTGTTTAAGCAACTTATCGTTATTTTGCTGTTCAATTTAAATTATTTTCTTATTTCATTCGACTTCATCTTTATAGGCAAAGCGTTTTGTATACGTCCACGGAACATTCTACTTCATTCCCCTCTCCAACAACATTATATTCCGTCAGATGCTATCTCACGCTTGATTGATCACAGTCCGAGCTGATCAACCGTTCATTTTGTATTCAAAAGACAGCCATCGCCGTTGAGATTGGCTGCACATTTCAAATATGAACACAGTATCCACTAACAGATAAAATCACTAGAAGGCAAGACTTTAAATAATTTGTATTCATTGCGTTGCCAGTCAGTTACTGCAGTTACTTTCAAGGTGTGGTAGTTCTCTTAACAAGGTGTGCATTTGAAAATGCTAGGTATTAGGTTACCTGCATAACTATTTTATTATTTATTTATTTTTTTAAGAATTAAAAGCTGTATTCTACATGAATATATATAAAATGATATTCACGCCACTTGAGAATAACTATCTGAATCATCAAGCTTCAATTTTGTACTATAGAAAATTATTAAGTTTAACGCTATAATTTAACTCACAATGTACTAAAGATTAATAAAATGAAACATGGTGTAACTGATAAAAATAGTTAAGTGCTTATCTTATTTGTTTAAATACATAAATATAAATAAGATATAATAATAATAATAATAATATTATTATATTATTAAATATAAAAGTATCGCGGGTGGAAGTTTTTAAAAAGAAGCTTTATTGAGTGACATACATTGATACAGTGACAAGTTCACAATTTATAACTTAATCACAAACTTAACAGGCATAGCATCAGCTTATAGTACGACGGCAGAATGTCTGCTGAGGCTAGGTGGGGGTGGCCTTTTATAGGGTGTTGGAAGGGGGGATATCACACATTGTTTATTTATATTCCTAATACTATTGAGGTGTACATAACTATATACACAAATTTACTATCCCAATTTCTTATACTATTATGTTTTTTTTTAATAATTTTCTTTTTTTTAATTATTTTATTAATAGAAATTTACAATTGTATTACAAATACATCTAGTAAATAAGCGGTTTACAATGAAAAATAATGACATGCTGAAAACTTGTAGAGGAACTACCCAATGGTAGTACTCTAATGAAATATTTACTAAAGATGAAAACTCTCCAGCCAGTTATGACACCATTCCCCAAGGGAAGTGATATGTGACTGGAGTGTCTGGGATGCAGCAAATAGATCACCATTGTCTGATAACACGCTTGTGTCATCAGCATACGTTGTGAGGATAGTGTTAGGATGAGTTGGGATATCAGCTGTATATACGGTATAAAGAATGGGAACGAGGATACTACCTTGAGGAATACATGCAGTCTGAGGAAAGATGGGTAAATATGTAGAATTATGGTTAATTTTAAATATTCTATCAGAAAGATAGGATCGGAGGATGAAGAAATATGTAGAAGGAAGGAATTGGCGAAGTTTAAAAAGCAGATCTGTGTGCCATACTCGGTCAAAGGCCTGTTCAACGTCAAGAAAAACACCCGTGCAGTACATCTTGCGATCCAATGCAGATGAAATAACGTCCACCACAAGATGGCATTGTTGGATAGTGGAATGAGACTGGCGAAATAATTATTATATAACTAAAATATTCTACATTAAATTTTTGGCCATGAACTTTCGTCAAATTATCGATACATTTTTGATCGTGAAAAAAAGGTTACACCAAAATAGTATGGACTTCCAGCCAAAAGACTCTCCTTGCCAATTATAATGGTAGTTTTTTCGAGAAAGTGCTAAAAACTAATATAATATTAGTTTGGAATATAAAAACCTAAAAAAGTATGAGCCCTTTAACCGAGTGAATGAAAAAACCCAATAGATTGGAATTTTTTATCTGTCAATATAAAATGTAAACGAATTTTTTTTATATTTGAAAGGGGAAAAAAAAGAAAAATTACATTTTTTTTTTTTTTGAACGCTTTAGTTTTTTGGGGTGGCTTCAGTTTTTTAATTCAGCAACTCAAAAAATATACCGCCAAATTACCTGTATAATAAGGAGTAGAGCTAATTGGGCACTTAGCAGCCCCACTCACCGTCCACCGAAAGACCGACCTATTTAATAACACACTCATCCACTCTTAAAGAGTTTTTTTTTTTTTTTTTGTTTGATTATAATCGTTCAAATGAAAGAGCCTCGTTCATAAGTGCAAATTTGCTGTAGAAGGCGATAACAGATTGCAATCACTAGCGAACATCTACCCTCACTCTTCGCTAGGATTGCACAAGGGCAGCTTTCATCGCAAGCAATTGGGAACGAACACTTCCATCATTCTCCAGTCCTTGTAATTACAATCGACTATTGGAATTGCCGGTGGTTAAAGATTTATCACAGCGTTCCCTGTCCACATTTGGTGAGCTTCGTAAAGAGATAATTAAAAACCGTTTTATCTCAGGTTCAAGTTTTTAATCGACCATTGTACGTCACGATTCGAATGGCTGTCTCGCCGATCAATCCTCATCTGCTGTCAGGAAGGGTTCCCTCATTTAAAATAAATTTTCGAGAGACCTATTCCTTATGCCCTTAAATCAATCTAGATATTGAAATATTTAAATCAACCAGGTAGCCATAATATAAGACTGGCCTCGATTTCTATAGTGAATTGAAATATAAGGTCATAATGAATATGTCCTTTATCAAATGTGGAACGACTATTATAAATTGCCTTGATTGTCGCTTTTCGTTGTACATCTTTATATATTACTTGCTCTACCAATAATCAAGATATGGACTCGAATAAAAGTAATACATACTACAATGATAATAAGGGACTTAAGAGGAGAAATTGTTTCATTATGCTAGAAAGTTATAACAAAATTTGGACAGTTATAATAGTCAAGTAAAATAAGGCTCCAAAAGTCCGTTTTCAAGATAAAACTGCCGAACTTTTATTCTCAACTGATCTTTATGTTTTTTGGGGTGCTAAATCCGAATCTCTAGTTTGCTACCACGGCAGACGTCGGCTTCATACCCAAAATAGCTAACAAACGCCCAAAATACCGGTCATTTTCGTTTTTTTACCTATAACACGAAAACGAAACTTTTTTCGAAGAAAATTTTAGTAATTAATTGGAATTATGAAAAATATTTTATGAAAAAACCTACGAAATAAAAAATACTACTCCAAAATCGGACTATTTACCGCTAAGATATGGTCTTGAGAAAAAGTGTGGAAATTGGCCATGTTGCGGTCAGTCCCACAACATGTTTATTCTACTTTTTTTCTATAACTCCGAAACTATTTGTCCGATTCATAATTACTTTCTTTCATCTTAAAGCTCATTAAATTTACTATTATGCTATTCTATATGAAAAAACTCCCTTAAAAGCACGCTAAAAAACCCGCACTGTTGTAAAATCCACGTTTGTTTGCACATTTTCCACTAAAACTCCGAAACTATTCGTTCGACTCAAAATTTCTTTGTTTTAATCTAAAATCTGGTCAAATTTACTATTGGACTCTATATATGTAATTCATATTAAATTTCATAAACACCCACGCCACTGAACATATCATAATTGTCATATTTTGCCAAAATATACACATTTAGCATGCTAGCGTGGGTGTTTGATATAAATTAAATATACATGACCTAATAGTAAATTTAACCAGCTTTGAGATGAAAAAGTGAGATTTTGAATCGGACGAATAGTTTCGGAGGTATAGTGGAAAATGTGCAAAAAAACGTGGATTTCAAAACAGTGCGGGTTTTTAAGCGTGACTTTAAGGGGTATTATTATAACTTCATACGTCTGATAGTAAATTTAATCAGTTTTATGATGAAAAAAAGTTATTTTGAATCGGACAAATAGTTTCGGAATTACAGACAAAAGAGTGCCGACAAACATGTTTTCGCGGAGTAGTGGGACTGACCGTCACACGGTGGTAAAAACGGCCAATCTAGGTGGACATTAAGAAACATTTTCATGTCAACAGAGCTTTGAATGGACTTTGTACTATTATCAATAGATGGTTGATGAGATATAAACAGCAATGAGAATACGATTTAATAGATTAACACTAGTGTAATAAAATATTCTTTCCAAAAAAAAACAGGTTGTTCTCAGATCAGTTTCAAGTGCAGGGCACTTCTTTTGTGCCCAACCATTCATAGTGTGTGGTACATATAATAGCGTCTTATATAATATATCAAAGGTCCATCTAATAACGTTTCATAGTGAGTGATACATGTCTAACATTTTATCCTTATGGGTGTATTTAGTTGAGTTAAGTAAACATATTTTCCTTCCTATAAATTATGTAACTTTTTTCCACCGAGTTCCTCCGCCTTCTGAGTGGCATGGTTTTAAAGTATAACATCTAAGGAATATTTAACAATTGAAATCTGGCCCGAAAGTTCGGCAGTTTTATCTTGAAAACGGACTTTTGGAGCCTTATTTTACTTGACTATTATAACTGTCCAAATTTTGTTATAACTTTCTAGCATAATGAAACAATTTCTCCTCTTAAGTACCTTATTATCATTGTAGTATGTATTACTTTTATTCGAGTCCATATCTTGATTATTGGTAGAGCAAGTAATATATAAAGATGTACAACGAAAAGCGACAATCAAGGCAATTTATAATAGTCGTTCCACATTTGATAAAGGACATATTCATTATGACCTTATATTTCAATTCACTATAGAAATCGAGGCCAGTCTTATATTATGGCTACCTGGTTGATATAAATATTTCAATATCTAGATTGATTTAAGGGCATAAGGAATAGGTCTCTCGAAAATTTATTTTAAATGAGGGAACCCTTCCTGACAGCAGATGAGGATTGATCGGCGAGACAGCCATTCGAATCGTGACGTACAATGGTCGATTAAAAACTTGAACCTGAGATAAAACGGTTTTTAATTATCTCTTTACGAAGCTCACCAAATGTGGACAGGGAACTCTGTGATAAATCTTTAACCACCGGCAATTCCAATAGTCGATTGTAATTACAAGGACTGGAGAATGATGGAAGTGTTCGTTCCCAATTGCTTGCGATGAAAGCTGCCCTTGTGCAATCCTAGCGAAGAGTGAGGGTAGATGTTCGCTAGTGATTGCAATCTGTTATCGTTCTACAGCAAATTTGCACTTATGAACGAGGCTCTTTCATTTGAACGAGTCAATCAAATAACTTTTACCCTTCGTCGTATACTTACGACTTCCTGTCCTACAGTATCCTTTAATGATATTCCACTAATTCCTGTTGAACAGATCCGCTATCTAGGACTCCACTTGGACAAACGTCTTACTTGGAATCCACATACAAGACTAAAACGACAAGAAACTGTTTGTCGTTATAGACTCCTTCAACATTTACTTGACAAACGTTCAAACCGTCCAATTAATTACAAAAGACTCTTATACATAACAGTAGACCAATTTGGACATTTGGAGTTGAGCTTTGGGGCTCTATTAAACCATCAAATTCATCTCGTATCCAATCCTTACTATCTAAAATCTTTAATGTTCCTTACTTCGTCACAAACAAACATATGGTCCTGTGCCACCTAGCTCTTGCTCTCCGCTTTGTTCATAGTAGAATGCGAAGATATTTTGGCAAATAACTCTGGAGAGAATCGTGAGTTTTTTTCTTTTTGAGATATTATTAATAATGCTATTGTGTATTGATGTAGTTAGTATTTCTATGGCAGCGTCAATGTCTTTTTTTGTTTTGAGTGGAATGTTTATGTCTATTTTAATTTCCAAATCATATCGAAAACTGTCCCGGGTTTTCTCAATTCCTGTAATAAACGAAGAATGGGTGGGTTTATGAGCACATTAATGCAGGGAAAGCAGTGCAAGGCTATCGTATGAAAGGTCGTTGAAGGATTTTATTGTAAACTTAGATGGTGATATGTGGGAAGTGATGATATCAGGTCGTTTTTCGAGGGATGTTGGCCAATGTGTAGGGTTCATAGGTGAAGTGATAGAATAGCTATTGGATGTAGAGACTCTGGATAGGATGCTACCACGGGAGTTAGATGATCGACAACCCCACTGTTGGTATTTAGCGTTGTAGTCTCCTCCTGGTATGAAGTGAGATTCTATGGATCGGGATAAGGATTCAAGATGATTATAGGAAAGGGGATTATTTGGAGGGCAATATACAAGTGAGAAAGTTGAATTGTAAGGACTTGTTGATACGAAAACCGAGGTTAATTAGATTTTTATAGTTGGAGTGGAAGAAATAAGCGAATGGGGTAAGGATTTATGGATAAGGATACAAAAACCTGCATGTATGTGGATGTGTATGTATATAGTCACGTATGTGGAAATGTGATCGGTTTGTGAAGTGGGTCTCCGTCAGTAAGACTATTGTCTATTGCTATTTCAATGTTGTCATGGAGAAATTTGTCAAGTTCGTCTCAATGGTTATGTAGTCCATTGGCCTTCCACAAAACAATAGTCAGAGGCTTTGTACTCATTGTGGAATATTGAATGGGATTTGGGAAAGGGATCTGGAAAGGAGTGAAATGATTTTGTATGCCCCAGAATTTGACATCTGGTGCACTGCAAAATAGAAGATTTTTGTTTCGGCTCCTCAAATCGCACAACTGAGTATACCAGTCTTGTAATTTTGAAAATTTCAATATTATTGCTGGCTTGTAAGTCTACATAAAATAAAGGTAGGGGAAACTTTTGTTTGGGATGGAGAACCACCGAGATGTTTCTCACGTTGTGGTCAATCTCTTCAATGTTTCTCTTCATAGTTTCTGTTGGGGTGGTATTTTGAAGGCCTCTTAAGTCCACTTTGTAGGTTTTATCTTGTTTTAACTGATAAAAATGGAGGTTATAGTTTTTAGTAAACATAGAATGGATTATTCTTTTATAATTTTCTTTAGTAGTGGTGTTAATTTTTATGGCTTTAAGGCATGAAAAACATTGGAAGTTTTTCGGCCTATAAGATTTGCTATTTCTTGACTCCTTTACTCCTCCTTTACATTTGATACGAAAACTGGTGGTGGTGGAGGTTCGGTAAATTCGTTATTTTGTTGAACTGGCTGGATGAACATTCTCCAGGGTTGCAATTTTTTTGCTGGCTGGGATTAAATATGTGGGTGGTTCTATTTTTGTGGCTGCAGTGGATTTATATGAATTGTTGGATGTGGTATTTTTTATTTTTTTATTAGGTCAATTCCCGGCAGATCCGGGGGCAGTGTTCTGATGACGTTTTTGTAGCATCCTTTGTGACATGTATTGAGAGTCTGACTCCCTAATTTCAGACATCGGGTTCTTTTCTTCCGACTCGGAATTCTCTAACTCCATTTTATTATAAAAGATAAAAATAAAATTATTATTAAATATTTTCTGGCATAAGCCAAAGGCTTGAAAAATGTCTAAATAGACAATGTGAAGGTAATCACAGATTAGGAGACACCTGATGTCGGAGCATTATCTCCAAAACATGTATTACAAATGAAAATGAATAGGTGTTATGCCAAAGAAATATTTAATATTATTACATCTCCTTCAGCATAAAAGTTTATAAAATTATTGTTATTTCTAACTAAAAAAAAAAAAAAAAAAAAAAAAAAAAAAAAATTAAACAGATAAAAATAAAGCAAAACCGAATAAAATAATTTAAAAAAAAAATAAATGTCTATAGGAGGCAAGCCTTGAACTCGAAAAAACGGAAGTTAAGTTCAAAGCCTACGCCATTAACTATTAGTGACGATAGAGGAAACCTAGCTAAAGTAATATTTAGCGCAATCTGGAGTGTTTACAAGTAAGAATCTGTTACTCGTAGATAGTCTGTACCCCACGTGCACCAATTCTCTCACTTGTAATTGTTGATTCTAGCACTAGCCTGACAGAATGAAATAACAATATTGTTCACTGTAATATAAACCGTTGGTGCACAAGTTTACAAAGCAGTAGTTAGCTTAATACCGTTGAGATAACTGTTTAAAGCCAGAGCGATAACGGGAGTGATCTGCTGTTTCGGCCATGACACTTAAATCTCAAATCTTATTTCTAGAAGGTTTACTTTTAAGGGTTGAATGTGTGGGAAATAACTGCAGCAGTAGCTACTAATTATAGGAAAAATACTAAGGTGATCCAAGCGGAGAAACTTTAACCGTTTTTATCCCTGGCCTTCGCATGCATGTCGATGATAAGTCTTGAAGAGTGGTGTTGAAACTGGAGGATTTAAATAAATAATATCCGTGTACTATTCAGAAACTGTTCTCGGGCGCTATTTATGATAGATGAAAGCTCTTTCTTTACACTCAATTTTCAAATAAAATAACTCAAACAAACAAAAAATTTACTCGAATATAATCGGAACTATTTTAGTAGGAATCCACTAAACCATCATATTCCCTACGCACCCAATCCTTGCAGTCAAAAATAAATTTTAAAATACCCTATCTTCCTTATTATGTCATATAAATAGAATAAAATTTTACTGAAAATATCATCATGAATATGTTGATGATCCAAAATAAATACCCATCCTTACATTATAAACTCTAATCCATTCGTATTGAATCTTCCCATTAGATTTTCCAAAATCAAGTGGAGTGCGACCAAAAGTTAGCTTCTTCACTAATCAAAGTCACCTCATTATAGTTATATTTGATATTTACTAGTATTATTTCACATAAATCTGTAAATTTTAATTAAGAATAAAATATATATGCGGTAAAAGAACTAATAAGTAAATAATACAACTAAAATCACGCAACCATTAAATTAACAGCTAAACGGTATTGCACAACATTTAATTTTCACCATGATTTATTTGAATGGTTTACTCATCGCTAATTGTGTAAAAATAAATCATTAGCGATTACAGATATATAACCACTCGATCAGGAGTAGTAACAAAGAGGCTGGTTTTTTCATTCTAATTTAAAATTATTGTTAAATATCGTCGAAATTGGAGAAATCATATTCAATAATGGAATTTGTACAAATATCGTCATAAATCACAAATATGAAATATAAGTCATTTAATAATGAAGCAGGAAAAAGAAGTAAATATATATTCCAGATAACACAGTGCAACTTATTTCTGTATATCTCACGAACACAAACAGAAGAAAAAAAGCAAATCGAATAGCTATTTAGCGTGTTCTGAAATGCAAAAACTTATGCACAAACATTTTTTTCGTAACTTTCATTCCATTTAAATTCATAACGTCATGCAAACATTTATTCTGAAAGTTCAATGACCTACGAACAGAATACTTTCAATAATCAATGAAAAAGGATTTCCACCGCTGTAAAATGGATTGAAATGGGACTATATACTTAGAATTTTTTTAGAAATTTCACACTTATTTTGGCATAACTCCTCTATATTATTTCTCAACCAAGTTACATGTTTCGGGACTTTTGTCCCATCCTCAGACTTTAACAGTTATTTCTTCATGGTGTTATCACACCGTGTCTGTCCTTTCACATATGCCAAAATAAGTGTGAAATTTCTATGATTGTTGGCTCCTTAATTGAAGAATTGAGTATTTAGAATTTTTTTTTTTTTTTTAATTATTTATTGATATTTACAACTCTATACAATATATACATCAAGTAAATGGGTAAAAAATGATGACAATGATATTATCGGAAATCGGGTGGTACGTTGAGATACTTGTGAATTTGCGAGGTTATGGAGCTAACTTTGAAATGCTGGGTATATGGTGTGGGCCAAGTCAGCATTAAGTTCTCCATGGATAAGTTTATAAGTTTAACCAAGGATTTTTCGATGGATTTTGGATTATAAGGATTGGATAAGAAATGGATTGGATGATTTAATGAGCCCCAAAAGCTCAACTCCGAATGTCCAAATAGGTCTTATTGCTGCTATGTAAATTACTTCTCTTTTAGTATCTTTTTCATCTCAATTGATGAAGTATTTGCCAATTATCTGATATTTACTTTATTAAAAGGCTAGTTTCAAAATTGTAAACATTCACCTATAGTTCTAAAAACGTTCAAACAACCAAAATTTTAATATACCGATTATATTGATTATATTCTTCGGACAATAACATCGGTGAAGTCAGATCTGGAACAACTAGGGTTCCCACAGCATAAAACACAAGATCGACTGCAGTTCCGACAAGCTATCCGACAGGGACCAAATGGACAGAGGAGAGAAAGCTGGCTCATAGTCAGAAAATGAAAGAATTCTGGAAGAGATAGAAGAAGATCCTCACTGAAAAGTAGCTACGTGCCCGTGGTCCTTAGAAGGCCCAAAAAAACAAAAATAAAATAAAATAAAAAAATAACTAAAAATAGGCTTTAATTTAAGATTAAACACTATTGTTGTTGAGGTATTGGAATCTGAATCTTGTACATATTTTTAAAATTATGAAATTTCTAAAAGGGTCACTGGGTCTGTCTAGATCTACTTCGAGGTTTAATTTCACAATCTGATAAAGTGGCACTGAAGTAAATTTGTTCTATATGAGAATTCTCAGACGATTTTTGTTGCCACACTCAAGCGAATGGAATTTTCAAAAAATCTAGAATTTAAATTAAATATTTTTTTTTCCCCCATTTATTGATATTTACAACTGTACAAAATAATATACAACAAGTAAATGTGTTGACAGTGAATACAATGGCATGTAAATAACTTGTAAAGAACTACTCACTAGTAGCACTTCAATAAAATCAACACTAAAAGGTCTCCAGGCCATCTTCTTTTCAGACGCCTCGGAGGATTATCAGGGATGGAGGAGGAAGCAAGTTGGGAGACTAGTGGATTGGAGTGGTTATGGAGCTTACTATGGAAGGATAGGTATCTGGTTCAGAAACATATGGAACATTACGATCTTTATGGATAAGTTTATTGGTCACATAGTAAGGAGCATTGAGGATTTTTCGAAGGATTTTGGATTGCAAAGATTGGATACGAGTTGAATTGGATGGTTTAGTAGAGCCCCAAAGCTCAACTCCGTACGTCCAAATAGGTTACGTCCAAAAACACTGTCATGTAAATGAGTCTTTTGTAATTAATTGGGAGCTTTGAACGTTTGTCTAGTAAATGTTAAAGTAGTCTGTAACGACGGGCAGTTTCTTTTCGTTTTAGTCTTGTATGTGGATTAAATTAAATATAAAATATCTTCATAATTTAAAGCTAAACACAGACAGAGATTTATTATTTGAAGAAATACTGAACAATTGAAATTCAAAATAATCGTGTCAATAAAAAAAAAAAAAATAACCATAAATGTATTTATACTGATACATATACCTCTTAAAATACTACAGCCTATATTGAGCCGCTATGTAATAAAAATACAACATACAACTATATATATTTTTTAAAAAGTAACAAAATCTTATACAATTATTTTAAATGAGGGAAATTTTTTAATGCTGTATGTTTTAATGTAACTTTTCAGGTTTTATGTAGGTTGGCTAGAAAATGTGTTGCTAAGAGCAAGAAAATATCGACATTCTAATAATCTTTCTCACTTTTTTTTTTTTTTAATACAGCAGTGTTTAATTGAATTAATATTACAATCTGCCTTATTTTAAGAATATAAGTAATATTTATGACAAAGAATCCATTCACACAATATGTAAAATGGACATTTCTCACATAAGGAAAGTGGAAATAACTAAATATGAATATATAAAACACTAAATCCATGTTGAAACTTGGGTTGTCGCCTTATGTCACACTTTTAAATTTGAGAAGGCAAAATTAGAAAATATCAATATAACACAACAAACAATACAACTCAAATTAAAACTATAGAAATCGAAGATTACAGGTTAAGTAATAGGAAAGATCTATCGATAAATGGAAACTTAAAAATAAAAGTGAAGTATCAGAATAGATCTGCAAGAGTGGATGGGGTTTGACGAATTAGGTGAAGCAGTGGTTCCATGTCATTAACTACATTAACCAAAACGATATTATAAAGAGGAATATCATTGCAACATGATATAAAAGTTTGAAAAAAAATAAAAAAATATATAAAATAAATAAATAAATATGAATAATCAGTATACTTGACTATATACTGATATATCGCGTATCGAGATTAAGGCTAAACAAATGTCGATATTTTTCTTACGATACCCATCCCTACTTCTAAGAATAACTCTCTAAAGTCTGGTAGAAGTTCATGACTGAGTCTGGCAGAATAAAATTTACCAAATATCATTTTAACGAAGGAATGTAAAAAAACAACAAATCTTTGCATGTTAAAATCAATCACAGAAATGGAGGACTTTAAAGTATTGAGTAACGGTGTCCTAATTTCAAATTTTGCTTTCGACAAGGAAAGAAACCGTAGCTACAAAATGTTATGAGCATTATTGACGGGTCTCAACCACAATAATTTTGATATTATTGAAGTGATACAGCGCTTCTAGTTGATCTATTTACTCAGTACAATAACATGTTAATGCCATCAAGGGGAGTACATATTATAAAATATGGTCTATTAATTTTAATTTTATTGCTACATTTATTAAAATATAAATTAACGGATTATTAAAACCATTTTATTGCTCTTTTGATCTGCAGTAAATCGAGAAGACAGTTACTCGCATTGTTCAGTTAAAAGCATTGAATGCATTAAAGGATTTCATGAATGATTGCATCCATTAATCTTGTGGTGGGAGTATATTCACCTTGAATATAAAGCCGTCCTTGAACAAGGTAATCCAGCAGATATAAATAAATATTTGTTTTATTGTGGCCATTAGATACTAGGAGAATACTTATGTACTTAAGATAAATACTTCTCAATTCAATTGAACGCTAAGAAGGATTTATCGCTGGAGGTTTTATTACTAAAAGTATCTTTTAGACCAGGGGCTGGATGGACTTGAGTGTGAAAAATGTGAGGACCGCATTCTGTAAATAGTTTTGAACTCAGAAAAGGTTGCAGAATTTGATTCTGGATGTTGCCAGGAGGTTGGCTGGTCCATTTATTTTTTATACCCCATTCCCTTAGATATCAAGAAAATGGGCTGAATAAATGATTTGGAACTGTTGATATGACAATATCCAATTGTTTCTTATGATTAAAGATACTTATATTTAGTGAATTGAAACAAAAAAACGAAATAATTGAAAAAAAAGAACTGTTAAAAAAAAAAAAATTAAATACGAAAAGTCAAAAATTATCAAAGAAAAATACAAAAATCAATCTTTTTTATTTTGGCAATCATTATTAATGCATTTACAAAACGTAATACAATTTATTTGTAACTTTTTGCAAGAACAAGTCATTTTTTTACATGAATTTGAGGAACATTTACAGGGCTGAATCAAGCATTCTAGCAGTGGTGGCTTCGTCAGCTGACGTGGGTACAATTTACCATATTTTTTTTCATAACCTAATATGATGTAATCAGTAAGCTGTAGTTGTGTTTGGTAAGCATTTATCCACACATATGTTTGTGCTGAAGCTCTTAAAAAATGCAAATGTAGAGCATCTGGTGTGCAAATGGCTCTTAATAAATTTAAGCCAAAGCCGATATTTTGCGGAATTAATTTATAGCCGTTCATCAGCAGCTAATTTTTTTTTTTTTTTTTTTTTTTTTTTTTTGAAAATAGATAAGTGCAAACTGTTTTTAGTTTTTGAATTGTTTCAACTGTTCGACACTTGAACCAGATATGGATTTTCTAAATTCCTTAGAGCTTTTTGTACAAAATCCAACGATGTACACATCACAGAGTAATGTTTTTATTTATTTTCAATTCAGGAATTTATATTTTTTATTTTTACCAAAGAATGTTTTTATTTATTTTTAATTTAGGAATTTATATTTTTTATTTCTACTGCAGAAGAATGTTTTTATTTATTTTTAATTCAGGAATTTATATTTCTAATTTTCAGTTTCACATTCTTTTTTATGGTTTATTAATTCTGTTATGGCTTTCAATGTTTAAATTCTTAAATTTATATTCTATTTTTATATTTTTATTTCTTTTTGAAGTAAAACCACGAAATGTTCCTCTTTCCTTAATTACTTTCCCAGTACATTATGTGCTCTTCAATAATTTACTTTCTTCCCTCTCCTCTCATGACTAATATCCTTTTAACCTGCCACGTTAATGCCCAATCCCTCATGGCTCACTATGATGAATTCCTTCACCACTTCCTTCATAACTCTTACCATATAATCGCCGTATCAGAAACCTGGCTCAAACCAAGTATCCCTTCTTCCTCTGTAAACATACCTGACTATACTCTCATTCGTCATGACCGTGCGGACCGAAAAGGTGGAGGGGTCGGCTTGTACGTTCATGATAGCATGAGAGTCAAAACCCTATACAAATCACCCTCTCCTGATTCTCCACACATAGAATATATATTCACAGAAATCTCCTTTAACTCATCCTCACTCCTTTATGTCGTAGTCTACCGCCCTCCTCAAGTTAAATTCGATCCAACATTTGAATCCTCTTTCCTGACATACGTACCATTGTACAATAATATAATCATTGCAGGTGACTTTAACACCAATCTGCTTTCCGACTCTCCTGACAGGACATACTTACTAGAATTGATTTACTCCCTTAACCTATTCATTGTTCCTTTTCAACCGACCCATCATACCCAGTTTACGGATACATTACTAGACCTCATAATCATAGACTCACCTAAGAATTTGCTCTCCTCTTCCCAAAATCCAATGCCATTTCTGTCTTACCATGATCTCATTCAGATATCCTATAACATTCCCACACCCATATTTTTCCCTAAGCAAATTTCCTGGCGAAATCTCGACTCATTAACTCCTGAAAGCATATATCCTTTACTTGACACGTTATCCCATTCCTTAGAGCCCGTATTTTTCCCACTCCATCGATGAGATGGTTGAATGCCTCTCTTCAAATCTCTTTTCACTCCTCAATCACCTAGCACCACTTAAGACATCCATTTTCCGACGGTCCCCTGCTCCCTGGATTAGCCCAGAAATTAGAGGATTGATGAAGAGAAGAGACGCTGCTAGGAGGCGCTTCAAGCGAACTCGAATTCCAGAGGACTACTTCACTTTCAAACATCTCCGAAATCTTGCTCAGTCTTCATTGCGACGTGCCAAGGCACAGTATTTCAATATTATCCTATCCCAAGCTCCTGATCCTAAGTCTAAGTGGAAAATCCTAAGAAAATTTTCTATTGCCGGCTCCACTCCCTGTACCAACTTCCCTATTTCTCCTGATGAACTTAACTATTTTTTCGCTAACCCCCTTCCTAACGAGCCACAAATTAATCCCTTTCCCCCAACACACCCCATTCCTCAAACCCCATTCAATCCCGATAATTTCTATTTTCTTCACGTTCTTCCCAATGACCTAATCACTTCCGTACTCAAATCCCGAACCAATGATTGTGGTGTTGATCAAATCCCGGTAAAAATTATTAAACTCAGTCTTCCTGCCATTCTTCCCGCCCTTCTACACATTTACAACTTTTCCCTACAAAACTCCGCTTTTCCCTCTGCCTGGAAAAATGTCCTTGTGCGCCCTCTTAATAAAAACCCCTCCCCCTCCTTAGCTTCCCATTTTAGGCCTATTTCTCTTCTGTCAAACCTATCAAAACCACTGGAAAGATTAGTCCATTCACAACTCTCTACCTATCTTGAGCACAAAGATCTCCTCACTCCTCTCCAATCAGGCTTCCGTTCAGGATACTCCACTCAATCTGCCCTATTAAAGATAACCCAAGACCTCCATTCCTCCATGGACCAACAGCAAATAGCAATCCTTGTCCTATTCGATTTTTCAAAAGCGTTTGATTGCGTTGATCATGCAATTCTCCTCTCCAAATTACATAACCTTTCCCTATCCAACAGTGCTTTAAGCTGGTTTCGCTCCTTCTTGTCTCACCGGTCCCAAACAGTTATCATTCCCAACAAACCTCCCTCATCCTTACTACCTTTAGAAAGAGGTGTACCTCAAGGATCCTCCCTGTCACCTATCCTCTTCTCTGTTTATATTAATGACCTACCCCAAGCTATACGCCACTCCCAGTATCATTTGTATGCCGACGACCTCCAAATCTACCTATCCTTCCATCCTTCAGATATGTTAGAAGCATCTCGTAAGATTCAGGATGATATTGAGAACATCTGCAAATGGGCAGTGAAAAATAAGCTACGCCTGAATCCAGAGAAAAGCAAGGCTATCCTTATCGGTTCAAAACCTACCCTTAATTCCCTTCCTTACTATCCATTACTTTACCTCAACAACCATACAATTCAATTTCAAACTTCCATCAAAAACCTCGGAATCTCCTTTGATCAACACTTATCTTGGAATAACCACATTTCCCAAATAACCAGAAAATCCATCATGGTCCTCAAACAGCTCCAAAGACATCGTGACTCCTTTCCCCGAAGTACCCGCCAACTTCTGGTATCCTCTCTCATTTTTCCCCACTTTGATTACGGGTGCTTGGTGTACGGGGGACTGTCTGTCGAGCTAGAGATGCGACTGAGGAGACTAATGAATTGTTTCATAAGATTTATCTTTGGGGTCGGCAGACGGTCTCACGTATCTAACCGGTACAAAGAGCTAGGGTGGCTTTTCCCAGATTTTCGACGGCAATACTTCCTCGGCACTTTCTTATTCCAGTCATTAAAAACCAATAAACCTTCCTATGTCCTAGACCTACTTACTATGCGTTCCTCCATTCACCACCTGAATACAAGATCCCAACCTTCCAACCTATATACCCCCTCACATAGAACTGCCTCCTTTGAAAAATCCTTTGTTATCCGTGCTACCTCTTTTTGGAATTCCTTACCTATCCATATTCGCAAAGCCTCATCCTTAACTTCCTTTAAACATCTTTTATTTATCCATCTCCTCGATTTTCAGTCTTCCACAAAAATGTAAATAAGTGTTCTAAAATGTTTACAGTTGATTGTTTTTATTAATTTTATTTTTTATTTCCTATCTATTTATGTATTTTTAATTTTTTCTTTTTTCTGTCAACTTTAATTTTAATCTTTATTTATTTTTTATTTTTTTCTCATTTCTACTTTTTCTCCTAATTTAGCTATACTACAAATGTGCTGATTTAACTAATCTCAGCCAGACAATTGTACCTTTTATTGTGCACTTTAATTATTCTTAGGGGACAGTCCGTCCCAGAATAAAGTTTATTTTTCATTTCATTTCATTTTCATGTAGCTTTTAAACTATTTTTTTTCAAGCCCAATCTGCTAGTTGAATTGCAACCACTTAGGGATTGTTATTAAACACGACAAATGTTTTCGCCAAGGAATTGAGCAGTCCTAAACAACCTATACATGCTAGCTTATTCCAGAAATGAAAACATTTGTAACAGCGCTGAGGATTATGGTATGGGCAGATTGGGTTTTTACTGAAATATGTGACAAAACATCCTTCAGTCGGCTTCTAAATGGTTCGAAGTTAAGTCAGGTATTTCAAAAATAAAGAGCCTTGTGATTTAAAACCATTTGTTGGATCATTAAATCCTCCACACAGGTATAACTCACAATCTTCTCTCACCTGTGCATATTTATAAGCAGCAGTGCAGAACATTCTAACGATTATAATGATCTAAACAGTTTTCTGTCGATATCTTCACACATGATTGACGTACTTACTTCTTACTTTATCGAGCTTTTTTAATGCTTTGTAACTGATGCTATGCCCAAATCTATTCAGCATATTGATTAAATATTTCCATCGAGTGAAAAGGGGAATAGAATCAGCTAAAGTATATGCTTTGGAGTCTGCTTCTCAGTAATCGTGAAATAAATATCATGAAATCGTCAGTATTTCATTCGCTCGTCGATTATAATTCTCACTCAATTTTTTTATTATTAGTACTGAACAATGCTTGCATAATAATTTTCCAAGTATTCGGTAGTTGGCCAATATTTAAAAATTTTTCAATCAAAATTTCATCAGATAAATAATTATCAGGTATTACTTCAGTACCTAATATTTCTTTGCAAGTTGTTTTGCTACTCGAACAATGTAGTTTGTTGAATTTATGGTTCGAACATGTTCAATAACTTCATCCAATGGTATGTTGCTAAAAAACACCAATGATGATTTTGATCGATCATTTGGGTGTGAAAATAGAACGTTTTCACCATACTTATGAATGAGTAGTGATTGCATAACCCGAATTACTACTACTGCATTTTCTATTTCAGTGAGTTCAGCAAGTGGTTTAGCCAAAAATGTCACAGCAAAAGAATGAGATGTAAATTGATGTTTTATTTCATCTATCAGCTTGTAATATTCAACAAAAACTAACATTAAAAAATAAATTGTTTCATTTATAGTTTTCTTAGTTTTTTACTTTGCTTAATCATTTTAGTTATTAATTAGTTATCAACAGTCCACCTTAGTTTTCACATATCTTATATGTATTTAATCCCGACTTCCTACTCGAATTTTGTTGGGTTGAGATAAAATTATAGATAGAATATTAATTGTTAATGACCGAAGTGATAAGCTATTGGAAGAATTCGATTTTTTTTTTTTTTTTTTAGCCCTATAATTGTATGTACAAATAAGCTGGAGTGATATTAGTAATTTTTCGTGTGATATTGGAAATTAAAAATCTTTGTAGAATAAGTATTGGAGCAAGAAAATTCTTGCCTTGTAATTCTCGCACAAGAGTTTCAAATAAGTCTCATATTTAATATTTTTGAATTAAAGGGAACCTCCAAACAATTTATCAAGTTATGGTTTACAGTAGCTAATATTCTAGGGAATTAAAAAAATTAAATCATATAATTATTGTTATATTCCCTTCAAAATTAATGTAATTCTTTATTTGAGTATCCATAAATTTAACATGTTATAACTGGCCCGCTTGTCCTTGTGTAGTGTGTTTCTAATAAAAACTTTAATAAAAAAAATGTAATTTTTATAATTATCGAACGATTTAACTGGAATTGAACTCTATAAAAAAACAATCTACTTCTGATAATTTCAAAAGGATTTTATTTCATAAACTTCTTTTAACAATATATAACTTTTAAATAAAGGCGAATGAATAAAATGATTTTATTTAAATTGTACATGTAAATAACTCGAAACCATTTTTTTTTTTTTTTTTTTTTTTTTTTTGTATTTACCGTACATTTTCATGAAGATCTAATACCATCGAAGATACAGTCGTCGATGGTATTCGATAAATGAATCATAGTTGATCATAATTTATTCAAAACGTATCGGCACAATACATTAAAACTTATAAATACCTCATTAATTTATTGATATCATTATTGTATCATTTAAACTTCATTGTTTATATTTGTCCAAACAATTCAGTATCCATTATAAAATATAAATTACTAACATTTACTTGACAAATGATTCATCTTCAAAATCCCCTACCACCCAAAAAAAAATATTATAAAAACAAAAAATCATCTACAATGTTAATAGAGGGCCTATTTAGATTTTAATGAGCTAATTATTAGGTGAAATAAATAAAAACACGAAACGTAAAAAAGAAAAAATGAACTTATGTACTTGGAAAAATGCTAGTTGGTCAGAGTTGATTTCCTTCTAAAAGAGCTAATAATAAAAAAAAGATGTTACTAACTTATATCAATAGGAGATTTTGATTTTTTGGCTGATATAAATCTAAAGTGTGTAGATACTTAAGGGATGAATCGTAGGAAAACATTATAATTATTACATAAATAAATCTTAAATTTGATTTTGCAGCCATCAGAATGATGATCAGCCATCATCAGAACATGTTATAAGAAATTTAAAAAAACAAAAGAAGAGAAAACAAGTCACCTCTAAGGGATCCGTAGATGTTATCTTTGCTCACACTTTCAGTTCCCTTTTTTGCTTTTTTACGGAAAAAAAATACTATGGAATATTATTAGTTTTCCATTAATTTTTATTATATGTTTTAAATAAGCCTATAAAGAACTTGTTTGCCCAATATTTATTAAAATAGGCTGTTGAAAATTGCTGATGATCCCTCCCTTGTGAAATTATTTTAACGTTTCCATCGTATCCTTATGGCTGAAGGGCGTATCTTGCCAGTATTAAAAATTATACCCACACTTCTCTTCTCCGATCACTCATATTCCTCAAGACATTATCCTCTTTAAATTTTCTATACAACAGGAAGCCGAAGGGCCAGGTAGGTTAACTTTAACATGGCCCTTCCCTTTCACTCTGTATATATTTTGGAAATCCGTTTGATATTTAATGTTGAATATTGAATATTATTGACGTTTGATATTGATGTTTAATATATTTAAATGCTTGTCTTACATTTTTGAAAAGTTTAGTATATATAATGAATGTAACAAAGAATTGATGTCTTTGTTAAAGAATGTTGTATGTTTTAAAACTGAATATGAATGTTTAACATTCGAAAATAGTTTTCAAATAAAATAATTTTAAAAGAAGTGGCAATTAATTCATCAATTATTATCATCCACAATTCTATTCCCACTTCCTATCATAAAATGCCTGTGTCTTATCAGTCGATGGAGATGCAATTACTGCTCCCCAGGCCGTCTAGTCATACTGCATATGAACATATCACTTCCTTTGAGGAATATTGTAAAAATTAGTAAATTCCAATAAATCTCGACAATTTTACTTAGCGTTGAAAACCTACTACATCCTCATTTCCGGTTACCTATAATCGAATACCCATTAGTACTTTTGAACGAATACACCATTTTACAAATACTATCATTTAAACAAGGAATTCAAACGGAATTTCTACTACTCTATCGCTCATTTGACAAACGTTCCATCTCCCAGTCAACTGTAAAATATTCATCTGCATAACCTTTTTCAGATCTATTTGTACACTCAGAGATGAGTTTCGGGGCTCCATCATACCACCCAATTCTTTCCGCAGCCAGTTTCTCCAACATTATTTGTATGACCCCTATAAAGGCTGCGGGACCTTCTATTATAGAACTTTATTTGGAGTGCTACCTATGTTTAGTTTTGTCTACATTTTTTTGTGATGTCATAAGATTCTCTCAAAACTCAACTAGGTGTACATTGTTGCACAATTGTAAATTTTAGTTAATAAAATTGAAAAAAAAAAAAAAAAGTTACTATTCATGATTATATTTTATATATATATATATATATATATATATATATATATATATATATATATTTTTTTTTTTTTTCAAATTAAATAGAGAATACTAAATCCAAAATCAAAATGATTTTGTTTTTGGTTCTTTAGATGAGGAAAGATGACCTTAGTCACAACCTTTCGGAGTGATGTTGTGAATTCGCACGGAACTGACTTCATAGTTCGGATGACCTTTCTGTTGGCTATTCGCTCTGCTCCACTTAAGCTCGATCACCTAGTGCCAGGGCAACGAGCCGATTTAAAGTGTCAAACGACCTATACAAATTAGCTCGTAAAATGCGAGAAAATGGATATTTAATATCAGCAGTAGTTAGTTTAACTATAATACGGTTAAGCTGTAGTAAATGATGGTGAGTAATATATGTCAGCTTAATTTGAAATTACTCTCGAGCTGTTACACAATTTTTCGGGTAATATAACTTTTTTTTTTTTTTAAGTTCATTTCTCTCATTCATTTATCATATTTAATCTGCTTATATTTAAAATATCTATTTAGTTCATCAAAAACATGAATAAATAACATTGATAAAATTCAACGGAATTGTTCAGTATTCCGATGACTTATGTTAGGGATATCTCTCTGTTGTAGGTTCACCAAGTCGCTGTTTAAGTACCTAGAAACATTGTCTGGATGACCATGACATCTCAAAACTTTTTGCTTAGGGATAAGGTTCGGATGAGTCTCGGAGTAGGAAAATAAACCACTTTTTTTTTTCCTTTTCCTTTTTTTTAATTTTTAACATGGTTGTTGTTTTTACGGACGGGTGTGACCGTCCGTTACCTCTCGTAACAGTTATTGTTACTCATTAATAACTGATTATTATTAATAATTATTAATAGTTTTAATATCACATTCCCACTTCATGGTCACACTACAGTCTATTGTGACTCATTAATAACAGAAATTGATATTATTTTTTTCTTCACGAAACGGCCCCTGGGACCACGCGAATATCATGAGAGCAGCACTTGTTCTTTGCTCTTCGCCTACTTCTTCTTCTTTTCATGAACTCTGAATGCTTGAGCTTTCTTTCCTCAGTCCATGAGCGACCCCTCCCGGGATGTTTCCACTTATCACATTCGAAGTGGTTGACGGAAGCAAATATAGGAGAATTCAGAAGGCAAGGCAGATATATGCAAGAAGGAAAAGAGTAATAACAATCAGGCCATCGAAAATCAACTACAATGCGCAATATTACTATGTAATGGACTGTGAATTATCTTTTCACTCCTTGTTGGGAGAAATAAATGACGACGGGATCAAATCGCACAACGGTATTGGCTCAATCCCTGACTGAAACATTTCTCCTGCGATCCCCAGTTCACACGCAGACTGTTGAATGCTGAGTAAAACTCGTCACGGAATCCTCAGGAAAAGTTTGTGGAGCTGAATCTCGAGATGGGTTCATGAAAAAACTCTGCTGTCAAGATCCTCCATGCCCAACTTCGCTAGCAAATCAGTCAAAGTACCGTCGGCCACAATATAGAGAACAGTACAAATGAACAAGAGGTGAGAAGATAATTCAGTCCATTACAGAGTAATATTGCGCATTGTAGTTGATTTTCGATGGCCTAAATGTTCTTACTGTTTTCCTTCTTGCATATATCTGCTTTGCCTTCAGAATTCTTTTAAGTCCTTATGCGTTTCTTGTTTTCATGAGTCATGTCTAACAGTAAAAGTTGTGGGTAGGCGAAATAAACCATTCCGTTCGACGAAAGGGTCGAAAACATGTAGTAGCATAGGTTTTCTTTGCTGCCTCCTGATTTTATTCCCTTTGAAATGTCAAGTGGGTTTGGAAATGTCAACACTGCTTAGTTTGTCTCTGTCTATTTGTCGGATCTGACAATCAATACTCAGGCTTTCAGGATTTACAAAGAACTATACTGTTACTTAAATATTTGAGATTTTTAAATTTAGAGTAGGTTGAAAAGTACGAAACACGTTGATATTGTTATAACCCATCATGTCAAAAGGCTATCTTCTTTTAGGTACTGGTTTTCTATAGCATTGGGGGTCATTGACTGACCGGAAGAGGTTAATTAATTCATACCATTAAAAAAAACAATGATCTTTTGTTCAAAAATGAAAAAAACTGTTAATAATACGATCATAAAAAGTATATTAATGATAAAAAAAAAAAATCGAAAAAATGTGAAATTTTCAATATTTTTGGGGCTTGTGCGCGACCTGGAAGATATTAACTGATTTGAACCAAATTAAAACACAATGTACTTAGGCACTATTTGACCGCGTTTCAAATTATTACATTAAGAAAACATTAAAAATAAAAATAAAAAAAAATTATCGCATAAATTAAGCTTTTTTTTATATTTTGTCAAACTTTAGGGCCTATGCGCGAACGGAAGATGTCAACAGATTTTGATAATTTTTTCTTCCTTTTTCTTATCTATATAATTCGCAAGTTTTCCGCGCTATTACAATTTCAAAAAAAAAAAAAGTGTTTTTTCGGCCCACCCTATTGTCCATATGCACTTTAGTTGTTAAAATTTATCTTTTAGAACAGGCCCAATATAAAGAACTATTAACTCATCGAATTTTACCTTCAGCTTCTTTGACGCATGACTAGGATCATTTAGGTGATTTGTTATAATTCCAAGTCGTCTTCTAGTTTCTTCTATTTTTCTTGTTATTCTTATTTCCCAAGCTGGTATCTTATTTTCGGAGCCTTTATCAGTTAATTTAATATTTGTCTCGTTTGTTTTTATGCTTAGCTCTGTTACTACCGTTTTTTCAGCTATGTATGTACATGTAATGACAAATTTCAGAAATATCCATTTCTGGCGTTAAAACCGTTTGAAGAATGTTGTCAATTAACTGGACAATTTTAACAGTTTTTTTTTTTCCATATGGCACTTTTTTGAGCAAGAGCACTTTTCCTTCAAATATAATATGCTCAGATACCAACAGCTCCCTCAGCCTAATTTGCTCTTTATAATTCTGGTTAGTTTCATCTATCCGCTCTTTGGCCTCAAGAGGTGCGTTGTTTGTCACTTCTCTAATTTGATCAATATTTTGATAACTTTTCTGTAGTAATATTACATTTTTTATATCATTGATCTCCATCGAAGACAATAAATTGTTTATTACTTTTATTTGGTCCGTAATACGTTGTTCTGTGACTATGACATCAGGATATATTTTATACCAAAATGGCAGCAGTTTTCTTCGGTATCCTGTCATGTCAGTCTCTAGTTTAGTTGCCAAGTAGTAGGCACGGATGACAGCGATGTTCATTTCTCTTGTCCATTTCATCCGCTCCTGTCTTCCACTTGGATTTGGGGGTTCTCTCCGGAGCAGCCCTCACTCCGGAATCGTCCGAGGCTTGTCTTCTATTACGCACCATTGTTCATGGGAAGTTGCATTTTATACATTCTGCCAAGTTTTTGACCAGCTGCCTCTAACATAAGGGTCAGACGCTGACCAGGATGCCGCCCATCCTGGGTTCAGACGCACCTGGATTTGAGTTAGTTTTCGTCCGCCCCGGGTATTTTATTTTCCCGGTGCCCACCATACCTCGGGAGGCGCCCGATGGAAGACTAGCAACTCCACACGGGATATTATTATTATTATTTGTTTTTTTCAAACCTAGTGGTAGCAAACATTTTGGGGACCAAACATGGTCAACCATCAATGTTTATTTGGAGTTTAAAAACTTTCAAACTATTGTTGCAGTTCCCAACAATGACGCTTGTTGCATTTTTTCCAGCATTGTTTTTGGCAGCACCAACTACTCTATAGAGCAGCCTTGGCTACATTGTTCTGCCTTTGAAGATATTCCTTGACAGCCAGTACTTTGCACCTAGAAGTTACTTGCAGGATCGATTCTATCGCATTTTTGCAAAGGCGACATTGATCATTAATGGTCTCCCCACATATGTGCTTCCTGTATGCCTTTGGTGCGATAACTTGTTCCTGGATTGCTAAGAGAAATCCCTCAGTTTCTGGGAATATGTTGCCATATTTCACCCATATTAGGGATGCTTGGATATTCACTCCATCTTTCGTTAGAGAATGAAAAAATCTTCCGCGCCAGGCTTTATTTTTCCAAAAATCAGTCAAGGTGGCGTCAGTAATAATTTCTGGGATGGCTCCTGTTAACAAATTGAGAGCGGTATAATTATTATCTAACGACGCATTTTGGGATAGTACGACTGTTTGTTTTTTCGGCTCACCCTAATATACAAGCTGAAGCAAAGATTGGCTACATTAGCAAGCTACAAAGAGTCTATGAAAAGAAGTAATAAAAAAAAAATAAGTTATTTAAAGTGAATGAAAAAGCATTTTATAGATCACTAGAAATGATGACTCTAAGGCAGGTACCACCAAAAGCTGAAAATATAGTTGAATTTCGGAACGACGCATTTTGGGATAGTAAAGATGAGTCACTAGATAGTACATAGGCGCGAATATTGTTTTCCTCAATCAGACATGCTTTCAACTAACTAGTCAGCCCGCGTCCTCCAATATTTCTAGGCAGGTTTATTATTATTTTATTTATTTTTTATCTCACGTTTTTCAGTTTATGAACTGAGATGGGGCACAAGTCTAACCATCTTCCAACCAGCTTAGGTTCATGTTTTTTTTTTTTCGTTTCTTTATATGTTTAAAAATTTTCGAACGATTCTTATCGTGTCCAAGAATACTACTTGTTGAGCCTCTCTTGTTACATGTACTGGCAATTTCAGGTCATCAATACCAACAATAATGGATGTTGGGATTAGCCCGTTAGTCGAAATTACGTTTGGCATCACCATTGCGATACAATCGCTTCAATTCAACGGCCAGTTCCTGATATTTTCGTAACTTCTCTCCAATAGTTGAAGTTATGGTGTTGTCGTTGGGAATGGCAATATTAACTATCCTTGCAGTTTTCTCTTTCATATTTATAAGCAGGATATCTGGCTAGTTGTTTCGCACAGTGTGGTTCGTCAGAATAGATTCGTCCCAGTACAGTTTTAGGGTTCCATTTTGAACTAATCTATCTGGCCTATACCTATAATATGGTTTGTGTTCTTCTAATAGATTCAACTTACGTGTCATAGCCTGATGTACAATTTTGGCTACATTATTGTGCCTTTGGAGATATTCTGAGATGGCTAGTACTACACATCCACCGTAATATGCTGGATTGACTCCAGTGACGCGGAATACTTCGACATTTGTCCGAAATGGATGTGTCTTTAAGAACGTGCCTCCTATAGGATCTTGTGGCGATTACTTGGTCTTGGATGGCCATGATAAAGCCTTCCGTTTCTGAGAATAGTCTCTCAGCAGTCAGCCATTTTAAAGATTCTTCTTTGTCAATGTTAATTTTTTTCAGTTGATTGTAGAACCTTCCATGTAGAGATTTACTTTTCCATTCGTTTACATGCTCTTATTGTGATTTAATAATTACGTCCTTGACATTGCTCAAATTTAGTGGCGTTTGACCATCGTCCAATCTTTGCATTGCCATGTGAATAGTCCTAGTTTTTGACAAGAAATACTTGCGTAGTGTCGATTCCTGCTTTCGGCACGCTTCTTCGATATTTATTAAGCCACGTCCTCCTTTCTTTCTCGGCAGATACAGCCGGGCTGTGGAGGATATCGGATGTTGGACCCTTTCTTGAGTTAGAGTCGTTCTTACCATACGGTCAACCTCTTGCAGACTTGTATTGGATCAATGTAATACACCAAAGCTGTAACTTGAAACTGGTATGGCCCAAGTGTTGATAGCTTTGATTTTTTCCAATCCAGACAAATGTGTCTTCAATAGGAGCTTCAACCTCTTCTTGAATCTTGTCAGAAGCTCGTTCTTATTCCCGTTTGGGCAATTTTGAGATGCTGCTGCATTCCTTAATAATTATATAGTTGGTTCGTTTCAAGTTCTTGAATACAGTTGTCTTCATTTATAGCTATATTTTCGGTTCTTTTCGCTTTTCCCTTGTTTATATGAAGCACGGCACATTTGATTAAACCAAATGACATACTAATATCACTGGTAAATGATAATACGGTTTTGACAATACTTTTCAATCGTTCTTTATTTTTTCCATATAACTTCAGGTCATTCATGTACCAACTATGACTGATTGTGGTTGCTTCATCTGTAATGACGAGTTTGTATCCTACTTTATCCCTCTGAAGAATCCGACTTAACGGAAAAAGAGCCATACAAAACCATAGTGGACTAAGACAATCTCCTTGATATATTCCGCTAAGGATTTTTTTTTGGCTTTTTGAGCAGGTACTTCCTAATTTTAGCGAAGTTGTCAAACCTGGCAAAGGGGTGTGGCAAGTAGAAGTAAGTAGAAGTTGGGTGTGGCATAGGTTTGGACACCCTAATTACATATTCTTTTCTTCATAAAACATCCCCAATTTATTATGGATCTCCTCACAAATGAAATGAAAAATAAATTCTTTTGATACAATGCTTTGTGTTGTATATATAACGGATGTAACTGAATATTATATTAGGAATATAATTATATTGAAATCTAAATTGTGCAAATAGTTATTGAAAGGATTCCAGAAATGCAAGAGCACGATAGAGTTTAATTGAGTTGGCAGATTGTTAGCAAGCGCCACCTTGGATAAGAATGGGGTACTGAAAATAGAGGTATTTGAATGCTTTTATACGGTGCTGTTTATATTTTTTTCGTAAGTAAAGAACATCATAACAAGTATTGCTTTATTTGTAAATTTCTTATTTAGGCGTACTGTTTTAAGCATAATTAAGAATTTCGTGAGTTGAATTGTCGTCAAAAATTGAACAAAGAATGGTTATTCTATGTTTTATTTCGACCGCCCACTCCATCCTTGGCCATCTCATATTTCAGTTTTAGCTGACGTTGAGGAGCGTTAAACTGAAATACTTCAGGAATGACCGCAGGTTGTTAAAAGCGATAACTTAATTTTAGGCCTATTTTCCTCAACGCTTTTCTAGAAAGATATTTATGATTTCATTTCGGGGTGGGAGCCAGGAACGATTGACAGGTCGGGTTTCATCTGCCAGTTGTTAAACAAAAGAAAGGAACTAACGTCATGTCTTGGCTCGCCTCGCGTAACAAATATTAGGAATATTGTTTAAATTCTGTTTATAGACGCAGCTGCTCGCGTCAATAGCGTTCCTCAAATATTATCTTAAGATACTGACGCATATATTAATCATAATATTATTTGACTCTGCTTTATTGAAATTGTATGGTTCTGATAGTTTAATACAATTAGATTGAAAAAAAAAAAAAAAAAAAAAAAACAAATAAACAAATAAAAACATTGGTTCATGTTTTTTACTTCAGGAAATATTTTTTTATAAAATATGTATTAATCTGAATATTTTTAAACAATTGATTCCACATTGGCGAATGGAGTATTTTTGTTCTTTATAAAAATTGCTTTTATTTAATAGACATTAAAAACTATGGATGGCAAAAGTTCCAGTCATACAATATGTGCAGTGTTTAGGCGTGCGCCAACTGTGAAAGTTAACATCGCTCTCTGATAATTATCATTTTTTGTTAGGTTTTTGTCAGTTTTCCGTCAAGAAAAGTTTACAATAATAGTTGTTAATAGCTGTGGTGAACATTGAAAAAATAAACAGTGAGTACAGCCAATAATTATTGTGATAAGTGAATACGTAAACTAACATGTGCTCTATGGGCAAGTAGTGGAGGGGAGCGGATTAGTGTGAGATAAGATAACACAACGTCAGCAGTGGCCATCTACCTTCTGTGCGGGGAGGACCTGTACAGGCCCTTTAACAGCATACTCTGCGATATTTTATTTATTCTTTTTAATATTATTTTATTTGTTTTCTTTCTTTATTTTTCTTTTCCTCTACTTCCACATGGTGATGTCGTCTAAAACTAACAAAGGTAAAAGAAGTCGTTTTCTTGAAACTGTACGTTTCAGCCCAGCTAAACAGCGTCCGCGTAAATCAAAGATTAAAACTCCTCCAAACTCATCACCAATCAACGAAGCAATGCCTGGGACTTCAACTCAAGGAGTAAACGAAGAATCACACTTCTTTACAGCAAATCCTTTCCAGGTGCTTAGTAACACACCCACTGAAAATATGGAATCGACATCTGTTTCACAGCCTCCTAAACCTCCACCCATTTTCATTTGCAACATAAAAAATTTCGGCTTAATGTGTTGCCAAATAAACAAGATCGTTGGCATAGGAAAATATTCATGTGTCAGCCGTACAAATGATACAAAAATCACGCCAGATTCTTCCGATACGTACCGTCACATTGTCAAATATCTGACGGACACCAAAGCTGATTTCCATACATATCAGCTCAAGGAGGAAAGATCCCTTAGGTTGGTGGTAAGGAATCTTCACCCTACCATGTTCCAAGATGCGTCAGGTGTGGCCAAGCTCACAAAGTCCCGAGAGGTCCCTGCAGTGTGTGCCTTATGTCAACAAGAGAATCCAGCCATCTACAAAGGATACCAAACATACAAAAACCTCCGTAACAAATTCCATAGGACGCAGCCACAGAATGAAGAAGCTCACCAGACAAGAGGAAGTCAGCCTTCAAAAATTGCTACCTCATCAGTATCATTTGCAGAAATGCTAGGAGGAAAAAGATGTCAGAAAGAAACAGGGGCCATGCCGCAACCTCCTCAACAGCCTTATTCCTATAACCCTCAACCTCAGCAACAGCTCCAATCTCAATCCCAACAAAATATTCAATATACTCCAGCTCCATTAATCCAACCCAATCCACATATCCATCATCAGATCTCCCATATTCCTCCTCCCCCTACTACCTCAGATCTCACATCCTTATTTAATTCCTTCCTTTCAGAGTTGAAAACTCTTATCACCCCTCTCATTTCACTCCTCACAAATGTTAACCTCATCTAATGCCTCTTCAAAAAATGTCTAATCCTTAAATGCCTTCCACAAAACCCTTATCCATTCTCCTTTGGAATGCGAATGGTATTCGCAACCACACTGACGAAATTACATCCTTGCTAAATTACAAAGAAATCGATGTAGCTTTAATTAAAGAAACCAGACTGACCAGTAAACAACGTTTCAACATACCACAATACCAAACATACCGAACAGACCACCCTGATGGTAGAGCCTATGCCGGAACTGCTGTCATCATCCACAATTCCCTCTCTCACCATGTATTTCCTTTACCAGCAAATGAATTCTTGCAAGCCATAACAGTTGTTATCAAAACCTTTTTCTTTCCCGTCACGATTGCAGCGGCCTACTGCCCCCCAAATAAACCCATTTCCACATCCCAGTTCCTCTTATTTCTTAATTCCTTAGGTCATCGCTTTCTCCTTGGTGCTGACTTCAATGCTAAGCACCAGCAATAGGGTTCAAGAACCACCAACTCCCGTGGGCAAGCATTACAGTTAGCGCTTAATTCCCGAAGATCCAATTTTATTTCTCCCGGTACTCCTACCTATTGGCCAACGGATCCAAACCGAAACCCAGACGTTCTTGATTTCTTCATCCATTCAGGATTAGGACCTCTCCATCACTCCATTGAACGCCTGGATGACCTTTCCTCAGATCATAGTCCTTTAATTCTAACACTTTCTGTCTCTCCAATCCCAAAACCTCCTTCCCGACCATTTATAAGAGGGCCAGTAGATTGGAACCTCTTCTGTCAAATAATATCCGACACTATAGACCTCAGAGTATCCCTACAAACCTCCCAAAACCTTGACAATGCAACTGATTCCTTCACAAACATAATACAGCAAGCAGCCTGGGCTGCATCCTCACCTCGTTTCCTTCCCAAAGTTCGAAAAGAAAATCCTTTATCTCAAGATCTACTGGGCCTTATCCAATCTAAACGCCATGCTAGAGCCATTTGGCAAAGAACCAGGCATCCTGATGATCGGAAATCCTATAATTACCTTACCAAACTCCTTAAAAAAAATATGGCTACCTTCAGATCAAAATCCTATAATTCCCATCTTTCTTCACTCTCCTCGTCAGATAACTCCCTCTGGACTACCGCTAAAAAAAATCATTAAATATCAACCTACCTCCCATCCCCTCCGACGCGATGATGGTTCATAGGCGGCTTCTGACGAGAACAAATCCGAAGAATTCGCCCAGCACCTATCCAGCATATTTCTTCCCCATTCTGAATCTAATCCCACCCACACAAGAATGGTTCATGAATTTCTAGATTCACCGATACCTCTCTCCTTACCTCCTAAAGCAATAAACCCCTCTGAGGTCAAATTCCTTAAAAAAAATATTGAAAACCCGAAAATCCCCTGGATATGATCTCCTTAGTTCACAGATCCTCAGGCAACTTCCTCACAAAGGAATCATATTCCTCACCTACCTATACAATTGCATTCTCCGGACAACCCATTTTCCTTTGCTATGGAAGCACTCCATTATTATCCTTTTCCTGAAGCCGGGCTAACCTCCTAACAACCCTTCGTCATATAGACCAATTAGCCTTCTCCCAATCCTTTCAAAAATGTTTGAAAAGCTCCTTCTTAAACGAATCCTACCCATCCTTGAATCACAAAATATTCCTTCACACCAGTTTGAATTCCGCTCTAGCCATTTCACTATCCAACAAGGCCTGAGAGTTGTTGACCATATATCTTCAGCACATGAAAGCAAGCAGTATTGCTCCGGCGCATTTCTGGACATAGCGCAAGCTTTTGACCGGGTATGGCATGACGGTTTGTTCTTCAAGCTCAAAGCCCAGCTACCGCAATCACTATTCCTAGTTCTTCGATCCTAACTCTCTAACCGTTCCTTTCGAGTTCGCTGCGGAATGGAATACTCTAAATGCTACCCAATAGGGGCAGGTGTTCCACAAGGTAGCGTTCTTGGTCCAGTTCTATATATCCTCTATGCTGCAGATATCCCTACCACTCCTGATACTTTCCTTGAAACATTTGCTGATGACACTGCTATCCTTTCATCCCATTCAGATCCTTTAATAGTTTCCTATAATCTCCAAAACCACTTATCCTTGATTGAAGACTGGTGCGATAATTGGCGGATCAAAGTTAATGAAACCAAATGCACCAACGTAACTTTTACCCTCCGCCGAAAATCCTGTCCTCCTATCAATTTCAATGGTATCCCACTACCTAAAGCTGACACAGTTCGGTATCTTTGTTTCTACTTAGACAAAAGACTTACGTGGAACCCTCATACTCGACTGAAAAGGCAAGAACTTAACAGACGCTTCAGACAACTTTATTGACTATTAAACAGGACATCTCATCTTTCCGTTGAACAACAAACTTCTCATATACAAAACCATTATTAAACCTATTTGGACTTTTGGACTTGAACTGTGGGGCACAGCTAAAAAGTCGAATATCAAACGCATTCAATCCTTCCAATCCAAAGTCCTCCGAACTATAGTAAATGCTCCTCACTATGTATCCAATAAAACCCTCCACAATGATCTCAACATACCATACGTCCTCGACCTCATACCTCTTAAATTTTTAAAATTCCATCGCAACCTTTCTTTCCATCCTAACCCTCTGGCTCAATCACTATCCAGTTCAACACATCCTGATAACCCCCTCGCAGATTAAAACGGCAATGGCCCCGAGATCTATTGTAAAAATGTATTTATGTTGGAGTTCTGGCACTGGCCAGCTTCTCAACTCATGCCCTGAGTGACTGTACATTGCGCTCACACTCAGCCTCCACTGGGTTTTCTTTAACACCAGTGACACAGCTGAGAGAGATGAGCTGGGACCTCTCTGCGCCGGGCCTGTCCTTCCATGAGTGGAGAGGCAGGGTTGGTTGGGAGATCCCTAGGATGAGTGTGTCTTGTAAATAAAGTATGAATGTAGTTTTAACTTTTAATTTAATTTAGCTTTATTTTTATTTTTACTTGTATTCAATTTATTTTCATTTTATTTTATTATTATTATTTTGTCTTTTGTGTAAATATATTTTTTTATTTATTCAAATATTTCACTTGTACGTATATTCTATATTGCATATTGTTTATGTATATCAGCATAGCTCTTTTTTGTTCTATTTAATTTAATTTTTTTTTCTTTTTTTCATTTTATATTTTTTATTTGTTTATTTTTTTTTCTTTTCTTATTGTACATATTGTGTGAATACAATCATGAAGTCATCAATATTACTTATTGCCCACATTTGTGGCAGATAGTAATAATTCCTCAATAAATGATTGATTTAAAAAAACAAAAACAATATGTGCAACCATAATAAGACGCAAAGCACAAATTTTGAGGCTTTAATATACGGTAAAATTCTTCCATAATCTATCCTTCACAGATTCCTAAATGCCCTTCGTTAACTCATAAATAAATTAATTTTGTTATTATTAGTAACATAGCAATACGACCTTGATAGTAGAGAATTGGCTTGCTCTAGGATTGATCGCTAGACTTCACGATCGAGTGCTGCCGCCTTCCAGTTTCTGACACCTAGTAGATTTATTTTCCAGTAACAACACTTGAAATTGCAGTTTTGGTCTTCCGGTGCAGCTGGTACCACAGATCTGTCGAGACTGGAATTTTTGCCATCCATAGTTTTAAATGTCTATTAAATAAAAACAATTTTTATAAAGAGAAATAATACTTCATTCGCCAATATGAAATCAATTGTTTAAAAATATTCAGATTAATACATATTTTAAAAAAATATTTCCTGAAGTAAAAAACATGAACCAATGTTTTTATTGGTTTGTTTGTTTGTTTTGTTTTGTTTTTTTCAATCTAATTGCATTAAACTATCAGAACCATACAATTTCAATAAAGCAGATTCAAATAATATTATGATTAATATATGCATCAGTATCTTAAGATAATATTTGAGGAACGCTATTGACGTGAGCAGCTGCGTCTATAAACAGAATTTAAACAATATTCCTAATATTTGTTACGCGAGGCGAGCCAAGACATGACGTTAGTTCCTTTATTTTGTTTTACAACTGGCAGATGAAACCCGACCTGTCAATCGTTCCTGGCTCCCACCCCGAAATGAAATCATAAATATCTTTCTAGAAAAGCGTTGAGGAAAATAGGCCTGTTTCAGAAACAATATTTTTTTTTTTTTTTTTGGATTTACAGTTAAATTAAATTAAATAAACTTAATTTATTCAAAGTAATTCATTATTTTGTTTCTTTGTTTTTATATATTTTTTTTGTAAATATAATTATATAAGTAATGGTTTAATTTATTTTTTAATTGTGTATAATTAGATTTAAAATTTTATTTAAAATAAATAAAAGGAATAGGAGACCGTGATTGTTATGTTAAGTGTATACCTGTGTAAACAATAAGTGTGGGACAACAATGTTTACTGCCCAAGACTCTCGCGAGATAAGGCCAGTGCTGTCTCGACTGTGTAAGAAGGAAGTTAGCGGCCCCGGACAACAGTTGGCGAACATTTTCGCAGCCGTAGTTTCTTCTTTCAACTCACCACCACATCAGGATCCATCCAAGATGTATCAGAAGAGGTGAATATTCAAGAATAACAGGTACCCTGTAGCCCTACTGACCAGGTCAGTCAGCAATAGACTTTCAACATAACCATTAATTCAATAGACAATCAAGATAATCACTAAAGAGTTATGACTTTAACAAAGTTTTATTTATTCATTTTCCTTTTTTTTAATTCTACATTATTACGTGTAATAATTGCTAGCAATGAAAGTAATTCATTTTATCTATATAAATAATTTATTTTTTCACCATATTATCCGCAGCTGCGAGGGAAATGTATTTGTTTGTTTTTTTTTTCTGATTTATATGTGTATATTGTTAATTTTCTTTTTATGTTAATAAATAGTATTTTTTTATGTCCAACCTTCCAGAGAGTTTCTTTCTTTCTTTTATTTCTTTTATCTTTTCTTATACAGCCTTAAATCAATTTGGCTTTTAATTAAGTGCTTAACGACCTGGCGCACACACACTAAGGACAGAGTAAGACTTTTATTGCTAAGGTCTCTCATGCCTAAACAAGGCCTAAAATTAAGTTTTCGCTTTTAACAAACTGCGGTCATTCCTGAAGTATTTCAGTTTAACGCTCCTCAGCGTCAGCTAAAACTGAAATACAGGAGATGGCCAAGGAAGGAGTGGGCGGTCGAAATAAAACATAGAATAACCATTCTTTGTTTAATTTTTAACGACATTTCAGCTCACGAAATTCTTAATCAGGCTTAAAACAGTACGCCTAAATAAGAAATTTACAAATAAAGCAATACTTGTTATGAAGTTCTTTACTTACGAAAAAACAATAAACAGCACCGTATAAAAGCATTCAAATACCTCTATTTTCAGTACCCCATTCTTATCCAAGTTGGCGCTTGCTAACAATCTGCCTACTCAATTAAACGATTTCGTGCTCTTCCATTCCTGGAATCCTTTCAATAACACAATTTAGATTTCAATATAATTATATTCCTAATATAATATTAAGGTTCATCCGTTATATATACAACACAAAGCATTGTACCAAAAGAATTTATTTTTCATTTCATTTGTGAGGGGATCCATGATAAATTGGGGGTGTTTTATGAAGAAAAGAATATGTAAGTAGGGTCTCCAAACCTATGCCACACCCTTACAGAATTTATAAGGCATGTTTAGAGTATTTAGAAGGCGTCACAATGCGGAACTGCGCTAGGTACGATTCTTGTTTTTGGAGCGAATTCAGAAAAAAAAAAAGAAAAAAAAAGTAATCAGTTTTTGAGCCGTCGGGTAAACAAACGACCGAGGGGTAGACCGAAAAGTAGATAGGAGGATTGCATCAGAGCCGGTCTTAGGAATTTGGGTTTTGAGGGAGTGGGATGGAGAGAGGTGCGTGGTCAACGGCTGTTGGTTTCGGAATCTTCGGGTTCGCTAAGACTTTTATTTATTTATTTCATTTGTAGAATTTTATTTTATTTTCCTCTTTAAATATGTAATTAGTATCTATGTAGGTATATATTAACATTGTTATATTATTATTTCTTCTTTATTTTTTATTTTATGTCTATGACCAGACGTAACTAACTCTATTTACTTCTATACTTATTTGTTATTCTTCTCACAGAATAAAGTTATTTTTCTATTCTATATAAAATCTACAGAATATAATAATATGTAGAATATTTAAAAAAATAAAATAAATTAAAACTGTTCTAGAACCCACGTAAAAGTGTTTTATACGGTTGTATTGGGTTTTCCCCACATGAAAAGAAGTAAAAAACAAATCAAATATATTTTATTCAAGTTTTTTCCAAACACATTCATCTTAACGACTAACCAAGTTTTCAATACCAAATTTGAAACATTTTGAGTCACTTGGTGAAGCGCACTTTTAGGTTTTGTAAGTTAGATATGTAATTCTTATTAAACAATTTTAAGGCATAAAGTTGACCAATCTCCGAAATAAGTGGTAGTCGGTAGGAGATAGATGAGATGATATAGACCAGGGGTCTCCAAACTTTTCATCCTTCAGGCCATACTGATTACTTTCAAGGGTTCCGAGGGCCAACACCTTTTCAATTTTTCTGCCAGGATAATTTCTAGACTGGTCGCCGAGTAGGCGCCCTGAACGAACATACGCTTGTTAAAGTTGCTAGATTAATACTATTGCGTTGTAATGTATTGTTATGACCACGACACTTGACGAAATCTGGTGGTAATACGCGGAAATATGTAATAGTCCAGTAAACTTTAACTTTAATTCTCAACGGATCTTTACGTTATTTGGGTGGCAGAATCTGAATCTGAAGTTTGCTAGCACATCATCCGTCGGCATCAGCCCCAAAATCCCCCCAAAAAAGCCCAAAATACCCGTTACTTTCGGTCTTTATACTTATAACACGACAAAGAAGCGTTTTTCGAAAACATTTTTTATTCATTAATTGTAGCCGGAACCAGGACCTAAAAAATTAAAAAACACATCTCCGAAATCGGTCCATTTTTGGTGAAGTTATGGTATTGGGAAAAATTGTAGAAATTGGCCCAACTTTCGGTCTGTCACACTTCTCCGCGAAAGCACGTTTGTCGTCCTTTTTTTGCTATAACTCCGAAACTTTTAGTTCAATCAAAAATTACTTTTTTTCACCTTAAAGCTGGCTTAATTTACTATTCAACTCTTATATATGAAGTTTTAATTAAGTCTAAAAGTTCACAACAGTACGCTAAAAATCCAAGTTTTTTAGCACATTTTTTACTATAACTCCGAAGCTATTCGTTCGATCTAAAATTTCGTTTTTTTCATATAAAGTCGGGTTAAATTTACTATTAGATCTCATATATGAAGCTTTGATTAAATCCCTTAAAACACGCTAGCACGCTGACATTCCCGGACTTTTGTGAAATACAAGTTTTTTGGAACATTTTATGCTACAACTCGGAAACTATTTGTCCAATCAAAAATTTCGTTTTTTCATCTGATGGCTGGGTTAATTTACTATTAAATCCTGTGAAACACCCACACTAGCCCACTGAACATGTCATAATTGTCATATTTTGCCAAAACATACATATTTAGCGTTCTGGCGTGGGTATTTCACTGAAGTTAATATAAATTATATACATAACATCTAATAGTAAATTTAACCAGCTTAAGATGGAAAAAAGAAGTTTGGGATCGGACAAATATTTGCAAAGTTAGAGCGACAAATATGGCAAAAAACCATGGATTTCACAACAGTACGGGATTTAATATATAATATATAATATATAATATACGGGATGTAATATATAAAGACATACCTCGAACATCGCTTCTTTGTCGTATTATAGATAAAAAACCGAAAATAACGGGTATTTTGAGCGTTTTTCTTTAAATTTTGGGTAAAAAACCGACAGCTGTCATGGTAGCAAACTTCATTTTCGGATTGAGCACTCCATAAATACAAAGATCCGTTGAGAATAAAGTTCGGCAATATTTTCTTGAAAACAGACTATTGGGGCCTTATTTTACTGGACTATCTTTGAATTTGAAAGAGTGATAAAAAGTTTTTTTTTTTTTTTTTTTTTTTTTTAAATAATCGTGATCCATCCAAATTACAAAATAGCGAAAGGCCGTTGAAATTAGCATTCTACCTATGTCGATTTAACAGAACATATAACCGAACTGAATTTGAGGTTGCGAGGAGAAAACTAACTTCATCCTGATTTATACACTTATATCAAATCTTTCCGTCAGAAAATAATAGTGTTTTCATAACAATTGCTTCGTCTATTTTGCAGTCGAGACTTTGAGTGCTTAGAATATAAATTTTGATACTCGTTTCTCAAACTTTGATGTCATTGTGATCAAAATTAAGATTTTTCAAAATCCTTTTGATACCGGTATAGAAACAATAGCACCAGAAATTCAACTTGAAATTATCGATCTACAATGTAGTGATATACTTAAGAATAAATATCAAAACTCATATTTTTCGGAATTTTACAAGAATCTCCCACTGGCGCAATTAGATAATTTGCATAAATTTGCTCGTCAGCTGTTATCTTTTTTTGGTTCTACCTACTTGTGTGAGAAAACATTCTCCAAAATGAAGTACGTAAAGAATGTTTATAGATCTACGTTAACCGATGAGCATTTTAAATCTCTCTCAATAATTGGTACAAGCAAAATTGGTCCACAACTACAAACTATTGTCAGTGGAAAATCACAACTACATAAACCTCATTAGTATTTTATATGTTTTAATGTTATATATATATTTATAATGCTAGTTGGATTCATTTCAATTATTTGTTAGTAATTGTGCTAAAGTTAAATTCTATGCGTATTATACATGCTATTAAGTGAATAAAATCGAGTTATTATTATTCTGATTTTTTTTTTGTCATCTTATAACAATAATAAGTCAATATCAGTGTAAACACACTTCCACGGCCCACAACTATGAGCCACTGTGAATTACCTACAACTATTGGATCGGGGAGATCCATTCTGTTTGACGGTACACATCTGAACGGCGTGCTCATACGGCGAACGGGTGCTCATACGGGGCAAATGCTCAAGTGGATACGCACCTTAAGGGTGCATCGCGTAGCTGTCGCGGGCCAGATAGATGTCACTGGCGGGCCGGAATTGCCCCGCGGGCCGTAGTTTGGAGACCCCTGACATAAACGGCGAGGTCGGACTTCACTGCGCTATCCCTTTAATTTATTTACAGTCTGTATCGAGATATGAGGTTGGCCATTATCACGCATCAGAATATTTCCTCTATTGTTCACTATTGTACGATTGTTTGATCAAGTATTTCTTGTAGTACGCATGATGTAGAAGGATCAATACAGTTTTACCACCGATTCATTATTGAATTTAAATGAAAATAACCATAAATTGAATAAAGACTCGGAGTAAACCTAAAAAATACAAGTAGAAAGAGAAAAAGCAGAAAATAGCCTGAAATTAAATATTTATGAATCATTAGAAATAATAAAACTATTCAAAACCAATCCAGATATTTGTTCAAACGATCAGATAATTTGTTTCTAATAGGAACGGGAAAAAATAACAACCAGTCAGAGGGAGAACCGAAAGGACCCTTTCTACCTGACAACAAGCCAATACAAGAAGAAAATTTGCCCTGAATAAGGAACAGCTGCGAAGTTTTGTCATGAATATGCCAAAATTGGACTGCATGTTCTTATCTCATTCTATTTCAGACATATGCCTTTCCAAAGGTTATTCCAAAAAAACCGTGGTTTTCGTAGAAAAAACTTAATTTTCTCTGACTTCACACATTTTTTTTCAACGTTCCACCACAGTTTTGAAATCAGCATTAAATTATCTTTAATTCTTATGCCCTTTCAATGTTCAAAAGTATCTGTTTAATCCACAATAACTGATCAAAAAATAAAAGTTTTTAAAAATTGTAGTAGCGACAAATTTTCGAGGAACTCTACTCTTCCAAAAAAAATACTGCAAGCTGCCGAATCACACGAAAGTTGTAAAATTTAACCTTTCTAACGGTGTATTCAGAACTGCAATTATCTCTCAATTTCGTATTGCAATTGGAATGGGAAGAGGAAAATAACTGATATCATGGTTATTATGTGTGGTCTTATCTTCAATAAATTAAATTTATTTTTTTGTAAATCACAATGAATTATTAAATTAATTCTTACATTAAAGTTCGTGAATTTTAGCGATCAGGTGGTTAATGTCCTGAATGGGTACTTTGTACACTTCTGATTTAAGCCTAACCCAAATTTAAAAATCAAGTTGCGTCAAATCAGGGCTTCGGGCCGGCCAATGCACAGGTCCATATCTTCCAATCTATCTTCCTAGGTAATGTTGATTCAGCCAATTCGTTATAGCTCATCCATTACGCGCTGAACACCCGTCCATTTGCCACTATAGCTCTTCTTCAAGTGGTATTGCTTCGAGGAGTGGCGTACTTATATCATCCTGAAAATTCCGGCAAATGTGAATGTTGCCTCATCTGTCCAAATTATGCGATCAGGGATATTACGCCTCTCGTGACACTATTGAGCATACCATCGCCTAAACACCATCCGTCGCTCCATATCACGGGGTAGCAACTCCTGGACAGTAGTCAGGTGATAAGGATATCTATTGTCTTCCTTGATAGCTCTGAAGACTGTAGAGTGAGATATTCTCAGTTAATTTGAAATGTGACGGATAATTTTTGATGGATCATTATCAAAAATATTCAAAATGTCGTCAACCTCTCTGCGAGCTCGGCCCGCGAACATAACAGGTTTTCTTGGAATAGAGCCTTTTGCAGCCCCATACGCGAAAATCATGTCAACTTACTCTTCAGCTGTGTATAAATTTGGCATTGTATTTCTTGAACTAGAAACGAATTTAATAGTCTAATTATTTGCATGATACTGACTTATCAACCGACTTTAAAAAAGAGAAGGTTCTCAACTCATCTGTATTTTTTTGTTGTGTGTGTGTGTGTGTGTGTGTTACGCGATTACTCGATCAATTCTAAATCAATTTTGATGATTTATTTTTAGATCGGTAAGGCATACCTCAGAGGTGGTCCCATCAAAAATATTTTGAAATCAACCCAGCACTTTTTAAGAAAAATCAAAAAAACAGTTAATAAAAATCACTGTTATATAACCTTCCATTTTAAACATATTTATAATTATGATAATCTAAAATCTCCATGGTAACTAAATCTAAATTATAAACAAAAATAATTTATATATACAGTCAACTCTCGATGTCTCGTACTTCGATAAGTTTAATTCTTAAATAAGTCTAACAAAATCTACGGTCGGAAGTACATTATTCTTAAATTTCACCTCATAGAGACGATTTGAGATAGAAAAGGTTTAATATTGTGTAAAAAAGTCGAACTGAAAATAGGGTTCAAAAGAGAGAACTTCTAAGACCACCTCTATGAAATGAGCTATTAGAAGTCATCGCCTCTATAACTCGAACTCAAATTAAAAGAATTTCATGTGTAATTCATATTCCGGTTTCCCGTCATTGTTTATCTTTCCAGTTCATAGTTACTCCAGTCACTTATTAATAGTTATTCACTCGAGTGGTTTTACAGTGGCTATTGAAAATTCTTTCAATTAACGAAAAGTTAAAATTGATTTGCAAAGTGGAGAAATGAAAAAGAAGTTGGGCGTTTGTTGCTAGTGAATTCGGAATTCCGCGTAGTTCTCTTTCAACCATCTTTAAGAATAAAGAAAAGATCGCCACTGGTGGAAGGCGGTAAGTCAACTTTTAGGCACCCTCAGAAAAAAGCGCAGTTCAGTTGAAAGTTATATGATAAATTGGTACCGGGTATTTTGATTTTCTGTATCAATGATTTTATATGTATGTACAAACAACATTCCCATTAATGAAAATGTACGTAATGATTTCAACTACAATTTTGTGTTCAGTTTTCCCATTCACATGCAGATAAGTGAAATGATAACCTCAATAATTCTTTCTTCAGTAAGTCTAACTATTTCTCAGGGTAGCTTGAAGATCGAGAATTGACTGTTTGAAACAAAAATACACTCAACACTAAAAAGTAAAAAATAAAAATAATTTTTAGAAAAAAAAACAAAACCGACTTCAAGATTAAACCTACATATACAAACTTGAACTCAAAAAAAGCAAAACTATATTTCAATTGCTTTGAAACAAAAACCATTAAATGACAATCAACGAAATTATCGATACTTATATACCTATTCACAATTTATGATCAGTTATTTTTGGAGTCGGTGCCAGACAAAACAAACAGAATTTGAAAAGGAATGTTAATTGTAAAGATGCTCCCACTGTTTCATCACTGCCACACCACTCCCTCCGGCCATTCGAAAGTTTATTGCTAGTTTATTGCTAAGGCAAGATTAAACTGCCCATCTTGGCTGGCACCTACTCTAAAAATAACTGATCATAAATTGTGAATAGGTATATAAATATCGATAATTTTGTTGATTGTCATTTAATGGTTTTTGTTTCAAAGCAATCAAAATATTATTTTTTTATTTTTTAGTTCAAGTTTGTATATGTAGGTTTAATGTTGAAGTTGGTTTTGTTTTTTTTTCTAAAAATTATTTTTTTTGTTTACAACGCGAAGTAGGCAGACGAAGAATGAGCGACATAAGGTAAACAAACTGTAATGGGGACAAAATCCATAAGAAGTAAACAAGAACATACCTCTTGTCAGTCTTTCCTCGCTTTCTTTTTGGTTTCTACTCTGCCCTAGTAGGTTTCTTTGTAATTTACATAAAAAATAAATCAAATTAATTGAAAATAAGACAACATAAAATAACCATGACATCAGTTATTTTTCTATTCCCCTTACATTTGCAATACAAAATTGAGAGATAATTGCAGTTCTGAGTACACCGTTAGAAAGGTTTTTTTACAACTTTCATGTGATTCGGCAGCTTGCAGTATTTTTTTTTGGAAGAGTAGTGTTCCTCGAAAATTTGTCCCTAACTACAATTTAGCATGTGTATATATGTATGTATATATGTGTGTGTGTATAATTGCTTATCTCTAACGGGTATTAAATACAACTAAACAAGTATAAAGCGACTTTAAAATGAATTTAAATCATTAAATATACTTAAACTTTTGTTAAATATATTTTCTATCTAAAATGATGTCTCATTCAGGTTTATTACTGCATGTTACTCGTAGTTTTTGTTATGCTGGTCCAATGCAAACTAATTTGGAATGGTAAACTAAACCTCACCTGCCTATATTCGTTCCTCATGGGTAAATCCTGATAACACTGTTTTACTCTTTTCGATCACAGTTCGCGGACCCCTGAGTCATCGTCCGAAGACCCCCTGCGGGAACCTCCTTTTGGGAATCACTGGTTTAGAACATAATAATTACTAAAAACTGGTTTTACGAATTGAATCATTCATAGTTTATCTAATCTTCCTTATCCATGAATATATTCTTTAAAGGTTTAAAACATCAGAATGTCTCTAGTGGTGTGTAAAGGTATGTACCATCATCCATAACATTTTAAGATTTTACACTTATATACGTACTCAGACTTTATAAGACACTCGTCCAACCCGTCCTGACATACGCATTTGAAACCTGGACATTGCGTAGTATCAGCTGAACGTGTTGACAGGTTCGAAAGGAAGATATTGAAACGCATCTATGGACCTGTGGAGGAGAACAAACAAACCCCTTGGAAGGTTTGTTTCGACAAAAATCTCTGCGTACTTTATAATGACCTGATTGTTTCCCAAATTTAAGAATACAGAGGAGAGGGCAGTCAGAAGACTGTATTACGGAAGCCCTGATGGAGTAAGGCCCCTTGGAAGACCGAAGGGAAGATGGAAAGACAGCGTTTCCGAGGATCTGAAGAAAACAGGAATATCCATCAGACGTGTCACCGACAGGGAAGACTGAGGAAGAGCAGTTGAGCTGGCCAAGGACCGCTTCATGCGTCTGTTGCACCGAGAATTAATGAATGAATACGTATAATATTAATTTTTGATTATTTATATAAACTCTCTAAATTCTTACTACATAAATATTTCCTCATCACTGTTAAAATATTCAAAGTAAAACATAGTTATGCCTATTCATCCTTTTCTATTCAGCCAGCTAGTGTTCCTCAAAGTATAAATAGTATCCTATATATACCATTCTTTTTAATGTTTGTACAGCTGATATCAGTCCCCATCCAACTGTCCTAATCACATAAGCTGACACATGTGTTTTTATTAGTAAATAATAAACCGTTTAATGCATTCCGACCTCTTTCATCACATATCGTGAACCATGAAGAATGGTGTCGAAACTAAAAAATGGAAATAAATTTAAACAAATCTCACCAAACGACATAGTTAGTACTTTGGTAACGAGCTATAGTCCAGTAAACTGTGCATTTGGTATTCAAAAGACCGGATAGTGTTAAAGGCTGCGAGTTTATAAATTAATGGCCTCGCGGCATTGTGTATAACTACATCTGTTTGTGAGGATTTCCTGTATTTTCCAAATCCATGTTGTTTATTTTTTATCGAGACTTCTAGGTCCATAGGTTGCCTATTAACAATTTTGATTTCATGTATTTCATTTTTTAAATTTTGTAATAAAATATAATCAAAGTAGCTAGTGCTGATGTTTTAATTTTGTGAACACTCGGAACTAAATTTAAAATAAAAATAAATCCACTTAAACTAGGATATAATTGTTTTGCTAGTGTACTTGTTTTTTTTTCCTTTCTCTATCTAAAATCCCAGCAAATAACTTTTACTCTCCGTCGAAAACCTACCTCATCCTGTCCTCCTGTATCCTTTAATGGTGTACAGCTAAATAATGTGGAACAAATACGATACCTGGGATTTCATCTGGACAAGAGACTTACCTGGAATCCTTGTATGGATACCCAATATGATCTTCTAAGCTCACAGATCCTCAGGCAACTTCCTCATAAAGCAATCATATTCCTTACCTACCTGTACAATTGCATTCTCCGAACAACCTATTTCCCTTTTCTATGGAAACATTCCATTATTATACTTTTCCTGAAACCGGGCAAACCCCCCAAAAATTCTTCATCATACAGACCAATTAGCCTTCTTCCGATTCTTTCACAAATGTTTGAAAAGCTCCTTCCCATCTTATATCTTACGTATCCTACCCATCTTTGAATCGAAAAAGTTTCCCTCTCACCAGTTTGGATTTCATACTAGCCATTCCATTGTCCTGCAAGACCTCAGAGTCGTTGACCACATATCCTCAGCACTTGATAGCAAACAATATTGCTCCGGCGCATTTTATGGACATAGCGCAAGCTTTCGACCGGGTATAGCATGCCGGTTTGCTTTTTAAACCCAAAACTCATTTACCTTACCTCAGTCACTATTTCTAGTTCTTCGATTCTACCTCTCTAACCGTTCCTTTCGAGTTCGCTGCGGAATGGAATACTCTAACTGCTACTCAATAGAGGCTGGTGTTCCACAAGGTAGCATTCTCGGTCCTGTTCTATATATCCTTTATGCTGCAGATATCCATACTACTCCTGTTACTTTCCTAGGAACATTTGCTGATGACATTGCTATTCTATCACCCGATGCAGATCCCTCAATAGCATCCTATAATCTCAAACCCACTCATCTCTGATTGAAGACTGGTGCAATGACTGGCGGATCAAAGTAAATGAATTGAAATGTACCCACGTAACTTTTACCTACCGCCGCGCATCCTGCCTTCCTGTTTATATCAACAATATTCCGCTACCCATAGTTGACACAGTACGGTATCTTGGCTTCTACCTAGACCAGAGTCTTACTTGGAACCCTCACACTAGACTTAAAAGGCAAGAACTTAACCGACGCTTCAGCCAATTGTACAGACTACTAAATAGGGCATCCCAGCTCTCCATTGAAAACAAACTGCTCACATACAAAACCATCATTAAAACTATTTGGACCTATGGACTTGAACTATGGGGGAAAGCAAAACAATCGAATATAAAACGCATTCAGTTCTTCCAATCCAAAGTCCTTCGAACTATCGTAAATGCTCCATATTATGTCTCCAACAAAACCCCTCATAATGATCTCAATATACCTTTTGTCCTTGACCTGATACCTCTTAAATTCTCCAAATTCCATCGCCTCCATAAACTCTCCTTTCTTTCCCTCCTAACCCTCTGGCTGAATAATTATCCAGTTCCACACATCCTGATAATCCCCCTCGCAGACTAAAACGGCAGTGGCCCCGAGACCTTTAGTAAAATTTATTTATTTTGGAGTTCTGGCGATGGCCAGCTCCTGCACTAATGCCTTAATAGAATGTACTACAGCGCTCTCACTCAGCCTCCACAAGGTTTTTTACACCAGTGACGCAGCTGAGAGAGAAGAGCTGGTACCTCTCTATGCTTGGCTTGTCCCTCCATAATTGGAGGGAGGGGTCTGGTTGGGGGTCCCTAGGATGAGTGTTTTTGTAAATAAAGTACGATTGTGTTTTTAACTTATAATTTAATTTTGTTTTATTTTTTATTGTTACGGTTTATTTATTCAATTTTTTATGGTTTTTATTTTAGTATTTCATTTTATTTATATGTATATTGTATGCTTTATATTGTTAATGTATAGGAAGCTCTTTTCTGCTATTGTTTTATTTATTTTATTTTATTGTATATATAAATTTTTATTTTTATTAATACTTTTTTTATCTTTGTACATAATGTGTGAATGTAATCATATGCCATCTATATTACCTATTGCCCACATTTGTGGCAGATTGTAATAATTACTCTGTAAAGGTTCTAAAAATAAAAAAATGAAAATAACTTCAAAATCGTGTTATTTTCTTAACTCTAGGAAAGGGCAACTTCAAGGATATGTATAGACCCTAGTTATGAAACAATCGAAAAATCAGTTCCACAACTTTATTTATGGTATTCAGAAATAATGAAAATTATAAAAAAAAAAAAAAATCATCAAATTTTAAGGTGTTTTCTACTCTTGCCCCATCGTGCGCCGTAGTTTCATGAAAGTAGGGCAGCCAAGACGGTCGATGTCGCTGAGTCTCCTGGACAGCAACACAATACGCGATCGTTATGGCCTCCTATCGTGGCGAACAACCTTACATCCATTACACTCTAGCAAGTTCGCTTTGTTCATCACTGGATATTTTTCAACTACATAAGTAATACATTTGTCTCTTCAGCATAACTATAAATAGGATCCCTTCATTACTCCTATAAAATTATCATCCATAACATTTTAGGAGCATTATTTGCCAGAGCTGAGACTATCACTGTCCAGGATTAGTCTTACTTCAATGAACGTTCAAAGTGTCATAAGAAAGCTTATTAGGCGTACTCTTATGAAGAACCAAGAAAGCAAAGAAATTATTCACAAAGAAACATTTTTTTGAGTCCAGTTTGACGGGTATAATATTACTAAAAATAGTCGAGAAAAATATAAAAAAATTATTCTTAATTTCTTTCAGGCCTAATATTGGGATTCCATAATCTAGATTTTGGTATGGAGACGAAATTTTCAAATAGTCAGTAGTGTATTATAAAGGCATAATGAGCACTGAAATTAGATTTATAAATTACATTAATGATGATTTTTTTTTTGTTTTGTTATTAATAATGATTAATTATTTCATTTATTTACTTCTTTTTTTCTTCTATTTATTGAAATTTATTATTGTAGTAAACGCAATGATAATGCTCATCAATTGAATATCATAAATATGGTTCATTTTATTATTTCTTTGTAAATAAAGAAAGAGTAATTGTTGCTCTGCTACTTTTTGCATATGATTGTGGTATAGTTGTCAAACCTTTTTCTTTTTTTTTAGAAATTTTATTGAAATTTACAGTTGTATACAACAAAATCGAAATACATCTAGTAAGTGTAAAGGTAATGCTCATGACTTTTGATTGATAATTGCTTATACAACAACAAGCCATTGGTAGCAATTAAAAATTAGAAGGTACCGGTTTGGGCTAAATTAACAACATATGGTGCATTAGTATCTTTGTGGGTAGGTTTTTTGTGATACAGTAAGGAGCATTGAGGATTTTTCGTAGGATTTTTGATTGTAAAAAGTGGATACGAGAGGAATTAAGTGGTTTACTGGAGCCCCAGAGCTCAACTTCGTATGTTGAAATTGGTCTGATTACTATCGTTTAAATGAGTCTCTTGTATATAATCAGAAGGTTTGAACGTGTGAAACAGGTTTAAATAGAAATCTGAACAAATTTGGATTTATTTTATCCAATATCCGCCACCTCAAAAATCTTAAAATCATTTGAAATTATCGTTACCAATATCATTCAAACTAATTAAAAATTTTAAATAATTAAAAAACACGAAGTCCACAAAAATTAAAAAAAATAGAATAAAGGAATACTAAAAAGAGGATGGAAATAATTAATACATAAAAAAAAAAAAAAAAAAAAAAAAAAAAACGAAATTAAATTTTTATGAATACCGATTCTTTTAAAAGGTTCAATATTTTAAACTGAAAAATGTAAATTCTGTATCTTCAGCTTGAAAAGACCTTTTTGATATACATATGAATTCTGCCTTGCCACTACCTAGACGTTCAGTTAATTATATAAAGGGTTAATAATATTTTGAATAAATATTATTTTAAAGTTGGCCAATGACGTATAGCTAAAGCCTAAAAAATATTTTTTTAAATATCATCAGTTCTAAAACATAAAAAAGTTCCAAAACATCAGTACTTTGTCACATGGATTATATATATGCTAAAGTTTTAAAAAATGTAAGAAAAGAAATCAAATATATTGTTACTCACCATGTACTGTACTATACTAATTAGGCACAACGGACTTCTGAAAGATATCTAGAGTCGAAGGGGGGGGGGGTAAGTAAGGGCCAGGCAGGTTAAACCTTCGGATTTTTCTTATGAATAGTTGTTTTTCCCCCCTTCCTGTTGAAAACAAATTTAAAATGAGACTATTGCGAATGTTTATCTAATCATTTAAACACAAATCTGGATTGATTTCGAATGATTTTATTATTTCTAATGATTCACAAATATTCAATTTTACGTTCTTTTCTACTTGATGTATTACTTTCACTCCCGAATATTTTTTGAATTCATGTTTTTTTTTCCATTTAGATGGATAGCGAAGTTAGAATTATGAATTATTTTTTGTTTAAATATTGTCGATGGTGATTTTGCTGTATCGGTTATTAGTGGCTGTAGTTTGTATGACTTGAATAAGCATAATGGATACAATAAAATCACGATCGACAATATTTAAACAAAAAATAATTCATTCTATCCTAAACCTGAATAATCAGCCTACCTTCTGTTTCTCCGCCAAAAGCTTATTATTATTGACCAAAACCTTTTCTGGAAGCCTCAAATCGCCCAAATAGCCCGAAAATCAATAGGAATCCTCAAATTATATCATCATTCCCGCAATTTCCTTCCCTAATCCACACAAAAACTCCTAGTTTCCTTATTCATTTTTTGTCAGTTGGATTATGGTTGTGTGGTGTATGGGGGTCTCTCGATGGGTCACCGATACAGATTACACCTAATTATGAACAGTTTTGTTTTCGGAACATCGAGACGTTTCCATGTTTCGCGCAGCTCTACACTGCCTTAGAGTGGCTCTATCCATCCCCCGTAGACAATATTTCCTCGGCAATTTCCTGTACCATGTTATTAATAACCACTGCCCACCCTACATCTATAACCTGTTGAAATTTAAGTCTTCCGTCCACTTCCAACTCACAACAAGGTCACGTTTCTCTGACCTATATACTCCTTTCCACCGAACACCATTATACCAACACTCCTTCTAAGCTTGATCCTCTACCCTCTGGAGCTCTATCCCACCCGAAATTGGACATGCTCCTTCCTTGAACTCATTTAAAACTCTCCTATTCCAATATCTCATTAGAGATATTATCGCCAATATGAGTAATAATTGAAAATCAAGTTTATAGAATAGAACTTATTCTTATTTATACCAAAAGTTCTATTTTCAATTGTTTTAACTTTTATACATATTATTATCTTCGTTTAAAATTAAGATAACCAGACTATTATAATGTTATATTATTATGTTAATACAACCTTATTTATACATGTTTGTCATACTTAGGGAACAATATGTCCCAGAATAAAGATTATTTTTTGATTTCATGACAATAATGAAATCTCATTAGCTTTGTTATTTAATGCCTACTAATGTAGCGGTATGTAGCGATATTAATATTATAATTATAACTTTTGTTTTCAATAGTAATTGTTTCAAAACAAATCTTCATAGCGAATTTCAAAATATTAAACTAGTCACTAGAATGATTCCGCAAATTTATTTTAATATCAAGAGTCATATATAAACAAGGAATCATTAAGTTAAAATAAATTACTGACGAGTGTTTATCTTGGTGGGAATAATGCCGAATTATTTATTTTTAGTTATGCGTTCCTTGCCAATTGGGAACGTGTTAAGTCATAGGTCTATAAGATCTCGGTACTGGTCAGTCTTATTTATAAACTAATTCTTTCAAAACAAACAGTTGATGTTAAACAATAATCGTATTTCATATGTAAAAAAAAAAAAAATTAATTAATACTGTCAATTGTCCTTCCGTTGGTGGAAATTCAATAAGTCTGTTATGTTGTCAAAATAATTAAATTAAGATTAATTAAATATTTCTAAATTAAATGCAGGCTATTTTATTTAATTATTCCTTTCGAAAAAAAACATATGAAGAGAATTATATTTTCGTCATTGGTATACAAATCACACACTTCTGTTTAATATTTTTAAAAAGTAATTAAGGTATACATATGTTTTATCACTTATTTTATATTTATATTTTCGCCGAGAATAAAATGATAAAAAAAAAAAGGAAAGGGGACGCAATGAACAACGCACAATGCTAGATAACAACTGATTTATTGTCGCTTCTAATGCTCTATTTATATCTTTACATTATTTACATGCTTAAGTCTAAGGATTAACACATATATTGGTACATGTTATTTACGCAATCCTGTAGGAGGATTTCGATCGTACTTTGTGGATAGACAGACTTCGCACTCGGCTATTACTGTCTCTATCGTCTTCTTCATCTTCCAGAAGTACTTTCGTCGGAGTGCCTGCAGCGTGTCGTTGATGCCCCTATGGTTGGTCTTCCCCTGGTGATATGCCAGCATGACCTCTTTCTGCCTCTCTAGCTCCATGATTTTTTCCCCGATTCTGGTGCACCTGGTGAAGGTCCTATCCACCTCAGTTTCCTCCTCTCGCCACATCCACCGAATTTCATCCCACACCGTGTTGTTCCCTACATACAAATGATAAGATTTCCCTGGTTTTGAGGAATCGATTAGCGCTTTCGTGATTTGTTCCTCTCGAACCCACTTACGGCCGGAAGTGTTCTATCGCCCATACCACCCCCACAACTCGCGTACCACCGCACTATACCGCGTATAGTGTTATCACGAACTGTTTCTCAAATTCGGGGAAGGCTAACACTGGTTCTGCTTGGAGTCGCTCCCTACATTTCCGGATATTATCCTCGATTTCTGGAGTGATACAAATCTTCCGCCCCATTTTAAGCAAGTTGTTTAGCGGTACCAGATGCTCGGCCATCTCCGGAATAAATCGCCTGTAGTAATTCAACGTGCCCATCAGTCTCCGGACACCTTTTACGTCAGTGGGGATTGCCATTCTCTGTATCGCCTCTACCTTTGCTTTGTTCGGTTGTACACCCTCTTATACATATTTTGTGTCCTAGGAAATTAATCTGTTCCTGTCCTAGAATCGATTTCTCCCGTGGCAATTTCAGGCTGAATTCCTTTAGCCTGTTGAAAACCGTCCGTAAGTCTTCTATATGTCGTTTCTCGTATTACTAAACACTAAAAGGTCGTCCATATGTACTTGACACGCTGTCTCGTCCAGTCCTCTAAGAAATACGTCCATCAGTCTTTGGAACGCCATAGGTGCATTTAACCCAAATGGCATTCTTGTGAATTCAAAGTGCCCTCTTTCGAATGCAAATGCCGCCTTGTGCCTGTCCTTGGGGTGCAACTTCATCTGGTAGTATCCCGCTTTGAGGTCCAGCGTCGAGAATATGGTCGCCCCTCCCAGTCTGTTAAGTATGTTATCCAGTCTCGGTATCGGGTATTTCTCGTCCACTGTATTCTGGTTTAGTTTTCTGTAGTCGACTACCACTCTTTATTTTTCCTGTCCCGTCACGCTTTTCTTTTTCACTACCCATAACGGGCAATTAAAGGGCGACGTACTGTCAACTATAATCCCGTGTTTTTGTAAGTTCGTCCTTCCTAATGTGTTCTCTCAAAGCCTGCAGGTATCTTCGTTCCTTCACGTACGTCGTTCGGTCCTGTTTCAGTGGGATTTCGTGAACTGTTTCCCCTGTAGCGCTTAACATGTCTCCTTCCTTTAAGAATATGTCTCTGTACTCCCTCGTCAGCGTCCGTCTCCAGTCCGTCATCCTCACAACTACCCCGATCATACCGTCCGTCGACCCTCGTCTACCGTGGTATTCTTTATCCCCTATCCAGACGGTCCATATCCCGTTTTTCGCCTTTACACGCGCCCCTAATCTCCCCAGGAGGTCGCAGCCGACAATCGCCCCGTATTCGCGCGGCATCTTTTCCACTATGTGGACCTTCAATCTCCCCTTGCTCGCTCCCCACTTCGCTAGTCCCAATTCTACCTCTCCCTCCATTTTACAAGGTCCGTTCAGTGTAATCAGTCTGCAGTTACATACCTGAGTCTGGGGTCTCCTCTCTCCTTTACAGAAAGTTTCTGCAGCTTTACGACTCATGATGGTGTTTGAGCTTCCAGTGTCTACCAAACACCTCACTCCCTTCACGACTCTTATGATAGGCAACCTACCGCTCTCACACTTGACATTGTTAATTACTATTTGGTTGCCTCTCCATGTGCACTCCTCTCATTCCTCTTGTATTGCTCTCCTCGCTGCCCTCGATTCCTCGCCTCTGTTCCTCTGCCCTACTCTTCCTCTTCTCTCCTCAGTGTCTCCCGGTTCGCTCCTTTCTTCGTCCGTCTCGGATGTTTCCGCTGCGCTCGATATCTCGGTCTGGGTCCTCCTTTGCCTCCATACCCTCTGTGCATTGACTTCAATGGGCTCTCCTTAGAATCTATCTCTTCGCCTGCTCATATAGGGACATTGCCTCGCTATATGTCCTTCCGAGCCACACTCAAAACACTTTGTTCGCGGGCATCGGGCTACCAGGTGTCCCGTCTTCCCACAACTATGACACCATCTCTCATCTCTTCTTCCTGTTCTTTTTTCTGTCTTTCTCCGTCTTTCTGGTTTCCACTGTCACCTTCCGGAATCTGCTTCCTTCCTTTCCTCTCGCCGGTCGCTCCTCCTCCCTTCTCTTCTTCTGTAGCACCCGGTTCCAGCTGCTCTCTTCTTCTCTTTCTCTCCGAAACTCTTCGTCTCGGGCACCTGCATCCACTATCTCTTGGGCACACTCCCAAAAATGATTTTTCCCGGGGTAACCCTTCTCTTTTCCCTATTTCCCGGGCCAATTGCACCTTCAGGATAGTCGACAAAAACGCCATCTTGGCCTCCACTTGTCCTGTATCTTCGGTCTCCCTCTTCTTCTCCGTGATCTTATTGTAATGTATCAGGAGAGTACCCGCGTAACGGCCGTTTGATTGATGATGCCTTATGGTTTCCCAGAACTTCTGAAAAATATCTTCTTCCGGTGTCCATCGCCCTCCGCCATAAGCTTTCTTCAGACGTTCCTTCACAACATTCCAAGGTGTGTCTTCGTCTGCTTGTATGCGGTTAAGCACACTCCTCTTCACCCGTCATATTAAAGGATGGCCGCATCAGCCCTATCTAAAAGATTTTCTGCCATCTTTGTCTCGATCCGTGTCATCAGCCGGTCCCCTCCTTTAATAAAATGGTTAAGTTCTCCCACTTCTCCATCATAGCCTTCAAGGTCGGCAACCGCTCTCCTTAAATCCTGAGCCCTTACTGTTTTTATTTTCAGGAGTTCCAATGCATTTGCGTGAGCAGCCACGAGGGTCTCAGAAGGCATCGGTGGTATGTCCGTCATAATTTATGAAACGTTTTAAACCAGAAAGAGAAAAAAATATAAATAAAAACAAATGTCAAACCTTTTCGAACTTGCAGAAAATTAAAATAAAAATACTGGAAAATCTTCTCAAAAATCTTCTTCTAATGTTCCCGGGTTTCGGCACCACTTACGATCGCCAAGAATAAAATGATAAAAAAAAAAAAAAAAAAAAAAAAGGAACGGGGACGCAATGAACAACCCACAATGTCTAGATAACAACTGATTTATTGTCGCTTCTAATGCTCTATTTATATCTTTACATTATTTACATGCTTAAGTCTAAGAATTAACACATATATTGGTACATGTTATTCTTAACTTGATATGACACCCATGGATTTTTTCGTATGGGGAACCTTAAAGCAGAAAGTTTATTCGGTGTCAATCAATTCAGGAGACCGAATTATAGATACATTGCATCAAATATCATCAGAACAATGTTTAGCTGCAATTTATCAAGTGAGTGCTAGCATTGATGCAAGATGACAATATTTTGAGCAATATTTAAATTAAAAAGGACATAACATAAATATAAATGTAAATAGATAAGTATAAAAATGAAAACTTTTTTAGCGATTTTCTCTAAAACTAAGCAAAAACGAGCAAATCTCTAAAGGACTTTTTGTCTTATTTTTTCGGTCCCCTATAAGTTCCTGAAGTTTCGCCATTTAAATTCGGGATACCCTATATATATATTGCAATGTATTATGGGTACGAAATACTATGTTGTTAATAATTAATAATAAGACGGCGAGAAGAAAAAGGGCCAACACTCCTTTGAAGTCTGGGATATGAGTCATAATCCATAAAATTCTTCAAAGGGGATCTGGGCCAGGCCAAACCTTCGAAATGACCACCGCTGTAAAATATTTGTCAACAAAAGTTTGTTGGAGACATTGAAAGTTGCAAACAAAGAAATCAAAACTTTCAGGCAAAGGAAGGTAAACGTAAGATGGAAGGAATGAAGGTCTTTAAAATACGCCGACTGAAGAAGACCCATACTCCATTTTGATAAGTACCAAATATTGGCAATAGTCTGTAATAAGTTTATAAATGGTAAATTGTGTGCTGACATTAGGATATAGTATTTGTAAAACCATCCTATAGTTTCATGTACATACATAATCGCTTTAGTAAATATAGTAAGTTTAATATTCATCATAATCATTATATTTCCTAAATGCCACTAAAGTAATACTGAATTGGTTTGCACATATTAGATTAGAATACAATAAAGGTAATCAATAAAATATTAATAAATGGGGTTCTATTCAAATAGTAACACAGTATTTCCCTTAAACCCCAAGAGCAACATAGCAATATATATAGTATACATTTGTATGGAACGTACCAACCTAAATAAACGGTCCTTTCAAGGGTTACTTTGAAAGGAAAATATATATATATATATATATATATATATATATATATATATATATATATATATATATACATTTTTTTTTATATATACACATATGGAAATTTCGAAAATATTTTACTTAAGATTGAAATTCCAAAACCAAATTAATCAATAAAATAATTCGATTTACCTCTGACAACTTAACCGTTGAAATAATAAACGTTTACATAAGTAATGTATTAATCTAGAATTATTATGGAGTTCTAGCTCGCCGCCTGCTAAAAAAGGAAACTTCGTGATGGTCACGTAAATTAGTTGGACGTCCTTGCATAGACTCTTGTCAGTTCAGTTAATGCACTAAAGAAAACTTCCGTACAGGTGCAGTAGGTTTGTTTAATCCCAAAATAACATTTTTTTTTCTTTAATAATATTTAAGATTAAATAAAAACATTCTGAAAAAAACTGTTTTCTTTATTTCTTCTTTCCATGAATATCAGCAATAGAAACTAATGTATGTAATATATTTTAGCATTTTTCGAAACACATTCATTCATCTTTTAATTTTTACAAGTTTATTTTTTTCAGAAAGGAGGTCAATTTTAATAGTTTGACCGACGTCTTTACGAATTTTTAATACAAAAACTGTGGTTGATATTTGAGTGGCTTTTCATAAAATCAATATTGTGAGTTTAGAAAAATATTTTTTAAAAATTTATACTAGAATATTTTATTAATTTAATTTTCTTATTGCTTATTGACCTTAAATGAGCCAGATAGTGATAAGAAATTGACTTCCCTTTTATATGGCGTTATCGGGACCGACACCACGGCGAATAAAGGGAAACGCCGGATAACGGAAAGCATTACTTATAATTAGAAAACAATATTGTTAATATATATATATATATATATATATATATATATATATATATATATATATATATATATATATATATATATATATTACCTCAAGAGGAAAATTGACCAAATAGAAGAATGACGAAAAAATAACGAAACGAGAAAATATTACGATGTGGTTTAGATGATAAATAGTGGCTTTCAGTCTTGAGTGGACAGCTTTAAGGATACGAAAGAAAAAATTATTGTGGAAAAGAATGGCGGAATAGTTTGTGAGGGAATGATGAATTTTACAAGGGATCTGACGGATAACGTAGAAATTGGACCACCTAGAGGTTAAAGACGCCATAGAGAAACAAAAAATGAAAGGTTCAGGTAGGCGAAAGTATGGACTAGTCTTTGAAATTTAGAATCAGGAATATTTGTCAAAAAGTTGGCGAACTAGCTTTATTTACCACATTTATAAAATATGACAAACTCTGACTACCGCGAAAGTTTTGTCAATAACATCGGTATGAAATACAAATTATTCGACAAATACCAATTCGAACACGATGTGCTAAAAAAAAAAATAAAATAAAATAAATTAATAAAGTACTACTATTAACGCCCATAGTATAATTTTAATAACAAAATGTTCCAGATCATTACTCAATTGAACGCAAAAATTCACTTCCGATAAACATCAGCCTTCGGGAGTCGAATTAACACAAAAAAAATTCACAATGAGTAGTTGAGTGGAGGTGTAAATGAAGGAAGTTGGCTGGTGTGTCGCAATGATTGGCAACAAGCCGCTGTACTCCCACGCCGAGCTTAGTGTACCGCCTCCGCCACCTCGATCTGGGGCATTTCCAGCTGATTAAGCCACCAGTTCCAAGGATTAGCCGGATCACATGGAAAACTACCTAACCTAGAAAAAGGAACCTAATCCTCTCCTGAAGAATGGATCTACAACATCAGCCTACCTTTCCTATTCCGATCCCTACATTCCTGCACCCAACTTCAACTTTTTAAGGAGTAAATAAAAGATTAAGGTGCGTTTTTTACATTTTTTGTTGTGTTTATTGTGTAGAACTTAATAGTTAAATGCCGTTATTATTGTGCTAATGTTAATCAATACAGTTCTTTAAGTGTGTCTGGGTTAAATATCGTGTTAATTGTTATTTGTTAATAAACCTTGAGTTAAAAGTCTCTGCTGTGTTGTTACTACAATAATAAAAAAAGTAAATTCGATATCTTCAACAATACTGTATAAAGACCATACATAACCTAATATTTTTTTTTAATCGCAGTTTTGGTTTTGTGCCAGAAAAAAAAAAAATTAATTCTTAATTTATGTTATACAAAGGTTGGAACACGAATAAGAAACTGATATTTTAGCAATTTGCATACCTGTTTATTTACAATTATATGTAAGATACTTTTGTGTTATATATATTTTATTTTGATTTAATCATTTTCTATATTTCTTTCTTTTTTTCAGAAAATATTTTAATTATTTTTACCACTGTTATTATTTTTTTTATTTTCTTCTTTTTCTTATTTATACCAATATTTCTATTAATATGATCTATAGCAGTTTTGTATGAGTGATGAGGCATATCCCTTATGAATTTCTTCAAAAACGCACTTGACCTATACCCCACAGAAAGGAATATGTAATTAATGCAAGGTTACGATATAAACCTTGTTAATTAAAAATTTCGTACATTCAAAATTGCTTGGTAAATTTTTTTTTTTTAAACGCCTGCTTTTATTTAATTAATTTTATAAATAATTCTACGTTTAATATGCCCTGAATCAATCGGGTGGAATTATTTGCCTGTCTGATTACATTGCATAGTGTCAGAGGTACTTCTTTTTCATTTATTTTTTATTGTACATATTGTATGACTTATCCATATAAGTCTAGTCTAAAACAAAACATTAAATATATTTGAGGCACTAGCCTTTATATATATATATATATATATATATATATATATATATATATATATATATATATATATGTATGTAATTTTTTTTCTTGATATAAATCAATATTATTAAATATATTATTTTATTTTTGAAGAGAAAAGATTTGACCCGGTCGGGATTCGAACCCAAGTTTCCACCTTTCTAGCGTGGAGAGGTGGAAACTTGGGTTCGAATCCCGACCGGGTCAAATCTTTTCTCTTCAAAAATAAACGTCGCATCAACATTATATATATATATATATATATATATATATATATATATATATATATATATATATATATATATATATAGGCAATATCCATTTATTAAATATGCTGGAAGGGAGATAATCAAAGTGCTGCAGGGTCTATTCCAGAAAATTGGAAAACAACATCATCGTACCAATCCACAAGAAGGAAAGCACAAGTGAATGTGATAATTACAGGGCAATTTGTCTCTCCCAAGTCGTATATAAAATATACACCTCGATTCTAGAAAAGAAGCTGAGTCCATTAGTCGAAGACAACCTGGAGGAAGAGGAAGCTGCATTTCGTCCAGGGCGCCAAACACAAGACCACATTTTTGTCCTAAGAATGATAACTGAGAAAGCCTGGGATCGAAACAGAAGCCTGTACCTTGCTTTTCTTGATATAAAAGCCGCATTTGACTCAGTGCCAAGAGAAGAAATATGGTGTGCCTTAAGAGCTAAAAATGTCCCATCAGGTCTGATTGAAGCAATCCAATCAACGTACCAGGCTCCTAAAGGCATTATAAGAATAAATGGAATGGAGTCAAAGTTCTTCCCAATAGAAAAAAGAGTTAAGCAGGAAGACAGTCTAAGTCCTCTACGCTTCATCATCTTTATGGATGAAATTATTAAGATATGCAAGAGAAGAACAGCAAGGTCAAGCTCCACATTTTCAAGGCTGTATATGTGCCAGTTCTGCTATATGGAGCAGAGTGTTGGGTCCTTTCTGATAATAAATGGAGCCGAATAACTGCTGCGGAAATGAAGTACTTACGCAGAGTGGCTTCCAAAACACGCCGCGACAGTATCCGAAATGAAACAACAGGGAAGAATTAAATATCCCCGCGATGAAAGAGACCCTGGAAAAGAGGCAGCTGAGATGGTATGGGCACGTATGCCGGATGAGCCCAGACAGAGATCCACGAAAATTTATGGAGGCGAGACCAGCAGGTACTAGACCCAGAAGAAGGCCTCGGCTTACCTACAACAGCTATATATCCAGGTTAGGACAAGCAAGAGGAAAGACACTGCAAGAGATAGCTCTTGCGAGAGACAGATACGGATGGAGGTCCTGGGTTGGATCAACTCTATGCTGAAAGGCACAAAAGAGAAAGTTAAAGAAGAGGAGAAGAAGAGGCACTAGCTAACATTAAATTATGACCTTCTAATATAGATCTTTTATTTAAATGAGTACTTGATTTACAAGTCATTTACATGCCGTTTAATTTACAGTTCCGATAATTTAATAACATTGTATTATTTAGGTATGTGTCGATTCCAAATGTCGATTCTCGGTTCCATCGATACTTGAGATAAGAATCGGTATCGAGAATCGATGATTGAAACCGCTAACTTAGGAAATAGTTTTGTTACACCTAATTATGTTATTATTAAACATCGATTCTTGCTCAGGATTAAAAGACAAAGCTCATGCAACAGCTAGCTAAACTCCAGTTTGCTGAAGATATTTATTCGTCATTGGCAAATAAATAAATTAGATTACTATCTCTAATCACCGAAATAATGCCACTCAGACAATAATACAATTTTATTATACGTACATTTTTGTCATTCTTAAGGGTCGATATGTCTAAGAAAAAAATAATGAATAAGAAGTTTTTGAACTCTGATACACAATTAAAACAAAACCAGTGCTACTGGTTAAATGCTACTGGCTGTTAATTAATTTATTTCTAGAATCAATAATGGTTTTTTAATTTATTTGTTTTGTTTCTTTAGCTGATTTTTAGAACAGAAATATACTTTTAACCGAGGTATGGGTCCCGAGAATCGAGAATCGAAAGATGTTGGGGCCGACACATCATCGGTATTATTTTTAAATTGAAAATATCAATAAAAGAAAAAAGTTAATAAAAGAACAGAAATTCGGAGGAAGAGCGGAAAATATTATGTATGAGTTTCGTTATAAATATTTATAACGAGTATCCTTGGAAACCTAGAAGTAATTTCAGATCCGAAAAATTCCAAAAGAAATACCTGGAAAGTACTTTCTATTTTTATTTTCTTGGCAAGATTCCCTGGGATAGTCCATATGGTAATCAAGTATGACGATGTCTATTGGATTTTTTAATTCTTATTTATTTTAAATCTTTGAGAGTGTAGGAAAAATATTTTAGTATTGGGGCATGACTTGACATGTGTGTTAAGTTAATACATTTCCCAGGGTCTGTTCTAAGATCGGAAGGAACCAACAAGCTGTGAAGCAATGTAGGTTTTTAACACTGGTTTAGTATCGATTCTGTCAATAACGACTAAGTATTTTGGAAGAGGGTCAACGTATTTTTACGTTTAAGATTCCTAAGACGAAAATCGAAGTTGGGTAGTATATAATGGATATATTAGTCTTTAAATCTAATTACATTTTTAAAAATATATTATGTACTTACATCTACCAACTACATATATCACTATGTTGTTTATACAGTTCATACAGTCCTCCAAATACTCTTCATCCGTAGTCGAAGTATGGAAAAATGAGATATGATACCAATAGTTTTCGAGTAATTAGTGGTAATGAATTACGGTTGTGTAAAAGTTGTTTAGGAATATAAATAGGTTTACTCGTGATTTGGGAAATATGTTCATTCCAAGAAAGTTCTGAAATTCTTTTCATATATTTGATTTTTATTTATTTGAAAATATCAAAAAATAGTTGTTGTTGTTTTGTTTTTTTAAATATACCAAACTAAATACCTACAAGTTTTTGTTTATTATAACATTTTTATGATTTTAGCACACGTTTAGGTATCTGTTATCAGTTTTATAATTAATAAATAATCAATGCTTATTATAAAATATGAATGAATGTCTATTATCATTCTGTGTATTGGAAATAATTAGTAGAAATACATGGTATTATCAATTGCGCGAATCAGGCACGAAATAATTATTGATTTAATTAAAATTAATTGTTACAATTTATTTGACAATGAAATAATTAAGAATTTTAAAGTACTGTTTAGGCAAAATCTCCCGAGTAGAATCCTCTCACAATGTCCCGCCGTTCTTCTATTTTTAGTCGCCTTAGTGAATGGATGAAAAGGAGGCCAAGTCAAAAAGAAAAAAACAGATAGCGAATAAAGAAAAAAAAAGACAAGAAGAAAAATAGAAGGAATACCAAGCGTACTTCAAAGGAGAGAAGTCCTTGGCCAACACATTAGAGTTATTTAATAGACATTACCTGGGTCCTTGGAGCTTGTTGGCCGCCGGTCCCCGCTAATATCTCTAGCAGTTGCCAATGTATTATCGTTTCGGGTCGTTAGGCACCAACGCTACATCAATTACAAACTACAATTAAAATGTTAGGTAAAACAACAATATTGCTTGCTTAGAAGAACTACATGGTATAAAGATTACTTTGGGCAAACTTTAAACAATTAGGCTATTTATGGAATAGGGATATTCAAAAATATATAAAAATCCGAAGGCTCGATGCCGAAATGAATTGGCCACCAATCCGTGACCAAACAACTCCCTCCATCCTACCCCTTTGCTTTGATAGAGCGTTATATTATAATTATTTAATTATCCAAATACATACATAAAATGTAATAAACTGCTCGTCGTTTCCGACTATTCCAAAATTTACCATACAAGCGTTCAAAGTTCCCAAAAAATTACAAAAGATTTATTCACATGATAATAATTAGATGCTTTTGGACATACGGAGTTGAGCTTTGGGGCTCCACTAAACCTTCTCATTCATACAATCCATAATTCATCGTAAAATCCTCAATGCTCCTTATTATGTCACAAACAAACATCCATAAAGATCATAATACTTCATGTGTTGCTGATTTATCATAAACCAGATGCCTATCCTTTCATAGTAAACTACTTACCCACTCGAATCCACAAGTCTCCCAACTTGCTTCTTACTCGATTTCCGATAACCCTCCGAGGTTTATAAAAAAATGATGGCCTAGATACTTACTCATGTAGAGCATTCATTGAAGTACTACTAATGAGTTTTTTTAACAAGTTATTGAAAATGCCATTGTAATCACTTCACCGCAAATTTACTTATTATGTACAATGTATACAATGGTAAATATCAATAAACTATAAAGAATAAATAAAATAAAAAATTGTTATAATAATGCAGGTATGCTTTAAATCAGCTTCAAAGTTAGAGTAAATTTAGGTGCTACCATATTTCCATAATGCGACAATCTTCCATTAATTATTGCTAATGAAGACTTCTTTGCCTTTATTCTGGTATGGTGTTAGTACTTGTCGAATGTTAGATTTCATTATGGAAGTAGATCCACATTTTAAGTAGCATTAGGATCTGTCAGTTAGTGAAAGACGTTCTGTAGCATTTTACAGTGGATTTTAAAGATATCCAAGTGTTGACTATTAGTGTAATATTAATGTTTTATATGTTCCTATACAACCTAATTCCAGAATTACGATAATAATGTATAATGAATCTAACGTATAACAGGAGAAACCTTCAGAAACTGCAACTGTATAATCGATGACAGGACAACTTTGGTACTATACTGAGTTTAATTGGTCATCTTATTCGAACAGCAATTATTCGTCTAGGAGACTTGCCACAGATGGAAGAAAATTTCTTGAAGAAGAAAACTGCTTCCTGGAACCGTCGCCCGGATCCTGCGCGAGGAATGCTAATGCCTGCAGGACTCCAGGACTCCATATGAGGAACTGCACATGACCGTTATCAGGTGTCACCGGATGCAGTCCCTTGTCTTATTTGGCCAGCCAGGCTATCTTCGCCGTTGGAATCTTATCAAGAGGATAAAAAAAAATTAAAAACTTGTTCAAACATTTTGAAATGACTTCCTTATTGCTACTGTGCGGAGGCATCTCGATCGACAGTTGTTTGCATTAAGATCTCGGAATCTCCTTGTTTCAGTTCCATCAGTTCAGTATTTGAATGGTGTAAGACAAAATAGGTTAATACGAAATTCGGTGGAACGTATCTTTATTTATTCAACCCTAAACAAAACCACTCAAAAATTATATTGGAAAATATTAAATTTTAAATTATAAAAATATTTAATTTTTAACACCTTACAGCTGTTAAACCAGCTGGTTAAATTTTATTTCCAGGTATTCTTAATTCAAAGTAATTTATTTTAATTATTTATCCAATAGCGCTCTCCATCATCCTCCACTGAGAGAGCAGCGCTGGGATTTCTTTGGATCTGTCTTGTCCCTCTACAAGTGGAGGGAAAAGTAGTTGGGAAATCCCTTGGATGTGTTTATATTGCAAATAAGTATGGTTATATTTTTTAACTCTTAAATATATCCTATTTTTGTTTTCACAATTATTATTGTTTTTTTTTATACTATTAATTATTCTACTTTTTTATGTTTTGTAATTTAGTTTGAGTTTCTTTATTTATTTATTTACTTTGTCACTTTATTTATTGTATTATATATTATGAGGTTACTTATTTCTTATTACACATTATTTTTCCTTATTACACAATTATTTCTTATTTACGTTCATTTTTCATTTTCACTTTACTGTATATATTGTGTGTATGGAACCAATATTACTTATTGCCATCGTAATAAAAAAAAAAAAAAAAAGAATTATTTAATTTCAACATTTTTATTTTTATTTTTTATTCGAAGAATAAATAGCAAAATAAATTTGCTAATAGAACATATAACTATGTAGAAGAAGTAATAATTTTATTCAATTGTACCAATACAAGAACCTTTTCGATAAAAACTTATCTCTCAGAGAGAACACCAAGAATTATTTTTTTCTATCATCTTATGCATGTATATACAGGGTGTCCCGAATTTAATTGGTAAATCTTCAGGAACTTATAGGGGACCAAAAAAACTAAGACAAAAAGTCCTTTAGAGATTTGCTCGTTTTTGCTTAGTTTTAGAGAAAACCGCAAAAAAAAAAAAAAAAAAAAAAAAAAAAAGAAACAAAACAAGTTTTCATTTTTATACTTATTTATTTACATTTATATTTATGTTATGTTCTTTTAAATGTAAATATTGCTCAAAATGTTGTCCTCTTGCATCAATGCAAACACCACATCTAGCACTCTCTTGATAAATTGCATATGATTCGGTCTCTTAATTGCTCTCTTGAGTTGATTGACACCGAATAACTTTCTGCTTTAAGGTTCCCCACACGAATAAATCCATGGGTGTCATATCAGGTGATCTGGGTATCCAAGTTACTACTCCTCCACGTCCAATCCATCGTTGTGGATAATTTATATCCAGCCAAGCTCGAGCAACTCTGCTATAATGAGCTGGACATCCTTCGAGTTGGAAACACATTTCAAACCGCTGCTGTAAGGGAATGTCATCTAAATGTGTAAATGTTATACCATTCATTCTTCCAGGTAAAAAATATGGGCCCACCAGTAATCCGTTCCAAATTTCAAGCCAAACGTTAATAGCAAATTCATGGTGAAACCTATTCTCTCTAATAGCTCCGGGATTGTCAAGAGCCCATGCATGATAATTTCTTTGATTAACAATTCCTTATCTTGTGTAGGTAGTTTTATCGGTCCATATAATTTTTAATGGAAATAAATTATCATCGCGAATTTTGTCAAGAAACCAGTTACTAAAATTCAATCTCTTGACATAATCTTGAGGTAGTAAATTCTGAACTTTTTGTAGATGGTATGGGTAGCGATTGTCACCTGTCAAAGTTCGCCATATTGCTTGCCGCGAATTGCTAATGCTGCATATGCTCTTCGGATGCTAGTCTCAGGATTGTTATCGAAGTGGCGTTGGACACAATTTCTTCTCCGATAATCTGCTCTTATTGCTGCCTGGAATGGGTCGCCTTCGTTACGTATTAGGAATGACCCAGTCTCTCGTAGTCTATTAAAAGTTAACGAAAAGACTCGTTAATTAGCCACTCTTCTATTTGGAAATCGGCGCGCATACTCCCGCACCGCTTCTAAAGCATTACCGTTACAGAAACCATACACAAAAAATCATATCAGCGTATTCAACATTAGAATATGTATGCGGCATTGTGGCTGATGCTATTCACACAAAAATATCTGAGAGTAACTGGCTGAACACTGATTTAGGAATTATAATCCTAGAAGGAAGCCAAAATGTAAACAAATAAAAGAATGTAAAGGATAACATTAAGTGTTTACATATCTCACTGCCTAGCCTGACGAACTTAGAAAGGTGATAATCGCTACCTGTAACATTTTTGTTTTGTTTCTTTTTTTTTTTGCGATTTTCTCTAAAACTAAGCAAAAACGAGCAAATCTCTTAAGGACTTTTTGTCTTAGTTTTTCGGTCCCCTATAAGTTCCTGAAGTTTTGCCATTTAAATTCGGGACACCCTGTATATACATGCATAAGATGATAGAAAAAAATAATTCTTGGTGTTCTCTCTAAGAGATAAGTTTTATCGAAAAGGTTCTTGTATTGGTACAATTGAATAAACTTATTACTTCTTCTACATAGTTATATGTTCTATTAACAAATTTATTTTGCTATTTATTCTTCGAATAAAAAATAAAAATAAAAATGTTGAAATTAAATAATTCTTGTATACAGGGTGTTCAATATTCGATGGCCACCCCCCTTTATTTCCACAGTTTTTGAAATTTTGAAACGAAACTCTCAGGGTCTTAAATGTGTCAAATAAAGTTTCTTTTCAGGTTATAGTCTGCTCTCCAACCTTCTCCAGTTCTTCTCCAGCGACCCTAACTTTGGAATTCCCAATGGGATGTGGTATTTTTTCGACGGATTTCGATAGAAAGTTAAATTTTGAATCGGTTTTATACCCGTGAATTTTTTTATCCGGGGCACTGTTTCATCGCAAATCGCAAAAAATCATTTTAAGAAAATAAGAAGTCTAAAACTGGTATTCCAAAACTAAATTAACCTTTGAACACTCCTTCTTATTGTTTTTCAGCCATCTCATTCGCTGGTTGTTATTAATGTATTTGACAGTTGTGAATTAAGATAAATAAAGACAAATAAAAAAATAAATAAATAAAACTGAACAAAAATATGAAATTAAGGCCTTCCCGCGACTGATACGATGAGCGGTGAGAACAGGTCGACTTGGAAGATTTCCCCCAAGAGGCTCAAATCGTCGGCAAGCCCGTGATGAAACTATCATTTATGTATTGGCTACGGTGGAAGCGTACACACCTCACACCGTTGGCCCACGCTGTTTCAATGCTTAAGTGGGTATCGAATGCTCCGATGAGGATACGCTTCCACTGTAGCCAGTGCATAAATGATATTAGTTTCATCACTGGATTGTCGACAATTTGAGCCTCTCAAGGGAAACCTTCCAAGTCGACTTGTTCTCACCGCTCGTCGAACCAGTCGCGGGAAGGCCTTCATGTTTCATATTTTTGTTCAAAGTTTATTTCATTTTTGCGAAACCAGTTTTAGACTGCTTAGTTCCTTAAAATGATTTTTCGTAATTTCCGGCGAAACGGTGCCCCGTATAAAAAAAAATCACTGGTATAAAATTGATTCAAAATTTGATTTTCTGTCGAAATCCGCCGTAAAAAATACCACATCCCATTGAGAATTCCAAAGTTAGGGTCGCTGGAGAAGAACTGGAGAAGGTTGGAGAGCAGACTATAACCTAAAAAGAAACTTTGTTTGACACAGAGTGTCGTTTCAAAATTTCAAAAACTGTGGAGAAAAAAAAGGAGTGGCTGGCCATCGTATATTGAACAACCTGTGTATATTATATATTTATTATTATTATCAGACACAATTTTCACCTAAGATAGATCACGTGAATTTCTTTCGACTCTCCTTATGCAGCGCCCAAATGGTCTTTCTATTTTCTTTCCATGTCCTTTCTTCCTATCTTCCGACCAAGTTGTTCCTGACTTCCTGATTCTGTTCTCTGGTTGTATTCCCACACCATCTCTGTATGCATTTCTGTCTAGAGCTTCTTCTGGGTTTCATATATATATATATATATATATATATATATATATATATATATATATATATATTCCTCTGTTTCATCCCATGGAAGCTTCACTTAACCCACATAAACATGAAGAAATGGCCCATTGTCCTTCCATCTATTTGAAAGGATATTAACCTTGTATACTAAATTTGTTTTTTTTTTTTTTTTTTTTTAACTTTTAAATCATACGAGAAGGATGCTGGGTTAGTATATTTAAAAGAAAAGAAGGCAATATAAACAAATCTTGTTTATATGTTTTTTCTACGCTTTTATATTTTCAATGACTGCCTTTGTCATAGTTTAATAACGTGGTTTCGATTACTAAATTAAATGACAAAACCGTTGTAAAAAGGAAACAGCTAAAGCAATAAGTTTTTATTCAGTTCTTTCGACTTCTAGTTAGTAAATTTACTTTTATTCTATATGTACGTATGTTTACATTTGCTATAAACCAATAAAATCGTTTATTTAGAGCATTTCATTTTATTCTTCTAAACTGCAATTTCTATCTTATATTTACAAGTACATCAGGTTGTGATCCTTACAGTCCTATAATTACACCTCTACAATTGAGTTTTCAACTATAAATTATTTAAACTATTACGAAAAAAAGGAATGTATTCAGAATGGTATAAAATAGAACATTTTACCTAACTGAACATTTTACCGCAGGAAAAATATATCTTCCAGTTACTAAGAAAAAAAATATGAATGTCTTTCGAAGGTACATAAGTCTCCCCTATATTTCAGTTTATTCTCTATCCACTATCTGATTAATTTCATGATAATCATAGTTGTAATATTTAATCGCGTTTGTTTAATTTTTTTTTTTAATTTATTGCTTAATTATTTTTTAAATTATTTATGCCTGTATGTTTGATATTAGTTGATATATTTATCATTCTAAATGCTTATAGTCATTTAGAGTAACTGATATTTCTCAATAGAAAATAAAAAATAGAAAGAAAAGTAAAATGTATTTCACGAATGAATTCTATATGTTTACTAAAATAGATATTTACATTATAAATAACAGTTATTCGTATTAATTACATTTTCAATAATATTTATTGTTAATAATAAATAAAAATAGTTTTAAGTTACATAGTTATAATAATAAAGATAAGATTATTGACTAACCTATAAAATATAGGTCATTGCAACACTGAACGACAGGAATATACATAACAGAATATTTTACGTACTTGTGACATTTCCAAAGTATTAGTGCCCCAAGAAATATTTTCACAGACAAGTACTCAACGGAAGATCGATGTTTTGTCTTCCCAAAAGAGCGGAGTGCATTCTTGACGCATCCTACGGCTGATACTTGGCAAGTGGTGTTTATTTTTACATTTCCCAGCACTCAACTCACATGAAATATTTAGCTGTCACTTCAAATTGAATGTTTTCTTTTTTAGGTTATAGCGTAGCCTAGATCATTGGTCACTCAGTTCAAACACAAAAATAAAATACATAAATTCAATAATCTCAAAACTTCCCATTCATTTTAAATGATTCACTTACGCATTTGCATTTAATTAAACGTATTAGGATCTAAAAATTTGAGTTTAGAGGATCCTATCATAATGATTACTCGATTTACCGAATTTCAATCATTTATCAGTCACCGATGGTCCTCTAAAATAAACGGCATTTACTCTCATTGCGAGGCGAGGTAGTTCAGTGGGTAAGGCACTGGACTGCCAACTTCCCGGGCACAAGTCCGAATGAAAGCAGAAAATTTATTTAATTTCGGCTGTCTTAAGTTCGATGTCGAGAGACCATTTTGGGGCACACTCAGCCTCTATTAAGTGGAAGTTATTGGAGGAAAACCTGGTGTGATATTGGTAAAATCTCCTCCTTTCACAACCGTTGGCTAAGTATCAGTATATCTTCACCAATGTAACGAACCCAAGATCCAATATAGGACGTCATACACATTTTTTTTCCCTCAATAAATGTGCAGTTTAAAATATTCTATCAATTTTTCCCCCCAAAACACACTTTATCTTGCAAATAAAAATTTTATTTTTAACACTACCAGGTCATGTAACAAATTCTGTCGTTCTATTGACAAATGTTTAAAAATAATAAATTATTAAAAATAAAAATATTGCAGTTCTGGCAATGGACAGCTTCTTCGCTTACACCCTGAGAGACTCATAGCACTCTCGTTCAGCCTCCACTGGATTTAAACACAAGTGACGCAGCTGAGAGAGCAGCAATGGAATCTCATGAGCCTGGTTTGTTTTCCTATAAGTGGAGATGCTTGGTACGGTGGTCCCTAAGATGTTTGTATTATTGTATATACAGTGTGATTATATTTAAATTCGTTTTTGAACTATTTTTATTTTTTTTCATTGTATATACTGTATGAATGAACTCATTGTCATCCATAATACTTATTGCTCTTGGTGAGGCAGATTGTAATATCAATTAAAGAAAACACTTCTCGACCGAAGATTTATAAAGCTTGAAGGAGACAGAATTAAAGTTAATCCCTGTTTTATCTCCCACGCTAATAAGTTTGAATGGACAAGTAAATAAAAAAGCATTATGATAACAATGATTTCTGAAGTAATCATTATATTAGACAGTTTAATATCTTAAAATAAGCTACGAATGAATCTGGATTGGAAATACAATGTATTTTTTTATAAAGCAAAAAAATCGAATTACATAACACTATTTATTCGATATTTTGTTAAAATGTTTTGACTAATTATTAGAAGCTGCCTCTCTCAAGGGCCATGAGTAATAAGTATGACAATTAATACATTCATACATTATGTAGAATGAAAATAGTTTTAAAAAAAAATACAAAACATAAAATATAGATAAATAAATATATTAGTAATAAATATAATGAATATCTTACATGAGGACATCATAGAACGTGATCCTTTGAAGAGGAACCTGGAAAAAGCAGTTAGTTTTATAACGAAAACCAAAATGAAGAGGCAGGATATGGACTGAAGAACGAAATGAAGTTCATAGAAAAATATTGCGGAAATACTGGGTGACCGTAAAACAACGAAAACAGTTGAAATAGCGTGGTTCATAGAAGACCGCAACGAATTAAAAAAAAAAAAATAAAAAATAAAAAATCATAATAACAAAAATTAAACTATATAAGATACAAAATATAGTTAATAATAATATAAAATAAATTAGAAAATAATAGCATAATTAAATTTTTAAAAATGAGAAAAAGAGAAAGAAACACTTTATTAAGCGGTGCAGCCCATTTCAAATGAGTGGCTAAATACATAATATTCAATAACAAAATAAATATAGCACAAAAAAAACCGTAATGGTCATTATTTTAAAATATAAAAATGTTAAAACGATCGATCCCATGCGGATTATAAAATTACAGTGAAAAAAATTAAAATATTAAAAAGACAACATATAATCTTATTGATAACAATATAAAATATAACTTCCCAAAATGTACTTTAAAAATAAATATAAAACTATGTACATAAGGTAAAGTAGCAATAACTATATAACAACTAGAATAATCATGCAATATATATTTTTTTTATACCTTTCTTTTCTTTCTTTCCTTATACACTTCCCAAACCATCATTTATTATATATGTGGTGGTGGATGGTGGTGGAGCCCAGGTCTTCCATGAAGCTCCTTCTTCTATTCAGTTTAGTTCCGCTAGATCCGAACTATAGGCCTCTCAAGTTGAACTCTCTCGCCGAAAGTCTCACGGAACATTTCTTTAAGGAAAAGGATACATTTTTTTATGTATTTCCTTTTATCCCTTTCCACTTTGCCTGCTTGATCCGGATCATTTCTTTCGAATCTAACCTTGGGATCTAAAATTAATGATGATTTTCCGATGTCAGCATATCGTGTAGATCCATCGATATCGATGAAGTACACCTCTTCAAAGCAGGTAAAATCTTTCTCACCAAGGAGCCTCATTAATTCATTTTAACCCTATGGTGACGGCGTGTTATAAGGAGGGAGTTGTTGGGGGGCAAATTCCCAACACATGTGCTGGTGTTTTAGACTCTCTGTCGCATTTTCGACAAAGGGACCCCAACTTCTCTCTTCTGCTTGCTGACGCTTGGTACTCCACGCAGGGGTACGAAGTTAATAGTAAGCTTAGGGGTGTTGGACCATTCAGACCCGGATAGAACTTTCTTATCATACAAGTAACTGTTAGCTTTTGGAGCCTCTATGAAATGGCGAACACCAACGCCCTGCCACCTACAATTGGCCCACTCTTCAAAAGAATTTTCTCACTGCGACTGTCGTAGAGCTCTCACATGCAATCCATCAGCACACTCGGAGATTTCCGCTGTATTATCAGAGGCAGATTGGAACAAAGTATCCGGCAGATTAGACAGTCGCTGGGCGATGGACCAATGCTGAAGAGGGATCATCCATTGACAAAGAATCAGTCCAATCCTCGATACTAATCCTCATTGGTGCATATAGCATCGCCGTCGATGTGTTCGCTGGAAGACCGACAATGGACTTGATACCTCTGCAAATCATTGTATTAATGCCGTCAAGCAGAGAAGGACGAATCTTTGTCAGAGGCGCTGTTAGTAGAGGTCATGTGAGACCCTGGAACAAATACTGATTGGCAATGTAACCCGGGAACAAATACTGATTGACAATGTTGAGCTTTTGTTCTGGCTTAAGCAAACTGGACGTTACTCGTTTGTCTAAATTACTGTTATTCTTTGTCGCCGAATCCTAGTTAAATATTAGCTCCTCCGAGAATGTGCATCCCAGATACTTCACGGTTTTTGTTTTGTTTTTTCGGGCCTAAGACTCTTATTGAAGTCCTATACTGCCCGTACTTCACTGTTTCTTCTTGCTTTATGGTCCGGATTCCGCTTCCATTCTCAAGGGAGAGCATCGCTGATTGCAGCTTTCCTTTATTTAATATTATTACCACTCCTTTCTGTGGGTTACTTGCCAGACCTATTTCATCGAATATTTTTTGGATGCCGTTGATCATTCTCTCCGCGGTTCCCTTGTCTCGCGCCGCTACAACCTGGTCATCAGCAAAGCTCGTGAGGGCCACACCCTCTTGGTCACTCTTTAGGTTGTACCAGTATTCCTTAGAAAATTCATGATCACAAAGTTCACGGTGCATATGGGCGATGGCCAAGTTGAAGAGAGATGATGAAAAGGGGCCGCCTTGGTATACTCCCCTTAGCACCCTTTAATTTCATGTACGTCCGCCCGCGATTCTTTTGGAGGCCTCCGAGAAGTCGCGGAAGTACATCGGCGGCTACATCCAGGTGAGTGATTTTTTCTGTAATATTCGGTTCGGTTATCTTCTGACTAAGGTTTCCCCAAAATTGCGAACACTCATTTTTATAGTTTTAAATACAGCCCATTACCTAAAGGCCGATGCGAGTTTTGAGGAGTCGCATCGGAAAATATCACGATCTTTCAGTAAACATTTTTTATTTTTAATTGGATCAATATAACTATTTCTAATTTATATAGATGACAAAGAAGAGATCTATGACGAAGATGACTGCTTCGATGACAAACCGAATTAAAATATCTTGGTTGTAAATCACAAAATCTATTTACGGTTGAATATGTAAGAAAAACTAACACTACATACTAACTAATACAATACACTAATGTAGTAAAGAAAAAATTAACACTATTGAGTTTTTTATTTATCAATATTATTTTTTTTTGGGGGGGGGGGGGTTAGAATACATTCAGTAAAATTGATGAGTGCAAAATTAAGTAATTTTTTAGTAAATTAATAATTAGGGCAAAGAAATACTTTTTTTTATTAAAATGTAGGAGTGGGACAATTATGTAACACGATTATTGATTAAACGTTGCGAAAATGACCTTACAACATTTTAGTCTTAAGATTTTGAGTCCATTAGTACTAAATTAAAATTGAAAAACTAATTATATATTTCAAAACCATGGATCGGCTTTTTAGAAAGTTAACTGATTAAAACCGACGAGACAGAAAATACAGCCTTCCTGGAATTTATTTTATTTATTTATTGCAGGCTTCAAGTGGGATTATAAAAATTAAACATCGAACGTAAAGATTAAAAAGATATATATAAACCCGAATTTCACATTTAAAGAATTAATCATTTCTGCTATCGATATTAAAGTATATGGTTCGGAAACCTTTGGGGTACTGTGCAGTTTTTACTCAATGGAACTAATTTTTTTCTGCTAGAAAACTATTTGAAGTCTCAATGGCAGAAGGCCTTCCTGTAATGACAGTAGTTTGCCCAATCATCCTTCCTCTAGCCGTGATGCTGCGACCTTGATGGTCACACCTGGACACTTCGAGTCCGCCGGAAGAGAGCATTTTGCACGCGCGTGCATGCTTGCATTATTTTGCATGTTTGTAATATTTAAAATAGTATATAAATAAGGGAAAAAAAAGAAAACTGACATAATGGTTTAAGCTTGGAGTATGGAAGGGAATTTTGAACTATCAGGTTTTTAAAAAATAGTGAAGGTCCTCATAAAGTAATATTTTTATTTCAATTCAGTATATATATATAATATATATATATATATATATATATATATATATATATATATATATATATATACATATTTATACATACCCAAAATATATACATATTTATAAAGTCAAGATCTGAAATAGGGAAGTATTATTAATAATCCTACTACTACTTGTAAACAAATAACAGAATTTTATCTATATGACATTATGACAATAATATAAATTAATTTTCAGTCAAACTAGTGTCTCATTCCAAATCGTTTTTTGTTTTTTTTAACTTATAAGCGACAGACGCTTACTTTATGTATATGTATGTATATATATATATATATAGAATAGAATAGAAAAATAATTTTATTCTGGGACAAAGTCCCTTAAGAACAACAGATAAGTTCAGGTATAACTAAATTAAATCTGGTAAGAGACATAATGAGATACAAAAGAAAAAAAAAAGAAAAACAATAATACATTAATGACAATATGTACATAGATGATATTTAAATGAACAGAAAAGAAAATAAGATATCATTCTACACATTAGAGAAGATAAAATTAAATAAGAAAATAAAATAATATAGCAAATCTTTTGGTACAATGATTAGATTTGTATGTACTATAGAAGTACCCAATGTTATATTCATGGAAAGTGAAATTTGTATTAAAAAGAAATCTCAATTATTCCAGAACAAAATCCAGCAATGCAATAATGATTTTTGCCTTACAAGGGGAGAACACACTCAGTCTCTCACGGATCTTGTTGGCAATTTTTTTGGAGGTTCCTGGTCAAAAAATATTAGACATGTATCTTGCCGTTCCGACCAATGGGAGGATTGAGAAGGCTGTGGATTTTCATGCTGTTGTGTTTTGTGCAATTGAATCTAGTTTACAATGGATGTTTACAACAAAGTTTGAAGTTCCAATAACTTTAGAACATATTTTTGTTGTTTTAAGCGAATATTAGTGAAAGTAGCTCAAACTGTTAAGGTTAGGTTATACTAGATTTGAGATTTCTAGAGATTAGCCTTTCAGAAAATGGAGGAGGAGCCTCCTGGATGTACAGTCCTTAAGGACCCACGCCCATTCGCAAAAAGACCTAGGAATGGGTCTGATGTTGAAGAAGAAAATGAAGAAATTTATAGTGGTGGCTGTTTGAATGAAGCAAAGAAAATTCAGGAGAGCTTACGTAAATTCATTCGAGATTTTGATAAAAAGATGAACAACGTAACTAGAAAACATATCAATGGAGAAATTGATCGATTAATCGGTATATTGGAAACCTTAAACTCCAAGGTCAAGCAAAGTGAAGACAAAAAGAAAGAAGATTCAGTCTCGTCGCTTGTCCAAAGAGTGGTGAAGGAAACATTGGAGTCTCCCATAGTAGTCGATACAATAATAAGCAAAATCATGGAAAGGTCACATCCAAAGGTTATTCACAGCCATTCAGGGGTAAACATAGCAACCTCCGGCCCTCAATTTGCCAAGGCCGAATCCTCTGAAGGGAAGCTAATGTCGACTAATGAAGATGCAAATTTAAAGGAAGCTGAAACTTTTTTTGTTTTGAAACAAGAGCAAAAGAAATAGGAGAAAGGCAAAATCTCAAGAAAAGAAAACTAATGAAGAACGGAGCGAAACTGAGGACAAAATTGTTGAGATTTCTCCAAATGATAAATCTACACCAAAGAATAAACCTAAGACGTTGGCAGATATTGTTAAATCGCTGCCATTAAAGCCGTCCCTGACGTCAAGACCAGCATACTTAACAATCAGCGGCTCTGGAAAAAGCCCAGTGGATCTCATAAATGGGCTCCCGTCGCCCACAAATATAGGTGTAAACGCTTCTATAGTTAGAGCGACCAAGGCGGGCTCGATTCTAGTTCGGTTAGAAGAAGAATCCCATGCAACTAAAGTCATTGGATGGCAGGAGCTGCGCCAAAATGGGCTACATGCTAAGCTAGCACTGAGGAAAAAAACCTAAACTTGAAGTGAGGGGTGTGCCTCACGCATGGAACTCAGAAGACCTAGTTAGGTTTCTGTGGCAAAGAATACCTGAAAAATCGGTTCCAACTCTCCTTGTTATTGAAGATTTTCGCCCACTATTCGCTTCAGTCGCCAGGAACGGCTTAACTAAGAACTGGGTATTGGAAGTGCACCCAATGATCCGTTTTCAGCTGTTGGAAATAGGAAGTCTAGATGGAGGATGGTGGTCCATGACTTTTAAGGATTACCAGGATGCCCCTCGCTGCACCAAGTGCCAGGGCTATGAACACACCAAGGCCACTTGCACTGCAAACTCAGTGGTTTGCATTTGGTGCGCAGGAAGTGGCCATCTAATGAAAGAATGTCCAAAGAAGAAAGTATTGGCCGACCCAACCTGCATTAATTGTAAACGGGCGAATGCAGATCATAGTAAAACAAAGCACAAGGCTGGCAGTCGGGAGTGCCCTGTGCACTTAACATGGTGCAAGGAAATAGCGAAACGTACCTATTATGAATAGAATTACCATCCTTCAGCTCAACATGGGTCGCCGAAGAGTAGTGGCAGACGAGTTGCGAGCTCTTTCTCGACGCTACGACATGATGGTAATTCAGGAACCGACCAGCCATAGGAACTTGGTCACGGGGTTTGGTCTCACGTCAAGAGTTATAGCTCTGAGCAGTGGAGAGAGGAGGCCTAGGGCTGCTATAGTGGTCAACAATCCAAATCTTGACGTGATATATCTTAGACAATATTCTACGGCTGATTGTGTCGCATGCTACGTAAAGTGGGGCAGTTTATCTTTTACGATGATCTCGGCTTACCTGCCTAACGGAAGTAATATAGAGGAAAGTATTTCTGTCATGGAAACGATCACATCTAGTTGCAGGAATGTGATCTTATGCTCGGATACTAACGCTTGGAACACGGTTTGGGGTTCCAATCGAACAGACCGACGAGGGGCTAAGCTTGGTGATTTTATAGCAAGGAGCCAGTTAGTAGTAGTCAACAACATCTCTTCCACTCCCACTTTCTCAGGGCCAATGGGTGAAAGTTCGATTGATGTGACATTGGCATCAACGACATTAGTACGACACATTGTTGACTGGAACCTCAGATCTGAAACTAGTTCTGACCACAAAGTCCTGGAATTCAGTCTAGTGCAGGATATGCCAGATTTTCACGATATTGACAAGGGTTACGTAACTCGAAGGAATGACTGGAGCGTCTTCAAATGCATGCTGGAGGGAGAAATTGCCGACGAAGAATACAAGGCCAAAGCTAAAGAATATCGAAACGAAGTGCGTTTACAAAAGCGGAGGTCCTGGGATGAATTCATTGTCGAAGAATCAAAGAAGAATCCATGGGGAATTCCATACAGAGTTGCTCTAGGAAAACTAACTCCTTTGCAAACATTAGCAGCCCTCAAGCATGTAGATGTTCAGGCGACTACCCTCGAAGAAGCAGCGACCATTTTTATTGAGGCTACATATCCTAAAGATGATCCGTCGGAAGATACTGAAGAGGAAGAATTAGTTAGACGCACAACTACTTACCCACCTGGAACAGACTTCTGCCCTCCATGGGATATTTACGATCTTCGTATTGCTGTTGATAGGCAGAAAACCGGTCGTGCCCCGGGGCTCGATTCTATAGACGCTGCGATCTTGAAAAATAGTATCCCCTATATGGAAAATATATTATTAGGAATTTTCAATGACTGCCTAGATAGGGGGTATTTTCCGAGAAGCTGGAAGGTGGCAGATTTGAGACTACTCTACAAGGGAGGGAACATGGATAAGCAGCTTCCTAAGTCGTATAGACCTATATGTCTTCTTCCCGTGATGAGTAAGGTACTGGAGAATCTTATTATGATAAGACTACAGCCGATACTTAGAAAGGCAAGCCATCCACGGCAATTTGGCTCTACAAAAGGTAAGGGAACTACAGATGCTATACTCAGAATTCGCGCCGATGTCGAACAGAGGAATGAACGGTATGTTATGTTGTTGCTCTTTGATATATCCTCTGCCTTTGACAGCGTTTGGTGGCCACGTGTACTCCAACAACTACAGAAATACGAAGCCCCCAGTAACTTATATACTCTCATAAGCAGCTACCTTCAGAACAGGACTGTAAAGGTCCGAGGAAGTTCTTATGAGAAAGAAGCTTCTATAGAGAGGGGATGCCCACAAGGATCAGTTCTTATGGAAGCTGGTTTTTGATGAAATACTGGGTGTGCTCGAGGAACAGCATTTCTCTGCCACGGCCTACGTCGACGATTTAGCTGCCATAGTGGCCTCCAACAGTAGGTCTGGAATAAAGAAGAGGCACAACGGTGCGCCACCCTGGTAGGACAATGGTGTAAAAGTAAGAAGCTGAGAATGGCAGTTTCAAAGACACAGGATATTCTACTTAGAGGAAAAACGGACAGGGCACATCCTATAAACATATGTATAGAAGGCATCAGAATCCGTCCCAGTGAGGAAGTCACCTATCTGGGAATAAGAATCGGAAGAGGATTTAATGTGACCCCTCATTTGGAATACTTAAGAAATAGGGTGGCACTAGCCTTAAACGGTCTTAGCCGCGTCGGGGGTGCATTTTGGGGCCTTAGATACCTGGCTACGATGACGATATATAATGGAGTGATTTTGGGTATCCTAAGATACGCAACACCCGCCTGGTACCAGAACCTTTCACAGCGGCAAAAGAGCAGATTGGCATCCATCCAGCGAACGGCTCTGCTCAGGGTAACCAAGTCTTACAGGAGTGTGTCTCACGAGGCGGCACAAGTTTTAGCTGGAGGAATACCTATCGACCTCTTCTTACGAGAAGAAGTGTTGAAGGATAAGTTCAAGAGAGGGGACTCAGCTGGTCTTCCGGAGAACATACGAGCGAGAATCACAGAAGAACCCAGAAAATGGAAAAAGATTATCCGAGCTCATTCTATAGATACGTGGAATCGGCGGTGGGTGGCAACTTCTCAAGGTGCTACCTTGAGAAAATACTTTCCCAGCGTTCAGGCACGTTTACATGCAACATGGTTAATCCCGGATTACTGGATATCGCAATTTCTCACAGGACATGGGGGTTTCCGGGCTAAACTCCATAGCCTTGGTGTAGACATAGATCCCTTATGTTCTAGATGTGGAATTCCAGAAACTGCTGAGCACATCATTATGAATTGCACAGCCTTTGAAGCTCTAAGGGTCAAACTACTGAGGGAAACCGGACTATATGTTCTCTCGGAGAATGATTTCCCTCAGCTGATCACAGAAGAAAACTACCCGCACTACAAAGCTTTTGTATACGGGTGGAAGACTGCGATTGGCTCATCCCATTTCAATCTCAGTAGAAGAGGACATATTCCTGGGAGGCCGCCTGACAGCGGAGGAGCTGAGGAAGAAGATGACAGCCTTGGAGCAGCCTAAGATTAGATTTCTCAGTTACCTTGATAAATTGTTATGGTGTTCATTGCTATTATGTTTATTGTTATTATAGTTTTTGGTATCGTGGTTATTGTTATTGTAGTTATTGTTATTGTGAATATGTTGTATTTATATATTGTTTATATATTGTTATTGTGTATAATGTTACATTATATGTTTTGATATTTTGGCAATATTAAAAGTTAGTATTGCCTAAACCTGTATTGCCTGAAGGCAAGGAAGGGCGAACAATAAATAAATAAAGTTACGACCAATGGGCCCTAGGAGCCGAGAAAAAAAATAAAATGGCATCAAACTAATTTATTTTTTATCTCGAGTTTAAAAAATGATATCGACATGATTCTTGCACCAAAATTTTTAGTTTTGAATACGGACTCAAGGAAAAATACAGTCGCTCCATAGATTTTGGTTTAGGTTAATTAAATTCTAAAAAAATTATTAGTTTTCCAAGTAAACTACCTCTAAAGATTTGTTGACATCAGATTCTAATTCAGCACCATCAAAAACATTAAAAAACGCTTATTCAACAAAACCAAAAAAATATCATTTTTTTCACGCTCTTCGAGAAATATGAAATTTTTAAACCGATTATTGGTTTCATACTTTTAAATCGCCATTACTTTGTCACACAATTCACTGGTTGGTATCGCTGGAAAGAAGAGAATCTCGGCTTTCTTTTGATGTATATAAATGTAAAATTCGATAAACCAAAACCTATTAAAAAAATTGGAAAATCCGAAAACCATTTTGATTTTTAACTTGAGTTTGAAACCAGATAGGATGATGAAACAAATACATTTCATGCGTATTAAAACCCTATATTTTGTGTAAAAAAATTAAGTTGATACGTTAAACCGCCTTAGCGTAATTAATGTTTTTATCAATTTAAATAAAAGTTGCCTTTTATGGTCAGGCAAATTTTGAAGCTTAAAAATTTTTATTTTTCTATTTGGATGAAATTTTGTATTTAAGGGTTCTTTTGAATGCTGAATTCGAATCCGATGTCGGTTCTTGTGAAAAAAAATATATTGAATGCACTTCACTTAAAAAAATTTAGATTTTACACTGTAAAATGCGGTAGAAACTTTTTTTAGCCCTAGAATTCAATTTCAGCACCCTCAAAACTCAGGAAACGTATATATATATACTAATCAGGAGAAATAATTTGTTACTTTAATTATTATTAAAGTTATTATAATTATTAATTATTAATTATTTATTGTAATAATAATTTATTACACTTTAATATTTACATAATATACAGACAGAACCACATATAAGATTTGATTGTTAAGTATTTACAATTTTTATTTTATTCTTTAAACCCAGAACACATCTCTAATCCGTTTTGTAATCCTTGTTTACTGGGTTGTTCTAATAACTAAGCTTATTACCTTACAATTTCATTTTCATTATATTCAACAAAATCCTGTCAACAATGGAAGTGAGGCAGTTATTGCTATATTTTTTTATGTCAACTATCAAAATCATATTTTAACATGTTCTACTGCAAAATAAAACAAAAATTGCAAATACATTGCAATCAAATCTTATATGTGGTTCCGTTTGTATATTATGTAAATATTAAAGTGTAATAAATTATTTTCTCTCCTGATTAGTATTATATATTATATTATATATGTTTAATTGGTATTTATATATATACATACGTTTCTCCTTATTAGTATATATATATATATATATATATATATATATATATATATATATATATTTTCTTTAATTGGTATCCATATATATACATACGTTTCCTGAGTTTTGAGGGTGCTGAAATGGAATTCTAAGGCTAAAAAAATTTTCTACCACATTTCACAGTGTAAAACCTAAAATTTTTAAAGGGAAGTACGTTAAATATATTTTTTTCACAAGAACCGACATCGGTTTATTTTATATTTTATATTTTACACAAAATATAGGGTTTTAATACGCATGAAATGTATTTGGTTTCATCATCCTATCTGGTTTCAAACTCAAGTTAAAAATCAAAATGGTTTTCGGATTTTCCAATTTTTTTAATAGGTTTTTGTTCATCGAATTTTACATTTATATACATCAAAAGAAAGCCGAGACTCTCCTCTTTCCAGCGATACCAACCAGTGAATTGTGTGACAAAGTAATGTATTAAAGGTATGCAACCAATAATCGGTTTAAAAATTTCATTTTCCTCGAAGAGCGTGAAAAAAATGATATTTTTTGGTTTTGTTGAATAAGCGTTTTTTAATGTTTTTGATGGTGCTGAATTAGAATCTGATGTCAACAAATCTTTAGAGGTAGTTTACTTGGAAAACTAATATTTTTTTTAGAATTTAATTGACCTAAACCAAAATCTATGGAGCGACTGTATTTTTCCTTGAGTCCGTATTCAAAACTAAAAATCTTAGTGCAAGAATCATGTCGATATCATTTTTTAAACTCGAGATAAAAAATAAATTAGTTTGATGCCATTTTATTTTTTTTCTCGGCTCCTAGGGCCCATTGGTCGGAACGGCAAGATACGTGTTTAATATTTTTTGACCAGGAACCTCCAAAAAAATTGCCAACAAGATCCGTGAGAGTCTGAGTGTGTCCTCCCCTTGTAAGTAGGCAGATAGTTAGCAAGCGTCAGTTTGGATGAGAAGGAGGTATTGGAAATGGAAATATTTGAATGTTTTCAGGAATTTAGCTTCTCTGATGTGAGGAGGGATGGAATTCCAGAGGATTGGTGAGCGGAGAAGGACGGAGTGTTGGAATGTTGAAGTTCTATGGTATAGGGTATACAGATCAGAAAGACGGGATCTTGTATGTATTGGATTGACTGCAGATCTAAATTGAAGCTTATTGTAAATATAAAAAGGTTGAAGGATATTGATGATTTGGTACAGGAATGTTCCATGGAAATATTGTTTACGGAAAGTGGGATAGAGCCAATTTAGTTGGGAATAGAGGTGGGAAACATGGGAACGCCTCGGACTACCGAAGACAAACCTGACGAAGCAGTTCATGATTCGCTTCAGTCTGTCCTCGAGAGCCGTCGCACACTGGGGCCATATATAGGACGCTCGCGCTCAAAACTCCAAAAAGTGGTTTTTTCGTTTTATAAATTTATTTTAAATAATAAACTAAAAGATGAAGTTATAATTGAATTAAAAAAGGTATTTTTTTTTTTTTTTGATATGTTTTTATTTAATAAAATACATTACTTTTAATAATGTACTTATATTATACAGGGTGAGTATCTCTTAGTGTATAAAAAAACATTGGGTGAAACTAGATCAAAAATGTAGCATAATTCCGCAAACCTCACTTATCTATTCCAACCCATTGCAGATCTACCGTAAATCAAAGACTTCTTTGAGGAAACCACGTTTTTATCCATAAAAGCTGTAATATCTCCCTTTTATTTAAATATTTTTCAAATACGTATTTACTTCAACGCTCACCGTTTTTCGAAAAAACTATTCACAAAACGTCTAATTTCACAAAAACTTGCAAATTTAATCAGCTTTCAAATGATATGTTAAACGTAATGATTTTGTTTCAATTTCATGGAGAAATTTACTTTTGAAACCAAAAATATGAAAACGTGGTGTTCTCATTTGGCATACAAATCAGTTACTTGTGTAAATAAAACATTATGACAATCCTTTAATGGAAATGTGCATTTTAAACATAATAAACTCTTCATTGGAATAAAAAGCAAAGAAAAAAATTATTGTTTATTAGAAAATAAAGGAAAACTGTCAATAAAGCGACACCAGATCATAGGATCTTATTATTATTACATTTATTTATTTATTATTATTATTTAGGATTTATTTTATTACATTTTCCATGCAATGTAAGGTGAAGATCAAGCTGTTCTTTAGATACCAAGTTTGTAAAATTCAAGGTTACAGATACTCAGCTATTATAGAAAATTTAATGCTAAATCCAAAACTGTGGTCAAAATTTGAAAAATATTTAAATAAAATGGAGATATTACAGCTTTTATGGAAAAAAACGTGGTTTTCTCAAAAAAGTCTTTGATTTACGGTAGATCTGCAACGGGTTGAAATAGAAAAGTGAGGTTTGCAGCATTTTGCTACATTTTTGATCTAGTTTCACCCAATTTTTTTTTTTTTTTATACACTAAGAGATACTCACCCAGTATATTGAATATAAAACTTTCTTTGGCAGAATTATCTTAATGATAAACAAAATGTGTAGAACTGCATATTGAACAATTTAATAAATACATAAAAGTAATAAAATTTACATTATATGTATCTATAGTATAAAAATAATAAAATGTTGTAGGTACAATTATTTCGCACAATATCTACAGATAAAACAATAAAATATAAACAAATAGCATTTAACATATTTTAAGTATCAATCATATTTTTGGGATTATAATTAATGAATAACTATGTAATGTTTTTTTACATGATATCTTTAAATTCGTTATTTAATATTCACGTAAACTTTGAAGAATCATTTCAAATTTTTATATTGAATCAATGTTAGTTGATAGATCCCCTAAAAAAAGTTTATTATGGGTCTAATCAGAATTATCTGAATCCGTAATATACAGGGTGTTTGGAAGATCGTTGGTCAAAAAATTATCTCGGGTAGGGAGGTTCATATTGAACCTATTTAAGGTCACTTACCTATATACAAAGTCTTACTTTTTTTTTATGATTTTTTTTTGTAAAAATAGCCAAATCCAAACATTTATGCCTTATAACTCCGTTGTTTACTGATATATCAACGTCATTTTTTTTCCCTGTAATTACTAATACATTGTCCATATAGCTAGATGTAATGTGACATGTAATGTTGTTTAAGCTAGATGGTTCAATTGTTAACATGCCACAAACATCGGGGCACATTAATATTAATTAATTTTGTTTTTTATGTTGGCATTTTTCTGAGGTTAGTTATCAATTATCAGACATTAGATCAGACTAGTTATTGAATATTAGCAGCCGATTAAAAACGTCTTGAATTTTTTGAAATATAGAAGTCTTCCTACTAAATTGTTCTCCATAAGCCTTAAAATCTTTTAGGATTGATCCTTCTATACCATCATGCGTACCTCAAGTGACTTAAAATCTTTGTTGTGGGCCTTTCACTAAATTCAAAATTTTCAATATCTTGATGTTGCGCGAAGGAATTACCCTTTCGCTTTCACATTTATTTATACAAGAGGTTCTATTATCATATTATAATGACAGTTTTGCAATTCCCTAGCGCTAAATTGAATTAATCAAATTCAAAGATTTAGGCTTCAAATTTTAAAATTTAAAGATTTAATTTCAATTTCGTCGATAATCTTTTATTTATTAGTGTTTTATGGTACATACCTATTTTAAATTTGAATTTCATCCTTAATATTTTATTTAATAATATTTTATATTATATACCTTCACTTGAACACCACATAGTATGACTTGAAATATAAAACTTTAAAAGAAAAAAACATTAGCGTATTGAAATGGTTTGCACTTTACAATCGACTGAATAATGCTTTCTAATAATCCGCGACATAAAACGGATTAAAACATTGAAAGGAAACAAACAGAAGCGAGTGCTGTTTACTATTTGATTTGCCATATTATGTAGATTATTTAAGCCACAAAAAAAAAGTTAAAATGCGTCGAGAGGCCACGGTAAACCAGACAACCATAGTCGATGTAAGGGAATAATAAGGAAGAGACTAAAAGCTTAAAGGGTTGACTGGAGAAAAAGGTAACAAACGGTTTCGGTGGAATAATTTGAGAAGGCCTATGGAAGGGCGGGAAATTTGGGCAATCTGAGGTTTCCAAGAAAGGGTTTGATCAAAAACAATCCCGAGATTTTTTACAGAGGAGTAGAAAGAGATAGGATGATTATTTAAGGTTAAAGGAGGTTATTGTGAGTAGGAATTAAGGAGGGAGCTAGAGCCTATTAGAATGGCCTGAGTCTTTTTATCTTTAAGTTGTAATTTATTTAAGGTCGCCCAGGCACTGATTCTGTCCAGGTCTTCCTGAACTTAAGCGAAAGCAGTGGATAGCTCTGAAGGGGAGAAGGAGAGATAGACTTGGGAATCATCTGCATAGAGGTGGTAGAAACAGTGATAAATTGAATTAGGAAGATCATTCATTAATGTAGGAATTGAAAAGTGTATATATATATATATATATATATATATATATATATATATATATATATATAAAACAAATATTTATGTACTGGCTACGGTGGAAGCGTATCCTCATCGAATCATTCGGGATATAGCCAGGGATACCTACTTTGGTATAAGCATTGGAACGGTGTGGGCCATACTAAAACTTCACGGTATGAGGCCGTACCGCATTTCACTTCATCAGGTTCTAACTCCGCAAGATACTGAGACCATTTTTCATGGTTGTTTCATCACGGGTTTGTTGACGATTTGAGCCTCTCGGGGGAAACCTTTCAAGTCGACCTGTTCTCGCCACTCGTCGTACCAGTTGCGGGAAGGCCGTAATTTCATATTTCTGTTCAACGTTTATTATATTTTTGTAATCCCAGTTTTAGACTGCTTATTTTCTTAAAATGAGTTTTCGCGATTTGCGGCGGAACGGTGTCCCGGATAAAAAAAATTACCAGTATAAAATCGATTCGAAATTTGATATATATATATATATATATATATATATATATATATATATATATATATATATATATATATATATATATATATATATATTAATACTAACATTTGAAATGAAAACTTGTTAAGGGAGGTGTTTACTCCCCCCATGTACAGTCAGAGTCAAAAGTATTCCTACACATGCTATAAATCATAAGAAATAACAAATATTAGCATTATTTAATAGGTTTGATTTAAAACAATAAATCGATTTAATGTATACATCAACACGTTTATTTATAAATATATTTTTGTATTTATAGAACATTTTACAAAATAATACAAGAAGAATAACTGAAAAACAAAGCAATAACATCATGAGTCAAAAGTATTCGCACACTTGATAAAATTTCTATTTAATATTGACATTCGAGAACAATTAATATTTAGCAGGGCCAACTTTTGCTTTTATTATGCTCTATATGCTTTGTGGCATTGAAGTCATTAATTTTTGTGTTAAAGTAACTTTAATTTTGTTATAATAACGTCGCTTAAGTTTTAATTTTTAGAAACACACCTTTTCCGTGCTCGATCCTTAAGATATTTCCACAAATGCGCTATAGGATTAATATCCCGTGATTGAGGGGATGTGACCTCCACTTTGATGTGTTGCAAAGGATCCACATTTTGGATTTCCAAGCTGTATGCTCGGGATCATTATCCAGCTGAAAAATGTAATTTTCTCCAATCTCAAATTTTTCAGCTCTGATTACGAAATTTCTTATTATTACGTCGATGTATTTTATATGATTCATTATACTATCCATAAATTTAAGACACCCCACTCTAGCATCATTCCAACATCCTCAGACCACGAGTCACTTTCCTGTATTCCAAACAGTTGAAACTATATTTCTTATTTCCATGACTATATTTGTTTCTCCACACTTTTTGGCCCCTCTGAAGATTAAACATTTCAATTTTACACTCGTCGGTAAATATTATCCTATTCCCAAGGTCACAATCTTATTTTTTATGGTCTTTGGCCCATTGATTTCTAATTATTGCTTATTGATGGTTTTCTCCTAGCTGTCCTGGGTGAAGCTCCTTCCGTCTCAAGCATTAGCGTATTGTTAAAACACTCCTCTTTCAGACAAATGTTCATACATTAGTTTAGTGGTACTAATTCTAGGTTTTCTTTTAACTTTTCTCGTGATATGTCTTCCATATTTGGAGTAAATTTTCCTCAATCATCCTGTTCTCTCTATATATTCAAAAACTTTTCTCGTTCCATACATTTTAATAGCATCTTAGGCTGTTGAGTGAAGTCTAGTCACTTCTCTAAGCGACCATAACTCATTATGTAGGCGTAAAATAATTTTTGTTTCCTCTTCAGTCGTCTCTCTGGTTTTGGGCCCCATTTTCAATTTACGAACAGTAATAATAAGCACTAATAATCGCTACACCTTTACAAATGACGTCAAGATAAAGACTGATTGCAGGTTATCCTCAAAATATTAAGACAGGGGATAGGAACTACAGTTAAAGTCTTGTGTACGAATACTTTTGACTCATCACAACGAGGCATCTTACTATACTGTATAAGATATTAAGCTAACTTTAGTCAATTTTCTCATGAAAAAAATATTAACTCAATTCTATAATCATGAATGCAATATTATATCTGTTGATATTAAATAAATATGTAATAAATACAAAATTAAACGAAAGAAAATAAAAGCTATACTAGCGTACGAATACTTTTGACTCTGACATTACTTTTACCTGGGCATATGAAACGTAACACTTTAAAAATATTAATTAAATAAAAGCAAGCAGAGTTTTTAAAAAAATTACGGCTATGAATTTTGTTAATTAGTCCACCAAAACAAACAGAATACGAAAAAAAAAAAAAATGTTGATTGTAAAGATTCCCCACTATTTCATCACCGCCACACCGCTGTTTCGTGCCATTCGAAAGTTTGTTGCAAAGGTAGGATTAAGCTGCCCTCCTTGGCTCTGGCACCGATTCCAAAAATAACTGATCATAAAATGTGAATAGGTATATAAGTATCGATAATTTTATTGATAGTCATTTAATTCTCTTTGTTTCGAAGCAACTAAAATATTATTTTTTACTTTTTAGTTCTATATACATATGTAGGCTTAATCTTGAAGTCGCTGTTGTTTTTTTTTCTAAAAATTATTTTTTACAATTTTGCATTAGTTGGGACATATATGTACTCCAAGAATTTAATCAAAATCAACGTTAAACATTCATCAAATGCGAAACCTAATGAACGTAAGAGGCGGATATAAACGATATTAATTTAAAATTGCTTTATAATACTTTTAAATACTGCTGTGTTTTATTTAATAGATATTTTTCATAATCCTAATACATTTTATATGACCTGGTTAAAGTAAATGGGAGAGTAAACACCTAAAAAAGAATGAAACTTAAAATGAAAAAACCAATTGCTTGGAGTTTTTCACCTATCAGTGTATGTATATCTGGCGGAACACTGAAGATGGTTATCATTCCCCTTTTTCCACAATTTGAAATTTAAAAAAGAAACAACCAATGTACCAAAAATATTACTCTCCATGTCTATGTTCTTGTTTGAACATGAAACTAGTATAAGATTAATAGAAAATAATGAATTGGAATTTTAATTGAAATTAGTTACTAAATATAGAAGACATAACGTTAAAAATATTTGGCAGTGGATGGGTATTGTAAGAACGTTATATCATGATTTTTTTTTTTTTTTTTTTTTTTGAAATGCCATTGGAATTTAATAGTAGTTTTTTAGGAATGAAAAAGTAGGCAGTAGGTACATACACATAGATGTGTACAGCATGCAGATGCAACCAGTATTATTCTTGCCACTTGTCCCCTTCTCCAAACATTAAAATCTTTTACTTATTTAAACCAATTTTATAAGGTTTTGATACTATTTTTTTTTTTAAATATAAACTTGGAACTCGATTAACAAACTTTGTGATAAGCTCTGATAACCAAATCCTCGGTTAATCGAAGCCCCAGAAAAGTAAGGGAAATGTACAAGAAAAAATAATGTAATACAATTGACGTAATGCACATAGGTATATATTCAATAACAAAAGAATACTTATTATGTATGCAATGATAATGTACATAAAAACAATAGTTTTCTTTCGTTATGTTCCTACATCAGCCACCTTGCGATCTTTCCATTGACTAAAAACTAGAGTTTTTAAGAGGCTAGTTGGCTGGCTAACAGGCCGATTAGTCGACCATGCCGATCGTTGCTTCTGTTGGAATTCGGGTGACACCTGCAATGTTCGAGGCGCTTCGTTTGTATCTTTATAGCTGTCCGTATATGAAACTACAGGTTTTAGTTTATCTTATATTTTTTCTTCTTTTTTTTAACATCACGGAGTATTTTTTTAGACAAATAAAGCTAAAGACAGCAATTTGCTTTACGTAGCTTAGAGTTAACTGACAAATTTGGAATACAGTCCTGCCGAAAAAGACATCGTGTTTAAGAACTTTATTTGACGAATCTATGATACATGTACCGTAACCAGGGGCTACTTTTAACAGGTTTTGCACATTTTGCACTGCAGCGCGATCGTTTTTGTGGATATTTCAAAATTTGTTGGTCCAAATGAAAGCTACACGGCACAGCTTCAAAATCCTGTATAAGCATTTCCGCTATCTTCAAAACGAAGGAGGGGGAGTCATTTTTCTTGAAGGAATACTTTGAACAAGACTGTTTTCCGCCTCAAAAACGCTTCTCTCTGAGTCTTCTTAAATTCAACCCTTTCAACCCTTCCAATCCTTTAATTATCAAATTTAAGACTTTTTAAAAATGTTTTTAGAGTTTTTTCTATTTTTGTTTTGAGTCAAAGAACATTGAAAGAAATCACTTTGCAGTAAAATGGTTCCGTGAATTCACCGATTGGGTTCACTTCATCACAACATTTGTTGATGAAACATAAAAAATAAAAACAACTATTTTTAATAATGTCGATAGCTTTTATAAAAAATATAGCTATTAAATTAATAACTTACAAACTATATTAATAACTTAAACATGATTTAGTTTTCAAGGAACATTGGTCCTTACCAAACAAAACAACTAAGAAAAACTTGAATAGAATGACAAAATTACCAGAAGCAAAGAAACAAAAGTGTGTATATAACACGATTTTCAATTAAAATTTAGTTATTTTATAATAATTAATTATGTTAGTTTTATTTTATTGTTCTTGATTTGTTAATTTTACCAGTGCCTGGTAAACTAAACCTTTTTGTTCATCATCAAATCAAAATCAATTTTAATTATATAATACAAACATTAATTTAAAATAGTTTTAATGATTAATAAGAATGAAACTAATTGTTCATATTCATCAAATAACAAAACAGACGATAACACAATGTTTTAAGCAACACCGACTTCTACAAGGTTTTAAAACTAGCCCTCCAAGTTTTTGTTTTAATAAATGTTATAAAACTAAAGAAATGAGTAAGAGACATGAAACCAAAAAGAAAATGTTGCTGAATAGATTGGTGATCAATGTATTACTCATATGAAACAATCCTGCTGCCACATACACCAGTTCAGATGAGGTTTGGACACGTTTAACACCAGTTTATTGATACCATAAAAAGGCTTACATCGGCCAAGGACGGCTAAAAAACATGTGCTCTTATCGCGATCGCAGCACATTCTATGCAGCCATCTTTCCATTTCAATAAACATATTTTTAAGCGTAAAAATATAAATAAATAAAAATGGCCAACTACAAAAGTAGCCGAAGTAGCCGCCTACAAAAATAGTTGACACATCTCTACTAAAAGCCATAAAATCAAGCGATGTTGTGTCAATTATACCTTCAAGATATTGAAGAGCATGTGGAGAAGCAACCTCTTCTTCATGTGAAATTGATAATTATGGTTCATGTCTTGTTCAGCTATAAAAAATTTGTGGAAAGAAAATTTTAATACATAATAAAATTAAATAAAAAATATACAGGGCTCAGTTGATCGAGACCTCTGTTAATTGAGCCCCGTGTATATATAGTTTATATGTTGTATTTTTATCACATAGAGAAAACGATATATCATACCTCAGCTATCGATCCGACAATTTAAAAAACAAACTATTTATCGATATTTACAACTTATACATTAGTACAAGTATATTTGAGGAAAATGGTTACAATGAAGTATCTGCAACCTGCAGAGAACTACTCATTGGCAGCACTTCAATGGATCTACATTAGAATATCTCTTGGCCATCTTCTTTTCAGACGCCTCGGAGGATTATCGGGAATGGAATGTGAGTTCACTCAATATTTTAGATATGTGGCGTATCGATACCCACCTCTAGCTGGACGCACATAGATGAGATCTTTTTAAAATTAAACATTTTATTTTTTTCAGGACAGCCATTCTGAAAGTATCCCGTGTGAGCTCTTAGCTATTGAGCATAGCTCTTAAATATTTTGGAAATGTGTCAGCTCTGCATAAATTACAGTTTAAATGTTTGGCTAAGGAATCTTAAACCGCCGAAATAGTATGCGGCAAGGCTACCGACTAAAACGCCAGTGTCAAATTTTTTAATGATGGTGCCGAGAAAGGTTAAAAGAAACAATCTTTTTGCCCGGTGCGTATCGTTAATGTCCAATATATTCGGGTTAAAAGGTTTCCATTCGAGCCAGTTTAATTAGCATGGCACAAGGTCGTATTCTCCTACGCCGAGGTGTAGGAATTGAATCCTCTTCATCTTCGGGATTTAATGTTTACTTTATTAAAATCAATTATTTTTACGGGTTTGTTTTGAATATAAAATAACAACTCAACACATCTCTTCCTCAACCAACTGGGTTAGAAGGGACATGATAAACTCACCATGTTACAAGGGCCCTTTCAGGACGCCCGTTGTCGAATTCGAAAAAATATTTTTTGGTGATCCTACACTGAAAAAATACATATCCATTTTCATTTCGCCCACTGGTTCCTAGGACCGTGAGAAAAAATAAAATTAAATGTGATAAAATTCTTATTTTACAAATTTACTAGCATCCCCCATCGCGTCTTCGCCCACTCACATAAGTAATGAACTAACAAGGGGACGTTTGGAGTTGTAACTCACAGATTTGAATGCCGATTTGTATGTGGGTAGTAGGGACCTATAATAGTGCAAAACTAGAGTTATAGCCGCCAATGACCATTAGGAACCGATAAAAAAAATAAAATATGGAAATCACGTTGGTGTTTTTTTCTCAGTAAAGATAAAGAAATGATTCTTTCACGTTTAATTGCAGTTATGTATGCTATTCGATATAAAAATACATCCATTATACTCAAGACACCACCCGGTTTAGGGTGCTGAAAAACTCTAAAACAATGACAAAATGAACAACTGACCTCAAATCTCGATTTAAAGCACCATAAAACCCTTATATGTGAATTTTTATCAAAATCAAAAAATAATGATTTTTTACCCCTTTCGAGGAGGTTAAATTTTGAAATTGTGATTTCATCAACAATTTCTTACGGCTGTAACAACTGCTGCGTTCCACCGATTACAACAGTAATATCATCACTAGAATTAGCATACATTCTGCTTTTTATCCATGCATATAGCATTGGGATTATTCCAGATTTTAGTGGACAAAAACTGATGTGAATGAAAAATTCCGCGGTCAGCTATAACTTAAAATATCTCAATAAGGGGAAATCCTGCGACATTTAGGCTAAACTAAGCAGTTTTACGGCTTCTAGATGCTATTAAAATTTGGTCTTAATAAATGGCGAAATATGTGAGATAGCGGAAATTATTTACATTTTTTGAAAAATTGACAAGATCTACAAAATTTTAAAGGTAAAAAAAAATTATTTTTGTTTTCGACAAAATTTAGTTTCTATGTTTTTTGAGATGAGGAATCTGAAAATAATATCAGTTTTTGGTTAAAAAATGTGTATATTTTTTGTAAATGTTCTTATTTGAAAACTATTGAATAAAACAAAATAATATTAGAAATAGATCATTTTAAAATAACCAAATTTTAAGGTCATCCAGAAGCCGTAAAACTGCACAGTTTATCCCAAATCCGGAGGTCCCTGGATTTCCCCTTATTGAAATATTTCAAGTTATAGCTAACCTCGGATTTTTTCATTCACATCAGTTTTTGTCCAATGAAATCTGGAGTAAATGCAATGTAATATGCATGGATAAAAAACAGAATGTATGCTGATTCGCGTGATGCTATTACTATTGTATTCGGTTGAACACAGCAGTGGTTATAGCCTTTAGAAATTGATGATGAAATCTCAAATTCAAAATTTTAACCTCCTCGAAAGGGGTAAAAAATCAATATTTTTTTATTTTGATAAAATTTCACATATAAGGGTTTTATGGTGCGTTATACCGAGATTTGAGATCAGTTGTTCATGAAAAAAAGTTTCCACTTATTTACAGCGGATTTCCTTGGATTTTTGTAATTTTTTTGGAGTTTTTAGCGAGCATAACGAAAGTATTTTTATTTAAAATATCATACATAATTGCAATTAAACGTGAAAGAATAATTTCTCTATCTTTACTGAGAGCTGAGAAAAAAAATAAAACGTGATTTTCATTTTTTTTTTCTCGGCTCCTAATGCTCATTGGCGGCTCTATAACTCTAGTTTTGCACTATTATAGGTCCCTACTACCCACATACAAATCGGCATTCAAATCTGTGAGTTACAACTCCAAACGTCCCCTTGTAAGATAATTTTAATTTTTTAATTTCCCCTTGTATGAGTTGGTAATCCAAATGGACTGATATTATTAAGAAAGCATTGCGGAAATTGGACAGCATTATCAGTGCCTAAAACTAAAGACCCATGAATCATATTTTTACCCACAATATCAAAAAGCGAAGGATCAATATTTTGGTTTCGGTATAATTATTCTTTGACAAAAATACGTTGTTTTTATTATTTCATCTAATTAGATTTTAATTTCTAACTATAAAAATGTAAGACAGTGTGGCAAAACTCGTTTCTGCCATTCAACATTGTTTATTTACATTTATGCTATTGTAAATTTTATAATTGCAAAACCCAGAACTATAGAAACGACATAGCTAAAATTTGGTAGCTAAACAAAAAAAAACAAAAAAAAAAATTAACTTTTCATTTTTTGAAAGGCATAACTCCTCATTTTTCTTTATTCATTACTACATGTTTCAGAGCTCAATTGCTCCATCTTCAAGTTCTACAACTGAGATATTCTCACATGGTCACATTTATTCACATTTATTTTAAAAAATGAAAAACTTAAATTAAATCTCCTTTAATGAAACAATTGATTCTAAAAAAATTTAACATTGTAAACTCCATTGGGGAACGGCTAATCACATATCGGTCAATTTTCAAACTTCACTAGGCTCCACATGTCGCACCACTTATTTATATTTTTAAAAAAATCATTTAATTGAATTTAGGTAAATTGTATTATCAATTTCAAGCTCTATATAACACCGTACCATTGTAACCTTTCACGTAGAATGGCGCTCGCCACCTTAAATTAGACTTATACATTTTTTATTCATTAGATTATGGCAGATTTTGATTTAACATACCAAAATACCTGTATTGTTTACTTATCATCTAAAAAAGGAATACAAAGAAGTTTCATTGAGGTTATAAATTTATATTTTAATTTGAAGTATTATTATGTTGTCTTCGGTTTGTACAATTTCCACTCTCCTTTTGAAAAAAAAAAAAAAAAAAAAAAAAAATATATATATATATTATAGATTACCCCTTTATTAACTAAAAAGCTTTGTTTAAAAATGAGGTAAAAACAAAATTGAAGTACATATTTTGCAGATAACTTTGGTTGTTCTAAAACTTATATGATTATCCCAGTTGACGGAATATCTTATTAGCCTTTACCAACCATCTAAATTTGGTTTGAACCGGTTAAAGGTGGAAGGAATTTGTATTTGATGTTTTCTTGAGGTGCCAAAAACAAATATGAAAACAGTTTTGAGAACTTTTTTTTTTTTTGGCATACTTCATTTAATGATTGATATAGGGCTTTAGTGTTATATTTGCTTCAGTGAAATGGAATAGAAGTCCATGTAATTAACTAATTGCCACAATTGATGAAACTGAAAAAGTGCCAATAATAATTTTGCGTTCGATAATAATTTAAGTATGAAGATCTTTTTGTGTGTTAAATCAAATTCTGTCAACCTATTTTAAGTAAAACGATCTATGAGACTAGTTCACTCAATGATTAATGTTATTAAAAACACAAAACACAATCGCCAACTTGTAAAAAAAAAAGAAACGGTAATTAAAAAAAAATTCCAATCTTATTTTCTTAAAACAATATTACACAGATAAAACTAGCTTACTTGTACTCTAATAACTAAATTATATTTTAGGAAAACTCTCTTGCTTAAATACCAGCATCTCTTATAAAACAGAAGGGTGATCCAAGCTACAAGTCTCTTCTAAATCTTAGATTTGGTTTATTATTATTCTTTCTAATTTATTTCATATATTGTATAGCTAGAGGTTTTTGTTCTTTTCCATTTTTTATTGGCCTTTATTGAGGCAGATTATTAAAAAAATGAAAAAAATCAGTTTAGGTATGGACAACTAATTAGCCTCTAAACAGCTGACTTGAAAATGTAATCGAAATCCTAACGATGGCCTCTTTTTTTACCTTTCCATTGTATGTTTTTAAAAACTTGAAGGTGACCTGTGAGAGAAGCCTTGATCTAAGTTATCTAAATTCATTTTTTGAAATACATTTTAGTCTTTGAAATATATTTCTCAAAGGACAACATTGCATAATTCCTAGCAATTTGGAATAGAATAGCTAAGAGGTAATGAATGAATACCACGTTGACAGAGGCCTCAAGAGGTAGCCCTAGGGATACTACTATATTCATGAATCAACCGCAAGAGGCTGTGAAACTGAACAAAAAAAAACCCTTTCTCGAAAATACGTGTACATACTGCGAACAAAGATAGGTTCCGCACCTGTGTGAGAGATCCAAGCAGTAGATCGCTTACATATGATAGTATATATATATATATAATCATATTTATGTATGGTAGGATCATATTAGCTTCGAAATGATCATATATGAGCTATGTATCGAGAACAAACAAATCATCAATAAATGATATCTATTAAAAATGTCTTTTTGTCATCATAGATCTCGTGCTCAATCCCACCTTCTCCTTCACCGAGGAAATCCAGTTGCAAACCGAATTAAGTTGATTTTTTTTTAATCTAGCCTTGCATAGCGATTAGCCTAAAGAATATTTTTCCGTGTTATGCCATTTCAATCATTAATGGTAGTGTTAAGCTCTTTAATAACACTCGTATTCCAATATCTTCTCACATTAAAGTCAGATGCCTGCCTATAGCAGTTATGATGAACAATTAATTTGATTAAATTCAATAAATCAGATACCAATGAATTAGTTCAAGAACTATTCAGGTATAATTTTTTTTTTTTTTAATTTAAATCATTTATTTTACTGTATCCTGAAATAACAACTTTTCTTTTATCTCATGTTTATACATACATGCACACACGCATATATATTATTTATAGCTTCATTAATATTTATTATTTACTTTTTTTTCTAATATAATTTATAATTTCATATTTTGATTTCATTTTGTAGGTATGGTATATTGTTATTAATGTAGTCATATTATTTTTCCTTTGATTTGGTTGTAAATCACTATAACATACCGCTCTTAATTCTTGCAGGTGTTAAAATTTGTTCAAATAAACGTAATAAAATTAATTATTAAGCTATACTTTTCCTATGTATAGGCTTTCATGTAAAATGGTATAATTTTGGAAAATATAGTTTTAAACAAAAATAATATTACAAACAAAAATAATCATTTCAACAGAAAAAATATAAAATTTCAAATAAATTATACAATAAGCACTATTATTCATTAAATAAAAATAAATTACTTCTAAACATATTAGTGATTTTTATTATACAATATAAATTTTTAGTTTTCCCAAAACTGCAAATAATAGTTTGTCTCCCATAATCTTAATTATTTTGATGGATTATATGGTTGTTCTTTAACGTTACTCAGTTGTAGTATCTAAAAATGTTACAAAAATAATCAAAAACAATCCAAAATTGAAAAGAGAAAAAAAAGAAAGAAGTTTTTGACGTCGTTTATATATCATCCATCAACGACAGAGCAGAGGTTCTTTTTGAAAGAACATTCTTAGTCTCATATCCAACAGGATATCTTGTAACAAGTGATAAATTATGTTTAGAATGTTGAGAAATGGTGTGGAGTTGAAACGCTGAGGTACAAAAATAGATACATACAGTCTTCACCTCATAATTTAGTTTCTGCCCTGGTTTTGAGGATTTTTATAACGCGCACAAGGTTACGAAACTGAAGTATGTGGTTGCCTTAACTCAGAATGTGTTTTAGATATTCGTCACTGACCATAAATGTATTGCAGGAACTGAAATCAGTTTTAACATGGTAAATTGGTTCCATGAAAATTATAATATTATTTAAATTGGTTCCATGAAAATTATAATATTATTTAAATTGGTTCCATGAAAATTATAATATTATTAATTATTCAATAATTTATAAATATCGGTAAATATACAATGCTCATTGATTTAAGATCCACTTTAGTCTAGTATAGAATTATATATATATATATATATATATATATATATATATATATATATATATACAGGGTGAGTACCTCTTAGTGTAAAAAATGTTGAAAAATGCCGTAGACCTCACCTTTCTATTCCTATCCGTTGCAGGTATACAATAAATCAAAGACTTTTTTGAGGAAACCACGTTTTTTACCATAAAAGCTGTAATATCTCCATTTTGTTTAAATATTTTTCAAACGTTGACATCATTTTCGGATTTAGCATTAAATTTTCTATTCTATCCTAAGAGCAGAGTACATGTAACGTTCCATTTTACAAACTTGTGCCTGAAGAACAGCTTGATCTTCACCTTATTTAGGAATGTTACAATGCCTTATATTACTTCTACGCTCACCGTTTTTCCAAAAAACCATCCATAAAACGTACAAAAACTTGTAAATTTAATCAGCTTTCGAATGATATGTGAAAAGTAATGTTTCTGTTTCAATTTCATGGAAAAATGTACTTTTAAAACCGAAAAAACATGGTGTTCTCATTTGGCATACAAAGCGGTTACTTGTGTAAATAAAACATTATGACAATCCCTTAATGGACATATGTATTTTAAACATAATAAATTCTTCATTAGAATAAAAAAAAAAAAAAAAAAAGATTATTGTCTAATAGAAAGTAAAGGAAAACAGTCAATAAAGCGGCACCAGATCAAAGGATATATATTATATTACATTTATTTATTTATTTATCATTATTGTTTAGGATTTATTTTATTACATTTTCAATGTGAGATTTAAAAGTTAATGATAATGAACATCGACCTCAATTTTACCGTTAGCTTCTGAATGCAGATCAAATTGCAGAATACCACTTTTTGAGGAGGATTTTATGTATAGATGGGTCTGTTTTTACATTTGAAACAGTCTCATCTATATCAAAATGGAGATATTACAGCTTTTATGGTAAAAAAAAGTGGTTTCCTCAAAAAAGTATCTGATTTATTGTATGCCTGCAACGGATAGGAGTAGAAAGGTGAGGTCTGCGGCATTTTTCTACATTTTTGATCTAGCTTCACTCAATTTTTTTTTTTTTTTTACATATATATATATATATATATATATATATATATATAAATATATACATAGTGGTTCCCAGTCAAAATATACACCAATATATTTATCGATGTCTTTGAATAAATAAATAGTTCAAATTATATTATATGAAAAGCAATAATTTATTGTAATCACTAAACTTCGTAGTAGTATATACTTATTATATAAATATATTAAAAGGATTTAATAATAAAAACAAATTGCATTTGTTTATGATTTTTATCTCACTGATGAAAATGATAAAAGATTGTTATTTCCCAATATTTTCCTACCTTAAATTATTTTAATTTAATTAAACTTTTAAGTCGAATGAGTTCGGCTCTTTTTAAGCAAATTGAACATCTGCCGTGTTTTAGAACCTTTTTTTCAATAATGAGGGCGCACACAACGTTAAAAGAACGTGAGTTGGTCATTCAACATTTTAATGACCGGAAATCTTTTAAGCAAAAAGCCGAAATTATTTTTAAAAACCGTTCAACTGTCCAGCATACAGTGGAGAGATCCAAAAAAAAATAACTCATTGCCAAAATAAAAGTTCAAAGCACTAGAAAAATTTTAACTGATAGGGGTGAGACTTGGATCGTCAGGAAAATGAAAAGAAATCCACGTTTGAATGCACCCAAAATAGCCACAGAACCATCTAAATGGCAAGGTAAGTGCAAAAACATGGCCATGCTCTAAGAAAAAATAAATTTCATGGACGAGTAGCTCGAAAAAACCTTTCATCAGTATAAAAAATCAAAAATTTAGGAAGCAATTTGCAAATGAATATTCACTAAAGGACCCTGAGTTTGGATAACTGAAATATTTGCTTATGAAAGTTATTTTGGGGTCCGATGGACGTTGCTATGTGTGGAGGAAACCAGGAGAAGAGCTGGCATTTTCTGACATTTTCTTTCTCTCTACAGGATGTATCAATTTCACTGTGAGTCACTATATATCCACGTATATAAAATATAGGACGATTCATTAATGATTATAATAATGAAGCAGTTGTTAAGAAAAAATCTATCTGCTGGGCAGCTTATGTTTCTATAATCATGATTTTTAAAAACGCGCTCATAATTAAACTTTTAATATTTTATATATCTTTCAAATTAAATAATAATAGTAATAAAGATAAAAAGGGATTTAATTATCAAATCCATAATTTATGATTACTGAATCATTTAAATTTTAGGGATGTAGTGACCCGGTCTTGGTACCGCGATCAACCTCTGGTCCTCCAGGTTGGGGAAACACTTACACTATCATACACACAGTACACGAACTCACTATACAAATTCTCAGGGTCAAAAACAGTGCACACACTAAGGTCACCTCTCCTAGGTAGCCGCCCCGGAGTCCTAATGTTTTAACTTTCTACAGACACGGAACATTAAATTTGCTCCTAGAAAAAATAGGAAAATATCATTTGGACATAACCACCATCCAGGATATCCAATGGACCGGCCATGGAATTATAGAGAAGAAGCGCCACACAATTTACTTTAATATAGTTGCAGTGAGAAGGCACAGGGTTTGTTGTAAGATGAAGATACCGTCAGCAAGTAATTGGATTCAGGGCTGTGAGCCCGATAATATGTGTGATAAGGATCCTAGGAACTTTTTATAACTATCCCATTTTAAGTGTGCATGCTCCCACAGAAGTTTCAGAAGATGGAGAGAAAGAAGTATTTAATGAACTCTTAGAGAGAACTGTGGATACCTGCCCACAATACGATAACAAAATTATTGCAGGTGATTTAAATGCTAAAGTAAGGAAGCTTGCATGAGTCAAGCAATGACCATGGGGAGAGAATAGTAAATTTTGCTGCCTTTTGTGATTTTATTATTGGCAGTACTCTTTTCCCGCATAAGAAAATCCATAAAGGAACTTGGGAATCTAATGATGGATCAACACAGAGCCAGATCGACCATACAAGCTTAAAGCCCATCTTTTTGTAGATTTTAAAGAAGAGTATGATAGTGTTCATAGGAAACAGCTGCACAAGGAATGAGCGAGTTTGGAATCCCTGAGAAGCTTATTAAAATGGTGAGACTCACCATGAAAGAAGTGATATGCATTGTGCAGATTAGAGGATCAAGATCTGAAGAATTCACATCTGGGAAAGGACTGAGGCAAGGAGATGCATTGTCATGTCTCTTATTCAATATTGCCTAAGAGAAAGCCGTTAGAGATTCTGTTCTCCAAGTTGGTGGAACTGCTTTCAGCCGAACTGCACAACTTCTTGCATACGTTGATGACATCGACATTGCTGGACGCTCACTCCAGGCTGTCTCCGATGGATTACTAAAACTGGCAGAAGCAGCAAGAAACGTAGGGCTGAAAGTAAATGCAGCAAAGACCAAGTATATGGTCACAGAGGAAATCCCCAGTCCTAGTAAGAAAATCACAATAGGAAAATACTCTATTGAGAAAGTCTCTGAGATTGTATATCTCGGATCCCTCGTAGCCCATGATTACGTAATAGACGCTGAAATAAAACGTCTTAGCCGCCAATCGCTGTTATTATGGCCTCAGTTCATATCTAAGGATTCGTGCTTTTTCTAAGGACACCAAAATTCTTCTATACAAAGCAATTATCCAGCCCATTCTCCCATATGTATCAGAAACCTGGACTGTTTCTAAAGCAGGTGAACAGAATTTCAAAATTTTTGAGAGTAAGATTCTGCGTAAAATATTTTGAGCCATGAAGGTGGATCAGGTATGGAGACGCCGAACAAACAAGGAACTCGAAAGATTTATTTGAAGAATCAGATGTGGTCCAGTTTATGAAACTTGGTAGTTTGAGATGGGCCGGGCACGTTGCTCGGATGACTGAGTATGACCTGCCAAAGAAAATACTGACAAAAGCGGGCGATATATGGAAAGAGACGCACAGAAAGACCTCGGCTTCGATGGAGTGATGGTGTGGCTGGCGATGCTAGATCCATGTTGGGCTTGAGGAATTGGATGGTGACGGCACAGGATCGAGACAATTGGTGGAAGCTGCTATAGGAGGCCATGATTCGACATCTAGTTATTGCGCCATGTGAATAAATCAGTTGATTTTGCGAGATAGTAAATTTTCAACCTTGAACCTGAAATTTTTTTTCTGACGCTCTGACCATATAATTCACTGTCATAGTTTTATCGTTGAATGAGATTAATGAATAATCATCTTCACATTAGTCGCAGCTTAATATAAATTGCATTGAGGTAAAGAATAGGAGATTATAAAGCATTAACAAAGATTTTCCGTATTTCAAGCAATTATATGGCTACTAAAAACTATGAATTTTATATTGTGTATAAACAATACAAATGCAAATTCAGCCGAAATATTAGTGGTATTAATAGCCAAATCTAAAATAGGAATATCGAAAATATGAGGCATAGCTGCTCGCAAAAAAGAAACAATGTTTTTAAGTTTTGAAAACCAAGTATACTGACAGGCAAAAATTTCATTTCATTTTTGGCTCGACAGACACATGTAGAGCCATTTGCCTGCTCAATTGCCTTTGCCCAGTCGTCTCTGCTGGCAGCACACCTGATGTTTATTCCATTCTTTCTTATGTCTATTTTTACATTGTCCATCCATCTAGATTTCGGTCTTCCTCTAGACCTAATTTCTTCCGGCTTCTCAATATTCTCAAATTCTTCTAACAGTTCTCGTTTCATCCATTCTCAGGACGTGTCCTAACCATTTCATACGTTGGACTCGAGCGAACTGGGAGATAGATAAGTCGCCGTACATTAAATATATTTCTTATTTGGTTCTCAAGCTAAGCAATCCATCTTAAGATTTAGGCCCTACCTAACGTCTTAATTTTTTTTTTCTTTTGAAACAGTCTAAAGTTCTTAAGATGCCTTCCTGAACGTCCAAGTTTCGCACGCATACGCAACAACTGGCCTAATAAGAGTTTTATACAACCTTAATTGTGTTGCGCGACTTAACATCTACTTTTCATAATTCAAAACTCCCGATTTTCTACAAAAGACTCATTTACATGACAGTTATCAGACCTATACGGAGGTGAGCTCTGGGTCTCTACTAAACCTTCTGATTCTTCTCTTATCCAATCCTTACAATCCAAAATCCTTCGAAAAATCCTTAATGCTCCTTACTTTGTTACAAATAAACTTATCCATAAAGATTTTAATGTCCCATATGTTGCTGATTTAGCCCAATCCAGATACCTATCCTTCCATAGTAAGCTCCATAACCACTCAAATCCACTAATCTCCCAACTTGCTTCCTATTCCATCCCTGATAATCCTCCGAGGCGTCTGAAAAGAAGATGGCCTAGAGACCTTTTAGTGTAGAATTTATTGAAGTGCTACTAGTGAGTAGTTCTTCAAATGTTATTTACATGCTATTGTATTCACTTTCAACACATTTACTTGAGGTATATATTTTATAGAGTTGTAAATTTCAATAAATTTATAAAATAAAAAAAAATAAAAAAATAAAATTTCAGAAGGATCGCTATAGAATAATAAGCTCTATTGGCAGCCATTATGCTAGTCGATAATTAGTTGTCTATGAACCAAAGTCTATAAGGACTTCGGTTTTTCCTTCATTGACACAAAGCCTGATAGTGCCTTTCATCGTTGCCAACGTCAAACGTATTATCTTCGCTGGAATGCACAGTTCTTGTATAGCCTTGTAGAGCTCTCTCCTAACCACTTTATCGTACGCCTCCTTAAAGTCAATGAAGAGCATTCACATCGGGTTATTGAACTCTTTCATTTTCTTAACAGTCTGCCTATAATGAATATTTGATCAATTGTAGATTGATTTGTTCTAAATCCACCCTTGTAGTCCCCGATCTACATATCATCTCCTTTTCTCTTAAATATAGAGACAATGAGTGACTCCTTCCATTCATCCGGTAGCATTTCTGTTTCCCAAATGGTTAATAGTAGTTTGCCTAATTCATCTGAGAGGTGACTCCGTACTGTTCGAGAAACTTCCTGGAATCCTGTCTTATCCTGGAGACTTATTATTCCTTATATTTTCTAGGATATATTCGATACCGTCAGAATCAGGTGGTATGACTTTATCATCATATTCTATCGCCAGCATACTTCCGAGATTTTCCTCTTCTTCAACAGCGGGTTTATATTTTCTGAAGTTAAAGAACTTAGATTGCGCCAGGAAATTTTCTTATTGAGGATCGTAGGTGTGGAAATGTTGTAGGAGATTCGGATAAGATTGTAACATGAGAGAAAGGATATTGGATCTTAAGAAAAGAAAAGCTAATTTTGAGCAGAATCAACTATAAATAAATCAGGTAAAGTGTCTGAAAACTGAGTATAGTGAGTAGGTTCAAAAGGTACGATGATTAGATTAAGGGAATAAGCTAGGTCTATCAAATAAGATTTGTCAGGAGAAACGGAAAGGAGATTTGTGTTAAAATCACCAGCTATTATTATGTTATTATTATTAATTAAAAATTTCGTAAATTTAATATTGCTTGGTATTTTTTTTTTATATACTGCTTGCTTTTATTTTATTAATTTTTTAGAAGTTAAAGCCACTAAAAAACCTTATTCATATGAAATTTGTTAATGACGATTTGTTTCTTAGTTGACCATCCTCCCTATCCTCCAGCCTTCCCGCAGTAATGCTCGTAGAAAGATAGCCTAATGTCTTGTTTGGGAATCGGATGTTTTGTGAAAAAAACAAAAAAAACAATACATAATCAAATTAAATAAAACATAAAAGGCTCAATTGATCAAGTCCACGATTAATCGTGTTCCGATTGACAATAAAATTTTTAAAAATAAAATAAAATATGCAATTTTCATAAAACTCCTGGCCTTTCTCATAATATTTCACAATTGATTTGAGTTGAGGTTTAGTTGCAATGCCACGGTGAAAAAATTATTGTAGAAGTACTACAAACTGAATGTAGAGGTCGATGGCCTATGAACGCCTACGATGAACCGACAGAGGAGTCCCCAGTTCCTTTTTCGGTCAGACTCGGATGAACTCTGGTGGTGCGCCCACTTTTTGACCTGACTCAGTAGCCATCCCAGTGGTAACCCAACTTGGCCAGGTTTCTCTCTTTCGATGAATGTCCGGGTAGTCATACTGTACCACCCAATCTCGGTATGGCTTGAACGGTTCTACTATTCACGGGGGTTTCAAGAACTGACGCATTAAGCTTAGATAAAGCCCACGCGTTATTATATAATTATGAATCATAACGACGAAGTAATACTTCTTCATTAAAGTACCTTTATAACAACTTTAATTTTTTATGATGGAAATGTCACTTATACATTTCATATTGTAATATTAAATCATAGTTTGTATAACAATTAAGTGTATAATAAGATTAGTGGTTAACTGTTTAGAGAGAGAGAGAGAGAGAGAGAGAGAGAGAGAGAGAGAGAGAGAGAGAGAGAGAGAGAGAGAGAGAGAGAGAGAGAGAGAGAGAGAGAGAGAGAGAGAGAGAGAGAGAGAGAGAGAGAGAGAGAGAGAGAGAGAGAGAGAGAGAGAGAGAGAGAGAGAGAGAGAGAGAGAGAGAGAGAGAGAGAGAGAGAGAGAGAGAGAGAGAGAGTGAGAGAGAGAGAGGGAGAGATATTAAATTTTGCCCAATTAAAAATACATTTAGTAAATGTGAAGATAATGCTAACAATGACATGTCAATCACTTGTAAAGAAACTACCCATTGGTAGCACTTCAATAAAAGTATTAGAATAGTAATAGAATATTAGAAGATTTCGATTCCATCTTCTTTTCAGAAGCCTCGAAAGATTAGTTGAAATAGAATAGGAAGATAGTTGAGATACTAGTTGATTTGAATGATTATGCATTTTATAGGATAGGTGTCTGGTCTGGGATAAATCAGCAAAATATGATGAATTTAGATTGTTATGGATAAGTTAATTTGTGACAAAGTAAGGAGCATTAAGGATTTTTCGAAGGATTTGGATTTTAAGGTGTAATATTTGATAACAGATAATTTGGATCGTTTAGTGGAGCCAAAAAGCTCAAACTCCATCATATAAATGAGTCTATTTCATTTATTTGGAAGATTTAAATATTTGGTTATTAGATGTTAAAGAAGTCGAAAACGACTAGCAGTTTCTTGTCGATTTAGTGTTATTTCTTAAATTATTGAACAGTACCTTTAGGCGTTATTTAAATTAAAAAAATTTTCAACAATTCAATATATCCAATACTTGTTTTCTATATTAATTTCTATAACTTTAATTCGTTAAATATCAATCATTTAGTAATAGATAAAATTTTTTTTTTTTTCTTTCTATTCTTCTCTATTATATATTTTTGTACTCAAGAAAATATTCAAACTAAAACAAAAATTAGTTTCAAAAGTAATAGTTTACATACGAGTTTAATGGAATCTCGCTAATGAAAACCGTTCCGAAATCCGAATAACTAATCTACTATAAATTTGTCAAATACCACTCACTCATTCATCACGAAATCTCAGAAACCACAGAACGGATTGAAATGAAATTTAGTAAGTAGCTTCATATAGGGCCGTAGGTGCTCGCTAAGAAAGGAATTATAAAAATTCAGCCTGTATCGCGGCTAATTCACGAAAAACGCGATTTCTTACGTATTGGAAATTCTTTGTAATAACATTACGGATCATAATGAAATTTAATACAATGTTTCTTAATAGATTTTAGATGCACGATAACAATTATTTTTTAAGTAGTTAGTCCTGTATTGGTAGTACAAAGGGGTAAAATAACAGTACTCATACAATTTTTATTGAGTAAATAATGATAGATTTATTGTCATACGGTATATAGTGATAAGCTAAGTTAAATAATAGGTTAGATGCTTAAGTGCACACTTTGACCACAGATTAAATTCCTTATAGTAGTTTAGAAGAACTCAGAATAACTACAATGTAACTGTAAGAGACTGATTATATTTAATAAACAAATACAATTATTAAACTCAGAATAAGTTGGTTAATATTCATAAAACACATGTATATATGAAGGTTACATCACTTCTATCTTTTTCTTCTCGATTCTTTGTGGTGTCATGATATGACCGCCACATCACTCCCCCCTCAGTGTAACACTTACTAGATGCAGCAAGGCAATCTAACTCTTCGGCCTGAAGATGCTATTGTGTCTTGGTGACGAGGGAGCTTGTGAAACGAACTGTTTTCCTTGGCTTACTTTCCTCGGATTTCTGTGGATGATAACTGTTCTGTGTAAGTTGTTGCCGGGATTCGGATGTGTCTGTCGCTGCTGTGTAGGCTGGCTTTAGTCTGTCTCGCGATACTACAACCGGTTTGCCGTTGATGTTAATGGTGAAGGTCTTTTCCGTTCGTTCAATGACTTTATGTGGTCCGGTGTAGGCTGGTGTTAGGGGAGGTCGGCAAGCGTCATCCCTGAGAAAAACAAAAGAACTAGTGTGCAGATTGGGGTGGTTATACATTTTTGGCTGGCAGTCCAGACTGGAGAGGAAGGCTTGCTTTGCCTCAATATGTCAGCAAGGTTGGCTGCAAAAGTTGACTGAGGAATCTCTCTTTTGTCTAAAAACAGATCCCCAGGAAATCGTAGCTTGGCTCCGTACACTAATTCGGCTGGACTGGATTGCAAGTCCTCCTTCACTCATGAGCGCAGACCCAGAACGGCCGGCACATGCTCTGTCCAAGGCCTCCTGGCTTTTTGGAGTCGGCATGTAAGAGCCGTCTTGAGGGATCTATGCCATCTCTCGAGGATCCCACTGCTCTGAGGGTGATAAGCCGTAGTGTGCTGTATTTTAGCACCCATTCTGTGTGACAACGCCTGAAAGAGGTTCGATTCAAAATTTCGTCCTTGGTCGGTTATAATTTGAGTGGGTGTGCCTAAACGAGAAATCCAGTGCTCCCAAAAAACTGCTGCGACTGTTTCCGCAGTTTGATCAGTTAAAGGAATGGCTTCCGGCCAACGGGTGTATCGATCCATACAGGTAAGGAGGAACCTGTTACCTTTAGCCAAAGGCAGTGGTCCAACGATGTCGAGGTGGACGCAGGCAAAGCTTTGATCGGGTGTTTTAATGGCATCAAAGGTGTCTTCTCATGTTGATTTATTTTCGCCTTTTGGCGCTCAATACATTGCTTGACGAAAGCTGTAGTGTACTTAGATATGTGTGGCCAGAAATAGCGCTCTTTAATGAGTTTTAAGGTTGACATCCGTCCTGGGTGGGAAAAATTATGCAAGTGTTCGCAAATTTGGTGCCGAAATTGTTGTGGTACATAAGGAAGATGTTTGCCAGTGTGTACCTTGCAATACAGGATTGATCATGAGTCTAACTGCACTGGTGTCAGACCAGGTGTTTTCGAACTTTGTATGAAATAGTTAAATTTCTTGTCTTTCTGCTGTGCTGTGGCGAGTTATTCAGATGTAGGGATGCGTTGTGAAATGTACTCTATCCTGGAAAAGGTATCAGCCACAATGTTTTTGGTTCCTGATATATGTCGTATGTCGCACGTGAATTCCGAGATGTATGAGAGCTGTCGTGTTTGTCTGGGGCTTGCTGTATCCGATGTCCGTCGCAGTGCGTAAGTAAGAGGTCTGTAAAACATGCAAAAGTTTGCCCTTCCAACATGTGCTTGAAATGTTTTATGGCGCAGTATATGGTGAGTAACTCTCTATCGTATGTGGAATATAAAACCTCTGTAGGAGTCAATATTCTGGAGAAAAATCCGAGTGGCTGTATAACACCGTGAACTATATGCTGCAAAACCCCGCCTATTGCTGCATCAGAAGCGTCCGTGTACAGTTGTTTGGGGGGGGGGTGATGTAAAGGATTTGGTGGTTACCAAGGGTTTGGGTGATGTAAGAGCGCCACTCGTTCTAAAGCTTGTTTACTTTTTTGGAAAGCGGTATCTAATTCGGTTGTCCAGGTGATAACGGAGTTTTTTGCCCCCGTTATGGCATTTAACGGTGCCTGACTATGTGCAGCATGTGGAATAAACCTTCTATAGAAGTTAAGCATACCCAAAAATCTGCGGAGCTGCGAGATTGTATTGGGGCGCGGAAACTCCTTGATTGATTTTAGTTTGTTCTCAATTGGTCTAATGCCAAATTCCGAAATCTCATGGCCCAGAAATGATACCGACGGTTTGCAGAAAACGCATTTTAATAAGTTTAACGTGATGCCACATTCTTTTAGGCGTGGAAGACTGTTTCTAGGTGCTGCATGTGTTCGTTAAGGTTGTCTGAAGCTATGAGGATGTCATCTAAGTATATGAAGCAAAATGGAAGATTGTGAAGGATTTTATGAATAAAGCGTTGAAATGTCTGAGCCGTGTTTCTTAATCCAAACTGCATAAAAAGAAATTCATATAAACCAAACGGGGTTGTTATGGCGGTTTTTCGACATGTTCAGCTACTGGAATCTGTTGGTAAGCTCGTACTAAGTCGATTGTAGAAAAAAATTTTTTGTTGTGTAAAAAATTAGACATGTCCTGGATATTGGGAAGTGGGTATCTATCGGGTATGGTAACCTTGTTCAATAATCTATAATCCCCACATGGTCGCCATTCCCCGTTCTTTCTCTTCACCATATGTAAGGGACTAGCTCATGAACTGCTCGAAGGGCGACATAGACCTAAAGATTCTATGGTTTTAAATACGTTTTTGGCCATCAGTAGTTTATCAGGTGCTAATCTTCTAGGTCTACAACTCACGGGGTTTCCTTTAGTTTCGATGCGATGTTGTGTTGAGTGCTTCACTTTTGTGACTTCTTGCAAAGTGGGTGGAGAGTCTAAACCGTATGTTATAAGCAGCGCTTTAATAGGGTCGATTGGATCAATTATGCTGATTCTGCCTGTTGGTTCGATGTCGCATTGGAAAACGGATGTACGTAGAGGAAGAAATGAGTTCCTATCGATGATTCTTTGTCCGGGTAAATCAACTAAAAGATTATAATGTGTGATGAAGTCGGATCCGATTATAGGTTTGGAAACGTCAGCTTTGAAAGTCCAAAGTCCAATTTTAGTTTGCGTTGCCCGTAAACAGCTATGCCTGAGTTGTTCGCTGCGTGCAAGAATTTTGAGTGCGTTGTTTTCCTATCCCCAGGTCTTGGAGGAATTATAGACACATCTGCTCCTGTGTCAACTAAAAATGGGACTTTAGTATTTCGGTCAGTTAAGAAAAGGCGGCTTGTATTAGTGTGGCAGGTGCACGCCGCCGTTGCCTGCCTCAGAACTAGTTTTTTGAACTAAAAGAGCATGGTGGTTGGCATTTTTTAGCTTCTTTGCCAAATTTTAGGTGATACCAGCACTCCTTAGGATTGGAGTTGTAATCTGCGCGCTGTGAGAAGCCTGACCGCTGTTGTGCTCGTGGTCTGCTTTTGCCTGGGGTTGGTGATCGTCTTCTAAATTGTGAAGAAAGGTTTCTTACTTCACCTCTCAATGCCTCTACCTCCAGTCGGAGGTCCGAATCAACCTGTTGATTTTTATCCGTGATAGTGCAGACGGATGATGGGTTATTAACATCGGCTATCTTGTCTGCATTGTCGCTTAACTTATCTAAGACCCCGTCTGTCGCCTGTAAAATTGCTTTGGTGGCTACGGGAAGTCTCTGTATCCACAGGTGCTTGATTATTTCTTCTGACATTGACGAAGTTTTCAAAGCTTTCATGTCCCGCAATAGTTGTGAGGGTGTTTTGTCTCCTAATTCTAGCCCTGATAGCAAATTACGAGTGTTTAGCTCATTGCTGTCAGTGCAACGTTTAATAATGGTATTTTTAAGCAGAATATAATCAGCTGGGGGATCTGTGGATCGTATAATATTGGCAACTGACTTTATAGTTTCACTATCCAGATTTGCTACTAGGTGATTAAATTTTGTTCTTTCATTTGTAATTTTTGCTATTTCGAACTGTGCTTCTATTTGTGCGAACAGATCTGCTTCAGCTTTCCAAAAGGGTGGAATATTAATAGAAACATGACTTAAAGTAGGTGGTGTTTGCTGATGCTCTGGTTGTGAGTTGCTCTTAAGTTGAGCGATTTCATTTTCCAAAGCAGTGATTTGTTTTTTTATCTCATCTATTTCGGGGTCACCAATTTAGGAGTACTCAGAATAACTACAATGTAACTGTAAGAGACTGATTATATTTAATAAACAAATACAATTATTAAACTCAGAATAAGTTGGTTAATATTCATAAAACACATGTATATATGAAGGTTACATCACTTCTATCTTTTTCTTCTCGATTCTTTGTGGTGTCATGATATGACCGCCACAGTAGAAAACAAACAAAAATATGTTACTGGCACGTCGAAACCTTATTATATGGTACTTTCTGTGAACTCACGGTGGCTGTAGAGATGCAACCTTACAAGTTTGAGCTTTTTCGTGACGAGAAGCTATTAGAGGATGTTGAGGGGGTTAAAAGACTTATGTTCTCTGGTGATGACTTCGATGTTCATATTCCTAACAAGCAACCCACCAACCTTGCTTCACCAGTAGCTTCAACCCCAATTACTCTTCCTCCAACGTTCTGGTTATAATATAGATAGTTGTTAGTTAGTGTTGTTTATAAAGGGCGTAAAACATCTATGGTCATCTACGCCCGTAGGTTATTTTAAATAGATTAAAAAAAATAAATAAAAAATATATCAACTAAATAAATAATTAAAAAATAATTTATAAATTTAAATGAATAAATTGTTTGTTGTTGTAGGTTAGATATTATCAAATAACTGACTTCGTAGAAGAAATTCTATGATCTTATTTATAGTATTCTCATCGTCTCTGAGTGCTCTTGATATTTCTGATGGTATGTTAAGTTTTCGCAGCTCTTGTTGGTAATGGCAGCATTCCTCGAGACAAGATAGTAGTTCTAAACCTGGCCCTTTTCAAATTCGCTTTTCTCAACCAGGCCCAGGTTGTATTTCTTGCATCTGAACAAGTTGTACCAAGCCTTTCTAAATTTAATTCCTTGAACCTAAAGCCCCTGGACATGACCTAGTTACATCCCATATTCTTAAACTCCTTCCTCAGAAAGCCATCCTATTTCTAACATACATATACAATGCTGTCCTCCGTACCACATATTTTCCTGACTCCTGGAAATTATCTATAGTTAATATGATCCCAAAACCCAAAAAGCCACCTGAGTTCCCATCCCCATACCGTCCTATTTCACTTTTGCCAATCATGTGTAAAATCCTTGAAAAACTAATTTTAAAACGTTTGTATCCTATCCTAGATTCCCATCATGTAATCCCAGACCACCAGTTTGGATTCCGAACATCACACTCCACAATCCAGCAATGTCATCGTGTGGAGTCAACATACTTCCTAATTATCCGTTCCTATCTTAGCGATAGAACCTTTAAAGTTAATCATAACTTTTTCTATTCTTCTCTCTTAACCCAATCTGCCAGTGTACCTCAAGGTAGTATCCTAGGTCCTATCCTCTACACAGTGTATACAGCTGACATCCCAACTCATCCTACCACTGTCCTCACCACTTAAGCTGAGGAAACATATGTGTTATCAGTAAACAATGATCCCTTCATTTCCTCTCAAACACTCCAATCCCATATCCTAAACCTTCAAGAATGGTGTTAAAAATGGAGAATCAAAATAAATCCAAATAAATCCCACCAAATAACGTTTACCCTACGTCGTAAACCTACGACTTCCTGTCATATAGTATCCTTTAATGATATTCCACTAATCCCTGTTGAGCAGATACGCTACCTAGAACTCCACTTGGACAAACGACTAGCTTGGAATCCACATACAAGACTAAAACGACAAGAAACTGCCCGTCGTTTCAGACTACTTCAACATTTACTAGACAAACGTTCAAAGCTCCCAATTAATTACAAAAGACTCATATACATGACAGTGATTAGACCTATTTGGACGTACGGAGTTGAGCTTTGGGGCTCCACTAAACCATCCAATTCATCTCGTATTCAATCCTTACAATCAAAAATCTTTCGTAAAATCCTCAATGCTCCTTAATTGGTCACCAATAAACTTATCCACAAAGATCTTAATGTTCCATATCTTGCTGATTTAGCCCACACCAGATACCTACCCTTTCATAGTAAGCTCCATAATCACTCAAAGCCGTTAGTTTCTCAACTTGCTTCCCACTCCATTCCTGATAATCCTCATTATGAAGTTTTAATAAAGTGCCACTGATGAGTAGTTCGTTTCAAGTTTGAGCTTGTTATTATAATCGTTGTCAATACATTTACTTGATGTATATATTTTGTAGTTGTAAATTTCAATAAATGTATATTAAAAAAAAAAATCCTTGAACCTAGAATCTACCTTTGTTCTCAGTTCAGATAAGTCTATTGCAACATTGAATTATACTCATTAATCTAAAGGTGAGGCGCCACCAAAACATGACTTGACTTGACAGGAGTACCAGACAAGACCAACACTGTGATTTGAATAGGGAACGGCGACACCGGGACCGAACTTGACTTGAGCGGACTTGAGCCCGCTTCCTGACTCCGCTGGAGATCCGGTTAGGTTGTGTCGGCACAGGACTCCGGTTCCCCCACTCCTACTTCCTTCCCCTTATTTCATAAAAAAAAAAAAAAAAAAAAAACCCTCGTCTGGTGGTGCACGGCACGTGGCAGTGTCCCTGTGAAGTTCGTAAATCATGGTCACAGAAGAAAAGTGAAAATAATTTTGAAATTCTTCGTTCGAAAGCTTTGTAAACAACGTGTGAAATTCACCGTGCTTCGCTCGATCTTTTATGTATGAAGATAACCACTTCCTTTGATAATTTAATGCATTTGTAATAAAATATTTATAATCGGAATCAGAGGATTCGGAACCAATGTCCAATAGGTGTGCTTCCATATAGGCTTCTATCTCGACAATACTAAAAAAAAAGGTGTCTGCTCCGATACTCAAGTCAAGTCAGGTTTGGTAGCGCACCCCCACTCAAGTATGGCCCGGTCAGGTCTGCTCAAGCCAAGTCCGTTCAAGCCCTACCATGTGCTGCAGTAACGGGAAAGTCCAACTTCCTCCCTTCCAAGAGTATCCTTTCACAGCCTCCTTTTTAAGGTGCGAGGACAGGTATATCACAGAATAGGGAGTTTGATTCCTGGAACACAACAGCAACCCTCTTTTAATCAGATAAATTTTGTTTGTATTTTAGGGCTTGACTTCCTAATGTACCCCAACTAGGGCAGGAAAGGCGGACAGATAAATTTTGTTTGTGATGACAGCAATGAAAGAGACATTCGCTGTGGTTACTTTCAAAATGTCAACCCTGCATTAGTAGGCCAACTCCAGAAAATTCTTAATGAACATAACAAGTATATCAAGGACTTCAGAGCTGCTGTTGAGTCTGTTCCCAAAGATTACAAGTAGGAAATCAGTGCTGATAAAAAGCCTTCAAATGCTCACTGAGGACGTTAAAATATACCTACCACTAACGAAGTTGCTATCTTGGTTGTTGGTCAGGTGTTTGAAAAGTGAGACATTGTTCTCCACAGCAGGGACAAGAAGCTGATAAGAATCATATTATATTAAGAATATGTTAAGAATTATATAATATAGCATATATTAAGAATTATATGCTTTATTGATAAAAAAAAACAAAAAACATACTGCTGCCCAACTTTATTGGGTTGCTACACACATAGCCTACTTACCTATCTAACTAAACATAACACTGTAATTTAAAATATGTATAATTTTGTTATAATTCTAGAATAGACAAACTATAAAACAAATTTTTTTCTCCTTGTTTTTTTTATTTTATTTTTCCTTCTTTCCCTATTTATTTCATTTCATTCTTTCCCTTTTATTTGATCTCCTTCCTATGTACCATGCATGTAGTGGTGAATAATGCCCAGGGAGTCCAATATTACATTTTCGGCCATTATCGCAATATCTCTCGCCTCCACACCAAGGTCCTCCAAGAAGCTCCTTGTTTTTTCCGGGATGATTTCGCGAGACCCAAACCATACTCCTTTCACGGAGAAATCTCTATTTCCGAATATCTCACGGAATTTCTCCCTAAGGAAAGGAGTATATTTTTGATAAATATCCGGAATATTAGGCAGTCGCTGAGCAATGGACCAGTGCTGTAGAGGAGCCTCCTATTGGCAGCGGTTTAGCCCTAACAGAGCGTACAGCATCGCAGTTGAGGTGTTCGAAGGGAGTCCGGCAATGGCCTTAATACTTCTGCGGATCATCACATCTATTTCATCCAACAAGGCAGGGCTAAGCTTTGTAAGGAGTGCAGTCTCGAGAGGATATGTCAATCCGGGGAATACATATTGACAACATTAAGCTTTTGTTCCGGTTTAAGTAGGCAAGAATTAATCTAAATTTTTATTTAGTTTCTCCACTGAACCTCTACTCTCCCGAGAATGTGCATCCTAAGTATTTAATAGCGTCATCTTCCTTTGCCATGTGGATGACATCTCTATTCTCAAGAGAGAACGTCGTTGCTTGCACCTCACCCCTAGCTCACTTGTCACTTTTCTGTGGATTTATAGCCAGACCAATCTCCGCCAGTATCCTTTGGGTGCTATCTATGATTCCCTCTGCAGCATACTTATTACAAATCCTGTGAGGACCACACAATCTTGATCATCTCTCAACTTGTACCCACAGCGTCTTGAGAAATCATGATCGCAAAGGTCTTGGAACAGATGATCAATAGCTAAATTAAACAGCGAGGGAGACAGCGGGCCGCCTTGGGGGACTCCTCTCAGTGCATTGATCTGGCTAGTAGAATGAGCTCCAACAGTTACTTTAATCTTGTTTGTGGATGGGAGGGCGACGATAACGTTTCTTAGGTCCAGTGAAACATTTCTTGCTTCTAACGATCTAACAACGTGATCGTGCCCAATGTTGTCAAATGCGCCAACAACGTCATGAAAGACCACTGCACAGACATTTTTCTTATTTTTTGCGTATTTTATAATTTCTCATTTCCTGATCGAGAACCTTCTCTATGATTCGGTGAACAATAGAGTATAGTGGGTCTCCATGATGAAATATTATTAACATTGCCCTTACCCTTGTATATTAAAATTGTGCACCCTTGACGTACAGGTTCTGGTACATAGACCACCTTCAGCATGATCTCCGCTATCGTCTTAATGATGTGAGATACATCAAAGATTTTATCGTCACCCTGTCAGGCTCCGGTCATGTGTCCAGTGACATGGATTTAATGGCTTTTCGTATTGCCTGGACATCAAGGTTGGTAACATTTGGCATCGGAGCACATTTTTCATAATCCGCACGCCTGCAGGAGTTTAATTGCTCAAAGAGGTTTTTGAAGTGAGCATCAATTTCGGTGACCTTTAAGGGGCATTGCTTAGGGGCATCGGCATTCATTATTGTCTGGACGACCTTTCGATTATTCGATTTTTAGCCGCAACATAAAAAACAAATTAATAAAAATTAAGCATTTTCTGTAAACATGAGAAAATAGTATTTTCCTTTTCCTTTTTTTCTTAATAATTTATTTATTTTTGCCAATATAAAAATTGTCTCCTTTTTAATTCGGTGTTTTCAATCCTCCCGTAGGATTAAATTTGCGTCGCTCAGTAACTCTGTTAGTTGTAAGCGGATGATATTTTTTACGACATGTTGAGGACAAACATCATCGGTTCCAAGGTTAATCTTTACGAGGGCTGGGCAGTGGCCAACCGGGGACTCAGCAAACAACCAGCTGATTAATTTAGGTTGGGGCGAGGCGGCCATCTGCTAACATTGGTTTGCCAGGCCTTCATTGTTGGCTGCCTTGTTCAATTTTTGAGATGTTTTTATTTCTCTAGAGGCAGGACACAATGCAATAAAGCATGAATAGTTGATGTTTGTTTTCAAATGAACAGAGATCTCTTTCGTAATCCGAGTTTCTTGGAGCACGCTCCGCTTCTACAGTTTGAAGAGTCAGAAATAAAAAAAAATGATTTAATGTGGTTAAAGAAAGGCGCACAATGGGGTCGGCCAAATGGCCGAAAAGTTGAAAAGTACTATAATAATAATAATAATTAATATAATTTTAACTAATAATCCTATCGACTTATAGTTAGTCTCATTTAAATTCAGAATGGAAAATTAGATTGGAATTTCACCCTGAAAAAAGACCTAGAGTAATTAGGAAATCATTAAAAATTAACTTAAATAGCAAATTAATTGATATATTATCGATATATGATAAATAATGGAACAAATTAACTTAATTTTTTTGTAATTTTACAACTAAAAACAAAAAAAATATTTTTGAGAGCTTTTATTTTATACAAGCAATTTCATCAGATCGTTAACTTCTTTTGCGTAAACGTTCCATTTGATATATTACTTTCATAGTAAAAGTTTGAGTCTGAACTTTCAGGTGAACTACCCTGTTAAGTTATATTCTAAATTCATAAAAATGTATTACTTTCCTGACAACTCATTATAATGAATCACAAGTATTACTAATAGGGCTCTGCGGCTTGTTAGACACAAGTACCGGCTCTTCTAAGGAACGGAGAGCACTCCTACACGGATTGAGTCACCGAAAGCAGAATGCGAGGGCGGCTGGGAAGTAGGACACGCATCAAGGTTGAGTGTATTTGAATCTTACACGATATAATAAGTACATTTCGGATCGTCGTCGGGGGAATATATGTCTTCGATGACTAGGGTACGAGTGGGTGCGAGGTAGGGAGAGATTCAGGTTCTCGCGCGCGAGGTAGATGGAAGAACGGACCTAGATAAAGAAATTAATATTTTATTTATTAAAAATAAATTTTCCAAACATTATCTTTTATAAATTTGAGGCTCCTTATTTTCGAAATACAGTAAAAAGCGTTTTTTTGTTTTGTTTTTTTCCCAACTAATGAGAAAATAATCATGGATATATTTATCAAGTTTTTTACTTAAAAATCAACAAATTATACCAAACTGAAACATATTTAACAGAACGTAAGATTCAATAGAATTTGTATGCAGGTCGCACTGTGGATCAGAATTGCAATATTCTAGTATTGGTCGTCAACCATTCACTACATCAGAAGTCTATATTTATAAGTGATTTTTTATTTGATTCCTGATTTTTTATTCATTAACATTTATTCTCGCATTGGTAATGTTGTATATATAAATGTAAGGTATATATTTCTGCCGGTAAGCTACGATTAATAATTTCATCAATACGATTTCAAACAATAATAATAAAATTAGCAATTATTTTTTAAATCATATAAGCTGAACGGAACTAATTGTAACTGAAAAGTTCCTTCATAAATTCAAAAAATGATTATTCGAGAATATATTTACAAAACTTTTGCCTCTTTACTTTAACGGGTTTATGTTTTTTTCTCTGCAGGAAAACACGACTCCATAAATAATTTTTTTTTTTTCAATCGTGTAAAGTAAAAGGAACTGAAAATGTTTTTTTAGTGAAACTACTTTTATTTTTTATTTACTAAAAAATAGACTGGTTAATGACCACTATAACAATAAATTAAGTCCCAAATGAAAAGTAAACCAAAGGATTGAATAGGGTTGTCCAGTCCATATAAACAGTCAGGATTTAATTCGTCTTTTGATATGTTGAATATTATTGTATTTACAAGTTAAAAGTGTTTTCTATGACGCACTAATTCTTTCTAATGCATTCCTAAACAAATCATTTTTGACGCGCTAGCGTATTCTGATATATTCTGTACGAAAATGCGGCGTTAGTTTTATTATTATTATTTCTTTATCGTTTTTTTCAGATCAGCCAGGTAAGCCTTAAGGAGCATTTAGGCCCATGCCTTTTTTCGTGCAACAAGATGCAACCATGCGCAAGGATGCCCTCCCTTCCATGGTGTATGCCCCAAAACGAGGTTCTAGCAAGCCGCACAAAGTTTTAAGTGTTTCCCAGTCTTGTTGGAAAACTCTTGCGCATTTTCGCGCAACCTTCGTGTTTACCAGTATTTTTAGGGTGTCATAAATCAAAAGTGTTTTTTTTAAATACGGATTGTGGAGAAGAAAAAACATTGAACTTTATTGCAGACTATAGAAGACGTCCCGTAATGTTATATAATTTGTAATAGCTCTTCGAAATTACTTGGTGACATTCTAGTAAAATTTTTGAATAGTTCAGATTCAATTTCATTCAAAACACTACCATTTTTATCTTTAAAATAACGACTAACACAGCACTTTCGTGAATTTTCATTTCCAATATATGCAGCATCTACACTAGCAGCGTATAAGATTTTTCGCTATAGTGGCATTTTTGATACTGCGGCTATAACTGAGTTTGATAAATATGGGTAATATATCAAGGCGAATGAAATTCATGAACCTTCAGTCCAGTATAATAACGGTTTGCCGAAGAAAAAACTGTGAACTTATATTATCAATGGATCTTTATGTTTTTTGGGGTGCTGAATCCGAATCTAAAGTTTGCTATCAACATTGGTTCTTAAAGCTATATATCATACATTGAAACATTGAAAAACCGAAATCACTCAATATATTTGTGTATAATACGAAAAAACTTAGAAAACAGTAAATAAAAAAAAGTTCACATTTTTCATTAAAATAAGCAACACACTTTCTATCTACAATATTTGCTCATCATCTTCGCCGTCTTCTTCTTCTGTATCAGACCTATTTTCCAACCAGTCAGACCTATTTTTAAACCAGAAAGAAGGTTTAAAGCCTCTGTCGGTAGTGAATTAGATTTTTTCTTAGGTAGTTTTCGTTTGCTTGTTAGAACTGGGTCTGAAGTCAACAAAAAGTTAATGAATATATTCTGGTTTGATATTTCTCGACTACACATCCGTGAGTGATGTTCTCGATATTTTTTGAAATCCTTGTTACGAGCTTCCATTGCTTCCTGGCATAACTGCCCTATAGGCAACATGGCTCAAGATATTATTTCTGTATCATGAATAAGAAACTTGTGGAGGGTCGTTGACATCGGGTACCATAGGTACTTTTCTACATAATACTTTGCAGTACCATGAGGAAACTCTTGATAGGCATAAGTATTAATTTCGTGCCCACTTATATTGCTGTCAGTATTGTATGAAGCCTTTTAATTAGCTCAGCGTCAACTCCAGCAATTTCTGACGAAATATCAGAATGATGATGATGCAGAATGATGAAAAAATCACCTAGCCGTATTTCCATCGCTACTATTTCCAAAGCCAGGTTTAGGCATGTCAACAATCAAACCACATTTTTTCTTAAAACTTTCTTGGTACGACTCTTGGTTTCCTTAAAAAAATGTTTGTCTTCATTGCTGCGGGCTTGCGATTTTTTTAGTGGAAGCTTGTAGGATAGGTGTATGATAGGTGTATAGGATAGGAAATAAAATGATTTTTTTCGTTTATGCACAAACAAAGAAGAAATATTTTTTCTGACGCTGAGGCAGGTTGGGGCAAGATTTTTCAACGAAACCATAATATTTAGATAATATACTAGAAGATGGTGGAAAAAAATATGCTTGGACGGGTTTGGAAGGTTAATAAACCATTCGCTACAGATAAACTAAAACCAATAATCTTATTTTATTATATTATTATGACATATATAATACTATGTTTCAAAATTATATACCTGAAGATGATGATTCTATGTTATAAAAATATACAAGTATTAAAGCTGTATGTAAAAAAAAATTACGATCTGTTAATAACAAATTGATGGGGACATTGAGATTTTGATGCCACTGAACTTGGCCCACTTTCACCGATTATCAGTACAAGACATGACCGTTATCAGCTTGAGGAATTACATAATTTTGTTCTGCAGAGCCTTATCTTAAGATATCTTAAGATAAGATATCTTAAGATAACCTTATCTTAATTATCTTAAGATAATTAAGTCATCACGTTTAACGTAAAATTTTAGTTTTAGGACTTTCTGCCATGTTTTACTTTATTTTGCCCCAATGTGCGTCGGCTTCATACCCAAAACCGCAAAATACCGGGTATTTTCGTTTTTTTACCTACCCATAACACGAAAACGAAGCTTTTTTTCGAAGAATGTGTTTAAATATTAATTGTCTTGGGAAAAAGTGTAGAAATTGGCAAACTGGTGGTCAGTCACACTTCTCCGCGAAAACATGTTATTTGTACTTTTTCGTCTATAACAATTGTACTTTTAACTGTGCATTATTTTTATTCTTAGGGGACACTAAGTCCCAGAATAAAGTTTATTTTTTCATTTCATTTCATATAACTCCGACACTATTTGTCCGATTCAAAAAAATTTTTTTTATCTTAAAGCTGGTTAAATTTACTATTAGACTATTAAATATAAATTTTTAATAATGTACCTTAAAAGCACAATAAAAAACCCGTACTGTTGTAAAATCTACTTTTTTTTGCACAATTTTGCACATCAAACTATTCGTCCGACTTAAAATATCTCATTTTTATCTAAAAGGTAATCAAGTTTACTATTCGACTCTATATATTTTGATCGGGTCTCTTGAAATATACACGCCAGAACGCTAAAGATCCCTTGCTTATATGAAATCCACTTTTTTTTTTTTGGCACATTTTTCGCTATAACTCGAAAACTATTTGTCCGATCCAAAATTTCATTTTTTCATCTCAAAGCTGGTTAAATTTACAACTAGATCGTATATATATGTAATTTATATTAAATCCCGTCGAACACCCGCGCTAACACGCTAAATGTGTATATTTTGGCAAAATATGACAATTATGACATGCTCAGTGGGCTGGCGCATGTATATCTAAATGGTTTAGTAGTAAATGTAACCAGCTATGAGATGAAAAAAATAAATTTTAGATCGGACTAGTAGTTTTGGAGTTATAGTAAAAATGTGCCAAAAAAAGTGGATTTCATATAAGTACGAGATCTTTAGCGTTCTGGCATGAGTATTTCAAGAGAGCCGATCAAAGTATATAGAGTTTAATAGTTAATTTGACCACCTTTCAGATAAAAAAGGGATATTTTGAGTAGGACGAATAGTTTCGGAGTTATAGTGAAAAATGTAAAAAAACTTGAATTTTATAACAGTATGGTTTTTTTAGCGTGCTTTTAAGGGACATTATTAAGACTTCATATTTAATAGTCTAATGGTAAATTTAAGCAGCTTTAAGATGAAAAAAAAATTTGAATCCGACAAATAGTTTCGGAGTTATATACAAAAAGGTACGACAAACATGCTTTCACGGAGAAGTGGGACTGACCGCCAGTTGGCCAATTTCTGCACATTCTCCCAAGATCATATCTTCGCGGTAAATGGCCCAATTTCGTAGTTTTTTTTTTTTCAGTTTGTTGGTGATAATTCCAGCTATAGTTAATATTTGAAGTGTTATAGGTAGGTAAAAAACCTAAAATAACCGGTACTTTGTGCGTTTTTTTACGATTTTGGGTATGAAGCCGACGTCTGCTGTGGTAGCAAACTTCAGATTCGGATTCAGCACCCCAAAAAACCTTATAATCCGTTGATGATATAAGTTTGGCAGTTTCTTCTTGAAAACGGACTTTTTGAGCCTGGATTTGACTGGATTATTTGTTGCATGCGCACAAAGTTGCATGTGACATTGCACGAAAAAAGACATCGTCTAAACGCACCTTTAAATGGATGTTTTAACAATATTAATAATAATTTAACAGTAATAGAAGGAAGGTTATAGTCTCGAGAGACACCCAAATACAAGTTTTCTAAGCATTTTGGAATAATTGTAAACTATAGGTAAGAATATAATTACAATAAATTTAAATGAAAAATGCAGAGACGTAATAATAAAAATAAATGAAAAAAAAAATTATAAAAGTAAATAATAGCATTAATCAAGCACCTTACATAAAATAATTAATTGAAACAAATTATAAGATAAAATCATAATTTTATTTCATATCAGTTGTTTTTGAAAACATTTGATTGAAAAACACAAAATCATCCAAAGTTTGAGAAAGGGTAATTGTCAAAATATCAGATTAGAAAAAAGTTCAACAGACAGTTGTTCATTATACAGCTGAACGAAATTCAGTATTTAGTCCAGTCAATACAGGATTATAGAGTGCGTTTTCTGTAATCCAAGGTATTTCTTCGGAAGCATGTTCAGGATAGTTAGGAAGTAAACATATTAAAAGTCCTGGAGTGTTCGTGCCTGGGAACAGGAAGGGGGGGGGGGCGCGAAAGGTCCTTTTTTTTTTGTTTGTGGGCTCATATCTCGAAAACTGTGCATCGTATGCAAAACATGACTATTTACTAAATTCATGTTAATTAAATTTTCAGCAACATTTATTATATAAATATTTTTCATATTCTGTACTTTAAATTTATTAATAGTCTTTGTTAGAATTTCCGTCTGCTTATTGATGTTTTTTGGGGCTTAACGTCCTTATGTACTCTAACTAGGGCTGGAAGGGTGGGTTATCCTACAGGTTACTAACCTATTCTTGCCATGGTGGGAAGGTCCAGAATCATTTCAGGGTTTCACCACGAAATAAATTTTAACCCGCCCAGGTAGGATTCGAACCCACGACCTTCTGGTTACGAGCGCGCCAACGATCGAGACCCACGTCCCAACTCACTCGGCCATCGAGTCCCCAATCCATCGTGTTATTGAATAGGTTTCTTATTACTTTTTTTTTCGGAGAATACTCAGCTTAGCCAGTCACGTTTAACCTCTAAGGTTTTTTTGCAGGTTAGTTTTTTTACAATACAATTATGCTGTCTTCTCTGAAAATTGTATTGTCCCCTAAAAATTAAAAAAAAAAAAAAACAAGAGTGCCTTTTATAGTGGAATTTGGACCTTTTAACTTCATACTTTAATTTTTTTTTTTTTTTTTTTTTTTTATCAACATTTATTTAAAGAAAGTATTACAATATGCCTCGATGTGGGCAATAAGTAATATGAATGGCTTAATAGATCCATTTACAATACTTTAAAATTATGATGTTCTGACCGTTTAAAACATCGCTATAATTATAATGATAATAAACATTATAATGTTAATAATCAACATAACATGTTACTATCATTTCCTTCCCCAATCCACTCACAAACTACTAGTTACCTTATTCATCTTTCCTCAGTTTGATTATGGCTGTGGGGTGTATGGTGGTCTATGGGTCTCGGAGACAGGTTGAAACGAATTATGTTTCGCACCTTTACACTGCCTTAGTGGTGGCTCTACCCTTTCACCCGTGGTCTATATTTCCTGTGTTCATTCCTTTACCACATTATTTATACCCATCGCCCATCCTAATTTATAATCCATTGAAAATCAAGTCTTTCGTCCACTCCTAACTCATAACAAGATCACGTTCCTCTGAAATATATACTCGCCTCTCAATGTAGCAACCAACTTCCTAACCCGATCCGCTACCCTCGGAACGCTCTCCCGCCTGAAAATGGACATGTTCCTTCCTTAACCTCATTTAAAACACTCCTTTTCCAATATCTCCTTGTACCCCAGGCAGACGCCTGCCAATATGAATAATAATTAACAATTATGTTTTTTCAAATTCAATAAACCCGATGTCTAAGAATTAGTTAACCCTTTTCTTGGCATGGTATCCCTTGCTTTTCAAAAAGTTCAGCCATATTCTGACGTATTTATAGATTCCTTACCAATATTTCACTATCACTGAGGTACACTGAGTGATTGAGAACCTCAATTTTGGTTTAGTATCTCAGGAGATACCTATTTTTAATTATAAACAATAAATAAATTTTGGTCAAACGTTTTTATATCAGTGCCTTATTTTATCACTTTTAAAGGGATTTTTAATAACTGTTATATTATATAAATTAAAATTTGTTTTAACTTTAATCAGTTATTTTCCTTTTTAACGAAATAATTACTTAATTTACTATTTTCTTTTATGACATTTTATATGTATATGTTTGTGTGTTTGAGTGTTTGTGTGTATGCATGTGTGTGTATATATATGCGTGTGTGTGTATGTGCATGTATGCATATATAGTATATAAACGATTTATTTTTCATCGATGATAAAAATGAAATTAAAAACCTAATCCGGCATGGACATATAAAACCCGAAATAAAAGAGGAACTAATTGAAATTATAAGCCAACATGGCGAAGTATTAAAAAGAGGCGACGAAAATTTAAAATCAACGGGCTTAATTAAACAAAAAATAATAACGACGAATGAAAATCCAATATATACGCGAAATTACCGCTACCCGGAACAGTTTAAGAAACAAATAAACGACGAAGAACAAAAATTATTAAAAAATGGGATAATAAATTTCCCTTGCCGAATATCGAGGATTTGTTAAATCGATTAAAAGGATCAAAAGTATTTTCCACCATAAATCTCGCATCAGGGTTTCATCAAATTAAAATGGATGAACAATCTATAGCAAAAACCGCATTCTCCAGGGAAAATGGACATTTTAAGTTTATGCCTAAGCCATTCGGCCTATGTAATGCACCTAGAACTTTCCAGAGAGCGATGACGATGATGTTCCAAAACATTAAAAATTCAATGATCTATATGGATGACATAATGACATAATTTATTCGCAAAATGAGAAAGATCACATAAAAGATTTGAAAAGAGTATTCGAAGCCTTAAAGCAGCATAACCTTTCGATCCAACTGGACAAAACGGAATTTTTTACAACAGAATTAAACTTTTTAGGATATTTAGTAACCCCGGACGGATTAAAAACGGATGAAAAAAAAAATTGAAGCTATTTTAAAATTTCCTATTCCGCGTAATGAAAAGACGACGAGACAATTCCATCAAGGTCATATAATAAAAGGTGAAATAAAAGAGGCATTTCAAACCCTAACAGAAATGATGAGCAATACGCCGATTCTAAAATACCCTGATTGGGAAAAGCCATTCATATTATCTACGGATGCTAGTAATAAAGCCATTGGAGCTGTACTTTCACTAAAAGACGAAAATGAAATAGAACACCCCATAGCATTTGCTTCTAGAGTATTACAAAATGCCGAACTAAAATATAGCGCAATAGAAAAAAAATTGTTAGCGGTTGTGTGGGCGACGCAGCATTTTAAGGCTTATTTGTATGGCACAAGATTTCTTATGTACTGATCATAAACCCTTAACATGGATCCTCTCAATGAAAAATGGTAACACACGTATAATGAAATGGATAAGGAAACTTCAGGAATTTGAATTCGACGTTAAGCATATCCAAGGTAAAACTAATTACGTAGCCGACGCACTTTCTAGAGGAATTGACGAAATAAATCATACCAGTGATGACGAAGAAATGGAACATCATGTGGATGGAAGAATTACTGAACCGAGATATTGCGGATGAAAACAATTCGGAATACGAAGCAATTATGGAAGATCTACAGGCACCATCAGAGGAAGATTTAGAGACAATTCACTCGCAAGAATCTAGTAATGAACAAGTACGAATTTGCGAACCAGAAAAATGCGTTAACATAAAGAAGAATCAAATAATCATAAAAAGGGGAAATACTAAAATCAATTTTACTAAACCATTCGGGAAACGTCGATATGAATTGAAAATTTATGGAAAATCAGATATCGCCCCATTGTTAGAACAAATCCTTGAACCTAATAAAACTTAAGGGATAATATGTAAATCACCTAATGAAATAACTGAAAATTTATATGAAGGTTATTTGAAAACAATTCAACAAATAGTAGAAACACAATATCCGTCGGTTAAATTAAAAAGATACAAACAGATAGTAAATGACATCGAAAACCCAAATGAACAAATAGAAATAATAGAGAACTATTATTTAGGCAAAACTAAACATAGGTGTATAAAGGAAACGTTTGAGAAACTTAAAAAAGAATATTATTTTCCGGGTATGCAAAATAAAATAACAGAGCATATTAATAAATGTGAAACATGCAAGATAACCAAATATGACCGTAAACCTGTAAAAGAAAAATTTCAGATTACACCTACACCAGAAAGGCCTTTTCAAAAACTAATGATTGATATTTTTAATTTTAACAACGCGATAATCATTACAGCAGTAGACACATTTTCGAAACATTTATTTGCCCAAACGTTACAATCAAAAAATGCAATTAATATCTGTAACGCTTTAACTAACTACATGACATACTTTCCCACACCTCTACAAATATCCTTAGACCAAGGGACGGAAATGAAAAATAATCTAGTGAGACAATTTTGTGAAGAATAGCAACATTCTCTTGCATTTTACTTCAGCTAGTCATTCAAATTCTCTAGGATTACTAAACAGGGTTCATTCCACTTTAAATGAGTTATTAAGAATAATAGGGAAAGAAAGAGACAAATGTTCAATGCAACAAAAATTAAGATTAGCCGTCATAGCGTACAATAATACCTTAAACAATAAATTAAAACTAACACCCAACGAAATTACTTTCGGAACCTCCAGATTAGAATCAGACAAAAACATTGACCTGACTGAACAATACCTATCGAAATATCACAAGGATCAACAACTGTTACACAAATTAATTAGAGCTAAAATAAATAATGAAAAGGAAATAAGAACTGAAAAATTTAATAAAAATAGAGAAGACCTCTTAGATATTCAAAAACAATTAGAAGACATAGAATATTTAAAAAATACTCAATCAAAAATAAAAAGTAGAGACAAATTTAAAAGGGTAAATGTGCTAGCAAAAGATAAGAGACCGATTAAAACCCATATAGACAATATTAAAAGGCCCACTAGGAAAAAGAGGAAAAAGAAACAATATATTTCAGACGACGATAGTGAATCTTTTCGCGTAAATATTTCGGATAATTATGATTCAGACGACCCAGATTGATGCTCTGATTAAAAATATTTAAGTTTATTTAAAAAATATTAAAATTTCTTAAAAACCTTTTATTTTAATAAAATGTAATAAATGTAATGGTATAAGGAGTGATGTTTATTTTATGTTGAAAGAATTATCTGTATTTATGTTAAACTGACAATGCTGTAGTTTATTTAAATAAAGTCGGACTTTTGTATTTTGCTGTATACTATTATGTTCAATGTTAACAATGTTAAAAGATCATTCAAATTATTATTTTATTTCACAGTAATGTTATGTTTGATTTATTTTGTATTCACTATAATAAATATTAGGATGTTATTATTTTGTCTTGAAATTTTATTTTGATTGAACGTTGAGAAAAGTATGGATTTTATTTTGAAATCATTATTAACTGTAATTCGAAGAGTATTTGAATTACTATTTTGATTTAAAATATTATCGTTTTAATTGAGTAATTTTGAATTTAGAAGTATTATGTGTAGTAGAAGAAACTAATTCAAACATTCTTATTTTATTTTCCCTTTGTTTAAAATAATGTATTGATATTAAAATGTATTGTTTATTATTAAGGAATATTTTGTTATATTTTTGTACTTTATCATGTAAGGAATTCTGTAATGTATAAACATTGTATTTTTGTAAATATAGTCTAAGCTTATTGTTAATATTATAAAATGGACAAGGTCTAAACCTTTTGTTTATAGGAAGTTGATAATTGTATAAAATCCTATTTTAGTAAAGGGTTTAATCTTTTGTTTTCAACTGTACAAAGCCGAACTTAGTAAACAGGAAATTAAGAAGTATTCAAAGTCTAATCTTTTTGTTTTTATAAAGTCCCTAGAGCATCAAGAGACGTACAAGGTCTAATCCTTTTATTATTGTATAAACTTAGTATATAAGATCAAATCCTTTTGTTTATGGAATGTTATCAATTTTAAAACTTGGTGTAAAAGGTATTAAGAAATGTGCAAGGTTCAAACCTTTTATTCAAGAAATATCCAATCGAATTGTATAAAATCTAACCTATTTACACTAAGATACTTGTTCCATCGGAGACCTCGGAACTCGGGGGGGGGGGAGGAGTTATGTACGCACAAATAGTGTTAAAGATATAAATAAACAATATGTGTTTAATCCCTCTTCCAACCCTATAAAAGGCTGCCCCCACCTAGCTTCATAGACATTCTGCCGTCGCACGTTGAGACGTACAGATGCTATGCCCGTTATGTTTTGCGATTAAGTTATAACCTGTGTACTTGTTCTTGTATCAATGTATGTCACTCAATAAAGCCTCTTTTTAAAAAACTTCAACCCGCGATACCTTTATTTAGCTATATATATATATATATATATATATATATATATATATATATATATATATATATATATATATATATATGTATGTGTGTGTGTGTGTGTGTGTGTGTGTGTGTCTGTGTGCGTAGGATGTGTTAATATATTTTCCAATCAACGAACTTATAGTAACAGTTTATTTTCTTTATATGGGCCATTCTCATGGCAGTGATTTTTCACTGTCCTGCTGGACTTAAGATGGAATTAAAACTTCCAAATTAATATTTTTGGTGAATTTGAACGTACACCGATCCCTTAAAGTTGGTGCATACAGCCTAGTTTTGAAAAATATTTTTGTTATTTTTTCATAGCTTCAAAAAGGCTTATAAGCTAATAACTTTCACTTGTCCCTACCTATTAAGTGAGATTTCAAGGAAGTTATTTAAGTATTTATTTTTAGAAAACTTATGTTTTTATTCTCTAGAGTATGAGACCATATATTGGAGAATAAATTAACATGTTTTTAAACATTTTTAAACTATAAAGGGAAACTGAAAATTCCGTTTTCTTTTTGTCCCTCGGTTTGGCCTCACGACCGTCACACTAATCTAATCTAATCAAAACAGGTTTTTTTTATTATTGCATATGTTAAATTTCTGTTTTTATATTCTTATATTAATATAAAATGGTCAATGTGTTACTCCTTACGCACTCAATTAAATTTTAAACATCAAGTTTTGCAAATAAACAAAAATGGAATCAAATTTAAACACAGAAAAAGAACTGGAACGGGGCAAAGTCAGTGCAGTACTGCACTGTGGGAGTCGGAAAGTAAAGTATACTACGAAAAAGACACCTTAAGACACTGTCAGACACGGTCCGGCACGGACCGGCTCCGACCAAATATTCTTCTCGAGAAATGTCTTAATGTAAAACGGGAGGGGAATTGGACTTAAAAACAATTCAATCGATTTTCGTCAAATTTTATATCGAAGTTACATACCTATATACCAACACTTTTATAATGCTGAAACATCACTGATTTGATTTTCATTATTTTTTTTTTGGTGGGGGAGGGTTAGATTTAAAAAAAAAACCTTAATATTTCTTTTTAAGGCATAACTCCTATTTATCTTTTATTTTCTTCAACATGTTTTCTACCTATTCAAGTATCATTGATTTATATTTGTATTGCTTTCGAATAATGCGGAGGAGCACCATGGTGTTGGAAAATCATATTTTACCGAACTTCAGGTGAAATATCGCGATTAAGTTGTGGTTAGGGTATTTGGTAACATTCTTAGTAATCATAATTCAATCTGTTGGGCAAACTATGATTTTTCAACACTATTCGACGCGATGCAAAAATGAATAAACTAACAATACTCCAAATGGAACGGTAGAAATGTCTTCCCCTGTAAAAATAGACTCATCTGCCAATAAAATTCACCTCAAAAAGTAGTATTCTGCCACACAATCTGCATTCAGAAGCTAACGGCAAAATTGAGGTCTATGTTCATTATCATTGGATTTTAAACATTACATTGAAAATCTAATAAAATAAATCCTAAATAATAATAATAAATAGATAAATGTAATAAGATAAGATCCTATGTTCTGGTGTCGCTTTTTTGACAGTCTTCCTTCATTTTCTATTAAACAATTTTTTTTTTCTTTTTGCTACATTTTTGATCTAGTTTCTCCCATTTTTTTTTTTTTTTTTTTTTTTTTTTTTTTTTTTTTTTTTTTTTTTTTTTTTTTTTTTTTTTTTTTTTTTTTTTTTTTTTTTTTTTTTTTTTTTTTTTTTTTTTTTTTTTTTTTTACACTAAGAGATACTCACTCTGTATATACTGGAAGTTCTATATGCTATTGTATCTACTATTTACTGTACTTACATGTCTCCATGTTCTACATTTATAAATAGCTTTGTCTGAAATTATATAAGCCAGACCATTGTACTACTTTATGATACATTTTTGTTATTCTTAGGGAACAATATGTCCCAGATTAAAGATTTTTTTTTCATTTCATTTCATCTCAAAACTGACAACTCTGCTATTTTAGAAACCGATAAGAGAGATCTAATCTCGAAAACCTTTTTATTTTACATTACAAAATGCAACTGATAGTCAGTTTTAATACTCAAAATATCTGATCACTAAATAGTTTTCAAATTGCATTAACTAACCTACATTTTTTTTCCATCTTTAGGTTTTAAGCAATTTTTTTGATTCTTGAGGAAAGAATCGGTATCGAGAATCGTTAATTCAAAGTCGATTCCTAGGAAGGAAACCGATCGATACTTTTGGCCATAGTTTTGTAATACATAATTATGTAGTTATTCTTCATGTATACTTCTCCCTAATGATAGAAAAAAGAATAATATAATTTATATAAATATATTTTACATTTTACAATAACAGAGCAATTTTTCATAAACTAGATCTACGACGAGCGTGTTATAAAGAATTATAACATTCTTTCGAAAAATCAACTATTGCTAATGGAAGCCAAACGTCAAATTGCTGAAGACATTTAGTCGCTATTGGAAAATAGGATTACTATTTCCAACTGTCAAAGCTGAAGCACTAAAAAAAAAGCAATTCGGCCAGATAATAGCACCATTTTATTATACATTTTGGTTATTCTCAGAGGATTTTCATTTCATTATATACTCTTACTGGTTTTCGAATTCTGATACAGTATTAAAATCAACATCCAGAGAATTATTAGTGCATCCTTCCATGTTAAGGAGGGAAGTAATATACAACTTAATCTTGTACATAATCCTATGTAGGGATGTAAACACTGATAAATGTATATAGAATAGAATAGAAAAACAAATTTTATTCTGGGACAAAGTCCCTTAAGAATAATAGTTACATGACAGAACTGTTATATCTGGCCTAGAGATGATAAATTAGATAATAAAATAAAATAATTAAAAGTAAATACAATTTTACAATAAAATAAGTAATAAAATGAAACAAAAATCTATACGCATATATAAAAACATACACGCTACATACATACATACATAAACTATATCTACAATCAGTAAAAGAAAAAATATTATATAAGAAATTGATTAGACAATATATTTTTGATGTTGAGTCTAGTAAAGGATGAAGAAAATAAAATGATGAAAAAAGAGTAAAAATGAAAATTATTTTAATGATAGACAAAACATTATCATATGAAGATTGTTTAAACAGGCTAAACTTTTATAGCTGAAATATTTGGGTGAAATTTATCAAAGCATCTATATAATTAGATAGCATCCGACTGGAGGGAGGAAAGGTGGTGGAAGAGGAGTGTTTTAAAAGTTCCCAGGGAGGATGCATTACGAATAGAAGGAGGAAGAGAATTCCAAAGAATAGCGGAGCGGGCAAGAAAGGAACGTTGGAAAGCAGTAGTTCTGTAGTATGGGGTGTAGAGATCGGAGAGACGGGACCTTGTATGCAATGATTGGATTGAGGACTTGAAATGTAGGATACTGTGAATAGACGGAGGGTTATGTGTGTTATAACTTGAAAGAGGAATGAACCAAGGAAGTAATCTCTACGGAAGGAAGGCGAAAGCCAATTTAACTCAGTGTAAAGATGGGACACATGAGAGCGTCTCGAGGTTCCAAAAACAAATCTTATGAAACAGTTCATGATACGCTTTAGTCTATCTTCAAGAACCATCGAGAGTCCACCATAAATCACACATCCATAGTCAAATTGGGGGAATATGAGGGAGGATATTAGGAGTTTACGTGTAAATGGAGGAAGTAGGTGTCGGGAACGGAGGAATAATTTTAGGATGCCAATCGATCGTCGGGAGATTTGAGCAATGTGGGGTTTCCAGGAAAGGGTTTGATCGATTGTTAAACCTAGGTTTTTAACAGAGGAGAGGAAAGATATAGGGTGACCATTTAGGAATAAAGTAGGGAAGTTGGTATTCGATCGAAGGAGGGAATGGGATCCTATTGCGATTGCTTGAGTTTTAGCTGCATTTAAAGTCAATTTATTCAGGAATGCCCAGGCACAGATTTCATCCAGGTCTTGCTGAATTTTGGAAAATGCAGTTGATAACTCGGCTGGAGGAAAGGAAAGATAAATTTGAGAATCATCGGCGTAAAGGTGGTAGGAACAATTATGAATGGAGTTAGGAAGATCATTTATATAGGAATTAAACAAGAGAGGAGAAATGCTGGATCATTGAGCTACACCTGATCGCAAAGTGAGGAAAGAGGATGAACCTTGGTTGGGAATGGTAACTGATTGAGAACGGTGGGAAAGGAATGAATGAAACCACATGAGAGCGCTATTGGAGAAGTTTAGAGATTTCAGTTTGGAAAAGAGGATTGTGTGGTCTAAGGAATCGAAGGCCTTGGAAAAGTCTAGGAGTATGAGGATGGTTAATTCTTTTTTATCCATTGCAGCCTGGATGTCAGTGATGATTTTGGTGAGAGCGGATTGAGTAGAATGGCCGGGGCGGAAACCGGATTGGAACGGGTCAAGTAAATTGGAATCTTCGAGGTAATTGGAGATCTGGGATTGCACTAATCTTTCTAGGGGCTTAGAAAGGTTAGAAAGTATGGATATCGGTCGGTAGTCTTTTGGGGTTGTGGGATTTGGGTTCTTGGCTATAGGGTGGATTAGGGCCTTTTTCCAAAAGGTGGGAAATACAGAATTCTGGAGGGAAAAATTATATATGAAGAGGAGAAACGGGTAGGATTTCAGGAAGGCATAATTTTATCAATTTGACAGGAATACCGTCTAATCCAGTTGAATTGGTGTGGGATTTCATTATGGAGGAAATGAGGTCTGTGGGAGAGATGTAAGGAAAATAAAAGTGATTATCATTGAATGCAGGAGGTAAAAGGGGCAACTGAGGGGATGGATACGGTATAGATGTAGAGGTAGAGACAAAATAGGAATTTAACTCGTTAGGTGTGACAGGAGGGACTCCCGAGGGAGAGGAACTAGGTGTATTTTGAACGAGAGAAAGTTTACGGAGGAGCTGCCATTTGGATCTGGGATCGGGGGCGGATGAGAAGGCTTCGTGGAACTAATGGATTTCGTTCGCCGGATGGTGGATTGGGTTAAATTGCGGAGAACCTTAAAAGCATGGTAATCATCATCAAGTCTCGTGCGTCTAAAACGTCTTCGGGCGGCCTCACGTCTTCTTTGCAGGTCTTTTATTTCGAGGTTCATCCACGGAGCAGGCCGGCGGCGACGAAAGGTACAGGTTTTGAGAGGAGCATGGGTATCAAGGATGGAAAGGAGATTGTCAGTTAGTAATTCAACCATAGCGTCAATAGAGGAACAGGAGTAGATAGGATTCCAATCTAGGATTTCGAGGTCAGGTAAAATTTTGTCTCGCGTGAGGGATTCTATATTGCGGAAAGTAATTGTTTTGGGGAGGAACGATGGGATTGGGATATCGTAGGAAATTTGTATTAGGTCGTGAGAGGACAGAAACGTAACAGGCTGCTGACATGAGGAAAGGAGTTTTTTTGGGGAGTCTATGACATGCAAGTCCAACCAGGTGTCGGACCCACGGGAGTGATGGGTGGGGTTAAACGGAACAATGAAGAGGTGAAGGGAAAAAAAAAAGGTTCTCTAGATACGTTTTGTCATAAGAGTCAGAAAGGAGATTGGTATTTAGGTCACCAGAAATGATTATATTGGAATAGAGAGGAACATAATTGTAGAGGTTTGATTCAAAGGATTGGTCAAAAGGAACATGAGGGGGACGATACGCCACTACATACAGGAGGGAATGGAAATTAAAGGATATTTCAACAAAGAGGTACTCAACGTTAAGGAGATTTGAAGGAGGAGAAAGATGCAGGACACGGGACTTCAGGCTGTCATGAACATATAGCGCTACTCCGCCTCCGGTCCGGTTAATCCGGTCGTGACGGATGATGGAGTAATTAGGGAGGGAAACCGAGGAAGAAGGAATATAAGGTTTAAGCCAGGTTTCAGAAACTGCAATGATGTGGTAAAAATTTTGGGTGAAGAACTCTAGGAATTCATCATAGTGAGCTGGAAGGGATTGAGAGTTTATGTGACAGGCAGTTAGGATATTAGTCATATTGGAAGGAGTAAGGGAAATATAGGACAGTAAATAAAAGGATGACGCTATAAATGAGATTAAGTTGTAGATGCCGTGAGAAAAAATAACATATTAATAATAGGAGGTTAACTAAATGTGATAATGTAGTAAAGAAATATGAATACCTAAATGCATATGATAATGTAAAATTAAAATATAAGTAATAATAAGCAGATGAATAATTATAATAGAAAATTAGGTAATTATAGATATGTAAATAAGTGATAAATGAGAGTAGACAAATAAGAGCAATAAACATTAAACAATTAAAAATAATAGAATAGTTATACCGCTGGTAAAAAAAATGAAAGCTTTCTTCAAAATGAGACATGACATAAAAGAAACAAATATAAACAAAAAACACCTTGAATTCAATGGCAAAAGGCAAAAAAGACTGTGGAGGCACGGGCAGGTGATGAGTACCGAGAAGTCAGCCGAAGACATCCAGGTCCAGAGGCTGCTCTATGTAGATCACGGGCTGGCCATCATCCTTCCGGCAGCGAACTCTTCCTCCCGCGAACCACACGTACTTCAGTTTCCCGGCTGATCTCTTCTGTCGGGCGAGCCAGTACAGATGCCTGTTGGTCGGGGTCATCTCCTCGCTAAGATATATCCGGTGGGAGTCATTCTCCTGCCAGCCAATATCGCGCGTTGAGAAGTCCCTCTTGACTTTTCTTTTCTGTACTAATTCGTCCCTTATAGATTGCCGAACGAAGCGCGCTATCACGGGCGGAGGTCGCGGGTCATCTTTTCTGGCCCTTCGGCGTTCTACCAGGTCAAAATCTTCGACATTGAGCTTAATGCCGAGACCGGCACCTACACATGTCACCAGGGCTGCGGGGGTCTCTCCAGGGCGTACAGGGATGCCGCGAATTTCTAATGATCTATTTAATAAACCCTGCTCTGCTTTAATATATAGAGGATTAATACAACAATAAAGTCAGTCTTTACCCAGCACTTGTTAGCATTATTTCGCTCCTTATTTTCCTTTTTTTTTTGTTTGTTTTTCGTCTGAAGGAACTTAATTGGTGCCGAAACCCGGGATCGTTCGAACATATTTCTGGGTAAGCATTTTGTTTTGTATCCCGCTAAAAACTTGTTTCGTATCTTTCGCTACTCTCATATTTTTTGTTTTCGTTGGCAATTACGGAAGATAGTGAATGGCCGCAAATAATATTCTAAAACCCCAGGCATTTGAAGTACAGTCGGAGTTAGCACCTCTACCACCAGAGACGTTGGCAGCAGCTCACGCTAACGTGGCAGCGGCACAGGCGAACGCACTGGAATTGCTTAAAATCAAGACAGCGACTTCGCAGGATTTGAGGAAAGCAATTCCGGATATAGAAAAGTATGACGGGGAGATAGGAGAATTAAATCACTTCCTTAAGGGGGGTGATAGAGTGATAGCTCGTATCGAGGCAAAAGCAACTGAAAACTTGTTAGATCCATTGGACACGTGTGCTTTGAAAGCGGCCTTAGTGTGTCGAGTCAAACGCAGAACACTGAATGTGATCCAGGCAGATGAGGACACTCCCTGGCTAGTAATCAAAGATAGACCCAAAAAGGCGTTCGGGGGTGGGCGATGGACACCGGAAGAGGATATCTTCCGTATGTTCAGAGAAATGAGGAGGCACAGTGGAAAACATGCCGCATGAATACGGGGGAATAATAGGGTGCGACCTGTTAACAAAGATCATAGCGAAAATAAAAAGTAGTGGTAAGAGATGGTCAATCGTGATGGGGGTAGGAAGTATTTGTGTGAGAAGGTGAAAAAGCGTCACCATACATTAGTCCTTTGTGGGCGGTCAAAAAGAAAAATGAAGAGGGAGTGGAGAAATATCGGGTGGTCGTAGATTTTCGAAAACGTAATGATAATACGGTAGATGAGAAGAATCCCATTCCAAGTTTTGAGGACATATTGGACAGAATAGGTGGGTCAACCGTATTCAGTAAGCTGGATTTAAATGCGGGGTACCACCAGATAAGGATGCACCCCAAAGATCAGTACAAGACAGTGTTTACTTTCGAAAGGGGCCACTACGAATTTACAAGGATGCCGTTTGGCTTGGAAAACGCACCAATCACTTTTTAGAGACTCATGGACGAATTTTTACGAGGACTGGACGAAGGGACATTTCAAGTTTATATGGATGACTTACTGATATTTAGCGAGGACGAGACGAGACATGTAGAGGACTTGAGACGGGTTTTGACAGACAGAGACAATTTGGATTAAAATTATCGGAGGAGAAATTGATATTGGGACAGGATAAAATTAATTTCTTGAGGCATACGATTTCGAACTTAATCTTGTGCATAATCCTATGTAGGGATGTAATCACTGATAAATGTATATATAGAGGATTAATACAGCAATAAAGTCAATCTTTATGCAGCACTTGTAAGTATTATTTCGCTCCTTATTTTCCTTTTTTTTGTGTATGTTTTTCGTCTGAAGGAACTTAACATATATACACACATACATACATCTGAAATCGTTAGATTTTTTCAATAAAAGTAAAGATATAAATTACAAGTAAATTCAACAGTACGTTACAGCATACAAATATACACAATACTTAAAATGGGTTAAAGAAGGTTTCAAGATAAAGTAATAAAGACATATGCTAAATAATACAGAGACGATTAAAGGTTGCTCAAATAACCTTACATATATTTTAAACTATGTTATTCCTTCTAGTTTACATTTTTTTTTTTTTCTCCATTCAACAATTTGATCGCTATTCTTGCTTTTGAGGATGATGAGCCAGGGACATTAAAACGGTGAAAATTTAACTTAACAGCTCGGAAACTAATAATAATATCCCATCCAAACCCTCCTCATGTAGGGGCCGTTCATTGTCGCCCAATCAGGATTAATTTTCTAAATTTGTTCTTTATATATTTTTAACGCACTATTCACTTGTTTACTTAAATTTTTTTCGCCCATAGAAACTAAATGAGTCATGAAGAAACTATTATCTACAGCACTAGAGTAATAATTTATACTAATGACGCATCGTTAGCTGCGGACGAAATCATGAATGATTGTACTTCCTTATTCATGTAGTATATGAATGTGTATACATATATATATATATATATATATATATATCAATAATGAATTACTCCTTACTAATCGACATAAAAATGTAATTATTGAAAAAGGGAACCAATTTTTTTTGTTATAATGAAGTTAAATTAGCATACACTTATGTTAAATTAAATTAAAATTATTTGAATAAAATTTGATAAAATAATTTGAAATATCTCTCAGTTTTATTAAAGAAAATAATGATATAATTTTTCGATTTAGTTGCAATTATAATGTATTTTTCTTTTCTGAATCGAGTGAGACTATTTGCAGCTCGATAGGACTAACTGTTCTCGAGAAAAAGAGTTTTTTCCGCTTTTAGGCTTTTTTGCAGCGAATCTAGGAGAGCAAAAGTCAAAAATCGAAGGAACGATTTTGAGCCCGAAATCGTAAGGAATGTAGACACAAGTGTCTAATGGAATGAAAACAAGAACTCCCACTTGGAAATTCTTCGTTTACAGGAAAGAGTAAATGAACTATTCTTAATGTCGACAGCTCAGTTGTGTTATACATACATAAAAGATAAAAGTACATAACGATTTATTTATTATTAATTCATGCACTCACTGTAAGATTCGCCTCTGTTCGCTTTGCTGTTCTTATTCTAATAGAATCAAAGAACAATATTTGCAAGAATTAATTGCTACTATTTGCAACTTTTAAGGTTATGTATTTTTATTTCAGAAAAACGAGACTTTTCCAGGAGGAAACTTTTTGATTTTTGGCGGAAAACATCCGGCTCCAATAAAAATAACAGAGTAAGAGAATGCATACTCAATTCGTAAGGCAAGACAAATATACTGAAGTAGAAATGTCGAAATATTCGTTATATATATATAGAGAGAGAATAGAATAAAATAGAAAGAAAACTTTATTCTGGGACAAAGTCCCTTAAGAATAACATAAAATAATACAAAGTAAGATCATAACTAGCCGAGAGGCTGTTAAAAATAAAACAACATAGGTAAAAAATGGAAGATTTTTTGGAGAACGACTTTTCTAATTATTTAGATGACATTACCTTTTTAGCAGCGGGTTGAAATGTGGTTCCAACTCGATGAATGTCCAGCTCATTATAGCAGAGTTGTTCGAGCTTGGCTGGATATAAATTATCCACAACGATGGATTGGACGTGGAGGAAGAGTACCTTGGCCACCCAGATCACCTGATATGACACCCATGGATTTCTTCGTATGAGGAACCTTGAAGCAGAAAGTTTATTTGGTGTCAATCAACTCAGGAGAGCAATTAAGAGACCGAATCATAGATGTAGTGCACCAAATATCATCAGAACAATGTTTAGCTACAATTTATCGTGCGTGCGTGCGTGCGTGCGTGTGTGTGTGTTTGTGTGTGTGCGTGCGTGCGTGTGTGTGTGTTTTTGTGTGTGCGTGCGTGCGTGTGTGTGTGTGTGTGTGTGTGTGTGTGTGTGTGTGTGTGTGTGTGTGTTTTAATATATCAATTGACTGAACCTCAAGAACCCCCACACACACACATTTATCTGTATTTGAAAAGGATATGAAGACCGGAATCAAACGAACATGAAGATGAATTTGAGGATGACGATATACAATGAAATCGTTTTAAATGTTCATTTTGCTTTGTTTATTTAATTTATTAATTGTTAATAATGCATTTAATAGATAGTTTTAATAGCGTTTTTTTATGTTTATTTTTTTAATGTATTAATATGTTATTTTGATTTTATTTATAAAATAATTAAAGATTTTCTATCGCTTAAAAGTATTTTGTTTTGCTTTTTTTATTATTATTTTTTTAAATCTAAATAACGCAAACGTTCCTTGATACCTTCCTTGGCATTTTATCTGCGATTTCTTAGATCTTTTTAATAAAACTGCGAAATTTGATTAAATCTAGTGGTATCAATACCTTCAAAATTTTACGGTCATATTTAAAATTAAATAATAGATTTTTATTTATATTAAAAAAAATAAATAATCTGATAACCCATTGTGTTTTTATTTATTGTAACATATTTAGAAGACATGAGATTTCAAAACTTATGGTTTTGAGGAGAATAAGAATTTTGCTGACTGGCTGTTTTCCCCACTGTGCGAGGCACTGTGGTTTAGAATAGCAATTTTGCGCGTCAAAATCCGTTTATTGAGAAAGAATAAATTTTATTGACAAATCTATCTTATATATTACATTATATTTCTATTGATAAATTATGATTAATGTGATTTCAATTTTTTTTTTTTTTTTTTTTTTTTTTTTTTTTTTTTTTTTTTTTTTTTTTTTTTTTTTTTTTTTTTTTTTTTTTTTTTTTTTTTTTTTTTTTTTTTTTTTTTTTTTTTTTTTTTTTTTTTTTTTTAAACCTGCAGTTAAAAGTGTGCCTTCATTTATGAGGTCGAAACCTCGTCACTCTTTAAATGTTTTTTAACATGGACGTGTTTATTTTTCTCCTCACTGCATCCCTGATCATCTTCTTATGAACAGAGAACTTTATTACTCTGATGTTAAAAAATAATTTGAATAAACATGTTCATAGTACTTGTGACTCATGCATTTGACGAAATGGTCATTTTTTCTATACACCTTAATAGAATAGGTAGTTATAGATACAATAGGCCCCGAATAGAAAATTAAATTCAAGTCTGTGATAAAAGGTATACAGGAGATGACTATACACCTCTTTTAAGTGGACAAGCAACATGGCGGCTTCCTATTGTCGGTAGCTCCCAAAGCTACTGGATGTTTAAAATGGATTTAAATTCCTGGCCAAGTGGGGCTGGTTCGAGATGTGCCCGGGCGAGCCGAGGCGGTCACAAAAGGGTCTATAATTATATTGTGTTGTTCTAACTTTAGCTGAACTTGCCCCTCCCTGCCTTGGTCACTAATGAGTTGCCTTACGCAACCGCTATATTTCTTTTCTATTTCTACCTCGGGACCGTCTTAACTTATTGCCGGATCAGTTACTGGTTAGGCGCCATTTTGGTCGCGTTGACGTTTGGAAAAAAGGTGATAAACAGTTTCCAATCATTATCATATTATTTACTTATTTACTTATTTGTATGCAGTTTTAAATATCAATAAATAGCTTAAAAAGATGATGCACTTGAGGCACAAATGATGAAAATGAAACTGTATTGATAAGATTGATAAATTATTTGTCACATCTATTCATTTAAAACTGCTTTCGAATATTAAGCATTCATTATCAGTTCTTAAAAAACAAAAATTTCAAAACATGAGCAATATGCTACATAGATTATACATATTGAAATTAATATAAATATATATATATAAATATTGACTTAATTCCTTCACAATAATCATTCAAAAATGAATTTTTCAATAATTATTTTGAATAAAAATGTTTTTATTTCCTAAAGTAGTACTAAATTACCTTTCCTCAGAAAACGGACAATTTTTATGAAAAGATGTAGTTGTACATATGTGCGTCCATAGAAAACATTTTTTTTATAGAAGAGTTTTAAAGGGACTGGCTCTGATAAAGAAACTTTCTTTGTGTTGAATATTTTATTTTTTTTTTTTTTTTTGGTTATTCGTATTTTCTTTTTTTCTTTTTGTTCTGTGTTAGGCAATAGGCGGACTATTTCTGCTTGACGAGTGGGCTCCCGATCCGTCTTATCTCCATCACTAATCAATGGGCGAAACCAATGATATGCTTATCCGATAAAACTGAAGAAGGTGATGGCTACTTAAATCTTCAACAGATCCATCGCAGGAAGAGGCCCTTCGGAGCGGGCAGAAGGGACGGGTCCAGTTAGAGAGGTATTAAAGTATTTATAGAAAGGGCGGCAAGGCTCTTGACTCTTGCCAAGGTTCCCAGACGTTGGCATTTCTTCTATATCATTCCACTGGAGCTCCGTCTTTTACGTTTTTGCGAAAATTACGTTTTTGTGAAAACTAATGAAGAATGTTTCCATTCAAAACTAGTTTTCAAATACAAAAATTCCAATTGAAGTGGCAATTAGTTCATCGATCCTAAGTATATTAATCCATCTATGGTATCATGCGTGACTCAAGTACTCTAATTGTGTATTTTTTAGTTTAACGAAATTATTAGTGTGTTGGAAAAAAAAAAAAAAAATACCTAGGTCGAAATTGTTGAATACTAACGTTATTAAATGTTTGGCAAATATATACTTCTTCAATTTTCCTTAATTCCATTTATCTTTTGGAACAGTAGTTACATTTGGTGATGATGCCAGTCCCTCAGTTCCAAGGTAAAAACTCTTTTTACTTAATTCACGTCCTCGTTGGCCCCGAAGTATGTTCAAATAATGCGCTATTGAACTGAAAATTCCATATTTAGATGCTGCTCAGGGCTATAGGTCGGGTGAAGCAAGGTGCTGACTTCCATTTCTGCGAATTTCTTTTGGGTTGGGACGCTGTTCAGGGGCATGTTCTTGTTCACCAAAGCAGGGTTATCTTCATTTACTGATTTACTATGTTGTGTATAAATACGTGGGTCGTTGATCCATAAATCGATAATGTTTCTATATTATCGATTAATGGTATACGTTTAACACGGTAACGCCTCTTCATATTCCACGTGTTTTCTCAGATACTTTTTCACATAGTCTTTTTTTCATACTCAATTTGACAATATGCAGTTTAAACAATAATAAAAACTTATTATTAAAAACATTCAATCCTTTTTATATCCAAACCCCACAATCCAAAATCAATCGTAAAATCTCCATTGATCCATACTACCGTAATAACTAGAGATGGTCCGACTAGTCGAGAAAGCCGAATGAACGGAAAATAAAGAACAAACATTTTACGTAACGTACTATTTTTAAAACATATTAATTCTTGATTGCAATGTAATACATAGATAGAGAAACAAAAAGGAAACCACTATTTTAGCTATTTATAAGTAAGCTATTTTGTTATATATATTAAAGATTCACTAGAAAGACCATAAACACGTTATTATTTTCGGTATGATTGAATTCCAATTTTCACATTTCTAATCTAAGCTGACAATAAGTAAAGTAAATTATTGACTTTTGTTTATTTTTCTCAAAAAAAAAATCTATTCCACACCGGCTCGTTTTTAAAAAACAGAAGAACAAATTTAACATTTAAAAAAAACTGTATCTACATGTAGATCGGGTATAAAACTATAAATGCATAGCCTGTGTCACCCGAATTCCAATGGAACAATGTCTCACAATTTTCAAATTCCGCCTTTTCTTTTAACTATTAAATACACGATCTAATGGATCCATAGAAGATAAAAATAAGAAATATATAATAGAAAATTTATATTCATTTGCATTCAAATTAGATGATAATCCAATGTTCCTACCTTAATGTTCTATCAAACTATTGTTTTGTTTGTATAATTTGTTTTCTTTATTTTATTGTTTTCTTATGATCTTTTTTTTTTTATATATTTTGTAATTAAAGTTTAATTTTTTTTTTTTATCTTCAGCTTTTATCGTTTTAGATATTACTAACTGCCTTAGTTATGAGCAATAATATTAGAGATAATGATAAATCCAATCATACAATATATATATACAAATACATAAACACACACACACACAAAAAAAAAAAAAAAAAACACAAAAAAAAATGAGACTGGGAACCTACTGTTCCAAATGGACCACAAGTCGGGAGTTCTCAATTACATGAAGCGCACCCTGGAGGGAGCACTAGGAGCAGAAGCAGAAATCAGGGCATCGACAGAAGAATCATTAATTGAAATCAGGGATCTAGACGCCCCTACAACACCAGAAGAAGTAGTAGAGGCTCTTACTACTTTATTGGAAGAAAAAGAAGTGGCAACCTATTCGATCGATCCGTCCACCATATGGTGGAACACAGACGGTGGTTATTTCCCTGCCAGTTAAGCTGGCTCGGAAGGCTATAGCCAAGGAGAAAATTCGATTAGGGTTGGTAGTTAGCCGTATTCGGGAAAAAATAAGACTCCAGCGTACGAGGGTGTGGACAGATCTAAACTCTGCCGGAAATGTGGTGAAGATGGTCATTTAGCATCCGCCTGTACACAGCCTCCTAGCTGTGTTTTGTGCATAGGAAAAGGTGACACTGATCATTCTTGAGGAGGTAACAAAGGCCCGGCACTACAATTACAACGAAGGCCAAAAAAAAATCCTCCTTCATGAGGATCCTTCAGCTTAACATTAATCACTGTACAGCCGCGAAGTATCATAGAAGAAATACCACAATCCCCTACATCTGGTTTTGTTTGGGCTAAGATAGAACATGTATATATCTATAACTGTTACGCCCAACCCAAAATATGCTGGCCTCTTAGATAGAATAATACAAGGTGCAAGAGGCAGAAGACCTTTAATAATTGCAGGTGATTTTAATGCTTGGGCAGTTGAATGGGAGAGTCGTCTGACAAACAGACGAGGAGAAATTATGTTGGAAGCTTTTGCCCAATTTGATGAACTGGTTCTAGCTAATACAGGTATGGAGCCTACATTTCTGAAAGGAACGGGGTCATCCATCATCGATCTGACATTCATAAGTGATAATCTACGGCCTACTACCACTTGGAAAGTGTGCGACTTACACAACCACAGTGACCACCAGGCAATTTAAATTACAATAGGTGATAGGAAATTAAACAATCCGTTAAGGCTTCAGAAGGGTACAGTCCGATGGAAAACTAAGACATTTGATCGAGAAACGTTCCAATTCATAATGGAAGACCATTACGATCTGTCAGGCACAGCAGAGGATAAGGCCCAATAGAGTACGAAACTTGTTATGAAGTCGTGCGATGCAGCCATGGTTAGCACTAATCATCACGCAAATAGTGATTGGAAACCAGTATACTGGTGGAATCAACGAATTGCTAATGGTCGTAAAAGGTGTCATGCAGCGAGGAGATAAGCCAGCGAGCAAGAGGCCACCCAGAGTTTGAGGTGTTATTGGAAACATATAGGAATGAGAAACATGGACTTCGAAAGGCAATTAGGGAGAGTAAACGCCAGTGCTGCAAGGAACTTTGTGAAGAAGTTGATAAAGACACATGGGGAAGGCCCTACAAGATCGTTATAAAAAAGTTGTTGAGTAATAACAAGCAGTCCCTCACCTCTCCAGTTACTGTGCAAAGGATTGTTGCCACTTTGTTCCCAGAGCAGGCGGGTGTACAGCGGGATACAGAACTGTTGATGCCATCTGAAGTACCACCAGTGTCTAGCGAGGAGCCTAAGCGAGGTCTGCATGAGCCTCAAGGGAGGCAAAGCCCCAGGCCTGGATGGCATCCCGAATATAGCACTCAAAGTGGCGATGGCAACAAGACCAGACTTGTTCCTAGAACTATTTGATTCATGTTTACGTGAAGGTTCCTTCCCTCGGAAATGGAAAAGGCAGCGCTTGGTCCTGATTCCAAAGGGCAAGGGAACACCATCGAACCCCTCGGCCAATAGACCACTGTGCCTTTTGGATTCGATGGGAAAGGCTTTAGAAAAGATAATCGGAACAAGGTTGCAAGAGGCTACCGAAGGTTTAGGAGGCTTTTCTACTAACCAATACGGCTTCAGGAAAGCGAGATCTACAGTGGAAGCAATCAACCTCGTTGTAGACACGGCATGCGATGCCGTTGCTGAAAAGAGATGGAGGAGAGGTGCGAAGATGTACTGTGCCATTATTAAGCTGGATGTGAAAAATGCCTTTAATTCAGCGAGATGGTGCTGTATTCTTGATGCTCTAAGAGATATGGGAATCCCTATGTACCTCAGGAAGATAATCGCGGATTATTTCTAGGACAGGGTCCTGGTATTTACAACTGACGATGGGCAGAAGAATTAAGGAATAACTGGGGGAGTGCCCCAGGGATCAGTGATGGGACCCTTGCTGTGGAATATAATGTACGATGGAGTTCTCAGATTGAACTTTCCAGGAAACGTCAAAATAGTAGGATATACTGATGACATCGCAGTGGTGGTAGTTGCGAAATATTTAGAGGAGGTAACTTTAAGAGCCGGAGTGTTGCCCTAATCCGCAACTGGCTGGCATCAGTAGGTCTGCAACTAGCTGATGGTAAGACTGAGGTGCTCCTAATTAGCAGCAGGAAAAAATGGAACAAATCAGAATAGCAACAAATGGTTGATAGAAAGGCGATTCTATCCAAATCATCCTTGACTTACTAGGAGTGAAAACTGATAAACGCCTAACCTTCAAAGATCACGTAACTAAGGTGTCAGAGAAAGCAGCTGGAGTGAACACTGCGCAGTCTAGACTGATGCCTAGCATAAGAGGTCCCCGGCAGACCCGAAGACTACTACTGTCAAGTGTCGTAACATCTATTGTCCTTTACGCTGCGGTGATATGAAGGGATGCTTTAGATATACATGCGTACGGAAGGCCTATGATGTTTGTGTACCGCCGAAGCGTCCTTAGAGTTATTACTGCATTTAGAACTGTATCCTATGAGGCAGCGTGTGTGGTAGCCAGGATGCCACCTATCGAACTAATAGCTTAAGAAAGGAAGAGTTCATATCAAAGAAGTGAACGCATTCCCAGAACCAATGAGAGGAAAGAAACTATTGTAGCTTGGCAGCAGCGTTGGGACATTGCTTTAAGTGGGGGATGCACACACAGGCTGGTACCTCGTATTCAACACTGGGTGGACCGGAAGCACGGAGAGGTAGACTATTACTTAACTAACAAGGGGAGGACACACTCAGTCTCTCACGGATCTTGTTGGCAATTTTTATGGAGGTTCCTGGTCAAAAAATATTGGATACGTATTTTGCCGTTCCGACCAATTGAACCTAGGAGCAGAGAAAAAAAATAAAATAGCATTAAACTAATTTATTTTTATCTCGAGTTTAAATAATGATATGGACATGATTCTTGCACCAAGATTTTTAGTTTTGATTACGATTTTTTTTTTTTTTTTTATTCATTATATTATTTATTGATATAAGTGTACAATCAGCCTCAGTAAAGGGCAATAGGTACAGAGAAAAATGTATTCATTCATACCATATATACAAATGCACTCACACACACACACACACACACACACGACTAATAATAATAAAAAATAAAATATATGATCTTCATAAAAATAAAACTAATAATTTTTTACAATAATCAAAAATAAAACAAAATTAAATTAAAATTAAAATACAAAAATTATTATACATTCATACTTTATATACAATACAAATACACTCAGCGTGGGGAACCCCAAATCGAGCCTATTCGCCCACTTATTGGGAGTCAAGGCCAGACACTCAGAGATCCCAGCGCTGCTCTCCAGCTGCATCACTGGTAATATCCAGTGGAAGCTGAGTGGGAAATGGCCACACACACTCAGGACTTGAGCGGAGAAGCTGGTCATTACCAGGACTCCGACGTAACTTAATACATTACAAAAGGTCTCAGGGCGATAGCCGTTTTAACCTTCTTAGAGGGTTATAAGGATGGTTACGACTGGATAGGGATTGAGCCAGAGGATTAGGATGATTGGATAGATTTTGATGAAATTTCGAGAATTTTGAAGGAATGAGATCAAGGACAAAAGGTATTTTTAGGTCATTATGTAGGGTTTTATTGGTAACATAATAAGGTGCATTGAAAATTGTTCGGAGGACTTTGGATTGGAAGGATTGAATACATTTAATATTCGATTGTCTTGCTGTTCCCCACAGTTCAAGCCCGTAGGTCCAAATAGGTTTTAATATTGTAATATAAACACCTAACTATATATAAACAATATGAATATATTTTCTTGACTGTTAATATCATTTGTTTAATAAGGTTCTTCAGGTTCAGTCAATAAAATGACAACGTATTTTGGTGACGTTTCGAGACTATATTGTTCTCAAAATCACACCCTATAGTAAAAGAACCAGGTTACAATAAAATTATATAAGTTACTCATATATATAAGGTACTCAGGCAATTTAAAGAATAAAGCTTGTAACTATATAAATATATAAAATACATACGCTATAATAAATAACTGTATATAATTAAAAAATATGAAGAAGTATGAAACTACTTACAATGTTACTGGTGGACATTGCTTTTGGTTATCTACTACCAAATTAAAGCAAATGTAGTATACAACTGAACTAAGGAAATTTGGAAAAAAAGGTAATATATATAGGGGAAGGTGATGTACCTAAAGCACAGTTGTAGCAGTGAACATTTTTAATTAAAAGAGAATGGGAGGAGAAAAATTGAAATTGTTAGATTTTTAGTGCTGCAAGCATCTCCTTGCAGTTGTACGTGTGTTTTCAAGATTGTCAGATCAACAGTTTAGTAGAAATTATTATTTTTAAGTTTTTTTCTTCCAAATCCTGACCAATCCAACCAGTGATTTTAAATTTTTTAAGACTTACACTTAGACATATTCTAGGCAGTAATACATCATTGGGTTGTCCTATAAATATATCATAACTTCATATGTTTTCATATCAGTTATCACTAACGGGTTTTGTGAAACAGAGATTTCCGCACAACATGGCATTCAGTTGTACCTGTGGACACCATTGCCAGTTGAACCTGTAGACAGATAAAGTGTCCACAGGTACAACAGATTTTTCTTTTTGTTTATTAATTCATTATTTAAAATTTTAAATATTGCGGAAAAGTTTGTAGGCATCCCGCGTGATATAAAATGTCTAAATTTGAATACTTACTTTTCGTATAAACTTTAAAAAAAAAAAAAAAAAAAAAAAAACTCGCCACTCACTATTTATAACAAATTATTCAACTAGTGAAGATAGTGATTTCACAAACGTGATCTTGGCTGATCCATCAAGCGAAGATTGTAATTTTTTGGATGAATTGATGAATGATTATGAACAAGATAAAGAAATTGAAGATGAAGAAATATATGTTGGTAGCTATGTTGTGTTGTAAAGCATTTTATAGATTTTATCAAAGAAAAAGTAGATTCGTTTACGTTCAACATTTCCTACTTGAAGAAAATTTCATTAAATGATAGAACCCCAAAATTTATTCTTCTGGACATCGCTACTGATTATGAAATTGAAATAAGAGATATCAAAAGAAAATTACCACTACCATCTTTTATAACTGGCACTGGGAGATTATGTAAACAATTAAATTTTCCAACACTTTTTCATGGATACAATCTCTAATGATTCGATTTTTTTCCATAAAAAAAAAAAGTCTGTGACACTCGTTAATAATAATTATAGGTACATAAAAGATTTATTTTTGTTAAAAGGTTTAAAAATAAGTTAAGTTTCTATTTACTTTCATTAGCTAAATTTATTATTGTCAACTTTCTAGTTGGCCTTCTAGTTTAATAATCAAGTTGACGTTTCTTGTTTAAATATTCTATTTTGTTTAGTACATTTTATAAAAAAACTAGCTGCCCCGGCAGACGTAGTTCTGCCCTATTTTCTCTAAAATAACACAACATTGATTTTTTATGTTGATAGTTCCTCCCCGACAGACTTTGTTCTGTCAAAAACTTTATTTATAGATATATGTCTCCATAATGAACAACGATTATTTACAAATATGTTTTCTATTTTGAACATTGCAAGACTTTAGTAGTAGTAGTAGTATTAATGTGGTATTTTCATTGTAATGGCTTATAGTACACATTTTTTGTTAGATTACCTGGCGCGTAAATAAATAAAACTGTCAGTTTTACAAAGCGAGAGCAGGCAACATACACCTGTCCATGAGCATGGGTTTTCCAGATCGACGCCGCAAACACTCAACGACTGACCCTGTGATTTATTTACGGTCATAGCGAAAGTAAGCCGCACTGGGAATTCAGTCATTTAAATTCAAACGGTAGGTCAGTTGGTACCATTGGGATGCGGGGTATCAACACATCTTCTCCCTTATATTTTCCCTTTAGAATGGTTTCTTCGATCACATTGTTCAGTAATTTTTTCACTGCTAGCCGTGTGCCGTTACAAAGTCGGGGTTGGTTGATATTCCGTAGCATTATACTCTTAATTGAAGATTATGGGGAGGTAATCCTGGCAAATCCAGTGAGTTCAAAAATCCTGGTATTATTGACGACATCATCTTGGTTAGTTGCGCAATCAACTGATTTGTATGCCCTTAATTCATCGGCAATTTCATTTTGGATTTTTACATTTATTTCATTTACATCCGTGTTTTTGGCAGCTAATATAGCTCGTTCAATCAACCAACAATGATCTCTGTAATCTTGAGCGACGTTTGGGAACACATTTTCTATAAGCCCAGTTTTTGATTCTGGAAACTGACAAAAATTGACAGGAAATGTAATGCAGCCTGTCATAATATCTATAGGGATTTTACCATTAACAATGTCAATGAGTTGTTTTGAAAATATTTCTCCAAATCAATCATTTTGCAATTCGACACGTATATTCTTGCTCAAATTTAGTATCTTAATTTTTTTCCACAAAATGGAGGACTTCAAACATGCGCTCAGTTCATCCGCTGGTGCAGACCGTCGAATAACTGGTAATGTTTGACGAAAATTTTATGCTAACAAAATCATCGCTCCACCGAATCGGTTTTGGTTATTTTGCAGATCTTCCAGAGTTCTATCTAATGCCTCCAAATACTTTTTATGTACTATCGTGCATTCATCCCATACTACCAACTTGCATTGCTGTAAAACCTTTGCCATTGCAGAGTTCTTTGAAATGTTGCAAGTCGGAGTTTCGTGGCTTTAAATATTCAATTGTAATTTTAGCGCTCAATAGATGACCGCCTTCCAACAATTTAGCTGCGATACCTGAGAAAGCAAGTGCGAGTGCAATTCCATTTTGTAAGCGAATTGTTACTAAAATAAATGAAATTAAATATGTCTTTCCTGTACCACCAGGAGCATCCAAAAAGTCAAACCCTCTAGTTCCATCATTTATAACTCTTATAAGTGTATCAAAGACATCCTTTTGTTGATGGTTCAACAGCGGAACATATATTCGAACCGATTCCCTTAAAGCATCGAACAATTTTTTACGTTGCACTATTGATTAAAATTATTTTTTATTTATATAGGTAAGAGCCTTCCTTGTGCTTTAACAAAAACGTTTAAAAAAAAATTAGCCGAATTGGTTGAGCCGTTCTCAAGTTTTACGCTTAGCAACACATTTGGCGATTCATTTTCATTTATATAGATTATTGCTGATGTGTTTCTCTAGATATCATTTCAATTACCCCTATAAACCTATGAAAAAATGAATGTCCATTGGTACAACCACTAGTGTCCACAGGTACAAAGGGGGAAGGTACCTATGGACACTAATCATTAAGTTACAAAACATTATTCAAAATATATCTCAAAATAAAGACCCCAGGGTTCGATAGCCCCTTAAATTTCTGATCTAATAGTACATTAACCAATCAGATAAATAAAGTACCGAAAATTAGAAAAATTCATAAGTGAAAATTGTCCACAGGTACAGCACCTTCCCATATATATATATATGGTAACGGTCGGGTTAAGAGGAGGCAGCAAACTGGCTTGACTCGCGCTACACCGACCAGTTCGATGCTTATGCTTCACTTCGAGTTTACATTTATCGATAGCTCTTTCCTATAACCTCACATGTAAACAATCACTTCTACTGTTTCAACTTGGATTGTGTTGGTTAGTGTGTTATATTGATATTTGGTCTTCTTAAATGTAAATAGGTGAAATAGAAGTTAACAACACGAGGATTAAGTGTTTTCATATTTCATCTTATCTTATGTGTAAAAGTATTACAAAACTTAAGAAGATTAATTTGTACATGGATTTAGTGTTTTACATATTTATATTTGTTCTATCAATTTAAGTGATAAAATTTAAAACTTGTAAAAGTGTTACAAAACTTAACAAGATTTATTTGTACATGGATTTGGTGTTTTATATATTTTTATTTTTTGTATCAATTGAAGTGATAAAATTTCAGTATGCATATTTTGTGAATGGATTCTTTGTCATCCATAATACTTATTGTCCTAAAGTGTAACAGATTGTATAATGTAAATAAGTGAAACAGAAGGTAACAAAATGAGTTTCATAAAGGATTAAGTGTTTTATCAATTTATGTTTTCTTATTTTCTCTTATCTAATGTGTAAAAGTGTTACAAAATTTTAGAACATTAATTCGTACATGGATTTGGTGTTTTATATATTTTTATTTGTTGCATCAATTTAATTTAAGTTGTATAATTATTTCAATAAAACATATCGATCTAAAAATAAATATGTGAAAGTATATCATAGGTTTCATATTTTCTTATTTCCACTTCCCTTGAGAAAACATAGCAGAAAATAACATCATAACTTTCAACAAGGATTCTGTCTTATATTATATAATGGCTTATAACATGGAGAATGGACAATGTGAAAATAATCACTGATTAAGAGGTAAATGACATATATAATTGTAAAACTATTGGTGTAATTTTAGAGATTAATGTATTTTTAAACATTTTTATAAGCCTGATGATGGAGCATTGTCTCCGAAACATGTAGCTGCAAATGTTAAATAAATAGGAGGTATGTGAAATAAATACTTTAGGATTCTGTCTTTGAAATATTTATAATTGGTTATTTACAATTCCCTCACATCACAAAGTTTATCAGGAATTAACATTACTGGCGGTTTAGCATTATATTAATTTTCATTTAATATAAAATTAAATAAAAGGCTACTTTTGTTTAAATTGATAAAAACATGAATTACGCCTAGACGGTTTAACGTATCAACTTTATTTTTTTGCGCAAAATATAGGGTTTTAATACGCATGAAATGTATTTGGTTTCATCATCCTATCTGGTTTCAAACTCAAGTTAAAAATCAAAATGTTTTTCGGATTTTCCAATTTTTTTAATAGGTTTTTGTTCATCGAATTTTACATTTATAAAGATCAAAAGAAAGCTGAGGCTCTCCTCTTTCCAGTGATACCAACCAGTGAATTGTGTGACAAAGTAATGGCGATTTAAAGGTATGTAACCAATAATCGGTTTTAAAATTTCATTTCCCTGGAAGAGGGTGAAAAAATGATATTTTTTGATTTTGTTGAATAACCGTTTTTTAATGTTTTTGAGGGTGCTAAATTAGAATCTGACCTCAATTTTTGTGTGAAAAAATCTATAGAAGTAGTTTGCTTGAAAAACTAATCATTTTTTTAGAATTTAATTAACCTAAACCAAAATCTATAGAGCGACTGTATTTTTCCTTTAATTCGCAATCAAAACTGAAAATCTTGGTGCAAGAATCATGTCGATATCATTTTTTAAACTCGTGATAAAAAATAAATTAGTTTAATGCTATTTTATTTTTTTTTTTTCTCGGCTTCTAGGGCCCATTGGTCGGAACGGCAAAATACGTGTCTAATATTTTCTGACCAGGAACCTCCAAAAAAATTGCCAACAAGATCCGTGAGAGACTGAGTGTGTCCTCCCCTTGTAAGTAAGGAGCATTGAGGATTTTTGGAAGGATTGGATACGAGAGGAATTGGAAAGTTTAGTGAGCCCCAGAGCTTAACTGCGAATGTCAAAGTAAGTATAATTTATGTCATGTAAATGAGTCTCTGGTAATTAACCAGAAGGTTTGAATGTTTATCTAGTAATCTTTGAAGAAGTCGAAAACGACGAGCAGTTGTCGTTTTAGCCTTCTATGTGTGTTCGAAGTAAATAGTTTGTCCTAAGTAGCGGATCTGTTCAACAAAGAATAATCTAAAATATTTTCAAGGAACAACGGCTCTAAAGTAAAATTTATTTTGATTTTGTTTGAGTTTCTTGCCATTTGGTGGGCATTGTTTGAAAAATATATAAATAAATAAAATAAAATATATAAAATGGAAAAAATTTATTAATTTTTTTTTTTTTTTTTTTAGATTATAATAGAAAAGTTTCTCTTCTAAACATGATAAATGATAGAACTAATAGGCTATCTTACAGCCAAAACAATCATTAGTCAAATACACTAGAAAGTGACGATACTCGGTGCAGAAACTGAGCCAGGCAGAGCTAGGACTACCTTAACAAGGACCCGTGGGACCGCCTTGAGAAGCTGGGCAAGGTCCACCAAAATGATGAACCAATTCGCCGGCGTTGATCCAAATATGGACAACCCAACCGCTGCCCCTGAGTGAGCCCTATATGGCAGTCACCACACGTCACCACACCCCGCGCCCACTTAGCGCCCTACCTGTCCTGCCCCGCTGGTAATTAATTAGTATTATTCATACTGACACCTCGGTGTAGCCGGGTAGCCGTTTAGAAAGTCATTCTTCAGCTGCAACAACTCACGAAATCGATCTGGATCACGAGAACATGCATGCAACGTTACGTTCTCTCTAGCCCGATAAATTCTGTCTCGACAAGAACTTTCAGAAAGATCTAACAATAGCTCCTCTGTTCCATTCAAATGCATTGGATCGTGAGAAACTATGTTGTTCCTTTAAAGTAAAAGATTAAGTTTTGAAATAAAATTTCTACATACACAGCTTATAGAGAAAGTCCATTAATATATTTTAAAATAACTTTATCTTTCCATCTTTAATTTATTTTTAGACTGGAGGCCAGGAAGTAGACTTCATCCTGATTGTCTTCTAGAGTATATTAATAAGATGGATAAAGTTCTGAGCATAAGTCTTGGCATCATTTAACCGCTTCCTCTAATCGTTGCGTTATCGATAAGGTATGGGTACCGATACACGATATATCGAAATATCAATATCTTTCATCGGATAATGCGATATTTTTTCTAACGCTATATATTGATATATCGATACGTACCTGACGATATATCGTTTTATCTGTATTATAAAAATACAACATAAAACTATATATATTTTTAAAAAAGTAACAAAACCTTATAAAATTAGTTTAAATAAGGAAAAGTTTTGAGTGTTTAATGTTTTTAATGCAACTTTTCCATTTTTATCTAGGTTGGCTAGGAAATATGTTGCTACTGTTTCACTTCAGAGGCAACAGAGCGATTATTTTCTAGAACAGGTTAAACCAACTTAGCCACTAGAAAACTATGTGGGATAGTTACTAGAAAATTAGGTTAGTTACTTCATAATATTGATATCTGATTAAATATATTTGCCTATTGCCCACTGTTTAATTCACAATAAACTTTGTAATAATTTTGTATTTATTTAATTTGTGAAATAGAAACATCCACTGTATTGTGATGAAAATATTTAAAACGGCATTTCGAAATTTTTAAAAATCTCGATATATGATACCTAACATTTTTTTTTTAAAAATAGAAGTGCTTTGTTGAATTAATATTACAATCTTCTTTACCTTAAGGCAATGAGTAATATAGATGGCAACAAATTCATTCACACAATATGTGCAATGAAAATTTAAAATTTCTCACGTAAGGGAAGTGGAAATAATAAAATATCGATACATAAAACTTTAAATACATTTTAGACGAGTTTGGTGGAACAGTGGTTCGATTTCGTTACTGGCATTAGCTATAACGATTAGATATACAAGAATGTCTTTGTAAAGTGATTGAAATATTTATAATGTCATTTCATTGTATCGAGAAAAAAAAATTACGATATTTCGATATTTGTGGTCACCGATATGTCGTTTATCAATATTCAGAGCTCAAAATATTATAAAGATATTGTTCTAACGACACCTATCACTAGTCACGGTCAATCGTCCGACGCCATCCAATTCATGACTCTGAAGACGTTTTCAGCATCCTCCACTTCACCATCCTACCGCTTCAGTTTTGGTCTTCCAGTATCTCAGGCGTTTAAACACTAATCATTTTGATATTATGTCCTTCATACATCACACGTCTTAACTTCATAGCTCTGACATCATACATACATCCTCAGCGCTACAGCTCAGAACGTGCCCTAGCCTCCTCAAGGAACCTACTCCACTCCTCCCTGTCCAGCGTCTTCTGCCACCATCCTTGCACACCACGAGCACCTCCATCAACCTGGTCGCGCCATCTCGACTTTGGCCGTCCAATCCTTCTGCCACCGACCTTCCTATGCTGCTGCAAGATTCTCTTTTGGATTCTATTCTTTTCCATTCTTGTTACATGCCCTGCCCATCAGAGCCTATTTATATCGATTATACGAACTACTGTGAGATCTTTATATAGTTGATACAACTCCCTATTGTAATGTCTTATCCACACCCCCATTCTCCAGTAGAGGCCCATAAATGCGCCTCAGGGCCCTCCGTTCAAATATATCCAGTTTTTGTTCATCTGATTTCTTAAGGGACCAACATTCTGAGCCATAACCAATGTTTTTTACAGCATGGTCTTCGTATCCTGGGAGATTAATCCTGACCTAAAGTTCCTTGATTACCGTAATAGCTCCTGTTAGCTCCAGCTATTTTCTTTTCAATTTCTTCTGAAGAGCTATTTTCGGTTTCAACATAGCAGCTAAGGTAGACGAAGCCTTGTACTTTTTCCAACTAGTAGTCATCTATATGGATATATGGGCTAACAAAGTTAGCGTCTACTACCATAAATTTCGTTAATTAAGAGTCCCATTTGTTTTTCAGATGATTCCAATGCTTTAAAAGCTTCCTTGAGGTCAGTTTCAGTACTGCTTATTATGTCAATATCATCAGCGTAACCCTGCAACTGTATTCCTTTATTAATGATGTGGCTGTCTGTCTGCCACTAATTTCGAATTACTTTTGTAATATAAGCTATGTTAATAAACGACAGGCTAGGGCATCTTATTTCTTCTGTCCATTTACTGTTCGTAGATGCTCCGAAAGGCAACATTGGACTATTTGACTATTTGGCGTTCAGAACTAGTCAGGGCAACTTTTACCATATCAATCAACTTGCGAGAGATATTATGTTCTTTCATGGCCGTATATAGCATTTTTCTGTTGATTTTATCGTAGGTTGCTTGGGAGTCTATGAAAGGTGATAGGTACTAATTTATTATTCAATTTTCTTTTCTAAAATTTGTCGAAGAGTGAAGATCTAATCTGTCGTGAATTTTCATTTAATGAATCCATACTTGTATTCTTTAATGCTGTTTTCTACATACGGAATATTATATTTGACAGAATCTTATAAGCAGTATTCAGGAGGGATATACCTCTGTAGTTGTTTCAGATAAGAGGATCAATTTTTTTTATAGATCAGGCACACAACTCCATTATTCCATTCTTCAGACATACTATTTTGTAGCCTTACGCTTTCCATTAGGTGAGTAAGTTGTTTAAACCAGTCCGTTCCAGCGTTTTTGTTTTGTTTTTCAACTCACGCGGTACGCTATCGGATCCTGTTGCTTTATTATTTTTCAATTTCCCCACTGCCTCAATGGCCTCATCATAACTTGATATCCGTTCTTCCCTATCATCCTCATTCGTCGTGTTTCCCTCTTCATCTCCTCGAAGTGCATCCTCTCTGATTCCCAGCCAACCACCAAAATGCTCTGTTTATTTATTCAGGACCCCAGGAGTGTCACCGATGATTTCCCTATTTATTCTAATACATGCTGAATTTAAATTCTTGTCTCATGTCGTTCACTTTTTTAAACATGTCTCCACTAAGTTTCTTACGTTTATATTCTTATATTGATTTCAGTAGTTTCTTCTTGAATAATGAAATGAAAAAATAAAATTTACTATGGGATTTACTGTCCCCTAAGAATAAAAATAATGCGCAGTTAAAAGTACAATTGTCTGGCCTATTATTTCCAAATTAAATGCTTCAGTAATTAAAGCATACATTTTTTACAGGAAAAAAAATTAAATCAAATTAAAAATAAATAAATATATGAAATAATAATTATAACATAAAATACAATCGTTTATATATGAACATATAAAAGAAAGAAGGAGAAAAAAAAAAAAAAGTAATTCTATGTATTTATTTGATTATTGACATAGTTGCGGATGATTGATTGTCTAAAAGGTACAGAAATAAATTATTTTTAAAGGAAGTTATGGAAGCTGCTTTACGAATAGAAGTGGGTAAGGGATTCCAGAAGGAAGTTGCACGAATGATGAAGGATTTTTCAAAGGAAGCGGTTTTATGTGAGGGGATATACAGGTTAAAAGGTTGGGATCTAGTGTTTAGGAAGTGGGTAGAGGAACGCAGAGTTAATAGGTCAAGAATATAGGAGGGTTTTTTGGTTTTAGACATTGGAATAGGAAAGTACCCAGAAAGTACTTTCTACTAAAGTAGAAAGTTAGGAAAGAGCCACACAAGCTCAGAATATCGGCAAGTAACGTGTGACCGCCTGGGGATCCCAAAGATTCCGGTATGCGGACATTGTTGCGTTTCCGAAGAACGGACGGACAGCGCTCAAAGTGGATCCTACTGTAGGGTATGAAAATAATAACCTCGATCTATCAGGTGAAGTAGAAAGGGAGAAAATGGATATTTATGAAAAATGTATCCCTTTCCTCAAAGAGAAATTCCGCGAAACATTCGGAAATAGAGATTTCTCCGTGAAAGGATTATGGTTTGAATCTCGCGAAGTCATCCCGGAAAAAAGAGGGAGCTTTTTGGAGGACCTTGGTGTGGAGGCGAGAGATATAACGATAATGGCCGAAAATATAATATTGGACTGTCTGGGAATTATACAAGGTGCATAGGGTGGACCAATTTATAGTTATTAAATATGTAGCAATTTATCTGATTTTTGATTCTATGTGCATATATGTATATATATGTGTAGTAGGTAAGAGTAGTATTAATTGTAGAAAGACAGAAAAGGAAGGGAGGAAAAAAAAATAATAAAAGGAAAAAAAGGGAAAGGAAATAAGAAGAACAACGAGACATGTGAATATTGGGGGGGAAATGAAATAAAATGAAAGAATGAATTGAAATAGGAAAAGAAGGGGGAAAAAAGGAGGGAAAAAATAATAAAAAAATAAATAAAAAATAAAAATGAAATATAAAAAGAAGGAAAAAATTTTTTTTTTATTAGTTTGTCTAGTATTAGTATTAAGTATTATATTATAGAATTATAATTAAATTATAAATATTATAAATTATATTGTTGTCTTTAATTGGATGGATGAGTAGGCTGTGCTTGTAGCAACCCAATAACGTTGGGCAGCACTATGTTTATTGTTTATTGTATCAATAAAGCATATATCTCTCTTTGAACTTGATAGGAAGGTTATTGAGGTAAAGCAATGGATAGTAAGGAAGGGTGTTGAGGATGGGTTTTGGACCGATGTTGATGATATCAATGTCTTCCTGAAGTTTACGAGATGCCTCGAGCATATCTGAAGGATGGAAAGATAGGTAGATTTGAAGGTCGTCTGCATTTAGGTGATAATTATAATAGTGGATAAAGCTGGGTAAATCATTGATATAAATAGAAAATAGGATTGGAGACAGGGAGGATCCTTGTGGAGTACCTTGGGTTAAAGGTAGGGAAGATGAGGGTGGATTGTTGGGTATGATGACTGTCTGGGAACGATGAGATAAGAAGGAGTGGAACCAATTTAGGGCACTATTAGATAGGGTGAAGTTGATTGAGAAGGCTGTGGATTTTCGTGCTGTTGTCTTCTGTGTTATTGAATCCAGTTTTTGGTGTTTTGTTTGTTTCTTTTTTTTTTTTTATGTTAATTCATTGTTTATTGTTATTGTTAAAAGGTTTCAATAACAATAAGACATAATTTTGTCGTTTAAAGCGACTTTTGGTGAAATTAGGTCAAACCTTTAAGGTTAGGTTACACAACATCAGAGTTTAGCAGAGATTAACCTTTCAAAAAATGGAGGAGGATCCCCCTGGAAGAGCAATCGCTAAGGACCCAGGGCCATCTGCTAAAAGACCTAGGAACGGGTCTGATGTAGATGAAGAAAACGGAGAAATATTTAGTGATAGCTGCCAACATGAAGCAAAGGTAATACAAGAAAACTTACGTCCATTCATTCAAAATGTTGATAAAAAGATGAATAACGTAACCAGGAAACATATTAATGAAAACATTGACCGATTAATGGGTATTTTGGAAACCTTAAACTTCAAGGTCAAACAGTGTGAAGAGTAGAACAAGGGAGATTCAGTCTCGGCACTTGTTCAAAGAGTGGTGAAGGAAACATTGGAATCTCCTATTGTAGTTAATACAATAATAAATAAAATTATGGAAAGGTCACATCCAAGGGTCATTCAAAGCCGTTCAGAGGTAAACATGGAAACATCCTGCCCCCTTCTTGCCAAGGTCGAATCTTCAGAACAGAAGCAACTGCCGACTAATGACGATAATAATCTAAAGGAAACTGAAAATTTTGAGATTTACAAGACCAAAAGAAATAGGAGAAAGGCAAAATTGCAAGAGAAGAAAATTGAGGAAGACCGAAGAGAAAATGAGGAAAAAAGAGTCGAGATTTCTCCACCTGATAAATCTCTGCCAAAGAATAAACCCAAGACATTGGCAGATATTGTTAAATCGCTGCCATTGAAGCCGTCCAAGACGTCAAGACCAACGTACTTGACAATCAGCGGCTCGGGGAAAAGTCCTGCGGATATCATAAATGGGCTCCCATCGCCCTCAAATTTAGGTGTTAATGCGTCTATAGTTAGAGCGACCAAGGCGGGCTCGATTTTAGTTCGGTTAGAAGACGAATCCCATGCAACCAAATTGATTGGATGGCAGCAGTTGCGCCAGAACGGGCTACAAGCTAAGCTAGCACTGAGGAAAAAACCTAAACTTGAGGTAAGGGGTGTGCCTCACACATAGAGCTCAGCAGACCTAGTCAGGTTTCTGTGGCAACGAATACCAGAAAAGTCAGTTCCAACTCTCCTGGTTATTGAAGACCTCCGTCCACTATTCTCTTCAGTAGCCAGGAACGGCTTAACTAGAAATTGGGTATTGGAAGTACACCCAATAATCCGCTTTCAACTGTTGGAAATAGGAAGTCTAGATGGAGGATGGTGGTCAATGACATTTAAAGACTACCTGGACACCCCTCGCTGCACTAAGTGCCAGGGCTATGAACACACCAAGGCCACTTGCACTGCAAACTCAGTGGTCTGTATTTGGTGCGCAGCGAGTGGTCATCTAATGAAAGAGTGTCCAAAGAGGGAAGCAATGGCAGAACCAACGTGCATTAATTGTAAACGGGCGAATGCTGATCCTAAAAGAACAAAGCACAAGGCTGGAAGTCGGGAGTGCCCTGTGCACTTAACGTGGTGCAAAGAAATGGCCAAACGAACCTATTATGAATAAGATTACCATCCTCCAGCTCACTAGAGTCTATATCCCAGTTTTCGGAGGCGACTAGGTAGGTGGAGTGGGAGGCGATCGGGTTCATTCGGAAGTTGTCGGCGGTCATCGGCTTCGGCATGCCTCATTGTTCTTGCCTTTCCGTTGTCAACACTCCTTGAGTTAGGTTATTTTTTTTTGCTGCGTCATGGATAAATGGTCTTGTAAGATTTGTGATAAATCATTTCACAACAAGAGCAATTTAAATCGCCATAACAAAACAAAACATACAGGACAAAATTATTCTTGTTCGGAATGTTTTAAAACATTCTCATGTCCATTGAATTTGAAAAGATATTTACCAATTCACAGTGTTGAACTTCAATTTAAATGCCCTACATGCTCGAAGATTTTCCATCGGAAGGATAATCTGTTCAAACATGAAAGGAACGTAACCCGAAGAACGAGCGTCTTCAAATGCATGCTGGAGGGAGAAATTGCCGGTGAAGACTGGGAAATGGCGGAATCGGGAAATGCTCACGACCTGGACTTTAGAGTCGCTAAAATAACCAATGCAATTCTTGACGCAGCTGAAAATTCTCTCCAAAGGCGAAAAGCCAGAGCTCGACTAGTTCCTTGGTGGACACCGGCCTTAACAACAGTGAAGAGGGAAGTCTACAAGGCGTGACGGTCGTACCAAAGATGCAGATGTAAAGAGAGGCGTATTGCACTTCGTAATGAATACAAAGCCAAAGCTAAAGCATATCGAAACGAAGTGCGCTTACGGAAGCGAAGGTCGTGGGATGAATTCATTGTCGAAGAGTCAAGGAAGAATCCATGGGGTATTCCGTACAAAGTTTCTCTGGGAAAGCTGACTCCTATGCAAACGCTAGCAGCCCTCAAGCATGTGGATGTCCAGGCCACTACCCTCGAAGAAGCAGCGACCATTTTCTTTGAGGCAACGTATCCTAGAGACGATCCGTCCGAAGATAATGAAGAGGAAGAACAAGTTAGACGTACTACGACATACCCACCTGGTACAGACTTCTGCTCTCCATGGGACATTCACGATCTTCGCATTGTTGTTGATAGGCCGAAAACCGGCCGTGCCCCGGGGCACGATTGTATAGACGCCGCGATCTTGAAGAATAGTATCCCCTATATTGAAGACAGATTATTGGTAATTTTCAATGACTGCCTAGATAGGGGGTATTTTCCGAGAAGCTGGAAGACAGCAGATTTGAGACTCCTCTACAAGGGAGGAAACAAGGATAAACAACTTCCTAAGTCTTATAGACCTATATGCCTCCTACCGGTGATGAGCAAGGTACTGGAGAATCTTATTATGATAAGACTGCAGCCGATTCTTACAAAAGCAAGCCATCCACGGCAATTTGGCTCTACAAAAGGTAAAGGAGCCACTGATGCCATACTTAATATTCGTGCCGATGTCGAACAGAGGAATGAGAGATATGTCATGTTATTACTCTTTGATATATCCTCCGCCTTTGACAGCGTCTGGTGGCCACGTGTGCTTCAACAGCTACAGAAATACAATGCTCCCAGTAACTTATATACCCTCATAAGCAGCTACCTTCAGAACAGGATAGTAAAGGTTGGAGGAAGCTCTTACGAGAAAGAAGCTACTATAGAGAGGGGGTGCCCGCAAGGATCAGTTCTTGGCCCAGCCTTATGGAAACTGGTTTTTGATGAAATACTGGGTGTGCTCGAGGAAAAGCAGTACCCTGCCAAGGCCTACGTCGACGATTTAGCTGCTATAGTGGCCTCCAACAGCAGGTTTGGAATAAAAGAAGAGGTACAACGGTGCGCCACCCTTTTAGGACGATGGTGTAGAAGTAAGAAGCTAAAAATGGCAACTTCAAAAAACGCAGGCCATTTTACTACGAGGGAAGACAGATAGGGCACATCCAATAAATATATGCATTGTTGAAATAAGAATCCGTCCCAGTGAGGAAGTCACCTATCTGGGAATAAGAATTGGAAGAGGATTCAATGTGACCTCTCATTTGGAATATTTGAGAAATAGGGTGGCGCTAGCCTTAAACGGTCTTAGCCGCGTAGGGGGTGCATTTTGGGGCCTCAGATACCCAGCCACGATGACGATTTATAATGGAGTGGTTCTGGGTATCCTGAGATACGCAACTCCTGCCTGGTAACAGAATCTCTCACAACGGCAGAAATGCAGATTGGCGACCAACCAGTGAACGGCTCTGCTCAGGGTAACCAAGTCTTACAGGAGTGTGTCTCATGAGGCGGCACAAGTTTTAGCTGGAGGAATACCTATCAACCTCTTCTTACAAGAAGAAGTTTTGAAGTATAAGTTCAAGAAAGGGGACTCGGCTGGTCTTCCGGAGAACATACGAGCGAGAATCACAGAAGAACCAAGAAAATGGAAAAAGATTATCCGAGATCATTCTAAAGAAACGTGGAACCAGCGGTGGGTGGCAACTTCGAAAGGTGCTACCTTGAGAAAATACTTTCCCACCGTTCAGGCACGTTTGTATGCGAAAGGGATCATCCCCGATAACTGGATATCACAATTTCTCACAGGACATGGGGGCTTCAGGGCTAAACTCCATAGCCTTGGTGTAGACATAGATCCCTTATGTCCTAGATGTGGAATTCCAGAAACTGCACCACCTTTGAAGTTCTGAGGGCCAAACTACTGAGGGAAGCCGGACTATATGTTCTCTCGGAGAATGATTTCCCTCAACTAATGACTGAAGAAAACTACCCGCACTACAAAGCTTTTGTTGAAGACTCTGATTGGCTCATCCCATTTTAACCTTAGTAGAAGAGGGCATATTCCTGTGAGGCCGCCGGACAGCGAAGGAGCTGAAGAAGACGGTGACAGCCTTAGAGCAGCCTAAGATTGGACTTCTTAGTTACGTTACCACATGTTTATTGTAGTTATTGTTATTGTTATTATGTAAAGTTTTTATTGTAATTATATATTGTTATTATGTATAGTGTTATATTGTAAATTGTGATATTTTGGCTATATTAAGTTAATATTGTCTAAACATGTATTGCCTGAAGGCAAGGTAGGGCGAACAATAAATAATAGATAGGGAGAAGTTTTGAAGTTTAGATAGCAGAATTGAATAATCAACACGATCGAAAGCTTTTGAAAGATCAAACAAGACAAGGATCGTAATTTGTTGTTGGTCCATAGAGGAATAAAGCTCCTGTGTGATTTTTAACAAAGCTGACTGAGTGGAATAACCGGAACGGAAACCTGATTGGAACTGATTGAGGAGGGTATTATTCTCTAGGGAGGAGGTAATTTGGGCTTTGACCCATCTTTCGAGTGGCTTTGATAAATTTGAGAGAATGGAAATAGGCCTAAAGTCTGATGCGTTGGATGGAGAAGGGATTTTATTTAACGGGCGGACTAAGGCCTTTCTCCAGGCTATAGGAAAATTGGAGTTTTGTAAGGAAAAATTATATATGTGTAAAAGGGCCGGAAGAATAGTAGGAAGACAGAGTTTGATTATTTTTATCGGGATTTGATCGGCACCATTAGTTCAGGATTTAAGAACAGAAGTGATAAGGTCATTGGAAAGAATATGAGGGAAATAAAAGTTATCGGGATTGAATGTAGCTTGAGGAGTAAAGTATGACATAGGTAAAGAAATAGTTTGAGGTTTATCAGGAAAAGGATTTACAAAGAAATAATTTAGGTCGTCGGGAGTGACTGGGAAATTGAAACAAGAAGAGGAGCTGGTAATCGAGAATTTTCTAATGATTCTCCACTTGGACTTTGGATAACGTAAAGAAGAGATGATTTCGGTGAATAGATATTTTATGTGAGGAGTTTCGGAAGGGGGTAATTTTTGAAGGATGCTATCATAAACGTATAGACCAATAATGTCTTATTTCGTCTTTGTATTTTCTTTTCATACCTCCTTGCTCTTTTATATTCCTCCTGAGATGCCCTGGTACATCTCTGCATCATCAGCCTGTACATTTCATTTTCATTCTCACTCACCTCCTCACATTCTCTATCAAACCATCCATCTCTCCTATTAGTCTTGCTTATTCCAATAGCTTATTCTGTCACATCCATCAAAGTTTTCTTTAGAACATACCAACTTTCTTCTAAATCAGTCCTATTAGTTCCATCTCTTTATGGTTCTCTAATCCTCTCATCAGTCCTGTCCTCAAATTTCTTTTTAACTTCAAAATAATAAATGAAACTTAACGAAGAAACTTTTTTTTGAATGATTATTTATTTTTACACTTATGGACACAATATAATAGGTAAAATGAAAATTGAATGTATATTAATATAAAATATTGTTTATATATTTTTGTTGTCATGGTGCATATTTATTGTTATTAATTATTATTATTGATTCCAGGGCATGATAATATGGGTTTATTTGTTTAGACAAAATAAAATTCTCAATTATAAAAAATACTAAAACTTTTATCAAAATATCCGAACTCCATACACACGTGGTGGTAAAAAAAGTTTGCATAACTTCATTACATAATATTATTATAAAGAAATTGTGAATTCGAATTGAAAAATTCAGGATTAAACTTGGGAAACCTTCATATCCAATTATATTAGTTCACTATATCTGTATATGAGCGGATATTCATGTAAAAAGAAAAAAAAAAATCCTTGGATTTTTATGACTTCTCAGCGTCCTGCCCGAAGCATACTGAGCACCTTGGCCTGTTTTACACCGCTTTATCTCGCAGCATATATATTCCTATATTTAAGAATTTTCTGAGGGATTGCATTTTCATTTCTCAACCTCTGGCATTTATTACTACCATGCTTGCTTATCTCGAACGAATGCAGCATAATAAATAGTATTAGTTTATCAAAGCTTGAATCGTAAAATATTCAGACGTCCGTTTCCTTATAAAATTTAATTCAGAAATTAAGAATGTTTAATGCAGGTATTCGTTGATTGAAAACTGGTCAAGATTATCATATCATTTTAAACTTTAATTTCTTCTTTTTTTTTTTTTTAATTCAAGTTCTTTTTAATGGTTATAACTGGGCTATGATTTATATGCAATACAAATTAAAAATTTTCACATATTTCTAATATGCAAATATATTTGGTAAAATATGACATTGAATACTGAAAAAATGCAACTATCTACATTACTTGGAACAATAAAAAAATTGCATTAAATAGTTATACTTAGGTAGAAACTCAAGTTTAAGTAACTAATAGTGTTGAAAAGGGAAACAATATCAAGGTGAATATTAAAAAAGAAAACACGTTATAAAACTCAATGAAAGTGACTTAATTTATATAAGATTGTGTCAGCTAGAACTAAAGCACAACGTAAATCGGTATCGTAACTAGACTTTTCTGCTTCAGTGGCAGTTTCTGAAAAAAATTTTGTTTTCAAGTTTTGACTTCTTACCTTTGTTTTATTTTTTCTGTTTTTATGTAAAGCGTTACTAAAAACAGTGCAGTAGTTGATACAACTTTGTGAAAACAAACAAAATAAGAACGTACATACTTTCCAACAAGATCTTTCGTCTTTGCAAGAGTGATCTTCGGCAGTTTAAAAGTACACAAATGTTAACCAAATAATGTGTCTTGGTGGACACTGTGGTATGGGTAATGGAATGAAGGTAGAAGGAAAAGTAATATAAAAAGTGAAGTTATATTTCAAGTATTAGTGCGGAGCGAGAACTAGGAACTAATCTGATTAAACAATTCATTTAGATATTGCTTTTATGTTACTGTCTTTTACTCTTATACATTTTTTTTTCTCTCATACTTATGTTTTGTGGTGTGTGTTTTTTCATATATTTCCTACAATTTAGTCATACCTTTTTGCTTGTTTTCTTTTCTTCTAGCCCCGATGAAGGCTTTCAATGCAAGTCGAAACGTCGGCTTTAACAATTAAAATAAAAACGATTTTATTTTGATCTGCTGTGTATCTATGACTGCCTACCCCAGCTATCTACATCTCTTATACTACCCAGTCAATTATACCTTATGGATACAAATCAGTTTTCGTTTACCAGCAAAGATCAATCGTCTTTAAAAAACGGTATTTGGGATCTTGCATCACGGTGGGATAAAGTTATTGGTTGTAACTGAGATTATCCTAATGAATAAAATTATTGTATAGTTACTGATTCATTGAATTTTTTAATTACCAAAAAAAAACGACAGGACTTTTGAAACGACTTGGTTTATTATATTATATTAATTTAATTTTTTTATATATAATAAAAAATTTATATTATATTAATTTTATTAAAATCCTAGGTCAGTTTAGGACCTCAATGGATAACTTTTTTTTTAATTGTTTACCCTTCCATAGTAGCCCTATGGAAGAGGCTTCTATTTGATAAGTAATACATCAGGCTCCATGCATTTGCATACTACCTGATTTGTTTGTTCGAAAAAGATTTATAATGTACTTGTAGTAATAATAATGTACAATTGAATTAACATATTTAAAAGAAAAAATGTATAAATTCGATACAAAATACAATATATATAAGGACGATAAAACATCTTTAAAAATAATTTTAAAAACAATTATACAATGAAAAATCAATGCTATACAGAATACTTTCTTTTCTTTCTTTCTTTCTCTTCCTCCTTAGTGCCTTTCAGCGTGGAGGGGCCTCTGTCCAGGCAAACCAATCCTCCCTATCCCGAGCCAGCGCCCTCATGGCATTCCAGTCTTTGCCTCTCTTCTCTCCCACCTTGGAGATGTAGTCTATCCATTGAGTTCTGGGTCTCCCTCTGGGACGTTTTCCTGTTGGTCTGGCCTCAAAGTACTTTCTCGGGTCTCGGTCCTCATTCATCCGGCAGAGATGTCCGAACCATCTAAGATGCCTCTTTTCTAGGGTATCCTTTAGAGAGACAACCCCTAGATCCTCTCTAGTCCTATCGTTCCTGATCCGATCCCTTCTGGTTCAGCCCGCTACTTTCCGAAGTTGCCTCATTTCCGCTGCAGTAACTCTGCTTAGGTGCTTCCCTAGTGGTACCCAGCTTTCACTCCCATATAGAAGAGTAGACGGGTAAACAGCTTTGAAGATATGTAACTTAACATTTTTCTCCACATCCCTTTTCCCTATAACCGTGTTGCATACAATAATATATAAGTAAGATGCAAAACATATTAAAAGAAATATTTAAAAGTAATACAAGTGATAAAACTAAAAAAAAGAAAAAAAAAAAAATCAGAATATGATACAAATTACGATAAACATAAGTATGACAGAGAAAAAAATATTTAAATAAAAAATAGTATAGAAAAAGTAAAGGTAAAACCAAGAAAATAAATAATGCAAAGACAATTCAATACAAATGTGATATTATTTCAATACGATACAAAATGTAACGCGTTTAAGTATGATAAAAAGACATATTTAAAAATAAACGAGTATATCAATAAGAACGATATAAAAAAAACAATAAATATAGAACACGATAATAATAATAAATAACTATGAAAAATAGACTAGATTAACTGTTGGATTCTTTCAAATCTTTTCTTTGTTAATCCTTTCTTTCTTTAGTTCTAGTAACTGGTAATCAATGTTTGTGACAAAATTTTCTTTTTTATAATTTTAGTATGTTTCACTCTCTTGGAGTGGCCATTTGTCACCTCTCAGGACTATGCTCCTGATCAAACTGTGTCTGTTCTTTTCAAATTGAGGACAATCGTATAGAATGTGGTTAAAAGTTTGTTTCGTTTATCTGTCGCAGAATCAAGTATCTTGTTGAGTGAGATGAAAACGTTTGAAATAATGTTTACTCTTTCCATGTTCAGTAAGGCATGTGTGCTTTTGAGTTTGTCGTGGTTTGTTAATGTGATGTCAGGGATAAATTTATATAAAGGCCGACCCTTTGTTGATTGATGCCAAGATTTGTTCCATTTATTAATTATATCGTTCTTAATACATTTGTTGATGTGTGTTAGTGGTATATAAGAATATTCAAAAGGTAGTAAATTATTTTTTGATGCTAATTTTGCTAAAGCATCTGCTTGTTCGTTACCACTAATGCCAGAATGACCCTTGATCCAAGTCAGGTTAACCTTTGTGTTGTTGTCTATTAAAGATGTTAAGTTAGTCTATTAAAGTTAATGGGTCTTGTGATTTCGGATTTCTTATGCTATCAATCAGTATTTTGTTATCTGAGTAAATTACAAATATTGGAGTTGATTTATTAGTACGGAGAATGAAATTAGTCGCTTTTAAAACCGCAAGTTTTTCTGCTTGGTTGTTTGAGCAGTTGGGGGCAAGTGGATATGATTCGCAATGCTGCCCGGCTATCATATGTGTGGTTAGTGTGCAACCAGTGTCTTTGCAGTCTTTACTTCCGTCGGTATGTTGTTGGGTAATGCCTCATCCAAACGTTGTATTACTTTAGCATGTAGGGATGGGTGGATCCAGTGTTTTGAAGTCAGACCTAGCTCTATATTTTCGGTCGTAATGTGTTTACAATTTAGACCTTATTTTTTAATTTTGTATAGCGTGGAGATTTCAGTTATTTTGTATTGTATAGGCATTGTTCCAGCAAGTACGCAGGTCGCATCATATGATAGGGTATGGAAACCCTTAAAAATCCTAACAGCAATTAATCTTTGAACTCTTTGAAGTTTTTTAAGATTTACTGATTATAATGCAGCTGCTTCCCAAACCGGTATGCCATACAGCAATTTAGGGATTATTGCACCGTTATAAATTACTTTTAATGCTGTGGAACCGAGACCCCAGATGATTTTATGTAAGTTAGTGCATTTTTATAGTTTTGGTTGGTGTGTCGTGTATGTGATTCTTCCAATTAAGTTTTCGATTAAAATGCAACCCTAAATACATCATTTTATTGGTTTGCTTGATTTTATCTGAGACTAGCCTAATGTCCAAATCCGGTATTAGTCGTTTTCTGGTGAACATTGTTTAGGTAGTTTTTCCTGAGTTGAATTATAATTTGTTTTTTGACGCCCAATTTTGAAAAGTGCATCTGTAGTGCTTTTTTTGAGGTATATAACAGTATTGATTTTTGTTCAGTGCATCTGTATCCATCAGAAAATGTATTAGCAGATTGTTCAACATCCTGCCCAAAACTTTTGACATTAGAGGTAGAATTGTTATGAGTTTAAGTTTATCTGAGTCTCGTTTTAGAATGAGTAGTAATAGACCTTTTTTTTTCATTATCTAGGTATTTCTCCCTTCTGCCATATCATTTGATAAATATAAGATATTAAGTTGGGATATGACTCTGTTACACGCTGCAATATGCTCTTGGTGATTTTGTCATGCCCTGTTGCTTTTTCTTGTTTAATTGTTGGATGGTATGTAAAATCTCATTTTTTTCAAGGTGTTATGTTCCTTTTGGGGTTTATTGAAAATACTGTGTTACTATCTTGAATAGAACCCCATTTATTTATATTTTATTGATTATCTTCATTGGATTCTAATCTAATACGTGCAAACCAATTCAGTATTACTTTAGTGGCATTTAGAAAAGAGAATATCATGAATATCATGAATATTAAATATTACTATTTTAATTTCGTGTGTAAAGACAATTTACACTGGATGATTTTTGTAAAATATCTTGAATACATAAGTCATCGTGGTGAGATAAGTCAGCTGTATGACAGTGGTGAATGCTGTTTCTTTGATACATTGATGATTAAGAAATTTAAAGTTGTTATTAATATTTAAGAGATATTTGAACTTTGGAATTATTGTTATGATTTCATCCTTTACAATAGATGGAATGGGGTATAAATTATACAAACTATAAACAGTTTCTTCAAAAATTGGAAGTGCTAAAGTATAAATAATCTCATTTTCATGCAAAGCACATTGTACAGATATTGTGCGTTCTATATCTAGGATAAATTTAAATTGAAATGGATAAAGAAATTTGTTATTGTAATGTGGAGCTATCTTTTCTAATTCTTGAAACAATGTTTTTGTATTAATTATAGCTGGATGTAGAATATTTAATTTACAAAATGTTAAAGAAGTTTCTATATCAGAAATAGTAGTAGAAATTAAAGAGAATTATTTATTAAAACGAATATATATATATATATATATTTGATTCTACTATATATATATATATATATATATATATATATATATATATATATATATATATATATATATATATATATATATGGATGGAACTATAGAATGAGTATACAATTACTATATTATAAGGTCAGCACACAATTAACCATTTATAAACATATTATAGACTATTACAAATATTTGGTACTTATCGAAATGGAGTATGGGTCTTCAGTCGGCGTATGGAGTCCGGTCATAATCAGGGCTTCCTATCTCTCTGGGTTGGCTATCCAAGAGATCATCGCTAAGGACCTCCAGCATCTCCCCTCAGCCATATCACTTCCAACCGTCTCTCATCTCTTCATCAACTCTCCGTCGATCAAACTCTTCCACCAAACTCTAACCTTCCTCGTTTCCAGGGCCGTGAATTTATACCCACGTATCCCTTCCACTTTTCTTTTAGATTCCTTTGTTTATAAGTTTTCAATTCTTTGTCACGATGTTATTTGTCTCCTATAAACTTTTGTAGACCGAATATTTTACAGCGGTGGTCACTCCGAAGGTTTGACCTAGCTTTGTCTGACCCAGATCTCCTTTGAAATCTGTTGTATGGTTATGATTTTTGGTTAGTACCGTCATTAATGTTTCTTGTGTTGTTATCTTATCAGCAGATTTCTTATAAAGCCAACCCCAGGGGTTGTTCTCTTATGTACAAAAGGCTTTCCATGAATAATTTTTCGAACTTTTTATCATAGATTGGTATTTCTGTCTGCTGTCTAAATATTCAAGTTTACGTGACTGTCTCAGATTTAGGTCATTTTTTGTCTTTTGGTACAGTTTTCTTAGTTTTTAGGTGGAACGTCGTTGTTCAGTAAGTTGTGAATTCCACCACGGTACTGAACTATGCATCTTTTTCCCGGATTTTAAGTTAGAAATTCGGAAAGTCATGTTAGCTGATTTTACTAAGGCTTTCATGAGAAAGTTGATTGTTTTGTTTACGTCATAATGTAATATGGTGTTGATTATTGTTGATTCCATTTGTATTGTTGATTCATCATCGATATCATTTAGAAATTGATGTTTCAGTTGGTATTTAAAATTGTTGTCAAAATTTTCCCAATCTGTATTTTTAATAATGTAATGTGTTTCATAGATTCTGAATAGTTTATGAGGCTGTTGGTTCGGATTTAAGTGTATTTCATAGAAATTAAATTGTGGTCTGAGAAATTAGTGTCATTTAAGATTTCCCAATTATGAAATAAGTTCGACGATTTGGAGTTGCATAATGTTAGGTCAATATTGCTCCTCCCTCTTGCTCTATCAAAAGTCCTAAGAGTTCAGGGTTTATTGATAATATTAAATATCATCATACTATAAGTTCGATCTGCTATTGGAATCGATACCGAATATAATTTAATGATTAGCATATGCTTGTTTAATTTTCAATGAAATCATTATTGATGTCAATCTGTTCACTTATAAAAGATTGATTGTAGGCACTTATAAATAAGAACCTTATTATTTTTATTACGATTTCGATAGTACACATGTCTGGATCAGTATGTTGTGTTAGTAAAATAGAGTCTATATGTTTATTGTTTATAATAATAGTGGCGCGAGGTTTTGCGCAAAACACTGAAACTTTTTAAGGTGATGGGAATAACCTGATAGTTTAACGTTTTTAGTGTAAGCGCTGTAATAGCGCTATGTCAATGAATTTATCAGCAATAAAGTTATTTATATAGTCTGTACAAGTCTTTGCATGGTGTGTGTTTAGTTAAAGTACTTTTAAATCCATATTATGATTTATTGGAAAGTTGTTTATAATTCAGTGTCTAGTGTGAGTTTGTTAATTTCTCTGAGATATGAGGGGCATTGTCTGTCTAGAGCTGAGTGTTGGTCGTTAATTTTAGTATGCTCATTGCGTCTGTGGCTATTATATTGGCTACAATTAGGACACTTACGATTTTGATTAGGGCAATCCTTGAGAAGATGATTTCCGGAAAAATTAGGACAGGTAGTGGTTCCTTGACATCTCTCCTTGGTGTGGTGAAACTTGCAGCATTTTGTGCATCGCCGCACTCGAAAGAAATCTTCTGCCCAATGTTTCTTGAAACCTAGGCTCATTTTGTTGTAAATTAGCTTCCTCCTGGTGACAGTATTAGTTTCAATCACGGCATCTAATTGACCACTTCTTCTATTTTTCAAAATAATGATTGGTCTGATGGAGTGTTTTTCTATTTCTAGAATTGAATTCTGGTTAATAAGGTGGTCAACGATGTTATCAAGTGTGACTTCATCATCGATATCTTTAAGTATTATTCTCAGTGGCCGTCTTCTTGTTTCTTTGGCAAAAAGGTCTCCATCGTTTGCTAATTTTTCTATCAACATGTTCTTCTCACGCTGTGTTGGTTTCCACTGAAATTGCTTCTTTTTTGACAGCTAACCTCTCGATACCAATTTTTAGATCTCTAGATCCTATTGCTGTTTTGAATTTTTTTTTAATATATTCTAGATTAGAAGTAGATTTGCTTTTTATAATGAGTTTGTAATTTTTAGATTTCTTACGATTACGACCGTGCATAAACATTTCGGAGAAGGAAGGTTGTATGTTGGCTTCAGTACTTGCTGCTTGACTTGGCATTGGACAGCAAGTTCTATGAACATTCTCTTTGATTACTTCAATTGCATTAGGCTATTTATCTTTAAATTCCTTAGGTAAAAACTTCCATTCTGAGATTTTATTAAGATTGAGAGCCCCACTTAATTGGAGTCCGCTGGTTTCCATCCTAAATGTATTTGACTAATTAATGTATTAATGATTAACATTTCTAGTTGAAAGGAGAAGGTTTTTCATAAGTAAATATTCACAATTTTCCAAAATTAGCAGTTCAGCAAACAGTAATATAAAGAGTCTTGCTGTTGATTTAGTTTAGTCGAGATTCGGCAGGTCATAAGTCATCCTGGAAAAACCCCGATAAACCTGCCTCTCACAAAAATTCTTGAAAATGTGCTCCACTGCAAGCCATTACGGACAACACTACTACCGGAGTCCCCGGTAAAAACCCACCGCTCACAACTGTTTGAGAGGGTGCCGGCACTTCAAACAAATACGAAAAACACTGCGATGTTCACTCACTGAAAGCTGGAGCAAGAATCCTCAATGTATATCTTGAGCCCGAAAAAAAAATACTACATGTATTTTAATATAATCTTGATTGAGTAGTATTTAGTAATAATTTTAGTATAAATTAAATTAAAAAGACGCCTTATGGAAATGTTTTGATCCATACATTATACTTGCTTCTCATTTAAACAGAAAGAATTGAAAATTTATTTTTTCCGAACATTTAGACAAGTAAAGGGCTCTTGCAATTACTTCGATTAAAAAATAATAACAATAAATAAATAAAAAATGGAAAAAAAGGCCTACAAAGAACATATGAAATATAATTTAAGAGCGATTGTTTAATAGGGATGAATAGTGATTTGAAGACGTCTCCACTTGGACGTTGTGCGTGCATTCGAACAGGTATGGCAGGAGTCCAACATTCCACAAGTGAGTTTATAAGACAGCCAACAAACCAACTGTTAAGGTTAGCTATAGGGCTCCATTGTATATGTTTCTGGCGAATTTAGAACCGAATTCAGCCCTTATCTTGCTATGATTTACAGGACGGGTAACCCACAGATCCTCAAGAACAGGTCACCTCTGCAAAAAGTAATAGAAAACTCTATTTATAACGATCCATAAAATATATCTATCGAGAAAGAGGATTTTTTTTTTCTTTTTTAAAGAATCTTTGACAATAGTAAGATGTCTCTAAATATCTACAAGGAACGAAACGATGATTGAAAAAAAACAAAAACTATTTATAAAAAGTAGCGTATGTTACGAATTTGAAGAATAAACCAGCATGTCATACGAAGAAAACTTACTAAAAGAAACCATACTAAAAAAACAAAAGAAATATTTACGGATAAATTAATAAAAATTTACTACCCATGAAGGGTCTTGAGTTCCAGTACTTAGAAAAGAATACTTAGTGTATTTCGAGACCTAGGTTTATTTATGTGGTCAACATTAACGCTCAACTGACAAGTTTTCCCCTAAAAAAGGGTATACATGTATTGTATACAGTTGTAAATTTCTATTAATAAATTAGTAAAAAAGAAATAAAAAAGAAAGGTTCAAGGTTAAGAAAATAATTCATATTTGAAGTCACAGTATATCAAGTAAGTCTAGTTTATGAATATGAATGGATTAATTGTTATCCATATTACGGATTAAGGCAGCTTGTAATACATATTCAATAAAACAGATGGTTTAAGAAAAAGTTTTTGAATTTAATGCGATTGGATTTGTCTGGATGCTTGTGCATTTTAATAAACATAAATATGAATGTAAATAAACAAATTTCTGTCGCGTTGCCATAACGATTCAATTCACTATCTCAGACTTGAATGCATTGAACATCGAAGAGACTGATCGGTAAAGAGATCAAATAACAACTGGCTGGAAAATTAACAATATGGTAAAAATTATTTTAGAAAAATACACATTAATGTGAATTATTCAGCATATACGTCCCGGAAAACAACATTTACTCTCAGAGTAACAAGTCGAAATCGATCATTTAGATATGGAACAGAGATCTGGGGTAATGCAGCCGTAACTCACTATCTAGGCCAACAATGGAAACAGCTAATATTGCTCCGCGACAAAACAAAAACAAAATTTCCAATAAGAAATAACAGTAAGAATATTACACTTTTTAGATCCAATACGAAGTCAGACAAACAATTTACTTACAATAACAAAAACAATAAAAATTCTCTGATAACCATCAACACTAAAACATTCGTTAAACATTTGTTTTGTTTTTTTTATGTTTGAAATCTTGAAGAATTATGAATACGTCCTGGTTTAGTTTTAAAAGAAACTCAGATTCTTCAATCAAACATAAACAACAATTAATTGCTATTGGGATCATCCTAAAATAAACCAAAAGCTCTTGCAAGTTCTGTTCACAAATAATGTCATGTATCAACATTTTCAGCAACATCATTATAATTAAAAAAACATACTGATAAAAAAATATATATATATTTTTTAGTTTATAAGATTTTCCATAAAAAATATAATTCATAAGGTATGCACCCAATGAGACGAAATTGCACATCACCACTATCACTGCTTCTTTTCCTTCCAACATAATACTTTTAGAAATTTTTTTATTTTTACAAATTCTATTCAATAAATTGTTAATTTAATAGTATGTGTTTATCGAATAAATTATTGTAATACTGTTTATTTATTATTTGTGGTATAAATCACAAAGCGTAACAGACAAATCACTAATTTTTTTCTGTAATAAGTTGTATTTTATTCTTTACCGATATGTTAAATATATATATCAGTCTATGTTTGATATGTATACTATAAGAATTGTTCTCATTTACGAGCTCGTGTACGAGAGTACACTATATAAAAAATTGTTACATTTAAAAGTTAATGAAGTGCTTTCTGATTGAATTAATAATCCAAAATTGTTACAGGTCATCGCAATGAATCAGTCTTGCTCATCGTCATATATAATTAAAATGAATGTTTTATTAATTAATTCAATGTTTTATTACAGAATTAATTTATTTCGGAAGAAAAATTCTTAAATTGGAATATTGATATCTCGTTAACATTCATTATTGTATCATTTAATTATTAGAATATAATTATATTCTTCTTCTTTCGGGTTCGGCCATCTGTGGACCACGTTTAACAATTCATTCCTAGCTCTTTCCTTCTTTCCAATATTTCTTCATTACCTCTCCCTGATGTTTTCTCCTTTCATCTGACAAGTGAGTCTGAAAATTGACTGATAGGTCACCACCATTTTATATGAGAGGACTAAGGTTACTTTGGGGCTCCACTAAACCATCTTGTGCCCAAAACTCAAAATCCAAAATCCTTAGAAAAATCCTCAATACTCCTTGTTTTGTCACAAACAAACTAATCTATAAAGATCTTTAAGTACCATATGTTGTTCATTTAGCCTAAAGCAGATACCTGTCGTTTCATTGTAAACTCCATAACCATTCAAATTCACTAATATCACAACTTGCTTCCCATTCTGCTCCAATTAATGCTCCGGGGCGTTAAAAAAGAAAATGGCAACGGGACCTTTTAATATAGAACTTACTGAAGTGCTAGAATGGATAGTTGCTTTACCAGTAATCGACATGTTACTAGGAGCATTATCATCTCATTTTCTAAATGAATTTATAGTTTATTTGTATACTATTGTAAATTTAAATTAATAATAATTATAAAAACCGTAAAATGCTTCTTCTTAATTTTATTTATTTATTTATTTTTTTTTTTTTAATTTTGTTGACAAAGTACAGCTAGACGATTTCTAATATAAACATAGAATGCAATAAAGAGAATTTTTGTCGTCTCTCTCTCTAAACGCCATATATTGTAAATAGTGATAACTACATATAACCTCCTAACTACTTGTGCAAACATCTGTGAATGTGATATGCTAAGTTTTACATTTATACATCCACTGGTCAGTGACTCTTTTTTTTTCGAAAAAAAAAAAGAGTAAGCTACTAGCTTAGAGCTGTTAAGCGAATAAGTTCGCTTCCCGCTTCTTCTTGTTATAGCTGACCTCATAAATTGACGCCGATATTTTCTTCTTTACGACAAACGGTCCACTACGAATTTCATCTAACTTGTTTCTGTTGTTTATTGCCATTAGCAATACTAACTAAATCACCCTCCTCAAACTGGTAGTCTTTTCTTTGGGCGTCGATTCTTTTCTTGATCTTGTGAAAAGTATATTCCGTGTTCCTAAACGCAGTTTAAATAGGAGGCGGTCTTAAAAGAAAAACAATTTAAATAGTTTTATCGACGAAATTGTATTTAAAAAAATCAATTTCACGAAAACTCATTAATTTTTAACCTGAAAAATATGTTCTTATGGATTACAAATAAACAATCTTCATGTTTTCAACAAAACCCAGAATAAATTTTCTGAATGGGGGACTTGATGGCCGAGTGCGTTGGGGCGTGGGTTTCAGCGCGCTTCTAACCAGAAGGTCGTAGGTTCGAATCCCAGCTGTGTGTTAAAATTTATTTCGTGGCAAACCCAGGAATAAATCTTGACCTTCCCACCATGGCTAGAATAGGTTGGTAACCTATAGGATAACCCGTCCCACCTGCCCCTGTTGGAGTACATAAGGACGTTAAGCCCCAAAAACCGACAACAATTTTCTGAAATATTTTTGGGAGGTATATAGGTATTGCAGGAAAAATATATAGAGTGAGCATATTTGGTTGAACAACATGAAAAAATATTGTCTTTAATGGCTGATGAAGAACGAAATTCTGATGAAAACAATGAATGTATATCCCTAAATGTATTTAAACTAGTTTTATTCATCAGGACCGGTCTAGAACATTCGAGTATGACTTGGATAACCTATATCCATAATACAAACTATATTGAGTTATAAAGTTGTTTTGAATGAGCAATATATTATGAAGTAATGCTTAAAGAAATATATTCTAACGATTATAAGATTTTCGGAAAGTCCAAATAGCCGCACTCTCAAATATTAACAAATTTTTTGTTCTCATTCGTTACGATGGTAACATCTGTCACACATGTGAAGCCCCTCATTCATGACACTATTTATAGTTTTACAGCACCGTTTCGGGGCGACATCCACAGCACATCTGCTGCAGCAGCTGAGTAGGTGGAAGTTGTTCCTCGCTTTATTTTAAACTTCCGAAGACCATTTTCTTCTTCCCGTACCTCCACTCTCTTCGCGTTTCCTGTGTCTTTGTTATTGGAGACCGTTTTTCTTCCAAAGCAGGCATGATTACCTGGAGAGTAGTTGACGAATCACAGTACAGTAAAACCTAATCCGCCTATCCGTCGGATACACATCTATACACCTATCTATCGGACTACGCTATACACCCTCTAGCGTAGTCCGAGGGGTAGGGACCAATATTATTGCATACTCCCTAATAGCCTAGAAAAAGTGTACATTTTGGTATACATTATTTCTGGCAGTCTTAATTTTCTGATATGTTGTTAGTGGTTTACTCGAGTATAAAAGTTCAGGTGTTGGATTTTGAATCGCCATCGCTCGCTAATTAGCGTCAAAGCGTCAAATATTTCGAACTTTCTACGTTTCCAAAGAAAGGTTTCTTGTATTAAAAATTAAACTAGACAATTTGAACTAGACAAAATTTAATACAATTTGAGGAGAAAATAATCTCTATAGTTTAAACGGAGACTAAAGTACAGGCTCTCAAATTTTCGGAATTCTCACATAAAGTTGCAGAATGTTTTTTTTTTTTTTGTTCTTTTTCCTTTATATGTCCTTGACAACCACGTTTAGAACCACTTCATTGTGAACAATTTTAAAAATAAGTTAATTTGCCAAAAACCAAACGCGATACAGTATCATTATGGCCAATGCTTCTATACATAAATAGCTGACTAAAATATTTATATGCAAACATATTTATCTGTATGTGTATATAACGTACGTTTCTATTTCCTTTATTGTTTTAAAACGCTAATATGTAACTTTCAATATAATTATAATAAACTTTTCACTATGAAAAAATTGCTTCATTGTAATCTGCTGTTAGTCCAACATTTTGACCGTTCCGGCCTACCCCTTGGTAACTTGGGGTCTGATTATTGAGTTTCTACTGAATTATTATTATTTTTCTTTTTTTTTTACTTTATTAGAATTTACTAGTGCATAGGATACATCAGCTAAAGATATCAGTTGCTTGATTAATACATCGGCTTCTAATACATTCACTTATACAGCTACTTCCTACTTGAAGACTGAACTAAAATTCTATTTCATTAAGTATTATTTTTAGTGGGTATGAAGTTTACAGGTTTTGGGCCAAATTATTATTTGCCCAGAAACTAATGGGTATTATATATTCTAATTTGGAATAGTAAAGATTGTATTCGGAAGGAAATCGATGGTGTCCGTATGAATTGGCCTGATTATAGTCGTGTGTACAAGCCTTTTAAAAGATGTTGGAAACTTAGTCTAATATGAATAGATCAGTCGAAATCGAAAATTACGAAATAACCGAAATAATACAAGACACGGGACCGTCATACGTAATTTCAAATATTTTGTGAGGATGATAAATCTCTTATTTTAAAAGGAGTAGACTAATCATTAAAAAATACTGTCGAATTTTCTTTATCATTATATTTACGTCGCTGTATATAAATTTTAGAAATGCACTGAAAGGAAAAAATCTCACACAATTTATTTTCTTGACAAAAGTTTCATTTTTTTTATTAGAATAGAATAGAAAGAAAACTTTATTCTGGGACAAAGTCCCTTAAGAATAACATTAAATAATACAAAGTAAGACCATAACTGGCCGAGAGGCTGTTAAAAAATAAAATAACATAGGTAAATTTAAATACAAATATGTATGAAAAAAAAAATACAGAGAAAAACTAGAAAAAGAAAAAACTATTAATAAAAAGAGAGTGAACAAATAAATATACAAAATAGAGGTTAATATTGTAAACAAAATTGCAGAAGAGAAAAAAAAACAAACAGAAACTTAAAGAAAAATAAAAGATAGAAAATCAAAAATTATTATTACAAGAAATCAAAACATTATCATTGTCAAACTATAATTTTTGCTAATGTTTCATGTCTGAAGGTCTTAGTAATTAAATAAGACGATTACATAAATAGTACATACATCCTTATAATAATTCGAGAGCGTCGGGTTGGAGGGAAAGAAGATGGTGAAAGTGTAGTGTTTTGAATGTTCCAAGGGAAGAAGCATTGCGGATATAGGAGGGGAGGGAATTCCAAAGAGTAGAGGATCGGACAAGGAAGGAACGTTGGAATGCAGTACTTCTGTGGGATGGAGTATAGAGATCGGAAAGACGAGATCTTGTATGCAGTGATTTGATAGCAGACTTGAATTTCAGGTTACTGTAAATAAAGGGAGGGTGACGGGGGTTGATAACTTGGAATAGGTAGGTGCCTAGGAAGTATTTTCTGCGGAAGGAGGGGAAAAGCCAATTTAACTCCAAAGTGAGGGGCATGGGGAGGGTTTGAATGACCACTCGATTCCCTTTGAAGAAGCGTGGTTCATTAAGTTGTTTTGTGTTTCCCTCAAACATTGCCATTTTAGAAGCTCCTTTAGTATGTTGGCAGCTCCAATGAAATTGGTTCCACAATCGGAGTACATTCGGTATGGCGCTCCCCGCCTTAAGATAAATCTGTCGAAAGCAGCTAGAAATGCCTGTCGTACACTTAGACACCAGTTCCAAGTGGACACTTTTTGTTGTCATGCAAATGAAGAGTGACAGGTATGCTTTGCTCTGTAAGCCCTTTTTCTGAGGAGATTCCCGAATGACGAAAGGCCTGCCGAAGTCGACTCCTATATGTTGAAAAGGCTTTCCTTCGACGAATCTGGATGCAGGCAACACTCCCATGAAGGGCTCCTTGGATCGCTGTGATTCCTTGAAACATTTCAGACATCAATGTATCCTCTGCTTGATCAGAGTTCTGGCTGATAAAATCCAATATGTTCTTCGGAGCATGGCTCGTACTAATGAAGAGTTTGGCGTAGTGACATTTTGGAATTAAGATTGGATGTATACTCTTCTCAGGAAGATTGGAGTTTTGTAATCACCCTCCAACTTTAATAATGTTTTGTTGATCACGAATTGCATTAAGATGCCTTAGTGAAATAGATATTGGTAACAATTCCGAATCCGGAAATTTTTGTCTCAAGTAAAAGTTCTAAATAATTTTGATAAATATTCGATCAGCTATTTCTAGTTCTTTGGCTTGAATTGTTCCAGTTTTCTTTGGTTTCATACCCAATAACATATTGACAAAATGGAGAACGTAGCACATTACTCTCATCAGCCGACCATAGCATGAAAAATGTTCAGACCATTCAATCAGATATGGTTTTTTCTCTTCCGCAAGTAGAGTTGTCAACAAAGCTGGTTTCATTTCCGGAAGATCAGTAAATGATAAAAGGGAGCATGTGGGGGACGGTAAACCACTACATACAGGAGAGGATGGGCATTAATGAATATTTCAACAAATAAGGACTCAATGTTTGAGAGATTTGAAGGAGGTGAAAGAAAAAGGATACGAGACTTCAGGCAGTCATGAACATAAAGCGCTACTCCACCGCCGGTCCGGTTAACCCGGTCATGACGAATGATGGAGTAGTTAGGGAGAGAAACCGAGGAAGAAGGAATGTAGGGTTTAAGCCAGGTTTCAGAGACTGCAATGATGTGGTAAAAATTTTGGGTGAAAAATTCTAGGAACTCATCGTAATGGGCTGGTAGGGATTGTGAGTTTATGTGACAGGCGGTTAGGATGTTAGTCATATTGGGAAGTATAGGACAGTAAATAAAAGAATGACGCTATGATGAATGAGATTAGGTTGTAGATGCCGTGAGAAAGAATAGCATATTAATAATAGGAGGTTAACTAAATATGATAATGTAGAAAAGATATATAAATACCTAAATGCATATAATATAAAATTAAAATATGAGTGATGATTAGCAGATGAATAATTATAATAGAAAATTAGGAAATTATAGATATGTAAATGAGTGATAAATGAAAGTAAAAAAATAAGAATAATAAACATTAAACAATTGAGAATGATAGTATACTGCTATCAATAGCAGAATAGTCATACTGCTGGGCAAAAAAATGAAAGCTTTCTTCAAAATAGGACATGACATAAAAGAAACAAATAGAAACAAAAAACACTTTGAATTCAATGACAAAAAGCAAAAAAGACTGTGGAGGCACGGGTAGGTGATGAGTACCGAGAAGTCAGCCGAAGACATCCAGGTCCAGAGGCTGGTCTATGTAGATCACGGGCTGGCCATCATCCTTCCGGCAGAAAACTCTTCCTCCCGCGAACCACACGTACTTCAGTTTGCCGGCTGATCTATTCTGTCGGGCAAGCCAGTACAGATGACTGTTGGTCGGGGTCATCTCCTCGCTAAGATATATCCGGTGAGAGTCATTCTCCTGCCAGCCTATATCGCGCGTAGAGAAGTCCCTCTTGACTTGACCCCCTCTTATTAGGGATTTAAGTCCCCATATACTTTATTGAGGGCATGTAAAACGTATTATGAATATTGAATAAATAAATTTATTACAATTGAGAAATAATAAAATTATATATTACAGTGTTTCATTAAATGAAATTTAAACTAAACTAATAAATCACATTAATTTCGTAAATTTATTTATTTTTTATTTTTTTATTTTTTTTTTGTTAAATACTGATTGCTATCATTGAAATAATATTGCTAATAATCATTATACGTTTCATATTCCCTGGTTAAAGGATGTAGCGAAGTAAACACCCAAAAAAGGATGAAACGTTTAGTCCAGAAAATAAATAAAATCAATTGTGTGGGACAAGACAGGTCTGATAAGATCTCAGCGCTGCTATCTCATCTGCGTCGCTGCTGTCAAAACCCACTGGAGGACCTGATATTGCTAGTTTTTATTAATCGTGATACGTTTCATAAATTTTGCAAATAAAAACAAAAGAAAAAACGTTGGGGGGAATTTTTGAATGTGAGTATATAAAGATGATACAGAAGTAATGTACTCGATCAACTATTTTATTTAAGGAGATTTAATTTGTATTTCTTTTAAAGGCATAACTAGTATTTCATCTTTAATTTTCTTCGACATGTTTCGGAGTACACTGCTTCATCTTCAGGATAACTGTGATTTCTTTCACTTAGTCATTTGTGCATGTCCTTACTCAACTGTTGAGTCGAAGTTGAGGGTCAGTAAGGAAATGCAAAAATTACTAACAAGGGGAGGACACACTCAGTCTCACACGGATCTTGTTGGCAATTGTTTTAGACGTTCCTGGTCAAAAAATATTAGACATGTATTTTGCCGTTCCGACCAATGGGCCCTAGGAGCCGAGAAAAAAAATAAAATAGCATTAAACTAATTTATTTTTTATCTCGAGTTTAAAAAATGATATCGACATGATTCTTGTACCAAGATTTTTAGTTTTGATTGCGGATTTCAGGAAAAATGCAGTCGCTCCATAGATTTTGGTTTAGGTTAATTAAATTCTAAAAAAATGATAAGTTTTCAAAGCAAACTACCTCTGTAGATTTTTTTTTTTTACACAAAAAAAATTGACGCCAGATCCTAATTCAGCACCCTCAAAAACAATAAAAAACGCTTATTCAACAAAATCAAAAAATATCATTTTTTTCACCCTCTTCGAGGAAAATGAAATTTTTAAACCGATTATTGGTTGCATTACTTTAAATCGCCATTACTTTGTCACACAATTCACTGGTTGGTATCGCTGGAAAGAGGAGAGTCTCAGCTTTCTTATGATGTATATAAATGTAAAATTCTATGAACAAAAACCTATTAAAAAAATTGGAAAATCCGAAAAACATTTTGATTTCTAACTTGAAACCAGATAGGATGATGAAACCAAATACATTTCATGCGTATTAAAACCCTATATTTTGTGTAAAAAAATAAAGTTGATACGTTAAACCGTCTTAGCGTAATTAATGTTGTTATCAATTTAAATAAAAGTTGCCTACTTGGTCAGGCAATTTTTGAAGCTTAAAAATTTTTATTTTTCTATTTGGATGAAATTTCGTATTTAAGGATTCTTTTGAATACTGAATTCGAATCCGATGTCGGTTCACTTGAAAAAGTTTAGCTTTTACACTGTAAAATGTGGTAGAAAATGTTTTTAGCCCTAGCATTCCATTTCAGCACGCTCAAAACTCAGGAAACGTATGTATATATATATATATATGTGTGTGTGTGTGTGTGTGTGTGTGTGTGTGTGTGTGTGTGTGTGTGTGTGTATATGTATATATACTAATTAGGAGAAATAATTTGTTACTTTAATTATTATTAAAGTAATTATAATTGTTAATTATTTATTGTAATAATAATTTATTACAACTTAATATTTACATAATAGGTAACGGTTCGGATCGGCGACACCACCAAACTAGGTTGACCCGCGCTACACCGACCAGTTCGATCCTTACGCTTCACTTCATGTTTACATTTTTCGATAGTTCATTCCTATAACCTAGCATGTAAACAATCACTTCTACAGTTTCAACTTGGATTGTGTTTTTTAGTTTGTTATATTGATATTTAGACTTCTTAAATGTAAATAAGTGAAACAGAAATTAACAAAATGAGTTTCATAAAGGATTAAGTGTTTTATGAATTCATGTTTTCTTATTTCATCTAATCTTATGTGTAAAAGTGTTACAAAACTTAAGAAGATTAATTTGTACATGGATTTGGTGTTTTACATATTTATATTTGTTCTATCAATTTAAGTGATAAAATTTACAACTTGTAAAAGTGTTATGAAACTTAACAAGATTTATTTGTACATGGATTTGGTGTTTTATATATTTTCATTTGTTGTTTGAATTTCAGTATACATATTTTGTGAATGGATTCTTTGTCATCCATATTACTTTTTGTGCTAAAGTGAGACAGATTGTATAATTAATTCAATAAAACATATCAGTTTATAAATAAATGTGAGAAAGTATATCACAGGTTTTTTATGTTTTCTTATTTCCACTTCCCATGAGAAAATATAGCAGAAATTAACATCATCACTTTCAACTAGGATTCTGTCTTATCTTATATAATGGCTTATAACATGGAGAATTGACAATGTGAAAATAATCACAGATTAAGAGGTAAATGACACATTACTATATAATTGTAAAACTATTGGTATAATGTTATAGATTAATGTGTTTTAAAAAATTTTAAGAAGCCTGATGATGGAGCATTGTCTCCGAAACATGTAGCTACAAATGTTAAATAAATAGGAGTTATGCCAAATTAATACTTAAGGATTCTGTCTTTTTTATATTTATAATTTGTTATTTTCACTTCTCTGACAGGAAGTTCATCAGGAATTAACTTTACTGGTGGTTCAGTAGTATATTAATTGTTGATTAAATTAATATTAATTCAAAATTGATTTAGTGTCTTATATTTTGATATTTCCTTATTTCCACTTTAATATTTCCTTATTTCTCATTTTAATATTAGAAGGTAAACAGAAGTTAATATTACTTTGAACAAGGATTCAGAGCTTCACAGTAAATAACCTTTCCCCTCTAAAAGCAGCGACTAGAACATCGAAATAAATCGGTACAAGGTTAGAATCGATAAAAGGTATTCTGAGCGGGTTTAGGGGTTGGTGTCGCCGATCCGAACCATTACCACATACAGACAGAACCACATATTAGATTTGATTGTTAGGTATTTTTGTTATATTCTTGAAACCGAGAACACATCTCTAATCCGTTTCGTAATCCTTGTTGACTGGGTTGTTCTAATAACTGAAGCTTATTACCTTAGAATTTCATTTTCATTATATTCAACAAAATCTTGTCAGCAACGGTAGTGAGGCAGTTATTGCAATAATGTTTTTAAGTCTAACTACCAAAATCATATTTTAACATGTTCAACTGCAAAATAAAACAAAAATTGCAAATACATAACTATCAAATCTTATATGTGGTTCTGTTTGTATATTATGTAAATATTAAAGTGTAATAAATTATTTTCTCTCCTAATTAGTATTATATATTATATTATATATGTTTAATTGGTATTTATATATATACATACGTTTCTCCTAATTAGTATATATATATATATATATATATATATATATATATATATATATATATATATATATATATATATATATATTTGTTTAATTGGTATCCATATATATAGAATAGAATTGAATAGAATAGAAAAACAAATTTTCTGTATACATACGTTTCTTGAGTTTTGAGGGTGCGAAAATGGAATTCTAGGGCTAAAAACATTTTCTACCACATTTTACAGTGTAAAAGCTAAAATTTTTCAAGTGAAGTACGTTCAATATATTTTTTTCTCAAGAACCGACATCGGATTCGTATTCAGCATTCAAAAGAACCCTTAAATACGAAATTTCATCCAAATAGAAAAATAAAAAATTTTAAGCTTCAAAATGTGCCTGACCAAGTAGGCAACTTTAATTTAAATTGATAAAAACATTAATTACGCTTAGACAGTTTAACGTATCAACTTTATTTTTTTGCGCAAAATATAGGGTTTTAATACGCATGAAATGTATTTGGTTTCATCATCCTATCTGGTTTCAAACTCAAGTTAAAAATCAAAATGTTTTTCGGATTTTCCAATTTTTTTAATAGGTTTTTGTTCATAGAATTTTACATTTATAGACATCATAAGAAAGCTGAGACTCTCCTCTTTCCAGCGATACCAACCAGTGAATTGTGTGACAAAGTAATGGCGATTTAAAGTAATGCAACCAATAATCGGTTTAAAAGTTTCATTTTCCTCGAAGAGGGTGAAAAAAAATGATATTTTTTGATTTTGTTGAATAAGCGTTTTTTATTGTTTTTGAGGGTGCTGAATTAGGATCTGGCGTCAATTTTTGTGTAAAAAAAAAATCTACAGAGGTAGTTTGCTTTGAAAACTAATCATTTTTTTAGAATTTAATTAACCTAAACCAATATCTATGGAGCGACTGTATTTTTCCTTGAGTCCGCATTTAAAACTAAAAATCTTGGTGCAAGAATCATGTCGATATCAATTTTTAAACTCGAAATATAAAATAAATTAGTTTGATGCTATTTTATTTTTTTTCTCAGCTTCTAGGGCCCATTGGTCGGAACGGCAAAATATGTGTTTAATATTTTTACCAGGAACCTCCAAAAAAATTGCCAACAAGATCCGTGAGAGACTGGGTGTGTCCTCCCCTTGTAAGTGGAAGAAATCACAGTTATCCTGAAGATGGAGCAGTGTACTCTGAAACATGTCGAAGAAAATTAAAGATTAAATAGGAGTAATGCCTTTAGAAGAAATAGTAATGTACTCGAACAGCATGGTTTTTGGTCAAATGTCTCTAAAATTAAAAATTTAATATTAAAATTATTAATAAGTATTTAACACAATTTTAATGTCTAAAGAAAAATTTGTGGCGTCAACCCCGGGGAAGCTAGCCCAGATCTTTATAAATAGATCAACTGGAAATTCCAAGTTCGTTCGATATCCTGTATCCAGATTCCTAACTCCCCATGGGTTTTTAGTTGACCAATTTCCAAAAATTTTAAAAATATATGTAATAAAAACAAAAATATAATAAATAATAAATATATAATAAAAAATTACTTAATCAAATACACGGAAATAAATATATCATTGGAAGTAAAATTTGTACAATGTAATTTACTACATTTGAGAAATAATTAACTTAATTAAATTAAATTTAAACTAAAAAACAATTCTATGAATGCCTCACTAACAAAATTTTATTCTAGTAGGATATGACTAGGAAGCTTTTCTATTCTTCCATGTAATTGTTTTAAAAACTAAATCTAGTAATTTGCCAGTTATTTTTGCATACCTGGTGTAGTCATTTGTGATTTTGTTCAATAGCTTTTGTATTCTGTCAATTTTGACATGGATATTTCTTTTGGCTGGGGGTCAATAGTCTTTGTTTACAACGTATTTTTCACCATCGAAAATGTAACATTTTGGCACTCTCTAGCTCTGTTGCTGTTGCTCGAATCGAAAATTTGACGATAATTTCCTAATCAGAAAGTCAATGGAGAATATTTTTTGTCATTTGTCGCTAAGACCTACCGTTTAGAAGTTATATTGGTTTAAATGAAAAAAAGGCACCTTTGAAACCCCTACTTTCTCTTAACTTTGTCTATTTCGAATTAACATTAATTGTTCATTTAATTTAAATAATTTGGTCATTTTAATTCTAAAAAGTAAATTTAGAAAAGCAGTAGATTATAGATAGTCATAACCATGATCTACTGTTTTTCCCAGTCAGGGGAATTGAGTTTTTATTTATAGTTGGGGTCACATCTGTAGCTCCATGAATAAATAATAAATTTAGTGAAGACACCGTTGGTTGTTAATAAAACATGTTAATGAATAAGTATTTGTATTTTTCTTAAGATACTAAATCAATAGAATAGAATAGAAAATAAGCTTTATTCTGGGACGATGTCCCCTAAGAATAATATATTGTACATAAATAAATACAATGAGTCTAGCTTTCATAAGATGAAATAAAATAAGTTAACAATCTGGTTAACTATTTACAATTTTACAAATAAAGAACAAAAATAAAAAATAAAATCCAAAAAATCCAATAATTGTAGGAGAAAAAATAAAAACCTATTTACATCTACGTAGTGAATTCCATAAGGAAGTAGCACGGGAAATGAAGGAGTGGTCAAATGATGTACTCTTATGGGAAGAAGTATACAGGTCTGAGGAGCGAGATCTTGTAGTGCGGGAGGAGACCGACTATCTGAACTGGAAGATGTTATAGATGTAGGAGGGATTCCGAGAATTGATGGTTTGATAGAGGAAGGAGGCTAGGAAGTAATTTATGGGGGATGAAGGATAAAGCCATTTTAACTCTGTATACAGATGTGATGTGTGGGAGGCTTTAGGAACCCTAAAGATAAACCTAACGAAACAGTTCATTAGTCTCCTTAGTTTACTCTCGAGTTCCGCCGTCAACCCACCATATGCAACACAGCTGTAGTCAAAATGGGGTAGGATAAGGGAAGAAACCAAGAGTTGACGAGTAGGTTTCGGAAGGGAGTCCTGGGAAGAATGGAATAGTTTAAGGATGGATATAATCGGTCTGGAAATTAGGGAGATATGAGGTTTCCATGAAAGGGTTTGGTCAAAGGTAATACCAAGGTTTTTGACTGTGGGGTGGAATTGAATAGGTTGGGAGTTCATAGACAGGATCGGGAGGTGGGGAAGGGATCTCAAATGGGTATTAGATAATAGCCTTGATGATAGCCTGCGTTTTTTCTACATTTAATTTTAATTTGTTATCAGAGGCCCACTTGCAAATGCTATTAAGGTCTTCTTGGATAAGGGAGAATGATTTTATTAAATCAGAGGGATGGAAGGATAGATATATCTGGAAATCATCCGCGTATAGATGGTAGGAACAATGGTGAATGGAATTTGGTGGATCATTTATGTAGGCACAAAAAAGAGTAGGAGAGACACTGGAACCTTGGGCTACCCCTGATGTCAACGTAAGGGAAGAGGAAAGTGGCTGGTTTGGTATGGATACTATTTGAGTTCTACTATAGAGGAAGGGATGAAACCAGAGGAGAGAGCTTGAGGAAAAAGATAGGGCTTTTAGATTAGCCGTTGGTTTTTTTTTTTAGTTTGATTTTTATGTTTTTGTTAAAATCAGACTTCTTTTGTTTTATTGTTTTTCTTTTTTGAACATTACTACAGATATATTCTTTTTAAATATATAAACATAAATTGTAAATGAAATTGAGAAGCACATGTGGAAGAAATTAAATTAATTTGATTACAAATGTGTATTAATAAATAAGTGTTGTTTTTTTTTTAAAAAAAAAAGGCATTCAATATTTATTATATTATAGTATTTGTTATATTGACTAATTATTGGTCAAGTTAAATTTGAAGCCAGCGTTCCAGAGTTGGTACGCCAGGGAAAAAAGCTGCTCAAGGGTGCAATTACTGTTACCCTTACGGTGCCTTAACAAATTTTGGTCCTCCGTATGCCGGATGCCTTTTTTTTTTTAACTTTTATAAAATTTATCAAATTATCCAACATAAAATTTCTTTCAGCATTAAATATTTCAATATTCACTTACATTTTTTTTGTTAATCGGACACGAATTCTCCTGAAATAATTACTAGTCGTTATATATCCTTAGTGGTTTCTCTTTTCGTAAATTGTTATTTTAATTATCTTTACTATGGCTCCCAAGGTAGATAGCAAAGCGGAGGCGCTCGAAGAACAAATTGAAGAAATCGAAGACTTACCTTCAGACATCATGGCTACCCAATCCATAGGCCAATCATTTGTCTCAAACCCTATTAAAATATTTTAAAGCTAAATTGTCTCGAATTGATGCAACATGGGATAAATTTCTATCTATTGCCATGAAAGCAAAACGCGCAGTAGCTCAGTTGGAGAAAACGACAGAAGCAGACAATATTGCAGATCTGATTTCAAAAACAAGGAATGCATTTTATGAGGCACTATTCTCTGAAATTCCTTTTAAAGAAGGATCAAATTCATCTTTAGTCGATAATTCCGTAGCCGTGGCACGTGACAATGCTGTTTTTGAATTGCCACCAATCTCGCTACCAACCTTTAATGGTGGCATTTCCCATTGGGTATCTTATAAAGACATTTTTATGTCATTAATTCATGGTAATAATAACTTATCACCGATTCAAAAATTTCATTACTTAAAAGGCTCTCTGAAAGGCTTAGCTCTTCAGTCATTAGCAGCAATGCCAATTGCAGCAGAATCATATCAACAAGCATGGGGCGTTTTATGCAAGAAGTATGACAATAAACGCGTACAGGATGCTTATCATCTTAATAAGATTTTTTCTTACAAACCGATGTCAAAGATTACACTTTCTGGACTTGAGCAATTTTCCAATATTGTATTGGAAGGTTCCTTAGCCTTTAAAAATCTAGGCTTAGAAGATCCAGCAGGCTTTGTTCTTATATCATATGCTTTAAGGTTATTGGACCCCAAAACTAGGGAAAATTTGAGCTGGAAATAGGAGGAAAAGAACTTGTCTTTACAGAATTTGTAAATTTCGTTCACACACAGTTCACAATAGCACAATCAGAAGCCTTAACTGTAGGTACCAGATCCCATTCACCTGTCTTGACAAAGTCTAAAACATCGAAGTATTCAAGACCAGTGCGTGTTTACTCGCGGTAAAGTTAACATTGCTCTAGTAATCCTCTGCAGCTTCAGATAAACAGGCCAGTCCTATCCATTATAATACTTTATATATTTTTTTTTCTTTTCATTTATTGATTGATTTATTGATTTGTTGATGGGGTGGATACTGATGGAGGGGAAAAATCTCCTCCCTTCCCCTCAGATGAAAAAGATAGAATAATTTCCAATTTCAATAGACAGCCTCAATTTAAAAAATATCAAATATCCTCGTTACATTAAAGACCCATTTATTGTTATAGTTGAAAAGAACGATCAAGAAAACCTATCCTTTTTCCATGACATGAAAGTAGGTAAGTTTTTAGGGCTTAGCGATAATCAGGTACACAGAATAAGAAGAAAAAATAAAAATCAAATAGAAATAATCTTTAAGACATATGATTATGCTAATAGGTTTCTTGAAAATCCTTTTATAACTAAAAATAATATCAGAGCATTTATCCCTCTTCAACACGTTCTCAAATTTGGAGTTATAAGAGACGTTCACACATCCATAACAGACGATGAGATATTAAGAAATTTATCATCTTCAGAGAAGGTCCTAAGAGTAAGACGTTTTAACAGAACTATAAGAGATGAAAAGGGAGAAATATCCAGAATACCTTCCGGATCAGTACAAATTGTTTTTCATTCCCAAAGACTGCCGGACAGCGTTGCTTTATACTTGGCCCCACGAAAAGTGACCTCTTACGTTACTAAGCCACGTTTTTGTGAAAAATGTCTACGATATGGGCATATGAAGGATAGATGTAGAGGTCGTGAAAGGTGTATGAACTGTGCTCTCTCAAAATTGCTCCGAGTTAACAAAATGTATCCACTGCAAGCTCAACCACAAGCCAAATGATAAAACCTGTCCTGAAAAACTAAGACAAGAAAAAATTAAAAGGATTAATGGCTATTAAACCGATTAGTTATAAAGAGGCCTCCGACACATTCCCTATCCAGACCAGTAATAAATTTTCGCTGCTGGATTTCCCACAAATTGAAGACCATTCACACCCTTACAGTGCATCCCTTTTAAGAAATCCTCGAAGGAAAAATATTCAACCTCCTAGCACAGAGTCAGAAAAAAAAAACGAAAGGCGGAGGAACAAATTGAACCAACTGATTTTTCAGACAATTATGCTGGTCCTTGTAAGTCAAAAACACTCAATATTTACGAAAACTCGCATAAATCTACACCCGACTCAAAATACGTAAACATGCTAAACGCCTTAATACAAAAAATTAAAAACATAGAAAAGGAAGAAGATACTGTTAATATCATAGGACAAACATTTTATAATTTCGTTAAAGATAATAAAGGAATAATCAATACTATTGCAGTACGTAACGAAGCAGAGAATGAAAATATGTGTACAGAATAGAATGAGACACAAATTGCTCATCAACATGGAATCACTTAATAATTATCGTTTATTTTATTTTGTATATTTACTACTTATTTTGGCAGAAACAAGTTGGGTTTCAATTCAATTGTTTTTTTTTTTGTTTTGTGTGTTTTTTTTTTTACAGTCACCTAACCTTTACTCATGACTACTTACACAATATTCTCAAATAAATTATATTTTCGAATTCTTCAACATAACTGCCGGAGTATAAATAACAAGTTTCAAGAATTAGTAAACATATTAAATATAAATAAATATCATGCAGCCTTATTTCAGGAAACCTGGTTCAACAAGCAAAAAATATATAAAGCCAAACATTTCTCCATTATCAGGAAACATAGGCGGGATAAGTATGGCGGTGTAGATTTAAATAGACTGCGTCAAATTTACAATTCCTATTCTCTCTTGATAGTAGATTCCCAGGGCATTCCATCATTATAGGAGGAGATTTCAACGCACAGGAGAAACGGATTCGCAAAGAGGGGACCATATTGTTCAAGAATTATCCCAATCATCATTTATACTTTTAAATGAACCTAATGTAGTAACTAGGATAAGCTCCCCACGAGTCGGACCATCCATTTTAGATCTCACTTTTGTCTCACCTGATTTGTTCAACAAATTATCATGGACACTTTCCTCTGAAACATTAGGTTGCGACCACTTTTAAATTATTCTCCAGTTTAACAACTCATCCGTCAAGAACAAATTTTATAATAAAAGAAACTTTAAAAGAATGAATGAAAAATTATATATCGAATCTCTAAATAAACTAAATGACAATTCTGAATTCCGAATACCACATATACAAATAATTACAAAGTTAATTAATGTAGCTGGAGAAACCTCCACTCCTCTCTCTAACCCTAATTCATAGCCCCATTTCTTTCCAAAGTGTTGGTGGAATGACAAACTCAACACAGCCTATAAGGAGAAATTAAATGCCATTAAAATTTACAAAGCCAATATGACAATTGAAAATTATAGAAACTTTTTTTTTTTTTTTTTTTTTTTTTTTTTTTTTTTTTTTTTTTTTTTTTTTTTTTTTTTTTTTTTACCTACCTCGCCTTTTCAGGCATACGGGGTTTTTGGCAGCAGCGGGGGATAGACATATGGGTTTTATGTCACCACTGCTGCCAATGAAACTCTTTATTTTAATACAAAAGTAGCTGGGGATATCATTTATTTGAATAGGGTACAATTCTATGGTGCGGCCCGGCAATGCTTTTCCACGCCTTAGCGACCGCACCTTCTTTTATTTCCTGTGGTGCGGCCCGGCCATGCTTCAGCACGCCTTAGCGACCGCACCTTTATAATTCCAGCCCTCCTGGGCCGCTGCATCCGTCCGGTCCACACTGCAGTAAGTCCCCTGAAGACTGCATCCGTCCGGTCCGGTCTGCCTGGTCCAGTCCTCACGGTCCACAGCATCCGTCCGGTCCGGCTCCAATCCTCAGGGTTCTTCATCATCTCTTCTTCTCCTCTTCCGGTGGTGGTAGTGGTTCGCCGACTGCTGGTATGGCCCTGCCCAGGGTGAAGTGACCTGGCCCTACCTCCTCCTTCCACCGCTGCACAAATTCCACGAAGTGCGGAAAGTTGTTTTCCTCCACTAGGCGTGGGAGGTCCTCCTGTTGAATCGTGTAGATTCCCGTTTTAGCAGACAACCTGGCGCGGTGAGCATCTAACGCAGTGCAGGCGACGACTAGGTGTTCAGCCGTCTCAGGAACTCCGCAGGCAGGGCACCGGGGCACAGTGGGACGAAATGGTGTTTTTTCTGGACATCGCATTTTGAGCCCCTAAAAATTATTCAATCGACTTCAAATTTCATATGGGTATGTTTTCAAGGGTGTAGAATTCGAATCTGAAGTCAGTTTTTTCCCATCGTTTCAGGATTTTGCTCTGTTAACGAATATGTGAAAAAATCTAATTTTCGTTTTTTCATATTTTGATTCAAGGGATATTATTTTCTATGATTTTTGATGTGCTCTATCGAATTTAAAAATTTGCAAATCAATCACTTTACCGTTATGTGAGTTATACGTGTTTTATGCCTTTTTCGTCGATCTGATTTTCTAAAAAAATAAACAATTTGCGGTTTGTCAGAAACCTGATAGGTAATTATTATTTTAAATGTCCCCATCCGAAAAGGGAACTATTTAGCTATTTAATAGAAGTACTCAATTAAAGCCCACAAGCTCCTACACTGTGCTTATCGAAATTTTATCGTTGGATCCATTCGTTCATATTCGTCGTGTCAGTGTCAGCATTCAGACCTATTCCAATATCAATTTTAAACATTTTTATTGTTGAATACCTGTGGATAACATTTGTGAAGTCCATCTGTTAAAGCAATTTGGACCACTTTTTTGTACAAGTTAAATTTATCAAAGCAAATCGATTTTAAATCATTTATAAATAATTTACAAACTAAATAAAAATTAATAAAGATGAGTTATACCTATGTCTTAGCAAAAAAAGTAGAATGCAGCAGAGTTCAAGAGTTGTTAAACCTCAGGAAAAATTTCTACAACTTTACAAGAAATAAAAAACTATATTTATATTTACATTTTTTAATTTTTTAACTGTCCATTGATGTGGAATAATTTTCATCTGTCTCATCACCAGAGTCCATCGCAATTGTGTAGTCCATTTGTAGCAACTCCGCTGCTTCGGGAAACATATCTTCATTACTGTAGTTTTTTAGGTATTCAGGTTTCATTAAATTAAGAAATGGATCTGAAGTAATTAGCAAATTGTTTAAAATATCTTCATTACTATTTGTCCTGCTTGTTTTTCTCGACCTGAATTCTCTAAAATTTCTAAAATCTTTGTTTCTGGCCTCTTGGGCTTCTTCAGACAATTGTCCTATGGGCAATATGGCTTTACGGGCATATAATACCAGCCGTATTTGTTTACATACCGTTCAGCTGTTTCTGTCGCAAACTTCTCAAATTTTTTAACATCTATACTTTTCCGTGAAGCAATAGTTTGCACAATAACTCCAAATCTTCTAACAATATCTTCGTCGATGCCAGTTATTTTCGATGTTAGTTTCGGGTCTTGAAAAAACTTTCTTGCAGTATTTCCATCATTAAATGTCCCTGCACACTGCTTTACCCTGTCAACATGCAGACCTAACGTAGAGCGAAATTTCTCTTGAATCACCTTTTTCCTCTCAGATTGAAGCAATTTATACTCATTTGTTGAAGCTGACCATCTTTTGAAGTCCAGGTTGTACGATAGATGCAAGAGACACTCAAAAAAACGAATTTTCGCATGTAATGGAGATATTCCAAATGAATAGTACTCTTCATTGCACACTTTTTGACGTATAATCTCCAAATTGTTCATGTCCTTGGGAGTTGCGTCACAAATAAAGCAACACATCGACGAACTAGTTTCCGTAAGCACATTACAAACTTTGCCATCAATCATTGCTAGCAACATATGATGACTTATTTGCGTCGAATTAAGTACGGTGGGAACCAGCGATAAAATTTCATTTTGCACCCTTTCAACTTCGATTTTAATTATTGCAGGAGTTTCTTCGCAAAATTCAAACCTAAGTGGCCTACAGAAAAACGTTGAAGAGGGTTTTTCATTCTGCCATATAACTTCAGAGTTCCTAAATCGTACAATTTAATTGGAACGACGGTTGTCATAAAAATTGAAGAGTCATCAGCACACTGATTATCTCCACTATAAGGCTGACGATATATACTCTGTCCAGAAGAACCATCACATCCCCATTTTGATATTAACACCAGCTGCCTATTAAGTGACAATTCTTTTTTGAGAGTAGGTATTAAAAATAGTCGAGAAAGCGTTAAATCCATTAGTGATTGAAGTGTTATTTTCGCTTCTGTTTCATTCACATATATACAATCTTTCTCAGGATAGCATTTTGATTTTACCGCCTTAATTTTGTGGTAGGAGGGAAAATTTTTGATTCCATTTATCTTAGTCATGTCTCTTAAAAGCATGTATTTTAACTTTGATATACCTATAGATGTGTTAATTGAAAGGGCTTTTTCTGAAGAGATCTCTTTGATGATAGAACTAGCATTGTGGTGGTTAAAACAAGCATCTTTGACTCTGTTTGCTTCATCCGGATGTTGTAGTAAGTAATCCAAAACTGTTGCTATATCACGTTTATTTTCTTTACGAAAATTCAATTTTGAGGCGAATAGGAGTTCGCTTGCAGAATACTGTTCTCTTATGTCTTCTGTTCTTCGCATTTTGTGTCTCTCAGAGCATTCATTAAATGGCTTTTTTTCACCTGAGTGGATTTGGTGGTCGATTGCTATCATGAATTCTTGAGGATAAATGAAATCCATACTAAGTCATAATTCATTTTTGTTTAAAAATCTGTCTAAATTTCGATGTGAATTATCTAACCTTCGCGTTAATTGATGGCAGAATAAACGCACCTTCTTTTTTAAGACTTCCAAAGATTTAGCCGAAACTTTAACTTTGATAATACCTACAATATCTTCAAATAAAAGCTCATAACATTTTATATCGAGATTTTGGAATCTATTAAACAAATCGCGATTTGTCTTCAAGTTTTCCATTATATATTCCGAATAATTCAAGCCCACAGCCTAAATCCAAGCCTAATTAATAAAAAATTAAAACCAAATACAACTCTCGCACTCAGAAGACGCAGTTGAAACTAAATTTGTACTTTTCACAGATATAAACAGTTTAATTAAATTAGACGATCTTACCATATATTCAGATATAAATGTTACCATGTGACAGTCTGTGAACAGTTTGCCAGAAACAGTTGGCTCCCGGTTACAGAATTAGTGTTATAAGATCTTATTAATAATATCAACAATAACAAAGCTCGAGGCATAGGTGTTGTAACTTCTGTAATATATAAAACAGTATACGAAACTTTTCTACGAACTGTATAAAATATATATTCTAAATGCTTCAGCCTTGTATGTTTTCTAGATTTTTGGAAAAAGTCTAAACTAGTGCAATTAAATAAATCAGGGAAAAAAACTGAAGATATTTCTTCAATCATGCCTATATGTATTATTCCAACAGGTGGAAAAGTTTTGGAAAAGTTAATACATAACTGGTTATCGCATTATGTTTATAGTAATAAGCGTCTGAGTGACAACCAATTTGGGTTTACGCCACAAAAAATTTCGGCCCATACGGTAATGAAAGCCATAAGTATTATCCAATATTCTTTAAATAATAATCTACATACTGCTATTATATCGCTTGATCACTGAAGCGTTTGGCAGTGCTTGGTGGCGTCAATTTTTAGTACCCTTATTAAATATCAATGCCCAGGTAACATTTATAAGATTATTAGAGATTATCTTTGCAATAGATCTGTATCTTTAGTGACAAACGAAGTTTTATTGCTCGTGCTGCTCTCCTCTTTTATGGAACTTAATCGTTGACTCACTATTAAAAGAACGATTACCTTCTAATGCAACGATTTTGGCCTTTGCAGATGACATATTAGCAATTATAACATCAAAATATTTCAAACATTTACAGACAGCAGTCGATATAGTATTTCACAAAATAAATTCTTGGGCTTACTTAAACAAACTGACATTCAATAGAAAGAAATCTAATTATATGGTGATCACTAAAAAACGACTAAGTCCGGACTTAAATGTGAAAATTAATAACAAAAATCCTAATTGAAATCGTGCTATGAAATAACCATAGACGAAAAATCAAAGAGGGACAGACATATTGACATACTACAAAATAAACATAGCGGTTGAGAACGGCCCTGGAGGTTCTGTATAAAGCCACAATTTTGCCTATTCTTACATACCTCATTGAAATATGGCATCCAGGAATACAGGTTAAGTACAACAAGGCAAAGCTGGAATGGCAATAGCAAAGCTAATGACACTCAAAATTATCAAAGGTTTTCGAACACTTTCTAACGTCTTGGCCAAATTGATCCCCATTATCATACTAACTGACAAATATATTGGTAAAATAACCCAACAGAGTTACTGCTGAAAGGAAAACACTAAAAAGATATAAACAGACTAAACAAAAGGGGAAAAACAAGGGTTATAATGGAGAGGCAGGAGTTCTACAAATCCTACAAATATGTAAAAAATATCTTTAATTCCAAATATTCTCCAAGGTCGCAAGTGGTCGCAGACCATTTCGATCTTAAGTTACTGTCCAGTATTGATATTTTGAATTAAAATGGGTTTCGGCTTAAACAAGTTTAAACATTTTTCTAAAATCAAATTTTTTGTTGAAATTTAAAAATTTAGATACATTTATTATTTTTATTTTTTGTAATCATTTTTTTTACAGAAAAATGTTTTATTGACAATCGTGATATCATGCTTAAAGCTGTGAACAGCAAAAAATTTACATCGGACATGTACAGAATGTCTAATGCAATTTAACAAAACGGGATATTTTCGAGGACCTTTCAAACAAACCTAGTTTATCGATTTTTTGTACTGTTAGTGCTTAATAAAATTATGTTTAACGTACTGTTGTTTATCGACAATGACCACAGCAAACATTTTATAAATGATTCAAGCCATAAATATAAATTTTTGTTTTCAGCCAATGTCCAACAAATAACGTTGGCTCGTCCCACTGTGCGGGGGTCAATGTTCTTCCCATGCTCATGCAGTTTTCCCCGGAACCCTCCATGTCCTGTCAGCATTTGCGAGACCCAGTAATCCGGGAGGACCCATTTTGCCTGAAGTCTCGAGTGGACGGTGGGGAAGAACTTTCTCAAGGTCGCTCCTTTCCTGGTTGTCACCCACCGTCCATTCCACTCCTCTACCAGCTCCTCCCGCAGTATGTTCCTCCAACGATTAGGGGTCTCGCCGATTTTCCTTTGGAGTCCCTCCGGTAGCGTTTCGAGCCCCCGCCTCTTAACATCAAACCTCATCCTGTCCTCCTTGAGGATAAGGTCCAGGGGCATCGCTCCGGCCAGCACCTGCACTGCTGCTTCATGCGACACCGTCCTGTAAGCCTTGGTGACCCGCAGCAGAGCTCTTCGCTGAATTGTGGCCAGTCTCCTCTTCTGTCGCTGTGCGAGGTTACCACTCCACGCAGGGGATGCGTACCTCAGAATACCCAGAACCACTCCTTTGTAGATGGTCATTGTGGCAGGGTATCTGAGGCCCCAGAAAGCACCCCCTATCCTGCTCAGTCCGTTGATAGACAGGGTCACCCTATCACTGAGATACTCCAGGTGAGGGGTTGGGTCGAATTTCTTCTTCAGTCTTACCCCTAGGTAAGTTACCTCCTCACCTGGTCTAATCCTCTCTCCCTGGATGTTAATTATTATAGGGTGAGCCCTGTCTGTGGAGCCTTTCATGAGTATGGCCTGGGTCTTTGCTGCTGCCATACTCAGCTTCTTCCTCGCACACCATTCCGCTATGAGACTGGCGCACCTTTCAGCTTCCATCTTCAGTCTAGCTCTGCTTTCCGCGGCCACGATGACTGCCAGGTCGTCTACGTAGGCCGTGGCAAGGAAACCTCTCTCTTCTAGTTCCCCCAGCAGTTGGTCAAAAACTAGTTTCCACAGGGCCGGGCCAAGAACCAAACCCTGGGGACAGCCTCTCTCGATGGTCTTGTCAACCTCGTAGTAGCTACCTTTAATCTTCACACTTCTGTTGCTCAGGTAGCTACTGACGAGGGAGTAGAGGTTGCTGGGGGCGTCGAATTCCTGCAGACGCTGGAGCACGTACGGCCACCAGACACTATCAAAGGCGGAGGAGATGTCAAACAACAGGAGCATAACGTACCTCTCCGCCCTTGCCTCCGCATCCCTACGCACTATCAGCACTGCATCCGCTGTTCCCTTGCCACGGGTCGAGCCAAACTGCCGTGGATGACTAGCAGCCCTGAGGACCGGTCTAAGGCTGGTGATGATGAGATGCTCCAGGATCTTGCTGAAGACAGGGAGGAGGCATATGGGCCTGTAAGATTTGGGATTTTCTTTATCTTTCCCTCCTCCCTTGTAGAGCAGTCTGAGGTCGGCAATCCTCCATTCCCTTGGAAAGTACCCCGTATCAAGACATAGGTTGAAGATGTCTAGTAGCTCTCCTTCGATATACGGGGCACTCTTCTTGATTATTGCTGCATCTATCCCATCAAGTCCTGGAGCTCTGCCGGTCCTCTGCTTCTCCACGGCGAGCCGAAGATCCCATATATCCCATGGTGGGCATAGATCGGTACCTGGAGGGTAAGCCGTGGTGCGTCTGACGAAGATGTCCTCCTCGCTGTCCTGGGACGGATCATCCCTGGGGTATGTGCTGGCAATGAACATTTCCCCTGATTCCTCCAGAGTGGTTGCCTGGGTCCTTCCTACTCTTAGGGCTGCCATCAACTGCAGTGCCTTTACCTTGCCCAGGGCCACTCTGTAGGGGATCCCCCAGGGATTCTTCTCTGTTTCCTGAACTATAAAGTCGTCCCAGGATTTCTTCTTCTGCAGACGCACACCGTTTCGGTATACCCTCTGTCTATGCTTATACTCTGCTCGGAGTGCAGCTCTCCTGTCTTCCTCCCTGCACTCCTGGTACCTACGCCGGGCCCTGTAGAAGTCTCTCTTCAGCTGCGTTAGGGCCGGCGTCCGCCATGGGACCGGACGCGCTCTCACCCTACGGCGCTGAAGGGAAATACTTGCCGCTTCTCTGATAGCACCGGTGAGCATTCCCACTCGGCGGTCAATGGGCGAGTCTTCTTCCTCCATCGGTGCCATCTCTTCCCACTCTCTATCGGCCAGTATTCCCTCCAGGGTACTGGTATATTCTTCCCAGTCCGCCGTCCGGGTCACAAAGCCCTTCTCAACCTCGTGGGCTGCGCCTTCCTCCCCCACTACACTGAAGGCTATGACCCGGTGGTCTGAGCTCGTGTCTGACCGTAGGGCCCAGTGCGTAATACGTCTAGCCATGATTGGTGTGGCGAATGTCACATCAATCCAACTCTGGCCCCTTGCTCCTACAAATGTGGGACCAGAGGGCTCGTTGATGACTACGAGCTGACATCTCGCCACACAATCCTCTAAAACTCTTCCTCTGACGTCTGTACGCACTGAACCCCAGGCCGTGCTCCAGGAGTTGGTGTCTGAGCAGACTATCGCATTCCTATAACTGAATACGACAGCCTCCACGGCGGCAACATGTTCTTCTATATTCGCCGGTCTGGGCGGCATGTATGAGGACACCAGTGCGAATGACATGCCGCCCCATTTGATGTAACATGCTGCCTGATCAGCCGTGGTGTGCTGTTTAAGCTCCATAACGTCGAGGGCCGGATTAAAGATGACAATAGCTGCTCTGGGCCTCCTTCCACCACTGCTCAGAGCCACGACCCTCGGCGCGACACCAAATCCTCCGACCAAGTTCCTTTGACACCATGGCTCTTGGACAACCATGATGTCGCAGGTTCGGGTGAGAGCCCTTAGCTCGTCCGCCACAATTCTTCTTCGGCCCATATTGACCTGCCGGATGTGCAGCTCATCCATATCTGGTCTTTTTGGCCTCCTTGGCCAGCATCTCTAAGTGCTCCTGGCACTCCTTGCTACCAGAGCAGTGTTGCACTTCTTTCCCCGCTCTGCCTTTTTGGCTGCAATTCCTGCAGCATGGGGGTGTTCCCTTCTTCTTTTCCGGGCAGTTCTTGGCTACGTGCCCGGTTGCCATACACCACCTGCAAGCCAGTTCCTTAGTGCAGGTTTTGGCGATGTGGCCATATTGCTGGCATTTTAGGCAGAGCGGGGCGTTGAGGTAATCTCTTATGGACAGTGTCCAGCACCCTTCGCTGACATCCTCAGGGGTAAGGTTCTTTAAGGCGAACCTCATGGCGGGGTGTACCTCAAATACCCATGCCTTCACTAAGCCGCTCCTTGCCAGAGTGGAGAAGCAGGTTCTCATCCACTCCTTCCTGGCCCCTTCTTCTTCAGGCTTTTTGAGGCTTACCTTTCCCCAGAGGTATCCCTCCAAGGTTGATCCGTCCCAGTGCTTTGGGACGCCTCTGACCTCCAGGCGAGGCCTTTTTGTTTTGGCAAGTCTCGCTTCAATACCTTTGCTCTTCAGCAGCTCCCAGTCCATAATTTTCCTGGCCTGGTCAGCCCCCTCTGTCCTGACAGAGACCGTTCCTGCCTGGGTCGCTCTCACAACCTTGACCTTTGCGCCCAGGCTCTGAAGTTCTTCCTTTTCTGGGAGCTGCTCCAACAATTTATCAGGTGACCAATTGTCACCTTTCCCTTTGAGGGTGATATACGTGGGGGTTTCTTCAAGCTTCTTTGAAGGTCCCTGAGGTACTCGAGAAAGAATGTCGGAGTAAGTCAGCACCTTCCTTGTTTCTTTTTTCGTGTTCTTTTTCTTCTTTCTGCTCTCCACGAGCGTGTATGTCTCTTCTGGCTGCTCCTCTTCCGTCTCACGGAGTACCAGTGAAAGTTTTCTCCCTCTAGCGGTTTTGTTCCCCTCATTGATAAGAGGACATGGGGCTGGAGGAAGGTTTCCATGTTTCTCCCTAGATGATATTGAAGGAATTTCCTTTTCTTCCTCATCCTTCTTCTCTGGTTCCTCCACCGTTCGGTGGCCTTCTCCCATTGCCTGCCGAACGACTTCTTGTACCAGGTGAGGGAACATCTGGACTTTTGCCTCCAGGCCAACAATAATGTCCCTGAGGTCAGAGACACAAGCCATTATATAGTTTTGATTAAGCACAGAGATGTGCTTTGGTTTGAGGTAAGCCCTCAAGTCATCCTCAATTAGCCTGGCATCCTCTATAGGGTCTCCCGTCCTTTTCTTCTTTTCTTCAGCTCTCCTTTTTTTAACATCACTGATGTTTTTCACCGCGTCCTTTGCTGTGGCATTTCCCTCCGTAGTAGTTTCATCACTACCTTCGCCACCACAGCAGATCTCCTTTTCTTTGTTTTCACAATTCTTGTCATCGTAAGAAGCCTCGCTTCTTGATGCACTGTCTTTATCACAACTCCTGTCACCTTGAACTTTTTCCATTTTATATCTACTTAACAGCACTAAAAAACATTAAAAACACAACAACAAAAGACATAAAACAATAATAAAAACAGTTAATAAATACTAACAGTTTCCAGAGTCGCACTAGTGTCCATCTGTACCGAAGTTAACCGAATGTACCCGAAGATAACGTAAACGTGGGGTGATGGGCTAGCCGACGGCAGCCGAGTGTCAGCGGTTATAGCCGAACCCTTAATTTTGGTTAATTTTTCAAAATTCAATCTCTACTGTTCTTGACCAAATAAAATATGGGTCCAGCCCTTCAAACTTCTTCTCTTGTAGAGCTCTCTCTGAATATAGCAATTTGAAAAAGATTGGTAGCTATTAGACCACCTCGTGGTTACCGCGTGGCTGCACAATGTCACTTAATTGTTTATTGCAGTTGAGCGAATGGTTTTTAATCATAAGCTACAACCGAATAATGCACCAATAATGTTCCTAAAACCAATTTTAGGTCCTACCTTCGGCTGGAGTGTCCGTTGAAAGCTCGATAACGTGGCTTCTAACCTCTTAGACCCCACGCTTCCACAAAACACACTATTTCCACTGAGAATTAACTCAAAAACCCTTGTGACGGGATCCCCGATTTGCACTAGTGTCCCTCGGGGCTCAACCGTGCACAACCACAACTTTTACACACATTATAATGGTAAATACACTACGGCACGGAGAACAAGAAAAACACCTCTTACCTGCTCCGTGTCATACAAGCAACTCAAAAAAATTATAGAAACATGAGATTGAAGATAAACATGGTGATCCATTGGCAAAACCTATCCAGGAAACAGAGCTTGAAGCAGCGCTTAAGGGTAGGAAAGGCACTGCACCAGGAGTTGATGAAATTAATTATACTATGATAAGGCTCCTCCCCAACCCTATACTAAATAAATTATTGGAAGCATTTAACAAGGATTGGCAAAAAATGGAAGTTACTCCTGAATGGCGTATGATTCAAATCGTACCTATTCCGAAACCAGCCAAAGACCCATCCCTAATCTCTTCCTACAGACCTATTGCCTTAATATCTTGTTTAGCAAAAACTTTTAATATAATTATAAAATCCAGACTAGAATGGTTTTTAGAAATACAAGAAACTCATAGCCCATACTGTTTTGGTTTTAGAAAAAGTCGATCTACAGCTGATGGAATTTGGTATCTCACAACTATAATCTATAAAACATTTTAGGAAAAGAAAATTTCGTTAACCTTAGCAGTGGATATAGAAAAAGCATACGATAATGGAAAGACTCAAATTCTATCCAAACGATTAAAGACCCAAGGTATTCCTGAAATTATGATAAACTGGATATCAGGATATCTATCCATCCGTACATATACGATACAAACGGACGAGGGGCCCGTTAGTTTTAATTCCTACAATGGTTTACCACAGGGAGATGTCTTAAGCCCAACCTTATTCAATATCTACACAGCTCACATTCTTAAAAATCCACCCCCAGATTGTTATTTGATTCAATTTGCAGACGATTTACTAGTTTTTACGGTTGTAAACAATCCAGAGGAAGGGAAGCGAGTCATGAGTAGAGCTCTTGAGTATTTAAAAGATGAGTTTTACAAAATACACTTAGAAATAAATCCCAACAAATGCACCTTAGTTCCTTTCACAAGAAAAAGAAAATTTGCACTAAACAGTTTTGATATTTCCAATAAATTATACACTCTTAAAGATCCCACCCTATTAACGTGATATTGTTATATAAGACTTTAGTGCGCTCCCTATTTGACTATTGCTCCATAATATACAACGAAACTAAGTCACCCTTCATCAATACCTAAATACTATTCAAAACACCGCTATAAGAACATGCATAGGTGCATTTAAAACCACACCAGTTAATGCGTTGATGGTTGAAGCAGGTGAAATGCCATTACCAATGAGAAGAATTTGGCTTTCAAGGAAAAGCATTATAAAAGCAAGTGCCGATGAAAGCAACCCTATGTGCGAAGCTATTTCTGCAAAGAAAATTTACGCTCCAAAAATTTATAACCTTGTCCTTGAGATGCACACGCTGCTTCGAGGAGTGCACATTACACGCGGCCCCCTATATCTAGCCACACCTCAGCCTAAAGCATCTATTCTACTCTCCAGTAGACCAACCTTAGATGTACAAAATCCTAAACAAAATTACTTTCCAGACGCCATAAGACAACTAGCATTACTAACCATATCAAACAACTACACCGGTTATATTCAAATTTTCACAGATGCTTCAAAAACAAAACTACAGACATCAATAGCAATAATAGATACACAGACAAATTTTAAAATTTCTACTTCAATCCCTACCAAATTCAGCATCGCATCTTCCGAAATGTATGCTATTTACAGAGCCATAAACTACTGCGAACAAACATACACTGATCAAGACATAGTCATCTTAACTGACTCAGCTTCATCGTGCACCAAACTAGAGAAGATACACATAAACAAGATAAAATCCTACATAGATTTCAAAATTATCCAAACCACAACCCAATCGAAAAACAGGTTTCTTTTCAGTGGTTACCTAGCCATGTAGGCCTCTCTGGTAATGAAAAGGCGGACGGAGTAGCTCGAAATAAACAAGTAGAAAAGGATAATGCCAAAGTTCAAACTCCAGACCTACTCAAAGCTATAAAGAAGCAGGCGATAAAAGAATGGCAGGACAGGTATGACTGGGAGTCACAATCTAAGGGCAGAGATTATTATCAAGTTCAGCCCAAAGTGAGCCTAACCCCATGGTTTCAAGCCATCCGTACCAATATTGATAGAAATCACATTGTAAGAATAACAAGACTCAGAACAAATCATGGCTGCACAAAGAAATATCTTAACCTAATGAAGATAGAAGCCAATGGGAAATGTGAGACGTGTGACTTCCCGGAAGACCCCAGGCATATAATATTCAGATGCAAGGTCTGAATTAAAATTTAATTTTAATCCTCATGAAGAAATAGAATACTTAAAAGAACTGGACAGGGATAAAGTAGTTAAATTGATGGAAGTTTTAGATAAATTAAAAGCTAAAATATAATTAAAAAAGAAAGAAGAACAAAGAAACCAATCATAACAAAAATAATGAAACTAAATTGAACTTGGTTATATAGGATTTGGCAACAAATCTTAAAACCAGAAAAAAAAAAAAAAAAAAAAGTATTTATGACAACTACTACCTCTAAAAATATCAATTCATGTCCACTGTGTAAAAGCCCACATCATTTGTATAATTGTAGTAAATTTCTAAGAATGACTCCCCAGCAAAGATTTAAGGAAATCAAAACTAATCGATTATGCGTAAACTGCTTAATTTCCAATCATACTACCCGGACATGGTAGTCAACAAATACATGTAAATATTGTAACCACAAACATCATATTTTGCTTCATTTTAAACAAACCAAGGAGATCCCTTCAAGTCCAAGTCCTCATCAAACAGCAACAAACCCAGATAGAAAAGACTCTCCTATAGATTCTTCTTAGACCTGCAACGGAAACTATGGTTTAAGGATCAGTCCCATGGTGCAATCCTTTCGGACATTACGAAAGGAGATCCAATGCTATTGTAGAATAAAGATCTTATTGGAGAATTTCATACTATCTGTCTGCTTAAAGATAGTGGAGCTTAACGCTCATTTATTACTGAAGCTTGCGTAAAAAGGTTAGCGTGCAAGATATATATGGGTCATTCTCATAGCCTTAGCTAAAATTTAAAAACAAATTGAATTTTTAAAGTTGCTTAAATTTTTATTATTTTTGAGTTTTCTATTATAATATACCTTCTATTTATTGAATTCCCAGGTGGGGCCAATTTTTTTTTCTATTTACCACTGTTTTAAAGCACTTTATAGAGCTTTTCATAGAAATGCTCTTGACCGTTACTCTTTCTTTAAACATTTTTTTTTTTCGTATTAAAAAATTATTAATGTCCTCAAATGGATAAAAGTAAATAAATAAAATAATAAATTTTATTATTGATACATAAAAAATTAAAGTAATAAAAAAATTGTAATCGATTCTTGAAGAATTTTACAAAAAAAACAGTTCAGTTGTTCAACTATTTTATTGAATGAGATTTAATTTTTAATATTTCTTTTTAAGGCATAACTTTATGTGCATGTCCATGTATGAAAATGTACTTGTTACTATGTAAGGGAAATCACAGTTTTCCTGAAGATGGAGCAATGTACTCCGAAACTTTTCTTTTTTTTCCTTTTTTTTTTTTTTTTTTTTTCTTTTCTCTTTTTTTTTTTTTTTTTCCCTTCCTTGCCTTTTCAGGCATACGGGGTTTTGACGGTACCGGTTTCATGTTCTCCGAAACATGTTGAAGAAAACAAAAGATAAATAGGAGTTATGCCTTTAAAAGAAATATTAAGGTTTAGTTGTTTTAAAATCTGACCCCCCCTAAAAAAAAAAAAAATTAAAATTAAATCAGTGATGTTTCAGCCTTATAAAAGTGTTAGTATATAGGTATGTAACTCCGGTATAAAATTTGACGAAAATCGGTTGAATTGTTTTTAAGTCCGATTCCCCTCCCCCCCCCCCCCCACACCCCCCGCCAAAAAGGACCTCAATTCAGTGATGTTTCACCTGTATAAAAGTGTTGGTACATTAATATGTAACTCTTAACAATTTAAAAAAAAAATAGGTGTGACGGTCGTGAGGAACCTTCCATAATTTAATGTTTATTACAACACCAGAGCCTTACCTAAACGGCTAGTTTTACTAATCAGTTGTGCACATCTAAAAATAATCAAATATGGAGTCCAGGAGCATTTAAAAACTACGAATCATTTTAAAAACGCGTGACGGTCGTGAGTAAGAAAAAGTACGAGGAAGAAAACTTATCCTGGATTGATGAAAATCTTAAAAAATACACCAAGAAATGTCTACCAAACACATCACTTATGAAGATAACCTCACGAATTACTCTGTAGATAGCAATAATTAGCACTAGCTTATTCTTGTAGAGAATATTTAAATAACTATTTAATGTGACGGTCGTGAGGCCAAAAAGAAAACGGAATTTTCAGTTTCCCTTTAAAGTTTAAAAATGTTTAAAAGCATATTAATTTATTCTTCAATATATGGTCTCATACTCTAGAAAATAAAAAACATAAGTTTTCAAAAAATAAATACAGTGGACCCTCGTTATAACGCGGGTTAAGGGGAAATGAAACCTCCCGCGTTATAGACGTACCCGCGGTATAACGAAGGCAGAAGTATGAATTATTGGGGGTCAAAAAATAATGAAAATGCACTCTGATATAAACTCGGGCAACAACTAAAGGAATAATAGACAGTTTTTAAAAAGGAAGTGAAGGGGATTCTGTGAACCAAGAAGGCAGGAATAGAGACAACTTCTCCGTACGTCATCTAGGTAGGTAACCGGGAAGATATTCAATCGACATTGTCTAAGTAACACATTTCGGCTTATTTCCAGGACGACACAAGCGATGTACAAACTCTTTCCTAAAGTTTTTTTTTATAATTCTAATAAAAATCAAACTTTAAAAAGTTCTAATAATGAAACAAAAACAATGAAACTTGGTTTAGACAATCGTAATTCATTCTAAACGTCCTATTTAGTTTTACTTCCTAGGTTAACAACCAGTTATAATTTTTTTTCCTTTACAAATCCCTTTTAATGTTTAGTAAAATTAGAAATGTGCTAAAAAAACAAAACAAATTTAACAAATGTAACTTAATTTTCAGAGTTCCCTTTTTCCCAGAACTTATTAAACTTTGGAACCTTTTCGTTTTTTGCTCTAGATTTTCTAAATGACACAATTTTCTAACGAATTGTTTTCAAGTTTTCTACTGTTGGTTTTAAAACCATAATACGATGTAATCTTATTTTTCATTAATTTTAATTGAATCAGGATCGGGACCGGAGCTTGACCCGCGTTATATCCGAATCCGCGGTATAACGAGCCGCTTTATATCGAGAGTCTACTGTACTTAAATAATTTCCTTGAAATCTCACTTTATAGGTAGGGACAAGTGAAAGTTACGAGTTTATAAGCCTTTTTGTAGCTATAAAAAAATTTAAAAAATATTTTTCGAAACTAGGCTGTATGCACCAACTTTAAGGGATCGGTGTACGTTCAAATTCACTAAAAATATTGATTTGGAAGTTTTAGTTCCATCTTAAGTCCAGCAGGACAGTGAAAAATCACTGCCATGCGAATTGCCCATATATATACAGGGTGTCCCGAATTTAAATGGCAAAACTTCAGGAACTTATAAGGGACCGAAAAACTAAGACAAAAATTAGAGATTTGCTCGTTTTTGTTTAGTTTTAGAGAAAATAGCAAAAAAAAAAAGAAACAAAACAAGTTTTTATTTTTATACTTATTTATTTACATTTACATTTATGTTATGTTCTTTTTAATGAAAATATTGCTCAAAATCTCCTCTTGCACCAATGCAAGCATTACATCTAGCACTCACTTGATAAATTGCAGCTAAACATTGTTCTGATGATATTTGGTGCACTGCATCTATGATTCGGTCTCTTAATTGCTCTCTTGAGTTGATTGACACCGAATAAACTTTCTGCTTCAAGGTTCCCCATACGAAGAAATCCATGAGTGTCATATCAGGTGATCTGGGTGGCCAAGGTACTACTCCTCCCCGTCCAATCCATCGTTGTGGATAATTTATATCCAGCCAAGCTCGAGCAAATGAGCTGGACATCCATCGAGTTGGTACCACATTTCAATCCGCTGCTGTAAGGGAATGTCATCTAAATAATTAGAAAAGTCGTTCTCCAAAAAATGTGTAAATGTGATACCATTCAATCTTCCAGGTAAAAAAATATGGTCCTACCGGTAATCCGTTCCAAATTCCAAGCCAAACGTTGATAGCAAATTCATGCTGAAACCTATTCTCTCTAATAGCTCTGGGATTTTCAAGAGCCCATACATGATAATTTCTTTGATTAACAATTCCTCCTCTTGTAAAGGTAGCTTTATCGGTTCATATAATTTTTAATCGAAATAAATTAACATCGCAAATTTTGTCAAGAAACCAGTTACTAAATTTCAATCTCTTGACATAATCTTGAGGTAATAAATTCTGAACTTTTTGAAGATGGTATGGGTAGCGATTATCACCTTTCAAAGTTTGTCATATTGCTTGCCGCGATATTGCTAAAGCAGAATTATTAGTGATTGTTTGCTTCACCTTGGTAGGAGCTCTTATGTCTCGGCTTACGTATTAAGTTGGTTTGATCCTGTTTCTGACTGAAATACTTCTATAATAATATGATCTATAATATTATAAACTTTTGAACAATAAAATCGTTTCGTATCACTTGAGGTACGAAGGATCGTATAGAAGGATTAATACAATCAGGATTGATGAATTATTTGTGACTTCTATTGGATTTCTTTTTATTCGAAGGCTAGTTTCGAATGTTAAACATTTATCATCAGTTCTAAAAACATACAAAAAAATTCAAAACGTCACCAATTTGCTACACAGATTATAGATTTTACATTAAAAATATGTAAAATATTTGATTACTCAGCAGGCTGAGTTTAAAGATACGAAAGGGTGAGGAGGGAGAGGTCGGCTGCCCCTGGTCTGGTTGCAGTTTTCTTGGATTTATATTATTTAATATTATAAATTGAATTTATATTATATTTTCATTTAAATTGAGAGCCATGTTGGAATTCTGAGTCTTATTCCTGTATGCCCTTATATGTTCTTTCAATCATCGATTGACTGATCGTCCAGTTTTTACCGAGCATTTAGCTTCACAGTTATTACATTTTAGTTCGTACACGCCGCTTTTTTAGAATGGGTCTATTTTGCCTTTAGCTGAATGGAAATGAGATGACATTGGTTTCTGAATTTTAAACACGGGATATACATTCTAGAATTAAAAGACAAGAAACCGCTCGTCGTTAGCAACTACTCCAACATTTATAGACAGGGGTTCAAAGCTCCCAATAAAATACAAAAGACTTATATACATGACAATAATTAGATCTTTGGGGTAAGATCTAACTAAACCTTCCAATTCTTCTCTAACCCGATCCTTACAATCCAAAATCCTTCGTGAAATCCTGAATGCTTTTTATTCTGTCTCAAATAAATATATCCATAACGACCTAAATGTTCCATATGCTGCAGATTTGGCCCAAACGAGATACCTATCCTTCCATGACAAGCTTCATACCCACTCGAATCAACCATTGCTTCTCACTCGATAGCACTCCAAAGGATCATAAAATAAATAAAATGGCCAAAATGTAGAACTTTTATTGAAGTGCTAGTTAGTACTAGTGAGTAGTTCTTTACATGTTATTGACATGTCATTGTAATCATTTTCCTAAAATTTACTTGTTGTATATAATGTATACATTGTTCCCTCAATTCTTTCGATTCACATATTCTTTTCTACAGTTACCATTCAATATTTTCTTATTGATCCATTATTAAATAATTAACACTAATCGCCATCTAAACTATGTTTATTAACTATCTCCTTGATAATGTTTACAGCAATTATAGCTGCTGTTAACAATTAGCTCATATTTGTTTGGAAGTTTTAGCTATTGCGTTGTGTCAAAGGGCCAATTAGTCCTAGAAATAAATTTTTTTTTCTTTTTTTTTTTTATTTATTTCCCTCTAAAGACCTTAATTATATTTAAATTAAATATTTAGATAAGAACACTTATTTATTTTTTAATTAACTTCATTATAAACTAATCCTATGTAATGGTTTAAAAGCCAATAAATATGAGATCTTTTGTTATTTAAAGTCGCTGTTGTCATACAAGCGGCAAGGCCAAGCAATTAGCTCCTATTACATCACCTACACTAGGAAAGGTTATATAAGCAACATCTATAATTGTAATAAACAATCTTTTTATTTAAAATTATTTAAACAAATAATAAAACTAATTTATAAAAAAGAAAAAAAAAGAAAACAGTAAATCTCTGGAATAGCACACATACAAATTTACAATACAATTATTTACATAAAAAGCATAAGCTTTGTATCAAATAACCATTTCAACACAATGTACAGCTGGTTGTTCCATCTTATTTGTTATGGAGTCGAGTTCGAAATTTTCTGAAACAAATTTAGGGAAAGTATTCGTCAAACAGAGAGTGAGTCGTCAGCTTTTGTTTTTCGAAAAAAATTGAAGACAACCGTAGATGGAAGATAGGAGTATGTACAGCTGATACAAAATGCCTATTAGGGAATACTGCAGCATCTTGAATATGTTTGATTCGAGCCAAATCTTGAGAGGATCAGAGCAGCCCTGGAACAGATATTTTTATATTTCCATCAATAAATATTTTAATTATATATTATATTATTATAATTATATATTATATCATTATAATTATATATTATATTATTACAATTATATATTATGTTATTATAATTATACATTATATTATTATAACTATTTATTATATTATTATATTATATATATATTATATATTATATATTATATTATATATTATATATTATATTATTTATTATATAATATATTATATATTATAATAATATTTATTATGAAATAAAAATGAAAACAAAAATAAATTTTGATAAAAGTATAGTTGACTGTTATGATGAATGTAGAATATGATGATTCATATGCGGATGAAGTCAAAGAGGAACACCACGTCTAATTAGAAATACTTCAATACGTGCCAACGTTTTAAAAGAGGCAAAACTTGGGCTCTTTATGTCGGTGTTTCTTCCAACGCTCTTGTATCTGAAAGCATGATCACAGTGACTGAAGTGATTTCACAAACAAATATTTGGATAGACCAAGAGGGACTGCATTAGAAATTCTAGGGTTCATGATTATTTGTGAGTGAGGTCAATACGTAGCATCCCAAAAGAGAGATAGCTAAAATGTTATATTCTGGCCTCTCGCAGAATGGCCGATACACAAAAGGCTAAGTGGGTCTTTGAAGCTCGACCGAGAGACAAAAGATTTACAAGGCATAAAGAGAGACAACGTGACGTTAGAAAATTATTTTTTTAAAATTAAATCCTATAATCACACGGTTATAAAAAGTAAAAATTCTTTAAAAAAATTAGCTGCAGAGACCGATACTATAAAAGCTTAATGGTCGGGAAATCGGTTTAAGCGGGAGTTATTAAGAGGGCTTCAGCAGGGCCACTTAGTTTCTCATTTTGATTCCTGACTTGGCAATATGAGGGAGCAACAAAGAAGGTTTACAACCCATTCGAATAACTCACGCTAAATCGGACAAAATATTGCCTGAACATATTACATTCATAATTACAAATAATAATCTGAAGTAACGTTAAAATAAGCAATTTTTTTTTTCATAACAAAAATTCAGATAGATAACTCAAGTAAACGAGATTACCATTATGCGCTGTTTCTTTAAGCATTAATATTGACTTAAAACGTTTCATTTAGATAAATCAAGCGGCTTCACGAAAGAAACCCCTATTCAAAGGATATCATAGAAAAGTAAGCCAACATTCTATAATTGTTCCCGTCCTTTTTCAAGGCGGCATCTTTTCTGGTACCATCTCACCTGGTTTCTCTCTCGACCAACCTCGATTGCTCAATTCTATTTTGGATTCCTTTCACAAAGAGTCGGTTATCTGATCCTGGAAAATATTTAAAGCAGATGAAATGTCTTTGGTCAGTTTTAACTCTTCTTTGATTCAGCGTTACAATTTGTAATCATACCAAAGTATTTTTTTTTTTATTCATACAACAAATAGTATATCTTTAGATCAAAAGATATTTTTTTCGGAGGTTTACTATTTTTCTTCAAAGCTTTATAATTTTTAATAAAGCTCCTCTTTGTAATAGTGAGGCTTATATTCATGTCTGCGAATAAGGAATCATATATAAAAATAAATGTATATTTGATAATTATATACACATCCTGAATATAATGAGTCCAAATCCTGAATATATAATCCATACACATCCTGAATATAATGAGTGATAAAACCACATTTAGAGGGAAGAGTAAAGTTCCTAAAGGATGTAGATCAGATTCCAAATGTTCTGTCGAAGGATGAGCCGGAGAAACCGATGGTAGGAAAGAGGGATGACGGGAAGATCAAATGTTTCATAAAAAGAAATGGGCGTTGAGACTGATTAACGTCCAGTAAATTCCGTACTATTTGCAGAACTATGTAGCGTGAACAACGTGAATTATCAGAAAAAACGTAATGAAATGCTAAAAATAAAATTATGATATAATACGTTAGTCTTATATTATTATAATTATTTTTTAATTAAAAAAAAAAACTCCTTTGTAATTTGTGCACTTATTTAAAATTTTAGACGTTATGTCTTACTACTATTTTTAATTAAAATTTTAATGTGGACATTACCTACATAAGCTAATGTCAATATGATTTATTATAGTTTCGCATAAAATGGGGCATATCTCTCAAGAATTTATTCAAATTCCCATCAGACCTATACCCCATCGAAATCGAGACGTAATGAACGCAAGGGACGGATATAAACATTATTAATTTTGTAAATTTAAAACAGCTTGGTATTTTTATTTTTTTTAATTTAAATACATTGATTTTACTAAATTAATATTTTTATATTTCTAATACGTTTCTTATGCCTTCATTAATGTACATGGGAACTTGAACCTCTTTAAAACATTTTTTTAAACTATTTAAATCTGTATAATGTATACAACTAAATGGCAAACATCTGTCATCAGCGTTAGTGTTGAGAACGGTGTTAAAATAAGACGGAACTCACTAAAAAAAATAAATGAAATGAAAAAAATAAACAAAAAGCTACTCATTTTAAAGTCATGTTTATCTTCATATTATATACTGTTGTACGAAGATGAAGACGAAGAAACCACAAATACCAACGGTCATAGGCTCATTGAGTCTTGTGTCGACTTAGATCTTCTGATCAGGAACTCCCTAATTCTAGACAAGAAAGTCCACAAGATTACTTTCAGTGCCCAAGAAAGGAATTCTATTAGCATTATAGACAACTTTCTCTACAGCAGAAATATCAGAAGACTCTTTTCAGATGTAATAGTCATAACAGGAGCAGAAATCGGCTCAGAACATATGATGGTCATAGCAGATACCCAAATTCTGAAGCCACGGAAAACTCCAAAAAGACAGTATGGAAGAATTGATATTTCACAGCTCCAGAATCCACAGTTTCAAGAAAGGTACGCGGCAGAACTGGAAGCAGAACTGCAGAAAATTAACCTGGATGCACCATTCGATGAGATGTGGAAAAATATCAAACATAAGATCCTGCAGACTGAAACAATGGTATGTGGCATAAAGAGATATTCCTCCAAGGAGAAACGATCTGAATAGTGGAGTGATCGGGTGAAGGCAGTTCTGCATAGGTAGAAAATAGCTTGGAAGAAATACTTTGATTGCAAAAATGACCAAACCTGGGAACTATGCGTTCGACGGAGGAAAGAAGCTAAATTAATTGTGAGAGCGGCTAAAAGGAAGAGCTGGGAAAAAATTGGTAAAAGCCTAGAAAATGACTACAATGAAAACATAAAAAAATTTCTGGAAAAAGACCAAAACCCTGAAAGGCAAGAAATGTAAACCTATAAGGAACGTGAAAAATAGTGCAGGAAAAGATTTGACCAAGGAAAATGTTATTCTGGACAGGGGGAGACAGCACTACGCAGATGTTCGATGATCCTCAATGCCAAGAAAATACAACAATGGAAATGGAACCTAAGGACAGTTCTTGCTCAGATGCTTCTCTATGCTGATGATGTAGTGCTGGTAGCGGACTCCGTCCAGAATCTTTAGCAAACTAGAGTGGAATGGGAAGCAGATCTGGAGAGGAAGGGCATGATTATAAATGCAAGCAAAAGTAAATCCTAGAAGCAGCAGAACACTATACGTACCCAGGCACAGTTATCAGTAGGAACGGTAAAATCCAACAAGAAATATCCAATGGGATTAAAAAAGCGAACAACGTATATTATCAAATCTGCAATGCTGTTGTTGAGAAACGTGAAGTTGGCAAAAAGGTAAACCTGCATATTTTTAATGCAATTTCACTTCCTACCCTACTATACGGAAGTGAGAGCTGGGTCCTTCTCGACAGATTGAAGTGTAGAATCACCGTCTCAGAAACGAAATATCTGAGAGGAGTTGCAGGCCAAACACGGAGGGAACGCATCAGGAATAGCATAATAAGAGAGGAGCTAGGGGTAAAAGAACTAACAGAAATTATAGAGAAGAGGCAGTTGCAGTGGTTTGCAGTAGATGTGTGCCGAATGGATGAAGATCGTGGACCACGCAAGTTTTTCGAAGCTAGACCAACTAGCAAAAAACCAAGAAGCAGGTCAAGGATGTCATGGTCGGATAGTATGGTCCAAATAGGAGAGAAAAGAGGAAGGCGATTGGTTTCCATGAAGACATTGGCGAATGACCGGGATAGTTGGAATGCTTGAATCGAGGCACCTCCACGCTGAGAGACCCTGAGGAGGAAGAAAAAGAAGTACGAAGATAAATATGACTTGTAAATAAATTAATATTTTACTTATAATTTTTAAATAAAAATATACCCATTATAAATATTAAAAAAATAAGTAGAAGACCTATTTTAAGAACTCAATTATATATTAAAACCAACAATGTTCTAGAATGATTTATAATCCTCGCGTGGGACTCGCTAATGAAACAAGACCAAAAGGAGACTTACCGCCCGTTCCATGAATCATCTCGATAAAAAATTATATTCGCTGTTTAATCAGCGAGCTGCGTGGGTCAGTGAATTTATAATTAGCTTTCAAGTAATTGGAGGTGTTCCACTTGAAATCCGACAAAATACTTTAATTGTTGATGATCATACTATATTAATTAGAACACATAAAGTTGCGTTTAAATAAAGAAATACTTTATAAATAAGGATATTTATATATTTATATGTATAAAGGGTGTATCAGCATAAGGCTAATGCTGAGAGCTTAGTAAGCTCTGGAGTCGACTAAATGCACAATTTGCTACAAAAATTTCTTAAAAACTAAATTCATTTTTAAAACTATTTATTGATATTCACAACTGTATGCATTATATACAAGTAAATTTGAGGAAAATGATATATGGCATGTCAATAACATCTAAATAACTACTCACTAGTAGTGGTGGTTTAGAAATGCAGTCGACTAAATGCACAATTTGCAACAAAAACTTCTTAAAAACTAAATTCATTTTTAAAACTATTTATTGATATTTACAACTTTATGCATTATATAAAACAAGTATATAATTCATTATAATATTTTTAAAACTATTTATTGATATTTACAACTGTATGCATTATATACAACAAGTATATAATTCATTATTGGTTGGTGCATACATTTCCAGTTTGTTTTTTTCAATTTCATTTTTATTTGCGACTCCGAGGCCTTCTGAAGTTGGACAATAATACTCCACCCCAAAATGGCCTATTTCTATTGAGCTACCATTTGGGTCACTGTGGATTTATTTTTATAGATAAACCTATGAAACTTGACATATTTGTAGTTCAAACACTAAAGAATAATGAGAAAATATTAGATTGGTCCTATGTATGAAATATATTCTCAAAAAATATACTAGAGCCAGAGGGAAAAAGTAACCAGAATTTTTTTTAACATGTGTGGTCCTACAAAAAACGCTCCACCGAGCTCCGGTTAAAAATGACTATCACCATAAAGCTTATACCACTACTTAATATTTCTATAAATTTTATTGACAACTATGCAAAAAAACAACGATTGTTAACTAAGTTGAGATTAGCGTGTTCGTGGTGTTTATTTATTTACAAACACTATATACTAAACCTAAGGAAGAGAGAAATTCAGAGATACAAATGAAGTGATCTAATTCTCAAATGATCAAACAAATATTTAGAGATAGATGTCTAAGTTCATTTTTTGCATTTTCTGAGAAATAGTTATTACTTATTCCCCTTACAGACGCTCATGGAAAAAATCATTTTGTTTTTTATTTTTTTAATATAATAATTTTGGCAATACGAATAAGTGATTATATTTATATTGATTATACAATTTAATTAAAATTACATTAAAAAAAAAAAAAAATTGACTTTGGGATCATTGACACTCCAGTTCACATTTAGGTCTGCTTTCTTCTCAAAAAGTGTTAACATATACATTAACTTTATGAATCAAAATAAAATATTCCGACCTCTGTGAGGTATTTTTTAGTGACTGTTCATTAGAAACTTTTGTTTGCGACAAGTATCCTTTAGAATCGGATGATTTGATAACTTTAAAATTTTGTGCAATTAATAAGCAGTTTTTCCCTCATTATAAACAAAAGTTAAAATCGGTTAATTTTAATAGACATAAATTGAAAACTAGTTTTTATGAGTGGATAAATGAAAGATTGATATTATGATGCGTTTTATTAGCTACTAGAATCATTAGATCTCTACATTACGTACACGAGGCCTCTACTTAAAAGAAAACTACTTCCCATCAGTGAAGAAAAACTCCAATTGATATGTGAGCCGTCCTATCATTCATTATGTAGGTAAATAATGAATTATTCTGAACTAATAGACATAAAAATGTGATTATTGAAAAAGGGAATCAATTTTTTTGTTATAATGAACTTAAATTAGCATGCACTTATGTTGAATTAAATTTAAATTATGTTAAATAAAATTTTATAAAATAATCTAAAATATCTCTCATTGTATTAAAGAAAATAATGATATAATTTTTCAATTTAGTTGCAATTGTAAAGTATTTTTCCTTTCTGAATCGAATGAGACTATTTGCAGCTCGATGGGACTAACTGTTCTCGATAAAAAGTGTTTTTTTTTTTTTGGATGTTCTCCCCCACTGTGCGACGTCCCTGTTACCGACATTCAGAAGTAACAGGTACGAGATACTTGCATACTTACTTCAGTACTAGTAACAACATTCATACCTATTACCTTCGTACTGCACACTACCGTTGACTAATATTTTTTTACTTGTCATCTCTACCTGTTACCAGATACTCCTTTGCCTATACCCAGTATTTTTACTTCCACTTACGAGTATTTTCTGGTAAAATGTCAGCCGGTCTTCATTGTATTAGACACTCTTACATTCTTTTTTATTTTATTATTATTAATTTTAATAATCATTAAAATACACTCAAATATGAAATCTATACATAAGCAATCATATTATTTTTGCTAGTCATAAATCAAATATAAAATATGAATACTGTTATAAAAGATCTAACATCTTAAATAATAATTTGCCAATTATTTATTATCTTGTTGATAATTCATTAATGTTGTTAATTCCAGTTTTATTAACTGTAATACGCCAAAAAAAATTGATCTTCAATTAACTACCAGTATTTTGTGAATAAAATGGTTGAGGATGATAAGGAACGTATTATGGAAAAATTGTATTTTAAAGAAACAATAAAATTGAAAAGATTCTTTAAAAAATAACCATACATACATTTATTATATATTTGACTATATATATATATATATATATATATATATATATATATATATATATATATATATATATATATATATATATATATATATATATATATATATATATATATATATTAACAAGTAGTTGAAAATGTAAACTTATTGATTAGAGCCGATTATGAATAGGTATGCTAGTAACAGATATGCGAGTAATAGATATGCTGAAATATCAGTGTAACAGTAAGTAACAGGTATTTTGTAACAGGTATTTGTAACAGATATTTTTTTGGACCTGTATCGGTCGTCCCTGATACCGAAAAATATTGGTTTAGACCATCCCTACTCACTAGTAGCGCTTCGATAGTTCTACATTAGAAGGACGGGAATCGAGTATTATACAGGATGAGTACCTCAGTGTAAGAAAAAAAAATTGAGTGATACTAGATGAAAAATGTAGAAAAATGCCGCAGATCTCACCTTTCTATTCCAATCCGTTGCAGATATACCATAAATCAAAGACTTTTTTGAGGAAACCACGTTTTTTACCATAAAAGCTGTAATATCTCCATTTTTAAAAAAGATTTTTCAAACTTTGACCACATTTTCAGATTTAGCATTAAAATTTCTATAAGAGCAGAGTACATGCAACCTTGAATTTTACAAACTTGTGACCTAAAGAACAGCTTGATCTTCACCTTATTTAGGGAAGTTACAATGTCTTATATTACTTCAACGCTCACCGTTTTTCGAAAAAACTATCCACAAAACGTCAAATCTCACAAAAACTTGAACATTTAATCAGCTTTCGAATGATATGTTAAAAGTAATGTTTCTGTCTCGATTTCATGGAGTAATTCACATTTGAAACCGAAAAAACATGGTGTTCTCATTTGGCATACAAATTAGTTACTTGTGTAAATAAAACATTATGACAACCCCTTAATGGAAATGTACATTTTAAACATAGTAAACTCATCATTGGAATAAAAAGCAAAGAAAAAAATATTGTTTAATTGAAAATAAAGGAAAGCTGTCAATAAAGCGACACCAAATCAGAAGTTCTTGTGTTATTACAGTTATTTACTTATTATTATTATTTAGGATTTATTTTATTAGATTTTCCATGTAAGGTTTAAAACCTAATGATAATGAACATAGACCTCAATTTTGCCGTTAGCTTCTGAATGCAGATGATATTGAAGAATACCACTTTTTGAGGTGAATTTATGGATAGATGAGTCTGTTTTTAAAGGGGAAGGCATTTCTACCTTTCTATAAGGGTATCGCTGGTTTATTCATCTTTGTATTGCTGTCGAATAGTGTTGAAAAATCATAGTTTGCCTAACAGATTGCTTGGTGAAGATTACTAGGATTTGTTACAATCCTAAATATCCTAAAATATCCAACTACAACTTCATCACGGTATTCCACCCGAAGTTCAGCAAAATATGATTTTTCAACGCAATGGTGCTCCTCCACATTATTCAAAAGCAGTACATAAATGAATAAACCAACGATTCCCCACATGGATAGGTAGAAATGCCTTCCCCTGTAAAAACAGACTCATCTGTCCATTAAATTCACCTCAAAACGTGGTATTCTTCAACACAATCTGCATTCAGAAGCTAACGGAAAAATTGAGGTCTATGTTCATTATCATTGGGTTTTAAACTTAACATTGAAAAGCTAATAAAATAAATCCAAAATAATAATAATAATAATAAATAAATAAATGTAATAACATAAGATCCTCTGATATGGTGTCAATTTATTGAGTTTTCCTATATTTTCAATTAAACAATAATTTTTTCTTTGCTTTTTATACCAATGAAGAGTTTATTATGTTTAAAATGCACATTTCCATTAAGGAATTGTCATAATGTTTTACAAGTAACTGATTTGTATGCCAAATGAGAACACCATGTTTTTTCGGTTTTCCAGTAATAGTCTGAATAGGTCTCCTGCCAAGGACTATAACTCGACAATTAACTTGTAGTCACTTAGAAGACTGATGCACCATGAAATTGCACGAAAAAAAAAGAGAGAAAGACTTTTACAGCAATAATTTAATAATTGCTCTGACTTAGCAACTAATTGTCCTCAAAAAGGGAGGACACTCTCAGTCTCCCACGGACGTTGTTGGTATTTTGTTTGGAGGTTCCTGCTCAACAAATATTAGACACCTATTTTGCCGTTCCGACTAGGGCCCTAAAAGCCGAGGGGAAAAAATGAAATAGCATTAAACTAAATTAGTTAACTTTTTATTTTCGAGCGCAAATTTAAGGAAATATAAAATAAGAGATTTTGGTTTAGGTTAATTAAATTTTAAACAAATTATTGGAACTTCAAGCAAATTACCTAAAAAGATTTTCTTTCACAAAAACCGGCATCGGATTCGATAAAACCCTTAATACGAAAATTCAGCCTAATAGAAAAATAAAAAAATTTGGCTGACCAAATAGTAATATTTTGTTTTTAAATTAACAAAATCTTGAATTATAGTTAGACGGTCAAACGTATCAATTTAAATTTAATATCTTTGGTTTCATTAGTTAAAAATCAAAATGTACTCGGGATTTTCCAACTTTTCAAATAGGTTTTTGTTGATGGAATATACCTCAAAAGAAAGCTCAGGCTCTTCTTTTTCCAGCGATACCAATAAAGTTGAATTTGCGTTGAGTAATGGCGATTTAGTGAAAAGTTAGCAATAATCGGTTTAAATGTTTCATTTCCTTGATGAGTGAAAAAAATGATATTTTTTGTTTATGTTGAATAAACGTCTTTTAATGCTTTTGAGGGTGCTGAATTAGAATTTGACGTTATTATTTGTGTACTTTTTTTTTTTTTTTATATACATTTATTGAAATTTACAACTGTACAGAATATATACATCAAGTAAATGTATTGACAACGATTATAATAACATGTTAAAACTTGGAAAGAACTACTCATCAGTAGCACTTTATTAAAACTAGAAGGTCTCTAGGCCATCTTCGTTTCAGACGCCTCGGAGGATTGTAAGTCTGAACCCTCCCAGCCCCACCCCCTAATAAAAACTTAAATTAATGATGACTCGACCTTATAAAATTGTTGGTAAATAGGTATATAACTTTAATATAAAATTTTACGAAAATCGATTGAGTCGTTTGTAATTCTGAACCCTCCCAGCCCCACCCCATAATAAAAACTTAAATTAATGATGACTCGACCTTATAAAATTGTTGGTAAATAGGTATATAACTTTAATATAAAATTTTACGAAAATCGATTGAGTCGTTTGTAAGTCTGAACCCTCCCAGCTCCCCCCCCCAAAAAAAAAACTTAAATTAATGATGACTCGACCTTATAATATTTTTGGTAAATAGGTATATAACTTTAATATAAAATTTTACGAAAATCGATTGAGTCGTTTGTAATTCTGAACCCTCCCAGCCCCACCCCATAATAAAAACTTAAATTAATGATGACTCGACCTTATAAAATTGTTGGTAAATAGGTATATAACTTTAATATAAAATTTTACGAAAATCGATTGAGTCGTTTGTAAGTCTGAACCCTCCCAGCTCCCCCCCCCCAAAAAAAAAACTTAAATTAATGATGACTCGACCTTATAAAATTGTT